>OV702297.1:458949715-461449715 GCA_916181665.1 Avena sativa | reverse complement strand
AACCAACCCTGCAATCAAGATACAAGAAGTCTCTTGTGTCTCCAACACACCCAATACACTTGTCAGGTGTATAGGTGCACTAGTTCAGCGAAAAGATAGTAAAATACAAGTGGTATAGATAATTATAAGTGGTAACGGTGATAGAAAATAGCTTGATGGTGTGGAAAAGACTAAAGTAAAACTGAAATAAAGATAGAAGCAAGCAAACATGTAATAGATCTAATAGCAAACGGTGTTTCAGTGCTTAGAAACAAGGCCTAGGGATCATACTTTCACTAGTGAACACTCTCATATAAATATATTCTTCTTTATGATACTACGCTGAACTACTCTCCGGTTGGACACTCTAATCTATGGTAGGGCTATAACAGCACTCCTCAAAGTTCGCTTTTCCCATCTAGATAACCCCACACTGTCACCTTGAGTACTAGATGGTTCCACCAAACACCACAATTTCATAGAAACATCCAACTCCAAATATAACTCATAACAAGTATTTGTAATCTCTAGCCTAAGTGCCACCATAGTGTGCACACTATCAACTTCACACACATGGGGAGAGCAGATATCTATTAAAGCACTTGAGTAGCAAGGTAGATCTATAGATTACAAGCTCATGATCTCAATAAGATCATGCATAGAGAGAGAGAGATGAACACATAGCTACCGGTAGAATCCTTAGCCTCGAGAGATAACTACTCCCTCCTCATCATGGGAATCAGCAATGGTGATGGAGATGGTGGTGGAGATCGATGGAGATGGCTCTGGGGGCACTTCCCCATCCCGACAAGGTGCCGGAACAGAGACTTTCTATCCCCTGAATCTCCCCTTCGGTGGCGGCACGCTGTGGAACTTTTCGTGGATTTATGATTGACCATTTAGGGTTTATGCATCGGGAGGCTTCTTATAGGCGAAGAGGCAAGGTCGGTGGGCGGACAGGGGGCCCACACCACCTGGTGGCGCGGCCAGGGCTAGGTCGTGTCACCATATGGTGTGGTCACCCTGTGGCCCCTCTCCAGTCTCGTCTTCTGGCTCCATGAGTCTTCCGGTAAAATATCGACTTTGGCTTTTGTCCGGTCCAATTCCGAGAATATTGATTTTCTGACTTTCCTGGAACCAAAAACAGTAGAAAATAGGCAACTGGCACTGTGGCACTTGTTAATAGGTTAGTCCAAGAAAGTGTATAGAAAGTACTCCAAAGTTGGAACAAAACACAAGAATGTAGATAAAACCAAGCATGGAACATCAAAAATTATGGATACGTTAGCAACATATCACGCGTACAGCTACTGGCCGGTGTTTGTTATTCCGCTCAATCTCCCTCCCGGAGTATTAATGCAACGGAAGACCATGTTTCTGTCGCTGATCATTCTAGGGCTCGAGTACCCGGGAAAGAATTTGAGTGTCTACATGCAACCGATTATGGATGATTTGAACCACTCCTGGATACACGGGACGTTGACATACGACCGAGCATAGAGAAACTTCTTGATGGAAGTTTGGTTGCAGTATACCATGCATGACATGCCCGGGTACGCCCTAATGTGCGGATGGTGTACAGCTGGTAAGTGGCCATGCCCAGTGTGCAGGCACCGACTTGAGTTTGTTTGGCTAAAGTCGGGTCACAAATATATTGCATTTGACACGAATCAACGGTACCCTAAAAGAAAGCATCCGTTCAGAGAAGACAGGAAGAACTTCAAGAAGGGTAAAGTTGTGCATAAAGTAAAATAGGTACCAAAGTTCGATGGTGCAGCTGTTGATGTCGAGCTATGTGCTCTCGTGCCTGTGGCGCCGGGATCTGGCCATCAATTTGCGGGATATGGTGTAATGCACAACTGGACTCATGTGGCAGCCTTAACGAATCTCGTGTATTACAAGGACCTCGAACTTCCCCATAACATTGAAGTGATGCACACCGAAAAGAATGTCAGGGAGTCCCTTTTTCACACAGTCCTAAAAATTCCTGGGAAGTCAAAGGATAATGGCAAGGCTAGAGTCGATGTTGAGAAGCTTTGTGATAGGAAGATATTACACATGCAGCCTCCTACCGACCGTCGAAAGAATTGGTTCAAGCCGCATGCCTACTTCTGCCTTGATAGTGTCCAAAAGAAGGAGGCATTCAGGTGGCTCAAATACGTCGTGATGTTCCCTGATGGTTATTGTTCAAATATAAGTAAGGGAGTCAATCTTTTGACGGGACAAGTCACCGAACTCAAGAGTCACGACTATCATATATGGATAGAGCGACTGATGCCGGTGATGGTTTGTGGGTATCTCCCCGAGAAAGTCTGGCGAGTGCTTGCAGAGTTGAGCCATTTCTTCTGCACGCTCTGTGCTAAGCAGGTATGTCCCCTGGTTATTGAGAAGCTGCGTGTTCAAGTGCCGGAGTTGCTATGCAATTTGGAGATGATCTTTCTGCCAGGCTTCTTTACTCCGATGGCGCATATCATTGTGCACCTCGCGAACGACGTACTCTTGGGTGTCCCGGTGCAATTTTGTTGGCAGTTTTGTATTAAGAGAGAGTTTAAGTATATTCGGAAGATAACTGGAAACAATGCCAAGATTAAAGCATGCATAGCTGAGGCAACATGCCTTCAGGAGATGGCAGACGCCGCGACAACCTACTAGCCTGATGATGTTCCCACTATGCATAACCTGGTCTCTCGTTACAATGTCGACCAACCCAAGAATGACCCCAAGCTCGAACTATTCCAATTTCCCGGTGGCAAGGCCGGTAAAGGACTAAAATACCGCTTGACGAAGGAAGAGAAGGATTGCATAGTGCTCTATGTGCTTATGAACATGAAGGAAGTGGTCGATTTCATAAGGTAAAATGGTGAATAATTTACTTCTCAGTCTCGGTCTCGGTCTAATGCTTATTTTCTCCTTCTTAGTGAATTCACGGATGAACAGTGGTCGGGAGCGACGGATCCCTCTCCCTTGGAGTTGGACATTCTACTTAAAGAGGGTGCTCCCGGAAATAAAAAAACTTTGTGTCCTGGTTCATGGAAAAAGTAATTTTTAACTTGTCCCTCTTACCCTTATTATTCTACGTAACTAATATAATGAACACAACAACTTTAATCTGTACTTGTAGGGAGTTGATCCCAACGTTGAGATGTCAGATGATTTGAAATGTGTTTCCCAGGGTTTTAACCATGACGTCATAAAGTATGAGAAGTATGATGTGAATGGGTTTCGCTTCCATACAGAGACGCACCAGAAGGGCCGACCGAATGCAAAAACGGTAAATACAGGGGTCTTCACCAGAGGAGCCGATACCCTTGATTACTATGAAAGGTTAGAGAATGTATACGAGATGACCTTCAATCGTACAAATGTACAACTCAATCTTGTTGTGTTCAAGTGCCACTGGTTCGACCCAAGGGGTGGACTGAGAAGTACCCCTTCCATTGGGTTAGTTGAAGTTAGGCCTTCCACCTATAGCGGAGCCGACGTCTTTGTTGTGGCTCACCAAGCCAACTAAGTTTATTATTTTCCCTACCCATTCCAGAAAGCAGAACTCAAGGGCTGGGAAGTCGTGTTCTAGGTATCGCCACATGGTAACCTACCGATTCCCTCCGAGGACGATTACAACAATATTGACCCTGTAACGTACGAGGGAATTTTCTATAAAGAGCAAGAAGACTTCGGGCACTTTGAGTTAGAACCTGTTGATCTTGAGGACCTCGAGAACAATGCATAAACTCGGGTTGAGTCAGTGGTTGATCTACATGACATAAATATGCTCGAGAAGTTCCATGTGAAGAATAACAACGATGATGAGCCTCCACCCTTTGATGAGGCTCCAGCTTTCTACTCAAAAGATAGTGATAGTGAGAATGAGAATGAGAATGATAGTGAGTATTTATTTTTCAATGCATTCTATTATTTCTTTGTGCTTGCTTGTTTTCTTAATGCATTCTATTATTTTTCAATGCATTTTACAATTAGTGTCTATATTTTATGATGTCTTTGTGCTTAATTATTTTCTCTTACTCAATGCAGGTGATTGAAAAATATGAGCAATGGCAAGGCTAGCTCGTCGTCTTTGTTTAAGGCGCTGCAACAACGCAAGAAAAAGGTTACACGGAGTGGGAGACAACCAACTCCCAATCCGTGTTACCCCGATCTTGGCGGTGCGGGAGGAGGACGAGGTCGAGGTCGAGGAGGACGACGTGGCGGGGGAGGAGGCATGGACTTTGACCCACCACCCTCCGCTTCTGGCGACGTGGCTCCTGAGTTGTTCCTTACGGAGGAGGGGGAGGGGCCGTCTAGAGAGGAGGTGGAGGCGGAGGCGGAGTCTAGGGAGGAGGCGGACCCTACACGCGAGTTGGTGGTGCAGGTGCCGCAGAAGAAATTGTGGAATCGTGGGGAATCGAAAGTCCTTGACGAGAGGTTTGAGCCTAGGACCCAGGAGGCGAAAGCCTTTATTATTCCAGATGGCAATGAGTAAGTGTACTAATTTGGAATTTTAAACATGTAATTTCTTATTGGTGATAAATAATTTGGCATGTGTACTAATGTTTGATTATTGTGCAGCAATTGGACATTTCCTGTCGGGAGCAAGCCCCGCCTTCCTAATAGCATGATTGTAGCTCTGATTAGGAAGTTCTGGCCGGGCTGGTACACTTCCCTCGAGGGCATCAGGAGGCTAGCCACTACTTGGGCGGACTACTAGGCTACCATTATCTCGGGCTTTCCGACAACTGCTGATGCTGTGATCACCAAGTTTTGGGTAAGACATATTTCTCGAGTTTTTAAACATGTAATTTCTTTCATAATTGATGACCCCACCATGCTAACTCATGACTCACAATTGTTTTTATGCATGATTGAAGTGCTTTTATTGTGTGGATGAGGAGCAACAGGAGAAGGTGAACATGACTTTGCTTGGGGCTTGTGTGAAGTTGACACCGCAGGTGTGGTACAACCAAAAGATCACGGTCGCTAGTCAGTTCTAGGCTGAAAGGGGTGTGAGGGTCAAGAAGGAGGAGATTGTCGGTAAAAGTCCTAATCCCGACTACTCGATGACTCCAGAAGAGTACATGTCGGTGAGTAAAATGTCATGCGATTCTACATTGCTGCTAAGTTGCCATTGCATTATGTGGAGTTGAGTATTGCATTTTCAGGTTGTCCCCGAATAGGCTGAGCCGCATCGAGCCGCATGGGAGGAGCTGGTTAGGACGAGGTGGCTGAGAGTAGATGAAGAGTTTGCAGCCTTGTCGAGGCGGAACGCGGATAACCGAGGCGATGTTGGAACACACTACGCGAGAAACCGCAACTTTGACCGCTTCAAGGAGAAGATTGTATGTATACACATGGAACGCCCTGTATTTATTTCCCGTCATCTTCCTACTTGAAACATTTCTTTTCGCAACGCAGGTGGCCGAGGCACTGCCCGGGGAGGTGATTCATGACGTTACCGTCTATGAGAAGATGCGGCTCAAGAAGCCCGATCTCTCGAAGCCCCAGCCCTCGCTCCCCATGTTCTTCGGCAATGCCCAGGAAGATTTGCAGAACTACAGCATGATGGTGAAGGCTCGTCACCCGCATGTGGATGACCCCATTAACGCGGAGACCGATGAGGAGTCATTGCTCTTGTCGTCGCACGGATTGGAGCATGGACATCTCAAGATTCTTAATAAAAAGGTCAAGCCTACCCTCACCATGAGCTTCACGCGTCTCAAGGCTACCCGGCCCACCTATCCGGCCTCGTGGCCAGCCTCATCGATCCACCTCCAGAGATGATGTAAGTTTCCTTATTTTCCCCATCTTTACGACTTTTTTTCATGCATGGTTAAGTGTTGACGAGAGTCATTGTATTTGAATTTGTAGTCTGAGTTCGAGGCAGCCTACGATGCCGCTCATGACGAATATGAGGTGGTCTTTCAGCAGCATCAAGCGACGAGTATGGTCTACACGCAGTACGTAAATGTAAGTTTGAACCTTTACTTTTGCAAAACATACAAGTCCCACTTTCCCTAATTTGGTGCTTTAGGGCCTGACATCTAAACTATCTTGTAGGCGGTGATTGTGGCTATGCAAGCGGGACAGAGTGTTAATTTAGGACCCATACCTCCCATGTCAGGGCCGGCGCCATTCCTGCCGTCGAGGGAAAGTTTCCGTCAGACATACTACGGATCATCACAGGTAAGTTCTTTGCCAAACCACCGGTTACCGCTTTACTTTGCCTCGCAAGTTGCTAACATGTAGGGAACATGTAGGGGGCGGGACATTCCGAGAACGAGCACTTTGGTTATGCCTCGCCGGGTAGCCATCGGATGATCACACCCACCCACC
Source organism: Avena sativa (assembly GCA_916181665.1). Lineage (NCBI taxonomy): Eukaryota > Viridiplantae > Streptophyta > Magnoliopsida > Poales > Poaceae > Avena > Avena sativa. The sequence goes on along the minus strand of OV702297.1, from coordinate 461,443,409 downwards.
CCGATGGTCCTTCGCCTGGTCGTTCTGCTGGTGGTGCTTCGCCAACAACTTCCTCGCCTGGTGGTTTTTCTGCTACTTCTACTGCATGGCAACCTCGTCGAGCATCGCCTATTCTCACCAGGGGAGATCAGGGTTTCACCTCGTCTCCTCCAGAGTAGTATGGATGTCGGCTTGTATACATCAAATGATATGATGATGTATGAATGATATGATGATGCTTGAATGATGTGATCATGCTTGAATGATGTTAATAATTATTGCTGTTAAATATTGATGCTTTGGATGAGTTAATTACTATTGTCAAATAATATTGCTGTGAAATTAAACAGAAAAAATAAAAAAAATCTGGGTGGCGCCGAGGGCCAGGCCGTCGGTGTAGCTCCCTGTGTGTGACCAAATGGTCAGGGCTACGCCGAGGGCTAGGCCGTCGGCGTAGGTCCGGGCCTGGGCGCTCTGTGTGTGGTGTACGTGTGGCACGCGTACACCGAGAGGGATGCCGTCGGCGTAGCTCTGCGGCTGGGCGGCTCAGAGCTGGCACGTATTCAGCTACGCCGACGGCCTAGCGGCGCGCCGTTACCTCGTCGTCGAACGATGTTGGGAGCTCTCCGCCGACGGCTACGGCGGGACCGTCGGCGTACGCTACGCCGAGGGCTTTTGACCTACGCCGAGGGCCAGGTGGTCTCCGCTAAGGAGGTACGTCGCCGAGGAGCTACGCCGAGTGTTTAGCAGGCTACGCCGACGGCTATCTGCCCTCGGCGTAGCTCTCGATTTCTGTAGTGAAAACAGGACAATGAAATTCATAAATAAAAAATGTAGTTAATGGGAGGGCTAGCACTATTCTTTTTCTTCTGTGTTTGTATGAGAAGTAATTTGTCCACCGAGTGTGGAATGCAAAAGAAGGGGGTTTCAACTTTCATGCAGTATTTAGGAACACCAGGGTCCCGAGATGGTAAAGGTGAAAGAACCTCTCACCCTTACCTAAACACAATTTGGATACCCAAACTATGGATAAGCTTTTGAAAGATGCTCTCATACTTATTACTTGCGGGAGTGCTTGATTATATCTTGTTTCCTGGTTGACTTAATCATGTTTCCATTGCCACGTTACTGAAAAAGGAGGAGGTGATAATTTTTACAGATAAACATCGATCCAGATCAATTGATAGTTTCTTGCCACCATCTAGTTACAAGTAACTATGGCACCGGGGTTGTATAGCCATGACCTGAACTCCATCGCAATCTCCTCATTTTGTGGCAGCAGCCGAGGTAACAAAGTCACCGAGAATTCCTCCAAAGCTGCTGCATTCCACACCAGAAACTGTGCAAGTATCCTCTCAAAAACATTCCCAGCATAGTTTGTGATGCTGATCCTCTTTAGGCTATGACCCAAGCAGGGGATGTGCATCCGCCAGAGGTTATTGGTCACCCAGTCATAGTCGACGGCCTCGGCAGCGATGGAACAGTTCTCCGGCTCGGCATATGCATGCTCGTCATCGGAGTCATAAGTGTCCATGGGCAGCCCACGACCCTGAGGGTATAGCGATAACTCCTGCAGGTTGTTGGCGTTGACGAGCAGGACGGCGACGGACCGGATGGCGTGCTCGGTGGCCAGGAACCCCTTGAGGACGAGCTGCCGGAGTTCAGGTAGTTGGTAGGCGACGGCAGTGAACTCGCTGCAGTAGTAAGCCATCGATGGGCGCAGCCCGAGGTGGAGACACGTCAGCTTCTTGCACCGGCTGATAAACGACGCCAGGTGAGCGATCTCCGGTGGTGATTTTTGTGTGAGGTCCTCGCATATGTCAATGGTCACCGCCTTGACCTCGTCGCAGCTTGCGACATTGAGGAACCAGGCGTGCCAGGGGAGGCCGCCCTTGTAGCGCAGAGAACACAGGCGTGTGGTGTGCAGCACGACGCGCCAGGCGTTGTGGCAGCAGACCATGGCGAAGCTGCGGAGACGGTCGCTGGGCACGGTGATATCGGTGGCGCTCGGGCACTCCTCCAGCGTCAGGTCGGCGAGGCACGGGCAGCCTGAGAGAAGCTTCTGGATTTCTCCGTTGGGGGCCATGATCCGTTTGAGGCAGATCGTCTGCAGCGACGCTGCGAAGACGTTGACGCCGAAGCCCGGTGGTAGGTCGAGCGTCCAGTTGATGAGGCGCAGACGGCGCAGCGTGCCGCACCGGAACAGCTGCCGCGGCGTTCTGGGGTGGTGGCCCCTGACTTCGTTGGCGAAGTCGGCGGAGGCGTTCCGGGACGCGAGGAAGGGGCAGAGCCTTTGGTGGAACTCGTAGTGCGAGTAGCGCAGTGCGACGTCGACCTCCTCGACGCTGGAGGTGGCGGCGATGAGGACCCACTGGTCGAGCAGGTCGCGCGGGACGTCGAGGGCGAGGAGACGGAGGACGTGGATCGGCGTTCCAGGGCCCTTAGCGAGGATTGCGCTCGTCACCTTATGGTCGAAGCACCCGGGCGTGGTGGTGGTGTGGAGTCGCCGGTTGGTTATCTTGCCGTCGACGAGATCGACGATGGGCACGGCCGGGAACAAGCGGCGCCACCGGCGGGAAAGCAAGGAGGCGCGCGCGGCCTCGACGGACGGGAGGTGGGAGAGGACGCGCACCAACGCCTTGTCCGGGAGGGAGCTCACCCGGTCCTCGCCGTGCTGCCAGTAGTACTGCATGATCACCATCGTCGCGGCGAGATGCGAGATGCGTTGTTGTGATCGCTGCTCGCGCCGCCGCCTCTGTTAGTTGTAGAGGTCTATATATGTTTGATGAGAAGTTAACTTGTAGACGGATCGGATCGCACGCAATTTACGGCCTTATTTACGGCAAGATTACTACTCGTATTTTTTACGAGACTAGCAAAATGCCCGCGCGTTGCGGCGGACAAAGTTAGTCTTTGTTGTTCGGTGGTGAGTCTTTTTAAAATCAGAGGCACGTCGTATCATAGACATTTTTTTAACTTGCTCGGTGATATCCGCTCTTCGATCAACTGATTGTTTTAATTTGCAAGCATGATATTTTCCTTTCTCCAAACCCCCTCTTCCTATTCCTTGGCGTGAAGCGATAGGACCCATCGAACTCACAAATACCGGAATCTCCACGTGTTGTCGGCCACTGTCCCATGGTCCCGCGTGGTTCAAACCAACTGCAAAGAAGGTTTAAGGAAGAAGCCTCCAGCAGCAGACACCCCCGGCCGTCACACACCCTGACCCGACCGACCCTCGCTCAGCTCCGTTCCGCCGACAAAGCATGGCCCGGCCCCGCTCCATCTCTCTCTCTCCCTCTGCTGGTAGCCGTCGCCCTCGCTTCTGCCCCCGCCACCCCCGCCTCTCCTTGCCTCGAGCCGAGCCGAGCCCCAACTCCTACAGAGCAGCACAGAGAGCCGCCACCAGCGTCCTTTCCAGCGCCCTTCCTTCGGCCTGAGCGCCGAGCCCCTCCGTGCTCTGCTGGAGGTCGTCCTCGTAGGTGCCTTTCTTTTTAATCATGCATCTCGCATGGTCCCTTCGCCCCAAGCTATCCTCTACGGCTTTGCATACATGCCCATGTACCTCCGGCTCCTCGAGCTCCGACCTCGCCCTCCGGTAGTCGCTTCTCATCTCCAGACAAGCCGCCGCCATCCACTCGCACCACCCGAGGTTTGCGTCGTCCTCTCTTCCTCGCCCCATACATGCAAGGTGTGAATGCATCCCGCTGTTTAATCAGCATGTCATGCCACATACAATCCAGTACTCTCTCTTTTGGCTCGTCAACAGCGCATGGAAATTTACTTCCTTTCTGCGGAATAAGATTTTTGATTTCTATCGCGGCTTGCTGATATTCCAACACCTGTGAATGTATATAAACCGGTGGTAGTCGGTGTAACTAAGCGAGGTGGGACTAATTCAACACGAAATTTCATGTGATGTCTCTCCTTTTCTAATCCAATATTGGTTCGGTTGCCTGGCTCGAGAAATTCCTGTAGTAAGCCCACTTGCCTAGCTCGTGGCCCATCAGCTGGATTAATCTAAGTAGTAATTCTCGGACGAGCAAAATAAAAGGAGTCAACCAGTACGTGGCATGTGTATGTAGTATTTGATTTGGTGGGAGGGTAAATTAGTCCAAAAAAGTGTTGGACCGGGAGAAACACTTCATGCTTTATTATTAGGTATAGATAGATATAGAAGAGGTCACTATTTTTCCTGGACATAGTCATACACTTATTTTACGGCAAGATCGGATCCAACGTGCTGCTGAACAACCGGCGGCAGCGAACAATCATGGCGTCGCGGCGTCCGCGGCGAGACAGCTTAAGCGATCTCCCGGACGAAGTGCTGGGACACCTCCTCTCCTTCCTCCCGACGCCGGAGGCCGGCCGCGCGGCGGTGCTGAGCCGGCAGTGGCGCAACATCTTCTGCCACGTGCACACCGTCTCGTACAAGGAGCAGGAGGGGGAGCGGTCCACCGACTGGGACACGTTCTACTTCCGGGCCAAGGAGCGCAAGAGCTGCAGCGACGCCCTCCTCGACGGCGTCCACGGGGCGCTGCTCTGCCGCCGCCGGTGCGCCGGCACCCACGTGCCGCTGCGCAGCTTCAGGTTCGCCTTCGACGACTTGAAGCCGGCCTGGGACGCGCTCCACGTCGACCAGTGGCTCAGCTACGTGCTGCAGTACGCTGACCGGGACCTCGAGCTGGACCTGCGCTTCCTCCTCGGCCCCATCTGCGCTCGCGACAGAGTTAACTTCTCCAGCTCCGACTACCGATGGTCGAGAACTCAGGGTCCTCGCTTCGCCAACGCCGACGAGCATGTCGACGAAACGGACAGCGAGTCAGATGACGACTCGTATGAGACGAGGCTGTACCGCCTCCCGAGGAGGCTCTTCTCATGCGCCGCCCTCAAGACGTTATGCCTCGCCCACTGCCGGCTGAACCTTCCGGCGGAGGTGAAGCTGCCGTCCCTGGAGACACTGCGCCTGACGGGCATCTTCCTCGACTCCGGCAGGAGCGTCCAGAGGCTGGTCTTGAGCTGTCCTTGTCTCGCCAACCTGACGCTGGAAGCCGTCCGCCACCTAAGAACCCTCTCCGTCCTCCACAGACGCCTCCGCCGCTTCGCGCTCCGGTGCTGCCACAACGCCAAATCCGTCCACATCGACGCGTCCGATCTGGTGTCCCTGGAGTACCGCGGCGCGGTGCCCGGCGAGTCGTTGCTGACCCTGCACGGCTCGTTGCCGCAGCAATACTCATGCACCGTCGACATTTGCACGCCGGTCTCCAAGCACTTGTCGGAGCCCGTAGCGTTCAGGAGGTTCCTCGGGAGCTTCTCGGGCACGCGGCACCTACACCTGCACCACGGACGCCTCCACAGGAAGTGCCTCACCGGCCACGGGCTCCCGGTGTTCCCCCATATGACGCGGCTCATGCTGCAGGGCCGTGTCGAGAGCCTCCGGTTCGTCCGGGTCGTGCGCTCCTTCCTGGAGCAGATGCCCAACCTGGAGGTGCTGACGCTGTACATGGCAGAGGAGAAGGAGCAAAGGCAGCAGCCGACGGCGAGTGGTGATGGTACAAAGGGCCGTGACAATGCTGCTGCCGTGGTGGTTCCCGACGAGGCGAGCTTCGCTAAGAAGCCTTGCCTGCGGAAAAGTGTGAAGGAGATCAACATGGTGCACTACGAGGGGAACGAGACGCAGAGGACGCTGGCGCGTCTCCTGTTGGGCAACGCGATCGTTCTCGACAGGATCGGTGTTGTCTTCGCCAAGGACACGGTGGCAAGGGCCGGTTGCGCGAAAGGATTTTCCGGTAATTAGCATGTACGTACTCGAAGAAGTAATATCTGGATGATGTAGGCATGTGTGCCAGTATAATCTCTACTAGGGAATTCGGCGCGGCAACATGCCGCGCCCGTGCGGTCTAACTTTTATGGGACTGCCAAAAGTTGAGAAGAACTACATGAGATATTTTTGCTATTTTTTTTGGAACTAAGTTTATTGCCCTGGCGTTAGCTTTGCTATGCGTGGACGATTTAGTCTGAGCACATTGTGTCTGTGCAATAGCCGCATTTGTTAGTATGTCTCCTCAGACAATAGATTCTATTACCGCTCAGCCTCACTGATCAGAATTTGAATCCCTGAATGTTCACCCTAATAGTCAAATCTCATTAAGAGAAACCAAGATCAACGAACTTCCTAAACAACATGTGGCAATCTGCAAGATTGTGGGCCTCATCACACCGAAAAACTTCCTAAGAAAATAGAAGTTCAAAGAAGCAGGTCAAGCAGATTTCTATCTAGAAGCAGATCTTGCTTAAACCATACATCTACTTCAGTCGTTAGCTCTCTCAGTTCTTCTCGGCAAAATCATATTCTCGCCAAGCTCAGGCTGTCAGAACACCGGGCTCACATGTCTCCTGATAGCTCCTGAAATTTATTGTTGGAAACCTGCAATTGGCGGCAGGCCATAAGATACTTTGCCAAAAACCGTAAGATTTCCTTCTGATAGATAGCATATATGGCTCAACTCGGTGGCACATCTAACACGTGCCGCTTTTTATCCCGTTGGTCTTGGACTTGAGCTTCGTATATTCGAAGCAAGGAGGTAACCCAAACATCGCAAGAATGTGTTCTTAAAAACTACTTTAGAAGGTCACAAAGCTGTATATATTTATAGATGGAAAAGTTAAGAACTTACAAAGATTGAGCTGCAAGAAATCAATATAAAGCATTCATACCGCGGTTAATGGAGATCAGACAAAATGAGAAGCAGATATGTTGGCTTGTCTTCCATATTCACCGTGTCTGCACAATAACAGCAACAGTAGTAGGTAACAAATTCTTATAAACTCATCTAGTTTAAGCTAACAGAACAAAAAAGAGTGCACTGGATCAAAACTTTTCCCATATGGCAGGTGATTTGGCGGCCATGAAGTTGTAGTGCATACGTCGAATATGAAAAACCACAACTCTGTAGTTGCATTTGACTCACACAGTACGTACCTCAAATGATGAATGAAACCGGCAAACCAATTTTTGCTCACAAGTAGTTCATATGTAAGATCGCTACAAAAATATGTCTGCCTCTTCGGTTATTCTGCAGCAATTGTATATCAAAAGCAATTAATTTGTCGGCTAACTTAATTGGCAATCTCTGAGAGTGAATGCACGGGCACCAACTTAATATTTGTAGTAAAGATGAGTCACAAATAGCACATATTCTCATGTTTACGGAAGTAAATATGAAAATCATTCTTCGAACATAGAAACATTATTTTCAGAGGCAGTTTAAGGAAGGTTGATGGAATGATCATTTTCTACATAAATATTCCCCATTCTTTGTACCAAGACTCACCACAATGACCCTGAAATTTATATTAGAGGCCTTACACGAAACCAAAAATAATTATTTTGCAGCTGTCCTATTGGAATAATAGGCACTTACTATTTTAACTAATTGTAATAAATACAGTAGAAGAAACAACACACTGCAATATAGCTCTGTAGATCTTGTAGTACATGGTATTGTTCAGTAAAGCCCGACTCTGTATGATGACAATTCAGTGAATAGAACATTTAAGATTTAAATTTAATACTGTTTTTTCACAAAAAAGAATATTGAATCACCGAGTCTCGAACACTTGAACTTTACTGTTCTAAAAACTGTACTTATGCACACCTCTATCTTCTATACTTCAAATGTAACCGATACTGCCTATGACTGAAAAATTCGGGTAACCTTTGAACATAGCTGATTGTAGGTTGGGGTAAGACAACAAAAATACGTGTAACTGGAAAATAGAAATACTCTCTAGTGTGTTTTCCTGCAAGGCATCCATAGCCCATACTCTGCTTATGTAGTATAAATGCACAAATTTCTTGCACAATTTATCTCACTCATCTCTATATAGTTTAGAGAACAAACACAATATAACAATCCAATAATGGTAGGAGTGCTTAGTGTTTCTGGTAGGAAATTTAAAGTAAGAAAAATACTGAATTAGCATGGATGAGACTCACAAACCCGTGATGTCAGTTTGTAGTAAGGATGAAGGCCACTCTCTCATCATGTTATTTGCATAAATAAAGATGCGATGAGTTGAGGAAAACCAAGTTAGCTGAAAAAAATTATGTGCCAGGCATGAACTTTGAGCTGAGAAAAGATAATGGATATGCAAATGATCAAGGTGCTTTCTTGTCATATAATCCCATGTTTCGAGATAGTTACTGAATATTTTCCATGGTGCATATGATGACATAGAATGTATCTTACAAAAAATTGGATACATGCTAATGCGGCATATGAGACAATTACATCAGGAGTAAACTAATGCCTAGAGCAATTATAGACATATACGAAGGTTACTGTCCTTTGGCGTTGTCTATAGCTATTTTTCACGTGGTAACCTCGAACCCACAGAAAGCCTTGGAAGCCATTTGAATTTTTGCCAGTGAATTAAAGCATCGAAGAGGTAATTGGAGATGAAATGAAGCCTCGTTCAAGCGCGCACACACAATCTGTAACCTTCAAATCTGAATTACCAACGCTGCAAGAAAAACAATAGTGTAGAAGAAGGTACAGGAGTATACCAGCTTTTGAGTGAATCCACTCGTGAGAATCTGAAAGAATTACAAACATATGAAATCTTAGCATAAAGAGGAGGGGAGTATAATGCAACAACCAATTGGTGGGGAAAGAAAATACATCAGAAGAATCCACGTAGGGCACTACAAACAACATTAAAAAATGTATTCAAAATGAGCCATGCCTCGAACGTAAGCAATTTAGTTTGAAACAATTACTCTGCCGGTCAAAAAGAGCACTCAATGTGCCAAATATGAGTCCAATCTTTCAGCGAACGTCTACCATATAAAAATAGCAGAAAACCCCTGGTGGCAAAAAACATAGATATGAGAACAGCAAGAGACAATCCATGATTAGATTAACCTGCACCCAAAAACAGCATCGCGGCGGCGACTCCAAGAGTCTGAGCATGAACTGAATGGCCACCGACCAAATCTGACTGAACATAAACTGCACAACAGGTAAAAAGAATGAGAAAACCAACAACAAAAAATTGACCAACAACAGGAATAGAAACAATGCAATCACCAGGAGCATCGTCGATAAAGGCATGATGGAGAACAGTGCAGATGCATCGTCATCCACCGGCCGCTCACCCAACCTAATCTTTTATATTTAAGTAGCTTGCTCGGCCGATAGATGACCAACAAAATATGCCCAGCCGGCGGATCAGCAGAGAGGCTGGCAACATGCCCAATGGATGGACCAAGACACGACAGTAAGAGAGGAAGAACCGCCGGCATACTGGTGAATAGAACCAGCAGCAACACGCTCGTGGGCATGAGCATGACGGACACGGGTAGGACGTGGTGAACCAGCGCGGGAAGCAGGCGCAACTAGAGCGGCGCTGTCAAGGCGCGCATGAGGCACAGAGACCGCATCTTCTAAACAACGACGCCGACGCGGTGCCAGAGAAGGGGACGCAGTAGCAGGACGGCCCTGTCGGCGAGAAGCCCCTCCCACGGGCGCAGCAGCCTCGGCAGCAACGGGGAGCATAGCCGCCGATGGCAGCACAAGATCCGGCGAAGCGATGGATGACGCAGCTAGAGCACCAGGAGACACATAATAAACTTGCCGCCATACTCCTCCTGTAGCGTGGCTTCCTTCATGAAGCCATGCAGCGGTCGTTCCAACGCCTGACGGCGAGGAAGCGGGAGGAGGGAGGGAAGGCGACAAAGAAGAGGAGATGCAAGATTCTGGTGCCCCTCTCTCTCGGAGCTTTGTCACCGGAATCGATAAGTGGTGGGCGGCGGGGGAGTTAATGCGAGAGGGGAAAGCGGTGGGATGGAGGTTGCGTTGTTGACCAGGAAGGGCCGGTAATTATGGAATCGCGCGGTTACTACAACGTAAAACTAACCTGGAGCACTGGTAACTGGTAAACCCCTCCAGCCACACACGCGTCGGAGTGGCCAGAGGAAGGAGAGCGAAGGTAGGGCGGTCGTTACTGTAGATGTGCGCTACTGTAGCTCTCTACAGTACCAAAGCTGATTTGGCCTGCCTAACAAATCGGTGAACTGCTCCACTTTCATATATGTAGTGATGAGAAGTAATCTCCCCGCTATCTCATTTGTAAAAGGCGAGTACTACGCGTCTCTCCGGCGATAGTTTCCAAAAATCCCCCAGGTCCCATGAAGCCACACGAGTCTGTAAAAACAGCCTAAATCTCCCTTTGCTACGTTAAATCTTTTTTTTTTGCTACAAATTGGTTCGCTCACGAGACAAAATAAAAGACAGGCCTTGCTGGAGATCTCGTCGGATACTTTGAGCAAAAAAATTAATTCTAATGTAACAAAACCGATTTAGTCTCGCCAAAGACATTATAGCATAAACTTTGCGCTATTGTAGCAAAACTAGAAAACAGATGTAGCAAAAAAGTTCAGCATCTGTAGAAAAACGACTTCGTCAGAGACATCGTCAGACTTTCACTGGAAACAAACCCAATGCCCACTTGTAGCACTGTCGCAAACCGCTTGTAGCAAAACTCGACAAAGCTTGTAGCAGCGCCGTCGACCACAAGTAGCACTGTCGTCGACTGCATGTAACAAATCTTGACGTCGTACGTAGCAGCGTCGGTGGCCTTGGGTAGCACTCCCGGCAGCTCGTGGGGAGACGACTCTCGTTGTCAACAACAGTGACCCCACGCCCGGCTATGCTCACATATGGAAGCACAGCAGGGCGAAGCTTTGTTGGGAGTTCGACGACCTCGGCAATGGGATCCCACTCAAGGGAATCGGCTTACTGGTCCGGCGGCGGATGGAGTTACTCCTTTGGACACTGGAAGTAAAGCTAGAGCAGATGGAGCTCGCGGCGCGGGGATTCGCCGCGAGCGGATACGACCATACTAGGCGCCGCGTTGAAGGTCAGGGGCGGCATGGGGCATAGGGCAGTGCTCGAGTGGGGAATCCAGTGGCATCGCGAGCAGGGGAACCGGTGGCGGGGGAACTGGCGGCAGAGGTACAGGGACGCGGCAACGGAGGCACAGACGGCATACCAGGGGGGGCACAGCGGCGGAGCGCAGCACTTGATGCGAAGTACATGAGCGACTCCACGCTCACGTGAGAAGGACGAGATGTAGCGATAAGGTGGGCCAGTCACGAACGCGAGTCGGGCAACACGCCATCCCCCGGCGGAAGTGTATCATTTCCCTTCGTAAAAAAAGCTTGTACCGATCAGCTTTGAGTTATAAAAGGTTCAGGGCGGCGTAAACCCGCCGTAGTCATGCTCAAAAAGGTGAGCTTAAGTTTTTTAATCCCAGAATCATCTAACTACCATATGGATTTATTACTCGCGATAGAGTATAGATCCTAGTATGGGCATGTGAAGTACGCACAAGGGCTACGCGAGGGAGAGCTCCCGACCCCAACCCTAGCTGCCAGGCCACTGCCGGTCGGACCTCCCCGCCGCCGTCCTCTACCCTCTCCCCTCCACCTCTCGGGTTGTCCGCGTGTGGTAGACTCCGGAGGCGCTAGCCCTAACCTACAAAGCTCCCTCTAGCGGCCCTCTCTGGCCGTTGCCGCTGGCGGTGACGGCCACACCTCACCTCCGCCATCTAAAACCCATCTAGGATTCCTTATCCCTCGCCGGTGACATAGCTGGTCGGCCGGCCTCCGGTGGTCTTGTGGTTTAGAGGCGTGACAGACCACGGTTTCTCGTTGGCAGGAGGGTTCTCGTGCTTTGTTTAGGTTATTTTTAGTACTTCTTCGAGATGGTGAGGAGAAGGCTACATCTTAAAGTAAGACTAACGTTCTTTCCCTCATATCCCCGTTCCTGTGGTGCATCTAGTGTCAACGGAGGACACGTGGAGTTATTTGTCTAGTAGATATCTTGGGAGTTGGTCGTTTTTCATATTCGTTGGTGTGGTTTAAGGTCAGTCTCTTTCAATCTACGGTTGTCATCTTCGGTGATGGTTACTAATCTAGTGTGCTGGTCCATTGGGGTCTTAGCACGATGACTTTTCGCCAGTCTGTTACAACAAGATCTTCTACGACAAGCTTTGCCTGGCCCTAGTGATGGTGGAGCAAGGACGGCGGTGTGCCTTCAGCTCGTGCTAGTGTCTGTAGTCATCGCTAGGTGGTCGATCTATTTGTAATTTTATTAGCTCTGGATGATTATTAATATCCCTCCATCTTAAAATAGATGTCGGAAATTTGTAAAAATTTGGATGTATCTATGTACTAAATATTCCATCCAAATTTTGAAAAATATGTGTCATCTATTTTGAGACGGAAGGAGTAGATTGGTTAAATTTTCGCTAAGAAAAAACAGCATCCCAGTCTTGCTTGCAGAGGTACATAGAGTAGCGGGGTTGTATCATCCATTGATAATCTGAAAGTTTTTGAAACCGACTCTCAGTTGTTTGCATCATGCATTGATAATTTGAAAGTCAAACTGCATTCATGGTTCTCAAATTGTAAGGTGGGGGGCCTGTAGTGGTACTGCTAATAGAGTAGCCCACGAATTATAGTACCTGTATTAAATCTTAAGGCTTATATATTTTACCAAAACCTAAACTACGTAAAGTTTGATCAAGTTTTTAGAAAAAAATATTAATATACATAATACGAAATCCATATACCTTTGATAAATGATGAAACATATTTTCACACGATATCTATATAATACCATAGTTCTTGATAGTTTTTTCTAAAAGCTTGCTCAAACTTTTCGTAGTTTGACATTTTAGAAAAATATAAGACTTAAGCTTTAAAATGGAGGTAGTACTTCCTCAGTTTCGACTAACCTATCATTCGGGGGACAACCGAAGAGTCGAACAAGAACAAACGACCCATCTCTCGCCCTACCGCGTCGATCCCCGCGAGCGGACGGTCGTGCCGCCGGCCTCTTCTTCCCTTCGTCCCTCCCTCAACCTCCTCCTCTCCGTCGTCGCCAGTGTGCGCCCGGGCTTGGCTCGCGCGCTGTCGCCGGCTTGCTGCTCCTCCTCGAATCTACCTGCTCGGTAGAGAGGTGACGCGGGGCGGCCTCAACTCCGGCGGTGTGGCTACATGTCGCGAGTGGTTCGGCTCTTCCGGGTGGCAGCGACGCGATGACGCCACCACTTGGCGGCGGGGCGGAGCAGGGAGTTGACCGTGGCCAGCGCGTCCTTATGGCCCAGATCTGGGCCTGTTTGTGCTGCAGATGGGTCTGGGCGGGCCTGGTCAGGCTCAGGCGACACCTTTGGCTAGTTGGAGAAGAGACTACGAGCACTTGGGGACGGCGGCACCAACGATGCTCCTGCTGCAGCGCGATAGCGGCGGCTTTACGGGCCCGATTTGGGCCCGGTCAGGCCTGTTTCGGCCTGGTACTCATCTGCTGCTACGTCCGGTTAGCTACTGCCGCAAGACGGTGGAGGTGCGGTGTTGTTCCCCCTGTTTCCCGTGGTTTCTCCTCTCGGCCTAGACGGCCTCACATCAGCGACCATAGTGAGACAACGGTGATGGTTCCAAGACCGAACTAGCGCGTGTTTGTGGACGGAAGCTTGGTGGAGCACGACGGATCGATCAGGGTGGTGGTTTTTTGGGGGTCGGGAGAAATCCTCATCGGCTCGTATGACACCGATGCGGTGACACCTGCGGGTGCCACCTTCCTGCTTGAAGGGTGTCGGGTGTGCCTCCTCTCCACACCCCTCAGTGTATCGAGGGAACCCCTAGGACATGTCCGGGCAACAATGTCGTCGACGTCGCATTCCTTCTTGAAGGTGTTGTCTGATACCCGCCGATTCGGAGTGCTAGGATTGGGGTGGGACAACTCCGGAGGGCATAGCGGTTTCGGATAATCTTTGTTTCGTTGATCTGCCCAATGTCGGCATTTGTTTCTCTTTTCTTTGTTTTTCCTTTTCTTTTGGTCCGGTTTGTGCCACTGTCCCGGCAATATCGTTGGTTGTACTATAGTTTCTATATTAATATAGCGGGTCGAAAGCCTGTTTCGAGGAGTAGTTCCTCCATTTTAAAATATAAGCCTTAACAGAGTGAACCTACACACTAAAAGAGATCTAGATTCATTAGCTAAAACATCTTAGGCCTTTCGCAATGGATGTTTCTTAGCGCCCTATCCTAGGTAGTTTGCTTATGTGACATGCTATTTAATGAAAAAAGAGATGGTTATTGTATCTTAGCTAAGGCTGGTCCTATCGAGAGTATCATAGCTAGTACTCCCTCTGTTAGGGATTGCAAGGCCTAAGAGCTTTTTTAGAATGTTAAGAATTACAAGGCCTTTTTTATTTATTATCCTATCTCCTCCAATGCAAGGTCTTCTTTTTTCTTTCTCTTATCTCATGCATGTAGAGCTATTGGTGCATGCAATAATTAAGAGGGTGAGTTATTGGCTTTCTTAATCCTATCAAAGTGGCCCATAGGCGTTGCAATCCCTAACAAAGGGAGTATCATGCATGCCATGTTGGCAAAAATCTGATGTGGCACAACAATTAATGAAGAAAGAGATGATTAGAGTATCATAGGTAGATACCATATTATAGGACGTAAAACTAGAAAATCCTCATGCAAGTAAATCTTGTCCACAATTTTGTATTGAGATTCTACAAATCATTAAATATAGTACTAGTATGATAGTACCATATGGTACTATGTACTATAGAGATAATATCATACACTAGTATCATATGCATAATACTAGTAGTATGATACTCTCACTATAACCAGCCTCTACACGCTATCATAGGCAAAAAACTTGGATAGTCCAATCACACACATGCATGAGACTAGAATCATTAAATACAACCCTTCTAAGAAACGCCAACTAAGAAACACTCCATTGTCATAGTTGTTTAATTTTTAATTGCTCCTATGAAAACGTGCTAAGAAACCCTCTATTGTGGGTCTTATATTTTCAAAGTAGTTTTTTAGAAAATTGTAACGCCTATATTGTGGGATGTACCGGTCCGGTGCAGGTGGCCGATGTATTGGATGGGGTGGAATCACTGCGAGGTTAATTTGTAGACGGATCGGTCCCAAAAAAAACTCGTAGACGGATCGGAATCCAATGCTCCCCGCCCCCCGGATTGCACGCCCGTGATCAACCGTGTGTGTTCCCTGTATTTACGGCAAGATCGGATCCAAGGTTGAGCTGACCACTGTGCGTCGGCGAATGATCCGTCGGCATGGTTACTTCAAGCCACACCATGGTGTCACCGGGGATGCGGCGAGATCGCATCAGCGACCTCCCGGACGATGTGCTGGGCCACGTCCTCTCCTTCCTCCCAACCGCAGAGGCCGGCCGTGCAGCGGTGCTATGCCGGCAGTGGCGCTACATCTTGGGCCACCACCGGTAGAAAAATGGTCTTTGGTCCAGCACCAAATACCATTGGTCCCGGTTCGTTTCTTTAATCGGGACCAATGCCAGGCACCGGTCCTAGTTTATCTCTAAGCATTGGTCCTAGTTCGTGGCATGAACCGGGACCAATGCCACCGCGACGCACACGTGGCGCTCTGCGGAGCATTGGTCCTAGGTCATTCCACGAACCGGGACCAAAAATCCCGCGACGGTCTAAATTAATTCGAGGTAGAAATTGAATCGAGGCAGAAATTAATTCGAGTTAGAAATTGAATTGATCAGTATTTTTGAAAAAATCTTTCACAAATTAATCGAGACAAAGATCTAAATCGAGACATTTTATTAATTCGACCACAGATTCTTTCCAAACAAAGGTGCTATTTTACAAATTTTCCTAGTCGACAATTTCACTTCCGCTGCCGCTGTCCTCCGAGCCGCCGGCTTCCTCGTCGTCGCCAGACGAAACCTCCACGATTTCCGCATTGTTCAGGAGACGGAGCTCCTCTACGTGGCTAGCGGCGTCGATGGCGGTGTAGATGGTCCGTCCAAGGACGGACCAGAACATCTTCCGCCCTTCTCGGTTGCGGAGATCCGGGTGCACCATGCGCCCGTCCATGATGCGGTTGCCAAGCTTGGCCTTCTGCTCCTTCTTGAACAGCCGGGGCTAGTACGGGCTGGCCGCCGCATACCGGGGCAACGCCCTCTTCCACGCGGGCATCAGACGGCGACGCTCCGCGATTACGCTCTCCATCTCGTATCCGCCGGGGACGAGAAGGGGAGCCACCGGCACACCCGCGCGGCTGATGCGCCATCCGGCAGGCACCATCGCACGCGGCGGCGCGAGCATGTCGTAGTACGCGAACATCGCCGCCTCGTAGAAGTTGAGCGTGGGCACCTCCATGGAGACGCGGTGGAGATTGGAGAGGGAGGGGAGGCGAGACGACGGCGCGGTGGAGACTGCAGAGAGGCCGAGGCGATGCCGAAAGCGACGCGATGTGGCCTCATATTTGTACACGGGGACGACGAAGCAACGGTGGGCATTGGTCCCGGTTCCTGCCATGAACCGGGACCAGATCCCCTCCCGCGCGACACGTCGCGGCCCAGCAACTCCCCCCCACCCAGGTCAGTGGTCCCGGGTCGGGCCATCAACCGGGACCAATGACCTGGGTGGGGGGCGCATTGCTGGGCCGCCACGTGTCGCGCGGGAGGGGCTTTGGTCCCGGTTCGTGGCATTAACCGGGACCAAAAACCCTCTCCTGGCTATAAATAAGCCCAACCCATCCACTTATTTTTTCTGGAATTTTGTGTGTGAGGTGGATGCTAGGTTTTTTTCTTCACACTGCCCACAAGGTGTTCGCGAAATGCCGAGCCACGCTTAAGTTCGCACAACACGGTATCCTCGGTCGAGGTTAGCAACCTTATCTTCTTTATCTGTAATTGATACAAAAATATTGCATGTGTCCATGTAGGATGGTTATTTCACTATTCACGATGTCATTGTCATGGTTAATTATTATGACGCAGATCGATGCGCGAATGCGATGGATGTACAGCGACCGACGCGATTCCGATTTTATTGCAGGCCTACATAAATTTATCGAGTTGGCTAAGGCAAACAAAGTGGATAATTTTTTGCCTTGTCCCTGCGTCGACTATTGGAACATGGCGGAGCACTCTGCCCCGAGAATCCTTCAAAGCTATCTACTTCGGAGAGGATTCATGCCCGGATATTATTGTTGGTCCATGCACGGAGAAAGAGGGGTTAGGCTAGAAGAAAATGAAGAAGAGAAGGATGATGACAGTTATCCTATGTCCCTTGAAGAATACGGTGATACTGCAATGGAAGACAATGAAGAAGAGGGAGGCGGCAATGAAGAAGAACAACGGGCATCAGATGAGCCCGCTGATGGTCTTGGTCGGGTCATTTCTGATGCAAAGCAACAATGCGATACAGAAAGGGAGAAGCTTAAGTTGGAGGCCATGCAAAAGGATCACAAAAAGTTGTTGTACCCAAATTGCAAAGATGGCAGCACAAAGCTCGGTACCACACTTGAACTGCTGAAATGGAAGGCGGAGACTGGCTTATCTGACAAAGGATTTGAGAAGTTACTGAAAATAATGAAGCCGAAGCTTCCAAAGGATAACGAGCTGCCCGAGACAATGTACAAAGCAAAGAAGACTATCTTCCCTCTAGGATTAGATGTGGAGAAGATACATGCATGCATTAATGACTGCATCCTGTACCGCGGTGAGAAGTACGAGAATATGGATAAATGCCCGGTATGCACTGCATGTCGATACAAGATCAGATAAGATGACCCCGGTGATGTTGAGGGCGATGAAGAGCCCCCTAGGAAGAGGGTTCCTACTAAGGTTATGTGCTATGCTCCTATAATACCACGGTTGAAACGTCTGTTCAGAAACAAAGAGCATGCCAGGTTGTTGCAATGGCACAAAGAAGAGAGTAAGAAAGACGGAAAACTGAGACACCCCGCCGATGGGTCGCAGTGGATAAACATCGAGAGAAAGTACTCGAACTTTGCAGGTGACGCGAGGAACTTATGGTTTGGTTTAAGTACAGACGACATGAATCCTTTTGGGGAGCAGAGCTACAGTCACAGCACCTGGCCAGTGACTATGTATCTACAACCTTCCTCCTTGGTTGTGCATGAAGCGGAAGTTCATTATGATGGCAGTGCTCATCCAAGGACCAAAGCAACCCGGCAACGACATTGATGTGTAGCTAAGGCCATTAGTCGATGAACTTTTGCAGTTGTGGGCAGAACCAGGTGTAAAGGTGTGGGATGAGCAAAAACAGGAGCCATTTGACCTAAGAGCATTGTTGTTCTTAACCATCAATGATTGGCCTGCTCTTAGTAACATTTTAGGACAGTCAAACAAGAGATACAATGCATGCACGTACTGTTTCGATAAGACTAAAGGTACATATTTGGATAAATGTAAGAAGGTTGTATACTTGGGGTGTCTTAAATTTCTTCCGACCAATCATCAAGTAAGAAAGAAAGGCAAGCATTTCAACGGTGAGGCAGATTACCAGAAGAAGCCTAAGCTCCCTAAAGGTGCTGATGTATTTGGTATGGTGAAGGACCTAGAAGTAATATTTGGAAAGCGTCCTAGCGGTCAATCTGTTCCGAAAGACCCCATTACCGGACACACGGCCATGTGGAAGAAGAAATCTATATTTTGGGAGCTTGACTATTGAAAAGACCTAGAGGTCCATTCTTAAATCGACGTGATGCAAGTGATGAAGAATCTTTGCGTGAACCTGCAAGACTTCCTGGGCGTGTATGGGAAGACAAAAGATACACCAGAACCACGGGAGGACCAGCAACGGATCAAAGACCCATACAACAAGCATACTGATAAAGGACGTGAATACTTAAGCAGCTACGCTCTTACCAAAGCAGAGAAGGAAATCTTTTTTGATGTCCTTTACAGTCTCAAGGTCCTGGCTGGCTTCTTGTCAAATATAAAGGGAACAATAAATATGGTAGAGAAAAAAATTCAGAACCTGAAGTCTCGTGATTGCCACGTGATTATGACGCAGTTGCTTCCGGTTGCATTGAGGGGGCTTCTACCGGAAAATGTTCGATTAGCCATTATGAAGCTATGTGCATTCCTCAATGCAATATCTCAGAAGGTAATCGATTGAGAAAGTCTGGAAAGGCTACAGAAGGATGTGGTCCAATGTCTTGTCAGTTTTGAGTTGGTGTTCCCCCCGTCCTTCTTCAATATTATGACGCATCTCTTAGTTCACCTAGTCGAAGAGATTTCCATTCTAGGTCCTATATTTCTGCACAATATGTTCCCCTTCGAGAGGTTCATGGGAGTCTTAAATAAATATGTTTGTAACTGTGCTAGGCCAGAAGGAAGCATCTCCAAGGGCTATGGAACATAGGAGGTCATTGGGTTCTGTGTAGACTTTCTTCCTAACCTTAAGCCGATTGGTGTTCCTGAATCACGGTATGAGGGGAGACTGAGTGGAAAAGGCACGCTAGGAAAGAAGGCAATGATATTTAGGGACAGACATTCTTTGAATCAAGCACACTACACAGTTCTACAAGTTCTACCTGCATGGCTCCGTATATCGAGGATACATGAATGTTGTACGCTCTAAGTTCCCGGGGAAGGATGAATACTGGATTAAAGAAAATCACATGGAGACTCTCGGCACTTGGTTGCAATTACATCTCATGAATGACACCACTATTGGAGATCAGCTCTACTTGTTGGCCACGACACCATCTGCGACTGTATTGACTTTCCAAGGGTACGAGATAAATGGGAATACATTTTACACGATTGCCCAAGATAAAAAGAGCACCAACCAAAACAATGGTGTTCGCTTTGATGCAACATGCGAGAATGGGAAAAAGGACACGTACTATGGTTACATAGAGGAGATATGGGAACTTGACTATGGGCCTACTTTTAAGGTCCCTTTGTTTCGGTGCAGTTGGGTTAACATGAATGGAGAAGGGGTAAAGGTAGACCAGCTATACGGAATGACAACAGTGGATCTCAAGAATATTGGTTACAGAGATGAACCATTCGTCCTAGCCAATGATGTGGCTCAGGTTTTTTATGTGAAGGACATGTCCTCTAGACCGAAAAAAAGAAAAAATCAGGAAACGAATACATCAGATGATGAGCCCAGGCATCACATAGTTCTTTCAGGGAAAAGAAACATCACGGGAGTCGAGGACAAGACAGACATGTCAGCAGATTATGATAAGTTTGATGAAATTCCGCCCTTCACCGTGAAAACTGACCCAAGCACCCCGTTAAGCAAAGAAGATCCTCCATGGTTACGGCCTAAGAAGCGATCATAGGCAAGGGATCAACATACGTGATGAAGGATTCATACCCTAAACCCTAAACCCTATGTAAATATATGTAATGTATGGAAACTTTATGTGATGTATGAAAACTTTATGTGATGTATGAAGGCATACATATATATAGTGGTGCCCTAACATTTTAATCACCAAACGTTTAAGCAAACCAGAAACATGAACACGTCGGGGAGCTACCAAATTAAATTAGGGAGTGCCTTTATGGACATAGTGTTGCCACCCACCCGCATAGTGCTTCCACCCACCCCTGGCACTGATGACATAATGTCGACACACTCACCCCTGGAATAGTGCTGTCACCCACCCAAAATAGTGTCGTCATTTACTAGCTTAGTGCTGCCCACTGAGGACATAGTGTCGACATGTTGTCGCCACATCCACATTTAGTCCCGGTTCGTGCCTCCAACCGGGACTAAAAGTTCATCATATCTTTAGTCCCGGTTGTTGGCTTTAATTTTGTTTTTTATATTAGTACTAATTAATTGACTAACGACGGGCATGAAGCTTCTTAGCCCGGGGCTAAGCCTCGCTGAACTTGAAGTGGATCTCTGATGAAATAGCATGTTGTTAACCTATAAATGATTTTTAAAAAAATTCGCAAGCATTATATCATGTACATATCCCCGTCGAGCAACAAAATATTCTTATTCTTATTCTATATGCCGTCACAAAATCCATTGCAACAAAAATAAGAACAAAAACTATGAAGGCATACATATATATAGTGGCGCCCTAACATTTTAATCACCGACCATTTAACCAAACCAGAAACATGAACACGTCGGGGAGCTACCAAATTAAATTAGGGAGTGCCTCTATGGCGAGCTCCTCGAAGATGTTTGAGGACGGGATCCTAAGACATCTTCAAGAAGCTCTACTGTAGTGGTGTCTCTGCTCTCGCACACCATCTTTTAGTTTATATCTTCTCTAGCTAGATCAGTATGCTGGTGGAGCTAACTAATTTCACATATTAGAGAGTGCCTCTACGGCGAGCTCCTCGAAGATGTCTGAGGACAGGATCCTAAGACATCTTCGAGAAGCTCCACCGTAGTGGTGTCCCTGGTGTCGCACACCATCTTGCAGTTCTTCACAAGAATGCATACCTATTTATAGATTAAGGAACATAACATAGTGGCGGGCACTGATAACATAATGTCGACACACTCACCCCTGGCATAGTGCTGCCACCAACCCAAAATAGTATCGTCGTTTACTGGCTTAGTGCTGCCCACCGAGGACATAGTGTCGACATGTTGTCGCCACATCCACATTTAGTCCCGGTTGGTGCCTTCAACCGGGAGTAAAATTTCATCATATCTTTAGTCCCGGTTGTTGGCTTTAATTTTGTTTTTAGATTAGTACTAATTAATTGAGTAACAGCGGGCATGAAGCTTCTTAGCCCGAGGCTGAGCCTCGCTGAACTTGAAGTGGATCTCTGATGAAATAGCATGTTGTGAACCTATAAATGATTTAAAAAAATCACAAGCATTATATCATGTACATATCCCCGTCGAGCAACAAAATATTCTTCTTCTTCTTCTTCTATCTGCCGTCACAAAATCCATTGCAACAAAAATAAGAACCAAAACTATGAAGGCATACATATATATAGTGGCGCCCTAGCATTTTAATCACTAACCGTTTAAGCAAACCAGAAACATGAACACGTTGGGGAGCTACCAAATTAAATTAGGGAGTGCCTCTATGGACATAGTGCTGCCACCCACCCGCATAATGCTGCCACCCACCCCTGGCACTGATGACATAATGTCGACAAACTCACCCCTGGCATAGTGCTGCCACCCACCCAAAATAGTGTCGTCATTTACTGGCTTGGTGCTGCCCACTGAGGACATAGTGTCGACATGTTGTCGCCACATCCACATTTAGTCCCGGTTGGTGCCTCCAACCGGGACTAAAAGTTCATCATATCTTTAGTCCCGGTTGTTGGCTTTAATTTTGTTTTTTAGATTAGTACTAATTAATTGACTAACGGCGGGCATGAAGCTTCTTAGCCCGGGGCTGAGCCTCGCTGAACTTGAAGTGGATCTCTGATGAAATAGCATGTTGTGAACCTATAAATGATTTACAAAAAATTCACAAGCATTATATCATGTACTTGTAGTTCAAATCTGGGCAACCTCCTGCCGATTCGGCAGGAATTTGTCTTTTTCATGAGGGATGAACGGAAAGGTTCCAGATACACCGGTTGGGAAATTGTCCATATAAGGTGGTATAGTATTTTTGAAAAATAGGTTGGTACCAATGCCAAACTTTAATTTGGTCGTTGCTTCGCAGAACACCCCGATTTCGACACCTCAAAAATGGAAATTGGCTTTTTGTGCGTCGAAAAGGAAAACTTCCTCCTGCAACATCGTAAGCCATCCCAAGATGCACATGTGTGCACAATATGGGCACATTATCACAAACTATGCCCTGATTCTATCCATAACATTGATGGTTTGACCTAAATGCCATGAAACCTCGAACATGATAGGTCATTTTGTGAAGGATTTTTTATGATGTTTGCAATTTTTCAAGTTCAATATTTTTCCTTGCAACTGTGACACATAATATGACACCACGTGAAGGTTTCACATTGTTTGGATCATTTTTGAATTTCTTATGCCCGTTTCAAACTATATTCAAAACGGCGGACATGAAGCTTCTTAGCCCGGGGCTGAGCCTCGCTGAACTTGAAGTGGATCTCTGATGAAATAGCATGTTGTGAACCTATAAATGATTTTTATAAAAATTCACAAGCATTATATCATGTACTTGTAGTTCAAATCTGGGCAACCTCCTACCAATTCGGCAGGAATTTGTCTTTTTCATGAGGGATGGAAGGAAAGGTTCCAGATACACCGGTTGGGAAATTGTCCATATAAGGTGGTCTAGTATTTTTGAAAAATGGGTTGGTACCAATGCCAAACTTTAATTTGGTGGTTGCTTCATAGAACACCCTGATTTCGGCACCTCAAAAATGGAAATTGGCTTTTTCGTGCACCGAAAAGGAAAACTTCCTCCTGCAACATCGTACGCCATCCCAAGATGCACATGTTTGCACAATATGGGCACATTATCACAAACTATGCCCTGATTCTAGCCATAACATTGGTGGTTTGACCTAAATGCCATGAAACCTCGATCATGATAGGTCATTTTGTGAAGAATTTTTTATGATGTTTGCAATTTTTCAAGTTCAATATTTTTCCTTGCAACTGTGACACATAATATGACACCACGTGAAGGTTTCACATTGTTTGGATCATTTTTGAATTTCTTATGCTCGTTTCAAACTATATTCAAAACGGCGGGGTTGAAGCTTCTTAGCCCGGGGCTGAGCCTCGCTGAACTTGAAGTGGATCTCTGGTGAAATAGCATGTTGTGAACCTATAAATGATTTTTAAAAAAGTTCACAAGCATTATATCATGTACTTGTAGTTCAAATCTGGGCAACCTCCTACCGATTCGGCAGGAATTTGTCTTTTTTATGAGGGATGGAAGGAAAGGTTCCAGATACACCGGTTGGGAAATTATCCATATAAGGTGGTCTAGTATTTTTGAAAAATGGGTTGGTACCAATGCCAAACTTTAATTTGGTGGTTGCTTCACAGAACACCCTGATTTCGGCACCTCAAAAATGGAAATTGGCTTTTTCGTGCTCGAAAAGGAAAACTTCCTCCTGCAACATCGTAAGCCATCCCAAGATGCACATGTTTACACAATATGGGCACATTATCACAAACTATGCCCTGATTCTAGCCATAACATTGGTGGTTTGACCTAAATGCCATGAAACCTCGAACATGATAGGTCATTTTGTGAAGAATTTTTTATGATGTTTGCAATTTTTCAAGTTCAATATTTTTCCTTGCAACTATGACACATAATATGACACCACACGAAGGTTTCACATTGTTTGGATCATTTTTGAATTTCTTATGCCCGTTTCAAACTATATTCAAAACGGCGGGTATGAAGCTTCTTAGCCCAGGGCTGAGCCTCGCTGAACTTGAAGTGGATCTCTGATGAAATAGCATGATGTGAACCTATAAATGATTTAAAAAAATCACAAGCATTATATCATGTACTTGTAGTTCAAATCTGGGCAACCTCCTATCGATTCGGCAGGAATTTGTCTTTTTCATGAGGGATGGACGGAAAGGTTATAGATACACCGGTTGTGAAATTTTCCATATAAGGTGGTCTAGTATTTTTGAAAAATGGATTGGTACCAATGCCAAACTTTAATTTGGTGGTTGCTTCACAGAACACCCCGATTTTGGCACCTCAAAAATGGAAATTGGCTTTTTCGTGAGTCAAAAAGGAAAACTTCCTCCTGCAACATTGTAAGCCATCCTAAGATGCACATGTGTACACAATATGGGCACATTATCACAAACTATGCCCTGATTCTAGCCATAACATTGGTGGTTTAACCTAAATGCCATGACACCTTGAAAATGATAGGTCATTTTGTGAAGGATTTTTTATGATGTTTGCAATTTTTCAAGTTCAATATTTTTCCATGCAACTGTGACACATAATATGTCACCACACGAAGGTTTCACATTGTTTGGATCATTTTTGAATTTCTTATGCCCATTTCAAACTATATTCAAAACAGCGGGCATGAAGCTTCTTAGCCCGGGGCTGAGCCTCGCTGAACTTGAAGTGGATCTCTGATGAAATAGCATGTTGTGAACCTATAAATGATTTTTTTTAAAAGTTCACAAGCATTATATCATGTACTTGTAGTTCAAATCTAGGCAACCTCCTACCGATTCAGCAGGAATTTGTCTTTTTCATGAGGGATGGACGGAAAGGTTCCAGATACACCGGTTGGGAAATTATCCATATCAGGTGGTCTAGTATTTTTGAAAAATGGGTTGGTACCAATGCCAAACTTTAATTTGGTGGTTGCTTCACAGAACACCCTGATTTCGGCACCTCAAAAATGAAAATTGGCTTTTTCGTGCGTCGAAAAGGAAAACTTCCGCCTACAACATCATAAGCCATCCCAAGATGCACATGTGTGCACAATATGGGCACATTATCAGAAACTATGCCCTGATTCTAGCCATAACATTGGTTGTTTGACTTAAATGCCATGAAAGCTCGAACATGATAGGTCATTTTGTGAAGGATTTTTTATGACGTTTGCAATTTTTCAAGTTCAATATTTTTCCTTGCAACTGTGACACATAATATGACACCACACGAAGGTTTCACATTGTTTGGATCATTTTTGAATTTCTTATGCCCGTTTCAAATTATATTCAAAACGACAAATTCCAAATTATGCAATAAATATTTGGTAATGCAATTTTAATTGAAAATAGTAAAATTGTATAGTTCAAATAATAAAATTTGAAAACAAAAAATGGTTTTTGATTAGTTATTTAAATTGAAGCAATTTTCCTGTTGAAAGTTTTTTCAAATTCCAAATTATGCACTAAATATTTGGTAATGCAATTTTAATTAAAAATAGTAAAATTGTATAGTTCAAATAAAATTATTTGAAAACAGAAAATGGTTTTTGATTAGTTATTTAAATTGAAGCACTTTTCCTGTTGAAAGTTTTTTCAAATTCCAAATTATGCACTAAATATTTGGTAATGCAATTTTAATTGAAAATAGTAAAATTTAATAGTTCAAATAAAAATATTTGAAAACAGAAAATGGTTTTTGATTAGTTATTTAAATTGAAGCACTTTTCCTATTAAAAGTTTTTTGAATTTCCAAATAAATAATCATCTTAAATTGAAACATCTTATTAATTAAAGAAGAAACAAATTTGAAAATGGCGAGAAGACCAAAAGGTTTGCCAAAATCTAAAAAACGGGTCAATGATCCCGGTTCATCCCACCAACCGGGACTGATGATCCTGGGTGCGCGCGCTGTCATCAACATGCCTTTGGTCCCGATTCGTCCCACCAACCAGGACCGTTGATCCTTTGGTCCCGGTTGGTGGGACGAACCGGGACCAAAGGCCCGCGCACGTGGCAACACATCAACTCTCCTTCCCAGAACATTGGTCCCGGTTCATCCCACCAACCGGGACCATTGATCCTTTGGTCCCGGTTGGTGGGACAAACCGGGACCAAAGGCATGTACAGTTAACAGCCCCGGCCCTTCCTCCTCCCCAACTCCCCCAAATTACAGAGCACATCGACGCGCGGCTAAGGAAAATTTGCGGTGGAGCAAAATCACACTGTCAGGCTGCCCAAATCCAGAGCGGCCCCTTCACGCCATCGATGCCCGCCGCTGCCATGGTCACCGTTTGCTCTGACTCCGGCCGTCGCCCGCGCACGCTGGAAATCGACGCCACGGTCACCGTCTGCTCCGACTCCGGTCGTCGCCATTGCCGCTGCTTCCGAGCTCCTCCAGCCTCGTCGACCCGTCCATCGTCTTCGTGGTGAGCCGCTGGTCCTCCAGGACCTCTCCTTTCTCTCTCTCTCTCGCTCCGTTTCGTTCTGTCGCCGAGCGCCACTGTCCGCCGCCGTCGGACGCTGTCGGACGCCGTCGCTCCGATGACCAATAAGGGGCGACGCGACCACCATTAGCTTCCTCGCGACACGCTCGTTCGAACCCAACCTTCTGCACGTTCCAGCAAGCACTCTAGTGCCGCTAACCACCGCCGGCCGACGTGCCCTCCGGCGAGCCCATGTGGCGCCAAGGTGGCGCTCATGTGGCCCTGACATGGGCGTCGAGCAAGCTCTGCCAGCGTGGCAGCCCGGCGTGGCCTTGGCCCCACTCATCAGTCAATGTGGGTAGGCGCTGCATCGGTGAGAAAAGGTTCCCCAGCCCTAGGTGACGTCAGCCTTCACCTATGCTGACGCAATAAAGGTTTAATAATTGTTTTAATAATTTCAGAAAAAGGATAAATCTTATACACTTAATAAGTAATTATTTATAAGTCAGAAAAATACAAATAATATATCAAAATATTCAGAAAAATGAGATCTATACTTTACCATCAATATCATGCATTGTTCAACAACTTTAATCACAAGTTTAATTAGAAGAACAAATGAACCCCCGTAGGTGATTCGAGGGTCTCTCCTATATTAGGGTTTGGACCCCTCGGATCCCGCTTAAATTTCCAAGCATGCTATAGGGTTTCATTACAATACTAATTAACTTGTCATATCATCATCTTTGCTTGAGCATTGCATCGATTCCATGTTCCCTTTCTATCCGGTGTTTGCTTCTTCTCGATAGAATACGATATCGAGATCAAGATCGAAGACCGAGATCAACACCATCGAAGATCGAGTGCATAGTGTTTTGCATTATTTGCATTATAGTAACTTGCAAATCTTAATTTGCAGATACTATGGATCCAACACAGCACGATACTATGATTCCAGAACATCAGGAAAACATCCTCCACAGAATGATCTGCGAAAATGAAGATATCAATATCGATGTCACCAGTGAGTTTCTGAACGATTCCGGTCAGGGAGATGAGTCTCTCAACCGAGGAGACGGCTCCGGTGGGGTAGAAGCCGAAGCCTGGGACAAGGGAGAAGCTGATGAGGGAGAAGGCGACGGCTCCGGCGGAACCTTAAATCTCGCAGACACCTGCGAGGTCTATATATGTATTTTTGTAATTAAAATGTTGTTGTCTATATATATACATGCATATATTAACACTCTTTCTTATTTTAGCCCTCCGGATCGAGAACTTCTTCCATAAGAACGAAACGAGGCCCAACAAAAAAGTTGGATGACACTGTGAGGTATAGGATCGAAGTGGTCGGTGTAGATGGCGAACCGCAAGCTCCCGTCGATGTCACAAGAAAATTTGTCAAGCAATGCGGAGTTCTTGTGAGGGACTACATCCCGATCACCGTTCAAGAATGGAATTAGCCAAGCAGTGGTGGAGTCCCGTATGTCTGCGACACCACCAAAGATAAGCTTTTTGACAAGCTCATGATTAATTTCCTCTCGCTGATGCCAAATGTGAATCCAGATGAGGAGGAGAGAGCAAGAATGGAGCTTGTGCAAAGAGTCAAGAAGTTTGCTCTCATCAAGATGGCGGATGCATTCAAGAACTGGAAGAAGAAACTGTACAATAACTTTGTCAAGGTAGAGAAGACTCCGGATTTCACTCAAGGCGGCTATGCTAAGTTAAGACACCAGTGGGAGGATTTTGTGAAGTACAAGACATCGGAGAAAGCTAAGGAAAGGGGTAGAATAAATACGGAGAACGCTGCTAAGAAACTGTACCATCATAACAAGGGGCATGTTGGCTATGCCGGTTGCATGCCTAAGTGGGATGCACTTGAGGTCAATTACATTACTGCCGGGATCAGACCAAAGCCTGCAACATGGACACCACGGGCGAGAAACTGGTTTTACGGCCATGGGGGCACGTTGGACAAAGAAGGGAGGGCAATATATAATCAGAAACACAAAGATGATCTCCTACTGCCCATCGACGATATTAGAAATGTAGTAGATGATGTTGCAGCGGGACGGTTCGTTCCTGATAGAGAGAACTACGAGCTCACACGCGCCCTTAAAAATCCTGAACACGAAGGACGAGCACGAGGCACACCAGGCTCCAAGTCATGGAAGGTTGCCTTCCCCGCGGAAATGAAGAGATATCCCGATAAAAGCCATCAGAGGAGAAAGGAAAGGGAGGCAACTGAGAAAGCGGCAACGGCAGAATCTAAAGGAAAAAATTGCAGAATCTAAAGGAAATAACTTCGAGCACTCATACCGGAGGATGTGAGTACCTTTTACCTTACCTTCCCGATAACGGTGCCAGAAAATAGGCGTTTGCCGTGGGAGGTTCTTCTTCTTAAATCCTCCGGTGTGAATACCTTTTAACTTACCTCCCCAGCAACGGCGCCAGAAAATAGCTTGATGTCTACGCTGCAGAGGTTTGTAGAACAACATCAAGTTTTCCCTTAAGTGGATCACCCAAGGTTTATCGAACTCAGGGAGGAAGTGGTCAAAGGTATTCCCCCTCAAGCAATCATGCAATCAAGATACAAGAAGTCTCTTGTGTCCCCAACACACCTAATACACTTGTCAGGTGTATAGGTGCACTAGTTCGGCGAAGAGATAGTAAAATACAAGTGGTCTGGATAATTATAAGTGGTAACAGTGATAGAAGATAGCTTGATGGCGTGGAAAAGACTAAAGTAAAACTGA
The DNA here is from genome assembly GCA_916181665.1 of Avena sativa. Lineage (NCBI taxonomy): Eukaryota > Viridiplantae > Streptophyta > Magnoliopsida > Poales > Poaceae > Avena > Avena sativa. Next base: position 461,414,032 of record OV702297.1, on the reverse strand, counting down.
AATAAAGATAGAAGCATGCAAACATGTAATAGATCTAATTGCAAACGAAGTTTCAGTGCTTAGAAACAAGGCCTAGGGATCATACTTTCACTAGTGAACACTCTCATATAAATATCTTCTCTTTATGATACTACTCTTAACTACTTTTCGGTTGGACACTCTAATCCATGGTAGGGCTATAACAGCACACCTCAAAGTAAGCCTTTCCCATCTAGAAAACCCCACACTGTCACCTTGAGCACTAGATGGTTCCAACAAACACCACAATTTCATAAAGACATCCAACTCCAAATATAACTCATAACAAGTATTTGTAATCTCTAGCCTAAGTGCCACCATGGTGTGCACAGTGTCACTTTCACACACATGGGGAGAGCAGAGATCTATTAAAGCACTTGAGTAGCAAGGTAGATCTACTTGATTACAAAGCTCATGATCAGAATATGATCATGCATAGAGAGAGAGATGAACACATAGCTACCTGTAGAACCCTTAGCCTCGAGAGAGAACTACTCCCTCCTCATCATGGGAATCAGCAATGGTGATGGAGATGGTGGTGGAGATTGATGGAGATGGCTCTGGGGGCACTTCCCCGTGCCGGCAGGGTGCCGGAACAGAGACTTTCTGTCCCCCGAATCTCCCCTTCGGTGGCGGCGGCGCTGCGGAACTTTTAGTGGCTGGAGGCTTGTTCATTTAGGGTTTTGGTATCGAGAGGAATCTTATAGGCGAAGAGTCAAGGTTGGTGGCCAGCCAGGGGGCCCACACCATGCCCTGGCACGGCCTGGGGGGACCCGCGCCTAGGGGTGGTCTGGCCACCCTTTGGCCCCTCTCCGGATCTCCTTCTGGCTCCGTGAATCTTCCGGGAAAATATCGACTTTGGCTTTTGTCCGGTCCAATTCCGAGAATATTGATTTTCTGACTTTCCTGGAACCAAAAATAGCAGAAAACAAGCAACTGGCACTGTGGCTCTTGTTAATAGGTTAGTACAAGAAATCATATGAAAAGTACTCCAAAGTGTGGACAAAACATAAGAAAGTAGATAGAACCAAGCATGGAACATGAAAAATTATAGATACATTTGCAATGTATCAACATCCCCAAGCTTAACTCCTGCTCGTCCTCGAGTAGGTAAGTGATAAAAAGAAAGAATAATTTTTGAGGTGACATGCACCATCATAAACTTGATCAAAGTATTTGTAAAACATTGAAAGCTGGGATCATAGTACTTCAATCATAACATGAAAGACAAAGTTGTAGCAATAGGACAAAGCAACTATGTTACAACATGAAAAGGCACAAACAAAAGATTCATGAATAACAATGCTTTGCAAGACGTTTGTTTGTTTCACATAAAGAAAACATAGCATAGTGGCATTCAGCTTGTCCCTCATAGAGTAGCAAACATAAATGCATATGACACCTTCAAAGTTCATAAGAGTGACTAGATACAAATAGTTTAAAACAAGAAATATCAAAGCTATGCATCAATCAACAAGTCTTGGGACAATGCACATAGAACTAAGAATGGCCACTATGCTCTCAAAGTAGGTGCATAAAGATAGAAGGTGGAGACTCAATATATAAGTGGAAGAAAGGCCTTCATAGAAGGAAGTAGGGATTCAAGTTTCATAAAGAGCTTCCAAAAATTATGGTACTTAATAGCTTTCAGCTCTCATTGCCCCTATCATAAGCATCTTCAAGTGATTAAGGTTAAAGTGAACAAACTATGGTGTACATGCTTGACGAAGTATAAGTTAGAAATGTCATGTCCCTTGAATACGAGGGTCGCTCCTCATGATACTCAAGTTTAGTCACCGGTAAGTTCTTGTCATTGTAAGTAAATGTGTATCATAGAGAACCGCCAACGGGGTACCCCTTGGCCGATGATACGGAGGAATCCCCATATCAAAATGACAAGGCAAGCAGACAACAAGCATCTCAGCAATCTTCTTATTTACCATGGGAATATGGTGCTTTTTTCTCTCTTTCCTGTTTTCATAATCTCTTTTTTTCTCTTTTTTCACAATATAGGACTCTTTTTTTATAAGAAGAATGCTTCATAGACAACTCATTATAGTGACGCTGCAGGTTTCCACCATGCCAGCATGGATTAGACCAGCGGCTCAGGCGTTTCTCTAACACATATACATAACTCCATGGACTTACAAGCTCCCCTTTCATTTCACACCGACAACATCCATATACAAAAGAGCATGATATCAACTAGGTACAAGTACCAAGTGCAATGTTGAAAGCGTTCCCCATGACAGCATGGTTCTGCTAATTCCCAACGAATAAGTGCAAGCATATACAACATAGACGACACAATGGTTCAAGTTTATTAAGGGCAAGAAAAGTAAAGTGTGCCATCAAGTTCGTGAGAGCTTTAATCACTAGTTTTCTCATAACAAGTTTAATTCGGAAGGTAGATAAAAACATGAATATACTTGGAATAGCATATGCTAGTAGGTAGGTATGGTGGACTCTTTGGAATAACTTGGTTTTAGGAGATGGATGCATGAGTGGAACCCATACTTGGTTGTGGAGGCTAGCAAAATACTGGGAGCGACCGAGTAAGAGAGCAATAATGGCCATAATCATGCAGAGCGATAAAACATCATTGATCACAGCATAAAGTGGTACTACAAGTTGGAAACTAAAGGATCATAAAGGCTATGGTGACTTGGGATAGTCTTAACATGGTGTGAGCATGTGCCAAGTCAACCCAAATAAAGCATCAAAGGGGAATACCACTATACTATGCTTTAATATGCTAAAACAACGCATGATTCATCCAATGCACATTAAGCAATCTAAATTGTTTATAACAAGTCATGCTACAGCAAAGAATACTAAGCATAAAGCCAAAACAATATCAAGCATGGCATGACAAAGCATAGGCCACAGTCAAAAACAAGCTCTTTTTACCACATAAGCAATGAACTTTCCTACTCTTTCCCAAACCAAACCAAACTATTTGAAAACCAATGTATGAAAGAGGGGGTCCAACCAATTTATTCATCAAACTAAGAAAACCATGCAAATGAAAAACCAAAACGAAAAACGAAAAAGAAGACGCTCCAAGAACAACACAACTGTGCATGAAACAATAAAAATGAAGTGTTTGGAAGAAACCTGGGATTTTTATTGATGAAGAGGGGGGTGCCTTGGGCATCTCCAAGCTTTGACGCTTGTACTTCTTGGATATTTCTTAGGGTGACACGCGTGGCATCCCCAAGCTTGAGCTTTAGTCCATCCTTCATCTCATTACTTATTCCTTCCATACACCTGGAATTTTTCCTTCATACAAAACTTCACACAATCTTTATTAGCAATATTAGTGCAATCAAGATAATAAGTCTTTAGGTTCAGTTCTACACCAATAAAACTTCCATTAAAACACAAGCTACTGTAGCACTTCCCTCAAAAATCTCAATTCCCCAAAAGAACTCAAAAAGGAACCAACAAGAAGCAAATACAAATAATGGCAGAAATCTGTCAAAACAGACCAGCAGGTACAGACGATTTTTTTTGAAGACCTTCTGTTGCTCAAATCAAAAAGTGTTGAACTAACGAAAGTTATATAACAACCTAGGGCAGAAGCACAAAAATTCACGCCTCAAAAATACGTTACACGAATATTTACGGTGAAGCAGAGAAATATGTTTCGGGACAGCAACTTTCCCAATCATTACTTCTCTCTCATTAGAGGTTACTCTTGGCACAAAAAGCAAATAAAAAGGATAAGGAGCGGTTATTACTGAAATAATAACTTCCAAGACTCATCTAAAACTTTTGGGTTATCTCCCAATAAGTACTTTTCTTTAACGCCTTTAAGTTAGGCATGATAGTTTGAGAAGATGCTCACATAAGAAATATGAATTTAAGTAAAAGAGAGCATCAAGAAGCAAATTCAAAGCACATTTAAGTCTAACCCACTTCCTATGCATAGGAATCTTGTAAAGAAACAAGTCATGAAAGCACAAAGCAATAAGCATAGGAAATCAAAATAAGTGCAACTTCAAGACTTTGAACATAAAGAGGGGAAACTTAATATTATTGAGATGCATAAAACCATGTTTCCCTCTCTCATAATAACTTCAGTAGCATCATGAATAAAATTAACAATATAACTATCACATAAAACATTCTTATCATGAGCCACATGCATAAAATGATTATTACTCTCCACATAAGCATAGTCATTCTTATTAATCATAGTGGGAGCAAATTCAACAAAATAGCTATCATTATTATTCTCATCACCATAATCATCAAATATAGGAGGCATATTGTAATCATAATTAATTATCTCCTCAATAGTAGGTGGACTGAAAATATCATATTCATCATTGTAATCATCATATATTGGAGGTTTGGTATCATCATAAGCAATATAATAGCTATATTCCAAAGTTGGGGAACTAAAAAGATCATTTTCATAAGAACTAGCTTCCCCAAGCTTAAACTTTTCCATAGCATTAGCAATAATGGTGTCCAAAGAATTCATACTAACAACATTGCTATTAACATGCAAATAAAGTTCCATAGGTTTTTTAATTTTCTCTTCAAACACTTCATGTCCTAACTCAAGATAAATACTATAAAGCTCTCTAATTTTGTTGTTGTTTTCCATGAAGACTAACTAGTGAAAACAAGAAACAAAAAGAAAAAATTGCAGAATCTAAAGGAAATAACATCGAGCACTCATACCGGAGGATGTGAGTACCTTTTACCTTACCTTCCCGACAATGGCGTCAGAAAATAGGCCTTTGCCGTGGGAGGTTCTTCTTCTTAAATCCTCCGGTGTGAATACCTTTTACCTTACCTCCCCGGCAACGGTGCCAAAAAATAGCTTGATGTCTACGCACTTCTATTCTTGTAGATAGTTGTTGGGCCTCCAAGTGCAGAGGTTTGTAGAACAGCATCAAGTTTTCCCTTAAGTGGATCACCCAGGGTTTATCGAACTCAGGGAGGAAGTGGTCAAAGGTATTCCCTCTCAAGCAATCATGCAATCAAGATACAAGAAGTCTCTTGTGTCCCCAACACACCTAATACACTTGTCAGGTGTATAGGTGCACTAGTTCGGCGAAGAGATAGTGAAATACAAGTGGTATGGATAATTATAAGTGGTAACGGTGATAGAAGATAGCTTGATGGCGTGGAAAAGACTAAAGTAAAACTGAAATAAAGATAGAAGCAAGCAGACATGTAACAGATCTAATTGCAAACGAAGTTTCAGTGCTTAGAAACAAGGCCTAGGGATCATACTTTCACTAGTGAACACTCTCATATAAATATCTTCTCTTTATGATACTACTCTTAACTACTTTCCGGTTGGACACTCTAATCCATGGTAGGGCTATAACAACACACCTCAAAGTAAGCCTTTCCCATCTAGAAAACCCCACACTGTCACCTTGAGCACTAGATGGTTCCAACAAACACCACAATTTCATAAAGATATCCAACTCCAAATATAACTCATAAAAAGTATTTGTAATCTCTAGCCTAAGTGCCACCATGGTGTGCACGCTGTCACTTTGACACACATGGGGACAGTAGAGATCTATCAAAGCACTTGAGTAGCAAGGTAGATCTACTTGATTACAAAGCTCATGATCACAAATATGATCATGCATAGAGAGAGAGAGAGATGAACACATAGCTACCGGTAGAACCCTTAGCCTCGAGAGAGAACTACTCCCTCCTCATCATGGGAATCAGCAATGGTGATGGAGATGGTGGTGGAGATCGATGGAGATGGCTCTGGGGGCACTTCCCTGTCCCGGCAGGGTGCCGGAACAGAGACTTTCTGTCCCCCGAATCTCCCCTTCAGTGGCGGCGGCGCTGCGGAACTTTTCGTGGCTGGAGGCTTGTCCATTTAGGGTTTTGGTATCGGGAGGCATCTTATAGGCGAAGAGGCAAGGTCGATGGCCAGCCAGGGGGCCCACACCATGCCCTCGCGCGGCCTGGGGGGACCTGCGCCTAGGGGTGGTCTGGCCACCCTGTGGCCCCTCTTCGGGTCTCCTTCTGGCTCCGTGAATCTTCCGGGAAAATATCGACTTTGGCTTTTGTCCGGTCCAATTCCGAGAATATTGATTTTCTGACTTTCTTGGAACCAAAAACAGTAGAAAACAGGCAACTGGCACTGTGGCTCTTGTTAATAGGTTAGTACAAGAAATCATATGAAAAGTACTCCAAAGTGTGGACAAAACATAAGAAAGTAGATAAAACCAAGCATGGAACATCAAAAATTATAGATACATTTGCAATGTATCAACATCCCCAAGCTTAACTCCTGCTCGTCCTGGAGTACGTAAGTGATAAAAATAAAGACTAATTTTTGAGGTGACATGCACCATCATAAACTTGATCAAAGTATTTGTAAAACATTGAAACCTAGGATCATAGTACTTCAATCATAACATGAAAGACAAAGTTCTAGCAATAAGACAAAGCAACTATGTTACAACATGAAAAGGCACAAACAAAAGATTCATGAATAACAATGCTTTGCAAGATGTTTGTTTGTTTCACATAAAGAAAACATAGCATAGTGGCATTCAGCTTGTCCCTCATAGAGTAGCAAACATAAATGCATATGACACCTTCAAAGTTCATAAGAGTGACTAGATACAAATAGTTTAAAACAAGTAATATCAAAGCTATGCATCAATCAACAAGTCTTGGGACAATGCACATAGAACTAAGAATGGCCACTATGCTCTCAAAGTAGGTGCATAAAGATAGAAGGTGGAGACTCAATATATAAGTGGAAGAAAGGCCTTCATAGAAGGAAGTAGGGATTCAAGTTTCATAAAGAGCTTCCAAAAATTATGGTACTTAATAGCTTTCAGCTCTCATTGCCCCTATCATAAGCATCTTCAAGTGATTAAGGTTAAAGTGAACAAACTATGGTGTACATGCTTGACGAAGTATAAGTTAGAAATCTCATGTCCCTTGAATACGAGGGTCGCTCCTCATGCTACTCAAGTTTAGTCACCGGTAAGTTCTTGTCATTGTAAGTACATGTGTATCATAGAGAACCGCCAACGGGGTACCCCTTGGCCGATGATACGGAGGAATCCCCATATCAAAATGACAAGGCAAGCAGACAATAAGCATCTCGGCAATCTTCTTATTTACCATGGGAATATGGTGCTTTTTTCTCTCTTTCCTCTTTTCATAATCTCTTTTTTTCTCTTTTTTCTCAATATAGGACTCTTTTTTTATAAGAAGAATGCTTCATAGACAGCTCATTATAGTTACGCTGCAGGTTTCCACCATGCCAGCATGGATTAGACCAGCGGCCCAGGCGTTTCTCTAACACATATACATAACTCCATGGACTTACAAGCTCCCCTTTCATTTCACACCGACGACATCCATATACAAAAGAGCATGATATCAACTAGGTACAAGTACCAAGTGCAATGTTAAAAGCATTCCCCATGACAGCATGGTTCTGCTAATTCCCAATGAATAAGTGCAAGCATATACAACATAGACGACACAATGGTTCAAGTTTATTAAGGGCAAGAAAAGTAAAGTGTGCCATCAAGTTCGTGAGAGCTTTAATCACTAGTTTTCTCATAACAAGTTTAATTTGAAAGGTAGAAAAAAACATGAATATACTTGGAATAGCATATGCTAGTAGGTAGGTATGGTGGACTCTTTGGAATAACTTGGTTTTAGGAGATGGATGCATGAGTGGAACTCATACTTGGTTGTGGAGGCTAGCAAAAGACTGGGAGCGACCAACAAAGAGAGCAATAATGGCCATAATCATGCAGAGCGATAAAACGTCATTAATCAAAGCATAAAGTGGTACTACAAGTTGGAAACTAAAGGATCATAAAGACTATGACTTGGGATAGTCATAACATGGTGTGAGCATGTGCCAAGTCAACCCAAATAAAGCATCAAAGGGGAATACCACTATACTATGCTTTAATATGCTAAAACAATGCATGATTCATCCAAGGCACATTAAGCAATCTAAATTGTTTATAACAAGTTATGCTACAGCAAAGAATACTAAGCATAAAGCCAAAACAATATCAAGCATGGCATGACAAAGCATAGGCCACAGTCAAAAACAAGCTCTTTTTACCACATAAGCAATGAACTTTCCTACTCTTTTCCAAACCAAACCAAACTATTTGCAATGTATGAAAGAGGGGGTCCAACCAATTTATTCATCAAACTAAGCAAACCACGCAAACGAAAAACCAAAACGAAAAACGAAAAAGAAGACGCTCCAAGAATAACACAACTGTGCATGAAACAATAAAAATGAAGTGTTTGGAAGAAACCTAGGATTTTTATTGATGAAGAGGGGGATGCCTTGGGCATCTCCAAGATTTGACACTTGTACTTCTTGGATATTTCTTAGGGTGACACGCATGGCATCCCCAAGCTTGAGCTTTAGTCCATCCTTCATCTCATTACTTATTCATTCCAGACACCTGGAATTTTTCCTTCATACAAAACTTCACACAATCTTTATTAGCAATATTAGTGCACTCAAGATAATAAGTCTTTAGGTTCAGTTCTAACACCAATTAAACTTCCATTAAAACACAAGCTACTGTAGCACTTCCCTCAAAAAGCTCAATTCCCCAAAAGGACTCAAAAAGGAACCAACAAGAAGCAAATACAAATAATGGCAGAAATCTGTCAAAACAGACCAGCAGGTAAAGACGATTTTTTTCGAAGACCTTCTGTTGCTCAAATCAAAATGTGTTGAACTAACGAAAGTTATATAACAACCTGGGTCAGAAGCACAAAAATTCACGCCTCAAAAAGACGTTCAGAGATTTTACACGAATGTTTACGGTGAAGCAGATAAATCTGTTTCGGGACAGCAACTTTCCCAATCATTACTTCTCTCTCATTAGAGGTTACTCTTGGCACAAAAAGCAAATAAAAAGGATAAGGAGTGGTTATTACTGAAATAATAACTTCCAAGACCCATCTAAAACTTTTGGGTTATCTCCCAATAAGTACTTTTCTTGAACGCCTTTAAGTTAGGCATGATAGTTTGAGAAGATGCTCACATAAGAAATATGAATTTAAGTAAAAGAGAGCATCAAGAAGCAAATTCAAAGCACATTTAAGTCTAACCCACTTCCTATGCATAGGAATCTTGTAAAGAAACAAGTCATGAAAGCACAAAGCAACAAGCATAGGAAAGCAAAATAAGTGCAACTTCAAGACTTTCAACATAAAGAGGGGAAACTTAATATTATTGAGATGCATAAAACCATGTTTCCCTCTCTCATAATAACTTTCAGTAGCATCATGAATAAAATTAACAATATAACTATCACATAAAACATTCTTATCATGAGCCACATGCATAAAATGATTATTACTCTCCACATAAGCATAGTCATTCTTATTAATCATAGTGGGAGAAAATTCAACAAAATAGCTATCATTATTATTCTCATCACCATAATCATCAAATATAGGAGGCATATTGTAATCATAATTAATTATCTCCTCAATAGTAGGTGGACTGAAAATATCATATTCATCATTGTAATCATCATATATTAGAGGTTTGGTATCATCATAAGCAATAGAATAGCTATCTTCCAAAGTTGGGGAACTAAAAAGATCATTTTCATAAGAACTAGCTTCCCCAAGCTTAGACTTTTCCATAGCAGTAGCAATAATGGTGTCCAAAGAATTCATACTAACAACATTGCTATTAACATGCAAATAAAGTTCCATAGGTTTTTTAATTTTCTCTTCAAACACTTCATGTCCTAACTCAAGATAAATACTATAAAGCTCTCTAATTTTGTTGTTGTTTTCCATTAAGCCTAACTAGTGAAAACAAGAAACAAAAAGAAAAAATTGAAAAATCTAAAGGAAATAACTTCTAGCACTCATACCGGAGGATGTGAGTACCTTTTACCTTACCTTCCCGACAATGGCGTCAGAAAATAGGCCTTTGCCGTGGGAGGTTCTTCTTCTTAAATCCTCCGGTGTGAATACCTTTTACCTTACCTCCCCGGCAACGGTGCCAGAAAATAGCTTGATGTCTACGCACTTCTATTCTTGTAGATAGTTGTTGGGCCTCCAAGTGCAGAGGTTTGTAGAACAGCAACAAGTTTTCCCTTAAGTGGATCACCCAAGGTTTATCGAACTCAAGGAGGAAGTGGTCAAAGGTATTCCCTCTCATGCAATCCCGCAATCAAGATACAAGAAGTCTCTTGTGTCCCCAACAGACCTAATACACTTGTCAGGTGTATAGGTGCACTAGTTCGGCGAAGAGATAGTGAAATACAAGTGGTATGGATAATTATAAGTGGTAACGGTGATAGAAGATAGCTTGATGGCGTGGAAAAGACTAAAGTAAAACTGAAATAGAGATAGAAGCAAGCAAACATGTAACCGATCTAATTGCAAATGAAGTTTCAGTGCTTAGAAACAAGGCCTAGGGATCATACTTTCACTAGTGAACACTCTCATATAAATATCTTCTCTTTATGATACTACTCTTAACTACTTTTCGGTTGGACACTCTAATCGATGGTAGGGCTATAACAGCACACCTCAAAGTAAGCCTTTCCCATCTAGAAAACCCCACACTGTCACCTTAAGCACTAGATGGTTCCAACAAACACCACAATTGCATAAAGACATCCAACTCCAAATATAACTCATAACAAGTATTTGTAATCTCTAGCCGAAGTGCCACCATGGTGTGCACGCTGTCACTTTCACACACATGGGGAGAGCAGAGATCTATTAAAGCACTTGAGTAGCAAGGTAGATCTACTTCATTACAAAGCTCATGATCAAAATATGATCATGCATAGAGAGAGAGATGAACACATAGCTACTGATAGAACCCTTAGCCTCGAGAGATAACTACTCCCTCCTCATCATGGGAATCAGCAATGGTGATGGAGATGGTGGTGGAGATCGATGGAGATGGCTCCGAAGGCACTTCCGTGTCCCGGTAGGGTGCTGGAACAGAGACTTTCTGTCCCCCGAATCTCCCCTTCGGTGGTGGCGGCGCTATGGAACTTTTCGTGGTTGGAGGCTTGTTCATTTAGGGTTTTGGTATCGGGAGGCATCTTATAGGCGAAGAGGCAAGGTCGGTGGCCAGCCAGGGGGTCCACACCATGCCTTGGCGCGGCCTGGGGGGACCCGCGCCTAGGGGTGGTCTAGCCACCCTATGGCCCCTCTCCGGGTCTCCTTCTGGCTTCATGAATCTTCCGGGAAAATATCGACTTTCGCTTTTGTCCGGTCCAATTCCGAGAGTATTGATTTTCTGACTTTCTTGGAACCAAAAATAGCAGAAAATAGGCAACTGGCACTGTGGCTCTTGTTAATAGGTTAGTCCTAGAAATCATATGAAAAGTACTCCAAAGTGTGGATAAAACATAAGAAAGTAGATAAAACCAAGCATGGAACATCAAACATTATAGATACATTTGCAATGTATCACACAGCTTGTGAGCTAAAGGTGCAGGTTATGAACTTAAGGGTGACGGCGGCGGTCGGCAAGGCCGTACCAATTGCGCCTAACCCAACTTGGCATTGCAGACCGGTTCCAAAAGGGTACGCTGTCGTCACGGTGGATGATGTGAAGGAAGATTTTGAGGAGCTGAAGCTAGACCACCCTGCGGAGGAAGATATGGAGCTGACTCAACTAGGAGAAGCCAAGGGGGGGACTATTCTATGGCCAAAGGAGCACATCGTGCTTCCAAATTATGTGCCGCCAAGGCCAACCACTCCTCAGAGCAGCAATCCACCTTCGCCGCCACCTCACCATTCTCCAGCGCAACCGTCGCCTTCACCGCCTCACCACTCAGCGCAACCGTCTCCATCGCCGCCTCAGCCGTCTCCTCCGCCGCGTCAGCCGTCTCCGTCCCCTGAGCCTCATAGACAAAAGCGGAAGTATACTAAGAGGGGCAGCACCACCAACAGCTGCAAGAGCACGTTCCGATCACCGAAACATAAGGTATCGCCCCTCCCAAGAGTACCTCATAAGAATATGAAGAAGCAACATTGCAAGAAGAGAGATGAGGAAATTGTTGCGGCCGCAGATGCCCATTATGAAAAGTGGAAGATTGACATGGCTAACAAGAAAAAGCCGATAGAGCCATTCTTCCCGGTCACCGCAGAAGATAAAGCCAAAGCAGTCGCGCTTAAGATTCAGCTTCACCAACCCATATCGCTCACATCAGACTATAATCGCTCTATTACCAAGTCGGCTAAGGCAAAAGAGCGGAGAGTCGGGAAAGAAGTTGCCCAGCTCAGACAGTAGAAAAATCAATCGATCGAACCGCTCAAAGTGTACGATACCAATGAGTGGAGAGCCCAGGAGCGGCATGATCCGAACATTGATCCGGAGTTTGTTCGAATGTACGGAAAAAAGGCCCAATTATATGGACTGTCTATTACTGAGTACATGAGCCGTATGGATGAGTTCGAGGGGTACCAAGAAACAGCATATGTGTACCAGTACGGGGCTCCTCTCGTCAAACCCGAGTTAGTCAAAGATCTACCAACAAAAATGCGAAGATTGCATAATTGGTACATTCAAGCCTGTGCTGAATCCAAAAACTGGATCTATGCTGCATATAAACACCACCATTATGGTCATGGAGATGGCTTCCTACTGATCGAATTTTCAGAATTATTTCAGTTTTACCAACAAGACACCCTCGACAAAACTATCGTCAGTGCCTATTGTTTGTAAGTATTATTAATTTCTGTAATCAAGTCTTTCTAGCTCAGCTCATTCATTGCTTGTATAATCTTACTCATCACTATACTACTTATATATGTAGAATGAAGATTCTCGAATGCAACAAAGGACAAATCTTTGACCTTGGGTTTGTTGACTGCAATTTCGTTCATGAAGTTACTCTAAAAACGAAATCCAAAGAGACAGAGGATAACTTGGTACAAGCGTTGACGTATTTCAGCAACAGAAGGGAAATACTATTTCCTTACAACGCTGGGTGAGTGTTACTATCTTGTACACATTCTATTTTCGCTTACTCGATGTTAAGCGTATAATTGACTCGTGTTATATTTTATTAGTGTGTCCAGCTTTCACTATATTCTGTTAACCATTCCTGTTGACACCGGAGTAGTAAAAGTCCTGGACTCAAAACGCACACCTTTAGAAAAGTGGGCGAACATGCAGGAATGCCTCCAGAAGGCTTGGAAACGGTTCACCGCCAAAACTAGGGGTGTTTGGAAGCCAGAGCTTACATTTCCGCCATTGACTGTAAGTACTACTTGCTAGATCCACGCATCTCTTTGATTCTAGTTTCAATACCACCATTATCATGCTTGATTATTATTTTGATTGAACTCCGTTCTCGTAAAGTACTTGAGGCAGGAAGCCGGGAATAACTTATATGGATACTATGTCTGCGAGTTCATTCGCCAGACGACCAAAGATAAGGGCGCAGACCGGAACATCAAAAAAACTGAAGTACAATAAACAATAATCATAACTTTATTTTATTACCACCAATTGTGTTTAGTTTCATTCATATATATTGATCCCCTTCTTTAAATTAGATCGAACGGATGCGCGATGGTCTTCTATCAAAAGAACGCGTGCAAACAATTCAAGAGAAAATTGCCGGATTCTTGTTAGAACAAGTCATAGATTCGAAAGGAGAATACTATTACCCGCTTCATTTGGAAGGATGAAGTGTAAAAAAGAAGATGTAAATTAGAACAAATTCATGTGAGTACCGTTTGTAATTATAATATGTTTCGACCAAGAAGACGGATGAGACGGTGTATAACATATTTGTGACCATGATGTGTATTATATATATCATGGTTTCATTATTGCTGTATATATGTAGTACCATTAAATTGAATACAAAACACCAAATAAATAAAAACCCTGCCGCGGCACAAAAATAGCTCGAAAATCCTGCCGCGGCACAAAAATAGCCCGAAAATCCTGCCGCGGTACAAACCACGGCACAGAGACCAAGGATCCCGGTTCGTGCCACGAACTGGGACCAAGGATCCCGGTTCGTGCCACGAACTGGGACCAATGATCCACCCCCCTCGTCTCTTGCGCTCCAACGTGGAGACTCATTGGTCCCGGTTTGTTCCACGAACCGGGACCAATGATCCACCCCCCCTCGTCGCGCACCCGCCCACGTGGAGACCCATTGGTCCCGATTCGTGTCCGAACCGGGACCAGCATTAGTCCTGGGTGATTGGTCCCGGTTCGGAAACCGGGACCAATGGCCCTTATGAACCGGGACTAGAGCCCCTTTTTCCACCAGTGCACGTGCACACCGTCTTGTACGAGGAACGGGAAGGAGACAGTTCCTCCGACTAGGGATCCTTCTACTTCGAGGCCAACAAGTCCAGGACCTGCCGCAATGCCCTCCTCGAAGGCGTCAACCGAGATTTGCTCTACCGTTGGCGGTTCGGCGGCCACGTGCCCCTGCGCAGCTTCCGGCTCGCCTTCGACGACTTCAAGCCGGCCTGGGACGCGCTTCACGTCGACCAGTTGCTCAACTACCTGCTGCACAACACCGCCGACCGGGAGCTCCAGCTAGACCTGCGCTTCCGCCTCTGCCCTATCTGCCCTGGCGACAGGTACCGCTTCGCCAACGATGACGACGACACGGACAGCGACTCGGACGACGACTCGGACGACAACAAAACGCGGCTTTATCTCCTCCCGAGGAGGCTCTTCTCCTGCGCCGCCCTCAAGACGCTCCCTCGGACACTGCCGGCTGAAGCTGCCGGCGAAGGTGAACCTCCCTTTCCTGCACACGCTGCGCCTGACGGGCATCCTGAACGACTCTAGCAGGAGCGTCCAGAGGATGGTCTTGAGCTGCCCCGCCTCGCCGACCTCACGCTGGAGGCCGTCCGCCACCTCAGAACCCTCTCCGTCCTCCATAGACCCCTCCGCCGCTTCGTGCTCCGGTGCTGCCACACCGCCAAGTCCGTCCACATCGACGTGTCGGAGCTGCTGTCACTGGAATACCGCGGCGCCGTGCCCGCCGACTCGCTACTGACCCTGCACGGCTTGCCGCCGCAGCAGTACACAAGCACCTTCGACTTCTACATGTTGAGCTGCGGCCAGGTGATGGTCCGATGGAGATCAACATGGTGTACTACGTACGAGGGGAACGAGACCCAGAGGACCTCTGCCGCGTCTCCTGTTTGGCAATGCCATGGTGCATGAGAGGTTGTGCGCTACTAAATCCCCGTCGGCTCGTCTGACACCGATGCGGTGACATCTGCGGGTGCCACCTTCCTTCTTGAAGGGTGTCGGGTGTGCCTCCTCTCCACACCAAACCCTAGGACAATCCCGGGCAACAACATGGTCGACGTCCCATTCCTTCTTGAAGGTGTTGTCTGATACCCGCCGATTCGGAGTGCTAGGATTGGGGTGGGACAACTCCGGAGGACGTAGCGGTTGCTGATTATCTTCGTTTCGTCGATCTGCCCAATGTCGGCATTTGTTTCTCTTTTCTTTCTTTTTTCTTTTCTTTTGGTCTGGTTTGTGCCGCTTTCCCGGCAGTTGTACTATGATTGTTATATTAATATAGCGGGGCAAAAGCCTGTTTCGAGAAGTAGTTCTTCTGTTTCAAAATATAAGCCTTAACGAAGTGAACCTACACGAGGTCTAGATTCATTAGCTAAAACATCTTATATTTTGAAAGTAGTTTTTTAGAAAATTGTAACGTCTATATTATTGTGGGATGTACCGGTCCGGTGCAAAGTGGCCGATGTATTGGTGGGCGATTTGCCCAATCCTTTTTTTTTCTTTTGAGGCCTTGTTCGGTTTCAGAGGAATTAAATGGGATTGAGGGAGATTGAGAGGTATTAATTCCCTTCCACTCCGATCCACCCCAATCCACATGGGGAGGGGATTAACCGAACAAGCCCTGAGGGGGCGATTTGCCCAATCCTGGATGGGGTGGAATCACTGCAGACGGATCTGTAAAAAAAAAACTCGTAGACGGATCGGAATCCAATGCTCCCCGGATTGCACGCCCACAACCGACCGAGTGTTTTCTCTATATTTACGGCAAGATCGGATCCAAGGTTGAGCTGACCACCGTGCGTCGGCGAACGATCCGTTGGCATGGTTACTTCAATTGCCATGTCTTCCCCACGTACCGCAGCACCAGAAGCGACAACCGCCTGACGCTCCACTGCCCAAGCGCCACCAGCGTGACGCTGGCCAGCCTAAAGTTGGATCCTGACAAAAGTAACATTATTGAGCTCGACGCCCCATGCTTGCGGACCTTCACGTACACGGGAAAATTCGCAGGTTTCTCAATGAAGTCGCCAGCACCCGAGTCGGCACGAGTTGAACTGGCTTTCACCCAGAAGCAGCCGCGTCCATTCTATGATGAGGCAGTTAAGCCATGGCTCGGTCCTTTCTGGCAATTCATACGCATCTTTCTGGCTCGCCATGGTTTTTGATGGGGAGATTGTAAAGCTCTCCTTCAGGAGAAACTTCACACTAGTAGAAACCGGGTAATTTGTCCCGGTTCGTAAGGGCCTTTAGCTCCGGATTTTGAATCGGGAATGCGAAAGCGGGACTAAAGGTCCAAGCTTTAGCCCTGATTCAGTTACGAACCGGGGCTAGAGGTCCAACCACGTGGCCTGCTAGGCGCGCTGGGCAGCAGGACATTTAGCCCCGGGTCGTGTTACGAACCGGAATTAAAGGTTTTCTCCCGCGTCAGCATTTTGTGCCATTTGGCTGCCGCGGCAGGGAATGGGTTTTAGGGGTTTGTGTTTTTCTTTTCATTTTGTGTTTTATGTTTAATTATTTTTCATTCTGTGTTTTCATTAGAAACAAGTTTTCGTATACATACAGAACGCTACTCCCTCCGTTCGGAAATATAAGACGTTTTAGCTTTGTGAATAGAATGTATCTAGATGTCTTTTAGTGTATAGGTTCATAGAGGTTTGGAGTAAACCTACACACTAAAAGGTCTAAATACACTTCTTTCACAAAGCTAAAACATCTTATATTTCTAAACGGAGGGAGTACTACACAGTACTTGGCCACATTGACGCAATATATAATATAATTACTCTTACAAGCATATATGGAGTCCCAACAAGGTCCAGAGCATGTCTATTTGATTACATGGAGATCATTACATGGATGCTTTAGGGTCTACTTATAAAGTATTCTTCGCGTGGGTCTATGACCTCGTCGAGAAAAAATGCAGCAAATTCCTCTTGGATTGCTATTAGGCGGTCCTCTGGTAGGAGCTTGTCCCGCATCGCGTCCAACTATGTAAAAAGGAGATCGTATGGATTAGACTCAACACAATTTTTTGTAATAAAAATAAAAGGTGAATATATTGTTTACTTACTCGAACATTTTCCGAGGGCTTCTCAATACTGATGCGAATGAACTCGCACACGTAGAATCCACATAGATTAGTTCCCTGTGGCTGCCTCGCGCACTTTACAAGAATAGAATTCAATCAAATAATAACGCTAGCATGATAAATGCACATAAACTAGAATTAAATAGATGCGCGAACTTAGCTCGTACTACTTACCGAGAGTGATTTAAAAAATAGCTCCTCACGTCATTGACCGCGGACATGTTTCTTGAACTGTGTCCAAACCCTACCCAACAAAAAAAATTAATGTATGAGTTAATAACTACTTGATATCTCAGAAAATGAACGAAAGAAACCGATATAGTGCGATAATGGTTGAAATTACCTCTAGAGCGCATCGATAATGATGCGGTAGTTTTCAATGTCTTTATTTAGTGAGTCCATGATGTGAACTCTTCCCATGTCAAGTGAAATGCTTAGAAGAATCCAGTGGTACCTACGCAAGGTTTACATACGTCAGTAACTCATCATTTACACTGAACATCGAGTAAGCAAAAGTTAATGTGTACAAAAACTCACTTGCCGTCGTGGTAAGGAAATAGTATTTCGTTACAGAAATGTTGTTTTGTGAGAAACCGCAACAAGTTGTGCTCGGTCTCCAGTGGTTTATCCTTTAGTATAGCTCCATGAACTCGATGTGGGTCAATGTACCCAAATCCGTTGATAGCCTTTCTTTTACAATCGATCATCTTCATTCTGCATCATTATATATAGCATACAAAAGAATATAGTGAATATACTTACCGGCAATGAATTGAAAAAGCTGAGATAGAGACCTAATTACATAAATAAAGGAATCACTTACAAACAATACGAACTGAGGATAGTTTTGTCGAGTTCCTTTAGATTGAATAACTGAAATAATTCTGTAAATTCAATAGGGACCTCGTCTTCAATGAAGTAATGTGATTTTCAAACTTTTAGTATGAGCCAATTTCTCTGTTCTTTTGATGCTTTCATGTACCATTCATGGAATCGTCGCATTTGTGTTGGCATATCCCGAAGCCTCTCAGAACTGACCAGAGGCTCCCCGTTAACAAATTTGGGTGCTACCTCAGCCTTGGGCATATCACCGTGAATAATTTCATGAATAGGCATACCACATTGTTCGACCAATATCCTAGCCGTTTCCGGATCCATAGGTTCTTCCTCATATAGTTGAGGTTTGGGTATGTTCACCTGGAGTGGGGGGAGCGTATGGTTTGCTTGTTTCCCCAGCTGGGGAACATCTCTTTTGGTTCTTCGGCTACCACTCGATTGTTTTGCTTGTTTCCCTAGCTGAGGGACGTCTGTTCTGATGCTTCCGCTACCACTCGGTTGTTTTGCTTGTTCCCCCTTCTGGGGAACCTCTTTTTTGATGCTTCCTCTACCGCTTGATCTCTTTTGTTTTAATGTCTTCTGAAGACATCATGTATAGTCATCTAGCGCATTTAACTGAGCTTGGGATGGTTGTGTCAGTAATTTCCTAAAGTGCTCCTTGGTTTCCGATTTTATTTGGACCTCTAGCTCAGGTTGTTTCTTTTTAAAATGAGCATCCACTTCGGCACGTACGACCGCATCGGTCTCCTCATTGGTCAGGTCGTAAGCCCTCTTGGGAGGAACCGGCGATACTCTTGGGAGGGGCGACAACTCTCCCTTCGGGCGTTGGTTATCGCTCGACGGAGCGGTGGTATTCTTCCGCTTTTGCCCCTTAGTGGGTGGAGGAGGCTGCGTAGATTGAGATGGACTCGTGTTGGGGTCATGGATTGGACTATTACTGGGAGGAGACGGTGCACTTGGAGGTGGACTTGGAGAAGACGGTGCACTGGGAGGAGACGGTTGCCTTGGTGGAGAAGGTGGCCTTGGTGTGGAGCCTGGAAACTTGATGTATTCTTTTTTCCAAAGAATGAAGCCACTCGTGACTTCTCCTAGTGTCGTCTCCCCTTCACCTCTAGGGATGTCAAGCTGTAGTGACTGACACATAGGTATAATTTCATCCACACCGACACGAGCATAGCCAGCTGGAATCGGATTGCAATGGTAGGTCGCTCCCGGTGCAGAAGGTAAAGCAAAGCCGACCGCCACCTTCATGGATATATTCTTCAGTTCAACATGCAGCTCACAACTAGTCTTCTCCTTAATTGCATCCACGGGGTACACATCCATCGTTGCATCATTACCGTGGCCCTCCGTGGAAGCCACGCTGCTTTTCCGTTGCGATGGGCCGACCGTACTGTCCGGTGTAGGATCTTGCTGTCGGAGTCCTTTAAGTTCATTAAGCTCTTGGCGATACTCCTGCAACGCGGCTTCAAACCTCGCGAACCGCTCCGTATCCTCCTCTTTTTGCCGGTTTGTTCTTCTCGATCGGCTTCTGTACGTGTCACGGTGCTCGGGAAACCCGATAACCCATAGATAAGAAGGTCCGAACCCTCTTGTTCATCCAGCCTTTTCAGGATTCCCGAGAGCCTTTGTCAGCTCATCGTTCTCTCTGTCGGGAACAAACGTTCCCTCTTCAACCTCTTTCATAACTTTAACAAGTTCTTTCTTAGGTGTAGAAATTTCTTCGGCTACAACAATCTCGCCTGTTTCTGGGTCTAATGATGCCCCATGCCCGAATACCCAATTTCTTGACCTCAAGGGCCAACTAGACGTAGCTGGAGTGACCCCTTTAGCCTCTAGGTCAGCCTCAGCTTTATCCCACTTAGGCATGGCACTCCTGCAGCCACCTGTGCCCATATGATGGTGATATTTATTTTTGGCTGCATTTTCCTTATTTTTTGCTGATATTGCCTTAGCTGGTGCTGAGGTCTTGTATTCCACAAATGCGGCCCAGTTATCCTGCTGCAACTCTAGTGGGCCAACGAATGGAGGAGTTGTTTCCTTCAAGACATACTTGTGGTACAATCTTTTTTTCCATTCCTTAAATAGTTCGGCCATCTTCTTAAGAGCAAAGTGCTTGACTTTCCTCGTCATTTGTTGTGTGAGATCATCAGTCTCCAAGACAGGTAGGGTGAAATGTGTCATGAGAGAATTTCACATTGTATCTTTCGCTCTGTCATCTACAAAACTAGCCCCAGCTGGATCCCTTTTATTTCCTGGCTTGTTCCAGTTTCGCGTGGTGATCGGGACTTTGTCTCTAACAATCACTCCGCATTGACTTGTAAATGCATTCGCAGCTTCTTTGGGCTCCAGCGGTTGACCCTGCGGAGAGACTAAGTCAATGGTGAAACGGACATCAGCGGGCAACTTGTGTGTCGGGCCTCTTGTATTTGTAGAAGATTGGCCGGAAGCGGAGGTCTAAGAGAAGAAACATTCGTCAGTACATATATACGAATCAATTAGTGCATCTATACTAGTGAACCATCAATAGAGGCTTTATATACCTTGACGGAGTTTGTCATTATTATGGTGTCTTCACCATGGTCTCCACGATGGTCAGCATCATCGTCTCCACTATTTGGTCCACCATCGTCTCCTCCAGACAAATTAAGATATTCGGAGCCATCAAAATAAGATCCCCCAGTACCCTCATCTATAATGTCGAGGAGCTCCTCTTCATTTTGTCTACCGTCCATAGCTTAACTAATACAGAAAAAGAATATTGCATTAAGTAAAAGAATATTACAACTACGACAACTCGGATACAGTACTTAGTGATTAAGATAAATTACAATAATATAAGATAAAGTACATTATTAATACATCACCGGAGAATAGCTCGGGTGCATTATAGGATAAAGTATAAGATAAAGTACATTACTAAGATAAACTAGCGAACGCGGCTGCCGCGTTCTGTGCTACGGGAGCTCTGCAGCCATAGAAGATGAACCATCACCGGAGAATAGCTCGGGTGAGATCCGTGAACCTGCCAGATATTGGAGAACCTAGTCTCCAAAAGATACATGTATCACCGTAAATGCTCGTCCTCCTCCCTGATACGACGACGTACCACCTCCTCGGGGACTGGCTCCCTCTGCACCGCTCCTGGATCTCGTGGACGCCATCAAGGAAGCTCCGAGTCGACGATGATATCCGGATTCCTCACCAAGGTACGAGGCCCGACAGGTAGCACCTCCCAGTGCCAACCCGGCGGAGCCCAGACTCGGACATCCCCGACGGAGTCCAGTAGGCTCGGACGAGATGGACGCGACATAACTAAATAATAGCAATAAACAATCATAAACAGTAACTAAATCACTAAGTATATATTGCCCTAATAACAATAACCCTAAACCTATCACTAACTAAACTAAACCTCATTAACTAAGTATTCTAAATACTAATACTACTAACACTAACCCTAAACCTAACACTAACTAATACTACTAATACTAACCAAAATACTAATACTATCTAAATACTAATACAATTAACACTAACTAAAATACTATCTAACCATAACACTAATAGTAACTAAATACTAATACAATTAACACTAACTAAAATACTAATACTACTAATTAACACTAACTAAAATACTAATACTACTAACTAACACTAACCAAAATACTAATATTAACTAAAATACTAATACAACTAACACTAACTAACACTAATTAACACTAACTAAAATATTATCTAACCATAACACTAACACTAACTAAATACTAATACAATTAACACTAACTAAAATACTAATATACTACTAACTAACACTAAATAACTAATATACTAATATAGTAATATACTACTAACTAACACTACTAACCAAAATACTAATAACTAATACAATTAACACTAACTAATTAACACTAGATACTAATATACTACTAACTAACACTACTAACCAAAATTAACTAATATAATTAACCCTAATTAACCAAAATTAACAATCTAGCACGGCGATCACCTGAGACGTACGGCGAGGCGGCGCGGGGCGGAGACGACGCGGGGCGGAGAAGGTGCGGCGGGGAGGCGGCGCGGCGGCTCGGGGCGCGGCGACTCGGGGCGGGACGGTGCGGCGCAGGGCGGAGACGGGCGCGGGCGGCGGCACGGCGGCGGCGCGGGGCTTCTCACGGGCGCGACGGCGGTGCGGCGGACGGCGTGGGCGCGGAGAAGAAGAAACTGGCGATCTCCGGGTCGTGGCTCGACCCGGGGCGGGGGTGGTATACCCCCCCTTAGCCCCGGGTGGTAATACGAACCGGGGCTAAAGGTGTTTTCGGCCCGCCGCATTTCCCGTGCGCCGAAACCCTTTAGCCCCGGTTTGTAATACGAACCGGGGCAAACCGGGGCTAAAGGTTATTTTTGGCGCCAAACCCAAAAATGGTTTATAGTTTTCGGAAAATTATGTATTATATATCAAAAATTTCAGAAAAGAAGATCTATAATTTAAATCTATTATCATACTTTATTATACAACTTAAATGAAATTATCTATTATCTAACAAGTATTATATTTAGTAGAAATGTTCACAAATAATAATAAAAATATAGTTTATTATTTAAAAATGGAAAACTACATATAATATAGCAAAATATTCACAAAAATATAGTAGAAATGTTCTCCCGCCATTTCCCCCGCTTCCTGCCATGTTCTCCCGCCATTTCCCCCGCTTCTCGCCATGTTCTACCGCCATTTCCCCCACTTCCCGCCATGTTTCTCCCGCCATTTCCCCCGCTTCCCGCCATGTTCTCCCGCCATGTCCCTCTATATCTAGGCCAACCGCCACTTCCATCGACACATCCACACCTTCTCTCTCACAACAATGGACACTGCTTACTGGGCTTTTTTGACGCTCGAGGAGACCGAGGCGCTGTGCGCCTCCAGCTACCCATGCCCGCCAGCTACGAGTGACGACGATGACGATTCCGAAGACGACCCAGAAGCTGTGTACTACAGGACTAGATATGATCATGACTAATTTTTACGTTTTAATATTAATAAATGTCTGGCCACAACAAGTTGCAATACTACCTATTGAGATCGAGAAAGTTCATATCCATATACATATAAGAAGATCATTAAAAATAAAGGTTTAATAATATTGTACATCACCAACATCCACACATGTTAGGGTTTTCTTCTAATCCGTAACCATGGAGCATCTTCCTTATTTAACGGGATGCTTGGGTCATCCTTCACAACGAAGGGCGGAATTTCATGAAACTTATCATAATCGTCTGACATGTCTGTCTTATCCTCCACCTCCACGATGTTTCTTTTTCCTGAAAGAACTATGTGGCGCTTTGGCTCATCGGATGTTGTATTCTTTTGCTTATCTTTCCTTTTTCTCGGTTTGGTAGACATGTCCTTCACATAAAAAACCTGAGCCACATCATTGGCTAGGACAAATGGTTCATCTCTATACGCAAGGTTGTTGAGATCCACTGTTGTCATTTTGTATTTCTTGTCTACCTCAACCCCGCCTCCTATCAGCTTGACCCATTTGCACCAAAACAAAGGAACCTTAAAAAAAGGTCCATAGTCAAGTTCCCATATCTCCTCTATGTAACCATAATATGTATCCTTTTGCCCATTCTCGTCTGTTGCATCAAATCGGACACCACTGTTTTGATTGGTGCTCTTTTTATCTTGGGCGATCGTGTAAAATGTATTCCCATTTATCTCGTACCCTTGGAAAATCAATATAGTCGAAGATGGTGACCTGGCCAACAAGTACAACTGCTCTCCAACATTTATGTCATTCATGAGATGTGACTGCAACCAACCGCCGAAAGTCCTCATATGTTCATCTCTAATCCAGGAGCCAGGCTTCCCCGGGTTGTTGGAGTGTACAATATTCTTGTGTTCCTCGATATACGGAGCCACCAAGGTGGAACTTTGCAGAACCGTGTAGTGTGCTTTAGTGAGAGAATGTCCGTCCATACATATCCTTGCTTTCTTTCCTAGCGTGCCTTTTCCACTAATTCTATCCTCATGCCGTGATTCAGGAACACCGATGGGCTTAAGGTGAGGAATAAAGTCAACACAAAACTCAATGACCTCCTCTGTTCCATATCCCTTTGAGATGCTTCCTTCTGGCCTAGCACGGTTATGAACATATTTCTTTAACACTCCCATGAACCTCTCAAAGGGGAACATATTGTGTAGAAATACAGGACCAAGAATGTTAATCTCATCGACTAGGTGAACTAGGAGGTGAGTCATAATATTGAAGAAGGATGGTGGGAACACCAACTCGAAGCTGACAAGACATTGGACCACATCTTTCTGTAACCTTAGTAGACTATCTAGACTGATTACCTTCTGAGAAATTGCATTGAGAAACGCACATAGCTTCACAATGGGTACTCAAACATTTTCCGGCAGGAGTCCCCTCAATGCAATCGGAAGCAGCTGGGTCATAAGCACGTGGCAGTCATGATACTTTAGGTTTTGAAATTTTTTCTCTGCCATATTTATTATTCTCTTTATGTTCGACGAGAAACCAGACGGGACCTTGATACTGTAAAGGACTTCAAAAAAGATTTCCTTCTCTTCTTTGGTAAGAGCATAGCTAGCAGTACCTTCAAACAACTCTGGATGCATGTCGTCTCGGTCTTTTATACGTTGTTGGTCCTGCCGTGCTTCAGGTGTATCTTTGCTCTTCCCATACACGCCTAAGAAGCCTAGCAGCGTCACGCAAAGATTCTTCGTCAGGTGCATCACGTCAATTGCAGAGCGGACCTCTAGGACTTTCCAATAGGGTAGCTCCCAAAATATAGATTTCTTTTTCCACATGGGTGCATGTCCAACATCGTCCTTCGGAACAGATTGTCTACCAGGACCCTTTTCAAAGATTACTTTTAAATCCTTCACCATGTCAAATACATCATCACCAGTACGGCGGATAGGCTTACACCGGCTGTCTGCCTCACCATTGAAATGCTTACCTTTCTTTATTAGGATGTGCGAGGGTGGAAGAAAACGACGATTCCCCGGGTACACATTCTTCTTACATTTATCCAAATATATACTTTCAGTATCGTTTAAACAGTGTGTGCATGCATTGTATCCCTTGTTTGTCTGTCCTGAAATGTTACTAAGAGCAGGCCAATCATTGATTGTTATGAACAACAACGCTCGTAGGTCAAATTCCTCCTGCTTGTTCTCATCCCACACACGTACACCTTTCCGTGCGACAACTATAAGAGTTCTTCAACTAATGGCCTTAGGTACACATCAATGTCGTTGTCGGGTTGCTTCGGGCCTTGGATGAGCACTGACATCATAATAAACTTCCGCTTCATGCACAACCAAGGAGGAAGGTTATAAATACACAGAGTCACAGGCCAGGTGCTATGACTGCAGCTCTGCTTCCCAAAAGGATTCATGCCATCTGTACTTAGACCAAACCATAAGTTCCTCGCATCACCTGCAAAGTCCGAAAACTCTCTCTCGATTTTTCTCCACTGCGACCCATCAGCGGGGTGTCTCAGCATCTCGTCTTTCTTACGGTCTTCCATGTGCCATCGCAATAACTTGGCATGCTCTTTGTTCCTGAATAAACGTTTCAACCGTGGTATTATAGGATCATACCACATCACCTTGGCAGGAACCCTCTTCATGCGACGCTCGCCCTCAACATCACCAGGGTCATCTGGTCTTATCTAATACCGCAATGCAGTGCATACTGGGCATGCAACCAAATTCTCGTACTCGTCGCGGTAGAGGATGCAATCGTTAATGCATGCATGTATCTTCTGCACCTCTAATCCTAGAGGGCAGACAACCTTCTTTGCTTCGTAGGTACTGGCGGGCAGTTCGTTATCCTTTGGAAGCAACTTCTTCATTATTCTCAGCAACTTTTCAAATCCTTTGTCAGTCACACCGTTCTCTGCCTTCCATTGCAGCAATTCCAGTGTGCTACCCAGTTTTTTGTGCCCATCTTCACAATTTGGGTACAACAATTTTTTGTGATCCTCTAACATCTTCTTGAACTTCAACCTCTCCCTTTCAGTTACGCATTCTTCCTGGGCATCAGCAATGGCCCGACTAAGATCATCATCGGGCAGATCTGATGCCTGTTCTTCATCTTTTTCTTCATCAATGTCTTCCATTGTAGTACCATCGTATTCAGGGTAGTCGTTGTCATTCTCTTCTTCTTCGTTGTCTTCCATCATAACCCCTCTTTATCCGTGCTTGGTCCAACAATTATAGTCGGTCATGAAACCGGACCGAAACAGGTGGCTGTGAAGGACTCTTGAGGAAGAGTATTCTTTATGATTCCGACAGACACCACATGGACAAGACATAAAACCACTCCGCTTGTTTCCCTCGGCCACAAGAAGAAAAGAATGCACGCCTTTAATGAACTCATTAGAGAGTCGGTCAACATACATCCATTGCCGGCTCATCTGCAATATATAATTAATTAAGTACATCAAACATAATCATAATTAATTAGTATTAATCTAAAACCAGCAACCAAGACTAAAGATATGATGAACCTTTAGTCCCGGTTGGAGGCACCAACCGGGACTAAATGTGGATGTGGAGACAACATGTCGACACTATGTCCTCAGTGGGCAGCACTAAGCCAGTAAATTAAATGCCGACACTATTTTGGGTGGGTGGCAGCACTATGCCAGCGTGAGTGTGTCGACATTATGTCATCAGTGCCCGACACTATGTTGTGCTTCTTAATCTATAAATAGGTATGCATTCTTGTGAAGAACTACAAGATGGTGTGTGAGACTAGGGACACCACTACGGCGGAGCTTCTCGAAGATGTCTTAGGACCTCGTCCTCAGACATCTTCGAGGAGCTCGCCGTAGAGGCACTCTCTAATATGTGAAATTAGTTAGCTCCACCAGCATACTGATTTAGCTAGAGCAGATATAAACCGAAAGATGGTGTGGGAGAGCAAGGACACCACTACGGCAGAGCTTCTCGAATATGTCTTAGGATCCCGTCCTCAGATATCTTCGAGGAGCTCGCCATAGAGGCACTCCCTAATATGTGAATTGTGATGTCTTCTTATCAAGCTTTTATGAATTAACCCTATCTTTGTTACAAATTTTTTAGTTTGTTGAACGCAGGTAGACGAAGAAGGATATTTTGCCCAGCTAGCTAGTTAGTTAGAATGATGAACTCACGCATGTGTGTGCTTCTAAAATCAATTTTCGAGACTCTATGTGCCAAAACAAGATATATATTGATAGAATAATCCACATATTGTGATATTTACCTTAGAGTTCCTTACATTAATACAAGATAGATGGAATCTAAACATTGATATCATGCTATCACTGCAAAAATTACTACCAAACTAAATCCACAAATCCATCTATAAGATAGAGCATGAAATGAGCTAATATAGCAATGAGAGTTCAAAGGATGAAGTTGCTCACCTTTTAGAACCTTTGGATAGATGGGGCACCACAAAATCTAGACAAATCTTGAGGAAAAAAAGGGCATGAACTCGAGCTTGAAGCAAGAAAGAGAGAGAGAGAGGAGATCCACCAGCTTGAATGGTGGCTCGGGCAGGGGAAGAAGAAGATATAGCCAGACCTTTAGCCCCTATTCGTGTCTAGAACCAGGGCTAAAGGTCCACCTTTAGCCCCAGGCCGTGTAACAAACCGGGGCTAAAGGGTCTGACGCCCGACCCGGCCTGCCTGAAACCCTTTAGCCCCGGTTTATTACACGACCCAGGGCTAAAGGTCCCGTTCGAACCGGGGCTAGTGTCTGCCACCCCCTGGGGCCAGTTCTAGCCGTTGGACCGGGGCATTAGTCCCGGTTTGTAGCAAAACCGGGGCTAATACCCCTGGACCAAAGGTCTGTTTTCTACTAGTGTCAATTCCAATATGATGGAGCAGTGGTACGAGCTTGAGCAGATTTGTCTGAATCTCTCCTTTTCAAATGATTGTGACTCCTTAATCTGGGAACACACTGCTGATGGGGTTTATTCAGTCAATTCACTCTATAGAATTATCAGTTTTAGAGGGGTGGTACCCATCTTCATTCCATCTATTTGGGGTCTGGTAGTTCCTCCTAGGGTGCATATCTTCCTTTGGCTCCTTGCTCATAATAAACTAACGACAAGAGATAATCTACAAAGAGGAGCCTAGGAAAACCACT
Organism: Avena sativa; assembly: GCA_916181665.1. Classification (NCBI taxonomy): domain Eukaryota; kingdom Viridiplantae; phylum Streptophyta; class Magnoliopsida; order Poales; family Poaceae; genus Avena; species Avena sativa. Next base: position 461,385,631 of record OV702297.1, on the reverse strand, counting down.
AGATTGTGTTTTCTGCAATGAAAATGAGTCCTCTAATCACCTGTTTTTTGATTGCATTGTTGCCAAAGAACTTTGGAGAGTCACCTCTGAATTCTTTCGCTGTAGTTTAGGCACTTGCTATGAATCCATAGCCAAATACTGGGTGGCAAATAAGAAGCATTCTGCTGAACACTGTCTGCTCTTTGATTATCTGGTGTATCTGGAAATCGAGGAATGCCCTTATTTTTGACAACCAAAATTGGCTATGTATCAAGCAGGTTTGGTGGCTCATTCTGAGAACGATCAAAAAGTGGAGGTTGTTGTACAAAGAACATATGCTGGAGAAGATGGACCAATTCTCCCATCAAGTCACTTCTCTACTCCGAGCTCCCAGACCCATCGAGTGGAGATGACTGGAGATATCTCCATGGCGTCCCTGGTGGATTCTCTTCGAGCAACAACTTCTTCAGGTCCCTTGACTCACCCGAGCATCGACAACACATCGGCCTCTGCACCTCTCACGCCATTCTGGTACAGTGCGTGGTCAAAACCGTCAGGCTTGCTACCTTCTTGTGAGACGAAGAAGAAGGCTCAGAGAAATCTGTGGAAGTTACGTGGCCTGAACAAGAAATGAGGAAAAAGTTCTCTGCTGAGTTTTGCTTGTTGCTAGCAGTAGTTGTTTCGCTCTTTGGTAATAGTGGAGCTGTGGTAGCCAAGTGAGTAGTTTTTGCCTAGAGGGGTATGTATTGCACTCTTTATTTTCAGTTGCTTTGGACCGCTATAAAGATCTTAACATTTGCTGGTTTCGTTTTCAATGAAAATGGGATCGGGGTTCCCTTCGGGACCCTTTTGCTCTAAAAAAAAATTCATACGGATCTTTCGACAGACCAAGATCCTAAGACTCAAGGTGCCAAACCTCGAGGGCATCGCGCTAGATAAGGACGTGCAAGATAAGCACTCGGTCACACTGCCTGGTCTGGGAGCCGCAGAGAGGATGCAACTTTAGCTGTTGCGAACTTGCTCCACTGCTGTCCCATCATGAACAGCTTAAAGATTCGAATTATTAACCCAAATAATCATTTTGGGCGGTACAGACATGGCAGGAAGCCATTGCCAGATTTCCGTGCATCTCTGGACTTGTTCAAGGGGCGATACTCGAAAAACGTCACTGCCATGATCGACGTTGCTGCTGCCGATGGTCCTTCGGAAGTTGCAGATCTCCCAGGGCTAAGTGGTTGCGAGTTTGATTGCTTGCGAAATCATCTGAAAAATGTGGAGTTGGAATTTGAGTTGAAGCTGAAGGAGATGAATACCTTTGAGGTTTGCCTTGCCAAGTTCTTTGCGGAAAATTGTCCACTACTTGAGAACATGCAAATTGACGATGGAAAGCGGAACTTCTTAAGCCATATCAACTGGATGGTGGATAAATGGAGAGCTGATGCGTTGGAGCAAAGGAAACAGATGGAACAAGATTCAGTTAATTAACGCGCAGAAACAGAGGGGAAAAGCAAATAACATTCAGGTTGGCAATATAATATTAGACATGTAATATGGGCCTATACGATATGGTGTAGTATAGAACCCCAACTCTGTAATGCCACCGAAGGGAGCTTTTCCCTTCTATATCAACACGTACACGACGAGCCCAAAGGACACGATCGTTCTTTCCTTCTACTATGTTCAACATGGTATCAGGCCCCTCCCTTCCACCCTTCTAGCCGCCGCCGGTGTCCCCTCACTGTCGCCGCCCACCAGGACCTCCGATCTTCCAATCGACAGCACCACAAGCTTCCCCTACCTCTCCTCTACCAATTCCCTAGGATTTTTTTCTATTTCACACAAAGGCCACGTTTTCTCCAGGATCCAAAACCCTAGATCGCCGTCATGTCGATCTCCTCGTCATCTTCGGCTGTGGCCTCTGTTCGTGCCCCGCCAGCCACCAAGCTCACCAGGGAAAACTTCCTCTATTGGCATGCCCAAGTGCTTCCTACGCTTCGCGGTGCCACGGTCATGGGTCTACTTGATGGATCCAATCCAGCTCCACCAGAGTTTCTCGAGGCTGAAGATGAGAACAAGAAAAAGATTACAATTCCCAATTTTGCATATGACACATGGATTACACGAGATCAGCAGGTCGTCAGTTACCTTGTGAATTCCCTCTCTGATGATGTTCTTCCTCAGGTTTTTGGTCTCGCACATGCATCTCAAGTCTGGTGTGCCATCAATGAGCTTTTTTCCTCTCAGTCCAAGTCACGTGTATCCTCCATACGTGGGGCTCTCACCAATACAAAGAAATTGGACATGACGGCGCAACAATACATCTCCAAGATGAAGGGCTTCGCTTCTGAGCTTGCTACCGCCAGAAAACCGGTGGATGATGATGAACTAAAGGACTATATTTTGAACGGCCTTGATGGCTCTTTCAATGGGCTTGTTGCAGATGTCAATGTCGTTCCCTCCACGACGCCCAGTGATATGTGTTCTCAGATTCTAGCATGTGAAAATCGTGACAACATGCTGCAAAGTTCTGGCCAGGCTCATGGTTCCTCCTTCACATCGTCAGTCAACGTGGTTGCTCGGCATCCGAACCCTTATGGGGGAGGACCTCCTCGTATGCCACCGCCACCGATTCCCTATGGGTACCAGCCGCCGACGCCTGCCTACCACCAGCCGATGCCCGCCTATGCTCCTCAGTATCCGCAGCAGCCGTTGTATCAGCCGTCAGTATATCATGTCTACTCACCATACCAGGCGCCTGTCTTGCCGACCCCTCCTCCATATGCCCCAGCACCAACTCCTTATCGTCCTCCATAGCCGTGCCCTATGCAGCCACCCCCACAGCAACACCCGGATCAGGGCGGCCCCAACCTCAAGGGCGACGTCCAAAGGGGGGACGCAAGGATCGTGGTCGTGTTGCCACACCGTTCTAGGAAGGAGTTTACTGTCAAATCTGCAAAAAAGGAAGGATACTCCACATGTGATTGCTGGTGGCGTTATGGTGATGATGATGATGATACACCACCAAAGGAACAAAAAGGTGCATATGGCGTAGACACAAATTGGTACCTAGACACTGGCGCTACCACTCATGTCACTGGACAACTCAATAAGCTTCAAATCCATGACAACTATCAAGGGCGTGATCAAGTTCACAATGCTAGTGGACAAGGTATGGATATTGCACATATTGGTCATTCAGTTTTGCACACCCCTAGTAGTTCTCTAGAACTTCGCGATATTTTACATGTTCCTAGTTCATCCATGAGTTTACTTTCTGGACATAAACTTGCCCTTGATAACAATGCCTTTATTGAAATTCATCATTTGTTCTTCTTGATTAAGGATCAGGCAACGCAGAAAATCATGTTTAAAGGTCCCTATCATGGTGGCTTGTATCCTCTTGTACCTATCGCCATGAGTATGTCCAAGCACGCCCTTGCAACCATCAAACCTACATCCTCTACATGGCATCGTCGTCTAGGACATCCATCTTCCTTTATTGTTCAGCAAATACTTAGGAAAAACAATCTTTCATTCTCCCTAGAAATAAATACTTACGTATGTGATCCATGCCAACAAGCCAAGAGTCACTAGCTATCCTATCCTGTGTCTACTAGTGTTTCCACAGTTCCTTTGGAACAAATATTCTCTGATGTATGGGGACTAGCTCCTCTTTCTGTAGGAAAACATGCATACTATATAAGCTTCATTGATGATTTTAACAAGTTTATTTGGATATATTTGCTTAAGAAACGTTCTGATGTGTACCAAGTGTTTCTTGATTTCCAACAGTATGTTGAACGCCAATTTGGTAGGAAAATTCTCACCATGCAAACTGACTGGGGAGGTGAATATGAAAAATTACATGGATTCTTTCAACGTGTAGACATTGTTCATCATGTTTCATGCCATCATGCACACCAACAGAATAGCTCTGCTAAGCGCAAACACCGTCATATTGTTGAAGTTGGTTTTGCTTTACTTGCCAATGCCTCATGCCGTTAAAATTCTGGGATGATGCCTTTCTTACAGCCACGTTCCTCATAAACTTGCTTCCCACTAAGGTCCTAAATCTTGAGTCTCCCATAGAAAAACTCCTTCATGTCAAACCCAACTATGAGTCCTTACGAGTCTTTGGTCGTGCCTATTGGCCCAATCTTCGCCCCTACAACAAACACAAACTTTCTTTTCGTTCCAAACGATGTGTCTTCCTGGGATATAGTCCTTGTCATAAAGGAGTCAAATGTTTTGAAGTGGATACAGGACGTGTTTATATTTTCGTTGATGTTGTGTTTGACGAACATGTTTTTTCTTTTGCATCTCTTAATCCCAATGTCGGTCGTCGTCTTCGAGAAGAAATTCTCCTTCTTCCTACATCTTCATCTTCGGAATCGAATGATAGGGGTGCACAAACTAATGATCATTATTTGCATGTTGTTCCTGTTGTTGATCCTCCACAGGTATTGGACAATGGACCGACTAATTCCCTTGAAGAAACTCGGACAAATTCTGCAGAAATAAGTGAAAACAGCACATGCAATGATGATCTTGAGCAAACAGCAGCTACATGCCAAGAAAATGATGAAACCGAGGCAGGTTCAGGTGCTCAATCCACCTCGGATCCAGTGCCGCGGTCCACTGCCACGCCTCGGACGGTGCCCTCTAGTCCGCTCCAACAAGAAGCTGCCACGTCGCCTGGTGGACCTCCGACCCCGCCAACCGCGACTCCTCCCGCGTCTTCTTCCGACCAGCGCTCTAGGTCGCTGTCACCACGTCGCGCGCGGGCCGACAATGATGTGACGCACAACAGGTCGCTGTCACCTGCTACTCCTCTGTCTCCTGCAGTATCGCTGCTGACTCTAGGATCGCATGCAACCAGCAGCTCTGCAGGATCTTCTGTGCAGCCCGCTATGACACCGCCCCCTGTAGTAGAACCGAGGACTCGGCTGCAAAAAGTTATTACTCACCCAAAAAACGTACGGATGGCACTATTCGATGGTGTTTGCTCACATCTACAGGAGAACCTACAAATTTAAAGGAAGCTCTTCATGATCCGAATTGGAAAAATGCAATGCAAGATGAATATAATGCCTTACATGCAATTAATACTTGGCGTCTTGTGCCACCGAGTCCTAAGAAGAATGTAGTTGATTGCAAGTGGGTTTATCGTATCAAGAAAAATGCCGATGGTACCATTGACAGATACAAAGCAAGACTTGTTGCAACGGGTTTAAAACAAAGGTATGGTATCGATTATGAGGATACTTTCAGTCCAGTTGTTAAAATTGCAACGATTAGGCTTGTCTTGTCTTTATCTGTGTCTCGAGGTTGGAGACTACGAGAGCTAGATGTGAAGAACGCGTTCTTACATTGTGTTCTGGAAGAGGAGGTTTATATGAAATAGCCACCTGGTTTTCAGTCTTCCGCTACTCCATATTATATTTGCAAACTTGATAAAGCTCTCTATGGTTTAAAGCAAGCTCCTAGAGCGTGGTATTCTTGGCTAAGCTCCAAACTTCATACACTTGGTTTTATTCCCTGAAAGACAGACACCTCTTTATTTTTGTTTGACAAGGCAGGTATACAAATGATTCTTCTCATATATGTTGATGATATTATTGTCGCCAGTTCCTCCGATTTTGCCATCATAGCCCTGGTAAAGAGTTTAAGCACTGATTTTGCTCTTAAGGATCTTGGTGATCTCCATTACTTTTTGGGACTTGAGGTTCACAAACAGTCTAATGGGTTGCTGTTAATCAAGACAAGTATGCCCTCGATTTACTTGCGTGTGTTGGCATGATAGGATGCACTTCGTGCCCCACACCTTTGTCTACTACAGATCCACTTTCACTGACTGATGGCTCTCCTCTTTGCTCCGAGGACAGTACTAGGTACATAAGTGTTGTTGGTGCTCTTCAGTATTTGACATTAACTCGCCCAGATATATATCTTTCTCTGTTAACAAGGTATGTCGGTTTCTACATGCTCCCACCACTGCGCATTGGGCTGCTGTAAAAAGGATATTGAGATATGTTCATGGCACACATACAATTGGACTCACTTTCCAGAAGTCCACCTTTACATTGCTTAGTGCGTTTTCAGATGCAGATTGGGCTGGAGATCTTAATGATAGGGGTTCCACAGGAGGCTTTTCTATTTTCTTTGGTCCTAACATTATATCTTGGAGTGCTAGAAAATAACCTATGGTGTCTCGTTCTAGTACATAGGCTGAATATAAAGCACTGGCTAATGCTACTGCTGAATTGATATGGGTTGAGGCTCTACTTAGAGAACTTGGTGTTACTCTCAGAGAAAAACCATGTCTTTGGTGTGACAATCTTGGTGCTACATACTTGTCTGCTAATCCAGTCTTTCATGCTCGCACCAAACATATTGAGATTGATTTTTTCTTTGTTCGAGAAAGGGTTGCTAGTAAGCAACTTGATGTAAGGTTTATCTCAAGCAAGGATCAGATAGCTGATAGGTTCACTAAAACTTTGTGTCAAAATAAATTAGATGAGTTCAAGCGTAATCTAAACCTCTCCAAGGTATAGATTAAGGGGGGTATTAGACATGTAATATGGCCTATACGATATGGTGTAGTACACCAATCGTATAGAACCCCAACTCTGTAATGCCACCGAAGGGGGCTTTTCCCTTCTATATCAACACGTACACGACGGCCCCAAAGGGCACGATCGTTCTCTCCTTCTACTACGTTCAACATATAATACTCCCTCCGTCATGAAAAGGATGTTGCAGATATGTTTAAATTTGAATATATCTAGACACTATTTAGTATATAGATACATCTAAATTTAGATAAACTTACGACATCCTTTTTAGGACAGAGGGAGTGTAAAAATTGTTCAATGAAATTTTTAAAAAGGTTACTTTAGATTTTTAGGAACTCTGTTTTGTGTATTCTCTTGTTGCCACAAACTAGAACAATTCATCTGCAGTGACAGTTTTGTTGGAATGCAGAAGTACATCATATTTGATTATAAGGTTCAATTCTGATGTGTCTGTACTTTAACACCGAAAATGAAAATTTACTGTACATAAATGCTGATGTGAACTCTAAGCTACATAATTTGGGTGGATTGTCAACCTTGTTCCATATACCCTTTTATCTTGAAGATATGTATGCTCGCTTCTTAATAATCTCACCAGTCCTAATCAGGGACAACCTTCACAAATGAAGGCATATCTATAGGACAGGAAACTTGTGTGTTGTGCACAGAATCAGATATTCTTTGATTGTCCGATTGCAAACAGCTCCAGCAGACCATCGCCGATGCTTTGCAGTGTCAAGTTGGAAAGCAACATATTACCTCATAGGATGCACTTTGGAGCTTATGGTGTACAACTATTCAGGCTGACGATGATCTGTCCGTCATAAGACACCATCACAACCTGGAGTTTTACACTAACTGGGCCATCCAAAGATCCAAGCATTTGCGGGGCTATTGTAAATAGTAGACTGATTTAGAACTAATGTTGCATACGTATGGAAACTTTGTTGCATGAAGAGTTTCTTCATTGCATTGATCGGACGGTCCAGTCTCACATCAAGTAAGACCAAACGGCTGCCAAGACGGTTGATTGGCTGCCTGTACCAGCCGATCGGCTGCCAGTCTGGTCTCATGTAGCATACTTTTCAAATACTGCATTTATTTGAATATTTAGCATTCTCGAGAATAAATATTCATCATTCTTGCTTGAACCCTGGACAAACAGAACCAACATGAGATGAGAAACTGACATGTTGCTCCTCCTTACACAACAATAATTGATTGATTTATGCAACCACATCTTGGATCACTAACTGCGCATCACAGGATTTTAGTCAACTTACCTTAGTTAATTAAGCGAAGAAGAGTAGCGCCCTGACCACGTGCCAATTAAAATATGAAGAGCTTGTACTTGGTTCCAGATCCTTAATATCTCCCTAAACAATATCCACCCTGGCCGCACGAACCTCGTTGTGCTTAATTTAGTGATTTAACTAGTCATCATAGTCATAAAAATTGAAAAGAAATAAGGAGAAGATTTGGAAAAACCGTGCAGCATATATCAGTTGGAAGGTCTAGAGCTGCGTAGTGAACATGGGGAGTTCAGCGTGTGCTCCCCTGCCAGGCTACGATAGAAGGGAGATCAGAACATGGATAGTACATTTTCTAACTTCGCAATGACATAAGACCTACTTTATATATGCCCAAATTGATTAAGCAAATCTCTCCTGGTTGATTTCATCAAACTAGAAGACGCTCCTCCCTGAATCACTCCTCCCCGAGCAACTCTGGAGGCTCCCCCGATCCCTAAGCGCCCAACTCTCGATCCCTGCTCTCCTGGCCGCTGCTGCTGCCAACGCCGGCGACAGTGGCGGCGCCCACCCCGTCGAATTGATGGTGAGCAGGGGAGGTGCCCGAACAAGGGCGGAGCCAGGATTTGATTATAGGGGGCAAAGAAAAGAATCACACAAATAATGTTACACAATATATATCGAACTTTAAAAATAGTATAGATCCACTATATAACAAGAAGTTACATCTCAGCAAGTAGAAAATCTCAGCAACGGTGAATTATTTGCAAAACTATATTCTCACTATATACTATTTTATACTACCAATTCGTTTCCTTTTCCGAAAAAGATAAATTTGACTACCGATTGAACTTTGTGTCATACAGTTCCACAAGTAAATGAGACAATATGTAATAGTTTATAATAAATCAACAATTAATATTGCATGTGGCATCCGGCGTCTGACGAATGAACATCGCATGCGGGTGTGAGGCTAAGCCGCAGCCATCGTGGCATCACGGTGGACGACGTTCGAGGATGATGACCCTTTTTGGGTGGTGGTTATTCACTATACCCTAGGTTTGGCGGACGATGGTGATCAGTTGAATAAGAACCCGATGAACGATCGATCTACATTATTCAGTTGTACTGCATCCATTATCATAGACCTATAGGCTATAAGTAATTCAGTTGTCTCATATTGAAATACTACTCGTGATGGGATGGTCTTGGCCCGGTGGGCTTGGTCTACACATAGCACATGGAGTTGATTATTTATTTCTTTGCCTAATGACTGAATGCCAATCCCAATTGACTGATGTATATCATAGTTAGTGCATTACTGCATATAAAGAAGTATTGAGGGGGGGGCGAATGTTAGGGGGGTCTGACCCCTGCTAGCCCCCCTTGGCTTCGCCCCTGCGCCTGAGGCGGCGTGGCGGGGGGAGGTGGGGCACCGGTAGAGGGCATAGGGCGGCGCGTCCGGGAGGCCGGTGTCTGAGGCTCTCCAATGGAGCAACGAAGAGGAGGAGGAGGCGTGCCGCGGGTTCGGTCGTTCCGGCTCGAACGACGCGCGATCTATGCCTCGACCGTGATTTGGACTACGATCTGAGCCTAGCCTGTCTCCGGCATTTGATCCGCAATCTGGTCCAGAGGTCCTAGCTAGAGCTAGTGACGTGGAATCTTGCGAATAAAGTTGGTTCCCTAGAACTGTTCTTGTCGTTGCAATACATCATCCTTAGAGTCTGATCCTCTTTGATCTAGACATCGACGTGTTCTTGATCTTCTAACAGAGATTTTCATGGATTGGCATGAAGCCCCTAGATATCTGATTGTGATGGAATCCGGTCATGTTTGCCCATATCAGCCCATTTGGGTTCATGAGGGTGTGACACGAAGCCCGGTCGATGTTGTAAACATGGGACACGTTGGCTTTTCGATTTCCATGGCGTACACAATGGTGGAGAATGTCATGGTGGCTGAGATTGGAGGAATAGTGTTGGTGAAGGGCGTATTCGAGGCGATGAAGACAATGCTTCGCAATAGTCATGCATGGCACTTGTGAGCCTAGTGTTTGATGTATTGTAGAAGAAACCTTGGCAAGTGGGGGTGACAGCACCGGAGGATTTCCTTGAGTGTTGTATCTCGATTATCAGGATGAAAACCCAAGGTCTGACCTTTATTGATTATGTCTGATAATGGTCTTGTTGAAGGTATTGTTTTTGAAGTTCAGATTTGTTCTGGGTGAACCTAAGATCTTGCATTGGGCGACAAAAGAACTTTTGCACCATTTCCCTTCTTGGAGGCATCGCTTTTGAATAACTTCTTTAAATTTGAGGTGTTGTTTTTGGTGGTGGTTTGTTGGGATGTTCCTGTGAGAATTTGGTTACCGTGGAGGCACCTTTTTCTCTTTCAGGCTTTGTGGATCTTAGATGTCGCTACTGACATTTTGTTGGTGTAGAGGCTAAGTGTATTTGGTATCTTTATTAAATTAATGTATTCCCATTGTAAAAAATACCCAAATCAGTTTATATGTACCACCAGTCTACACAATTTGCATATGATTATTGTAAACCAGAACAACAAGGACCAGGAAACTACTTAATCAGCCAAAGGTAGAAAGTATAAGCACATTCAGAACTAACTGACAGGTGCACACTTATATCATTTAACAGACCAAACATTCATAATTCTCAAGTGAAAGAAGAAAATATATAAAAGTATGCTTTGTGCAAAAGGACATTCAAAGACGCCTGCGACAAGAACCAAAAATGTTGGAACAACCATTTTGATGAACTCTCATCGCCAGTAAATAATTTTAGGGATAAAATAAGCAAAGGGCACATGTGTGCACTTAGCCACTTACCTGTCAAATAATATTTCCCCAAAATACGTAATAGTCGCTATTATTCAAACCAGTAACTGTAATCGAGGACAAATGTAGCCATGAACAGAACTGACAATCTTTTATGTAAAAAAAAGCAGACAACTATACCCCAAAGAAAGAAACAAAAGATTTGTAAAACTTAGTAACCGGTTAGTTGACAAGAGTGTTAGATAGTAAATGGATCAAGGCTGCCACTCGAATATGTTTATTATTTGCAAAAAAAGGAATACATTGTAATATTGTTGTAATGCCCCATGTGAACGACCAGGTATGATTTTCTCTTCCCAAACAAAAAACAGACCATCCAACAAAAAATATATAGTACTTTCTAAAAGGAATATGCCCGAGAGGCAATAATAAAGTGGTTATTACCTTATTCGATATTTATGATAAATATTTATTTCTCATGCTATAATTGTGTTAACCGGAAACGTTAATACATGTGTGATTTATAAACAAAAGAAAAGGTTCCTAGTAATACCTCTCTTAATACTAGCTTTTTGATTAACAGATGATCAAAGGTTTCCTCATCATGAACATTGGATGTTGTTAATAATAGGATCATATCATTGGAGAATGATATGATGAACAATCACCCGCGGTAGATGTAGCAATACGATCATGTCCTCAAGTTTATATTGCTATCACATTCGTAGTAACTCAATATCCTTAGACCATGATATCATGTCAATCACTGTCACCAGAAAGGTACTTTAATTCCATCAAACATTATACCGTAACAGGGTGATTATAAAGGTGTCGTCAGGTTCTTGGAAAGTGTTAGTTTAGGCTCATGGATCAAGAGCGGGATTTGTCCATCCTGATGACAGAGAGATATACCGAGGGCCCTCTCGGTGATATCACATTGACATAGCTTGCAAGCAAGTGATTTGATCACTATAATGCTATATCACAGGAACGGGAAAGTGAGTACTTGTCGGGAACGTGATTATACAAGGAAAGGATGATACCGAGTGATCGAATCTCGGACAAGTAAAATATCGTGAGACAAAAAGAATTTGATTACAGCAAAAAAGGTTCAGATGATCATTGGATTTTCGTGAAGCTAGTGGGAGTCATTATGGATCTCTAGGTCCCACTAATGATTATTCATCAGAGATAGTCTTGATCATGTCCACATAATTCTCGAACTCATAGGGAGACATACTTAAGGGTAGTCGACACAATTGAGTGGATAGGGAACACAAGAAAAGAAACTAGACATCACAGGAATTGTTCTGACGAATCTGCCGAAATGGTTTCGGTGTATCGAAACAAAGCAAGGGAATAAAATGTTAATGTGTTCATTAAATGAAGTGTTTATTAAGTGAAGTACTCATTAAATGAAGTGTTCATTAAATTGAGTTGCATTAAAACAATGGAATTAAAGTGCTTTAATGGAAAGACCTTTGATTTCTTGAGTGGAAATTTAGTGAAGGATGAGTGGAAGTGAATTATGTGAGTGGAGTGTCCACCCACATAAATGGGGGAGAGGTGGGGGCACTACCATTTCTACCACGCCATGGACCTTGGGGCTGCCCCCTCATCTATAAAATCCCCCTCCTCCTCCTCTCATCTCAATCATTCACTATTCCTCTCATATGACCTTTGGTTGGCATCTTCCTCCCCTTGCTAACTTGTCCATTGCCACGAGCAAGGTGCTTAGGCGAAGCCCTGCTCAAGATCTTGTCCACCACCACCGCTACTATGTCGTAGTGCTTCTGGAGTTCCCAAGGATCCACTACTTCCGCTGCCCAACATGGAGCAAGGGACGGGAGTCGTCGGCACACCGTATGTGTGACCGATTATGGAGGCACTGCCCTCTTGTGGCGTTGATCGTCTTCACGTCCTTGAGGATGGTCGTTTACACTCTACAATAACCACGTTTGTTTGTGGGAATGTTATCCCGCTTTACGGTCTTCGAGGGTGAGTCCATCTGAAACCGTTATAAGTATCAAAGTCGTGTCTACCGTTGCAAACTGTAGGATTTTTTTTGTTTTCTATGCAACAAACCCCATCAGTGGTATCAGAGTCGTGTCTATGCATAGATACTTTGTACACCGTATATTAGAGATGCTCATCCAATAGCTCCTAGGTGTCACCGTCTTCACTCAGATGCGATAAGACTTAGAGAAGTGTTGGATGTGTCACTTGGAAACTCCCACGACGGGTCTAACGGGGGGAAACCGGTGGAATATTGGGCCCAACCTTGGTTTTCTATGTAGATATGGACTAAAAATGCCCAAACAAAAAAAGTACATTGGTGCAACCTCGTACAAACATAGCTACGGGTAGACCCCCCGGGCACACCAAGACTAGGGTTTCGTTGGGAGACGGCCGACGGAGCGCCAGAATCCCACCAAAACTTGCATATGGCCATGATATGTCTACAAAATTGTGGTTGATGGTCCATCGATCCAATGTCTAGCTCCCAGGTGTCACTGTATTCACGCGCATGCGATAACACTTAGAGAAGTGATGGACGTGTCGCTGGGTATACCGGGCGCTAGAATGTGCCATGATACGTCATAAACGTATCTATAATTTTTGATGTTCCATGCTTGTTTAGTATCTACTTTCTTATGTTTTGTCCACACTTTGGGGTATTTTTATGCATTTTCTAGAACTAACCTATTAACAAGATGCCATAGTGTCAGTTGCCTATTTTCTGCTGTTTTTGGTTTCAGAAAAGCTAGTAAGGAAATATTCTCGGAATTGGACCAGACAAAAGCCAAAGTCAATATTTTACCCGAAGCAACACGAAGTCCGGAGGGGAGCCTAAGAGGGGCCACGGGGCGGCTACACCCTAGGGTGGCGCGGCCAGCCTTAGGCGCGCTGCCACCTGGTTTAGGCCCCTCGAGCCTCACCGACCTTGCCCCTTCGCCTATAAAAGCCTCTCGGGGCGAAAACCCTAAGTACTCGATAAAAGACACAATCAGAAATGCACGAAAGAGTCTTTAGCCGCCGTCATCTCGATCCCCAGATCGGGGGGGATTCGAAGCTCTTCCCGGCACCCTGTCGGAGGGGAGAGATCACCCTGGAGGCCTTCTTCATCACCATGACTGCCTCCGGTGTGATGCATGAGTAGTTCATCTCTGGACTACGGGTCCATGTAGTAGCTAGATGGTTGGTTCTTCTCCTTTGTGCTATCATGTTTAGATCTTGTGAGCTCCGTTCATGATCAAGATCATCTATTTGTAATCTTACATGTTGTGTTTGTGGGGATCCGATGGATATTGAGATACTATTTCAGATTGATTGTTGATTGTATAATGTCTATGTTATTTGTGATCTTGCATGCTTTCCGTTGTTAGTAGCTATCTTGGCCAAGTAGATGCCAGCAACTCCAAGAGGGAGTATTTATGCTCGATAGTGGGTTCATGCCTCTAGTAATCTGGGGAAGTGACAAGAATCTCTAAGGTGCTAGATGTGCTGTTGCTACTAGGGAGAAAACATCAATCCTTTGTCCATGGGACAATCGTATTGTTTACTTTACACACTTTTCTTAATGCAATTATCTGTTGCTTGCAACTTAATACTGGAGGGGGTTCGGATGATAACCTGAAGGTGGATTATTAGTCATAGATGCAGTTGGATTACGGTTTATGTATAATTTTGTAATGCCCAATCAAATCTCATAAGAGTCAAGATGATTAATATATGCATGGTATGCTTTCTCGAGTCTGTCAATTGCCCCGCTGTAATTTGTTCACCCAACATGTCATCTATCTTAAGGAGAATCACCTCTAGTGAACTATGGATCCCGGTCCATTCTTTTACCATTGATATACCATCTACTATTTACTGTTTACCATTTACTTTCTGCAAGCAATTACTATCTTCCACACAATACGTTTCATCCTTTGTTTTCAGCAAAACCGGTGAGATTGACAACCTCACTATAAGGTTGGGCAAAGTTCTGTGGTTGTGTTGTGCAGGATTCCAAGTTGGTGACAACACCTTGGGGTTGTTTCCTTGCTCCTACTGGTTCGATAACCTTGGTTTCATAACTGAGGGAAACTTGCTGCTGTGCTCATCATACCTTCCTCTTGGGGTTCCCAACAAGCTCAACGTATCCTGAGCCATCAAGCCTTTTTCTGGCGCCGTTGCCGGGGAGTCAAGGACAGCTTCACAAGGGGAGTCTTTCACAACCAATCTCTTTACTTTGTTTTTGTTTTTCTTAGTTTATTTTTGCTTTGTTTTCTTGTTTCCTTTATATCAAAAACACACACAAAATAGTTATACTGGTTTGCTTCTTTATATTAAAAACAAAAAAAATGACTACTCTTGAAAACACTAAGTTGTGTGACTTGACCAGCACCAACAACAATGATTTCATGTGCACACCTATTGCTCCACCTGTTCATGAAGCTACTTTCTTTGAAATTAAACCTGCTTTGCTCAATCTTGTTATGAAAGAACAATTCTCTGGTGTTGGTACTGAAAATGCTGTTGCTCACCTTAATAACTTTGTTGAACTCTGTGAGATGCAAAAACATAGGGATATAGATAGAGATATTATTAAGCTTAAATTATTTCCTTTCTCTTTAAGAGGAAAAGCTAAAGAATGGTTGTTATCCCTAACTAGAAATAGTATTGATTCTTGGACTAAATGCAAAGATGCTTTCATTGGAAAATACTATCCTCCTGCTAAGATTATATCTATGAGAAGTGAAATAATGAAATTTAAACAATTTGATAATGAACATGTTGCTCAAGCTTGCGAAAGAATGAAATCTTTGGTAAAGAATTGTCCCATCCATGGACTGACAGCTTGGATGATTATCCAAACCTTTTATGCATGACTGAATTATTCTTCAATAAATCTGCTGGATTCTGCTGCTGGAGGTACCTTTATAACCATTACTTTGGGTGTTGCAACAAAGCTCCTTGATAATATGATGGTTAACTATTCTGACTGGCACACTAAGAGAGCTCCACAAGGTAAGAAGGTAAATTATGTTGAAGAAACATCCTCCTTGAGTGATAAAATTGATGTTATTATGTCTATGTTTGTTCATGGGAAAACTCATATTGATCCAAATCATGTTCCTTTAGCCTCTTTGTTTGCTCAAGAAGAGAAAGTTGATGTGAACTTTATTAAAAACAATAATTTTAGCAACAATGCCTACATGAATAGTTTTGGTAATAACAATTATAGGCCATATCCTCCCAATAATGGTAATACTTATGGAAATTCCTACAACAACAATAGAAGTGCACCCTCTGAACTTGAGATCATGCTTAAGGATTTTATTAATAAACAAACTGCTTTCAATAAAACTATTGAGGAAAAACTTTCGAATGCTGAAAAAGTATATCATCTTTGTCTGAAGCACAATCCTCTTTGATTAATAAAATGGCTGCTAAACCTGAAACCATGGAAAACCCGTTTGCTGCTACTAATGACATACAAGTTAGAATTAATGAAAATGTTAGACTATTAGCTAAATTACATGCTAAGTGGGAAAGAGAAGATGAAATTGCTAGAAATAATTGTATATGTACTATCACCACCACCAATGTTGATGCTAGCAAACCACATGAAGTCCCCATTCCTTTTGCAACAATGCCTAAAACCAATGGTACTTTTTCCAATAAAAATGCTGAAATTCTTTGAAATATGGGAAACAATATCTCTACTACCTTGGATGGTAATTATGATTTTGATCTTGATGGTTGCAATATTTCTGAAGTAATTATGTTCCTACAAAAGCTGGCGAAAAGTCCTAATGCTAGTGCTATGAATGTGGCCTTTACAAAACACATTACTCATGCTCTCATAAAAATTAAAGAAGAAAAATTGAAACATAAAGCTTCCATTCCTATGAAATTAGAAGATGGTTGGGAACCCATCATTAATATGAAAGTGAATGATTTTGATCTAAAAGCTTTATGTGATCTGGGTGCTAGTGTCTCTATTATGCCTAGAAAGATTTATGAAATGCTTGATTTGCCACCATTAGGAGATTGTTATTTAGATGTCCAACTTGATGATAATGCTAAAAATAAACTCATGGGGGTATTAATGATGTTCTTATTATGGTTAACAATACCTATATCCCCGTTGATTTCTATGTTTTAGATGTCGAATGCAATGCTTCTTGTCCTATTATTTTGGGAAGACCTTTTCTTAGAACTGTTGGTGCCATTATTGATATGAAACAAGGTACCATTAAATATCAGTTCCCACTCAAGAAAGGTATAGAATACTTCCCTAAGAAGAGAGAGAATATTCCTTTTGCCTCTCCTTTTAAAACAAAGTTTTCTCTTAATGCTTCTTCATTTGAGAATACTTGAATCTTGCTTCTTATGCCTATCTCAAAGGCGTTAAACAAAAACACTTATTGGGAGATAATCCAAATTTTTATTTAGTAAGTTTTTCTTTTATTGAGTCTTGGAAGTTATTACCTCTGTAATAACCTCTCCTTATCCTTTTTTCTGGTTTTTGTGCCAAGAATAACCTCTAATGAGACAGATGTAATACTTGGGAAAGTTGATGTCCCAAAACAGATTTGTGTGCTTCACTGTAAAATTCGTGAAAAATCCCTGTATGTCGGATTGACCTGTAATATTTTTTTTCTGCCCCAGGTTGTTATATAACTTTTGTTAGTTTAACACTTTTCGATTTGAGCAACAGAAGGTCTTCAAAAAAATTGGTTTTTACCTGCTGGTCTATTTTGATAGATTTCTGCCATTATTTGCATTTGCCTCTTAATCTCTTTCTCTTTAAGTTCTCTTTGATCACTTGAACTTTTAAAAGGAATTTCTACAGTAGCTTGTATTTTGATGGAAGTTTTACTTGTGTTGAAACTGAGCCCAAAGACTTATTATCTTGAGTACACTAATGTTGCTAATGAAGATTGTGTGAAGTTTTGTATGAAGGAAATTTTAAAGTGTAGGGAAGAATAATGTGATGAGATGAAGTATGGACAAAATCTCAATCTTGGCGATGCCACCCGTGTCACCCCAAGAAATATTCAAGAAGTACAAGCGTCAAAGCTTGGGGATGCCCAAGGCATCGCCTTCTTCATCAATAAAAATCTCAGGTTTTCTTCCAAACACTTCATTTTTATTGTTTCATGCACAATTGTGTTGTTCTTGGAGCGTCTTTGTTTTGATTTTTGTTTTCTTTTGCTTGGTTTGCTTAAATAAATTGGTTGGACCCTCACATTCATACATCATTTCAAATAAGTTGATTTTCATTGGAAAAGAGTAGGAAAGTTCATGCTTATAAGTGGTACAAAAGGAGTCTTGTTTTGACTGTGGCCTAGACTTTATCATGTCATGTTTGATATTGCTTTGACTTTATGCTTAGTGATTATTGATGTAGCATGACTTGTTCCAAAAAATTGAGATTTCTTAATGTGCCTTGAAAGAATCATGCATTGTTTTAGCATACAAAAGCATAATATTGTGGTATTCTCCTTTGATGCTTTATTTGGGTTGACTTGGCGCATGCTCACACCATGTTAAGACTATACCAAGTCGCCATAGCCTCTATGATCATTTAGTTTTCGACTTGTAATATCACTTTATGCTTTAATTAATAATGTTTGTCACTTTGCATGATTATGGCTATTATTGCTCTCTTAGTTGGTCGCTCCCAGTCTTTTGCTAGCCTCCACATGTACCAAGTATGAGTTCCACTCATGCATCCAACTCCAAATAAAACCAAGTTATCTAGAGTCCACCATACCTACCTATTAGCATTATTGCTATTCCAAGTATATTCATGTTTTTATCTACCTTCCGAATTAAACTTGTTATGTGAAAATTTGTGATTAAATCTCTCACAAACTTGATGGCACACGTTATTTTGTTGCACTTAATAAACTTGAACCACTGTGCCCATCTATGTAACGTATATTCCTGCGCTTTATAAGTTGTGAATTAGCAGAACCATGTTACCATGGGGAACGCTTTCAACATTGCACATTATTTAGTTGATATCATGTTCTTTTGCTTATGGATCCCGGCGGTGTGAAATAAAAGGGGAGCTGATGGCTCAAGATATCTCGAGCTCATTGGGAACCCCATGAGGAAGGTATGATGAGCACAGAAGCAAGTTTCCCTCAGTTATGAAACCAAGGTTATCGAACCAGTAGGATCAAGGAAACAACCCCAAGGTGTTGTCACCAACTTGGAATCCTGCACAACACAACCATAGAACTTTGCCCCAACTTATAGTGAGGTTGTCAATCTCACCGGTTTTGCTGAAAACAAAGGATGAAACGTATTGTGTGGAAGATAGTAATTGCTTGCAGAAAGTAAATGGTAAACAGTAAATAGTAGATGGTATATCAATGGTAAAAGAATGGACCGGGGTCCATAGTTCACTAGAGGTGATTCTCCTTAAGATAGATGACATGCTGGGTGAACAAATTACAGCGGGGCGATTGACAGACTCGAGAAAGCATACCATGCATATACTAATCATCTTGACTCCTATGAGATTTGATTAGGCATTACAACATTATACATAGACCATAATCCAACTGCATCTATGACTAATAATCCACCTTCAGGTTATCATTCGAACCCCCTCTAGTATTAAGTTGCAAGCAACAGATAATTGCATTAAGCAAAGTGTGTAAACTAAACAATACGATTTTCCCATGAACAAAGGATTGTTGTTTTCTCCCTAGTAGCAACATCACATCTAGTACCTTAGAGATTCCTATCACTTCCCCAGATTACTAGAGGCATGAAATTACTATCGAGCATACATACTCCCTCTTTGAGTTACTAGCATCTACTTGGCCAAGATAGCTACTAACAATGGAAAGCATACAAGATCACAAATAACAAAGACATGATAGAATCAATGATCAATCTGAAATAACATCTCAATATCCATCGGATCCCCACAAACACACCATTTAAGATTACAAATAGATGATCTTGATCATGAACGGAGCTCACAAGATCTAAACATGATAGCACAAAGGAGGAGAACCAACCATCTAGCTACTACATGGAGCCGTAGTCCAGGGATGAACTACTCACGCATCACACTGGAGGTAGTCATGGTGATGAAGAAGGCCTCCAGGGTGATTTCTCCTCTCCGGTAGGGTGCCAGGAAGAGCTTCGGATCCCCCTGATCTGGGGATCGAGATGGCGGCGGCTATAGACTCTTCCGTGGGTTTCTGTTTGGGTCTTTGATCGGGTACTTAGGGTTTTCGTTCGGAGAGGTCTTTATAGGCGAAGGGGCAAGGTCAGTGGAGCACTAGGGGGCCCACACTCCCTGGTGGCACACCCCCAGACCGTGCCGCCACTAGGTGTAGCCGCCCTGGTGCGCCACTTCGTCTCCCCTCTGGACTCCGTGTTGCTTCAGGTAAAATATTAACTTTGGATTTTGTCCGGTCCAATTCCGAGAATATTTCCTTACTAGCTTTTCTGAAACCAAAAATAGTAGAAAATAGGCAACTGGCACTGTGGCATCTTGTTAACAGGTTAGTTCCAGAAAATGTATAAAAATACCTCAAAGTGTGGGCAAAACATAAGAAACTAGATACTAAACAAGCATGTAACATCAAAAATTATAGATATGTTTACGACGTATCAACATCCCCAAGATTAACTCTTGGTCGTCCTCGAGTAGGTAAGTGATAAAAAAGAATATTTTTTTAGGTGACATGCACCATCACAATCTTGATCAAGGTATTTGTAAAACATTGATAGCTGGGATCATAGTACTTTAACATAGCATGAAAGATATAGTTCTAACAATAAGACATAGCAACTCTGTTATAAAATGAAAAGGTACAAACAAAAGATTCATGAATAACAATGCTTTGAAATACTTTTATTTGTTTCACATGTAGAAAACATAATAAGAATGCTATCCAGCTTATCCATCATGATGTAGCAAAACATAAATGCATAGGACACCTTCAAAGTTCATAAGGGTGACTAGATACAAGTAATTTAAGAACAAGCAATATCAAGGTTATGAATCAATCAACAAGTTTTGGGGCAATGCACATTAAACTAAGAATGACCACTATGCTCTCTCAATAGGTGCATAAAGATAGAAGATGGAGACTCAACATAAAAGTAAAAGAAAGGCCCTTCATAGAAGGAAGCAGGGATTCAAGTTTCATAAAGAGCTTCCAAAAATTATGGTACTTATTAGCTTTCAGCTCTCATTGCCCCTATCATAAGCATCTTTAGGTGATTAAGATTAAAGTGAACAAATATGAGGATATGCTTGACAAGTCATAAGTTCAAAATCTCATGCCCCTCACTTACGAGTACCGAACGTCATGCTACTCAACTTTAGTCATGAGTAAGTTCTTGTCATTGTAGGTGCATGTGTATCATAGAGAATCCCCAACGGGGTACCCCTTGCCCCATGATACGGGAGCTATACCATATCAAAATGACAAGGCAATAGACAATGAGCATCTCAACAATCTTTTTATTTGCTATTTGCATAGGTTTTTAGTGAGGATGCTTCACAGATTGCTCACTATGGTTATGCTGCAAGTTTCCACCATGATTATGCATGGCTTAGGCTAGCCGCCTAGGCGTTTCTCTAACACATATACAAACTCCATGAGCTTACAAGCTCCCCTTTTATTTCACATCGCCGGGATCCATAAGCAAAAGAACATGATATTAACTAAATAATGTGCAATGTTGAAAGCGTTCCCCATGGTAACATGGTTCTGCTAATTCACAACTTATAAATCGCAAGCATATACGCAACATAGATGGGCACAATGGTTCAAGTTTATTAAGTGCAAGAAAGTAAAGTGTGCCATCAAGTTTGTGAGAGCTTTAATCACTAATTTTCACATAACAAGTTTAATTCGGAAGGTAGATAAAAACATGAATATACTTAGAATAGCAATAATGCTAATAGGTAGGTATGGTGGACTCTTTGGAACAACTTGGTTTTATTTGGAGTTGGATGCATGAGTGGAACTCATACTTGGTACATGTGGAGGCTAGCAAAAGACTAGGAGCGACCAACTAAGAGAGCAATAACGGCCATAATCATGCAAAGCGACAAAACATTATTAATTAAAGCATAAAGTGATATTACAAGTCGAAAACTAAATGATCAAAGAGGCTATGGCGACTTGGTATAGTCTTAACATGGTGTGAGCATGCGCCAAGTCAACCCAAATAAAGCATCAAAGGAGAATACCACAATATTATGCTTTAGAATGCTAAAACAATGCATGATTCTTTCAAGGCACATTAAGAAATCTTAATTATTTGGAACAAGTCATGCTACAACAATAATCACTAAGCATAAAGTCGAAGCAATATCAAACATGACATGATAAAGTCTAGGCCACAGTCAAAACAAGACTCTTTTTGTACCACTTATAAGCATGAACTTTCCTACTCTTTTCCAATCCAAATCAACTTATTTAAAACTACGTATGAATGCGGGGGTCCAACCAATTTATTTAAGCAAACCAAGCAATAGCAAACTAAAAACAAAACGAAGACGCTCCAAGAACAACACAATTGTGCATGAAACAATAAAAATGAAGTGTTTCGTAGAAAACCTGAGATTTTTATTGATGAAGAAGGGGATGCCTTGGGCATCCCCAAGCTTTGATGCTTGTACTTCTTGAATATTTCTTGGGGTGACACGGGTGGCATCCCCAAGCTTGAGCTTTTGTCCATAGTTAATCTCATCATATTCTTCCCTGCACTTTAAAATTTCCTTCATACAAAACTTCACACAATCTTCATTAGCAACATTAGTGTACTCAAGATAATAAGTCTTTGGGTTCAGTTTCAACACAAGTAAAACTTCAATTAAAACACAAGCTAATGTAGCAATTCCTTCTAAAAGCTCAACTGATCAAAGAGAACTCAAAGAGAAAGAAATTAAGATGCAAATGCAAATAATGGCAGAAATCTGTCAAAACAGACCAGCAGGTAAAAACCTATTTTTTCTAATACCTTATGTTGCTAAAATCAAAAAGTGTTAAACTAAAAAAAGTTAGATAACAACTAGGGGCATAAGCACAAAATATTACATCTTATTCTGACGAACAGTGATTTTTCACGAATTTTTACAGTGAAGCATAAAAATCTGTTTCGGGACAACAACTTTCCCAAGTCTTACTTCTCTCTCATTAGAAGTTATTCTTGGGACAAAAACCACACAAAAAGGATAAGGAGAGGTTATTACGGAGGCAATAACCTCCAAGACTCAGCAAAAGAAAAACTTACTAACTAAAAATTTGGGTTATCTCCCCATAAGTGTTTTTCTTTAACGCCTTTGAGCTAGGCATAAGAAGCAAGATTCAAGTATTCTCAAATGAAGAAGCATTAAGACCAAATTTCTTGCCCCTACCTTTCTTACCTTTATTCTTATCTTTAGGGAATGTATGATTGTTTGGTAGAGAAGCAAAAAGCATGATGCCTTTTTCCACATCTATTATTGCTCCAAGGAGTTTTAGTAGGGATCTTCCAAGTGTAATTTGTCCTTTCCCTACACATTCAATAATAAGATAATCAGTAGACACCACTTCCTCTAGGATCTTTGTAAACACTCCTTCAGCTATTCCATTGGATAATATTGTGGAATTATTAGTAAGAGATATTTCTGCTCCTCCTTTAGAAAGTCCCCAAAGATTTAAAGATTCATAGACATCTTTAGGCATATGACAGAATTCGGACATGATATCACAACGAGCATAAAAAGTTTCATTATTTATAACAACTTTTATTGTAGGAAGCCATTTTGAAGATCCAGAATTTATTGGAACATATTCATGATGCTCTCTAAGCATGTTATAGCATTATTTTAAACTTGCTATGTTGGTCTCAAGAGTGTTCAATCTAGCAATAATGTTTGTAATGGAGGAATCAAATTTGCTAGGCAAGTCATATGTTGCAACCAATTTTTTTATGGCATTAAAATCTTCACCCTCATTGCACTGGAGGAAATCTCCTCCTACTACAGCATCCAAAGCATATCTATAACAAAGAGCAAGTCCAAAGTAGAAACTGCTAAGAAACAAGCTTAGAGTCATTTTAGGTTCAGTTTTTTCATGTAAACCAGAGATTCTAGACCAAGCTTCATTGAAACTCTCTTCAATTCCTTGTTTGAAAGTAAAAATCATTTCCTCAGGCGACATAGTGCTTGGAGCAATACTAGACATAATAGCAACTTGAGATAGAAACTAATTTTTTTGTGTTTTTGATATAAAGAAGCAAACTAGTACAACTATTTTTTTGTGTTTTTGATAAAAGAAACAAGCAAACAAAGCAAAAATAAACTAAGCAAAACAAAAAACAAAGTAAAGAGATTGGTTGTGAAGAACTCCCCTTGTGAAGCTGTCCTTGTCTCCCCGGCAACAGCGCCAAAAAAGGCTTGATGGCTCAAGATATCTCGAGCTCGTTCTGAACCCCAAGAGGAAGGTATGATGAGCACAGCAGCAAATTTCCCTCGGTTATGAAACCAAGGTTATCGAACCAGTAGGAGCACGGAAACAACCCCAAGGTGTTGTCACCAACTTGGAATCCTGCACAACATAACCACAGAACTTTGCCCCAACTTACAGTGAGGTTGTCAATCTCACCGGTTTTGCTGAAAACAAAGGATTAAATGTATTGTGTGCAAGATAGTAATTGCTTGTAGAAAGTAAACGGTAAACATTAAATAGTAGATGGTGTATCAATGGTAAAAGAATGGACCGGGGTCCATAGTTCACTAGAGATGATTCTCCTTAAGATTGATGACATATTGGGTGAACAAATTACAGCGGGGCAATTGACAGACTCAAGAAAGCACACCATGCATATACTAATCATCTTGACTCTTGAGATTTGATTGGGCATTACAACATTATACATAGACCGTAATCCAACTGCATCTATGACTAATAATCCACCTTCGGGTTATCATCCGAACCCCCTCCATTATTAAGTTGCAAGCAACAGATAATTGCATTAAGCAAAGTGTGTAAAGTAAACAATATGATTGTCCCATGAACAAAGGATTGTTGTTTTCTCCCTAGTAGCAACAACACATCTAGTACCTTAGAGATTCGTGTCACTTCTCCAGATTACTAGAGGCATGAACCCACTATCGAGCATAAATACTCCCTCTTGGAGTTGCAAGCATCTACTTGGCCAAGATAGCTACTAACAACGAAAAGCATGCAAGATCACAAATAACAAATACATGATAGAATCAATCATCAATCTAAATAGCATCTCAATATCCATGGTGTCCCTACAAACACAACATGTAAGATTACAAATAGATGATCTTGATCATGAACGGAGCTCACAAGATCTAAACATGATAGCACAAAGGAGGAGAACCAACCATCTAGCTACTACATAGACCCATAGTATAGGGATGAACTACTAACGCATCACACCGGAGGTAGTCATGGTGATGAAGAAGGCCTCCAGGGTGATCTCTCCCCTCCGGCAGGGTGCCGGGAAGAGCTTCGGATCCCCCCGATCTGGGGATCAAGATGGCGGAGGCTACAGACTCTTTCGTAGGTTTTTGTTTGGGTCTTAGATCGGGGACTTAGGGTTTTCATCCCGAGAGATCTTTATAAGCGAAGGGGTAAGGTCAGTGGAGCACCAGGGGGCCCACATCCCCTGGTGGCGCCCCCTAGGCCGCACCGCCACCAGGTGTGGCCGCCCTGGTGCGCCACTTCGTCTGCCCTCCGGACTCTGTGTTTCTTCGAGTAAAATATTGAGTTTGGCCTTTGTCCGGTCCAATTTCGAGAATATTTCCCTACTAGCTTTTCTGAAACCAAAAATAGCAGAAAACAGGAAACTGGCACTGTGGCATCTTGTTAATAGTTTAGTTCCAGAAAATGTATAAAAATACCTCAATGTGTGGGCAAAACATAAGAAAGTAGATACTAAACAAGCATGGAACATCAAAAATTATAGATATGTTTACGACATATCAGGAACTTGTAAGCTCATGGAGTTTGTATATGTGTTAGAGAAACGCCCGGGCGGCTAGCCTAAGCCATGCCTAATCATGGTGGAAACTTGCAGCATAACCATAGTGATCAATCTGTGAGGCATCCTCAATAAAAACCTATGCAAATAGCAAATAAAAAGATCGCTGAGATGCTCATTGTCTGTTGCCTTGGCGGTTCTCTATGATACACATGTACTTACAATGACAAGAACTTACTCGTGACTAAAGTTGAGTAGCATGAGGTTTGGTACTCATTGTTGGGTCCGCAACATAGAAAACAAAAAAAATTCCTACGATGAGAACTATACGCCAAGATCTATCTACTAGATACAGAGGAATGGGTGGACATACATCCATGGAGAACTTACCCTCGAAGAAAACGAGCTTTGTTAACGAGTAGGAACTTGTGGTTGATGTAGTCGTACACTTGCCGATCTCAAGATCGTGAGGAAGTCCGAGCGCCGCAACTCAGCAGCGCATCCGCACTCGCACACACGTTCAAGACACCGGACAACCTCCACCTCCTCGCTCCAGTGATCCAGCGGAAGCAGCAACTCCTTCCAGACGAAATGCCACCGGGAACATGTATCTCGCTAATCCGAGACCATGGGGGAATAATTCTAGAGGGGGAGAGATCCTTCACAAGGAGGTGTGAGGATGAAGGAGGGAATGGGTGGCCTTTTATAGGAGGAGGGGGGTTCCCCTCTATCCATGGCTGGCGCATGGGTGGGTGACCCCTCACCTCCCCCATTCATGTGGTGGTAACTCCTCCACATTAAAATGCCTCTTCACATTCCCTTTTAAAGTCTCCACTTTAAATGCATTAAGTTTCTCCAAATTTAATGCTCTCTCATTTAATAAAACTCGTCTATTAAATTTATTCAGAATTTTGTTAATTACTTTAATTAACAAACATTCACATATAGCCCCTTGCAATATTTCAATATCACATGCAGAAACACCTTCTGCAATTTCACCCGAAATAATTTCCGGTTTCTATTGAAACAATTCCTGCGCTTTGCAATTCTTTCGTCTGAAACATAAGTGCTCCAAAATGGTGTCCGGTAACTCTTAAGTGTGCCACCCTACGGTTCGCAAATAATGCAGACATGATCGAGACCCTTCTCTGATCAATAATCAGCAGCGGGACCTGGAGATCCGTACTGACTCCTACACATTCAACGATGACTCCTGTGATCGTGAGAACCTTTAACGCTTGTAACTAAATCCCTTTGTCTCTTGATATATTACATGTCCGAGATTCGATCATTGGTATCTCCATACCTAGTTTGATCTCGTTACCGACATGCACTCTTTTCTCGTTCCCGTGATATAACATTCTAGTGATCACATCACTTGCTTGCAAGCTATCCTAATGTGATATCACCGAGAGGGCCCAGAGTATATCTATCCGTCATCTAGATTGACAAATTCCACTCTTGATCCATGAGCCTCAACATAACACCTTCGTAGTACTGAACCCATCCTTATAGTCACCCTGTTACGGTGCGACGTTTGATGTTATCAAGATACTCTTCCGGTGTTAGCAATTAACATGATCTTATGGTCTAAGGATAAAGATTACTTTGTATGATGTTATAGCAATATAAACATAATGACTTGATCGTAATGCTATACTTCGGATGAATGTTCATCACATCATTTCACAAATGTTGTGACCTTGTTATTAACAACATCCAATGTCCATGATCAGGAAACCTTGATCATCTTGTTAATCAACAAGCTAGTTTATAAGAGAGGCATAACTAGGAACCCTTTTTGTTTATTAAACACACATGTATTGATGTTTCCTATCAATACAATTATAGCATGCAAAATAAACATCTATCATATACAAGGAATACATGATAACAACTTTATTATTGCCTCTCAGGGCATATTTCCTTCAGTCTCCCACTTGCACTAGAGATAATCATCTAGTTTATATAGTGATAAATCTAACACCCATGGAGTTCTGGTGTTGACCATGTTTTTCCCTAGGGAGTACTTTAGTCAACGGATCTGCTACATTCAGGTCCGTGTGCACTTTACAAATCTTTATATCTCCATCCTTGACATGCCCGCGGATGGAGTGAAACCGGCGCTTAATATGCTTGGAATTCTTGTGAGACCTTGGTTCCTTGGAGTTGGCTATGGCTCCATTATTGTCACAATAGATCACCATTGGGTCCAACGCACTAGGAACCACACCTAGTTCTGTTATGAACTCCTTCATCCAAACCGCTTCTTGCGCTG
This sequence comes from Avena sativa, assembly GCA_916181665.1. Taxonomy (NCBI): domain Eukaryota; kingdom Viridiplantae; phylum Streptophyta; class Magnoliopsida; order Poales; family Poaceae; genus Avena; species Avena sativa. Next base: position 461,357,773 of record OV702297.1, on the reverse strand, counting down.
CTTCCGAAGCAGCAACATATTCCGCCTCCATCGTTGATCTAGCCACCACAGGTTGTTTGGAGCTCCTCCAACTAACTGCTGCTCCGTTCAAGAGAAATACGTATCCAGATTGAGACTTAGAGTCATCCGGATCAGTGTCAAAGCTAGCATCGACATAACACTTAGCGACTAGCTCTTCTTCACCTCCATATACAAGAAACATATCCTTAGTTCTTCTCAAGTACTTAAGGATATTATTGACCCCTATCCAGTGTTCTGAACCTGGATCAGATTGGTACCTACTAGTCAAACTAATAGCATGTGCCACATCTGGTCTTGTACATAGCATGGCATACATTATAGAGCCTATGGCTGAGGCATAGGGGATCTTATCCATTATCTCTCTTTCTTCCACCGTAGCCGGACTTTGAGTCTTACTCAATGTCTTGCCTTGCAACATAGGTAAGAACCCCTTCTTACTTTCGTCCATATTAAACTTCTTTAATATCTTATCAAGGTATGTACTCTACGATAGCCCAATTAGTCGTCTTGATCTATCTCTATAGATTTTAATGCCTAATATATATGAAGCTTCACCAAGGTCCTTCATCGAAAATTTGCTGTTTAGATAACTTTTAACACTGTTTAAAAGATCTAAATCATTTCCAATCAATAATATGTCATCCACATATAATATCAAAAATGCCACATTGCTCCCACTCACTTTCTTGTAAATACAAGCCTCTCCATAAGTTTGGACAAATCCAAACTCTTTGATCACCTTATCAAAGCGGAGATTCCAACTTCGTGATGCTTGCTTCAGTCCATATATGGATCGCTGAAGTTTGCACACCTTATTAGCATCCTTAGGATCGACAAAACCCTTAGGTTGTATCATATACAACTCTTCTTCAATCTTACCATTGAGGAACGCAGTTTTGACATCCATCTGCCATATTTCATAATCGAAATATGCAGCAATTGCTAACATAATCCTAACCGACTTAAGCATCGCTACGGGAGAGAATGTCTCATCGTAGTCAACTCCTTGAATTTGTCGAAACCCCTTTGCGACAAGTCGAGCCTTATAGATGGTTACATTACCATCAACATCAGTTTTTCTTTTGAAAATCCATTTATTCTCAACGGCCTTTCGATCGTGAGGTAAGTCCACCAAGTTCCAAACTTGGTTCTCGTACATGGATTCCATCTCGGATTTCATGGCTTCCAGCCATTTGTTGGAATTCGGGCTCATCATCGCTTCTTCATATGTCGCAGGGTCATCTATTTCATCAATCATGAAATTCATAACAGGATTGCTGTACAGTTCAGGAGCTGCACATGTCCTGCTTTACCTGCGAGGTTCGGTAGTGTCCTCTTTCGGAGTTTCATGATCAATATCATTAGCTCTCTCTTCATTAGGTGAAGTCAACTCCGAAACAACTTCTGGAGCTGCGCTACTCGCCATTTCATGAAGAGAAGGTTCAATAACCTCTTCGAGTTCTACCTTTCGACTACTCACACCTTTCGCGAGAAACTCCTTCTCAAGAAAGGATCCATTCTTGGCAACAAAGACCTTGCCCTCGGATCTGTGATAGAAGGTATACCCAATCGTTTCCTTAGGGTATCCTATGAAGATGCATTTTTCCGCTTTGGGTTCGAGTTTATCCGGTTGAAGTTTCTTCACATAAACATCGCATCCCCAAACTTTAAGAAATGACAGCTTAGGTTTGTTTCCAAACCATAATTCATACGGTGTCTTTTCAACGGATTTAGATGGTGCCCTATTTAAAGTGAATGTAGCGGTTTCCAGTGCATAACCCCAAAATGACAGTGGCAAGTCAGTCAGAGACATCACAGATCGAACCATATCTAATAAAGTACGGTTACGACGTTCTGACACACCATTACGTTGTGGTGTTCCGGCAGGCATGAGTTGTGAAACTATTCCACAGTCTTTCATATGTGTGCTAAACTCGTAACTAAGATACTCTCCTCCACGGTCGGACCGCAGAAATTTGATCTTTCTGTTATGATGATTTTCCACTTCATTCTGAAATTCTTTGAACTTTTCATAAGTTTCAGACTTGTGTTTCATCAAATAGATATACCCATATCTACTCAAATCATCCGTGAAAGTAACAAAATAACGATATCCACCTCGCGTCGACACACTCATTGGTCCACTCACATCAGTATGTATGATTTCCAATAGATCTGTCGCCCGTTCCATTGAACCGGAAAATGGCGTTCTAGTCATCTTGCCCATCTGGCATGGCTCACATGTATCAAATGATTCAAAATCAAGTGATTCCAAAAGTCCATCAGAATGGAGTTTCTTCATGCGTTTAACGCCAATATGACCTAGACGGCAGTGCCACATATATGTAGATATATCATTATCAAGTTTAATCCTTTTAGCATCAACATTATGAATATGCGTAATACTACTATCGAGATCCAATAGAAATAAACCATTCAACATAGGTGCATGACCATAAAAGATATTATTCATATAAATCGAACAACCATTGTTTTCAGACTTAAATGAATAACCACTTTGCATCAAACACGATCCGGATACAATGGTCATGCTCAGTGCAGGCACCAAATAACAATTATTTAGGTTTATAACTAATACCGATGGCATATGGAGAGGCAACATTCCGACAGCGATCACATCAACTCTTGATCCATTGCTGACCCGCATCGTGACCTCATCCCTTGCTAGTTGTCGCTTGTTCCGCAGCCCCTGAACCGAGTTACATATATTAGCAACCGATCCCGTATCAAATACCCAGGTGCTACTGCGAGTACTAGTCAAGTACACATCAATAACATGTATATCACATATACCTTTGTTTGCCTTGCCGGACTTCTTGTCCGCCAAATACTTGGGGCAGTTGCGCTTCCAATGGCCAGTCCCCTTGCAATAGTAGCACTCGGTGTCAGACTTAGGGCCAGCTCGGGGTTTCTTTTCAGGCGTGGCAACAGACTTGCCACCCTTCTTTCCCTTGTGCTTGCCTTTCTTGTCCTTCTTGAAACCGGTGGTCCTATTGATCATCAACACTTGATGTTCTTTCCTAATCTCCACTTCTACAGTCTTAAGCATTGACAGAAGCTCGGGAAGAGACTTCTTCATGCCCTGCATATTATAGTTCATCACGAAGCTCTTGTAGCTAGGTGGCAGAGATTGGAGAACACGAGGTATGCCTAAGTCAATGGGAATCGTTATTCCCAAGGACACAAGCTTATCGGCGTACCCAGACATTTTGAGTACGTGCTCACTAACGGAGCTGTTCTCCTCCATCATGCAGCCAAAGAACTTTTCTGTAGCATTATAACTCTCTACGGCAGCATGGGTATCGAAAATCATTTTCAATTCTCCCATGGTATCAAAGGCATTGCCATTTTCAAAACGCTTTCGAAGTTCTGGCTCTAGCCCATACATTATACCGCAATGAACTAAGTTGTGGTCCTCCTGACGAGTTATATAGACGTTCTTTTCCTCGTCAGGGGCATCAGGAGCTGGTGGGGGGCCTAGCGGTGCATCTAGCACATATTGCTTTTGTGCAGCAGTGAGGAGAATCCTCAAATTCATAGCCCAGTTGGTGAAGTTGCTACCATTCGCAGCAAGTTTCTCTTTCTCCATGAACACATTGAAATTAAAAGCAGGTGGTGCCATCTACAATAGAATTTGTAAAGTATATTTAGACTAAGTTTATGATAGATTGAGTTCAACTAATCCAAATTACTAATGAACTCCCACTCAAAAATGACATCCCTCGTGTCCTTTTGGTGATTACATGAACCAAATCCACTACACCAAGTCCAATCATCACGTGAGTCGGTGTAGCTTCAAAGGCGAGCATCTATATGGGCATCATATCAACTATATGACTCATGCTTAACCTTTCGGTCCATGTTCCGAGGCCATGTCTGTACATGCTAGGCTCGTCAAGTAAGAACCTTAGTATTTGCGTGTGTAAAACTGTCTTACACCCGTTGTATGAAAGCGTAGAGTTCAGAACACCCGATCATCACGTGATGCCTCAAAACACGATCCACAAAACGGTGCATACTTAAGGAAGAACACATTTTATCTTGATATCTAAATGAGGGATCATCTTATAATGCTACCAAAAGCACCAAACTAGCAATATAAGATGCTAACATCTAATGTGTGAAGTGAGGTGATATGGTCCATGCATTTGATCTCTATAATTTGCATCGTGGTATGATCTCTATCATTCCTTTGTGTGTAAGTCCAAGGTCTATGGAACTTACACGTTAAGTGAGTTGTAAGAGTATCTATTATACATCTACTTACAACAATACCATATCAAAACACTAGCCCAGCAACGATCTAAACTAGACGCCTCTAATTTATCAATTGCAAGTTTTACGTGGCTTAGGGCTTTCGGAGATAGAACCTGTCTAACCTACGAACATGAACCACAACAAGGATAACCAAGTTATTAGCAACTCGTTGCAAATCAGATATTGACTATAGTAGGAGAGATAGACACCCGCCAGCCACTTATGCAAAACTAGTTGCATGTCAGTCGTGGAACCGGTCTCATGTACGATGACATGTAAGGTTGGTCTGGGCCGCTTCATCCCACTATGCCACCAATATCCAAAGTACATAGAAGATGCAATAACATGATCATCATCGCCCACATATAAACATATGTGTACTACCCGTGCAAAGCACCTACGCATAGATCAGGCTCTGATACCACTATTGGGTCCGCAGCATAGAAAACAAAAAAAATTCCTACGATGAGAACTATACGCCAAGATCTATCTACTAGATACAGAGCAACGAGTGGACATACATCCATGGAGAACTTACCCTCGAAGACAACGAGCTTTGTTAACGAGTAGGAACTCGTGGTTGATGTAGTCGTACACTTGCCGATCTCAAGATCGTGAGGAAGTCCGAGCGCCGCAACTCAACAGCGCATCCGCACTCGCACACACGTTCAAGCCACCGGACAACCTCCACCTCCTCGCTCCAGCGATCCAGCGGAAGCAGCAACTCCTTCCAGACGAAATGCCACCGGGAACATGTATCTCGCTAATCTGAGACCATGGGGGAATAATTCTAGAGGGGGAGAGAGATCCTTCACAAGGAGGTGTGAGGATGAAGGAGGGAATGGGTGGCCTTTTATAGGAGGAGGGGGGTGCCCCCTCTCTCCATGGCCGGTGCATGGGGGGTGACCCCTCACCTTCCCCATTCATGTGGTGGTAACTCCTCCACATTAAATTGCCTCTTCACATTCCCTATTAAAGTCTCCACTTTAAATGCATTAAGTTTCTCCAAATTTAATGCTCTCTCATTTAATAAAACTCTTTTATTAAATTTATTCAGAATTTTGTTAATTAATTTAATTAACAAACATTCACATATAGCCCCTTGCAATATTTCAATATCACATGCAGAAACACCTTCTGCAATTTCACCCGAAATAATTTCCGGTTTCTATTGAAACAATTCCTGCGCTTTGCAATTCTTTCATCTGAAACATATGTGCTCCAAAATGGTGTCCGGTAACTGTTAAGTGTGCCACCCTATGGTTCGCGAATAATGCAGACATGATCGAGACCCTTCTCTGATCAATAATCAGCAGCGGGACCTGGAGATCCATACTGACTCCTACACATTCAACAATGACTCCTGTGATCGTGAGAACCTTTAACGCTTGTAACTAAATCCCTTTGTCTCTTGATATATTACATGTCCGAGATTCGATCATTGGTATATCCATACCTAGTTTGGTCTTGTTACCGACATGCACTCTTTTCTCGTTCCCGTGATATACCATTCTAGTGATCACATCACTTGCTTGCAAGCTATCCTAATGTGATATCACCGAGAGGGCCCAGAGTATATCTATCCGTCATCTGGATTGACAAATTCCACTCTTGATCCATGAGCCTCAACATAACACCTTCGTAGTACTGAACCCATCTTTATAGTCACCCTGTTACGGTGTGACATTTGATGTTATCAAGATACTCTTCCGGTGTTAGCAATTAACATGATCTTATGGTCTAAGGATAAAGATTACTTCGTATGATGTTATAGCAATATAAATATAATGACTTGATCGTAATGCTATACTTCGGATGAATGTTCATCACATCATTTCATAAATGTTGTGACCTTGTTATTAACAACATCCAATGTCCATGATCAGGAAACCTTGATCATCTTGTTAATCAACAAGCTAGTCTATAAGAGAGGCATAACTAGGAACCCTTTTTGTTTATTAAACACACATGTATTGATGTTTCCTATCAATACAATTATAGCATGCAAAATAAACATCTATCATATACAAGGAATACATAATAACAACTTTATTATTGCCTCTCAGGGCATATTTCCTTCACTCGTAAGCAAGGGGCATGAGATTTTCAACTTATAACTTGTCAAGCATATCCTCATATTTTGTTCACTTTAACCTTAATCACCTAAATATGCTTATGATAGGGGCAATGAGAGATGAAAGCTAATAAGTACCATAATTTTTGGAAGCTCTTTATGAAACTTGAATCCCTGCTTCCTTCTATGAAGGGCCTTTCTTTTTACTTTTATGTTGAGTCTCTATCTTCTATCCTTATGCATCTATTGAGAGAGCATAGTGGTCATTCTTAGTTTAATGTGCATCGTCCCAAAACTTGTTGGTTGATTCATAACTTTGATATTGCTTGTTATTCAATTACTTGTATCTAGTCACCCTTATGAACTTTGAAGGTGTCCTATGTATTTATGTTTTGTTATACCATGAGGGACAAGCTGAATACCATTCTCATTATGTTTTCTATATGTGAAACAAACAAAAGTCTTTCAAAGCATTGTTATTCATGAATCTTTTGTTTGTAACTTTTCATGTTATAACATAGTTGCTATGTCTTATTGTTAGAACTATATCTTTCATACTATGTTAAAGTACTATGATCCCAGCTATCAATGTTTTACAAATACCTTGATCAAGATTGTGATGGTGCATGTCACCTCAAAAATTATTCTTTTTTATCACTTACCTACTCGAGGACGAGCAGGAGTTAAGCTTGGGGATGTTGATACGTCATAAACGTATCTATATTTTTTGATGTTCCATGCTTGTTTAGTATCTACTTTCTTATGTTTTGTCCACACTTTGGGGTATTTTTATGCATTTTCAGGAACTAACCTATTAACAAGATGCCACAGTGCCAGTTGCCTATTTTCTGCTGTTTTTGGTTTCAGAAAAGCTAGTAAGGAAATATTCTCGGAATTGGACCCGACAAAAGCCAAAGTCAATATTTTACCCGAAGCAACACAAAGTCCAAAGGGGAGCCGAAGAGAGGCCACGAGGTGGCCACACCCTAGGGTGGCGCGGCCAGCCCTAGGCGCGCCGCTGATACGTCCAAAACGTATCTACTTTCCCGAACACTTTTGCTATTGTTTTTCCTCTAAACTTGTGTGAATTGGATGCAACTAACACGGACTGATGATGTTTTCGGCAGAATTACCTTGGTGTCTAGTTTTTGTGCAAAAAATCAACTATCAGGAAAAATTCCGGAAAATATGCCAAAAAATCCTATTTCACTAGAAGATTCATGGAGCCAGAAGAAGAGACGGAGTAGGGCCATGAGGGGCCCACACCACCTGGCCACGCGGGCCAGGCCAGGCCGCGCCTGGGGTGGTGTGGCTGCCTCGGCTGCCCCCTGGGCCTCCCTCTTCACCTATAAGTCGCCTCTTGACCTAAAAACCAAGGGGGGTTCGACGTTTTTCCCGAAAGAGTTCCGCTGTGCAGCCACCACCACATTCCGCGATTCGGAACCAGAAACTCCGTTCTAGCACCCTGCCGGGCAGGGGAATTGGAGGAGATCATCGCCATCATCATCACCATCGCTTCTCCATCGACCATCCATGTTTCCCCCATCTATGAGTGAGTAATCCCCCGCTGTAGGCTATGGGGATGGTAGGGATTGGATGAGATCTTTCATGTAATGGCACCGGATTGTTAGGGCATGGTGTGTAGTATCTACTATTAGTGCTTTTTGACTTTGTTGCAAGTTGTTATGCTTAATGCTTGCCACTAGGGCCCGAGTGCCATGACTTCAGATCTGAACATGTTATTGATTCATTATGATAGTATTGTTTATGGTCTTACCTGCAAGTTGTATACACATATTATTGTCCGGAACCAAAGGACCCGAAGTGACAGCAATCGGGATAACCGGAGGGAATGGCTTTGATGTGAGGATCACATGTGTTCACCGAGTGTTAATGCTTTGCTCCGGTGCTCTATTAAAAGGACCACCTTAATTGCCAGTAGTTCCCTTGAGGCCCCGCTGCAAACGGTCTGGCAGGACAAAAGATGTTGTGCAAGTTCTCATTGCGAGCACGTATGACTATATATGGAACACATGCCTATGATTATTTAGTACTTGGATGCTTTATCTTATTTATCTGCAAATGCCCTATGTTCTGATTGCTATATGAATTTCCTTGTCCATGCAATTCCCGTCCATCCATCCCTATGCCTACCGCGCTCTAATCCTACTATTTACTGCAATTGTTACTGTTGTCTTTACTTTTACTACTGCTACTACTTTACTATTGCTACTACAAAACTGTTGCTACTTATAAACTGCGGTGAGCAAGATTATTTCTAGGTGCAGCTGAATTGGCAACTCAGTTGTTAAGGCTTATAAATATGCTCTGGCTCCCCTTGTGTCGAATCAATAAATTGGGTTTCACCTCCCTCGAAAATAGTGCGATACACCCCCTATACTTGTGGGTCATCAAGACTATTTTCTGGCGCCGTTGCCGGGGAGCATAGCTTTATTTATCAAGTTCACTGGGAATCACTATTGTTCACTGCCATCCATTCATCATGGGTAAGTCTCGTGATGGCAAGGTTCCTATTTTACCATCCACTACAAGAAGAGGTACGGTTCTGAACACCTCTGTTGCTCTTGATTCACCATCTGTTATGAGTAAGTTCCTTACACCACCACATGCACATGTACACACACTGCTACTACTGCTGAATCTGAAACTTCTGATACTTATGATGCTGCTTCTACTGTGCTTGATAAGAGTGGTTCATTAGGTCCTTTCTTTGATGCTACGATTGCTAGAACTATAGCTAGAAATACTGAAACTCCTAATGAAGACACTACTACACCTGTCAGTTCACCTGAGTCTAGAGAGAGTTATGATATTGAAGACGGTTATATTGAGATGACCGGTGAATTTATTAAAGAATGTCAAAACACCCATGATAGGAGTGCTATTAAGAGTCTCCTTGAGAGGCGTACTATAAAACCCAAATTGTCTCCTAATGCTAAGTTTGCTGCATCTCCCATCAACATTAAAGATAAGGATTATGATTTCTCTCTTGATTTATCTTACATAGATATTGTTGATAAAGAACCTTTTTGTGGGACTAAGAATGAAAGTGTGGTAACACATATGACTGAGCTTTCTACCATGAGTGGCCTGTTTTTTGATGATATTAAGATGCACACCTACTTTGTCGCTAAAATTTTCCCTTTTTCACTGAAAGGAGAAGCTAAAACTTGGTTTAATAATTTACCTCCTGGATCTATTGATAACCCTGATTGCTTGATTAGTACCTTCCTGTAGCACCCGGTAAAACCACTACTAGAAAATCGCTTTGTATTTTTGTTTTGTGCATCATCATGACATCATACATATTTTTCTTGCATTTTTCTGAGCATAAGGTTTATTTTATTAAACACCGTATTTTGTTTGCTAAATTATTCATACGGTTTGCTATACATAAAGCCATCCTCCTTTTTCTTGATTTAAAACTAAACAAAATAATATTACCAGTCATTATAAGACTGTAAAAGAGTTTCCTTATTTTACTAATAATAAAAGTACACAAAAGCCCGTCTAAAGTTTTAGCCCAAAACTAGGCCCATCTAGTCTACTTTGGACTAGATAAGTAGTCCAATCCCCTTCTTTGTCCTTTTCAAACACTAGCCCAATATCTACCTAACTCCAGATCTGAAATATCCCAAAAATTCCCCACCCCAGTTGGCGTGCTCCTCCATTTTTCTCTGCAGTGACCGCCGTTTTGTGCTATGAGCGAGACGCCACAAGTAAGTCTCCCCCAGATTCCAATCTCGTTGAGATTATTTTTCAAGCCACGAACCCGATTGAATCCAACTGCTTCCTTTTGCTGGACGTGTGCGAGTGTGTTGCAGCCTAGATTAAATAGGTGCACTTCCCGAGCTACTCTAGTTCTACTGCTTGCCTTCTGCAGATCCTTGGTTCCCATGCGCCTTGCACGCGGAGAAGCACAAGTGCCGCGCGCCTGAAGTTTTTCTAATGGCCGACAGCTCCTGGCCTCCCTTGCTCAACGTCATGCCACACCAGCCTCATTTGTCGCGTGCACCAACCATCAGGTCGCGAGGCATGCTCGTGTACAACTTCTCGCCTCCACCCAGCTGCGCATGTGCCGTACATCGCCAGGCCAGATCCGCGTCAATAGTAGGAAGTCGACTCCATCCTCGTCTTGTTCCGTGCATCAGGACAGAATTTCTCCTTGGTCTCTGCCGCAGTAGCGAATCGCTCTCTATTTCTTTCGTGCGACAATGGCGTACTGTTTATTAACCCGTCCTCTCTCTGGACTTTGTCTTGATCTGTTCCACCGTCCTACCAGAGTCAAGAGTACCTCTATGCAGATGTATGCCTTCAGATGTTCATGGTTTGGCCGTTGTTCCGCCGGATCGAATTCACCGGGCGCTTCGTCAAATTCTGCTCTGTCACCTGGCACGTGTTCGACGAATTTCCCGCAAGACTACCGGGTTACTTTTCTACCCATCTTCATCAACCCGACACTTTCTTCGTCCTCATTGATACACCACATTGGAGTTCACCTCGCGATACAGCTGCCCCTCAAACAAGATCGGCATCCTAGCATTCCCTACATCCACTACTTCGACTACGGGAACGTCAAGATGGCGGTGATGTGTCTACTTCCGTGACTTCGTCTACTACCCTTGCTCTAACAACAACCCGAAGACTATCTCTCCGACTCCGATCTGAACCGTGAGACCCCAAACCTACCCTTATTTTGTATAAATATAATATAACTTGTTGCATATTTAAATCATCATGTTTGCATACATGTCCTCTTGTGGATTGGGTTAAATAGTCGATTCATCTAAGTTAAATATGGAGACTATATGAGGGCTATTCTAGTCTTATATTGGCTCTATTTAAATTTGTGTAGTGAACTGAGGCCATGTTTTGTCTCGTTAATCCAACATTTAAATTGCGGGGTATCTAAACAACTTGAACCTTATATTTAGTTGTCGGGACCCCGGTTCTGCTTAATATTGCCTAGTTGCATCGCATATTTGCCATGTCATCCATCATCTCATAAACATGCTCGATCTTCTGCCATAGTATTAAATAGTGCATCCGGTGTTTCTTTTAGTGTTTTGCGTCTTCACGGATTAGGCTGTTGAGTGGATGCGAGTTTCGACAAGTCCTTCGGATAATGTCTCTTCAGCAGTGTTTTCCAGGCGAGCATTCTTCCCCTTTCTACCTATTTTGCATTTATAGTCTTTATTTCCTCCTATTGATCTATTGCTATCCGTGTCACGATGCTTTAGTGTTCCGTACCAGATATATTCCGTGCAGCCTTTATATTGCCTTGGACACCTCCTATTACCTATTGTTTGGTAGATAGATGGTCTTGCGAGTCGTAGTCGCTTGCTCAGGTGCGATCTCGTGTCATGAAGTACCACACAGTTGTTGGAATGTTGTCATATGCTTTACGGTGGAGAGGATCACGACTTTAAATACAACTATTAAATTGTTGGGGTAACTAATGAAAGAGGCACCGGTGGGCAATATATGCTATTTGGTTTTTTATGTTCACTTGTGTCCCGTAGGCCCCGAGTACTTGAGACATGTTCCTTGACTATCGCACTATCCGCATATGGGACCATGAATGCCCTTAGCCAGAGCTTGATTCATTTCTTATTTCTTAGGGCCACAAAGTAGTTTGGGGCTTTATTACTATCCTGCACTTATGCCATACTTTACTAATTTATTTATGATTGTGCGTGCAACACCTGTACTGTTTTGGAACGTGGAATGTTTTCGCGGTATCGACAAGCCCAGTCACACTTTCGGGTTCCCAGTCGTTTACAGCCATTGACACAAACCCTGGGTCCGTCTTGGAGCCGGCCAACTTCATTGCGGGTAGCTTAGTGGGGTGGCCCCTGAAATATTTTATGAATCCTGTGATTTCTTTGTCATGAAAGCCTCGTTGGGTTTTGATTTGGTTTTTCCGAGGTTGATCGTGTGTGTGTTGCTATTTGTGCACCCCTGCAGGGTAAATCTTTCTGAAAGCCGTGTCCGCGGTTATGGACGACTTGGAGCACAATATCTCGATCATAGACAAGCATAACTAAAGTAGTGCTATAAATTTGACTTAATATGTGACTAGTAATCAGCTTCACTACAATGGAATGGATAATAAAAGTGCCAACAACTGGTGGAACTGGGGTGTATCGTGTCATGTTATACCTGCCTAGTAAGTATCGCAACTCCAATGGAATGAAATAAAAGTGCCAACAACTGTTGGGTTTGGGATGTCACATGCTAATTGTATCTGACTAGTAAGTACTAAAACTACAACTGAATGGTTAACCAAAACTGCCCACTACTTATGCTATCAGGATGACTCATGCTATCTATATCTGACTAGTAAGTGCTGCAACTATAATAGAATGAATAAAACTGTCAACCGTGTGAGTTCCTTAGTTTGACTTCCTCGTTTGGTCTCGAGGGGGAAAGACCAGGATGGGTATGTTTGGTGTTAGTATCAGGTTGGATTCGAATAGGTCTTTCTTATCCCTCTCTAATAGCCGCCAGTTCTACTGAGTCTCTATAGGTTGTTTAGTGCTGCTTCGCTGCCGCTTCAGTCCATCGTACCTATGTAGGCGAGAGTCGCCGAATTCTAGCCTCGCCGTATACTGGCCTCAGTACTGACGCTCCTCTTTTTTCCTTTGCCCTTTGTCGGCACCCCTTTTGTTTTAGAAGGGTTGAGATCGACGTTGTTAGCAGGGTTACCCTTTCGGCTTGGCCTGGGCAGGGTTATGGACGCCATTGGTTATTCTTCAAGGCTCTTAGCCCAATTTGCTTCTTATCCGTACTGGATGTTGTATCGTTTTCAAGGTGATTTGGATCTTTGCACTTTATATCTGTATTCTTGACTCATGGAGTCGTTGTTGTATATATATGTTTCTGTGGGTTCCATCGTGGACTATTGTGTAATGTTATTACTTCGTTTTCCACCCGCACGCAAGTGCCTGGTGGGCATCTTTGAACCGTTTCTATGGGGTTGGGCGAGAATCGCTGAAACTTGCATAGGGCTGATTTGAGGGTGTTACACTTCCTTCAGAAATATTTTCCTCCTAGTGCTAGACACGCTATTTTGCAGGAACTTTTTGATTTTAAACAGGGAGAAAAAGAGATATTGCCTGAATCATGGGCAAGGTTTTGTGCTTTGATTCATGCATAGGCTGAATGTCCATTACCTAAGAATGAGCTTCTTGATATATTTTATAATGGACTAACTAAAGAATCTAGGACATACCTGGATAGTTGTGCTGATTGTGTTTTCAGGAATAGGACCCTAAAGAAGCTGAGGAATTAATGGCTAAGATAAGCAAGAATTATGAAGATTGGACTCCTCCTGAACTAGCTATACCTGAGACAACTATACCTGAACCAACTATTCCTGCGCCTATACCAACATCAAAGAAGAGGGGAGTTATTGAACTAAATGATGAACTGATGAAGGAAGCTAAGAAATGTCTTAAGGAGAAGGGAATTAAAGTTGCAGATGTAAGAATTTACCTCCTATAGAAGAATTATGTAAGCCAATTCCCCACTCATCCACTATTGAGGTACACTCTCTCCAACATTTTGATGAAGGTGGTATCCCTTACTCTAAACCTCCTGATCAATGCTTAGAAGAATTCGATATTTTTATTGTTAAGCAAGATAATTTTAATAAAAGGGTGCAAAATCATTTAATGGAAAACTCTATAGCTATTGTTGAGTTAAAAGATATTGTGGAAAGAAACTCTAATGATGTTAAAATGCTTGTTAAACATTTTCAAATGGTTCAAACTCAAATTGATCAGCTTATTAAGGTACAAAAAGATTTGCTAGTTAATGCTGCTAAAGAAAAACATGCTTATGAAATTAGAACTAGAAGTGGTGCTGCTACCCAGGATCCTCTATATCCTGACGGGCATCCTAAAAGAATTGAGCAGGATTCTCAACGAGTTGAAAATAGTGGTACTACTCCTAAGAAAAGAAAAAAGAAACATAAAACTATTGTAGAACCCTCTGAACCTGCCAAAGATCCTAATACTATATCTGTCTCTAATGCTGAAACCAAAAGTGGTAATGAAGAAAATGATGTTCCTGATAAAGAAAAAGTTGAAGAAGAACCTGAAAAGCACACTAAGAATACTAAATACACTAAATAAGATTTTATTGCTAAGAAACATGGTAGTGAAAGAGAACCTTGGGTCCAAAAACCAATGCCTTTCCCTGATAAGAAACACAAGTCAAAGGAAGATGAACACTATAATAAGTTTTGTGAGTGGATGAAACCTTTATTCTTGCAAATTCCTTTGACTGATGCTATTAAATTGTCTCCTTATTCAAAGTATATGAAGGATATTGTCTCGAATAAAAGGAAGATCCCTAATGAAGAAATCTCTACTTTGCTTGCTAATTATTCCTTTAATGGTAAGGTTCCAAAGAAACTTGGAGACCCAGGGATTCCAACTATCCCGTGCTCTATTAAAAATAGTTATGTTAGAACTGCTTTGTGTGATTTGGGAGCAGGAGTTAGTGTTATGCCTTTTTCTCTGTATAAGAGACTTCAACTGGAAAAACTAATACCAACTAATATATCTTTGCAAATGGCTGATAAATCTACTACTATTCCTGTTGGTATATGTGAGGATGTACTTGTTCAAGTGGCTCATAATTGCTTGATATTAACTGATTTTGTTGTGCTTGAAATGCCTGAAGATGATAATATGTCTATTATTCTTGGGAGATCTTTTCTTAATACTGCAGGAGCTGTTATTAATTGTAATCAAGGAAAGGTGACTTTCAATGTTAATGACAAGGAACATACTGTCTATTTCCCCAAGAAGATTGATAGGACTTATGGTTCGAATTCAATTGAACATGTTGAGGGTATTCCAGTTGGAGAAATATATTGTCCCATACCACGAGAAAAATATGAAACTATTATGATTGGGACCATTGCTATCAAGGTTGAGGTAACATAATCATTAGTGGAATACAAAGTTTTGTTTCATATAAAATTGTTTTGATAACAAGACCTAATCAACCTTGTTAACAAAAGGATTTCATTGAACAAAACAATGTTTTCATCATGATTATCTTCGCTTACTTTTATTCTATCCATTTTAATTTTTGCTTCCGTTTAGTTTACTTTTCTGTTGTTAGTTGCCTGCATGTTAGAGTGTCTTAGAACTTCTGAAGTGTAGTTTTGTTTTGTCATTGCATCATTCCAAAAACATTTTTCTGTCAGAAAATCATTCATCTATACCCGAAAAATGCTCAAAAATAAAGTGTCTCGAAAAATTCCAGAAAATTCATATTAAATTTTTACGTGAAAAAAGGGGCAGAGGAGTGCCTGGATAGTACCAGGGGGGCCCACCAGGCAGGCACACCACCTGGTGGTGTGGCCAGCCCAGGGGCACGCCTAGCCATGGTGTGGGCCACCCTTGGCCCTCCACTCACTCTCTCACTTCCAACTTCCTTCTCTCTCCCGAGAAAACATCAGTTCATTACTCGAAATCGCGTTCTTGCTGTTCTTGCCCATAATTTTTTGATCTCCTTGCTCAGCCCATCTTTGCTGCTGAAATTTGGAGCATTTGTTCTCCGGTATGTGACTCCTCCGCTTGTCCAAGTAGATTTGTGTTTAGTGGTTTATATCTTGAGTATTTTGCTGCTATAGGTGATAGGTTATGAGAGCTTGCAAGCTTGTTCAATGCTTAGAGATATTGTTTTGATGCATGTTTAGGCCTCTTACAGGTCCCTATGAGTAGTGCCCTTCATTATATTTTCACTTTGCAATCACTTGTGTAATGGATGTTTAAATTTCTGAATATCAAAGATGAACAACCACACCTTTGGAGAAATATTTGAGAGGGACACACCTAGGAGGTCAAGGCCCTCAAGATCAGCCTCTCAGTTTAGGCCTTCATACAATGAAGATCTCATTGCACCACGCTTTGGGAATGAAGGAGATGAGGGGGATGCTCACCCATCTACTTTTCCTTGTTATACCTTCTTGCAAGCTGCAGGGATCCTCGATGATTTCTTACTATTGGTTCAGAGGGTCGGTTTGACCTCATACATGGAAGATGAGAGTGAGCAATATGCCGTGCTCACCAAAACTTTCGTTGAGAGTTTCGTTTCCACTAACACCCCTATCAGTCAACTGTTTCTTTCAGAATTTATAATTTGCCATTTACCATGCCATTGGAATTTTTTTGCAGCATTATAGGTATAAGCATGACAGGGACCGTGAAGAAGATCCAAGGGCGACCCGCTGATTTGCTAGAGCTCTATCGAGGTGTGACCAATGACGATGACCGCGTAGCTCAGCGCGGGAAGATAAGAAACATCCAACTACCAGCTCTTAGATACTTTGCTTATTATCTTGCTACTAGCATTCTTGGTAGGGAAAATACGAGTAATATCTCTAACTATCATTTAGCCTTCCTCGCTGCTGCACTTAATAATGATACTCGGTACAATCTTGGCTCTCTCATTGCTCGCCGCCTAGCTACTAGGGGCCTATTTATGGGGGCATCATTGCTTCACGTATGGGTACTGCGTTAGAACTTTCTATGGGTCCTAACGATACTATATTGGCACCACAAAGGCTTGATCTTGCTGCCATGAAAACACATCACTTCGTCACTGCTGACTCTGATATGGACAATTTAGTATACAGGATGTTGTTTACTGACGGGGATGAAAGGGAGATTCCTTTGCCGCAATCTACTTTGTTCAGTGTTCATAGGAGGCCGTGGTCGCGCTCCAAGGAGGAGGTGGACGAGCAGCTCCGCTTGCTCAGTTTCCACAGGTAGCACCAGGAGGATGTGCCCTCCTATGATTACTCTGCTCACTACGGTGGGGCGTCCTCGAGCTTGCACCAGGATGAGGGTACCTCCTCATCGTACTATGGAGGGGCTCCATCTTGGCCATCTTGGGATTGATACCCACTTAGGCCAAAAGCCTAAGCTTGGGGGGAGGTACACCGACATCACACTCATCTCCATATCATGTTTCGTCGGTACTTTGTATATTCATGTTTCGTTGTCTTTTTAGTTTTTGGTCTCTCTTTGTTTTTGCTTTCTAAAACACAAAAAGACCAAACATATTTCTGTTTTTTGCTTCTTCTTCTTTTTGCCTTGGTTTGTTTTCCCTTTTTGCTTTGTTTGAACTATTCAAAAAACCCAAAAAGATTTTGCTTTGCTTGTTTTTCCTTTTGGTTCTTGCCTTTAAAAATCAAAAACACCAAAAATATTTGTTGTTCTTCTTTGGTTTGGTGAGTTTGTTGCAGGGTTCAGCGGTCCTCAGTGGAATTTGGTTTCATGTTATTATTCAAGCTACACAAGTGAAGGGCAATAATGAGGATTAATGACAACTTGAGGTGTGGTAAGAGGCTGGTAACAAACTCTATTGGTTTTCATTTTTGTACATATACTCATCATTGTGGGAAATGCTTAGCCTGTTCATGTAGGGTGTATGTTATTTATGGATGCTTAGTAGTTCTTGATTTCTTATGATTAGCTCCAGCTCGCTAATAATTTATAGCATGTCATATGAATGTTTGCTTGCATTGCTCTATTCATAACTTGGTATGATATTGTGGTACCCTCCTCTGAGTGTTTCACTTGAATTGATTTGGCACGTGCTCAAGCATGCATATGACTGAAACATAATCAGTTAAGCCTAGACAAATTATTTTGCCTCAGGGGTCTTAAATCACTTTCATGCCATGTTTAGTCCTGTTTTGTTGCAAGCATGATTATGAAAGTTACTTCTCTCTTGTTTGTCGCTCCCTTACTATTGCTAGCCTTCACCTGCACTGAGTATAAGATTTACTCGTGTTTCCAACTCCCTAAAACCAAATATTAACAAAAGTGTGCACCATACCTACTTATTAGCATCATTTGCTATTCCGCGCATGCTTAGTATGCCTTGTTTTCTTCCGAATAAAATGTTAGCTTGTTATGAGAAAGTTAGTTAGTAAACCTCTCACGAACTTGATGGCACACTTTACTTTCTTGCACTTAATAATCTTGAACCATTGCGTCCATCTTTGTCGCGTATATGCTTGCGGTTTATAAGTTGAACTTAGCAGAACCATGTATCAGGGGGAACGCTTTCAACATTGCACTGGTACTTTGTACCTCGTTGATATCATGATTCTTTTGCTTATGGATCCTGGCGGTGTGAAATAAAAGGGGAACTTGTAAGATCATGGAGTTTGTATATGTGTTAGAGAAACGCCTGGGCCGCTAGCCTAAGCCATGCCTAATCATGGTGGAAACTTGCAGCATAACCATAATGAGAATTCTATGGAGCATCCTCAATAAAAACCTATGCAAATAGCAAATGAAAACATCACAGAGATGCTCATTGTCTGCTTGCCTTGTCATTTTGATTATGGGATAGCTCCTGTATCATGTGCAAGGGGTACCCCATTGGCGGTTCTCTATGATACATATGTACTTACAATGACAAGAGCTTACTTGTGACTAAAGTTGAGTAGCATGAGTTTCGGTCTTCATAAGTAAGGGGCATGAGATTTCAGCTTATAACTTGTCAAGCATATCCTCTTAGTTGTGTCACTTTAACCTTAACCATTTAAAGATGCTTATGATAGGGGCAATGAGAGCTCAAAGCTAACGAGTACCATACTTTCAGCATTTGGAAGCCTTTCAAACTCTTCAAAACTTTTTCATTTCCTTGTTGAGTCACCACCCATTCTATGAGCACTTTCTTGAGAGCATAGTTGTCATTCTTAGTGTAATGTGCTTGTCTCAAAACTTGATTAATTGTGTTATGACTTTGATGCTTGTATCTTTGATATCTTTACTTCTAGTCTTCACTTGAACTTCAGAGGTGCCTTGGCATTTATGTTTTCTCTACAATCAAAGGCAAGCGAGAAACCACTCTATCATACCTTTTTATGAGCATTACAATGTTGCTTATGTTTTGTTTCATGCTACTTATTATTTTTTAGTTGGGATCTCTTCATAGATTGCAATGACTATTAAGTAAACTTAGTTGCATACTCCTTATTATGAATTGCCTGAGTAGTTGATCATATGCTGAGAATATATACATCTTATGAAGCAAATTTGTTCATGAAAGTTTCTTTTATCGCACTCAGTTTTCAACTGAATTGTTTGAGGACAAGCAATAAGCTAAGCTTGGGGGAGTTGATACGTCCAAAATGTATCTACTTTCCCGAACACTTTTGTTATTGTTTTTTCTCTAAACTTGTGTGAATTGGATGCAACTAACACGGACTGGCGTTGTTTTCAGCAGAATTACTTTGGTGTCTAGTTTTTGTGCAGAAAATCAACTATCAGGAAAAATTCCAGAAAATATGCCAAAAATCCTATTTTACCAGAAGATTCATGGAGCCAGAAGACGAGACGGAGTAGGGCCACGAGAGGCCCACACCACCTGGCCATGCGGGCTAGGCCAGGCCGCACCTGGGGGTGGCGTGGCCGCCTCGGCTACCCCTCGGCCTCCCTCTTCGCCTATAAGTTGTCTCTTGATCTAAAAACCAAGGAGGGTTCGACGTTTGTCCAGAAAGAGTTCCGCTGTGCCGCCACCACCAGATTCCGCGATTCGGAACCAGAAACTCCGTTCTGGCACCCTGCCGGGACAGGGAATTGGAGGATATCATCGCCATCATCATCACCATCGCTTCTCCATCGACCATCCATGTTTCCCCCATCTATGAGTGAGTAATCCCCCGTTGTAGGCTATGGGGATGGTAGGGATTGGATGAGATCGTTCATGTAATGGCATCAGATTGTTAGGGCATGGTGCCTAGTATCTACTATTAGTGCTTAATGCAAGTTGTTGCAAGTTGTTATGCTTAATGCCCGAGTGCCATGATTTTAGATCTGAACATGTTATTGATTCATTATGATAGTATTGTTTATGGTCTTACCTGCAAGTTGTATACACATATTTTTATCCGGAACCAAAGGATCCGAAGTGACAGCAATCGGGATAACCGGAGGGAATGGCTTTGATGTGAGGATCACATGTATTCACGGAGTGTTAATGCTTTGCTCCAGTGCTCTATTAAAAGGAGCACCTTTATTGCCAGTAGTTCCCTTGAGGCCCCGCTGCAAATGGGCTGACAGGACAAAAGATGTTGTGCAAGTTCTCATTGCGAGCACGTATGACTATATATGGAACACATGTCAATGGTTATTTAGTACTTGGATGTTTTATCTTATTTATCTGCAAATGCCCTATGTTCTGATTGCTATATGAATTGTCTTGTCCATGCAACACCCGTTCATCCATCCCTGTGCCTACCGCGCTCTAATCCTACTGTTTACTGCAATTGTTACTATTGTCTTTACTTTTACTACTGCTATTACTTTACTATTGCTACTACAAAACTGTTGCTACTGATAAACTGCGGTGAGCAAGATTGTTTCTAGGTGCAGCTGAATTGACAACTCAGTTGTTAAGGCTTATAAATATTCTTTGGCTCCCCTTGTGTCGAATCAATAAATTGGGTTTCACTCCCCTCGAAAATACTGCGATACACCCCCTATACTTGTGGGTCATCAGCCGCCACCTAGTGTGGGCCCCTCGAGCCTCCACCGACCTTGCCCCTTCACCTATAAAAACCTCCCGGGACGAAAACCCCAAGTACCCGATAAAAGACCCAATCAGAAATCCACGGAAGAGTCTGTAGCCGCTGTCATCTTGACCCCCAGGTCGAGAGGATCCAAAGCTCTTCCCGGCACCCTGCCGGAGGTGAGAGATCACCCTGGAGGCCTTCTTCATCACCATGACTGCCTCTAGTGTGATGTGTGAGTAGTTCATCTCTGGACTACAGGTCCATGTAGTAGCTAAATGGTTGGTTATTTTCCTTTGTGCTATCATATTTAGATCTTGTGAGCTCCATTCATGATCAAGATCATCTATTTGTAATCTTACATGTTGTGTTTGTGGGGATCTGATGGATATTGAGATGCTATTTCAGGTTGATTATTGATTCTATCATGTCTAATTTGTTTATGATCTTGGATGCTTTCCGTTGTTAGTAGCTATCTTGGCCAAATTGATGCTAGCAACTCCAAGAGGGAGTATTTATGCTCGATAGTGGGTTCATGCCTCTAGTAATCTGGGGAAGTGATAGGAATCTCTAAGGTGCTAGATGTGTTGTTGCTACTAGAGAGAAAACAACAATCATTTGTCCATGGGACAATCGTATTGTTTACTTTACACACTTTGCTTAATGTAATTATCTGTTGCTTGCAACTTGATATTGGAGGGTGTTCAGATGATAACCTGAAGGTGGATTATTAGTCATAGATGCAGTTGGATTACGGTCTATGTATAATGTTGTAATTCCCAATTAAATATCATAGGATTCAAGATGATTAGTATATGCATGATATGCTTTCTCGAGTCTATGAATTGCCCCGCTGTAATTTGTTCACCCAACATGTTATTTATCTTAAGGAGAATCACCTCTAGTGAACTATGGACCCCGGTCCATTCTTTTATCATTGATATACCATCTACTATTTACTGCTTACTGTTTACTTTCTGCAAGCAATTACTATCCACAATACGTTTAATCCTTTGTTTTCAGCAAAACCAGTGAGATTGACAACCTCACTGTAAGTTGAGGCAAAGTTCAGTGGTTGTGTTGTGCAGGATTCCAAGTTGGTGACAACACCTTGGGGTTGCTTTCTTGCTCCTACTGGTTCGATAACCTTGGTTTCATAACTGAGGGAAACTTGTTGCTGTGCTTATCATACCTTCCTCTTGGGATTCCCAACGAGCTCAACGTATCCTGAGCCATCATGCCACAAGGTCCCAAACTTGGTTTTCCTTGTATCTCTGGACTAAACATACTTTAACAAACAAAAAAGTACATTGGGGGTACCTCATGCGGAGAAATCTAGGGGTAGACCTTCTCGGGGCCCGCAGACGGGTGTTTTCGGTGCTTTTGACCCCCGGAGGCCCGGGAACCCACCCAAACTAGCATGTGGACCTAGTAAACTTGCATGTGGACCTAGGATATATGTGAAAGTGTGGTGAAAGTCCCATAGATAGAATACATTGACCCCCTCCGTGACCTTCTTCACATTCGGGCGACAACACTTAGCAGATTTCTCGAACTCTAGGTGAAAATGTCCCGCTAGCTGCAGGTATACCGGGGGCTAGAATGTGCCACAGGGTCTCAAACTTGGTTTTCCTAGTATCTATGGCCTAAACATACCTTAATAAACAAAAAGTACATTGGTGGAACCTCGTGTGGAGAGAGCTAGGGGTAGATCCCTGGCTGCCCTGCAGACTAGGGTTTCGATGGGAGACGGTCGCTGGAGCGTCGAAATCCCACCAAACCACATAATTATAGTATGATGGCCAAACCACATAATTAAAAGTGTCTATTGATGCAATATGGATGATATTTGAGATAAAATATGTGCTAAGAAAATGGTGGCAAAAAGGAGGAAATAAGAAAAAGCAAGGCTGAATAAAACTCGCGGAGGTTGAATAAAATAAATAGCGGAAATATTTCACACGGAAAAAAAAAGACAATTACTCCCGTCCTTGAAGCTTGCTCAGGTATGCTCGGTGCCTATAAATTAACACGACCAGCAGTCCAGCACTACTGGCCAAACCATCCCACGAGAACAGTAGTACTTCCTAGTCCCTAGTCGCTCCTCTTCCTCCTCGATCGTGTGTGTAGGTACGTGTCGGTTCTTGATCATGGAGAACGGCAACGGATACTTGAACGGGCACAAGCCAGTGGCCAACGGCATGGTGGCGTGCCCTGCGGCCTTCCGTGCGTCGCCGGCGGCGCCCATGGTCGCCTCCGCCGAGGCCACGCTGGGCCGGCACCTCGCGCGGCGGCTGGTGCAGATTGGCGTGGGTGACGTGTTCGCCGTGCCTGGCGACTTCAACCTGGCCCTCCTCGACCACCTCATCGCCGAGCCCGGCCTGCGCCTCGTGGGCTGCTGCAACGAGCTCAACGCCGGCTACGCCGCCGACGGGTACGCGCGCGCCAAGGGCGTGGGCGCCTGCGCCGTCACCTTCACGGTCGGCGGCCTCAGCGTGATCAACGCCATCGCCGGCGCCTACAGCGAGAACCTCCCCGTGATCTGCATCGTCGGCGGGCCCAACTCCAACGACCACGGCACCAACCGCATCCTCCACCACACCATCGGCCTCCCCGACTTCACCCAGGAGCTCCGCTGCTTCCAGCCCGTCACCTGCCACCAGGTTGTCATCAACAACCTCGACGACGCCCACGAGCAGATCGACAAGGCCATCGCGACCGCTCTCAAGGAGAGCAAGCCCGTCTACATCAGCGTCGCCTGCAACATCCCCAGCGTCACCCACCCTGCCTTCAGCCACGAACCCATCCCCTACTGCCTCGCCGCGAGAAAGAGCAACAAGATGGGACTCGAGGCGGCCCTGCAGGCCACGGTGGATTTTCTGAACAAGGCCGTGAAGCCGGTGATGGTGGCGGGGCCGAACCTCCGGGTGGCCAAGGCCGGCGCGGCGTTCGAGGAGCTGGCAGACGCGAGCGGGTACGCGGTGGCGATTATGCCGTCGGCGAAAGGGCTGGTGGCGGAGACGCTGCCGCGGTACATCGGGACCTACTGGGGCGCGGTGAGCACGGCGTTCTGCACGGAGATCGTGGAGTCGGCCGACGCCTACCTCTTCGCCGGGCCGATCTTCAACGACTACAGCTCGGTGGGGTACTCGTTCCTGCTCAAGAAGGAGAAGGCGGTGATCGTGCAGCCCGACCGCGTCACCGTCGGCAATGGCCCGACGTTCGGGTGCGTCATGATGAAGGACTTCCTGACGGAGCTGGGCAAGCGCGTGCGGAAGACGAAGAGGAACACCACGGCGTACGAGAACTACAAGAGGATCTTCGTGCCGCAGGGGCAGCCGCCGGCCAGCGAGCCTCGGGAGCCGCTGCGCGTCAACGTGCTCTTCAAGCACATCCAGCAGATGCTCACCGGTGACAACGCCGTCATCGCCGAGACGGGCGACTCGTGGTTCAACTGCCAGAAGCTCAAGCTCCCCGACGGCTGCGGGTAAGCATGCACGTTCTCCACGTCAACGCGTACGTCTCCATTGCTGAATGAAATGGAATATATTGATGGTGATCTCGGTGTGTGCTGGCAGGTACGAGTTCCAGATGCAGTACGGGTCCATCGGGTGGTCGGTCGGGGCGCTGCTCGGGTACGCGCAGGGCGCCAGCGAGAAGCGGGTGATCGCCTGCATCGGCGACGGGAGCTTCCAGGTGACGGCACAGGAGGTGTCGACCATGCTGCGGTGCGGGCAGAACAGCATCATCTTCCTCATCAACAACGGCGGGTACACCATCGAGGTGGAGATCCACGACGGGCCGTACAACGTCATCAAGAACTGGAACTACACGGGGTTCGTCGACGCCATCCACAACGGCGAGGGCAACTGCTGGACCGCCAAGGTGAACTGCGAGGAGGAGCTGACAGCCGCGATCGAGACGGCAACGGGGGTGAAGCACGACTGTCTGTGCTTCATCGAGGTGATCGTGCACAAGGATGACACCAGCAAGGAGCTCCTGGAATGGGGATCCAGGGTCTGCTCGGCCAACTCAAGGCCACCAAATCCGCAGTAGCAACATCAAACATACAAACTCTTCTTCTTACTTATTTATATTTCACATCCATTTCCGATTTGAATTAACACTTTGTATGCATGCAATCTGCACGCATGCATGAGCTTTTAATTTTTTGTGCATTGCCGATGAATAATACGGGACGATTTGATCTTCATTCTTGTGAGCTCTTTTCTACTGCTAGAACTAGATCATTCCCCGCAGCGTGATTCTTTCTCGAAATAGGTTTTCGTCCAGCTTTAAGCAAACATCCATACAAGATCCGATCCAACAAAACAAAGCGAAAAAACCAAATACTAGAGCAACAACACAAACACGCCCAAGTCCAGCTACACCAAGAGCACACAACAGGCAAAACGATACAACTCCCAAAGGGAGCACAACTCTGCGACCGGACTGTGTAGACAAGTGCCGGGTTGCCACTGTAAGGTGCTCCATCATCACCCATACAACGGGTACCACTACTGCAAAAAAGCAAGAATTTGAAGATCGCGTCAGATGCATGATGCAGGAAGACACGCTCTATGAGCATCTTATTGTGTATACTTCATAGGGTCGAGGTCATCACCGTAAACACTAACCAAAAGAGGCGCCTCATCCTATCGGTACAGTTCGCATTGGCTTCTAGGAATTCACCGAGGTTTGAGACTTGCCACTCAGTCTCCAGCGCCTCCTGGGTAAAGTTTCATAGGAAGTGAGTTGCGAGACAGGTAAACAAGATGTGGGTGCCAGATTTTGGGACCATACATAGGGGGCACAACCATTTACAAACCCATGTCGCTTGGCCACCTCCACACCCAAGGGTAGCCGGTCTCACAAAAGCTGCCATATGAAGATTTTAATCTTCAGGGACAGGGGACCTTCCACAGATGGGAGTGTCAGACTACTGATACTGGGGGTACCCTGTCCCGTCAGGTTGCCAGACCCGCACATGGCACTCTCACGAGGAGTGTGAGAATTTCGACCCTCTGGAAGCCAGGATGAAGGCAACGAAGGCAGGCGGATGCCAAGACCGGCCCTCACTAGAGCCTATGGCTCCCTGGTGAGGGACCGATCGTGGTACAGCGATGACACCAACATATCTCGCAACACAATGACACAACGGCCGGTCCAAGCTGTGACCGGTCCCCCTCGGGAAAGTGAGATGTTGCCAGGCCGCCTTGGTGTTAAAGGTGGAAAGACGACGCCGGAGCACCGTCAGGACCCGACATTGCCACTTTGGTGCAATAAGACCCAGGGTGACGCGACTGGGCAAGGAGGACATCATAGGCTACCTCAGCAGCAGGCTACTACCTCCGGTCGGAGCACCCTCGTGGCTAGAAGGCAAGGGAGTGAGCCGGATACTCCTCTTTGGCGGGAATGTGGTGATCCTTCCCGCCCAACATTTGGGAGGGAAGAGGCCTGGTGCCCTATATAAGGAGACCTTCTCCTACCTTAGAAGGGGTCGATCCCAGCGATATGTATGCCTAGACATTGATACGCCATTGTACCATCGTGAGACACCGCGAGCAATACAACCAAGCATGAGTAGGGGCTTTACCTTCTCACGAGGGTCCCGAACCTAGGTAAAAAACCTTGTGTCAACCTCTCTATCATGCCCATGCTTCGCCATCTCCGCTGCCGCTGAGAAGCTCGAAACGCATGTTCAGCCCCCTCTCGAACTCAGGGCTTGTTGGAACCCTTGTTCCTTCGCTAGACACTTTCTCCGACAGGAAGGTCTAGGGAAGGGGACCCGCTAAACAGGGCCCTATATGCCGAACTAATCGTAAAGGCCCTGAGGGGACTAGGTGTCATGACACATTATCTAGGGATTGGGAAAGGGTCAGCTCGAGGTTGTCCCGAAGCCCATCCCAGGCTACCATCTCATCCGCATCAAGGTCCCGCCAAGACGCGACAGTCTATGTCCCTTCTTGGAGTGCCTCAGCAATCAAGATCATAGGGTCCGCGAAAATCACAAATAACGTCAAACCCTCATGTCGTAGGGGTTGTCCTCCAAATCAGGGGTGTAGCCTGAATAGGGTGCCCTCTCCATCGCCTATGGAGATTGATAACCTCTTCTGCACAGCCGACTAAATGTCCTGGATGGATCTCCAAAAATGAGATCCCTCCCGACACTCGCACGCCACCAGCGGTCGCCCTGGAGGTACTTTTCTTTCACCATCCGCAGCTAGAGGCCTCCATCATCCGTAATGATCCGCCAAACCCATGTCAGCATCAAGGCCACATTATTCATGTGGCGTGAGGATAGAATACCTATGCCCCAAAATATTTGGGGGCACAAATGTCCACCCATTTGATCATGTGGTAGTTTTGGTGACCATCATTGGCAATCCAAAAGAACCATGATAACTCCTTGTCAAAGTTGCCATGTACACCTTCTCGTAGGAGGTATAGTATCATGATGTACATGGGGAGTGGTTGGCTTTTACTTGACCATTTGAAGTAAAAGCCAACCACTATTAAGATTGTTCACAAATTATATAGCTTTGCAAAACAATTATATCATGAGTCTAACTATTAATGATATGTTGTGAAACAGCATAAGAAAATCTTTAAAATGACTTATATATAAGAAATAATTTTTCTTGCAATGATCATCTGTATTACATAGATACCAATTAGATTGGACTTTTAGTACATCAAATGTCATCGTCTCATTGTCGAATGTAAGAAATCAGCCTATGTCTCCACCCAATAAGGTGTCAAGTGGGATCTCAACATGTTCTACTTTTAGTTCATTTCTTAAAATCTAGTTTAAATTTTAAGTAAAAAAATTGAACTAGAATTTGACAAATAAATTACAAGTGAGATTTTGGCAGGATCCCACCTAACACCTTACATCCAAGACTCCAACTACCTGAAATAGAACTAGTGTCTGACATCTAGCCTAGCTATTCCTAGACATATGAAAAATCTGATCAGAAATCGAAGGAAGCATTCTATAATGTTCAGTAATCGCAAAACTAAGGTAAATCTAGTAAGTAATATCAGAGTAAATAATAGCGCTAAATTACTTCGGCTCAAACTACTATCCACTTTTGTGGCATCCCGCAAAACCACTACTAGAAAATCGTGTTGTTTTTGTGCATTGCATCATCATGAACGCATGCTCATGTCATCATGCCACATTGCATTTGAGCATCGTCATCATCTTGCATTTGCTTGCATAAAACTATTCGCGGAAAAACTTAATTTGTTTTCTAAACGCCCCATCTTTATTCAAAACCAAAACCGGATCTCCGGAATATTTTGTTTTGACTAACTACGTTTTGCAAACGGTCCGTTTAACATAAATAAAATATTAAATTATTTTAGTGGGGGCAGTCGAACGGGCCGATTCGACCCGAATGACCACCCCCAGAAATTAAAACGGTCCAACCTAGACCCTTTTCTACCCCAACCTATTCTACCCACCTCACCCCCTCCAATCCCTGAACGCCACGTCACCTCTCCCCTTCCCCCTAGCCTATCAAACCATGCCACCTCATCCCCCACTCCCTCAGCCGTTCCCCACCTCACCCAGCAGCCCACCCCCTGGGCCACACACACCACACGACACACACACACGCGCGCGCGCAGCCAGCCTCTCCCCCCCCCCCGTGGCCCCACCTCTCCCTGGCCCGCCCGCAGCAGCACAGCGCCCCGCAGCCTCCCTCTCCTCCCCTTCCTCCCTCTCTCCACCCGCTCCCCGCACGCGGCCATCGCCGCCGACCGCTCTTCCCCCCACCACCGCGCGCCCCCTCATCCCCGCCTCCTCCGACCTCCTCCGCGCCACCTCCTCTCCCCTCCTTCCCCGCTTCTCCCTCTGCCCGCCCCGGCCACCGCTTCTCGCCTCCCGTCGCTCCGGCCGCGCTCGCCCTTCCGCACCGGCCTCCCCTCTGCCGCCTTGCCGGCCTCCCCTCTGCCGCCTCCGCCAGCGCCTCCCTTCCGGTGCGCCGTCGCCCGACCCCGCGCCGGCCTCCTCCGGTCCGCCTGCCGCCTAGGAGCCGCCTCCGGCCGCGGCGTCGCCGTCCTCCGCTGGTTCAAGCTCCGCCGCAGCGCCCCTGCTCGCCGGGCCTTGCGACGTCCTCGCCTCCTTCGTCCTGCAGCGCCCCGAGCTCGCCATCGCGCCCCGCGACCGCCTGCCTCATCTCTCTGCCAGCCGCCCTCCGGCCGTCTCCAGCGGCCGCGGCCCCTGCCGTCTCGTCGCCCCGGTTCCTGACACCGCCTCCGCCCGTGCAGCAACCCCCGTCCAGCCTCTGCGTGTGTTCTCCTGCGTGTATGTGTTGGTGCTTGTGTGTTGTACCAAGTCAACGTCCGAACCCATGGTTACAGTACCCGTTCTCTGTCTCAAGCCCGTCAATGCCATCTACACCGAGAGCCCGCGGTACCTGGAGGACGACATCAAACCGAAGCGCCAAGTCGCCGAGACCCCGTCCCCGAAGGCCTCCGACAGGGAACCGACAAGATCTGCATCTCGGACGCCCCACGGACTCGGAGAAACCCTCGGACGCCAAGTACGCCTCATGAACCCCGAAGACCCGAACCCGAAGACGCCAAGGTCGCCGACGCAACATGCGAAGTACTTCACCCTAGATGAGACAAGTACTACTTCCCGGTACGCGGACCGACAAGATCTTCGCAACGACAAGATCGACACCGACCAGGGCGAGTCCGATGCACCCCGACGCCGAACCAGGACCTCCTCCCGGAACGCCAAGATCTACCTCCGTCATCCGAGAACGATCCCGCCAAGGCCGAACCCCAGATCCGGACCCTGAGACCGACCCCGAACCCCGGAACCCCAAGCTCGCCGAACCCTAATGTGTGAACCCCTTCCCGAAACCCTATTTTATAATATAATACAACTTGTCGCATATTAAATGTTCATGCATGCATATTGTCGTGTGGTTTGGGGGCCTTATGCCGATTCACCTCATAATTAAATATGGGGCCCATATGCGGGCAAATCTATTCTCATATTGGCCTCATTTAAATTTGTGTAGCGAACCGGTAACTTATCTCGCCCTGTTAATTCAACATTTAATTTGCGGGGTAGATAAACAAATAGAACCATATATTTAATTGTCGGGACCCCCGGTTCCACTTAATATGACCTAATTGCATCGCATCTTTGCCATGTCATACATCATGTATGCATCATGCCGATCTTTTTGCGTAGTATTAAATAGTGCATCCGGTGTTTATTCTAGTGTTTTGCTTCTTCGCGGATAAGGCCGTTGAGTTGATGTGAGCTTCGCCCCGATCTTCGGATGAACCTTCGGCAATGTTTTCAGGCGAGCATCTCCCCCTTTCTACCTATCTTACTTTTATAGTATTTATTCCCTCATGTTGATCTATTGCTATCTGTGTTGCGTTGCTCTAGTTTTCGTACCCGTGATATCCCTTGCAGCCTCATATTGCCTTGGACACATCCTATTACCTGTTGTTTGGTAGATAGTTGGACCTGCGCGTCGTAGTCGCTTGCTCAAGCGCTGTTGCGTGTCGCAAAGAACCACAGTGTTGGAGTAATTGCCGCATGTTGATGTTGGAGATGATCATGGCTTTACCTTTCGTTCACTTTAATTACTGTTTAACAACTAAAATTGAAGTAGGTAAGCAGAGGCACCGGTGGGTGATAGATAATATTTGGTTTCCGACCGCCCACTTGTGTCCCGTAGGACCCCGAGTTCTTGACACCTGTTCCGAGATCGAGCGCGCTAACCACAGGTGGGGAGATATGGGCCCCCCATTGATTATTACCTGATTTCAAAGTATTGTACTGGGGGCCACAAACTAGTTTGAGGTTTTATTTACTATCCTGTACTTATGCCATGCTTTACTGCTTTATTTAAATTATGCGATGGATAGCACACTGTACTGTTTAGGATCGGGACACGTTTTCGCGGTGTCGACAGTCCCAGTTTTGGGATTTGCTGTCGTTCACAGCCGTCTACCCAAACCCTAAGTCCGTCTCGGAGACCGGCCGACTTCGTTGCGGGTGTACTTAGTGGGGTGGCGCCCCGTGCTTGCTTTGGGTCTGGGAACGTCATGACTTAGGCCCCGCCGACATACCGATGGGTGTATGTTAACTGATCTGGCAAAAAGGGTCGAAGTGCTTGTGGATACTTTGGTGCACCCCTGCAGGGTTAAATCTTTTCGAGAAGCCGTGTCCGCGGTTATGGACGACTTGGAGCACAGTGCTTGATCATAGACAACTATAACTAAAGTTTACTGTTATAAATTGACTTGTATCCGATATGACTAGTAAACAGCTTCACCACAACGGAATGGCTAAATAAAAGTGCCAACAACTGTTGGGTTTTGGGTTATCTCATGCTAATCGTATCTGACTAGTAAGTGTTGCAACTACAACGGAATGGTTAACTAAAAGTGCCCACTGCTTAATTTTTCAGGATGATTATCTATACTTGACTAGTAATTGCTGCAACGAGAACTGAATAAATAAAACTGCCAACGGTGTGAGTTCCTCGGTTGACTTCCTCGATTGGTCTCGAGGGGGAATACCAGGATTGGATTGTTTGGTGTTAGTATCAGTCTGGTTCCGGATAGGTCTTTCTTATCCCTCTCTGATAGCCGCCAGTTGTATCGAGTCTCTATAGGTGTTTAGCGCATGCTGCCGCTGCCGCTTCAGTCCACCATACCTATGTAGGCGAGGACCGCCGAATTCTAGCCTCGCCGTGTACTGGCCTCAGTACTGACGCTCCTCTTTTTCCTTTGCCCTTTGTCGGCACCCCTTTTGTTTAAGCAGGTTTTGAGATCGACGTCGTTAGCAGGGTTACCCTTCCGGCTTGGCCTGGGCAGGGTTATGGACGCCATTGGTTATTCTTCAGGGCTCTTAGCCCCATTTGCCTCTTGTCCGTAGTCGGACGCTCTATCATTTTCAAGGTGATTTGGACTTTTGTATATGATATCTGTATTCTTGACTCATCGAGTCGCTGTTGTATATATATATCTGTTCTGTGGGTCCCATCGAGGACTGTTGTGTAATGTTATTACTTCGTTTTCCACCCGCACGAAAGTGCCTGGTGGGCACCTTTGAATCGTTTCTATGCGGGTTTGGCGGGATTCGCTAAAACTTGCATAGGGCCGATTCTGAGGGTGTTACAGAGTGGTATCAGAGCTCAGCAGTTGCGATACCCCACAAGTCCAGCCTGTAGGATAACCTAGCTAACGGCCGAAGTAGAGTGTCAAAACTAATTTTGCAATATCGGTTGGATAGATCTGGTTAGGTCTGATTTTACTCCTTACCCCTCTGCTATTCTCCTCTTACCTCTACGTGTTTTGAATCCGCTCTCGTCTCTTTCTTCGAGTCCAGGAATTCTCGTGGTTGGGTTTCCGTCGTACCTTCAGGGTTTCGCTTCCTCCTTTGATAACGGTGTTCTACCATCCGGACTTCATGCTATCTGAGTGATCCTCTATCTGTGGTACCATTCTTTGTTCCCTGTTTTGTGCCTTCCGGTGTTTTCCGACGCGACGACATCCTCTAAGCCAGATCCGATGCAGAGTCTGCATCACTCCTTTGTTTCCGAACCTCGCTTGTCGAGATCTTCAGTCTGAATCCTGAGGGTTGGTTGCATAATCTATCTGTTCGTGTACAGAGTAATGCTTTGAGTGCGGGATGGAGTCGCGACCATACCACTACTCTTATCATTTGCTTTGTATATTGAATGGTGGATCGATGTAATTCTACGCCTTCCATGGAAGTTAGAGGTGGCCTTACCTTTAACTTCGTCCGTTGTTTATCCGGAGTGTTCTCTTGACGAACACGGACAACGACCTCTTGTTAGTGGTGTCGCGAGGATCTACACGAAGCGAGAAGACGCAGATCGCCGACCTTCCTTTCCGGTACCATCAGGCGGATCTCAAGGGCGAGATCCATTGTTAGTGGTGTCGAATTGTGGCATCCCGCAAAACCACTACTAGAAAATCGCGTTGTTTTTGTGCATTGCATCATCATGAACGCATGCTCATGTCATCATGCCACATTGCATTTGAGCATCGTCATCATCTTGCATTTGCTTGCATAAAACTATTCGCGGAAAAACTTAATTTGTTTTCTAAACACCCCATCTTTATTCAAAACCAAAACCGGGTCTCCAGAATATTTTGTTTTGACTAACTACGTTTTGCAAACGGTCCGTTTAACATAAATAAAATATTAAATTATTTTAGTGGGGGCAGTCGAACGGGCCGATTCGACCCGAATGACCACCCCCAGAAATTAAAACGGTCCAACCTAGACCCTTTTCTACCCCAACCTATTCTACCCACCTCTCCTCCACCTCACCCCCTCCAATCCCTGAACGCCACGTCACCTCTCCCCTTCCCCCTAGCCTATCAAACCATGCCACCTCATCCCCCACTCCCTCAGCCGTTCCCCACCTCACCCAGCAGCCCACCCCCTGGGCCACACACACCACACGACACACACACGCGCGCGCGCAGCCAGCCTCTCCCCCCCCCCCCCGTGGCCCCACCTCTCCCTGGCCCGCCCGCAGCAGCACAGCGCCCCGCAGCCTCCCTCTCCTCCCCTTCCTCCCTCTCTCCACCCGCTCCCCGCACGCGGCCATCGCCGCCGACCGCTCTTCCCCCCACCACCGCGCGCCCCCTCATCCCCGCCTCCTCCGACCTCCTCCGCGCCACCTCCTCTCCCCTCCTTCCCCGCTTCTCCCTCTGCCCGCCCCGGCCACCGCTTCTCGCCTCCCGTCGCTCCGGCCGCGCTCGCCCTTCCGCACCGGCCTCCCCTCTGCCGCCTCCGCCAGCGCCTCCCTTCCGGTGCGCCGTCGCCCGACCCCGCGCCGGCCTCCTCCGGTCCGCCCGCCGCCTAGGAGCCGCCTCCGGCCGCGGCGTCGCCGTCCTCCGCTCGTTCAAGCTCCGCCGCAGCGCCCCTGCTCGCCGGGCCTCGCGACGTCCTCGCCTCCTTCGTCCTGCAGCGCCCCGAGCTCGCCATCGCGCCCCGCGACCGCCTGCCTCATCTCTCTGCCAGCCGCCCTCCGGCCGTCTCCAGTGGCCGCGGCCCCTGCCGTCTCGTCGCCCCGGTTCCTGACACCGCCTCCGCCCGTGCAGCAACCCCCGTCCAGCCTCTGCGTGTGTGCTCCTGCGTGTATGTGTTGGTGCTTGTGTGTTGTACCAAGTCAACGTCCGAACCCATGGTTACAATACCCGTTCTCTGTCTCAAGCCCGTCAATGCCATCTACACCGAGAGCCCGCGGTACCTGGAGGACGACATCAAACCGAAGCGCCAAGTCGCCGAGACCCCGTCCCCGAAGGCCTCCGACAGGGAACCGACAAGATCTGCATCTCGGACACCCCACGGACTCGGAGAAACCCTCGGACGCCAAGT
This sequence comes from Avena sativa, assembly GCA_916181665.1. Taxonomy (NCBI): domain Eukaryota; kingdom Viridiplantae; phylum Streptophyta; class Magnoliopsida; order Poales; family Poaceae; genus Avena; species Avena sativa. The sequence goes on along the minus strand of OV702297.1, from coordinate 461,323,426 downwards.
ACGCCTCATGAACCCCGAAGACCCGAACCCGAAGACGCCAAGGTCGCCGACGCAACATGCGAAGTACTTCACCCTAGATGAGACAAGTACTACTTCCCGGTACGCGGACCGACAAGATCTTCGCAACGACAAGATCGACACCGACCAGGGCGAGTCCGATGCGCCCCGACGCCGAACCAGGACCTCCTCCCGGAACGCCAAGATCTACCTCCGTCAACGATCCCGCCGAGGCCGAACCCCAGATCCGGACCCTGAGACCGACCCCGAACCCCGGAACCCCAAGCTCGCCGAACCCTAATGTGTGAACCCCTTCCCGAAACCCTATTTTATAATATAATACAACTTGTCGCATATTAAATGTTCATGCATGCATATTGTCGTGTGGTTTGGGGGCCTTATGCCGATTCACCTCATAATTAAATATGGGGCCCATATGCGGGCAAATCTATTCTCATATTGGCCTCATTTAAATTTGTGTAGCGAACCGGTAACTTATCTCGCCCTGTTAATTCAACATTTAATTTGCGGGGTAGATAAACAAATAGAACCATATATTTAATTGTCGGGACCCCCGGTTCCGCTTAATATGACCTAATTGCATCGCATCTTTGCCGTGTCATACATCATGTATGCATCATGCCGATCTTTTTGCGTAGTATTAAATAGTGCATCCGGTGTTTATTCTAGTGTTTTGCTTCTTCGCGGATAAGGCCGTTGAGTTGATGTGAGCTTCGCCCCGATCTTCGGATGAACCTTCGGCAATGTTTTCAGGCGAGCATCTCCCCCTTTCTACCTATCTTACTTTTATAGTATTTATTCCCTCCTGTTGATCTATTGCTATCTGTGTTGCATTGCTCTAGTTTTCGTACCCGTGATATCCCTTGCAGCCTCATATTGCCTTGGACACATCCTATTACCTGTTGTTTGGTAGATAGTTGGACCTGCGCGTCGTAGTCGCTTGCTCAAGCGATGTTGCGTGTCGCAAAGAACCACAGTGTTGGAGTAATTGCCGCATGTTGATGTTGGAGATGATCATGGCTTTACCTTTCGTTCACTTTAATTACTGTTTAACAACTAAAATTGAAGTAGGTAAGCAGAGGCACCGGTGGGTGATAGATAATATTTGGTTTCCGACCGCCCACTTGTGTCCCGTAGGACCCCGAGTTCTTGACACCTGTTCCGAGATCGAGCGCGCTAACCACAGGTGGGGAGATATGGGCCCCCCATTGATTATTACCTGATTTCAAAGTATTGTACTGGGGGCCACAAACTAGTTTGAGGTTTTATTTACTATCCTGTACTTATGCCATGCTTTACTGCTTTATTTAAATTATGCGATGGATAGCACACTGTACTGTTTAGGATCGGGACACGTTTTCGCGGTGTCGACAGTCCCAGTTTTGGGATTTGCTGTCGTTCACAGCCGTCTACCCAAACCCTAAGTCCGTCTCGGAGACCGGCCGACTTCGTTGCGGGTGTACTTAGTGGGGTGGCGCCCCGTGCTTGCTTTGGGTCTGGGAACGTCATGACTTAGGCCCCGCCGACATACCGATGGGTGTATGTTAACTGATCTGGCAAAAAGGGTCGAAGTGCTTGTGGATACTTTGGTGCACCCCTGCAGGGTTAAATCTTTTCGAGAAGCCGTGTCCGCGGTTATGGACGACTTGGAGCACAGTGCTTGATCATAGACAACTATAACTAAAGTTTACTGTTATAAATTGACTTGTATCCGATATGACTAGTAAACAGCTTCACCACAACGGAATGGCTAAATAAAAGTGCCAACAACTGTTGGGTTTTGGGTTATCTCATGCTAATCGTATCTGACTAGTAAGTGTTGCAACTACAACGGAATGGTTAACTAAAAGTGCCCACTGCTTAATTTTTCAGGATGATTATCTATACTTGACTAGTAATTGCTGCAACGAGAACTGAATAAATAAAACTGCCAACGGTGTGAGTTCCTCGGTTGACTTCCTCGATTGGTCTCGAGGGGGAATACCAGGATGGGATTGTTTGGTGTTAGTATCAGTCTGGTTCCGGATAGGTCTTTCTTATCCCTCTCTGATAGCCGCCAGTTGTATCGAGTCTCTATAGGTGTTTAGCGCATGCTGCCGCTGCCGCTTCAGTCCACCATACCTATGTAGGCGAGGACCGCCGAATTCTAGCCTCGCCGTGTACTGGCCTCAGTACTGACGCTCCTCTTTTTCCTTTGCCCTTTGTCGGCACCCCTTTTGTTTAAGCAGGTTTTGAGATCGACGTCGTTAGCAGGGTTACCCTTCCGGCTTGGCCTGGGCAGGGTTATGGACGCCATTGGTTATTCTTCAGGGCTCTTAGCCCCATTTGCCTCTTGTCCGTAGTCGGACGCTCTATCATTTTCAAGGTGATTTGGACTTTTGTATATGATATCTGTATTCTTGACTCATCGAGTCGCTGTTGTATATATATCTGTTCTGTGGGTCCCATCGAGGACTGTTGTGTAATGTTATTACTTCGTTTTCCACCCGCACGAAAGTGCCTGGTGGGCACCTTTGAATCGTTTCTATGCGGGTTTGGCGGGATTCGCTAAAACTTGCATAGGGCCGATTCTGAGGGTGTTACAACTTTATCCCGATTCTTATCGGTCGTGGGATGGACGCTGAGAAGGACACATGGCGACATCACAACGGAGAACTACTATCCCATGAGGCAGGTCCCGCGGTGAGCCAGGCGAAAGATTCCATACTGAGGGTGTACCACGCGTTGTCGTACCCCGCGTCGCTAGATGGCGGACCACACGCGCGACATGGGCCTGCTATCAGCGTACGCAGGTTGGAACGTCCGCGGTGAGAGGCGTTCCCTTCGTGACAATGCTCCGCACACGCCGGATGGCAGGGTCCGCTTAAAGCCGACGTGGCACGCTAACCCTATGTCGGCTGCAGACTCTCGCGGCTATGAGGCCCTCAAAGAGTGAACGTGGCACCGTAGACCGTAGACGTCCACGGTTTCTCGCGGATGCGGGGGGCATCCAGCGTCGATGTGGTGGCATTATCGCGTTTGTGGGTCCCGCAATGAGCCATCGTGGCATTGTAGATCATAGACGTCCACGATTTCTCGTGGACACGGGCCCGTCCAGATTTGATGTGGCAGCGTTATCGCGTCCATGGGAACCAGTGTGGAACCGTAGACCATAGACGTTTGTATTTTCTCCCGGACGTGGGGTCCGTCCAGAGTGGACATGGCACCTTAGACTATAGCCGGCTGTGGGTCATCCCGGCGGCTGGGCTTGCGGACATCCGATGTGGCATCGTAGGCCCTAGCCGGACGCGATTTATCGCGGCGGAGTGCCGAGTTGGCAGCATAGACTCTCGGCATCAACCGTTTGCCGCGTTTGATAGCACAACTAGTCGCATAGACTCTACGCGGTAGTGTAGACAATAAACGTGCGCGGGTTCTTGCGGAGAGGTCATTATTAATCCTCTCATCTCCATCTCGCATAAAAAAAGGAGTAGCTAGATTTTCCTTCCTCGCTCTTTTCTACCGTGCGCATTGATGCTGACCTCTTTCCTCCTTACCCTTCAGCCTCCATGCATGGCGCTCTCCTCTACCCCTTCACGCAAGTAAGGTAAGTGACGAGGGGTGACCTCGACAATGTCCACTATTATATACTTAGGGTTTCAGGAAAGAGAGAGCGTTGGTGATTTCATCTGCCTATCAGACAAACAAGGGAGTCGAAGTCATGCCTAATTATTGAAGATGATTACAGAGTCGCCGATTCGCTAGGTGCAATATCACTCACGGCGGGTTGTGTCACTCAAAGCTACGGTCCCCTCTCCGTCGGCTCCTCACAGCCTTTATATGATAGGCTGGGTATCACAGTCCAATATGGATCGGTTACAAGATGTAAATGCAACTCTATAGTTATGTTGGTTTAGGCTTATGTCTTCATTATCTCATTGGTTCCTGGACTTTGGATGCCTCTAGGACTCTTGGTTCTTTGTGGTCTTTATGGGTCATAGTCTAATGCGTACCAGGTACACCAATTATGGGATTCCGATAAATCATACCTATGTCAGTAAGATCCTGCATATTGTCGAACGGTGTCTCCACGTGGCTTTTGTCCTTATTTTAATTTTGCTTTTTAACTACAAGCCACTTTTCTCTAACGTCTTTAAATTCTGATTTTCTTCTATGCTTCTGTAGGCTTTGCTTTACTATGAAGGATCTCTTCTCACGGTATGTGTGCTTCTTTATCCGCACGCTTCTCTTTACTTTCTTTCGATAGTATGAGTTAGCACACTGACCAGTGAACTTTCTATATCTGAAGTTTTGATATTCTTTGTCTGCCTTTTGGTACGACGATATGTCTCTCTTCTTCTGTCGATCTATTTTCCAATTTGTTTTAGTACGAAGATTCTCATTTTTCTTTTGTTTTAATTTTTATAATTTTTATTATTTTTCATCTCTGCGAGTCTATTAGCCAAGGAGCAGCGAAGAAGTCTGACGACGGAAGAGCCGCTAAAGGAAGACATATCACATCACGTCGATGGTACGTGTTTTGTTTTCATCGACTGCTCTTACAGATTCTACGGTGTTTGTTTTCGTTGTCCTCACATTTGCTTTCTTCTTACCGGGGTGTCCAGCGCGTACACCTGCTAACGTTTGGTGCTGCTCAACCACGGCGTACAACGACTTCCTACGCGTCCGCCTGCTGCTGATGAAGTAAGACGGTCTTCTTGCCGACAAAAAAGGTAGGCTTCTTTACCTAACTTTTTCGCGAGTCGACATGCCCTATCGCTTTGCTAGGCTGACCACTTCTTCTTTCTTTTAGGTTCTTCTCTTCATGAGCCCTCCAATGCCGGCTTATTCTAGACTACAGCCACCCGACGACGGGTCGACGTCGTCCTCAAGGCTGTAGGTAAGGGGTACATCAAAACTTAGGTAGGGCACTGGTTGCTAATTTTCTTGAACTTAAATATATATAGGTAAGCTTTAAGATCCATTGGCTATCATAAGCTAAATAATTACATCGATGTGTCTGATTTTTGTGGGATTTTTTAGGATATTTCTTTTTTTTCTGGTAACCCGTCATGTACTTTTAATATATAATAGATGATAGATGTAAACATTATGACTTTAATTGTATTACTATACTTTGGGTGAATGTTCATCATATCATTCCACTAATATTGTGATCTTGTTATTAACAACATCTAATATCCATGATCAGGAAACCTTGATCATCTCGTTAATCAACAAGCTAGTTTATATGAGAGGTATAACTAGGGACTTTTATTTGTTTATTAACATTTCAAATTAACACAATTATAGCCTGAGAAATAAATATTTATCATAAACATGGAATAAGATAATAACCACTTTATTATTGTCTCTCGGGCATATTCCCTTCACCATGTTGGGCGCAACACTATGGGAAGGCCGTCCTAGCATTTAGGATGCCACTATGCCACCCTCATAGCGTTATGCTAGCGCTGCTACCAGCGATGATTTTTGACGATGATTTGGGGCGCGCTAGTAGAGATTACCTAAAGACACGGCTTATCATCTTGATATCCCTCAAGCTGGCTTGGTTGGGCTACACGTTGGAGCACGAGGTGGCATCAGCACCGTCGAGTACAAGCGGATTTTCACGCCGCATCTCCTTCACCGTTGACGGGTGGAAGAACTTCCTGCAAACCGAGAATCTCCAGATTGCACAAGCCATACTCATCACTACGAGGTATGCCAAAGGTGCATTTCTCCGGGTTTAGCTTCATTCGGAACCTTCTTAAGTTCACGAATGTCTGCCGGATATCCGCAAGGAGCGTATTGCTTTCCTTGGTCTTTATTACCATATCATCCACATAGACTTGCACATTCCGACCTATTTGATCATATAAGCATTTTTGCATGCATCTCTGGTACGTTGCTCCTGCATTACGTAATCCAAACGGCATAGTGTGGTAGTAATAAGCCCCATACGGGGTAATAAATATAGTCTTTATTTGATCATCCAGATTCAGGGGTATCTGGTGGAAACCAAAATACGCGTCAATGAATGACAGTAGCTCACATCCGGCCGTTGAGTCTATGACTTGATCTATTCTAGGGAGCGGAAATGGATCTTTAGGACATGCCTTATTCAGGTTCTTGTAGTCAATACACATGCGCCATACCACAGCCACGTTCGGATCATCTTTCTTCTTCTCCACCAGCACCGTATTAGAGAGCCAATCCGGATAGAGTACTTCCATGATAAATCTGGCCCCTAGGAGTCTGGCTATTTCGTCTCCAATGACTTTCCTCCTGTCCTCGGCGAAATGCCGGAGTGGTTGCTTCACCGGCTTATCCCCAGGTCTTGCGTTTAATGAGTGCTCAGCCAACTCCCTCGGTACACCTTGTAGATCTTGAGTAGACCAAGCAACGATATCTCGATTCTCACGGAGGAATTTGATGAGCTCGCTTTCCTATTTGCTGCTTAACCTGGCACCAATGGTCACAGTGCGCTCTGAGAACTGATCATCGATTGGCACTTTCTTTGTGTCCTTACTTGCTTGGAACGATACGCTCCCGTGCGGGTTGGTCAGGGCCCGCATATGTTGTTGCGCGGATTGAGCCAATGCTGCCACTTCCAGTATCTTCCTTTTTTCTTGAGCTATCATGAGTGACTCGGATAAATTAGATCTGGCTGAGGCACACTCGATCGAACTCCGGAAGTCCACTGATACGGTTATCACGCCCCTTAGTCCGGGCAACTTCATCTTAAGGTAACTGATGTGGGTAGTTGCCATGAATTTGTTTAGCGCTGGCCTGCCAAGTAATGTGTGATAAGCGCTCTCCAGATTCACCACTTCGAACTCCAAGTTCTCAGTGCGGCAGTTGTCTCTTGTGCCGAATAACACGTCAAACCGGACTTTACCAATTGGCTCACAAGAAATACCCGGCATAATGCCATGAAAGGTGGTCCTCGTTGCTTGCAACATGTTCTCTGTTATCCCCAACTTATGCATGGTATCCTTGTACATAATGTTGATACTGCTGCCATTGTCAATCAATACCTTGGAAAACCATACATTGAGATTCGGCCCGATGAACGTCGGATCCAAGACCAGAGCGTAGGTTCCTAGGCTTGGCATGATCTTTTGGTGATCCTTTACACTCCATGTAATCTCCTGATCTACCTAGGACATATACCTTACCACTGTCGGCATTACTGCGTTCACCTCCATATGTCGGTGCTGCAAGCTTTTCCGGTCATTCTCTTCCGTGGTGAACACACAGTATCTTTTGTGATGTTCTCTATACTCATTTCGTCCCTCATTTTTGTTGTAACCTTGACCTTGTTGCTGGTTATTGCCCACTTGATGTACAACATCCCTTCTTTCCGGATTCTCGTACCTCGGAGGAGGTGGTGGCAACATCAGTTGCTGTCTGTTCCCCCTTGTCAGTAATGATGGTCGTGGTGCTTCATTTCTAGGTGCTTCATTCCGAGGTGCCTGAGCATTCCCCGAACTTCCCTGTTCTAATTTCCTCATCCATTCACACTGCCGGGTTGTATGATTCACCGGTCTATTCGGGCTTGGCGTATGGAACTTGCAAGGTTGATCCAGCATAGACTCAAATGTATACCTCGGTCTATCCTTTCGTTCTTGCCACTACTTCTTCTACTCTAGGGTCCAAGGTTTTTTCCCCTCATTTTTCTGCTGCCAGTTTTGCCCTCCAGTTTTTTGGTGTTGACTGGCTCCGGCATTGGATTGATCCCGGTCCACTGCTGCGACCTGTTGCGAGTTATACCGATAATCCGGACGCTCATCCCTTCTTTTTCCTCGAAAATCATTCCTCCTTCATGATCTGGGGTCATCTCGGCCATAATACTCCTCGTTTGCTTCGCTAGACATTAGCCGGGGTTGCGTTGGATCTCCCAAGGCATACGAATCTGCGATCCGGATTGTTTCAGCCAAGGTAGTTAGCATATCTTGCTGTAATCTCTGTCACAGCATACTTCCATATCTGCATCCCTGAGCGAACCACGCAATAGCTTGTGATTGAATTACTCCTTCGCACGAGTTTCGCACATTGCACCACCGAGTTAGGAAATCTCTACCTGGCTCATTCGGTCTCTGCCGGCATAACACAAGAGTTTGTGGTCTGTTGGGTCTCTTGTAAGTGCTTGAGAAATTGCTGACGAACAGCTCCTGGAAATCCAACCAATAGTTGACACTCCCTGGTGGCAAATTGTTCAGCCAAACTCGCGCTGGTCCTTCCAGCATCTGTGGTACATACCTCACCGCCCATCTCAAATTTCCTGTTGCGATCTTGACTGTTGTGGCATAGTCAATCAGCCAATCCTCCGGCCTGGTACTACCATCTTAAGTTCGGGTTCCTCTAGCCAGCTGAAAGTTCGGCATTGATGGCTCGTTCATGATCCGGGGCCCGAAACATGCTAGACCCGGTGGACCTTGTATCTCGATTTGCTCCGACCTATAAATCCTATCCAACTTCAACCTTGCATCATCTGGCTGCAAGTTCCCGCTTCCCAGCCGTGATCCAACTACGTGGTGATCCGGTATGGGGTATCCATCATTGACCATGGCCGAATAACCATCATTGTATCTTTCCTGATCTGGACGTGCGTGATGCTGTTGTGCTGCTTGTCCCGCACTCCCCTCTTGCCGAGGTACGTGGTGTTGCTGCGTCCGAGGTAAATTTTGCCCCGCTCCCATGGGATTGCGCTGTCCGGCATTGCTATAGGCAGCATTTCTTTGACTGGCATTGCCTTGGTCACGGTTACCTCGGGCAGCCACATCTCGGCTGGTACTGTGTCGGTCCTCATCAACTTGCACTGCTTTGCCTTTTCCAGCCCTTTCCGGGTCATAAGGAACCATCTGTTTGTCTCTTCTTCCGGAGTCCACTACCTCTTCTCCCCTGGGATTATGACCCGGAGATGATGCGGCTCCTCTAGATCTCACCGGGTTATTTCCGGCTGAATGTACTACCTTTGAGGCTCCTGGTGGCACTAGGTTTGCCTTGTTTATTTCATAATTTTGCTGGCATGCAACTCTCAACAAGTGATTCACCCTCTCTTGCTGCCTTTGCCGGGCCTCTTCGGTTAAACCTTCTAACTTAGACGCGGCCGCATTTGCTGCCCTGAGGTTCTTTGCCGGGGTACTGTACTGATCCAACCCTCCTGTTACTATTGTGGTTGTCTGACCTGGCCTAGGCTCGTACTCCTTGTCAATCTCAGTGATCAGGTTCCTACCTCGGATTTTCACTCCATCGATGCGGTTTGCCTTAGCATATTCTCTCAAAGTGATGTTCAAGGACTGATGCAGCTCTACTACCTTCTTTGCCCCGGCTAACATTTTCCGCCTAGTCTCCTCTAACTCAGCTTGTGCCTGAGCCGGATCTACCACCGGTGCTATTGGCGTTGCTAGGCTATCTATTGCTTGCTGGAGAACATTTTTTGGCCTTTCTAGCAGAGGAAACCTAGACCTGGTCTATTTTGGTGTTACCTCTGGCTCTGGCGCCGGATCTTTGCTTGGTCCCGCATCTGGCGCGGTCATCAGGACCTCAACGCTGCTAGTGGGGCGAGTGATACGCACACCACGAGCTGCGCTGAGAGGTGGCTCGCCTCCCTCGACGATGTGCCGCGGATGAACGCAGGACTCGTCCACGCCGACATAGATCTTGTGCACGCCAAGCTTGATGAAGACGTCGTTGCACGATGGAGGGTGCCTGCCGAAGCTTCCTGCATTGTCGCTGACGTAATCCAGCGCTCCAAAGCGCTGAACCAAGCCTGAGACGACACGCTCGCTGGTGTTGGAGAAGTTTCCCGTCTGGATTTTCACCTCTGCTAGCACCACTATCCCCATGGTGGGCGCCAACTATCGTGGTGGTGGCACGTCAAATGCCATGGATAGGCTAAAGATAGGGCCAATGAGTGTTAGGGGAACCCAGGGAGGGAGAGCATGGTGATTCCACGCACGGAAGTTCTTGTATATTCTGTATCAATGGTGTTTACCAGTCCTCCTGTGGCCCTAAGCAAGAAGGAGACAATGTCTCTTACTCCCTACCAACTAGCCCTAGAGTTCTACCTTAGACAGAGAATGATTGATCGATCCCCCCTCTATGGAGGCCCCGGTGCTCCTTATATAGGGAAGCTCGGGTTACAATTCTAGGGCACAGGTGGCAGCATATTCTAAGAATATGCGCCTTTCCTAAAGAAGATGCTTCTTTATCATCTTTAACGGCTCGTCCGCGCTTTGAACGTGACCCACAACGTCATCCTTTTCTTTCGGCGTCACCAGACACGGGCTACGTCATCCGGCTTTGCTCGGGTCACCTTGGTCGCCCCTGACCCGCTGGTCCTCTTCTTTACTTTACTTTACTCATGCTACAGCTAATAAAGCCACCTTTTGACCAGCAGGGGATTCCTTCTCTTGGAATCTAAGTTAATCCGGCTAGCATACACCTAATCCGGCTTACCAAGCTACCTGCAAAATAGATAGACAGGGCCGACATAAATCTTATGTCGGTCGGACCATAGTCAAGGAGATGCTCCATGGGCCGGGTCACACCGTGATTCGGCGTGCCTTGAGGTGACCCGGTCAGCACTTGGTTTGACCGTGCTGTACCCCGGCTAACTCGGCCCTTATACCCCGGTGTTACCCTACCTGGGGGTATCCCCCAACAGGGGTCATTATGGGCATCCAAGTCCAGCTGATGATCATTGGTTCGAGAGAGGTCTTGACCATGTATGGAGTGTTCTCGAACCATAGGGTATCACGCTTAAGGGTTTGACAACGCTCGGAGATCGTTTTGGTATCATAGGAATCTGTGAAGAAGAGAGAAGGGAAACCCGGAAGGGTTCCGGGAAAGTCCGGCGGGTGTCTAGAGTTATCGAGAAGTAGTTCCGGTGCAATGGGAATTAAATAGTATGTAAATATATGTTAATTATTGAATTATATATTTGTTTATATTTATTTAATGATTGAAATATGATTTAATAGGCAGCCCATGCCTAATGGGCAAATTCCCTAGGGGAAAAGGCCCAAGAGGGAGGGTAATCAAAAGGAGAGAGGGAGAGCTTGGCCACATCGGCCTTGGTGCCCCGCGTGGGGTCCAAGAGGGACTTGGCCGGCCAGCCATGGTGGCATCCCACCCCCTCCTCTCCTCTAGTCCCACATGGCTAAGCTAAGGGACTTGGGGGCTCCCCTCCCCTATATAAAGGAGGGCATATGAAGGGATTTAAACACACAAATTGAGTTTTGAGGCTTCCCCCTCCAAGTCCCCTCCTCTCTATCTTGTGAGCACGACCCTACTGTAAGGGTTGGGTGAAGGAGAATGTTCTTTACCGCGGAGCACCGTCGCGTTGCGAGGATTCCGGATCCAGGAGATCTACTTCCGCAACCTCTGCTAGATCAGGGTCTAGGAGTCGTCATTAAACACAGTATCTATGTAAACTCCTATGAGGCGCTACACTATTGGTGCTCAAGTCGTTCAAGTCATCGAAGTCATTGGAGCCGGTGGAGCTGAAGGTGGTGGAACCGTCCGAGTTCAGAATGACCTTGAGGTCGGCGTCGGTACGACTACATCAACCATGTTCTGTCGAACATTGACAAATATTTTCGGTCTTCAAGGGTGATGACTGCAAGTGCATAGATCATTTGTAGCTAGTTTAGAAATAAAGATATCGATCCCACGGGGAGGAGGAGTCTAAAGTCTTATAACTCTTGAAATAAATATTACAATAGAAATGCTAAATAAAGTTCTAAGTGACAAGATAAAATGCGATTATTGTGTAAAAAGGTGTTTTAGGGTTTTTGGTATAAGAGCAACAATAAATAAAGTAAAACAACTGAATACAGAAAGTAAGTATCGCGTATGTTAGAGAGATCGGAACTGCAATAGGGGGAAAGCGTTCTCAGGGAGTAGCGGATACACCAATGGCATTATAAGGAGATAAGGTAATGATTATTATGATGAACATTCTCAACTATGTATGTATGGCAGGAACTCCATATTTGGACAAATAGGCAGCAATCGTTGCTCACATTATCCTCATAACCACAAAAGTCAGCAATCGATATCAATCGAATTACTATGCTATTAAGGGACGTAATCCTGTAGGATGTATCCCATGGCATGGATAGTGTTATGTGAGTTTTCTCGGTTTCCCAAGTTGATACATAAGGAGTGCCAACAGCTTTATAGTCACTATAAGTGCTAGAACACCTCCGTCTACCAACAAGTAGTTCCCTCCATCAAGTCCCCATGAGAGGAAAATATTGAGAGGTCGCATTCTCTCAACAACAAGATGAAGAAAATCTAACATATGGTCACAGCGATGAATATCATAATAAACTTTATCTTATTTCAATCTCATACTAGGGTTTCTCCATATCCCCAAGAACTAATGATCTACTTAGATACGGAAGCAATCAACATCATGGCAATAACAATGGAATCTCTCATAGATGAATAATACTTGTATAAATCCACAACACGTACGGAAATTACAACAAGATCTAGACAAGATGTTGATGGGATGGATGGAGATGGTGGTGATGCAGCGGTTGATACGTCCAAAGAGTATCTACTTTCCCGAACACTTTTGCTATTGTTTCTCCTCTAAACTTGTATGAATTGGATGCAACTAACAAGGACTGACGCTATTTTTAGCAGAATTACCTTGGTGTCTGATACATTGCAAATGTATCTATAATTTTTGATGTTCCATGCTTGGTTTTATCTACTTTCTTATGTTTTGTCCACAATTTAGAGTACTTTTCATATGATTTCTTGGACTAACCTATTAAAAAGATGCCACAGTGCCAGGAAGTCAGAAAATGAATATTCTCGGAATTGGACCGGACAAAAGCCAAAGTTGATATTTTCCTGGAAGATTCACGGGGCCAGAAGGAGAGCCGGAGAGGGGCCACAGGGTGGCCAAACCACCCCTAGGCACGGGTCCACCCAGGCCGTGCCAGGGCATGGTGTGGGCCCCTGGATGGCCACCGACCTTGCCTCCTTCGCCTATATATTCTTCTTGAGGCAGAAACCCTAAATAGTCAATCATCCAGCCACAAAAAGTTCCGCAGCGCCGCCTCCGCCACAGAAAGTCTCTGTTCCGGCACCCTGCCAGGACGGGGAAGTGCCCCTAGAGCCATCTCCATCGATCTCCACCACCATCTCCATCACCATTGGTGATTCCCATAGTGAGGAGGGAGTAGTTCTCTCTTGAGGCTAAGGGTTCTACCGGTAGCTATGTGTTCATATCTTTCTATGCATGATCTTATTGAGATCATGAGCTTGTAATCTATAGATCTACCTTGCTACTCAAGTGCTTTAATAGATCTCTGCTCTCCCCATGTGTGTGAATTTGACAGTGTGCACACCATGGTGGCACTTAGGCTAGAGATTTCAAATACTTGTTATGACTTATATTTAGAGTTTGATGTCTTTATGAAATTGTGGTGTTTGTTGGAACCATCTAGTGCTCAAGGTGACAGTGTGGGTTATCTAGATGGGAAAGGCTTACTTTGAGGTGTGCTGTTATAGCCCTACCATGGATTAGAGTGTCCAACCGGAGAGTAGTTAAGAGTAGTATCATGAAGATAATATATTTATATGAGAGTGTTCACTAGTGAAAGTATGATCCCTAGGCCTTGTTTCTAAGCATTGAAACGTCGTTTGCAATTAGATCTGTTACATGTTTGCTTGCTTCCATCTTTATTTCAGTTTTACTTTAGTCTTTTCCACGCCAGCAAGCTATTTTCTATCACCATTACCACTTATAATTATCCATACCACTTGTGTTTCACTATCTCTTCGCTGAACTAGTGTACCTATACACCTGACAAGTGTATTGGGTGTGTTGGGGACACAAGAGACTTCCTGTATCTTGATTGCAGGGTTGCTTGAGAGGGAATACCTTTGACCACTTCCTCCCTGAGTTCGATAAACCTTGGGTAATCCACTTAAGGGAAAACTTGCTGCTGTTCTACAAACCTCTGCACTTGGAGGCCCCACAACTATCTACAAGAATAGAAGTGCGTAGACATCAAGCTATTTTCTGGCGCTGTTGCCGGGGAGGTAAGGTAAAAGGTATTCACACCAGAGGATTAAAGAAGAAGAACCTCCCATGTCAAACGTCTATTTTCTGGCGCCGTTGTCGGGGAGGTAAGGTAAAAGGTACTCACATCCTCCGGTGTGAGTGCTCGAAGTTATTTCCTTTAGATTCTGCAATTTTATCTTTTTGTTTCTTGTTTTCACTAGTTAGGCTTAATGGAAAACAACAACAAAATTAGAGAGCTTTATAGTATTTATCTTGAGTTAGGACATGAAGTGTTTGAAGAGAAAATTAAAAAACCTATGGAACTTTATTTGCGTGCTAATAGCAATGTTATTAGTATGAATTCTTTGAACACCATTATTGCTAATGCTATGGAAAAGTCTAAGTTTGGGGAAGCTAGTTTTTATGAAAATGATCTTTTTAGTCTCCCAATCACGGAGGAGAAAATTTACTTTGATGATACTATGCCTCCAATATATGATGATTACAATGATGGATATGATATTTTCAGTCCACCTACTATTGAGTAGGAAATTAATTATGATTACAATATGCCTCCTATATTTGATGATTATGGTGATGAAAATAATAATGATAGCTATTTTGTTAAATTTGCTCCCACCACAATTAATAAGAATGACTATGCTTATGTGGAGAGTAATAATCATTTTATGCATGTGGCTCGTGATAAGAATGTTTCTTGTGATACTTATATTCTTACTTTTATTCATGATGCTACTGAAAGTTATTATGAGAGAGGGAAACATGGTTTTATGCATCTCAATAATATTAAGTTTCCCCTCTTTATGTTGAAAGTCTTGAAGTTGCACTTGTTTTGCTTTCCTATGCTTGTTGCTTTGTGCTTTCATGACTTGTTTCTTTACAAGATTCCTATGCATAGGAAGTGGGTTAGACTTAAATGTTCTTTGAATTTGCTTCTTGATGCTCTCTTTTACTTCAATGAATATTTCTTATGTGAGCATCTTTTCAAACTATCATGCCTAACTTAAAGGCGTTAAAGAAAAATACTTATTGGGAGATAACCCAAAAGTTTTTAGATGAGTCTTGTAAGTTATTACCTCTGAAATAATCGCTCCTTATCCTTTTTATTTGCTTTTTGTGCCAAGAGTAACCTCTAATGAGAGAGAAGTAATGATTGGGAAAGTTGATGTCCCGAAACAGATATATGTGCTTCACTGTAAAAATTCGTGTAAAATATCTGTACATCCTTTTGAGGCGTGAATTTTTGTGCTTCTGTCCCAGGTTGTTATCTAACTTTCGTTAATTCAACACTTTTTTCATTTGAGCAACAGAAGGTCTTCGAAAAAATTCATCTTTACCTCCTGGTTTGTTTTGACAGATTTCTGCCATTATTTGCATTTGCTTCTTGTTGGTTCCTTTTTGAGTTGTTTTGGGGAATTGAGCTGTTTGAGGGAAGTGCTACAGTATCTTGTGTTTTAATGGAAGTTTTATTGGTGTTGAAACTGAACCCAAAGACTTATTATCTTGAGTGCACTAATGTTGCTAATAAAGATTGTGTGAAGTTTTGTATGAAGGAAAATTTTCAGGTGTATGGAAAGAATGATGTAATGAGATGAAGAATGGACTAAAGATCAAGCTTGGGGATGCCACCCCGTGTCACCCCAAGAATTGTCCAAGAAGTACAAGCGTCAAAGCTTGGGGATGCCCAAGGCATCCCCTTATTCATCAATAAAATTCTCAGGTTCTTCCAAACACTTCATTTTCATTGTTTCATGCACAGTTGTGTTGTTCTTGGAGCGTCTTTGTTTTGCTTTTGGTTTTTTGTTTGCTTGGTTTTCTTAGTTTGCTTGAATAAATTGGTTGGACCCCCTCTTTCATACATTGGTTTGCAAATAGTTGGTTTGGTTTGGAAAAGAGTAGGAAAGTTCATGCTTATGTGGTAAAAAGAGCTTGTTTTTGACTGTGGCCTATGCTTTGTCATGCCATGCTTGATATTGTTTTGGCTTTATGCTTAGTATTCTTTGTTGTAGCATGACTTGTTATAAACAATTGAGATTTTTTAATGTGCCTTGGATGAATCATGCGTTGTTTTAGCATATTAAAGCATAGTATAGTGGTATTCTCCTTTGATGCTTTATTTGGGTTGACTTGGCCCATGCTCACACCATGTTATGACTATCTCAAGTCACCATAAGCCTTTATGATCCTTTAGTTTTCAACTTGTAGTATCACTTTATGCTTTGATCAATGATGTTTTGTCGCTCTGCATGATTATGGCCATTATTGCTCTCTTAGTTTGTCGCTCCCAGTCTTTTGCTAGCCTCCACAACCAAGTATGAGTTCCACTCATGCATCCAACTCTCTAATACAAGTTATTCCAAAGAGTCCGCCATACCTACCTACTAGATTATGTTATTCCAAGTATATTCATGCTTTTGTTTACCTTCCGAATTAAACTTGTTATGAGAAAACTAGTGATTAAAGCTCTCACGAACTTGATGGCACACTTTACTTTTCTTTCCCTTAATAAACTTGAACCATTGTGTCGTCTATGTTGTATATGCTTGCACTTATTTGTTGGGAATTAGCAGAACCATGCTTTCATGGGGAACGCTTTCAACATTGCACTTGGTACTTGTACTTAGTTGATATCATGCTCTTTTGTATATGGATGTCGTCGGTGCAAAATGAAAGGGGAGCTTGTAAGTCCATGGAGTTATGTATATGTGTTAGAGAAACGCCTGGGCCGCTGGTCTAATCCATGCTGACATGGTGGAAACCTGCAGCGTAACCATAATGAGCTATCTATGAAGCATTCTTCTTATAAAAAAAGAGTCCTATATTGAGAAAATAAGAGAAAAAGAAAAAAAGAGATTATGAAAAGAGGAAGGAGAGAAAAAAGCACCATATTCCCATGGTAAATAAGAAGATTGCTGAGATTCTTGTTGTCTGCTTGCCTTGTCATTTTGATATGGGGATTCTTCTGTATCATCGGGCAAGGGGTACCCTGTTGGCGGTTCTCTATGATACACATGTACTTACGATGACAAGAACTTACCGGTGACTAAACTTGAGTAGCTTGAGGAGCGGCCCTCGTATTCAAGGGACATGAGATTTCCAACTTATACTTTATCAAGCATATACTCCATAGTTTGTTCACTTTAACCTTAATCACTTCAAGATGCTTATGATAGGGGCAATGAGAGCTGAAAGCTAACAAGTACCATAATTTTTGGAAGCTCTTTATGAAACTTGAATCCCTACTTCCTTCTATGAAGGCCTTTCTTCCACCATCATATTGAGTCTCCACCTTCTACCTTTATGCACCTACTTTGAGAGCATAGTGGCCATTCTTAGTTCTATGTGCATTGTCCCAAGACTAGTTGATTGATGCATACCTTGATACTTCTTGTTTTAAACTATTTGTATCTAGTCACTCTTATGAACTTTGAAGGTGCCTATGCATTTATGTTTTCTACTCTATGAGGGACAAGCTGAATACTATTATGCTATGTTTTCTTCATGTGAAACAAAAACGTCATGCAAAGCATTGTTATTCATGAATCTTTTGTTTGTATCTTTTCATGTTGCAACATAGTTTCTTTGTCTTATTGCTAGAACTTTGTCTTTCATGTTATGATTGAAGTACTATGATCCCAGCTTCGAATGTTTTACAAATACTTTGATCAAGTTTATGATGGTGCATGTCACCTCAAAAATTATTCTTTCTTTTTATCACTTACCTACTCGAGGACGAGCAGGAGTTAAGCTTGGGGATGTTGATACATTGCAAATGTATCTATAATTTTTGATGTTCCATCCTTGGTTTTATCTACTTTCTTATGTTTTGTCCACACTTTGGAGTAATTTTCATATGATTTCTTGGACTAACCTATTAACAAGATGCCACGGTGCCAGTTGCCTGTTTTCTGTTGTTTCTGGTTCCAGGAAGTTAGAAAATGAATATTCTCGGAATTGGACCGGACAAAAGCCAAAGTTGATATTTTCCCGGAAGATTCACGGAGCTAGAAGGAGAGCCGGAGAGGGGCCACAGGGTGGCCAAACCACCCCTAGGCGTGGGTCCACCCAGGCCATGCTAGGGCATGGTGTGGGCCCCCTGGCTGGCCACCGACCTTGCCTCCTTCTGATGGGTTCGTAGCATGGAAAACAAGAATTTCTACCGCAAGAACAAACAAAACCCAGATCTAATCTAGATAAAAGCCAAGATCTAATCTATTAGATATGTGCAACGAGATAGATCTGTACTAACCCTCGTAGATCCGAAAGCGTTACGAGATTGGATCTCGTGGTTGATGTAGTCGATCACTTGCCGATCTCAGGATCGTGTGGACGATCCTTCTGGCGCCGCGTTCCGGCAGCGCTTCCGCAGTCGATCACACGTGCGGAGTCGAAGCAGACCTTCCTCTCCCCGTTCCAGCGAGCAGCGGAGGTAGTAGATCTTCTCCATGGAATCCCAGCAGCACGACCGTGTGGTGGTGGTGGTGGAGTAGAGAATTCTGCAGGGCTTCGCCTAAGCCTGAGCAGAGGGAAGGAGGAGGAGAGAGGCGGCGGCTAGGGTTTGAAGTGGAGGGGAGGCTAGGGGGTGGCGCCCCCACCCCTCTATTTAAAGGAGGGAGGCACCATGGGAGGGGGAGTCCTAGTAGGACTCCCCTCCCTCCTTGGCCGGCGGATTGGGAGGGGGAGGAGTCCTCCTCCCCACCGACTCCTTGTCTTGCCCCACAAGGACTCCTGGATCCTTTGTTGGTTTTCAAGCAAACTCCAAGAAATCTCCTAGAACCTTCCAGAACATTCCGAAACCTTCTAGAATCTCCATACAAACACTCCGGAACATTTCCTAACTTAGAAAATGATCCCCAATATAGGAATATTATTCTTCGGACAATTCCGGATCTCCTCGTGATGTCCCGGATCCAATCCGAGACTCCGAACAACATTCGTTCTCCAACGCATATTCCATATCTACTTAAAACAACTTCGAACCTTAAGTGTGTCACCCTACGGTTCGTGAATATGCAGACATAATGAAGACACCTCTCCGATCAATAACAATCAGCAGGATCTGGAGATCCATAACGGCTCCCACATACTCAACGATGACTTCGTGATCGATAGAACCATTAACATACGAAACCAATTCCTTTTGTCACGCGATATTCTACTTATCCAAGGTTTGATCGTCGGTATCTCCATACCTAGTTCTACCTCGTTACTGATAAGTACTCTTTACTCGTTCCATGTTATGTCATCCCTTGTGACCTAGTCACATGCTTGCATGCTAACTAGATGACATTCCACCGAGAGGGCCCAGAGCATATCTATCCGTCATATGGATGGACAAATCCCAATCTTGGTCCATGCGCTTCAACACATACTTTCAGAATACCCAATGACACCTTTATAACCACCTAGTTACGAAGCGGTGTTTGATGTCATCAAAGTACCCATCCGGTGATGGTGATTAACATGACCTCATGGTCGAAGGATTAGGTTACTATGCATTTGAAAGCTTATAGCAATACGAACTTAATGACTTGATCTTATGCTACGCTTACTATGGGTGTGTGTCCATCACATCATTCTCCTAATGATATAACCTTGTTATTAATGACATCCAATGTCCATGATCAGGAAACCATGATCATCATTTAATCAACAAGCTAGTTCCACAAGAGGCTTACTAGGGACTCTTTTATGTTTACAAAACACACATGTATTAGTGTTTCCTTATAATACAATTATAGCATGGGATGTAAACATACATCATAAATACAAAGATATAATAATAACCACTTTTATTATTGCCTCTTGGGCATATCTCCAACAGTCTCCCACTTGCACTAGAGTCAATAATCTAGATTACATGGTAATATACCTAACACCCATGGTGTTATGGTGTTGGTCATGCTTTGCTCTAGGGAGAGGTTTAGTCAACGGATCTGCCACATTTAGATCAGTGTGTACTTTGCAAATCTTTATGTCACCATATCGGACATACTCGCGAATAGCATGGAAACGTAGCTTGATGTGCTTCAGCTTGCTATGTGACCTTGTCTCCTGTGCATTAGCTATGGCACTTGTGTTGTCACAGTAGATGGCCATCGGGTCCAACGCACTGGGAACCACGCCAAGTTCAGTAATGAACTCCTTCATCCATATGGCTTCTTGTGCAGCCTCCGAAGCAGCTATGTATTCCGATTCAGTTGAAGATTTCGCCACAACGCTTTGCTTGGCACTCTTCTAGCTCACTGCAGCACCATTCAAAATAAATACGTATCCAGACTGTGACTTCGAGTCATCTGGATCGGTGTTCCAACTAGCATCAGTGTAACCGTTTACAACAAGTTGTTCATCACCTCCATAAGAAAGAACCATATCCTTAGTCCTATTCAGGTACTTTAGGATATTCTTGACCGCTGTCCAGTGCTCCATTCCAGGATCACTTTGATATCTGCTAGTCAAACTAACAGCATGTGCTATATCCGGTCTTGTACACAGCATGGCATACATGATAGAACCTATGGCCGAGGCATAGGGAATATTATTCATCTTTTCTCTATCTTCTGGCGTAGCCGGACTTTGAGTCTTACTTAAGGTCTTACCTGACAACATGGGCACGAACCCTTTCTTGCTCTCTTCCATTCTAAACTTCTTTAGAACTTTGTCTAAGTATGTACTTTGTGAAAGCTCTATTAGGCGTCTTGATCTATCTCTATAAATCTTGATGCCTAGAATATATGCCGCTTCGCCAAGATCCTTCATTGAAAAACTATTATTCAAATAGGTTTTGACGCTATTAAGAAGTTCTATATCATTCCCAATCAACAATATGTCATCTACATATAGTACTAGGAATGCTATAGAGCTCCCACTCACTTTCTTGTAAATACAAGCTTCTCCATAAGTTTGTATAAATCCAAAGTTTTTGATTACTTTATCAAAACGTTGATTCCAACTCCGGGATGCTTGCTTTAGTCCATAAATGGAGCGCTGGAGTTTGCATACCTTGTCAGCATCACTAGGATCGACAAAACCCTTGGGTTGTACCATATACAACTCTTCCTCAATGTCACCATTAAGGAACGCTGTTTTGACATCCATCTGCCAAATTTCATAATCGAAATATGCAGCGATTGCTAACAAAATCCTCACAGACTTTAGCTTCGCTACTGGTGAGAAAGTCTCATCGTAGTCAACTCCTTGAATTTGTCGGAACTCTTTCGCGACAAGTCGAGCTTTATAGACGGTAACATTACCATCAGCATCTGTTTTTCTTTTGAAAATCCATTTGTTCTCGACAGCCTTACGGCCATCCGGTAAGTCCACCAAAGTCCATACTTGGTTTCCGTACATGGATCCTATTTCGGATTTCATGGCTTCTAGCCATTTGTCAGAATCTGGGCTCACCATAGCTTCTTCATACGTCGCAGGGTCATCAGTGTTATCCACCAACATGACGTTCAAGGCAGAGTCATACCAATCAGGAGTGGTACGAACCCTCGTTGACCTGTGAGGTTCTGCAGTAACTTCGTTCGAAGTTTCATGATCGGCATCATTAGCTTCCTCTCCAGTTGGTGCAGGCGGCACAAAAACATCTTCCGGTGTTGCGCTACTCTCAACTCCGAGATAAGGTTCAATAACCTCGTCGAGTTCTACTTTCCTTCCAGTCACTTCTTTCGAGAGAAACTCCTTCTCAAGAAAGGATCCATTCTTGGCAACGAAAACTTTGCCTTCGGATCTATGATAGAAGGTATACCCAATTGTTTCTTTAGGGTATCCTATGAAGACGCATTTCTCCGCTTTGTGTTCAAGCTTATCAGGTTGTAACTTCTTTACATACGCTTCGCAACCCCAAACTTTAAGGAACGACAACTTAGGTTTCTTACCAAACCACAATTCGTACGGTGTCGTTTCAACGTATTTAGATGGTGCCCTATTTAAAGTGAATGCGGCTGTCTCTAATGCATAGCCCCAAAATGATAGTGGTAAATCTGTAAGAGACATCATAGACCGAACCATATCTAAGAGAGTTTGATTACGACGTTTGGACACACCATTACACTGTGGTGTTCCCGGTGGTGTTAACTACGAAAGTATTCTACATTTCTTTAAATGCATGCCAAACTCATAACTCGGATATTCACCTCCGCGGTCAGAACGCAGAAACTTAATCTTCTTGTTACGATGATTTTCCACTTCACTTTGAAATTCCTTAAACTTCTCGAAAGTTTCAGACTTATGTTTCATAAAGTAGACATACCCATATCTACTTAAGTCATCCGTGAAAGTGAGAACATAACGATATCCACCACGCGATGCTACACTCATTGGACCGCACACATCGGTATGTATTATTTCCAATAAGTCTGTAGCTCGCTCCATTATCCCAGAGAATGGAGTCTTAGTCATTTTTCCCGTTAGACATGCTTCGCATCTTTCAAGTGATTCAAAATCAAGTGATTCAAGAAGTCCATCAGAATGGAGTTTCTTCATACGCTTCACTCCAATGTGACCAAGACGATAGTGCCACATGTATGTAGAATTATCATTCAATTTTATTCGTTTAGCATCTATGTTGTGAACATGTGTTTCACTACTATCGAGATTCAATAAGAATAAACCATTCATCTCAGGTGCATTACCATAAAAGATATTACTCATATAAATTGAACAACCTTTATTCTCAGACTTAAAAGAGTAACCATCTCGCAATAAACAAGATCCAGATATAATGTTCATGCTTAACACAGGCACCAAATAACAATTATTCAAATTTAAAACTAATCCTGAAGGTAGATGTAGAGGGAGTGTGCTGACGGCGATCACATCAACCTTGGAGACATTTCCAACGCGCATCGTCACCTCGTCTCTTGCCAGTCTTCGTTTATTCCGCAGCTCCTGTTTCGAGTTACAAATATGAGCAACCGAACCAGTATCAAATACCCAGGCACTACTACGACTACTAGTAAGATACACATTAATAACATGTATATCGAATATACCTTTCTTCTTGATGTTGCCGTTCTTCAGGTCCGCCAGGTACTTGGGGCAGTTACGCTTCCAGTGACCAGCACCCTTGCAGTAGAAGCATTCAGTTTCAGGCTTAGGACCAGCCTTGGGCTTCTTAGCAGGTGCGGCAGCTTTCTTGCTGTCCTTCTTGAAGTTGCCCTTTTTCTTAGGCTTGCCCTGTTTCTTGAAATTGGTGGTCTTATTGACCATCAACACTTGGTGCTCCTTCTTGATCTCCACTTCAGCAGTTTTCAGCATGGATGATCGTTCAGGCAACGTCTTGTTCATGCAGTGCATATTGTAGTTCATCACAAAGTTCTTATAACTCGGTGGCAGTGATTGGAGGACACGGTGAATCCCTAACTCATTAGGAATCGTTATCCCCAACTCTTGGAGCTTGTTTGCGTGCCCAGACATGGTGAGCATGTGCTCGCTAACGGAGCTTCCCTCTTCCATCTTGCAGGTAAAGAACTTCTCGGAGGCTTCATAGCTCTCCACGGCCGCGTGAGTCTCAAAAATGAGCTTGAGCTCCTTAATGATCTCGAACGGGTCGTGGTGCTCAAAACGCTTCTGGAGCTCCGTTTCTAAACCGTACAGGATGGCACACTGAACTGTGGAGTAATGATTTTTCCGAGTGGCGTAAACATTCTTTACGTCATCGGCATCATCTGCAGGTGGGTCACCTAGAGGTGCTTCGAGCACATAGGTCATCTGACCAGCCCTGAGGACAATCTTCAGACCACGGAGCCAGTCCGTGAAGTTGCTTCCATTTAAATTGATGGAGAGGTTCGCCATAATCTACAACAATATTTGCAAGTAGTTTAGACTAAGTTTATGATAAATTGAGTTCAATTTTAATTCTTAAATTAACTAGGTGAACTCCCACTCAAAACAACATCCCTCACATTGTCTTAGTGATTACACGAACCAAGTCCACTACACCAAGTCTGATCTTCACGAGAGAAGATGTAGTTTCATTGGCGAACAATCTTCATGTTCATCATATCACTTATATGATTCATGCTCTACCTTTCGGTATTCCGTGTTCCGAGACCATGTCTGTACATGCTAGGCTCGTCAAGATTAACCTTAGTTTCCGCATGTGCAAATCTGGCTTGCACCCGTTGTATGCACACGTAGAATCTATCACATCCGATCATCACGAGATGCTTCGAGACGACGAGTCTTAGCAACGGTGCCAACTAAGGACGAATACTTTATTACTTGAAATTTAGTGAGAGGGATCATCTTATAATGCTACCATCGCAATCTAAGCAATACAAGATGCATAAAGGATTAACATCACAGGCAATTCATAATTAGTGTGATATGATATGGCCCCTTCTTCTTATGCCTTTGATCTCCATCTCCAAAGCACGGACATGATCTCCATCATCACCAGCATTGCGTCAAGGTCAGTAGCACCGCTTCATGGTTGTCCATCATCACCAGCAATTATTACAACTACTTGTAATAAAGCTATTACAAGATGAATAGACACGCAGGTCTTAACAGAATTAAAGGCAACCATTAGGCTCCCGCCGGTTGCCATATTACAACAAGGATCATTGCATACATCAAATATAATCACAATCACATGATGGCCATATCACATCACAAAACCCCTGCAAAAACAAGTTAGACGCCTCTAATTTTCTTTGCATGTTTTACGTGGTTTGGGGCTTTCGAATAAGAACGAATCTTACCTACGAAACTGATCCACAACGTTGATACAAGTGCTATCAAGTGCAAAGTATAGATTGGATCTATACTATGATGGGAGAGACAGACACCCGCAAATCCACTTGTGCAAAGCAAGTTACACGTCAAGCGTGGAGCAAGTCTCATGTGCGATGACATGTAAGGTTAGCCCGAGCCGCTTCATCCCACCATACCGCAAGATGCAAAGTACACAAAGCAAAAGACAGCACGAGCACCAACGCCCACAAAACCATTGTGTTCTACTCGTGCAACAGATCTACGTATAGACAAGGCTCTGATACAACTGATGGGTTCGTAGCATGGAAAACAAAAAATTTCTACCGCAAGAACGAACGAAACCCAGATCTAATCTAGATAAAAGCCAAGATCTAATCTATTAGATATGTGCAACGAGATAGATCTGTACTAACCCTCATAGATCCGAAAGCGTTACGAGATTGGATCGCGTGGTTGATGTAGTCGATCACTTGCCGATCTCAAGATCGTGTGGACAATCCTTCCGGCGCCGCGTTCCAGCAGCGCTTCCGCAGTCGGTCACACGTGCGGAGTCGAAGCAGACCTTCCTCTCCCCGTTCCAGCGAGCAGCGGAGGTAGTAGATCTTCTCCACGGAATCCCAGTAGCACGACCGTGTGGTGGTGGTGGTGGAGTAGAGAATTCTGCAAGGCTTCGCCTAAGCCTGAGCAGAGGGAAGGAGGAGGAGAGAGGCGGCGGCTAGGGTTTGAAGTGGAGGGGAGGCTAGGGGGTGGCTCCCCCACCCCTCTATTTAAAGGAGGGAGGCGCCATGGGAGGGGGAGTCCTAGTAGGACTCCCCTCCCTCCTTGGCCGGCGGATTGGGGGGGGGAGGAGTCCTCCTCCCCACCGACTCCTTGTCTTGCCCCACAAGGACTCCTTGATCCTTTCTTGGTTTTCAAGCAAACTCCAAGAAATCTCCTAGAACCTTCCAGAACATTCCGAAACCTTCTAGAATATCCATACAAACACTCCGGAACATTTCCTAACTTAGAAAATGATCCCCAATATATGAATCTTATTCTCCGGACAATTCCGGATCTCCTCGTGATGTCCCGGATCCAATCCGAGACTCCGAACAACATTCGTTCTCCAACGCATATTCCATATCTACTTAAAACAACTTCGAACCTTAAGTGTGTCACCCTACGGTTCGTGAATATGCAGACATGATGAAGACACCTCTCCGATCAATAACCATCAGCGGGATCTGGAGATCCATAACGGCTCCCACATACTCAACGATGACTTCGTGATCGATAGAACCATTAACATACGAAACCAATTCCTTTTGTCATGCGATATTCTACTTATCCGAGGTTTGATCGTCGGTATCTCCATACCTAGTTCTACCTCGTTACTGATAAGTACTCTTTACTCGTTCCATGTAATGTCATCCCTTGTGACCTAGTCACATGCTTGCAAGCTAACTAGATGACATTCCACCGAGAGGGCCGAGAGCATATCTATCCGTCATATGGATGGACAAATCCCAATCTTGGTCCATGCGCTTCAACACATACTTTCAGAATACCCAATGACACCTTTATAACCACCTAGTTACGAAGCGGTGTTTGATGTCATCAAAGTACCCATCCGGTGATGGTGATTAACATGACCTCATGGTCGAAGGATTAGGTTACTATGCATTTGAAAGCTTATAGCAATACGAACTTAATGACTTGATCTTATGCTACGCTTAATATGGGTGTGTGTCCATCACATCATTCTCCTAATGATATAACCTTGTTATTAATGACATCCAATGTCCATGATCAGGAAACCATGATCATCATTTAATCAACAAGCTAGTTCCACAAGAGGCTTACTAGGGACTCTTTTATGTTTACAAAACACACATGTATTAGTGTTTCCTTATAATACAATTATAGCATGGGATGTAAACATTCATCATAAACACAAAGATATAATAATAACCACTTTTATTATTGCCTCTTGGGCATATCTCCAACACCTTCGCCTATATATTCTTCCCGAGGCAGAAACCCTAAATAGTCAATCATCCAGCCACGAAAAGTTCCACAGCGCCGCCGCCACTGAAGGGGAGATTCGGGGGACAGAAAGTCTCAGTTCCGGCACCCTGCCGGGATAGGGAAGTGCCCCCGGAGCCATCTCCATCGATCTCCACTACCATCTCCATCACCATTGCTGATTCCCATGATGAGGAGGGAGTAGTTCTCTCTCGAGGCTAAGGGTTCTACCGGTAGCTATGTGTTCATCTCTCTCTATGCATGATCTTATTGAGATCATGAGCTTGTAATCTATAGATTTACCTTGCTACTCAAGTGCTTTAATAGATCTCTGCTCTCCCCATGTGTGTGAAGTTGACAGTGTGCACACCATGGTGGCACTTAGGCTAGAGATTTCAAATACTTGTTATGAGTTATATTTGGAGTTGGATGTCTTTATGAAATTGTGGTGTTTGTTGGAACCATCTAGTGCTCAAGGTGACTGTGTGGGTTATCTAGATGGGAAAGGCTTACTTTGAGGTGTGCTGTTATAGCCCTACCATGGATTAGAGTGTCCAACCGGAGAGTAGTTAAGAGTAGTATCATGAAGATAATATATTTATATGAGAGTGTTCACTAGTGAAAGTATGATCCCTAGGCCTTGTTTCTAAGCATTGAAACGTTGTTTGCTTGGTTCCATCTTTATTTCAGTTTTACTTTAGTCTTTTCCACGCCATCAAGCTATTTTCTATCACCGTTACCACTTATAATTATCCATACCACTTGTATTTCACTATCTCTTCGCCAAACTAGTGCACCTATACACCTGACAAGTGTATTGGGTGTGTTGGGGACACAAGAGACTTCTTGTATCTTGATTGCAGGGTTGTTTGAGAGGTAGTACCTTTGACCACTTCCTCCCTGAGTTCGATAAACCTTGGGTAATCCACTTAAGGGAAAACTTGCTGCTATTCTACAGACCTCTACACTTGGAGGCCCAACAACTGTCTACAAGAATATAAGTGTGTAGACATCAGTGTCTAGTTTTTGTGCAGAAAATCAACTATCAGGAAAAATCCTAGAAAATATGCCAAAATTCCTATTTCACCAGAAGACTCATGGAGCCAAAATACGAGACGAAGTAGGGCGACGAGGGGCCCACACCACCTGGCCGCACGGGCCAGGCCAGGCCGCGCCTAGGGCTGGTGTGGCCGCCTCGGTCACCCCCTCGGCCTCCCTCTTCGTCTATAAGTTGCCTCTTGACCTAAAAACCAAGGGAGGGTTCGACGTTTTTCTAGAAAGAGTTCTGCTATGTCGCCACCACCAGATTCCACGATTCGGAACCAGAAACTCCATTCTGGCACCCTGCCGGGATGGGGAATTGGAGGAGATCATCGCCACCATCATCACCATCGCTTCTCCATCGACCATCCATGTTTCCCCATCCATGAATGAGTAATCCCCCGCTGTAGGCTATGGGGATGGTAGGGATTGGATGAGATCGTTCATGTAATGGCATCAGATTGTTAGGGCATGATGCCTAGTATCTATTATTAGTGCTTTTTGATGTTGTTGCAACTTGTTATGCTTAATGCTTGTCACTAGGGCCCGACTGCCATGATTTCAGATCTGAACATGTTATTGATTCATTATGATAGTATTGTTTATGGTCTTACATGCAAGTTGTATACACATATTGTTTTTCGGAATCGAAGGCCCCGAAGTGACAGTAATCGGGATAATCGGAGGGAATGGCTTTGATGTGAGGATCACATGTGTTCACGGAGTGTTAATGCTTTGCTCTGGTGCTCTATTAAAAGGAGCACCTTAATTGCCAGTAGTTCCCTTGAGGCCCCGCTGCAAACGGGCTAGCATGACAAAAGATGTTGTGCAAGTTCTCATTGCGAGCATGTATGACTATATATGGAACACATGCCTATGATTATTTAGTACTTGGCTGCTTTATCTTATTTATCTGCAAATGCTCTATGTCTTGGTTGCCATATGAATTGTCTTGTCCATGCAACGCCCGTCCATCCATCCATATGCCTATCGCGCTTCTATCCTACTGTTTACTGCAATTGATACTATTGTCTTTACTTTTACTACTGCTATTACTTTACTATTGCTACTACAAAACTGTTGCTACTGATAAACTACTGTGAGAAAGATTGTTTCTAGGTGCAGCTGAATTGATAACTCAGTTGTTAAGGCTTATAAATATTCCTTGGCTCCCCTTGTGTCGAATCAATAAATTGGGTTTCACTTCCCTTGAAAATAATGCGATACACCCCCTATACTTGTGGGTCATCAAGACTATTTTCTGCGCTGTTGCCGGGGAGCATATCTCTATTTATCAAGTTCACTTGGAATCATTATTGTTCGCTGCCATTCATCCATCATGGGTAAGTCTCATGTTGGCAAGGTTCCTATTTTACTATCCACTACAAGGAGAGGTACGGTTCTGAACACCTCTGTTGCTCTTGATTCATCGTTTGTTATGAGTAAGCTCCTTACACCACCACATACACATGCTACACACCCTGCTACTACTGCCGAATCTGAAACTTATGATACTTATGATGCTGCTTCTACTGTGCTTGATAAGAGTGGTTCATTAGGTCCTTTCCTAGATGCTACGATTGCTAGAACTATAGCTGGAAATACTGAAACTCCTAATGAATGCACTACTACACCTGTCAGTTCACCTGAGTCTAGAGAGAGATACGATATTGAAGACGGTTATATAGAGATGACCGATGAATTTATTAAGGAATGTCAAAACACCCATGATAGGAGTGCTATTAAGATTCTCCTCGAGAGACGTACTATAAAACCCAAATTGTCTCCTAATGTTAAGTTTGTTGCATCTCCCATAAACCTTAAAGATAAGGATTATGATTTCTCTCTTGATTTATCCTACATTACTATTGTTGAAGGACCTTTTTGTGGGACTAAGAATGAAAGTGTTGTAGCGCATATGACTAAGCTTTCTACCATGAGTGGCCTGTTTTCTGATGATATGAAAATGCGCACATACTTTGTTGCTGAAATTTTTCCTTTTTTCTGAAAGGAGAAGCTAAAACTTGGTTTAATAAATTACCTACTAGATCTATCGATAGCCCTGATTGCTTGATTAGTACCTTCCTCAAGAAATATTTCCCTCCTAGTGCTAGACATGCTATTTTGCAGGAACTTTTTGATTTTAAACAGGGAGAGAAGGAGATATTGCCTGAATCATGGGCAAGGTTTTGTGCTTTGATTCATGCACAAGCTGGATGTCCATTACCTAAAAATGAGCTTCTTGATATATATTATAATGGACTAACTAAAGAATCTAGGACATACCTGGATAGTTGTGCTGATTGTGTTTTCAGGAATAGGACTCCCAAGGAAGCTTAGGAATTAATGGCTAAAATAAGCAAGAACTATGAAGACTGGACTCCCCCTGAACCAGATATACCTGAGACAACTATACCTGAACCAACTACTCCTGCGCCTATACCAACATCGAAAAAGAGGTGAGTTATTGAACTAAATGATGAAGTGATGAAGGAAGCTAAGAAAAATGTCTTAAGGAGAAGGGAATTAAAGCTGCAGATGTCAAGAATTTACCTCCTATAGAAGTATTATGTAAGCCAATCCCCCACTCATCCACTATTGAGGTACACTCTCTCCAACATTTTGATGAAGGTGATATTCCTTATTCTAAACCTCCTGATCAATGCTTCGAAGAATTTGATATTTTTATTGTTAAACAAGATAATTTCAATAAAAGGGTGCAAAATCATCTAATGGAAAACTCTAGAGCTATTGTTGAGTTAAAAGATATTGTGGAAAGAACCTCTAATGATGTTAAAATGATTGTTAAACATTTTCAAATGGTTCAAACTCAAATTGATCAGCTTATTAAGGTAGAAAAAGACTTGCTAGTTAATGCTGCTAAAGAAAAAACATGCTTATGAAATTAGAACTAGAAGTGGTGCTACTACCCAGGATCCTCTATATCCTGAGGGGCATCTTAAAAGAATTGAGCAGGATTCTCAACAAGCTGAAAATAATGGTACTACTCCTAAGAAAAGAAAAAAGAAACGTAAAACTATTGTAGAATCCCCCGAACCTGCTATAGATCCCAATAGTATATATGTCTCTGATGCTGAAACTGAAAGTGGTAATGAGGAAAATGATGCTCCTGATAAAGAAAAAGTTGAAGAAGAACCTAAAAGGCACACTAAGAATACTAAATACACTAAAGAATATTTTGTTGCTAAGAAACATGGTAGTGAAAGAGAGCCTTGGGTCCAAAAACCTGTGCCTTTCCTCGATAAGGAACACAAGTCAAAGGAAGATGAACACTATAACAAGTTTTGTGAGTGGATGAAACCTTTATTCTTGCAAATTCCTTTGATTGATGCTATTAAATTGCCTCCTTATTCAAAGTATATGAAGGATATTGTCTCAAATAAAAGGAATATCCCTAATGAAGAAATTTCTACTTCGCTTGCAAATTATTCCTTTAACGGTAAGGTTCCAAAGAAACTTGGAGACCCAGGGATTCCAATTATTCCGTGCTCTATTAAAAATAGTTATGTTAGAACTGCTTTGTGTGATTTGAGAGCAGGAGTTAGTGTTATGGCTTTTTCTCTCTATAAGAGAATTCAACTAGAAAAATTAATACCAACTAATATATCTTTGCAAATGGCTGATAAATCTACTACTATTCCTGTTGGTATATGTGAGGATATACCTATTCAAGTGGCTCATAATTGCTTGATATTAACTAACTTTGTTGTTCTTGAAATACCTGAAGATGATAATATGTCTATTATTCTTGGGAGACCTTTTCTTAATACTGTAGGAGCTGTTATTAATTGTAATCAAGGAAAGGTGAGTTTTAATGTTAATGACAAGGAGCATACTGTGTATTTTCCCAAGAAGATTGATAGGACTTATGGTTTAAATTCAATTGAACATGTTGAGGGCATTCAAGTTGAAGAAATATATTGTCCCATACCACGAGAAAAATATGAAACTATTATTATTGGGACCATTGCTATCAAGGTTGAGGTAACATAATCATTAGTGAAATGCAAAGTTTTGTTTCGTATAAAATTGTTTTGGTAACAAGACCTGATTAACCTTGTTAACAAAGGGATTTTAATGACAAAACAATGTTTTTACCATGGTTATCTTTGCTTACTTTTATTTTATCCATTTTAGTTTTTGCTTTTGCTTAGTTCACTTTTCTGTTGCTAGTTGCTTGCATATTAGAGTGTTTTAGAACTTCTGAAGTTTTAGCTTTGTTTTGTCATTTTATCACTCTAGAAACATTTTCCTGCCAGAAAATCATTCATCTATACCTGAAAATTGCTAAAAAATAAAGTGTCTCGAAAAATCCCAGAAAATTAATATTAAATTTTTACGTGAAAAAAGGGGCAGAGAAGTGCCTGGAGAGTACCAGGGGGGCCACTAGGCAGGCACACCACCTGGTGACGCGGTCAGCCCAGGGGCATGCCTGGCCATGGTGTGGGCCACCCCTGGCCCACCACTCACTCTCTCAGTTCTCACTGCCTTCTCTCTCCTAAGAAAACACCAGCTCATTGCTCGAAATCGCGTTATTTCTGTTATTACCCATGATTTTTCAATCTCCTTGCTCAACCCATCTTTGCTACTGAAATTTGGAGCATTTGTTCTCCGGTATGTGACTCCTCCGCTTGTCCAAGTAGATTTGTGTTTAGTGGTTTATATCTTGAGTATTTTACTGTTGTAGGTGACAGGTTATGAGAGCTTGTAAGCTTGTTAAATGCTTAAAGATATTGTTTTGATGCATGTTTAGGCCTCTTACAAGTCCCTTTGATTTCAGAAAAGAGGATGGATGAACACCAACTCAACAAGCATGAATTAAGGGTTCCTGTGGTTATGAAGGTCCACCGTGAGGAGGAAGGTTTTCCTTCTATCTATCCATGCCTTGAATTCATGAACGCTGTGGGGATCTCTCAAGATTTCCATACCTTCATCACTAATGCAGGATTGGAGCACTTTGTGGGGGATGAACCTCACCAATTTGTGAAACTAACCATGTCTGTGGTGCGGGACTTTTGATTTAGTTGCTCTTTGCCTAACCCCATGGTTCACTACAAAATCTATAATATAGCTGTCGATCTTCCGTTTGATGATTTTTGTGCAGCTATTAGAGTACCTCACTAGGGATCGTGTGAAAAGATTAGGGAGCGACCTGCACCACTCATGGACTTGTATGCGGAGATTTGCCAAGGGAGCAGCTTCTCAAAGGAGAGTGGGAAAATTCGTAACATCCATATCCCGTCTATTCGCTATTTTGCTTACTTTATTGCCAAGTGAGTTCTCGCTAGGAAAACTCCTAATAAGTTATCCTCTTATGATCTAGCATTCATCTCAGCTGCTTTAAAACGAGATAGGACTTATAATTTGGGTGCCTTGATAGCTTTCCGCCTTGCTGCTAACCGCGAGAAAGGTGGAATTTGTGGAGGCCTTATAGCCTCTCGTTTATTAGGTTTGCATGGTTTAGTGCATCATCATTTAGACCTACAGTTTCCCATAGAGAGGCTTGACCTTAATTCCATGATACAACATAAATTTGTTTCTTTTTGGGCTAATTTGAGTGATTTGTCTTATGAAATAACCTTTCTCAAGGCTGGTTGGAGAAGGAGTAAGTCCGAGTGTGTTGTTCTTTTGCCTGCACCTATTTTGTTTAACCTTGATACCAGGGTAGGATGGTCACTCACCGAGGAAGAACTCGATGCATACTTGGGAGAGCTCTCCCAATAGGAGCAAGATACTGGAAGGGAAGTTACAGATGATTCGGTCCAACCCTCGAATAAGGGGGAGTCTTCATATCAGCAGCCTACCTATGATTGGGGAGCTTCTTCTTCTTCCCAAGGGCCTAACCATGATCATTCTTACGATGACCCGCCTGCTTGGAACCCTTACCCACATTGGGGTTGATACCCACTTAGGCCAAAAGCCTAAGCTTGGGGGAGGTACACCGACATCACACTCATCTACATATCATGTCCAGTCGGTACTTTGTATATCCATGTTTCGTTCTCTTTTTAGTTTTTGTTCTTTCTTTACTTTTGCTTTCTAAAACACCAAAAATATTTCCATTGTTTTTCTTTGTTTGTTTCTTTTTCTTTTTGCCTTGGCTTGCTTATTCCTTTTTGCTTTGTTTGAACTTTTTGAAAAACCGAAAAAGATTTCGCTTTGCTTGTTCTTCCTTTTTGTTCTTGCCTTTAAAAATCAAAAACACCAAAAATATTTGTTGTTCTTCTTTGGTTTTGTGAATTTTGTTGCAGGGTTCAGCAGTCCTTAGTGGGATTTGGTTTCATGCTATTATTCAAGCCACACAAGTGAAGGGCAATAATGAGGATTAATGACAACTTGAGG
The DNA here is from genome assembly GCA_916181665.1 of Avena sativa. Taxonomy (NCBI): domain Eukaryota; kingdom Viridiplantae; phylum Streptophyta; class Magnoliopsida; order Poales; family Poaceae; genus Avena; species Avena sativa. Next base: position 461,289,237 of record OV702297.1, on the reverse strand, counting down.
TGTGGTAAGAGGCTGGTAACAAACTCGATTTGTTTTCATTTTTGTACATATACTCATCATTGTGGGCATGCTTAGTCTATTCATGTAGGGTGTATGTTACTTATGGATGCTTAGTAGTTCTTGCTTTCTTATGATTAGCTCCAGCTTGCTAATAGGTTGTAGCATATCGTATGAATGTTTGCTTGCATTGTTCTATTCATAACTTGGTATGACACTGTGGTATCCTCCTCTGAATGTTTCACTTGAATTGACTTGGCACATGCTCACGCATGTATATGACTGAAACAATCAGTTAAGCATCGATGAATTATTTTGCCTCAGGGGTCTTGAATCACTTTCATGCCATGATTAGTCCTGTTTTGTTGCAAGCACGATTATGACAGTTATTGCTCTCTCGTTTGTCGCTCCCTTACTATTGCTAGCCTTCACTTGCACTGAGTATGAGTTCTACTCCTGTTCCCATCTCCCCGAAACCAATATTGCCAAAAGTGTCCACCATACCTACATATTAGCATCATTTGCTTTTCCGTGCATATTCATATGCCTTGTTTTCTTCCGAATAAAATGTTTGCTTGTTATGAGAAAGTTAGTTAGTAAAGCTCTCACGAACTTGATGGCACACTTTATTTCTTGCACTTAATAAACCTGAACCATTGTGACTGCCCATGAAAGTTATATGCTTGCAAATTATAGGCTGGGATTAGCAGAACCGTGTTGTCACGGGGAACGCTTTCAACACCTGTAAATATATACCTAGTTGATATCATGCTCTTTTATTTACGGATGTCGTCGGTGTGAAATAAAAGGGGAGCTTGTAAGTCCATGGAGTTATGTATGTGTGTTAGAGAAACGCCTAGGCCGCCGGTCTAATCCATGCCTAATCATGGTGGAAACCTGCAGCGTAACCATAATAAGCATCTATGAAGCATTTTTCTTATTAAAAAAGGAGATAGAGATTGAAAAAAAGAGAAAAAGAAAAAAATGAGAAAAGAGGAAAGAGAGAAAAATCACTATTTTCCCATGGTAAATAAGAAGATTGCTGAGATGCTTGTTGTCTGCTTGCCTTGTCATTTTGATATGGGGACTCTTCCGTATCATCGGGCAAAGGGTACCCCGTTAGCGGTTCTCTATGATACGCATGTATTTACTATGACAAGAACTTACCGGTAACTAATGTTGAGTAGCATGAGGAGCGGCCCTCGTACTCAAGGGACATGAGATTTCCATTTTATAGTCCGTCAAGCATATAACTCAGATTGGACCTCACTTTCACCTTAACCATTTAAAGATGCTTATGATAGGGGCAATGAGAGCTCAAAGCTAATGAGTATCATACTTTCAGCATTTGGAAGCCTTTCAAAATTCTCAAAACCATTTTCATTTTCTTGTTGAGTTACCACATATTCTATGAGCACTTTCTTGAGAGCATAGTTGTCATTCTTAGTGTAATGTGCTTGTCTCAAAACTTGATTAATTGTGTTATGACTTTGATGCTTGTATCTTTGATATCTTTACTTCTAGTCTTCACCTGAACCTCAGAGGTGCCTTGGCATTTATGTTTGCTCTACAATCAAAGGCAAGCAAGATACCACTATATCATACTTTTTTATGAGCATTGCAATGTTGCTTATGTTTATGTTTCATGCTACTTACTATTTTTGAGTTGGAATCTCTTCATAGCTTGCAATGACTATTAAGTAAACTTAGTTGCATACTCTTTATTATGAATTGCCTGAGTAGTTGATCATATGCTGAGAATATATACATCTTATGAAGTAAATGTGTTCGTGAAAGTTTCTTTTATCGCACTCAGGTTTCAACTGAATTGCTTAAAGACAAGCAATAAGCTAAGTTTGGGGGAGTTAATACGTCCAAAATGTATCTACTTTTCCGAACACTATTGCTATTGTTTCTCCTCTAAACTTGTATGAATTGGATGCAACTAACACGGACTGACGCTGTTTTCAGCAGAATTACCTTGGTGTCTAGTTTTTGTGCAGAAAATCAACTATCAGGAAAAATCCTAGAAAATATGCCAAAAATCCTATTTTACCAGAAGACTCGCGGAGCCAGAAGACGAGACGGAGTAGGGCAACGAGGGGCCCACACCACCTGGCCGCGCGGGCCAGGCCAGGCCGCGCCTAGGGGTGGTGTGGCCGCCTCGGTCACCCCCTCGGTCCCCTCTTCGCCTATAAGTTGCCTCTTGACCTAAAAACCAAGGGGGGTCGACGTTTTTCCTGAAAGAGTTTCGCTACGCCGCCACCACCATATTCCGCGATTCGGAACCAGAAACTCCATTCTGGCACCCTACCGGGACGGGGAATTGGAGGAGATCATCGCCACCATCATCACCATCGCTTCTCCATCGACCATCCATGTTTCCCTCATCCATGAATGAGTAATCTCCCGTTGTAGGCTATGGGGATGGTAGAGATTGGATGAGATTGTTCATGTAATGGCATCAGATTGTTAGGGCATGGTGCCTAGTATCTATTATTAGTGCTTTTTGACTTTGTTGCAACTTGTTATGCTTAATGCTTGTCACTAGGGCCCGAGTGCCATGATTTCAGATCTGAAAATGTTATTGATTCATTATGATAATATTGTTTATGGTCTTACCTTCAAGTTGTATACACATATTGTTGTCTAGAACCAAACGCCCCAAAGTGATAGCAACCGGGATAATCGGAGAGAATGGCTTTAATGTGAGGATCACATGTGTTCACGGAGTGTTAATGCTTTGCTCCGGTGCTCTATTAAAAGGAGCACCTTAATTGCCAGTAGTTCCCTTGAGGCCCCGCTGCAAACGGGTTGGCAGAACAAAAGATGTTATGCAAGTTCCCATTGCGAGCACGTATGACTATATATGGAACACATGCCTATAATTATTTAGTACTTAGATGTTTTATCTTATTTATCTGTAAATGCTCTATGTCTTGATTGCCATATGAATTGTCTTCCATGCAACACCCGTCCATCCATCCCTATGCCTACCGCGCTTCTATCATACTGTTTACTGCAATTGTTACTACTGTCTTTACTTTTACTACTGCTATTACTTTACTATTGCTACTACAAAACTGTTGCTACTGATAAACTGATGTGAGCAAGATTGTTTCCAGGTGCAGCTGAATTGACAACTCAGTTGTTAAGGCTTATAAATATTATTTGCCTCCCCTTGTGTCGAATCAATAAATTGGGTTTCACTTCCCTCAAAAATACTGCGATACACCCCATATACTTGTGGGTAATCAGCGATGGATGATGAAGATCGATGCCTTAGCCTCCCGGATCTGCCCAGGGTGAAGATGGATCCCCGGTGGATGAGTTGCCCCTCCAGATGCCTTCCTGAGGTGAGGTTTTGGTGATTTCTGGGTGTCTGTATGTCGTCTCTCTAATCCAGTTGTACGGGGTGAAACTATTTGAGGAGGCGGTGGTGGCGCCAACTATACGACCGGAACTATATGGCCAGAAAATTTATTCCGGTTGTATAGTTGGTCGTTGAACCATCTGTACATCTTGTTCGCTTCAGGTTTTCTTCTGGTATTATTAATATTTCTCAAATAAGCGATTTATGTTGTTTTCACTCCTTTTCTCCTCAGTACAACTGCTCCACGAATTGTGTCCATTGGATCCATCATCTGTCCTGATCCTGGTGAAAACTGACATAAAATGTGCGAGCGAGCACCCTAAAATACCAAGATCCGACATCTACAATGCAAAATAATATTGTAAAACATGATGCAAATATGCACTCATCAAAGGGTAAGTTCGCGAAAAGCCTCTTCCGTTATTGCATTACTAATAGATAGATCCTGGCATTAGGATGGTTTGTGTAGTAAAAAAATATTATTTTCAGGCGCTAAACCCATACAATGGTATTCGAGCCGATCTATGCATAGTTATGCTAGTACGGGTAGAACACATGTTGAATGCATGGACGTTGATCATATAATTGTTACCCTCCCACATGTACTTGCGTATACTGCATCACTGCTTGATCGAAGCGGCCCCCAACCGACATTACGCGTTCATTCACGGGACTGGTCCACGCTTGACATACGGCTTGTACCGTACAAGTGACTTGGGGGTGTGAATTTCTCTCACAGTAGTTGGTATACCATTTACAACGGAGGGCCTCAAGAGGGGTGTAGTAGCGATAATTATTTAATCAACATCGTGGTTCATAGGTAAAAAATTGTTCTTGTGCGAAAGCCCTAGCAGCCACGTAAAATATGCAAAAGATAAGGTAGGGACGTCTAACTTTATTTTGTAGGGGATTGGGATATGATATGATCAAAGTAAAAGGTAAAGTAGTTTACTTTCCTATTGCTAAGTTGTAGTAATAGGATGGTGGCATCAAGGGCTTGGCGCCACACAAGGGAGCGCATGATGGAGATCATGGCGTGACGATCTACGACCATGTCATGTCATACTTATTTACATTTGATGTTTAATTGTATGTATCATGTTTGTGCTAGTATTAGATACTCGACAGTAGCATTAATAGGATGATCCCTTAATATAATACCAAAATTGTGGTCTCCCTTAGTATGCACCACCAAGAAAGTTCTCTGATATCAGGCAGTTCGTGACGATCGGGTGTTAGACATATATGCGTTCGCATACGGTGGGTGTAAGACATGTTGCACAACGAATACATGTAAGGTTGAATTGGCGAGCCTAGCATGTACATACATGGCCTCGGAACACGGATGATCGAAAGATTGAGCATGAGTCACATGAATGATGTGATTGACATTGGAAAATGTCTACCTTCGCAGCTATGTTGCCAGCCATGATGATCAGGGGTAACATAGTGAATTGGGATTGTGTTATCACTAAAACTTCTTTAGGGATGTTTGTTTTAGTGGAATCTCATCTAATATAATGTGGTTATAATTTGAACTTATATTATGAAGTTAGTTTAAATCTCTACAAATACCTTTGTAGATCATGTCAAAACCCTAGTCTCTTATTAGTTTCGAGGGATTCATGGACAATGAGAAACTCAAAGTAGATAGGTCCAACTTCATAGAATGGTACCAACGCCTGAGGAATCTCCTCATCTTCCACGATCTGTTCTATGGGTTGCGAGAACCGCTAGGAGATTTTCCCGTAGGCTTCACTAGATTGCCCGATGATCATGATTATCATGTCCGACGTGACGCCTTCATGACAGTCAAATACACCATGGTTCATGTAGCACCCCGGGAAAACTACTACTAGAAAATCACTCGTTGTTTCTAGTTTCTGCATCATCATGATCGCATGCTCATGTCATCATGCCATATTGCATTTGAGCATCATCATGACATCATGTGTTTGTTCACCTAAAACTAACTTTTCCAAAAGCCTATCTTTGTTTTCTAAATATCCCCTCTTTATTTCAAATTAAAACCCCAACCCTCTCGGATATTTTATTTGTCTAAAATCTATTTGCTAAAACGTTTTGTTTTAAAATAAATAAGAAAGATGTTTTATAAAACCTGGGGGAGGCAGCCGGCCAGGCCCAACGACCCAATCGGCCACGACTAAAGGCCCAGCCATCCACCTACCACCCCACATACCCTAACCCTAACTAGATCAAACCCTAGCCTAACCCTACCCACGACACAACCCACCCCGCCGCAGCCAACACACACCTACACGCACGCAGGTGCACCCAACACACGCACGCTGCGCAGCGCAGCAAGCGGCCGCCCAACTCCCGTGCACCGTACGCTGTGCTCCAGCGCGACCGACCTCGCCACCTACCGTGCAACCCCGCCCGTAGCGACTCGACCAATCCTGGCCAACAGGCCGGCCCAGCATGGCACAGGCCCGGCACCGCCTTCACGTGCCTGGCCCGGCCCAGTATGAATTATCCCGTGTGACTCGCGGTCCGTGCCATGCTGGCATGGGGGCCTGGCCTCGAGGCTTGGGCACGACCCCAAACTCTGCCGGGCCGGCACGCCGGCTTGTTTGGTACGCGGGGGCACGCCAGCCCAATTTAGTAATGGCCTTTTTTCTCTGTTATAGGCATTGAAAACATCCTTAACTAGGGATGATCTCCTATTATGACATACATGCTTCAGTAGTACGATGGTTAGGAGGGTGTGGTGACTCAAGTCGCGTGTTTGAATCCCTGCGGAAGCTTATTTTTTGCGCCTATTATTCCCTGCGCTCGCTGTTCAGAGGCTAAATGTGTCGTGTCGAGCCAGCACGCGTGCTCCAGGCCGCGGCATAGGCACGGCCCCAGCCGGTCCATGGGCAAGCACGGGCCCGTCTGACACGTTCCGTGCCGGGCTTCTGGCGGGCTTAAGCCTGCGTGCCACGGCCGGCATGCCTAGGCACGGCCTGTTGGCCAGGTTTGGACGCGACGCTAGCGCGCGCATACACCCTAGCACCGACACACCCTCTCTCCCTGCCCCACCTATCGCTGCCTCACACCCCACTTGACTCAGACCTACCCACGTACACCCCGCGGTCACGTGATCCCTGCCTGGCCCCACCCCGCTCGTCGCATCCGCCCTGCACCCCGCTACCTACCACGACGCTCCTTTCTCGAACCTCTCAGCTCGCTCGCGTCGCCCTGTTGCCTCGCTGCCAGCGTGACCCTGCCGCCGCGATGCCCTTCCTAGCGCCACCCTGCCAAGCTCCACCACCGCCACCGCTGCCTCGAGCCACTGTCCACCGCCAGTCCATCCCGCCCCTACGCCTCGTCGAGCCCCGCCTCCGACCGAAGCCCCGTCTCGCCTCGATCCCGCGCCCTGCTGCCACATCCTCTGCGAGCCCACCGTCGTCTCCTCCGCTCGGCCCCGCATCCCAGCAGCCTCACCAAGTCCTTGCGCCCGCGTGAGCCCGCCGCCGCAGAGGTGCTATGCCTCTCTGCCTCGCCTTCACCTCACGCCTTCCGCCGCCCTCATCCCTGCCCATGACCACGGACGCTCCACCGCGCCCCTCTCTAGCCGCCGCCGACCCCAGTGGCACTGTCTCCTCTTCCTCCTCGTGCCTTCGCGTTCTTCCCTAAGCCACCATCGTGCACTTGATTGCGTCTACCGCCTTCCTAGCGCCCCTCGCCCGCTCGCGCTCGCTGGCTCACCCTCAACCGCGTCGGGCGCTGTGCGTCACTGTCACCCTGCGCCCACCTCTGCTAGTGCCCTTCCTGGCGAGTCTCCCGATGCCGTCACTGCCTTCCCTGCAGCAACCGCGGCGTGGCGATGCTTCCCAAGGCCACCCTGTCCGGTCGATGCCGTCATCCTTAACCATGCAGTAGCGCTCTGGATGTTGATAGTAGTCCGCTACGGTGCAGACTAGGGTTGAAGTTGGAGTGTTTGGCAACAAAGAGGTGTTGTGGTGGTGGAGTAATGCATTGGTGTTCATGTACGATGCGGTTGAGGAATGTTTGGCTATTCCCATCCCACCGAGAACACGTGGTACCCAAAGATCAACACCGACACCGCACAAGCCACCCTCGACCACCAATGCCACACCAAATTCTCCCAAAGACCGAACCTCAAGAACACCAACACGGAACCAAAGATCACAGAACACTGAGGTCCCCTTCACGGATGCAAAGACCCTGTTCCCGGAGGTGAAGACCGATCCCGTAGAGACCGAACCCGAACACCCTCGGAACCCAAGATCGCCAAACCCTAACATGTGATCCCCTTTCCGAGACCCCTATTTTATTAATATGACATTATCACTTGTTGCATATTAAATTGTTCATGCTCGGATACATATTTGTTTGGGGGTATTTTGTCGACTCACCTAATAATTAAATATGGAGACCATATGCAGGTTATTCCTATCTATTATTGGCTCCAATTAAATTTATGTAGCAAACCGATGCTATGTTTTGCCTTGTTAAAACAACATTTAAATTACAGGATATCTAAATAACTTGAACCATATAATTAATTGCCAGAATCCCGGTTCCGTTTAATATTGCCTAGTTACATCATATTTTTGCCCTGTCATACATCATACATGCAACATGCCTACTCTTTTATCGTAGTATTAAGTAGTGCATCCGTTGTTTCTTTTAGTGTTTTGCTTCTTCACAAATTAGGCTGTTGAGTTGATGCGAGTGTCGACAAGTCCTTCGAATAATGGATCTTCGACTATGTTTCCTAGTGAGAATTCTCCCCCTTTCTAGCTATTTTGCATTTATAGTCTTTATTTTCTACTATTGATCTATTGCTATCCATGTTGATGTTTTAGTTTCTGTACCACTTATACCCCTGCAACCTATATTTCCTTGGATGCCTCCTATTGCCTGTACGGTAGACTGTTGGCCTTGCGAATCGTAGTTGCTTGCTCAGGTGTTACTGAGCATCGTCGATGTTTCACCATTGTTGGGAGGTTGGCACATGCTTAATGGTGGATATGATCTTGTCTTTAATTACAACTTGTCAGTTAAAATGCTAGAAATAGGTATAATGCAGAGGCACGGGTGGGTAATAGATGTTATTTGGTTTTTACCCACCCACTTGTGTGCACCTAGGACCCCGAGTTTATTGACACATGTTCCGAGACCGAGCATGCTAACCACATGTGGGTGTGTGGGAACCCCTATCAGCTTACTACCTGATTTCAAAGTACTGTGTTGGGAGCCACAAACTAGTTTGGTGCATTATTACTATCATGTATTTATGCCATGCTTTATTGCTTTATTTACTATTACGTGTGGAGCGTCTGTACTGTTTAGAAACCCCGTGCCATGTTTTCGCTGTATCGACAAGCCCAATCACACTTCCGGGTTCCCAGTTGTTTACAGCCATCGCCAAAAACCCTAGGTCCATCTCTAAGCTGACTGACTTTGTTGTGGGTAGCTTAGTGGGGTGGCCCCCATGTACTTGCTTTGGGTCTAGGAAACATCGTGTCCGAAGCCCCATCGACATACCATTGGGTGTATGTTTCGTGATCTTGCACCTACCTGATCTGACAACAAGGGTTGAAGTGTGTGTGGATACTTTGGTGCGCCCCTGCAGAGTTAAATCTTTTCAAAAAGCCATGTTCATGGTTATGGACGACTTGGAGCATAGTTTTTCGATCATAGAAAACTATAACTAAAGAATTACTGTTATAATTTGACCGGGATCTATCATGACTAGTAAGTTGGATAACCACCATAGAATGAATGAATAAAACTGTCAACTATGTGAGTTTCCTCGGAAGGACTTCCTCGTTTGGTCTCGATGATGAAATACCAGGATAGGTATGTTTGGTGTTAGTATTAGATTGGTTCTGAATAGGTCTTTCTTATCCCTCACTGCTAGCCGTCAGTTGTATCGAGTCTCTATAGGTTGTTTAGTGCATGCTTCGCTGCTGCTGAGCCAACCATACCTTTGTAGGCGAGAGCCGCCGAATTCTAGACTCGTCGTATACTAGCCTCAGTACTGACCGCTCCGTTTTTTCCCTTTGTCGGCACTTTTTTTGTTTTAACAGGTATAAGTTCGACGATGTTAGCACTAGACAGGGTTATGGACACCATTGGTTATTCTGCAGGGCTCTTAACTCAATTTGCTTCTTATCCATACTCGAATGTTGTATCGTTTTCAAGATGATTTGGATCTTTATACTGTATATTTGTATTCTTGACTCGTTGAGTCATTGTTGTAATATATTTTGTGGATTATATCATGAACTATTGTATAATGGTATTACTTCATTTTCCACCCGCATGCAAGTGCCTAGTGCATCCTTGAATTGTTTCTATGCGGGTTTGGCGGGAATCGCTGAAACCCACACATGGCCGATTCGAGGGTGTTACAGTTAATGTCATGGAGCCTGCTCTAGGAGCACAATTTCATGAGATTGAGACCTTTAGCCTGGCTGATGGACTTTAGATGCTCTTTCCATCTCAAGTCAGAATCATGGCGTTTGAATACATGGATGACCAAGATGAGGGAAGACACCAGCCTGGAAGACCACCTGGATATCATGGAAAGGCTTCATGAGCGCCTTATGGACATCATGGACTATTGGGTGATGGACAAATTTGCGATAGATGTGGTGTTGCGCTCACTACCCCACAACTACAAAGATATCGTCTTAAACCACCTCGTGGAAGGGAAAGAGTTTATCTTCCTTAAGTTCATGGCTCATATGAGAACCCGGAATGTAGTGCCTGCTCCAAGAGCTGTCATCAAAGAAAATATATATATTTGAAATATAAAGTTATAAATATTTAATTTCAAACACTTATAGAAGTTCACGAAGTATTTGATAAACAGGACCCGCTGCTTGAGAAGTGATTAAAGGACTAGGCGCGACAACGCGTGTCGATGGCAAGCAAGATGCCAACGATGCTCTCCTTCTGAAGTTATCTTTTGGATTAGAATATTTAAATAAATTTTTAATCAATGAGAGTGAAATACATTAGTGAGAGTCTTGCATTTGTAAGACAGTTATTTATATGAATTTGAGACAAATCGGTTTTTATTTCTATGAGTGATATCTTTTATGTTCACTGTTTTAATTATGAATGGGTTATTCATAATTTGATCTTGATGATATAAATTTAAATGTTTATAAGATTGTGAAAATGCCAAAAGATATTCAAACTTAGTAATGACATCATTTTGAATAACACTAGTGTGTGTTGAATAATTAGTTATCATACATGATGATATGTTGTATTGTTCAGCAAATGGTAGATATTCCCTCCTTCCCAGTTTACCATGCGTATAAATTTTCTATAGAATTCCCAAATTATGATGCGTATTATGAAGAGGAGACTAAATTAGTCCTAAACTGACGCGTTTGCCCCTAGTAGAAACGCTCCATGCATTAAGGAGGGTCGAGTCCGAAGGGGCATGCAAATCCCTGGCCAATGCATGCATGCATATTAATGGAGGAGCTTGCTGCAGCGTTGCATGTGTATCAATCCTGAGAGGGTATTTCAGTCAAGGAATTTCACTCCACAACGCTGCATAGGGCTTCTTGGTATGCGTGTGAAGAATTATACGCATCTTAATATGGGAGAGAGGGAGTAGCATTATTTCGTAAAACTTTATTGGGAATCTAAGCAAATAAATATATTCGCTGAATGAGACACAAGTCTAAAACCATTTGTTATGAACAAAGAATTTCAGAGTAAAGAAAAATATTGAATTAACAAGAATACGAGTGTTTCTAATTTGATCAAAACAACAAATATTTGAGTTGTGATTCAGGCACATAAGACTTGTGAAAAGTTCTCCACAAATTACAATACTAAGAATATGTCAATGTGTTTACATGTATAAATAATTGTAATTATACCATATTAGATATTGTATAAGTAATCCCTTATCGTGTTAGCGTTAGTATTTAGAGAAGATAAATTAGAATATCAAATACTTACTTATTGTATAAAGAATTATCAAGGATTCATGAAAACAACACCATAAGTGTATGGCACAATGTGATTTTCAGAAATTTTAGAGTTATGTGATAATTCAGAATTAGATCGAATAAAACTTTGTAGTTTATTCCTAGGAAACTAAGAATACGCAGTCCACAACTACAACCAAAGGAGCAAAACTTGTATTGCTCAAACATGGTGATTTATTGAGAAGAGCTTCTTAATAAAAGAGTTGATGGATAAAGGTGAAAGCTCAAATAAGGTTGAGAACCTTGCCTCCAAATATCAGAGTGGCGCAACGAAATTGATTTCAAAACAGAACTCTACACATAGAGAAGAAACTAATGATAATGACCAAAAGTTTTAGTGGGAGCTTTTACTAAAAGTGAATTGGATTCATGAATAAGTTCTGCCTCATTGCAGAATTGAATTCATGATTCACTTATCACATTAACCGAACAATGACATACCTACGAACTACAAAGAAGAGATGGTGAGCCCAAGTACAAGAAATGACTTAGAGTCTTGAAATCTGTACATTAAGTTAAATTTAAAATGGTAAAGTAAAATATTACTTGATCTTATCAAAGTAAAGATGTTACTTGATCTTCCAAAGGGACTGATAGAGTAAGTGATCATGGGGCAAGGTCGAAAATATTCGTACCACCGTGCCCAATTTCATAGACTCTCTAGGTGAATCTCAAGGAAAAATGAAACTTAAAGTAAGACATAAAGCTTTATATGTGTCAAGAAATGTCTTGGACAAATTCAAATGGTTGACTACAATGTGTAGCAATGCTTAAGTCAGACAAACGGATCTCGTAGCTGAAATTCTCAATTTGATGAATGATCAAAGAATTTTAGGATTATGCCAAAATATTGAGAAGACCTGCATTTACAATAAACTGAGTTGGAGCTAAGGGAGTTCCACACTCTTATATATAACTGACATATTTTGAGTGGGAGCTTGATGAAACATTCTCATATGTGATTGACATATTGTGAATGGTATTTTGATATTAATAATTATTAGATAATACTAAGTAGATGAAGATGAAAGAATATTAAACATTGAAATCTATCAAAATAGATTGATATGTTTAATAGCATTAAGTTGGAATCTTTTCCTAGATTGAATTCTAAAAAAGTTCAGAATGGAACAAATTAAGGATAAAGTTCTTACTTGTCTAACTAGGTGAAGCATCGACATAGTCTCGGTACGATGATGGTTAAAAGAAGAAAAAGATGTATAACATCTACTATACCTCAGTTATAGGTTTCATCTTATAAAACCATGTTGTATAATCGACATAATATGACCCAAGTTCTTATTCAGAAGAATAGGTTCTGAAGTGATATCTGTATGAATCACTAAACAAGAAGTTAAGTATAGTCTTCAGTATCTAGAGAGAACTGAAGGTATACATCTGATCTATAAAGGATGGTGAACTTCTGATCTATAAAGGATGGTGAACTTGAGCGTAAAAGGGTTACGCTGGGAAGTTCCAACCAATCTAGATGATTGGAAATCTCACACCTATATGTTCCTTAGAATAAGAGAAGCATGGTTAGAAACCGAAGTGGTATTTATTTACATTGACATAAGAAGTATATGATTACTTCAAAGGTATAATATGCAATGTTACGGCTAGGGAAGTCTATATTCCCACAGAGTGTGTTCCTCATGACAATGAAATCGTCACGTCATAGCAGAAGAAACAAAGACAACACTCTATCGCCTAAATATTTACACTGCAAGGTTATCATATGATGATAAGAAGAATGTCAAATTAGATGACATTAACAATTCGCAAAGACATAAGGATCTAAATAGTACAATCCATAGTCAAAACCTCTTCCATGAGAAAGTATGATCAGAACAACAAAATGGTTATGGTGTAATGTTCAAATGCAGCTAGTTTATTTGTAATCTAGTACAAGTGTGAGACTGTTGGAAATATGCCCTAGAGAAAAATAATAATATAGATTATTAACATATTTTATTAAGTTCATAATAAGTTTTATATCATGCTATAACTGTATTGATAGAAACGTCAATACACGTATGATATGTAAACCACCAGTCCCTAATAATCCTCTAGACACTAGTTTATTGGTCAATCGATGATCGATATTTCCTGATCATGGACATTTATGTCAATTAACAATAGGATTATTTCATTACGTGAATGAAATGATGGACATACCCAACACAGGAATTATAACACGATCAAGTCATGATGTTCACCATTACAATGACTGAAAAACGTAGTAACCAATTCCTTAGACTTTGAGACCATATTTAATCATTGTCACCCGAGAGTGACTTGATTGCATCAAACGTCACTCGGTGAAACGGTAATCATAAAGGTGTCTTAAGATATTCAGAGGAGCATGTAGAGATGTATGTGTCAAGAGCAAAATTTGTTCTTCCGTGTGACAGATAGATACCCTTGACAGATAGATACTCTTGGCCCGCTCGGAGCAAAATTTTAGATACTCTTGGCCCCCTCGAAGCAAAATTTGAAATATTCTGGGTCCGCCCCTAACTCAAAGGCTCCGACTTTGTCTGCGTCAGTACCATAGACTTCCTGTTGGACCATCCAACAGGTCATAGGTCATGCTATTCGTGTGTGGCCCACCCGGAGGCGGGCGAAACGTAATCGCCGTTCATGTCACTTGCCAAAGCGAGACCTTCCGATATGCACCTGCCTCCAAAATCTCAGGATCAGGGTCATTGACTCCGGCGATGACCAGCGCCGAAACTTTCTGTCTTGGATATGCATTATCACCACGTAGCATGGACTTATTCTGACTTACAAATTAAAAAGAAATCACAGAAGTTTAGGAGGTTACCAAAATTTTCGCGCTGACTGCTGACCGACTCAACAAACTTAGGAGTCAGGAGACATCTAGTGTACAACTCTTGGTCGGTTCGTCCCCGTCACGGCGGCGGCGCAAGCAGAACCCATAAACACTAACCGATCTCTCCCGTCTCGTACGTCCGATCAACGGACACGAAGATCGATGGGGACGCACCGGCAAGGCGGAGATCGCCTGAGCGCTCTCCCCGCCAAGGCGCTCGAGCGCATCCTCTCGCACCTCCCGTCCGACGAGGCCGCGCGCGCCTCTACGCTCTCCCGCCGGTGGCGCGGCGTCTCGGACTCCGTCCCCGTCGTCGACCTCGTCGACGGCAAGCTAGTCCATCTGAGGGGCCCCGGCTGGCGCTTGCCGCTGTGCTTCGACCAGCAAGTGACGAGCGCGGTCCTCTCCAAGGACCCGGGGACGCCGATCCGCGTCTTCCGGCTCCGCGCGCTCCAGGCCCCCGCCGACATGCTCCACCAGTGGATCCTCATCGCGGCCACCTCCGGCACCGAGGAGATCGACCTCGAGCTGCGGTACCGGGGATCCTCCCGCCGCACCATCTGCCCTTTCGGCAGGTCCGCGAGGGCCTCGGCCGACTTTGGCGACGACGTCAGGGGCAGCTACACCAAGACGCCGCGCCAGCTCTTCTGTTGCTATACGCTGCGCCGCCTCCGCCTGGCCAACTGGACGCTCGACCTGCCCGGGGGCGTCCTCTTCGCCGCGTCGCTGCAGACGCTCTGCCTCAAGCGGATCATGGCGCGGGGCGAGGTGCTGCAGCAGCTGGTCGCCGGCTGCCCGTGCCTCGCCGACCTGACGCTGGAGGAGTGCCCCGGCGTCACGGATATTACCGTCGGCAGCCCCCGCCTGCGGAGATTCGCCATGGTCTGCTGCCACAACGCCACCAGCGTCGTCCTGCCCACCGAGCGCCTGCGGTCTCTGCACTACAAGGGCTGCCGCCCGTATGACCTGCAGTTCCTCGACGTCCCGACTTACGACGATGTCACGTCCATGACAGTCGATATCTGCGACGACCTCACATGTAAAGGGTCGCACGAAGTTGCTCCGGTCTTGGAGCTCATCAGCCGGTGCAAGAGCCTGACGTATCTACACCTTGCCCTGCGCCCGTCCATGACTTGCTACAGCAGCGAGTTCATGGCGGTCGCCCACGGCCTATCCAAACTCAAGCAGCTGGTCCTCAAGGGCTGCATGGCCACGGAGCATGCCATCCGGTCCGTCACCCTCTTGCTCGTCGACACCCAGCATCTGGAAGTGTTGACGCTGTTTCCTCTGGGCCCCAAGCGCCCCAAGAAGAAGTTTGACTGCAGCGATGACGATTCAGATTCGGACGTGGACGAGAGCTGCTCCATCGACAATGGCGATGACGATGGCCATGACTACAAGAATGGCGATGGTCATGACTATTATAATGGCAATGACGAAGGCCACAACTACGGTAATGGCAGTAATGGCCACAACCACGACAATGGCGATGGCCACAACTACGGTAATGGCAATGGCCACAACTACTACGATGATGATGGCGACTACGACAATGAGGACTATGATGATGACTACAACTATGACGATGCTGATGACAACAGCAATGGAGAGAACTATAATGATGGCGATGACTATGAAATGTTCAGGGACATGTGGCGGATGGGCATCCCTTGCTTCAGTCATAGCCTGAAAAAGATCACCATTGCAAAGTACAGTGGGAGTGGCCTAGATAGGATACTTGCAAATTTTCTGCTGTCAAAAGGCAGAGCTTTGGAGGAATTCACGGTGACCTTATCAGCTCAACTCTCTCCACACAAGGAGGAGATTGCAACGGAGTTTAGATCCTGGCTATGTAATCCCAGTGCCACAGTAACTTGCAAATAGACGGCAATAACAAATATATATTCAATTGCTTGAATAAAATTCTCTGTCAAATTCACTTATGACAATGCTATCGACATATATATTATTTTCCACGCAACAGTAATTCTACATGAGTGGCAATGTTACAATGGCATCCACATAACTATCTAGTACCAAGCTGAGTACGAAAAACATAGTATGATTTATTGCATTATTTACAGCAGCTCATTAAGTTTCCTATACTACAGAGCTTGAAAAAAGGTTCTTTATTCAGACATGGCAGGATACAGGAACAAACCTTCATATGGCGACGCGACGATTCTTTTATAGTGATTTGGCTGTTGCAATGACATTTTCTACCGTCAAACCAAGCTCTTTGTATATTTTTCCAGCAGGAGCACTTGAACCAAAACGGTCAATGCCAATCGCTTTGCCCTTTTGTCCGATATACTTCTCCCATCCCAATGTGACACCAGCTTCGATACTAATCCTAGAAGTAACCTCACTTGGGAGGACACATTCCTTGTATTCCTCTGACTGCTCCTCAAACAATTCCCAGCAAACAAGTGAAACAACCCGTACCGATTTCCCCTCCTTCCTCAGCTCATCTGCAGCTTTTGCTGCGATCTCAAGCTCAGAACCTGTGCCAATCACAATGAGGTCCGGTTTGTTGCCTGAGGAGTTATCAGAAACAACATATCCTCCCTTTGCAACGCCTTCGACTGATGTACCTTCCAGCTGTGGGAGTTTCTGCCGAGAGAGAGCTAGGATAGAGGGCCTTTGCCTGTTAATAACCGCAATCCTGTAAGCCCCAGAAGTCTCGGTACCATCAGCAGGTCGGAGCACTAATATATTTGGCATTGCTCGGAGACTGAACAACTGCTCAACTGGCTGATGGGTTGGCCCATCTTCACCAAGTCCAATGGAGTCATGAGTCATCACATAGATCACTCCTGATCCACATAATGCCGAAAGACGAATAGGAGCTCGCATGTAGTCAGTGAACACAAAGAATGTTGAACAGTAAGGTATTAGGCCAGGGCTATGTAGGGCAATGGCATTAGAAATTGCTCCCATCGCATGCTCTCTAACACCAAAACGGATGTTTCTCTCTTCAGGAGTGTCCTTTTGGAAATCACCAAACATCTTAAGCAAGGTCATATTTGATGAAGCAAGATCAGCACTACCTCCAAGAAATCCCGGTATTACTTTAGCAAGAGCATTCAAGCACTGTTGAGATATGTTCCTAGTTGCATCAGCAGGGCTTTCAGGAGTATACTTCTGCAAAACAAACAAACGAGCAAAGACGCACTTATGTATCATTCTCACACTTGATGGAATATTGAGCAGACAAGAATCTTAAAGTTCAGAGAACTCACTGGCAGAGCACTATCCCACCCAGAGGGCAGCTCCCCTGAAATAATGCTATTCAGCTCTGCAGCCTCCTGCTGGTATTTCCTTTCATATTCTGCAAACTTTGCATTCCATTCAGCTTCAAGAGAAGCACCCTCACCAAAATGGTGACTCCAATGCCTGCAAGTGATGATTAATTTAGTCATACTTCATCATAGAACAAACTAAGTTCAATAGCATACTACTGTGCCATTGTTCAAAAAAAATGAAATGTAGAGCCTTTGTATCCAGACAAATCTTAAGTCTCTGCTGCAGAATAATTTTCAGCAAGGTTCAGAACTGAGAATTTCCAATACCATCTTCCAAACAGTACTATGCTCTCTAGCCAAGGCCATTTCCAAACAGTACTATGCTCTCTAGCCAAGGCCATTTCCAAATAACACACACCATTTCCTGACCAGATATATGTACTACTATTCTAAAACAAGTACATCATAAATGATAAAACCATGTTACCGATTGTATAAAGCATGCAACATCCAGATGAACTGCCAAAGGGAACCTCGCATCTTTATTCTGAGCACTTTCTATTGTACCATATTGCAGGACAGAACACATAGATTGTGAGTTTAATAAAGCGAAAGCACGAAATTTGTTTCTCCTATTCATATAGGGTCACTAGTATTATGGTAAAAATATATGCCAGCATTCATGTGGCTATCTGTGGCATCCCGCTAAAACCACTACTAGAAAATTGCGTTGTTTTTGTGCATTGCATCTTCATGACCGCATGCTCATGTCATCATGCCACATTGCATTTGAGCATCGTCATCATCATGCATGGTTTGTTTGAAAACTATTTTCGAAAAGGCTATTTTTGTTTTCTAAATATCTCCGTCTTAATTTCAAATCAGAACTCCGGTCTTTTCCTGGTCTGTTATTTGTCTAAAAACTATTTACAAAAGTCTTCAAAATTAAAACAGATAAAATAAATATTTAATAGGGGGAGGCAGCCAACCGACCAGGCCTAAGTGGCCCAGCCGGCCAGCCACCCACCACCCCCAGCAAACAAAACCCTAGCTACCCCAACTTCCCAACCCGCCGCCGCACTCTCTCTCTCCCACCCCGCCAACCACCTGCCAGCCACCACTCCTTTCCCGCCCACCCCCCCCACCGCTCGGCCCACCCACCGCCACGACTCGGTCGTGCACAACGTGCAGCGCGTGACCCCGCGCGGTGCACCTCACGTGGAACCCCCGGGAACCCCGCTCTGCGTTCGCCCCAGTCCCCACCAACCACGCGTCCCCGTCCCCGTCCCCGCTCGCCTCCCTCCTCTGCTCGCAAGCTCCGATGCCGCCAGGCGCCGCCGCCGCTGCCTGGGCCTCGCAGCTCGCCTAGGTGCCACCACACGCGGCCCAGCCTCTGCCGCGACGCGTTCCGCCCCGCCTTCACCGTCATCCCCTGTCGTCCTCTTCCGCGGCCGCCCTCTGTGCGTTTCCACGCTCCCAGCGAGCACCGCCGAGCTCCACCGCCCTCTGGCCGCAAGCTCGCAGCTCCGCCCCTCGCGAGCAGCCGCCACTAGATTCCCTCCTAGTCGTCCTCCTTCATCCAGGGCCAGCCGTGTCTCCATCGCCGCCCTCCGCCGGAGCCGGTCCCGCCGCCATCTGCGACTTCGGTCCCCGCCGCGGAGCCGCGCCCCCCGCCGCTCAGCTCGCCGTCCCCGCACCCGCTCTCCTCTCCGCGCCCGCTGTCTACCTCCGCCCCGCTGGGCCCCTTCTCCCTCGTAGCGCCAGGCGACCGCCTCTGTTTTCCCCCTGCGCGGATGCGTCGCCGCCACGTGGCCCCGGACGCTAGGCGCCGTCGCCCCGGAACCTCCCGACCGC
This sequence comes from Avena sativa, assembly GCA_916181665.1. Lineage (NCBI taxonomy): Eukaryota > Viridiplantae > Streptophyta > Magnoliopsida > Poales > Poaceae > Avena > Avena sativa. Next base: position 461,269,938 of record OV702297.1, on the reverse strand, counting down.
TGTCGAGCGTGCTCCTCGTGCTCCCCGACCGCGTCGCGCCTCGCCTCCGACCCGCGTCCTACCTCCGCCGCCTCTGCCATGCCGGGCCCGTGCCCCGACCTTCGTCGCCCCTGCGAGTCGCCACACGCACGAGCCGTCCCCGCCCGTCACTGGGTGTCGCCCTGCGCCAACCGTCTGCGTCTCCTTCCACCTTGCGCAGGGCACCGCCTCTATGCGCTTTGGGTCTGCAGGTGTATGCCTGCTAGAAGCTATGCACGAACAAGGAGCGTAGGACCCCGGTGACCCTAGTTTGGCCACCTCGGCAAGTTTTCTGGCGCCACTGCAGATGCAAGACCGACCCTGTAACTAGTGCATTGATCCCCTTCACCAAGATCTACTCTCGTTCGTGTTAACCGACGCTGCAACCGATGATCGAGATGAGACGAATACCCACCATGTGGACTCCAAGTTCGCCATCGGTAATCAAAGCCGAGATCCAAGCTCTCCGACCCGTTATCCGAAGAACGCCGACATTGAATCCAAGTTCGACACCCGGACCAGAAGACGACGAGACCCCGGACACCAAGACCTCCTTCACAGGCGAATCCGAAGCATCTCGTCGAACCCTCGGAGCGCCAAGTCCTTCTTCCTGCCGAGACCCTGGACGACAAGTCTCCTTCCCAGAAGCGTTGACGCCGGTATGACAAGTACTTCCCGCACCGATGCCCGAGGACCGGACGCCAAGGTCCCCTTCCCGGAGCGCCGAGTTCTCCATCCTGGAACGCCAAGATCGCCGACACGGAACGCCAAGTTCTTCTTCCCGAACGCCAAGATCGACCCGATACGCGGACCCGACAAGATCTTCGCGACGGCAAGATCGACACCGACCAGGGCGAACCCGAGGATCCTCCGACGCCGAACCAAGTCCTTCTTCCCGGAACGCCAAGCTCTCCTTCCGTGGTCCAAGACCGATCCCCGTCGAACCCTGTCGAACCCCGAACCCCCGGAACCAAGACCTTCGCCCCATGTGTGACCCCTTTATCCGAGACCCTATTTTTATAATATGACCTTATCAACTGTCGCATATTAAATTGTTCATGCATGCATACTTGTCTGTGGTTTGGGGGCATTATGCCGATTCACTTCATAATTAAATATGGAGTCTATATGCGGGCTATTCTGGGCTATTCTAGTCTTATTCCAGACTCCATTTAAATTGGTGTAGCAAACCGATGCCATGTTTCGCCCTGTTAATACAACATCTAAATTGCGGGGTATCTAAACAACTTGAACCTATTAATTAATTGTCGGGACCCCGGTTCCACTTAATATTGCCTAATTGCACCGCATCCATGCCATGCATCATATCATAATCATGCCGGATTTTCTGCCGTAGTATTAAATATTGCATCCGGTGTTTCTTCTAGTGTTTGCTTCTTCGCGGATTAGGCCGATGAGTTGATGCGAGTATCGACAAGTTCTCCGGATATGATCCTTCGGCAATGTTTCCCAGGCGAGCATCTCTCCCCCTTCTACCTATTTTGCATTATAGTCTTTATTTCCTTCCGTTGATCTATTGCTATCCGTGTCGCGATGCTTTAGTTTCCGAATACCAGTTATATCCCGTGCAGCCGCTATATTGCCTTGGACACCTCCTATTACCTGTGTTTGGTAGATAGCTAGCCTTGCGAGTCGTAGTTGCTTGCTCAGGTGCGATCTCGTGTTGTCAAGTCCCACAGTTGTTGAAATGCTGGCAGATGTTTATGGGGGGATGTTTAATGGTGGAGATGATCATGACTTTAAATACAACTATTAAATTGCTAGATATAACTAATGCAGAGGCATCGGTGGGCAATAGATGTTATTTGGTTCTTCCACGCTCACTTGTGTCCCGTAGGACCCCGAGTACTTGATACATGTTCCTTGATTTTTCGCACTATCCACATCCGGGAGGCCTTATGGACCCCCCTAGCAAGAGCTTGATTCATTTCTATTTCTTGGGGCCACAACTAGTTTGGGGTTTTATTACTATCCTGTACTTATGCCATGTTACTGCTTTATTTAAGATTGTGCGTGGAGCACCTGTACTGTTTTGGATCGCGCCACGTTTTCGCGGTATCGACAAGTCCAGTCACACTTCCGGGTTTCCAGTCGTTTACAGCCGTCGTCGCAAACCCTGGGTCCGTTCCGAAGCCGGCCAACTTCGTTGCGGGTAGCTTAGTGGGGTGGCCCCCTGAAATATTTTATGAATCCTGTGATCGCTTTGTCGTGAATGCCTCGTTGGGTTTTGAGTTGGTTTTTCCGAGGTTGATCGAGTGTGTGTTGCTATTTGTGCACCCTGTAGGATAAAACTTTCTAAAAGCCGTGTCCGCGGTTATGGACGACTTGGAGCACAGTATCTCGATCATAGACAAGCATAACTATAGTGCTATAAATTTGACTTAATATGTGACTAGTAATCAGCTTCACTACAATGGAATAGATATTAAAAAATGCCAACACTGCTAGATCTGGGTTGTTTTGCTATACCTGCCTAGTAAGTATTGCAACTCCAATGGAATGTGATAAAAGTGCCAACAACTGCTGGGTTTTGGGATTCCTCGGGACAATTATATCTGACTAGTAAATATTCCAACTACAACGGAATGTTAACCAAAACTGCCCACTACTTATGCTATCAGGATGACTCAAGCCCTATATCTGATTAGTAAGTGCTGCAACTATAACGGAATGAGTAAAATGCCAATTGTGTGAGTTTCTCGGTTTGACTTCCTCGTTCGGTCCCGAGGGGGAATACCAGGATGGGTATGTTTGGTGTTACTATCAGGTTAGATCCGGATAGGTCTTTCTTATCCCTCTCTAATAGCCGCCAGTTTTACCGAGTCTCTATAGGTTGTTTAGTGCTTCAGTCCACCATACCTATGTAGGCGAGAGCCGCCGAATTCTAGCCTCGCCATGTACTGGCCTCAGTACTGACGCTCCTCTTTTTCCTTTGCCCTTTGTCGGCACCCCTTTTGTTCTAGCAGGTTTGAGATCGACGTCGTTAGCAGGGTTACCCTTCGGCTTGGCCTGGGCAAGGTTATGAACGCCATTGGTTATTCTTCGGGGCTCTTAGCCCATTCGCATCTTGTCCGTACTCGGACGTTGTATCGTTTTTAAGGTGATTTGGATCTTTGAATTGTATATCTGTATTCTTGACTCATGGAGTCGTGTTGTATATATATCTGTTCTGTGGGTCCCATCGAGGACTGTTGTGTAATGGTATTACTTCGTTTTCCACCCGCACGAAAGTGCCTGGTGGACGTCCTTGAATCGTTTCTATGCGGGTTTGGCGGAAAGGGCTAAAACTTGCATAGGGCCGATTCGAGGGTGTTACACTATCTTGACCCTTTCTAGTCATCCACCCACCACAACAGGGTCTAGAAAAAAGAAATAGATGTCCACATTTGCACATATTTGAATTTCTTGACAACATAACCATTAGATTGTGATCACTGTGATGCACTGCAGCTAAGTTCAAAACACATTTCATTGCTGAATGCTGAGTACAACGTACCTTTTGACGTCATCGGGCACATGGAAAGGCTCATGATGCCAGAGAAGATTGTTTCTGGTTGCCTCCACTTCTTTGGAACCTAAAGCACTTCCATGAACACTGTGTGTGCTTGCCTTATTTGGAGATCCATAACCGATTGTGGTAGTCACCTGTATATACAAGACCGGTCTAAATTGTCTGATGAAACTGTATCAAAGTTACAAACAAAAGAAATATTACTAGCAGGAGGATCACCTTGATAAGAGTTGGCTTATCTTTGACATCCTTTGCCTTTTTTATTGCTGCACGGATGTCATCATAGCCAGTGTTGCCATTCTTAACCCAAATTGTATGCCATCCTAGGGCCTCATATCGAGCAAGAACATCTTCAGTGAAAGCAATATCCGTACTGCCATCGATTGATATATGATTGTCATCATAAAAGGCAATCAACTTTCCAAGGCCCCAATGACCAGCCAGGGAAGATGCCTCATTTGCAACACCTTCCATTTGGCAACCATCCCCAAGTATGACATACCTAGGAACATCAAGAAAAAAACGTATTACCCCTGTCCCGAGGCCCATCAGGTTGGTAATTATATTTTGTAATGCAAGTAAATATTGTTTACGTGTAATGGTCCACGATAGTGATATCAGGCTTGTTGAAACGAGCAGCCAGGTGTTTCTCCGCAAGCGCTAGTCCAACAGCATTTGCAAAGCCCTGCCCAAGAGGACCTACATAAGATGAGCACAGTTCAGCAAACATAGTTTTCTTTTTACAACAGAAAAGTAGAAGAGGGTAAACAAACTAAAAGGTTAACAAAATTTTCAAGAGGCAAACCTGTGGTGACTTCAACACCCTGTGTTTCAAAATTTTCTGGATGACCAGGAGTTCTGCTTCCCCACTGCCGGAAAGCTTTCAGATCATCCATCTGTAACAATAAACATGGCCACATAAATAACATAGGTGCAAATCATCTATGTGGTAGATATGATAAGGAGAAACATGAAGAACAGCTAGTGCAATAATTCAACTCTAGCTTACATGATAGTTTAATCATTATGAAATTGAAATCATGTTGATGTTCCATTTGCTGCTTCAAGTACACTAATTCTGCAACCATGTACAATCTACTTTCCTTCATTCTTTGCCAATTATTTCATATGTAATCCACTAGAGAGGAATATTATTACAAATAACCAATATGATTCTATCGGTTATAGTGTTTTCGATTATCATCTGATGGGAAAGAAAAACTTCACATTGCCAGCACATAAGGATTAGGATTTCCGGGCTTCTTAATCAATTGCTATAGTTCTACATGACTACAAGCATGGACAAAGTACTGTATAGGGAATTCAAACTTAAACTTAGGACGTTCAAACCATTCCCTATAAGAATCAAGAGATGGGTGGTACACAGGATCATGCTAACAGAAAGTACATAACTTTGACAAGGGACGAACTTCAGAGTTCACATAGATACAAAATGCACCACTAATCATTTTTGCGGCATGCTAAACCAATAGAACTTGATACCACTTAAATGAAATAATAGCCAAATGGTCACCAATCTTTAATTTACAACGGCCAAAAGATCATTCATATTCGGAAATATGACAATGTTTAATATACTAGCAGAAATGCAGAGTTCTGACTACCGACAAATACTTCCTCGAACAATTCGAACACATATGCAACAACAGTTTATGGAAAACTTATGTGCTGTGTAAACTTGTCATATAAAAACACAGTCTATTTCAAACTAATCTAAATATAGGAGTACCTGCTAGCTTATAATTAGATTTGTAATTAAACTGAATCTGTTCATCAAAATCAGCCGCACAAAACCCACACCTAAACCACCCCCACATAAATCAAATCACACAAAATTCGGAGCTCACCGTGACGCCTTCGTATCCGGCGAGGTGGAGCAGCGCGTACTGGAGCATGCATCCGTGGCCGGCAGAGAGCACGAAGCGGTCGCGGTCGAACCAGCCTGGGTTCCTGGGGTTGAACCGGAGGAACTCGTCGAAGAGGACGTGGCCCAGGGGCGCGCAGCCCATGGGGAGGCCCGGGTGGCCGGAGTTGGCCTTCTCCACGGCGTCCACGGCAAGGAACCGGATGGTGTTGACCGACCGCTCCACCAGCTCCGCCGCCGCCGCCGGCCGGGCGCGGAGCGCGGTCGCCCGTCGGCCGCCGGGTCTGTGGCCGACGGTCGGGCGACGGAGGAGGAGGAAGCCAGAGCCGGACGCCGCGGCGGCCGGCCTGGACGAAGGAGAGGTGGGAACGAGAGGCGGCGTCGCCATGGCTGGCTGGCTGTGCGAGGCTTCTCGGGCACGCACGCGTGGCTTGCTGGGGAGTGGAGTAGTGTCCGCGGCAGTGCGGCAACCTGGTCAAGGAAAGCTGTGAAATACTACGGTGGGAGCCACAACTGCACCACGTGCTTCCTCCACGTCTCCGGTTGTTCCTTCGTGAAACAATCCACGTCAACGAGAGGAAGTTGCATCGCTGTCCATTGCAATCTCATATGCACACAGAGACTTTCGCTCGGCCTACTCTGTGTAGCGTCACGCATGAAGAAATATCTAATCACGGAAATTCTGTTGCTTCCTTCGTTTAAATAATACTCCCTCCGATTTCAAAATATAAGATATTTTAGCTTTTTTAAATGGAGTGTTTTTAGTATCTAGTCACTTCAAATTTAGATGAACCTAGATCCTAAAAAGAGTCTAGGTACACTTTATTAACAAAGCTAAAACATCTTATATTTTGAAACGGAGGTAGTAATAGAAAATATATTTACAAGTTTAGCATAAATGCCTGTGCGTTGCAATGGGAAATACAATTACACATGTGAAATGTTGGCAACTTTTTTAATCAAGTAGCTCTAGATTTGCTGGACTATAAAATAATGCATATATTGGGTTTAATGTGCAATTAAATTAACTGTGTACCCTCCCACCAATTCACTTGTCCGTCCCGGTCTGTGACTCGGTGCCGCACAGGCAGGCTCTAACTCCCAGTCGTGAACGACGAAGCACAAAACAAAGCAGCTCCCAACTCTCCGTCTCTGCTGAACCACAATATTATCTGTCAATTAGGCTCAGAAAAAAAGGAAAAAAAGTATGAGGTGTCGTCCCCGAACAACCGAAACACCTCCCCACTATATGTTACTCCCTCCGGTCATATTATTGTTCTTAACTTTATGTAGATTCGGATGCATTTAGTTAAGAATTTAGACTAGATACATTTATATTTTGATAAAATTAAGAACAATAATATGGACAAAACACCTCCTCATTAATTCAATTCTCCAGGAAGCATTTGGTATGGATGTACCTTGTTCCTTTATCTCTCACGGCCACTAACTACCGGCAGCGGCTCCTTCACGGCAACAATGTGTGCCTAGCCGATGTGGCCACTACCGATAGACAATCGGGCTCAGCCTGCGACGCACCTTCATGGACTGCTCCCTCACTCTTTGTTGTCCCTTTTACCAGATTCGCCAAACTCCTGTCATTGGTCATTTCTCCTCCATCGGGGAACAGCTCTCTCATCTTGAAACAAGAGATGAGGAAAACAGTTTCAAAGATACTAAATGATGTATATAAATCTTAGCATCCATAATACACCAGACCTAAATACATAATTCATGTATATATTGTTATTTTTCCTATATGCAGAGCATGTTCTGCAGCAAAGAATTGGTAGACTTAGACAGCTGGGTTCAAAACATACTTGCAATGGCTCATTCTCATCGGTAGTGCCAAGCATATCATCGATTAAAATACGGGGCTCCTCGGGAGAACCTAAAGAAAGACACTTACCAAAAACGTTGGAAGCGAACTTCTGTTGGTTTATCTTCATGATCTGTCAAGCTAGTTAGTTGATTGGAGAATCACGTTTTTCTGGTTTTCCACGATTGCAACATCTATGCCTAATAATAAATTCATGTGAGAAACTGGCAATTGATCGAATCTACAACTGAGCACCAGCGGACAGACAATTTTGAGCAAACTGCCATTAACCGACAAAAGATTTTCCAAACTCGTTTCAACTGAAGTTTGAGTCGATGCAGCACCACCCTCATTGGAACATCTGTCCGCCTAAAATATAGCTATTCAGTCCAAGTTGTAAGCAGACTGCACTGTGTGGAGTCCCGTCTTCGCATGAGACCACGGAGCAAAATCTTACCACCGGCACCAGATGTGCTAATTGAGATAATGCGAATACGTTAAACAGCATATCCAGTAAAGAAAGCATGAACCTATTTAACAGGCAAATAAATAAGCATGACGTACTGATTTTGCGTCAAAGGAACCGCATACTGCATGATCTCTTCCATCATGACGCCTTGCGTCCTTTCATCATCACACTACTCTAAAACTCTCTAGTGGTATCAAACTGTAGGTATAATTTTAGTAAATTGTAATCGAATACATCCATTAAAACCATATATAGATTGGTATAGCACCTGAATAACATGGAAACCATATGATGGGTGGAGAGGTCAACCACGGGTCAATAAAAATCAGAAACAATAAACGGAATCCTTTCTCCAGAGATGCATTCTATTTCTACATTTCATGGTTGCCATTCTGATCACGAACACATTACTTTCATGATAGTTTCGTCAAGCTCCGAAGCCATCTGGCTTCTTGTTCCACTTTAACCACTTGTAAATCCTAGATCAAAATAGAAAATCTTCAGACAGATAAGTGGTGCTTGGTAAGAGATGGGTACACCAGCGGCAAACTCTCCAAGTCACATGGACCTTCAGGCTGAGGCACATGAATCAACAATCAAAGCGTCGAAAGTTGAACCTCTTGTGTTATGATGCCTAATGGCTTCTTCAAAGATTTAACGACATGGAGGTTAAAGTGCATCAAGCAGAGGTAAATTGTGTAAGTCACATGGACCTGGAGGCCAAAGCGCATCAATCATCTGTCCAACATGCTGCACATGGCGTATTTTTTGCCAAATCTGACTTTTTTGCGAAACTTCAACCGAATCTGACCCCTCCCTGAAACTAATTCGGAATCTGACCCCTAGGGTCGGCACCATTTTAAACGGAGCTGAAGTTATACAGGTCGACGCCAACACGTGACAAAAGGAGGGCAACCTAGGGAGGTCGGCGCCGTTTTAAATGGAGCCGACCTCCTTCGGTTCGATTTTCTGATGTGTTGACGCCGATCTATACAACTTCGGCTCCATTTAAGATAGCGCCGACCCCAGGGGTTAGATTCCGAATTAGTTTCGAGGAGGGGTCAAATTCGGTTGAAGTTTTCAGATTTGGGTAGATTTGGCAAAAAAAAATACGCACATGGCACCGGAGCTGCAATCTTGCACCACCTGAGTCCTCGCAATAATAAGACAGTAGTACCAAATTGCTCATACACCCCCTTCGATTTAAGACAAATCTAGAGTATGCCCTGGATCTATTCGAGACAGGTACCAGACCAACCTCCGATCAGGTCTAGAGTTGGGAATCAGACGACAAGCAAAACACCAACCTACTATTGCTCCTGAGTCCTGACCAGGCGCAGAGTCGCACCCCGCCCACGGCCACCAACCCATCGCTCTACACCTCAACAACGTCGAGTGTGAAGGGCCTAGAAACGGTTCTCGCGACCCTATCCCCCATGTCCATGCAGAGGAGGTGGCCGATGTTGGGGACGCCCACGAGCAGGGCCACAGCGGGTAGCAGCCCGTCAATGATCCAGCCGGAGATGAGGTGCCACACCTGATCTGCCGAAGGCATGGCGAGGTGGGAGGATGGGGCTTCCGACCGGCCGGATGGGAGGTGAGCGGCGGCAAAGCCCTCCAATCCCTGATGCAGTGGCACCTCTGGGAGTGGGCTCCGTCTTCGTGGCCACTAGTCGCACCGCCTTCTAATCCCCGTAGTCTGTCTCACGCGGCGGAAGCGGAGACAAGCTGGTTCCTCCACATTACCCCGTCGACAGACCAAGGGCAGGTTCATGTACGCGCTCTTCCTCCAGTGCCCCTGTCCCAAGTGCGTGACCGCATCGGGTCCCCGCGCCAGACCGCCGGCAAGCCGCCCGGAGTGAAAAATGCGAACAAAACAGGAAAAAAAATGCCTCGCTCCCTGTCTCGCCCCCCGCACGGGCGAGCAGGGGCAACCAACACCGTCGCTGCCTACCTCCCCCCATCTCCCTCCTCCTCCGCCGCCGTCGGCGCCTGCTGACGGGCGAGGCCCGGACAGGGCCGGTGGCGGCACCCTCTGCCTCTACCCTCTCATCGCATGGGCGCGCACGGGGCGGCTCCGGTCGGGTGATGTGCCTCGGGAGCAGGTGGCGTGGCTCTGGCCAAGAAGCAAGCGAACGCCAACGCTGGGAGACTGCGGGGCGGCATGGTGAGCAGCGGGGAGGCACGCTACATGGTGGGGTGGTGGCCGGTCCGCCCAGATCTGGGGCCCTACGAAGCCCATCTGGCCGCCCCAGATCTAGCCCTACGTGGCCCATCTGGGTTGTCGGTGGGCTGGCCTGCCCGTGACCGCGTCTGCTCCAGGTGATGATGGTGACGTTAGCTCGATGGTGGGGATGGTGGCGATGGCGACCAGCTTGTTGCAGCGCGGCGCCGGTCTTTATGGGCTTGATCTGGGCTCGGCCGGTCCCTATTGGAACTGGTGTGCCTCGGCGGAGCTTTACGGGTTTTGGACCTGGCCGGATCCGACTGGGATTGGTGTGACTTTGTTGCTGCGTCTGGTCGACTACTGCCAAGGTGGTGGAGGTAGTTTCCTCCCGCGCGGTCGTGGTACTGTCGTCCCCGAATCTGGCTATCTTTCACCCCGTCCATCTGGCCTCGTGTTGTTGGATTTGGTGACACGGCGATGGCGACTTCCTAATCGTGATGGCGCATGCTGGTGGGCGGAGAGTTCGGTGGTTGAGGCTTCGACCTCGTGGGGCTCGTGAGCAACGAATCATCCGGGGGTTATGGATAGGTTTTTTTTGGGAGAAATCCTTGTCGGCGAGCCCGACACTGGCGTTGTGCTGCCTCTGGGTGGCACTATTCCTTCCTGGAGGGCATCGTGGCTACCCTTCATCCACCTCCCTCTGTGTGCCGAGGGAAACTCTAGGGTCAGCACGCTGGCCCGGGCAATAGCATTGTCGCTTCCTTCTTGAAGGTGCTGCTTGGTACTTGATGATCTGGTGCTAGGAGCTTGGTGGAACATCTTTGGAGGGCGCAGCGGTTGGGGGTCTCCTTCACTTAGTTGATCCGCCCCTGTCTCCTTTGTTTCTTTTTTTCCTTTCCTTTTGGGCATGTGTTTACTGCTGCCCCAGCATCTATTCGTGTGGTGACTCATTGTATCTTGTGGTTGCTATATTAATATAGCAGGGCAAAAGTATTTTGAGAGCCACCCGGAGTGGTCAGGTGGCACTGACCCAGCCGCCTGTGTGGATAGGTAGAAGGAGCAGCAGGTCGGGGTCTTTTTCCCCCCTGAAGGAACCGTTCAGATTAACTCAACAGTGGCATGGTAGGTAATATCTCTGAAACGCCAGGGGTAAAATCGTCAAAAAAGGTTGGTCGATAGAAGCGATCCTTCCTTTACTATTAGGTATATAGAATCTAAAATTAAATTCTGGGCATAGTCTTTTTTTTAAACGGGAAAGGTCCCGAAGGACCTAGGAGTTCCATTCTAGTGGTGGGTGTACATATACAAGGAGGTCCAGAAAGAAAAGGGAAATTACAACCCGACCCCAAATTTTTGTAGGAAACACCCTAACAGAGATTGCAAAAACGTAATCGAATCCTAGCTTGCCACCAGCGATAAACAGCGACGAGGTAGCGCCACCTCTGCACCAGCTGGGGACGAAACCACTTGGTTGGGCGAGGGACTTCAGGGCTACTCCGCAGCCAAAGAAGATCATTCCGTAGAGGATAGAAAGGCTCGCGCAACCCTCATTAGCGAGCACGGCGTGGCCACACACCTGGCCTCAGATAGCGGCGGCAGTCCGTCGTCGTCGCTTGGAGAACACCGTGGAGAAAAAACTCTAGAAGCTCCCTAGAGCCCTGCACAGCAGCAGCAGCACACATCACGCTCACGTCCACCTCCTCGCCGCCACGACATGCCAGGTGTTCCCGCGCAGCAAGTGGGCTACCAACAGTAGTACAGCAGTCGCGCGTGATGAAGAGGGAGTTGGTCGTCCGCCTTCGCCCTTCCTTCTTGATCTCCTTCCCGCCATGATCCGCCAGAAGAAGAAGAGAAGCAGCAGCAAGCCAAAACTACTGCATGCCGACATCGCGCGCATACACCAACAGGGAATCACTCCCGCCATGCCCCGAACCGCATCTCGTCGTGCTCTCCACCTCCGCCTCCAAGGCCGGCTAGAGGAAGATAGAAGAACACCCCGACGACGAGGTAGAGGAAGCAGCCAACAGTGGCTTTATTGAAAGATGTGGTGGTCGTCATTGTCATCCCTGGCCAGAGGAGATTAAGGATCACAAGGACAAACCCTACTCTCCAGATTTGGCCGCACCCACCTGGAGCACCCACATCGACATGCATAAGGCCCACTACCGGAAAGAAGCCGCAACACCTAGACCTAACTACTCCGGCGCCACCTCCTGCCCATCTCCGACCGGCAATTCCGGCGGAGAGGCCATGGGAAGTGCCCGCCTTTCGGTGGAGCTCGGTCAGGAACATGGGGTGGGGGAGAGAGCCGAGGAGGACTACACAAGTATTGTCTTACAAGTATGCAAAAAATGCAAAAATGCATCCGGTTTTTTTTATATTATGGACAAAACAAACATGACAAAATCTGATAAAATTTGAAGATTTGAAATTATTCTTACTCAGATCCACATTTTTATCAATTTTTTGTGTAGATCACAGTACAAATTATTTAAAATTGATATTTTACATGTTGGTGGGTTCCATCATTGGCTAAATCTTAAAAAAAATCGGGTTAGTAGCACGAAGAGCACCTTGGTCGTCACATTGGATCTCTCGTTGCATCCGCATACAGCGTCATCACACAGGTGAATGGGGAGCGTGTGCAACGTGGGCCGGTGGAATAGGCCACATGCCATTCTTCTTCACCTGGTCGCGCTACCAATGTTGTCGTTTCTAGGACTCCTCCTGGTGGCCGAGGCTCTTCTGATATGAAATCTTCCTATAAATCTTTTATTTCCTTTTCTATCCTATTTATTACTTCAAAGTTAGTAAATAATGGTATTAATTTGAGTAGCAATGAGAAGAAAGTTTATTTTTGATTAATGCTCCGAGACACATGGAGTATGACCGTTTAACGGTTACTCCTAGGGTCTCTAGCAAGTTGGATGCCTTACAGATAGACGAGGAAGAGTTGCATCCCACATAGTAGATGGTCAACTGCTTTCATACTTAGTTGGTGAGATGTCGAAGGTGGTCTTTGACAAGGCATGGCTTAGTTCTATATGTACTTAAAGCTTCCGACCGAAAGTGGAAGGGATCCATATCCAAAAAAGTTCATATGTCTCACAAGAGATAGAGTGTGTCAAAATCTCCAATTCTTTCCGAATGAATGACATGTTTTTGAATAGCAAAGATCTTTAAAAATATGGCTAAACATTTTTTCTTTGCTGATTATATAAGGGATCATAAATTGGATTTTTTGGATATTTCTAAAATGGCTAGATGAGATTTCTAGGTGAGTCATCTTAATAGTCTTTCTGCTGGGATAGACTTCACTTGGATTGTCCATCCACCACGTGAAAGATCAGGATGCATCTTACTTGACATTAGAACAGAGTCTATGGATGTTTTTGGTTAGTTCGGTAGGAGATTACCATATTAAACTTCACATCCGTAACAAGACTGATAACTTCACAGGGACTCTTGTTGCCGTGTATGGTGCAGCCCGAGATGAGTTTAAGGCTAACTTTCTCCATGAGTTGGTTAATCTGGCAAATGATAATCCATACCATATTTTTATAGGCGAAGACTTTAATTTGCTAAGATTCTCTCATAAGCAAATTCATGGATAGTTTGACAAGCATTGGCCTCTTTTATTGAATGCTATTATTGACAGTCTTAATTTATGAGAGCTATCTATGATCGAAAGACAATTCACTTGTGTGAATAGTTGAAAGGAATATGCCACGAGAGGCAATAATAAGTGGTTATTATCTTATTCTAAGTTTATAATAAATGTATATTTCTCATGCTATAATTGTGATAACCGGAAACATTAATACATGTGTGTTTAATAAACAAATAAAATGTTCCAAGTAATGCCTCTCATTACACTAGCTTGCTGATTAATAGATGATCAAGGTTTCCTGATTATGAACATTGAATGTTGTTAATGACAAGGTCATGTCATTGGAGAATAATGTGATGAACATTCACCCACGGTAGGTTTAGCAATACGATCATGTCTTCAAAGTTTATATTGCTATCTTACATGAAATAACACTAATCCTTAGACCATGAGATCACGCCAATCACTAACACTGGAAGAGTACTTTGATTCCATCAAATATCACATCATAACAGGGTGATTATAAAGATATTATTGGTTACATATAAAGTGTTAGTTGAGCATCATGGATCAAGAGTGGGATTTTTCCATCCAATGACAGAGAGATATACTATGCACCCTCTCGGTGATATTACATTGACATCGCTTGCAAGCACGTGACTGGCTCACGAGAATGTTATATCATGGAACGAGTAAAAGAGTAATTGTCGGTAATGATATCGAACTAGGTATGGATGATAATAAATGATCGGGTCTCAGACAAGTAAAATATCACGAAACTAAATGAATTGGTTACTACGAAAAAGGTTCACGCGATCACTAGTTCATCGTTGAATAAGTGGGAGTCGTTATAGATCTCCAGATCCCGCTAATAATTATTGATCAGAGAGAGTCTCGATCATGTTAACTTAGTTCATGAACCGTAGGTTGACACACTTAAGGCTCTCCGATGCATTCGAGTGCATACGGAACACAGGAGAAAATACTGGACAACGCAGAAACTATTTTGTTAAAACTACCGGAATAGTTTCAGTGTGTCGAAATATTGCAAAGGAATAAATTATTAATGTGTTCATTAAATGAAGTACTCACTAAATGAAGTGTTCATTAATTTGAGTGGCATTAAACCAAGTGAATTAAAAGTGTTTTAATGGAAGGACTCTTGGTTTTTGAGTTGAGAATTATGAGAATAAAAGTGACCCTTTGTTTTTGTGAGTGGAGTGTACACCCACATGAATGAGGGAGAGGTGGGGGCACATCCTTTGGCCGCTGTCCATGGGAAGGGTTGCCCCTCCCCCTATAAAAGGAGGTGGTGGATACCCCTCTCACTCACTCCATTCCATTCCCTCTCATATGCCCTTTGGTTGACATCTTCTCCCCTTTGCTAGCTGATCCACTATCACGAGTACGGTGCTTAGGCGAAGCCCTGCCCAAGACCTTCTCCACCATTACCACCACCATGTCGTAGTGTTGCTAGAGTTCCCGAGGATCTGCTGCCCAACTGGAGCAAGGGACGGAGGTCGTCATCATGCTGGACCTGTGACTGATTACGGAGGCGCTGTCCGTTTGTGGCGCTGAACATCTTTGCGTCCTTGAGGACGAACGAGTACATTCTACATGAGCCACATTTGTTTGCGGGAATGTTACCCCGCTTTCGGTCTTCGAGGCTGAGTCCTTATAAAACCGTTACAAGTATCGCCTAGATTTGATCTTGGCAGTTGCAATCATAAGATTTTTTTTGTTTTCTATGCAACAAACCCATCAGTGATATCAGAGCTATGTAATCCGTATATGCTTTGTAAGGTTAGAACACATGGAGATATGGATGTTGATGATCATGTTATTGCATACATTCATGTATTTTGGATCATGGTGGCATGTTAGAATGAAGCGGCCCGAAATAACTTTACATGTCCTCGTACATGAGACTTGTCCCACGCTTGACATGCAACTCGTATTGCATAAGTGGCTCCACGGGTGTTTATATGTCCTAGCATAGTCATGATCTAATTTACAATGGTTTTCTAATAACTTGATTATCACCGTTGTGGTTGAAGTTCGTAGGTAGAATGGTTCTTTCCTAGAAAGCCCACAGCCAAGTAAAATATGCAAAAATAAATTAGAGGCGTCTAACTTGTTTTTTGTAGGGCATATGATGTGATATGGTCATTGATACAAAAATTGTTGTATGCAATGAGATTTATTGTAAGTTAAACAACCAGCATGAGCCATTTGGTTGTCTTTTTCTTTTTATGGCATGCATGCTATATATATCCATGAGATGGACCTTGGTGCCACGCTGGTGGAATGATGAAGATCATACTATGACGCACAAGATAGAGATCGAATGTGAAAAGGACCATATCATATCACATTATTCTTGCATGTGATGTTTATTCTTTGATGCATCTTATATTGCTTTGATTTGATTGCCACGGTAGCATTATAAGATGATCCCTCCCAATAAATATCAAGATAATAATATATTCTTTCTTAGTATGCACCATAAGTAAGTTCATCATTTCGAAGCATCATGTGATGATCGGGTGTGATAGACTCTACGTTCACATACAATAGGTGTAAGCCAGATTTACACACGTGAATACTAAGGTTCTACTTGGCGAGCCTAGCATGCACATACATGGACTCGGAACATGAACCGAAAGATAAAGCACGAGCCATATGAATGATATGATGATCATATGATGCTCGACATTGCAGCTGCACCACCTCACGTGATGATCAGTCATGGTGTAGTGAATTTGTTTCATGTAATCACTAAAAATGACTAGAGGGATGTCATTTTTGAGTGGGAGTTATCATAGTAAATTTTGAATTAACTTGAACTCTATCTATTATAAACCTAGTATAAATAGTCTTTGCAAATATATTGTAGATCATGGCACCCATTGCGTTCCATTTTAATGCATTCCTAGATAGAGAAAAGCTGCAAGATAATGGGTCTAACTTCACCAACTAGCAACACAACGTGAGGATTATCCGCGCGGGCATGAAGAATTCCTTTGTACTAAACGATCCATTAGGTGATGCCCCTGCAAATGATGCAACTCAGGATGAGCGCAATGTGTATGACACAAAGTATGATGACTACATTCTTGTCCTGTGTGCGATTCTCTAGTCACTAGAGCATGAACTCCAAAAGCGATTTGAGCTTGCTGATGCTATGGTGGCGGAACTCAAAACCATGTTTGGGGACCAAATCCGTGCTGAGATATATGAGATCTCTAATAAGTTCTTTATGATGGCTTCATAGCATGGAAAACAAAAAAATTCTACCTCAAGAATGAACAAAACCCAGATCTAATCTAGATAAAAGCCAAGATCTAATCTATTAGACATGTGCAACGAGATAGATCTGTACTAACCCTTGTAGATCTGAAAGCCTTGTGCGAGATCGGATCTCGTGGTTGATGTAGACGATCACTTGCCGATCTCAAGATCGAGTAGACGATCCTTCCGGCGCCGCGTTCCGGTAGCGCTTCCGCAGTCGGTCACACGTGCGGAGTCGATGCAGACCTTCCTCTCCCCGTTCCAGCGAGCAGCGAAGGTAGTAGATCTCTCCACGGAATCCCAGCAGCACGACAGCGTGGTGGTGGTAGTGGAGTAGAGAATTCTGCAGGGCTTCACCTAAGCTTGAGCAGAGCGAAGGAGGAGGAGAGAGGCGGCTAGGGCAAGAGTGGAGGGGCAAGGGGGGTGGCGCCTCCACCCCTCTATATATAGAGGGAGGGGTGCGGCCTAGGGTTCCCACCCCTAGGCCCACCTCCTAGGGCCGGCGCACAAGGGAGAGGGGGGAGGGAGTTTCCTCCCCCCCCAAGTCTTCCCCTTTCCTTTCTTGGTTTTCAAGTAAAGTCCACAGAACCTTCTAGTACTTTCCGGAACATTCCGAAACCTTCTAGAATCCCCATATAAACACTCCGGAACATTTCCGAACCTAGAAAATGATCTCCATTATATGAATCTTATTCTCCGGACAATTTCGGGTCTCCTCGTGATATCCCAGATCCAATCTGAGACTCTGAACAACATTCGGTCTCCAATGCACATTCCATATCTACCTAAACAGCATCGAACCTTAAGCGTGTGACCCTACGGTTCGTGAATATGCAGACATGATGGAGTCACCTCTCCGATCAATAACCATCAGCGGGATATGGAGATCCATAATGGCTCCCACATACTCAACGATGACTTCGTGATCAATAGAACCATTAACATACGAAACCAATTCCCTTTGTCACGCGATACTCTACTTATCCGAGGTTTGATCGTCGGTATCTCCATACCTAGTTCTACCTCGTTACTGATAAGTACTCTTTACTCGTTCCATGATATGTCATCCATTGTGACCTAGTCACATGCTTGCAAGCTAACTAGATGACATTCCACCGAGAGGGCCCAGAGCATATCTATCCGTCATATGGATGGACAAATCCCAATCTTGGTCCATGCACTTCAACACATACTTTAAGAATACCCAATGACACCTTTATAACCACCCAGTTACGAAGCGGTGTTTGATGTCATCAAAGTACCCATCCGGTGATGGTGATTAACATAACCTCATGGTCGAAGGATTAGGTTACTATGCATTTGAAAGCTTGTAGCAATACGAACTTAATGACTTGATCTTATGCTACACTTACTATGGGTGTGTGTCCATCACATCATTCTCCTAATGATATAACCTTGTTATTAATGACATCCAATGTCCATGATCAGGAAACCATGATCATCAATTAATCAACAAGCTAGTTCAACAAGAGGCTTACTAGGGACTCTTTTATGTTTACAAAACACACATGTATTAGTGTTTCCTTATAATACAATTATAGCATGGGATGCAAACATTCATCATAAACACAAAGATATAATAATAACCACTTTTATTATTACCTCTTGGGCATATCTCCAACAGTCTCCCACTTGCACTAGAGTCAATAATCTAGATTACATGGTAATATACCTAACACCCATGGCGTTCTGGTGTTGGTCATGCTTTGCTCTAGGGAGAGGTTTAGTCAACGGATCTGCCACATTCAGATCAGTGTGTACTTTGCAAATCTTTATGTCACCATCTTGGACATATTCGCGAATAGCATGGAAACGTAGCTTGATGTGCTTCAGCTTGCTATGTGACCTTGGCTCCTGTGCATTAGCTATGGCACCTGTGTTGTCACAGTAGATGGCCATCGGGTCCAACGCACTAGGAACCATGCCAAGTTCAGTAATGAACTCCTTCATCCATATGGCTTCTTGTGCAGCCTCCGAAGCAGCTATGTATTCCGATTCAGTTGAAGATTTTGCCACAACGCTTTGCTTGGCACTCCTCCAGCTCACTGCAGCACCATTCAAAATAAATATGTATCCAGACTATGACTTCGAGTCATCTGGATCGGTGTTCCAACTAGCATCAGTGTAACTGTTTACAACAAGTTGTTCATCACCTCCATAAGAAAGAACCATATCCTTAGTCCTATTTAGGTACTTTAGGATATTCTTGACCGCTGTCTAGTGCTCCATTCCAGGATCACTTTGATATCTGCTAGTCAAACTAACAGCATGTGCTATATCTAGTCTTGTACACAGCATGGCATACATGATAGAACCTATGGTCGAGGCATAGGGAATATTATTCATCTTCTCTCTATCTTCTGTCGTAGCTGGACTTTGAGTCTTACTCAAGGTCTTACCTAACAACATGGGCACGAACCCTTTCTTGCTCTCTTCCATTCTAAACTTCTTTAGAACTTTGTCTAGGTATGTAGTCTGTGAAAGCGCTATCAGGCGTCTTGATCTATCTCTATAAATCTTGATGCCTAGAATATATGCCGCTTCGCCAAGATCCTTCATTGAAAAACTATTATTCAAATAGGCTTTGACACTATTAAGAAGTTCTTTGTCATTCCCAATCAATAATATGTCATCTACATATAGTACTAGGAATGCTATAGAGCTCCCACTCACTTTCTTGTAAATACAAGCTTCTCCATAAGTTTGTATAAATCCAAAGTTTTTTATTACTTTATCAAAACGTTGATTCCAACTCCGGGATGCTTGCTTCAGTCCATAAATGGAGCGCTGAAGTTTGCATACCTTGTTAGCATCTTTAGGATCGACAAAACCCTTGGGTTGTACCATATACAACTCTTCCTCAATGTCTCCATTAAGGAACGCCGTTTTGACATCCATCTGCCAAATCTCATAATCGAAATATGCAGCAATTGCTAACAAAATCCTCACAGACTTTAGCTTCGCCACTGGTGAGAATGTCTCATCATAGTCAACTCCTTGAATTTGTTAGAACCCTTTCGCGACAAGTCGAGCTTTATAGACGGTAACATTACCATCAGCATCTGTTTTTCTTTTGAAAATCCATTTGTTCTCGACAACCTTACGGCCATCCGGTAAGTCCACCAAAGTCCATACTTGGTTTTCGTACATGGATCCCATCTCGGATTTCATGGCTTCTAGCCATTTGTCAGAATCTAGGCTCACCATAGCTTCTTCATACGTCGCAGGGTCATCATCGTTGTCCACCAACATGACGTTCAAGGCAGGGTCATACCAATCAGGAGTGGTACGAACCCTCGTTGACCTGCGAGGTTCAGCAGCAACTTCGTTCGAAGTTTCATGATCACCATCATTATCTTCCTCTCTAATTGGTACAGGCGGCACAAAAACATCTTCCGGTGCTACGCTACTCTCAAATCCGAGAGAAGGTTCAATAACCTCGTCGAGATCTACTGTCCTTCCAGTCACTTCCTTCGAGAGAAATTCCTTCTCAAGAAAGGATCCATTCTTGGCAACAAAAACTTTGCCTTCAGATCTATGATAGAAGGTATACCCAATTGTTTCTTTAGGGTATCCTATGAAGACACATTTCTCCGCTTTGGGTTCAAGCTTATCAGGTTGTAACTTCTATACATACGCTTCGCAACCCCAAACTTTAAGGAATGACAACTTAGGTTTCTTTCTAAACCACAATCCATACTGTCGTTTCATCGGATTTAGATGGTGCCCTATTTAAAGTGAATGCGGCTGTCTCTAATGCATAGCCCCAAAACGATAGCGGTAAATCTGTAAGAGACATCATAGACCGAACCATATCTAAGAGAGTTCAATTACGATGTTCGGACACACCATTACGCCGTGGTGTTCCCGACGGTGTCAATTGCGAAAGTATTCCACATTTCTTTAAATGCATGCCAAACTCATAACTTAGAAATTCACCTCCATGGTCAGAACGCAGAAACTTAATCTTCTTGTTACGATGATTTTCCACTTCACTTTGAAATTCCTTGAACTTCTCGAAAGTTTTAGATTTATGTTTCATAAAGTAGACATACCCATATCTACTTAAGTCATCCGTGAAAGTGAGAACATAACGATATCCACCACACGATGTTACACTCATTGGACCGCACACATCGGTATGTATTATTTCCAATAAGTCTGTAGCTCGCTCCATTATTCCAGAGAATGGAGTCTTAGTCATTTTTCCCATTAGACATGCTTCACATCTTTCAAGTGATTCAAAATCAAGTGACTCAAGAAGTCCATCAGAATGGAGTTTCTTCATACGCTTCACTCCAATGTGACCAAGACGATAGTGCCACATGTATGTAGAAAATTATCATTCAACTTTGTTCGTTTAGCATCTATGTTTTGAACATGTGTATCACTACTATCGAGATTCAGTAAGAATAAACCATTCCTCTCAAGTGCATTACCATAAAAGATATTACTCATATAAATCGAACAACCTTTATTCTCGGACTTAAAAGAGTAACCGTCTCGCAATAAACAAGATCCATATATAATGTTCATGCTTAACGCAGGCACCAAATAACAATTATTCAAATTTAAAACTAATCCCGATGGTAGATGTAGAGGGAGCGTACCGACGTCGATCACATCAACCTTGTAGCCATTTCCAACGCGCATCGTCACATCGTTTCTCGCTAGTCTTCGCTTATTCCGCAGCTCCTATTTCGAGTTACAAATATGAGCAACCGAACCAGTATCAAATACCCAGGCACTACTACGATTACTAGTAAGATACACATCAATAACATGTATATCAAATATACATTTCTTCTTGATGTTGCCGTTCTTTAGATCCACCAGGTACTTGGGGCAGTTACGCTTCCAGTGACCAGCACCCTTGCAGTAGAAGCATTCAGTTTCAGGCTTAGGACCAGCCTTGGGCTTCTTAGCAGGCGCGGCAACTTTCTTGCCGTCCTTCTTAAAGTTGCCCTTGTTCTTAGGCTTGCCCTGTTGCTTGAAATTGGTGGTCTTATTGACCATCAACACTTGGTCCTCCTTCTTGATCTCCACTTCAGCAGTTTTTAGCATGGACGATAGTTCAGGCAACGTCTTGTTCATGCAGTGCATATTGTAGTTTATCACAAAGTTCTTATAACTTGGTGGCAGTGATTGGAGGACACGGTGAATCCCTAACTCATTAGGAATCGTTATCCCCAACTCTTGGAGCTTGTTTGCGTGCCCAGACATGGTGAGCACGTGCTCGCTAACGGAGCTGCCCTCTTCCATCTTACAGTTAAAGAACTTTTCGGAGGCCTCATAGCTCTCCACGACCACATGAGTCTCAAAAATCAGCTTGAGCTGTTTGATGATATCAAACGGGTCGTGGTGCTCAAAGCGCTTCTGAAGCTCCGTTTCTAAACCGTACAGGATGGCACACTGAACTGTGGAGTAGTGATTTTTCCGAGTGGCGTAAACATTCTTTACGTCATCGGTGGCATCTTCTACAGGTGGGTCACCTAGCGGTTCTTCGAGCACATAGGTCAACTGACCAGCCCTGAGGACAATCTTAAGTCCATGGAGCCAGTCCGTGAAGCTGCTTCCATTGTTCTTAAGCTTTTCTTTCTCTAGGAACGCATTGAAATTGATGGAGAGGTTCGCCATAATCTACAACAAATTTGCAAGTAGTTTAGACTAAGTTTATGATAAATTGAGTTCAATTTTAATTCTTAAATTAACCAGGTGAACTCCCACTCAAAACAACATCCCTCATGTTGTCTTAGTGATTACATGAACCAAATCCACTACACCAAGTCCGATCTTCACGAGAGAAGATGTAGTTTCATCGACGAACAATCTTCATGTTCATCATATCATTTATATGACTCATGCTCTACCTTTCGGTATTCCGTGTTCCGAGACCATGTCTGTACATGCTAGGCTCGTCAAGATTAACCTTAGTTTCCGCATGTGCAAATCTGGCTTGCACCCGTTGTATGTACACGTAGAATCTATCACATCCAATCATCACGAGATGCTTCGAAACGACGAGTCTTAGCAACGGTGCCAACTAAGGACGAATACTTTATTACTTGATATTTAGTGATAGAGATCATATTATAATGCTACCGTCGCGATCTAAGAAATACAAGATGAATAAAGGATTAACATCACAGGCAATTCATAATTTGTGTGATATGATATGGCCCTTTCTTCTTGTGCCTTTGATCTCCATCTCCAAAGCACGGACATGATCTCCATCATCACCAGCATTGTGTCAAGGTCAGTGGCGCTGCTTCATGGTTGTCCATCATCACTAGCAACTATTACAACTACTTGGAATAAAGTTATTACAAGATGAATAGACACGCAAGTCTTAACAGAATCAAAGACAACCATTAGGCTCCTGCCGGTTGCCATATTACAACAAGGATCATTGCATACATCAAATATAATCACAATCACATGATGGCCATATCACATCACAAAACCCCTGCAAAAACAAGTTAGACGCCTCTAATTTTCTTTGCATGTTTTACGTGGTTTGGGGCATTCGAATAAGAATGGATCTTACCTATGAAACTGAACCACAACGTTGATACAAGTGCTATCAAGTGCAAAGTGTAAATTGGATCTATACTATGGTGAGAGGGACAGACACCCACAAAGCCACTTGTGCAAAGCAAGTTACACGTCAAGCGTGGAGCAAGTCTCATGTGCGATGACATGTAAAGTTAGCCCGAGTCGCTTCATCCCACCATACCGCGAGATGCAAAGTACACAAAGCAAAAGACGGCACGAGCACCAACGCCCACAAAACCATTGTGTTCTACTCGTGCAACAGATCTATGCATAGACACGGCTCTGATACCACTGATGGGTTCGTAGCATGGAAAACAAAAAATTTCTACCGCAAGAACAAACAAAACCCAGATCTAATCTAGATAAAAGCAGAGATCTAATCTATTAGACATGTGCAACAAGATAGATCTGTACTAACCCTTGTAGATCCAAAAGCCTTGTGCGAGATCGGATCTCGTGGTTGATGTAGACGATCACTTGCCGATCTCAAGATCCAGTAGACGATCCTTCTGGCGCCGTGTTCCGGCAGCGCTTCCGCAGTCGGTCACACGTGCAGAGTCGATGCAGACCTTCCTCTCCCCGTTCCAGCGAGCAGCATAGGTAGTAGATCTCTCCACGGAATCCCAGCAGCACGACAGCGTGGTGGTGGTGGTGGAGTAGAGAATTCTGTAGGGCTTCGCCTAAGCCTGAGCAGAGCGAAGGAGGAGGAGAGAGGCGGCGAGGGCAAGAGTGGAGGGGCAAGGGGGTGGCGCCTCCACCCCTCTATATATAGAGGGAAGGGTGCGGCCTAGGGTTCCCACCCCTAGGCCCACCTCCTAGGGCCGGCGCACAAGGGAGAGGGGGGAGGGAGTTTCCTCCCCCCCCCCAAGTCTTCCCCTTTCCTTTCTTGGTTTTCAAGTAAAGTCCACGGAACCTTCTAGTACTTTCCGGAACATTCCGAAACCTTCTAGAATCCCCATATAAACACTTCGGAACATTTCCGAACCTAGAAAATGATCTCCATTATATGAATCTTATTCTCCGGACAATTCCGGATCTCCTCGTGATATCCCAGATCCAATCCGAGACTCCGAACAACATTCGGTCTCCAACGCACATTCCATATCTACCTAAACAACATCGAACCTTAAGTGTGTCACCCTACGGTTCGTGAATATGCGGACATGATGGAGACACCTCTCCGATCAATAACCATCAGCGGGATCTGGATATCCATAACGGCTCCCACATACTCAACGATGACTTCATGATCGATAGAACCATTAACATACGAAACCAATTCCCTTTGTCATGCGATAGTCTACTTATCCGAGGTTTGATCGTCGGTATCTCCATACCTAGTTCTACCTCGTTACTGATAATTACTCTTTACTCGTTCCATGATATGTCATCCCTTGTGACCTAGTCACATGCTTGTAAGCTAACTAGATGACATTCCACTGAGAGGGCCCAGAGCATATCTATCCGTCATATGGATGGACAAATCCCAATCTTGGTCCATGCGCTTCAACACATACTTTCAGAATACCCAATGACACCTTTATAACCACCCAGTTACGAAGCGGTGTTTGATGTCATCAAAGTACCCATCCGGTGATGGTGATTAACATAACCTCATGGTTGAAGGATTAGGTTACTATGCATTTGAAAGCTTGTAGCAATACGAACTTAATGACTTGATCTTATGCTACACTTACTATGGGTGTGTGTCCATCACATCATTCTCCTAATGATATAACCTTGTTACTAATGACATCCAATATCCATGATCAGGAAACCATGATCATCAATTAATTAACAAGCTAGTTCAACAAGAGGATTACTAGGGACTCTTTTATATTTACAAAACACACATGTATTAGTGTTTTCTTATAATACAATTATAGCATGGGATGCAGACATTCATCATAAACACAAAGATATAATAATAACCACTTTTATTATTGCCTCTTGGGCATATCTCCAACACTTTAGTGCAAAGATGGAGGAGCATAACTCTGTGAACGAGCACATCATCAAGATGACGGGTGACACTTAACGTCTTGAGACACTAGGATGTGAGATTCCAACTGATATTATGATGGATAGGGTTCTGCAGTCGCTCCCACCAAGCTATAAAGGGTTTGTGCTTAACTACAAGATGAGTGGTGCGAACAAGTCGCTCACTGAAGTAGTATTATTGTATTAACTACAAGATGAGTTTGTGCTTAACTAAATAATACTACTTTACCTTTTGTATTATTGTATTAACTTTACTTTATTTTAGTTACTTAGTTGTCATACAAAGTATTCTGAACTGAATTACCATTTTATTTTTATTTACTTAATTCCGTTTAACTTATATATTTCTTATAAATATTTATAATCCAAACTTATCCCCACAAAAACAAAGAAACAATAGAGGTCATGTAAAAATTCATTATGCGCACCTCAAATGACCTAAATCTTAACTCATCGAGGTGTGAGAACTCTGATCCCTCTAGTATTTTAGTTTTACGAAAAAGTTACCCCAAATTTTAGATGCATGTATACAAATGCACAAAATTCCTAAATCTACCATTCGTTTAGTCCTAAATGTTGGGATGTTACTATAAGTAAACCCATTAGCTTGTTGTTTATGCCTTCGGTGCTGTCATCCTTCAAACGGTGTGTGGCTATCGCCCGCACTACAACATAAATGTCTTCTACTTCATCATGGACTAGGTGTCGCCCTCCACGTCATTGTAACCGACATGTGCGAATGTCGCGGCTCGACTTAGAGTTGCCTCCACAAGTATGAGAGAGGGGTTCGGCGGAGAAACGATACACGAGAGGAGGTCCCGTGCTGTTGTAGAGGGCATTGGATGGTGATACGGTATACAAGATTAGCATTTGCAAATTTTACTCTGCACCTCAAATGAACATTCTTTTCTTTTAAGTTCATCAAATTTCTAGGACCACATCACTTCTTATTCTTGAGTCTGAATGCAATCCAAAATAATCTAGATATGGATTTTTTTTTGTTCCATAGGCCTCTTCAAAAGTTGGTTGGGAGACTTTTTGCTAAAGAGGCATTGCATTGCTCGGTAGCATTGCTTGTATGGCCTTTGTGGTGGTTTTTTCTGCGACTAGAGCATTTGTTGAGATGGTATTGTAGACTCGAGATTAGCACTTTGGAGCAACTAAGACCAGAGCATTTGTTAGGACTTTAGCCTTACAAGAGAGATTTCATGATTTTTTTAGAGCATGTCTATTTTTAGCATTACATAGAGACATGCCATGAAGCTTGAGTATTTCTCTATAACTAGGGTTTACTTAGGATAGTAGGATGGCAAAAACGTTGACATTATTTGAATATAGCATGTTTTGCTTTTGTCTTTCTGTCTCTTGTTCAATATGTGTTACTTTAGTATCATTAACTTTTTATGATTTCTTCCTTAATTTTACTAGTCATTAGAAGCTAACTAATAGATTTTTATTCTTCCATTTTCAGTTTTACTTAATATTAATTGTGTATTTCTTTAGTCCTCTCTTATCACTTTTGTTAGTCCTTCATAGTGTTTGTGAACTATGTGTTTATGCTATCATTATCAGCATGCGATTAACAAGCAGTACACTAACTTTCTCTGTTTTGATTATTCCTGATATTGCTCATTTTATGTTTATCCATGATTAAACAAATAGTTCTTTTACATTGATATTGTCAGAGCATCCAACATCTGTTTAGTCTCCACTTTATACTACCTCAGTCCTCCATTATAAATTCTTATTTGCTATCTTTATTCACTCATCATTCTTCATTCCTCATTTCAGTCCCCTCGATAATTTTCTTTTTCCTGTCACTCATTGCTTCACCTTCTCAGATCTAAGTCTTCATTCTTCATTTTTTACATGTCTTAATTGGTACCTTTATTCATTCCTCATTTTAGTCCTCGCAGCAATTTTGTATTGTTGGTCACTCATTGTTTGGCCTTCTCGGTCTTCATTCATCATTTTCCAACCATGTCATAAAGATATCAGTCAATTATCTTTAGTCATCCATAATTCGCATTCATCATATTTGTAATATCATAAATTCAGTCATCTCAGTCGTCATTCATCATCATCATTTGTCGATCTTGATATTCATTGATATCATTAATCAGCTTTTGTGCATTTCTTCACTACTCATCTTGCTCTTCATTTTGTCGTTCCTTTTCTTTAATTATCGCTTATCTGAGTCTTCTTTTATTTTTTATATATTTGTATCAGTCTTTGGTCCCATAGTCACTCTTTTCTTTAGGTTTTAGCATATCCATATTTAATCTTCCAACTCTCAACAACCTGATCCGTCTATTTTCTTGGTTAGTTGTGTGCATACCAGTCGCAAAGAACACCGGTCTACAACTTAACACATTGGTGCAAAGTCACCGACCTAGAAAAAAGGTAAAATATAGTTTTCTCTATGTACCGTGAAATGTGTTTTTCTTACTAAATTTGTCCCTTTTAACACCGATGCAACACCACCGATGACATGTGGTTGAATGTCATTTTGTTGTATTAATCTCATAAGAGTAGAAACTTCTCTTTCTTTTCCCCTTATTGCGGTTTGAGTTCTCCTGCATTTGCATATACCTCATCATACCACTCTTGTCAATATGGTTTGTCAATGTTCAGGTTCAGAAATTATACAAAAGAGCAATTATATCATCTGGTCAATAGGGTTTGTCAATGTTCAGGTTCAGAAATTATACAAAAGAGCAATTATATCATCTGGTTATCTTTTCTTTGTTAATGTTCCTTTTTAGTGTAAGGACGAACTTATACATACTCATTTTATGTTTTTTATGGTCGCAGTGTGTCAGAGATATTTTAGTACGGTAGCCGACGTGTATCACTGCAAAACTCAATCAAATGGCACATTTCCATGTTGTTGCAGGTTAGGCCACTTTTATGTCTGTTTTCGGTTTTAGGCCTGGTGCTACCATCTCTCGGCAAATGAAAATTCAGCACAACTATAGTTCACAATAATTTCTGCTAAATGTAGCAACAAAACATGCATTTTCACAAAGAAAATTGCTCGTCTAAGTGACAACTGATATTTTTCCGTCCTTCGCATAAATAACTACATTACATTAATTTTAATAGGAATGCCAAATAGTGCAGATCTACTACATTTCCGCTTTTCAAGTGTTTCTATTTTATGCAGATCCTGTTTCACCTGCTGGATTTTTTGATAGTTAGCTTGTAACCAGCTGATCCATGTTAGCTGTCATATCGATTTTCCCCTTTCTTTCCTATCATTTGTTTTTTCTTCAGTTTTCTGCGTCTTTTTTCATTCTACGGTACCTTAATATTTTTTCCATCAGGATTTAGTGTGTGCTATTTTTTCAGTATCATATCTTCACTTCTCTTGCTCCATTTTTCCGTCTCTCGGTCTTCAGTATTTCTGCAGTGTTCAGTCTTGATTTGGCTGCCTCTCTTATTTTTGCCAGGATTCCCGAATACTTATTTTCGAGCTGTTTTATTCACTATTGGTTTTCTTCTTCGGTTTTATTCAGTGACTGTTTTAAAGAGTGTCTCGTGGTCTTAGCCTGGTTGGGTGTATGTTTACTGCCTACCATTGACAGAAATTACCTGCAAATTGTTTTTGATAGAAATTATGTATATTCTCCTTTGATGGAAAAAAAATAGCAGCTGGGTGAATATGGGTAAAACTATATATTTGACGAGATTTTTGGGTGTCTGATAATTGATTTCTTCATAATTTGTGGTACTTGGTTACAAGCAAAATTAGATGAGAAAACAGAATGTGGAGTGGGGCCACTTGTTGGGCCACAAAATCTGAATGTCAAATTAAAAATAGCTAGCTATTAAATAGGCACTCAGAATATATAAGTATTGATGATTTTATGGTTATTCCATGGAGTACATGAAAATCTTTTCTGAATCGACCCTTGCCCAGCTTTCGATCACGCTCTTGAGAGTTTGAGACCAGCATGTGACACCGAATCACCCCCCGGGAAGCTGACACACAACTTCTCAAGAACCATCGCATTGCGTAGCAACAGACCCGCCAGTATCCTCTCTGTCCCATTGCCCGTGTAGTGCACCATGTTGATCTCCTTTACTCGTAGCCGCAAGCACGGGATCGAGAAGCTCGTGTCTGCGGGAACTTCAGACATATCATAGGTCCTTACTTCATCCTCCATGTTGAGCGACAAAACCTCCAGGTTTGGGGCCTGCTCCAAGATCCAACGAATATACATGTAGTAGCTTTCAGCAGGCGTTTGTAGCACGAGTCGCGTCATATTGGAAAACAATGGGAGCTCCGCCGCCAGGAGTACTCCGCGCTCTATGCTCCCATGGTGGAGATGATGCAGGTGCTTCGCCTTGGTGTCGGAGATGATCTGCTTTCCAAAGAACATTCTGAACCCGACACACTCCGATCTCCAGTAATCCGCTCTGCTGAAATAAACCGAGCATGAAGGGATCCCCTGCGAGCCGTGGAGGGACATGATCGACTCCGCCGGCACGTAGCCACAGTACTCGAGCGATCTCATCTCCGACGCATCGATGCTGATGTTCCGCACGTTGTGGCAGCACTGTAGGCTGAATTTGCGGAGGCGTTTGTCGAGGACGGAGACCCTTTTCAGGCGGTGGATGTTTTCCAGCGTGAGGTCCTGGAGACGAGGGCAGCTCGTGATGAGCCTCTGGACGCTCCTCCCGGAGTATTTGCGGATGTCTGACAGGCGCAGTGTCTCGAGGGACGGCAGGTTGATGGTCTCCGGCAGCTTCAACCTGCAGTTGGTGAGGCAGAGCGACCGAAGGACAACGCAGGAGAAGAGTCTTGTTGGAAGAAGATAAGTCCACCTGGCATAGCACTCTTCCTCGTCGTCCTCAGAGGCACTGTCCACCTCTTTATCGTCGGAGAACCCCGGGCAGCGGGTACAGATCGTCGGCCCGATGAAGAAGCGCAGGTCGAGGTGGAGCTCCTGTCTGCTGTACTCCAGCGCGTAGTGGAGCCACTGGTCGACGTGAACGCCATCCCACCAGTGGTAACTGTCGAAGGCGAACCGGAGGCTGCGCAACGGCACGTTGCTACCGGCGCAGCGGCGGCGGCAGAGGAGGGCAGCGCTGATGCCGTCGAGGAGCATGTCGCTGCAGCTCTTCCGTTCCGGGGCATCGGAGTAGGTGGTGTACCAGTCTTTTGCCCTGTCCCCCTGTTTCTCCTCGAAGCAGACGGCCTGGACGTGACTGGAGAGGTCGCGCCACCGCCGGGCAAACACGGCCGCGCGCCCTGCCTCGCATGTGGGGAGGAAGGAGAGGATGTGGCCCAGCACGCCGTCCGGGAGGTCGCTGATGCGATCACGTCGCCTCGTCTCTAGCTGGGATCGAACGTGACGGCCGGGTGGCCTTGAGCGACCACGCCGCCGCCTCCCCATCTTGTCTTGCTTAATTGGAGGGGAGAAACAAGCCCACCACCGCTAGTAGTACCAAAGATCTCATCCCGTGGAAAACGAATATGTGTTTGTTTAGATCCCGATCCAACTTGGGAATAGCGATTTCATATCCAACGCGTGAATAACTGTATCTCGCAAATTTTGGAGACATCTCACCTCCAAAGCCAGCAACCATAATAAACACGCATCTCATCTCATCTCATCTCATCTCATCTCATCTCATCAGCGCGTATATGCACGACGATGGTGGTGCATGACAGAGACCGCCTGAGCGCCCTCCCGGACAATGCGCTCGAGGGGATCCTTTCCCACCTTGAGTCCGACGCGGCAGCGCGAGCCTCGACGCTCTCCCGGCGGTGGCGCCGCGTCTCTGCCGCCGTCCCTGTTGTCGACCTCGTAGATCGCAAGCTCGGCCGCGATCCGCGCGACGACAAGCCCGTGTGCTTCGACCACCAGCAGGTGACGAGCGCGATCCTCTCAAAAGCCCCGGCGACGCCCATCCGCGTACTCCGCATCCACGCGATCCACCCGCCGCGTGACCTGCTCAACCAGTGGATCATCATCGCCGCCAACTCCGGCGCCGAGGAGGTAGACCTCAACCTGCGCTACCGGCGGTGGGAGTGGAGCTACTCCCACCGCAGGCTCTGTCCCTTGGGCAGGTCCAACAACGCCTCGGCCGACTTTGGAGACGATGTTGGCAGGTACGACAAGACGCCGCGCCAGCTGTTCCGGTGCACCACGCTGCGCAGCCTCTGCCTGACAAGCTGGACGCTCGACTTGCCTGGGCACGGTATCGGCATCACGTTGCTGGACACACTCTGCCTCAGGAGGATCATGGCGCCCGACGGGGCTCTTCAGCAGCTGCTCTCGAGCTGCCCGCGCCTCGTCGACCTGACGCTGGAGGAGTGCCCGACCGCCACGGAGGTCACGGTGACCAGCGTCCACCTGCGGAGCTTCACCATGGTCTGCTGCCACAACGCCAGGCGCGTCGTGCTGCACACCCGTCGCCTGAAGTCGCTGCATTATAGAGGAGGGCTTCCTCGAGAGTCGTCCTTCTTCTCGATCGCAGACTACGGTGAGGTGGCGGCAGTAACTATCGATATCTGCGAGGACCTCTCCAGCAGAGATAAAAAGGATGCTGCTCCACTGACGGAGCTCATCAAGCTGACATGCCTTAGCCTTGCCGTGCGCCCATCAATGGCATACTTTAGCAGCGAGTTCGCGGCCGTGGCCCGCTCCCTACACGGCACCTGGTCCTCAAGGGGTTCCTAGGTGCCGATCAGGCCGTCCGGTCCGTGGCCGTCTTGCTCGGCAGCACCAATAGCCTGGAAGTGTTGACACTTCTTCCTCAGGGTCCCCCGCCACCAAAGTCGGAGAACTACTACTCCGAGGACGATGAATCAGACTCAGATGTTGAACCAGGCGATTGTGTCGATGATAGCGTCGACTATAGCCGGTTCACCAAGAGTTTGTGGCGGACCAACATCGCCTGCTTGGGTCGTTGCCTGAAACAGATCAACATCGCAAAGTACAGCGGAGGTGCCTTCGATAGGATACTTGCACAGTTTCTGCTCTCCAAGGCTACAGTGTTGCGGGAAATCTCCGTGACCTTATGTGATCAACTCTCTCAACAGAAGGAAGAAATTGTGCGGGAGTTCAGATCCTGGCGATTCAATCGCCGCACCACAGTAACTTGTAAATAGATGGCAGCATGTTATTGCTTTGTCCTCTTTTATTTCTCCATAATATTCAATTCTCACGGACTCCAAAATGAGTCTGATTGTGGTAATTAAGGTCATCAACATTTTATTCCCTGTACAACAACAATTCTACATGAGTTGCAATTGCAAAGAGCATTCACAAAAATACGACAGTAACTAAGCATTACTAAGATGACTTGGAAAAACAAACGATTTAGTATCCAGAAGGTGCTTTAATGAAACACTAATAATATTGCACGTGCAATGCATGTGTCTACTAATACATACACCAAAATTAGTCTGGTTTTGGTCAAATATTGATGTTTACAAATATTTGGCCTTCAACATCGTCCCTTTTCATCGTCCATGTCCAACAGAGAAACAAATAAAGATTGGCACAATCCAAATATTTAAAAGAAAACAGTTATAGCATTAACTTTTTATCATGTTCAATCTCATCTAAGTGGCTGCTGTCATTTGGAGCCATGATTTTTTCAAACAAAAGTTAATTAAGAACCATCCATTTTCTCCTTTTAAACTCCTTTCAAATTACTATAACAGTGAAAACTTTACTATCGATCAGGTAGATTGGGCCTACTCAGATAAACTCTCGAGCCCCAGTATCGTGTTAATATAGCGGCAAAGCCGTATGTATTACAGGAGGAGTCGGATACAGAAAGAGTCCAGGGAGAGTAAGGAACCTAACCAACTCGGTCTAGTTTATACCTAACAGACTCAATCTGGTTATCTTAACACCCTCCCTTAATCACAACTTAGTCAAGTTGAGATTATACTTGAATTCTTCAAAAGCTCGGTATGGAAGAGGCTTGGTGAACCCATCTGCAACTTGATCCTTTGAGGGAATAAAACGAATCTCAAGTTGTTTCTTCAACACGCGTTCTCTGACAAAGTGAAAATCTATCTCAATTTGCTTTGCTCTTGCATGAAACACGGGATTAGCTGACAAGTATGTTGCTCCCAAATTATCACACCACAAGCACGGTGTTTGAGTTTGCCTTACTCTGAGCTCGTCAAGTAAAGACTGTACCAATATCAATTTTGCTGTGGCATTTGCAAGAGACTTATATTCTGCTTCAGTGCTGGACCTTGATACTGGGGCTTGCTTCTTAGCACTCCATGAGATCAAATTTGATCCAAAGAACACGGCAAACCCTCCTGTTGATCGTCAATCATCTACACAACCAGCCCAGTCTGCATCTGAAAAGGCACTGACTTGTGTAGAAGAGGACTTTGTAAATGTCAAGCCAACTGTAATTGTTCCTTTGACATATCTCAAAATACGTTTTGCAGCTGTCCAATGAGTTGTAGTGGGAGCATGTAAATACTGGCAAACCTTATTAACTGCATATGAGATATCAGGTCTTGTGAGAGTGAGATACTGAAGTGCACCAACCATGCTTCTGTACTTAGTGCTATCTTCAGGACCCAACAAGACTCCCTCCCTAGCAGTTATCTTCTCTGACGAGGAAAGAGGTGTAGATGTACTAGTGCAGTTTGTCATATTTACACGTGCAAGAATATCATGAGCATACTTCTCTTGATTCAGAACCAAACCATCATTAACTTTCTTTACTTCAATTCCTAAGAAGTAATGGAGATCACCAAGATCTTTTAATGCAAACTCCTGACGTAAGTCCTCAAGAAGAGCATCAGTTGCAGCCTGAGAGGAGCTAGCAACTATAATATCATCAACATAGATAAGCATGAAGATGGTGATATTTGACTTATGATAAATGAATAGTGATGTATCTGCCTTGGAAGCAACAAAACCAAACTCAATTAATTGTGAGCTTAGTCGAGAATACCATGCTCGAGGTGCTTGTTTGAGTCCATAGAGCGCCTTGTCAAGTTTGCATATATTATTAGGTTTTCTTTTGTCCTCATACCCTGGAGGTTGTCTCATATAGACCCCCTCTTCCAGAACACCATGAAGAAACGCGTTCTTGACATCTAACTGTCGCAAGCTCCATCCCCTGGAAACAGCAATAGCCAAGACAAGACGAACAGTTGCAATCTTAACAACTGGACTAAAAGTATCCTCATAATCAATGCCATAGAGTTGTTTGAACCCTTTGGCTATCAATCTAGCCTTGTATCTATCAATAGAGCCATGCCTTACGCTTGACTTTGTATACCCAACGACAGTCGATGACATTTTTTCCTTGATGTGGTGGAACTAACCTCCATGTATTATTCATTGTAAGAGCCTCAAACTCTTCATTCATTGCCCCTTTCCAATTTCGATCAGCTAAAGTAGACTGTAGGTTGGCTGGTTCATCGGTTGCAACAGCGAGACACCACCGAATAGTGCCATCAGAATAATTTTTAGGTTGCACGATACCTCTAGATAGCCGTGTAGCTGGTCTGGTTGAAGAAGCCACATGTTGCTGCGCAGGAGGACTGGGCGCAGAAGATCCCCTGGAGACAGAGTTGTCGCCATCAGAAAAGTCAGCAGAAACTGTTGGAGAAGATTCCTCAGATGAGGTTGCAGCGGATCCTGTGGCGGCCGGTGTGGCTGATTGTGAGGCGCGTGGAGACTGGCGGGCTGAACTCGGCGCAGTGGATCCAGACGGGGACCGATGTGCAGAGGAGAAATCGCGTTGCAGCAGGTGCGCGTCAGAAGGTTGAGACCCACCACCAGGTGGCGAACGCGCAGAGGAAGAACATGGATCGGAGGAAATTCTGGCGGATCCCGAAGCAGATTGCTGTCAGGAATCAACCTCGTTTTCAGTGTTTCTGTCATTTTCGGCTGATATTTCATGTGAGCGCTGAGAGCTCATAGAGGCATCATTCTGGCTCAAATTTTCTCCAGATGCTGTGTTTTGACGACCTGTATCCTGTAGAACAGCAAGAACAGGGCTAGCAACAGTATTAGTAGTACGAGTACTTTCCATGTTAGTAACATTTATAGAATCGTGCCCATGCTCAAAATTATGAAGTGATTCATCAAGAAGAAGAATTTCTTTACGAAGTAAAGCACCAGCATTTGGATGCATACTTTTGAACGGAAAAATTGCTTCATCAAAAACGACGTCACGCGACCGATAGAGACCTCAAGACACTTGACTCCTTTGTGACGGGGCTATAGCCAAGAAAAACACATTGTGTGGAACGAAACACAAGCTTGCGCTTGTTATATGGACGAAGATTAGGCCAGCATGTACAACCAAAAACACGAAGGGATGAATAGTCTGGACGCACACCGAGAAGACGATGCAGAGGCGTATCATTATTGATGACTCGGCTAGAAAGCATGTTAATAAGATATGTAGAAGTGAGAAAAGCTTCATCCCAAAATTTTAGTGGCATACATGCATTAGCAAGAAGTGCAAGGCCAACTTCAACGATGTGGCGATGCTTACGTTCGGCAGAACCATTTTGTTAATGAGCGTGAGGACATGAAACATGATGAGAGATGCCTTGAGCTTGAAAGTAAGAGTTAAGTTTGACATATTCTCCTCTCCAATCGGATTGAACTGTAAGTATTTTCCGATCAAACTTACGCTCAACAAATTTTTGGAAATTCTGGAACGCAGTAAAAGTATCAGATTTTTTATTAAGCAAGTATAACTAGGTAAACTTACTATAATCATCAATAAAGCTTACATAATATTCATGACGACCAACAGATGCAGGTGTAGGACCCCATACATCAGAAAAAACTAATTGAAGGGGAGCTGTAGATACACTGGTGGAAATAGGATAGGGAAGTTGATGACTCTTGGCACGTTGACACGAATCACAAACTAACTCAATGCTAGAATCCGTAGTATGAACTAATTTATTCTTACTAATAATTTGCCTAACAATAACTGAGGAGGGATGACCGAGACGACTGTGCCACTTGGCGAAGGATGGCTTGACGACAACAAACGCATGCTTTGGAGACAGGGTGGATGCCATGGAAGATATAAGAGGTTAAAGACCACCAACACATCGTCCTTTATGGATTATTCTCCGTGTGACTTGATCCTTGATGAGAAAGAAGAAAGTGTGAAATTCGATGAACACATGATTATCAAGGGTGAATCGATGAACAGAGAGTAAATTTTTAGATGCAGTGGGTACATGTAAGATATCACGGAGATGAAAATTTTAAGTAGGGGTACGAACTATAGAATGACCAACATGGGAAATACTCATACCTTGTCCGTTGGCCGTGTTGACGCTGTCAGAGCCCCTATATGCATCACGGATCGTCAAGTTATTGAGTGTGCTGGTAACATGGTGTGTAGCATCGATATCGGAGTACCAATTGGTGTCTACACCGTATGCAGCATTGACTTCTTTGTCGCCATAAGAGTCATCATCATCTTCATCAAAGCGCCACCAACAATCCTTAGCGACATGTCCGTACTTATTGCAAATCTGGCACATGACATCGACCCATGGCGTGGTGCGACGGCGACCACGACCACGTCCACGGCCCCCTCCTGAGGGCGCACGGCCACCCCCACGGCCTGGTTGCTGTTGAGGACGAACATCACGGCGGTAGTCGCGGCGGTCATCATGACGATCATCCCGGCGATCACCACGATCTCCACGTGGTTTGCTGGTGGAGTAGTTTCCAGTGTTGGAGAAGCGAGCGTGACGTTGACGAGAGGCGGCGTTGGCCGAGGTCTCAAAGTCACCCTAAGTACCGCCATGGTGCATCTCCTGGCGTTGATCATAGGTGTGCAGCTGCGCGTAGAGCATGCTAAGGGAGATGGGTGTGGTAACCACACCCAGGGCTGCTACGAGAGCGTCATAGCCGGCACCAAGGCCAGCAAGGATGTAGGAGACAAGCTCCTTGTCAAGGAGAATACGTCCAGCAGCAGAGAGGTCGTCAGCGAGGCCTTGCATCTTGGTGAGGTAAGCTGAGGTACTGTTGAACTGAATTCTTTTAGTATTTGCGAGGGCAATCAGCAGGTTCGAGACCTTGGCCTCGCTTTGAGCAGCAAACATCTGTTCGATGGCGGTCCAGACTCCAGCCGATGTCTCGATCCGATGAATATGCGGAAGGACTTCTCGGGGAGAGACCGACTGGAAGAGATACCCGAGGACAGTTTGATCTCGGGACAGCTAGGCGGCGTACGCAGGGTTGGGCAACGTCTTGGCCGGCATGGATGTGGCTGGGTTTGCTGGTTCAACGACCAGTAATTTCTCGGGAGCGACATCGGTTCCATCGAGTAGACCGATGAGTTGAGCTCCTCGGATGGGCGGCAGCACCTGAGATCGCCAGAGGGGATAGTTTTCTCTTGTCAATTTGTCAGACGGAGGCGAGCCGAGGTTGACGGCAGGGCTGCTGCTCGTGGTCGCCATGGGAAGGCAACGATGATCCACAGCGGCGATGATTCCGGGGATGAGTGTTTTCTTGCGATCAGTTTCGTCGGCGGAAGAGCCGGCCTGATACCATGAAAACTTTACTATCGATCAGGTAGATTAGGCCTACTTGGATAAACTCCCGAGCCCCAGTATCGTGTTAATATAGGGCAAAGCCGTACGTATTACATGAGGAGTCGGATACAGAAAGAGTCCAGTGAGAGTAAGGAACCTAACCAACTCGGTCTAGTTTATACCTAACAGACTCGATCTGGTTATCGTTAACAAACATGATAAAGAAATGAGATAAAAAGAAGAGCATGGTGATCCACACAGGAATGCCTTTCCGTATCACCTCAACTGCATAATCATACAAAGCTTGGAAATAATCGCATGTACTCCCTCTGTCCGGAAATAAGTGACTTAGATTTGTCTAAATTCGCATATATCTAGACGTATTTTAGTATAGATACGTCTGAATCTAGAAAAATACAAGTCACTTATTTTAGGACGGATGGAGTTTATGTAATTTTGAAGGGCTACCATCCCATGCATTGGACTATCTCCTGAATATGGTCTATACATTCGTTCTTTTCAGCTTCTGCGTCTGTGTCATCAAACCTGTTGTTCAGGTAGACAACCATCCATTTTGTCATGAATGGGAATGTAAATTAACCAGAGCAGCACAAATTCTATGTAAAAATGTTTAGACCAAGCAAGATAACCAGAATGGCGATACCAATAAAGTGCAAGGTCCAGATTAATCAATATGCTTTACTAGTATGGAAATACATATATACATATAAAGTACAAACTTGTTCCAGCTTAATCCTGGACTATGAAGAAAGAACAATTTCTATATTTATTATTTTTGCTTATCTATTTATTTCAATTCACATTACTAAAATCTAGAATTAGTGACTATGCACAATTATTCAGTAAATGTCTAAACTGAACAATGCCCGATCCAGTTCAATTATTAACCCATATATGTGCCTCATTGGTACGTGTCCCATCGATTACAGATATTGCACATTTATGTACGTCGCTTTTCATATTACACAATTTGGGTAAATTTCAAGATGTACTGATCAAAACAACTATGAATGTATTTGTCTTAATGAGGAAACTTTGCATGTCAAACTGGTATACTCGCATATTCATATATTATAGTTCAATGCAATCATGTGTCCACGATACAAAAGAATTATGCTTTATTTCCTTAAAGATCATGATTACGTAAGTCAAGTGAGAATTATTGCACCTTTGTGACAACTTATGTTAAGTGTAAATCCTGGAGGGAAGGACATACCCCTATTTCATCACACCCCTGGGGGTTCCTACCATGAGCACCATGGTAGTTCCTAAGCATTAGGCCTCATCACAAATAGAGTAGGAATGTAGATAAGTCAAGACCATGTTCTAGAGTCTGTTGATCATCAATGTGAGTGATCAATCCTTGACCTTGCAAATCTTAAACTTTAGCTTTGACCTATTATCAGTGGCGGCTCTAGGTTTTCGGTGATAGGTATTCATTATAAAAAATTCAATGCACTATATAAAACTAAAAAAAATGATAGGAGATACACAGAATGGTACAACAATAATAAATTTCGATGCTTTTCCCACATTGCAAAAATGCTACCGATGCTTCGGAGCTAATGTTTCATGAGAAGTAGTCGAGTCTGCATTCGGAGTTGATGTTTCATCTCTCTTTTTTTTGCTTTCGATGTTTTTCCTACATCGCAAAAATGCTACCGCTACTGGCAGCACTCTTCTTCATCTAAATTTAAAAAAAAAAACAAGGAATAAATTCATGAAATTAGAAATTTGAATCGCATCCAATCTAGGAGATCAAGTCAGATTACATCTGCTATATTCTACTAAAAATCTACGTGAGTAATCAACTATGTCTAATCAAATTATACTACTCCCTCCGACATAAATTAGTTGACTTAGATTTATCTAGATTCGAATGTATCTAGACTTGTTTTATGCTAGATACCGTCAAATCTAGACAAAACCAAGTCAACTAATATAGGTACTACTATACTACGTCAGTAATCAACTACTCACACAAAAATTTACTGATGAGTAATATAATAATCTATTGCTATTCTAGAAAGCTAATCCGATTACATCTGCTAGACTGCTATTTCTAATGCTAAATTGCTAATGCTAATCTGCTACGCTAGGTGTTCCGTGCTCCATCTATGAACAGTCCTGCCGAGAAGACGGGAAATTACCGAGTATAGCATAAAATCACCACAATTCAGTTAAAATTTACCAAACACCACCATTTTACATTTGCGGGACAAAATCCCACCACATTTTGGTTGGTTGCTAGCAAAAAACACTAAAATTCGTTTAGGGCTGAATTGACACGAAATCTGACACCTGACCCCATCTGCAGGCTGACGTGGCAACCACCAGACGGCGCTCAGACAAGGCCGTTAACGACGCGAAAGGGGACCCACCTTGATAGCATAAAACAACCACTTTAGTGTTCAAATTTACCGAACGCCACCACCATATTTTTGTTATGAGTTTTTATCATTAAAACTCAGTATTTTCAAATAATACATGTTCTATATGTTTTGTGATCAGAAAAATGCCAGGAATTTGAATATGCTATCCAAAATAATTTTTGTACAATTTCAATTTTGGAATTATTAAAATGCTATTAAATGCCTATTTCTTAATAAATCCGTATCTTTTATTCCGTAATTCTGAATTCGACAAATAATATGTGTAAATCGATCAGCGCGACGAGCTATTTCCATCTATGCATTCCATGATATCAATTGAAGCATACATCATATAAATATTGAGCAGGCAGCAAGGTTTATGAAAGTAAAGCATGACTAATAATTAATGAAAATGCTTTATTCTTGTTCCTACACCTCACCCATGCCATGTTATGTTATACCATGTAGTTATGCATTATTTCATCAACAAGAAAAACATGAGTTGTTTGAGCCATGCGAGTAGTAAAACTGCATGTGTAGGATTTGTGGGAGTCTGTTGGACAACGAGGTACCTAAACAACTAAATTATGTAGTAATGGGATAACTAAAGAAAGAGGCACCGGTACGAGTATGTTGGAGAACGAGTTACCTACACAACTAAATTGTGTAGTAATTATGTAGTAATGCAGTTTTACTAGTCGCATGGCTCAAACAACTCCTATAGTAATGGCTGATATGATTGAGGATACAAGCTTCGGTGGGGTTTAAAAGTAAAGGCTATACAGTATTTGGAATTGCAATTTAATTCGGATCGCGACACCATGATGCAAGTATAAAGATAGAGGTAATAGGTACTATATGTAAATGCAAGCATGGGGAAATGCTTGCCTGAAATATCGGCAGTAGAATATCGAGGTTTCGGATAGTACTCTTGGGTCTCCTAATAACTCCCTTGCTCGGTGTCTATCCGGAATAAAACCAAACACACAAAAGACCATAATAAATAAAACGCGCAAACATATAAAGTATATGCAATAAGCAAAATATGGTATGCCATGATGGAATGATGCAAAATTGCATGGTATAACATAGCATGGCATGAGTGAGGTGTAGGAACAAGAATAAAGCATTTTTATTAATTATTAGTCATATTTTACTTTCATAAACCTTGCTTTCTACTCAATATTTATATAATGCATGCTTCAATTGATATCATGGAATGCATAGTTGGAAAGATTTCATCGCGCTGATCAATTTAGACATATTATTTGTCGAATTCGGAATTACGGAATAAAAGATACGGATTTATTAAGAAATAGGCATTTAATAGCATTTTAATAATTCCAAAATTTAAATTGTACAAAAATTATTTTGGATAGCATATTCAAATCCTGGCATTTTTCTGATCACAAAACATATATAACATGTATTATTTGAAAATACTGAATTTTAATGATAAAAATTCATAACAAAAATATGGTGGTGGGGTTCGGTAAATTTGAACACTAAAGTGGTTGTTTTATGCTATCGAGGTGGGTTCCCTTCCGCGCTGTTAACGGCCTTGTCTGAGCGCCGTCTGGTGGTTGCCACGTCAGCCTGCAGGTGGGGTCAAGTGTCAGATTCCGTGTCAATTCAGCTCTAAACGAGTTTTAGTGTTTTTTGCTAGCAACCAACCAAAATATGTTGGGATTTTGTCCCGCAAATGTAAAGTGGTGGTGTTTGGTAAATTTCAACTGAATTGTGGTGGTTTTATGCTATATACTCAAAATTACCTGGCCTGGCCGCGTGCTCGCCTGTCGCCGTTGGGTGCTCCCATCGCCGGTCTCCGCCACAAACGCTTGTCAGGCAATCACGCTAGGGCCTGCCGCCATTTTGCGTTGGGTCGAGAGTGGTGCGGTTGCGTGGCGTGCGCCAAAACTGTCTCGTGCGTGCGTGCGTGCATGCGCGATCGTGACTCGATCGGATCCCGACCGAGAGCCTTCTCGACAAGGACGAGCGGAGCGTTCCTGTGGGCTGTTTGTGCTAGTGGGCTGAGCTAGCCTGGTAATACATATAAAAAAAATTACACCAAATCTTTGGTATTCAAACGAATACCGGTGCATACCCCTGCCGCCGCCTCTGCCTATTATATTGACCTTTCAAAATCTTGAAAGGAGATTAATAAGAAGGAAGAAACCAAATATGATTGAATGTGTTTCGATCACTAGAATGAGAGTCTTAGTGAATATCAAACCATGTGTGATTGGAGGTGTTAACCCAGTCATGGGTTAACTAGAAGAAGCATCTAGACCTAAGAGATAAGTTGGAAATTAGAAGTTATGATAAGGCTAGTAAGGATATAGTATCAAGGAGTAATTATGTTGAGTCAAGTAAGTATATCCATAGAGTAGGCCTCATAATAAGATAAACCATATAAGAGACTTTGTGTAGTACAAATTTACTACTTAGTTGAGAGTATATCTTGACCAAACAATTGGAAGTCCAGGCTTAGTGTGATCAAAGGATAGTAGTCATTATTCTCAAGACACTTGAGGATAATTGACTAGGTGTTGAAGAGTTGATACTGGTATATCAAGCTATACTAAACTTTAGTTTGTTGAGTCATCTAGCTTAATTAAATGACCTATCTTAGGCTAGCCCTGCTTAGAATGCTAGTATAAGCTTAAGAGTGACATTTTAGCCACTTGAGTCATTACTAAACCTTAATGGTTAGAATCACATATCATTGGCATTTTATTTAAGAGAAGGTAGAGACATATTGGATTCTAGAATTACTCTCTAATGTTGTCAGTAGAAAAAACTAAAGGGGATATTAAGTCTTATACATGGTGGGGATTAGGGTTACAAGATGCCGATATCGGTTTACAAGTGGCGGTGCCTACGCTAAAACCTTAAAAGGTATTCTAGATTCAATCCTATCAGAGTTACAATGATATCCCGTGGAATCCGCAGTTGGCAACCCACCCTGACTTGAGCGCTAAAGTGGTTGTGTTCAGGGCCCCGCCTGAGGTCCAAACCCTTGTGTTAGGTCACCTTGGTTCTGAGTGGGCCATCTCCCTCCTGGCTAGGCCAACCCGTTACCTATGTCCTCTGTCAATTGGTGATCAGCCTTTGACTTAGACAGAAGTGCTATCTAGAATGAGAAAAAAATTGTTAGTTCCATCACGTGGAAATAAGTGAATAGCATAAAACCACCACGATTGAGACAATATTTACCAAATGCCATAATTTTATGTTTTCATGGAAAATTTGCACCGAGTTTATTTTCTTTACACAAAACACTAATCGTCGTTGAGCGCTCAACTGACAATTAGTGTTGTCTGCAAAAAGAAGTTCATGAAATCTTGGTTGATTTTGTCCCGAAAACATAAAGCGGAGGTATTTGGTAAGTTGTCCTATTTACTCTCTGCGGAAATGGAGTTAACCAAATCATCTTGAAAGACAAACATGGAGCGGATAATTCTTCTAGGAATAACAAGGGACATCATAAACCCAGCATTTCGTCTCACAAGAAAATCGTGTTTGCTGACTTGTTCACCATCCATGTTTCGATTTCGTTCTGCAGCCTCATCTGCAACTCGCGTGGCCCCTTTGGGAAGACAACACACACTTGTTCCAGTACCATGGCATTGCAAAGCAGTCGCTTGGCCAAGTTCCTCTGTGCCTCGTGGCCCCTGTAGTGCACCAGGTTGATCTCCCTCACCCGATTCCGCAAGCACGGGATCGAGACATCCGAAACCATGATCCCATCTCCAAGCTCGTACCTAGGCTTTTCTGAAGGTATCCTGTTGTCAAATGGAGCCGCCCGAGGATCCTTGACATCGCGAAAGGCCTCGTCGTAACTTGGCTTCATGAACAAGGACAAAATCTCAATGCTTGGAGCCTGCTCGAGTATCCTCGTCAGCGCCTCAATGCTGCCTGTCTCAAGGTATCCTGTCAGATGGAGCCACTCCAGGTTTGGAAACGAGGGGAATTCCGGGAAGGATTCGTCCTCGGTGCAGGCACGCCGAGATGCGTGGACATGAGATGCAAGTGCTTCGTGGCCGTGAACTTCTCGAGGAAATTTCTGAACCGAGGTAGCTCCTCATCGTAAACCTTTCTGCCGCAGAAACCGATGGTGCAGGAAGAGATCTTGCTGGTTCCGCCGTGCAGGGTCAGGAGCGACTCCTCCGGCACGGAGCCCCTATACTCGAACACCCTCATCTCCGACGCGTCGACGCTCACCCTGGCCAGGTTGTGGCAGCACCGTATGGAGAGCCGACGGAGGTGCTTGTCGAGAACTTCGATACTGTAACTCTTGTCGATGATGCCAAGATCTTCGTACATCGTCGTGTAGTAATTGCTCTTCTTCGTGTAGCCGCACCTTTCCAGCGTGAGATCGACGAGGCGCGGGCAGCTATCGACGAGGCGCTGGATCCTGTCGCCGCAACGGACGATGCTGCTCAGGAGCAACGTCTCAAGGAGAGGGAGGTGGACGAGCTGCGGCAGATCCTCCAGAGAGCAGCCGCCGAGGCAGAGCGTCCGCAGGGCGGCGGCGCGGGAGAAGAGCCCCTTGAGAAACGTGTAACGGTATAGGTGCCTTGTGTCAGGGTCCACGTTGTAGCCGCTGTGGGCGGGGCACTCGCCGC
Organism: Avena sativa; assembly: GCA_916181665.1. Taxonomy (NCBI): domain Eukaryota; kingdom Viridiplantae; phylum Streptophyta; class Magnoliopsida; order Poales; family Poaceae; genus Avena; species Avena sativa. The sequence goes on along the minus strand of OV702297.1, from coordinate 461,225,032 downwards.
CGTCGCCGTCATTAACGCGGCGACGACGGGGCTCCGGTGCGCCGACGAGGTGCTCGCCGGCGACGGTGGCGTGGAGGCGGATGTCGAGGTGGGTCAGCTCCCCCTGCCGCTTGCTGCTGCCGCTGCCCCGTGGTTTAAGCAGGTAGCGCAGCCACTGGCTCACCATGGCCTCGTCCCAGTGGTCGTAGCGGCTGAATTGGACGCGGAAGGAGCGGGGCGGCGCCGTGTCGCGGTGGCCGGCGCAGCGGCGGCGGCACAGCAGCGCGGCGTTGACTTGGTCGATGAGGCCACCGTTCCTGCTCCGCTGCTCCGAGGACTCCAGGCGGAACGTGCAGTCGTCATCATAGCCGTAGATCGGTTCCTCGTGGTCCACAAAGGAGACGGCGTCGACGTTGGCGAACGCACGGCGCCATCGGCGGGAGAGGACGGCGGCGCGGGCGGCGTCCTTTGTGGGGAGGCGCGAGAGGATACTGCCAACGATGCCGTCCGGGAGGTCGCTTAGGCGGTCTCTGCCGGAAGCCATCATCACGTAGCAAGGTAGGTTACGTCCGGGTGCCGCGGTACTGGTTCATAATTTATACCATCCGATGGAGCAAAAACCGTGGACCGCTGCAGTCGGTTGTTCCTTGATCATAGGTCGGTTCCGTTGCTTCCTTTTCTTGGATGGCTGGACACCGACTTAGTCAAAGCACCGAGCCAATTTATGTGTCGTATCGTGCACTTGCATCTTAGCGATGCCGACGCACGTGCATTGATGTTTGCGTAATCAATAATTTTCCCTTTTTAGCCCTAAAAAAATCCCCTTTTACATTACCTTCTATTTTTTCCAAGGATATACTCTGCAAGGTCTAATAAGGTGTATCCCCTCTAACAGCCAGTACAAAGCAAAAGGCTACAGGATACAAACATGATGTCACACAGTTTGCAACACACCCCAGGTACCGTCTTCGGCCAAGAAAGGCAAGCATACGATACACCAAACTTCTAGGCCGCGTCACAACTGAAGAAGGGAACTTCACGGTCAACACACTGCTGGTCCATAAGCGCCTAAGAGGCAGCGAGTCAACAGCAGGACTGAACCAAACCGGAGGAGACACCGATTAAGAAGCACCATCGATGGCGCCTTAGAAACCCATGCTCTGGGCGGAAGCAAAAAACAACTCCAACTATCCCACCAAGGACTCCAATAACCACCTACGCAACGCCCCCAAGGAGGTACCACCCGAGCCAAAAGCCAGGTCTAGGGTTTCTCCCGATGCTCGGGACGGGGAAGCACATGCAACGCCATGATGACGCCTCCAAAGAGGTGCCAATGGCCCACGGGCGTCGGCTTCGCCTTGGCCCTGCCATCAACCCCAGCACCATCGGACACGTAGCAAGGACATGAAGCAGGAGGGTTGATTACCGTCTCACCAGCACCAAAAAGAGGATGGGCGGTAAGGACCCAGCTGCTGCCCCCCACACCGCCATGGTGCCCAGCAACCAGCGCCACCACGAGCAGGCCCGAGGAGCAGCCACAGCAGCAGGAATGCCGCAGCCCCTCCATCGTTGTTGGTTCACGCTCATGCCGGTACTCCGCAGAACCTTGCCACTGAGCTGTCGTCGTCCACACGCCGCAGCTGACCAAGAAAAAAAAGGTTACCCTTGAGCAGATCACCGTTCTTCGTAATGTAATGCCACTACTTTCTATCACAAGTTCTTGCTCAGATATGATGGCTGGAATAGCGTAACATATGGTGCTTATTACTGAAGTAACGATAGACAGCGTCTCTCAGCAGCTCTCCATGGAAAACAGATTCGACTGAATCACTCTTAACCTTCTTTGTTTGCTAGGTACTCTACCCACACAAACTTTATTGCATCATTCGCTACCACGTCTGGACGCTTAAAAGTGATCCTCAATTGCTTTATATTCTTTTTTGACGGCCGGTGTCTGGCTGCTATTTCTCCTCATATAAACTTTCTGAACCGTGGAGGATCTTGACTTTGCACTAGCTTCAGCCGATTCGCCATTTTCCTGCTGATACATATCTGGATCCGTCACCGGACCTGGCATGCCCCTATTCCTCGACCAAGGGCTCCTCACAAGGTCGCCCTTGTTGTCCACTTCCAGAGTTACTGTAGCATGCTTCTGCATCTGATCATACTCCAATAGCTTCTCATTCGACATCTGTTCTCCAGTTCCAGTATCCAATTCCGTTTTCACCGCAATAGGCGATGTCTCCTTATGCAAACTCTTGGCGCAATCCGAAGTTGTTTCGTTTGTCTGCTTCGGTATTTTCCGTGGCCTCCCTCTTGGTCGCTTGGTAGTCTCTGAACTGAATGGTTCTTTGCCTGTAGCTTCGACGGTATTGACATCCTTTTCTTTTGGTTCAGACAGAGGATTCATGCTAGCAGAGGTGCCACCTTGAGCTGCAACATGGCAAAGTAAAATCATCAGGCAGAATAAATACGAAAAACACAACACAGCATATTTATATATAGCCAAAGAAATGTATAAAGTATGTATTTCTTTGTAACTTTTGTGTTTGGAAATAATTTTGTTAAAGCTTAAAGGATGTCGATGTCTTACGGACCTATACAAACTTTTCTTCTAAAGAGCACCACTATACTACAATAGGGCACAATGGCTTGTGCGGATACGCAACAACTGTTGTACTGTTTCTGTAGAATCGTGTGTCATCTCCAGCCTGCTATAGCATGCTGGTCGTGCTTCAGTAAACAGTATATGTAAATTCTATATTTCCATCTTATAAGCCTATAAACACAAGATACGTTTTCTGCTTTGCATATCTGGTTCATAACCTATATTAACAATGGTGAAAACCTATGTTAACAACGGAGAAAGAGCACCATAGTTGTAATCCTCGCTTGGACAAGAAAAATAGAAGGAAAAAAGAGCTTGGTTCACCATTTTCATTGGAAAAATGAAGGTTAACAAATAAAATCATTGTATTACCTTTTACATTTCATGTTACGTTAGATCTTCAACGTTGTCAGGTTTGACATTTACATTTTTGTTGTGCAAATTCAAGATTCAATTGTTGTATAACAAAGGTTCATAAATGAGGTACCTACTGTGGAGACCAAGGACAAACATAGCATGAAGGAGAGGAACTACTGTCGACCATGTCCAGATACTATATCCAAAGAACAAATTCAACACCCTAATGCACATCTCATGGCTAATTAACATTCAATATAACAAAGATCAGAAAAAAGACACAGGTTTGTGTAACTTGAATGACTGCAGTTTGAGAAAATTAGTATGCCAAATTAGAGTTCTACAAAAAGTAACATAACTTTGTCATAAAAAAGAACACCATGTAACCAGTAATAACTGCAGGAACTTACAGCGATTTGATGTCTGGTCATCAGGTGATCTCTTTTGGAAGACCAATGATTTCATGGATTTTTCCTTTGTCTTCCCTTGTACTTTCAGTCTTTTCAGCATTTTTCGAGGCTGGTGGTTAAAAGAATATCTATCAAATATAATCCAAAGAAGTTCTGAACAGTCCTAATGTTACATCAAGGTACATCCTATAGACATGTCACTGCATCATTTTCTCGCAAACAAGCCTTAGTACAGTCAATGTTATTAACAATTGGTCCATGAAAATAAAAGTGTCAGCTAAAGCAGTATTTCCACCCATTGTATAGAGGGTTTCCATCATAATGCTACATATGATGGCTCATTGGCCGTACTGGATAAAACCTCTATTCATAATTATTACCAGATCTGTACACCTGTCGAAAGAGTATATGTCTGTTACACTTCTCCTTGGAATACAGGCATGTTTGTTTATTTCTCCAGTCTCAAGGTAGCACAATACAGATTTCAGCGTTCGGAATACAAGATGACTGACAGGATCAGTGTAGTACTGCACAGTCAAATGATGAATCATTAAAGAAAGTCAAATCAATTCCATCAATGTTTTCAAAGGAATAAGAATATGTGACATATTCAGTCAAAGTAATGAGATGCTCTGTTCTAATATACCGGGTGTTTTTTAATTCCATCGTTGCATTTCCTAAATATAATTTCTTTCACCCAACCTTTAGGTAGCCCATCAGGATTGAACTCCACCTGTGCAAGTATCTGTAAATAAATCCAAAGCTTAGTTATGAATTTTTTTATAAATTTTCTTAAGGGAAGTTATAACTTTTTAGCGATACTATGTTATTCAAATAGGAGAATAGTTCCAGCAAGCATACATTATCTTCGGAGATGGTATCACACAGTCCCTTCACGTCGCAGCTAGAAATCACGCCCTCATTCACATAGCGCAATACGTCTTCTTTTGAGAAGAATCTCATTCCAGTAGGCAGATGAACAAAAAACTACGAAAAGACACACAGGCATGGTAAAAATGATGTGGCTATGTCTCCCGAGGCACTCCTACAAAACCAGTTTACCAAATGACCATTGTTTTCAAGGATGTATACAAACACGTAACTGCAAAAACGATATATACTACATAATAAATGTCTTCTTACTCACAAACTCCACCAACCAGAATTAAAATATTCAATCTTATATAAGCAATGTCTTTTATTAGACAAGAAACCAGATAGACCATTCTAGAACTAAGCACGAAACAAGTAGTAACTTATAAATAACACAATTGTTCTTTTCAGATACACCCTAAACAAGTCTCTCATACTTTTAATCTCATGTGTCTAGTGGAACTGACCTCCTACCACATATGGATAACGATGAGTTTCCAGTTTTTTTTTTCAGAAAACGATAAGCCAATAACTAGCATTGGTCAAATGTTAATGTGAAAGCAAGTTGAAATTAACCTTGTACATTTTGTCCATCATCTTCCCCCCAGCCCTGACCTCAATCACCCAACTTTCCGGAAGCCATGTATTCATTTTCTGTATGCAACAGAGAGAGTTACATCTCAAATGTAATCAACAAGATGGCATAGAAAAACTCACTCACATGAATCTCATTGTCCTCAGTGCATGCATGTGACTCCAACATATGCTCATCCATCTCAGAGAATAGATAATTTAGTGCCTCCGTATCCGTCGAGAATGTGTATTCTGATACTGGGGAAGTGTAGTACTGCAATGAAACAACGAAAAAGTAACAAACAACTATTTGAAACCTATATTGTCTTCATTCTTTCTTCTGCTTCTCTCTTTAGCTGCATATATGCCTGTGAGGAGCTGGTTATTGTACGTTTGTACTTGCTTGCTATGTTTTTTCTCTCGCTGTGTAATTGGCTAACTTCTAAGCAGTTTGATGTTTTTGCTAACAACTCTGTCTTATCCAGCGCATTATTTTTTCAAGTTCAGAAAGAAAAATTGGTAGGGGAGTCTCCCCTATTTACATAAGATGGTACTAGGTAACACATCTCAGTCCAACATCAACATAGCAGCAATAGCACATACAGCATACAAGCATGTAGACAAGGTGCATGTGGGAAGCACATAAATAAAATGTAGCATACAAGCAGAGTAGGGGAGTACCCGGTATGTCGACCCGCCTTCATCACGGCGAACGTTTATGATCCAACCATCAGGAAACCAGAATGGTGCCTCCTTCAAAGCCTCAGCGTTTTCATCAATCTCCTCTGGTCCCTCTGCGTCCACAATCTCTTTTCCCTTTTTATTCCGCTCTTCTGCCTCCTTGTGATGATTCACTTCAGCATCATCCAAGACTACCACCAGTGGCTGCAAGCCGTCCTTTTCTCTGTTAAGAACCAGAAATAATGACATGGGTGCTAAATCGGACACAGAGACATGAGGACCGCACAACTTAAAACACAGTTTATAAAACAAATAAACTTGTCTACTTCCTACAGGCATGTAATAGGACATAAAGTAGCAAATGACACCTAGCAATCGAAATCGCCCCTGTGCACTTCTATATACTCCATATAGATAGAATGTGTTCCTACAGTATTGTACACAGAACACACCAATTCAAGATTACAAATCTGTCATTTATCTTGAAGTACTTGGTATTAGCTCTCTGAGAAAAAGATATTAACCTCCTAACTCCTAAGTATTCAAATATTTAAATGAAATGGAATTGTAAGGAAAGGGAAAGGGGAACTTCATTCATTTTAGCAAATAATACGCAATGCGCAATATAGTGAGGGTTCGCGACCTTGCAGATCCACCATTGCGACACAGGATCCAGCATGCAGAGTCATCACAATGGCCAAATATAGCATAGCGCACAGACCGGCTTATGCAGTCCTCACGGATGGCATGATGGCAGCATACAAATCACTATTTACGAATCTCCAAACGTTACTTTTCACCTAGCTCCTCTAATTCTGCAATCGTGGATATTAACTAGCAATTGCAAGTAACAGACGGCGAGCGACGAGAGCGAACATTACAAATTTATTTAGGATGCATGTGACAAATTCACAGCTCGCGGAGACCACCTTCGCTGGGAGAAGCAGGGACGAACCTGGCGCGGATGGACCGCCGGGAAGGCGAAGCCTCACGCCGGCGCCGCGGAGGCAGAGGAGAGGGGCCGGCCGGGCTGGGCGGCGCCTCGTCCTGCGGCTGGCGGCGGCCACGCGCCCGCTCGGAGCGGCGAGGGCCCGAGCCTGGAGGCGCGGCGCCGGCGGACGCGGCAGGCATGGGAAGGCACACGGCGGGGCTCGCTCGCTCGCTCGCCGGTTACCCCTGGACGGCGTAAGGAGCGGCGTGATGTGTGCAAGCGGTCACCGCAGCTGGCACTGGAAACGGCGCGCTGTGGGGACTGATGAGAAGGACAGGTGGGCGTGGGGCGCGGGGCCCGCGACACTACTCTCGGAGGCGACCCCAGCCCCCAGGCGAGTGTGCCGTGCGGGTCCCGTGTGGACAAATCGCGGCTAGGACCATATCGTGCTGCTCCTTTTCTTTGCTCTCGAAACAGGTGTTCCACGGAAAAGTGTGCCAAGTTTAGTTGTTTACGGTCTCAAAGGCGCGTTTAGATCAATTCTAGCACATTCGAAAATATTCTTAAAGGTTTTATTGCGTGACATATGACAAAGTCCGATGTCTTCTCCGTGAGATCGACATATTATGTGCAATGAAATCATCTACACTCTCACAAGTTGGATCGAGCAGCATAGCTGAGTTCTTCCTCTCATAATCATGTTTAGAAAATCCTTTAAAAACTTAAGGTGCCAAGCAAAGTGAAGATATATATTTGGAGGACTCTACATGGCACCGTTCCAGGAATGTATGTTCTCGCTAACAGACATATTCATGTCTCGGGGCCAGTGTCCGGTTTGTGCACAATGGTGTAAAAGATGTGAAACACTTAATGTTTACGTGTGAACGTGCGACCGAGGTATGGGAAGTTTTAGGCCTGAATGAGATTATTCAACAAGCACTATTGGTTGACAGCTCGGTCGGCGGTCATGGAAGAACTATTGCGGAATGATTTTTAGAAACCGTCGATTCTCAGCTCTCTAGGATTGAAGAGACAATATCTGTTGCAGCGTGGTATATCTGATGGCAACGGAGAAATATTGTAAGCAGCGGCGGCGCCACCAGGGGGTCGAGCCTAGTCGGTCGACCCGGCTCGTCCGCCTGCGATCGATAGTATGCTATGCTGACTGCACGTATTGGTCAAAGTTGAAAAAATAAAAAAAATGAGAGCAGTCCGCGATATCCCTGCATGGACCTAATCCCTAAAAGCATCTCCGCCTAAATAACTACTACTCCCCCTCCGATCCAAATTATTATTCTCAGATTTATCTAGATTCGAATGTACTAGTCTAGATACATCCGAATCTAGACAAATCTGATAATATTAATTTGGATCGGAGATAGTACCAAAATGTGGCAGCGCGTGGCAAAAAAATATGTCCCTAACAGTTGTTGTATCACAGGTTGGTGCTGCAAAAAAATGCGGTAGCGCGGCCTCGTGTTGCATATATACGGTAGTTGCACGCGCAGCCTAACCGCCCGTTGAATACTCACTCTTCTCCCGGCTCAACGATACTGTAGCCGCTGACAGCACCGGATGTCAATTCTGCCGTAGCCTAGCCCCATCCCCTTCAGATCAGGCCGCCGCCAGCCGAAGAGCACCACTGGCTTCCTCGGAGTGAGGATGCGCCTCTTCAGCCACTTCGTCGCCGACATCAGCCACAAGGCGAAGAAGAGGAGCGACGACGCCGGCCTGCCCAACGTTACACCACCACCACTCCCGACCTTCAATGTCCCGGGTTGTAGGCACCTCTTGGAGCGGTATTGGATCATATGGTGGCACTCGGTTGAGAAAACCAAGTGCTAGAAGTCCATGTTAGTAGTTTTCAAGTCATTTTATCTCATTTCATGTTTTGGTAGTTATTCTTCATCAATTATGAAAACAGAGTTGTTTTGGCATATTTGTTCTGCCGTATATAATTTTTTTGTTCCTAACAAAATTTAGACCTTATAAGTTCGACCTCCCTCGTCCCAATTCCTGGCTCCGCCACTGATTGTAAGGGAGAGCAAATTGCTACACCGTCCAGGACAGCGTTCTTGATTCTGGATCTGGCTCTGAATTATGCCGGGGGTATGTCACGAGTTGAACCAAGAGTTATAAGATGGCAAAAACCACCAACAAAAACTTATAAGCTAAATGTTGATGCTAGCTATTTTTCAAATGGCACCGGTACTATGGATGCGGTTTTGAGGGACTATAAAGGATGTGCGGTGCAGAAGTTGGGTTGGAGTAAACATCTTAAGTGCATCCACATCAGAAGATATCGCACTTCTAGGAGGGTTGCAAATGATGGAGGATCTGGGATGCACTCCGGTTATTATTGAATCTGACTGCCTGAAAATAGTACAAACTTTTAATGGTGAAGTTGAGGTGTGGGGTCCATACTCTGTTATTCTTTCAGACTACTACGACACAACGGATTGGTAATATTGTGGTGCAATATTGTCCAAGAGAAGCAAATGGCGTGGCGCATAGTCTAGCTAGGTTTTCTCATAATTCTAGTTCTTCTTATTTCTGGGATGATGATTCCCTAGCTTTATTATCCCTGCTATAATGAACGATGTAAGCTTGTTTTGAACTTGGCAGCAAGTTTCTTACGTACTCTTTTTCTTACCAGGTTACGTAAGGGGATTGGAAAGTTTTTAATGAGACGGCTTGCTTGTTTAATATATTGTGATTTAAAAAAATAGATCAATTCAAGCACACACCGAGTAACCTCGCGCTTTTCGATTTTAAGGGAAAAAGCTGATTTGAATACACACAGTAAAGCCGGTCCGATATGATTTTTTTTCGGTGCACTGAGAATTTACACTTTGTACCCCTATATGTCTAAGTTTTGTGGCCGAACCGAGGAAGCATGTAAACGGGTTGGCAGTTTGGCAGGAGGGAAATTTCAGAACACACCGGTGCCCTTCCGTCGTGGGATTCATCAGACCATCACCAAAATCCGTCAAATTCCCCGCCTTTGGTCCTCCTCCGCCGTTTCCAGCCTCGTGGACAGCCGGGGTGGACAGCCGCCTCGCCGGAATCGGTCGCGGCGCATGGAGGAGTTGCTGCGTGGCGGAGCTGCTCAGAGCAGTGCGGAAAGGGCGACGTGGCAAGGGCAGCTCTCGGGGTGTCACGCGAGGCCGACGGTGCGGGGCATGGCCTTCAGCGGCATGGGCAATTTGCTCCGTGAGTGAAGGTAAGAAGAAAAAAAAGGTGGGCCAATGATAGGGCCTACAAGATACATTTTTGTTTTACTGTGGCTATTCTTTTGGAGCCAGTTTTGTACTGTAAAAAGTTTCTGGTGCCCTGTACATGTAAAAAAAAACTTTATAAAACTCCGTGAAAATTTTCCATGAAAACGTAAAATTGTGGCATTTGGTATGGTCGTTTTATGGTATTTATACTAATTTGATTTTTTTTCATTTCAAGCACTGGTCAGTTCAATGGCTTATTTATTTATTGTATAGATAGCACTTCTGCATAAGTCAAAGGTTCAACGGCTTATTGTATAGATAGCACTTCTGCATAAGTCAAAGGTCGATGGCCTCCTAACGAGGTCATAGGTACCGAGTTGGCCTAACCATTAGGAAGTTGACCCACTCAGAACCAAGATGACCCACCACAAGGGTTTAGACCTCAAGCGTGGGGCCCAACACAACTGCCTTGTCTCTCGGTCGTGAGAACCCGCGAAGGGCAAGGGTTTCCATTGCCAGCTTGGCTCTCGCCCATGAGAACCCACGGCCGGCGAGTGTCTCCGTTGGCACATCAACTCTCGACCACGAGAACCTGCGGCGGGCAAGAGTTTCCGCTGCCACATCGACTGTCGACGGGCCCCACGATCTAGCGGTGTAGAGCACTGCCTCCCTCCATACGCCTCTCACCAAGAGCATCTTCTCCCACAGTCGCTGACGCGTGGCCAGGGAACAGCACGCGACCGACCATCTGGTGATGCGGGGTAGGAATGGCCGCGCGAGCTTCCTGCGTCAGTGAGTCACAGGTTGTGGGCTGCACCTCCTCGAGAGAGTCGGACTCCGCCGCATGGCTCCGTGTGTCCTCCTTAGCGTCTATTCCACGGCCAGAAAGAATCGAGACGCCGTGGATAGCAAATCGAACGAAACTTTCATATGCTATTATTTACTCTGATTCATCGGCTTGAGTAAAACTTCATTCACTTTGAAAAATTCAATAAGAAAAGTTCTAAAATTTTCCAGATTTTATATGCATGAATACAATGCACACATTTAATTATACCCATGTCTAGTCTATTGAACTACATGATTTTACATATAGCATTCGTATTATTCACATATGTAGATTATAATTGATCGGCATTATACAATGATATGCTATTATTCGATGGGCAAAGCCTATTTAAGCATCAAGAAGGGGACCACTGCCGCCAGAGTAACAACTACACTTAATGCAGAAACACAAAGATTAGCATAATATTTAGAGACCTCAAAGCTTTTTGCTATTTGATTGGATTACTTCCTTCAGCTTCATCTCCCTCTGCTCAATACCAACTTTAGATTGGCTTTCTCAATCAAAAGATCGATGTATGTTTTAACAATAGGATAATCCCCTTCACCTGAAGGGAGATCACCTCGGGAGTGTGTCCCCACAAGGCTCCATAGTTGAATTAGAGCACTGGTCAGCATAGGAATGCAAGGACCATCGATCCACATGACGAATGAGAAACGATCGGAGCCCTGCATTTTTTTGTTGAAAAAATCAATAAAAACAAGATTAGAGTGAGGCTATGTTTGGCCTTTAAGAGAACATATGCACAATTAATAAATTTCCAAGGGTAGCAATGAATCTCCTGCCTGTCGCAACCACATCGAAAGCCACCTTCCTCTTCAGAACATTGTCGTGGCAACACCTGTATTTTGTGTTCACCTCCGGACCGGCGAAGTATGGATCGGGGATATCTCGAGGGAGATCCAGTAGCGCGTCATGGTCGGTCAAGCACTGTTGGGTGAACAAACAAGCTAAATATAGTGAACGGACTAACAACATGGAAGGAAAAAACTAAAAATCTGCAGTGGCATCAGGGAAGAAAGAAAAAAAAGATATAATCAACTTGAGATATGCTTAATGAAACCTCAGATTCTAGATCAAACTCCGAAGGGATCTCCTCGCTCGGAAGAGTCAAGTTTGGAGGGTCATCTTGCCCTGGGAAGCCACTCCATGGGGACTAGAGATCTTTAATGTTTCTTGGGACGGGGAAGAAATCTTGAATTGAACTGAAATAAGGGAATTCCCGGGATAAAAAGACGGATTCGAGGATAGAATCTGGAGCTATAGCGCGAATGATTGCGAGCTATGAGGTGGCGGCAGATCTGGCTCAACAAGCAAAGGAAGGAGTGATGGGTGCTATATTTTAGAGCATCTCCAGCCGCGTCCCTCAAACAGTGTCCTGCAAAAAACGATGGGTCGAGCGGTTGTTGGGGGGGGGGGACGGGACAACACATGTTACAGCTCATGAGGATGGTTTTTTCCAGCCACGAACACCAAACGATGTCCCAATATTTTGTTTTTTTCTCACACAACAAATAAATAAGTTTGAAAAAACATAAGTAAAATAAAATATTTCAAATGATTTGAAGTTCAACTTGATCGAGCGGGTGGCACAACAAACTCTCCTTTGAGCCTCCACAAATGCTCTATGAAATCATTTTATAGTTATTAATGATAATCAAAGTTTGTAATGACCATCTAGGTCATGTATTTCTGCATGTCTAGCGAGAAAGTCTGCAAACTCCACGCGCACCTAGTGATCAACAAATACAAGAGGTTTCTGACACTCATGCAGACCAATGCCATTCATTGGATGCTTATGCTCACTCTTGATGATAATGCACACAATCATTCATCCCCTTCCACATAATATCTTGAGACCATGTAAGAGAAGGGTACCTTACAATTGCAAATCGATATTGGAGCACACCAAATGCACGCTTGACATCCTTCCCTGTGGCGTCCCGCTAAAACCACTACTAGAAAATCGATGTGTTTTTGTGCATTGCATCATTATGACCGCATGCTCATGTCATCATGCCATCTTGCATTTGAGCATCGTCATCATCATGCATGTGTTTGTACAAAACTATTTTCGAAAAGTCTGGTTTTGTTTCCTAAACGTCCCGTCTTTATTTCAAATCAAAACGCCGGTCCTTTCCGGATAGTTTTATTTGTCTAAAATTATTTACAAAGGCCTATTTTAAAATAAAATAAAAGTTAAGATGTTTTTTTTGAGGCAGCCAGCCAGGCCCAAAGCCCAGCCGACCACCTCCTTCCTAGCCCTAAAACCAGCTAACCCTAAAACCCCTAACCCCTCCTCTCCCAGCCGCCTCCCTTCCTCTCTCCCTCCCAGCCGCCACCTGCGTTTCCCCATACCACCTGGTCCCTCCACCACCGACCGGTCTCACCTTCCCCTTCTCCCACGCCAACCCCACCAGCTACCGAACCATCCCACCTCGGGATTCCCCCGTCTCCCCTGTCGCACTCCCTTCCACCCCGGCCCCACCTCCTGTCCTCTCCCGCTCGCTCCCGCCCACAGCACGCACCATCCCCCACCACATTGCCGTACACCATCCCCACGCTCCACCGACCAAGCGAGCCCACCCCGCCACCTGCCGCCCCGACACGCCCATCCCCAGGTCCACCTCCCACAATCCCCTCCTCGCACGCCACCGCTCCATCCTCGCCCCCTCTCTCTCTCTTCCCCCGCTCTCTCTCGATCCCCCGCAGAGCTCCGCCCCCCCGGATCCAGTGGGCTCCGTCCTCCTCCGCCCTTCCTCGCCGCCAGGGGAGCCCCTCCTCCCTCTAGTTCCGCCTCCGGCCTCCCTGGGCCCCTTGGAGCGCACTCGCCCTGGCTCCGCCCCTGCAGGCCGACCGCCGCCTGCGCCGTAGCGCCGTCCTCGCTACTAGGCCCTGCCGGCCGTGCGCTTCTCCTCGGCACCAAGGACGCCGCCGCTGCTCTCCTCGCTCGCCGCGCGCGAGTCCTGCCGCCTTGCCTCGGTTTCCGCAAGCTCCGCCGAGCCTGCGTCGCCCCCGCCTTGGAGCTCCTGCCTCGCGCCCGAGCCCTTCCCGGCGGCTGTCCCTCGCTGCTCCGGCTGCCGCCTCTGCTGACAGGCTCGCCGGCCTCCCGCGCCCCAGCGACCCTCGCCTCGCGCCCCTGCGGTGGTGCTTCTCTGTAGGCCTCGACCGACGATCCCGCCCTTTCCCGGCTCTCTGCCCTCTTGGCGTCCGTGTTCTCGAGCTTTGCACGTGCAGCCACACTCGAGCCTGCCTCCGTGCCTTGTCCTGTGTGTCCCAGCAGTGACTCTGTTCTTGATGTGCTCGTGGCCATGCTGTTGTGCTAGTGGACATACCGATGCGGTGGAGGTAGTGCTGTGGTGCTACCCGAAGGACTCCGGCAATGAACATACATCAAGATCTTCATAGTTTCATCGGCATGTACGTCACCGAGAGGAGATGCCACACCCGAGCCCGGTACAGACACCCGAGAACCTCAACAAATGACGCCAAGATCTACATCGCGGATCCGCTGGGCGAGACCTCGAAGGCCATCGACGCGTGAAGATGTATCCTCGGAATTCCGAGGAGGTCGGCAAGAACTCCGACACGGATGACAAGACCTGAACCTGAAGACGCCAAGGTCACCGACGCAGAACGTCAAGTTCTTCATCCCGCACACCAAGACCGACCCGGTACGCGGACCCGACAAGATCTTCGCGACGACAAGATCGACACCGACCAGGGCGCATCCGATGCGCCCGACGCCAAACCAAGTCCTTCTTCCCGGAACGCCAAGCTCTCCTTCCGTTGTCCGAGACCGATCTCGTCGAACCCTGAGACCGGACCCCCGGAACCCAAGATCTTCTGAACCCAGATGTGTGACCCTAAGCCCCTATTTTTATAATATGACATTATCAACCGTCGCATATTAATTATTCATCTCGCATGCATATCATATGGGTTGGGGGCATTATGCCGATTCATCTCATAATTAAATATGGAGACTATATGCGGGCTATACTTGTCTCATATCGCCTCCATTTAAATTGATGTAGCGAACCGATGCCATGTTTTGCATTGTTAAGACAACATTTAATTTGCAGGGTAGATAGATACCTCGAACCATCTAATTAATTATCGGGACCTTGGTTCCGCTTAATACTGCCTAATTGCACCGCATCTGCATCATACCATGAACATGCCGATTCTTCTGCCGTAGCATTAAATATTGCATCCAATGTTTCTTATAGTGTTTGCTTCTTCGCGGATTAGGCCGATGAGTTGATGCGAGTATCGACAAGTTCTCCGGATATGAACCTTCGGCAGTGTTTCCCAGGCGAGCATTCTCCCCCTTTCTACCTATTTTGCATTTATAGTCTTTATTTCCTCCTGTTGATCTATTGTTATTCGTGTTGCGATGCTTTAGTTCCGTACCTGATATATCTCGTGCAGCCTCTATATTGCCTTAGACACCTCCTATTACCTGTTGTGTGGTAGATAGCTGGCCTTGCGAGTCGTAGTTGCTTGCTCAGGTGCGATCTCGTGTTGTCGAGCACCACAGTTGTTGGAATGCTGGCAGATGCTTAATGGTGGAGAGGATCATGACTTTAAATACAACTATTAAAATGCTAGATATAACTAGTGCAGAGGCATCGGTGGGTAATATATGTTATTTGGTTCTTCCACGCTCACTTGTGTCCCGTAGGACCCCGAGTACTTGATACCTGTTCCTTGACTATTGCACTATCCGCATATGGGACCATGAATCCCCTTAGTCAGAGCTTGATTCATTTCTTATTTCTTGGGGCCACAAACTAGTTTGGGGTTTTATTACTATCTTGTACTTATGCCATGATTTACTGCTTTATTTAAAATTGTGCGTGGAGCACCTGTACTGTTTTGGATCGTGACATGTTTTCGCGGTATCGACAAGCCCAGTCACACTTTCGGGTTCCTAGTCGTTTACAGCCGTTGTCACAAACCCTGGGTCCGTTCCAGAGCCGGCCAACTTCGTTGTGGGTAGCTTAGTGGGGTGGCCCCCTGAAATTTTTTATGAATCCTGTGATTGCTTTGTCGTGAAAGCCTCGTTGGGTTTTGATTTGTTTTTTCCGAGGTTGATCCTGTGTGTGTTGCTATTTGTGCACCCCTGCAGGGTAAATCTTTCTGAAAGTCGTGTCCGCGGTTATGGACGACTTGGAGCACAGTATCTCGATCATAGACAAGCATAACTAAAGTAGCACTATAAATTTGACTTAATATGTGACTAGTAATTAGAAGCAGCCTATAACGGAATGGATATTAAAAATGCCAACAACTGGTGGATCTGGGTTGTATCGTGTTCTGATATATCTGCCTAGTAAGTATTGCAACTCCAATGAAATGTGATAAAAGTGCCAACAACTGCTGGGTTTTGCGATTCCTCAGGACAATTACATCTGACTAGTAAATGTTCCAACTATAACAGAATGGTAATTAAAATTGCCCACTACTTATGCTATCAGGATCACTCATGCGATCCATATCTGACTAGTAAGTGCTTCAACTATAATTGAATGAATAAAACTGCCAACTGTGTGAGTTCCTCGGTTTGACTTCCTCGTTTGGTCTCGAGGGGGAATACCAGGATGGGTATGATTGGTGTTACTATCAGGTTGGCTCCGAATAGGTTTTTCTTATCCCTCTCTAATAGCCGCCAGCTTTACTGAGTCTCTATAGGTTGTTTAGTGCTGCTGCGCTGCCGCTTCAGTCCACCATACCTATGTAGGCGAGAGCCGCCGAATTCTAGCCTCGCCGTGTACTGGCCTCAGTACTGACGCTCCTCTTTTTCCTTTGCCCTTTGCCGGCACCCCCTTTTGTTTTTAGCAGGTTTGCGATCGACGTTGTTAGCAGGGTTACCCTTCCGGCTTGGCCTGGGCAGGGTTATGGACACCATTGGTTATTCTTCAGGGCTCTTAGTCCCATTTGCATCTTGTCCGTACTCGGACGCTGTAGCGATTTCAAAGTGATTTGGATCTTTGTACTGTATATCGGTATTCTTGACTCATGGAGTCGTGTTGTATATATATATCTGTTCTGTGGGTCCCATCGAGGACTGTTGTGTAATGGTATTACTTCGTTTTCCACCCGCACGAAAGTGCCTGGTGGGCGTCGTTGAATCGTTTCTATGCGGGTTTGGCGGGAAGCGCTAAAACTTGCATAGTGCTGATTCGAGGGTGTTACGGAGTGGTACCAGAGCTCAGCAGTTACGATACCCCACAAGTCCAGCCTGTAGGATAACCTAGCTAACGGACGATCTAGAGTGTCAAAACTATTTTTCAAAATCGGTTGGATAAATCTGATTAGGTCTGATTTTTACTCCTTACCCTCTGCTATTCTCCTCTTACCTCTGCGTGTTTTGGATCTGTTCTCTTATCTTTTCTTTGAGTCCAGGATTTCTCGTGGTTGGGTTCTGTCGTACCTTCAGGGTTTCGCTTCCTCCTTTGGCAACGGTGTTTCTACCACCGGACGTCATGCTATCTCAGTGATCCTTTATCTGATGGACTCCTTCTTTGTTCCTTGTTTGTACCTTCCGGTGTTTTCCGACGCGACGACATCATCTACGCCAGATCTGATGCAGAGCCTGCATCACTCCTTTGTTCCGAACCTCGATTGTCGAGATCTTCAGTCTGATTCCGAGAATGGTTGCACGCTTTTCTACCGAATGTGCGGAGTAATAGTTTGGGTGCGTGATGGATTGGCCCCATGCCGACTACTCACTCTATTTGCTCGTGTACATTGAAGTGGATGAGAATGCATCGGTTCTCTCTTTCTATCGAAGTTAGAGGTGGCTTTATTTGTGGATACCTTTACCTTCACCCTTTGTTCCCGGAGTGTTCTCTCGACGATCACGGACAACGACCTCTTGTTAGTGGTGTCGCGAGGATCTATACGAAGCGAGAAGAATCCGATCATCAGCCTTCTCCCCGGTACCATGAGGCGGATCTCGAGGGCGAGATCCATTGTTAGTGGTGTCGAATTGTGGCGCCCCGCTAAAACCACTACTAGAAAATCGTTGTGTTTTTGTGCATTGCATCATCATGACCGCATGCTCATGTCATCATGCCACCTTGCATTTGAGCATCGTCATCATCATGCATGTGTTTGTACAAAACTATTTTCGAAAAGTCTGGTTTTGTTTTCTAAACGCCCCGTCTTTATTTCAAATCAAAACGTCGGTCCTTTCCGGATAGTTTTATTTGTCTAAAATTATTTACAAAGGCCTATTTTAAAATAAAATAAAAGTTAAGATGTTTTTTTTGGAGGCAGCCAGCTAGGCCCAAAGCCCAGCCGGCCACCTCCTTCCTAGCCCTAAAACCAGCTGACCCTAAAACCCCTCCTCTCCCAGTCGCCTCCCTCCCTCTCTCCCTCCCAGCCGCCACCTGCGTTTCCCCATACCACCTGGTCCCTCCACCACCGACCAGTCCCACCTTCCCCTTCTCCCACGCCAACCCCACCAACTACCGAACCATCCCACCTCGGGATTCCCTCGTCTCCCCTGTCGCACTCCCTTCCACCCCTTACCCAACTCCTGTCCTCTCCCGCTCGCTCCCGCCCACAACACGCACCAACCCCCACCACATCGCAGCACACCATCCCCACGCTCCACCGACCAAGCGGGCCCACCCCGCCACCTGCCGCCCTGACATGCCCATCCCCAGGTCCACCTCCCACGATCCCCTCCTCGCACGCCACCGCTCCATCCTCGCCCCCTCTCTCTTCCCCCGCGCTCCCTCGATCCCCCACAGAGCTCCGCCCCCTAGATCCAGCGGGCTCCGTCCTCCTCCCGCCTTCCTCGCCGCCAGGGGAGCCCCTCCTCCCTCTAGTTCCGCCTCCGGCCTCCTTGGGCCCCTTGGAGCGCGCCCGCCCTGGCTCCGCCCCTGCAGGCCGATCGTCGCCTGCGCCGTAGCGCCGTCCTCCTGCTAGGCCTCGTCGGCCGTGCGCTTCTCCTGGGCACCAAGGACACCGTCGCTGCTCTCCTCGCTCGCCGCGCGCGAGTCCCGCCGCCTTGCCTCGGTTTCCGCTACCTCCACCGAGCCAGCGTCGCCCCTGCCTCGGAGCTCCTGCCTCGCGCCCGAGCCCTTCCCGGCGGCTGTCCCTCGCTGCTCCGGCCGCCGCCTCCGCTGCCAGGCTCGCCGGCCTCCCGCGCCCCAGTGGCCCTCGCCTCGCGCCCCTGCAGTGGTGCTTCTCTGCAGGCCTCGACCGGCGACCCCGCCCTTCCCCGGCTCTCTGCCCTCTTGGCGTCCGTGTTCTTGAGCTCTGCATGTGCAGCCACACTCGAGCCTGCCTCCGTGCCTTGTCCTGTGTGTCCCAGCAGTGACTCTGTTCTTGATGTGCTCGTGGCCATGCTGTTGTGCTAGTGGACATACCGATGCGGTGGAGGTAGTGTTGTGGTGCTACCCGAAGGACTCCGGCAACGAACATACATCAAGATCTTCATAGTTTCATCGGCATGTACATCACCGAGAGGAGATGCCAAGACCATCGATGCCACACCCGAGCCCGGTACAGACACCCGAGAACCTCAACAAATGACGCCAAGATCTACATCGCGGATCTGCCGGGCGAGACCTCGAAGGCCATCGACGCGTGAAGATGTATCCTCGGAATTCCGAGGAGGTCGGAAAGAACTCCTACACGGATGACAAGACCCGAACCTGAAGACGCCAAGGTCGCCGACGCAGAACGTCAAGTTCTTCATCCCGCACACCAAGACCGACCCGGTACGCGGACCCGACAAGATCTTCGCGACGACAAGATCGACACCGACCAGGGCGCATCCGATGCGCCTGACGCCAAACCAAGTCCTTCTTTCCGGAACGCCAAGCTCTCCTTCCGTTGTCCGAGACCGATCTCGTCGAACCCTGAGACCGGACCCCCGGAACCCAAGATCTTCCGAACCCAGATGTGTGACCCTAAGCCCCTATTTTTATAATATGACATTATCAACCGTCGCATATTAATTGTTCATCTCGCATGCATATCATATGGGTTGGGGGCATTATGCCGATTCACCTCATAATTAAATATGGAGACTATATGCGGGCTATACTTGTCTCATATCGCCTCCATTTAAATTGATGTAGCGAACCGATGCCATGTTTTGCATTGTTAAGACAACATTTAATTTGCAGGGTAGATAGATACCTCGAACCATCTAATTAATTGTCGGGACCTCGGTTCCGCTTAATCCTGCCTAATTGCACCGCATCTGCATCATACCATGAACATGCCGATTCTTCTGTCGTAGCATTAAATATTGCATCCGATGTTTCTTATAGTGTTTGCTTCTTTGCGGATTAGGCCGATGAGTTGATGCGAGTATCGACAAGTTCTCCGGATATGAACCTTCGGCAGTGTTTCCCAGGCGAGCATTCTCCCCCTTTCTACCTATTTTGCATTTATAGTCTTTATTTCCTCCTGTTGATCTATTGCTATTCGTGTTGCGATGCTTTAATTCCGTACCCGATATATCTCGTGCAACCTCTATATTGCCTTAGACACCTCCTATTACATGTTGTGTGGTAGATAGCTGGCCTTGCGAGTCGTAGTTGCTTGCTCAGGTGCGATCTCGTGTTGTCGAGCACCACAGTTGTTGGAATGCTGGCAGATGCTTAATGGTGGAGAGGATCATGACTTTAAATACAACTATTAAAATGCTAGATATAACTAGTGCAGAGGCATCGGTGGGTAATATATGTTATTTGGTTCTTCCACGCTCACTTGTGTCCCGTAGGACCCCGAGTACTTGATACCTGTTCCTTGACTATTGCACTATCCGCATATGGGACCATGAATCCCCTTAGTCAGAGCTTGATTCATTTCTTATTTCTTGGGGGCCACAAACTAGTTTGGGGCTTTATTACTATCTTGTACTTATGCCATGCTTTACTGCTTTATTTAAAATTGTACGTGGAGCACCTGTACTGTTTTGGATCGTGACATGTTTTCGCGGTATCGACAAACCCAGTCACACTTTCGGGTTCCTAGTCGTTTACAGCCATTGTCACAAACCCTGGGTCCGTTCCAGAGCCGACCAACTTCGTTGTGGGTAGCTTAGTGGGGTGGCCCCCTGAAATATTTTATGAATCCTGTGATTGCTTTGTCATGAAAGCCTCGTTGGGTTTTGATTTGTTTTTTCCGAGGTTGATCCTGTGTGTGTTGCTATTTGTGCACCCCTGCAGGATAAATCTTTCTGAAAGTCGTGTCCGCGGTTATGGACGACTTGGAGCACAGTATCTCGATCATAGACAAGCATAACTAAAGTAGCACTATAAATTTGACTTAATATGTGACTAGTAATTAGAAGCAGCCTATAACGGAATGGATATTAAAAATGCCAACAACTGGTGGATATGGGTTGTATCGTGTTCTGATATATCTGCCTAGTAAGTATTGCAACTCCAATGGAATGTGATAAAAGTGCCAACAACTGCTGGGTTTTGCGATTCCTCAGGACAATTACATCTGACTAGTAAATGTTCCAACTATAACAGAATGGTAATTAAAACTGCCCACTACTTATGCTATCAGGATCACTCATGCTATCCATATCTGACTAGTAAGTGCTTCAACTATAATTGAATGAATAAAACTGCCAACTGTGTGAGTTCCTCGGTTTGACTTCCTCGTTTGGTCTCGAGGGGGAATACCAGGATGGGTATGATTGGTGTTACTATCAGGTTGGCTCCGAATAAGTTTTTCTTATCCCTCTCTAATAGCCGCCAGCTTTACTGAGTCTCTATAGGTTGTTTATGCTGCTGCGCTGCCGCTTCAGTCCACCATACCTATGTAGGCGAGAGCCGCCGAATTCTAGCCTCGCCGTGTACTGGCCTCAGTACTGACGCTCCTCTTTTTCCTTTGCCCTTTGCCGGCACCCCCTTTTGTTTTTAGCAGGTTTGCGATCAACGTCGTTAGCAGGGTTACCCTTCCGGCTTGGCCTGGGCAGGGTTATGGACGCCATTGGTTATTCTTTAGGGCTCTTAGTCCCATTTGCATCTTGTCCGTACTCGGACGTTGTAGCGATTTCAAAGTGATTTGGATCTTTGTACTGTATATCGGTATTCTTGACTCATGGAGTCGTGTTGTATATATATCTGTTCTGTGGGTCCCATCGAGGACTGTTGTGTAATGGTATTACTTCATTTTCCACCCGCACGAAAGTGCCTGGTGGGCGTCCTTGAATCGTTTCTATGCGGGTTTGGCGGGAAGCGCTAAAACTTGCATAGTGCCGATTCGAGGGTGTTACATTCCCGTAACTCTCCTAGCGTGAAGAAAAGTCAGACCTCATCTAACCTATAGGCTCTAGGACTATCTTAAAAAATGTCCCACATTGGATACATGTCATCGGCTAGTTAGTACTCTTTGGTATATGTGTGGCCATCGATCTCGTAGTTGCAAGGTAGATCATGGCCTTCAAACAGTCTTGCAAAGCTTAGAGAGCGATCCAGCGCAGTGATGCCATTATGAGATCCCACCATGCCAAAGAAAGCATACCAAATCCACAGGTTTTATCCGCCACAGCTTCAAGTACCACACTACACTCTTCATGATGTCCTCTGCACAAACCTTGTCAAGAAAATGGAAATTCTTCCAGATCAGCGCATGCAATCGATTCTTCCAAACATCCCAGGAAATCCTCTCAATGAGTTTTGTGCCTTGATCCTTCCCGTCTCTACTTCATTTGGCCCTCTCGAATAGTATGTGCCAAAAATTTCCACCACCGCTATGCTGAATGTATACATAGACTAAATGGTTGTGGAGTCACTCATGAGCAGATACTCATCTTTTGAATCTCCATGCACTCCATATGGTAGCATCCTCATGGAAGCAATGCATTTTTCCGAATTGCAGAGAAACCATTGATGCCTGTGCATTTCTTGTTCAACACGTAGTAGTCAACATACTCTCTCACGCCATGAAGAATCATCATTAGCAGCTCCTTGTTCATCCTATAACACCTCCAGAAATCCTTCAGAGTATATGTTGCTTCATCGATGAAATAGTTTGTGTACAACATGATATGCCCCTCCATCCTTTGCCTTGGCTTGGTTTTCCTTCTCCCAATCTTTGAACCTACACGCCGTGGACTGGCTCTCTTCCAATCGTTGTCTTGCAGTTGGAGAAGTCAAGCTACGACCGTCAATTGCTCCTGATTGTTGGTGTCCTTGACATACTCCTCCTCCAACAATGCATGGATCATCATCTCATCGTCACTGTCCATGTCTACAAGTCAAAAAACCAAAAGAATCATCAATCAAATGACAAGCGGTGAGACATGCAAGAACTATGAAAATGTGGCCTACCTAAGAAAAGGGCCGAACACCTTCCTTGCAAGGAGGGCTTGCGAGGTGATCGCTAGGTCAGGTGCGAGTCGACGAACACCTACATCGGCAAAACTGCCGGAGGTGAGGGAGGATACATTGCGGATGCACGCGTAGGCGATCTACCAACGTCAAAATGAGTCATGGCGGTGATTTGGGAAGGGTAGAAGGCGCTGAGAAAGGGATGTGTCGGGAAAGTGGGGAGAATGGGATGTGTCGTTGGTAGGTGGTACCTGACTGACTCTTTCCTACACCACGTCGCTACTAACTCATGTCTGACACGTCCGCAAGGATCCCTCTGGCACAAAGATGGCCTCAGGGGGGCGGACATGCTATTGGGTTGCACTGAACCAAAACGGCTCTTAAGCCATGCGACCAGGAGTAGTTTTCCGTCTAGCGCATCCAATATGCCTTCGGGGCATTGTTTGGAAGATGCAGTTGGAGATGCTCTTAACCGCTAAGAGCATCTCCACTCGGGGTCCCTAAAGGCCCCCTGACATGGGCATAAGCCTTCGGGTGCCCACTATTGGCATATATGGTGTGGTTCAAAGGAAGGCACACTCAAAGATATACGAAGATCCATGAAGCCCATGATAGTCCGACTAAGGCAAAGCCTACAAGGACACAGATTCCTAGCGAAACAAGACAAGAAAAGTCCAAGACTAGACTAGATACAAACTCTAACTTGTAATCAACTCGTATTGGTACCCGAGACCTAGCCTCCCCATATATAAAGGCTAGGAGGGGCCAACGAGGAGGGCATCCAATATTATAATACGCACCTCTCTCTCTCTCTCTCTCTCTCTCTCTCTCTCTCGGCGAGATTGCATCTAGTCGACTCAACGAGTTTTTGCTCTCCAATAATAATACGAGCAGTTAAGCAGGAAGTAGGGTTTCATCTATAAGGGCCTTAACCTGAGTAGATCGCCTCCCTTGTTTGTTTGTTAAGCCGACGCTCCGAAACACTAAGTCCATAACCATGGGCATTGCCGAGATCACCCTCGTCACCCCCCAAAGGCCTATGGGGTGTGCCAGCACCCAAAATGATGCCCAGCCGTGCCCCTAAATGTTTTTTGGCGCCGGCGCTACCTGTTTAGTTATCCAGCGCCCCCAGGCCGAACCTAGTCCACGGGAGGGGGGGGGGGTAAGCGGGGGCGCTGGATGGAGCTGAGATCAACGCGGGCCAGCCCTATCGGCAACACACTCCTGCGAAAAGCCGCCCACATACCGCATTCCCACCCACCCTTATTTCCCGTAGGGACCACCCCTCGCCGTTGTTTGCCGTTCAGCCCGCTAGAGCCACCATCGCAGCCACCAAGAATACTTCCCCAACCCTCCCGAGCCGCCCACACTCACTCCCTGCCCGACCCATGCCCATAGGTAGCCCCAAGCCTGCCGCACAATTGCCCTACTCACAATGTGTTCGGCGGTTTGGCGAAGGCATAGATTTAGACGAGGAAGAGATGTTGGCCGCTTTGATGGATGATGAACTCATTGTTGCTGCTAGCATCCAAGACAGCGTTAGTGATGATGACCATCTCCTGATCATCACATCCCTCCTGGACATGATCGTCAGCGCCGATGAGAAGCGACCTGCTGGGGGTTCGAAGCCTAGTTGGTGCAAGAGCAAACCGAGGCAAAGGATGGAAGGCTACTACATGCTCTATATCGACTACTTCGCCGACAACCCATTGCACGACGATGTCACATTTCGGTGCCGTTTCAGAATGTGCCGGAAGCTTTCCTGAAGATTGTCGAGGAATTAAAAGAGTTCGACGATTACTTCAAACTAAAGAGAGATGTCGTCGTCACACTTGGTTTCTCCACAATCCAAAAATGCACGGTTCCTCTCCGGATGCTTGCATATGGAGTTGCTGGAGACACAAAGGATGACTACCTCCGCATGGCGGAGTCCATAGCCATCGACTGCATGTATAGATTTTGCAGGGCTATTGTGACAGTGTATGAGAAGAAATACCTGCGAACACCCAATTCAGAAGACACAACTCGGATCTTGGAGCAGAATGCTGCAAGGGGTTTCCCAGGAATGCTTGGAAGCATTGACTGTATGCACTGGGATGGGAAGAACTGTCTATTTGCGCACCAGAGCATGTACGAAGGTCACAAAGGATCATGCAGTGTGGTGCGCACTGGGATGGGAAGAACTGTCTATTTGCGCACCAGAGCATGTACGAAGGTCACAAAGGATCATGCAGTGTGGTGCTTGAGGCTGTGGCAGATCAGGATCTATGAATTTGGCATGCTTTCTTGAACTTGTTTGTTTAATTTCATGAACTTGCAATAAATCTGAATGTTCAATTATTTATTTGCTATATTGAACTTGTTTAAATTACTTGTTGATTTGATAAAAAGAGGACCATGTTGTCTGGGACCTGGGGAAGCCGTGCCTCCCCGTAATGGCGTTCTGTGACTCTATGCCGCAGGGGAGGCACGACTTCCCCAGGTGAAGTCCCCGGGACGCTACCGCACCAACACCTTCGCCACCAGGAGATCCCGATCGAGCGGGAGGAAAGCTGAAAATTGAATTTGTTTACCCTCTTCCAACTTCGTCCCAGTCTGCACCATGTACCAATTTTCAATTTCCAATCTTGAAAAAACTTCCGTTTCAGTACCGTACATGCACTTCGTTGTTATCGAGTCTTGCTCATTTGGGGATTATTCCTAGGGTTTACTCGTAATGCTGAACTGGGGAAGGAAGACACTTCTCTATGCCATTGTTCATATCGGGAAGCTGGTAAATCCAACTACTGATTTTATAATTGTGCTCCAAATTGTTTGTTGGGTGGTCAGATTTACAAAATCAGTCTCTCCTTCTATCGGGATCTCCTGGTGGCGAAGGTGTTCTGAAGTTTGCTTCTATCGGGATCTCCTGGTGACTAGGAAATCCAAATGATATGGATTCGTCAAGTTATCTTCAGAACATGAAGCAGCTGAATGCCTATAGTCTACAAATTGGGGAAGACGTCCATGAGGTACCGTAAAATATGCTTCATTAGTTCGTTGTGTATGTAGGTTTCCTAACTTGCAAACCGGAGATAAGTGAGTTAATAAAGAGACATATTAGGTACAAATATGGCCATCGTATTATGTTGCTTAAAATGGAGGGAGTTTGCTTTCTCAGAGCTTATGCATGTACGGTTCTTTTGACCCCCTGTGTATGTTTCATGTTTGCTGTAGCTATGTAAGCTCCTGGGGAATTGCAATTGCTAAGCTTAGTTAGTTGGATCTTTTTTTCTTTGCTTGGTTGCAGGCCTACCATATATGCATGGACGCTGAGGTCTGCTACGAATGCTTGACCAAATAATCCAGGTAGCAGGTTTTGTAAGCTGATTGCTATACCTTTTTCTTTTCTTCCATGTAATCTGTTTGGTCTCCTGCATGTCAGAGTAGCATATATCTTTTTCGAGAGTACGCCAAATGCGGAGATGCTGTCAGAGTAGCATATATCATGTAGTCATGGTAGGTGCTCTGGCTTATTCGTTTAGTCTACAAGGACGGGAATGGAGCATCTACAGCATATGCGGACTATAGAATTCAGCTAGATCTGAAGGTAATACCGTTTAGTTTTGGACAACTAAATAATAGTATTACGGTATTCAAGTTTTTGAAAATATAGTATTGGCATGTAATATTTATTTGCTCTTATTCTAAATAAGGTATTAATCAGAGTCTTTCATTTCCTCTATATGACACGCTTTCAACAGATATGGTATTATTTTACTTTATTTTATATATTACTAATACAATACTGTGGGCAATGGATTAGACTTCTTAACCCATTCTTAGTCGTGGTATATATGACTTTGAAAATAAAATTGTTGGATTTTCCTTTTGGAAAACGAATAAGAGGTAGTTTCTTTCAAATCTGAATGACGCATTGATACTATGATTTTCCATGCAGTTTTTTCCCAAGCCGCATCCTCAATCGAGTACATTTATGTTCCATTGCTAATGGTTCATCTTTCATGCCTTTCTCAGGGTGGAATATTCATCGGTAGCTCAGTCGATCACCCTTGAAGAACACCTTTTTGGTCATTCGAATTTGTGATAGCTGCCCACTAAGGATAGACATCAAGAGATACCACATCTTCGTTTTCTTTGGCTACCATTTTTTCACCTTCGCAATTGCGTTGCATGTAGTTCATGCTTCTTAGACCATATGCATCCTTGCAGTCATCTTATGTCAAGATAGAGCCTTACCGTCTAGCAAATGGTGGCGACGAAGATAAACAAAACTACTAGCTACAGGGTGTTGAGTTTTCATATACCACACTATAAAATCTAATCTCAAGATATATGTTTGTAACTGAGATCGTTTCACTTGATTTTCATTATATTTACCCTTATATGTCTTCATATTCTTTTATGACTGTGTGTATTTAGCAAAAGCTCCTATCAATCTATTGAAAAATATACGGGCGGGACAACGCACGCCACCATGATCTAGTAGACAGGAATACCGAACAGGTATAAATAATATTTTTGGGTAGATTGCTCACCACATGTCCCATGTAGCACAGGTACAAATGGTTTTTTTTATATGGTTTTTAGAGTCGGTAAACAAAATTGTTGGATGAAATTAAGAACCACCGAGGACTCTTGGTCAATCCGATCGTATGTTGTGACTTGTGATTTGTGAACTACCACCGCGCGATACCAGGACGTAACCTACCTACGTGTACGTGATGATGGCTTCCGGCACAGATCGTCTCAGCGACCTCCCAGACGGCGTCCTCGGTAGCATCCTGTCGCGCCTCCCAACAAAGGAGGCGGCCCGCGCCGCCGTCCTCTCCCGCCGATGGCGCGGAGCCTTCGCCGAAGTCGACGCCGTTTCCTTCGTCGACCACGAGGCCCAGATCTACGACATCAACGACGACTGCGAGTTCTACCTGCAGTCCTCGGAGCAGCGGAGCAGGAACGGGGATCTAATCGATGACGTCAACGCGGCGCTGCTCAGCCGCCACCGCTGCGCCGGCCACCGCGACACGGGGCCGCCCCGCTCCTTCCGCGTCCACTTTGCCCTCTACAGCGACTGGGATGAGGCCATGTTGAACCAGTGGCTGCGCTACCTGCTGAAACCACGGGGCAAGCGGCAGGAGGAGCTGGTCCACCTCGACCTGCGCCTCCAGGCCACCCTCGCCGGCCAGCCCAAGCTCTACCATGGCGAGTGCCCCGTGCGCAGCGCTATACGGTTCCAGCAAGGCTCTTCTCCTGCGCCGCCTTGCAGACACTCTGCCTCAGCACCTGTGTGCTGGATCCTCCGGAGCTCATCCATCTGCCCCTCCTCGAGACGCTGCTGCTGAGCAGCATCGACACCTCGGGCTGTGGCGACATGTTAGCGTCCACTTGGCCAGCCCAACACTCAGCCTACGTTCTGGACGTTTATGCGCTCACGGCCCAACTATAAAAAGAGAGCCCACTCCATAGTAAAAGTCTGGACTGAAAGGAAGAAGGAATCTCTCTCTTATACGCTATGTGTGGCCTCCTCCCATAGACGAGGTGAGACTAAACTCAAGCAGCTTCACCAGTCAACAGGCCACTAACATCCCATCCCCCCGAGAAGCCCCTCAGAAAGGCATGGCGATGCTGGCTCTGATACCAGATGTTAGCGTCCACTTGACCCAGCCCAGCACTCAGCCTACGTTCTGGACGTTCATGCGCTCACGGCCCAACTATAAAAAGAGAGCCCATTTCATACCAAAAGTCCGGACTAAAAGGAGGAAGGAATCTCTTCCTTATAAGCTAGGTGTGACCTCCTCCCGTAGACGAGAAGGGACTAAACTCAAGCAGCTTCACCAGTCAACAGGCCCTAACACGACAGGATCCAGCGGCTTATCGACAGCTGCCCGCTCCTGGTCGACCTCACGCTGGAAAGGTGTGGCTACAGGGAGAAAAGTATATACTACTACCATCCTGAAGATCGTGATCTTGACAGAAGCTACACACTCACGGTTATCGACAAGCACCTTCGTAGACTCGCTATACGGTGCTGCCACAACCTGGTCAGGGCGAGCGTCGACGCGTCGGAGCTCAGGGTGTTGGAGTACAGGGGCGCGGTGCCGGGGGAGTCGTCCCTGACCCTGCACGGCGCAAACAAGATCTCTTCGTGCACCATCGGTTTGTGCAGCAGGAAGGTTCGTGAGGAGGAGTTGCCCCGGTTCAGAAAGTTCCTCGAGCAGGTTTCGGGCACGAGACACCTGCATCTCGCCTCCACTCATCTCGGTGGAGGCATCGAGAGGGAATCCTTCCCGGGATTTCCCTCGTTTCCGGACCTCGGGAGGCTTGAGCTGACAGGATATGTTGAAAGAGACGGCATTGAGGCAATGACTAGGATACTCGAGCAGGCTCCGAGCATTGAGGTTTTATGGGTGTTCATGAAGCCAAGTTACATGGAGAGCTTTCACAGCGTCTTGGTTGGCTGGAACGAGCTCCGTGATGAGTTCACGGTTTTGGAAGGTTCTATCCCGTGCTTGCGGATGCGGGTGAGGGAGATCAATCTGGTGCACTACCAAGGCCATGATGCACAAAGAAATGTGGCCAAGCTGCTCCTTTCCAATGCGGTGGTACTAGAACGACTCTGTGTTGTCTTCATGAGGGGGCCTCGTGAGCTGCAAACGAAGCTGACAAACGAAATCGAAGGATGGATGGTGAACAAGTCGGCTAACACGATTTTCTTGTAAAGGCGGTGTTCCAGGTTTCTGATGGTCCCCTATATACCCAAAGAGAGTTATTCTGTCCCACAAGATGATTTTGTTGATTCCACTTGATGCTGCATGTTGAAGTGGAGAAGCACGCCAAAGGGAATCTGAGACGAAATGAATATGAGCGCATGTGTGGATTGGGAGAAGAAGGGCGCAACGTTGATTTGGGGAAGAAGATGGAGGACGATTCAGAGGGGAGAAGGTTGATTTAGGGATTGTGATTGGAAAGAGAATAAATGAATTTGGATTTAGATGCAAAGATGATTTGGAGAAGAAGGGGCGATTTATGGATTAGCACTGGAAAGATAATGAACAATGCGTTTGGCAACGTTTTGGAAAAAAGGGATTGGGAGTTCGGATGAGAGACTTTTTCTTAACAAAACGTGTACCCTTTTATTCGTTGGATATCACTGTTACATCGCTTACAGTAATGGAAACAGAGGGTCCTCAATCCAAGCCGAAGGAAGTGTGTAGCAAGTTCATGATAACGTTGAATCTCTAGTACATGCACAAACTGAATCTCTAGTACTTATAAATGAGCAAACATGATCTTTACTATGTGCACCCCGGTTAACAGACATGATTCTCTCACCACCACAGGATCTGAGACAGTAGATTAAATCTCACCGCACATATTGGTCTACTCAGCATCCTGTGTGCAATTAGCAATTAACCCGGGGCGGAGCACGCTGCCTCCGGACGGAAAACTCCGCTCTCCCACCATCCACGTTCTAAAACGTAGTGGACCCAAGCAATTAATATGGCTAAATTAACGGGACTAAACTTGATCAATAAAACTAAGGCTAAATTAACGGACGTGAAACTCCTCTCCCACCATACGCCTCCAAGGACGTAGTGGAACCGATCAGATCGGATAAATATGGCTAAATTAAATCCTGGTCAATAAAAATGCACTGGGCATCGACCTCGAGGGCAATCGTAGTGGCTTCGCGCTCCTTTACGTCGAGCTCCTGAGGGCGCCGTTTACTGGGCATCGACCTCGAGGGCAATCATAGTGGCTTCGCGCTACGTCGAGCTCCCGAGGGCGCCGTAGCCTTCACCACCGCCTTCCTGGAGCCTCGCTTTCGCCGTTGCCGTCGCCATCATCACTTTACTAGGCGCCAATCTCGAGGGCAATGGTAGTGCCTTCACACTCCTTTACGGCGAGATCCTGATGGCGCCATAACCATCATCACCTCCGTTGCCTCCTGCATCGGACTGTCAGGTTTGCGCCCACACCTTCGTTGCCTCCACCATGCCTCCACAATGTCGTGACCTAGAACTGCCTTGCCCAGACTTGTGCCTGTATCAAGAGCATTTGACAAATTAATCTATAGCATACAATGCAACATGCACCAGATGTAAGATAAATGCAATAGTTGTTTTCTCTGAGTTACATGCTTGTAGTCCTGACAATAGCCTTAGACAAAGGACCATATAATTGAGAATAATAGGGATATAAGACTCAATCTCCCCATATATGCTCAAATCTTCAGCTCTTTTAGACTTTAAAAAACCAGGATAAGTATTCCAAAATTACAGAAAGTAGTTTTAGGCTTTAAAAAACCAGGTATTCCAAAATTACAGCTAGGTAATTTCGCCTATGGCTTAGAAAAAACTATTTTATGACATGCACACTTGTCTACAATAAAACCAGATTGCAGACGCTAACTTGCAATAAGTTTAAATGACAAGTAAGTAACTGCATATAACATGATAAGAATAATTACCCAGTTTCATCTATTGTCGCATAGTAATTCCCCAATAGTCAGAGTTGGCCTCCTGCCAACAACAACTTGGTGAGCATATGGCACAAGATAATTAGGTATTATCCATGGGTACCTTGCCATCATATAATGAATATTAGAGATATGCTAGCATAATAATACTTCAAAAACTTAATATTTTTCAGTGACCTCTTTGCTGGAGAGAACCATCTCAGCTGCGCTTGTTGCACCATTACTTGAAGCCATATTTTCACTCACTGTTCTAAATTAGCTGATTATCTAACAGCAGCGATTCTAGCCAAACCTGTTGTACAGTATTGAATTAGCACATCTCTTCATATTTGCCTTTTGCAAGTGGTACATCCTGTAGGTAATAAATTTTTGGTATAAATTAGCACTCAGGATCGTGGAAACTTCTATAATTTTTGGAAAGTAAGCTATCAACATATCAAAACACAACCATCTATGGACTCACTTCACAAGAGTAAATAATCATGCGCATCAATTTAGAACAGTCAACAAAAAGATTGTTCTGGTAATAAAAGAGATCAAATGGATAGAAATTAGTATTACCTTTTATATACTCTCATTGTTCTATTTACTCCCTCTTCTCCTCTGTCTTCAGCCCTACTTGTCTGCTGCACTCCTCTTCTTGATCCCATATTAGCAGTTGTAGCAATTCATGTGCGGCAGAGATGCCTCCAGCCCGCGTCGTGTGTCTGGATGGCGCCCTCGCCATGAACCCAGACGTTGTCATCCTTGTGGCATTCCTGGATGACATCTGTTATCTCTCCATGTACGACACCCTCTCAGCCGTCCACACATTACCACCTCCCTGCACCGCATTCGCCATCCTGAAAAAAGGTTATCAGTCTATATTAATTGATTTGATTTGCATAGGAAAAGGCGCATGAATTTAATGAGATTTTCTGAATCATTGTTGTTGTGCAACATTGTACAAAATATAGGTACATGCGAGGAGCAGTATAGAAGCTCAAAACTTGAGTTAACAAATTATTTTCCCTGTTCTAAAAAGTCTAGTAGACTGAATTAGAAAGATTTCAGATTGACCTGGGTAGTTACAGAGATATCAAAGGGCAATTAACTACACAAAAAACCTTGTCAACAGGCATGAAGTACTACGTGCATTAGACTATTTGAAATCTTGTCAGTACTTGTATTGTCGGTGGTGTTCATGTTTATATGTCACACTATGCATGGGCTTTCATTGAAATTGGATTGCATTTAAATACATTCATTGCTTGCAGGCTACAGGAAGATATGCAACAAATTGACTGAATTTTGAAGGAGCAGCCAACCCTCATCCGACATGCAGTGCTATGGTGCCAAGAAATCATCGGTTCTCTGCAGTATCGTGCTTTGAGAAAATAACAATACAATGGGAGGTCATCGGATGTTGGGACTGACTGTTGGATTTTCCTTCTATTTCAGCATAACTGGAAAATTGTGAAATATGAAGGTCATAGACAACAGAAACTTTGGTCGAAATATATCATGAGGTATTCCCTCTGGATTCGTTAAATATGGTCGCAAGCTAACACAAAATTCAGTGCTGTTGGTTTCGAATTTAGAGAATGCAACCATTTGAGATGGTACATTAGTCATATATGTATTACTCCCTCCGTTTCAGTTTACAAGTCCTGCACGTAGTTCTATGTCGCCAAATTAAGCAACTTAGTATGATGTATATATTACAAAAAATATATCACCGAAAACTTTAGACTTTGTATTTTCCAATAATATAATTTTTATATTATATAATTCAAATTATATAGATCAAATTGATAACCTAGATATACGCGTAGGCCTTGTAAACTGAAACGGAGGGAGTAACACAGGAAGATCAATAGCATTAACATTAATATTAGAAGCTATATATCCGGAGAGATGTCAGCACCTCAAGCACAGGTCCATCTTGAGGGCCATGTCACCGAAGAGCTGCTGCAGCAGCGAGTTGGAGGTTAGAGCCTTGCACGCATAGCAACAAACAAGTAAAAATCCACGACAACGGTCTTAATTCAGTCTAGAAGTTTCTTTCCGGAGTCTCGGCAAAATGAAACGGACAACAACCAACAAGACACACCCAAATTCCAAAAACAAGGCCAAAATCTGTTTGGCTGAATTTCTCCAAACGAACCAAAATTACACCCTTTTTCATCGGTATAAGCACCCCTGATCGATTTCACCCAGATAGCAAGCAGCAAAGTAGACAGCTGAATGAAAAAGGAATCTCCTGCCTTGCTAGAAACTACACGATTACAAATCGACCATAGGAAGAAGAAAGGGGCGGGCGGAGGGATTGGATTGGGGGACAGACCTTGTGCTGCTTGCGCTCGATATCGAGGGAGAGGGCTTCGAGGTGGTCCGCCGCACGGGTCCGCATCGCTGCCCCATCCGTCTGACCACCATCGCCGCCCGACACGCGATTTTTGGGAAAGGGAACCGCCTCTCTAGGATGGTGGGGAGGCAGGTGAGGGGGTTCAGGAACTCGCCGTCCTCGGAGCGGCGGAAAGGCAGATGAGGGGGGTGCCGGACCTCGCCAGGCCGGTGGGGCTCGGTTTGCTCGACGGTGAGAACAAAATGGGAAGGGAAGGAGGAGACGGCGGGATAAGGAGCGAGGAGAGTGGGGAGGGACGCGTGTCCGATTGGCTAGGTGAGTTATTTCTAGGGTTGCTCTAACTTATTAAGTTTTTTCTCCGATATAATTGACCTTTTTATGAACTACTGGTAATTTTAAATTAAATATGTATTAAAATGTATAATCGTGATTTGTAATCGTGTAGGTCATACATGTGGTTGCGGATATTAAACTTCATGGAGTACCAGACATGAAATATTTAGTATGACTTTCTTACCGGGTATATTTCTCTCGATATCATGAGTTAAAGATTTTATTATTATCATTCTAAAATTTAATTTTTATTACTACATTGATAGACTCACATGGCAAGTTTTAGGACAAAATTGGATGTTATTTTTTTATAACGATGTTGTGTAATGTATATGTAGGATATTTTAAATTGAGGAAGTACAAATAAAATGGAGCTTTAAAATATTCCGACCATGAAACCAAAAATTATAGATCACATAAATAGGTGAACATTCACTAAGGAACCATCATCAAAGAAAAAATACTAAATAATGTTGCATAGTTATTATTTTTAAATAATTTATAACTAATTATAATGAATTTAAGTGGTCGTGAAATTCATGTGAAGACACTGTGCGAATCGTGTATTATATTATATACTCACACCATTAGACACACGACACATTTAAATGGCTCGATTAAAAACTTGCTAAAAGAGGACTAATTTTGCATATAGATATTTTTATTATAGACTATTAGACGTGCGTTGCACGGAGCAGGATCCTCTAACGTTGAGGAGGAAAGATCAGCACAAACTAAGAAGGAAAGTCAGGCTACTCTGGGTTAAATATCCCATTATGTGCTGTAATTAAACACTGTAGGTAATTACTGTAGATATAAAAAAATTAAACTAAATTTTATTATAATTTCGCTTGTATGTAATTAATCTAAATCCATGACATGATTTTGTGTTAGACAAATTAATTTAGACCATTTTGCTCTTAATCATACCGGTTTGAAGAAGGAAAGTTAGAGAAATGTAGCTTCTCTTACTAGTTGTGATAAACTAACGAGCTATATGATCACAATCTAATTAAGTTGGGATGTCATACATTTAGTTGCTTTTCTCATGATTCGAAATGCAAGTTTAGTTGCTTGTATGATAGAGACTACATGTGTGTATATTTAATGAATATCAAATTTAATTTTGGTATCGGTTATATTATATATAAGGAAATTGTAGTGATGAGGAGCATGAAGAGTAGGACCTTGTGAGGATGTGCCTCTCTCATAGCTTCCCTCCTCTGGGCACGAGCTGGAAGCCTCGCCCCCAGGACCTTCCCCGATCGTTGCGGCGAGCAAGTGTGCCGCCTCCAGGCTGTCTCTTTCCTCCCTGCAACCTGCGCGGCTGTGGGGGAGCGTGGGATCAAAGTTCTGGGCGTTGGCGAGGGCGGGGGGAGGGGGAGGACGAGGATGTGGTGCAGGTGGAGTTGTCGCGCGAGTGTGAGTCCAGGGTGGATGTGCCGCCGCCGGCAGCGACCTTGGCGGATTTCCTGGATCCAGCTTGGACTTTGGTGGAGAAGCTCAAGCCGTCCAAACGGCGGCGGCGGACCGCGTTTGATACTAGTGGCACGGGCTCGCGTTTCGGTGGCTCGTGTGGCTCGAGCGGAGATATTCGAAACCCTAGATCTGGTGCTCGAGGTGATCTCCCTCAGGGCGGGTCGAAGGCGGCGGCGGAAGAGTTCCCGCCATTGAGAGCTGGCCTAAGCCGGAGTGGTGAGTCACGGCCACGGGAGCTGAGCTTTGGGGCCTTGCACTTCCCTCTTCCGGCGCCAGCGGCGGCGCGGAGAATGGAGGCGAG
This sequence comes from Avena sativa, assembly GCA_916181665.1. Lineage (NCBI taxonomy): Eukaryota > Viridiplantae > Streptophyta > Magnoliopsida > Poales > Poaceae > Avena > Avena sativa. The sequence continues at coordinate 461,189,290 of OV702297.1, read as the reverse complement.
GGCAGAGGCTACCACGGTGGTTGCGCCTATGGTTGGTGACGAGCCTCAAGCCTAGGGTGGGCCATCCCTAGAGACCGGGTCGGTTGTGGCCCAAGCCAGCCAGGTGACGGCGACTGGCTGCGGACTCGTGGGCCAGCCCAATGCGGCCCAACCCACCTTGGCACAGTCGAAGCCTATTACGCACCCCACTCTCTCTCACCCTCTCCCCACCAACCTCCCCCACTACTTAAGTGGTGTTGGTGGCCGGTGGGAACCCTAGATCCTCATTTCCTCTTCCCCGCCTCCAAGCGTGACCTTTTCCAACACAAGCTCATTCCTCGCCCCAGATGTACTCCCTTCGCTGACATGGATCGGAACTGGCATGACAGCCGTGGATCCAGCAAGCGCATGTTCGATGACATGAACCAAAGTAGTCACCGCCATGGATCGAAACTGGCGTGACGGCCATGGAGAGGGAAGATCTAACTGAAGTAGAGCTTCACCAACTTCTAGAGCAATGTCGGGGCCCTCAGCGTGACCGGTCGCCGGTGAGACAAGCGGAGCCACCCCACAAAGAAGGAAAAGCAGTGCGCTACCCCGCAGGTGCTAGGAACCAGCGTGGCAAGGAGGGGGTGGGCAGCGCCCTGATACATTGCAAATGTATCTATAATTTTTGATGTTCCATGCTTGGTTTTATCCACTTTCTTGTGTTTTGCCCACACTTTGGAGTACTTTTCATATGATTTCTTGTACTAACCTATTAACAAGAGCCACAGTGTTAGCTGCCTGTTTTGTGTTGTTTTTGGTTCCAGGAAAGTCAGAAAATGAATATTCTCGGAATTGGACGGGACAAAAGCCAAAGTGCCTATTTTTCCGGAAGTCATCAGATGTCAGAATACGAGACGGAGAAGGGCTCGGGGCCGGCCACACCACCTGGCCGCGCGGCTAGGCCTGGCCCGCGCCAGGGGTGGTCTGGCCGACCCCAGCACCCCCTCGGTCTCCCCTTCTGCCTATAAGATTCCCTTGGGATGAAAACCTAAGTACCCGATCAAAAATCCACGAAAGAGACTGTAGCCGCCGCCATCTCCATCCCTAGATCGGAAGGGATCTGAAGCTCTTCCCGGCACCCTGCCGGAGAGGGGAATTCACCCTGGAGGCCTTCTTCATCACCATGCAAGCCTCCGGTGTGATGCGTGAGTAGTTCATCCTTGGACTATGGATCCATGTAGTAGCTAGATGGCTGGTTCTCCTCCTTTGTGCTTTCATGTCTAGATCTTGTGAGCTCCGTTCATGATCAAGATCATCTATTTGTAATTCTACATGTTGTGTTTGCGGGTATTGCATGTATTGCTTTCTCGATGTTTGTCAATTGCCCCACTGTAGTTTGTTCACCCAGCATGTTATCTATCTTAAGGAGAGCCACCTCTAGTGAACTATGGATCCCGGTCATTTCTTTTACATACAATCTACAAACTATTACTACTTTTTGTTTACTTTCTGCAAACTTTTACTTCCTTCCATTCGATACGTTTAATCATTTGTTTTTAGCAAAACACGGTGAGATTGACAACCTCATCGCAAGTTGGGGACAGAGTTCTGTGGTTGTGTTGTGCAGGTCTCCACATTGCTACTAGCACCGGTAGTGCGGCCTGCCAAGGCTCAGCTAGCAACACCTTTGGGGTGTTTCCTTGCTCCTACTGGTTCGATTAAACCTTAGTTTCATAACTGAGAGAAACTTGCTGCTGTGCTCATCATACCTTCCTCTTGGGGTTCCCAACGAGCTCTACATCAATACTGAGCCATCAAGCATTTTTCTGGCGCCGTTGCCGGGGACTGAAGAAGAAGAAGCTCCCACGTCAACCACGCGCCATCAAATATTTTTCTGGCGCCGTTGCCGGGGAGTCAAGGACATTTTCACAAGGGGAGTCCCTCATAATCAATCTCTTTACTTTGTTATTTTTGTTTTGCTTAGTTTCTTTTTGCTTTTTTGCTTGTTTTTTTATAAAAACACAAAAAAAATTAGTTTTACTAGTTTGCTTTCTTTATTGAAAACACAAAAAAATTAGTTCCTATCTTAAGATTGCCTTTATGTCTAGCCTTGATCCAATCACTATGTCACCTGAGGAAATGATTTTCACTTTTAAACAAGGAATTGAGGAAAGTTTTAAGGAAGCTTGGTCTAGAATCTCTTATCTACATGAAAAAACTAAGCCTAAAATGACTCAAAGCCTGTTTCTTAGCAGTTTTTTCCTTGGAATTTCTCTTTGCTATATATATGCTTTAGATGCTGTTGTGGGAGGAGATTTCCTCCAATGTAATGAGGATGATGCTATAAAGAAATTGATCCTCACTTACAATTTTCCTAGCCAAACTGATATTTCTTTCGCAAGAATATTTGCTAGATTTAACACTCTTGAGACTAGCACTGCTAGCTTAAAAGATAGCTATAATACGCTTAGGGAGCATCACAATTATGTCCCAATAAATTCTGAACCATCAAAGTGGCTCCCCACAGTAAAGATTGAGATAAACACTGAAACTTTTCAAGCTCGCTGTGATATCATGTCTGAATTTTGTCTTGTGCCCAAAGATATTTATGAATCTTTGAATACTTGGGGGCTTACTGAAGGAGGAAAAGAAATATCTCTTGCTAATAATGCTACCATATTACGTATTGGAATAGCTGAAGGAGTGTTTACAAAGATCCTTGGGAAAATGATTTCTACTGATTATCTTGTTATTGAATGTGCAGGAAAAGGAAAAATTACACTTGGAAGATCCCTATTAGAACTTCTTGGAGCAATAATAGATGTGGGAAAGGGGACCATGCACCTTTCTTCTCCACCAAACAATCATAATTTTCCCAAGGTTAAGAACAAAAGTAAGAGAGCTAAGGGCAAGAAATTTAGTTTTAATGCTTCTTCATTTGAGAACTCTTGATTTTCTTTCTTGCTTCTTATGCCTAACTTAAAGGCGTTAAAGAAAAGTACTTATTGGGAGATAACCCAAAAGTTTTAGATGAGTCTTGGAAGTTATTACTTCAGTAATAACCGCTTCTTATCCTTTTTATTTGCTTTTTGTGCCAAGAGTAACCTGTAATGAGAGAGAAGTAATGATTGGGAAAGTTGCTGTCCCGAAACAGATTTCTGTGCTTCACCGTAAAAATTCGTGTAACATCTCTGAACGTCTTTTTGAGGCGTGAATTTTTGTGCTTCTGCCCCAGGTTGTTATCTAACTTTCGTTAGTTCAACACTTTTTGATTTGAGCAACAGAAGGTCTTCGAAAAAATTCGTCTTTACCTGCTGGTCTGTTTTGACAGATTTCTGCCATTTTCTGCATTTGCTTCTTGTTGATTCCTTTTTGAGTTATTTTGGGGAATTGAGATTTTTGAGGGAAGTGCTACATTAGTTAGTGTTCTAATGGAAAGTTTATTGTTGTTGAAACTGAACCTTAAGACCTTTTATCTTGAGTACACTAATGTTGCTAATAAAGATTGTGTAAAGTTTTGTATGAAGGAAAAAATTCAGGTGTATAGAAGGAATGAGTAATGGGATGAAGGATGGACTAAATCTCAAGCTTGGGGATGCCACGCATGTCACGCCAAGAAATATCCAAGAAGGACAAGCGTCAAAGTTTGGGGATGCCCAAGGCATCCCCTTCTTCATCAATAAAAAACTCCAGGTTTCTTCCAAATGCTTCATTTTTATTGTTTCATGCACAGTTGTGTTGTTCTTGGAGCGTCTTATTTTTTCGTTTTCGTTTTGGTTTTCGTTTTCTTTTCTTTGCTTAGTTTTCTGAATAAATTGGTTGGACCCCCTCTTTCATACATTGGTTTTCAAATAGTTTGGTTTGGTTTGGAAAAGAGTAGGAAAGTTCGTGCTTATGTGGTAAAAAAAGCTCGTTTTTGACTGTGGCCTATGCTCTGTCATGCCATTCTTGATATTGTTTTGGCTTTATGCTTAGTATTCTTTGCTGCAGCATGACTTGTTATGAACAATTGAGATTGCTTAATGTGCCTTGGATGAATCATGCATTGTTTTAGCATATTAAAGCATAGTATAGTGGTATTCTCCTTTGATGCTTTACTTGGGTTGACTTGGCACATGCTCACACCATGTTATGACTATCCAAAGTCACCATAGCCTTTATGATCCTTTAGTTTTCAACTTGTAGTATAACTTTATGCTTTGATCAATGATGTTTTGTCGCTCTACATGATTATGGCCATTGTTGCTCTCTTAGTTTGTCGCTCCCAGTCTTTTGCTAGCCTCCGTAACCAAGTATGAGTTCCACTCATGCATCCAACTCCTTAAACCAAGTTATTACAAAGAGTCCACCATACCTACCTACTAGCTTATGCTATTCCAAGTATATTCATGCTTTTGTTTACCTTCCAAATTAAACTTGTTATGAGAAAACTAGTGATTAAAGCTCTCACGAACTTGATGGCACACTTTACTTTTTTGCATCTAATAAACTTGAACCATTGGGTCCTTCTTTGTTGCATATATTCTTGCGCTTTATAAGTTGAAATTAGCAGAACCATGTTTCATGGGGAAAGCTTTCAACATTGCACTTGTACTTTGTACCCCATTGATATCATGTTCTTTTGCTTACGGATCCCGACGGTGTGAAATAAAAGTGAAACTTGTAAGATCATGGAGTTTGTATGTGTGTTATAGAAATGCCTAGGCCGCTAGCCTAAGCCATGCCTAATCATGGTGGAAATTTGCAGCATCACCATAATGAGCACTCTATGAAGCATCCTCAATAAAAACCTATGCAAATAGCAAATAAAAAGATCGCTGAGATGCTCATTGTCTACTTGCCTTGTCATTTTGATTATGGGATAGCTCCTGTATCATGTGCAAGGGGTACCCCGTTGGCGGTTCTTTATGATACATATGTACTTACAATGACAAGAGCTTACTTGTGACTAAAGTTGAGTAGCATGAGGATCAGTCTTCGTAAGTAAGGGGCATGAGATTTTGGTTTATAACTTGTCAAGCATATCCTCTTAGTTGTGTCACTTTAACCTTAATCACTTAAAGATGCTTATGAAAGCTATAAGTACCATAATTTTTGGAAGCTCTTTATGAGACTTGAATCCCTACTTCCTTTTATAAAGGCCTTTCTTCCACCATTATATTGAGTCTCCACCTTCTACCTTTATGCACCTACTTTGAGAGCATAGTGGCCATTCTTAGTTCTATGTGCATTGTCCCAAGACTAGTTGATTGATGCATAACTTGATATTGCTTGTTTTAAACTATCTGTATCTAGTCACTCTTATGAACTTTGAAGGTGTCCTATGCATTTATATTTTCTACTCTATGAGGGACAAGCTGAATGTTATTATGCTATGTTTTCTTTATGTGAAACAAATCAAACGTCTTGCAAAGAATTGTTATTCATGAATCTTTTGTTTGTGCCTTTTCACGTTGCATCATAGTTTCTTTGTCTTATTTCTAGAACTTTGTCTTTCATGTTATGATTGAAGTACTATGATCCCAGCTTTGAATGTTTTACAAATACTTTGATCAAGTCTTTGATGGTGCATGTCACCTCAAAAATTATTCTTTCTTTTTATCACTTACCTACTCGAGGACGAGCAGGAGTTAAGCTTGGGGATGTTGATACATTGCAAATGTATCTATAATTTTTGATGTTCCATGCTTGGTTTTATCCACTTTCTTGTGGTTTGCCCATACTTTGGAGTACTTTTCATATGATTTCTTGGACTAACCTATTAACAAGAGCCACAGTGCCAGCTGCCTGTTTTCTGCTGTTTTTGGTTCCAGGAAAGTCAGAAAATGAATATTCTCGGAATTGGACGGGACAAAAGCCAAAGTGCCTATTTTTCCGGAAGTCATCAGATGCTAGAATACGAGACGGAGAAGGGCTCGGGGCCGGCCACACCACCTGGCCGCGCGGCCAGGCCTGGCCCGCGTCAGGGGGTGGTCTGGCCGACCCCAGCACCCCCTCGGCCTCCCCTGCCGCCTATAAGATGCCCTCGGGATGAAAACCCTAAGTACCCGATCAAAAATCCATGAAAGAGTCTATAGCCGCTGTCATCTCCATCCCTAGATCGGGAGGGATCTGAAGCTCTTCCCGGCACCCTGCCGGAGAGGGGAATTCACCCTGGAGGCCTTTTTCATCACCATGCAAGCCTCCTGTGTGATGCGTGAGTAGTTCATCCTTAGACTACAGATCCATGTAGTAGCTAGATGGCTGGTTCTCCTCTTTGTGCTTTCATGTCTAGATCTTGTGAGCTCCATTCATGATCAAGATCATCTATTTGTAATTCTGCATGTTGTGTTTGCGGGGATCCGATGGATATTGAGATGCTATTTCAGATTGATTATTGATTCTATCATGTCTTTGTTATTTGTGATCTTGCATGCTTTCCATTGTTAGTAGCTATCTTGGCCAAGTAGATGCTAGCAACTCCAAGAGTTAGTATTTATGCTCGATAGTGGGTTCATGCCTCTGGTAGTCTGGGGAAGTGACAGAAATCTCTAAGGTACTAGATGTGATGTTGCTACTAGGGAGAAAATAACAATCCTTTGTTCATAGAACAATCGTATTGTTTACATTACACGCAATTCGTAAAGCAATAATCTGTTGCTTGCAACTTAATACTGGAGGGGGTTCGGATGATAACCTAGAGGTGGATTATTAGTCATAGATGCAGTTTGATGGCGGTCTATGTATAATGTTGTAATGCCCAATCGAATCTCAAAGGAGTCAAGCTGATTAGTATATGCATGTATTGCTTTCTCGGTGTTTGTCAATTACCCCGCTGTAATTTGTTCACCCAGGATGTTATCTATCTAAGGAGAGCCACCTCTAGTGAACTATGGATCCCGGTCCTTTCTTTTACATACAATCTACAAACTGTTACTGCTTTGTGTTTACTTTCTGGAAACTTTTACTTCCTTCCATTCGATACGTTTAATCCTTTGTTTTCAGCAAAACACGGTGAGATTGATAACCTCATCACAAGTTGGGGACAGAGTTCTGTGGTTGTGTTGTGCAGGTCTCCATGTTACTACTAGCACCGGTAGTGCGCCCTGCCAAGGCTCAGCTAGCAACACCTTTGGGGTGTTTCCTTGCTCCTACTGGTTCGATTAAACCTTGATTTCATAACTAAGGGAAACTTGCTGCTGTGCTCATCATACCTTCCTCTTGGGGTTCCCAATGAGCTCTACATCAATACTGAGCCATCACGCCCACCTTGCAAGAAGATGGCAGTCAAGAAGTACAAGAGTAACCGTCCCTCACGCTGGTGTCTGCTGTGATGGCGCTATTGATGGGAGCTTCATCTCACTCGCAAGAGGAGGTGTTGGATGTGGAGCCAGTGCGGTCCAAGCCAAAGATTACTTGCTTCAATTGTTCTCAGCTAGGGCACTTCCAATCTGGATGCACGCGTCCACCACACTGCACGCTGTGTGATGTGGATGGTCATACGACGAGGATGTGCCCGGCTGCCAACAGGCCACCGGTGCTAATCCACTATGGAGTGGTCATGGACGTATTTGGCTTCTTTGGCATGGAGAACTTGGCTCCCTAGGCCAAGGAGAAGAAGCAGAACCTAGTGTATGTGGTGGCAGATGATTCCAAAGCTTCTGAAGCTATGATTGAGGAAGGCCTGAAGAAGTTAGTGTGTGAACACTAGAACTGGGAGGTGGTGCGGTTGAGCGAGACGAACTTCTTTGTTGTCTTTCCCAACCCTTATAGTCTTTGGTTGTGCCATAATGCGGTGGATCTAACGCTATCGGACAGCAAGATCTGGGTGATTGTCCTTGCTGAGATCACCCTCCCCTGGAAATATGGATGCTCTCAAAGAAGCTTGGGTGCGCCTCCATGGGGTCCTCAGCGCCCTACTGGTGGAGGAGTGGCTCATGGCGGCCATGATTCAGGTTGGCATACCTATCCACGTGGATGCCCTCTCCTTGTTTAAGGAACCCAAAGTTGTGCTGATGAAGTTTTTGACACCCATGCTTGAGAAGTTAGCCTTTTCCTTCGTGATTTTTGTGAAGGGCGAGGGCTTCTAGATTGAGATGGTTCCAGAGAAGCAAGGAAAGGGAGCTAGTGCAGCTCCACCCCTCCTCCTCCCTAGCCAGCGAATGACCATGATCTAGACGACCACGATGATGTGATGGAGGAGTGCACCTCCCTGGATCCCCATTGGAAGCATAAGAAAGGCAGGAGCGGAGGGAAGATTCAGTCGGCTGGCGCCAAAGGTAAAGGGGTGGAGGTGTCCAAGAGGCCTGTGGAGAAGGAGACCCCCCCAATGTGAGTAGCCAAGAAACTCCAAACGTGCAGCCGGCAGGCATGCCCATGGAGATGGTTCTGGCTGTGTGCTAGAACATGCTCCCTTGGGGCCGGCTAGGCCATCCTCCGCTTTGGCTCCTACTGTGCTTTAGTCCGAGAAATTGGACCAGTATGGCTCGCACCTCTCATCACCATCCTTTGCGGAAAAGCTTTCAGAGGCGATTTCTCCTATCCCTCCCTCCTTGTTGCCTACCTCCAAGAACATGCCACTGCCTCCAATGTCCTCTAAGTCGCTGGAGGAATCCTCTGAAGATGGAGAGCGGGTGCACATCCCGTCATTCACACCTAGAAAGATGCAGCGGATGTCCAAAGGGAGTGTAGGGAAATTGGCTGGGAGACCCCAGATGAGTAGGAGTTCGAGAATGAAACCCTGGCAAATCACACAAAGAAACTGAAGGCAGCGAAAATATACCCTCCCTTGGCGGCGGTGGACTTATCTCTCAAGGAAGGGCCCAACTTTTCCAAGGGAAAGTGTTCCATTCCAGTAGAGGTGGACTCGTGGACTGTCACACCGTCCAAGTTTGCTTCAACCTTTGTTAGGGGCTCAAAGGCCAACAATGATTCTCGGATGGCTCTGTCTACCCCCTCCTCCTTCACCAGGCGCAACCAAAGGTGCAAGGATAATGATGCCGAGACAGTGCTGGCCAAAGCCATGCACGTCACAGCGGAGAACCTGGTAGGTAACCCTCTTCCTCTGATGTTGATCCATGTTTTCTTCCTCTTGCGGTTTTGCCCGATTCCCGTATTTTAGAGGTGGATTTTGATTCCGGTTTTGCGCTTAATGCCTCTTGTTCTCCTTCATCATGTTATCCTTGATCTGGGCCAAAGAGTTGGCTCAAGCTACTCTCGTGGCTGCTAGTGAGAAATGGAAGGCTCTTGCGGATTCCTGGCTTAGGCCCCGCTCGTGGCCTATGCTTCTACCATCACCAGTGTGGTGAGGGAAGAAGGAATCACTAGGACCAGTTCCCAGGGGAGGCTGCCTCCAGCTATTCAGGTTCCTCCCAAATCCTATAAGGGGACCGAAAGGAAAAAAAAGGAACATCTATCGCTAGAATTGTTGGTTCTAGTGCCAACTTGCGGAAAACCCTAGCTCACCAAGCAAGAGCTGCTAGTAAGGGTTATAGATGAGAGCCCTGGGTTGGAATATCCTTAGCTTCTAGCGCAGAGGATGCAGGAATCAGCTACAAGAATACTTGCGTAGAAATAATATGGACATCATGTTCCTACATGAAACTATGTGCTAGGAATTCTTCCCCCATGAACTAGAAAATTTAGAACTTGGGGATAAGTTCTTATGGTCATGGCTTCTTGCTAATGGCAGGCCAGGGGGCCTGCTGTTGGGAGTTAGGGATTTCATGTTTGAGGTGGGCGCATTAGTCTAGGAGAGTTTTTCCTTAGAGCCTCCCTTTCACATAGAGGTCTAAACTTTATTTTTATGTTTATTGGAGTTTATGGTCTCGCGGATCACTCCCACTCCCATGGGTTTCTAGCGGAGCTTGAATCGTTTGTATCCTCATCCAACTATCGAGTGGTGATTACAGGTGATTTCAACTTGATCTGGGGGCCGACGGATAAGAACAACCGTAACATAAACTGGCCTCGTGTTAATCTGTTTAATGATGTAATTGTGAGGCTGCAGCTATGTGAGATTGTGTGCTCAGGTGCTAGGTTTACCTGGTCGAATCATCAACTAAATCCCATGAGAAGTGTTCTTGATAGGATCCTTGTGTCCCCGGAGTGGGAGGCCAAGTTACCGTTATGTACTCTTCGTGCGGAATCGAGCATTGGCTCTGACCACACTCCCCTGTTGCTTGATACCGGGTAACCAGACCAGATCATACCAAATCGATTATTCTTTAAGAACTCGTGGTTGGCTACACCAAATTTCCTATCCCTCTTACCCCACAAATGGAATCAACTCAGCTCGCTTCCAGCGCGGAGGTGGGACGCAATTAATGTGTGGCAGACCCATGCCGATGGCCTTAGAAGGTTCTTAAGGGGGTGGGCGGAGAACCTCACTGTTGTAGCTAAGGAGGAGAAAACCCACCTGCTTCAGCAAATCCAAGAGTTGGATGAGCTGGCGGATAATAGCGTGTTAGACGAAGATGGATGGGCTCATAGATATTATCTTGAGGACTGGTTGGTTCATATTTTTCAACGTGAAGAAGAATACTGGCACCAGCGGGGAAGGATTAAGTGTATGCTTCAAGGGGATATGAACAAAAAAAAACTTCCATGCCCAAGATAATGGGAGATGTAGAAAATGCGTTATTAAAACGTTGTCCTCCCCGGAAGGTGTGCTCTCCGAGTTCTCTACTATCCAGTCACATATCTATTCCTTTTATAGGCAGCTCATGGGCGCAGAGGAGCCCTATAACCTTTCCTTTAGGGTGGACCTTTGGGATGACCACCAAAAGGTGTCTAGTGATGAAAATTCCTCCCTGGAACTCATGTTCCTTCCGGAGGAACTTGATGTGGTTCTTAAGGGAGGCAAAACGGATACAGCCCCGGGACCTGATGGTTTCCCTATGGCTTTCTTTAAATTCTTTTGGCCAGTGCTTAAACATTTAGTCCTTAAGATTTTGAATGATTTCATGCTGGGAAGGTTAGACATTGCTCGTCTTAATTTTTGCATTCTTTCGCTGATTCCAAAAGTTCCTAGGGCCGATGATAAAAAACTCTTTCGGCCTATTGCTTTGATTAATGTTATTTTTAAGTTGGTCTCTAAAGCCCTTGCCACTACACTGTCCCTGATTGCGCATCGAATGATCTCCTTGGCTCAAACTGCCTTTATCAAGGGGTGATATATTCACGACGATGCCCTTGTTCTCCATGAAATTATCCAGGAACTCACTTCCAAGAAAACAAGGGCAGTGATCTTAAAGCTAGATTTCGAGAAGGCCTACGACCGTGTTAGCTGGCCGTTCCTTCATGAGGTTCTGATGCAGAAAGGTTTTGATTCCAAAATTATTCACAAATTGCTGCAACTGGTCTCGAGTGGCCAAACTGCGCTTAGCATTAACGGGGTGGCGGGCCCGTTCTTTAGAAACAAGAGGGGAGTGCATCAGGGTGACCCCATTTCCCGTTAGCGGCCATCCTCGACTCGGCGTCGGCAGCATGACATATACAAGGAGTCGTTCCCCACCTTATCCCAGGTGGGGTGTCTCACTTACAGTATGCTGATGATACGATTCTTATGGTAGATCTAAATGATGAGTGTCTTAAGAATCTGAAACTCCTGCTAATTTGTTTCAAAATCTCCTCAGGGTTGAAAATTAATTTCCTCAAGAGCGAGACTTTTATCCTTGGAGCTGATCATGTGAAAAGTGCTAGAGTAGCTAGACTTAATTGTAAACAAGGATCCTTTCCCTTTACTTACTTGGGTTTGCCGATGGGGGAGAAACACCTATGCATGCCTAATTGGGAGGGCCTTGTTTCTGTTGTGGAGGGGCGCTTTATGTCCTTGCTTCCAGATTGACCTTGATAAACTCTTCCTTCTCTGGTCTGCCTATGTTCTGTATGAGCCTTTACTTGTTGGCTGATGGTACGCATGGTAGCTTTGATAAACACATTTCCTGCTTCTTTTAGGAAGGGGTTAATGATAAAAAGAAGTTCCACTGGGTTAATTGGCCAAACGTTTGTAGACCTAAAGACCCGGGGGTAGGGGTGCTGAATTTGAGATTCCTTAAAGTGGCGCTGATGCTTAAGTGGATTTGGAGATTGTTTGATCTGGAGGAAATTCAAAAGTTGTGGCATAGATTGCTGATGGCTAAATACCACAATGCTTCGAACATTCTTAACATTAATAGTCAGGGTGGCTCGCAATTCTGAAAGAGCATTAACAAAATCAAACATGTTTTCCAGTTAGGCGCTAGACTTCACCTAGGAAATGAGAGGAGGGTTTGCTTATGGACCGATAGATGGCTCGGGATCGACCCCTTGGCCATCATATTTCAGAGACTCTTCTCCATTTGCTATGATCCGGGCCTGACAATGGCTCAGGCTAGAGCCACGGGTAGATGGTATATTACGTTCCACCGTACTTTTTGTGAGGATGAGCTACATATGTGGGGATAGCTGACCCAGGAACTTGCAGAGGTTCACCTCCTGGGCAGCGAGGATTCGATCTCCTAGAACTTGGAGCCATTGGGGGTCTTCTCGGTGTCATCTATGTATATAAGGTTGATCTCTGGGGCTCAGGAGCCGGTTTACGAAACCATATGGCAAGCTAGAATCCCCCTTAAGAAAAAAAAATCTTGTGGCAGTTAGCGAGAAGCTGCCTCCCTCTGAGCAAGCTCCTTCTGAAACGGCATGGCCCCACAGATGGCAAGTGCTACCTATGTGGGGAGTTGGAATCGGTATCACACTTATTCTTTTCGTGTGTCCAGGCCAAGTTCTGGTGGAGTGGTGCTCGTTGGTTGTTGAACGTTGCCTGGAACCCAGCCTCTTTTGATGATTTATCGTTGGTGTTCCGACGCTTTCGCCTAAAGTCAAAAGGGCCATTTGGATCTTGTTTGCTGCTCAATGTTGGACCCTGTGGAACATCCGAAACAAATTTACCATTAAACACAAATTCCCTTAACACCCTGCAAATTTCTTCTTCAAAACTCTAATTTTTTGCAGCTGTGGAGACCGCTGTATAGGAAAGCTGATGGTCCAAAGATGGAGGTGCTGATAGAGGGGATAAGGAGGCTACATCAGGAATTTTGTTGCATCTACAGCTCCTACCGCCTGATTATGTAGCCTTTTTGATCTGGGGTCTTTGTGATTTGGCAAGTACTGCCGAAACTATCTGTACTCTCGCTTTGTGCCTAGAACTTATTAACTTCGTGTGTCAGCTTTGTTGTGTGAGCTATAAACTTGGGCCTTCGTGCCCTTCGTGTCGGTGAATTCTGGCTTTATTAATCTAAAGTCGGGCAGCGTCGGCTGTCTTTTATCTAAAAAATAAGGAAATTACTATCTTAGGACACAGTCGAGTCTCTAACCGTCCAATTTAAGCGTTAATGTCCGTGCTGTAGTCTGTCATTTTCTAATCGCTTTTTCTAGACTATTGGACCGGTGTGCTCAGATGTACTCCCTCCATTAGATGTTTTAACTTTTGTGAAATACTATAATATAAAATGTTTTAACTTGTATCTAGACATATTTTAGTGTGTGGTTTACTCTGAACTTACACAGTAAAATATGTCTAGATATATTTATTTCATAAAAACTATTTCCCTCCGATTCAAATTAATTGACTCAAGTTTGTCTAGGTTCGGATGAATCTAGTACTAAAACATGTCTAGATACATTCAAATCTGGATAAATCTAAATCAATTAATTTGGATCGAAGGGAGTAAAACATTTTATATTTTAAAACAGAGGGAGTACGTGTGTTTTGATGGGCCTTTTCTCTTCGGTTCTTCCTCTGCCCACCCATGCATGCACTAGTAGAAAAATGGGCATCAATACCGGTTCCAAAGGCCCTTTTGTACCAGAAAAGCAACCGGTACAAAAGATTCGGGACAAAAGCCCCCTCCTTTGGTACCGGTTCCTTACGAACCGGTATTAAAGGGGCCTCCACGTGGGCATCCAGTAGACCGCAGGGCTAGGGACCTTTGGTACCGGTTTGTAACAAGAACCGGTACCAAAGGTTGGCTACCGCGGCAGAGAAAGTGCATAAATCTCTGCTACGGCAGAAAATCGAGGGTTTAGGGTTTTAGGAGGGGTTTAGGGGTATCAGACCGTTTCATCGTACGAGGATCGCGTCGATACGCCAGAAATGCGTTTGGGTTTAGGTAGTACATAAAGATCTAGGTGATGCATATCAACTTGGTGCATATAATATAATACATGTAATTGCATAAGATCGCAAAATTAAATAGTACATGCATGAAGATCGATCTTCATGCATAGTGGTACTCTCCGAGGCATACTATCTATTACATGTAGCATAGTGGTATTCTCCAAGTCAAACAATATATTACATGTAGATCTTCATTCACAGTGGTACTCTGCGAAGTTAGGTATGACATCCCGAAGGAAAAATCCCGCCAATTTCTCGCCAATTGCTTTGAAGCGGTGTTCGATTGAGATCCTGTCCCGCTTTCTTGCCAACTGTAAAAGAATGAGATACAAATGAATACATGAGCTATGTGTGTATATATATATATCAAAATCACAATCAAACAATTATGACTGAAACTCAGTACAAGTTATGGTAACAAAATAAATTTGTGAATATTGTTTTCGTACCTCTCTATTTCTTTGATTATTCATTCTCTCGCTGACAATCTTGTGGATGTTTTCGCAAACGTAGTATCCACATAGATTAGTCCCCTTTGGTTGTTTCGCGCATTTCTGTACAAGAATATAATTCAATCAAACAATAATCAAGTATGATAAAGGTGTGTGGACCTAGGTAGTACTACTTACTTTGTTCGCACGCCATATCAGCTTCTGTTTCCATCCACCGGCCGATCTTACTCGATGAATTTTTTCCATACACTGCCTGACAAAAGAAAATGCATAAAAGAGTTATCAATTTGTTGATATCGGGAAATTAATGAAAAAACCGATAAGAATTAAAATTACTTTTTGAGCATCTCAAAAGCCGTCTTGTATAGTATAGGCTCTTTGGTTAGTGAGTCAAAGACTTCAACTTCTCCATCGTACATTTTAATGACGATAAGAATATAGTGGAACCTGCGCACGTTTAAATATGCAGTGTCATAGATATAAGTCATCAGTTAAAAATTTAACATATGGTGAGCAAAATAGAATGTGTCATAAGACAGTAACACTCACTTGAAGTTGTAAGGCCAAAGTATTATATTTTTGTCACATTATCGCTTCAAAAACCTTAGCAAAGTCTCCGGTGTATCCTTGTTAAAGATGGGATCTTCTATGGTTTTTTGATGCATTGTATTTGGGTCAATGAACCCAATGTCTGTGATTTTATCCCTTTTGCATTCGAGCTTCTTCGATCTGCATAATATAGCGCACAAAAGATTAAATTGAGGATAATTTGTAGACAATGAACGAGCTAAGCTAAATACTTCTCAAATTACATTAATAAATCACTTACAAACAATAGCAACTGATGATAGATTTGTCGAGGGCCCGAAGATTGTATAACTAAAAAAGTTCACAGAAGTCAACGCTCACAGAGTATTCTTGGAAGTAGTGCTCATCCTTAACTCGCACCATGATAGCCTCGATCCCTCTCTTTGTGGCATTAGTGTACACCACATGAAAATTACGCATACTTGTTGGTAGCGACCTGATATTCTCGACCAAATCTTTCCCAAGAACAAATTTATATGCTGCTTCAGCGATGGGGTAATCGGTTGTGTTTTGTCGAGAACTTTGAACGACCTTCTCGTCAAACACCTTGAGAGGGGGGACCGATTGAACGGGTTGTTCTCCGAGCTGGTGCACTTGTTTCCTTTTTATACCCGAGACCACCGATTTATCGGGTTTTTTCGCCTCCACCATATCGTCATACGACCTTTCAATAGAACGCCTATAGTCAGATGGCGGCAATGGTACAGGGTCATATAGATTCTCAACGGTACGCACAACTTTCACCGGATCTAGAGTCTTCTCAAAAGGTATCTCTGGCACTTTCTTAGCAAAATGTTGTTCCACCTCAGACTTAGAGGTTTCGGTGCATTCCTCGATAGTTTTTTCCCAAGGTAACTTCTCAATAGGCGGCAGTGGTTTCTCCTTGCTAGGTCTCTTCCTAGGCGGCGTACCGTTTCACTTAACGGGCGCAGTCTTACGTGGAGGATCTCGAGATGGTGGACTCACGCTGGGGTCCCTCTCAGGTAGGTGTGGACTTTGCTGCTCATGTGGACTGCTACCAGGAGGAGTCGATGGCCATTGATGCTCATGCGGAATTTGCTGCTCATGTGGACTGCTATGAGGAGTAGTCGGTGGCCTTTGCAAAAGGATGATGTATTTCTTGGACCATAGGGCGAAACCTCGCTTGACATCGGCCAATGTCTTCTCCTAGTCACCTCCAGGAAAATCAAGCTCCACTGTTTCATAACCCAGAACAACATCATCCACCCCGACACGAACACAGCCAGCTGGAATGGGCATATGATGGTGCGTTGCTCCATCTTCAGTTGGGTAAACATAGCCGACCGCCACCTTAACGGACACGTTCCTCATTGGCAAATGTAGCTCGCAATCTGTCTTCTCCGTGACATAATCCACGGGCTAGCTTCCTCCACATTCAAGATGCGAGGAACCCACACTGCTTCTTCGCTGAGATGGGGCGGCATCGGCTTGAGGATCTTGTAGAAACATCGGCTGATCAGGTGCCCTCTGATTTTTCTCAAGCACCTCCACCCTATTTATCAATTCCGCTAACTTGGATGACTCATGCTTCTTCTTTCTCGAACGGCTTCTATAAGTGTCAGCGCACTCCGGCCACACTTCCTTCATGGTGACACCTGGGAGGGCTCGTATCCGTCCAACGTGTTCAGGATTCCCCAGAGCGAGTGTCAGCTCGTCATTCTCTCTATCGGGAATGTAATCTCCCTTTCTAACTTTTTAAATTGCATCTATAAGCTCCGTCGTGATTGCTTCAATTTTTTTCTTCCATTTTCCCTTTGCAACAATCTTCCCTGTCTTTGGGTCCAACCCTGCCCCATGCGCGAACAACCAGAACTTGGACCGGTCGGGCCAGTCCCATGTCTGTGGAGTGATTCATGCCTCCATTAGTTTAGCTTCAAATGCTATCCACTTCGGAATGACAGTCTTGTAGCCACCTGACCCCAAATGATGGAAATGTTTCTTCTTTGAAGCATTTTTCGTATTTGTGATTGATCGGGACACAGCTGTAGACGATTTCTTATACCTCTTAAATGCGGGCCAGTGATCTTTTATCTCCACTAGACTTTCAGTGAATACTAGATCTTCATATTCATATCTGGACCATAAATATTTCTTCCAGGTCTGGAATTGTGTGGCCATCTTCTTAAAAGTCCATTCCTTGACTTTATTCTTCTGCCCTTCCGTCATGTCTTCCAGTAGGCTGAAGTGTGTCAGTAGACTGTCCCAAAGAAACTGCTTTAGAGTATCGTTGACATAACTAGCTTTAGCCCCTGCGTTCTTCGGCTTATGCCACTGTACAATGCTGATCGGTACATGGTCCCTAACAAGAACTCTAGCTTGATTTACAAATGTACGACAGTGCTCCACCGGTTCACCACTAGCCTTAAATGTGGTGCGAGCTAACCTACCCTCGCCCTTTAGACGTTGCGTCGGGCCTTGTTTGGTTTTAACAGATTTGCTCGATGATCCAGAAGGCTATAAGAAAAATAATTCGTTAATAAGTACAATACAAATAAATCAATGCATCTAGCCTTGATATATAAATATACACCTCGCCGGAGTTTGTTAAGAAAACTTTGTTGTCTCTTCTTTCTTCAGACTCAAATCCCTCACCGACATCGTTCAGAAATTGTGAGGCGAAATCATCGTCATCTCCATCGGGTTCTCCATCGGGTTCCGGTCCACAGGCACTCTCATATATCATTTTCTGCATCATTTCTTCTTGCTCCTCATCTCGGATGAAGGTGTCGTCCTCCATAGCTCAACGTCACTACAAAATTCATTACTCAATGAATAAGCAATCTATATGAATAAAGTCTATGCACAAAGTCTATGAATAAACCTCTATTTAGATTATGAATAAAGTCTATGCACAAAGTCTATATGCAGTGTTAATAACAAAACTAAACAACACTTGTATGAATAAATTTAAACTCAAACGATTTGAATTTAATTCAAAATTTATCAAGTAATGACTACAAAATTTCTACACTACATAAAAATCACCTAAAATCACTAAAAATCACCTTCAAGGTGCATATGCAAAACCCAGTAATCAATTATCAGCTCCACTATTGGAGTAAAAAAACTCAGCTGTCACATATGTGGATATTCTATGTACCATACAACAAAGCATAATCAGAAATTCCAATATGCTAGATTGCTAGAATTTTTATTTATTTTGAAAGCTAAGTAGAATCTTTAAAACCTATACTTGTTTGCTAACATAACCAACACCATATATTATACTAAGATTTTGATTTGGAATACATGCCATTATTACATGTGGTTCCCGAACAATGTATCTATCTTCCTTGCAGAAAAATAAATAATGCCAAGTGCTCTAGAAATTATAGTGTCAAATACTTTTCCCAAATGAAGATGGAGCAAAAATCACCGAGGAGAGGTAGGGTCGGTGGAGGCTCACCGAGGCGCAGCGGCGAGGTCGAGGCGCAGCTCACCCAGGGGCGACGACGGCGGCCGGCGAGGACGACGACGGCGGCAACAACGGCCGGTAGGGACGACGACAGCGGCGACGGAATTGGGCAGCCTGACGGCGTCTGTGTGTGGCTCCTCGCGATGGCGTCTGCGTGGCTCCTCGCGAGGAAGAAGCCACAACGTTTTAGTACTAAAGGGCCTTTAGTACCGGTTTGTTAATGGAACCGGTACTAAAGGCCCTTTAGTACCGGTTGTTGGCAAGGGTATTTTGGCGCGCAGGGCCAAACCGTTTGCAAAAAATATTTACCCTCTTTTGTTTTAAATTTAGAAAATGAATAAATACCATAAATTCAATAACTAATTCATTTTAAATCAGAAAAATATGTATAATATATCAAAATGTTCATAAAAATGAGATCTACAATTTAGACTCAATATCATGCATTGTTAAACAATTTTTACTACAAGTTTAATTAGAAGAACAAAAGAACCCCCGCAGGTGACTCTGAGGTCTCTCCTGTATTAGGGTTTGGACCCCTCGGATCCTTGTTAAATTGCAAAGCATGCTTTAGGGTCGCATTTCAATAAGGACAAATATCCTCACTTATTCATCGCACGAAAAAGCCAATTTTCATCGCACGAAAAAGTCAATTTCCTTTTTTGAGGTACCGAAATCACGGGAGGAAAAGGGCAGAAAGAAAAGGGCGGGAGGAAAATTAAAGTACATATCTCAACTGAAAATTAATATACATGGCCAGATTATGTCAAAATCGGCCGAACTTGTTTTCGAATGTCGGAGTGATTCAGTCATAGTCATGCCTAGTCCTATAAATGTCGCCACTGTAGTCGTCGTAGTCGCCGATGTCGTCGTCGCTGGCATCAGGGTCGCGGTAGTCGAACCTCGGCGGGTGAGCACGTGTGGGATGAGACTAAGGGTAGCGCAGGCGGGGGCCACTGTAGGCCTTGACACTCTGGAGAGTCCGGCCGTGCCACCACAGCCGACGACCGTCCTCGTTGAAGTTCGAACTAGGCGGGCCGTCCTCCTCGTGCCTAGCTAGCGCACTCTCACGCCGATTGATGAATAAGCCATCCCAAGTCGGGCTGTAGTCGGGATGCCACTGGGGATTCCTCCGCTGCTCCGGCGTGAGCTCGAAGTAGTAGTGGTTCGTGATGTCCATCTGGCGCGCCACACCTACAGGGACAGGAGGGACCGGTATGCCTCCAACGCTCAGCATCCAACCGATGGGGACGCGGTAGCCTGGCGGGCAGGGGTAGTTTGAAGCGCAAAGCGCCTCTGCCTCCCGGGGGGTTAGATATATGATGGAAGCCATGTGAGAGAGTGATGAGGTTTGCAGATATGAGTCTAGATGTGATATGTAAATGGAGGCCAATCCTACATATATATAGTGAAAAAATGGCGGGAAGACGGAGGCGGGAAGCGGTGGAAAGCGCGGGAAGAAAATAGGCAGGAACGCAGTGGCGCGAGAAACCATCTAACCTTTAGTCCCGGCTGGTGGGTATAACCAGGACTAAAGGTTATTTTTGTGTTATCTAACAAAAATGTCGGTGGGATAAGGACGTGTGGCTAACCTTTAGTCCCGGCTGGCGGGTGCCGCCGAGACTAAAGCTGTCGGCAGGATAAGGACGCGGGGGTGGATGCACTGCTCGATGTGATAAGGACGTGTGGGTGGACGCACGGCGCCCCTGTCGGAGGAACAAGACAAAGTAGAAGCGGCGCCGCACCTATAAAAGGAGCATCGATACGCCATGACAAGCAGCTCAACAAGCCAACCTACAAGGTAGGGAGAGTTTTATCCCCATGGATGGAGGACAGGGTTAGGAAATATCCCATGGCGGAGCTTCTCGAAGATGTCGTTGGTGCTCACGCCCTACGGCATCTTCGGAAACTCCGCCTCGGAAAATTTTCCCTACAAGCCCGTGAGACTCTATCTCCTCTAACAGTGTTGGGTAAAGGGTTGGGAAATCTCCCGTGGCGGAGCTTCTCGAAGATGTCGTTGGTGCTCACGCCCTATGGCATCTTCGGAAGCTCCGCCTCGGAAAAATTTCTTACATACAGTAACATCATTACACAAAAATAAATGGGAAAGTGATTTCCATATTGAGATACACAAGTTATGATCCCTATCTAGTCTTCTGAGTTTTCTTCGTGTGTTTCCCTTTCTTCTGATTGCGACGCAACCATCGACAATCTTAATTATTTAAAATGATGCTTGGGTCAGTTTTCACCTTGAAGGGTGGAATATCATCAAACTTATTATAATCTTCTGATATGTCTGTCTTGTCATCTACTCCCACGATGTTTCTTTTTCCTGAAAGAAATATGTGCCGCTTTGGCTCATCGTATGATGTGTCCTCTTGCCTTTCTTTTCTTTTTTTCGGTTTGGTAGACATGTCCTTCATATAAAAAACCTGAGCCACTTCACTGGCTAGGACGAATAGTTCGGTGTCGTACCCTAGATTCTTGAGATCCACTGTAGTCATTTCGTACTGCGGGTCTACCTGTACCCTGTTTTTCAGGTTGAACCATTTGCACCGGAACAAAGGGACCTTGAAATTAGGTCCATAGTCAAGTTCCCATATCTCCTCTATGTACCCATAATATGTGACCTTCTTCCCATTGTCCTCTGCTGCATCAAAGCGGACACCACTGTTTTGGTTGGTGCTCTTTTTATCTTGGGCGAACGTGTAAAATGTATTCCCATTTATCTCGTACCCTTGAAAAGTCGATATAGTCGAAGATGGTTGCTCGGCCAATAAGTATAGATGTTCTTCATCAGTGACATTCATGAGACGTGTTTGCAACCAACCGCCGAAAGTCTTCATGTGTTCTCCATCAATCCAATCTTCACGTTGCTCCAGGTATTCAGAGCGTAAAATATTTTTGTGTTCCACTATGTACGGACCCACCAAGCTGGAATTATGTAGAACTGTGTAGTGTGCTAGAGTGAAAGAATGTCCGTCCATACACATTGTTGCTTTCTTTCCTAGCGTGCCTTTTCCACGCAGTCTCCCCTCATTGCGCGATTTAGGAACACCGATTGGCTTAAGGTCAGGAATAAAGTCAACACAGAACTCAATGACCTCCTCTGTTCCTTAGCCCTTGGAGATGCTTCCTTCGGGCCTAGCATGGTTATGAACGTATTTCTTTAAGACTCCCATTAATCTCTCAAAGAGGAACATGTTGTGTAGAAATACAGGACCGAGAACGCCAATCTCTTCGACCGGGTGAACAAGGAGATGTGTCATAATATTGAAGAAGGATGGTGGGAACACCAACTCAAAGCTGACTAGACATTGAACCACATCCTTCTGTAAATTTTGTAGAGTTAGTGGATTGATCACCTTCTGAGAAATCGCATTGAGGAACGCACATAGCTTCACAATGGATACTCGAACATTTTCTGGCAGAAGCCCCCTCAATGCAACCGGAAGTAATTGTGTCATAATCATGTGGCAGTCATGAGACTTTAGGTTTTGAAACTTTTTCTCTGACATGTTTATTATTCCCTTTATATTCGACGAGAAGCCGGACAGGACCTTGATGCTACTCAGGACTTCAAAAAAGATCTCCTTCTCTTCTTTGGTAAGAGCGTAGCTGACAGTACCTTCATACTTCTCTGGATTCAGGTTGTTTCCTTTGTGGATAAATTGTTGGTCCTGTCGTGCATCCGGTGTATCTTTTGTCTTCCCATACACGCCCAAGAAGTTTAGCAGGTTCACGCAAAGATTTTTCGTCACGTGCATCATGTCGATTGCAGAGTGAACCTCTAGGATTTTCCAGTAGGGTAGCTCCCAAAATATAGACATCTTCTTCCACATGGGTACGTGTCCATCAACATCATGCGGAACAAATTGTCCGCCAGGACCCTTTCCAAAGATCACTTTTAAATCCTTGACCATATCATATATAACATCCCCAGTAGGGCGGGTAGGCTTCGTTCGGTTATCTGCCTCACCTCTGAAATGTTTTCCTCTCTTTCTTACGTGATGCTGTTTTGGAAGAAATCGACGATGCCCCGGGTACACATTCTTGTTTCCCAAATATATACTGTCAGTCTCACCTAAACAGTGTGTGCATGCATTGTATCCTTTGTTTGACTGTCCTGAAATGTTACCTAGAGCAGGCCAATCATTGATGGTTACAAACAACAACGCTCGTAGGTTAAATTCCTTTTGTTCATGCTTATCCCATACAGGTACACCTTCTTCACGCCACAACTGTAAAAGTTCTTCAACCAATGGCCTCAGGTACACATCAATGTCGTTGCTGGGTTGCCTCGGGCCTTGGATGAGCACTGGCATCATAATGAACTTCCGCTTCATGCACAACCAAGGAGGAAGGTTATAGATACATAGAGTCACTAGCCAGGTGCTATGACTGGAGCTCTACTCACCGAAAGGATTAAAGCCATCTGTACTTAGACCAAATCTTAAGTTCCTTGCATCATCTGAAAATGACTTGAACTCTCTGTCGATTTTTCTCCACTGCGACCCGTCAGCGGGGTGTCTCAACATCACATATTTCTTACGGTCCTCTTTGTGCCATCGCAACAACTTGGCATGCTCTTTGTTTTGGAACAAATGTTTCAACCGTGGTATTATAGGAACATACCACATCACCTTCGCAGAAACCCTCTTCCTAGGGGTGGACTCGCCCTCAACATCGCCAGGGTCATCTCGCCTGATCTTATACCTCAATGCACCACATACCGGGCATGCATTCAAATTCTCGTACTCCTCGCGGTAGAGGATGCAGTCATTGATGCATGCATGTATCTTCTGCACCTCTAATCCTAGAGGGCAGACAACCTTCTTTGCTTCATACGTACTAGAGTGCAATACGTTCTCCCCTGGAAGCATCTTCTTTATTATTTTCAGCAACTTTTCAAATCCCTTATCAGAAGTACCATTCTCTGCCTTCCATTGCAGCAATTCCAGTGTGGTACCCAGCTTTTTCTGGCCATCTTCGCAATTTGGGTACAACAGTTTGTTGTGATCCTCTAACATTTTCTCCAACTTCATCCTCTCCTTTTCACTTCCGCAGTTTATCTTCGCATCAAGAATGGCCCGACCCAAATCGTCATCGGGGTCATCAAAAATGGGCTCTTCTTCATCTTCGTCTTCCCCCATTCTACTATCACCGTCTTTAGTGAACATAGTATAGTTGTCACTATCCTCTTCTTCTTTATTGTCTTCCATTATAACCCCTCTTTCTCCATGCTTGGTCCAACAATTGTAGCCGGGCATGAAACCGTTCTCAAGCAGGTGGACGTGAAGGGTCTTTGAGGTAGAGTAATCCTTCATATTGTTACAGGAACTACATGGACAATAAATGAAACCATTCGACCGCCTGTTTGCCTCAGCCACGTTGAGAAAATAATGCATGCCAGTAATGACGTCGGGATGGCATCGGCCACCGTACATCCATTGTCGATTCATCTGCATTATATATATAAGTATATCAAAAATCATTAATTACACAACATCATGGATATATGAGTGACCAACTTAATTAATATTCAAGTTCATGACATAAAACTAAGTTTTTTTATAAAAAAGAAGAGGCTCACCAAGGTGGTACGGTGCTGGGGGACGACGCTGGCGATCGACGGTGGTGAGGACGGGGATGATACTAAAACCTACAAATCATACTTTAATTTGAGATCAAATTGCATATAAAAAGAATGAAATCCCTAACTTAGGCATTTCATCGAACACCTTGCTAGCACTACAAAAATAATA
This sequence comes from Avena sativa, assembly GCA_916181665.1. NCBI lineage: Eukaryota > Viridiplantae > Streptophyta > Magnoliopsida > Poales > Poaceae > Avena > Avena sativa. Next base: position 461,164,945 of record OV702297.1, on the reverse strand, counting down.
CGAGTTAAACTAGGAAAGAAATGAGCTAAATTAGGAACGCCGGAAGAAAGGATGATATTGCTAACCCTTGGATAGATGGGTGCCGTCAATCTTGATAAAATGGTGGAAAAAATGGAGATTTGTTGGAGTGTGAGAGGTGCAAAATATTTGGAAATGTGAGAGAGGAGAAGGAGAAGGGGAAATGAGATGCAAGGCCGATCGGGCTTGAGAAATAGGGCAGGGACCCTATAGTACCGGTTCTTAATACGAACCGGTACTAAAGGTTCAGCACTGGGCCCACCTTGCTTCAAAATTGGACTGAGGAGCCTTTCGTACCGGTTCGTAACACGAACCGGTACAAAAGGCCCTCAACGAACCGGTATTAATGTTCTTCGGCCGCCTTGACAAGTGAGTCGGTATTAATGCACCCTTTAGTACCGGTTCGTAAGGGAACCAGCACTAAAGGCTTAGATGGAAGCCCTGTTTTCTACTAGTGACGCATGTACATGGGATTTTTACATTTCTTTTATTCTTGTTTCTCTTCATACATACTCTCTCAATACGGAATAACTGACTTGCATTTTTTTTGGATTTGTCTAGATTTGGATATATCTAGACACATTTTAGTATATAAATACATCCAAATCTAGACAAATTCAAGTCACTTATTTCCAGACGAAGGGAGTAGGATTTTATTTCTTGTGTTTTGTTGGCAACGGTTTTGGTGACGAAGGCGAGTTGAGAACTCTCTAATTTTTGTATTTTTCTTGTTTTGTTTTTATTCTTAGTTTTTTTCCCATTCTCCTTATTCTACATTTTTATTTATGTTTCAATTTTTGTTTATAGATTTAGGTGTAAAAAAACTAATATTTATATTCATGATTCTTAAGGTTTTCTAATCAATATTTTGAAGGGATTTGTGTTGGAGATATGCCCAAGAGGCAATAATAAAGTGGTTATTATTATATCTTTATGTTTATGATAAATGTTTACATCCCATGCTATAATTGTATTAACCGGAAACATTAATACTTGTGTGTTTTGTAAACATAAAAGAGTCCCTAGTAAGCCTCTTGTTGAACTAGCTTGTTGATTAATTGATGATCATGGTTTCCTGATCACGGACATTGGATGTGATTAATAACAAGGTTATATCATTAGGAGAATGATGTGATGGACACACAACCATAAGTAAGCGTAGCATAAGATCAAGTCATTAAGTTCGTATTGCTATAAGCTTTCAAATGCATAGTAACCTAATCCTTCAACCATGAGGTTATGTTAATCACCATCACCGGATGGGTACTTTGATGACATCAAACACCGCTTCGTAACTAGGTGGTTATAAAGGTGTCATTGGGTATTCTGAAAGTATGTGTTGAAGCGCATGGACCAAGATTGGGATTTGTCCATCCATATGACGGATAGATATGCTCTGGGCCCTCTCGATGGAATGTCATCTAGTTAGCTTGCAAGCATGTGACTAGGTCACAAGGGATGATATAACATGGAACGAGTAAAGAGTACTTATCAGTAACGAGGTAGAACTAGGTATGGAGATACCAACGATCAAACCTCGGATAAGTAGAATATCTCGCGACAAAGGGAATTGGTTTCGTATGTTAATGGTTCTATCGATCACGAAGTCATCGTTGAGTATGTGGGAGCCGTTATGGATCTCCAGATCCCGCTGATGGTTATTGATAGGAGATGTGTCTCTATCATGTCTGCATATTCACGAACCGTAGGGTGACACACTTAAGGTTCAAAGCTGTTTTAAGTAGATATGGAATATGCGTTGGAGACCGAATATTGTTCAGAGTCTCAGATTGGATCCGGGACATCACGAGGAGATCCGGAATGGTCCGGAGAATAAGATTCATATTGGGGATCATTTTCTAAGTTGGGAAATGTTTCGGAGTGTTTGTATGGAGATTCTAGAATGTTTCGAAATGTTCTGGAAGGTTCTAGAAGAGTTCTTGGTGTTTGCTTGAAAACCAAGAAAGGGTCAAAGGAAACCTTGTGGGGCGAGACACGGATTCGTGGGGAGGAGGACTCCTCCCCCCTTCCCAACCCACCGGCCCAAGGAGGAGGGGAGTCCTACTAGGACTCCCCCTCCCCAGGCGCGCCTTCCTCCTTTAAATAGAAGGGAGGGGGCGCCCCCTCCTAGTCCTGTCTCATAACAAGCTCTAGCCGCCGCCTCTCTCCTCTACCTTCGCTCTGCTCCGGCTTAGGCGAAGCCCTACAGAATTCTCTCCTCCACCACCACCACCGCACCGTTGTGCTGCTGGGATTCTGTGGAGAAGATCTACTACCTCTGCTGCTCGCTGGAACAGGGAGAGGAAGGTCTGCTTCGACTCCGCACGTGTGACCGACTGCGGAAGCGCTGCCGGAACGTGGCGCCGGAAGGATCGTCCACACGATCTTGAGATCGGCAAGTGATCGACTACATCAACCCCGAGATCTAATCTCGTAACGCTTTCGGTTCTACGAGGGTTAGTACAAGATCTATCTCGTTGCTCATGTCTAATAGATTAGATCTTGGCTTTTATCTGGATTAGATCTAGGTTTTGTTAGTTCTTGCGGTAGAATTTTTTTGTTTTCCATGCTACGAACTCATCAGTGGTATCAGAGCCATATCTATGCGTAGATCTGTTGCACGAGTAGAACACAATGATGTTGTGGGTGTTGGTGCTCGTGCCTTCTTTTGCTATGTGTGTACTTTGCATCTTGCGGGATGGTGGGATGAAGCGGCTCGGGCTAACATTACATGTCGTCGTACATGAGACTTGCTCCACGCTTGACGTGTAACTTGCTTTGCACAAGTGGCTTTGCGGGTGTCTGTCTCTCCCATCATAGTATAGATCCAATCTACACTTTGCACTTGATAACACTTGTATCAACGTTGTGGTTCAGTTTCGTAGGTAAGATCCGTTCTTATTCGAAAGCCCCAAACCACGTAAAACATGCAAAGAATATTAGAGGCGTCTAACTTGTTTTTGCAGGGTTTTTGTGATGTGATATGGCCATAATGTGATTGTGATTATATTTGATGTATGCAATGATCCTTGTTGTAATATGGCAACCGGCAGGAGCCTAATGGTTGTCTTTAATTCTGTTAAGACCTGCGTGTCTATTCATCTTGTAATAGCTTTGTTCCAAGTAGTTGTAATAGTTGCTAGTGATGATGGAAAACCATGAAGCGGCGCCACTGACCTTGACGCAATGCTGGTGATGATGGAGATCATGTCCGTGCTTTGGAGATGGAGATCAAAGGCATAAGAAGAAAGGGCCATATCATATCACACTAATTATGAATTGCCTGTGATGTTAATCCTTTATGCATCTTGTATTGCTTAGATCGCGACGGTAGCATTATAAGATGATCCCTCTCACTAAATATCAAGTAATAAAGTGTTCGTCCTTAGTTGGCACCGTTGCTAAGACTCGTCGTTTCGAAGCATCTCATGATGATCGGATGTGATAGATTCTACGTGTGCATACAACGGGTGCAAGCCAGATTTGCATATGCGGAAACTAAGGTTAATCTTAACGAGCCTAGCATGTACAGACATGGTCTCGGAACACGGAATACTGAAAGGTAGAGCATGAGTCATATATATGATATGATGAACATGATGATTGTTCGCCATTGAAACTACATCATCTCACGTGATGATCGGACTTGGTGTAGTGGATTTGGTTCGTGTAATCACTAAAACAAATCGAGGGATGTTGTTTTGAGTGGGAGTTCATTTGTAATTTGGATTAGTCGAACTCAATTTATCATAAACACAATCAAAGTGAATTTGCATAGATTGTTGTAGTCATTGGAATCCGTTCACCACCTTACGCTTAGTTATAGTTGAGATAGTGGAACTATAGAAATTCTGGATATTTGCTTTACGAACTGGTATCGTATTGTTTTGAGTGTCAATCTAAAGTTTAAAAGTCCTGTTGCAAACTTTCAGCAAACTCCGTTTACTCTGTGAAGTTTAATAGACAGTATTAAATCAAGAGTAACAATTCTAGTGTTAGTATTTAATGTATCATGTTTGCCTCCATGATTCTTGATACTCAAAAGATTGTTTTTAATATCAAGTTTATCTAAGAGTTGAAAGCAATGTTTCAGAAACCATCATATGTGAAAGGTATTGCGATATCTAAAACAATGTGTTGGTTACAACATGATAGAGTATACGTCCTCATATTTGATGAGAATTTGTGAAGGTTGAAGATGCCAGTCGTCCTAATCCTCCAAAAGGTTTTGGAAAAGAAACATTATACTCGCAATTCACCTTTATAAGCTATAGCAGCTTGATCATGAAAGTTGTCATGATAAGGATGAATAGAAGATGTAAGTAAAATGCTTACTACACTAAAAGATTACTAAAGAATGGAACTTTGAAAGAATGCCAAACATTTGATGAAGGTGATCCACTTCAAAGTGCAAGTCCAAATGTATTAGTATTTGACTATACACACTTTGTACTATGTGTCATGTGAATGACACCACTATTGATGTTTATAGATTCTTTTAAAAGAAAAAGAATTGTTGAAAGAGAATCTATAAAATATTTGGTAGAAAAGAAAAGATTGGAGATGTCCAACTTAGGTATATAGAAGATACATGTTATGGCTGTATTCCTTGCTTGTTAAACAATGTAGTTCTGCGGTATTGGATACTGAATTGTTTGGTATGAAGTGTCATACAGGACAACACAATTCATGAACTACAATGGCCTAAGTAACTAGCAAGAGAATATGTGATGATGTTCATCGAAAACAAACAAAGGGTTGTTGTGTTGCTCGTTAACATCAAAGCTTGCCTTCAAGATTTGTTTCAGTAATTGTTATTTTGATCAGGTATTATGACGACAAAAGGTTGTTCAAATAATTACCGTATTCCATAATAGATGGATGATATACAAGTCTGGTTGGAGAAATAACGACCATAAAACTAATGCTAAAATGTCGCAAGACAAATGATTGAAAGATCACTTTCGAAGTGACATCGCCGTTTAAATTATATTGAAAGGGATACATGAAGAAACTCCATGTTGATGGATTTTTGGAGTCTTTGATTTTGATCAAATGACGCTTGTGATACTTTCCTGGAGATAATTAAAACTCCGTTCGTAGGCCAAAAGAGGAACGGACGACTAACTGATTGGAATTTGTACATATTGATGTATATAGTCCATTATGTGTAGTCGTGGGCGATGGTTTTCAACTTCATATGCTTTCTTCGAAGATTTGAGTGAGTATATGTATATACTTACTCAATAAGGAAGAAGTATGAAACATTTGAAAATGTTCAAAGACTTTCAAGATGAAGTGGAAAATCATTGTAACAAGAAAAATAAAAAAATAAAAGTTTATGATTGGATCATAAAGAAAGATGTTTGAGTTACAAGTTTAGCAAAACACCTAAGATTTGAGGAATCGTTCCATGGATTTGCATTTCCCAAAACACCATAGGAGTATGGAGTGTTCAAGATATGTAATGAAACCTTGTTTGACATGGTAAGATCAAAGGTGTCATTTATAAAACTGCCATTATATTTTAAAAGATTAAAGCTTTAGTGACTACCGCTTTTACACTGAAAAGAGCTCCATCATGATCCGTTGAAATGACACCATATAAGTCATGGTTTGGGATAAAACCCAGGTTGTCCTTTCTTGAATTTTTGGTATGCTAGGCATAAGTAAAGTGTTTACAACCAAAGTCGGATGAGCATGTATTTGTAGGTTATTTCAAATAACCATTGGGTATTCCTCCATAACACCGAAGACAAAATTGTTTGTCGCTTAGAGTGTCGAGTTTCTTGAGAAGGAATTTTTGGTGAAAAGTCAAGTGGGAGGACAATAGAACTTTGACAAGGTTGTTGAACCTTGGCTAATATGTGCTGAGTTGCGCAGCATCGGTAAGTGTCCCGGAGGCAGCAACAATGCTCACGGCTCACGTGCCTCAAAGGTTGTGGTCACGGAGATCTAAGTTACTATTGAACCAAGTAGGTCGGGTAAGTAATCAAATGCCAAGATTTGAGAGTTAAATCATTGTTGTTTGACAATGATGAACCGACTACATGCAAATAATCAATGATGGTCCCTGACTTCGTTAAGTGGCTTGAAGCCATAAAATCCGTGATAATTCCATACACGAGAAATCAAGCTTTGAATTTGAAAGACCCTCTGGAAAGGTGCAAGACCTTACAGTCGTATATGGATCTATAAAGAAATAGACATGGATGTTTCACATCTATGAAATAGTCGACATGTCGGAAAGAGTTTACGACAATGTTCAAGGAATTGACTATGATAATATTTGATCTTTATAGCGATATTTAGTCTGGACGGATTAATGTAGCAACCACTACATATATTTTGGTATATGGTAGTTGAACAAACAAAACAAGTTCTTCTAATAGAATGGTTACCTAGGACGTGTACATGACACGATCCAGAGGGTTTTGTTAATTCAAAGGATGCTAAAAGAGTATGCAAAACTTCAATGGTTGAAGTGAGCATCGCGGAGTTGGAATCTTCACTGTGATGAAACCGTTAAAAGGTTTAATTTCATCAGAGACGATGAAGATGTTTGCATTTTGCAAGAAATTAAGTGGGAGCGCTAAGACATATTTCTAATACATTATGTGAAAGACATATTGTTGATTAGAAATGATGTATCTTTTATTGACACAGGTTACATTTCGATGAAAGACTTAGGCATAACCCAAGAATTAGGCATCAATGTCTATATGGATAGATTGAGGCGCTAATATGGTTTTGCCAAATGTACATATATAAGATGTTGAATGAGTTCAATATGGAAACAACAAGAAAGGTTCTTGACGCACGGAAAGGACTGAATCGAGATTCAAGTGTTTTGACACTTGGTGAAATCACAAGAATATTTTGATCAATCATTCTTTGAGATGTACACATCCAGATATGTCCTATGCTCTAAATGTTATGAGCATATACCAGAATGACTCATAAGATGATCATTGGACAATAGTAGGGATATTCCTATGATCTTTGGAAGAACTAAGAATATATTATTTATATAGTGGTGACAAATAGTTCATTGTAAATTGTTGCATTGATACTAGTTTTGTCACAAATTAAGTTTATCTCAATTTAAACTATGGGTGGCACAATGTAATGGAAAGGAAGTTCCATAACGGATTTGGTTGAGTACCAAAGTTAAAACATTGTGACAGATACTACAACAAAAGTCTAAGTATATGACTGCTATTGTAGCAGCAAATGAGGGCATTTGCGTCAAGTAGTTTGTTATCAAACTAGGTGTGGTTCATAGCGGGATAATACTATGAATATACATTGTATGACAATTGTATCAACATGATTTAATCCCAAGGAACTAAAGGTCTCACCAAAGGACCAAATTTATACAATGCCATCACATTGGAGAATGAGTAATGCGTAGAGACGCAAGGAAATGCAAATACACACGGACCTGGAAGTGTCAGATCCGAAGATTATGTTTACCACTAGCAATAGTGTCTATACAACACCAGAAAGCCATAGGTGTTGGATGCACAAATTTTTAACTAGATTATTGACTCTAGTGCAAGTGGGAGACTGTTGGAGATATGCCCAAGAGGCAATAATAAAGTGGTTATTATTATATCTTTATGTTTATGATAAATGTTTACATCCCATGCTATAATTGTATTAACCGGAAACATTAATACTTGTGTGTTTTGTAAACATAAAAGTGTCCCTAGTAAGCCTCTTGTTGAACTAGCTTGTTGATTAATTGATGATCATGGTTTCCTGATCATGGACATTGGATGTGATTAATAACAAGGTTATATCATTAGGAGAATGATGTGATGGACACACACCCATAAGTAAGCGTAGCATAAGATCAAGTCATTAAGTTCGTATTGCTATAAGCTTTCAAATGCATAGTAACCTAATCCTTCGACCATGAGGTTATGTTAATCACCATCACCGGATGGGTACTTTGATGACATCAAACACCGCTTCATAACTGGGTGGTTATAAAGGTGTCATTGGGTATTCTGAAAGTATGTGTTGAAGCGCATGGACCAAGATTGGGATTTGTCCATCCATATGACGGATAGATATGCTCTGGGCCCTCTCGGTGGAATGTCATCTAGTTAGCTTGCAAGCATGTGACTAGGTCACAAGGGATGACATAACATGGAACGAGTAAAGAGTACTTATCAGTAACGAGGTAGAACTAGGTATGGAGATACCGACGATCAAACCTAGGATAAGTAGAATATCGCGTGACAAAGGGAATTGGTTTCGTATGTTAATGGTTCTATCGATCACGAAGTCATCGTTGAGTATGTGGGAGCCGTTATGGATCTCCAGATCCCGCTGATGGTTATTGATAGGAGATGTGTCTCTATCATGTATGCATATTCACGAACCATAGGGTGACACACTTAAGGTTCGAAGCTGTTTTAAGTAGATATGGAATATGCGTTGGAGACCGAATGTTGTTCGGAGTCTCGGATTGGATCCGGGACATCACGAGGAGATCCGGAATGGTCCGGAGAATAAGATTCATATATTGGGGATCATTTTCTAAGTTGGGAAATGTTCCGAAGTGTTTGTATGGAGATTCTAGAAGGTTTCGGAATGTTTTGGAAGGTTCTAGAAGAGTTCTTGGTGTTTGCTTGAAAACCAAGAAAGGGTCAAAGGAAACCTTGTGGGGCGAGACACGGATTCGTGGGGAGGAGGACTCCTCCCCCCTTCCCAACCCGCCGGCCCAAGGAGGAGGGGAGTCCTACTAGGACTCCCCCTCCCCAGGCGCACCTCCCTCCTTTAAATAGAAGGGAGGGGGCGCCCCCTCCTAGCCCTCTCTCATAACAAGCTCTAGCCGCCGCCTCTCTCCTCTACCTTCGCTCTGCTCAGGCTTAGGCGAAGCCCTGCGGAATTCTCTCCTCCACCACCACCACCACACCGTCGTGCTGCTGGGATTCCGTGGAGAAGATATACTACCTCCGTTGCTCGCTGGAACGGGGAGAGGAAGGTCTGCTTCGACTCCGCACGTGTGACCGACTGCGGAAGCGCTGCCGGAACGCGGTGCCGGAAGGATCGTCCACACGATCTTGAGATCGGCAAGTGATCGACTACATCAACCCCGAGATCTAATCTCGTAACGCTTTCGGTTCTACGAGGGTTAGTACAAGATCTATCTTGTTGCTCATGTCTAATAGATTAGATCTTGGCTTTTATCTGGATTAGATCTAGGTTTTGTTCGTTCTTGCGGTAGAATTTTTTTGTTTTCCATGCTACGAACCCATCAATTTGGTCTTTGGGCTCGTAGTGACCCGAGTTGACTTATGTCCTTGTTGGTTTTCTGTGTGCTCTTTTTTGTGGTTTTTGTATACATATTTAGAGTTTGTTTCTTTTTAAATTTATGTGGGCCTTAGTTGTCATGGTAGTGTCAAGTATATCGAAGAGTTTACAGATAGGAGGGGGAAAGTGGTGAGTATCCTGGGCAGTGTTGTATCACGAATTACCCAGATTCAGATCTCACGACGGTGGTGAGATTCTAATCCCGCTATAAATCATTATAAAGACAATAAGCCAAGGTTATTTGGATTGTTGTATCCTGTTTCAAAGGCTCCCACGGTCCGGCTTATATAGAGTACCAATCCTAGGGTTATAGGGGAGTTCTAGCCGTACATGTTATATAGTCCTACAATAATACTAGTTGTCATTGTGTCGTGTACTCCAAGGCTCTGACTTCATCAAGTTGGGTGCAATTTTCTAGTTATAAGTGGGTTGAGGTTGAGATTTTTGAAGTTTACACCAATGTTGCAACTGAGAAAATTATTCACATAGTACAAGTTAATTGTGGCTAGGTTAAAAAAATGGTGTATTATACAATTAATAGCGGTTGATGACATTTGAGTGATTTTTAAATTAATGTTTGATTGCATGAGAAGTTTTTTAATTTTTAGAGATGCAACTGGACTTGCAACTGACATTTCTCGATGAGTTGCAAGGGGCAACTGAGGGTTGTTTCGCGGTCATTTCTTACTATGAGTTGTAACTAGACTTTACAACTGGCTTTTCTTGGGAAGTGTTTCATGGTCCCTTCTTATTATGAGTTACCACTACACTTGCAACAATATTTTATTGGAGAGTTGAAACTGAGAATTTTTTCACGGTCGCTTCTTATTATGAGTTGCAACTAGATATACAACTGGTTTTTAATGGGACTTGTTACTAGTGTTGCAACTGAGGATTAAAACATAATTTTCTTGTTTTGTGGTCCTTTTTCACTATGAGTTGCAACTGGACTTGCAACTTGTTTTCCCAGCGAGTTGCAAATAGGGTTGCAACTGAGTACTATTTTTGTGGTCCCTTTTTACTATAAGTTGCTACTACACTTGCAACTGACTTTTATCGAGAGCCGCAACTAGGGTTGCAACTGAAGATTGAAATGTCATTTTACTTTTGCATGGTCCTTTCTTAATATGATTTGCAACTTGACTTACAACTAGCTTTCTTGGGGAGTTGCAATTGGGGTTGCAACTAAATATTGTTTCGCGATTCCTTGTTTACTATAAGTTGCAATTAGCTTTTATCAGGTGCCGCAACTAGGGTTGGAACTGAGGACTATTTTTGGTTCGTTCTTATTATGAGTAGCAATTGGATTTGCCACTAGATCTTCTAGAGGGAGTTGCAACCGGTTGCAACTAGGATTGTTTCATGGAATCTACTTACTATGAGTCGCAATTAGACTTGCAACTGGCTTTTAATGAGAGTCGCAAGTAGTTGAAATTCAGAATTGTTTCATGGTCCCTTCTTACTATGAGTTGCATATGGACTTGGAACTGGTTTTACTCAGGGAGTTGCATCCCTGAGGATTTATTTTGAGGTCCCTTCTTAAGTTGAGTTGCAACTTTACTTGCAACTGCCTTTTCTCGGGATTTGCGAATGGGTTTGCATCTAAGGATTGTTGCGGTTCCTTCTTATTATCTTCTTATTATGAGTTTTAACTGGATTTTAGCGAGATCCACAACTAGGTTTGCAAACGAGGATTGTTTCGCGGTCCCTTCTTGCTATAAGTTACAACTCGACTTGGAACTTGCTTTTACGAGAGCCGCTATTGGGGTTGCAACTAAGGATTGAACTGTTATTTTCTTGTTTCATGGTCCCTTCTTACTATGTATTTAAATATCATTTTTGTTGTTTCGTGGTCCCTTTCTTACTATGAGTTTCAATTAGATGTGCAACTGGCTTTTTTGATGATTATTTCCTGGCCCTTCTTACTATGGAAAGGAACTATGCAACACCCTCGAATCGGCCCTATGCAGATTTTAGCGACTCTCGCCAAACCCGCATAGAAACGATCCAAAGATGCCCACCAGGCACTTGCGTGCGGGTGAAAAACGAAGTAATACCATTACACATTAGTTCACAATATATATATATGACAGGACTATTCAAGAACCCTCCTAAGAGATTCCTATATAAGCTTATTCAGCAACCCCACCTAACTACCTTCTTACTCCTCCTCTCCCGTGTCGTCAGCCCCCCCTCCTACTACCCCGCGCGCCACCTACCTCCTCTGATCCGCGCGCCACATGCCTCCTCCTCCCCGCACGCCACCTACCTCCTCTGATCCGCGCGCCACAGGCCTCCTCCGCCCCGCGCCGCCGGCCACCCTCCTTCCTGTGCGCCGCTGGTCTCCTCTGCCCCACGCGCCACCGCGCCCTCCTCCCCACCTAACTACTTTCTTCCTCCTCCTCTCCCCGTCGTCAGACCCCCTCTTCCCTGAAGCTACCTCCGGGCGAGACACTTTGAGAAACTTACGTTCGTGTAAGATTAATGTTAACATTTTCTGAAGTGTATAGTTAACATTTACCGTATGGAAGTTTGCTTTATAACCGTGTGGAAGTTTGCCATTTCACTCTCTTGGTAGTTAACTTCAGAGTGCGGGGAAAGTTAGGAAAGGCAGAATTCTCTACACGGGGAAGTTAAGAAATATTGTTCGGGTAACATAGAATCTCGGAGGTCCGCTAGGAAGTTAACTTGTATGAAAGCCGGAGTTAATTTCTGAGCGCAGGGAAATTAAGAAAGACTGACTCCCATGAGAAGGGAAGTTAACTTTCTTTTCTAATAGGAGTTAAATTCTACTAAAATAATAGAAGTTAACATTCTTAAAGAAGATGGAACTTCACTTTATAACCCACTGAAGTTGTCTTTCGTAAAATAATGAAAGTTAACATCCTATAACCATGGTAGTTAAGTTCTTCAAACCGAGTTTTGTATATTTAAATCTGCTCTTAAACAGTTATGATTTTCGAAAAATGATCTACACGAAAAAAGATGTGAAATTTGCGTAGTATTCTAATGCTATATCGTTTGCATTATTTTAATAAATGGTTTGAAAACTACAACCCAAAGATCGTGTGCATCAAAGAGTATTTATATCGCGACCGAAAGTTAACTAACATGTATCGGGAAGTTAACATGCATGTTGAAAACAGTTTACTTGCTCTGTTTTTTATGGACATAAATCCTACGTAATAAAGTTGTTTCTACATGTTTCGATTGCCCAAACTGACCTCCTCCTCGAGTAATTGACATAAATATGAACCGAATTTCACTCTAACTTTTTTCCCTGTCCAACCCGAACATCGAGAACATGTCAATTTCGAACATTTGAGTATAGACGAGCATCTCTAGTTTTAATATATTTAAAATTAATTAAAAATGTAAGCAATTTGGAAAAACTTTGTAAATGAAAAAGTTGTGCAATGTTCACAGTTTTCCAACGGTATATCACACGCATCAATCGAACAAATAGTTTGAAAATAAGACACAAAATATTGTACGAAATACGAACAATCCGCGAAAATGAAGTTTGATATATTCAAAAATTAACTAAAGACTATAAGGAATTTGGAAAAACATTATAAACAAAAGAGTTGCGCCATTTGCATACCGTTTCTATGGTAGATAACATGCATCATTCCGACGAGCGGTTTGAAAAATACGTCTAAAATACATTACAGTAACAAAGAAGTTCGCGAAAACCCTGTTTGTTGTATTTAAAATTATTTTTAAAATATGCTGAATTTGAAATAACATTATTTACGAAAAAGATGCAAACTTTCCATATATTTTCAACGGTATATCGTATGTATCATTCCGATAAGTGGTCCAGAAACTGTGAGCAATATATAGTCCGTAAAAATACGAAATATCGGTGCTCCGTCAGAAAGTTAACTAGCATAGAAAGTAGAAGTTAACTTGTACACACGGAAGGATTTAAAAAGTTTGCAGAAGTTAACTTGCGTAGACGGAAATTAACATTCATTATTACTGGTACAAGATTGAAGTTAACTTCGAAAGAAAACGAAGTAAACTCGTATTCGCGTGGAAGATAACAAGGGGTTCCTGCTGTTCACGTGAAAGATAGCAGGGGTTCATGAATAATTATTCAGAAACTGGTTCTTAAATAGGTATATATATAGCTCGGCTATTCTACATCAGGTTGTAGATTATTAATCGACAACCGGTCCTGAACTTACTAGAATATAGCGACAGAACTTATCTCTGTATCGCGCATGAACTATCCTCAATGTAGCACACCCGATCTACAGTAATTTTCTTAGAGTTCTTTAACTGTTTTTAAATTGCACAAATAATATACCACTAGAAATCTATAGAAATTCCGCAGCTTTTTCGTATTATAACTTTTTTCAAATTCATTACGTTTTAAATTTAATCTTGAAAATACTGAACCGTGCTCAAAAGTGCTATAAGCGAATTTATGATGTTATTTTCAACCGTTTGTCGGAATAATGCAAACAATATGGCTTTGGAAATATACTGAAATTTCGTAATTTTTTCGTGTTTCAAGTTTTTCCAAATTCCTCACGGTTTTTAAACAATTTTGAAAATACTGAATTTTGGAAGTATTCAAAACATGGACAGATGCTATTTTGTTAATTTTTTTCAACCGTACATCGGAATGATGCAAATTATATCTCATTGAAAAGATATGGAGTAGACGCATATTATTCGTTTAGATCATTTTTGGTAATTATTTATAGTTTAGGAGCAGTTTTGAAATTATTGTTCGTGGCCACGAGCGTAGTTAAATGCCTGCGAGTTCCTGAACTGTCTGAAAAACCGCGCTTGAACTTATCGCGGAATACTAGAACTGTTTGTGCTCTCGCGCCTGAACTTTTTACCGCGAGCACAACTGAAATGACCACGTATTTTTCTAAACTATTTGCTAAAGAGCGTTTGAAATTATCATGGACTATTTGAGCTGCTCGTGATATTGTCCCTGAACTTTTCCCGCGAGCGAAGCTCAAATGCCTACGCATTTTTCTGAACTGTCTGCGAAAGAGCGCCTAAATTTATCATGGACTACCTTAACTGTTCGCGCTGAACTTTCCCCACGAACACAGCTGAAATACCCTCGTATTTTTCTAAACTTTCTGCGATATTGCACTTGAACTTACCGCTGACTTCCTGAACTGCCTGCTAAGCACACCTGACCTACCGGTGCACCGCGTGTAAGTGCACTTGAACTGCCCGTGTAAGCACACATAAATTTTCCGGCAATTTCCTAAACTGCTCAATTCTAAGAGGTTGTACTTCTCAAATTTAAGAGTATGATACAAAATAGGCAATTACCAAAGAATTACAATTTTTTGTCTATACCGCTTGTGTCAGTCTAGTGTACTGGTCTCTACCAAAATAATGTATGGCTTTCTACACATAAAACAAGCAGAAAATTTAAGCAGGAAAGAACAATTGTTGATGATCCGCATGTGAAACGCATGAGCGGCAAGAACAGCAAGAACAGCAAGAACACACGTGTGAGAGAAAACACGAGTGGGGCAGCGAGCGGGAGGATGTGGCACTGATGGAGAAAGGACATGGCCGCGTGCGATATCTCGAAAGAAGGCAGTGGAGCTGCGGTGACCCAGTATACCACCGTATGATGTAGTACACTATAGTTGTTGACATAACACCAATGAAACACCATTCACTAGTATTACATCCCTCAGAGTGGTACAACAGAAACATAGCAGGTTCAAGACATGATTATAGATTACAACTTTATTCTTTACAAAAGATCCAGAGAACACTCTAGGTTAAAGAGAGAGAAAGAAACTTCTTACATAGAAGAACCAGAAATAATAACTCAGAACTATTTGGCTAAAGAGACTAGCATCTAAACTAATTGGCATGCAATTGCTCCTAGTGCAATGCTCTACAGAAGTAGTTTTTATGGCTAGAGTATCTTCTCCTAACTAATCAAGAACTTCGTCTTCACTTCGGTTGATGAATATGTTAACTTCATTGACTTTATCGAAGAACTTGAGATGACGATAATGGTTTCTTGAGCATAAGTTGGTGTTGGCGTCGTCTTCAACGGCTTCAGAATCTAGAAAGGGTTAAGAAGGTACGGTTGAGTACGAGCGTACTTAGCAAGTTCACTAAAGATGATTGTTTGATGCACTATCTACAGCCACAGACCATAGGTCGTAGGCAATGCAGGTTTTTGTAAGTATTTCTTCAAAGGTTGCTTTTATTTTGAAAACTATGTCCGTTAGCCTTCATAGGTTTACCAGAACTTTTATAGAGTTCCTTTCCTGTCGTGTTCATAGCTCCTTCCTGAAACAGGGAGTAACATGTCACAGTTCTTACACTCCACAGAGGTGCGTTCCTTTACCCATGAGAGACCTTAGCTTTGTTGCACATCTGAGTTATAGGCTCGTTCACACTTCCTTGGTATGAGGCCCAGACTAAGATCCAAGTCAATCACTGCCCTTCTCCACGACCCCACATGAAGACACGACCCTCCAAGCATGAATACCTCCGTTAACCCCCATATAGGCAGATATAACCCTAGCAACCCCTTGAAGACTCCAATGAGCAGATCATGTCCCTGGCAACCCCCATATAGGCAGATATACCTCCGACAGCCCCTCGCGGATAGTCTGGACACCAATACCATGGGAAACTAGGGGTCCCACCTATCAGCTAGATTCTCCACAAGAAATCTACAGCCTCACGATAAGGTTATCTGACCATGCGAAAGGAAGAAGATCCAACTGACTTCTCCGTCCCATTCCAAATCTCATGGTTAACGCGTAATATACGGCGCTAGAATCACTAGAGACATTGGTTAATTAAGTCCTAGATATTATGTTCCTTTACCACTAGAAATGTATCAATAGATTATTACCACTTGGTAAATAATCCATAATCATATTATTATGAAAATAGTATTTTCTGACCATTTTAAAATGCAGGTGATGACAATATTTGAGTTACAAGTATTTGATAGAAAATAACCAAAGGACATAAGCAAGTGTGAACTTGCCTTTTGTGATTGCAAGATTATGCTATCACGGTCTTCAAAATATTAGAAGATCCAAATTCTGTAAACAACATCATTGGTTCGGTAAGAGCGAATGTTTAAAGAAGCAAGATGCAATCATGCATAAGTAATGTAACGCAGTTCGATAAACGTGAATCCCCGGGATAGTCGTATCTAATCTAGGGTTCAGAAAGTGGGGATGGTTTCTTTATAATGTGTTTCACTTTTATACCAGCTTCACACTTGTGCTTCTTATTAAGGTTTGTTAGAGTGTGTGAAACAACATGTAAATACAATAAGCATCATACAATATTAAAGCACTCAAATGGGGCATGGTATGTAAAAGATTTCTTAAGCAAGATTATTAATCAATTAGAGCTTTTAAAGAAGTGTTTAAGGATTACATTTAATGTTTCTTAAAAGAATAACTTTTGAGGAAAAGGTTAATTTTACAAAGTAAAAGCATTTAAACTTAAAGCTAACACCTTAAGGTTTTATTACCAGTTATGAGTATCAAAGAAGAAAACAATAAGCATTTTTGAATAGTTATTCCACTAGAAAGTGGAGACTCATATATTTTGTAATATGAGAGGACACTTTATATTACTCCATGGAGGTGAAACAAAAGTATTATTTATTTTTCTTGAGTAGTGTTATTTGATATTTTGAAATAGAGGGAATCACCATTGAACTTTGAATAAGCATAACGCTTGTAGTGGAAACCTTCATGTTTTGGATAAGGTATTAAATTATATGTGGTTCACTTCTTAATGTTCTATAAATATTGAATAAGAGTATTATTGCTTTTATAGAAGTAGTGTCTTCTTAATTTTATAAGTGAATAGGATCACTTATTTATTTTAGGAGTAATGCTTATATTTTATAAACATGGAACAAGACATTACTTTAATTACTTAAAAACTTGGTTTAAATCTTTAAGTAGTTTTCCAATCTAGTAAAATATTTAGTGGATATTAGCTTGGTGATTTTATGAATAAGGAGAATCCTTTTAATAAACGATATGTTATTTTTGATGATTTTATAATTGATAAAATCTTTTTAGGAAAATTTAAGATACGCTTAATTTTAGATGGCAGTTTAAGTAAATACATCTTAAAATAGTTAAACCTACTTTGACTTCACTTAAACATCAATTAAACTTGTTATACACTTCTAGACTTCAAATAACTTATATTAAAGATATAATCAAAGGTTTTAATAAGTCAAAATATTATTCTTGAGGATTTTATATTTGATAACATCCCTTGGAAAATAATATACTCTTATTTGTGAATAATTATCGTCAGATTGAGGACAAGTACGCCATGCGGGGGTCCTCGAGGCGTGCGGAAGAGAGGGGTGTGAGACGTATGGTGTTCCGGGACGGTGAGCACACAAGTTTACCCAGGTTCGAATCCGCCGGCTTTGGACGGACCCTACTCCTGCTAGCAATCCAGTAATACGGTAGAGCCGGAATATGGGTTACAAGGGTTTCGCCTGTGCGAGTTGAGATTGTAGACTATTGAGGTGTCTAGAGTTTTGCCCTAAAGGCTCTCCCTAGGACGGCTTATATAGATATCCGGTCTAAGGTTTACATGAGAGATCTATCCGGCTACGACTAAGAGTCGGTTACAGAGTACATCTTGAACTACAAGTAACAATATGGGCCTAAGTCGGTAAGTCTTCTGGGCCTTCCCGTAGCCGGATTGGACTCCGTCTTTCTCCCTGACTGGGCCGCCCGTGAAGCAAAGCTCTAACCCAAATTGGGCCACCCTGGTCAGTGAGGAACTGTGAGGATACCCGAAAAGTATATCCCCAACAGCAGCCCTCGGAAATCTCCAAGATCCAAAGTCGGATTTACCATCGTCTAGCCTGATCTTCGACTTGCAGAATCTTAAAGGGTTCCTGAAACTTCACAACAAAAAATACGATCCGGGTCTTAAAAATAAGTCAGACCTATCAACAGGTTACTCGGATTTTCTAGCTTGATTTCAAACTCAAGCCGGAATTTGGTCTCTAACGCCACCTGACATAAGTCATGGTCAGGTCACGTCATCTGACAGACATCCTGTCAGCATGACCGTTGGTGGGTCCGCAGTTCGTGGAACCGAGGCGCCGTTTCAATGTGTGCGTGGAGATCGAGGCGACGTACTCATCGCGTGGGTCCTTCCCAGTTCCTTCGACGACGCGTGGCGGTTACACTGTAGCATTTGCACGAATCTTGGCGCGGTTAGGTGGATATAAGGGGTGATGATTCTTCTCCTCTTCTCTTCACCTGTCCTTTGCCTTTTCCTCTCCTCCCAATCTCCCTGCACGCACATAGCTCCTCTTCTTTCCCCCAAAAAACTCCCAGCGCCGCCCATCCTAGGTCAACCACTCGCCGGAGAAATGGCTTCTTCTTCCTCTTCCGGCTTGGCGGCAGCGGCAGCAATGGCAGCGACGGAGGAGGCGGCAGAGAAGGAAAGCTTCCGTGGGGTCTGGATTCCCTGCGTACTCGACGATGAGAAGCTCCAGAACGTGGAGACAAAAGGGCTCCTCCGCGCCGGCGACTGGCGGAGCGGCTTCGAGGAAACCGTCCCCAACCCGCGTGCCGACGAGCGGGTCCACTTCGGCACCCACCTCGACAGAGGTTTGTCATTCCTTCCCTCGGAGTTCTTCTCCGAGGTGATTGATCATTTTGGTGTCCAACTCCACCATCTTCCTCCCAACTCTCTACTAGAGATGAGCGCTTACGCTTCCTTGTGTGAGGGCTTTCTCAGCATTAGGCCGAGTTTGACCTTATTCCGGTACTATTTTCATGTCCGGAGAAACTCTATCACTGCCGGTGTTCCTTACATCACCGGTACTATTAGTTTTTCACTTAGACGCGAGCGCGCATATCCCAAAATCTTAGCTAGTGACTCGGTCAAACAATGTCCAGCCACATTCTTTTATCATAAGGATATTCCGGCTCTCGGCAAAGCCACTGCTTTGTCGGCTTTCATCGATGGAGCTGCCATAGCCCAACCGTCTTGGGACGAGGCTCCTCCGGCTCTCACTGATGATCTGATCCTCACTAAGAGGCGGATCGAATATTTGATCAAACACAAAGGACTGAAGGGATCCGACTTGGTCCAATGCTGGGTCTCACGTCAGATCTAGCCCCTTCAGTACCACGGAACTCGACTGATGCACTCCATCACGTCGTCCAAGAAAGACTCCCTCCGCATCAGCCCCAAAGCCTACACCACACTGGGCTATATAAGCCAGATCAAGTGGCTGACCAGGGAGCGGATCGAGAGGAGGATCCTGGAGGTTTCTCTGTATATGCATACGGCGGAAAACCCCATAGTGCCGGTAAGCTTCTATCAGTACATCTTTTTATGTGTTTCAATCTTTGAGTTACATTGCAATACTGATATGTTTTCTTCTTTTCAGCTTGCTGACCTCCCCGAGTCGGAATTTGCTCCGCTCGAAGGATATCCTCTAGAGTTTTCTCAGGAGACAGAAGTGATACCATTGCCGGATGCTGCACTCAAGAAGCACAAAGCTTTGACAGTGGCTGTTGGCACAAAGGAGGTGCCCGTCGTGAAGAGGTAACTTTCAATCACAACTTCCGCCTTTGTACTTTATTCAAATTCTCTTCTGAGATGTAATGTTTCCGACTTTATCGCATTCTCAGAGCTAAACAAATCATCAAGGGCGAAGGGAAGGGAACTTCTTCGAAGCCCCTGTGATAGACGAAGCTTACCATAGCTTCTCCTGCCGTGGCTCCTCCGACTCCTGCCCCTCAACCTTCCGCGACGCCGGTGATCTCTCCGGATGCCGCAGAAGATCCGGCTCCTTCATCGGAGCCCGTGATCCTTGAATCACAAACTAACGTCACCATGGGTGAGTCAGATTTAGATAAGGGTGAACCCTCTTTGGGTAATGATCCCTCGGCAGAAACCTTTGACGAAAACCTTATCAGCAATCCGGGACTTGCCAAGTTTGGCCTGTCCCGGAAATCTGCTGAAGAGATCCAGCGGCTGGCCAGGCAATGCCTGGAGAAAAGAAACTTATCTGCCGAAGAAGAAGCACAAGGGGAAGAGGACATCAAGCACTCTGACCTTCTTGAACAAGTGCGTCTTCGTGACGAGAGGATACAGACCGGTGAGCTTCCAATAGCTCCAGTGGTCCCTCTGACTCTTGCCGAGAAGGTTGCAGTTGAAGTGAACGCGAGTTTGGACAAACTTACTCGCGAACAATATGTAAGTCGGAATTCTAACTCCTGTTTTTCCTTTATTTCATATCATATCCTCTAGCCCCCAAGCATGAAGTAGGATAAATAATCCGGGTTTATGCTTCCTTAGGATGCCAAAGAACGAACTAGTGTAGCCCCCAAGGCTCGTGCTGATATTAGCAAAAATATTAGCCCGAGTCTTTAGTAGCTTTCTGACTTTGGGTATTCTGACTTACAGAAAGTATGTTCCTATAACCAGGATTTGTTGAAGAATGTATGTGATAAGCGGAGAGAGATCAAGGCTCTCTGACTTAATAATGCTGAACTTAAGGTCTCCAAGGATGAGGCTGAAGGTAAACATTTCAGGACTCAAACCTTGTCTTTCATGTTTTCATAGTCGAACTTTTCCAAACTGTTGTTCTTTTTGACTTACAGCGCTGGTAAAACAATCCTGCGCCATGATTGAAGAGGCCGAGAACCTCAAGACTTTGGTGGTGGAGAACAAGGAGCTTTGCCAAGAGCTGGATCAGCTCAAGGCGGATCATGAAAAAAGCATCGCTCAAATCCTTGAATCCTCCTCCATGGCTACTAATGAGCGTGATCGCAAGATCACTGCTCAAGATCAAAAAATCTCGGACCTCAATAATGAGCTTAGCAGAGAGAGGGACCTTTCCGAGGCTCTCCAGGCGGAACTCCAGAATCTTCGGGAAGAGAAGACCAAAATTGACGACGTCATTTTTGGTACGTTCCATCTATCTGACTTTTCCGCTTTCTTCGACTTTCATCAATGTCGGATTTTTCTTAACTTGTTTTGTGTATAGGTCCTCTGAACTTGACAGACTCTTCCACTGGCTTACCCAAGTCGGCGACCTGCTTCATGACTTCTGCCAATCCCTTGAGGACATCGGCGAAGCTCTCAAGATTCCGGACATGCACAACATGTCGGATTTTTAGGTGCGGGACAAGGCAAAGGAGATGCTGCAACTTGTTCAGGATTGGAACATGTCCTACGCGCGGACTGCGGCACAGAACGCCGTCACCATGGTCATGAGCCACCATGGAAACATGGAAATATGGCAAGTGACCAGAGGGTACTGCAAAGTAGATGAAGACGGCCAGGAGCAGGACCTTCAAGCCATCATGCACTCCTGTGCCGGATATGGGTGTCATGTGGATAATTTGACCAGCTACGAGACCCCTTTCTTCACCCGCATGGACACTCCGCCTCATCCTCCAGAAGAATCAGCAGAAGTTTCCGACGATGAACGCACCACCTCGGATGTGGACATCTCGGAACGATACCAAGGCGGTGTATCCAGCGAGCCGGCATCTCCTTCCTCTCCTGCATCATAGATTAACAGAAATATTTGTGTTATTCTGAAAAACATGATGGGCCTGTATATATGTAGTACTATTATTTTGCTAGTGCTAAGCTTTTGATCTATTCAGCACTTTTGGCTTTAAATATTCGTGTGCCTGAAATGTTTTCATAAGAACTTGTATTTTTTCGTCTATACTTATTGTTTATCTGGCCTTCCGCCTTGTCCCTTTCGTGAGCCGGCTAAACCTTCTGCCAGAAACTTTGCCGAGCAACGGAGCTCAACTGCTAAACCAGTTTAAACTCGGAAACAAAGCCGGCTTCCAGTACCAACAATTCACTACTCAGAAAATGCCCGCATCCAGCAATCAGACAAATAACCAAAGTAAAGACTAGAAACTTTAGAGTTATACCCGAGGGTAGAAGTTTTAGAATCGGAAATCTAAACCAGAATGAACATGAGCATAAAGTACTTTCAAGCATTCTGGGATTTTCGACTATGACATAATCATTCAGAAATAAGATGGTAAAAACTTCTCAGAAAAAATTGAGGCAACCAAAACTTTTATTTCTCACAGAACATGTACACATATATGATTACAAAGAAGGATAAACTAAGAATAAAAGGGACGTAGCTGAGCAATATTCCACGGTCTGTCTAACTCATCTGGATTTGTACTACCTCCATCTCTCTTTCTGTTCTTAGTAGCAGGTCTTTCTTTGACTAGCCTCATGTCAGTTAAGTAATATGAACCATTATGCAATATTCGACTAACTAAAAAGGGCCCTTCCCATACTGGGGAAAGTTTGTGCTTTCTTTGTTGCACAAGCCGGAGAACCAAATCGCCTTTATTGAAAGATCTGTTTCTGAGTCTCTGGCTATGGTTCTTGCGTAACTTCTGCTGATAGGCTGTTGATCTCATTTCAGCAACGACGTGAACTTCTTTGACTAAGTCGAGATCATTTTGTCGAGAAATCTCGGCATCCTCTTCGATATACGTGGCCACTCTAGGAGAAGTGTGAATCAAATCACTAGGAAGAACTGCTTCTGCCCCATAGACCAAGAAGAAAGGTGTGTATCCGGTTGACCTGTTTGGAGTTGTTCGTAAGCTCCATATTATAGAGGGTAATTCCTCCGCCCAAGCCCCCGCAGCACGTCGTAGTGGAGCTTCGAGTCTCGGTTTTAGGCCTCGTAGGATTAAACCATTTGCTCTTTCAACTTGTCCATTAGCCTGTGGATGTGCGACTGACACAATGTCAAGCCGGATATTTTGCTCATTGCAGAATTCGGCCAATTCTCCCATAGAGAAGTTACTCCCGTTGTCCGTGATAATGCTATGCGGATAACCATACCGGATTATAACATCCTCGACAAATCTTTTGGGTGTTGCTCCATCACAACTAGTGAGAGGTTTAGCCTCAATCCATTTGGTGAATTTATCCACCATCACTAAGAGATAAGTAAATCTACTTGCAACTCGTTTAAATGGTCCTACCATATCAAGCCCCCAGACCGCAAAGGGCCATGTTATAGGTATTGTTCGCAGCTGATCAGCCGGAACATGAGCTTGTTTGGCGTACTTTTGGCAGCCTTTGCACGTCTTGACTAATCGTTCGACATCTGCCTGAGTTGTAAGCCAGAAAAATCCGTGTCTAAAAGCTTTTGCCACTAAAGATTTGGCTATAGCGTGATAACCACACTCGCCTTCGTGGATTTCTCTTAAGATTTCCACTCCTTCTTCTGGAGATACACAACGCTGAAAACCCCCAGAAACACTCCGCTTATAGAGCTCACCTTTAACTATAGTATAGGCTTTTTCTTGTCGGATGATTTGCCGGCTCAGCACCTCGTCTTCTGGTAATTTGCCATCTACCAAATAATCAAGGTAGGGTTGAGTCCAGTTGGGAATTACAGCTAGAACTGCTATCAAAGGTGAGTCGGATTTGGTCGGATATTCCTCATCTACTCCCTTTATTGAGGGAACTTTGAGGTGCTCTAAAAAAGCGCCATCCGGGACCTCTTTCCGCGCAGAACCTATCCGAGATAGTGCGTCTGCTTCCTCATTTTCTGCTCGAGGGATGTGTTGAACTTCAAACCCTTCGAATGATTTAGATAGATCATCCACGACAGCTTTATATGCTGCCATGTGCTTATTTGCATTACAAATATCTGACACTTGTTGAGCAACAAGATCCGAATCTCCGTAACACATCAAACGTCGGATGCCAATATCCTTAGCAATCCGGATTCCATGTAGTAGTGCTTCATACTCAGCAATATTATTTGTCGCTGTGAAGTGGATCTGCAACACGTATAGAAGTTTATCTCCTTGGGGTGATTTGAGCACCACGCCAGCCCCCGAGCCCCCTCGAGCCTTAGACCCATCAAAATAGAGGGTCCAATATTCCGACTCAGGGAGGATCATGTTCTCCTTCGTCTCTGTCCAATCAACGACAAAGTCAGCAAGGATCTGGGATTTGATTGCTGTCCGAGGTTTATACTCAACATCAAAAGCTGAAAGCTCTATGCCCCATTTGGCGACGTGTCCTATGGCGTCACTGTTGTTGATTATATCTCTCATGGGAGCTGTGCTCAGCACGATAATTGGATGCTCCTAAAAATAGTGTCGTAACTTATGAGATGCTAGAAAAACACCGTAAGCCAACTTTTGATAATGCGGATACCGCTGTTTTGATTCTGTCAGGACTTCACTGACAAAGTAAGTCGGACGCTGCACTAGTTGCTCCTGATTTTCCTCCGGTCTCTCCACCACCATGACGATACCAACGACCTTATTTGTCGCAGCAAGATAAAGCAACATCGGTTATTGGGGCTCCAGTGCTGCAAGCATGGGAGCAGATGAGAGTACTTTCTTCAGGTCTTGTAGTGCAGCTTCAGCTTCATCAGTCCAAACAAAATCTTTGGTCTTTTTCAGGAGTTTGTATAATGGTGCGACTCGTTCACCAAGCTGGCTTACAAACCGACTGACTGCAGCAATGCAACCAGTTAGTCTTTGTACGTCCTTCAGGCGAGTTGGCCTGGAAATATTGAGTATAGCCTTGATTTTGTCCCGGTTCACCTCTATGCCTCTTTGAGACACGATGAAACCTAACAATTTTCTGGCTGGTATTCCAAAGAAACATTTCTTCGGGTTAAGCATGATATTGTATTTCGTAGATTGGCAAATGTTTCCTCCAAGTCGGAAATCAGCGTTTCCTTCTTTTTGGACATCACTGCGATATCATCCACGTATGCATGTACATTGCGTCCGAGTTGGTCGTCGAGGCAACGCTGCATCGTGCGCTGGTACGTAGCTCCTGCGTTCTTCAGCCCAAAGGGCATTGTAACAAAACAGAAGGTTCTGAAGGGGGTTATGAATGAAGTTTTGACTTTGTCAGATTCCTTCATCCGGATTTGGTGATAGCCGGAATATGCGTCGAGAAAACAGAGGAGTTCCGAGCCTGCCGTAGAATCGATAACTTGATCAATTCTAGGCAGAGCGAACGGATATTTTGGACAAGCCTTGTTCAAGGCAGTATAATCAACACACATCCTTAAATCGGTGGTGTCCTTTTTACGGACCATTATAGGATTGGCCGACCACTCAGTGTGGATGACCTCTTCTATGAATCCGGCTAACTCGAGCCGTGCTAGTTCCTTAGCTATTGCCTTACGCTTTTCATCGCCGAAACATCGTCAGGACTGTTTGACGGGTTTAGCGTTCGGGTTTACATTTGAAGAGTGCTCGGCAAGTTCCCTAGGTACTCCGGTCATGTCAGATGGCTTCCATGCGAAGATATCTTGATTTGCTTGGAGGAACTTGACGAGCGCGCGTTCCTATGCGCTACCTAGGCCTACGCCTATCTGGGTCACCTTGGAGGGGTCATCATCCTTCAACGGTGTCTTCTTCGTCTCTTCTGATGCCTTGAACTTTGGATTTGGCTTTGTCACCTCCTTCTTCATTGCGGGCATCTCGGACGGATCTATGTTCTTCTTGATTTCCTGGTACTCCTGGGCATGCAGCATGGCTTCGGCAAAGGCGGCATTTCCATCCTTGCACTCTCCCGCTTTCTTCGGGTCTCCCTTGATGGTGATCACGCTGTTGGGACCTGGAATTTTCATCATATTGTAAATGTAACACGGACGAGCCATAAAAGCCCAGTAAGCCAGACGTCCAAATATAGCGTGGTACGCGCTCTTGAACGGGACCACTTCGAAGGAAAGTGCCTCCGTCCGATAGTTCTTTGGAGTTCCAAAGGTAACATCCAAAGTGATCTCTCCCAGGGAATTGGCTTGTCTTCCTGGGACAACTCCGTGAAAGATCACAGAGCTATGGTTCAGCTGTGTTTCTGAGATCTTCATCCGGCGTAGCGTTTCGACATAGAGAATATTGATACTGCTACCACCGTCCATGAGGGTCTTGGAGAAACCATAACCGTCAATAAGTGGATTGGCGATTAAGGCGTATTTTCCTTGCTTGTGCAACTTAGGCGGATGATCAGCGCGGTCAAATGTGATTGCCACTTCCGACCAGTCCAGGTACTGGGGGACAGCCGGAACTGTTGCATTGAGCTCATGTAGAACTGCTTTTTTGACCTTTGCTGGTTGAGATCCGAGGAAAGTGACATAAGTGTCCTTTTTGGTGGGAATTTTTTTCTTCCCTTCCGGCTTGGGATTTGAGGCATCAGCTTCCTCCATGTCGGAATCTTCCTTGGTCTCTTTTTCCTTTTCGGGATTCTTCTTTCCCTTCTTCCGCTTAGCTTTGTAGCCCGCGGTGTCATCTCTTTTGATGTTGTCATTGAAATGACATTCGGCGTTGGTGTGGGACGAGCCTCCATTGGCGTCTAAGAGATGCACACATGGGTTATTGGCAATGTCGGCCCAAGAGTAGGTTTTGCCTGGTTGTTGGTCTCCTCTACCTTGGACTCTTGAAGTTCCATGCCCACGCCCGCGGCCTCCACCGCGTCCTCCTCGTCCCCCAGACCCGAAAGTAGCAGTGACCACTGCCGTTTCTACGTTGGGTTTTTCTTCCGAGGTATTTTTATGCTTCTGAGCTTGTTGCTTTGGTTGTTTTTCCGACTGTGGCACAACTAGGGCATTGAGTAATCCCTCTGCATTGTCGTCGGCGTCTGCATACTTTCTCGTTTTTTCTATCATCTCTCCCAGATCAGTGACCTTGTCACACTTCAAGCGATGGCGCAGTAGACCAATTGGGAGACCTGCAATGAAAGCTTCAATCACAGTTTGATCGTTTACCCCTTCACAGGAGTTCTTGGTGTCGATCCATCATCCGAGGTAATCCTCGCAAGTTTCTCTGGCCTTCTGGGTGCAACGCTGTAGGTCTCCGACCGTACAGGGCCTCCGATATGTGCCTTCGAAATTCCGAAAGAACGCACTTTTCATGTCATACCAGTTGTGGACGGTGTTCTCTGGAAGTTCATTAAGCCATGATCGTGCCGTCTTCCGCAACATGAGTGGGAGATATCGGGTTGCGACCAGGCTGTTTCCGCCTTTGGTGATGCAGCAAGCTTGGAAAAAATCCTGTAACCAGGTATCAGGCCGAGCAATGCCGTCATAGGCTTGGATATGTCTTGAGATAGCAAATCCTTCCGGGAATTTTGTAGCTCTGATGCGTGGTCCGAAGCACTTTGGTCCGATGTAGATATCATCGTTTTCGTAGCGCCACGCCTCTATGTTGGAATTGATCCTGTGCCTTGCATCGTTCGGGGATAGAGATCGTCCCGAATGTCGGCTGTGGCTGTGGTTCCTTGGAGCCGGACTTCGGCTTCTGCCACCACCTCCTCCGCCAGGTCTTCCTCCTTGTCCCCCTTGAGAGCCGTTGTGATGACTACTTGGTGGAGATGGTGGGGCAGCTGGATTGTTTCCGGCTGATCGCCGTCCTCTGTCCGGAGTGTCATTGTTCCGGTTCCGGGGAGGGTCTTCACTATGATGAGCCCCCTGCCGGCTTGTACCAGCATGGTTTCCGTCGTTCCTTCATCCGTTGTTCCCACTACGGTGAGGCTTAGACAGGCGGCTTTCATGTCTAGGAGGTGGCATTTTTTGACGATCCTCCTCCCGACGTTTCTCTTTATATTCTCCCCTTCGATCGTTAGACTCTCGTCAGGGAGGATTCCTCGGATTCAGTGCAGTGATGGCCTCTTTTTGGCCGCTGGGGTGACGTTGCTCCAGTCACGTGCAGTTCTGTGATGTTGTCCTGATGATCCGGTTCTCGAATAATTGTCCTCCCGATGTTCGGGGCGATGATGCTGCTCCGGAACGCGATGGGGTCTTACGTCAGCCCATGCTGGATCTGTGCGATTGGTCGGAATCCGAGACCAGTTTTTGACTTCCGGACAGGGCGACCTTTTGCTGCTCTAGTCCTTTGTTGAGTAGTTTGATACCCAAACGGATCTCCTCTAGTCCTGGATTAGCCGATAGAATTTCTCGGGCCGCCATAGTGTTCTGTACTGGGGTTGGATATACCCAATCTCCTTTGCTATCTTTCCATGGCTTCCCCATCTCATCTCCGAAAAGGACGGCACGGATATGTGGGAATTGGTCGTCATTGGTGTGACGCTTCCGTGTCTTTTGATGCAACCGAGACATGTAATCCTTAGTTGCCATGCGTTTCTTCTCCTCCTCGATGTTTTTGGCTTCATCTAGGAGTTGTTGACGACGCGCTTCTAGGGCTTGGGCCCTTTCGTCTAGCTCTTCCGTAGTAAGTTCTGCAGCTGTAGGGATAGGTGTGGTTAATGCAACATCGATGAGTTTACACGCACCTTTGGTGATCACGTGTCCATCCATCGATTCTTCTTTTTTCGGCTCTTCTGGGATAAGTTCTCCATCCGAGTCTTCTTCGTATTCCTCGGCAATCACCTCTTCTGCCAGAGGGTCTTTTGCTAGGGTCTTGTTCTTCTTGTTCTTCTTCTTTGCCTTCTTAGAAGCGCCGGTAGCAAAGACGGCTTTGGGTCCGTTTCCCGGAGTCAAGCTCTGATCGGTACTTTCGGACATCTGGACTTCGGGATTATCTCCGACGTCCATGTCATCCTGTGCTTTGAGAGAGTGTTCCCCAGATCCTTCATCCATGGCTTCTCCTTCTTCTACAGCTTTGGAGTTATACTCCTCTTCATATTCCACGGAGAACTTTCGGAAACTGCTGACGTCATCGATTCATCCGAGGATGCGGGTACGTCGGCGTTTGTTCCAATCGCCTCCAGCACAGAGTCGGTGTTTTCTCCGGCATCGGCAGGGCCGGATCCGGATCCCACATATTCGACAAAGTGCGACGCGTGCTTCCTGAGGTACCTGCGGCTCTCGCGATCAGCCATGTCGAAACTTTTGATGATCTCGAAAATTGCATCTGCGCTTGCATCTTGCATTATTATACGTCGCAGTGTGTACCTTAGGAAAGGTCTGTCTGTCTCGGCGTCATTAGAGCCGGAATCAGTGTCGTTGATATGCTCCTCCTAGATTTCGACATCCGCGGGTGGGTTGATCTGGGATACGGTCTCTTCGAGGAGATCCACTCCAGATTCGGCTTTAACCGCTAGGTCTTTCTCAGGCTCGGATTTCTCCACTATCTCCGCAGCTGGTGCGGGCTAGGTGGGATTAGGATTTTCTGAGATCCGGAACTCTGCCGCCTCCATGGACAAAGGGGACCCAGAAGATTCTTCTGCCTCTATCATCACCGCTGGGGTGGGTGGGGCAGGTTCAGCGAAACCTATGTAAACATCAATCTCGCCAAAAGACATGATTGTGTAGGCAGTCACGACCTCCCTAGCCGGAATCCAGGTCTCGTCGAGAACGATGAGAGGGACGTCGCTGGCGTAGAGGATGCGACCGACGGCGATAGTTTCACCGATTCCGATTCTTGCAGATTCCGCTCGGAACGCAGATCCGAAGCTCACTTGCCCCACGATGGGTGCCAACTGTCGTCGGATTGAGGACAAGTACGCCATGAGGGGGTCCTCGAGGCATGCGAAAGAGAGGGGTGTGATACGTACGGTGTTCCGGGACGGTGAGCACACAAGTTTACCCAGGTTCAAATCCGCCGGCTTTGGACGTACCCTACTCCTGCTAGCAATCCAGTAATACAGCAGAGCCGGAATATGGGTTACAAGGGTTTCGCCTGTGTGAGTTGAGATTGTAGACTATTGAGGTGTCTATAGTGTTGCCCAAAAGGCTCTCCCTAGGACGGCTTATATAGATATCCGGCCTAGGGTTACAGGAGAGATCTATCCGGCTACGACTAAGAGTCGGTTACAGAGTACATCTTGAACTACAAGTAACACTATGGTCCTAAGTCGGTAAGTCTTCTGGGCCTTCCCGTATCCGGATTAGACTCCGTCTTTCTCCCTGACTGGGCCGCCCGTGAAGCAAAGCTCTAACCCGAATTGGGCCACCCTGGTCAGTGAGGAACTGTGAGGATACCCGGAAAGTATATCCCCAACAATAATGTTTTAACAAATATTGTATTTAGGATGGTTTAGACTATTTTGACTTCATAGTAGCATTACTCAAGATTAACACTGTTATTAGACCTTTAATGGATAATATTAGAAGCATTAGCAATCTTATATATCCTTTTATGAATTATCAATTAAGGAAATAAGTTTAATTCAAGTTTATTGGAGTAGTAAAATTTTATTTACTTCAGAAGTGGATTAATATATGTTTAACATGTAGATATTATTTTCGTGATCTTTTTGGTATACTATAAGTATTTTTGTGATTTTAAATAATAAGATATGACTTTTATAAGATTTATCACTTTATAAATAGTAAATAAATAATAAATATTTAGTTAGGTGACACAAAAATATATGTAACAAGTTTATAAATGTATATTTTTTCTTTTTAATTTTTTGATATAATATACTTATTTTTCTGAATTTTTAATAATAAAATATATTTTAAAAGATTACTCCTTAATAGGTTATTTACTAATAATAATAATTATATTATTTAAGTTGGAAAATAAAATATGATTGTTGGGGGGATACCCTCGGGTACGGTAACGCTGGGGTATAAGGGCCGAGTGGCGCGGTCAAAGCAAGTGCTGATCGGGTCACCTCAAGGAAGGCCGAACCACGGTGTGACCTGGCCCGTGGAGCATCTCCTTGATTATGATCCGGCCGGCATAAGTTATATGCCGGCCATGTCTATCTGTTTTGCAGGTGACTTGGTAAGCCGGATTAGCTATATGCTAGCCGGATTATCTTAGCTTTTAAGAGAAGGAATCCCCCGTTGGTCAAAAGGTGGCTTTATTAGCTGTAGAATGAGCGAAGTAAAGTAAAGAAGAGGACCAACGGGTCAGGGGCGACCAAGGTGACGCGGGCAAAGCCGGATGACGTAGCCCGTGTCTGGTGACGCCAAAAGACAAGGATTATGGTGTGGATTACGTCCAAAGCCCGGACGAGCCGTTAAAGAGAATAAAGAAGCATCTCCTTTAGGAAAGGAGCATATTCTGCCACATGTGCCCTAGAATTGTAAAACGGGCTCCCCAATATAAGGAGCACCGGGGCCTCCATAGAAGGGGATCGATCATTCTCTCTGTCTAAGGTAGAATTCTAGGGCTAGTTGGTAGGGAGTAAGAGACATCGTCTCCTTCTTACTGAGAGCCTCAAGAGCACTTGCAAACACCATTGATAGAGAAAATACAAGAACTTCCGTGCGTGGAATCACCACGTTCTCCCTCCCTGGATTCCCTTAGCACTCATTGGACCCATCTTTAGCCTATCCATGGCATCTGTCGTGCCACCACCACGACAATGATAATAGGTTTAGAATATAGAATTTATTTTTCTGGACATTTTGATATATAATAGATATTTTTCTGAATTATAAAACAAAATATATTGATTTAATAAGATTTATTCATTTTCTGGAATTAAAAATAAATATCTAAATGATTTTATGATGTAATGCTGATGTCAACACGAGGTGGGGTGATTTTTTCACCGGTGCTATTCCTAGCCCCAGTCATTGACTGGTGGGACAATGGCCATGTCATATCTAGGGATTTACCTTTCATAGAAAATAGAAACTAAAAATAAATAAACAAAATAGCATTATGACATCAGCATGATGTCATGCTGACGTCACCCGATGATGATCTCCTCAGGTCGTGGCTCGATCCATTGATTGAGAGCGCACGAGAACGCGGGGGTGGTCGCGTTCGATAGAGGAGGGTAGGGCAAGTCTACCTGTGGGCACGCCGCCAGAAAATGGTCGACAAAGCTACTCTAACGATGATGAACTGTGGCGGCCGACGGCGGATCACGATGGCAGGGCAAACCAGAGCAAGAGGCATGACGTGGGAGATACTAGGAGAACCGGTGACTCACCAGGAAGCTCGTAGAGGTGACGATGAGGAGAGGCGAGCTTGAAATTGATGGTGAACACCGGTGACTGGTGGCGGACGAGAGGTGTCGATTATCTCGATTGGAAGCTCTCCGGCTTTCGTGATCTACTAGGGCGAACAAGGACGACAATAATATCATGATGGAGGTCTTAGATAGCCAGAATACTGACGGAGACAACGGTGCCCCGTAGCTCTGACGAGCTAGGTTTACAGCGGATAAGGAAGGAGGAGGAAGAAGGGAAAACGGGGTTCGCTCTCTGCGTGTACAGGGTTCTTATAGACAATGGCGGCGTCGGCAGCACGAATCGTAGCGTGACCGCCATCCCAACGATGACGAATGGTGGAGCACTCGCCAGTGAGCTGCTTCCATTCGATGAGGAAGACGACGACGACACGATCTTATGGAAAACCCCCTAGCGTGTTTTCAGTCTTAATCCGTGGTCCTCCATCTGGTCCCACTTGTCAGTCAGAGTGGAGAGGTGAGATGGGATGCTGTTGGGCTTCTGCTGGGCTGAAGCAAAGTAAGGGAGATTTGGTGCTACTGCACGCGGGCGACACTTAGGCGAGAAAGAGATGGGACGCGATGGGCTGGTTCTACTGGCAGACTCTTTCCTCTCCTTTTTCTATTTTGATTTTTATTTCTATTTTCTCTTTTCCTATTCCATTTGAATTTCCTTAATGATTTAAATATTTGAAATCTAGTGAGTCAACACGAGTTCTACATGATTAATGTAGCTAGTTGGTTTGGCCTTCTTTTTTTGGTATTTTCATTATTCATGATTAAATAAAGGACTATTTTCATTAGAGGATATAAAGAGGAATTAGGGTTTTAGGGATTTGTTTCCTATAAGAAGATTTCATAAAAATGATTCTGTTTAACTTGATAATTGTAAGGACTTAAAATGGCTAATGATGATTATATCATTCTATACACACTTGGTATCATATTGGAATTCCTATATATATATACCCCTAATCATGTTTTATGTGTTTATGATTCAAAAGATGATGATTTCTTCTACTCAAATCAACTAGGTGTTTACTATTAGAATTTCCTTAGCACAATCTTGGTTAAGTCATTATGCATGAATATCAATCATTAATGAGGAATGAAACTATTCATTTCCAAATAATGGACATAAGTTTTGGGAAGGTTTAATAGATTCATTAATGGAGGAATGAAGATATTCATTTACAGATGACTATTATGGGTTTGAAGAATAGTTAATGAACTCACATTTTATTATGGTTATGGATGAAGATTAAGAGCTAGGATAATTTGCCTTCATGTCTTGTGGCCATGGATAATAACTTAACTTAGAGTGAGCTATTGAGATTGCTTTACTAAAGTGATCTTGATGGTATATGAGAGTAGGTCTTTATTAGGGTTTAAGACAATCAGGTGGACAAGGCTTCCATAAATACACTCTCAACTGGTATTCTACTTATCTCTTAGACATTTCATTTGACTAAGAGATACTATCCATTGGCTGCCTGAAAATAGGAATTGGTTTAACCACCCTCTTTATTCTAGGGTTTTAAACAAAGAGGTAGACATGGGTTTTGTCATGGCCTAATATGATTTTGGTTAAGGCTTCTAAAGATTTCCAATCCTCACACTTCACTAAGCTTGGGTCATAGTTAAAGAATTCCTTTCCTAAATTTACTCTATTTAAATCTCTCATCTGATTCACTAAGATCTCTTCTATCTAACTGATCTAGTCATATGGCTCCACCATATCCATCATCATCTGATGACATGGTCATGCCACTTCAACATTACTCCTTCATTCTTACTATAATATAAAACTTCCATTTCTTAACTACCTCTAGTGAATCCATCAATATAACTATTTCTACTTCCCTCCATTAACTCCTTTATATATTCACCTTGCATTTACTTCCACGGCTTGCAAGATTACAATCTTCACTAGATCACATGTAATATAAATCCTCTGGGATAGGTATGGTACTACTCTCCATAATACAAGTTTGTTCTTGTATCAGGTTGGTTAAGCTACTATGCCTCCAACTACTCCATACAACTCATATTACATACTTCATCATATTCTAGCTTGACTCCTCATAATCAAGCTAGATGATTTAACTTACTAAGGTTTTACCTAATTTGGTATACTCACAACTCTTCTTTACCAGCTGGTCATCTATTCTCAAATGACTTGAGAATAATTACCACCAACCTTTGATCAAGCAAATCTTAGGCTTCTAATTGTCTGATCAAGATCTATCATCAACTAAGTAGCAGACTTGTACTAGTCTCTCTATAGGCTTATCTTGTTAAGGAAGCTTACTTTAAATTTCTACCCACTTGGCTTAACAAGATCATTATTTGATACTCTAATACTACTAGCTTTCTTATAACTTCTCAAGTATTAGTTAATTCTTAGGTTTACGTACTTCTTCTAGTTAACTCATGAGTGAGTTATCTCCTCCAACATCAGATGGTTTGATCTCCACTAAGGATCACATTCCATTGATGATGGTACACTCAACAATATCTAGTTCCTCCTTCTTATTAACTTTACTTAAGGTCTTTGGAAGGTCAATATAATAGGTGAAAGCTATGAGTCAATAAGTGCTAGGTCAAGAACTGATCACTCAATATTGATGATTAATTGACACTAGGACTTGGTTAAGTAGGAATGTCATCTATTAATATGATATTAAGGATATGAGATGAATGGTCTTGGCTTGACTTCCCTTTCTACTCTATTTGTGATAAGAGTTAATGTTTAAGAACTACCATGATATCCATGGTAGGAATAACTATGGCAAACAAGTGTTTCAATATTTTAGTTATTAAGTTTCTTTGCTTAAGTTATAAACTTAATTGAGTATTCAAGAGTTGTTATAATGAATACCCAGATATGATCTCTATAAGATCCTTTATTATTCATTAAATAATGTGTTGTGGGTTTAGCTTGATTCCATTTGATCTACCCATTGATCAAATTATATTACCCAAAGATAAGGTTTTAGCAAAGGTCATATTGAAACTTATCGCAATCAACTTGATGATCTACTTTAGTTCCACCAAGTTAAGAGAAGCTTCAATCATGTTGACAAGTTTTTTTAAAGTGCGAAAATTATCTAGATTTTCTATGCATGAATGCAATGCACACACCTCACCTCAGCTTATTTCTAAGCTCTAATGCTGGGATGTTACAGGAGCTCCCTCTGTACTTATAGCTGGTGCTAGAGGATGCCATCACCGGTGACGGCCGAGCTCATTGCTCCAGCAGGAGGAAGGGAGTGAGTAAGCCGTTGAGAGGAATAGCGACACGGTCGCCAGTAGGAGGAACAAGGCATGGTTGCTGGCGAGATGAATGGGGACGACCGCCAGCAGGAGGAATGCGGCGCGACCGCCGGCGGGAGGAACGGGGCCCAGTCACCGGCGAGAGGAAGAGGGCACGGCCAAAGATGAGGAGAACAGGGCATTGAAGCGGGGGATTGGGGAATCGAGGTGGAGATTGGGGATGACAGTTTGGCTCGGGTAGGTTTTTAGGCCGACTCGTTCATGGTGGTTTTGCCCATTGCCATCGGGCCCTTATAGGAACGACGGTTGTAGATTATTAAACTACAACAAGTTGTAGATTAGATCTTTTCTATATATACATACATTAATATATATATAGTACAAAAATCCAAATCACCTTGAAAATGATACATCATCTGAGTACGGATAAGAAGCAAATTATGCTAAGAGCCCTAAAGAATAATCAATGGCATCCATGACCCTGCCCAAGCCAATCCGGAAGGGTAACCCTGCTAAAAACGTCGAACTTATACCTGTTAAACAAAAGGGTACTGACAAAGGGCAAAGGAAAAAGGGAGCAGTCAGTACTAAGGCCAGTACAAGGCGAGTCTAGAATTCAGCGGCTCTCACCTACATAGATATGGTGGACTGAAACGGCAACAAAGCATGCACTAAACAACCTATGGAGACTTGATGCAACTGTCGGCTATTAGGGAGGGATAAGAAAGATCTATTCAAAAACAACCTGTTACTAACACCAAACATACCCATCCTGTTATTTCCCCCTCGAGACCAAACGAGGAAGTCCTTCCGAGGAAACTCACACAATTGGCAGTTTTATTCATTCATTACATGGTGGTTGTCCACTTACTAGTCATATCAGATTCAAGTCATATTACAGCATTAATTCTTTAGTTATAGTTGTCTATGATCGAGAATTGTGCTCCAAGTCTTCCATAACCACGGACACGGCTTTTCGAAAAGATTTAACCCTACAGGTGATGGCTCTAAAATATAGCCATCTACATCCACATTTAAACTGGATATTACTCATATTCTTGAGGAAATATCACTCTAAACCCTGCCACTAATGCTAATAATCAGAGGGGTATGCAATCCTTTCTTTAATATTTTCTGCGTAGATAATGTCGTTTAAAGGAGGTGATGGCTCGGTGTTGATGTAGAGCTCGTTGGGGAACCCTAAGAGGAAGGTATGATGAGCACAGCAGCAAGTTTCCCTCAGTTATGAAACCAAGGTTTAATCAAACCAGTAGGAGCAAGGAAACACCCCAAAGGTGTTGCTAGCTGAGCCTTGGCAGGGCGCACTACCGGTGCTAGTAGCAACATGGAGACCTGCACAACACAACCACAGAACTTTGTCCCCAACTTGCGATGAGGTTGTCAATCTCACCGGTTTTGCTGAAAACAAAGGATTAAACGTATCGAATGGAAGGAAGTAAAAGTTTGTAGAAAGTAAACACAAAGCAGTAAACAGTTTTGTAGATTGTATGTAAAAGAAAGGACCGGGATCCATAGTTCACTAGAGGTGGCTCTCCTTAAGATAGATAACATGCTAGGTGAACAAATTACAGCGGGGCAATTGAGAAACATCGAGAAAGCAATACATGCATATACTAATCATCTTGACTCCTTTGGAACTTGATTGGGCATTACAACATTATACATAGACCGCCATCCAACTGCATCTATGACAAATAATCCACCTTCAGGTTATCATCCAAACCCCCTCCAGTATTAAGTTGCAAGCAACAGATTATTGCTTTACGAATTTCGTGTAAAGTAAACAATACGATTGTTCTATGAACAAAGGATTGTTGTTTTCTCCCTAGTAGAAACAACACATCTAGTACCTTAGAGATTTTTGTCACTTCCCCAGATTACCAGAGGCATGAACCCACTATCGAGCATAAATACTAACTCTTGGAGTTGCTAGCATCTACTTGGCCAATATAGCTACTAACAACAGAAAGAATGCAAGATCACAAATAACAAAGACATGATAGAATCAATAATCAATCTGAAATAGCATCTCAATATCCATCGGATCCCCGCAAACACAACATGCAGAATTACAAATAGATGATCTTGATCATGAACGGAGCTCACAAGATCTAGACATGAAAGCACAAAGGAGGAGAACCAGCCATCTAGCTACTACATTGATCCGTAGTCCAGAGATGAACTACTTACGCATCGCACCAGAGGCTTGCATGATGAGGAAGAAGGCCTCCAGGGTGAATTCCCCTCTCCGGCAGGGTGCCGGGAAGAGCTTCAGATCCCTCCCGATCTAGGGATGGAGATGACGGCGGCTACAGACTCTTTCGTGGATTTTTGATCGGGTACTTAGGGTTTTGATCCCGAGGGCAATATATAGGCGGAAGGAGAGGCCGAGGGGGTGCTGGGGTCGGCCAGACCACCCCCTAGCGCGGGCCAGGCCTGGCCGCATGTCCAGGTGGTGTGGCCGGGCCCCAACCCTTCTCCGTCTCATATTCTGGCATCTGATGACTTCCGAAAAAATAGGCAATTTGGCTTTTGTCCCGTCCAATTCCGAGAATATTCATTTTCTGACTTTCCTGGAACCAAAAACAGCAGAAAACAAGCAGCTGGCACTGTGGCTGTTGTTAATAGGTTAGTCCAAGAAATCATATGAAAAGTACTCCAAAGTGTGGACAAAACACAAGAAAGTGGATAAAACCAAGGATGGAACATCAAAAATTATGGATACATTTGCAATGTATCAACATCCCCAAGCTTAACTCCTGCTCGTCCTCAAGTAGGCAAGTGATAAAAAGAAAGAATAATTTTTGAGGTGACATGCACCATCAAAGACTTGATCAAAGTATTTGTAAAACATTCAAAGCTGGGATCATAGTACTTCAATCATAACATGAAAGACAAAGTTATAGCAATAAGACAAAGAAACTATGATGCAACATGAAAAGGCACAAAAAAAGATTCATGAATAACAATGCTTTGCAAGACGTTTGTTTGTTTCACATAAAGAAAACATAGCATAATAGTATTCAACTTGTCCCTCATAGAGTAGCAAATATAAATGCATAGGACACCTTCAAAGTTCATAAGAGTGACTAGATACAAATAGTTTAAAACAAGCAATATCAAGTTATGCATCAATCAACTAGTCTTGGGACAATGCACATAGAACTAAGAATGGCCACTATGCTCTCAAAGCAGGTGCATAAAGGTAGAAGGTGGAGACTCAATATAATGGTGGAAGAAAGGCCTTCATAAAAGGAAGTAGGGATTCAAGTCTCATAAAGAGCTTCCAAAAATTATGGTACTTATAGCTTTCAGCTCTCATTGCCCCTATCATAAGCATCTTGAAGTGATTAAGGTTAAAGTGAACAAACTATGGTGTACATGCTTGACGAAGTATAAGTTAGGAATCTCATGTCCCTTGTATATGAGGGTCGCTCCTCATGCTACTCAAGTTTAGTCACCGGTAAGTTCTTATCATCGTAAGTACATGTGTATCATAGAGAACCGCCAACGGGGTACCCCTTGCTCGATGATATGGAAGAATCCCCATATCAAAATGACAAGGCAAGCAGACAACGAGCATCTCAGCAATCTTCTTATTTACCATGGGAATATGGTGCTTTTTTTCTCTCTTTCCTCTTTTCATAATCTCTTTTTTTTCTCCTTTTCTCTTTTTTTTCTCAATATAGGACTCTTTTTTATATAAGAAGAATGCTTCATAGACAGCTCATTATGGTTACGCTGTAGGTTTCCACCATGTCAGCATGGATTAGACCAGCGGCCCAGGCGTTTATCTAACACATATACATAACTCCATGGACTTACAAGCTCCCCTTTCATTTCACACCGACGACATCCATATACAAAAGAGCATGATATCAACTAGGTACAAGAACCAAGTGCAATGTTGAAAGCGTTCCCCATGACAGCATGGTTGTGCTAATTCCCAAAAAATAAGTGCAAGCATATACAACATAGACGACACAATGGTTCAAGTTTATTAAGGGCAAGAAAAGTAAAGTGTGCCATCAAGTTCGTGAGAGCTTTAATCACTAGTTTTCTCATAACAAGTTTAATTCGGAAGGTAAACAAAAGCATGAATATACTTGGAATAGCATAAGCTAGAAGGTAGGTATGGTGGACTCTTTAGAATAACTTGGTTTAGGGAGTTGGATGCATGAGTGGAACTCATACTTGGTTGCGGAGGCTAGCAAAAGACGGGGAGCGGCAAACTAAGAGAGCAATAATGGCCATAATCATGCAGAGCGACAAAACATCATTGATCAAAGCATAAAGTGATACTACAAGTTGAAAACTAAAGGATCATAAAGGCTATGGTGACTTGAGATAGTCATAACATGGTGTGAGCATGCACCAAGTCAACCCAAATAAAGCATCAAAGGAGAATACCACTATACTATGCTTTAATATGCTAAAACAACGCATGATTCATCCAAGGCACATTAAGCAATCTCAATTGTTTATAACAAGTCATGCTACAGCAAAGAATACTAAGCATAAAGCCAAAACAATATCGAGCATGGCATGACAGAGCATAGGCCACAGTCAAAAACGAGCTCTTTTTACCACATAAGCATGAACTTTCCTACTCTTTTCCAAACCAAACCAAACTATTTGCAAACCAATGTATGAAAGAGGGGGTCCAACCAATTTATTCATAAAAGTAAGAAAACCAAGCAAACGAAAAACCAAAACAAAAACGAAAAAGAAGATGCTCCAAGAACAACACAACTGTGCATGAAACAATAAAAATGAAGCGTTTGGAAGAAACCTGGGATTTTTATTGATGAAGAAGGGGATGCCTTGGGCATCCCCAAGGTTTGA
Source organism: Avena sativa (assembly GCA_916181665.1). NCBI lineage: Eukaryota > Viridiplantae > Streptophyta > Magnoliopsida > Poales > Poaceae > Avena > Avena sativa. The sequence goes on along the minus strand of OV702297.1, from coordinate 461,124,568 downwards.
CGCTTGTACTTCTTGGATATTTCTTGGGGTGACATACGTGGCATCCCCAAGCTTGAGCTTTAGTCCATCCTTCATCTCATTACTCATTCCTTCCATACACCTGAAATTTTTCCTTCATACAAAACTTCACACAATCTTTATTAGCAACATTAGTGCACTCAAGATAATAAGTCTTAAGGTTCAGTTCTAACAACAAATAAACTTCCATTAGAACACTAGCTACTGTAGCACTTCCCAACACCAAATAAACTTCCATTAAAACACTAGCTACTGTAGCACTTCCCTCAAAAAGCTCAATTCCCCAAAAGAACTCAAAGAGGAACCAACAAGAAGCAAATGCAGAAAATGGCAGAAATCTGTCAAAACAGACCAGCAGGTAAAGACGAATTTTTTGGAAGACCTTCTGTTGCTCAAATCAAAAAGTGTTGAACTAACGGAAGTTAGATAACAACCTGGGGCATAAGCACAAAAATTCACGCCTCAAAAAGACATTCAGAGATTTTACACGAATTTGTACAGTGAAGCACATAAATCTGTTTCGGGACAGCAATTTTCCCAATCATTACTTCTCTCTCATTAGAGGTTACTCTTGGCACAAAAAGCAAATAAAAAGGATAATGAGTGGTTATTACTGAATGCCTTTAAGTTAGGCATAAGAAGCAAGAAAAAGGATCAAGTATTCTCAAATGAAGAAGCATTAAGATCAATACCAGAAATATCTTCAACAAGACAAGGTATCTCATCGAAATAATTTCTAGAGGATCCTCTCTCAGTGCTCTTAGGTTCACTACTTTTATCAAACGGGTTTTCAGGAATGATCCAATCAAGATTCTTTTCTATGGCTTCATGCATTGCTACTAGTTTGAAGGGTGTTGGTATCTTAATTTCCTCCCCATTAGGTTCAGTTTTACTCATCTTTTCTCGTGTACCAACAACATCTACACATGAGCCTAGCATATTAAAACGTTCAAAGCCTTTTCTAGCTTCCTTGGCAACATCATAGAATTCCTTAAACAAAGTTTCTAGAATAAAATCCCTCTTTTCAGGGTCCTCAATTTCTTTAAGCTTAAGAAACATTACTTGCATTAAGGGGTTAAGGTTAACAAACCTAGCTTCCAACATGTGAACTAAAGAAGCAGCAGCAATCTCATAATTTGGAGCAAGTTCTGCAAGGGATCTATCCTCAGTATCCTCATGTTTACTAACATGATTAAAGAATTCTTCAATATTATCTTTCCCAATTATAGAACCACTACCAATTCAAAGGTCTTTCAGGGTGAATTTAGGGATCAACATGGTGAGCTAAGGAAGAGGTGCTAAAGGAGACTTTTTTTTTGTTTTTTGATAAAGAAAGCAAACTTGTAAAACTATTTTTTTGTGTTTTTGATAAATAAACAAGCAAACAAAGAAAAAAGAAACTAAGAAAAACAAAAATAACAAAGTAAAGAGATTGGTTATGAGGGACTCCCCTTGTGAAGATGTCCTTGACTCCCTGGCAACGGCGCCAGAAAAATGCTTGATGGCTCGGTGTTGATGTAGAGATCGTTGGGGAACCCCAAGAGGAAGGTATGATGAGCACAGTAGCAAGTTTCCCTTAGTTATGAAACCAAGGTTTAATCGAACCAGTAGGAGCAAGGAAACACCCCAAAGGTGTTGCTAGCTGAGCCTTGGCAGGGCGCACTACCGGTGCTAGTAGCAACGTGGAGACCTGCACAACATAACCACAGAACTTTGTCCCCAACTTGCGATGAGGTGGTCAATCTCACCAGTTTTGCTGAAAACAAAGGATTAAACGCATCGAATGGAAGGAAGTAAAAGTTTGCAGAAAGTAAACACAAAGCAGTAAACAGTTTGTAGATTGTATGTAAAAGAAAGGACCAGGATCCATAGTTCACTAGAGGTGGCTCTCCTTAAGATAGATAACATGCTGGGTGAACAAATTACAACGGGGCAATTGACAAACATCGAGAAAGCAATACATGCATATACTAATCATCTTGACTCCTTTGGAACTTGATTGGGAATTACAACATTATGCATAAACCGCCATCCAACTGCATCTATGACTAATAATCCACCTTCAGGTTATCATCCAAACCCCCTCCAGTATTAAGTTGCAAGCAACAGATTATTGCTTTACAAATTGCGTGTAAAGTAAACAATATGATTGTTCTATGAAGAAAGGATTGTTGTTTTCTCCCTAGTAGCAACAACACATCTAGTACCTTAGAGATTTCTGTCACTTCCCCAGATTACCGGAGGCATGAACCCACTACCGAACATAAATACTAACTCTTGGAGTTGCTAGCATCTACTTGGCCAAGATAGCTACTAACAACAGAAAGCATGCAAGGTCACAAATAACAAAGACATGATAGAATCAACAATCAATCTGAAATAGCATCTCAATATCCATCGGATCCCCACAAACACAACATGCAGAATTACAAATAGATGATCTTGATCATGAACGGAGCTCACAAGATCTAGACATGAAAGCACAAAGGAGGAGAACCAGCCATCTAGCTACTACATGGATCCGTAGTCCAGAGATGAACTACTCACGCATCACACTAGAGGCTTGCATGATGATGAAGAAGGCCTCCAGGGTGAATTCCCCTCCCCGACAGGGTGTCGGGAAGAGCTTTAGATCCCTCCCGATCTAGGGATGGAGATGACGGCGGCTACAGACTCTTTCGTGGATTTTTGATCGGGTACTTAGGGTTTTGGTCCCGAGGGCAATATATAGGCGGAAGGAGAGGCCGAGGGGGTGATGGGGTCGGCCAGACCAACCCCTGGCATGGGTCAGGCCTGGCCGCGTGGCCAGGTGGTGTGGCCGCCCCCAGCCCTTCTCCGTCTCGTATTCTAGCATCTGATGACTTCCGGAAAAATAGGCACTTTGGCTTTTGTCCCGTCCAATTCTGAGAATATTCATTTTCTGACTTTCCTGTAACCAAAAACAACAGAAAACAGGCAGCTGGCACTGTGGCTCTTGTTAATAGGTTAGTCCAACAAATCATATGAAAAGTACTCCAACGTGTTGACAAAACACAAGAAAGTGGATAAAACCAAGCATGGACCATCAAAAATTATGGATACATTTGCAATGTATCAGGAGGGAATCACTACATTAAAGTCAAAGATACGAGATTTCCAACAACCAGAAAAAACTAGGAGCCGTACAACGGCTGCGGACGCTTTAATGACCAACTATACGACCGGAGCAAAAATTCAAGCCGTATAGCTCCGGTCGTATAGTTGGCGCCGCCACCGTTAGGTCAAAAGAACAACTTTCATGAAGGGACCCCTATATAAAGAAGCCTCAGGTGACGAGAAAACATATCTCTCGCCCGCCCCGAAGAAGCCAGACCTCGCCAAAAAGCCGCCTCATATCTCCAAACCTTTCTCCATCTCCATAGCCATATTCCACCACTTGTAATAGTAGATCTCTTCTCCGATTGGTGACATTGTAAGAATATTGCTATCAATCTTATGATTTTCATTACAATGTTTGTGATTGTGGATCTCATCTCTATGTGTGAGTAATTCTCCTTGGGCTAAGGGCTTTGGCCTAGCGATGTAGCAATTGTGCATGTTATTTATCTTAGATGGAATCATGTATTAGTTTGTATGACATGATGATTATTGTATCCTCTCTTGCCTCATTCTAAGGACTTGTCAGGTACCCAAGACCCCGAGGGTTGAGCCAAGTATAGGGAGTATGAGTGATGACTGATCTGCAGGTTGGGAACCCCAGTGGCGGAAGGGGTAGTATGGCTGTATGTGAGGGATTTGCTTGGGATTAACGGTGACATCACTATGCATATTATTAGTTCTCTTTCTTCTATGGATGAGACTAGTAGGTTATTGCTATAAGTGGTTGCGGAGGCAATAGCAATTATGGATGCACTGCCCATATATAATTTATCTTGCTCTAACAAGTACACACATACTTTATTTATATCTTTTATTTCCATCAGATGTTTTGCACAGCTACAGGTTAAACCAGACGCCCTAGGCCCTCTCTCCATCATCGACAACAACAAAAAAGACACAAGCTATTGGTCCAATAAAAACACAAAAGGAATTCTAAATCTCCCAGAGGTCCGTTAAAGTAACTTCACTACGCATTCACTTCCTGGGGATTCGATAACCTAGGTCTACTAGGGAAAAAGAAGCTACACTACATCTGTAATCCGGATGGAAGGTATCAACCTTTTTTCTGGCACCGTTGCCGGGGAAGCCATAGCTACCTTGGTGAGGTTATTAGGAACCTTGCTAGTTTTAATTCTTGTTTTTAGTTTTGTTAGTTTGCTTTTGGTCTTTATTTGATAAACCAAAAAAATTAGTTAGCCTTTAAATTCTTGCTTTTACTATTATAATTATTTGTTTAAGAAAACCCGAAAACATAGGAAATATGGCTAAAAAGAAGCTTGGGGAGTTTTCTACTCCCAATAATGATTATTTGCGTACTCCTATTACTCAGCGAGAAATTGCTGCTGATGACTATGAAATTAAGCCCATTTACTTAAGTTTGGTTCAACCGAATCAATTTGGAGGCTCTGTTGTTGAAGACACAGGTATGCACTTAAATACTTTCACTAAAATATGTGATATGATGCGTATAAAAGACGTTGACCCCGATGCGGTCAAATTGCGTCTATTCCCTTTCTCTCTAAGAGGAAGAGCAAAAGAATGGTTGCTATCTTTGCCTAGAAATATTATTACATCATGGGTGGGATGTACTTCTTTATTTATGACTAAATTTTTCCCACCTGCAAAGACTATGCAACTCCGATCTAATATTACTGGCTTTAGACAAGAAGAGCATGAGCCACTAGCGCTTGCATGGGAGAGGATGAAAGAATGTTTAAGAAACTGTCCTAGTCATGGGATGGAAGATTGGTCAATCCTCCATTTATTTTATAATGCTCTTAATCCTATGTCTAAGTCTATGCTTGATACTGCAGCTGGAGGAACATTTATGGGTAAACATATTACTGAAGAGAAGCAGCTGCTAGACAATATACAAGACAACCATGCCCAATGGCATGTGGAAAGATCAAACACGAAGAAGGTGAACTCTATCTCACCACAAGATAACGAAGAACTAAATGCTAAGTTGGATGAGCTCATACTAGCCGTTAAAGGTAAGGAAACCCAGGTAAGAGCCACCCCTAAAACAAATATTGAAGAAATAGACTTCATATCTCATAATGATTATAACCCTGCTTGGAAGAAGAGTTACAATCCTAACTTTCAAAAATATTATGCTAGTCCTGTAGGTAACTCTAATAATAATATGGGAACTGGTAATGGTAGTCTCCAAGAAACACGTAAGTCTTTCATAGACTCATAAAACAAACAAAATAATATTCTTGTTAAAATTACAGAGAACCATGATGCCATGCTTGGTAAATTATCTAACCAAGCTGTTAGTTTGAGAAATGATTTGCAGGCCCTCCAAGAAAGAATGAGGATTGTTGAGGCACAACTAGGTAAGATAACCGAGAGTTAAACTATCATTGTAGCTAAATTTGCAGGTAAAGCTGAGCCCAATCCAGTTGAAGAACTCAAAATGATGAGGATCCAAAGGGAGGAGCCTGAAGAACTTGATTATAGTAATGCTCCTGGTAAGTGAAGATCTCGTAAAAAGGATCAACGTCAAGATTCTGGTAAGTGAAGGTAGTGAGGAAGCTATGTACCAACACTTTGTCAATCAAGTAGCAATAAAGGTATGTGAGCTTGAAGAAGAATACAAGCAAATTGCTGAAAATTTACCGGTTAAACTAGATGACATATTTGAGCCTACTATTAAGATTAAAATTGGAACCAATGTGATAGCTGCACTTTGCGATCTAGGTACAAGCATCTCAACAATTCTAAAGAGTCTTTTTAACAAGTTAAATCTTGGCTCCTTTGAAATTACTGAGTTAATATTGCATCTAGCAGATTCTACCTACAAATAAGCTGTAGGAATTAAGGAGAACACTTTAGTATACATTAAAGGTTGTCCTGCTTGCATTGATTTTGTTATTGTTGACATGCTTGAAGATGCTACTACTCCTATTATTTTAGGCCGACCTTTCTTAAGAACTATTAAGGCTTTAATTAATCTGTATGAAGGGAACGTGAAGCTGCAGTTGCCTTCGCGGGATCCTTTTGTTATTCATTTCCCCAAGAAGAAGAAAGCCAAGCATGATGAAAAGGAGGCCATCACTTTCAAGGCCAATTACTTTGGAGTGGGTGTTCCACTCATCTGGCCCAAGTGAGTATCATCAAGGTCAAGCTATTGACCATAAAAGAGCGCTCCATGGGAGGCAACCCATGTGAAATAAAGGTTTGAGTAAAGTTTTTAGTTTTATTTTAAGTTTATGTTTAATAAAGAGTGCTAGAAAACTCCATTTGGAGAGAAGAAGTTCGCTAGTACTTGAAATTCTGCTTTATTCATTCTATTGTTGGTCGACAATATTTACTGCAATTTTCTGTCAAAAATAAGGTATATCACTAAGTTACAGGAAAAGAAATAGTTTTTCGAAGAAACAATTTTTTTTGATGCACACAGAGAGATTAACGACCAACTATACGGCGGGAATAAAAATTCCGGCCATATAGTTCCGGTCGTATAGATATATTTGCCATCGGCAATTTTTCTTTAATGTGCATAGAGAATTTAACGACCAACTATATGGAGGGAATAAAAAATTCCGGCCATATAGCTCCGATCGTATAGATATTAGTGCCTCCGTACAATTTCTTATCATATATATTGAGAGTTTAATGACCAACTATATGGCGGGAATAAAAATTCCGGCCGTATAGTTCCGGTCCTATAGATATCGATGCCTTTGTATATTTTCTTTTGCAGGGACAGACAGTTTAATGACCAACTATACGGCTGGAACATTTTGTTCCGCCCGTATAGTTGCATCCGTATAGCTGCGCCGCCAGGAGGAAACCCTAAATTTTTGACAAAAGGCCAACTATACAGCCGGAACACCTTGTTCCGACCGTATAGTTCCGCCCGTATAGTTGCGTCCGACCACAAAATCGCACGGAAAGGTACTTCCAACTCCAAAACTCCAATCCTTTTTTCTTTCTTCTACCTCTAAACTCTCTCAAAACCTCAAGAGATCTTCATCTCTACTCAATTTCGTTCGATTCCTCGCACACGAGTGATCTACGATGATGAACACAAGGAGTCAAACTCATGCTCGTGCCACTGATAGCGCTTCTCGGGCTGCCGCTCAGGAACCCATGGGGATACGGTTCAAGGATGAGGCCCACCGTGATCACTTCAACAGGATCTAGAACCGCGAAGTGAAGGCCACCAAGTGGGCTTTCCCTATTATATTGAACCAACTCGGTATTTCTGATGACTTCAATTTACTTTGCAATAGAGCTGGCCTGCAAAACTTTGTGTACAATGATGTACCTACTTATCGCTGCTTAACCATTGAATTTCTAAGCTCGTTGCAAAGCACCGTTAAGCAATGGCAAGGAGAGGATACTATTACTTTCCGTATGATGAACAACAACTACACTTTAACTTTAGATGAATGGTTCACATGTTTCAACTTGCCAAACAATGATATTCATGCTTTACGCGCATCCTTTACTGGCTTAGAACCTACCCCTGAACAATACTATAATGGAATGAGTTTCACTACTAGAAAAAACAAGGTGAAGAATATTCAACATCCTGCAATTCGCTATTTGTTCTATGTTATTGCTAACACCTTGCATCCACGTAATGAGTTCACGAGATTCAACGAGGAGGACATCCTAGTCCTCGCGAGGGCTGCTTACATCAACTGCGGATTGTCACTCAACTTGGGCACCATCCTTATGCGCTACCTGGAGCACCAAGCCTCCCAAAGCCAAGAACCAATCACTGGTGGAGGCGTCATCACCGTGCTTGCCACTGCCCTAGGCTTCGACCTAGGTGAGTTGCAACCCATGCTAGGTGAGACACGTGTTGGTTTCTCCACTTTGAGAGCCTGTGGAATGCTCACTAGGAGAGGTGGTGTTTATTATCTTCATATTGCTGGAGCTGGGCATATCTACCCCACTCCTTTGCCTAATGGTATTTTCTCTATCGAGGAAGGATGTTTGCTATATGATTTGCAGGTTGAGCAACACCAACCCGAGGAAGAGATTCCGGAGGAGGATGAGGACCAAGAGGAGGAGCAAGAAGTTCCCTACCAAGAGCAGTAGCCACAAAACCGGTTCGCTACATACCAAGATTTCCAAGGACTTGGAGGGACTGTGGAGAGGATGCATAGCCTCTCTTTGAACCTCCGAGAATCAACAAGTAACCTCTCAACTCAATTCGCGAACTAGAGTAACGACTTTTTCCCGCCACCACAATAAATTGAAGGGCTTGCAAAAGCCTAAGCTTGGGGAAGTTTCCTCATGTATCTTTACGTGGCGTTCATTTGCTTTTATTTATTTTAGAGGTTGTGTTTTTATTTGAGTTTATAAGAACTCGTGTTGGTTTCCCCAACACATTATTTTTAGTTCTTTCTATTTTGCTTTCGAAATTTTCTAGCCGAGCTTTGCCGCCAATTTTCTATTCTTTAGAGTCCCTCTCTTAAAAACCACAAAAAGATTTCTCCATGTTTCCTTATTTTCCCTCTTTCTTTTCTTTCTGCCTCGAGGTCTTCATATATTTGCAGGAGAGTGGTCGACTTCGAGTTTCCAAGAAACAAATAAAAAAGGAAGAGAGAATTGGAACCAAACATGAGAGGTATGCCTTATGACTCCCCACTTTTGAAGTTTGAGAAACCCATGCTAGTTAGTAGTAAATGTTGAGATATTATATTGATGGAGTGAGTCTTTGTATTGTAGTAAGATTTTCGTTTGCATGGATATTTAATTGGGTACATTTTCTTCCAGCTCTCGTAATTAACCAAGTCTTGCCTAAAAATTGCTAAACAAATGTAATAAGATAAAGTTTCCCAATTGAAGGCTTGGGTGTTGTAGTGCTTAGTCTTGAAGGCTTATCTCTAGAGACATTCAACACCACTAAAACTGTTGATTGACTTAATAGCTCTCTTTGAAAGAATTAATGTTTAGCGGTTTTTGTGAGCATGCCAAAGTTTGACTTGTTAATCATAAGAATGATATATCTTTACACATGTCAAACTTCATGGGATGCCAACAACTCCGCTAGCCTACACATGATCTTCATGGAGGAAACTCCTAGATTTTGGCTATGAGTTGATTAAACACTTGTAGCAGCAATGCTATAGTGGGTAAGATTCTTGGTACTCCCGGGTAGCTGTAATCATGATGGAATCACTCCTATGGCTATTATGAGAAATCATTATGCAAAAGGAACAAAAAACCTTAGTGATGCCACGAGTGTCCATCACAGCCTGATAAACTAAATAAATTTTTTTGGCATGCTCTCAATTACTTAAAAATTGAAATTCTTGAAGGACAATGAATAGAAAAGTAGTGCTTGAAAAGTCTTGATTTATTGATGTGGGAGAATTGATATACTCTAGTATATATGCTTTTCATGACAACTCTCACACTCTTAATTTACATGATTATACTTTACTGTTCAAAGGAAAGCCTATGAGTTGATTACTTGAAATGGAATAAAGTTTACTCATTTGAATCATCCATGTTTACAATAATTTTGCTGTGTTGTAAGGATACATGAAACACGTATGATATGCTTTCCATTACTCTATCTATGCTGAAGTTTTTCAGATTTATGAAGTGGAGGAAACATGAGACTACTAATCATGAGTAAGATCTCCATCTCGTTATTTTAGTTTAAATGCTGAGTTCCTTTTTGATTTTGGTTTTCTTGCTCGGGGATGATCAAGTTTAAGCTTGGGGAGGTTGATGGCTCTGAAATATAGCCATCTACGTCCACATTTAAACTCGATATTACTCATATTCTTGATGAAATATCACTCTAAACCCTGCCACTAATGCTAATATTCAGAGGGGTATGCAATCCTTTCTTTTATATTTTTCATGCGCAGATAACATCGTTTAAAGTAGGGAATCACTACATTAAAGTCAAAGATACGAGATTTCCAACAACCAGAAGAAACTAGGAGCCGTACAACGGAGGCAGACGCTTTAACGACCAACTATACGACCGGGGCAAAAATTCCGGCCATATAGTTCCGTTCGTATAGTTGGCGCCGCCACTATTAGGTCAAACAGAACAACTTTCGTGAAGGGACCCCTATATAAAGAAGCCTCAGGTGACAGGAAAACATATCTCTCACCCCGCCCCGAAGAAGCCAGACCTCGCCAAAAAGCCTCCTTAGATCTCCAAACCTTTCTCCATCTCCATAGCCATATTCCACCACTTGTAATAGCAGATCTCTTCTCCGATTGGAAACATTGTAAGACTATTGCTATCAATCTTATGATTTTCATTACAATGTTTGTGATTGTGTATATCATCTCTATGTGTGAGTAATTATCCTTGGGCTAAGGCTTTGGCCTAGCCGTGTAGCAATTGTGCATGTTATTTATCATAGATGGGATCGTGTATTAGTTTGTATGACATGATGATTATTGTATCCTCTCTTGCCTCAATATAAGGACTTGTCAGGTACCCAAGACCCCGAGGGTTGAGCCAGGTATAGGGAGTATGAGTGATGACTGATCTGGAGGTTGTGAACCCTAGTGACAGAAGGGGTAGTATGGTTGTATGTGAGGGATTTGCTTGGGATTAACGGTGACATCATGATGTCTATGCATGCTTCTATTCTTGTAGAAAGTGTTGGGCCTCCACGTGCAGAGGTTTGTAGAACAGCAACAAGTTTCACTTAAGTGGATCACCCAAGGTTTATCGAACTTAGGGAGGAAGTGGTCAAAGGTATCCCTCTCAAGCAACCCTACAATCAAGATACAAGAAGTCTCTTGTGTCCCCAACACACCCAATACACTTGTCAGGTGTATAGGTGCACTAGTTCAGCGAAGAGATAGTGAAATACAAGTAATATGGATGATTATAAGTGGTAATTGTAATCTGAAATAAGAGTGGCATCAAGCAAACATGTAACAAGACTGATTGTAAACAGTGTTAATGCTTAGAAACAAGGCCTAGGGATCATACTTTCACTAGTGGAGACTCTCATATAAATATCTTCTCTTCATGATGCTACCCTAAACTACTCTCTGGTTGGACGATGTAGGGCTATAACAGCACACCTTAAAGTTCGCATTCCCCATCTATATAACCCCTCACTATCACCTTGAGCGCTAGATGGTTCCAACAAACACCACAATCTCATAGAGACATCCAATTCAAATTATACTCATGATAAGTATTTATGTAACCTTAGCCAAAGTGCCACACGGTGTGCACACTGTCAACTTCACACATGTGGGGATAAGCAGAGATTATTTAAAGCACTTGAGTAGTAGAATAGATCCTAGATTACAAAGCTCAGGATATCAATAAGATCACCCATAGAGAGATACGAACACATAGCTACTTGTAGAGCCCTTAGCCTCGAGAGAGAACTACTCCTTCCTCATCATGGGAGTCAGCAACGACGATGGAGATGGCGGTGGAGTCGATGGAGATGGATCCGGGGGTACTTCCCTGTCCCGGCAGGTGATGACCCACAAGTATAGGGGGTGTGTCGCAGTATTTTCGAGGGAAGTGAAACCCAATTTATTGATTCGACATAAGGGGAGCCAAAGAATATTTATAAGCCTTAACAACTGAGTTGTCAATTCAGCTGCACCTGGAAACAATCTTGCTCATAGCAGTTTATCAGTAGCAACAGTTTTGTAGTAGGAATAGTAAAGTAACAGCAGTAGTAAAGTAAAGATAGCAGTAAACAGTGGGATTCGAGTGTGGTAGGCATAGGGATGGATGGACGGGCGTTGCATGGACAAGACAATTCACATAGCAATCAGAACATAGGGCAATTGCAGATAAATAAGATAAAGCATCCAAGTACTAGATAATCCTAGGCATGTGTTCCATATATAGTCATACGTGCTCGCAATGAGAACTTGCACAACATCTTTTGTCCTGCCAGCCCGTTTGCAGCAGGGCCTCAAGGGAACTACTGGCAATTAAGGTGCTCCTTTTAATAGAGCACCGGAGCAAAGCATTAACACTCCGTGAACACATGTGATCCTCACATCAAAGCCATTCCCTCCGGTTATCCCGATTTCTGTCACTTCGGGGCCATTGGTTCCGGACAACAACGTGTGTATACAACTTGCAGGTAAGACCAAAAACAATACTATCATAATGAATCAATAACATGTTCTGATCTGAAATCATGGCACTCGGGCCCTAGTGACAACTATTAAGCATAACAACTTGCAACAAAGTCATAAAGCACTAATAAAAGATACTAGGCACCATGCCCTAACAATCTGATGCTATTACATGAACGATCTCATCCAATCCCTACCATCCCCATAGCCTACAACGGGGGATTACTCACTCATAGATGGGGGAAACATGGATGGTCGATGGAGAAGCGATGGTGATGATGATGGTGATGATCTGCTCCAATTCCTCGTCCCAGCAGGGTGCCAGAACGGAGTTTCTGGTGTTGTTTCGTGGAATTTGGTGGTGGCGGAGGAGCGGAACTCCTTCTGGAAAAACGTCGACCCCCCCCGGAGTTTTTAGGTCAGAAGGCTTCTGATAGGCGAAGAGGGAGACCGAGGGGGTGCCTGGGGGGCCCACACCATGCCCTGGCGCAGCCAAGTCCAGCCCGCGCCTGGGGGTGGTGTGGCCAGGCCCTGGCCCTCCTCCGTCTCGTATTCTGGCTCCATGAGTCTTCTGGAAAAATAGGCACTTTGGCTTTTGTCCCGTCCAATTCCGAGAATATTCATTTTCTGACTTTCCTAGAACCAAAAACAGCAGAAAACAGGCAGCTGGCACTGTGGCTCTTGTTAGGTTAGTCCAAGAAATCATATGAAAAGTACTCCAAAGTGTGGACAAAACACAAGAAAGTGGATAAAACCAAGCATGGAACATCAAAAATTATAGATACATTTGCAATGTATCAACATCCCCAAGCTTAACTCCTGCTCGGCCTCGAGTAGGTAAGTGATAAAAAGAAAGAATGATTTTTTAGGCGACATGTACCATCAAAGACTTGACCAAAGTACTTGTAAAACATTCAAAGTTGGGATCATAGTACTTCAATCATAACATGAAAGACAAAGTTCTAGCAATAAGACAAAGAAACTATGATGGAACATGAAAAGGTACAAACAAAAGATTCATAAATAACAATGCTTTGCAAGACGTTTGTTTGTTTCACATAAAGAAAACATAGCATAATAGTATTCAGCTTGTCCCTCAATAGAGTAGCAAATATAAATGCATAGGACTCCTTCAAAGTTCATAAGAGTGACTAGATACAAATAGTTTAAAACAAGCAATATCAAGTTATGCATCAATCAACAAGTCTTGGGACAATGCACATAGAACTAAGAATGGCCACTATGCTCTCAAGAAAGTGCTCATAGAATGTGTGGAGACTCGACAAGGAAAGAAAAAGGTTTTGAATAATTTTGAAAGGCTTCCAAATGCTGAAAGTATGGTACTCATTAGCTTTGAGCTCTCATTGCCCCTATCATAAGCATCTTTAATGTGGTTAAGGTGAAAGTGAGGTCCAATCTGAGTTATATGCTTGATAGACTATAAACTGAAAATCCCATGTCCCTTGAGTACGAGGGCCGCTCCTCATGCTACTCAACTTTAGTTACCGGTAAGTTCTTGTCATCATAAATTTGTGCGTATAATAGAGAACCGCCAACAGGGTACCCCTTGCCCGATGATACGGAAGAATCCCCATATGAAAATGATAAGGCAAGCAGACAATGAGTATTGTCGTGGAAATGGCCATGGCAGTCGCTGCCACTGGCAGCGATTGAGTGTTTCATGAGGAAGAGTTGGCGGCCATCTGCGGTGCGCGATAGGGGCAGATGCACATGGGTTTACCCAGGTTCGCCCCCCGGAGGGTAAAGACCTACTCCTGCTAGATTAGATTATTGGAGAGCGAGTTATAGGGGTGGCGAGCTCGGCGACTATGCTGCGAGTCGCCTGAGGGGGTGTATGATGGAACATGAGTCTCTAGGATACCCTATGGACGTTTATATATGAGGCACCTCGCTAGGGTTTACAAGTTACCACCAAACAAGATAAGGATTCGGAGGTTTTGACCTAATCCGACTGGGCTTCTGTTACGCTCCTGGGCTTCCAATCGCCAGTCGCCGGGCCTCTCCTTCCGTTGTGATTTAGTCGCCATCCTCCAGGCGCACTCACGGGCCTTTCGTCCTAATAGGAACGTCCTGCTGGGCGTACCCCCTGTGGCATATCCCCATCAGTAGTCCCCGAGGCCATCGTTGATGCAGGCGCAGGCGTCCTTTTGGCGTTCGGAGTAGGCGAGCCCAATTTGGGCGTCCAGTCGAGTCAGCGGTGGACTCCATCAGAACCAAGGAGAATTTCCCCATGTTTCCATTCGTCGTCCCAATGGATGTTACTGCTGTCAAGTCGTCATCTCAAAGACTGGCGGGTAGCAGGTGAAATAAAGGAGTTGGATCGTCAAATATGGTCAAACTATCCGTTGGAATTTCCAACGGTAACTTCGGCGCAATTACCGTGAGTAACGGCTATCCCGATTTTGGCGGGTGGCGTTCCCATATAAAGGGAGTGATGGTTCAGCTCTGCAGACCTTCTCCGCATTCTTCATTTTCCCTCGTTCGTTCTTCCTGTCTCCAATCTCCCTGCCTACATCCTTCCAACTTGTCCTTTCCGCATCGTGCGGTTCCACATCCTACTCGATGGAGCCTCCCAAAGGCTCATGGGGAAAATCCAAGTGTACCACAGCTCAGCTTAAATCTTTCGAGGATGCCGGAGTACTCCGCAAGGGGAACTGGTGGGTTCCCTCCTCCTCCGAGACCGAGCCGAAGCCGTGACCCGGTGAATTCATCTGTTTCCCCAGCCATCTTGAGAGGGGTTTGGGGTTCCCCACTTCACTCTTTTTCCGCCGCTTCTGCGCGTATTACGTGATCAAGCCATCGGATCTCGGTCCGCATAGCATCGAGCAGCTGGCGATCTTCATCGCCTTCTGCGAATGTTACCTCGGCTGCAGGCCGTATTTCCCGCTGTGGCTGGAACTCTTCCACGGTCGCATCGGGCGCGAGGCGTCCGGTGGCTTGATGTTGGCCGCAGGTGGCATCACATTCCAACTGAAGCCGAAGTCCAACTTCGTCAAGCTCCTCCTGCCGAAGAAGGCCGCCAGCGAGTGGAAGAAGAGCTAGTTCTACGTCAAAGAAGCCACTCCCTTCGGCGAGGTGGCTCTTCCCGAGTTCGTCGCTGAGAGGAGCGAGCCTTGCCAGTTGGCGCCGAAGAAGCTTCCCGAAGACCAGCGGATGGCCGTCGCAGAAATGATGGATCAGATCCAGAAGCTAAAGGACCAGGGGTTGATTTCGATCAACCTCTACAACTGCTGGCTCGGGCGGCGTCTGGTTCCGCTGGCGGCTCGGCCGCACTGGATGTATGAGTACAGCGGGAAGCATGACCCCTCCCGAACCAGCAAGGAATCATGGGAGGCCGAGGACTACAAGGCCGCCCTGAAGAAGATCACCGATGCAGAGTTCACCAGCGTGGCGGTCGGGCTCGCCTCGTACATTCCTGTGAAGAACGAAGCCCCCATAGTAAGTTCGCTTCCCAGTCGCTATGTCCGTACCTCAGTTCTCAGTCTCCACGTTTGGTGTTTTACTCGTGGTGGTTCTCAGCTTTTTCAGGTGTTGGAGGGCTGGCTCCCTCTGCTCGATGAAGAGGTTCCCCAGGAACTAGAGGAAGACTCTGAGGGAGACTCCTCCAGCAGCGACGGGGAGGAGGAAGAGGTTCCTCCCCTAGCGTCTGTGGCTCGCAAGACCCTAATGCAGAAACAACGTGAGTTCAAGGCGAGCCGCAGCCTGGACAAACACGACGGAGGCGACGAGGTCATGCAGGAGCACACGTCCCGGTGTACTGCTACACCGTCGAAGCCCGCATGCAAGCCCAAGTCACCAGCGATGAGGCCCACATCACCGTCCAAATCGGTGGTGGTGTTCGAGTCGGATGATGATTCAGATGATGAAGGTTCCCCCGAAGTCTCGCACAAGGCCCCAAAGGATGCAATCCTGACAAAGGGGTTGGAGGATGAGGACACGGAGGTAGTGGTAGAGGTTCCCCTGGTGGCGATTGCACCGATGGCCTCAGGGGTTCCAAGCCAAGAAGCGACTGAGGTGATGGCGTCCAAGTCGCCGCAGCCGTCAAGGGCGACCGCGTCGGAGCCGGAGATCCCGGCGACTATGGCTTCATCGTCGAGGAAACCCGCGGTTTCATGGGCTTCAGACGTCTTTGAGAGGGGGCTCACCCACAAGTTGGGTCCCGAGTTGGACAAGCCCGCCCACATCAGCACCGGGCTTCGCGTCCTCCCGGTCGCTAAGTGAGTACTGCTCCTTCATCCCGATTCGCCTCGCTCTTTTTGTATTGTCGTTATATTGATCATGAGAACTCGTGCAGGTCGGGGGCCAAGAAGATTGGCCGTCCTTCGGTGGCTAAGATTCCACTGGCTGCCTCCACGAGAGAGGGCGACCTCCCGAACAAGAGAAAGACTGCCGGAGATGTGGCGACCGCGGAAGTCACGAAGAAGCAGAAGGGGGTGCCGACGACGCCGCAGCTAAGGGCAGTGCCGCGGAGCCAGATGCTGCGTCAGGCGCCGAAGAGGTGGTGGCGGGGCGATCGGAACCAGTCTTGGCTGCGTCCGTGCTGGAAGCGCCGGCCTCGACAACCAGTGCCCCCACCAGAGCGTCGGCGATGTTCCCGCGCTTCATGGCGAGGGGGTTTCCAGGTGTGGCGGACACCCAGTCTCCGCAGAGTCTAGAGATCGTGGATGCGGACATTGGGTCCCGCCGCGGGCGCACTTCCTTCACGATCCCGTCGACTGACACCGGAGAACTTCACAGGATGCTCGGCGCTGCTATTGAGGTATGTCCAGTCCCCGAGTTCCTAGTCGCTGAATTTCAGCGGCTGGGAACTGAACTTCTTGCTCCTCTCCAGTCCCCGAATTCCTAGTCGCTGAATTTCAGCGGCCAGGAATTGAGTTTCTTTCTCCTTCTCCAGTCCCCGAGTTCCTGGTCGCTGAATTTCAGCGGTCAGGAACTTGGTTTTTGTTTTGTCAAATGCTGAGTTGTGTTGTTTGTTTGCAAGGATTGCAAAGGGAGTCGACCGATCGGCAGGCCGCGAGAGAGCGCTTAGAGCATGACTTGCGCGAAGCTCAAGAGACGAACCAGCGGCTTCAGGAAACTATTGGTTAGTATCTATTTGTCTTTCTTTTCCTCTATCAGGTGTGAACTAGTGGTGTACAGCATGCTAATGGTTTCTCTTGTAGATGGTTTCCCGGCTGCGATTTCCAAGTCCCGCGAGGGGTACGTCCTAGTCGCCTAGCTAGACGCGGCGACTGGACGAATAGCCTCCCTGGTCCAAGACTTGGAGGAGGCGAGAGCGGCCTCAGTTTCGTCAGAGGAGCGAGCGAAGGCTGCCGTTGCTGCGGCTGAGGAAGAACGCAAAGCCACAGATTCCATCATCGTGGGGCTGCACAACGAGCAAACCGCCTTGGAGAAGCACGTCACGGAGAACTGCCGCAAACTCCTTGGTGAGTGTCCATCTTTGCCTAACTCGTTTGTCGAGTCCCTGATTGGGGGGTTTCATAGTTTCACTGACGCCTGATATTGCAGTTGTGATGGGCCAAAGCGATCCGGTGGTGCAGACCTACAATGCTTCGCAGTGCGTGACTGCCGTGGTGAAGGCGGCCACGGCTTCAGCGTTGTGCGTCCAAGCGGCTCTTCAGGGCATGTCCCCCACCAAAGTTATTCCTGGGGGGCTTACGGATGTGTGGCGCTATCTAGAGGAGGTGCCTGCCGTTGTGGAGTGGATGACGCGCTCAGCGTTCAGGCGCGGGGCCACCACATCGTTGAGCTTAGGTCTCGCCCACTTCCCAGACGACTTCGACCTTGACGACAGGACGAGTGGCTACCCATCGGCGACCGGCACAGTGGAGATGTTAGAGGTGCTGAAGCTGACCGCGAAGGTCGCCCCTTACGCCGATCGGGTCTTGGCGATGGGGATCTTCTGCCGTACCAGGAGACGGTGCTGGCGCCTGGCGACCCCGAGCCGGGGCATCACGACATGAAGTCGGAGCAACCCTTCCGGTCGTTGTTGTCGAAGTGGCTGATGACGTATCCGATGAACCCGTGGCAGCCTTTTGTTCGTGTCAAGGGGGGTGGTGCTTCTTCTTCGTCAGGTCTTGTGGAATAAGCAATGTAGTTGTCCAATTTGTGATGTATGCCAAGTGGCGAATGCTGTAAAATATTTTGCAATATATACCAAGGGGAGTCAATCGACTCGCATTGCGACTAGGATTGTGTGGTATGTTTGTTTTTGGTTGAGCGAGTCCCCGAGCGCGTCCGCCCTTTAATGGGGTATAAATCGATTGTATACTTTTGTGTATTGTTTTGGTTTAAGCACTATTTTTTATCTCTCGCGTCTTCTGAGTGGAGAGTCCCCAAGCGCGAGTATGACTGACTTGTAAGCGAGTCCCCGAGCGCGAGTAGGACTGATTTGTAAGAGAGTCCCCGAGCGTGGTGCCCGACCACGTTGGTCATGTTCCTGTTGCAGGTTGTGAATGCGTTGTTTGTAACGCGTCTCCTCCCCTGGCCCGGAGAGCCAGTCGCTTGGCGAGTCCTAGGCATCTCTCTTACTTGGTGTGTTCCCGAGCCGCGTGGTGGTTCCTGTTTTGCGGAGTCCCCGTGTGTGGTACTTAACCGTTCGAGTCGCTTGGCACGAGGATGGGAGGGACTGGTCGCTGTGAGAAGCGTGTACCGGTTGTCTTGGCCCGGTGGGCCAGTCGGACTAGGCGACTCCAATGGTGGCTCCAGGTTGGCGTTTTCGTGGACGACCCAAGGCCCGAATATATCCGGTGCCCTTGTGCTGCACTACTTAGCCGTGCCGGTCGCTCGACCAAAGGTTGACTTCCATAAGTAGCGTATTGCTAATATGTACGAGTGCGAGTGGCACAAGGATATGGCGAGTGGACACAATTTGTGCGATCCGGATGAATTTCATTATCTATGTCAGTGGAGTACAATGTGAGGTTCTAAGTATAGAACTTTTTGAGTAGGTTTACATTCCATGGCCTCGCGACCTCCAGCTGGTCGTCACCCCGTATGTCGATGAGGTAGTAGGCATCATTGCCAAGGACTCGGCCTATGGCGAACGGCCCCTCCCATGGGGGGAGAGTTTGTGAAAGCCCTTCTTGTCTTGGGCCAGTCATAGGACCAGGTCGCCTTCCTGGAATGTGCGAGTTCGCACTCGGCGGCTGTGGTAGCGGCGGAGTCCTTGCTGGTATATGGTGGTGCGGGAGCGAGCCAGGTCACGTGCCTCGTCGAGTTGATCGATGCTGTCTTGGCGGGCAACCTCGTTGGCCGCCTCGACGTAGTTGGCGACTCAAGGTGAGTCGTGCTCCAGGCCTGTTGGCATTACGGCCTCAGCGCCATACACCATGAAGAAGGGCGTGAACCCGGTGGAGCGATTCATGGAGGTGCGGATCCCCCATATCACAGAGGGGAGCTCGTCGACCCAGCATCCTGGGGTGCGCTCGAGGGGCACCTGGAATCGCGGCTTGAGCCCGTGGAGGATGCTCTGGTTGGCGCGTTCTGCTTGGCCATTTGACTCCGGGTGGGCGACTGATGCGAGGTCGAGTCGGATGCCATGTTCTTCATAGAATTCCGCCATGGCCCCCTTGGTGAAGTTGGTGTCGTTGTCTGTTATGATGTTGTGCGGGTAGCCGTACCGATAGATGAGTTCGCGTAGGAACTTGGTGGCCGTCTTGCCGTCGCACTTTTTTATCGGCTTGGCCTCGACCCATTTGGTGAACTTGTCGACTGCGACCAGGAGGTGAGTGAATCCAGACGGATCCTTCTTGAACGAGCCTACCATGTACATGCCCCAACGACGAATGGCCACATGATGGGGATGGTCTTGAGTGCCGAGCCAGGGAGGTGCGTCTGGTGGGCGTACTTCTGGCATCCAACGCATCGTTGGACGATGTTGGTGGCGTCGGCGTGTGTGGTGAGCTAGTAGAAACCGTGCCGCATGGCCTTGGAGACTAGCGACTTGGCACCGGCATGATGGCCGCAGTCGCCGGCGTGAATGTCCTGGAGGATCTTGTGGCCTTCTTCTGGCTGTACGCAGCGCTGGAACACGTCGGTCACGCTGCATCTGTGGAGCTCGCCGTTGATGATGACGAAGGATTTGAAGTGACGCACGATCATTCGCGCCTCCGTCTCATTGCTTGGTAGGAGCTTGTGTTCCAAGAAGGCGACGTATGGTGCTGTCCAGTCGCTAGGTTCCACAACCATGGCGACTAAGGCCGGTTCTGGTTGCAGTGGGATCCCGACGTCGATCTCTTTTGGTGGGCTGACTGACGGTTTGTGGATGATGTCGAGGAAGACGCCTACTGGTGGTGCCTGTCAGGTCGATCCGATGTGGGAGAGGGCGTCTGCCTCCTCGTTTTTGCGCCTGTCAATCCACTCGACGGAGTAGCCATCGAAGTGTCCTCCCAACTGGTCGACAGCTTGGCGGTACGCGATCATTGTTGGGGAGACGGCATCGCACGTCCCGGCGACTTGGCCGGCGACTAGGTTGGAGTCGCCATAGCATCTTAGGCGGTTGACGTTCATCTCCTTGGCGGCTCTCATGCCGTGAAGGAGGGCCTCATATTCTGCCATGTTGTTGGTGCAGGGCTTGAAGTTGAGGTGGAGCACATAGCGGAGCTTGTCTCCTTTGGGAGAGGTCAGTATGACCCCAGCCCCTGCGCCATCGGCGTTCTTGGAGCCGTCAAAATGGAGTGACCAGTAGTGGAGGTACGGGAGCTTCTCTGGCTGCTGTGCTTCTTCCCAGTCTGCAAGGAAATCAGCTAGGACTTATGAGTTGATTGCTTTGCGGGGCTCGTATTTGATGTTGTGGACGCCGATTTCGACGGCCCACTTGGCGACTCGCCCGGACGCCTCGTGATTGCGTATGATGTCTCGCAGGGGCGCAGAGGAGACCACCGTGATTGGGTGCTCTTGGAAGTAGTGTGGGAGTCGCCGCTATGCTCGGAATACCGCATACACCAGTTTTTGGTATTGCGGGTAGCGTTGTCGTGAGTCCGTTAGGACTTCGCAGATGTAGTAGACGGGTCGCTGTATGGGGCACTCCTTGACCTCTTCCGGTCGTTCGATGACCATCACGGCGCTGACGACTCGAGTAGAGGCCGCGACGTAAACGAGCATTGGCTCTTTGTCGAGTGGAGCAGCGAGTAGTGGGGCCATGAGTAGCACTTCTTTGAGCGCTTTGAGTGCGTCGTCAGCCTCCGGATCCCATTGGAATGTGGGGTTCTTGCGCATCAGGCGGTAGAGGGGCATTGTCTTCTCGCCTAGTCGGGGGATGAAGCGACTGAGGGTCGCGACTCGCCCTGCCAACTTCTGGACGTCGCGCAGGCACTCGGGTTTCCCAAGTCGCGCGATGGTGTCGATCTTGGTGGGGTTGGCTTTGATGCCTCGCTTGGAGACTACATATCCCAGGAGTTGTCTGGTGGGGACGCCGAAGGTGCATTTTCCGGGGTTCAGCTTGATGTTGTACCTCCGTAGCTTTGCGAAGGTTTCGGCTAGGTCGGCGAGCAGGTCATCCTGGCGGGTGGATTTTACCACCACGTCGTCGATGTAGACGTGAATGTTGCGGCCAATTTGGCTCGCTAGGCACTCCTGCATGAACCTCTGGTATGTGGCGCCTGCGTTCTTGAGGCCGAACGTCATAGCCGTGTAGCAGAAGGCGCCGAATGGCGTAATGAACGCCGTCTTCTCCTTGTCCTTGATCGCCATCTTGATCTGGTTATAACCAGAGTAAGCGTCAAGGAAGCACAGCGACTCCGATCCCGCGGTCGAGTCGATGATCTGATCGATGCGCGGTAGGACGAACTCCTCCTTCGGGTAGGCGCTGTTGAGGTTGGTGTAGTCGATGCACATTCTCCATGTGTTGTTCTTTTTTAGAACCAGGACTGGGTTTGCCAGCCACTTGGAGTATTTGATTGGCCGGATGAAGCCTACGGCTAGCAGGCGCTAAACTTCTTCGGCGATTGCTCGACGGCGCTCTTCATTGAAGGGCTGTAGAGACTGCTTTACTGGTCGCACTTTGGGGTCGGCATTGAGTTTGTGCTCAGCGAGTTCCCTCGGGACACCTGGCATGTCAGATGGCTTCCGTGTGAAGATGTCACGGTTCTCACAGAGGAACTCGATGAGCACGCTTTCCTATGCGGGGCTCATGTGCACCACAATGGTGACCCTCTGGCTGGAGTCGCCAGGGACGAGCTCGACGGTGCGGGTGTGCATGGTCGTCTCGAATGTGGAGTTTGCGGCGGTTGGTTTCTTCAGGATGGTGGGGTCATCCTTATTTATGTTTGCCGCATATTTCGCGAGCTCCTCCGCGTGGTCGGTCTCCGTAGCAATGACGGCGTCGGCGAGCTCGGCGCCTTTGTCCTCGCATTCCACAGCCATGTCGGGGTCGCCGTGGACGGTGATGATGTCGCTTGGCCCGAGGAGCTTCATCATGTTGTATGCGTAGTGGGGGGTCGCCATGAATTTGGCAAACGTCTGGCGTCCCAGCACGCAGTGGTAGGGGCTGCGGAAGTTCACCAGCTCGAATTTGATTCGCTCGGTGCGGTAGTTTGCCGGTGTGCCTAAGGTGACTGGCAGCGTCACTTTTCCGATCGGGTATGCCTTCTGACCAGGGACGATACCGTGGAAGGTTGTCAGGGTCGGCTGGATTGCCGACTCTGGGAGCTGTAGCCTCTTGAACGTGTCCAGGTACATGATGTTGATGGAGCTCCCGCCGTCCATTAATGTCTTGGGTAGCTAGTAGTCGGCCACTTTGGGCCTGACTACCAGGCCGACTCGCCATGGGTACTCGATTCTAGGGGCGTGGTCCTGGCGACTCCAAGTGATACTCTGCTCGGACCAGTTGAGGAAGCGTGGGATGTCAACTTGAGTCACCGCATTGACGGCGACCGTGCGGGCGAGCACCTTTCTCTCGCGGTTGGTGCCGAGTCCGGTGAAGGTGTGGTGTGAGCCGACGGCAGTGCCGAAACCGCCGCCGTTCCTGTTGTCCCGAGGTGGGTTGTTGTTGGGGTCCTCCCTTGCTCGTCTCGCCTTCTCAATCTCTTTGAGGGAGTGGCAATCAGCGGTGGTGTGGGTGGTGGGTTTTCCCTCCCTGCTATGGTAGATGCAGGGCATATTGAGCAGGGCGGCGGGGTCGAATTTCGGCCTTGTCGTGTTGTTGGCACGGTAGTTTCCTCCGTCCCGGCGGTAGTTCTTGGAGTCACGCTGGCACGGGCTTGAGGCGAGATGATGATCCGCGGTTGGTCCGGCAGGGGGCGCGCGACCCATGGGTGGTGGAGGGGCTCCGGTTGCCGGTGCACCAGGTGGTGGTCTCGCAGGGTTGCTTCCGTCTGGTGGTGTGTTCTCGCAGTATTCGCGCTGGCGGCGCGTGCGGGGTTGCTGTCGTTGTTGAAGTTCAAGACGCGGCCCTGGACGTTGGAGTTCAGGCGGGTCCTGATGCGGCGCTGGTGGTAGAGCGACAGCTCCCATGCTGTCTCTCGTTCGAGGCGGTATTTGTCGCGCTCGGCGAGTTCGTTGCGTTGCGCCTCCGCGAGCCGCAGGAGGGCCTGCTCCACCTCTATGGCCGTCGTAGTCGGTAGGATCGGCGTGGCGAACGGATCTGGCGGGGTGACCGTGCTTCCCGCCATGTAGATCGTGTTGAAGCGATTGGAGCTGGCGCGAAAATCCTCGGGGGACTCCTAGCCCGAATCAGAGTCGAAGATCCCCAGGATGGAGGAGTCCTCGAAGTCCTCAGGGTTGGAGACTCGCGTGATGGAGTCCTCCCGTGATGCGGTGGTGATAGATCCATCGACCGAGGCAGGGGTCGCGAAGTCGGCGTCGTCGTTTAGGGCATCGTCGTTGGTGGCGGCATTAGTCTCGACCGCGTCGCTGGCGGCTGAGTCGTACTTGGTGACGAGGCTCCTGATGGAGCGGACCTGCTCCTCCGAAAGCAGATCGCGTTGCGGCGGCGATCCGCCGACGATCACCGTTGCAGCTGGGTCGACAGCGCCGGTGAAGCCGACGAAGAGGTTGATGGAGCCGACCGGCATCACCGCACCGTGAGTGACCGGGTGTGATGCCGGGATGTAGCTGTTGGGCAGGATCTGTAAGATCCCGCCGATGGCGATCATGCGACCGGTGGCGAGTGGCCGATCGATCGGCGAGTAGGGTCTCGCTGCAGAACTCAGGCCAGTCCCGCTATGCCCCATGGTGGGTGCCACTGTCGTGGAAATGGCCACGGCAGTCGCTGCCACTGGCAGCGATTGAGTGTTTCGTGAGGAAGAGTTGGCGGCCATCTGCGGTGCGAGATGGGGGCAGATGCACATGGGTTTACCTAGGTTCGGCCCCCCAGAGGGTAAAGACCTACTCCTGCTAGATTAGATTATTGGAGAGCGAGTTACAAGGGTGGCGAGCTCGGCGACTATGCTGCGAGTTGCTTGAGGGGGTGTATGATGGAACGTGAGTCTCTAGGATACCCTAGGGAGGTTTATATATGAGGCACCTCGCTAGGGTTTACAAGTTACCACCAAACAAGATAAGGATTTGGAGGTTTTGACCTAATCCGACTGGGCTTCTGTTACGCTCTTGGGCTTCCAATCGCCAGTCGCCGGGCCTCTCCTTCCGTTGTGGTTAAGTCGCCATCCTCCAGGCGCACTCACGGGCCTTTCGTCCCAATAGGAACGTCATGCTGGGCGTACCCCTGTGGCATATCCCCATCAAGTATGTCAACAATCTTCTTATTTATCATGGGAAAATGGTGCTTTTTTCTCTCTTTCCACTTTTCATAAATCTCTTTTTTTTCTTTTTCTCAATAGCTATCTCTCTTTTTTTATAAGAAGAATGCTTCATAGATATCATTATGGTTGCGCTGCAGGTTTCCACCATGTCAGCATGGATTAGACCAGCGGCCCTGGCGTTTCTCTAACACACATACATAACTCCCCTTTTATTTCACACCGATGACATCCGCAAACAAAAGAGCAAGGTATCAACTGGGTATATATTTACAAGTGTTGAAAGCATTCCCCGTGACAGCACGGTTCTGCTAATCCCCAGCCTATAATTTGCAAGCATATAACTTTCATGGAGAATCACAATGGTTCAGGTTTATTAAGTGCAGGAAATAAAGTGTGCCATCAAGTTCGTGAGAGCTTTACTAACTAACTTGCTCATAACAGACAAACATTTTATTCGGAAGAAAACAAGGCAAATTGAATATGCACGGAAGTAGAAAATAATGCTAATAGGTAGGTATGGTGGACACCTTGGCAATATTTGGTTTAAGGGAGTTGGAAACATGAGTAAAACATACTCAGTAACATATTCTTCTTCAATTTGATTCTTTTCACAAGGTGTAACATCCCAAAACTCTAATCAAAGTGATCAAGATCCAAATCATCAAATTTAGAGTTAACAAAAACTTTTCCACTTAGAAATATTAAAGCATTCATATGTGTGTGCATTTAAATTAGGAGTTGATTGGAATTGCCATGATTAAGTGATCCATTGATTGTAAAATGATTCTTAGGTGAATTAAACATCATCTAGATCATTCCCAAACAAATCCCAAAGAAAAACAAATCAAAATGAATAAAATAAACAAATGGTCATTTCTGCCATTTTAACTACCATGCCTACTTTGGCTATTCCTAGAACTTAAAACCTAACAGAAACAAATGTGGATCTTTGCACCCCTTGCTAGTACAAGTAGTGATGTACCAAGGCCCACTTTATTTCACCCCAAAAACTTTCAAACACTAAATTGAAATGACATTTGAAAATTGAATCTAGTGTAGGTATCTAGATCACACTAATTAAAAAACCACTCAAATGAACTCCATTTTCAAATCCCAAGCAACCACAAATGCTTAAGCATGTGACAAACAACTCCACCAAAAATCAGCCCAAAATTCAAATAAAACTTTCATGCGGCCATTGTGTCGAATAGGTGGCAGGCAAGATTTCTCTGCCTAACTTATACTGTTTGTAGATCAATGCATTGTCGAGTTTTTAGCCCTCATAGGGATCCCCTGTTCCCCCTAAGTCTAACCAAGTCCTCACTGGCCTACCCCTTAGCCACAGCAGCAGTGGAGCACCGCCACATTTTGGTCACCGCTGGCCAAACATGGGCAAAGCGCCACAGACAACATCGTGCCGTTCCAGCACCACCACTAGCTCCGCCTAACCCTACCGCTCCTCCCTGCCCCTTCCCCAAGCCCATCTAGGCCCTGGACCACTCCCCAGCCTCGCCGCCCATTCTCTCTGCGCAGCTAGGGCGCGCCAGAGTGCCCTCACCGCCAGCACTCCACAGACCGCCCCTCGACCCAATACCGTGCACGCCGCTCCGCCTCGACCCTAGAAACCCGCCAGACACGGCCATGCGGCACCGCGCGACCCACAGCCGCAGAGCGCCGCGTCGAGCACCGCCTCTGTCTCCCAGAGCACGGGATGCTCCCGACCAAACGCCACCGCCCCTAGCCACGCATTTAAGCCGTAGAGCACCACCAGAAGGCAGGCCACCGTCCCCTTCCTCTAGCCACGACGATAGCATGTTGTATAGCCCTCGCCATAGTCACCAGCCCATCCCGTTCGGTCACTTCGTTGACCTATAAAAGGAGGCTACCCTAGCACAAACTCCTCACACCATCTCACTCCCCTCTCTCCGCTGATCCTTCCACCCCATTCTAGGAGCAAGGCGGGCTGCCGTTTGCCAGAATTTCGCCGGAGCTTGCCGCAACAGAGGAGGAGAGGCGCCGTTGATTGCGACCACCCCAGGAGTCATCGCGACCACGCCTAGAACCGCCGTCGTCTACCAGCTCGATCGCCCCCATCGCCACGTCTAGCTGGAGCCCTGGTAAGCCCCCACGTACCCCCACCGAGACGCTAGGGTTATCTCTCGCCGGCGACCTATTCGCCGGGGATGACGATCCTCAGCCGTTGATCCATCTTTTAATCGTAGCACTGAGAATGCCCCATACCGCTTCGCGTTTGATGTGCCGCTGACCTGCAGGACCCCCTGTCAATTGTCACCCGCACCACGGAGCGCCACTGGGCCGGCCCGTTAGTTTTCCCGCGTGACCCAGTTAGTTCAAATATGGATTTTTCTACTTAAGTTTGAACTCACTTCTGTCCCTTAGTTCAAAAATCAATTCAAGAAGATCTACTGAACCAAATTGAGTGATTCAAATTTTGTTAGAAAGCTACTAAAAAGATATATCCAAGCCCGTTGGATTTAACTCATTTAGATTTAGATATCTCTCCTAGTAAAAATAACAATACAGAAGCATTTGCACATTCAAACATTTTTATAAAATCAACCATAATAGCTTTTGAGTTGATTCCAACTCTCAAAAATCACATTTAACCATACCTATGTGAATATGTAATAATATTAGGGTTTACATGCAGTGACTTTGGACTAGTACCAAAATAATGCTATATAGGCATTTCTAGTCACTTTAAATGATTAAATATTAAACTTAAACTTATTTAAATGTGATCCAACCTTTAAGTCTCATTCCCATATGTTAGAATATGTGGTGATGACATGTGTCCATATGATCCCATATTTTAATTGGAGAATATAAAATCCTAGTTATTTTCAATGAGTAGAAATTACTTTTCTGAAATAAAAAGAATGAAGCTAGTTAATAAAACCTTGTAATGCTTGTGATGAGAATAGATCATCAAATGTGTGCCTTAGGGTGCTAAGTAGACTAGTTAAGTATTGTTTGGTGATTGTGTACTCCGTATGTATTTATAGACGATAGTACCGACCAAGCTTTCGAGGAGGAGGAGTTCTACCAAGAGGAGGAGGAAGAAAACTTCAACCACTGCACTGCACAAGGCAAGCCATCATTAACAATGCAAGCTAACCCTTGCAAGCTAGATAACCTAAGCAAAGGCATTAGGCATGCTTTGGTGATACCATTTGGATTTATACCTAGTCCAAGACTTAATTTCAAGATTTTACTTTCTTTACTTTACCAAAGTCCCTTACTTGTTGAAGGTAGCATAAAAAGTATAAAACTTGACCTATCTAAATAACCTTAGATGTCATTCTATGGCATGAGATTGATCTTAGCATCCCCACCTTAGTGAACACTCTTAACTTAGTATCTTAGAGCTAAGTCAAAACTTGAGTCCCTTTAGATGGGAATACTTGGTGAAAATGAATTGTGAAAACCTTGGAATGATGAGTCATTCTATTGAGATGTTTTGACACGTGTTGAGAAACACAAATGGTTTATGATGATGAAAATGTTGAGGCATGAGACTTAGCCCTTTTACAAAAACCGATGGTTGGATTCGGATGCGATACCATTCCAATTTTACCGTACAACCACAATACCTAAATTGGGTAAGGCTTAGCCGGAAATTTATATGCATTAGTATTAGTTCCCTCGTGGGAGAGGTTTGAGCTGAGGCTACCTCTCAATGTTGTCCACCTATGCAGTGCCCAAGATGATAGATGGTCATGGTTGGGAGGCCATGCTCATAGGAGAGGTGCTTATACTAGGGTGTGTAAAGGAAAGGTTATGTTTGATTATCTACATACTAAGTATGATGATTCAGGGCTATCCCTAACAGATGTATCGAATCTTGTGGTGAAAGTGTACCACCTCTGCAGAGTGTCAAACTATTCGAATAGCCGCGTCCGTGGTTATGGACAGTTGGAGTGGCCGTACTGTTTCGTTGTCAGATGTTTTCAAAATGACTTATGAATTGAAGGATGAATCTTAACTTGACCACAACAGGGTTGTGACTATAACACTAGCTTCCCAACTTAAGTGATTCTAGAACTTTATTTTATCTTTCTTTGTTTCAGAACTCAGCTTAGGTTTCAAACTTAACTTATTAGTTAAACTTAGCTTTAGCATTTCCCACTAGAACTATACTACTTGTTAGTGGTAGTTTGCGAGTACTTAAAGAGTACTCATGGCTTTGTCCCTGGCTATCCTATGGCCAGACTATGAAGGAGACTACCAAGATGACGGACAGCAGGACGACTATGATAACTAGGACTATCTGCCTTCGTCAGCATTGCCTCTGCCCCTGAAGATGGACCCCACCGCTACGCTTATTATTTATTCCGCTGCTTGTTGTAGTAAGACTGGATCATGAGATCCTTTATTCGTGTAAGACCTTATATTGGTTTGTAATGGATGATGTACTGTGATATCCAATCTGTTATGTCTCGGAAAAATGGTAATCCTGGGATTGCGATGTATGACATAACAGACATCTGGGATTAAAAATCTGGGTGTTGACAAGTTGGTATCAGAGCCATCCTGACCATAGGAGACCCTAGTTAGAATGGACGTCCGAACAAAAACTTAGTTTCAAAACCAAAGTGAGTATTTATGAAAACTATTTCCTCTCTTACCCTTGGGAATTCTTTCTCTCGAAAAAATTCATGTTCCTCCAATTCTTACATTACAACATAAAATTTGACACACTTGATCACTTCACTAACTTCCTCATCCTAAATTCTTGTAGATGGAGACTCAGTTCAGCAAGTTCTACCAGTTGGGCAACGAAGGCTAGCTGATCTTCGAGAGGGATCTAGATTCACTGTCTGAGTTACTGGGACGCCCACATCCGGAGTTTCTTGGAGCTCAACTTCCTGGACCCCCAGGAGGAGATTTAAATTGGCTAGTCACCGCTGATCTTAGAGGAAGCATAGAAGCACCAACGTCCGGGAGAATCCAGTTCTCCGTAAGAGAGAACAACTGGCTATATGGATTAGCCAGGGCAATGCATGAAGCTCTCGCACGTCTATGTGCCCTCAGCGTCAACCAAATCCAAGGAACCCGCTTTGCGCACTATGCAAGGCGTGACTTCATGGGAATGCCAATGGAGATGCCAAGTCACCCGGAGTTGAAGCGTCAAGTGGAGAACCTTGACTTCTTGCTATATGATCGCCAGAAGGAATTGGACAATGCTAGGGAGTTTGCCAACCACAACCGTGCCATTGCCGACCAGAAGGCCCAGACTTTCTCACTGCTAGTCAAGGACCGTCAGTCTCTTTGCCTCCAGCGTGAAAAGAAGGATCGCACCATCGCCCGTCTTTGCAAGAAGGTGGCCGATCTCGAGAAGACCGTCAAGGAGCAAGAATCTCAGCTTGCAGCAAAGGAGGAAGAAGAGGAGGGTGAAGACATCCAGGGAGACATGGATTCTTACCTTAGCAATGATGATGACTTTCTGGAGGAGGATGCCGTGGACTTCTACACTAACGATGAGGACTCCGACTTCATCGACAATGAGTAGATGCACTAGAGCACTGTCGTAGCATGAGATGTATCGGTCCCACTGTATCGTAGCTTGCAGAATGGTTCTTAAAACCATCTGTTTTCCTTGTTGTGGTGTGTGTGTGTTTGTATCGTGTGCTTGTTTGAATGAATGAAATGAAGTTAGTTGCAAAACCTGAGTCAAACACAAAGTTTTAGCTTTGAAACCAAAACCATGAACCTTAGAACTTTCCTTCTTACCCCTTTATCTACCTCAATCTTCAGATGACTCGTGGAAACAAAGGAGGGAGCAGCTCGTCGCAGGACCCAATGCTGCAGATCATGCAGATGTTAGTTGTAGACCGTGAAGCAAGAAGGGCAGAGCGCCAAGCTAATCTAGCAACACTGCAGCAGATAGCCTGGATGGCCTAGAACAACCAAGGGCATGGAAATCAGGATCATCAAGGATCCAAGCTGAAGAACTTCCAGAACACCAATCCCCCAATCTTTAGCACTTCAGAGTTCCCAGATCTCTTTAGTTCCTAGTTTTCTTCCATAAATCTCGGGACGAGATTTTGTTTAAGGGGGGAAGGTTTGTAACATCCCAAAACTCTAATCCAAGGGATCAAGATCCAAATCATCAAATTTAGAGTTAACAAAAACTTTTCCATTTAGAAATATTAAAGCATTCATATGTGTGTGCATTTAAATTAGGAGTTGATTGGAATTGCCATGATTAAGTGATCCATTGATTGTAAAATGATTCTTAGGTGAATTAAACATCATCTAGATCATTCCCAAACAAATCCCAAAGAAAAACAAATCAAAATGAATAAAATAAACAAATGGTCATTTGGGCCATTTTAACTACCATGCCTATTTTGGCTATTCCTAGAACTCAAAACCTAACAGAAACAAATGTGGATCTTTGCACCCCTTGCTAGTACAAGTAGTGATGTACCAAGGCCCACTTTGTTTCACCCCAAAACCTTTCAAACACTAAATTTAAATGACATTTGAAAATTGAATCTAGTGTAGGTATCTAGATCACACATTAAAAAACCACTCAAATGAACTCCATTTTCAAATCCCAAGCAACCACAAATGCTTAAGCATGTGACAAACAACTCCACCAAAAACCAGCCCAAAATTCAAATAAAACTTTCATGCGGCCGTTGTGTCGAATAGGTGGTAGGCAAGATTTCTTTGCCTAACTTATACTATTTGTAGATCAATGCATTGTTGAGTTTTTAGCCCTCATTTGGTTTCCCTGTTCCCCCTAAGTCCAACCAAGTCCTCACCGGCCTACCCCTTAGCCACAGCAGCAGCGGAGCGCTGCCACATTTTGGTCACCGCCGGCCAAACATGGGCAAAGCGCCATAGACAACGCCGCGCCCTTCCAGCACGACCAGTACCTCCGCCTAACCCTACCGCACCTCCCTGCCCCTTCCCAAAAGCCTAGCCAGGCCCTGGACCACTCCCCAGCCTCACCGCCCATTCTCTCTGCGTGCAGCCAGAGCGCGCCAGAGCGCCCTCACCACCAGCACTCCACAGACCGCCCCTCGACCCAATACCATGCACGCCGCTCCGCCTCGACCCTAGCAACCCGCCAGACACGCTCGTGCGCCACTGCATGACCCACAGTCGCAGAGCGCCCGCGTCGAGCATCGCCTCTGTCTCCCAGAGCACGGGACGCTCCTGACCAAACGCCACCGCTCCTAGTTGCGCATTTAAGCCGTAGAGCACCACCAGGAGGCAGGCCACTGTCCCCTACCTCCAGCCACGACGATAGCACGCTATACAGCCCTCGCCGGAGTCGCCAGCCCATCCCGTTCGGTCGCTTTGTCGACCTATAAAAGGAGGCCACCCTAGCATAAACTCCTCACACCATCTCACTCCCCTCTCTCCGCTGATCCTTCCACCCCATTCTCGGAGCAAGGCGGGCCGCCGTTCACCGGAATTTCACCGGAGCTTGCCGCAGTAGAGGAGGAGAGGCGCCGTTAACTATGACCACCCCAGGAGCCACCGCGACCACTCCTAGAACCGCCACCGTCTACCAGCTCGATCGCCCCCATCGCCACGTCTAACTGGAGCCCTGGTAAGCCCCCACGTACCCCCACCGAGACGCTAGGGTTAGCTCTCGCCGGCGACCTATTCGCCGGGGACGGCGATCCTCCGCCGTTGATCCATCTTTTAATCGTAGCGCTGAGAGTGCCCCGTACCGCTTCGGGTTTGATGTGCCGCTGACCTGCGAGACCCCCCTGTCAATTGTCATCCGCGCCGCGGAGCGCCACTGGGCCGGCCCGTTAGTTTTCCCGTGCGACCCAGTTAGTTCAAATATGGATTTTTCTATTTAAGTTTGAACTCACTTCTGTCCCTTAGTTCAAAAATCAATTCAAGAAGATCTACTAAACCAAATTGAGTGATTCAAATTTTGTTAGAAAGCTACTGAAAGATCTATCCAAGCCTGTTGGATTTAAATCATTTAGAGTTAGAGATCTCTCCTAGTAAAAATAACAAGACAGAAGCATTTGCACATTCAAACATTTTTATAAAATCAACCATAATAGCTTTTGAGTTGATTCCAACTCTCAAAAATCACATTTAACCATACCTATCTGAATATGTAATAATATTAGGGTTTACATGCAGTGACTTTGGACTAGTACCAAAATAATGCTATATAGGCATTTCTAGTCACTTTAAATCATTAAATATTAAACTTAGACTTATTTAAATGTGATCCAACCTTTAAATCACATTCCCATATGTTAGAATATGTGGTGATGACATGTGTCCATATGATCCCATATTTTAATTGGAGAATATTAAATCCTAGTTATTTTCAATGAGTAGAAATTACTTTTCTGAAATAAAAAGAATGAAGCTAGTTAATAAAACCTTGTAATGCTTGTGATGATAATAGATCATCAAATGTGTGCCTTAGATTGCTAAGTATACTAGTTAAGTATTGTTTGGTGATTATGTACTCCGTATGTATTTATAGACGATAGTACCGACCAAGCTTTCGAGGAGGAGGAGTTGTACCAAGAGGAGGACGAAGAAAACTTCAACCACTGCACTTCACAAGGCAAGCCATCATTAACAATGCAAGCTAACCCTTGAAAGCTAGATAACCTAAGCAAAGGTATTAGGCATGCTTTGGTGATACCATTTGGATTTATACCTAGTCCAAGATTTAATTTCAAGCTTTTACTTTCTTTACTTTACCAAAGTCCCTTACTTGTTGAAGGTAGCATAAAAAGTATAAAACTTGACCTATCTAAATAACCTTAGATGTCATTCTATGGCATGAGATTGATCTTAGCATCCCCACCTTAGTGAACACTCTTAACTTAGTATCTTAGAGCTAAGTCAAAACTTGAGTCACTTTAGATGGGAATACTTGGTGAAAATGAATTGTGAAAACCTTGGAATGATGAGTCATTCTATTGAGATGTTTTGACATGTGTTGAGAAACACAAATGGTTTATGATGATGAAAATGTTGAGGCATGAGCCTTAGCCCTTTTACAAAAACTGATGGTTGGATTCGGATGCGATACCATTCCAATTTTACCGTACAACCACAATACCTGAATTGGGTAAGGCTTAGCCGGAAATTTATATGCATTAGTATTAGTTCCCTCGCGGAAGAGGTTTGAGCTGAGGCTACCTCTCAATGTTGTCCACCTATGCAGTGCCCAAGATGACAGATGGTCATGGTTGGGAGGCCATGCTCATAGGAGAGGTGCTTACACTAGGGTGTGTAAAGGAAAGGTTATGTTTGATTATCTACATACTAAGTATGATGATTCAGGGCTATCCCTAACAGATGTATCGAATCTTGTGGTGAAAGTGTACCACCTCTGTAGAGTGTCAAACTATTCGAATAGCCGCGTCTGTGGTTATGGACAGTTGGAGTGGCCATACTATTTCGTTGTCAGATGTTTTCAAAATGACTTATGAATTGAAGGATGAATCTTGACTTGACCACAACAGGGTTGTGACTATAACACTAGCTTTCCAACTTAAGTGATTCTAGAACTTTATTTTATCTTTCTTTGTTTTAGAACTTAGCTTAGGTTTCAAACATAACTTATTAGTTAAACTTAGCTTTAGCATTTCCCACTAGAACTATACTACTTGTTAGTGGTAGTTTGCGAGTACTTAAAGAGTACTCATGGCCTTGTCCCGGGCTATTCCTATGGCCATACTATGAAGGAGACTACCAAGATGACGGACAACAGGACGGCTATGATAACTAGGAATATCTGCCTTCGTCAGCATTGCATGTGCCCCTGAAGATGGACCCCACCGCTATGCTTATTATTTATTCCGCTGCTTGTTGTACTAAGACTGGATCATGAGATCCTTTATTCGTGTAAGACCTTATATTGGTTTGTAATGGATGATGTACTGTGATATCCAATCTGTTATGTCTTGCAAAAATGGTAATTCTGGGATTGCGATGTATGACATAACAGGCATCTGGGATTAAAAATCCAGGTGTTGACACAAGGTCTATGTACTCCACAAAAATTAACATGCTTATAATAAATAGTACTTTCAGAGGTTTGAGCATGTTTATTGCTATCATTAATAACAATTTCATTTTTCATGCAAGTGTCCTTAAAAGGCTCATGATACATGTCCCTTTTTTCTTTAGGAGCATTAATATGAGAAGCAAAGGCTCTACAACAATCAACAAGAAGGATCCCTCTAAACAAGTATCTAGATAGTCCTTGTAATGTCCTGAAAGCCTCGCATAAAAATTATTAATAACAAGATTACTAGGGAGCTCATGAATGGGACATTTGAGCATTAGTGACTTCAATCTCCCCCATGCTTGGGCAATACTGTCTCCATCATGAGGGTGAAAATTATAAATATAATTCCTATCTTTATGAATTTCATGAGGAGGATAAAATTTAGAGTAAAAGAGAGATTCAAGTTCCTTCCACTCCGAATGGCGAGGATCGTCTAGTAGCTCATACCACTCCCTTGCTTTGCCCTTAAGTGATAAAAGGGAATAGCTTCCTCTTAACTTGGTTCATTGAAATACATGCACACTTGAACAACTCGCATAATTCATGTATAAAGAGTAAATGATCACTATGATGGACAGTTCCATCTCCAAAATAATAGTTATTCATGACACGATCAACAATTTCCATAGGTATTTTAAAAGGGACGCTTTTAGTATGTGGATTTAAAATATCACAAGTATCATTAGAATTACCACATATGGGAGATAAAGTATCATCAGAGCAATTTTTCTCCTTTAAAGCTAGGAACTAAAAAGATCATTTTCATAAAAAATAACTTTCCCAAGCTTAGACATTTCCATAGCATTAGTAACAAAGGTGTTCAAAAAAATCATACTAATAACATTGCTATTAGCATGTAAAGAAAGTTCCATGGATTTTTTAATTTTATTTTCAAACCATTTATGTTCTACCTTAGGAAAAATGCTAAAAAGCTCTCTAATTTTGTTGTTGTTTTCCATTAAGCCTAACTAGTGAAAATAAAAACAAGAAACTAAAAGATATAATTGCATAATCTAAAGGAAATAACTTCGAGCACTCACACACCAGCAACATTACTAGAAGATAGCTTAGTGGCCAGAGGATGTGAGTACCTTTTACCTTACCTCCCTGGCAACGGCGCCGGAAAATAGCTTGATGTCTACGCACGCTTCTATTCTTGTAGACAGTGTTGGGCCTCCAAGTGCAGAGGTTTGTAGAACAACATCAAGTTTCCCTTAAGTGGATCACCCAAGGTTTATCACACTCGGGGAGGAAGTGGTCAAAGGTATCCCTCTCAAGCAAACCTGCAATCAAGATACAAGAAGTCTCTTGTGTCCCCAACACACCCAATACACTTGTCAGGTGTATAGGTGCACTAGTTCGGCGAAGAGATAGTGAAATACAAGTAATATGGGTGATTATAAGTGGTAATTGCAATCTGAAATAAGTGTGGCAGCAAGCAAACATGTAACAGGACTGATTGTAAACGGTGTTTCAATGCTTAGAAACAAGGCCTAGGGATCATACTTTCACTAGTGGACACTCTCATATAAATATCTTCTCTTCATGATGCTACCCTGAACTACTCTCCGGTTGGACGATGTAGGGCTATAACAGCACACCTTAAAGTTCGCATTCCCCATCTAGATAACCCCTCACTATCACCTTGAGTGCTAGATGGTTCCAACAAACACCACAATCTCATAGAGACATCCAACTCAAATTATAATCATGATAAGTATTTATGTAACCTTAGCCAAAGTGCCACACGGTGTGCACACTGTCAACTTCACACACGTGGGGATAAGCAGAGATTATTTAAAGCACTTGAGTAGCAGAATAGATCCTAGATTACAAAGCCCATGATCTCAATAAGATCACGCATAGAGAGAGATGAACACATAGCTACTTGTAGAGCCCTTAGCCTCGAGGGAGAACTACTCCCTCCTTATCATGGTAGTCAGCAACGAAAATGGAGATGGCGGTGGAGTCGATGGAGATGGATCCGGGGGCACTTCCCCGTCCCGGCAGGGTGCCAGAACAGAGACTTCTGTCCCCCGAATATCCTCTTCGGTGGCGGTGGCAGTGGCGCTGCAGAACTTTTCGTGGGAATCTGATCTGGTTCTTAGGGTTTTCGTCCCGGGGGGAATATATAGGCGAAGAGGCGATGCCAGAGGTGGGCCAGGGTGGCCACACCACCTGGTGGCACGGCTAGGGGTGACCCGCGCCACCCTAGGGTGTGCCTGCCCCCTGGCTCCCCTCCGTCTCCCCTTTGGACTCCGTGTCATGTCGGGAAAAATAGGAACTTTGGCTTTTGTTTCGTCCAATTCTGAGAATATTTCTTTTCTGGCTTTTCTGAAACCAAAAACAGCAGAAAATAGGCAACTGGCACTACGACATCTTGTTAATAGGTTAGTTCCATAAAATGTATAAAAATACCTCAAAGTGTAAACAAAACATAAGAAAGTTCATATAAAACAAGCATGGAGCATCAAAAATTATAGATACGTTCACAACGTATCACATCACTATGCATATCATTAGTTCTCTTTCTTCTATGGATGAGACTAGTAGGTTATTGCTATAAGCGGTTGCAGAGGCAATAGCAATTATGGATGCACTGCCCACTTATAATTTATCTTGCTCTAACAAGTACATGCATACTTTATTTCTATCTTTTATTTCCATCAGATGTTTTGCACAGCTACAGGTGAAACCGAATGCCCTAGGCCATCTCTCTCCATCATCGACAACAACAAAAAATACGCAAGCTATTGGTCCGGTAAAACACAAAAGGGATTCTAAAACTCCCGAAGGTCCGTTAAAGTAACTTCACGATGCATTCGCTTCTCGAGGATTCAATAACCTAGGTCTACTAGGGAAAAAGAAGCTACACTACATCCATAATCCGGATTGAAGGTATCAACATGGGTGCACCAAAGTATCCACATGCACTTTGATGACCCACAAGTATAGGGGGTGTATCGCAGTGTTTTCGGTAAGTAAGAGTGTCAAACCCAACGAGGAGCAAAAGGTGCTGTCTAGTGGTATGGATCAGGAATTCTCTGCAAATACTTACCAAACGGATTTTTTAGGGATTTTTGATAATGCAAGCAAATAAATTACGAGTAAATAAAAGACAATAAGAATAGATGCAGCAAGTGGCCCAATCCTTTATTCATCAAAGGACCAGCCGGTTGTATTACTTAAGATTACCAAACGTTCTCAAGGACACACGGGAATTCTGTCAAGTGCTTTCGCTTCATATAGTTGATTAATCTTCTTTAGCTTGCTAAGTG
Organism: Avena sativa; assembly: GCA_916181665.1. Classification (NCBI taxonomy): domain Eukaryota; kingdom Viridiplantae; phylum Streptophyta; class Magnoliopsida; order Poales; family Poaceae; genus Avena; species Avena sativa. Next base: position 461,086,307 of record OV702297.1, on the reverse strand, counting down.
TTGTGTGGGTGAACCTGTGCTAATGTACCGACCTTCCTAGGACTAATACATACTTGTGATTATACCCCTTGCAAACATCCGTAAGTACAAGAAAGTAATTAAGGTAGAAACCTAACCACGCCTTTAAACTCTAAGACCCTGACGTCCCTTGTGCAATGGTTTCCTAACGGTGGTTCAGGTTTCTGTCACTCCAGCAAACCCTACGATTAGTAGCCAAATACACAATGCATTCCCCTAGGCCCATATAGGTGAAGTGTCATGTAGTCGACGTTTACATGACACCACTAGAAGAAGTACACCACAACTTAAATATCAAACTGTTGAATCTTTCTCAACACAATTACACTACTAACCACATGACTTCTCCCATGTCCTCAAGAACAAAATGAACTACTCACAAGACATCATATGGATCATGATCAGAGATGGAATAATGATGTATAACAATCTAAACATAAACGATAATTCAACGGTTCACTCAATAGCATCAACTACAAGGAGTAATCAACACCGGAAAAGTTTCCCCTAAGAACTATGTAAGATTCAACCCAATTGTTACAGCGATATGGAGATGGTGATGAGGGTGCTGGTGGTGATGATGATCCCGGTGAAGTCCAGCTTGATGGTGGTGTTGATGGCGACGATCTCCCCTCTCCGGGAAGGAATTCTCCTAGCAGAAATCTGTCTGCCGGAGAGATCTTTCTCTCTCGGTGTTTTCCGCCCCGCAGAGGCGGCGGAATATTTCTATGGTCGCTCCCCTGGTATTAGGGTTCCGTGGAGATAATATACGCTAGAGGGGAGAGCTGGAGGTGGGCCAGGGCGGCCACACCACCTGTTGGCGCGACCCAGGGTGGCCCGCTCCAGGGGGTGGTGTGGGCCCCCTGTGGCCCATCTCCACTCCTCCTTCTGGAAGTCTTCGTCTTCTGGAAAAATAGGATTTTCCATATATTTTCCCGGATTTTTTGATCTTCGCGAATTTTGCCTCCAAACAGCACCTTTTCCATCAAATCCCGACTGCAGCGGTCCATGCTCTAAAAGTCATCAACCATGCAAAAACAGATAAAATAGCTTAAGTATTATCTCTTAATATGAAATATATCAATGAATAACAGTAAATTATGATATAGAATAGTGATGCAAAATGGACGTATCAACTCCCCCCAAGCTTAGACTTCGCTTGTCCCCAAGCGAAACTGAGCTCAATAAACATGGCCTCGGGTTTATGGAGTGAAGAGTCGATAAAAGGAATACAGACAAGAAGCATCACATTCATCAATACATAGATCATAATAGAAGACAAATCACTATTATATAACTTAACTTGCAATAAGTAAACGAAACACAATAAAGATACATAAAGTAAATCATAATTGGTAATGGCAAACTTAGCTCTTGGTCGAAGAATAGTTGACAATTTGCTGGAGTTCACAAATAACTGATTTTCAATGATAGCTTTCAAAGTGGTAAACACCAAGATAAGAGCAATGTGAAAAACAAGGAACATAAGAAACATGATTGGATAAATCATCATATGAATGAATGAAACACAACAACTCAAAATACTTGCTGAGATAGAAGGGAATAGGTTTACTGACTCAACTAAAAAGTAAAAGAAAGGCCCTTCGCAGAGGGAAGCAGGGATTTCAAGTTTCATAAAGAGCTTCCAAAAATTATGATACTTATTAGCTTTCATCTCTCATTGCCCCTATCATATGCATCTTTAGGTGATTAAGGTTAAAGTGATCAAATATGAGGATATGCTTGACAAGTTGTAAATTGAAAATCTCATGTCCCATGAATACGAGGGTCGCTCCTCATGCTACTCAAGTTTAGTCACCGGTAAGTTCTTGTCATAGTAAGCACATGTGTATCATGGAGAACCGCCAACGGGGTACCCCTTGCCCGATGATACGAAAGAATCCCCATATCAAAATGACAAGGCAAGCAGACAACGAGCATCTCAGCAATCTTCTTATTTACCATGGGAATATGGTGCTTTTTTCTCTCTTTCCTCTTTTCTCATCTCTTTTTTTCTTTTTCTCAATCTCTATCTCTTTTTTATAAGAAGAATGCTTCATAGATGCTTGTTATGGTTACGCTACAGGTTTCCACCATGACAGCATGGATTAGACCAGCGGCCCATGCGTTTCTCTAACACACATGCATAACTCCATGGACTTACAAGCTCCCCTTTCATTTCACACCGACGACATCCATAGACAAAAGAACATGATATCAACTAGGTACAAAGTACCGGTGCAATGTTGAAAGCGTTCCCGTTGACAGCATGGTTCTGCTAATTCACAACTTACAAAGCGCAAGCATATACGCAACGTAGATGGGCACAATGGTTCAAGTTTATTAAGTGCAAGAAACTAAAGTGTGTCATCAAGTTCGTGAGAGCTTTAATCACTAATTTTCACATAACAAGTTTAATTTGGAAGGTAGATAAGAACAATAATTTACTTGGAATAGCAGTAGGGCTAATAGGTAGGTATGGTGGACACAAATGGCATAGGTTTTGGTTTAAGGAATGGATGCACGAGAAGAATTCCCTCTCAGTACAGGTTTTTGGCTAGCAAGGCTGGGTAGCAAGTATAACAGTTGAAGCAAACAAACAAACATACAAGTGATAAAAGAAAACATGTAATCTTCCTTGGAAGCACAAAAGATCTTAACCAGAGAATACTAAACTTATGAGGAAATCAAGAAAGAAAGATGATGAAATTATATTTCTTTAAGAGCACTTCTATCTTTTTCATTCAATTCTCAAAAATAGTGTTGCTACTGACCGAGCCAGGTTTTCCAAAACCAACTAAATTAACTCAATGATCCCAAAGTGATACCAATACTAACAACAAGATCAATCTATAACCACGAATTGAAAACTAAAATAAGGTATGCAAAAGAGTAAATGATAGAACTTCTCATTAATATTCCATAATGGCAACTCACACCAAGGGATACATATCTAACGAGAGAGGGGACACTTCCAAAATGCAAACCATCCTATATGATAACTTCTCTATTCATGATATGACTCTACTAAAAAGGTAAAAAGATAGAAGATAGTGATGTGATACCGCGGCACTCCCCCAAGCTTGGAACAAACCAAGGGGATGCCAAACCTGATGACGAATTACTTCTTCGGTGGTGGTGGTATCCCCTCGATGATCTCTTTGATCAGTTTCCCCAAGTCCTCAATCTCAAAGGTGAGATTACGAATAAGCTACGAGTTTTGCTCAATGCGGCTCATGATCATGTCAGGTTGCGAATTCTAGCTCTTGCGATTCTTTCCCCACTCTTCCTCCTTGAAGTCTTATTTTCCTGCATGGCCAGAACGAGGCAAATCCCAATTGGAGGGTAATTTCTCCTTGGGCATATTCTAGTATTGATGCTCATGGATAAGGGTATGGAAAGGATTCTTGGCGCGTGGGGGAAGTGACCAGGGATCTGAACAGTGATGAGGAGGCTTCCCTCCAATTGACATAGTCCTGGCAGGGTTTGCCACCACTCCAATGCTTGCAATGGTAGTGCCGGTGTGCTTTGCCTCCTCTTCATCTTCACTCTTGATCTCCTTCTCCTGCCTAGGGTCTTGGAGATCTTCCTCCATAGGCTCCTTTCCTTTATCCTTGGCGGACACCATTGTGCTTCTAAACTTTCAAGAATAGTTCCTGGCAGAAAAAGATCGAAACAAAAACACGACGAGAACGCGATATACGAACATCGGGGGATCCGTGGGATTATATATTATGAAGTTTTACAACAAATGGAAGGTACTATGAGAAAACGGGTTGGAGACAGAGTCCGAGGTGGCCACACCACCTGGTGGAGCGGACAGGGGGGGGCCCGCACCACAAGGTGGTGTGAGCCACCCTGGCTCCATTTTCATCCCTCTTTCTCTTCGTAGCTTTCCTTATTGGCAAAAAACTGCAAAAATATAACTCGGCGGATCTTTCGTGGAACTTTTCTTCCCAGAATTGTTACCTATTTGAAAACGGACTCTATAGGTCTCTGAATTTGGTATTTAGTAGATTCTTCCGGAGTCACCACTTGAATAACATCAATATCTTCATCTTCATACACTTATTGCTTGAGTCATGAAACCTTTCACTTCCTTATTACACCATTTCCTCCACTAACCTGGAAATTTCTTTCACACAAAACTTCACACAGTTCTCATTAGCAACATTAGTATAAGTGAAGTGATAAAACCTTTTGAGTCCAATTTCAACTGAAAACCATCAAAACATAAGTTACTGTAGCAACTCCTTCTGAAAAACCAAAAAGAATTCAAAAAGGAAATCGATCAAAGAAGCAAATGCAAAAGTGGCAAAATCTGTCAAAACAGACCAGCAGGTAAAGATCAATTTTTTCGAAAATCTTCTATTGCTCAAATCAAAAAGTTCAAAACTAACTAAAGTTAAATAACAACCTGAGGCAGAAGCACAAAACATTACAGCTCAATCCGACGTACAGAGATCTCTCACGAATTTTTACGGTGAAACACAAAAATCTGTTTCGGGACAGCATCTCCCCCAAATCTTACTTCTCTCTCATTAGAGGTTGATCTTGACACAAAAACCGAACAAAAAGGATAAGGAGCGGTTATTACCAATGTAATAACTTCCAAGACTCAAAGAAACAAAAACAAACTGAAAGCAAAAATAAATTGGGTTGTCTCCCAAAAATCTCTTTCTTTATAGCCATTAAGATGGGCATGATAATTTTGATGATGCTCACTTAGGAATATGAATTGAAGTGAAAGAGAGCATTTAAGAAGCAAAAATACACGCGTTTAAGTCTAACCCACTTCCTATGCAAGGGAATTTTGTAAACGAACAAGTTGTTGACACTAGAGGGTGCTAGCATAGGAAGGCAAAAGAAGTGCAACATAAAAACTTTCAGCATAAAACGGGGAAACTTGATATTATTGAGATACATAAGAACACTTTTCCCTCTCTCATAGTAACTTTCAGTATCATGCGTAAACTTAAAAATATAACTATCACAAGGACCATTGTAACGATGATCACTTATTCTAACAGAAAACACAGGAATACTAGTTCTTATGATACTACTCTGTGAAACAATATTAGAGGTATCCTTACAAGGATAGTGTGTCCCTCTTCTTCATATTTAGTGACAAAGTCTTTCACATTTGCTATTATAGGTTCATCATCCATTTGTTTATCGGGTTCAACAACTTTATTTGTACTTTCATTAACCATACTAGCTATCATAGAATGTTCCTTTATCTTAACTGGGAAAGACATTTTCTCAATGTAAGGTTCGGGTAAAGCATGATTAGCAGTATAAACTTCAGTATTTCTTGCAGGAACACTCTTAGAAATATCTTTATCAGGTTCATGATACTTATTCCACTTCTTTTTAGGCACTTCAATGTAGGAAGCAAAAGCCTTAAAATAAGTTGCAATAGCTTGAGAGTCCAGACCATAAGCATTTTTAATATTTTGAAAGTCATCAGTTCCCATAAAAGATTCAATGCATTCATAATCATAATTTATACCTGACTTTCTACCTTTGTCATTCTTCCAAGCTTCAGCATTGTCTTGAATACGGTCCAGAAGATCCCATTTAGCTTCTTCTTCCATGCGAGTGAATGATCCAGCACAAGAAGCATCCAATAAATCCTTATCATGAAGAGAAAGCCTTGCATAAAAGTTATTGAAAATAATATTGTTGGGGAGCTCATGAATGGGACATTTGAGCATTAATAACTTTAATCTCCCCCAAGCTTGAGCTGTACTCTCTTCATCAAGAGGCCAAAAGTTGTATATTTGATTCCGATCTTTATAAATCTCACTAGGAGGATAAAACTTTGAATAAAACAGAGGTACTATTTCCTCCCATTCAAGAGCTTGACCATTCTTCAGCAGCTTATACCATTCCTCAGCTCTTCCTTTCAGTGACGATGAGAATACTTTTTCTTAACTTGATCTATAGTAATACCTGCACACTTGAACAACCCGCATAATTCGTGTATAAAGAGTAAATGATCACCGGGATGGACAGTTCCATCCCCAACATAGTAGTTATCCATAACACGATCAATAATTCTTGTAGGTATTTTAAAAGTATCATTCTCAGCAGGTGGTGGTTCATCTACTACCTTAGCAGTGGTAGTAGCATTACGAAATAAGAAACTCAACGAATTATCCATATTGAAAATAAAGCAACTAACAGAAGTAAACAATACTCACAGTAGAAGTTTCCTTTACCAGTTCCACTCTCCAATAGCGCTTCACTCCCTAGAAACGGCGCTAGAAAATAGTCTTGATGACCCACAAGTATAGGGGTGTATCGCAGTATTTTTGATAAGTAAGAGTGTCGAATCCAACGAGGAGCAGAAGGTGCTGGCTAGTGGTATGGGTCAGGAATTCTCTGCAAATACTTAGCAAACGGATTTTTAGGGTTTTTTGATAATGCAAGTAAATAAAGTACGAGTAAATAAAAGACAATAAGGATAGATGCATCAAGTGGCCTAGTCCTTTATTTAGCAAAGGACAAGCCGGTTGTATTACTGAAGATGACCAAACATTCTCGAGGACACACGGAATTCTGTCAAGTGCTTTCGCTTCATATAGTTGATTAATCATCTTTAGCTTGCTAAGTGTTGTGTGGGTGAACCTATGCTAATGTACCGACCTTCCTAGGACTAATACATACTTGTGATTATACCCCTTGCAAACATCCAAAGTACAAGAAAGTAATTAAGGTAGAAACCTAACCAGAGCTTTAAACTCTAAGACCCTGACATCCCTTGTGCAATGGTTTCCTAACGGGGGTTCAGGTTTTTATCACTCTTTCAACCCCTATGATTAGTAGCCAAATACACAATGCATTCCCCTAGGCCCATATATGTGAAGTGTCATGTAGTCGACGTTCACATGACACCACTAGAAGAAGTACACCACAACTTAAATATCAAACTATTGAATCTTTCTCAACACAATTCCACTACTAACAACATGACTTCTCCCATGTCCTCAAGAACAAAATGAACTACTCACAAGACATCATATGGATCATGATCAGAGATGGAATAATGATGTATAACAATCTGAACATAAACGATAATTCAACGGTTCACTCAATAGCATCAACTACAAGGAGTAATCAACACCGGGAAAGTTTCCCCTAAGAACTATGAAAGATTCAACCCAATTGTTACAGCGATATGGAGATGGTGATGAGGGTGCTGGTGGTGATGATGGTGATGATGATCCCGATGAAGTCCAGCTTGATGGTGGTGTTGATGGCGACGATCTCCCCTCTCCGGGAAGGAATTCCCCTGGCAGAAATCTGTCTGCCGGAGAGATCTTTCTCTCTCGGTGTTTTTCACCTCGCAGAGGTGGCAGTATCTTTCTGTGGTTGCTCCCCTAGTATTAGGGTTCTGTGGAGATAATATACGCTAGAGGGGAGAGATGGAGGTGGGCCAGGGCGGCCACACCACCTAGTGGCGGGGCCTAGGGTGGCCCACGCTAGGGGGTGGTGTGGGCCCCATGTGGCCCATCTCCACTCCTCCTTCTGGAAGTCTTCATCTTATGGAAAAAATAGGATTTTACATATATTTTCCCGGATTTTCTGATCTTCGCGAATTTTGCCTCCAAACAGCACCTTTTCCATCAGAATCCTGACTGCAGCGGTCCCTGCTCCAAAAGTCATCAACCATGCAAAAACAGATGAAATAACATAAGTATCATCTCTTCATATGAAATATATCAATGAATAACAGTAAATTATGATATAGAATAGGGATGCAAAATGGACGTATCACACTTCAACCCTTGTTGTCAGATCTGGTATGTGAGAGATCATGAACATACACCCAATGGTATATCGACGGGGCTTCAGACATGACATTTCCCAGACCCAGAGCAAGTACATGGGGGCCACCCCACTACGCTACATGCAACAAAGTCGAACGGCTCTGAGATGGACCCAGGGTTTGTGCCAATGGTTGTAAATGACTGGGAACCCGAAAGTGTGACTGGGCTTGTCGATACCACGAAAACATTCCACATTTGTTCCTAAACAGTATAGGCGCTCCACGCGCAATAGTAAATAAAGCAGTAAAGCATGGAGTAAGTACATGATAGTAATAACGCCCCAAACTAGTTTGTGGCCCCCGGTACAGTACTTTGAAATCAGTTAGTAAGCCGATGGGGGTGCCCACACACCCCACCTATGGTTAGCGCACTCGATCTCGGAACATGTGTCAAGAACTCGGGTCCTAGGTGGACACAAGTGGGCGGGTAAAAACCAAATAACATCTATTACCCACCGGTGCCTCTGCATTATATCTATTTCTAGCTTTTTAATTAACAAGTTATAACGGAAGTCATGATCATCTCCACCATTAAGCATGTGGCAACCTCCCAACAACTGTAGAACATCTACTATGCGCATCAACACCCGAGCAAGCAACTACAACTCGCAAGGCCAACTATCTATCAAAAAACATGCAATAGGAGGTGTCCAAGGCTATATAGAGGTTGTAAGGAGTATAAATGGTACATGAACTAAAGCATCGATAACAAGGATAGCAATAGATCAACGGGAGGAAGTAAAGACTATAAACACAAAATAGGTAGAAAGGGGGAGAATGCTCGCCTGGCAAACACTGTAGAATATACATCCGAAGAATGGTCGAATCTCGCATTAACTCAACGTCCTAATCCGTGAAAAAGCAAAGCACTAAAAGAAACACCGAATGCACTATTTAATACTACTACAGAAGATCCGACATGTTCTTGATAGGATGCATGGCAAAGATGCAATGCAACTAGGCAATATTAAGCGGAATTGAAGTTCAGACAATCAATTAGATGGTTCATGTTGTTTATATACCCCGCGATTGAAATGTTTTATTAACAAGACGAAACATGGCATCGGTTCGCTACACAAATTTAAATAAATCCAATATAAGACTAGAATAACCCGCATATGTGCTCCATATTTAATTATTAGGTGAGTCACCAAAATACCCTCAAATGACAAAATAGTGCAAGCATGAAAAGTTTAATATGCAACAAGATATATCATTTATAAAAATAGGGTCTCGGAAAAAGGGCCACACACAGGGTATCGGCGATCTTGGGGTTTAGCGAGGGGAGGGGGTCGATGGGATCGGTCTTCAGGGGCTCGACCATCAGATCCATGAAGGAGGACTCGTGGTCTTCAGGTCTGCCCTTCGGTTTCGAGGTTGGGGTTTGGGGCCTTGGCGTCCGTGAAGGGGACCTTGGCATTCCGCGGTCTTCGGTTCCGTGTGGTAGATCTTGGCATCCGGGAATCTTTAGGCCTCGGCCATCGGATCCGGCAACAGGGCTTCGAGTCCGGGATGTGGATCTTGGATCCGATAACGGTGGTCATCGAGTGGCATCGGCAATAGACGAACCTGATGTATCTTGTCGCTAGTTGATATTGGCGGGTACACAGGCAACTCTCTCAAGGATTACAGCACCAGGACTCTCGGCTGCGAAAACATGACACAGGGGAAACCGAGCACACACAAGCATCAGGACAAACACGATGGTGGCAACCTGGCATGAAGGAGAGATGTGTCATGGCAGAGAGGGTCGCAAATCTTGAGGACGCGACGTTGGGGGCCTACAGAGCAGCACGGGGTGGCAGGGGACGCGAGGGAGAGCGCCGAGGAGGACGAGCGGCGTCCCTAGCATCAGCGCGTACTACATGGCCGGGGGAAGAGACACGATGACCGGCTCGAGGAAGAGGGGGCGCCATGGCGGCGGCTGAAAACGATAGAGGTGGCATCTCGGAAGTGAAGGACGCGTCCGGGGACAGGCGGCATCCACTGCTGGGCCATAGGAGGCGCACGATGGCTCCTGCAGGTGGAGGAAGACGATGCAGGGGCGGCGGTAGGAGCGAGGTCGAGGAGGTGGGGTCGCAGGGAGAGGTGACGGTGGCCGGAGGGCTCGGTGATGCACGGCGTCGCAAGCTCCGCTCAGGAAGGCATGGTGAGCAGTGAGGCTAAGCTCGGTGGGCTCGGGGCGGGGCGGCCGACGGAGAGGGAAGGGCGGCGCAAAGAGCTCAGTCGGGGACGATGAGGGTGTGCGGGCAGCGGCAGTTGTGGGATCGAGAGGGGGAGAAGAACAAGAGAGTCAGGGCTCGTCGGGTTAGGGAAGGTAGGCGCGGGCGTCGTGGGGTAGGTCCGGGCAGCGGGGTTGGTGGTGTTGTCGGTCAAGGGATGTGCGGGGATGGTTGGTGTGGGCGGGGTTGGTGGCGTTGTTGGTCAACGGATGTGCGGGGATGGTTGGTGTGGGGCCGCGTGGTTCTAGCGTGTAGCGTACGCGGGGTAGGTAGCGTGGGCAGTACGGTGCACAGGTCTGTGCGGAAACATGTACACGGGGCGTGTAGCACATCGTGGCAGCGTGTTGTGTGCGTGCGGTTGGTGTGTGGTGTTGCATGTGTGCGTGCGTTCTGTTGGGGTGGTGGCGGCAGGGTGTGGCCGGGGGTGAGGTTGCAGGTGTGGGGCTAGGGTTTGGTTAGAACAGGGTTTGGACGGGCTGGGTAGTAGGTAGTCTGGCCCGGTTGGGCATCTGGTGTGGTTGGGCATCTAGCCTGACCTACTGGACTGCCTCCCCGGGGCGAGACTATTTATTTTAAAAATTGTTTGATTTATTTTAATAATCAACTTATAATTAGTTTAGATAAACAAAATAATCTGGAGGACCGAGGTTTTACATTTGAAATAAAGAGGGAGGCAAATAGAAAACAAGGATAGGCTTTTAGAAAATAGTTTTACGCAAATAATATGAATGTAGACATGAAGATGCTTAAATACAATGTGGCATAATGCCATGAGCATGTAGTCATGATGATGTACAAAATTAAAACAACACGCGATTTTCTAGTACTGGTTTTACCAGGGTGCTACACAAAAAAGCGATGATGGGCTCTGACTCCGTCAAATGGCTAGAAGCCATAAAATTCATGATAGTTCCATACACAAGAAACCAAGTTACTAAACTAGGAAGATTCTCTGAAAGGCATGAAGCCTATTAGCCGTATTTAGATCTATAAAAAAGCAGATATGGATGTTTCACATCTATGAAATAGTCGACATGTCGAAAAAGAGTTTACGACAATGATCAAAGAGTTGATTACGACAAGATTCGATCATTCGTAGCGATATTTACTCTAGACGGTTTAGTGTAGCAACCACTACATATGTTCTATATGCTAGTTTAATAAACAAAACAATGTTCTACTAATAGACTGGTTACCCAGGACGTGTATATGACATGATCCGAAGGGTTTTGTTAAATCAAAGGATGCTAAAAAAGGCATACAAACTTCAATGGTTGAAGTAAGCATCACGGAGTTGGAATCTTCACCATGATGAAATTCTTAAAAGGTTTAATTTTATTGGAGACGATGAAGATGCTTGTATTTGCAAGAAATTAAGTGGGAGAGCTGAGCCATATTTCTAATATATTATGTATAATATATATTGTTGATTGGAAATGATGTATCTTTTATTGACACAACTTAGGGATTTCATTAAAATTAGATTTAAATGAAAATTTTAGGCAAAACCAGAATATTCGACATCAATGTCTATGTAGATAGATTGAGATGATTATATGGTTGTGCCGAAGTACGTACGTGAAATATTGAATGGATTTTAATATGAAAACGACGAGAAAGGTTCTTGCCGCTGGAAGAGGTTGAAACAAGATTCAAGTGTTTCAACACTTGGAGAGTGAAACCACATGAATGATTTGATCAATCATGAATGTCATGATATGTATATATCCAGATATATCCTATGCTCTAAATGTTATGAGCATATACCAGAGTGATTTATAAGATAAATACTAGACAATAGTAGGATATCCTTATGTGCTTTGGAAGTACTAAGAATATATTATGTAGAAGTGACAAATAGTTCTTTGTAAAGTGTTACACTAATACTAGTTTACAGTTTAGTGTAAAGTGTTACATTAATACTATTTTTTGTCACAAGATACAAATTAAGATTATCACAATTCAGGCTATGGGTTAAGGTGGCATAATTTGATGGAAGAAAGTTTCATGATAGATTTGGATGAGTTCCAAAAGGTTAAGTATTATGACGGATACTACAATGAAAGGCTAATAAGACTGCTCTAGTAGCATCATAGGAAGGCATTTGTGTCAAGAAGCTTGTTAATCAAACTAGGTGTAGTTTTAAGGAGGATAATATCATAAAAATGTATTGTACGACAATAGTATCAACATGTTTTAAACCCCAAAAAACTAAGGTCTCACCAAAAGACCAAATTTATACAATACCATCTCATTTGAGAATGAGTGACGCGTAGATACACAAAGACATGCAAATACACACAAACCTGAAAGTGACAAATCTAGAGATTAGGGTTACCATAAGCAATGCATACGTACAGTACCAGCCATATGTGTTTATATGGCAAGTTTCAACTAGATTATTGTCTCTAGTGCAAGTGGCAGACTAAAGGGAATATGACAGAGATATAATAATAAAGTGGTTATTATATTGTTCCATGTTTATGATAAATGTTTATTCCTTATTCTATAATTGTGTTAACTATAAACGTTAATACATGTGTGTTTAATAAACAAAGAAAAGGTTCCTAGTATTGCCTCTCATTACACTAGCTTGTTGATTAATAGATGATCAAGGTTTCCTGATCATGAACTTTGGATGTTGTTAATAACAAGGTCATGTCATTGGAGAATGATGTTGTTAATCACAGTAGATTTAGCAATACGATCATGTCTCCAAAGTTTATATTGCTATATCACTCTAAGTAACACTAATCTTTAGAATATGAGATCGCGTCGATCACTAACACTGGAAGAGTACTTTGATTCTATCAAACGTCACACCGTAACAGGGTGAATATAAAGATGTCATTAGATACTTAGAAAGTGTTAGTTCAGGCTCGTGGATTAAGACTGAGATTTGTCCATCCCGATTACGGAGAGATATACTCAAGGCCCGCTCGGTGATATCACATTGACACAGCTTGCAAGCATGTGATTGGATCACTGACAATGTGTATATCATGGAAACGAGAAAAGAGTACTTCTCGCTAACGCGATCGAAGTAGGTATGGATGATACCAAATGATCAGATCTCGGACAAGTAAAATACCACGAGATAAAAGGAATTGGTTACTACGAAAAAGGTTCACACGATCACTAGTTCATCGTTGAGTAAGTGGGAGTCGTTATGGATCTCCAGATCCCACTGATGATTATTGATCGAAGAGAGTCTCGATCATGTCCACTTAGTTCACAAACCATAGGGTGACACACTTAAGGCTTGTCGATGCATTTGCGTGGATATGGCACACAAGAAAAAATACTAGACAATGCAGAAACTATTTTGACAAAACTGCCGGAATAGTTTCGGTATATCGAACATTGCAAGAGAATAAATTATTAATGTGTTTATTAAATGAAGTACTCATTAAATGAAGTGTTCATTAAATTGAGTGGCATTAAACCAAGTGAATTAAAGTGCTTTAATGGAAATACCTTTGATTTTTGAGTGGAGAATTAATAGGAGAAATTCACCTTTGATTATTTGTGAGTGGAGACTCCGCTAGTAATCAAGAGGGAAGAGGTGGGGGCACCCTCTTGGCCACCGGACATGGGATGGGGCTGCCCCCTCCCCCTATAAAAGGAGGTGGTGGAGACCTCCTCTCTCACACTCATCGCATCCCCTCTCATATGCCCTTTGGTTGACATTTTCTCCCCCTTGCTAGCTTGTCCATTGTCACGAGTACGACGCTTAGGCGAAGCCCTTCTCAAGATCTTCTCCACCACCACTACCATGTCGTAGTGCCGCTGGAGTTCTCAAGGATCCACTACTTTTGCTGCCCCACTGGAGCAAGGGACGGAGGTCGTCGTCACGCCGAATGTGTGACCGACTACGGATGCGCTGCCCGTTTGTGGCGCTGATCGTCATCGCGTCCTTGAGAAAGGTCGAGTACATTCTACACCAGTCATGTTTGTTTGCGGGAACATCATCCCGCTTTCGGTCTTCGAGGCTGAGTCCTTTCGAAACCGTTACAAGTATCGCCTAGATTTGATCTTGGTAGTTGCAATCGTAGGAATTTTTTGTTTTCCATGCAACGAACCCATCAAAGAGATCTACGTCGTGGTTGTATCGATAGAATGATCGGAGAATCCTAGGCCGGGCGGTGGCGGCAGAAAGCTTCACCGGCGGCAGTAGATGGGTCGAAGGGAGGGGCCTGATACTATATTAAATTCGTGGGTGGAACGATACCTCTTTCAAGCGTACCGGTTGTGTGTTATATAGCAATGAAGGCCCCATTGTGTGGCTTGTACGGAGATTGGTATACATATACGATTGGAGTACTACACTATATCGTGTACGTATCATATTACATGTCTAATAGGCAGGAGCCGGAAGATGGCCATAGGTGTGCTGTTGAGGATGGAGATCTATTGCTATATGCGGGGATTGGAGATGGTGTAACGTGTCGGGATCTATTATATACTAAAAGCAATATAAGGGTGTTATTCGAGGCACCACGTTGATCCACATCATGCAAATTATATAAACTGTTAGATTTATACTTTGTGGCTATGATTTAACCGGAGTCGTGTATTACGTAACATATTAGACGTGACAAGCCGCTTCAAGTCCGTGTCAAAGTAATAAGAGTCACCGGTTCAGGTCCGTGTAAGGTCATAAGCAGCCGTGTATAAGATTACATCAATAAAAAAAATACGTGTATAGACATTGTCAAAGAAAAAATTCACTGATCCGTAAGCTAGCTACATCTAGCTTCGTTAACAAATGATCAGCCCATAATCGATCAGCTAGCTAAGTGTACATCGACTTGGTGGCTAGCAAAATCAAAAGCAAATCGCCATCTCATAACTAGCTTAGTACAAAATCGATTGATACGTACTCCCTTCTCCGTTTTAAAATATAAGTTGTTTTAGCTTTGTAAATAGAGTGTATCTAGACTTCTTTTAGTGTTTAGGTTTTCTAGTGTGTAGGTTTATCTAGACATGGAGTGAACCTAAACACTAAAAGGAGTCTAGATACACTCCTTTCATAAAACTAAAAATCTTATATTTTAAAACGGAGGGAGTATATGAAAAAATAACTCCCTCCGACCCAAATTAGTTGACTTAAATTTGTCAAGATACGGATCTATCTAATACTAAATCATGTCTAGATACAATCGAATTTAGAGAAATCTAAGTCAACCAATTTAGATCGAAGGTAGTATAAAATTGATTGATACGTACATAACAGGAGTTCTATTGACAACCTGCCAAAGATAAAAAAGAGGCTCTAAGATTAGACTGATTTATCTGTACATACATACCTATATCATATAACCAAATACATATAAAATTAAAAATGTAAATTTTATATTTTAAATAAACTCGAAGGTGTTGAATATGTGATTAATATCAGAGAATAGGACCTAAATCGTCGGATACACGGTGATCGCAGGGACACAATCCTTGCAAGATAGACGGTCCAACACCTCTATCGCAAAATCACATAACTACCGCGATTTTTTTTTTTGAAAAGACTAAGCCATGATAACCACCTGTTCCATGAACTGCTGCTGGATAGACGTTGATCCATGTGAAGATATCATGAATTAAACAAAAGCCAATACACATTTATTCTAGACCACACATTGTTAACCACTAGGAAATTGTCGCAAAAAATAGACTAACAAAACATAAATAAACAACAGTCTAAAGATTGATTAGTGATTCCCTCATCTTCTGGAGCCTTTATCAATTGTTCAAAGTCAGTTAAATTGGAGGAGATTGAAACAATAATTTTAAAAAGTGTACTTATAAGGTTTCGAGGCGAAACTAATCTCATAGTCAAAGAAGTGGCTAGGCTCCTTTCTATATGAGACATGTGGTCGTACATCTTATTTTTTACGAGAGAAGGCATAAAACTTTCACACTAACATAAGAAAAATAACATCTTCAAAATCTTCAATGCAAGTACAAACTCATGAAAACATATGTTGGTTAATGGTCGTTATAGTCACATACTCGAGGCAATGATTATTCCTATAGAAAATTGCGAAAAGTCTCCCGGTTCAATCTTCCATGATAGTAAATACTCGTATTTATCAATTATATAATCAAAGCACAATATTCCCTCCTTGCCACAATATAGTGCATGTAAAAATTTTAAAAGTCAAACATCATCAACTTTGACCAAGTTTATTGAGAAAAATATATATATCTATAATACCAAATATACACCATATAAAAATATATATCATGATGGATCTAATGGTATTGAGTTGGTATTATAGATGTTTGTATCTTTTCCTACATACTTGGTCAAACTTGACATCGTTGGACTTTTTAAAATTCTTATATGCACTACATTTTGGCATGGAGGGAGTACAAATATAATGGTGAGATATACCGACCCATATATATATTTATCATTGCACATAAACATATAATTATAAATGTATCATCATACTTTTAACTATCCATATCACAGAGGTAGAATACTTTACAATAAGATGACAAAAAAGTACAAAATGATAGATGAAGAGACATGCTAGAAGTTCTCGGAGAAGAAAAATATATGTGTCAATGAAACAGACCCTATTTATTAATAAATAAATAAATAAATTCATAAGTGTGTGTAAGCAAGATCAAACCAATATCTTATGATAATTTTATTTAAACAAATCACCATCAATAACAAATCAAAGTCAATAGATCATTGTAGTTTCACCTGAAACTAATATGTGTTTCATAAATATTTCTACGGTTTATCAAGTTTTTCAATAGTTTATAAACTCTTGAGAAGCCAAACATATCATAGTTTACTAAAATGTCAGATATAAACATCTACCGAGGATAATATGTATAAGTCGAACGATTAAAACTGAAAAAGCATTAGATCAGCTCAAAATTTGTGCAATCCGTTATGGTATATATATATATATATATATATATATATATATATATAGGAAAAATACTTCTTACTCCTGGGTGTAACTACACCCACGTCTCATATACTGCTTTACGGAAGTATTTGTAATACTTTATCTGTTTGAGGATGTTTATATATTATATCTAAGATACTTCCAAGCAAGTTAGGTGAAAAAATTGCAAATGCACCCATAGTTTTCAGTATATATGTAAAATACCGTCATATTTGTACGTACAAAAGGAGTATGCAAATAAAAATTACATACTACCCAAAAAATAGTATATATACTACCTAAATATTCTTATATACTTCATACTACCTCTATATAGTCTCCAGTATGATAGATACTGTCTAAATTACGTGAAACACACGTGGGTGTAACTACACCTGAGTGTAGTATAAATATGTCCTATATATATATATATATATATATATATAGAAACTCTATTCAGCATCCAGGGTGCAGAATAGTTATTCTGCACCCCACATATTTTTATGTTCTCACACTCAGAAATATATGTTTTGTATAGTAATACTTATGTTCATATTCAACACAAACGTAAAAAAATTGACATAAAAATACATTTTATGAGTCATTATAGTGTAAAAAACATAGAAAATACGTATTTTATGTCGTATTTTTATACGGCATGTAAACAATTTTTTTACGACATGTCTAAATTTTCTTATGTTCTTCTTGACTTGCGAGGTAACAGAAAATTTACGTGACGTAAAAATCATTTACGATTTAAAAGATAGAGGGTGGGTGAAGAATAACTATTCTACACCCGGATGTCAAATAGCGCCACTATATATATATATATATATATATATAGGAAAAATACTTCTTACTCCTTGGTGTAACTACACACGTCTTATATACTACCTTACGGAAGTATTTGTAATACTTTATCTGTTTGAGTATGTTCATATACTATATCTAAGATACTTTCAAACAAGTTAGGTGAAAAAATTGCAAATACACCCATAGTTTACACTATATATGTAAAATACCGTCATATTTGTACGTACAAAAGGAGTATATGAATAAAAATTACATACTACCAAAAAAGTAGTATATATACTGCCCAAATATTCGTATATACTTCATACCACCCATATATAGTCTCCAGTATGATAGATACTGCCTAAATAATATGAAACACACGTGGGTGTAACTACACCCGGGTGTAGTATGAATATGTCATATATATATATATATATAAGAAAAATACTTCTTACTCCCGGGTGTAACTACACCCATGTCTCATATACTGCCTTACGGAAGTATTTGTAATACTTTATCTGTTTGAATATGTTCATATACTATACCTAAGATACTTCCAAACAAGTTAGGTGAAAAAATTGCAAATACACCCATAGTTTTTAGTATATATGTAAAATACCGTCATATGTGTACGTATAAAAGGAGTATATGAATAAAAATTACATACTACCAAGAAAATAGTATACATGCTGCTCAAATATTCTTGTATACTTCATACTACCCATATATAGTCTCATGTATGATAGATACTGCCTAAATTACGTGAAACACATATGGGTGTAACTACACCCGGATGTAGTATAAATATGTCCTATATATATATAAGAATAAGTGTGATTTGAGTTATGTAACTGCATTTGAGCTCTAGGACATGGTCAACCATAACCCATTGGCACGATTATAGTAACAAAAAAATAGTGGTGGTGAGTTAAAGATGTGCTGGAGGTGGAGAATTTGGTCGGTTATTAAGCATAAAATGATTGCTTGAGGTAGAGCAAGGATACCACTACATAAGTATACATCGTAACAAATCAGGTTTTCATCAAGATATTTCAGTGATAATATGTTCTTCAGAATACAAAATATATATGCTACAATTTTAATCAAGATCATTTCAAAGTAGTTGTAGAATTTTAAATCATAGGAATTTCCTATGGACCAGGATTGGTTTCCTTTGAGGATTATAAATCTTAGGAAGTATTTTTATAAATCACCATCAACTGGAAGTAAATTTGTTTTCAGTACAACAATTCAAAAATTATATATGTTCAATTAGTTCTTATGGTTTTCCAATGATGTACATGATTAAATAAAATATTTCATAAATTGAAAGTTTGCAAGGAAGTTTATGGAATAGTATGTTAAACTACGTTGTCCATGAAAGTGTAGTCATGTTACATGAAAATACAATTATAAGTGAGTGAGATCGCTTAATGACTTGATTTGAATAGTATGGTTGATATGAATAGAGTTAAAAATAGTTAAACATAATATTGCATCCATTGGGAAATAAAAGAATACCATTGTTATTGGTATGGATAATATATTTTTGTAACCTTACAAAATAAAGTAATGTCGATAAATTTGAGATACAGAGTATATCCTTAGGACATGGTCAACCATAACCCATTGGCATGATTGGAGTAAAAAAAACATAGTGGTATTAAGTTAAAGATGTGCATGGAGGTGGACAATCCATGGTCGGTTATTAAGCATAAAGTGATTGCTTGAGGTAGATCAGGGATACCACTACATAAGTATATACAATAACAAATTATGCTTTCATCAAGAGATTTCAGTGATATGTGCTTCAGAATACAGTATATACATTACAATTTTAATCAACATAATTTCAAAGTAGTTGTAGAATTTTAAATCTTAGGAATTTCCTATGAATCATGATTGGTTTACTTTGAGGGTTATAAATCTTAGAAAGTATTTTTATAAATCACCATCAACTGGAAGTAAATTTGTTTTCAGTACAAAAATTTGAAAATTTTATGTGTTGAATTAGTTCTTATGGTTTTCCAATGATGTACATGATTAAATAAAATATTTCATAAATTAAAAGTTTGCGAGGAAGTTTATGGATTAATATGTTAAACTATGTTGTCCATGAAAGTGTAGTCATGTTACATGAAAATAAAATTACAAGTGAGTGAGAGAGATTAATGACTTGGTTAAATAGTATGTTTGATACGAAGAGAGTTAAAATATTTAAACATAATATTGCATCCATTCGAAAATAAAAGAATACCATTGTGATTGGTATGCATAATATATTTTTGTAACCTTACAAAATAAAGTAATATCGATAAATTTGAGATAAAAAAGTGTATCCTTATTTCTGTAATAATATAAGTAATGGTCCAATTGTATATTGTAGACTCGCCATTTCTAGGGCGTTGTGTATTCCAAAAAAAACATGAGAATGTTGTGTATTTTTATGATAGATGAAGGGAAGAAAGGTAGAAATATGAGCTAAATGTAGAACTAGAATTATAAATATTTAGTTGATCTATATATTAATGAGGATAAACAATTTTTATGACAAATCAAGAGACGACAAATGTTTAGCCTTATTAGTAAAATTATATTATTTGTTCCATAGGAATGGTCTAATCATCATGAGATCATTCCTCAAGTAAACCCAAATTATTTAACAATCTGAAAATTAGCTCTACATATTGATCTAACATCACATAAAAACTACAAGCTAGCTCACGGTTTAAACTCCAGTGTATACACCCAATTAATCTGATGCACAAATTTCATGTATGTTCATTAATGTATTGTTTTTGAAATATCATAATAATCTTTCACCTTGAAATTAAATATGAATAAAGATATCTTACGCATGTGATATCTATTTAGCATATATAATTGTTGGCAATATAATGTATTACTTTCAATCCCATAATATTAAGTCCATGAATTTATTAAGGTGCTTTCTCACCAATTTTCACACACTAAACATGATACTCTTCTATAAAAAATAATTAAAGATGATGCCCTCGCAATTGCGAGGGCCACCATGCTAGTTGTGGGGAAAGGGAGAAGAGTAAATTGCATCCACCATGCCGTACATTGCATGGAAGCCCATGCTATGGGCAGCAGCCAACACCGGAAGCACATGACATCACTCCCAAACATCGCCCATATTGTCACATCAAAAAGAGAACACTAGGGTTTCCCCAGCAGCGAGCCAACTATTTAGGGATAGAAGATGTGTTGGTTCCAAATGAATGGTCAACGTACGCTAGCTATAGATGCACATATGCAAGCCGTATTATCAGGTTTCACATACCACACGCAAACTGCTCCGCCTCTAGATTTGGACCCAATTAATGGATCAAGGTTCCTTCATGGCGAACCGCCTATATAAACCCTACCAGCCCGCTGAGACCCTTCACAACAACGCAAACGCAAATGCAAATGGCTGTCTCTACCGGTAGCGCCACTGCCTTCCTCTTCCTCTCACTAGCGTGTTTTGCTACACTTCTCCCTTCATCAGCCAACGCGCGGCATTTCCCTCGTAACGGTGGCAGCACCCGTGCCATCAAGGGCGCCGTCGGCATCAAGTTCTCCTGGCCGTTCTCGAGGCACAGTAGTGCTGGTAGCGGCCATGGCTCGGGCGACGGCCACGGGTTCGGCTGGACCGTGTCACGCAACGGGTCTGACACGAGGATCGGGTTCGGCGGTGGCATCGGTGGCGGCGTCGGGAGAACCCGCGACGGCGACGGGAGCAGTGCCGGCGGTGGAGTCGGCGTCGGCGTCGGCGTCGACGTCGGGAAGGGCGGGATCGACGTGGGCGTGGGCGTCGGGGGAGGCGGCGCCGTGAGCGAGCACGACGACAGCCTCGACGTAGGTCTTGGCGGCGGAGCGGGCATAGGGTTCCATATCGGCCGAGGAGGTGTCAGCGTCACGGTGACGCGCGGTACTGGTGGAGGTGGAGGTGACGGCGGCAATGAAGGTGCTTCGGGCGGAGGAACCGGGGTTGGACGCTCAGGCAACGCTGTGGGCACCGGCCAGGGTTCCGGAAACGCGAGCGGCAGCACGGGGAGTGGCGGCGGGGGTGGATCCGGCTCCGCGCCAGGAGCAACCGCTGGCGGTGGCGGCGGCGGCATGGGTGGTAGCAGCGGCCACCCGTGAGCGGAAGATGTGGTTTCGCGCATGCATGTTAGCTGATTCACGTAGCTAGGAAGCAAGCGAACGAGCCATGACGACTTGGTTCATTCATGTGACAGATCTGTAGTGTGTAAGCTTGTATCGGTAACGTGTGGAAATTGTAGGTGGATCGGCATTCAGCAGGAGTATGAACCAAGCTACATTGTGTTCAAGTGTTGACGAATAATTCTACTGGTGTGCAGAGATGATTCTTCCAAGTTCGTCGTTAGTTACTACTCCTCCTACATCTCTGTTTTGACGGCATGCATGCATGTGTGAAGCGGGAGCGAGGCAGAATTTGCTCTGGGGGGAAGGCGCGCGGGCATACAGTATGGACCTGATTAGTATTTTAACCCGAGAAACTGATCCCCAGGATTAAGGTCCGGGAATTGAGAAGTGCAGGGGAAGCGAGCGGCACCTTGGATCTAGCGGCCTTTCCGTTTGGCATACTTGGAGAGCACATCAACCAATTCACTGCGCTACTTTGTAGCCTGTGCCATGTGAATCATTCTCGATTCCGTTTTACGGTCTGGTGAGTATGCGGTGTTACAAATCAGACAGGCGATCCAGGCAAGATTATTATCTCGCGTACGTAGCACTGCCCATCACCTCTGGATGAATTGGTTGCACCAAAAGCTATCTTTAATCCATTTACATGCAAATGCAACATGGCCGGGGGCACTTTGAACTCTTCAATCATTCTGGTGCTTGAGAGCTTTCTGGCTGGAGCACAACGCCAGGGTTTTTGATAAAATTGGAGACTTGCAGTTATGCCAAGCACATACACGGGTCTATTATGAATGCGAATGATCAGAGGCTCCACTCTGCTGCCAAACACATACTCCGGAGTTACCGTGTAATAAGTCAGTATGACAGGGATTTGGATGTCGCGGATCCGTTAACAAAGCCTTTTACACGAGCAAAGCATGAACATCAGGATGCTATATTAGTGTTAGATTCTTACCAAATGTGAAGTAATTTATTTGTACTCTAGTGTAAGTAGAAGACTGTTAAAGATATGCCTTAGAGGCACATAATAAAGATGTTTCATTGTTATATCTCATATGTTCATAATAGTTTTGTACCATGCTACAACTGTGTTAAGCGGAAACATTAATACATGTGTGGTATGTAAACAAACCAAGTTCCTATTAACTTCTAGTCAACTAGCTCGTTGATCAGCTGATGATCGAGGTTTTTCGATCATGGATATTTATGTCAATTGACAATAGGGTCATGTCATTGGATAAATGATGTGATGGACACACACCCAACCATAGTATTGCAATGAGATCCATTCACAAATTTTCAGCATTGCGATATCTAGTAAAACATAGTAGCCCATTACTTTTACTGTGAGATCATATTTAATCACTAGCACTTGAGGCTGCTTTGACTACATCAACTATCACACCGCCATAACAGGGTGATCATAAAGGTGTCTATCAGGTATTCCAAAGGGGTAGGTTGAGGCGTATGCATCGAGATTAAGATTTGCCTATCCGAGTGACAAATAGATACCCTGAACCCACTCGGTGAGATTACATCGATGAAGCTTACAAGCATGTGACTAGGTCACGGGAATGAGTAAATATGTTTGTCCGTAACATGATCGAACTAGGTATGAAGATACCAAAGATCATATCTTGGACAAACTAGGCATCAAAGAGCAAAGAGAGTAAGACTCAGCGTTTAAGGTTCAATAAATCAAGGAATTCGTGGAATGCATGGGGACCATCATGGGTTTTCAGATCCTGTTGTTGGTCATTGATAGGAGAGTTGTCTCGATCATATCTACGTATCCCCAGACCGTAAGGGTGACACACTTAAGGGTGGACACGCTTAGGGTTGATCCGAGATTGTAAGAGAATAGAGAAAGAAAGAACCAAAAATATTCCGGGAGAATCCTAAGTTGTTTGGAGGGGTTCGAATGGTGTTTCGAAGTGAGAGGAATAAAATAAAGTGTATTTAATATAACTAAATTAATTATTAAATATATGTTTTTAATTAATTAAAAGGGGCAGCCTAGCTACATGGGCCCTCCTAGAGGGAAGGGCCCAGGAGAGGGCCAGCCGCCCATGGGGCATGGCCGCCGGCCAAGGAGGCCAAGGCGCGCGCAGGTGGGGCCCACCCCACCATCAGCCGGCCAAGGAGGGCCATGGCGCGTAGATGGGTCCCACCACACCGCCAGCTGCTTCCTCCTCCTCCTCCCTTTAGTCCTACCTCGGGACTTCCTTGGTGGTGGTGCTCCCCTTCCACCTATATAAAGCGAGGAGGTCTCTCCTCCTCATTCATCCCATTGGCTTTTTGCCTTCTCTCTCCCTCTCTCTCTCATGTGTGTGTTCCCCCATTTGAAACGTGCATAACGAGATAGAGATTTCTCCACCATACGCACATCATCGTTCCATTGGAATCGGTCTGGATCTTCTTCTTCCGCTACTTCACTGGACCGGAGCTCGGGAGACGCCTCTACATCGAACATGTATAAAACTTCGGAGGCACAACCAATTGTGGTGCTCATTGCTTGGACGCCAACTCGGCCTTGAGGTCGGCTACGCCGTTCGACTACATCGGCAATGTTTGAACAGGAACATGATCCCGCTTTCGGTCTTCAAGGGTATGAACATTGAATCCCTCTTGTTACTTTACATCTACATATATAGATATTGGATATGTTGTTCTTGTCATTAGGAAAATTTTGTTTTCTGCTACGGAACCCTACACACCTCTACCACTCTCCCTTTGTCCTCTATTCATTGCCCTTTCTGTCGTCCCCTCCCATCCCTCTCTCTTTCCTGATGTGACATGTCATGGCATGGTCAAGAAGCTGGAAGCAAAAAAGATGAGTTGAACGTTGCTTGCATGACTACGACAATAGACGTGAAGTGGGTCTGACATGGAGATGGATCAGGCATGACAGTAGAGCATGGAGATGCATCCTGCGAGGCTAGAGAGCATTGGCGAGAGAGGCACAGGGGAACGTGACACGGGAAACAAAGCTCTGCACCTCTAGAGCCTGGTGAATGTGTCGTCCATCCTCTCTAAAGGGTAACTGTAATTCTGACTCTTTCAATTAGCCACTCTACTCCCATGGTAATAGCGATGATGTGTGTTGATAACCGTTGGACGTCCGCCGCATCTGTATTCCTATTGAAGGTTCGACACTGGTGTGAAACTGAAACCTTGCTCGACGTTAGAATTGCAGTTAGCATGTGGTAGACCTAACTCATGTGACTTGTACACGGCATTTGGTAATTTCGTGATTAGCTAGAATGAAGAATTCATACCTAAGTATTACAACAAAAATTCTTGGAATTTCTATGACATAGGACAGTCAAGGCCCTGGCCATGATGTTGGGTAAACATATGGGGACTAGGATTGTGCTAATATATATCCATATTGTTAATAAATAGATTAGGGAAGATACTATCATCAATAATTTTGGACCATCTGCAAGGCAAACAACTCAACCTACCATAACAGAGTAGCCTCTCCTCGCGGTACTGAGCGCAACCGCCCAGCTTCTCCTTGAGCATGATACCTTGTCAAGCGAGCACTAAGACATAGAAATGGGGGGCACTGAGGATGATTTTTTGTTCGGAGACGATGATGATGAGGAAGCATATATCCAGATTCCTAATAACATGGAAAGTATGGAATACTTGGTTGACCCGAACTTTGAGCCTAGCTATGGACTGATGAGGAAGAGGGTGATGAAGATGTTTAAATGGGATGCAGATATGATGATGAAGATGAGGACAGGCTACTGATACACTTTGACAGGAACAACCATAAAATTGATGACAATATTGTCTTTGAGACTGTGGAGGACTAGCGATACACAGTTGCCACCTTCGCAATAAAAGTTGGGTTTAATTATATCATCCAAAAGAGTGACTAGAAATTATTTAGGATGCATTCTAGGGAACGTAAGGTGTGTAGTGGAGGCTGCATGCATCCCTAGTGAGTGATGGACACCTATTTTAGGATCCAATGGCTAACTTTTGATTCATTTTTGTAGATTTAATATTTTGATATATATCTTTGTGTGTGTGTTTTGATTATTAAATTATTGTCAAATGCAGATCAAGGTAAACACAAAGAAACACATCTACCTTAATGCTTATTTATCCACTACAACAAAGTGGATTGCTGCTACTCTACTTGATTGGATGAGGCAAGATCAAGCCATTGGACCTTCTAAACTCAGGTTGAAGATTGGTGATAAGTTTAAAGTTTTTTATTCCTTACCATGGAGTTTTTGATGGGAGGGAGATGGCTTTGGACTTTATTTAGGAAAATGGAATGACAATTTCCACATGTTGTACAATTTCAAAGGATATGTAGAAAATGCATCACATGGTATTGTTGTTGATATTGATTATGAGGTAGTGACACAAAGACAAAATAGCTCAAGAGGGGAAAAGTATATGCTGGCAGATAAGAAATGCTTCAGGAGATGTTTTGTCTGCCTGAAGGCATGCTAGACGGGGTTTCTAGAGGGATATAGGCCATACTTGGAAATAGATACAACTTCTTTAATATGAAAGTTTAGGGTATAGCTTTCACAAATTGTGATATAGATGCCGATAATTGCATTTTCCCGTTTCTTATGATGTTCTTGAGGGT
This sequence comes from Avena sativa, assembly GCA_916181665.1. Taxonomy (NCBI): domain Eukaryota; kingdom Viridiplantae; phylum Streptophyta; class Magnoliopsida; order Poales; family Poaceae; genus Avena; species Avena sativa. Next base: position 461,059,736 of record OV702297.1, on the reverse strand, counting down.
GAATCTAACAAAAGTTGGACATGGTTCATGGAGAGACTAAGTGCAGTAATTGTTCACCCTGAAGGCTTGGTGATACATATTGATACATGCAAGGGGCTAGAGAATGTTTTTGATTCTATATTTCTTAGGGTTGAGCATAGAGAATGCATACGACACCTCGCTGCTAACTTCACAAACAAGTTCAAAGCAGAGACCTTTGAAGAGTGCATCAGCATACACATGCACTCTAAGAAGACATGCTACTTACATGCAGAACATGTATAAAGTGCCAAGATGAAAGAATACCTTGAAGTACATCACAACAAATTATGGTCTAGAAGCAAGTTTGGTGAGTTAAGAAAAGTGAATTATGTTTGCAACAATTTGGCTAAGAGTTTCAATTCTAAGATTAGGATCATTAAATTACTTGGAATTGTTATTTTTCTAGATGCAATAAGACAATGCATAATTGCGAATTTATATTTTAGGAAAAGAATCTATGCAAGAAAAATTGTAACCCTAAAATAGTGCCAAAGGTGGTTTTATTACTTAATGCAAGAACAAGAGCAATGAGGACAATAGAGATAAGGATGATCAGAAGTTCCGATAGATTAGCTGAAGTTTATGCAAAATACAAGCATGGAACTGAAAGGAGGTACCATGTAGACATTACAAACATGACTTATTCTTGTAGGCAGTGGAAAATTAATGGTCTGCCATGTCACCATGTACTGTACTTCATCTTAAATCTGAGAGGAGATGGTGCTCTAATAGAAAATTTTGTTCAATGCAATTTTTTGTGGAATAGTTTGGTGCAACTTATGCAGAAAACATACCACCTATTGAAAACAAAAATGATTGGGAGATTATCGATCCAGGGTTCAAACTTGAACCATCAGTTCTTAGGAGGCCACCTAGAGGCCTAGAAAGCTCAGGATCCAGGCCTGTACTAAAAAGGGCTCAAGGTTAGGATCAACGAAAAGTAAATGAAAATGGTGCGGAGGATTTGGTCATATTAAGAGGTTATGAAAAACCTAGTTCCACATGATCTTGAATATGATGAACCTATCTTTGTTAACATTTGGGAGGCAGAAGTTTAAGCTACTCGTTCATAGAAACGATGCAAAGGTAAAGGAAAGTAGACACGCAAGAATGACAAAGCTAAGGTTGAGGACATTATGGAAATGCAGCACGTTTATGAAGAACGTGTACTGCAACACTATGATGATGTGCAGGACAAAGTTGATGAGTAGCAAGTTGCTAAATAACGAGGCGTGTTGGAAGATAATGTATCGCAGAAGTTGCTGGAGGGGGAAATAAGAAAAAACAAAAGAGGAAGTAGAAGGGAAATAAAAATTACAAAGATGAGGTTGAAGACGTTGTCTAACTGCAGCAAGTTGACGAAGAACGTGTAGTGCAGCAATATGATGATGTGCAAGAAGTGCAGGACGAAGTTGATGAACAACAAGATGCTGAAGAACAAGGGATGTCGGAAGATAATGTATTACGAGAGTTGTTGGAGGAAGGAGAATAAGAAAAACAAGAGGAAGCGGAAGAATAGTTTTATTACCATTTACGTTGCATTTTCTCCCCGTTGATTTACTCTTTAGTATTTATTTTACACACAAAACAATCCTCTTAAAACATTCTTACTTGAGATCAAGGGAATCTTACAACTATTCCTTGATAGATAGTGAGGAGGGGCATTAAGGCCTTAACCAAATAGTCTTCGTGGTTCGATACTCTTACATCAAAAACTAGCTACATTGTGCCTGTGCTCTTGCAGTCATCAAGCTAATTTTTGGCGCCATTGTCGGGGAGCTAAACTCTTTTGGTCTTTGTTCTTAGTTGCTTATTTATTATTTGTTTTACTAAAGTTATTTACTAGTTTCAAGTAAACACCATGACTGTGCTCGGGCATATGAACAAGCTCGACGCAACTGAATACCTAAGGAGGTTCAATAGAGCCTATGTGAAAGAATTCCAAAGTGAAAGCACTGAAAAGATTCGCAGGAGATGATCTTGATGAAGATCTCTATGCTCATTTAAATCATTTTACTGAGATATGTTGGATCATTTTAATTGAAAGGCTATCCTGATGGTGAACTAAAACTTAAATTGTTTAGCCAATATCTAACCAACATTACTCTTGCTTGGCATAAAATTTTCCATGTAGAATCAATAAGTACTTGGGAAAAGATGAAAGGAGAATCCATATCCCGCTTTTACCCCAAGACGAAGTCAGCTGGAGCGATATGAGCCATTACAAACTTCAATAATCGCCAAGGTGTCTACTAACTACAGGAAAAACAATAAATCCCTGTATATTTCATCTTTGTATGATTCTCCTAATGAAGGTAAGATTCAAAACATGTTTAATTTGGCATTTCAATCATCTTTATTTCAATCAACTTCAACTGTTGTTTATGCATTTTGAGCTCGAAGACTAGGAAGAGGAGCAGAAAGAAGCGGGTAGAATAATGTCATTTTTAGATTTTTTTAGTGAATCTGAATTATTGATATGAACTATATTTGAATCTGGTGTACACAACATGTAACTGATGTATGTGGACAGCATTTGTGTTTTGTTTTGAATTTTTTGGATAGTCAAAATTTCTTGCTAGAAATGTAGAAAATGCACCCAAAATCAGGCTAAATTGCCCCACCGAATCCAGCTAATTAGGTTGCACGAAAATCCTGCTCACGGATCGCCCTTAAAAACAAAATCTAAACCATCCATGTGCAGCGCTCCAATAACTCATAATAATTAGTTTGCAGAGTCGTGGGTGGCCTTCTAGAAGACCCGATCCAGTGGCCATAGTTGGCCGCTGGGGTTGTCATCCAATGGCTCAAGCTAGGCATTAGGGTTACACGAGTTTTGCTAGGTTTTCAGGGGGTTTTGATACAGTCTATGGGTTATATGGGTTTTGACCAACATTAAAATGACCACAAGTAATTCAAAGGAAAATGTGTAAGGGTTTCTAAATTTTGAATCCTACGCATTGATCCAGCCTACGACACCTTTGGGCCACCCAAAACCATTTTGTTTGAATTTTGAGACCAATATTTAGGGTATATATAGTTCGAAATTTTGAATTATCCAAGCATTACTCAATAAAAAGTAGTATATAGCTCCACCATGCAAAAAATCCTCATCTTCTAGCAATGGCCATCCAACATGACGTAGCATTCATGAAAAGTACCATGGGCCTTGGACATGCAGAATTCTTGCACCTCCTTTCGAAAAATCTACTTAGTATTCAAAATTTTGGATTCAAAAAATGAAAAATCAAATTTCTTACATAAAATCCCGAAATCCCTAGTTAGAAAGTTGTTTTCAATGCCAATAGGCTCCTCTCGTCCAAGTTTGGGATCATTCCATTGAGGGATGCCATGTGTTTTGGAAGTGAGCATGATAACTAAGATTGAAACCCAAGTTAACTCATACTCAATAGCTATCGGGTAAAGTTTTGCATGTCCGAAGTACCTGGATGTCTTGTTTATGATTTTCCTAGGTAGTACGTCACAAATAAGGACTCCATGTGGAGGTTTTTGTTTTTTATTTCTTCTAAATTTCATTTGGTTTGATTCAAAAAATTGTCGAATTGCCTGCGTGTGCAACCACATATGGGTTTCTAAATTTTGAATCCTACACACTGATCCAGCCTAGGACACCTTTGGTGCACCTCGAAACTATTTTCTTTGAATTTTGAGACCAATATTTAAGGTACATACAGTTCATATTTTGAATTATCGAAGCATTACTCAAGAAAAAAGAAGTACATAGCTCCACCATGAGAAAATGATAATCTCCCTAGAATGGCCATCCAACATGACCTAGCATTGGAGAAAAATGCCACGAGGCCTTAGACATGCGGAATTCTTGCACCTCCTATGGAAAAATCCACTCGGATTTGAAATTTCTAGATAAAAAATGAAAAATCAAGTATTTTCCATAAAACTTGATTGTGGAGCAAAGACAGCCTTGAGATCTTCAATGATCTCAAAATCATTCATCTTATCAAAATGCTTTTGAAGCTCCGGCTCCATGGCATAGACCATTCCACTTTGGATGAGGGAGAAATTATCCGCCTTGGACTGCCAGACATTCTTTTCATCATGGGAGGCGGAATCTGCAAGCTTAGCCGGAAGCTCAGCCTCGATGACATAAGTCGACTTGTAGGGGACTAGGAGGATCCTAAGATTGCAAAACCATGCGGTGAAGTTGGTTCCATCAGTTTTCAGCTTGTCCTTCTCGAGGAAAGTGCTAAGGTTGAAGGTGGGTGGGCGAATGGATCTGCAAAGTGTTTAGACCATGTTGATAATAATGAGTTCAAGTTTTAATTATACTATCATACTTAAAACAAAAATAACTCCCACTCAAACGAACATCCCTCCACTCGTTTAGTGATCACATGATCCCAATCCTCTGCACCTCCCCCGATCATCACGGCCATGAGTGCAGCATCAAAGGTAGACATTCCCTAATGTCAATCACATCAACCATGTGACTAATGCTCAACCTTTCGGTCTCTTGTATTCCGAGGCCATGTCTACACATGCTAGGCACGCCAGTTCTAATTTGTGTGTATTTGTAGTGCAACATGGCTTACACCCACTGTATACGAACGTAGATATGTCTGACACCCGATCGTCATGTCCTGCCTCATACTGAAGAACTTTCTTGGTGGTGCACACATAAGGGGAATACGATAACTGGAATACTGTGAGGGATTATCTTACTATGCTACCGTTATATAATTATACTAGCATAATAAGTAATACTTCATGAAGTAAAGTGTTATGACGTGGTTATAGCATCTTGATCATCATCAATAGCTTCAATGAGAGTTTCACAAACTTGTCATTGCCATGTCTCAACACATGCCCTTATGCAACAATAAAGATAGACGTCTCTATATTATCTATTGCAAGTTTTACGCGGCTTTAGGGCTTTGGCGGTAGAACCCCTTCCCACCTACGAATATGGAGCCACAATATGGAGCCGCACATTCAACCATATAAACCTCCAACATCACGACTATAAAAACTACCATCTAAACACAATATTGGTAATAATGTCTATCCGGAAAAGCCAACAGAGTCTAAGTGATAAACTTCCGCATATTGTGAAACCATTTATGACAAGAATGACTCCTATCAATCAGTATCAAAGTTCTAAAATATTGGTGAGGATTTTGTGAAATGTGAGGTGATAATTGTGAAGGTGCTACTCCCAGAACTCCCCATGCATGACGTCCTCAGGGTTTACCTAAAAACATGAAAGCAACAAGGGTGAGTACAAAGACTCAACAAGTTCACAAACAAATAGTAACTTCACATAAAACCAAACACTATGACGAAATTAAACAACAATCATCCATTAGAGCATAATAGTATGCCCTACATGCCTATATGCTCATCTCATCTCTTCTCATCGTGAATACCGGTATCGCTCGAGTGGGTACCCGTCAGCATCCACTCGCTCCAACTTGTAGAGGGTGCCTCCAAAGTGGGTCGCAACCCATCTATGGAAGTCGCATTGTGGCCACCAAAGCAGGTCACATTGTCATCATTATCATCATGGTATGCATACATGCATAATATGCACATGCCATCATCATATTTATCATTTTCCTCAAGAACATATCATAAGCATTAAGTAAAACAGAGTGAAGAGAGATATGCAAAGTTCACTATCCGGCATGAACTTGCCTCAACCGCGGGGCACGAACCGTGCATTGTAGTACTCCGAACCGGAAGGACCGACACCTGTTACAGAACATATGCCACACTCATTACATTTCATCACTTCAAAAGCATACAAGCTAATCATACCATCGCTCCTACACACAGTTAACCCGCAAAAGCATTCTTGCTATTTATTGCACAATATTCATGGAACGACCTCTAATGCTATAGAAATGACAGCTGGTCAAAAGGGTAACTATTACTGATTAGTTGACATTGCCTTTTCCTTTTATTTATTCTGTTATCCAACCAAAGTATGTGTTCTTAGCCAGTGTCATATAAAGAAATAAACAAATAGTACAGTGATGTCTAAAAACCCAAGAATTTATATTGACAGTAGAAACATCTTTGTGAGAACATTCCATGACTGAATAGAATCAGACCTAGGTCTAAAAAAGGCACAAAATACATGGCCCACACATGCTTATGACTTACGTAAGCTCCAGGCACAAACTAGAAGGAATTAAGTTATTTCCTAATTTTATATAGCTTTAATCCCACTCTGTGTATTCCTTCAACACTAGAAAGAATACAAAATTAAACAGCCCAAGTGATGATTGATGAATTCCACTATTCCATAGTCAGGTACAGAACAGTTCCCTGATACAATATGGGTGCCCTAAATATTCCCTGAAACTAGACACTCTGACCCTCAATCTCACACCACATATGTGATGGCGAAAAACTCTAATCAAATAAGCTATTCTTTTTATTTATAAGAAGCATAGTAAAACAACACCGAGAGAAATTCTGTACTCTACTGGAGTCTGTACAAAGAGATTTAACAAAATATTTACACCATTATTTTTTAGGGAACCGTACATCTGGTTTTGCTCTTCGTTAGGGTACCAGGACAGGGGTGCACAAAATGTAGCTCAGCAATCCTAGGTAAATAAAATCTTGGCTATCCCATCGTATCCAACTATTGGCTATTACCAACATCTTTGCCAAGAAGAAGAAGAGTAACACGGATAAACGATGGCAAAGTACCTTTGGAGTCGATTGACTGCTGGGCGGCGGCCGCGACCTGTGCTCCAGCGGCAGGAGAGACGATCTAACGGTGGCGATGGCTCACAACAGGAGAACCTGATGGTGGCGGAAAGAGGACAAAAGCGCTGGCAAAATTCTAGGGTAAAACGGTGGTAGCGGCGTCCAACTCGACCTGTATTCGGGACAAAGCGGCGACTGTACAAGTCTAGGCCGAATACGAAAAGTCCAGATCAACCCGTTCCTTTCTTCACTTTGAAGGGATAAAATATGTATGACTAGATATGAGCAACAAACACCACAAAGATCGACCGGTCTTACTTCAACCTGCAGGTCACGAGGTCAAGCACTAGCACACACAGACACACTATTTTTCTTTTCTTTTTTTATTTATTTTAGTTTCTCAAACATTCTATTCCAAAATCAGATTTATATATTCTTAGTGTCCTATTTATAAATAGGAAAAGAAGTTAGAATCAAAATTTGGGGTATTACATTCTTACCCCCTTAAACAGAATTCAACCTCGAATTCATCCTCGTTAACACATAGAACGGAAACATGCATCATGTACCAGCCATTAATAACTCTTCATATTTCTCGCACATGCGAGACTAAAGCTCCCAAGTCGCCTCACGCCTAGGTTTTTTTTGCGACCAAAGAACCTACACGAACTTAGCATCATATGCCGCATCTCTCTCTTGAACTCTTCCAATACAATCATCGGGTGAACCTCAAAGGTTAAATCTTGTTAAATCATAATTTGTTCCACAACAATATGTCATTCTGGATCAAGAAAAGGCTTCCGCGAAATAGATACATGAAGCACATTATGTACATCCTTCATCGACTCGGACCACTCAACTCAAGATGGTGGGCTAGCTTTCCCACTTGTGCCATTGTCATGAAAAATCCCTTATACTTGGACTAAGAGCTTTCCTTCAGCATTAAGCATTATTTCACCTTTAAAAGTAGTTCCTAACCTACTTGAAATTTCACGGTCAAATTCTTGAGATCGGGATAGCTATTTTGTCTCCTATGGACAAAGAACATGTAATGTCTAATCTCATTTAACCTCTTTGTAGTTTGCTCGATCCAATTAGGTCCCAACATTGTCTTCTCGCCGAGGGCATTACGACAAAGTGGAGATCTACACTTTCTCACATATAAAGCCTTGTCAGGTGGCTTGATATTATTATAAGAAAACTCCAGTTGTACACTTGAGTGACCATATACATGTCAATAACAATATCCATGGCTCGTCTCATTTCCATTCCGGAACCTCCAAGGGTTTGCGACATCACAAGCCTCTTATACTTAGGCTTTACTTGCTGACAAACCCCGCAAGAGGGAACATGTTTTGTTGCATCAACCTTCACTCTTTTCCACCAATAAGTCTTTTATTGGTATTCGTCTCTCCAGGATGAACTGGAAATGGTACAATATGACTCCCTTAGAATACCCTCCTTTCCTTCACCTGAGACTTCTATGGCAGAGAAAGACAGGCACGAAACCAAACAACGTCGGTTCAGTCTCATAGTAATCTCTCTAGTTCTACTTTCTAGAATGGGCTCTGTCAGTTGTTGTAGGAGTCAATATTCTTGTTGCACCTATCTCTATCAGATATGGCTAACTAAAGGATGCTTGTGTCTCCTAATGTGCTACACAAGAAAAACCATATGGGGTTCCCATTCCTCCAAAATAAGCAACATGACAATCAGTTGGGGAACGGACTTGCGACTAAGAGCATCTGAAATCCAGCTCACTTTGCCTAGGTTCTATTGCATAGAGAGGCCATAGTCCTTTATTAGTTCTACCCACCGACCTTTCCTCAAGTTGAAATCCTTACGTGTGAAGAGGTATTTGAGACTCTTATGATGAGTGTAAATATCACAAGATTCTCTATGAAGATAATGCCTCCAAATCTTGACTGCAAAGACCACAAGTGTAAGTTATAGATCATGACTAGGATAGTCATGCTCACGTGGTTTTTAAGTCGTCGCTTAGGAGACGCTTAAGCGTTTTTAATCTCCTAGAAGCATACGCAATAGCCTTTCCATCTTGCATGAGCACACGCATGACCAAGAAAGGGCACTTCTAGAAACCAAAAATCACATTTGTTGCATAAACATTATTTCTCAAAGTCTCCAGCACAACCCTCCAATGGCCCTCCATGCGCATCTTATGTCTTCTAATATATGAGGATATCCTCAATGAACACTACCACAAAATCAAAAAGCAATATATATAACATATTGTTCATTGTACTCATAAAGACAGGAAGGGCATTCATTAATTAGTTCAGAATAGAACTCTATATTCATAATGCCCATATCAAGTGGAGAAGGTTTCGAATTTCCTATTCCCTATTCCCGCAAACAAGTTTGATCAAGTCAGATTGGAGATCAATCCTAGAGAACACGGCTCCATTCAATTGGTCTAACAAGTCCTTAATGTGGGGTGGATATTTTCTTGATGATTGCCACATTAAGAACTCGGTAATCCACACACTTTCACAAACTACCATCTCGCTTTGCTATAGGAAAACAAACAAACACATTCCAATGTGATACGATACATCAAAACAAACCCAAGGATATCAGTTCGTCCAATAGCTTATTCAATTCTTCTTGAAATCATCACAACAATCGTCAGGTAGTAGAGATAGGTCGAGTGTCAGGAGCGAGATCAATGCAAAACTCAATGTTCTGCTCTCGAGGGACTTGGAAACAAGCATGGTATCTTTGTGAGGAAACTTTGTCTTTGTCCCTACTGAATCATGAAATCCTTATGAAGAATGTAGATGTTGCCTAATCATTGAATGCTCAACATTCAACTTTAGTATTTATTTTACACACAAAACAACCCTCTTAAAACACTCTTACTTGAGATCAAGGGAATCTTACAACTATTCCTTGATAGATAGTGAGGAGGGGCATTAAGGCCTTAACCAAATAGTCTTCGTAGTTCGATACTCTTACTTCAAAAACTAGCTACATTGTGCCTGTGCTCTTGGAGTCATCAAGCTAATTTTTGGCGCCATTGTCGGGGAGCTAAGCTCTTTTGGTCTTTGTTCTTAGTTGCTTATTTAATATTTGTTTTACTAAAGTTGTTTACTAGTTTCAAGTAAACACCATGACTGCGCTCGGGCATATGAACAAGCTCGACGCAACTGAATACCTAAGGAGGTTCAATAGAGCCTATGTGAAAGAATTCCAAAGTGAAAGCACTGAAAAGATTTGCAGGAGATGATCTTGATGAAGATCTCTATGCTCATTTAAATCATTTTACTGAGATATGTTGGATCATTTTAATTGAAAGGCTATCCTGATGGTGAACTAAAACTTAAATTTTTTAGCCAATATCTAACCAACATTACTCTTGCTTGGCATAAAATTTTCCATGCAGAATCAATAAGTACTTGGGAAAAGATGAAAGGAGAATCCATATCCCGCTTTTACCCCAAGATGAAGTCAGCTGGAGCGATATGAGCCATTACAAACTTCAATAATCGCCCAGGTGTCTGCTAACTATAGGAAAAACAATAAACTCCTGTATATTTCATCTTTGTATAATTCTCCTAATGAAGGTAAGATTCAACACATGTTTAATTTGGCATTTCAATCATCTTTATTTCAATCAACTTCAACTGTTGTTTATGCATTTTGAGCTCGAAGACTAGGAAGAGGAGCAGAAAGAAGCGGGTGGAATAATATCACTTTTAGATTTTTTTTAGTGAATCTGAATTATTGATATGAACTATATTTGAATCTGGTGTACACAACATGTAACTGATGTATGTGGACAGCATTTGTGTTTTTTTAATAGTCTAAATTTCTTGCTAGAAATTTAGAAAGTACACCCAAAATCAGGCTAAATTGCCCCCACCGAATCCAGCTAATTAGGTTGCACGAAAAACCTGCTCACGGATCGCCCTTAAAAACAGAATCTAAACCATCCATGTGCAGCGCTCCAATGACTCATAATAATTAGGTTGCAGAGTCGTGGGTGGCCTTCTAGAAGACCCGATCTAGTGGCCATAGTTGGCCGCTGGGGTTGTCATCCAATGGCTCAAGCTAGGCATTAGGGTTACACGAGTTTTGCTAGGTTTTCAAGGGGTTTTGATACAGTCTATGGGTTATATGGGTTTTGACCAACATTAAAATGACCACAAGTAATTCAAAGGAAAATGTGTAAGGGTTTCTAAATTTTGAATCCTACGCATTGATCCAGCCTAGGACACCTTTGGGCCACCCAAAACCATTTTGTTTGAATTTTGAGACCAATATTTAGGATATATATAGTTCGAAAATTTTCAATTATCCAAGCATTACTCAATAAAAAGTAGTATATAGCTCCACCATGCAAAAAATCCTCATCTCCCAGCAATGGCCATCCAACATGTCATAGCATTCATGAAAAGTACCATGGGCCTTGGACATGCAGAATTCTTGCACCTCCTTTCGAAAAATCTACTTAATACTCAAAATTTTGGATTCAAAAAATGAAAAATCAAATTTCTTACATAAAATCCCGAAATCCCTAGTTAAAAAGTTGTTTTCAATGCCAATAGGCTCCTCTCGTCCAAGTTTGGGATCATTCCATTGAGGGATGCCATGTGTTTTGGTAGTGAGCATGATAACTAAGGTTGAAACCCAAGTTAACTCCTACTCGATAGTCATCGGGTAAAGTTTTGCATGTCCGAAGTACCTGGAGGTCTTGTTTATGATTTTCCTGGATAGTACGTCACAAATAAGGACTCCATGTGGAGGTTTTTGTTTATTTATTTCTTCTAAATTTCATTTGGTTTGATTCAAAAAATTGCCGAATTGCCTGCGTGTGCAACCACATATGGGTTTCTAAATTTTGAATCCTACACACTAATCCAGCCTAGGACACCTTTGGTGCACCTCGAAACTATTTTCTTTGAATTTTGAGACCAATATTTAAGGTACATACAGTTCATATTTTGAATTATCGAAGCATTACTCAAGAAAAAAGAAGTACATAGCTCCACCATGAGAAAATGATAATCTCCCTAGAATGGCCATCCAACATGACCTAGCATTGGAGAAAAATGCCACGAGGCCTTAGACATGCGGAATTCTTGCACCTCCTATGGAAAAATCCACTCGGATTTCAAACTTCTAGATACAAAAAATGAAAAATCAAGTATTTTCCATAAAACCTCCGAAATCCCTAGTTGGAGAAGTTGTTTGCAATTCTGAGAGGCACCTCTCTGTCAAGTTTGGGCTCATTCCATAGAGGGATCCCATGTTTTTGGCAGTGAGCTTGATAACTAGTGTTGAAACCCAAGTTAGCTCCTACTCAATAGCCATCCGGGTGAAGGTTTGCATGTCGAAACAATATGTATGTCTTATTTATGATTTTTCCTAGGTAGTTGGTCACAAATAAAGACTACATGCGGAGGTTTTCATTGTTTTTGATTTGATTCAAAAAATGCCAAATTTGTTGGCGTGCACAACCTCATAAGGGTATCTAAATTTTGAATCCTACACACAGATCTAGCCTAGGACACCTCTAAGGCACCCAAAACCGTTTTTCGTTTGAATTTTTAGACCAATATATAGGGTACCTGCAATTCAAATTTTGAATTATCCCATCATTACTTAAGAAAAAAGCAGTATATATCTCCACCATGAGAAAAATCCTTATCTCTCGGCAATGGTCATCCAACAACATGACCTAGAATTGGAGAAAAATAGCCATGGGGCCTTGGAAATGCAAATTTTTGCACCTACCTTGGAAAAATTAGTCGGAATTCAAATTTCTAGATTTAAAAATGAAAAATAAAGTTTTTCCATAGAACCCCGAAATCCCTAGTTGGATAAGTTGTTTGCAATGCCAAGAGGCACCTCTCTACCAAGTTTGGGCTTGCTCCATCGAGGGATGCCATGTTTTTTGCAGTGAGCATGATAACTAGGGTTGAAACCCATATAAACTCCTACTCGATAGCCATCCGGTGAAAGTTGCATGTTCAGAGTATCTGGATGTCTTGTTTATGATATTTTCTGGGTAATAGATCACAAATAAGGACTCCATACATAGGTTTGCATTTTTATTTTTATTTTTTTTAATTTCATTTGGTTTGATTCACAAAGGCCAAACTTGACGGCGTGCGCAACCGCATAAGGATTTCTATTTTTTAATGCTACACACTGATCTAGCCTAGGACACGTCTGGGCACCCCAAAACCATAATTAGTTAAATTTTGAGACCAATATTTAAGGTACCTATGGTTCAATTTTTTGATACCCAAGCATTATTAAAGTAAAAGGCAATATATTGCTCTACCATGGGAAAATGATAATATCCTAGGAATGGCATCCAATATAGCCTAACATTGGACAAAAATTCCACGCAGACTTAGGCATGTGGAATTCTTGCACCTCCTATGGAAAAATCCACTCACATTTCAAATTTTTGGATTAAAAAAATCAAGTTTTTTGCTTAGAACCCCAAAATTCCTAGTTGGAGAACATGTTTGCAATGACAATTGGCACCTATCTGCCAAGTTTGGGCTCATTCCATTGAGGGATGCCATAAATAGGATGCCATGTTTTTGGTAGTCAGAATGATAACCAGGGTTGAAACCCAAGTTAAATTCTACTCGATATCGTCCATTTGGGTGAAGTTTTGCATATCCAAAATATCTGGATGTCTTGTTTATGATTTTCCTAGGTAGTAGGTCACAGGTAAGGACTCTATGAGCAGATTTTCACTTTTTATTTTTTTGAAATTTATTTGATTCAATTCAGAAAAAGTCAAAACTTGCCAACGTGCGTAACCGCATAATGGTTTTTAAATTTTGAATCCTACGTACTGGTCCAACTTACGGTCCAACTTGCCAACTTACGACACCTCTAGGAAATCTAAAACCATTTTTGTTTGAATTTTGAGACCACTATGTACGGTACCTACGGTTCAAATTTTGAATTATACAAGCAGTAATCAAGAAGAAAAAAGCAGTATATAGCTCCACGATGAGAAAAATACTAATCTCCTAGAAATGTCCATACAACATGACCTAGCATCGGATAAAAATAACCACAAGGCCTTAGAAATGCGAATTCTTGCACCTTCCTTAGAAAAATCCAATCAGAATTCAAATTTCTGGATTAAAAAAATAAAAAATCAAGGTTTTTCCCATAGAACCTCGAAATCCCTAGTTGAAGAAATCGTTTGCAATACCAAGAGGCATCTCTTTGCTAAGTTTGGGCTCATTCCATTGAGGGATGCCATGTGTTTTGGCAGTGAGCATGATAACTAGGGTTGAAACTCATGTTAATTGATGAGTGCATTTTTGAAGCATATTTACCTTATGTTTTTGTATGAGTAGCAGTCGGATTTTGGTATTTTATGATGCTCGCATGCACCTTTTATGCATGTTTCCACATCATCCAAAAATATTGAGGCATTGATGAATATATCACTCTAAGCTATCATATTGCAAGAAAATATGATATTTTTGAAGTAATAAAAGTCATTATTATGATTTACCACGCACCTGGGAGAAAATGCATAACAAAGGGAAGCTACTAGAGTATTAACGAGCGTCGGTACCCCGCCTGTACCATGTGGCGGCCACTTTGTCTCATCAAATACTCACACCATGCAAAGACGAATCTGAGATCCGACATTCAGAGTCACCAGAATACATAGAAACTTCACCTCTGGAAGGGATCTGGAGGGTTGCATAGAGCATCATACTTGCTGCTACATGGATCATCGGAGGCCTAGGAATCATCTCCATCATCATCAACCGTTGCATATTCATAATCATCACCATTCCTATCTCATTTACCCATCTGGTTGTAATCCTAATTATTATTGTGGATTTGCACTTGTTATCATCCATCTACTAGTATTCATTTCATATATCCATGATGATGTTGTTGATTTTCCCCATGAGTGGGTAGTTTATCCTGTCCTTGGGGAGATGGAGAAACCCTAGAAATATTATGATATGAAATAAAGATGATCTATAACTTCAATTCATGATTATGTGTTGGTTTTATCTCTAGATATTATGTGAAGTCGGCCATGTAAAAGTTTCCTTCGGGACTAGAGAGGGCATTACTGTTGGGTATATGGTAGTACGTACGGTGCTAAGTGGCATAACATGATTGCGTGCCTAATCATATGGTCAAGGGGGATAACGAGAGATTGACTAAGCTCATATCAATATCCATGGGGAAACCCTTAATTGTGAGGGATGAGAATGTCTTGCTTACGATCATCGCCATGGTTATTAGGGATGAAATAATAGATAACTTTCTGTGATCATTCATTTATGTAGCTCTTCCCACACATGTCATGAAGGAAGACATAGATTTATCCTAATCATGATTAATATCAATGCTATAGGTGGATCCTGTAATCCCCGAAAACACTTCGCCTTACTATAGTTTTATTACCATTTCCATTGTGTTTGTCTTCTTGTTGATTTACTCTTTAGTATTTACTTTACACACAAAACTGAAGGGTTCCGTAGCAGAAAACAAAAAAATTCTAACTAAGCGAACACTAATACTAGGATCTATATTATGTAGACATAAGTAACGGAAGACAGAGATGGTATTCATACCTTTGAAGATCGAGGCATGCCTTACGCATGAACGCATATATAGATGAAGATGAGCAGCACCACAAGTGTGGCGCCTCCGAAGTTCGTCACACGTCCGGTGTAGGCGACGTCTCCCAGACTCCGATCTAGCCGAGCAGCGGAAGAAGTAGATGCCGGATCGATGATCACACGACGATGGTGTGAAGGTGGAGAACTCACAACCCAATAGGTCCTCTCCAATATTACAGAGAAGTCCTCAATGGATAAGAGAGAGAATGGGAGAATGGAATGATTCCAAAGGGGGAGGGGAGACCCCTATATATAGTGGGAGGGGGGCGCACCACCTAGGGGCCAGGCGGTGTGGGACTAATCCCCACACCCGTAGGCCACCTAGGGGAAGCCTCCGTCCCTAGGTGGGCCCCACTAGGGCGGCCCACTAAGCCCAGGCCGACTGGCCCCCTCTCCATAGGCGCCTTGCCTCTTGGCCCTCCCCTTCGGGTGAGGCCCATTAGCATTGGGATGCCTTTAATAATAAAATAATATATATTTAATATTAGTTCTCCAATTAACACATATTATCTTATTCCTTCACTCCGGAACACCTTGTGGACCCCTTCCGATCTACATCGGATGTTACCCGGAACTATTTCGGTTTCTCTTTCTCTATTTCTCCTACGATACCTCATCTACCCTAAGCGTCGCCACCCTTAAGCATGACATCCTTCGGTTCAGAAACACTCTGGACATGATTGAGACTACTCTCACATCAATGATCAACAGAGGGACCTGGATGGCCATGTGATCCCTGTCCGTTTCATGAATATAATTGCTTGAACCGTGAAATAGTCGTTTCCCATTCTCTTTGTCATTTGATACCTAATTCATCCGAGACTTCATATTCGATATCTCCATACCTTAGTTTGGTCTCGTTACCGATGAACTTGTTTACTCGTTCTCATGTCGTTGCATTCCGTGACCAAGTCACATGCTTGCAAGCTTCATTAATGCAACATCACTGAGATGGCCACATGTATCTATTCGTTACATGGATTTGACAAATCATGGTCTTGATATGTACTCCTCTACGCGTCCCTCTGGAAAACCTGAGTGGCACCTTTTTTTATCACCCTTTTACGAGATGATACTTGATAACCATCAAAGCTTCCTCCATAACGATAATTTGCATTACCTCACAGTCAAAGGACCAGGTCGCGAGGTTTTCTATGTTTATCATCAATGGTGAACTTTGTAACTAGATCTCATTAAGATATAATTGTCGGATGTTTGTCTATCACATCATTCAACTAATATCATGACCTCATTTTCAATTGGCATAAATGCCCATGATCTTAAAACCCAGATCATCCTCATGACCAATGAACTAGTTTGCTAGAGGTAACTAGAGACACGATTTGTTTACATACCACACGTGTATTAACGTTTCGTATTAACACAGTATGAAACGTATTATGAACATATAGGAGATATATCAAACAATACACTTTATTATTTGCCTCTAGGGCATAACTCCTTCAGTCTCCCACTTGCACTAGAGTACAAATAAAACTAGTTTACAATTGGCAGGAACCTAATACTAATAGAATCTCGGTGTTGTTCATGCTGGACTTGTAGGAGAGCTTTAGTCAAAGGATCCGCCACATTCAGATCCGTGTGTACTTTGCAAATCTTGATTTCACCTTCATCAACATTCTGCCGGATGACGTGAAACCTAAGCTTGATGTGTTTGGCTATGGAATGAGTCATCAGTTCCTTTGCGTTTGCAATAGCTCCCGTGTTGTCACAATAGATTGTCACGGGGTCTTGCGCATTTGGAATGACTCCTAGTTTGATGATGAAATTCCTTAGCCAAACAGCTCCATTCGTCGCATCAGCCGCAGCAATGTATTCAGACTCCATTGAAGATTGAGCCACTACCGGCTACTTCTTGCTCTTCCAGCTTACCTCCCTACCATTCACTAGGAACACAAATCATGTATGTGACTTCGAGTCATCATGATATGAGTTCCAGCTCGCATCCACATAACCCGTTACGTTTAGAGCTTCGTCACTTCCTCCCTAGATTAGGAACATATCCTTTGTTCTTTTGAGATACTTTAGGATATTCTTCACATCTGTCTAGTGATCCGGTCCTGGATTACTTTGGTATCGGCTCGTCAAACTAAGAGTCAATGCCACATCAGGTCGAGTACTTAACATTGTATACATGACAGATCCTATGGCTAGAGCATAGGGGACGTAAGACATCTTTTCTCTATAATCATCTGTTACCGTACATTGAGTCACACTCATTTTGAAATTTTTCATCATTGGTATAGAGCCCTTTTTGGCATTGTCCAGTTTGAACCTCTTCAAAATCTTTTTGATGTAAGTACTTTTACTTAACGCAATTAGGTGTCTTGATCTATCTCTATAGATCTTGATTCCTAATATGTATGCAGCTTCACCTAGATCCTTGATGGAAAATTGACTACTCAAATATGCTTTGACGCTTCTCATAAGATCCACATCGTTTCCCATGAGCAATATGTCATCCACATATACTACTAGGAAAACTACTAAGCTCCCACTCGCTTTCTTGTAAACACAGAACTCTTATTGATTTTGGAAAAATCCAAAACTCTTGATCACTTGATCAAAACGTTGGTTCCAACTCCGAGATGCTTGCTTCAGTCCATAAATGGACCGCTGAAGCTTGCACACCTTTCCAGCATCCTTAGGATCAACAAAACCTTCTGGTTGCATCATATACAACTCTTCATTAATGTGACCATTGAGGAATGCGGTCTTGACATCCATCTGCCAAATTTCATAGTCAAAATGAGTAGCAATTGCTAGTAAAATCTGGACAGCCTTAAGCATCACTACAGGAGAGTAAGTCTCATCGTAGTCAACTCCTTAAATTTGTTGAAACCCCTTTGCATCAAGTCGAGCTTTGTGAATGCACACATTACCATCCGCATCTGTCTTTTTCTTAAAGATCCATTTATTTTCCACGACTTTGCGGCCTTCCAAAAGATCTACCAAGGTCCAAACTTGGTTTTCATACATGGATCCTATTTCAGATTTCATGGCTTCTAGCCATTTCTCAGAGTCAGCACTATCCATAGCTTCTTTGTAGTTTGCAGGTTCTTCATGTTCATCTACGATGATAGACATCACAAGGCGATTGTACCAATCAGGAGTGGCACGAACTCCTGTAAACTTGCGAACCGCAGGAGTTTCGATGTTGTTGTTTTGATCATCATTGGGCTCTTCCTCCATGTTGGAGAGCGGTTTCGAAACAGCTTCCGTTGCGCTACTCGGAATTTGGAGAGAAGGGTCAACAACTTCATCTAACTCAATTTTCCTTCCACTAACTCCTTTAGCGAGAAACTCTTTCTCGAGAAAGGTGTCGACTTTTGCGACAAACGTTTTGCCTCGGCCTGGTTGTATAAAGTATAGCCAACTATTTCCCTTGGGTATCTCACAAAGATACATTTTTCCGATTTGGGTTCGAGTTTGTTAGGCTGTAGTTTGTTGACGTAAGCCTCACAACCCCAAACTTTTAGAAATGACAACATTGGCTTCTTGCCATACCATATCTCGTATGGGGTTGTCTCCGCGGATTTGGATGGTGCTCGGTTTAAAATAAAAGCGGCGGTTTCTAACGCATATCCCCAAAATGACACAGACAAATCAGTTAAAGACATCATGGACCGCATACTATCCGATAGAGTTCGGTTACGTCGTTCCGACACACCATTACGCTGTGGTGTTCTAGCTGGCGTAAGCTGTGGGATGATCCCATAGTCCTTCAAGTGCATGTTAAACTCATAACTCAAATACTCGCCTCCCCGATCCAATCGAAGATGCTTGATTCTCTTGTTAAGTTGATTCTCTACTTCTTTCTGAAATTCCTTGAACTTTTCTAAGGTTTCAGACTTGTGCTTCATTAAGTAGATATATCCATATCTACTCAAATCGTCAGTAAAGGTAACAAAATAACGATAACCATTGCGTGTTGAGACACTCATTGGTCCACATACATCCATATGTATGATTCCTAGTAGGTTTGTAGCTCTCTCCATTGTGCCGGAGAATGGTGTTCTAGTCATCTTGCCCATAAGTCATGGATCACATGTATCAAGGGATTCAAAATCCAATGATCCAAGAAGTCCTTCTGAATGAAGCTTCTTCATGCGCTTTACGCCAATGTGACCAAGACGCCAATGCCACATAAACATGTAATTATCATCATTATGCTTACAACATTTAACATCAATGTTATGGATGTGAGTATTACAATCAAGATAAAGTAAAAATAAACCATTACACACAGGCGCATGAACATAGAAAATATCATTCATATAAATAGAACAACCTTTTGTTCCAGATTTAAACAAATAATGATCTTGCAACAAGCAAGACCCACTCACAATATTCATACTCAATGCGGGTACATAGTAGAATTTATTCAAAACCAAAAATAATCCTAACAGTAGACATAGATGCAGAGTGCCGACGGCCATCACTTCGACTCTTGAACCATTGCCGATAGTCATAGTCACCTCGTCCTTCCTTAGGCGCCTGCTACTCTACAGTTCCTGCTGGAAGTTACAAATGTGAGCGACGGATCCGGTATCAAATACCCATGTGTTACTCCTGGCGGTAGTAAGGAACACATCAATAACATGTATTTCCAGCCACCTTTGTCCTTGGTGGCTATCTTGCCAGCTTTCTTGTCTTCAAGATACTTGGGGCAGTTGTGTTTCCAGTGCCCATCCCCTTTACAGTAGTAGGACGTAGTGTAGGGCTTACGGCCAGGCTTGGCAGTCTTAGAGGTGCTGGAAAATAACTTGCCATCCTTCTTGGGCTTCTTCCCCTTGCCTTTCCCCTTTTACCCTGGCTTCTTAAAGTTGGTGGTCTTATTGATTTCTACCTCAGTAGTTTTGAGCATGTCAAACACCTCAACAAGGGACTTAGTCATCCCTTGCATGTTGTAGTTCATCAACAAAGCTCTTATAGCTAGGGGCAGCAAGTGCAGCACCCTATCAATCGCGAGCTCCTCCGGGATTTTGCAATCCAGGGCGTTCAAACGCTTGACGTAGCTAGACATTTTGACTATGTTCTCACTAATACGGTTGTGCTCTTCCATCTTAGCAGAGAAGAAGAGCTCGGAAGCATCATACCTCTCTACAAGAGCTTGTGGATCAAAGACAGCCTTGAGATCTTCAATGATCTCAAAATCATTCATCTTCTCAAAATGCTTTTGAAGCTCCGGCTCCATGGCATAGACCATTCCAGTTTGGATAAGGGAGAAATTATCCGCCTTGGACTGCCAGACATTCTTTTCATCCTGGGAGGCAGAATCTGCAAGCTTAGCCGGAAGCTCAGCATCGATGACATAAGTCGACTTGTAGGGGACTAGGAGGATCCTAAGATTGCGAAACCATGCGGTGAAGTTGGTGCCATCAGTTTTCAGCTTATCCTTCTCGAGGAAAGTGCTAAGGTTGAAGGTGGGTGGGCGAATGGATTTGCAAAGTGTTTATACCATGTTCATAATAATGAGTTCAAGTTTTAATTATACTATCATACTTAAAACAAAAAGAACTCCCACTCAAACGAACATCCCTCCACTCGTTTAGTGATCACATGATCCCAATCCTCTGCACCTCCCCCGATCGTCACGGCCATCAGTGCAGCATCAAAGGTAGACATTCCCTAATGTCAATCACATCAACCATGTGACTAATGCTCAACCTTTCAGTCTCTTGTATTCCGAGGCCATGTCTACACATGCTAGGCTCACCAGTTCTAACTTGTGTGTATTCATAGTGCAACATGGCTTACACCCACTGTATACGAATGTAGATATGTCTGACACCCGATCGTCATGTCCTGCCTCATACCGAAGAACTTTCTTGGTGGTGCACACACAAGGGGAATACGATAACTGGAATACTGTGAGGGATTATCTTACTATGCTACCGTTATATAATTATACTAGCATAATAAGTAATACTTCATGAAGTAAAGTGTTATGACGTGGTTATAGCCTCTTGATCATCATCAATAGCTTCAATGAGAGTTTCACAAACTTGTCATTGCCATGTCTCAACACATGCCCCTATGCAACAATAAAGATAGACGCCTCTATATTATCTATTGCAAGTTTTACGCGGCTTTAGGGCTTTGGCGGTAGAACCCCTTCCCACCTACGAATATGGAGCCACAACATGGATTCAATGATTGCCGTTTTCTTCCCTTTTCAAGGCCCTCCAATGTCGATGCCATATCAACTATCGTAGAGAGACAGACACCCCCTAAGCCACTTTGATTCGTGGACCAGTCTCATGAATCACCATGTGAGGTCGGTTGGGGGCCGCTTCATCAAATGGTTCCATGATATGAACAAGAACATAAAAGAGGGTAGAACCTAGAGAATCAATGCCCACATATTTCTATGTGTTCTTGTAACACCCCAAGCCAACAAAGCACTTGATATGTTACCACATACATTACACATACAAGCTAACTAAGACTTTTAGGAAAAAATCGGCAGAGCCTCCTTTGTTTTTGGGACATCCACGACGGGCAATAATATAAACACAAGAGTACAAGGATAAAACTCAATAAAAGGTAGCCGCACATTCAACCATATAAACCTCCAACATAACGACTATAAAAACTACCATCTAAACACAATATTGGTAATAATGTCTAGCCGGAAAAGCCAACAGAGTCTAAGTGATAAACTTCCGCATATTGTGAAACCATTTATGACAAGAATGACTCCTATCAATCAGTATCAAAGTTCCAAAATATTGGTGAGGATTTTGTGAAATGTGAGGTGATAATTGTTGGAATTATGCCCTAGAGGCAATAATAAAGATGTTATTATTATAATTCTTGTTCATGATAAAGTTTATATTCCATGCTAGAATTGTATTAAGCGGAAACATTAATACTTGTGTGGTTTGTGAACAACACCGTGTCCCTAGTACGCCTCTATGTACTAGCTCATTGATCAATGATGGTTAAGGTTTCCTAACCATAGACATGAGTTGTCAATTGATAATGAGATCATATCATTGGGAGAATGATATGGTGGACAGACCCAAACTAAGCAAAGCTATTAGATCGTTTCATCGTGTTCGTCTTTGCGAAGCTTTTCTCATGTCAAATATTGTATTCCTTAGACCATGAGATAATACAACTCCCTGGTATCGGAAGAAAGCTTTGAGGTCATCAAACGTCATCCTATGAGAGGGTGATCATAAAGGTGTCTCTCAGGTGATCGGAAAGTATCTGTTGGGTTGTATGTATCGAGATGGGATTTGTCCCTCCCAAGTCGGAGAGATATACTTCGGGCCCACTCGGTAATCGATATCAACACCGCTTGCAAGCATGTGGTTAAGGAGTTAATCGCAAAGTGATATCGGATTACGGAACGAGTAAAGTACTTGCTGTGAACGAGATTGAACTAGGTATGACGATACCGACGATCGAATCTCGGGTAAGTAAAATATCGCGAGACGAAGGGAATATATATATGGGATTGATTGAATCCTGGCATCGTGGTTCATCCGATATGATCATCGATGAATGTGTGGGAGTTAATATGGGTGCCCAGACCCCGCTGTTGATTATTGATAGAAGATCATGTCTGCATATTCTCGAACCCGCAGGGTCACACACTTAACGTGTCTCGACGCTAGGATAGATTGGATACTTGGTTTATGAATTTTTGTTCGGAGTCTCGGATGGGATCCGGGACATCACGAGAGGTTCCGGAGTGGTCCGGAGAATAAGATTCATATAAGGCAGTGTAGTTTTTGGAGTTCGGAATTGTTCCGGGTTAATCGGTATTGCACCGGAAGCTTCTAGAACATTCCGGAAGGGGACCAACGTGGCCCCACCTTCCGGGAGGGGGCATGGGCCTATGAGGGAGTGTCCTGGCCGCATTGGGCCAGGGGCACAAGGCCCCATAGGGCCCAGCCGATCCTAGATAAGTTTAAATCGTTTAAACTAGAGATAAGATAGGGTTTCTAGAAGGGAGAGTTTAAATCGTTTAAACTAGAGATAGGCTTGGAGGATGGGCAAGGGCTGGCCGCACCCCCCCCCTCTATATATAGAGGGCTGGTGCGCCCCCTTCCCCCTACACACCTTCCTCCAAACCCTAGTAGCCCTGCTGCCCTCCTCTCTCCCTCCCGACTGTTTGTAGGCGAAGCCCTGCGGCAGAAATTCTCCACCATATACACCACGCCGTCGTGTTGTAGATCCAATCCATCTCTCCACCATACTTGCTGGTCCGAGGAAGGAGGAGACGTCGAGGTGCTGCACGTGTGCATCTCACGGAGGCACCGCCACTTGTGGTGCTAGATCGGATCGGATCACGAGAAGGAGAAGCGAGTACGACTACATCACCCACGTTCCGACGAACGTTCCGCTGTGCGAATCTTCAAGGGTATGAAGATCTAATCCAATCTCTCTCGTTGTTTGCATCTCCTAGATTAGATCTTGGCTTTCCCTCTGTTCGCTTCCGTAGAAAATTTTGATTTACTATGCTGTGAAACCCTTCAGTGGTATCAGAGCTAGATCTATGCGTAGATGTGTTTCACGAGTAGAACGCAACATGGTTGTTGCGGGCGTTGATGTTTTCTGTTGCAAGCCTCTTGTTTGTGTTCTTCTTATGGCGCGGGATAGTGAGATTGAAGCGGTCCAGGCCAACCTTACGCGACATCGTTCGCGAGACCGGCTCCGCACTTGACGTGTGGCTTGTACCATACATGCGGCTGGTGGATGTCAGTTTCTCTCACTATAGTTGTCATGGGATTAACACCGGAGTTTGGCAACCATAATATCACCGTTGTGGCTTTCCGTAGGTAAGAATCGTTCTTAGCATCTACTCCCATAAGCCACGTAAAACATGCAACAACAAAGTAGAGGCGTCTAACTTGTTTTTGCGGGGAGTGTTTTCTGTGATATGGTATGGCCCAAGATGTGATGTGTATATTGTATGCGATGATCATGTTTTGTAATGTTTCACGACTTGCATGTCGATGAGTACACAACCGGCAGGAGCCATATGGTTGTCTTTATAATTATGTATGACCTGCGAGTCAACTTCTTATACGCCATGTAATAGCTTTACTTTATCGCTAAGCAGTTAGCAATAGTTGTAGTTGCTATTCGTGGTGGAGGCAATCATGGTGGAGTGATGGAGATCATGCCGGAACGCACAAGATGGAGATCATTGCGCGAAGATTGGCTACACCATGTCACATAAAGTTATATGCATGTGATGTTTATCCTTTTATGTATCTTATTATGCTTAGATCGCGACGGTAGCATTATAAGATGATTCCTCACTTAAAGATCAAGATAAAAACTGTGTTCTCCCCGAGTATGCACCGTTGCGAAAGTTCGTCGTGTCCAAGCATCACGTGATGATCGGGTGCTATAGACTCTACGCTCACATACAACGGGTGCAAGCCAGTTTTGCACACGTGGAAATACTTGGGTCTAACTTGACGAGCCTAGCATGTACAGACATGGCCTCGGAACACAAGAACCGAAAGGTTAAGCATGAGTCATATGAATGATATGATCGACACTTCGTTGTCCACCATTGAAACCACATCTCTTCTCGTGATGATCGGATTAGGTGTGGTGAATTTGGATCGTGTTCACTAAACAACTTGAGGGATGTTGAATTTAGTGGGAGTTCATCTAGTAATTTGATTAAGTTGAACTATTTATCATGAACATAGTCTAAATTGTACTTGCAAATACTGTAGATCACATGGCCAAGTCCAACTTCAACTTCAACGTTTTTGCTGAGAAAGAAAAGCTTAGAAACAATGGGTCTAACTTCACCAACTGGTTCCGCAATCTAAGAATCATTCTGTCTAGCGGACAAAAGGACTATGTCCTTGAGAAAGCGTTAGCTAACCCCCCTGCTGCGACTGCGCCGGCTGATGAAAAAGCTGTCTATCAGTCATGCAAAGATGATTATGGTGTGATTAAGAGCACCATGTTGTTTGCTATGGAACCGGAACTTCAAAATCGTTTTGAAAACTATCTCGGGCCCTTTGAGATTCTCGAAGAGTTGAAAACCATGTTTCAGACTCAGGCCCGTTCTGAGAGATATGAGATCTCCGAGAAGTTCTTTAACTGCAAGATGGAGGAAGGGAGTTCCGTTAGTGAGCACGCCATTAAGATGTCGGGCTACACTCAACGCCTTGAGCAACTGGACTGCAAGATTCCAGAGGAGCTCAAGATTGACAGGGTTCTGCAATCACTCCCTCCCAGCTACAAAAGTTTTGTAGTGACTCATAATCAGATTGGTTCCACTGATACGATCACCGAGCTCTTCGCAAAGCTGAAGGCTGCGGAGGTGGACATCAAGAAGGATAATCATGTGTTGATGGTCAACAAGCCCTCCTTTAAGAAAGGTAAAGGTGCAAAGAAGCCCTTCAAGAAGGGCGGCGGCAAGCGCAATGACCCTGCTGAGAAGAAGCTCAGGTCTGGTCCCAAGCCGGAAACTGAGTGCTTCTATTGCAAGGACAAGGGTCACTGGAAGCGCAACTGTCCGAAGTACTTAGCGGACAAGAAGGCTAGCACCATCAAAGGTATATTTGATATACATGTTATTGATGTTTTCCTTACTAGCCCTCGTTGTAGTGCCTGGGTATTTGATACCGGTTCAGTTGCTAATATTTGTAACTCGAAACAGGAGCTGCGGAATAGACGGCGGCTTGCGAGGGATGAGGTGACGATGCGCGTTGGCAACGGATCAAGAGTTGATGTGATGGCCGTCGGCACGCTCTCCTTAGTTTTACCTTCGGGATTAGTTTTAAACCTTAATAAATGTTATTATGTGCCTGCGTTGAGCATGAACATTATTTCTGGATCGTGTTTATTGCAAGACGGTTATTCATTTAAATCGGAGAATAATGGTTGTTCTATTTATATGAGTAACATCTTTTATGGTCATGCACCTCTTGTGAGTGGTTTAGTTCTTCTAAATCTCGAAAGGGATGAAACACACATCCATAACATTGAGGCTAAGAGATGCAAAGTAGATAGTGATAATACTACTTATTTGTGGCACTGTCGTCTAGGTCATATTGGTGTAAAGCGCATGAAGAAACTCCATTCTGATGGACTTTTGGAGTCTCTTGATTTTGAATCATTTGACACATGCGAACCATGCCTCATGGGCAAGATGATCAAAACCCCGTTCTCCGGTATGATGGAGCGAGCAACGGACTTGTTGGAAATCATACATACCGATGTATGCGGACCGATGAGTGTTTCGACGCGCGGTGGATATCGCTATTTTCTCACTTTTACCGATGACTTAAGTAGATATGGGTATATCTATTTAATGAAACATAAATCTGAAACGTTTGAAAAGTTCAAAGAATTTCAGAATGAAGTGGAGAACCATCGTAACAGAAAGATTAAGTTTCTACGATCCGATCGTGGGGGCGAATATTTGAGTTATGATTTTCTCACGCATCTTAAAGCAAGCGGAATTGTTTCGCAACTCACGCCACCCGGAACACCACAGCGCAATGGTGTGTCTGAACGCCGGAATCGAACCCTATTAGATATGGTCCGATCGATGATGTCTCTTACTGATTTGCCGTTATCATTTTGGGGTTATGCATTAGAAACCGCTGCATTCACTTTAAATAGGGCTCCATCTAAATCCGTTGAGACGACACCGTATGAACTGTGGTTTGGTGCTAAACCTAAGTTGTCGTTTCTTAAAGTTTGGGGATGCGAAGCTTGCGTCAAGAAGTTGATGCCGGACAAGCTCGAACCCAAAGCGGAGAAGTGTGTCTTCATAGGATACCCTAAGGAAACTATTGGGTATACCTTCTATCACAGAACCGAAGGCAAAGTGTTTGTCGCAAAGAACGGTTCCTTTCTTGAGAAGGAGTTTCTCTCGAAAGAAGTGAGTGGGAGGAAAGTAGAGCTAGACGAGGTTATTGAACCTTCTCTTGAATTAGAGAGTAGCGCAGCACCTGAAATTGTTCCAGTGCCGCCTGCACCAACAATAGAGGAAGCTAATGACAAGGATCATGAAGCTTCGGACGATGCTGCTACTGAACGTCGCAGGTCGACAAGGTCGCGTGCCCCTCCTGAGTGGTACGGCAACCCTGTCTTGACAGTCTTGTTAGTAGAAGACAGTGAACCTACGAACTATGAGGAACCGATGATGAGCCCAGACTCTGAGAAATGGCTAGAAGCCATGAAATCCGAATTGGGATCCATGAGCGAAAACCAAGTATGGACTTTGGTGGACCCTCCTAGCGACCGAAAGGCCGTTGAGTGCAAATGGATCTTCAAGAAGAAAACGGACGCGGATCGTAATGTTACCGTCTATAAAGCATGGCTTGTTGCGAAAGGTTTTCGACAAGTTCAAGGTGTTGACTACGATGAGACTTTCTCTCCCGTAGCGATGTTTAAGTCCATTCGGATTTTATTAGCAATTGCTGCATTTCATGATTATGAAATATGGCAAATGGATGTCAAGACTGCTTTCCTCAATGGCAACATTGATGAAGAGTTGTATATGATGCAACCCGAAGGTTTTGTCGATCCTAAGGATGCTGATAAAGTATGCAAACTTCAGCGTTCCATTTATGGACTGAAGCAAGCATCTCGGAGTTGGAACCTTCGTTTTGATCAAGTGATCAAGAGCTTTGGATTTGTTCCAATTTGCTACGAAGCTTGCATCTACAAGAAAGTGAGTGGGAGCTCGGTGACATTTCTGGTACTATATGTGGATGACATATTGATTATTGGAAATGACATCAACATTCTTAACGATGTGAAGAGTTATTTGAACAAGTGTTTTTCAATGAAAGACCTAGGTGAAGCTGCTTATATATTGGGCATCAAAATCTATAGAGATAGACAAAGACGCCTGATAGCTTTAAGCCAAAGTACATACCTAGACAAAGTTCTGAAAAGGTTCAGAATGGATAAGGCATTGAAAGGTTCAGTGCCTATGTTGTCAGGTAAGATATTGAGCAAGGCTCAGTGTCCAGCTACGGTAAATGATAGGGAAGCTATGAGCAAAGTGCCTTATGCCTCGGCCATAGGTTCCATCATGTATGCCATGCTGTGTACTAGACCGGATGTGTCCAATGCTCTTAGTTTGACGAGCAGATATCAAAGTGATCCAGGAGTGGAACACTGGACAGCCGTGAAGAACATCCTAAGGTACCTAAATAGGACTAAAGAAATGTTCTTAGTGTATGGGGGTGATGAACAGCTCGTCGTAAAAGGTTACGTCGATGCTAGTTTCGACACCGACAAGGATGATTGTAAATCTCAGACATGATACGTGTATATTTTGAATGGAGGAGCTGTGAGCTGGAGAAGCTGCAAGCAAAGGGTGATCGCGGGATCTACAGTAGAAGCGGAATACATGGCTGCTGCAGAAGCGTCAAGTGAAGGAGTTTGGATCAAGAACTTCATCACTAAGCTTGGCGTGGTTCCAAGTGCATTGGACCCACTGGAGATATTGTGTGACAACACTGGCGCCATAGCACTCGCTAAGGAACCAAGATATCATCCAAAGACCAAGCATATCAACCGCAAGTTTCATATAACCCGAGATTATATAGCAGATGGAGATCTAAAGATTAGCAAAGTACATACAGATCTGAATGTCGCAGATCCATTGACTAAACCTCTTCCACGTGTAAAACATGATCAGCACCTCAGTGCCATGGGTGTGAGATTGTTGCAAGATGTAAACTAGATTATTGACTCTAGTGCAAGTGGGAGACTATTGGAATTATGCCCTAGAGGCAATAATAAAGATGTTATTATTATAATTCTTGTTCATGATAAAGTTTATATTCCATGCTAGAATTGTATTAAGCGGAAACATTAATACTTGTGTGGTTTGTGAACAACACCGTGTCCCTAGTACGCCTCTATGGACTAGCTCATTGATCAATGATGGTTAAGGTTTCCTAACCATAGACATGAGTTGTCAATTGATAATGAGATCATATCATTGGGAGAATGATATGGTGGACAGACCCAAACTAAGCAAAGCTATTAGATCGTTTCATCGTGTTCGTCTTTGCGAAGCTTTTCTCATGTCAAATATTGTATTCCTTAGACCATGAGATAATACAACTCCCTGGTATCGGAAGAAAGCTTTGAGGTCATCAAACGTCATCCTATGAGAGGGTGATCATAAAGGTGTCTCTCAGGTGATCGGAAAGTATCTGTTGGGTTGTATGTATTGAGATGGGATTTGTCCCTCCCAAGTCGGAGAGATATACTTCGGGCCCACTCGGTAATCAATATCAACACCGCTTGCAAGCATGTGGTTAAGGAGTTAATCGCAAAGTGATATCGGATTACGGAACGAGTAAAGTACTTGCTGTGAACGAGATTGAACTAGGTATGACGATACCGACGATCGAATCTCGGGTAAGTAAAATATCGCGAGACGAAGGGAATATATATATGGGATTGATTGAATCCTGGCATCGTGGTTCATCCGACATGATCATCGATGAATGTGTGGGAGTTAATATGGGTGCCCAGACCCCGCTGTTGATTATTGATAGAAGATCATGTCTGCATATTCTCGAACCCGCAGGGTCACACACTTAACGTGTCTCGACGCTAGGATAGTTTGGATACTTGGTTTATGAATTTTTGTTCGGAGTCTCGGATGGGATCCGGGACATCACGAGAGGTTCCGGAGTGGTCCGGAGAATAAGATTCATATAAGGCAGTGCAGTTTTTGGAGTTCGGAATTGTTCCGGGTTAATCGGTATTGCACCGGAAGCTTCTAGAACCTTCCGGAAGGGGACCAACGTGGCCCCACCTTCCGGGAGGGGGCATGGGCCTATGAGGGAGTGTCCTGGCCGCATTGGGCCAGGGGCACAAGGCCCCATAGGGCCCAGCCGATCCTAGATAAGTTTAAATCGTTTAAACTAGAGATAAGATAGGGTTTCTAGAAGGGAGAGTTTAAATCGTTTAAACTAGAGATAGGCTTGGAGGATGGGCAAGGGCTGGCCACACCCCCCCCTCTATATATAGAGGGCTGGTATGCCCCCTTCCCCCTACACACCTTCCTCCAAACCCTAGTAGCCCTGCTGCCCTCCTCTCTCCCTCCCGACTGTTTGTAGGCGAAGCCCTGCGGCAGAAATTCTCCACCATATACACCACGCCGTCGTGTTGTAGATCCAATCCATCTCTCCACCATACTTGCTGGTCCGAGGAAGGAGGAGACGTCGAGGTGCTGCACGTGTGCATCTCACGGAGGCACCGCCACTTGTGGTGCTAGATCGGATCGGATCACGAGGAGGAGAAGCGAGTACGACTACATCACCCACGTTCCGACGAACGTTCCGCTGTGCGAATCTTCAAGGGTATGAATATCTAATCCAATCTCTCTCGTTGTTTGCATCTCCTAGATTAGATCTTGGTTTTCCCTCTGTTCGCTTCCGTAGAAAATTTTGATTTACTATGCTGCGAAACCCTTCAATAATTGTGAAGGTGCTACTCCCAGAACTCCCCATGCATGACGTCTCAGGGTTTACCTAATAACATGAAAGCAACAAGGGTGACTACAAAGACTCAACAAGTTCACAAACAAATAGTAACTTCACATAAAACCAAACACTATGACGAAATTAAACAGCAATCATCCATTAGAACATAATAGTATGCCCTACATGCCTATATGCTCATCTCATCTCTTCTCATCGTGAATACTGGTATCGCTCGAGTTGGTACCCGTCAGCATCCACTCGCTCCAACTTGTAGAGGGTGCCTCCAAAGTGGGTCGCAAACCATCTATGGAAGTCGCATTGTGGCCACCAAAGCAGGTCACATTGTCATCATTATCATCATGGTATTCATACATGCATAATATGCACATGCCATCATCATCATATTTATCATTTTCATCAAGAACATATCATAAGCATTAAGTAAAACAAAGTGAAGAGAGATATGCAAAGTTCACTATCCGTCATGAACTTGCCTCAACCGCGGGGCACGAACTGTGCATTGTAGTACTCCGAACCGGAAGGACCGACACCTGTTACAGAACATATGCCACACTCATTACATTTCATCACTTCAGAAGCATACAAGCTAATCATACCATCGCTCCTACACGCAGTTAACCCGCAAAAGCATTATTGCTATTTATTGCACAATATTCATAGAACGTCCTGTAATGCTATAGAAACGACAGCTGGTCAAAAGGGTAACTATTACTGATGCCACATCCCAAGATTTTAGTAATTTGGGACTAGAAAAAATGCAATTGCATTGCATCATTTGCATTCATGAAAAAAATGGGTTGCAAAACACTAGTTTAAACCCTTATTTTGAATTACTAAAATGCATCTACAAGACGAATACATAGGGTTTTATGTAATCACTATTTTGAAGTAGTCAAATTATTGACAAAAATAATCCTATATTGATTTACTAAATTTTAGAAAAATTTAGAAACAAGAATCATGTCATTTAGAGTTCGTATGCAAAAGATATAAAGAAAATACCAAAATATAAAAAACAAAAAAACAAAAGAAAAAAAACGAAATGGGCCGGCCCACTCAGCCGACCGAACCACCAGCGCAGGGGGAGAAATGATCGATCCTCAGGTTGCATCAAAATTCATGCGGAATCGTTTTTCTCAAACCTATCTCTATTCAAACACCTATAACTTTTTATCTATAATTCTGAATTGACTTCCGTTCGTTTTTACTTGTTCTATACTTTAAGATCTATCTTCCCACCATCCTAAAAGCCTATGGTGAAAAGGTAGATCTAATCATCCTCCACAACTTTCATGTTCAAAGTTTTTCGATTTGATCTACGGATTTGTCTCTCTAACACAGATCTATTTCTAATCCTTTGTGAGGCAAAATCGGGTCTATTTGGAGCCAACTTCTCTTCTAGCCACCGGATCTCATCCCGACGGTCGAGATTCAATCACGCCGATCAGTTGCCTCGTCACCGCCACGTCATCGTCAGGTCAGCGTCTAGTCCCAGTCAGACTGCACGGTCAACCTGTCCAGTCAGCGAAATATTCCCAGGAATATTCCGTTCGAATTTAAAATTGCAGATTATAGATCTAACTTGTAAAATCCATAGAAAATTCATACTGCGTCCAAAAATTGCAATTAATATATCGTTGGATTCAAAAAATTGTGTATATTATTAATATGTAATTTTATCAGACATTTACCGTAAGTAATTGTCGTGATTATTTAAATTGCATTAATACCTTTTTGGAGCAATTAATTCACAGAAAATAAAATGCAACTCAGAAAAATATAAATGATATACCCTTGGATTCACAAAAGTGTATAGAACATGATTCTGGAATAAAATTATAAGTTTATAGTACAGATAATGTTTCACACATTAAAAGGGTTTTTGTAGTATTTTAATTCTACAAAATGATCTGTAAACTATTTTGACCTGAATCCTTTTGCTCCTGGCTCTAATTTGAAACCTCTATCCAGGAGTATGATTACCAAAATTTAACTACACAGTTTACAATAGAGGTTGAATTAAGTTGCATAAAGCCTATTAAATGGGTCTAATTAATGCAATAAATGGTTTTAATGCATTAAAAATCATTCCTTGCATGTCATCTGTAGTTTAATGATCAGAGAACATTAAATAGCTACCGAAAATTTTATTAAATTGTCATGCATGCATTTGTTGCACTGGTTGTATCTCTATGTGTTCTTGTTTTGCATTGCTTTCGTGTAGATTGTGAGGATTGTGACCCTTGTGATTGCCTGGATTGTGTGTTTGACTCCGACAACTACTAAGGCAAGTGGAGCTTCATAAATGTCCTATTTACTTTCTATATGCATTATAGCTTGTTTTGTTTTACAAGTTTTATCTATTGCTATGCTATATCCTATTATGCCGTAGTCTATCTCGTTAGGCGAGCCGTCGTAAGTAGCTATGCTTAGTTGTGCTTATGTAGACGAGGGTGGGATACACTATGGCAAAGATTGTTTTGAAAGAACATGTTTGGAAAGTTTGAAAACAACTTAATTAATGAACTCTCTGGGTGGATTGATAATTGCTTGGTTCGTGAATGCCGGGCCCATGCCTATGGTTTACCCGAGTAGCTCACTTGTGGATGGCCACCCAGGTTTCTGAGAAAGGATTAGTGTCTTGATTTGGTAGCTTCTGTGTGCAACCATATGCCAGTGAGTTATGGGTGGCTGGATGGACTTAGTAGGTCATGGCGACCCGAGCTCTTCGTATCCAGAGATGTAGGGAATGTGATAGGTTGGTACGGTGCGTGGATGGGCTTGGGCTTTTCCCTATCATGACTCAATATGCGTGTCATGGTACAAGCGGGTCGACCTAGTCATATGGGTAAAGTGTGCAACCCCTGCAGGGTGTAAAACTAAGTGCTTAGCCGTGTCCCCGGTAATGGATGATTGAGTTGTTGAATTATGAGTGTTATGACATGTTCTCATTCATTCTAACTTGTAATTGCTAAAACTTTTGGTTGAAACATAATTGGGTTGTGTGATGAAGATCAAATATTTTACAAATGATTTACAAAAGATAGGATAAAGTATTTCGCTGCTGCAACTAAGCCTGAACCCCACAAGCCAGATATGCATGTAGATATTAGTCTTGCTGCTTCTCTCATAGTTTCACTTGCCAGTACATTCCAAGTATTGACCCTTCGGGGCTGCTATGTTTCATGTTGCAGGTTATACCGATTCTGAGTTATCGTATTAGGTCGCGAGACTCCACTCAACAATTGTTCGCCTGTGGCACATTTGAAGGATGGAGATCTACCTTGTATTGTTTCCGCTGTAATATAATGTAAATTCTGGATCATATTCGTTATATTCATGATGCACGGTTATATTTGGTATCATTTTGTACTGTGTGTGCTAGTGAACCGATCTAGGGATTAGCATACACAGGAACTCAGCCTTATCAGGCGAGGGTGTTACAAGATGGTATCAGAGCAGTGTGTTGACTGTAGGATCGTGACCTAGGATTGGAATAGGAAAACCATATGAATATAAACCCTATTTCATTCTATCTATTCTCATCTTACACTTCTTTCTAGTATCTTCTCATTACTTCAATTCCCAAACTTCTCTGTTTTAAAACGTAGAAGGAAGACTCTTTGTAGGATGAACTCAAAACTTTATACTTGTTAGATTCTTGTAATTCTTGATCTTTCTTTTCTAATCTCATCTTGTTCAAAACTCATAGATGAGCACTCGTGAGAAGAAGTGCGAGATCCAAGAATAGTTAGATGATGACCACCATATAGTTTTGATATGATTTCGTTTAGATCTAGCTATCGATCATTGCAAGAACTTGTGTGTTAGCTGGTTTATTATGTCTAGGTTGTACTATTTGATACTCCAAGGTTTCAGAATATTTTTGATAGTTTTTATAATGAATTAATGAAGGTTTTGATTAAAAATTTGTGGTATTACTGCTGCAGTTTTCTGCCTGATCAGTTGTACCGCGTGATTTTTAATTCCTTACTGGTAACTTGGATTCCGCCCATATTTTAGAATCTGGAGTGTAATTACCTGTAGAACCTGTACAAAAATTGGCTAAAATTCTTGATGAGTTTTAGGTGCCCAGAAAAATTCGTGAACACTGTTGTAGTTTCTGGACAGATTCTGTCCATTGATTTTAAGATTGTAGGTTCACCCCCAAACGAATTTTAATCAAAGGAGAAACTATTTTGTGGATGGTATGCCACTAAAATAAAACTTCTGAAACATAAACAAAACTATTTTGTCTTGAGTGTTGTATGTTATGATTGTTTGCTTGTGTGCCTATTGGTTGCTTCATATAGTTATGGGTAGTAATACTTCTCTAGTCTTTCTATCTATAACTCGTCTATGTTATCCCAACAGATGCCTCCCCGCCGCCAGCCCGATGAGATTGCTCAGCTTATTGCAGCACAGGCACAGTTGACTCAGGTGATGACTCAGTTTATGGCAAGTCAGAATAATAACAACAACAACAATGGGAACAACCAGCCCCAGGGAGATGCTCTCACCAGGTTCCTGAGGCTGAGGCCAGCTAAGTTCTCCTCTGCACCTGAGCCCATGGTTGCTCTCAACTGGCTCCGTTCTACGAACAAGGACTTGGTGACCGTTGGTTGCACTGATGCTGAAAAGGTGAGGTTTGCTGCTCACTTGCTGGAAGGATCAGCTGCTTCTTGGTGGGATGATTTCTAGATCACCCACCCGCTGGACACAGTTACTTGGGCTATGTTTGAGGAAGGATTCAGGACCAACCACGTCTCTGCTGGGACCATGAGCCTGAAGAGGAAGGAATTCCGCAACCTGCGCCAAACTAACCGCATTGTGGCGGACTACATAGAGGAATTCAACAACTTGTCCCGCTATGCACCTGAGGATGTGGACACTGATGCTAAGAGAAGAGAGAGGTTCCTGGATGGTCTCAGTGATGAGCTTTCACTTCAGTTGTCTGTGGTCTATTGCCCTACTTTCCAAGAGCTGATGGACAAAGCTAGAATTCTGGAAGGAAAACACCAGCAGGTGGAGAATCGCAAAAGGAAGCAGAATAATCACCACTCTAGCTCGCACCACAAAGCTCGCACTTCTTATGATGGAGACTCTGGACACCACAAGCATGGAGGCAACGGACATAACCACAATGGAGGCAATGGCCATCACCGCAATGGAAAACGAGATCTCAGCAATGTGGAATGTTTCAAGTGCAACCAGAAGGGACACTATGCTGATAATTACCCGGAGAAGAGGATTGAAGTTGGATACAAGCCAGATTTAACCCTGAAGGCAACTGTGAATCATGTTCATGCTAGAAAAGCACTCAACAAGCCATGCTTCGTGACGAGTAAGTTCCTGGCCAATTCATACATCATACTCATAATTTTTCAATACTGGTGCACCGTATTCATTCATATAAAGGCATTCATGGATAAGAGTAGTTACTTATGGAGTTACTTGAAGGATATGTTAGAGTGAATTCATTGGAGAAGAATTGCTAGCTAGTACAAGATGCCACAATTAAATCATGGATATTGGTAGCATACATATTCCCTGCTAGCTTAATTATATTGGAATTCACATGGTTTAGATGCAACTCTAGCATGGATTGGATGGTTAAGAATAAAGGTTCGATAGATGGACATTAAACCCATACCCAGAAGGAAGAAGAATCAGATATAGCTCAATGGTTCCACGGAGAAACCAAGTTTAATTCTCTTAAGGGGGTTAGCCTCTCGAGAACACCACCCAAACCTTGCTAGCCATTTCGAATCTCGGGACGAGATTCATCTTAAGGGGGTTAGTCTGTCACATCCCAAGTTTTTAGAAATTTCGGACTAGAAAAAAAATGCAATTGCATTGCATCATTTGCATTCATGAAAAAAAATTGGGTTGCAAAATACTAGTTTAAACCCTTATTTTGAATTACTAAAATGCATCTACAAGACGAATACACAGGGTTTTATGAAATCACTATTTTGAAGTAGTCAAATTATTGACAAAAATAATCCTATATTGATCTAGTGGATTTTAGAAAAATTTAGAAACAAGAATCATGTCATTTGGAGTTCGTATGCAAAAGATATAAAGAAAATACCAAAATATAAAAAACAAAAAAAAACCGAAATGGGCCGGCCCACTCAGCCGACCGAACCACCGGCCTAGGGGGAGAAAGGATCGATGCCCAGGTTGCATCAAAATTCGTGTAGAATCGTTTTTCTCAAACCTATCTCTATTCAAACACTTACAACTTTTTATCTATAATTCCGAATTGACTTCCGTTCATTTCTACTTGTTCTATACTTCAAGATCTATATTCCCACCATCCTAAAAGCCTATGTAATCCCCCGGAGCCATAGCTATAACATTTTTCCTTCTCAAAATCCCGAATCTACACCCTACCGAATCGTATTTCGCTTCTAAACCCATCTAAACTTCGTCGGATGTCTTCGGCTTCAACATGAAAGTTGTATATCTCGCCGAAATATTTCAATTTCAACAAACCTTAAACCTTTTCATCAACCACAGCCGTAGAATTTCACAACGCAATATTTTAGATCTGATGGCGTAATTCCAAGATTTTCTCGCGATCGTTTCTTGAAATCCAAATTCCTTTGGTAAAAAGGTAGATCTAATCATCCTCCACAACTTTCATGTTCAAAGTTTTTCGATTTGATCTACGGATTTGTCTCTCTAACACAGATCTATTTCTAATCCTTTGTGAGGCAAAATCGGGCCTATTTGGAGCCAACTTCTCTTCTAGCCACCGGATCTCATCCCGACGGTCGAGATTCAATCGCGCCGATCAGTTGCCTCGTCACCGCCACGTCATCGTTAGGTCAGCGTCTAGTCCCAGTCAGACTGCACGGTCAACCTGTCGAGTTAGCGGAATATTCCCAGGAATATTCCGTTCGAATTTAAAATTGCAGATTATAGATCTAACTTGTAAAATCCATAGAAAATTCATCCTACATCCAAAAATTGCAAATAATATATCATTGGATTCACAAAATTGTGTAGATTATTAATATGTAATTTTATCAGACATTTACCATAAGTAATTGTCGTGATTATTTAAATTGCATTAATACTTTTTTGGAGCAATTAATTCACAAAAAATAAAATGCAACTCAGAAAAATATAAATGATATACCCCTGGATTCACAAAAGTGTATAGAACATGATTCTGGAATAAAATTACAAGTTTACAGTACAGATAATGTTTCACACATTAAAAGGACTTTTGTAGTATTTTAATTCTACAAAATGATCTATAACCTATTTTGACCTGAATCCTTTTGCTCCTGGCTCTAATTTGAAACCTCTATCCAGGAGTATGATTACCAAAAATTAACTACACTGTTTACAACAGAGGTTGAATTAAGTTGCATAAAGCCTATTAAATGGGTCTAATTAATGCAATAAATGGTTTTAATGCATTAAAAATCATTCCTTGCATGTCATCTGTAGTTTAATGATCAGAGAACATTTAATAGCTACTGAAACTTTTATTAAATTGTCATGCATGCATTTGTTGCACTGGTTTGATCTCTATGTGTTGTTGTTTATTTGTTGCATTGCTTTCGTGTAGATTGTGAGGATTGTGACCCTTGTGATTGCCCGGATTGTGTGTTTGACTCCGACAACTAGTAAGGCAAGTGGAGCTTCATAAATGTCCTATTTACTTTCTATATGCATTATAGCTTGTTTTGTTTTACAAGTTTTATCTATTGCTATGCTATATCCTATTATGCCGTAGTCTATCTCGTTAGGCGAGCCGTCGTAAGTAGCTGTGCTTAGTTGTGCTTATGTAAACGAGGGTGGGATACACCATGGCAAAGATTGTTTTGAAAGAACATGTTTGGAAAGTTTGGAAACAACTTAATTAATGAACTCTCTGGGTGGATTGGTAATTGCTTGGTTCGTGAATGTCGAGCCTATGTTTATGGTTTACCCGAGTATCTCACTTGTGGATGGCCACCCAGGTTTCTGAAAAATGATTAGTGTCTTGATTTGGTAGCTTCCGTGTGCAACCATATGCCAGTGAGTTATGGGTGGCTGGATGGACTTAGTAGGTCGTGGCAACCCGAGCTCTTGGTATCCAGAGATGTAGGGAATGTGATAGGTTGGTACAGTGCGTGGATGGGCTTGGGGAGCTGCTTCCCGAATTCTATCTTCTTGGGCTTCTCCCTATCATGACTCAATATGCGTTTCATGGTACAAGCGGGTCGACCTAGTCATATGGGTAAAGTGTGCAACCCCTGCAGGGTGTAAAACTAAGTGCTTAGCCGTGTCCCCGGTAATGGACGATTGAGTTGCTGAATTATGGGTGCTATGACATGTTCTCATTCATTCTAACTTGTAATTGCTAAAACTTGTGGTTGAAACATAATTGGGTTGTGTGATGAAGATCAAATGTTTTACAAATGATTTACAAAAGATAGGATAAAGTATTTCGCTGCTGCAACTAAGCCTGAACCCCACAAGCCAGATATGCATGTAGATATTAGTCTTGCTGCTTCTCTCATAGTTTCACTTGCCAGTATATTCCAAGTATTGACCCTTCGGAGCTGCTACGTTTCATGTTGCAGGTTATACCGATTCTGAGTGATCGTATTAGGTCGCGAGACTCCACTCAACAATTGTTCGCCTGTGGCACATTTGAAGGATGGAGATCTACCTTGTATTGTTTTCGCTGTAATATAATGTAAATTCTGGATCATATTCGTTATATTCATGATGCACGGTTATATTTGGTATCATTTTATACTGTGTGTGCTAGTGAACCGATCCAGGGATTAGCACTATACACAGGAACTCAGCCCTATCAGACGAGGGTGTTACAACTGATTAGTTGACATTGCCTTTTCCTTTTATTTATTCTGTTATCCAACCAAAGTATGTGTTCTTAGCCAGTGTCATATAAAGAAATAAACTAGTAGTACAGTGATGTCTAAAAACCCAAGAATTTATATTGACAGTAGAAACATCTTTGTGAGAACATCCCATGACTGAATAGAATCAGACCTGGATCTAAAAAAGGCACAAAATACATGGCCCACACATGCTTATGACTTACGTAAGCTCCATGCACAAACTAGAAGGAATTAAGTTATTTCCTAATTTTATATAGCTTTAATCCCACTCTGTATATTCTTTAAACACTAGAAAGAATACAAAATTAAACAGCCCAAGTGATGATTGATGAATTCCACTATTCCATAGTCAAGTACAGAACAGTTCCCTGATACAATATAGGTGTCCTAAATATTCCCTGAAACTAGACACTCTGACCCTCAATCTCACACCACATATGTGATGGCGAAAACTCTAATCAAATAAGCTATTCTTTTTATTGATAAGAAGCATAGTAAAACAACACCGAGAGAAATTCTGTAGTCTACTGGAGTCTGTACAAAGAGATTTAACAAAATATTTACACCATTATTTTTTAGGGAACCGTACATCTGGTTTTGCTCTTCGTTAGGGTACCAGGACAGGGGTGCACAAAATGTAGCTCAGCAATCCTAGGTAAATAAAATCTTGGCTATCCCATTGTATCCAACTATTGGCTATTACCAACATCGTTGCCAAGAAGAAGAAGAGTAACACGGATAAACAACGGCAACGTACCTTTGGAGTCGATTGACTGCTGGGCGGCGCCCGCAAACTGTGCTCCAGCGGCAGGAGTGACGATCTAACGGTGGCGATGGCTCACAACAGGAGAACCTGATGGCGGCGGAAAGAGGACAAAAGTGCTGGCAAAATTCTAGGGTAAAACGGTGGTAGCGGCGTCCAACTCGACCTGTATTCGGGGCAAAGCGGCGACTGTACAAGTCTAGGCCGAATACGAGAAGTCCAGTCCAACTCATTCCTTTCTTCACTTTGAAGGGATAAAATATGTATGACTAGATATGAGCAACAAACACCACAAAGATCGACCGATCTTACTTCAACCTACAGGTCACGAGGTCAAGCACTAGCACACACAGACACACAATTTTTCTTTTTTTTCTTCTTTTTTTTAGTTTCTCAAACATTCTATTTCAAAATCAGATTTATATATTCTTAGTGTCCTATTTATAAATAGGAAAAGAAGTTAGAATCAAAATTTGGGATGTTAAATTCTTACCCACTTAAACAGAATTCGACCTCGTTAACACATAGAACAGAAACATGCATCATGTACCAGCCAATAATAACCCTTCATATTTCTCGCACATGCGAGACTAAAGCTCCCAAGTTGGCTCACGACTGGGTTTTTTTGCGACCAAAGAACCTACACGAACTTAGCATCATATGCCGCATCTCTCTCTTAAACTCTTCCAATACAATCACCGGGTGAACCTCAAAGGTTAAATCTTGTTCAATCATAATTTTTTCCATGGCATATGTCATTCTGGATCACAAAAGGCTTCCGCGAAATAGATACATGAAGCACATTATGTACATCCTTCATCGACTCGGACCACTCAACTCAAGATGGTGGGCTAGCTTTCCCACTTGTGCCATTGTCATGAAAAATCCCTTATACTTGGACTAAGAGCTTTCCTTCAGCATTAAGCATTATTTCACCTTTAAAAGTAGTTCCTAACCTACTTGAAATTTCACGGTCAAATTCTTGAGATCGGGATAGCTATTTTGTCTCCTATGGACAAAGAACATGTAATGTCTAATCTCATTTAACCTCTTTGTAGTTTGCTCGATCCAATTAGGTCCCAACATTGTCTTCTCGCCGAGGGCATTACGACAAAGTGGAGATCTACACTTTCTCACATATAAAGCCTTGTCAGGTGGCTTGATATTATTATAAGAAAACTCCAGTTGTACACTTGAGTGACCATATACATGCCAATAACAATATCCATGGCTCGTCTCATTTCCATTCCGGAACCTCCAAGGGTTTGCGACATCACAAGCCTCGTATACTTAGGCTTTACTTGCTAACAAACCCCGCAAGAGGAAACATGTTTTGTTGCATCAACCTTCACACTTTTCCACCAATAAGTCTTTTATTGGTATTCGTCTCTCCAGGATGAACTGGAAATGGTACAATATGACTCCCTTAGAATACCCTCCTTTCCTTCACATGAGACTTCTATGGCAGAGAAAGACAGGCACGAAACCAAACAATGTCGGTTCAGTCTCATAGCAATCTCTCTAGTTCTACTTTCTAGAATGGGCTCTGTCAGTTGTTGTAGGAGTCAATATTCTTGTTGCACCTATCTCTATCAGATATGGCTAACTAAAGGATGCTTGTGTCTCCTAATGTGCTACACAAGAAAAACCATATGGGGTTCCCATTCCTCCAAAATAAGCAACATGACAATCAGTTGGGGAACGGACTTGCGACTAAGAGCATCTGAAATCCAGCTCACTTTGCCTAGGTTCTATTGCATAGAGAGGCCATAGTCCTTTATTAGTTCTACCCACCGACCTTTCCTCAAGTTGAAATCCTTACGTGTGAAGAGGTATTTGAGACTCTTATGATGAGTGTAAATATCACAAGATTCTCTATGAAGATAATGCCTCCAAATCTTGACTGCAAAGACCACAAGTGTAAGTTATAGATCATGACTAGGATAGTCATGCTCACGTGGTTTTTAAGTCGTCGCTTAGGAGACCCTTAAGCGTTTTTAATCTCCTAGAAGCATACGCAATAGCCTTTCCATCTTGCATGAGCACACACATGACCAAGAAAGGGCACTTCTAGAAACCAAAAATCACATTTGTTGCATAAACATTATTTCTCAAAGTCTCTAGCACAACCCTCCAATGGCCCTCCATGCGCATCTTATGTCTTCTAATATATGAGGATATCCTCAATGAACACTACCACAAAATCAAAAAGCAATATATATAACATATTGTTCATTGTACTCATAAAGACAGGAAGGGCATTCATTAATTAGTTCAGAATAGAACTCTATATTCATAATGCCCATATCAAGTGGAGAAGGTTTCCAATTTCCTATTCCCTATTCCCGCAAACAAGTTTGATCAAGTCAGATTGGAGATCAATCTGGGAGAACACGGCTCCGTTCAATTGGTCTAACAAGTCCTTAATGTGGGGTGGATATTTTCTTGATGATTGCCGCATTAAGAACTCGGTAATCCACACACTTTCACAAACTACCATCTCGATTTGCTATAGGAAAACAAACAAACACATTCCAATGTGATACGATACATCAAAACAAACCCAAGGATATCAGTTCGGTCAATAGCTTATTCAATTCTTCTTGAAATCATCAAAACAATCGTCAGGTAGTAGAGATAGGTCGAGTGTCAGGAGCGAGATCAATGCAAAACTCAATGTTCTGCTCTCGAGGGACTTGGAAACAAGCATGGTATCTTTGTGAGGTAAATTTGTCTTTGTCCCTACTGAATCATGAAATCCTTATGAAGAATGTAGATGTTGCATAATCATTGAATGCTCAACATTCAACTTTGAAATGCAACTAGCGAACAACACAAAACCTATCTGAAACTCTCACAGTGAAGGACATATTTCCCGTAAGATTCCATAGAAATGAAAAAGTGTATCCTCACTTTATCTACAACGCCGGGCAACAGTTGCCTCAATTACTTGTGGAATGTTATATCATTCTATAGTTCAGGCTACAAAACATCATTTCTCAGCTAACTAAAGGAAAAGGTGCACAAAGATTCACCTCTCCAACATAATAAGATAAAATGATAAGGGTAAGTGGTATGGGGGCCAATCCATCCCACACCCAAACTATTAACTCCGTAAGTGAATAGATGAATCGCGCAACGCTAACGCTCAGGCATCCTCACTCGCATTGCAAACAGATTTCATGGGCACGAACCAAGGTTCGAGGTCGACTCCCATCTATCATTCTTGCATTGGTGCTACAAGAATCTAATATATCGATCTTTCTAAAACACACATGGTTGTATGTACAAGAAACACTTTTAATGAATGGTTAGCGTATTGATCTACAAAACTAAAACGTGTCGAGGATAAAGGAAGGACAAGCTCCTCACCTAGAATAGCAACCGAGAAAAAGGTTTTATAAATTATTTTATTGATTTATTTTGGGAAGAACAAATCGGTTTCCTCGGAGGAGAATTCACCATTCTTTGTACTCATTCGTGACAAAAGGGATATCAAGGAATGTCAAAGGGGAATGCAATTGGCAGAGAATGGGACAAACGACGGTGTTAACTCCAGAACAATAACAATCAGTAAGAAGGATACTAGAAGTGTATGATCTAAAAAATACTTCACCAACCTCGAATGATAAGCCAACTTCGACAATTCCACTACTAGGTGAACATCATCAAACTAAACCAAGTGCAGGTATGTTCTAGAAAGAATAGGTAAACGAGAACAGAGAAAACAAGTGGAAATTTTGGCTTAGGGGACACTGTCCAAAAAGATTCTCATATTGATTTGAGTCCAAAACTCTTCATGAAATTATTTTATCTACTCCAGTACTACACCAGCAAGGTTATCTTCATGACACATATATTAAAACTTAAACTTAAAAGTTTTAATATATGTGTCATGAAGATAACCATTCATGACACATATATTAAAACTTAAACTACCGTAGAGAGACAAACATCCCCTAAGCCACTTTGATTCGTGGACCAGTCTCATGAATCACCACTGAGGTCGGTTGGGGGCCGCTTCATCAAATAGTGCCACGATATGAATAAGAACATAAAAGAGGGTAGAACCTAGAGAATCAATGCCCACATATTTCTATGTGTTCTTGTAACACCCCAAACCAACAAAGCACTTGAGATGTTACCACATACATTACACATACAAGCTAACTAAGACTTTTAGGAAAAATTCGGCAGAGCCTCCTTTGTTTTTGGGACATCCACGATGGGCAATAATATAAACACAAGAGTACAAGGATAAAACTCAATAAAAGGTTGCCGCACATTCAACCATATAAACCTCCAACATCACGACTATAAAAACTACCATCTAAACACAATATTGGTAATAATGTCTAGCCAAAAAAGCCAATAGAGTCTAAGTGATAAACT
Organism: Avena sativa; assembly: GCA_916181665.1. NCBI lineage: Eukaryota > Viridiplantae > Streptophyta > Magnoliopsida > Poales > Poaceae > Avena > Avena sativa. The sequence goes on along the minus strand of OV702297.1, from coordinate 461,014,840 downwards.
TCCGCATATTGTGAAACCATTTATTACAAGAATGACTCCTATCGATCAGTACCAAAGTTCCAAAATATTGGTGAGGATTGTGTGAAACGTGAGGTGATAATTGTGAAGGTGCTACTCCCAGAACTCCCCATCCATGACGTCCTTAGCGTTTACCTAAAAACATGAAAGCAACAAGGGTGAGTACAAAGACTCAACAAGTTCACAAACAAATAGTAACTTCACATAAAACCAAACACTATGACGACATTAAATAGCAATCATCCATTAGAACATAATAGTATGCCCTACATGCCTATATGCTCATCTCATCTCTTCTCATCGTGAATACCGGTATCGCTCGAGTGTGTACCCGTCAGCATCCACTCGCTCCAACTCATAGAGGGTGCCTCCAAAGTGGGTCGCAACCCATCTATGGAAGTCACATTGTGCCCACCAAAGCAGGTCACATTGTCATCATTATGGTAATATGCACATGCTATCGTCATCATATTTATCATTTTCATCAAGAACATATCATAAGCATTAAGTAAAATAGAGTGAAGAGAGATATGCAAAGTTCACTATCCGTCATGAACTTGCCTCAACCGTGGGGCACGAACCGTGCATTGTAGTACTCCGAACCGGAAGGACCGACATCTGTTACAGAACATATGCCACACTCATTACATTTCATCACTTCAGATGCATACAAGCTAATCATACCATCTCTCCTACACACGGTTAACCCGCAAAAGTATTATTGCTGTTTATTGCACAATATTCATGGAACGGCCTGTAATGCTATAGAAACGACAGCTGGTCAAAAGGATAACTATTACTGATTACTTGACATTGCCTTTTCCTTTTATTTATTCTGTTATTCAATCAAAGTATGTGTTCTTAGCCAGTGTCATATAAAGAAATAAACTAGTAGTACGGTGACGTCTAAAAGCCCAAGAATTTATATTGACAGTAGAAACATCTTTGTGAGAACCTCCCATGACTGAATAGAATCAGACCTAGGTCTAAAAAAGGCACAAAATACATGGCCCACACATTCTGATGACTTAATGTAAGCTCTATGCACAAACTAGAACAAATTAAGCTATTTCCTAATTTTATATAGCTTTAATCCCACTCTATGTATTCCTTAAACACTAGAGAGAATACAAAATTAAACAGCCCAAGAGATGATCGATGAATTCCACTAGTCCATAGTCAGGTACATAACAGTTCCCTGATACAATATAGGTGCCCCAAATATTCCTTGAAACTAGACAGTCTGGCCCTCAATCTCACACCACGTACATGATGGCAAAAACTTTAATCAAATAAGCTATTCTTTTTATTTATAAGAAGCATAGTAAAACAACACCGATAGAAATTCTGTAGTCTACTGGAGTCTGTACAAATAGATTTCACAAAACATACACCATTATTTTTTAGGGAACCGTATATCTGGTTTTGCTCTTCGTTAAGGTATCAGGAAAGTGGTGGACAAAATGCAGCTCAGCAATCGTAGATAAATAAAATCTTGCCTATCCCATCGTATCCAACTATTGGCCAGTACCAACATCGTTGCCGAGAAGAAGAAAAGCAACACGGATAAACAGCGGCAATGTACCTTTGGAGTCGATTGACGGTTGGCCCGTGGCCGCAACATGTGCTCCAGCGGAAGGAGCGATGATCTAACGGCGATGACGGCTCACAACAGGAGAACCTGATGACGGCGGAAAGAGGACAAAAGCGCTGGCAAAATTCTAGGGTAAAACGGTGGCAGCGGCGTCCAACTCGACCTGTATTCGGGGCAAAGCGGCGACTGTACAAGTCTAGGCTGAATATGAGAAGCCCAGTCTAGCCCGTTCCTTTCTTTACTTTGAAGGAATAAAAAATGTATGACTAGATATGAGCAACAAACACCACAAAGATCTACCAGTCTTACTATAGGCTTTCAACCTGCAGGTCACTAGGTCAAGCACTAGCACACACGCACACACTATTTTTCTTTTTAGTTTCTCAAACATTCTATTTCAAAATCAGATTTAGATATTCTCAGTGTCCTATTTATTTGTTTATGAGATTAAATAGGCAAAGAAGTTAGAATCAAAATTTGGGGTATTACAGTTCTATCCGTACGACATATCTACCCATAGACCAGCTCTGATACTACTGAAGGGTTCTGTAGCAGAAAACAAAAAAATTCTAACTAAGCGAACACTAATACCAGGATCTATACTATATAGACATAAGTAACGGAAGAGAGAGACGGTATTCATACCTTTGAAGACCGAGGCACGCCTTAGGCAGGAAGGCGTATATTGATGAAGACGAGCAACACCTCAAGTGTGGCGCCTTCGAAGTTCGTCACACGTTCGGTGTAGGCGACGTCTTCCGGACTCTGATCCAGCCGAACAGTGGAAGAAGTAGATGCTGGATCGATGATCATACGAATGTGGTGTGAAGGTGGAGAACTCACAACCCAAAAGGTCCTCTCCAATATTACGGAGAAGTCCTCAATGGATAAGAGAGAGAATGGGAGAATGGGATGATTCCAAAGGGGGAGGGGAGACCCCTATATATAGTGGGAGAGGGCGCAGCACCCAGGGGCCAGGTGGTGTGGGACTAATCCCCACACCCGTCGGCCACCTAGGGGCAGCTGCTAGCCCTAGGTGGGCCCCACTGGGGTGGCCTACTAAGCCCATGCCGACTGTCCCCCTCCCTAGGCGCCTTGCCTCTTGGGCCTCACCCAAAAGGGGAGGCCCATTAGCATTGGGATGCCTTTAATAATAAAATAAAATATATATTTAATATTAATTCTCCAATTAACATTCAAATTCACATATTATCTTATTATTTCACTCCGGAACACCTTCTAGACCCCTTCCGATCTACATCAGATGTTACCCAAAACTATTTCGGTTTCTCTTTCTCTATTTCTCCTAAGATGCCTCCTCTACCCCGAGCGTCCTCACCCTTAAGCGTGACATCCTTCGGTTCGGAAACACTCCGGACATGATTGAGACTACTCTCACATCAATGATCAATAGAGAGACCTGGATGGCCATGTGATCCCCGTGCGTTTTACGAATATAATCGCTCGAACCGTGAAATAGTCGTTTTCCGTTCCCTTTGTCATTTGATACCTAATTCATCTGAGACTTGATCTTTGATATCTCCATACCTTAGTTCGGTATCGTTACCGATGAACTTGTTTACTCGTTCTCATGTCGTTGCATTCCGTGACCAAGTCACATGCTTGCAATCTTCATTAATGCAACGTCATCGAGATGGCCACATGTATCTATCTGTTACATGGATTTGACAAATCCTGGTCTTGATATGTACTCCTTTACGCGTCCCTTTGGAAAACCTGAGTGGCACCTTTTTGATCACCCTTTTACGATATGATACTTGATAACCATCAAAGCTTCCTCCAGAACGGTGATTTGCATTACCTCATAGTCAAAGGATCAGGTCACGAGGTTTTCTGTGTTTATCATCAATGGTGAACTTTGTAACTAGATCTCATTAAGATATAACTATCGGATGTTTGTCTATCACATCATTCAACTAATGACATGACTTCACTGTCAATTGGCATAAATGCCCATGATCTTGAAACCCAGATCATCCTCATGACCAATGAACTAGTTTGCTCGAGGTAACTAGATACGCGGTTTGTTTAGATACCAAATGTGTATTAACATTTTATATTAACATAGTTATAACATAGTATGAAACATATTATGAACATATAGGAGATATATCAAACAATACACTTTATTATTTGCCTCTAGGGCATAACTCTTTCAAAAATAACACTCTTAAAACAATCTTACTTGAGATCAAGGGAAGCTTACAAGTATTCCTTGATAGATAGTGAGGAGGGACATTAAGATCTTAACCAAATAGCTCTCCGCAGTTCGATACTCTTACTTCGAAAACTAGCTAAATTGTGCATGTGCTCTTTCAGTCATCAAGCTCATTTTTGGCGGCGTTGTCGAGGATCTAAGTGCTTTTGGTCTTTGTCCTTAGTTGCTTATTTATTATTTGTTTTACTAAAGTAGTTTACTAGTTTCAAGTAAACACCATGACTGCGCTCGGGCATATGAACAAGCTCGACGCAACTGAATATCTCGGGAGGTTCAATAGAGCCTATGTGAAAGAATTCCAAAGTGAAAGCACTAAAGAGTACGAGGTCAACCCTCATTTAATTGCCATTCTACATGAGAAAAGATTCGCAGGAGATGATCTTGATGAAGATCCCTATGCTCATTTAAATCATTTTACCAAGATATGTTGGATCATTTTAATTGAAATGTTGTTCTGATGGTGAACTAAAATTTAAATTGTTTAGCCAATATCTAACCAACATTACTCTTGCTTGGTATAAAATATTCCATGCAGAATCGATAAGTACTTGGGAAAATATGAAAGGAGAATCCATATCCTGCTTTTACCCCAAGATGAAGTCAGCTAGAGCGATACGAGCCATTACAAACTTCAATAATTGCCCAGGTGAAGGTTTGGTAAGATCCTACAAAAGGTATAGACGTATTAATAAATTTCCCATCCTGATCTACTGCAATGGTATGTTGTACATATTTTTTATGGAGGACTCAATCAAGATAACAAAAATGAAATAGATCTAGCTTCGGGTGGTACTTTTACGGAATTCACTATAACACAAGCTCGGGTACTTCTATATAGAATTCGCCATAATAGAGAAACTTGAGGTTTTGATTTAGGAGGCGAAGGGGGAATAGAAGTAGAATATGATTGTCTCAATGCTTATAAAGAAACTGGTAAAGTAAAAGAAATTGCTGATGAGTTTAATTTTGAAGAAGATATTATTTCGCAAATCCTTCAGTCTTTTACAGAACATATTGAAGCGCCAAAGAAGAACTGGCTTTAATATACTCTGCCACCTAAACCAGTTGAAGTGCAAGAAATAGTTAGAGTGGTAATCGATCCACCAAGGAAGGTACCTCCTTATGTGGATTCACTTCCTTTTCCAAGGACTATGGAGAAGCATACAATGGCTCAACATCTTGCAGAACAATTGGAGGAGGAACAAAGAGTTATAAAAGAACAAGAATAAGCAGCAAAGGTAGAAGAAAATATTCTTGGAAATGTATAAGAAGAAAGAGAAGTGAGCAAGGAAGAAATACTGTCTATGTTTGCAGATTGCAACGTAGTTGAACTCGACACTGAAGCTTCCAAATTCATTGAAGGAAAGGTAAAAGCTAAAAATATTGGTAAGCCTATTCTTCCATGCACCTTTGGTTAGTCTTCTTACTATGGACTTTGTGATATAGGGACTTCTGTTAATGTCATCCCTTTTGAATTTTATCTAGACATCCAAGATGAACTTGAACTAGCAAAACTCTTTAAACCGATATGACAATTATGCTTATTGATAAAACACTTAGATTCATCATGTGATTCATTAAAGATGTTCCAATTTCCATTGGCCCATATGTCTAATGATGCTTATTGTCCAATTATTTTTGGAAAAACTTTCTTGAATACCGCAGGGGAAAATATTGATTGCAGAAAAGAGACAGTTTCACTCAAGGTTGGAGGATATGGAATTAAATTACATTCCTCAAAGTGTCAACACAAGCCCACATTTGAAGAATTTGAAGAGCATCAAGAAGAACAAGAAAATACTATTACACATCTTGCTGCTTTGTTTTATGAAGCACCACACGATGATCTAGATAGAAGCTTTGTTTTATGAAGCCAGATTTTCGTCATGTTCGTCGGACCAGCGACGACGCTGTGGAGGAGGACCTGGCTTCGGCTTCGCATCAAGAGGAGGCTCGGGGCGACGACACTGGGTTTGGCGGTGGTGGTCGTTTCCTTCACCGGAAGTGGTCGGCAGTGGATTGAGACTAGAGTAGCGGATCTCGGACCGTCTTCTAGTCCTAGCAGCGAGACGGGAATACATAGTCGCCGATGAAGATCGAGCTGACTTTGGTCTTGGCGAGCGATGGCGGCGTGTTACGCCGTTACCTTGATGAAGGTGTCATCGTGCGACTATTGTCGACCCACTCACGCTACGGCGTCGTATTCTCTCTTGGGATCATCGCTTGTGGAGCAGTGTTGGATGGTAGAGGCATGAGAGGTGGAGCGGATTTGTTTTGCATGGAGTTTTCGGCGGCAATGTCAAGTCATGTCTGATCGACAAGTGCTACGGTGAGTCATGCCTATTCGGCAGGTGCTACGCACGATAGATCCTCCTGAGATTTCATGTTGTGTTGGGTGGTGGTATTTGGCAGCATGGTGATGCGGAGTAGCGGTGGCGTCTGCGATGTGCTTTGGAGATAGTGCGTAGAGAGGTGGCGCTACTTGGCACCACGGTGCTATCGGTGACTGGTGTGGCGAGAGTCTGCGCATCGATGTACATGTTCAAGATGGTTTGTCGGAATATAGTGGAGACGGCGACAGCCGGACCGAGTGCATGGGCGCCGTTTCGTGGATATGCTGGGCAAATCTGGGCTCGTGGCTTGCATGTGGCAGTTGAGTGTTTGCTGGATCTCATCGGGGAGCTGGCGATACGGCTATCGTTATGCTCGGTGTTTTGTTTTGATGATCTTGTTTTGTAAGATCTTTGTAACACTCGTTTGCCAAATTTTATGGTTCTAATAATGAATAAAGGTTATGTGCATTACTTGATGGACAGGGATTTGCTACCCGTTCAGAGAAAAAAAATATTTTTTAACACATCGATGTAGAATCTCGGACAAAGACATATCCCGTCCCTGATGTTTTTTCCCCTTTCCCAAAACTTCAGTACGATAGAAAAGTAGTGGCCACTGACTCACTGACCAGCACTACTCATATTAGTGACGCGGAATACTGCTCCCGAGCGTAGAAATGTGATCGATCGTTTCCCGCATTCAGATAAGCACACGAATCCTGCGTCTTATTTTCGATCTTAGCTTTGCTCACATAGGAACGAGCAAGCTGTAGCACCGTCAGCCCGTCTATAGCCTAGGCGATACGGACGGGCTCGTCCGCGCACATTGGAAGTGGAAATAGCTATCGATCGTCTGTCGAGAGGTTATCCTGCGATCGTGATCGACGATGTAACATCGCTTGTTGCTTAGCGATTGCCGCTTAGGGGTGACGTACGCGATTCAGTGGCTGCCAAGTTCGATCGAAGGGGTGGTTTATAGACGAGACCAGGCAGGAGATTTTCCTCGTCTTCTTAGCTCACTGACGCAGTGACACAGCTCGCACCACTGACCGCTCCAATGGATTACTCGACCTCCCTGCTCCGCCTCACCTTCCTCGCCCTCGGCGCCGCCCTGGTCCTCCTCGTCGTCCGCTCCGCCTTCCGCCTGCCACACGACATCGACGACGCCGCAACCGCCTCCCTCTTCGAGGACGGCGCCGGCTGCACCCGGTTCTCGCCGTGGGCCTGCCAGCGACGGGCGGACAAGACGTCCAAGTCGAAGCCGTCCCCGCCACGGTCGTCGACCCACGAGTCCGACGTGCCGCGCCACCCGCTCGACCCGCTCACGGTGACGGAGGTCAACCGCGCGCGGGAGCTCCTCCGCGCGTACCCGCCGTTCGCGTCGGCGCCGTCGTCCCTGGCCGTGCACGAGCTCGCGCTCGACGAGCCGGACAAGCCCGTCGTCCGGCGCTGGCGCAAGGGCACGGGCGACGGGAACGCGCTCCCGCCGCGCCGCGCCGTGGCGGTCGTCCGCTTCCGGGGCGAGTCCCACGTGCTCGCCGTGGACCTCGAGGCCGGCGCGGTCACTCCTCTGCCTACCCCTGCTTCCGGGTACCCGACGATGACCATGGACGAGCAGAGAGCGCTCTGCGCGGCGCCGTTCGGGGACCCGGCGTTCAACGCCAGCATCCGCCGCCGCGGCGTCCGCTTGGCCGACGTGGCGTGCCTGCCCATCTCGCCCGGGTGGTACGGCCCTGTGGAGGACGGCGGGCGGCGGCTGATCAAGAGCCAGTGCTTCTCGACCGAGGGCACCGCCAACTTCTACATGCGCCCCATCGAGGGTCTGACCGTGCTGATCGACATGGACACCAGGGAGGTCGTCCACCTCTCCGACCGCGGCGCCGGCATCCCCATCCCGGCCGCCAAGAACACCGACTACCGCCGCGCCGCAGCGGAAGAGGAAGACGCTGGAGCTAAAACCTTCGGGTACCAGACGGTGCGGGCTCCCTCGATGGAGCCGGCGCCGGAGGGTCCGGGGTTCGAGGTGGAGGACGGGCACACGGTGCGGTGGGCCGGGTGGGAGTTCCACCTCAAAGCGGACGCGCGCGCCGGGCTGATCATCTCCCGCGCGGCGGTGCAGGACCCGTCGACGGGCTTGCGGCGGGAGGTGATGTACAAGGGCATGGCGTCGGAGCTGTTCGTGCCGTACATGGACCCGACGGAGGCGTGGTACTTCAAGACGTACATGGACGCGGGCGAGTACGGGTTCGGGCTGCAGGCCATGCCGCTGGTGCCGCTCAACGACTGCCCGCGGCACGCGCGGTACATGGACGGCGTGTTCGTGGCCGCCGACGGGCGCCCCTACGTGCGGGAGAACATGATCTGCGTCTTCGAGCGGTACGCCGGCGACATCGCGTGGCGTCACTCCGAGAGCCCCATCACCGGCATGGACGTAAGTGCGCGCACACACACCTACACCCTACCCTGCTAGCTTGTTCTGTTTCGCCGTGCTAGCTAGGCTACGCTTGGCGCCAAGCCTAGCCAACGCTGCCGAGTCGTACGTTGGACCTGACAATACAAAAATGGGAGGTGATGTTGCCAAAGTTTTGTCGACTTGCGGTGACAGTTTGACAAAGATTGGTGAATATATTGTTCAATACACTAGGACGACCAGACTAGAAAGGAAGAAGAATCTTTGATTTGGTATATACACCCAACAAAACCCTGACAATATTCTCACTCATCAGTTGTTCGTGTTAAAACTCGCCTCAAGATTAATTTGGTGTAACTTGTTTTCACAAGACTACAAATCTGAAATTCAGCTTCACGTCATTACATATTTTATAAGGACGAATCGCATGCCGGAACTATTTTAGATCCCTTTTGGTCCGCACAACACAGCCAACCTCACCTGCTCAGGACATCTAGTATAATTTGGGAGGCGCCTGATTTTTAGTTATGTCTAAATCATTGATGTCATCCTACTATATTGTACTCCCTCCGACCCATATTACTTGACTTGAATTTGTCTAGATTTGGATGTATCTAGACATGTTTTAGTACTAGATGCATCCGAATCTAGATAAATCCAAGTCAACTAATATGGGTCGGAGGGAGTACTAATTCTCAGTTAGAACCTAGTTATAACTTATTTGTACTAATTCTCAGTTGTAAACTAGTTGCAACTCATTAAATTCTCAGTCCACCTTATTGCAACTTTCATGTGTTGCACGAATCGCGAGGTATATACAATGACGAGGGAGACGACCGAGACATGGCGCCTGATTTCTAGCAAAACCGGTATAATTTTTATTTGCTTCCTTGAGGTTCAAATTTTCTTCACGACGAACGACGAGCGATGATGATGATGATCAGTTTAGCCACTCGTCGAGCCTTTGCCTTGCCTAGTTGACAAAAGTGACCACGACAGGTAAAGATCGAGGATATTTTCAGCACCGATCTTTTCCTCTCGAGGAGAAGGAATCTTCAACACAAGTAGTGTATTGTAAGTGGAAGTAGCTCTCACCTACTACGACGTGTACGTGTCGATTGAGTTAACCTGTGACGATCGATCGATGTGTAACAAACACCACTTGTTTCTTTGCGTACGCCGCTTTGGGTGATGAGTATGCGATTGAACTGGATGGTTGTACGTGTATGGATGTGTGCAGATAAGGGAGTCCCGGCCGAAGGTGACGCTGGTGGCGCGAATGGCGGCGTCGGTGGCCAACTACGACTACATCATGGACTGGGAGTTCCAGATGGACGGCCTCATACGCATCAAGGTACTGTACATACTACCTGATCAGTCGAGACCAGCCTCTTCTCTCTTCTCTGTCCGTCGATTCAAATTATTCTACTATCTATAGTACGTGGGGGACAGATCCTCTCCTGCCTCATGGCTAAAAGCTGAAGATTCTCATGCGGGTGGAGCTTCACGATCATAGACATAGGCTACCTAGCTAGCCCCTCATGGATATTGGAGTGGACCTTGCAAAGCTGCATTGATCTGTCCCCATCTTTGTCTACCTCACTTTTTTCCCCGGAGATAATGCAAGCACGCAAGTGTCGTTTTCCCGTGAATATTGCACAACACTATTCTGGCTTTTTTTAATCAAAAAACACTGTTCTGATTCATGTCATATTGGTGGCAACCACTATCTAATTTGCAGGTTGGGCTCAGCGGGATCCTGATGGTGAAGGGCACGCAATACTCCCACATGAACCAGATCCGGCGGAACGAGGAGATGTACGGGACCCTCCTCTCTGAGAACGTCATCGGCGTCATCCATGACCACTACGTCACCTTCCGGCTCGACATGGACGTCGACGGCGCCGACAACTCCTTCGTGCGGGTCGAGATGGCTCGCCAGGAAACTGCCCCGGGCGAGTCCCCCCGGAGGAGCTACCTCAAGGCCACCCGCCACGTGGCCAGCACGGAGAATGACGCCATGATCAGGATGAAACTCTACGAGCCCGCCGAGTTCCACGTCATCAACCCGACCAAGAAGACGCGTGTTGGTAACCCGGTGGGATACAAGGTCGTCGCCGCCGGCACCGCCGCGAGTTTGCTCGATCCTGAGGACCCGCCGCAGAAGAGGGGTGCATTCACAAACAATCAGGTGAGCTGTTTGCCTGCAACAAAAGCAATTCATCAAAAAAACTTACAAAATACGAAGATTTAATTTTAAAGGGAGTAAGATGGCATTAACACTTTGTTTCGTGCAACAGATTTGGGTCACGCCCTACAACAAATGCGAAGAATGGGCCGGTGGGCGGTTCGTGTACCAGAGCAAAGGGGAGGACACTTTGGCTACCTGGTCGGAGAGGTATCTGCTACATCAACCTGATATATACATAGATGCTCCTTCAACTTGTACAATCATATGGTGGTCTGAATGTTCTGTTTGCATGCGTGAACACACAGGGACCGTCCGATCGAGAACAAGGACATCGTGTTGTGGTACACGCTGGGGTTCCACCACGTCCCGTGCCAGGAGGACTTCCCCATCATGCCCACGGTGTCGGCCAGCTTCGACCTCAAGCCGGTCAACTTCTTCGAGAGCAATCCGATCCTCAAGCAGCGGCCCACCCAAGTGAACGACCTCCCGGTCTGTGCCGCTACCGCGTGAGATCGACCATTGATTCGCGATGATATAGATGTATCATCTGTGTGCTCTGTGGCTAGCTAGTAGCTACGTTTGTGTTGTATTGTGCTTCCTATGTCCATGATACAATGTATATTTTGTTCGACACTGGATGATGACCTAGTAATAAATGGATGGCATATATGATACACAAAGGTGCAACGTTTGTCTCGTGTCAGAATGGTAATTCTATATGGTTGGTATTATTTATTCACAATATATATTATTAATTAACAAACTTTGGTATCTTTATATTACAATCAAAAAAAGAAGTTGCGTTCCGTCGTCAACCATCTCGCAATACGTCACATGTTTCGTCGCGCCCCATCCCGTCACACTCAGGGGTTCGCTAACTCTCTGAAAAATCACCGTTTACCCATTAACTCTCGAGCAAAATATCCGTAAACAGTCCATCGTTATGGTATCCACGCTCTAGGCCACCAAAGGCGTATGCTACCTCCATCCAGGGGTGCACCAAGAGGGCTTGCAAAACCCTGAACTTAGGGATATCTCCCAAAGAATCAAGAGTGACGTATTTATTGATGTAATAGTGAGGTTGTACTTCAGTTTCGCGTGAGCTTTAAAACACACATGTTGGACTTGTTTCAAGACTTTGTCTTTTTTCGTTTGCTTTTGTTTTTCTTTTTTGTTTATTTTTAGTTTGAAGTTTTTATTTTTAGTCAAGCTTTGTCGCCGGTTTTGTTTTCTTTATCCCGATCTTTAAAAACATAAAAATAATTTCCCTTTTATCATTGCTCTTGAAGTGATTTCGGTTGTGAAAGGGTATTCCATTCTTAATGATGTTTTGGTGTTTGTTGTCAAACGCAAGTGAGTTTTTATCGCGTGCTAAGTATCTTGCAGGTCTTAACATTACAAAGCACAAGACGGTTCTAACTCTCAAAGGAGAAAATATCGAAAAAGAATCAAGAGGGTTTGTCTATGAATGAGCAATGGAGGAAGTCTGAGCAAAAGTTGTCCTGAGTCCGGAGACTCCGGGGTGCAGGGCTGAAGACTCCGGTGTGGAAACCCGGAGGCACTGGTCTGGTCTCCGGGCCTCCCATTTTTGCTCTCTGTATACCCCATGGAGTCGAGCTCCTCACTGGAGACTCCAGTGTGGGTGCCCGGAGACTGCGGCTAGGTTTCCGGCCCCGTCTCCGGTCCGCACAGTTTTGCTCCCAGTACACCCCTGTGGAGTCTGGGTCGGAGTCTTGTGTCGTCCCTCGGAGACTCCAGCCAGGCTAGAGACTCTGGTCCTCAAGGCCGGAGACTCCAGTTTAGTGGTCAACGACGACTATTTCTCTAGGAGCAGCTATATAAGGACCCCTTCTTCTCCAAGTCAAAGTTGTGGCGTCCACTCTCTTTCCTCCATTATTTTTGTCAACACCCGGATTTTTAATCTCAGATGTCTGTTATGCCATACATCGCAATCCCAGGATTACCATTTTTGCGAGACATAACAGATTGGATATCAAAGTACATCATCTATTACAAACCATAATAAGGTCTTACACGAATAAAGGATCTCATGATCTAGTCTTAGTACAAACAAGTAGCGGAATAAATAGCATATCGGTGGGCTCCATCTTCAGTATCACAGGCAATGCTGACGATGGGAGATGATCCTAGTTGTCATAGCCGTCCTGTTGTCCTCCTTCAGGGTAGTCCTCCTCATAGTCTGGCCACGGGAATAGCCAGGGACAAAGCCATGAGTACTCTTTAAGTACTCGCAAACTATCACTAACAAGTAAGGTAGTTCTAATAGGAATGCTAAGTTCTAAGTTTACTTGTAAAGTTAAGTTTGAAACCTAAGCTGAGTTCAGAAACAAAGAAAGATAAAATAAAGTTTGAAATCACCTAACTGGGAACTTAGTTGTCATAGTCACAACCATGTTGTGGTCAAGTCATGTCACAATTCATTTCATAAGTCATTTTGAAAACATCTGACAACGGAACAGTATGGCCACTCCAACTGTCCATAACCACGGACACGGCTATTCGAATAGTTTGACACTCTGCAGAGGTGGTATACTTTCACCATAAAATTCGATACATTTGTCAGGGATAACCCTGAATCATCATACTTAGTATGCAGATAATCAAACATAACCTTTCCTTTACACACTCTAGTAAAAGCACCTCTCCTATGAGCTTGGCCTCCCAGCCATGGCCATCTGCCATCCTGGGCACTGCATAGGTGGACAACATCGAGAGGTAGCCTCAGCTCAAACCTCTCCCGCGAGGGAACTCATACTAATGCATATAAACTTCTGGCTAAGCCTTACCCAATTCAGGTATTGTGGTTGTACGGTAAAATTGGAATGGTATCGCATCCGAACCCAACCATCAGTTTTTATAAAGGGCTAAGGCTCATGCCTCAACATTTTCATCATCATAAACCATTTGTGTTTCTCAACACATGTCAAATCATCTCAATAGAATGACTCATCATTCCAAAGTTTTCAGAAGTCATTTTCACCAAGTATTCCCATTTAACGTGATCAAGTTTTGGTTTAGCTCTAAACTACTAAGTTAAGAGTGTTCACTAATGTGGGATGCTAATCTCAATCTCATGCCATAGAATTACATCTAAGTCTAACTAGATAGGCCAAGTTTTATACTCTTTTATGCTATCTATAAACAAGTAAAGAACTTTGGTAAAGTAAAAGAAAGTAAAGCTTGTAAGTAAAACTTGGGATTGGTATAAATCAAAGGGGTATAACCAAAGCATGCCTAATGCATCTTGCTTAGGTTATATAGCTTGCAATGGTTAGCTTGCATTGTTAATGATGGCTTGCCTTGGTTGGTGCAGTGGTTGAAATTCTCCTCGTCTTCTTCGGGGTAGAACTCCTCCTCTTTGTAGACTTGGTCGGTACTATCGTCTATAAATATATACGGAATACACAATCACCAAACAATACTTAACTAGTCTATTTAGTACACTAAAGAACACTCTTGATGATATAGTATCATCACATTCATCACAAGATTTTAATGAACTAGTTTCATTTGTTTTATTTGAGAAAAGTAATTTCTACTCATTGAAAATAACTAAGATTTAATATTCTCCAATTAAAATACGGGATCATATGGACACATGTCATCACCACATATTCTAATGCATGGGAATGTGATTTAAATGTTGGATCATATTTTAATAAGTTTAAGTTTAATATTTAAAAGATTTAAAGTGACTAGAAATGCTTATATAGCATTATTTTGGTAGTAGCCAAAGTCACTGCATGCAAAGCTAAATATTATTACATATTCAGATAGGTATATTCAAATGTGATTTTCGAGAGCTGGAATCAAGTCAAAAGCTATTATGGTTGATTTTTGAAAAATGTTTGAATGCAGAAAAGTCCCTGTCTTGTTATATTTGCTATATGTGATCCAAAACTCTAAATGATTTAAATCCAATGGTCTTGGATAGATATTTTAATTATCTTTCTAGCAAAATTGGAATCATTCAATTTGGTTAAGTAAATCTTTTTGAATTGATTTTCAAACTAGTGGACAGAATCTAGATTAAGTCTAAATAGATAAATCTAAATTTGAATTATAAGGCCAGCGCGGGAATACTAATGGGCCGGCTAGTTTCACTCCGCGGCGCAGAGGACAGCTGACAGGGGGTCCCACATGTCAGTGGCTCTTCTAACGCGAAGCGGTACGAGGTAATGTGAACCGCACGATTAGAACTAGGATCGACGGTTGTGGCTCGTCGGCGACAACGGACAGGTCGCCGGCGAGATGGAACCCTAACGGCTCGGTGGGGTTGCAGTGGGGGCATACCAGGGCTCCAGCTAGTGTGGCGATGGGGGCGATCGAACGAGGCGACGACGGCGGACTCAGGCGAGGTCGCGGCAACTCCTGGGGTGGACGAAATTGTCGAGCCCCTTTCTTCTCTGCTACAACGAACTCCGGTGCAATTCCGGCGAACGGCTGCTCGAGCGGCTCCGACTAACGGTGGGGAAGGATCAGTGGTGAGAGGGAAGCTGAGTGCTATGAGGAATTGGTGTTGGGGAGGGCTCCTTATATAGGCTCGACGAGGAGACCGTGAGGGAAACGGTGAGCTCGTCGGTGACGGCGGTACAGGGCGCTAGAGGCGTGGGGAGGGTAGGCAGATGGTGGCTTGCCTCCTGGAGGTCAGCTATAGCTTGATGGCAATGCTAGGGGCAGTCGCAGGTGGTTGGTAAAGGCTGGCGCTCTGCGCGGCAGAGGCGGTGCTCGACGCGGTGTGCGGTGGCTACTAGTCACGCGACGGGAGAAGGGCGTGTCTAGCGGGGTGCTGGGGTTATGGCAGAGCGGCGCACATGAGCTGAGGTCAAGGCACGACTTGTGCAGGCCTATCGGGGACGGCGCGGGACGACGCTCTGGTGTGAGCTGTGCACGGTGCAGAGACGGTGGGCGCGAGCGTTCCTCGGTGGTCCAGGGGCTGGCAAGGGTCGAGGAAGAGACTATGGGCGGCGGTAGGGTTCGGCGAAGCTAGGGGCATGCTGGATTGGCACGGCACTGTCTCTGGCGCGTTGCCCATGCTCAGCCGGTGGCGACCAAGAACGGGCGACGCGGTACTGGTGCTGCGGGACAGAGGGGATGTTGTCTGGGGGTTAGTTAGGCTAAGAGGGGACAGAGGGGAGATGTGAGGGTGAAATGGGAGACAAGAATTCAATTGGAAACAGTAATATTTATTCCAATATTTTTCTGCCTGCCAACTGTTTGACAAAATGGCCGCATGAAACTTTTAGAATTTTGAAATGATTTTTGGTGGAGTTGTTGATCATATGCTTGAGCATCTGTGGTTGCTTGGGATTGTCCAGTTGAACTCATTTGAATGGTTTTTGAAAAAGTTGGATCTAGGTACATACACTTGATTCCATTTTCAAATGCCATTTAAATTTAGGGTTTAAATGTTTTTGTAAGATCACAGGTGGTCCTTGGTACATCTTTACTTGTACTAGCAAGGGGTGCAAAGATCTATAATTGTTTTTGTTTGAATATGAGTTCTAGGAACACCCAAAGTGGCCTAGTTGATTAAAATGGCAAAAGTGACCATTTGCCTTTATTAATTCTATTTGAATTCTTTTTCTTTGGATTTTGCTTGGTAATGATCTAGATGATGTGGAATTCATCTTAGAATCATTTTACAACCATTAGAACAAACAAACATGGCAATTCAAAACAATTCCATATTAATGCAACACACATATGCATGTTTAATTATTTAAATGGGAAAACGTTTTTGTTAACCCTAAATTGGGTGATTTGAATCTTGATAACTTGGATTAAAGTTTTGGGATGTTACAAACCTTCCCCCCTTAAAAAAAATCTCGTCCCGAGATTTAAGAAAGAAAACTAGGAACTAAAGAGATCTGGGAACTCAGTCCTAATGTAATCTTCTCGCTCCCAAGTGGCTTCTTCTTCGGTATGGTTGCTCCATTGGATCTTGTGAAATTTGATACTCCAGGTCTTGGTGGTTCTGTAAGCTTCTTCCAAGATACGGATGGGCACTTCACAATACGTAAGATCCTTGTTGATATCAATGGCTCGGTGATCGATGTTCTTGAAAACTTCGGTCTTCTCCGGTACTTCTAGGCATTTGTGAAGTAACGAGATATGGAACACATTGTGGATGGCTGACATCTCCTCTGGCAGTTCCAGTTGATACGATACTTCTCTTCAACGATTCAGAATCTTGAAGGGCCCGATATATCTGGGGGCTAACTTTCCTTTCAGACTAAAACATTACGTTCCCTTTAATGGCGAAACTTTGAGATACACAAAATCTACGACATTGAAAGTCAGGTCTCTCCTTCTTTTGTCAGCATAACTTTTTTGTCTGGATTGGGCGGTCTTGAGGTGCTCATGGACTTTGTGAACCTTCTCTTCGGCTTCTCGTAGGATGTCGGGTCCGAAAATATGACTCTCTCCTACTTGCGACCAATTCAAAGGGGTACGGCACTTCCTTCCATATAGGAACTCAAATGGGGCCATTTGCAAACTGGCTTGATAACTGTTGTCGTAGGAGAATTCTGCGAAAGGCAGGCAATCTTCCCATTTTGATCCATACTCTAACACACAAGCTCTCAACATATCTTCTAAGATTTGGTTGACTCTTTTAGTCTGTCCGTCGGTCTGCAGGTGATAAGCTGTGCTGAAATTCAACTTGGTTCCTAATCCTTCTTGGACTTTCTGCCAAAATCTCGAGGTAAATTGGGTTCCTCGATTCGATAATATGGTCTTGGGGATTCCATGCAGACTAACAATTCTAGCAATGTACAACTCTACTAGCTTCGAACTCTAGTAGGTTGTTTTGACAGGTATAAAATGGGCTACCTTGGACAGTCTATCAATGATGACCCATATTGAGTCATTTCCCCTACTAGAAGTAGGCAAACCAGTGATAAAGTCCATTCCGACGGAATCCCATTTCCATTCCGGAATCTGCAATGGTTGCAACAGTCCTGCGGGTCTTTGATGTTCCGCTTTGACTCTCTAACAGATATCACACTTGGCGATGTAGCTTCCGATTTCTCTCTTCATCTTGTGCCACCAAAATTGCTCCTTCAAATCCTGATACATCTTCGTTCCTCCGGGGTGGATAGAATAAAGAGTATCATGAGCTTCTTGCATGATAATTTGCTTCAGCTCCGAATCTGCTGGCACACAAATACGTCCTTTGTACCACAGAACTCCTTCTTCGTCTTCGGTGAATCCAGGTACCTTTCATGTACCAATACGACGCTTGATTCCGTTGATACTTGTATTTCCCTTCTGGGCTTCCTTGATTTGGCTAATCAAAGTAGGTTGAAGTTCAATGCTAGCTGAAAATCCTTTGCTAACTAGCTCAGTACTAAACTGTTCCAACTCCTCATGCAAACTTGGTTGTTTCTCCTTAATCATAGTGTTTAACCTACACGGCAATCTGCTAAGAGCATCCGCTACCACATTGGCTTTGCCGGGGTGATAGTGAATGTCAAGGTCATAATCCTTGATTAACTCTATCCATCTCCTTTGCCTCATATTCAGCTCCTTGTGAGTGAAAATATACTTTAAGCTTTTGTGATCTAAGTAAATCTCACAGCGGTTACCCATAAGATAATGACACCATGTCTTCAAAGCTAAAACTACAGATGCTAATTCAAGATCATGGGTGGGGTAGTTCTGCTCATGCTGCTTCAGTTGTTGAGATAGATATGCGATGACTTTGCCTTCTTGCATTAATACACATCCGAGACCAATCTTGGATGCATCACAATACACATCAAACGGCTTCCTGATATCTGGCATGATCAAGATTGGGGCTGAAATCAATCTCTTCTTGAGCTCTTGGAAACTTGCTTCACATTTGTCGGTCCATTCAAACTTCTTGTCCTTCTTCAACAATTGGGTCATAGGTCTTGCGATGCTCGAAAATCCTTCAACGAACTTGCGGTAATATCCCGCTAATCCGAGAAATGCACGGACTTGGGGTTTGAGTGGTTGGGGATTCCCATTCTTTAACATCTTTGATCTTGGCGGGATCAACAGCGACTCCTCCGGCAGACACAATATGTCCGAGGAATCCTACTTCTTTCAGCCAAAACTCACATTTGCTGAACTTGGCATACAACTGATGCTCTCTAAGGGTTTCAAGGATGATTCTCAAATGTTGCTCATGCTCTTCTTCTGACTTGGAGTAGATAAGAATATCGTCGATAAACACAATGACAAACTTATCCAGAAAATTCATAAAGATCTTATTCATGAGATTCATGAAATAAGCAGGGGCATTGGTTAATCCAAAAGACATGACCGTATACTCATAATCCATATCGGGTAGTAAAGGCTATCTTTGGAATATCCGTTGCAAGAATCTTAAGTTGGTGATAACCAGTCCTAAGATCGATCTTAGAGAACACTATGGCACCAGTCAACTGATCAAATAGATCCTCTATCTTTGACAATGGGTACTTGTTTTTGATGGTGACGTCATTCAGCTTCCTGTAATCTATGCACAAACGGTTGCCTCCATCTTTCTTGTCGACGAACAACACGGGCGATCTCCACGGCGATGCGCTTGGTTGAATCAAGCATATTGCCAACATAGCATCCAATTGCTTCTTCAGCTCCACTAACTCTGATGGGTTCATGCTATAGAGTGTCTAAGCTATGGGTCCGGTTCTAGGGATTAGTTCAATAATGAACTCGATATCCCGATCTGGGGGCATACCGGGCAATTCATCTGGGAATATGTCAGGATATTCAGAGAGTACTCTGACTTGGTCAGTGGTGGGTAGGGCTCGACTCTTGTTGCACTTGAATTGATGGGGCAAGGTTTCAGATATATGCTCTACTGATACTCCAGAGCTACTGGTCATGGTGATGGCTTTCTTGGCACAATCGATCAATCCTTTATGCTTCGACATCCAATCCATTCCTAGTACTACTTCCAAACCTTTGGTTCCAAGTACTATTAAATTGGCATAAAAATCTATCCCATGTATTCTGATAGGCACAACTTTGCAAATTTTTCTAGCTTTTGTGGTTGAACCGGGTATTTGAACTATCATGACATGCTGCAAGTTGGTTGGGTGAATCTTTCTAGTGCATGCAAATTCTTCGGTGACAAATGAGTGTGATGCTCCAGAATCAAACAACACTCTTGCTAAAACTGAGTTGACAGAAAACATACCCAGCACGACATCTTGCGCTTCTTGGGCTTCTTCGGCGTTCATGGGGAAGAGACGGCCATTGCGGTTGTGAGGGTTCCCTGGGGCGAATCTTCTTCTGGGCTAAACACGATGCTGCTGTTGAGCTGGGGCATTCACATTGGCTGTGGCGGCAGTCTTCTTGGGACACTCGTTGGAGTAGTGACCCTTCACTCCACACTCAAAACAAGTAATCTGAGACTTGTCTTTTGCTGCCACGGGCACAACATTGCTTCCAGTTCTAGGTGCAGTTTTGTTGTTGTTGTTGGGCTTGGGCAGTGCACGGTTGAAATTGCTGGAGTTGTCGGGGTGATTGTTGTTGTTTCCTCCGAAATTCACATTTCCTCCGCTACGGTTGGGGTAGCTTGTGCGAGACATTGGGGGTCGATTGTTCCGCGGGGCATATCCGACAGACGGGTTGGGGCGATACTTCTGGTGACTGTTGGATCCAACTTGGTGCATCATCCGACGTTTGCGGTTGTCGTTCGCTTGATTAATCTTCCCCTACATCTGAATGGCAGAGTCGACTAGCTCTTCGAGATCCTCGAAACAGATGTTGACGAGTACAGTCTGCATCTCATCATGCAGTCCGTTCAGGAATCTCTCCTTCTTCTTGGCCTCCGTGTTGATCTCATCTGGTGCATACCTAGCGAGGGACAAGAATTTGTCACGGTACTCCACTACAGTCATTCTGCCTTGCTTTAGTTCTCTGAATTCATCTCTCATTCTGGTAACTACACCCTGCGGCACATGGGTGCGGCTGAACTTGACTTTGAAGACTTCCCACGTCATCACTTGACCGTGGTTCATCGTGCGGGTGCTGTTCCACCATGCTCTCACATCTCCTACCAGATAGTGGGTGGCAAACAGAACTTTCTCGTTTGCGTCCACTCCCGTGACTTCTAAGTTTTTCTCCATGGTCTGTAACCAATCATCAGCATCCATCGGGTTTTCAAACTTGCTAAAGATTGGGGGATTGGTATTCTGGAAGTTTTTGAGTATGGATCCATGATGATCCTGATTTCCATGGCCCTAATTGTTGTGAGCCATCTGGGCGATCTGCTGCAGTGTGGCTAGATTTGCTTGGCGCTCTGCCCTACTAGCTTCGCGGTCTACCATGAGCATCTACAGAATCTGCAACATTGGGTCCTGCGATGAGTTGCTCCCTCCTTGGTTTCCACGAGTCATCTGAAGATAGAGATAGAGAATGGGGTAAGAGGGAAAGTTCTAAGGTTCATGGTTTTGGTTTCAAGGCTAAAACTTTGAGTTTGACTCAGGTTTTGCAAACTAACCACTTCTCATTCATTCAAGCAAAGCACACGATACAAACACACACACCCACACCACAACATGAAAGGAAACAGATGGTTTTAAGAACCATTCTGTAAGCTAAGATACAATAGGACCGATACTTCTCACTCCTACGATAGTGCTCTAGTGCATCTACTCATCATCGATGAAGTCAGAGTCATCATCGTCGGTGTAGAAGTCCATGGCATCATCCTCCAGGTAGTCATCATCATTGTTGAGGTACGAGTGAATATCCCCCTGGATGTCTTCACCTTCCTCCTCTTCTTCTTTTGCTACAAGCTGAGCTTCTTGCTCCTTGATGGTCTTCTCGAGGTCGGCCACCTTCTTGCGAAGACGGTCGATGGTGTGATCCTTCTTTGCGCGTTGACGGCGAATTGACTGATGATCCTTGACGAGCAGTGAGAAAGTCTGGGCCTTCTGGGCGGCAATGGCAAGGTTGTGGTTGGCGAACTCTCTAGCATTGTCCAATTCCTTCTGTCTGTCGTACAACAGGAAGTCAAGGTTCTCCACTTGACGCTTCAACTCCGGGTGACTTGGCATCTCTAGAGGCATTCCCATAGAATCACGCCTTGCATAGTCAGCAAAGCGGGTTCCTCGGATCAAGTTGACATTTTATGCGCAAAGATGAGCGAGAGCTTCATGCATTTCCCTGGCTAATCCATCTAGCCAGTTGTTCTCTCTCACGGTGAATTGAATCTTCTCGGAAATTGGTGACTCTATCTTGCCTCGAAGATCAACAACTATTAGCCATTGTAAATCTCCTCCTGGGGGTCCATTGAGTTGAGCTCCAAAGAATTCCGGATGTGGGCGCTCCAAGTACTCAGCAGTGCATCTAGATCCCTCTCGAAGATCAGTTGGCCTCCATTGCCCAACTGGTAGAACTTCCAGTACTGAACTTCCATCTATAAGAATTTAGGATGAGAAAGTTAGTGAAGTGATCAAGTGTGTCAATATTTTATGTAGTAATGTAAGAGTTTTTGAGGAACATGTATTTTTTTTTAGAGAAAGAATCCCAAGGATAAGAAAGGAAATAGTTTTTCATAAATACTCACTTCTTTGTTTTTGAAACTAAGTTTTTGTTTGGACGGCCATTCTAACTAGGGTATCCTATGGTCAGGATGGCTCTGATACCAACTTGTCAACACCCGGATTTTTAATCCCAGATGCATGTTATGCCATACATCGCAATCCTAGGATTACCATTTTTGCGAGACATAACAGATTGGATATCACAGTACACCATCCATTATAAACCATAATAAGGTCTTACACGAATAAAGGATCTCATGATCCAGTCTTAGTACAAACAAGTAGCGGAATAAATAGCGTAGCGGTGGGCTCCATCTTCAGTGTCACAGGCAATGCTAGCGATGGGAGATGATCCTAGTTGTCATAGCTGTCCTGTTGTCCTCCTTCAGGGTAGTCCTCCTCATAGTCTGGCCACGGGAATAGAGAGGGACAAAGCCATGAGTACTCTTTAAGTACTCGTAAACTATCACTAACAAGTAAGGTAGTTCTAATAGGAATGCTAAGTTCTAAGTTTACTTGTAAAGTTAAGTTTGAAACCTAAGCTGAGTTCAGAAACAAAGAAAGATAAAATAAAGTTTGAAATCACCTATGTGGGAACTGAGTTGTCATAGTCACAACCATGTTGTGGTCAAGTCATGTCACAATTCATTTCATAAGTCATTTTGAAAACATCTGACAATGGAACAGTATGGCCACTCCAACTATCCATAACCGCGGACGCGGCTATTCAAATAGTTTGACACTCTACAGAGGTTGTACACTTTCACCACAAAATTCGATACATCTGTCTGGGATAACCCTGAATCATCATACTTAGTATGCAGATAATCAAACATAACCTTTCCTATGAGCTTGGCCTCCCAGACATGGCCATCTGCCATTCTGGGCACTACATAGGTGGACAACATCGAGAGGTAGCCTCAGCTCAAACCTCTCCCGCGAGGGAACTCATACTAATGCATATAAACTTCCGGCTAAGCCTTACCCAATTCAGGTATTGTGGTTGTACGGTAAAATTGGAATGGTATCGCATCCGAACCCAACCATCAGTTTTTATAAAGGGTTAAGGCTCATGCCTCAACATTTTCATCATCATAAACCATTTGTGTTTCTCAACACATGTCAAAACATCTCAATAGAATGACTCATCATTCCAAAGTTTTCAGAAGTCTTTTTCACCAAGTATTCCCATCTAACATGATCAAGTTTTGGTTTAACTCTAAACTACTAAGTTAAGAGTGTTCACTAATGTGGGATGCTAATCTCAATCTCATGCCATAGAATGACATCTAAGTCTAACTAGATAGGCCAAGTTTTATACTCTTTATGCTATCTATAAACAAGTAAAGAACTTTGGTAAAGTAAAAGAAAGTAAAGCTTGTAAGTAAAACTTGGGATTGGTATAAATCAAAGGGGTATAACCAAAGCATGCCTAATGCATCTTGTTTAGGTTATATAGCTTGCAATGGTTAGCTTGCATTGTTAATGATGGCTTGCCTTGGTTGGTGCAGTGGTTGAAATTCTCCTCGTCTTCTTCGGGGTAGAACTCCTCCTCTTCGTAGACTTGGTCGGTACTATCGTCTATAAATATATACGAAATACACAATCACCAAACAATACTTAACTAATCTATTTAGTAAACTAAGGCACACTCTTGATGATATAGTATCATCACATTCATCACGAGATTTTAATGAACTAGTTTCATTTATTTTATTTGAGAAAAGTAATTTCTACTCATTGAAAATAACTAAGATTTAATATTCTCCAATTAAAATATGGGATCATATGGACACATGTCATCACCACATATTTTAATGTATGGGAATGTGATTTAAATGTTGGATCACATTTTAATAAGTTTAAGTTTAATATTTAAAAGATTTAAAGTGACTAGAAATGCTTATATAGCATTATTTTGGTACTAGCCAAAGTCACTGCATGCAAACCTAAATATTATTACATATTCAGGTAGGTATATTCAAATGTGATTTTTGAGAGGTGGAATCAAGTCAAAAGCTGTTATGGTTGATTTTTGAAAAATGTTTAAATGCAGAAAAGCCTCTGTCTTGTTATTTTTGCTATATGTGATATATAACTGTAAATGAATTAAATCCAACGAGCTTGGATAGATATTTTAATTATCTTTCTAGCAAAATTGGAATCATTCAATTTGGTTAAGTAAATCTTTCTGAATTGATTTTCAAACTAGTGGACCGAATCTAGATTAAGTCTAATTAGATAAATCTAAATTTGAATTATAGGGCCAGCGCGGGAATACTAATGGGCCGGCCTAGATTCACTCCGCGACACAGAGGATAGCTGATAGGGGGTCTCGCATGTCAGTGGCTCTTCTAACACGAAGCGGTACGGGCAATGTGAACCGCACGATCAGAACTAGGATCGACGGTTGTGGCTTGTCGTCGATGACAGACAGGTCACTACTGAGATGGAACCCTAGTGGCTCGGTGGGGGTGTAGTGGGGGCATACCAGGGCTCCAGCTAGTGTGGCGATGTGGGAGATCGAACGAGGCGACGATGGCAGACTCAGGCAAGGTCGCGACAGCTCCTGGGGTGGACGAAATCATCGGGCCCCTTTGTTCTCTGCTACGACGAACTCCGGCGCAATTCTGGCGAACGGCTGCTCGAGTGGCTCCGGCTAACGGTGGGGAAGGATCAGTGATGAGAGGGTAGCTGAGTGGTGTGAGGAATTGGTGCTGGGGAGGGTTCCTTATATAGGCTCGACGAGGAGACCGTGAGGGCGACGGTGAGCTCGTCGGTGACGGCGGTACATGGCGCTAGAGGCGTGGGCAGGGTAGGCGAACGGTGGCTTGCCTCCTGGCGGTCAGCTATGGATTGATGGCGATGCTAGGGGCGGTGGCAGGTGGTCAGGAAAGGCTGGCGCTCTGCGTGGAAGAGGCGGTGCTCGACGCCGCGTGCGGTGGCTGCTGGTCGCGCGACGGGGGAAGGGCATGTCTGGCGGGGTGCTAGGGTTATGACAGAGCGGCGCACGCGAGCTGAGGTCAAGGCATGGTTTGTGTGGGCCTGTCGGGGACGATGCTCTGGCGTGAGCTTTGCATGGTGCAGAGGCGGTGGGAGCGAGCATTCCTCGGTGGTCCAGGGGCTGACAAGGCTCGAGGAAGGGACCGTGGGCGGCGATAGGGTTCGGCGGAGCTAGGGGCGTGCTGGATTGGCACGGCGCTGTCTCTGGCCCGTTGCCCATGCTCGGCCGGCGGTGACCAAGAACGGGCGGCACGGTACTGGCGCTGCGGGACAGAGGGGATGTTGTCTAGGGGTTAGTTAGGCTAAGGGGGGACAGAGGAGAGATGTGAGGGTGAAATGGGAGACAAGAATTCAATTATCAACAGTAATAGTTAGACCAATATTTTTCTGCCTGCCAACTGTTCGACAAAACGGCCGCATGAAACTTTTATTTGAATTTTGAAATGATTTTTGGTGGAGTTGTTGATCATATGCTTGAGCATCTGTGGTTGCTTGGGATTGTACAGTTGAACGCATTTGAATGGTTTTTGAAAAAGTGGGATCTAGGTACATACACTTGATTCCATTTTCAAATTCCATTTAAATTTAGGGTTTAAATGTTTTTGTAAGATCACAAGGTGGTCCTTGGTACATCTTTACTTGTACTAGCAAGGGGTGCAAATATCCATAATTGTTTATGTTTGAATTTGAGTTCTAGGAACACCCAAAGTGGCCTAGTTGATTAAAATGGCAAAAGTAACCATTTGCCTTTATTAATTCTATTTGAATTCTTTTTCTTTAGATTTTGCTTGGGAATGATCTAGATGATGTGGAATTCATCTTAGAATCATTTTACAACCATTATAACAAACAAACATGGCAATTCAAAACAATTCCATATTAATGCAACACACATATGCATGCTTAATTATTTAAATGGGAAAAAGGTTTTGTTAACCCTAAACTGGGTGATTTGAATCTTGATAACTTGGATTAAAGTTTTGGGATGTTACAGTTTTTGAGCTCAAAACTCTAAGATCTCCACCCCTAGACACTAGAACTTGATGCCCTTTGGGAAATCAAGGGAGGAGACCTAGATCTAGCTTTCCACCAAGGGGATTTGTGTTTCCCCAATATTTGTGTAAGAAGTTTGTTGTTCTAGGCTTTGAGGAAACCCTAACTTGAAGAAGTCGCCCTCCAAGCTCATCGTTGTATGAAAGAGCTTCGAGATCATCTTGGGAGCCTCCAATTTGATTGTGGAGAAGTGCCCAAGGAGTTGTGAGAGGTCTCGGTCACCACCGACAAGTGCATCGTATAGTGGATCAAGTACCCATCCCCCGTGGTGAATTCTTGGGAGAATAGGGTGAGGCCTTCATGGCATTGGTGGTCTTAGTACCGCCCACCTCTCCAACGGAGACATACTTCCCTTAACAAGGAAGGAACTTTGGAAATCACATCCTCGTGTCCACCATTGTGGTCATCTCTATCCTTAGCTCCTTATTGTTGTTTACCTTATTATTGTGCTTACTTGTCATCTAGGTAAATTCACTTAGTTGCACATCTAGAGAGTTTACTTTGTGTCAAGCCTAAACCCAAAAAGAACTAAAAATTGATAGCTCCTATTCACCCCCTCTAGTAGATCATATCGATCCTTTCAATTGGTATTAGAGCCTCGACTCTTTTTCGGGCTTCACCGCCTAAGAGAACATGAGTGAAGGAAAGGGTAAGGATAGTTTACTTAGCCAAAGTGAGGAACCACCCATTGTCAATGAATCTCCCGTGACACGAGAGGATCATAATGAGTTCTTGGATCTCATATGCACCATGGTGGAAGAGATCTGACTAATGTGGGTGGAATTCCAAAGTGTTAAGTCTCTTTTACTCGTTCCCCTACACGCCAATACTACTTCGATGAACCCTGATGTGGTGGATAGTGCCTCGAGTGTGGCATAGTGGGAGACGCGCTACATGCAGCTCGTTATCGTTGTCGTGTGAGCTGGGTCTCGGGGTTTGAATTGGGGTGACCTTTAACATGTTCGGATACCTGTGTTGAACAATGCGTCGTATCATGTTAGCACTTGTTTCTGACATGGGCTTGTAGATTTTTTAGTGGGCAGCACCATGTAATGGAAATATGGCCTAGAGGAAATAATAAGTTGTATTATTCTATATTTTATTTTCATAGTTAAGTTTATTGTTCTATGCTATAATTGTATTAGTTCTAGATAATGTGTATTTGGAGGAAAACCCTAATACATGTGTGGAATAATAAACACCAATAATGTATCCCTAGTTTTCCCTCCGAGACTAGTTCATGTACCAACAATAGTTTTGGTTTCCTGACTATGGGAAAAACAACAATGTGTTGTGGAGTTGCCAATGATATATGAGATATGAGTTGTAAGGAGAAGAATGACGATGGATAGACCCAATATGATATATTGTGAAACGCATCGTCAATATTTTTTATTAATGGTTTCTCATAAACAATGTATTGCCTTTACTGAAGTTCTTTTGATCGCGAGACACATGTGAACTTGGGTACAATATGGACGTGGCAGGATTCTTCAAAAGTTGCTCTGGAAAACATTAATCATAAAATCGGTCTTTGCTCTTGCCGGATGGTACGTCAATTATTCACATGGTGGTTTTGTGAGAATTGCTACTCCTAATGATAGAGAGATACACTTTGGGCCCACTCATCTTCTATGATGTTCGTCATCATCTGGCTAGACACCTAATCAAGTTGTTGATCACATGAACATTGATAGTACGGTATGAGAAAAGAGTACATGCCAGGTAACAAGAATAACATAGTGTTTCATCTCGGGCAATGTAAAATATTGACGAAGTAATGTGATATGTATCTTACATAATACTACGGTTCACATGATAAAGATCTTTGTGTTATTTGCGGGGATTACTACATGCATCAAGGTGCCTATAGTAATCATTCTAGCGGAATGAGTTCCGGACATGTCCGTGAATATCCAAACCCGTAGGGTCACACACTTAAGAGTTTAGTAGTATTTAGAATGCTAGTGCGAATGAAATTTTAGTAAATAAGTAATTTTAAAAGTGTTTGGAAGTTCTCGAAATGTACCGGAGGTGCCCCTAATATTGTGTAACACCCTCGAATCTGCCCTATGCAAGTTTTAGCGATTCCCGCCAAACCCGCATAGAAACGATTCAAGGACGCCCACAAGGCACTTTTGTGCGGGTGGAAAACAAAGTAATACCATTACACATTAGTCCACGATGGAGCCCACAGAACATATATATACAACAACGACTCCATGAGTCAAGAATATAGATATACAATACAAAGATCCAAATCACCTTGAAAACGATAGAGCATCCGACTACGGACAAGATGCAAATGGGGCTAAGAGCCCTGAAGAATAACCAATGGCGTCTATAACCTTGCCTAGGCCAAGCCGGAAGGGTAACCCTGCTAACAACGTCGATCTCAAACCTGCTAAAACAAAAGGGGTGCCGACAAAGGAGAAAGGAAAAAGAGGAGCGTCAGTACTGAGGCCAGTACATGGCGAGGCTAGAATTCGGCGGTCCTCGCCTACACAGGTATGGTGGGCTGAAGCGGCAGTGCAGCGACACTAAACAACCTATAGAGACTCGATACAACTGGCGGTTATCAGATCCAGCAGTTGTTGGCATTTTTAATATCCATTCCGTTATAATTGAATCTGATTACTAGTCATATATTAAGTCAAGTTTATAGCACTACTTTAGTTATGCTTGTCTATGATCGAGATACTGTGCTCCAAGTCGTCCATAACCGTGGACACGGCTTTCAGAAAGATTTACCCTGCAGGGGTGCACAAATAGCAACACACACACGATCAACCTCGGAAAAACCAAATCAAAACCCAATGAGGCTTTCACGACAAAGCAATCACAGGATTCATAAAATATTTCAGGGGGCCACCCCACTAAGCTACCCGCAACGAAGTTGGCCGGCTCCGGAACGGACCCAGGGTTTTGCGAGAACGGCTGTAAACGACTGGGAACCCGAAAGTGTGACTGGGCTTGTCGATACCGCGAAATCATGCCGCGATCCAAAACAGTACAGGTGCTCCACGCACAATCATAAATAAAGTAGTAAAGCATGGCATAAGTACATGATAGTAATAAAACCCCAAACTAGTTTGTGGCCCTAAGAAATAAGAAATGAATCAAGCTCTGGCTAAGGGGGATTCATAGAGTCTCCCGTATGTGGATAGTGCGAATAGTCAAGGAACAGGTATCAAGTACTCGGGGTCCTACGGGACACAAGTGAGCGTGGAAGAACCAAATAACATCTATTGCCCACTGATGCCTCTGCATTAGTTATATCTAGCATTTTAATAGTTGTATTTAAAGTCATGATCATCTCCACCATTAAGCATCTCCACCGTTTATCATGTGCCAACTTGCCGTCAACGGTGGAACGACAACGACGCGAAGCAACACAGAAGCAAGCAACTACGACTCGCAGGGCCGACTATCTATCAAACAACAGGTAATAGGATGTGTCCATGGCAATATAGAGGCTGCAAGGAGTATAAATGGTGCACGGAAACTAAGCATCGCGACACAGATAGCAATAGATCAACAGGAGGAAATAAAGACTATAAAAGCAAAATAGGTAGAAGGGGAAGAGATGCTCGCCTAGGAAACACTGCCGATGGATCATATCCGGAGAACTTGTCGGTACTCGCATCAATTCATCGGCCTAATCCGCGAAGAAGCAAACACTAGAAGAAACACCGGATGCAATATTTAATACTACGGCAGAAGATCTGGCATGCTTATGATATGATGCAGATGCGGTGCAATTAGGGAGTATTAAGCGGAACCGGGGTCCTGACAATTAATCATTAGGTTTAAGTTGTTTAGAAACCCCACAATTTAAATGTTGTATTAACAGGGCGAAACATGGCATCGGTTCGCTACACAAATTTAAATGGAGCCAATATAAGACTAGAAAAGCCCACATATAGTCTCCATATTTAATTATGAGGAGAATCGACTATACAACCCGGACCGGCAAAGTATGTATGCAAGCATGTACAATTGATATGCAACAATTCATACATATGTCAATTTATAAAATAGGGCTCGGATAAAGGGTCACACATCTGGGGCGAAGGTCTTGGGGTTCCGGAGGGGTTCGGGTTCGGCGTGATCGGTCTTCGGACTCCGGGATCAGGGTCTCGGCGAACTTGGCGTCCATGAAGGGGAACTTGGCGTTCGGCGTCCTTCGGTTCCAGGATGGAGAACTTGGCGTCCTTGTCGAAGTTCTCGGGTGACGGTGTCGGTCTTGGTTCGGCGCCATGGTCATGCATAGCTTCTCGGGTCTCGACTCGTGTCGGACTTGTCGTCCCAAGGCGAAGAACTTGGAATGAGGCGCAGGTGGTTGGGGTCAGACTTGGTGCGATCCTCGGCATCCGACGGTCTTGGTGACAAGAATAACTTGGCAACCTATGGCACACGCGGGCAATCGGCGATCTTGTCGATGGGCTTGATGATGGTTCATTAACTGCCACCAGGTTCGATACGGTCTTCAGGGCTCGGACTTGAGTGTCTAGCCTGAGGGAGACGGAACTTCTTCGAGAACGCACTATGTAGCGATAAGGTGACATATACAGATAGCTCCTAAGATTTCAGAACTAGAACCTGCAGAATACCTGAGACGAAACAAAAGTGCAGGGGCACAGGGAGGTGCGAGGTCGAGTGGGCCAGGAGTTGACCGAAGCGGCAGCAGGGTCGACTAGCGCCGGGCAGCAAAGCGAGGTTGAGGACGGGCTCGAGCCCGGGCGGCGAGGCCGGAGCTCTACACCGACGGCGGCGCGGTGGTTGGCATGTCAGAGACGCGGAGCAGGGCGCAGAGGCGACGAGGAGTGGCGGCCCCGTGGATGGAGAGGGCGACGCAGAGGGCGGCAGCCATGGTGG
This sequence comes from Avena sativa, assembly GCA_916181665.1. Taxonomy (NCBI): domain Eukaryota; kingdom Viridiplantae; phylum Streptophyta; class Magnoliopsida; order Poales; family Poaceae; genus Avena; species Avena sativa. The sequence goes on along the minus strand of OV702297.1, from coordinate 460,983,572 downwards.
TGGTTGGTGGCACCCGCAAGGAAGGCGGCAGCGACCTGAGATGGAGGCGGGGCAGAGAGAGAGGGACGCAGTGAGGAGCACATGGGTGAGTGCTTGATAGAGAGGCGGGGTGGAGCAGGGCAAGGCCGGAGGTCGCGAGGCGGCGGCCAGCAGGCTTCGCGGACGATAGAAATGAAGGCGCCATGGCCGGTGGAAGCTCTGATGTAGACAAGAAGACGCAGCGGCGACCGGACGACCACCGATCCAGAGGCGGAGGGCACGACCGAGCGGCGAGCCTGGGGGATGGAGGTGGCGGGCCGAGGGCGGACCGACACCTGGGGAGGAGGAGGCGAGGGCTAGCGAGCCAGGGGCGGCGGCGCTCTGTGGCAGGAGAGGCCGCAGGTGAACCCCCGAGGCGGTGCCAGGGCCAGGGGCGGCCATCGCTGGGGCTTGGGGAGGTGGCTCGAGCGGCGGCGGGGCACTGCAGGACGGGAACACGACGAGGACCTCAGGGGAGGTCGGGCTGGAGGAGCTTGCTGGGCGGCGTTCCTGGCGGCGGGGATTGCAGGGAGATGTTGGGGAAGGGGAGGTGTGGTGTGAGGCGCGTGAGGAGAGAGGGACTGCAGGGTGGGGCCAGCGTGCGAGAGTGACGTGAGCGGGATGGGGACGACGCGTCGCTCGTGGTGGGACTGAGCGGGAGAGGATGGATCAGATCTAGCAGGGGATGGGGTTGTGCGGGAGGCTGCGCGGCGCGTGTGAGGCGTGAAGAGCGGGGCGTGTGGGGCCAGGGCTGCAGGTGGCGACAGATTGGTTGGCGGGTGGCGCTGCTGGGGAAGCGCGCAGGTGGTGGCCGTTGGCGGGAGATTGGGGAACTGGGTAGGGTTGGTTTAGTTTTAGGGTTTCTACTAGATAGACGGGCTGGGGTTGTAGGCCGGCTGGCTGGCCTTTAGCCTGGCCGGCTGCCTCCCCTAAAGTATTTTTATTTTTAGTTGTTTTATTTTTAAAGACTTTTATAAATAGTTTTTAGACAAATAAAAGGTCCGAAAAAACCGAGGTTTTGATTTGAAATTAAAGACGGGGTATGTAGAAAACAAAGGTAGGCTTTTCGAAAATAATTTTAGGCAAACAAATGCATGATGTCATGACGATGCTCAAATGCAATGTGGCATGATGACATGAGCATGCGGTCATTATGATGCAATGCATAAAAACACAGCGATTTTCTAGTAGTGGTTTTTGCGGGGCGCCACAATTCGACACCACTAACAAGGGATCTCGCCCTCGAGATCCGCCTCATGGTACCGGAAAGAAGGCCGACGATCAGAATCTTCTCGCTTCGGGTAGATCCTCGCGACACCACTAACAAGGGTCGTTGTCCGTGATCATCGAGAGAACACTCCGTGAACAAAGGGCGAAGGTAGAGGTATCAACAAATACAGCCACCTCTAGCTTCTGTGGACGGAGTCAAATTGCTGGATCCACCGATTCAATATACAAAACTGAATGATAAGAGTAGTCGGATGGTGATCAGTCCATCACGCACCCAAACCATTACTCTGCACACGAATCGGAGAATCATGCAACCAACCCTCGGAATTAGACTGAAGATCTCGACAATCGAGGTTCGGAACGAAGGAGTGATGCAGGCTCTGCATCGGATCTGGCGTAGATGATGTCGTCGCGTCGGAAAACACCGGAAGGCACAAGAAGGAACAGAGAGAAGTCCAACAGATGAAGGATTCCTCAGATAGCACGAAGACCGAATGTAGAAACACTGTTGCCAAAGGAGGAAGCGAAACCCTGAAGGTACGACGGAAAAGCAACCACGAGAATTCCTGGACTCGAACAAAAGATAAGAGAGAAGATTCAAAACACACAGAGGTAAGAGGAGAATAGCAGAGGGGTAAGAAGTAAAAGCAGACCTAATCAGATCTATCCAACTGATTTTCCAAAATAGTTTTAACACTCTACTTCGGCCATTAGCTAGGTTATCCTACAGGCTGGACCAGTGGGGTATCGCAACTACTGAGCTCTGATACCACTCTGTAACACCCTCGAATCTGCCCTATGCAAGTTTTAGCGATTCCCGCCAAACCCGCATAGAAACGATTCAAGGACACCCACCAGGCACTTTCGTGCGGGTAGAAAACGAAGTAATACCATTACACATTAGTCCACGATGGAGCCCACAGAACATATATATACAACAACGACTCCATGAGTCAAGAATACAGATATACAATACAAAGATCCAAATCACCTTGAAAACGATAGAGCGTCCGACTACGGACAAGATGCAAATGGGGCTAAGAGCCCTGAAGAATAACCAATGGCGTCCATAACCTTGCCTAGGCCAAGCCGGAAGGGTAACCCTGCTAACGACGTTGATCTCAAACCTGCTAAAACAAAGGGGTGCCGACAAAGGGCAAAGGAAAAAACAGGAGCGTCAGTACTGAGGCCAGTACATGGCAAGGCTAGAATTCGGCGGTCCTCGCCTACACAGGTATGGTGGGCTGAAGCAGCAATGCAGCGGCACTAAACAACCTATAGAGACTCGATACAACTGGCGGTTATTAGAGAGGGATAAGAAAGACCTATTCGGATCCAGCCTGAAGCTAACACCAACCAAACCCATCCTGGTATTTCCCCCTCGAGACCAAACGAGGAAGTCGGACCAAGGAACTCACACAGTTGGCAATTTTACTCATTTCGTTATAGTTGCATCAATTACTAATCAGATATAGATAGCATGAGTCATCCTGAAGCATAAGTAATGGCAATTTTAATTACCATTCCGTTGTAGTTGGAACATTTACTAGTCAGATATAATTGTCCTGAGGAATCCCAAAACCGAGCATTTGTTGGCACTTTTATCACATTCCAATGGAGTTGCAATACTTACTAGGCATTTATAACAAAACAACCCAGATCCAGCAGTTGTTGGAATTTTTAATATCCAATCCGTTATAGTTGAATCTGATTACTAGTCATATATTAGGTCAAGTTTATAGCACTACTTTAGTTATGCTTGTCTATGATCGAGATATTGTGCTCCAAGTCGTCCATAACCGTGGACACGGCTTTCAGAAAGATTTACCCTGCAGGGGTGCACAAATAGCAACACACACACGATCAACCTCGAAAAACCAAATTAAAACCCAACGAGGCTTTCACGACAAAGCAATCACAGGATTCATAAAATATTTCAAGGGGCCACCCCACTAAGCTACCCGCAACAAAGTTGGTCGGCTCCGGAATGGACCCAGGGTTTTGCGAGAACGGCTGTAAACGACTGGGAACCCGAAAGTGTGACTGGGCTTGTCGATACCGCGAAATCGTGCCGCGATCCAAAACAGTACAGGTGCTCCACGCACAATCATAAATAAAGCAGTAAAGCATGGCATAAGTACAGGATAGTAATAAAACCCCAAACTAGTTTGTGGCCCCAAGAAATAAGAAATGAATCAAGCTCTGGCTAAGGGGGATTCATAGAGTCTCCCGTATGTGGATAGTGCGAATAGTCAAGGAACAGGTATCAAGTACTCGGGGTCCTACGGGACACAAGTGAGCGTGGAAGAACCAAATAACATCTTTTGCCCACCGATGCCTCTGCATTAGTTATATCTAGCATTTTGATAGTTGTATTTAAAGTCATGATCATCTCCACCATTAAGCATCTCCACCGTTTATCATGTGCCAACTTGCCGTCAACGGTGGAACGACAACGACGCGAAGCAACACAGAAGCAAGCAACTACGACTCGCAGGCCCGACTATCTATCAAACAACAGGCAATAGGATGTGTCCATGGCAATAAATGATGCAGGGAACTAAGCATCGCGACACAGATAGCAATAGATCAACAAGAGGAAATAAAGACTATAAAAGCAAAATAGGTAGAAGGGGAAGAGATGCTCGCCTAGGAAACACTTCCGACGGATCATATCCGAAGAACTTGTCGGTACTCGCATCAACTCATCGGCCTAATCCGCGAAGAAGCAAACACTAGAAGAAACACCGGATGCAATATTTAATACTACGGCAGAAGATCCGGCATGCTTATGATATGATGCAGATGCGGTGCAATTAGGCAGTATTAAGCGGAACCGGGGTCCCGACAATTAATCATTAGGTTTAAGTGGTTTAGAAACCCCACAATTTAAATGTTGTATTAATAGGGCGAAACATGGCATCGGTTCGCTACACAAATTTAAATGGAGCCAATATAAGACTAGAAAAGCCCACATATAGTCTCCATATTTAATTATGAGGAGAATCGACTATACAACCCGGACCGGCAAAGTATGTATGCAAGCATGTACAATTGATATGCAACAATTCATACATATGTCAATTTATAAAATAGGGCTCGGATAAAGGGTCACACATCTGGGGCGAAGGTCTTGGGGTTCCGGAGGGGTTCGGGTTCGGCGGGATCGGTCTTCGGACTCCGGGATCGGTCTTCGGCGTCCATGAAGGGGAACTTGGCGTTCGGCGTCCTTCGGTTCCAGGATGGAGAACTTGGCGTCCTTGTCGAAGTTCTCGGGTGACGGTGTCGGTCTTGGTTCGGCGCCATGGTCATGCATAGCTTCTCGGGTCTCGACTCGTGTCGGACTTGTCATCCCAAGGCGAAGAACTTGGAATGAGGCGCAGGTGGTTGGGGTCAGACTTGGTGCGATCCTCGGCATCCGACGGTCTTGGTGACAAGAAGAACTTGGCAACCTATGGCACACGCAGGCAATCGGCGATCTTGTCGATGGGCTTGATGATGGTTCATTAACTGCCACCAGGTTCGATACGGTCTTCAGGGCTCGGACTTGAGTGTCTAGCCTGAGGGAGACGGAACTTCTTCGAGAACGCACTATGTAGCGATAAGGTGACATATACAGATAGCTCCTAAGATTTCAGAACTAGAACCTGCAGAATACCTGAGACGAAACAAAAGTGCAGGGGCACAGGGAGGTGCGAGGTCGAGTGGGCCAGGAGTTGACCGAAGCGGCAGCGGGGTCAACTAGCGCCGGGCGGCGAAGCGAGGTTGAGGACGGGCTCGAGCCCGGGCGGCGAGGCCGGAGCTCTACACCGACGGCGGCGCGGTCGTTGGCATGTCAGACACGCGGAGCAGGGCGCGCAGAGGCGACGAGGAGGGGCGGCCCCGTGGATGGAGAGGGCGACACAGAGGGCGGCATCCATGGTGGTGGTTGGTGGCGCCCGCAAGGAAGGCGGCGGCGACCTGAGATGGAGGCGGGGCAGAGAGAGGGACGCGGTGAGGAGCACATGGGCGAGTGCTCGACAGAGAGGCGGGGTGGGGCAGGGCAAGGCTGGAGGTCGCGAGGCGGCGGCCAGCAGGCTTCGCGGACGACAGAGATGAAGGCGCCATGGCCGGTGGAAGCTCTGCTGTAGACAAGAAGACGCAGCGGCGACCGGGCGACCACCGATCCAGAGGCGGAGGGCACGGCCGAGCGGCGAGCCTGGGGGATGGAGGTGGCGGGCCGAGGGCGGACCGACACCTGGGGAGGAGGAGGCGAGGGCTAGCGGGCCAGGGGCGGCGGCGCTCTGCGGCAGGGGAGGCCGCAGGTGAACCCCCGGGGCGGTGCCAGGGCCAGGGGCGGCCATCGCTGGGGCTTGGGGAGGTGGCTCGAGCGGCGGCGGGGCACTGCAGGACGGGAACGCGACGAGGACCTCAAGGGAGGTCGGGCCGGAGGAGCTTGCTGGGCGGCATTCCTGGCGGCGGGGATTGCGGGGAGATGTTGGGGAAGGGGAGGTGTGGTGCGAGGCGTGTGAGGGAGAGGGACTGTAGGGTGGGGCCAGCGTGCGAGAGTGACGTGAGAGGGATGGGGACGACGCGTCGCTCGTGGTGGGACCTAGCGGGAGAGGATTGATCTGATCGAGCGGGGGATGGGGTTGTGCGGGAGGCTGCGCGGCGTGTGTGAGGCGTGAAGAGCAGGGCGTGTGGGGCCAGGGCTGCAGGTGGCGACAGATTGATTGGCGGGTGGCGCTGCTGGGGAAGCGCGCAGGTGGTGGCGGCTGGCGGGAGATTGGGGAACTGGGTAGGGTTGGTTTAGTTTTAGGGTTTCTACTAGATAGACGGGCTGGGGTTGTAGGCCGGCTGGCTGGCCTTTAGCCTGGCCGGCTGCCTCCCCTAAAGTATTTTTAATTTTAGTTGTTTTATTTTTAAAGACTTTTATAAATAGTTTTTAGACAAATAAAAGGTCCGGAAAAGACCGAGATTTTGATTTGAAATTAAAGACGGGGTATTTAGAAAACAAAGGTAGGCTTTTCGAAAATAATTTTAGGCAAACAAATGCATGATGTCATGACGATGCTCAAATGCAATGTGGCATGATGACATGAGCATGCGGTCATGATGATGCAATGCATAAAAACACAGCGATTTTCTAGTAGTGGTTTTTGCGGGGCGCCACATATTGCCTAGAGTGTTCAAAATAAGTTTTGAGCATAAAAGGAATGAGAGAATGGTTCCAAGAGTATATCGGGTGGTCACGAAATGGTTCCGAGAGGTCCCGTATGATCCCGGAAGTGTCCAGAATGGTCCCGAGAGTGTCTGGAATGATTCTAGGCATATATTGAAGGTTTTGGAAGGTCCTGAAGGGTCCGAAAGGTTATGGAAGGTTCCGGAAGGTACCGGAGTGACCCGGGCTATCTTAGGATGTCTGTAAGGTTCCGTTAGAGGTGCAACCACATTTCCTTGAGGGGCAATAAGATGTCCCCTATCTCAATTCGGAGTGGTCAAAGAAGGCAGTTTTGGAGTAGGTTTGGTTTGTCCTAAACCTACAGGAACTCGCTCAAACTTGGGGTATGACTTGTGTATGACAAAAGGGGCCTTGATACCCATAAAAGGGAAGCAAGGGGCACCCCATGAGGGTCTAATTTGTGGTTTTACCCCTTCCAAACTGCAGCACCCTCTGCCGCCCAAAACCCTAGTTGTCGTGCATCTTTGCTCGCGCGTGCGGTGCCGCCTCCCTCCTCTATCCTCCACCTCCATGGTGTGGTGCTAAACCCTAGTGCTAACGTGTGCTAGGTGCTTGATAACTTTAAGTGCACATATCAATTGTAACTAGTTTCGAAATAAGAGTATCGATCTCACAGAGAGCTATTGGTAGATGTCTTTATGCCCTAGTTACTATTCACTAGAGAGTACTTGTAGGTTATATCTAATTCCAAGTAATGGTTTATAAAGAGTGTGTTTGAATAAGTGTTAAAGTAAACAACAACAAAGTAAATAAAAAAAGTAAACTAAAGCAAGAGGGTGTCTATGAAGTGTTGTGTGATATGGTTGAGGGGTTCTCAAGGAGTGTAGGATTCACCACTAGCATCGAGAATTATGAATGACTAGCAGCATGCACGCGCTTTGTTGTGGTAATATGCTCACATGATTTCTATGACGTGTTGGACACCGTATATCAAAGCCATGACATTTAATTCAAAAAAAAGCCATGACGCCAGTACCATCGAAGGTTCTGGAATATAGAAATTCGGTTTCAAGTGGATTTGATGTAAAAACCGTGTTGCAACATGTCTACAAACAATAGGTTTTGGTTGTGAATACACTGCCACCCTTGTCATGTAGCTCCGCCTCCTTTCGCCTCGGTAACCATCATTGTCGAATCACCCTCCCTGATGCCTCTCGGTTCCCTCCCTAGAGCACCACTTTGTCCCATGAAACAGCCGACATCCTCCTAGAGCAAGCGCATGATCCTAGTGCCCTTCCTTGATGTTTCCTTGCTCCGGCGGTTGGCCATGTTTTCCTTCCCGCGCACCCTAGATCCATCGACCATTCATGGAGAACTTGGTGAGCTTCTAGTCTCTGTACACCTCACCTCGGTCCTCCTCTTGGCATGCATGGTTGGCACTGAGCACCGTCGTCCAGAACCACGAAACACCATTGATAGCCTGCCTGCCCGAGGCGTCGGTCCTCTACCTTCTCATTGGATTTAATTTTGTTTGAAAATAGGGGAACAACAAAAGAAAAAATAGACCATAATAAATAAATATTGACATATGTTTTTAAAAAATTGACACATGAATAGTGAAAATTCTTTTTTGCTAGCTTTGCCAAAATTTGGACCTAGAAAATTGACAAAAATCTAGAAATATTGCAATTTTCGTACACCATCAGCGATCAGAGCAAACCTCGTGGATTTGCAAAAAGAAAAAAGCAGCTAACCACACCAGGTAGCTAGCAAATTCCAAACACACTTAAATGAGTAGCCCAGCAGAGCTTCGTGCAGGCACGCGCAAAGGCAGTAGTGTAGGTCGCGCTAGAGCTGTTCGGAAGCAGCCGAGGCCAAGTCGTCTGTGCAGTCTGATTCGCAGGCAAGGGCGGTACCGCATGCGCGAACAGCTGTGGACAGGGATGGATGGACCGCGGGGTCGTGTGAGATTTACCGGGCTCGCCTCGGACATGTTCCGGGGATGCTGCCTCGGCCACCAGCATCCTCTTGTCGTCGGAGTTCGTGGGGCCCAACAACGGCAGCTAGCGATTGAGAGAGAGAGGAATCGACCACCACCTGCGCTCGCCTCTCACTCTCGCAGCTGACCCTAGTCCATGGCCGCCGCCGTCGAGCTGCGGAAGAGATCCCTAGCGGCAGCCGCTCTGATCTAGGGGAGATTCCTTTATATCATCGTTTGATTTCACGGCGGTGCTCCTTATTTTAGTTTGTGTTATCTTGCTCATTCCAGACATTTTGCACTCGTATATAAATTGGTGAGGATCTGTCTAAGGGAGCCTTGTGGGACTATCCAATGTCTGTATCGCGACCGTATTTGTTTTGATTTGATCGGACTGAGATGGAATTGGGCCGGCCCTGCACGAGCGACCGAGCCTGTGTGAAACTCTGCGCCCTGCACGAGGTCGTCAAATATATTTTTACTTATAGGTGGCAATGTTGTGTTATTTTCATCTAGGTGGGAGGGTAAAAGGGTCCAAAAAGTATTGAACCGAGAGAAACAATCCGTCCTTTATTATTAGGAATAGATATAGATTAGGATAATATATTTCTTGTGTCATGATATGTGTGGAGAGAGCTCAATAATAAGATGTCCACCGCAAGGCTCGTAGACAGTCACTTTGTTGAGCCAAGGATGAGGTCATCTCTAAATAACCATTGTGATGTTTGAGAGCAGTCACTCATACATACCACCGCAATTAATGGTCTTCCCGTGGATATCGTAATTAGCTTAGTGAATCTCTCTTTATTCCTCCTTAGACGGTGTGGGTTACAAGCCAATGCAAGTCACAATAGCATTGGGCATACGTCCAAACACGTCCGAAGGATTTCACCCTTTTATTTAGTCCTAAAAGGCAAATTATATGTGGCCGACTACACATACCATCTAAAGAAAGAGATCGAACACAATTATCATAAAAACATTATAGACCAATAAGTCAATGGACACAAGTATATGCATAATAATACTAGTGTTTCACCATCTATCCCCAAGAACAAGGAAACTACTCATACATGAAGAGGATCAACATCATGACAATAGTATGGATGAAATATGAATGTACGATTGAATACAAGTGCAAATCCACAATAGAGATTATATCACAACAAAGTAAACAAAGGGGATCAAAGTTGGAGACGTTGTTGATGAAGATGGTGATGAAGATCGATGTGTAGCCCTTCAAGATGAAAGTATCCTCTCTCCCTTGAGTGGTATGGTGGTGTAGATTTTGTGGGTGGTGGCTATGGAGGTGGCGGAGTGGAAGGGCTCCACCTCTATGGTGTGTGTGTACTTTCCCCTCTCTTCTAGGGTTTTCCCCTCTTTAAATCGGCATCTGGGGGTCGGTTTTGCGAACCGACGGATCTAGGGGCTGAATATGACCATTGGGACTTCACAAATGTTGTTACGGTTAACGAAACGGAGCTGTCAGAGGGTGGTACGACTGTACGGTACGGGAGGGCTCTGCCCGTATCAGTGGTCGTTACGCCCTCGGTACTCTGAAGTGTTTTAGTCGCCATTTCTTCATACAGACTCCGATTGAGTTGTTCTTTGGCTCGTTGGATTCGTATGGATGAGGGATACAACACCATGGACTTGGATAGTCATTTGGAGTTTATGGGTGACATATGTGTGATTACTCAGATGCTTATGATTCATCACCCTGGTTATATAAAGGCTTGCGGCCCATGAAGATTCAAGATGGTGGCCCTGTTGGGGATATACTTTCCGGGTATCCTCACAGTTCCTCACTGACCAGGATGGCCCACTTCGGGTTAGAGCTTTGCTTCACGGGCGACCCAGTCAGGGAGAAGAACAGAGTCCAATCCGGCTACAGGAAGGCCCAGAAGAGTTACCGACATAGGCCCATAATGTTACTTGTAGTTCAAGATGTACTCTGTAACCGACTCTTAGTCGTAGCCGGATAGATATATCCTGTAAACCCTAGGCCAGATATCTATATAAGCCGTCCTAGGGAGAGCCTTTAGGGCACCTACCCTTACAATAGTTTACAATCTCAACTCGCATAGGCAAAACCCTTGTAACCCATATTCCGGCTCTGCCATATTACTGGATTGCTAGCAGGAGTAGGATCCATCCAAAGCCGATGGATTCGAACCTGGTAAACTTGTGTGCTCACCGTCCTAGAATACCGTATGACTCACACCCCTCTCTTCCACACGCCTCGAGGACCCCCTCATGGCGTACTTGTCATCAATCCGACGACAGTTGGCACCCACCGTGGGGCAAGTGAGCTTCGGATCTGCGTTCCGAGCAGAATCTGCAAGAATCGAAATCGGCGAGACTATCACCGTTGGTCGCATCCTCTACGCCAGTGACGCCCCGCTCATCGTTCTCGACGAGACTTGGATTCCGGCTAGGGAGGCCGTGACCACCTATAACATCATGTCTTTTGGTGAGATCGATGTTTACATCGGTTTTGCTGAACTTGCCCCACCCACCCCAGCGGTGATGATAGAGGCAGAGGAAATTTCTAGGTCCCCTTTGTCCGCAGAGGCGGCAGAGTTCCGGATCTCAGAAAACCCTAATCCCACCCAGACCGCACTAGTTGTGGAGATAGTGGAGAAAGCTGAGCCTGAGGTAGACCTTGTGGTTCAAGTCGAATCTGGAGTGGACCTCCCTGGTGAGGTCAAATCCCTGATCGATCAGTCTGCTGAGGTCGAAATCCAGGAGGAGCACAGTAACAACCTTGGTTTCGGCTCTGCAAACGCTGAAACAGATCGACGGTTCCTAAGGCATACGTTGAGGCGCATGATACTACAAGACGCAAGCGTGGATGAGGTTCTCAAGACTATCAGGATCTTCGAGGAAGCCCACGAGGAAATCCGCAACTATCTCAGGAGGCATGCGTCGCACTTTGTCGGATATGTTGGATCCGGATCCGGCTCTGCCGATGCTGGAGACAACGAAGACTCTGTGCTGGAGGCTATTGGAACAAGCGTCAAACTACCGGCATCTTTGGATGACTCCATGACGTCGGCAGATTTCTGGAAGTTCTCTGTGGAATATGAAGAGGAGCTTAACTCCACAGCTGCTACAGAAGGAGAAGACATGGACGAAGGATCCGGAGAAAACTCTCCCAAAGCGCAGGACAACATGGAACTCGGAGATGATCCCGAGAACCAAATGGCCGAAAGTTCCGATCAAAGTTTGACTCCGGGAAACGGGCCCAAAGCCGTCTTTGCTACCGGCGCTGCCAAAAAGGCAAAGAAGAAGGACAAGACCTCGGTAAAAGATCTTCTGGCAGAGGAAGTGATTGCCGAGGAATACAAAGAAGACACGGATGGAGCACTTATCCCAGACGAGCCAAAAGAAGAATTGGTGGATGGACACGTTGATGGCTCAATGCACGGCGCCCAGAAAAGTGCTGGTGTGGTGTTGATGTAGAGCTCGTTAGGAACCCCAAGAGGAAGGTATGATGAGCAGAGCAGCAAGTTTCCCTCAGTATGAAACCAAGGTTTAATCGAACCAGTAGGAGCAAGGAAACACCCCAAAGGTGTTGCTAGCTGAGCCTTGGCAGGGCGCACTACCGGTGCTAGTAGCAACGTGGAGACCTGCACAACACAACCACAGAACTTTGTCCCCAACTTGCGATGAGGTTGTCAATCTCACCGTGTTTTGTGGAAACAAAGGATTCAACATATCGAATGGAAAGAAGTAAAAGTTTGCAGAAAGTAAACACAAAGCAGTAAAAGATTGTAGATTGAATGTAAAAGACAAGGATCGAGATACATAGTTCACTAGAGGTGGATCTCCTTACGATAGATAACATGCTGGGTGAACAAATTACAGCGGGGCAATTGATAAACATCGAGAAAGCAATACATGCATATACTAATCATCTTGACTTCTTTGAGACTTGATTGGGCATTATAACATAATACATAGACAGCCATCCAACTGCATCTATGACTAATAATCCACCTTCAGGTTATCATCCGAACCCCCTCCAGTATTAAGTTGCAAGCAACAGATTATTGCTTTACGAACTACGTGTAAAGTAAACAATACGATTGTTCTATGAACAAAGGATTGTTGTTTTCTCCCTAGTAGCAACAGCACATCTAGTACCTTAGAGATTTCTGTCACTTCCCCAGATTACTAGAGGCATGAACCCACTATCGAGCATAAATACGAACTCTTGGAGTTGCCAGCATCTACTTGGCCAAGATAGCTACTAACAACGGAAAGCATGCAAGATCACAAATAACAAAGACATGATAGAATCAATAATCAATCCGAAATAGCATCTCAATATCCATCGGATCCCCGCAAACACAACATGCAGAATTAAAAATAGATGATCTTGATCATGAACGGAGCTCACAAGATCTAGACATGAAAGCACAATGGAGGAGAACCAGCCATCTAGCTACTACATGGATCCGTAGTCCAAGGATGAACTACTCACACATCACACCGGAGGCTTGCATGGTGATGAAGAAGGCCTCTAGAGTGAATTCCCCTCTCTGGCAGGGTGCCGGGAAGAGCTTCAGATCCCTCCTGATCTAGGGATGGATATGACGGCGGCTACAGACTCTTTCGTGGATTTTTGATCGGGCACTTAGGGTTTTCGTCCCGAGGGAAATATATAGGCGGAAGGGGAGACCGAGGGGGTGTCGGGAGTGGCCACACCACCCCCTGGCACGGGCCAGGCCTGGCCGCGTGGCCAGGTGGTGTGGTGGCCCCCTGGCCCCTCTCCGTCTCGTATTCTGGCACTTGATGACTTTCGTAAAAATAGGCACTTTGGCTTTTGTCCCGTCCAATTCCGAGAATATTCATTTTCTGACTTTCCTGGAACCAAAAACAACAGAAAACAGGCAGCTGGCACTGTGGCTCTTGTTAATAGGTTAGTCCAAGAAATCATATGAAAAGTACTCCAAAGTTGGAACAAAACACAAGAAAGTGGATAAAACCAAGCATGGAGCATCAAAAATTATAGATACATTTGCAATGTATCAACATCCCCAAGCTTAACTCATGCTCGTCCTCGAGTAGGTAAGTGATAAAAAGAAAGAATAATTTTTGAGGTGACATGCACCATCAAAGACTTGATCAAAGTATTTGTAAAACATTCAAAGCTGGGATCATAGTACTTCAATCATAACATGAAAGACAAAGTTTTAGCAATAAGCAAAGAAACTATGATGCAATATGAAAAGGCACAAACAAAATATTCATGAATAACAATGCTTTGCAAGACGTTTGTTTGTTTCACATAAAGAAAACATAGCATAATAGTATTCAGCTTGTCCCTCAATAGAGTAGCAAATATAAATGCATAGGACACCTTCAAAGTTCATAAGAGTGACTAGATACAATAGTTTAAAACAAGCAATATCAAGTTATGCATCAATCAACTAGTCTTGGGACAATGCACATAGAACTAAGAATGGCCACTATGCTCTCAAAGTAGGTGCATAAAGATAGAAGGTGGAGACTCAATATAATGGTGGAAGGAAGACCTTTTGTAAAAGGAAGTAGGGATTCAAGTCTCATAAAGAGCTTCCAAAAATTATAGTACTTATAGCTTTCAGCTCTCATTGCCCCTATCATAAGCATCTTGAAGGTGATTAAGTTGAAAGTGACACAACTAAGAGGATATGCTTGACAAGTTATAAATTGAAGTCTCATGCCCCTTACTTACGAAGACCGATCCTCATGCTACTCAACTTCAGTCACAAGTAAGCTCTTGTCATTGTAAGTACATACGTATCATAGAGAAACGCCAATGGGGTACCCCTTGCATATGATACAGGAGCTATCCCATAATCAAAATGACAAGGCGAGCAGACAATGAGCATCTTAGCGATATTTCAGCTCTCATTGCCCCTATCATAAGCATCTTGAAGTGATTAAGGTTAAAGTGAACAAACTATGGTGTACATGCTTGACGAAGTATAAGTCAGAAATCTCATGTCCCTTGTATACGAGGGCCGCTCCTCATGCTACTCAAGTTTAGTCACCGGTAAGTTCTTGTCATTATAAGTATATGTGTATCATAGAGAACCGCCAAAGGGGTACCCCTTGCCCGATGATACGGAAGAATCCCCATATCAAAATGACAAGGCAAGCAGACAACAAGCATCTCAGCATTCTTCTTACCTAGTATTTACCATGGGAATATGGTGCTTTTTTCTCTCTTTCCTCTTTTCATAATCTCATTTTTTTTCTCTTTTCTCTTTTTTTTCTCAATATAGGACTCCTTTTTATAAGAAGAATGCTTCATAGACAGCTCATTATGGTTACGCTGTAGGTTTCCACCATGTCAGCATGGATTAGACCAGTGCCCCAGGCGTTTCTCTAACACATATACATAACTCCATGGACTTACAAGATCCCCTTTCATTTCACACCGACGACATCCATATACAAAAGAGCATGATATCAACGAGGTACAAGTACCAAGTGCAATGTTGAAAGTGTTCCCCATGAAAGCATGGTTCTGCTAATTCCCGACAAATAAGTGCAAGCATATACAACATAGATGACACAATGGTTCAATTTTATTAAGGGCAAGTAAAGTAAAGTGTGCCATCAAGTTCGTGAGAGCTTTAATCACTAGTTTTCTCATAACAAGTTTAATTTGGAAGGTAAACAAAAGCATGAATATACTTGGAATAACATAAGCTAGTAGGTAGGTATGGTGGACTCTTTGGAATAAATTGGTTTAGGGAGTTGGATGCATGAGTGGAACTCATAATTTGTTGTGGAGGCTAGCAAAAGACTGGGAGCGACAAACTAAGAGAGCAATAATGACCATAATCATGCAGAGCGAGAAAACATCATTGATCAAAGCATAAAGTGATACTATAAGTTGAAAACTAAAGGATCATAAAGGATATGGTGACTTTGGATAGTCATAACATGGTGTGAGCATGCGCCAAGTCAACCCAAATAAAGCATCAAAGGAGAATACCACTATACTATGCTTTAATATGCTAAAACAACACATGATTCATCCAAGGCACATTAAGAAATCTCAATTGTTTATAACAAGTCATGCTACAGCAAAGAATACTAAGCATAAAGCCAAAACAATATGAAGCATGGCATGACAAAGCATAGGCCACAGTCAAAAACGAGCTCTTTTTACCACATAAGCATGAACTTTCCTACTCTTTTCTAAACCAAACCAAACTATTTGCAAACCAATGTATGAAAGAGGGGGTCCAACAATTTATTCAGCAAACTAAGTAAACCAAGCAAACGGAAAACCAAAACCAAAACAAAAAAGAAGACGCTCCAAGAACAACACAACAGTGCATGAAACAATAAAAATGAAGCGTTTGGAAGAAACCTGGGATTTTTATTGATGAAGAAGGGGATGCCTTGGGCAACCCCAAGCTTTGACGCTTGTACTTCTTGGATATTTCTTGGGGTGACACGCGTGGCATCCCCAAGCTTGAGATTTAGTCCATCCTTCATCTCATTACTCATTCCTTCCATACACCTGAAAATTTCCCTTCATACAAAACTTCACACAATCTTTATTAGCAACATTAGTGCACTCAAGATAAATAAGTCTTAAGGTTCAGGTATAACACCAAATAAACTTCCATTAGAACACTAGCTACTGTAGCACTTCCCTCAAAAATCTTAATTCCCCAAAAGAACTCAAAAAGGAACCAACAAGAAGCAAATGCAGAAAATGGCAGAAATCTGTCAAAATAGACCAGCAGGTAAAGACGAATTTTTTCGAAGACCTTCTGTTGCTCAAATCAAAAAGTGTTGAACTAACTAAAGTTATATAACAACCTGGGGTGGAAGCACAAAAATTCACGCCTCAAAAAGACGTTCAGAGATTTTACACGAATTTTTACGGTGAAGCACAGAAATCTGTTTCAGGACAACAAGTTTCCCTATCATTACTTCTCTCTCATTAGAGGTTACTCTTGGCACAAAAAGCAAATAAAAAGGATAAGTAGAGGTTAAATTCCAAGACTCATCTAAAACTTTTGGGTTATCTCCCAATAAGTACTTTTCTTTAACGCCTTTAAGTTAGGCATAAGAAGCAAAGAAAGAATCAAGTGTTCTCAAATGAAGAAGCATTAAGACCGATTTTTTTTCATAGGAGAAACAAAAGAAATCTTTTCTCTCTTTTTAGGGAAGTGTTCTATACCTTTCTTGAGTGGGAGTTGGTATTTAATGGTGCCTTCTTTCATATCAATGATGGCACCAACAGTTATAAGAAAAGGTCTTCCCAAAGTAATAGGACAAGAAGCATTGTATTCAACATCCAAAACATAGAAATCAACGGGGACATAGACATTGTTAACCATAATAAGAACATCATTAAGAATCCCCATGAGTTTATTTTTAGCATTATCATCAAGTGGGACATTCAAATAACAATCTTCAAGTGGAGGCAAATTAAGCATATCATAAATCCTTCTAGGCATAATAGAAACACTACTATCAAGATCACATAAAGCTTTGAAATCAAAGTCATTCACCTTCATGTTAATGATGGGTTCCCACTTGTTTAATAGGAATAGAAGCTTTATGTTTCATCTTTTCTTCTTTAATCTTTATGAGAGCATCAGTAATGTGTTTTGTAAAAGCCATGTTCATAGCACTAGCATTAGGACTTTTAGCAAGCTTTTGTAGGAACTTAATAACTTTAGAGATATTACAACCATCAAGATCAAAATCAAATTTATCATCTAAAGTAGTAGAACTATTACTAGCCTTAACACTAGTGGTGGTGATAGTAGAAACACTAATGTTTCTAGCAATTTTATCTTCTCTTTCCCACTTAGCATGTAATTCAGCTAATAGTCTAACATTTTCATCAATTCTTACTTGTATTGCATTAGTAGCTGCAAAGGGATTATCATTAGTTTCAGGTTTAGCAGCTATTTTATTTAAAGAAGATTGAGCTTCAGCTAAAGATGCTATATTTGTTTCAGCATTAGAGAGTTTTTCCTCAATAGTTTTATTGAAGGCAGTTTGTTTACTAATAAACTCTTTAAGCATAACTTCAAGTTTAGAGGGAGCACTCTTATTATTGTTGTAAGAATTTCCATAAGCATTACCATTGTTGGGAGGATATGGCTTATAATTGTTGTTACCAAAACTGTTTCTATGAGCATTATTACCATAAACATTGTTGCTAAAATTGTTATTTCTTATGAAGTTCACATCAACTTGCTCTTCTTGAGAAACCAAAGAAGCCAAAGGAACATTATTTGGATCAATATGGGCTTTCCCATTAACAAGCATAGACATAATAATATAAATTTTATCACTCAAGGAGGAGGTTTCCTCAACAGAATTTACCTTCTTACCTTGTATAGCTCTCTCAGTATGCCATTCAGAATAATTAACCATCATATTGTCCAGAAGTTTTGTTGCAGCACCCAACGTGATGGTCATAAAGGTACCTCCAGCAGCAGAATCCAATAGGTTCCTTGAAGAATAGTTCAGTCCTGCATAAAAAGTTTGGATGATCATCCAAACAGTCAGTCCATGAGTGGGACAATTCTTAACCAAAGATTTCATTCTTTCCCAAGCTTGAGCAACATGCTCATTATCAGAATGTTTCAACTTCATTATTTCACTTCTCATAGATAAAATCTTAGCAGGGGGATAGTATTTTCCAATGAAAGCATCTTTGCATTTAGTCCAAGAATCAATACTATTCCTAGTTAAGGAATTCAACCATTCTTTAGCTTTTCCTCTCAAAGAGAAAGGAAACAATTTCAATTTAATAATATCACCATCTACATCCCTATGCTTTTGCATCTCACAAAGTTCAACAAAGTTATTTAGATGGGAAGCAACATATTCATTACCAATACCAGAAAATTGTTCTATCATAACAAGATTGAGCAAAGTAGGTTTTATCTCAAAGAAAGTATCTTCAGGCACAGGTGGAGCAATAGGTGTGCTCATAAAATCATTGTTGTTGGTGCTAGTGAAGTCACACAACTTAGTGTTTTCAAGAGTAGTCATTTTTTTTGGGTTTTCAAATAAGAAAGCAAACTAGTAAAACTAATTTTTTGTGTGTTTTTGATCAGAAAACAAGCAAATAAAGAAAAAAGAAACTAAGCAAAACAAAAATAACAAAGTAAAGAGATTGGTTATGAGGGACTCCCCTTGTGAAGATGTCCTTGACTCCCCGGCAACGGCGCCAGAAAAATGATTGATGGCTCAATGCACGGCGCCCAGAAAAGTGCTGGTGCGGTGTTGATGTAGAGCTCGTTGGGAACCCCAAGAGGAAGGTATGATGAGCACAGCAGCAAGTTTCCCTCAGTATGAAACCAAGGTTTAATCGAACCAGTAGGAGCAAGGAAACACCCCAAAGGTGTTGCTAGTTGAGCCTTGGCAGGGCGCACTACCGGTGCTAGTAGCAACGTGGAGACCTGCACAACACAACCACAGAACTTTGTCCCCAACTTGCGATGAGGTTGTCAATCTCACCGTGTTTTGCGGAAACAAAGGATTAAATGTATCGAATGGAAGGAAGTAATAGTTTGCAGAAAGTAAACACAAAGTAGTAAAAGATTGTAGATTGAATGTAAAAGACAAGGACCGGGATCCATAGTTCACTAGAGGTGGCTCTCCTTAAGATAGATAACATGTTGGGTGAACAAATTATAGCGGGGCAATTGACAAACATCGAGAAAGCAATACATGCATATACTAATCATCTTGACTCCTTTGAGACTTGATTGGGCATTACAACATAATACATAGACTGCCATCCAACTGCATCTATGACTAATAATCCACCTTCAGGTTATGATCCAAACCCCCTCCAGTATTAAGTTGCAAGCAACAGATTATTGCTTTACGAACTGCGTGTAAAGTAAACAATACGAATGTTCTATGAACAAAGGATTGTTGTTTTCTCCCTAGTAGCAACGGCACATCTAGTACCTTAGAGATTTCTGTCACTTCCCTAGATTACCAGAGGCATGAACCCACTATCGAGCATAAATACTAACTCTTGGAGTTGCTAGCATCTACTTGGCCAAGATAGGTACTAACAATGGAAAGCATGCAAGATCACAAATAACAAAGACATGATAGAATCAATAATCAATCTAAAATAGCATATCAATATCCATCGGATCCCCGCAAACACAACATGCAGAATTACAAATAGATGATCTTGATCATGAACGGAGCTCACAAGATCTAGACATGAAAGCACAAAGAAGGAGAACCAGCCATCTAGCTACTACATGGATCCGTAGTCCAAGGATGAACTACTCACACATCACACCGAAGGCTTGCATGGTGATGAAGAAGGCCTCCAGAGTGAATTCCCCTCTCCGGCAGGGTGCCAGGAAGAGCTTCAGATCCCTCCCGATCTAGGGATGGAGATGACGGCGGCTACAGACTCTTTCGTGGATTTTTGATCGGGCACTTAGGGTTTTCGTCCCGAGGGTAATATATAGGCGGAAGGGGAGACCGAGGGGGTGCCGGGAGCAGCCACACCACCCCCTGGCACGGGCCAGGCATGGCCGCGTGGCCAGGTGGTGTGGTGGCCCCCTGGCCCCTCTCCGTCTCGTATTCCGGAAAAATAGGCACTTTGGCTTTTGTCCCGTCCAATTCCGAGAATATTCATTTTCTGACTTTCCTGGAACCAAAAACAGCAGAAAACAGGCAACTGGCACTGTGGCTTTTGTTAATAGGTTAGTCTAAGAAATCATATGAAAAGTACTCCAAAGTTGGAACAAAACACAAGAAAGTGGATAAAACCAAGCATGGAACATCAAAAATTATAGATACATTTGCAATGTATCACACGTGATCACTGAAGGTGCATGTAAACTCATCGATGCTTCATTAACCACACCTATCCCTACAGCTACAGAACTTACTGCCGAAGAACTGGATGAAAGGTCTTAGGCCCTAGAAGCGCGTTGATACGTCCAAAATGTATCTACTTTCCCGAACACTTTTGCTATTATTTCTCCTCTATACTTGTGTGATTTGGATGCAACTAATGCGAACTGACGCTGTTTTCAGCAGAATTGCCTTGGTGTCTACTTTTTGTGCAGAAAATCAACTATTAGGAAAAATCCCGGAAAATATGCCAAAAATCCTATTTCACCCGAAGACTCCAGGAGCCAGAATACGAGATGGAAAGGAGCGAGGGGGTGGCCACACCACTTGGTGGTGCGGGCTAGGCCAGGCCGCGCCGAGGGGTGGTGTGGGGACCCCAGGCACCACCTCGGCCTCTCTCTTCGCCTATAAGGAGCCTTCTGACCTAAAACCTTTGGGGGGTTCGACGTTTTTCCAGAAGGAGTTCCGCTCCGCCGCCACCACCAGATTCCATGAAACAGCACTAGAAACTCTGTTTTGGCACCCTGCCGGGACGGGGAATTGGAGGAGATCATCGCCATCATCATCACCATCGCTTCTCCATCGGGCTTGTTTGTCTGTGGTACCTAAGTTGGCAGGCCAGCGCATGGTGGTACCTAAGTTGCCTGAAATCACCGCGTTTTGAAAAGTTAGGCCCCCAACTACTGAGAGGGGCCATTTCGAGGCAAACTCATCTCACCCCACCAAATACAAACATTCCGTTAAACCGCCCCGTGAAGTAGACGGTCGGGACCCACATGTCGGTTATATGTCCGTGACGCGGGCGCCAACGCGGCAACCTCTTAGGAAAATCGAGCAGCTAAGTGGATCGGATGCGTTGACCAATTTCACAAACCCTTTCCTAGCTTTTCCCTAGCACCGTCAGCGTCGGAATCCACCCTCTAGGCAGGACGATCCCTTCGGACATTTGACTTCCGGCCCCAAGTTGTTGCGCCCAGTTGCTGCGCCCAGTCGCTGATACCGAGCTCCAATGGCACATGTCATAGCCTCCGTTGCGAGGCTCTAGCCTGCCTTCTCCGCCGACGAGCCGAGCAGCTCGGAGGATGGCAGATCCTACTATCAAGAAAGAAGAAGTTTTGTCTACAAGCAGGTGAGCTACCCTTCTCTTTGCTATCCTCACTAATTACAACTGCTAGCTGGCTACTGAACCTCAAATTGTTTGGTAGCCCAACGCTGACAAACATATTTTGTCCACAGTTTTCTGTCAAGTGGGATCTGCACGGACCCCCCTTACCTGGTTACGGTAGTCCTCTACAGGTACGACTCTAATGGCAAGTGGTATGGAAGCCATTGTTTCATGATGGAAGAAGCGTCTGCATAGATCTGCACTATATCTAGTATGGTTTCTGCTCTGCGTAATCATGTTGAATTATGGTCGAAGCAGATAGCAAAGTTTAGCTTCATGAATGAACGTGGCATCATGGTTCCTATAACGTGTGACAGTCAGCTAATTGGGTTGATGAAAAGGTATGCTTCGGCTGCCATGTTTGACCTGAAATGTCATGTACTGGATGTGGAAGCTGCTGCAACTGGGAGTCGCCCTTCTATTCTTGGACAGGGTGGTTGCTCGAACCCAATTAGCTCCTGGTAAGCAAAGGTCGCTTGGGGTTCGCATGTTTGTGCTAAATTGTAATTTTTGTTTTATTTACTCTGTAGATATTAGGCAGTTATGCAACAGTCTTGTTTCTTTGACAGGAAGCGCCGCAAGGTTAGAAACATGACTGCCGGGTCAGTGATTTTGCTGCCCGAAGAAATTAAAAACGAGTGGAAAGATGATGCTGGACACGATTCTGGTGCCCATTGTCCCGGCAATGCAGAGTACGTGAAGCTAAGAAAATTGGCACCGAGGAAGAGGAAGAAGGCAGGAAATGAAGAAGCCAGTGGATGTGAAGGCTTTGCACCCAGGCTGCGGAAGAAGGCTGCTGGCAATGAAGATGCATAGTAATGTGTTGAACTTGAACCTATATATGTAATTCTGTTAAATTCTGATCGCTCTGTGTGTGGCACGTTGCTGGGCGAAACAATCTACCCACGTTCTCTGAGTAAAATGTACCGTGACTTAGGGTTTGGAAACGCCCGAGTCAGTAGTTGAATCCGAAATTGTGATTGTGCCACTGCTATCTGAAAACAATGATCCACTGGTTCCACGATTGCTGAGGGGCAGGAGGTCTCCAAATACGACGAAATGTAAGTGGCACATAAATAAATTATTTAAGCTGCCACACTCCACGAAGCAGCAACTTATTTCAGATGCTGCACAACAACGTGGCAACATAAACAACAACGTTCTCACCGATAATGCCCAGATGAGGAGGAAATGGGTACCACTTTCTGGCCTAATCTTGAGCCCGTCTATCTCTCCGCCTCTCTGCTCCTGCATCTGGCGAAGCTCCCGGATCTCTAGTAACCGGGTGTACGTGCTTCCACTTTATAAATTGTGGTTGTGCCATTTGCATACGGCACAATCCACGTAGATTACGTTTAAACAAACCACCAGTGTCAGAATACACTAGTAGAAAAGGTGTCTTTGGTCCATGGTTACGTTCCCAATCCGGGACAGAGATCTAAATCGAGGCAGAAATTGATCTAAATCACAAATTCTTCCACAAATTAATGCGGGGTCAGAGCAATTTTTTTCCTCCCTGGAATCCGGGACCAATAGTTCAGACCGCTAGGTCAACAAGTATAAATATTACAACTTAAAAAGGCACGGAGCTTAAGCTAAATAGAACTAGTTATCACACATCTCCTTGATCTTCCTAATCTTGGCCCGATGCGCATCTTCCTACGAGAGCAAGGATCAAATTGTCTGCTCCTTCCTTTTAGCATCTTCCTTGCACAGCTTCAATTGTTTCTCTGTATTTTTCCTCATGCACTTGTCAATACTCGTAGTTGTGTACTGATACATTGCAAATGTATCTAATTTTTTTATGCTCCATGCTTGGTTTTATCCACTTTCTTGTGTTTTGTCCACACTTTCGAGTACTTTTCATATGATTTCTTGGACTAACCTATTAACAAGAGCCACAGTGCTAGCTGCCTGTTTTCTGCTATTTTTGGTTCCAGGAAAGTCAGAAAATGAATATTCTTAGAATTGGACAGGACAAAAGCCAAAGTTCCTATTTTTCCAGAAGACTCACGGAGCCAGAATACGAGATGGAGGAGGGCCAGGGGCTGGCCACACCACCCCCAGGCGCGGGCTAGTCCTGGCCGCGCCAGGGCCTGGTGTGGTGGCCCCAGGCACCCCCTTGGTCTCCCTCTTCGCCTATAAGAAGCCTTCTGACCTAAAAATTTCGGGGGGTTCGACGTTTTTCCATGAAAAGTTCCGCTGTGCCGCCGCCACCGAAGGGGAGATTCGGGGGACAGAAAGTCTCTATTCCAGCACCCTGCCAGGACGGGGAAGTGCCCCCGGAGCCATCTCCATCGATCTCCACCATCATCTTCATCGACCATCCATGTTTCCTCCATCTATGAGTGAGTAATCCCCCGCTGTAGGCTATGGGGATGGTAGGGATTGGATGAGATCGTTCATGTAATGGCATCAGATTGTTAGGGCATAGTGCCTAGTATCTCTATTAGTGATTTATGACTTTGTTGCAACTTTGTTGTGCTTAATGCTTGTCATTAGGGCCCGAGTGCCATGATTTCAGATCTGAACTTATTATTGATTCATTATGATAGTATTGTTTCTGGTCTTATCTACAAGTTGTATACACACGTCGTTGTCCGGAACCTATGGTCCCGAAGTGACAGAAATCGGGGTAGCCGGAAGGGAAAGGCTTTGATGTGAGGATCACATCTGTTCACGGAGTGTTAATGCTTTGCTCCGGCGCTCTATTAAAAGGAGCACCTTAATTGCCAGTAGTTCCCTAGAGGCCCCGTGACAAACGGGTTGGCAGGACAAAAGATGTTGTGCAAGTTCTCATTGCGAGCACGTATGACTATATATGGAACACATGCCTAGGATTGTCTAGTACTTGGATGCTTTATCTTATTTATCTGCAATTGCCCTATGTTCTGATTGCTATGTGAATTGTCTTGTCTATGCAATGCCAGTCCATCCATCCCTATGCCTACCGCACTCGAATCCCACTGTTTACTGCTTTTGTTACTACTGTCTTTGCTTTGCTACTGTTGTTACTTTGCTATACCTACTACAAAACTGTTGCTACTGATAAACTATTGTGAGCAAGATTGTTTCCAGGTGTATCTGAATTGACAACTCAGTTGTTAAGGCTGATAAGTATTCTTTGGATCCCCTTGTGTCGAAACAATAAATTGGGTTTCACTTCCCTCGAAAATACTGCGATACACCCCCTATACTTGTGGGTCATCAAGACTATTTTCTGGCGCTGTTGCCAGGGAGCATAGCTTTATTTATCAAGTTCACTTGGATTCTCTATTGTTCAAGCTAAGTTTACCTTTCTCCTTGTGTGCTTGTTTCTTTATCAAAAATATAAAAAAATAGTTCTTACTCTAGTTGTTATTTTCGTTGGTCTGTTATTGTCTTGCTTTATCATGTTTGTTGTCAATGGTTGGTTTCTTTGAAACTGAAGCTTATTGGCAAGGTGGGTTCACGGAAGATCAAAAATATTATTATAAGGAACACCGCTTGTCACAAAAAGGGAAACACTTATGGGAACAAATTGATAGATTGTATACCATTGCTAGAAATGTGTGCTCTACTTATAATGTTACTTATTGCTGTGATGAGTCTTGTTGCAGAAAGAGGTATAAACACCTCCCTTTTCAATGTGAGTATAGTGATAATGATACCATATCTTCCTATGATAAAGGAATTTATGACTTTTATGATGCGGAACAAATTGAAGAATTTATTGCTTGGAAGGGTGCTTTTGAACTTACTAGTTTGCTTGAAAATATTGATGATTCACCTTACAAATATGAGGTGTATAGTATGCTTAAATTTTGCTTTGATAATTACAAGGATGAAAATGGCTATATTCTTGAGTATTTGAATAAATGCTTTCCACAAATGGAAGAGACTAATGCCTTGCAGGCTCCTATGGAAAAAGAAATTGATGAACCTGAAATCTCATTAGATGAAAAAGAGGAGGAGAGTGATGAACAAAAGGAGGAAGAATGGATTAGCTACCCATGCCTACCTTCTAATGAGAGTAACTCTTTATCCCTTACATTATTTGATTGTCCTCCATGCTTACTAAAGGAGGATGAATGTTATGTTCCCGAGGTTTCCTTTGAAAATGTTTATGATAAGGCTCTAGTGCTTGTAGATCATGAAGAGCATGCTTTATGTGATAGTTATATTGTTGAGTTTATTCATGAGGCTACTAAAAATTATTATGAGAGAGGAAAATATGATTGTAGATGTTTTCATGGTATTGAAACACCTCTCTATGTGCTAAAAGTTTTGAAGTTACTCTTGTTTTATCTTCCTATGCCTGTCACTTTGTTCTTTGTGAATTTATTTGCATACATGATTCCTATGCATAGGAAGTGGGTTAGACTTAAATGTGTTTTGAATTTGCTTCTTGATGCTCTCTTTTACTTTAACTAATATTTCTTATGAGAGCGTCCTCTCAAACTTTTTATGCCTGAAGATGATATTATGTCTATTATTCTTGGGAGACCTTTTCTTAAATACCGCAGGAGCTGTTATTAATTATAATCAAGGGAAGGTGACCTTCAATGTTAATGTCAAGGAACATATTGTCTATTTCCCCAAGAAGATTGAAAGGACTTATGGCTTGAATTTAATTGAACATGTTGAGGGCATTCAAGTTGGAGAAATATATTGTCCCATACCAAGAGAAAAATTTGAAACTATTATGATTGGGACCATTGCTATCAAGGTTGAGGTAACATAATCATTAATGGAATACAAAGTTTTGTCTCATATGAAATTGCTTTGGTAACAAGACCTGATCAACCTTGTTAACAAAAGGATTTCATTGAACAAAACAATGTTTTTACCATGATTATCTCCTTACTTCTATTTTATCCATTTTTAGTTTTTGCGTTTGCCTAACTTAAAGGCGTTAAAGAAAAGTACTTGTTGGGAGATAACCCAAGAGTTTAGTTGAGTCTTGGAAGTTATTACTTCAGTAATAACCTCTCCTTATCCTTTTTATTTGCTTTTTGTGCCAAGAGTAACCTCTAATGAGAGTGAAGTAATGATTGGGAAAGTTGATGTCTCGAAACAGATTTTTGTGCTTCACCGTAAAAATTCCCGAGAGAGCTCTGTATGTCGTATTGAGCTGTAATTGTTTGTGCTTCTGCCCCAGGTTGTTACCTAACTTTAGTTAGTTCAACACTTTTTGATTTGAGCAATAGAAGGTCTTCTAAAAAATTCGTCTTTACCTGCTGGTCTGTTTTGACAGATTTCTGCCATTTTCTGCATTTGCTTCTTGTGGGTTCCTTTTTGAGTTCTTTTGGGGAATTGAGCTTTTTGAGGGAAGTGATACAGTAGCTAGTTTTCTAATGGAAGTTTATTTGGTATTAGAACTGAACCTTAAGACTTATTTATCTTGAGTGCACTAATGTTGCTAATAAAGATTGTGTGAAGTTTTGTATGAAGGAAAAATTTCAGGTGTATGGAAGGAATGAGTAATGAGATGAAGGATGGACTAAAGCTCAAGCTTGGGGATGCCACGCATGTCACCCCAAGAAATATCCAAGAAGTACAAGCGTCAAAGCATGGGGATGCCCAAGGCATCCCCTTCTTCATCAATAAAAATCCCAGGTTTCTTCCAAACGCTTCATTTCTATTGTTTCATGCACAGTTGTGTTGTTCTTGGAGCGTCTTCTTTTTCATTTTTGTTGTGGTTTTAGTTTTCTTGGTTTGCTTAGTTTTCTGAATAAATTGGTTGGACCCCCCCTTTCATACATTGGTGTTCGAATAGTTTGGTTTGGTTTGGAAAAGAGTAGGAAAGTTCATGCTTAAGTGGTAAAGAGAGCTTGTTTTTGACTGTGGCCTATGCTTTGTCATGCCATGCTTGATATTGTTTTGACTATATGCTTAGTATTCTTTGCTATAGCATGACTTGTTATAAACAATTGAGATTGCTTAATGTGCCTTGGATGAATCATGCGTTGTTTTAGCATATTAAAGCATGGTATAGTGGTATTCTCCTTTGATGCTTTATTTGGGTTGACTTGGCACATGCTCACATCATGTTATGACTATCTCAAGTCACCATAGCCTTTATGATCCTTTAGTTTTCAACTTGTAGTATCACTTTATGCTTTGATCAATGATGTTTTGTCGCTCTGCATGATTATGGCCATTATTGCTCTCTTAGTTTGTCGCTCCTAGTATTTTGCTAGCCTCCACAACCAAGTATGAGTTCCACTCATGCATCCAAATCCCTAAACCAAGTTTTTCCAAAGAGTCCACCATACCTACCTACTAGCTTATACTATTCCAAGTATATTCATGCTTTTGTTTACCTTCCACTTGTTATGAGAAAACTAGTGATTAAAGCTCTCACGAACTTGATGGCACACTTTACTTTATTGCCTCTAATAAACTTGAACCATTGGGTCCTTCTTTGTTGCATATATGCTTGCGCTTTATAAGTTGAAATTAGCAGAACCATGTTTCATGGGGACCGCTTTCAACGCTTCATAGGTACTTTGTACCTAGTTGATATCATGTTCTTTTGCTTATGGATCCCGGCGGTGTGAAATAAAAGTGGAACTTGTAAGATCATGGAGTTTGTATGTATGTTAGAGAAACGCCTGGGCCGCTAGCCTAAGCCATGCCTAATCATGGTGGAAACTTGCAGCATAACCGTAATGAGCATTCTATGAAGCATCCTCAATAAAAATCTATGCACATAGTAAATAAAAAGACCGCTGAGATGCTCATTGTCTGCTCGCCTTGTCATTTTGATTATGGGATAGATCCTGTATCATATGCAAGGGGTACCCCGTTGGCGGTTCTCTATGATACGTATGTACTTACAATGACAAGAGCTTACTTGTGAATGATGTTGAGTAGCATGAGGATCGGTCTTCGTAAGTAAGGGGCATGAGACTTCAATTTATAACTTGTCAAGCATATCCTCTTAGTTGTGTCACTTTCAACTTAATCACCTTCAAGATGCTTATGATAGGGGCAATGAGAGCTGAAAGCTATAAGTACCATAATTTTTGGAAGCTCTTTATGAGACTTGAATCCCTACTTCCTTTTACAAAAGGTCTTCCTTCCACCATTATATTGAGTCTCCACCTTCTATCTTTATGCACCTACTTTGAGAGCATAGTGGCCATTCTTAGTTCTATGTGCATTGTCCCAAGACTAGTTGATTGATGCATAACTTGATATTGCTTGTTTTAAACTATTGTATCTAGTCACTCTTATGAACTTTGAAGGTGTCCTATGCATTTATATTTGCTACTCTATTGAGGGACAAGCTGAATACTATTATGCTATGTTTTCTTTATGTGAAACAAACAAACGTCTTGCAAAGCATTGTTATTCATGAATCTTTTGTTTGTGCCTTTTCATGTTACATCATAGTTTCTTTGTCTTATTGCTAGAACTTTGTCTTTCAAGTTATGATTGAAGTGCTATGATCCCAGCTTTGAATGTTTACAAATACTTTGGTCAAGCCTTTGTTGGTGCATGTCACCTCAAAATTTATTCTTTATTTTTATCACTTACCTACTCGAGGATGAGCAGGAGTTAAGCTTGGGGATGTTGATACATTGCAAATGTATCTATAATTTTTGATGCTCCATGCTTGGTTTTATCCACTTTCTTGTGTTTTGTCCACACTTTGGAGTACTTTTCATATGATTTCTTGGACTAACCTATTAACAAGAGCCACAGTGCCAGCTGCCTGTTTTCTGCTGTTTTTGGTTCTAGGAAAGTTAGAAAATGAATATTCTCGGAATTGGACGGGACAAAAGCCAAAGTGCCTTTTTCTAGAAGACTCACGGAGCCAGAATACGAGACGGAGGAGGGCCAGGGGCTAGCCACACTACCCCTAGGCGCGGGCTAGGCCTGGCCGTGCTAGGGCCTGGTGTGGTGGCCCCAGGCACCCCCTCGGTCTCCCTCTTCGCCTATAAGAAGCCTTCTGACCTAAAAACTTCGGGGGGTTCGGCGTTTTTCCACGAAAAGTTCTGCTACGCCGCCACCACCGAAGGGGAGATTCGGGGGACAGAAAGTTTCTGTTCCGGCACCCTGCCGGGACGGGGAAGTGCCCCCGGAGCCATCTCCATCGATCTCCACCATCATCTTCATCGACCATCCATGTTTCCTCCATCTATGAGTGAGTAATCCCCCACTGTAGGCTATGGGGATGGTAGGGATTGGGATGAGATCGTTCATGTAATGGCATCAGATTGTTAGGGCATAGTGCCTAGTATCTCTATTAGTGCTTTATGACTTTGTTGCAACTTTGTTGTGCTTAATGCTTGTCACTAGGGCCCGAGTGCCATGATTTCAGATCTGAACTTATTATTGATTCATTATGATAGTATTGTTTCTGGTCTTATCTACAAGTTGTATACACACGTCGTTGTCCGGAACCTATGGTCCCGAAGTGACAGAAATCGGGGTAGCCGGAAGGGAAAGGCTTTGATGTGAGGATCACATGTGTTCATGGAGTGTTAATGCTTTGCTCCGATGCTCTATTAAAAGGAGCACCTTAATTGCCAGTAGTTCCCTAGAGGCCCCGCTGCAAACGGGTTGGCAGGACAAAAGATGTTGTGCAAGTTCTCATTGAGAGCACGTATGACTATATATGGAACACATGCCTAGGATTGTCTAGTACTTGGATGCTTTATCTTATTTATCTGCAATTGCCCTATCTTCTGATTGCTATGTGATTGTCTTGTCCATGCAATGCCCGTCCATCCATCCCTATGCCTACCGCACTCGAATCCCACTGTTTACTGCTTTTGTTACTACTGTCTTTGGTTTGCTACTGTTGTTACTTTGCTATTCCTACTACAAAACTGTTGCTACTGATAAACTGCTGTGAGAAAGGTTGTTTCTAGGTGCAGCTGAATTGACAACTCAGTTGTTAAGGCTGATAAGTATTCTTTGGCTCCCCTTGTGTCGAATCAATAAATTGGGTTTCACTTCCCTCGAAAATACTGCGATACAAACAAGGGTGGAATCTCACTTCCAACGGGGCCCTACCGCTAGTAAATTCCATGAGGCAAGGGCCCCCCTCGAGTAGATC
Organism: Avena sativa; assembly: GCA_916181665.1. Taxonomy (NCBI): domain Eukaryota; kingdom Viridiplantae; phylum Streptophyta; class Magnoliopsida; order Poales; family Poaceae; genus Avena; species Avena sativa. The sequence continues at coordinate 460,953,091 of OV702297.1, read as the reverse complement.
TAACATTGCTAGAAATTAGTTCCGTGCCACTTGCATGAAGTGGAATCGAGGTCTGCCATGAGCGTGTTTTCAATGCAGCTCTAAAGTGGAGATCGTGGCTATTTCAAAAAAAAAGGAATCGAAAAAAGGGTGGAGATCGCAGTAGCCCCCCGCCCCCCACCCCCCCGCCCACCACACGTGTCCACTCGAGGACTACGAATGGTCCGGTGTTTATAACCCTCCTCGACCTTCTTCTTCCATGAGCTCGTGTCATTTCCCCCCAGTATGTCTAGTCCCAAGACCCCAATCTACACCTACTGCGCGCGCCGAATCTCCCTCGTTTGCACTACCTCCTTCCCTTGGTGCACCATGAAGCGTACGCGTGGAGAAGATCCGGATGTGAAGCCAGTTGAAGGCGAAGAAGCAGATGGCTCAGTCGTTGCCAAGCAGACGGAGGCGTCTTCTCCGGGCATGAACGCCACTCGTCGCCGCACCGTCGAGGGTGCAAACTCATCCGTCCAGCCAGTAGCCGTCGCTGCCGAGCAGTAGGTGGTAGCCGTCGCCACCGAGCAGCAGTTGGTAGCCGTCGCCGCCGAGCAGCAGGTGGTATCCATCACCGCCGAGCAACCGGTAGTAGCCGTCGCTGCCGAGCAGCAGGTGGCCGACAACGTCGTGGTGCCAGCGGCAAATCTGGATGGGGGGCAGGCGGCAGGCGGAGGCAATCCGGTGATCTACATCAACGACCCCATCGCCGTTCAAAAAATCTTCGACGCAATCGTGGAGAATGATGAGTTCGAGGAGGAGGTCCCTGATGAGGAGTCCGAGGTACTACATTGCTAGCTTCTCTAGTCGCAGCCGCAGTTTTCACTGTTCATACATAGGATTTGCTCAATTGTGTACATATTATTTTGCTCTTGAAGTAGGGTAGTATATATATGATTCGATCGGTTGATTGATGCATCTGCCATCTAGTCACAAAACCCCAATCCGTCTAGTCACAAAACCCCAATATGCTCATCTGCCATCTAGTTGAGTTTGCTAGTTGAGTGTTGATTTCGATACACAGTAGGCCTATAACATTACATTTCTATTCCTTACTGAGCCCAATGATACAATTTTTCCCCAAAATAGTGCAAGGGCATTTGATGGTCTCGTTTTCTTAGGGATGGTTAGTGGCCCTGAGGCAGCAATGCACATAAACAATATAGGTTGTGTTGTTGGTATTTTGGTTCTCCGACTCCATCGCTGAAAAAAATGAGGCCCTAATTTTTTCTCTCATATGGAACCTAAATATATAATATTTGTATTGTTTCTGATCTATGAATGTGTTGTATGATGCATTTGTATATCCCTGAATATTGTTTGGTACGATTACATTTCAATTTCTTATTGTGGCCAATGATTCAAATTTGCCCCAAAGAGTGGCAGACACATTGGTGTCAAATTTTTACAGGGATGAGTGAGCGAACCTGGGGCCATGTACACGATCAATATAAGCTGTGCAATTGTTACTTGGTTTGCTTACACCATCTCTGTAGAAACTTATGAGGATGCAATATTTATTCTACATTCATAGAACTATGATATTTGAATTATCTATTCCATGCATTCATAGTGTATAAGAATTACATTTTAGTTTGTCACCGAGGTCGATGATTGAAATTTGCCCCAAAAGAGTTCAAGGGGAGACACGTATGATGGTGTCGTGTTTTAGGGATGGGTTGGTGAACCTGAGGCAGCAATGCACACAAACAATATAGGTTGTGTTGTTGGTACTTTGGTTCTCCAACTCCATCTCTGAAACAAATTATGAGGCCCTTGATTTATTCTCATATGGAACTACATATATGATCCTTGAATTGTTTCTGATCTTTTAATGATTGGTATGATGCATATGTATATGAATGGTTTTGATCATAAGTATTTTTAACATGTTCCTGAAGATTAATTGTTTAGTTTTTTATTTATAATTACAATATTTAGGCTTGTTTTATTACCTGACTATGTATATCCCTGAATAATGTTTTGTACAATTTCATTTCAATTTCTTATTGTGGCCAATGATTCAAATTTGCCCCAAAAGAGAGGCAGACACATCGGTGTCAGATTTTTACAGGGACGAGTTAGTGAACCTGGGGCGATGTACAAGAACAATATAGGCTGTGCAATTGTTACTTGGTTCACTAACGCCATCCCTGAATAAACTTATGAGGCCGCAATCTTTATTCTACATTCATAGAACTATGATATTTGAATTATCTATTCCATGCATTCATAGTGTATAAGAATTACATTTTAGTTTGTCACCGAGGCCGATGATTGAAATTTGCCCCAAAAGAGTTCAAGGGGAGACACGTATGATGGTGTCGTGTTTTAGGGATGGGTTGGTAAACCTGAGGCAGCAATGCACACAAACAATATATGTTGTGATGTTTCTACTTTGGTTCGCCTACTCCATCTCTAAAACAAATTATGAGGCCATAGATTTATTCTCATGTGGAACTACATATATGATCCTTGAATTGTTTCTGATCTTTTAATGATTGGTATGATGCATATGTATATGATTGGTTTTGATCATAAGTATTTTTAACATGCACCTAAGGGTTAATTGTTTGGTTTTTTATTTATAATTACAATATTTAGGCTTGTTTTTCTACCTGACTATGTATATCCCTGAATAATGCTTTGTACGATTTCATTTCAATTTCTTATTGTGGCCAATGATTCAAATTTGCCCCAAAAGAGAGGCAGACACATCGGTGTCAGATTTTTTCAGGGACGAGTTAGTGAACCTGGGGCGATGTACAAGAACAATATAGGGTGTGCAATTGTTACTTGGTTCACTCACGCCGTCCTTGGATAAACTTATGAGGCCGCGATCTTTATTCTAAATTCATAGAACTATGATATTTGAATTATCTATTCCATGCATTCATAGTGTATAAGAATTACATTTTAGTTTGTCACCGAGGTCGATGATTGAAATTTGCCCCAAAAGAGTTCAAGGGGAGACACGTATGATGGTGTCGTGTTTTAGGGATGGCTTGGTGAACCTGAGGCAGCAATGCACACAAACAATATAGGTTGTGTTGTTGGTACTTTGGTTCTCCAACTCCATCTCTGAAACAAATTATGAGGCCCTTGATTTATTCTCATATGGAACTACATATATGATCCTTGAATTGTTTCTGATCTTTTAATGATTGGTATGATGCATATGTATATGAATGGTTTTGATCATAAGTATTTTTAACATGTTCCTGAAGATTAATTGTTTGGTTTTTTATTTATAATTACAATATTTAGGCTTGTTTTATTACCTGACTATGTATATCCCTGAATAATGTTTTGTACAATTTCATTTCAATTTCTTATTGTGGCCAATGATTCAAATTTGCCCCAAAAGAGAGGCAGACACATCGGTGTCAGATTTTTTCAGGGACGAGTTAGTGAACCTGGGACGATGTACAAGAACAATATAGGCTGTGCAATTGTTACTTGGTTCACTCACGCCGTCCCTGGATAAACTTATGAGGCCGCAATCTTTATTCTACATTCATAGAACTATGATATTTGAATTATCTATTCCATGCATTCATAGTGTATAAGAATTACATTTTAGTTTGTCACCAAGGCCGATGATTGAAATTTGCCCCAAAAGAGTTCAAGGGGAGACACGTATGATGGTGTCGTGTTTTAGGGATGGGTTAGTGAACCTGAGGCAGCAATGCACACAAACAATATAGGTTGTGCTGTTGGTACTTTGGTTCTCCAACTCCATCTCTGAAACAAATTATGAGGCCCTTGATTTATTCTCATATGGAACTACATATATGATCCTTGAATTGTTTCTGATCTTTTAATGATTGGTATGATGCATATATATATGAATGGTTTTGATCATAAGTATTTTTAACATGTACCTGAAGATTAATTGTTTGGTTTTTTATTTATAATTACAATATTTAGGCTTCTTTATGTACCTGACTATGTATATCATTGAATAATGTTTTGTATGATTACATTTCAATTTCTTATTGTGGCCAATGATTCAAATTTGTCCCAAAAAGAGGCAGACACATTGGTGTAAGATTTTTTGAGGGACGAGTTAGTGAACCTGGGGCGATGTACAACAACAATGCAGGCTGTGCAATTGTTACTTGGTTCACTCACACCGTCCCTGAATAAACTTATGAGGCCACAATCTGATGCAATTATTTGTCATTGTGTTGAGATGAAATGATATATGAACCGATCAAACTATTGCTGAGATGCTTTATCTTTGATATCCACGGATATATTGTCTTACATATACAGGTTGTCAATTCTTGAGTTGTAATACAATTCAATCATATGTACGAGTCTAAGTTATGTTCTTAAAAATCAACAGGAGGATGATGATGAAGTGGACGCTAGCAAGGAATCCAGGGACAACAAGAGCCGCTACGTGTTGAGGCGGTTACGGTGTGGGCTAATCCGTTTCCACCGTAGGGGGAGACTGTTTTGCCTATTCTATGGCAGAGCAATCAACGTGGACCTCAACAGCATGATCCAGCACGCGGAGGGCGTTGGCAGAGGCAGAGGCAAAAGCCATAGGCTGGTTACCTTGGCGCGGCACGCAGCCTACGGCAAATTCCTCCGGAAGTATGTCAGGACTGGCCTGTATCCGATCGACTAGGCTGTCGCTGCCTCCTGCTGATAAACCCCTGCCCTACTAGGCGTCTCCGTGTCCCGGCCTCCTGCTGTAGCCCCTGCTTTTATTTTGTTCTAGTCAATTATTACCTGTGTGTGGCATGTAAGACAATATATCCATGGTGTCTCTGGTGAACCTTATATATTAATCTACTCCTTTATATGGAGTGCCTTAAAGTTTCTAGTGTTAACTTATATTTACTTATCATCCTCATGCACACTACAAAATATTTCTAGTGCTCGATTATATTATAATTGTCAAGAAATACATCAACAAGTTAAATTGGTTCAAATTTTGTATTGAAGTAACTAAATGTATACATAATAAACTAGAAACTAAAATCTAGTTCAAACACATAATGTATCACCACCACTTGTTGTCGTCCTTGACTTGCTTCCCCTTCAGCCGCTTGATGTCGCCACCGTCCCAAGATCCCTGCTCGTCCTGAAACCGCTTTCTGTCCTCCTCGCGCTTCTTCTCCTGGGCTAGCTTGCAACCAGGGCATAGCTCTCTCACGAAAACCCCCGCCTTAACCATCCCATCTTTCATGGTAATGAGCTTACTATACAAGTCGTACGCTATGTAGGCGTCTCTGGCTGCATACTCGAGGCGCGCCTGGCTCATCGGCTTCCACTCCCAGTAGTCGTGATCGAGTCGCTTCAATTTCTTCAGTTTTTCATAGGATTTATCGATGATTTCCGCTGCCAGATCACCCATGCCATCCTTCGCTGGGTATGATTTGATCTTGTACAGATTTTGGATGTCGATGTGGTGCCCCTCTGGGATTTTTATCAGCGCACGAGAAAGCATAATTGTGTCATTTGTGATATCCACGCTAGTGAAAGTTATCCCTTTCCTACACAAGAACTCGACCAGAGCCGGACAACGCATCTCAGTTGGTTTACTCCTGCACTTAGATGGTTCTAGGGATGTAAGGGAACAAGGGATGCAGAAGTGGTGATCTCTAATTTAAATTTCACATACCTGCAGAAGTGGTAAACGAGGACCTCCTCATGTATGGCGATTTGCACGACAACGATCTCTTGTGGAGGATTTTTTCTCTTATTTGCACGGGTGTACTCCAAGTCTAGCCCCACAAACTTGTGCTTCTCTTTCTCAAGCAATTGCTCAAACCTGGCGAGAGTTGTCTCCACAGTTGCTTCATCATTTGTGTACACCACTATCAAAGTCGTGGTGCCATGGGCAGGGACCAAGTGGGTCTCTGTTGTGCGTTTCCCATCGTCCATGCCTACAAGGAAATGGGTGAAAGGAACTGCCTGCAAGGAACTGCCTTCGAGACGAAGAATAAGATGAACCGACGGTTCCAGAACAGAGGAAGAAGAAGCGCCCAGGAAAAACTGCAGAGGAATGACCGAGGAAGAGGAATGACAACAGAAGAAACGTGGTAACTGCAACTTTCGGTTCGAGAACTCAACGTGGTTACGTGGAGATCGTGGCAGTGCCGCCGGTTCAACAAGTGCGGCTAGTTCTTGCGAGAATATGAAATTAGCTGTGCATTTTTCTATGCGAGAAATTGAGAGAAGTCATTTATATTTTGTCTTTCATAATGAAACACAATGAAGTTGGTACAGCCCAAGAGATTTGAACAAACGAGATTTGCTAGTTTAACATACAACAACACTTATAGGCCCAACATGGCAGAACTTGGAGAGCCCCAGAACTTGAGCTACCACAGAGACCTCGGCAGAGGTGGCAGAATTGGTGCGGGTGCAACCACGGTGACGGCGAGCTCGGATTCTAGAGGACGAAAACATAACCGAGCATGGTCGACAAGGTGATAGATCTCACCGGGAACCAATTCTTGTCCCCGACCATGCCATGGGTGCGTCCATGGTGAGGGCGAGCTCCGACTCGGGATGGGGAGGAGAGCGGGGCCGAGCAGCTTCGTCACTTCCCAGCTGAGCGCCATGGCCGCGACCACAGATTGCCGCTCCGGGGAAGAAGACGAGTAATGGAGGCGCCAACGCTGCAAGCCTACAGGGAGGAGATCTAGGCCGAGCAGGTTTGTCCATGTCCCAGCTCCGTGCCATGGCTGCAACGCCCCATAGATTGCCGCTCTAGGGAAGAAGAAGACGTGTAATGGATGCAGGCGCCAACGCTGCAAGCTTAATTGACACCTAAGCGACAGGAGCGACAGGAGCGACATAACGGCGAGAACTGACAGGGGGGCCCAACTTGACGGCCGTTAGCCTGATTTTTTGTATTGAAACATAAATTTGAATTCGTGCCGAAAAAGACCCTCTGAGTATTTGGCACGCCAACTATAGTCATCGCGGATGATATCAGGGAACTCGGGTACCGTATTGCCTGGAAACCCCAACTTTCGGGCCGCAAAATGATATTCTCTTCTCCATCGACCATCCATGTTTCCCCCATCTATGAGTGAGTAATCTCCCGCTGTAGTCTATGGGGATGGTAGGGATTGGATGAGATCGTTCATGTAATGGCATCAGATTGTTAGGGCATGGTGCCAAGTATCTTTTATTAGTGCTTTATGACTTTGTTGCGACTTGTTGTGCTTAATGCTTGTCACTAGGGCCCGAGTGCCATGATTTCAGATCTGAAAATGTTATTGATTCATTATGATAGTATTGTTTTTGGTCTTATCTGCAAGTTGTATACACACGTTGTTGTCCGGAACCTATGGCCCCGAAGTGACAGAAATCGGGATAACCGGAAGGGAAAGGCTTTGATGTGAGGATCACATGTGTTCACGGAGTGTTAATGCTTTGCTCCGGTGCTCTATTAAAAGGAGCACCCTAATTGCCAGTAGTTCCCTAGAGGCCCCGCTGCAAACGGGCTGGCAGGACAAAAGATGTTGTGCAAGTTCTCATTGCGAGCACGTATGACTGTATATGGAACACATGCCTAGGATTGTCTAGTACTTGGGTGCTTTATCTTATTTATCTGCAATTGCCCTATGCTCTGATTGCTATGTGAATTGTCTTGTTCATGCAACGCCCGTCTATCCATCCCTATGCCTACCGCACTCGAATCCCACTGTTTACTGCTTTTGTTACTACTGTCTTTGCTTTACTACTGCTGCTGCTTTACTATTCCTACTACAAAACTATTGCTACTGATAAACTGCTGTGAGCAAGATTGTTTCCAGGTGTAGCTGAATTGACAACTCAGTTATTAAGGCTTATAAATATTCTTTGGTTCCCCTTGTGTCGAATCAATAAATTGGGTTTCACTTCCCTTGAAAATACTGCGATACACCCCCTATACTTGTGGGTCATCAAGACTATTTTCTGGCACCATTGCCGGGGAGCATAGCTTTATTTATTAAGTTCACTTGGATTCTCTATTGTTCGCTGCTATCCATCCATTATGGGTAAGTCTCGTGATGGCAAGGTTCCTATTTTACCATCCACTACAAGAAGAGGTATGGTTCTAAACACCTCTGCTGCTCTTGATTCACCTTCTGTTATAAGTAAGCTCGTTACACCACCACATACACATGCTACACACACTACTACTACTGTTGAATCTGAAACTTCTGATGCTTATGATGCTGCTTCTACTGTGCTTGATAAGAGTGGTTCATTAGGTCCTTTCCTAGATGCTACGATTGCTAGAACTATAGGTGGAAATACCGAAACTCCTAATGAAGACACTACCACACCTGTTAGCTCACCTGAGTCTAGTGAGAGTTATGATATTTAAGAAGATTATGTTGAGATGACCGATGAGTTTATTAAAGAATGTAAGAACATCCATGATAGGAGCACTGCTAAGAGTCTCCTTGAGAGGTGTACTATTAGACCCAAATTATATCCTGCTGCTAAGTTTGCTGCTTCTCCCATAAACATTACAGATGAAGATTATGATTTATCTCTCGATCTATCTTACATAGCTATTGTCGAGAAAGAACCTTTTTGTGGGACTAAGAATGAAAGTGCGGTAGCACATATGAATGAACTTTCTACCATGAGTGGCTTGTTTTCTGATGATATTAAGATGCGTACTTACTTTGTTGCTAAGATTTTTCCTTTTTCACTGAAAGGAGAAGCTAAAACTTGGTTTAGTAATTTACCTCCTAGATCTATTGATAGCCCTGAGTGCTTGATTAGTACTTTCCTGCAGAAATATTTTCCTCCCAGTGCTAGACATGCTATTTTGCAGGAACTTTGTGATTTCAAACAGGGAGAAAAAGAGGTATTACCTGAATCTTGGGCAAGGTTTTGTGCTTTGATTCATGCACAGGCTGGAAGTCCATTACCTAAGAATGAGCTTCTTGATATATTTTATAATGGACTAACTGAGGAATCTAGGACATACCTAGATAGTTGTGCTAATTGTGTTTTCAGGAATAGGACTCCTAAGGAAGCTGAGGAATTAATGGCTAAAATAAGCAAGAATTATGAAGATTGGACTCCTCCTAAACAAGCTATACCTAAAGTAATTGTACCTGAACCATCTATTCCTAAGCCTATTCCAACATCAAAGAAGAGGGGAGTTATTGAATTAAATGATGAAGTGATGAAGGAAGCTAAGAAATGTCTTAAGGAGAAGGGAACTAAAGCTGTAGATGTCAAGAATTTACCTCCTATAGAAAAATTATGTAAGCCTATTCCCTACTCACCCACTATTGAGGTACACTCTCTCCAACACTTTGATGAAGGTGATATCCCTTACTCTAAACCTCCTGATCAATGCTTAGAAGAATTTGATATCTTTATTGTTAAGCAAGATAACTTTAATAAAAGGGTGCAAAATCATCTAATGGAAAACACTAGAGCTATTGTTGAGTTGAAAGATATTATGGAAAGAACCTCTAATGATGTTAAAATGATTGTTAAACACTTTGAAATGGTTCAAACTCAAATAGATCAACTCGTTAAAGTGCAAAACGATTTGCTAATTAATGCTGCTAAAGAAAAACATGCTTATGAAATTAGGACTAGAAGTGGAGCTGCTACCCAGGATCCTCTATATCCTGAGGGGCATCCCAAAAGAATTGAGAAGGATTCTCAACAAGCTGAAAATAGTGGTTCTACTCGTAAGAAGAGGAAAAAGAAACATAAAACTGTTGTAGAACCCTCTGAACCTGCTATAGATCCTAATAGTATATCTATCTCTGATGCTGAAATAGAAAGTGGTAATGAAGAAAATGAAGTTCCTAATGAAGAAAAAGTTGAAGAAGAACCTGAAAACCACACTAAGACTACTAAATACACCAAAGAAGATTTTATTGCTAAGAAACATGGTAGTGAAAGAGAACCTTGGGTCCAAAACCTATGCTTTTCCCCGATAAGAAACACAAGTCAAAAGAAGATGAACACTATAATAAGTTTTGTGAGTGGATGAAGCCTTTATTCTTGCAAATTCCTTTGACTGATGCTATTAAATTGCCTCCTTACTCAAAGTATATGAAGGACATTGTCTCGAATAAAAGGAAGATCCCTAATGAAGAAATCTCTACTTTGCTTGCTAACTATTATTTCAATGGTAAGGTTCCTAAGAAACTTGGATACCCAGGGATTCCAACTATTATTATCTCTACTTTGCTTGAAATGCCCGAAGATGATAATATGTCTATTATTCTTGGGAGACCCTTTCTTAATACTGTAGGAGCTGTTATTAATTGTAATCAAGGAAAGGTGACCTTCAATGTTAATGACAAGGAACATACTGTCTATTTCCCCAAGACGATTGAAAGGACTTATGGTTTGAATTCAATTGAACATGTTGAAGGCATTCAAGTTGGAGAAATATATTGTCCCATACCAAGAGAAAAATTTGAAACTATTATGATTGGGACCATTGCTATCAAGGTTAAGGTAACATAATCATTAGTGTAGTACACAGTTTTGTCTCATATGCAATTGTTTTGGTAGCAAGACTTGATCAACCTTGCTAACAAAAGGATTCCATTGAACAAAACAATGTTTTCATTATGATTATCTCCGTTTATTTCTATCCTTTGCATTTTAGTTTTTGCTTTCGTTTAGTTTTCTTTGTGTTGTTAGTTGCTTGCATGCTAGAACTTCTGTAGTTCTGGCCTTGTTTTTGTCTTTGCATCATGTTTCCAAAAGAAAAAAATCTGTCTGTCAGAAAAATCATTCTGCTATTTCTGAAAAAAGCCCAAAAATAAAGTGTCTCGAAAAATTCTAGAAAATTCATATTAAATTTTTACGTGAAAAATGGGGCAGAGGAGTACCTGGTAGGTACTAGGGGGGCCCACCAGGCAGGCACACCATGTGGTGGCGCGGCCAGCCCTAGGTGGCGCCATGCCCTGGTGTGGGCCACCCCTGGCCCCCCACTACCTCTCTCACCTGCCACTTTCTTTCCTCTCCCGAGTAAGCTCCAGTTCATAGCTAAAAATCGTGTTCTTTCTATGCTTGCTCTCGATTTCTTCGATCTCCTTGCTCAGCCCATCTTTCTTGCTGAAATTTGGAGCAATTGTTCCCTGGTATGTGACTCCTCCCCTTGTCCAAGTAGATTTGTGTTTAGTGGATTATATGTTGAGTATTTTGCTGCTGTAGGTGACTTGTTATGAGAGCTTGTAAGCTTGTTTGATGCTTAGAGATATAGTTTTGATGCATGTTTAGGCCTCTTGCAAGTCCCTACGAGCAGAATCCTTCATTATATTTACTTTGCAATCACTTGTTTAATAGGTGTTTAAATTTCAGAATACCAAGCATGAACAACCATACTTTTGGAGAGATATTTGAGAGTGATGCACCTAGGAGGTCGAGGCCCTCAAGAACAGCCTCTCAAGCTAGGCCATCATACAATGAAGACCTCATTGCAACCCGTATTGGCAGTGAAAGGGATGATGGGGATGCTCACCCATCCTCTTTTCCTTGTTTTACTTTCTTGCAAGCTGCAGGTATTCTTGATGATTTCTTGCTACTGATTGAGAGGGTTGGTTTGACCTCATACATGCAAGATGAGAGTGCACAATATGCTATGCTCACCAAAACATTTTTGTTGAGAGCTTCACGTTTACTAACACACCCTATCAATCTACTGTCTCTTTTAAAATCTATGATCTGCCCTTCACCATGCCTTTGGAGAGATTTTGCAGTATTGTAGGTGTGCGTATGACAGGGACCGTGAAGAAAATTCAAGGGCGACCCGCTGATTTGTTGGAGCTTTACCGAGGGGTGACCAATGATGATGACCGCGTAGGCAGTGCGGAAAGATAAGAAATATCCAACTCCCTGCTCTTAGATACTTTGCATACTATCTTGCCACTAGTGTATTGGGTAGGGAGAACACCAGTAATATCTCCAACTATCACTTAGCTTTCCTTGCTGATGCACTCAACAATGATACTCGGTACAATCTTGGCTCGCTTATTGCTCGCCGCCTAGCTGCTAGGGGGCCTATCTATGGGGGCATCATTGCCTCATGTGTAGTCAATGCATTAGGTCTTTCGGTGGATCCTGATGATGCTATGCTAGCACCACAGAGGCTTGACCTTGTTGCCATGAAAACTCATCACTTTGTCACTGCTACCTCTGATTTGAACAATCTAGTATACAGGATGCTTTTCACTTACGGGGATGAAAAGGAGATCCTTTTGCCACAACCTGCTTTGTTTAGTGTTGACAGGAGACCGTGGTCGCGCTCCAAGGAGGAGGTGGACGAGCAGCTTCGCTTGCTGGGTTTCCACGAGCAGCACCAGGAGGATGTGCCCTCCTATGATTACTCCGCGTATTACGGGGGGACGTACTCGAGCTCGCACCAGGACGAGGGTACCTCCTCGTCGTACCACAGTGACACTTCATCTTGGCCAGCTTTGGATTGATACCCACTTAGGCCAAAAGCCTAAGCTTGGGGGGAGGTACGCCGACACCGCACTCATCTCCATATCATGATGCGTTGGTACTTTGTATATTCATGTTTTCGTTCTCTTTTTAGTTTTCATTCTTCTTTGCTTTTTGCTTTCTAAAATCACAAAAAGACCAAAAATATTTTTGTTGTTTCTCTTTGGTTTGCTTCTTCATTTTGCCTTGGTTTGCTTTTCCCTTTTTACTTTGTTTGAACTATTCGAAAAAACCAAAAAGATTTTGCTTTGCTTGTTTTTCTCTTTTGGTTCTTGTTTAAAAATCGAAAACACCAAAAATATTTGTCGTTCTTCTTTGGTTTTTGCGAGTTTGCTACAGGGTTCGGCAGTTCTCAGTGGAATATTGGTTTCATATTATTTTTCAAGCCACACAAGTGAAGAGCAATAATGAGGATTAATGACAACTTGAGGAGTGGTAAGAGGCTGGTAACGAACTCTATTTGTTTTTATTTTTGTACATATACTCATCATTGTGAGCTTGCTTAGTCCGTTCATGTAGGGTGTATGTTATCTTTGGATGCTTAGTAGTTCTTGCTTTCTTGTGATTAGCTCTAGCTCGCTAATAGTTTGTAGCATGTTTCATGAATGTTTGCTTGCATTACTCTATTCATAAATTGGTATGACACCGTGGTATCCTCCTCTGAATGTTTCATTTGATTGACTTGGCACATGCTCACGCATGCACATGACTATAATAATCAGTTAAGCCTCGATGAATTATTTTTCCTTGAGGATCTTGAATCACTTTCATGCCATGAGTAGTCCTGTTTTGTGGCAAGCATGATAATGACAGTTATTGCTCTCTCGTTTGTCGCTCCCTTACTATTGCTAGCCTTCACTTTTACTGAGTGTGTTTTACTCAAGTTCCAAACTCCCTAAACCAATTTTTTCCAAAGTGTCCACCCTACCTACCTATTAGCATCATTTGCTACTCCCGTGCATATTCAATGTGCCTTGTAAAGTTACTTAGTAAAGCTCTCACGAACTTGATGGCACACTTTATTTCCTGCACTTAATAAACCTGAACCATTGTGAACTCTTCATGAAAGTTATATGCTTACAAATTATAGGCTGGGGATTAGCAGAACCGTGCTGTCACGGGGAACGCTTTCAACACTTGTAAATATATACCCAGTTGATACCTTGCTCTTTTGTTTGCGGATGTCGTCGGTGTGAAATAAAAGGGGAGCTTGTAAGTCCATGGAGTTATGTATGTGTGTTAGAGAAACGCCTGGGCCGCTGGTCTAATCCATGCTGACATGGTGGAAACCTGCAGCATAACCATAATGATATCTATGAAGCATTCTTCTTATAAAAAAAGAGAGAGATAACTGTTGAGAAAAAGAAAAAAAAGGAGAGTTTTATGAAAATAGGAAAGAGAGAAAAAAGCACCATTTTCCCATGGTAAATAAGAAGATTGCTGAGATACTCATTGTCTGCTTGCCTTGTCATTTTGATATGGGGATTCTTCCGTATCATCGGGCAAGGGGTACCCCGTTGGCGGTTCTCAATGATACGCACATAATTACGGTGACAAGAACTTACTGGTAACTAAAGTTGAGTAGCATGAGGAGCAGGCCTCGTACTCGAGGGACTTGGGATTTTTAGTTTATAGTCTGTCAAGCATATAACTCAGATTGGACCTCACTTTCACCTTAACCACATTAAAGATGCTTATAATAGGGGCAATGAGAGCTCAAAGCTAACAAGTACCATAATTTCAGCATTTGGAAGCCTTTCAAAATTATTCAAAACCTTTTAGTTCTACTTGTTGAGTCTCCATATATTCTTTGAGCACCTTCTTGAGAGCATAATTGTCATTCTTTGTGTTTGCTCCATTACTTGATTATTTGTGTTATGACTTTGATGCTTGTATCCTTGATATCTTTACTTCTAGTCATCACTTGAACTTCAGAGGTGCCTTGATATTCATAATCAAAGGGCAAGCGAGATACCACTCTATCATACCTTTTTATGAGCATTGTAATGTTGTTTATGTTTGTGCTTCATGCTACTTATTATTCTTGAGTTGGAATCTCTTCATAGCTTGCAATGACTATTAAGTAGACTCAGTTGCATACTCTTTATTATGAATTGTCTAAGTAGTTGATCGCATTGCTGAGAATATTTACATCATATGAAGCAAATGTGTTCGTGAAAGTTCTTTTATCGCACTCAGTTTTCAACTGAATTGCTTGAGGACAAGCAATAAGCTAAGCTTGGGGGGAGTTGATACGTCCAAAACGTATCTACTTTCCCGAACACTTTTGCTATTATTTCTCCTCTATACTTGTGTGATTTGGATGCCACTAATGCAAACTAACGTTGTTTTCAGCAGAATTCCCTTGATGTCTACTTTTTGTGCAGAAAATCAACTATCAGGAAAAATCCCGGAAAATATGCCAAAAATCCTATTTCACCCGGAGAGTCCAGGAGCCAGAATACGAGACGGGGAGGAGCCAGGGGGTGGCCATACCACCTAGTGGTGCGGGCCAGGCCAAGCCGCGCCAGGGGGTGGTGTGGGCCCCCCAGGCACCCCCTCGGCCTCTCTCTTCGCCTATAAGGAGCCTTCTGACCTAAAAACTTCGAGGGGTTCGACGTTTTTCCAGAAGGAGTTCCGCTCCGCCGCCACCACCAGATTCCACGAAACAGCACCAGAAACTCCGTTCTGGCACCCTGCCGGGATGGGGAATTGGAGGAGATCATCGCCATCATCATCACCATCGCTTCTCCATCGACCATCCATGTTTCCCTCATCTATGAGTGAGTAATTCCCCGCTGTAGGCTATGGGGATGGTAGGGATTGGATGAGATCATTCATGTAATGGCATCAGATTGTTAGGGCATGGTGCCTAGTATCTTTTATTAGTGCTTTATGACTTTGTTGCGACTTGTTGTGCTTAATGTTTGTCACTAGGGCCCGAGTGCCATGATTTCAGATCTGAACATGCTATTGATTCATTATGATAGTATTGTTTTTGGTCTTATTTGCAAGTTGTATACACACGTTGTTGTCCGGAGCCTATGGCCCCGAAGTGACAGAAATCGGGATAACCGGAAGGGAAAGGCTTTGATGTGAGGATCACATGTGTTCACGGAGTGTTAATGCTTTGCTCCGGTGCTCTATTAAAAGGAGCACCTTAATTGCCAGTAGTTCCCTAGAGGCCCCACTGCAAACGGGCAGGCAGGACAAAAGATGTTGTGCAAGTTCTCATTGCGAGCACGTATGACTATATATGGAACACATGCCTAGGATTGTCTAGTACTTGGGTGCTTTATCTTATTTATCTGCAATTGCCCTATGTTCTGATTGCTATGTGAATTGTCTTGTTCATGCAACGCCCGTCCATCCATCCCTATGCCTACCGCACTCGAATCCCACTGTTTACTGCTTTTGTTACTATTGTCTTTGCTTTACTAATGCTGCTGCTTTACCATTCCTACTACAAAACTGTTGCTACTGATAAACTGCTGTGAGAAAGATTGTTTCCAGGTGTAGCTGAATTGACAACTCAGTTGTTAAGGCTTATAGATATTCTTTGGCTCCCCTTGTGTCGAATCAATAAATTGGGTTTCACTTCCCTCGAAAATACTGCGATACACCCCCTATAATTGTGGATCATCACGTGTCGTCAAGTACTCCTGGATGAAGCCAAAAACATCGAGGAGGAGAAGGAACGCATGGCAACTGCAGAGAAGTACATCTCTCGGCAGCATCAGAAGACCCAAAAACGTCACACACGTGATGATCAATTCCCGGAAGTGCACAAGGTCCTCTTTGAAGGACACCCAAGGATGCCTTGTCTCGACAGCAAAGGAGATCTGGTGTATCCAACACCAGTACAGAACACCGTTGCAGCTCGAGATATCCTATCGAACAATCTAGGCCCAGAACAGGTTCGATTGGGCATTAAGCTACTCACCAAGGGTGTGGAACAGCAAAGGGACGCGAAATCTGGAAGTGGAAAACTGGTCTCGAAATCCGACCAATGTCGCACGGACACGGCCTGGAATGATATAAGGCCCCAGCGTGTTCCGGAATAGCATTACCGTTCCGACCATCGGGAAGACAACTACTCAAGAACCGGATCTTTAGGACAGCATCATAGACCTGCACGTGACTGGCGCAGTGTCGCTCCAGCTGCCGAGCAAGAAGCAATTGCTGCACTGTATCCGAGAAACCCTCCCCGACAAGAGTCGAACGATCGTAGGGGAGAAGATAAAGAGAAACGTCGGGAGGAGGACCGTCAAAGGATGCCACCTCCTAGACCTACAAACCGTCCGGCTGAGCCGCACCATGGTGGGAGTGACGGACGAAGGAACGACGGAAACCATGCCAAGACAAGCTGGCAGGGGGCTCGTCGCAATAATGACGCTCCAGATGGAGGCCGGCGATCAGCCGGAAACAACCCAGCTGCCCCACCCTCTCCACCAAGCAGCCATCACAATGGCTCTCAAGGAGGCCAAGGAGGGCGTCGTGGCGGAGGGGGTAGTGGTAGAAGCCGAAGTTCGGCTCCAAGGCACCGCAGCCATAGCCGTCACTTAGGACGACGATCTTTGTCTCCAAGTGATGCGCGGCACCGGATTAACTCCAACATAGATGCGCGGCGCTACGAAAATGACGACATATACGTGGGCCCAAAATGTTTCGGACCACGCATAAGAGCAACAAAATTCCCGGAAGGATTCGCTGTCTCAAGACACATTGTGGCCTACGACGGTATAGCCCAGCCACACACTTGGCTCCAGGATTTTCTCCAGGCTTGCTGCATCGCCAAAGGCGGAAATAGCCTGGTCGCAACCCGATATCTCCCACTCATGTTGCGGAAGACAGCACGATCATGGCTCAATGAACTTCCGGAGAACACCATCCACAATTGGTATGACATGCAAAGTGCGTTCTTTCGGAATTTTGAAGGCACATACCGGAGGCCCTATACAGTAGGAGACCTACAGCGTTGCACCCAGAAAGCCGGAGAAACTTGCCGAGATTATCTCGAACAATGGATCGACACCAATAACTCCTGTGAGGGAGTAAATGACCAAACTGTGATTGAAGCTTTCATTGCAGGTCTCCCAATTGGTCTACTACGTCATCGCTTGAAGTGTGACAAGGTCACTGATTTGGGAGAGATGATAGAAACTCGAGCAAGTATGCAGATGCTAACGACGTAGAGGGATTACTGAATGACCTGGCTATGCCACAGTCGGTAAAACAACCAAAGCAGCAAGCTCAGAAGCGCAAGAATACCTTAGAAGAAAATCCCAACGCGGAAACGGCAGTAGTTACTGCTATTTTTGGGTCTGGAGTACGAGGAGGACATGGCGGTGGCCACGGATGCGGTCGTGGGACATCAAGAGTTCAAGGTAGAGGAGACCAACAACCTGGCAAAACCTACTCTTGGGCCGACATTGCCAATAACCCATGTGTGCATCACCTCGACGCCAATGGGGGCTCGTCTCACACAAACGCCGAGTGTCGTTTCAATGACGACCTTAAGAAAGATGACACCACTGGCTACAGGGCTAAGAGGAAGAAGGGAAAGAAGAATCCCAAAAAGGACAAAGAGACCAAGGAAGATTCTGACATGGACGAAGCTCATGCTTCAAATCCCAAGCCGGAGGGGAAGAAAACTTTTCCCACAAAGAAAGACACCTATGTCACCTTCCTCGGATCTCAACCAGCTAAGGTCAAGAAAACAGTTCTGCATGAGCTCAATGCGATAGTTCCGGCTGTCCCTCAATACCTGGACTAGTCGGAAGTTGCAATCACCTTTGACCGTGCTGATCATCTGCCTAAGTTGCACATGCGAGGAAAATACGCCTTAGTCGTCAATCCACTTATTGACGGCTATGGTTTCTCCAAGACCCTCATGGATGGTGGTAGCAGCATCAACATTTTATATGTCGAAATGCTATGCCGGATGCGAATCTCGGAGACCCAGCTGAATCACAGCTCCGTGATCTTTCATGGAGTTGTCCCAGGAAGAGAAGCAAATTCCCTGGGAGAGATCACTTTGGATGTTACCTTTGGAACTCCAAAGAACTACCGGACGGAAGCACTTTCCTTCGAAGTGGTCCAGTTCAAGAGCGCGTACCACGCTATATTTGGGCGTCCGAATTATTGGGCTTTTATGGCTCGTCCGTGTTACATTTACAATATGATGAAAATTCCAGGTCCCAACGGTGCGATCACCATCAGGGGAGACCCGAAGAAAGCGCGAGAGTGCGAGGATGGAAATGACGCCTTTGCTGAAGCCGTGCTACATGCCCAGAAGTACCAGGAGATCAAGAAAACCATCGATCTGTCCAAGATGACCGCAATGAAGAAGGAGGTGACAAAGCCGAATCCTGAGTTCAAGGCATCGGAAGAGACGAAGAAGACGCCATTGAAGGATGATGACCCCTCCAATCTACGAAAATACAACATAATTCTCAATCCGAAGAAGTGTTTCTTTGGAATCTCAGCCAGAAAATTGTTAGGTTTCATCGTATCTCAGAGAGGCATAGAGGTGAACCGAGACAAGATTAAGGCTATACTCAATATTTCCAAGCTAACTCGCCTGAAGGATGTTCAAAGACTCACTGGTTGCATTGCTACAGTCAGTCGGTTTGTAAGCCGGCTCGGAGAATGAGCCACGACACTTTACAAGCTCTTGAAAAAGACCAAAAAAATCGTTTGGACTGATGAAGCTGAAGCTGCACTACAAGACTTGAAAGAAGTACTCTCATCTACTCCTATCCTTGCAGCACCGGAACCAAGGGAACCGATGTTGCTCTATCTCGCTGCGATAAACAGGGTTGTCAGTGTCGTCATGGTAGTGGAGAGACCAGAGGAAAATCAGGAACACCTGGTGCAGCGTCCGACTTACTATCTCAGCGAGGTCCTAACTGAATCAAAACAGCGGTATCCGCACTATCAAAAGCTGTCTTATGGTGTGTTCTTTGCATCTCGTAAGTTACGGTACTACTTTCAGGAACATCCAATTACCATGGTGAGCACAACTCCCATGAAAGATATAATCAAGAACAGCAAGGCTATAGGACGCGTCACAAAATGGGGCATAGAGCTTTTAGCTTTTGATATTGATTATAAACCTCGGACAGCAATCAAATCCCAAATCCTTGCTGACTTTGTTGCTGATTGGACAGAGACAAAGGATAATATGACCCTCCCTGAGTCAGAATATTGGACCCTATATTTTGACGGGTCTAAAGCTCGCGGGGGCTCGGGGGCTGGCGTGGTGCTCAAATCACCCCAAGGAGATAAACTTCTATACGTGTTGCAGATCCACTTCACAGCGACAAATAACATTGTCGAGTATGAAGCACTGTTGCATGGAATCTGGATTGCTAAGGATATCGGCATCCGACGATTGATGTGTTACGAAGACTCGGATCTTGTTGCTCAGCAAGTGTCAGATATTTGTAATGCAAATAAACACATGGCAGCATACAAAGCTGTCGTGGATGATTTATCTAAATCATTCGAAGGGTTTGAGGTTCAACACATCCCTCGAGCAGAAAATGAGGAAGCAGATGCATTATCTCGAATATGTTCTGCTCGGAAAGAGGTACCGGATGGCACTTTTTTAGAGCACCTCAAAGTTCCCTCAATAAAGGGAGTAGATGAGGAATATCCGACCAAATCCAACTCACCTTTAGTAGCAGTTCTGGCTGTAATTCCCAGCTAGAATCAACCCTACCTTGATTACTTGGTAGATGGCAAATTACCCGAAGACGAAGTTCTGAGCCGACAGATCGTCCGACGAGCAAAATCCTATACTATAATTGGTGGTGAGCTCTATAAGTGGAGTGTATCTGGGGTTTTTCAGCGTTGTGTATCTCTGGAAGAAGGAGTGGAAATCTTAAGAGAGATCCACGAAGGCGAGTGTGGTCACCATGCTGCAGCCAAATCTTTAGTGGCAAAAGCTTTTCGACACAGTTTTTTCTGGCTTACAGCCAAGGCAGATGCCGAACGGCTGGTCAAGACGTGCAAGGGCTGCCAAAAATACGCCAAACAAGCTCATGTTCCGGCTGATAAGTTGCGAACAATACCTATAACATGGCCTTTTGCGGTCTAGGGTCTTGACATGGTAGGTCTGTTCAAACGGGCTCCATGTGGATTTACTCACCTCTTAGTGATGATGGATAAATTCACCAAATGGATTGATGCTAAACCTGTCACTAGTTGTGATGGAGCAACAGCCAGAAGATTTGTCGAGGATGTCATAATCCGGTATGGTTATCCGCATAGCATTATCACGGACAATGGGAGTAATTTCTCTATGGGAAAGCTTGTTGAATTCTGCAACGAACAAAGTATCTGGCTTGACATTGCGTTAGTCGCACATCCGCAGGCTAATGGACAAGTCGAAAGGGAAAATGGTTTAACCTTACAAGGCCTAAAACCAAGACTCGAAGCACCACTTAGACGTGCTGTGGGGGCTTGGGCAGAGGAATTACCCTCTGTAATATGGAGCTTGCGAACAACTCTGAACAGGTCAACGGGATACACACCTTTCTTCTTGGTCTATGGTGCTGAAGCAGTTCTTCCTAGTGATTTGATTCATAATTCTCCTAGAGTTGCCGCGTATATCGAAGAGGATGCCGAGATTTCTCAACAAAATTATCTCGACTTAGTCAAAGAAGTTCGGGTCGTTGCTGAAATGAGATCAACAGCCTATCAGCAGAAGTTACGCAAGTATCATAGCCAGAGAGTCAGAAACCGGTCTTTCAATAAGGGCGATTTGGTTCTCCGGCTTGTGAAACAAAGAAAGCACAAACTTTCCCCAGTATGGGAAGGGCCTTTTTTGGTTAGTCGAGTAATACACAATGGTTCATACTACCTAACTAATATGCGGCCAGTCAAGGAAAGACCTGCTACTAAGAAGAGAAAGAGAGCTGGAGGCAGTACAAATCCAGAAGAATTAGACGGACCATGGAATATTGCTCAGGTACGTCCCTTTTATTCTTAGTTTATCTTTCTTTGTAATCATATATGTGTACATGTTCAGTGAGAAATAAAAGTAGTGGTTGCCTCAAAAAACTTCTGAGAAGTTGTGACCATCTTATTTCTGAATGATCATGTCACAGTCGAAAATCCCAGAATACTTGAAAGTACTGTATGCTCATGTTTGTTCTAGTTTAGATTTCTAATTATAAAAATACTACCTTCAGGTATAAATCTAAATTTTATAGTCTATACTTTGGTTATTTGTCTGATTGCTGGATGCGGGCATTTTCCGAGTAGTGAATTGTTGGTACTGGAAGCCGACTTTGTTTTCGAGTTTAAACTGGTTTAGCAATTGAGCTCCGTTGCTCGGCAAAGTTTCCGTGCTAAAGGTTTGTTGGCTCACGAAAGGGACGAGGTGGAAAGCCAGATAAACAATAAGTGTAGACAAAAAACACAAGTGCTTATGAAAACATTTCAGGCACATAAAACATTTTAAGCCAAAAATGCTAAATAGATATATAAAAACTTGGCACTAGCAAAAGTATCACACTACTTATTTACAGATCCATAATGTTTTTTAGAATAACACATTTCTTCTGATGATCTATGATGCAGGAGGAGAGGTAGGAGCTGTCGGCTCGCTAGATACATCAGCCACACCTTGATAACGATCCAAGATCTTCAAATCCAATGCGGTTTGATCATAGTCGGAAACTTCAGCCATTTCTTCGGAAGGCAGGGGCGACGTGTCCACGCAGGTGAAGAAGGGGGTGTCGTAGGCTATGGGGATGGTAGGGATTGGATGAGATTGTTCATGTAATGGCATCAGATTTTTAGGGCATAGTGCCTAGTATCTCTATTAGTGCTTTATGACTTTGTTGCAACTTTGTTGTGCTTAATGCTTGTCACTAGGGCCCGAGTGCCATGATTTCAGATCTGAACTTATTATTGATTCATTATGATAGTATTTTTTCTGGTCTTATCTACAAGTTGTATACACACGTCGTTGTCCGGAACCTATGGTCCCGAAGTGATAGAAATCAGGGTAGCCGGAAGGGAAAGGCTTTGATGTGAGGATCACATGTGTTCATGGAGTGTTAATGCTTTGCTCCGATGCTCTATTAAAAGGAGCACCTTAATTGCCAGTAGTTCCCTAGAGGCCCCGCTGCAAACGGGCTGGTAGGACAAAATATGTTGTGCAAGTTCTCATTGCGAGCATGTATGACTATATATGGAACACATGCCTAGGATTGTCTAGTACTTGGATGCTTTATCTTATTTATCTGCAATTGCCCTATGTTCTGATTGCTATGTGAATTGTCTTGTCCATGCAACGCCCGTCCATCCATCCCTATGCCTACCGCACTCGAATCCCACTGTTTACTGCTTTTGTTACTACTGTCTTTGCTTTGCTATTGTTGTTACTTTGCTATTCCTACTACAAAACTATTGCTACTGATAAACTGCTGTGAGCAAGATTGTTTCCAGGTGCAGCTGAATTGACAACTCAGTTGTTAAGGCTGATAAGTATTCTTTGGCTCCCCTTGTGTCGAATCAATAAATTGGGTTTCACTTCCCTCGAAAATACTGCGATACACCCCCTATACTTGTGGGTCATCATGTACTGCAGGAGTTTGGCCTGGTGGAGATCGTTCCTTGCTTGAGTCAGTTCTTGCTCTGCTTTAGCCTTTAGGGCCAACGCCGCGTCCCTCTCCTTCTCAACTTTGATAACCTTGTCTTGCACCCACCTGAGATCTCGCTTATGCTTGGTTGTGTCAAGTGGTTCCCATAGATTCATCTCAACACTGTCAAGAAGTGAGCTGAATACGGATTCTTTCAACTCGACAGTCATTTCCCATAGTTTGTCCAGCGTTTTCTGCATTGATTTGGGCCACTCTAGATCTACCCATTTGACAACACCGCAACTTCCGCCTTGCATCATTGCACGATGTCCTTGACACCGTAGCAACCTCCTGCCTGCGTTTCGTCCTTCGAAGGCTACAAATTTAGCGGGCACATATCCATGTTTACATACCAGAGGACTGTCTTCATCCTCTAAACCGTGATAGTCGGAGTCATACATCGTCTGGTTGTCCTAACACATCATACGCGCATGAGTAAACAGATTATATCTAGCTCAAAAAATAGATAACTGGCCACAGATGATAGAAATAGAGATGAGACGACTCACATCGAAATCACCGTCCATGTTGTTAAGACGCGTTTCCTCGCCGTGTCCCCTTGAACCCATGGCGAGAGGGGTGGGGGGGTGGCTGCCAGAGAGGGGATTGGGATGTAGGCGTCGTCGGCTAGCGGCTACGACAAGATGGGAGTGAAGTGGGGAAAGTGGCTTCGAGGGTAAGGAAGAGAAGTACGGGGAGGAAGAGAAGTAATGGGGACGTGACACTGGGATGTGGCCCACTAAACTCGTGAGACGTGACACTCGAAAGAGGGGAGCGCCCAGTGTTGCCAGTTTGTCCAAAGCAAGCGTGGCCAATCATGCCGCAGAATAGCCTACTCGCGGATCGCTCTCACGAAGACCATCCCAATCGTCCAAGCGCCCCAATCGAACGGTATGTAACAATCATCAAGCAGAACAACTGTGTTAGGGCGTGCCTTCTAGAAGACTCGGTCTAACGGCTACCCATGCAATGAAACTGGGTGTGGTTCATGAAAAGAACAGACATGCAATGACACTAGCTGTGATTCATGAAAAGAACAGACATGCAATGACACTAGTGGATCCTTATGTGGTTCATGAAAAGAACAGACATGCAATGACACTGGTGGATCCTTATGTGGTTTGTTTAGAAGAACACACATGCAATGACACTGGGTGTGGTTCATGAGAAGAACAGACACGCAATGACACTGGTGGATCCTTATGTGGTTTGTTTAGATGAACATATATGCAATGACACCGGTGGATCCACATGTGGTTTATGGAAGTAAAATACATGCAATGATAGAACAGACATGCACTGACACTGGGTGTGGTTCATGAAAAGAATAGACACGCAATGACACTGGATGTGGTTCATGAGAAGAACAGACATGCAATGACACTGGTGAGCCCATCCTTATGTGGTTTATGGAAAAGAACAGACATGCAATGACACTGGTGGATCCTTATGTGGTTTGTTTAGAAGAACACACATGCAATGACACCGGTGGATCCGCATGTGGTTTATGGAAGTAAAAGACATGCAATGACACTGGTAGATCCTTATGTGGTTCATGAAAAGAACAGACATGCAGTGAAACTGGGTGTGGTTCATGAATAGAACAGACATGCACTGACACTGGGTGTGGTTCATGAAAAGAACAGACATGCAATGACACCGGTGGGCCCATCCTTATGTGGTTCATGAAAAGAACAGACATGCAATGATACTGGTGGATCCTTATGTGGTTTGTTTAGAAGAACACACATGCAATGACACTGGGTGTGGTTCATGAAAAGAACACACACGCAATGACATCGGTGGATCCACATGTGGTTTGTTTAAAGGAACAGACATGCAATGACACCGGTGGATCCACGTGTGGTTCATGAGAAGAACACACATCCAATGACTCTGGTAGATCCGTATGTGGTTCATGAAAAGAACTGAAATGCAGTGACACTGGGTGTGGTTCATGAAAAGAACAGACATGCACTGACACTAGGAGTGGTTCATGAAAAGAACTGACAAACAATGACACTGGTGGATCCTTATGTGGTTTATGGAAGGAATAGACATGCAATCACACTGGTGGATCCACATGTGGTTTATGGAAGTAACACACACGCAATGACACTGGGTGTGGTTCATGAAAAGAACAGACATGCAATGACACTGGTACATCCTTATGTGGTTCATGAGAAGAATAGACACGCAATGACACTGGTGGATCCTTATGTGGTTTGTTTAGAGGAACAGACAAGCAATGACACTGATGGATCCACATGTGGTTTATGGAAGTAAAAGACATGCAATGACACTGGTAGATCCTTATGTGGTTCATGAATAGAACAGACATGCACTAACACTGGGTGTGGTTCATGAAAAGAACAGACACGCAGTGACACTGGGTGTGGTTCATGAGAAGAACAGACATGCAATGACACTGGTGGGCCCATCCTTATGTGGTTCATGAAAAGAACAGACATGCAATGACACTGGGGGATCCTTATGTGGTTTGTTTAGAAGAACACACATGCAATGACACCGGTGGATCCACATGTGGTTTATGGAAGTAAAAGACATGCAATGACACTGGTAGATCCTTATGTGGTTCATAAAAAGAACAGACATGCAGTGAAACTAGGTGTGGTTCATGAATAGAACAAACATGCACTGACACTGGGTGCGGTTCATGAAAAGAACAGACATGCAATGACACTGGTGGGCCTATCCTTATGTGGTTCATGAAAAGAACAGACATGCAATGACACTGGTGGATCCTTATGTGGTTTGTTTATAAGAACACACATGCAATGACACTGGGTGCGGTTTATGAGAAGAACACACATCCAATGAACTCTAGTGGATCTATCTTGGCATAATTTGATGTATTCCACGATGTATTTCATTGTACAAGACACTTTCCATTTTTATACTACTCAGTTTTGCCCTTGGTTTTATGCGGTACTACTTAGTTTTGCCCACCCCCTCTCTATATTTTGTAGAAGCCCAAAACTATGCTCACCCTGTCTACTACTCCCTGATTGGTTGTCACAGTTGTCACACGGATCGTGCGCACCAACCGTCGATTCTGTGCGATCCAACGATGATCGTTGCACACCTCGTGCCCTTCACAACACAGCGTGAGACAGCACGGACGTCTCCCTCTGCGAGACTTCTACAGGAAGGAACACAATGCCGTCCATCGAAAAAGTCGTCGAGCGGTCATGTCAAGTTTAATCAAGTCTGAAAAGCCTACTACTTCTACTACAACTCATGCACAGGGAAACGTGGTCATCGAGTGCACAGTTGTCGATGGGACGCTGCAATTTATTGCCACTTGATTTTAATCAGACATATCCCATTTTTACGCAGCGCTCTCAATCTCACTTCCAACTGGGCCCTACCGCTAGTAAATTCCATGAGTCAAGGGCCCCCCTCGAGTAGATCTAACGTTGCTAGAAATTAGTTCCATGCCACTTCCAACTGGGCCCTACCGCTAGTAACGCAGCGTGTTTTCAATGCAGCTCTAAAGTGGAGATCGTGGCTATTTCAAAAAAAAGGAACCGAAAAAAAAGGGTGGAGATCGCGGTAGCCCCTCGCCCCCCACCCCCCGCCCACCACACGTGTCCACTCGAGCACTACGAATGGTCCGGTGTTTATAACCCTCCTCAACCTTCTTCTTCCATGAGCTCGTGTCATTTCCCCCAGTCTGTCTAGTCCCAAGACCCCAATCTACACCTACCGCGCACGCCGAATCTCCCTCGTTTGCACTACCTCCTTCCCTTGGTGCACCATGAAGCATACGCGTGGAGAAGATCCGGAGGTGAAGCCAGTTGAAGGCGAAGCAGCAGATGGCTTGGTCGTCGCCAAGCAGACGGAGGCATCTTCTTCGGGCATGAACGCCGCTCGTCGCCGCGCCGTCGAGGGTGCGAACTCATCCGTCCAGCCAGTAGCCGTCGCCTCCGAGCAGCAGGTGGTAGCCGTCGCCACCGAGCAGCAGGTGGTAGCCGTCGCCGCCGAGCAGCAGGTGGTAGCCATCGCTGCCAAGCAGCCGGTAGTAGCCGTTGCCGCCGAGCAGCAGGTGGCTGACAACGTCGTGGTGCCAGTGGCAAATCTAGATGGGGGCAGGCGGCAGGCGGAGGCAATCCGGTGATCTACATCGACGACCCCATCGCCATTCAAGAAATCTTCGACGCAATCGCGGAGAATGATGAGTTCGAAGAGGAGGTCCCTGATGAGGAGTCCGAGGTACTACATTGCTAGCTTCTCTAGTCGCAGCCGCAGTTTTCACTGTTCATACATAGGATTTGCTCAATCATGTACAGATTATTTTGCTCTTGAAGTAGGGTAGTATATATATGATTCGATCGGTCGATTGATGCATCTGCCATCTAGTCACAAAACCCCAATCCGTCTAGTCACAAAACCCCAATCTGCTCATCTGCCATCTAGTTGAGTTTGCTAGTTGAGTGTTGATTTCGATACACAGTAGGCCTATAACATTACATTTCTATTCCTCACTGAGCCCAATGATTCAATTTTGCCCCAAAATAGTGCAAGGGAATTTGATGGTCTCGTTTTCTTAGGGATGGTTAGTGGCCCTGAGGCAGCAATGCACATAGACAATATAGGTTGTGTTGTTGGTATTTTGGTTCTCCGACTCCATCGCTGAAAAAAATGAGGCCCTAATTTTTTCTCACATGGAACCTAAATATATAATATTTGTATTGTTTCTGGTCTATGAATGTGTTGTATGATGCATTTGTATATCCCTGAATATTGTTTGGTACGATTACATTTCAATTTCTTATTGTGGCCAATGATTCAAATTGGCCCCAAAGAGAGGCAGACACATTGGTGTCAAATTTTTACAGGGATGAGTGAGCAAACCTGGGGCCATGTACACGATCAATATAAGCTGTGCAATTGTTACTTGGTTTGCTTACGCCATCTCTGTAGAAACTTATGAGGCTGCAATCTTTATTCTACATTCATAGAACTATGATATTTGAATTATCTATTCCATGCATTCATAGTATATAAGAATTACATTTTAGTTTGTCACCGAGGTCGATGATTGAAATTTGCCCCAAAAGAGTTCAAGGGGAGACACGTATGACGGTGTCGTGTTTTAGGGATGGGTTGGTGAACCTAAGGCAGCAATGCACACAAACAATATAGGTTGTGTTGTTGGTACTTTGGTTCTCCAACTCCATCTCTGAAAACAAATTAAGAGGCCCTTGATTTATTCTCATATGGAACTACATATATGATCCTTGAATTGTTTCTGATCTTTTAATGATTGGTATGATGCATATGTATATGAATGGTTTTGATCATAAGTATTTTTAACATGTACCTGAAGATTACTTGTTTGGTTTTTTATTTATAATTACAATATTTAGGCTTGTTTTATTACCTGACTATGTATATCGCTGAATAATGTTTTGTACAATTTCATTTCAATTTCTTATTATGGCCAATGATTCAAATTTGCCCCAAAAGAGAGGCAGACACATCGGTGTCAGATTTTTTCAGGGACGAGTTAGTGAACCTGGGGCGATGTACAAGAACAATATAGGCTGTGCAATTGTTACTTGGTTCACTCACGCCGTCCCTGAATAAACTTATGAGGCCACAATCTTTATTCCACATTCATAGAACTATGATATTTGAATTATCAATTCCATGCATTCATAGTGTATAAGAATTACATTTTAGTTTGTCACCGAGGCCGATGATTGAAATTTGCCCCAAAAGAGTTCAAGGGGATACACGTATGATGGTGTCGTGTTTTAGGGATGGGTTGGTAAACCTGAGGCAGCAACGCACACAGACAATATAGGTTGTGCTGTTGGTACTTTGGTTCGCCTACTCCATCTCTAAAACAAATTATGAGGCCCTAGATTTATTCTCATGTGGAACTACATATATGATCCTTGAATTGTTTCTGATCTTTTAATGATTGGTATGATGCATATGTATATGATTGGTTTTGATCATAAGTATTTTTAACATGCACCTGAGGGTTAATTGTTTGGTTTTTTATTTATAATTACAATATTTAGGCTTGTTTTTGTACCTGACTATGTATATCCCTGAATAATGCTTTGTACAATTTCATTTCAATTTCTTATTGTGGCCAATGATTCAAATTTGCCCCAAAAGAGAGGTAGACACATCGGTGCCAGATTTTTTCAGGGACGAGTTAGTGAACCTGGGGCGATGTACAAGAACAATATAGGTTGTGCAATTGTTACTTGGTTCACTCACGTCGTCCCTGGATAAACTTATGAGGCCGCAATCTTTATTCTACATTCATAGAACTATGATATTTGAATTATCTATTCCATGCATTCATAGTGTATAAGAATTACCTTTTAGTTTGTCACCAAGGCCGATGATTGAAATTTGCCCCAAAAGAGATCAAGGGGAGACACGTATGATGGTGTCGTGTTTTAGGGATGGGTTGGTGAACCTGAGGCAGCAATGCACACAAATAATATAGGTTGTGCTGTTGGTACTTTGGTTCGCCTACTCCATCTCTAAAACAAATTATGAGGCCCTAGATTTATTCTCATATGGAACTACATATATGATCCTTGAATTGTTTCTGATCTTTTAATGATTGGTATGATGCATATGTATATGAATGGTTTTGATCATAAGTATTTTTAACATGCACCTGAGGATTAATTGTTTGGTTTTTTATTTATAATTACAATATTTAGGCTTTTTTATGTACCTGACTATATATATCCTTGAATAATGTTTTGTATGATTACATTTCAACTTCTTATTGTGGCCAATGATTCAAATTTGTCCCAAAAGAGAGGCAGACACATTGGTGTCAGATTTTTTCAGGGACGAGTTAGTGAACCTGGGGCGATGTACAACACAATACAGGCTGTGCAATTGTTACTTGGTTCACTCACGCCGTCCCTGAATAAACTTATGAGGCCGCAATCTGATGCAATTATTTGTCATTGTGTTGAGATGAAATGATATATGAACCGATCAAACTATTGCTGAGATGCTTTATCTTTGATATCCACGGATATATTGTCTTACATATACACGTTGTCAATTCTTGAGTTGTAATACAATTCAATCATATGACGAGTCTAAGTTATGTTCTTAAAAATCAACAAGAGGATGATGATGAAGTGGACGCTAGCAAGGAATCCAGGGACAACAAGAGACGCTACGTGTTGAGGCGGTTACGGTGTGGGCTAATCCGTTTCCATCGTAGGGGGAGACTCTTTTGCCCATTCTGTGGCAGAGCAATCAACGTGGACCTCAACAGCATGATCCAGCACGCGGAGGGCGTTGGCAGAGGCAGAGGAAAAAGCCATAGGCTGATTACCTTGGCGCGGCACGCAGCCTACGGCAAATTCCTCCGGAAGTATGTTAGGACTGGCATGTATCTCATCTACTAGGCTGTCGCTGCCTCCTGCTGATAAACCCCTGACCTACTAGGCGCCTCCGTGTCCCGGCCTCCTGCTATAGCCCCTGCTTTTATTTTGTTCTAGTTAATTATTACCTGTGTGTGGCATGTAAGACACTATATCCGTGGTGTCTCTAGTGAACCTTATATATTAATCTACTCCTTTATATGGAGTGCCTTAAAGTTTCTAGTGTTAAATTATATGTGCATGATCATGCTCATGCACACTACAAAATATTTCTAGTGCTCGATTATATTATAATTGTCAAGAAATACATCAACAAGTTAAATTGGTTCAAAATTTGTATTGAAGTAACTAAATGTATCACACACATAATAAACTAGAAACTAAAATCTAGTTCAAACACATAATGTATCACCACCACTTGTTGTCGTCCTTGACTTGCTTCCCCTTCAGCCGCTTGATGTCGCCACCGTCCCAAGATCCCTGCTCGTCCTGAAACCGCTTTCTGTGCTCCTCG
This sequence comes from Avena sativa, assembly GCA_916181665.1. Lineage (NCBI taxonomy): Eukaryota > Viridiplantae > Streptophyta > Magnoliopsida > Poales > Poaceae > Avena > Avena sativa. The sequence continues at coordinate 460,922,039 of OV702297.1, read as the reverse complement.
CGCTTCTTCTCCTGGGCTAGCTTGCAACCAGGGCATAGCTCTCTCATGAAAAACCCCACCTTAACCATCCCATCTTTCATGGTAATGAGCTTACTGTACAAGTCGTACGCCATGTAGGCGTCTCTGGCTGCATACTCGAGGCGCGCCTGGCTCATCGGCTTCCACTCCCAATAGTCGTGATCGAGTCGCTTCAATTTCTTCAGTTTTTCATAGGATTTATCGATGATTTCCGCTGCCAGATCACCCATGCCATCCTTCGCTGGGTATGATTTGATCTTGTACAAATTTTGGATGTCGATGTGGTGCCCCTCTGGGATTTTTATCAGCGCACGAGAAAGCATAATTGTGTCATTTGTGATATCCACGCTAGTGAAAGTTATCCCTTTCCTACACAAGAACTCGACCAGAGCCGGACAACGCATCTCAGTTGGTTTACTCCTGCACTTAGATGGTTCTAGGGATGTAAGGGAACAAGGGATGCAGAAGTGGTGATCTCTAATTTAAATTTCACATACCTGCAGAAGTGGTAAACGAGGACCTCCTCATGTATGGCGATTTGCACGACAGCGATCTCTTATGGAGGATTTTTTCGCTTATTTGCACGGGTGTACTCCAAGTCTAGCCCCACAAACTTGTGCTTCTCTTTCTCAAGCAATTGCTCAAACCTGGCGAGAGTTGTCTCCACAGTTGCTTCATCATTTGTGTACGCCACTATCAAAGTCATGGTGCCATGGGCAGGGACCAAGTGGGTCTCTGTTGTGCGTTTCCCATCGTCCATGCCTGCAAGGAAATGGGTGAAAGGAACTGCCTGCAAGGAACTGCCTTCGAGAGGAAGAAGAAGATGAACCGACGGTTCCAGAACAGAGGAAGAAGAAGCACCCAGGAAAAACCGCAGAGGAATGACTGAGGAAGAGGAATGACTACAGAAGAAACGTGGTAAGCAACTTTCGGTTCGAGAACTCACCGTGGTTACGTGGAGATCGTGGCAGTGCCGCCGGTTCAACAAGTGGGGCTGGTTCTTGCGAGAATATGAAATTAGCTGTGCATTTTTCTATGCGAGAAATTGAGAGAAGTCATTTATATTTTGTATTTCATAATGAAACACAATGAAGTTGGTACAGCCCAAGAGATTTGAACAAACGAGATTTGCTAGTTTAACATACAACAACACTTACAGGCCCAACATGGCGGAACTTGGAGAGCCCCAGAACTTGAGCTACCACAGAGACCTCGGCAGAGGTGGCAGAATTGGTGCGGGTGCAACCACGGTGACGGCAAGCTCGGATTCTAGAGGAGGAAAACAGAACCGAGCATGGTCGACAAGGTGATAGATCTCACCGGGAACCAATTCTCGTCCCCGACCGTGTCATGGGTGCGTCCATGGTGAGGGCGAGCTCCGACTCGGGATGGGGAGGAGAGCAGGGGCGAGCAGCTTCGTCACTTCCCAGCTCTGCGCCATGGCCGCGACCACAGATTGCCGCTCCGGGGAAGAAGACGAGTAATGGAGGCGCCAACGCTGCAAGCTTACAGAGAGGAGAGCTGGGCTGAGTAGGTTCGTCCACGTCCCAGCTCCGTGCCATGGCTGTAACGCCCCACAGATTGCCGCTCCGGGGAAGAAGAAGACGCGTAATGGATGCAGGCGCCAACGCTGCAAGCTTAATTGACACCTAAGCGACAGGAGCGACAGGAGCGACATAACGGTGAGAACGGACAGGGGGGCCCAACTTGACGGCAGTTAGCCTAATTTTTTGTATTGAAACATAAATTTGAATTCGTGTCGAAAAAGACCCTCTGAGTATTTGGCACGCCAACTATAGTCATCGCGGATGATATCAGGGAACTCGGGTACCGCATTGCCTGGAAACCCCAACTTTCGGGCCGCAAAATGATATTCTCTTCTCCATCGACCATCCATGTTTCCCCCATCTATGAGTGAGTAATCCCCCGCTGTAGGCTATGGGGATGGTAGGGATTGGATGAGATCGTTCATGTAATGGCATCAGATTGTTAGGGCATGGTGCCAAGTATCTTTTATTAGTGCTTTATGACTTTGTTGCGACTTGTTGTGCTTAATGCTTGTCACTAGGGCCCGAGTGCCATGATTTCAGATCTGAAAATGTTATTGATTCATTATGATAGTATTGTTTTTGGTCTTATCTGCAAGTTGTATACACATGTTGTTGTCCGGAACCTATGGCCCCGAAGTGACAGAAATCGGGATAACCGGAAGGGAAAGGCTTTGATGTGAGGATCACATGTGTTCACAGAGTGTTAATGCTTTGCTCCGGTGCTCTATTAAAAGGAGCACCTTAATTGCCAGTAGTTCCCTAGAGGCCCTGCTGCAAACGGGCTGGCAGGACAAAAGATGTTGTGCAAGTTCTCATTGCGAGCACGTATGAATGTATATGGAACACATGCCTAGGATTGTCTAGTACTTGGGTGCTTTATCTTATTTATCTGCAATTGCCCTATGCTCTGATTGCTATGTGAATTGTCTTGTTCATGCAACGCCCGTCCATCCATCCCTATGCCTACCGCACTCGAATCCCACTATTTACTGCTTTTGTTACTACTGTCTTTGCTTTACTACTGCTGCTGCTTTACTATTCCTACTACAAAACTATTGCTACTGATAAACTGCTGTGAGCAAGATTGTTTCCAGGTGTAGCTGAATTGACAACTCAGTTGTTAAGGCTTATAAATATTCTTTGGCTCCCCTTGTGTCGAATCAATAAATTGGGTTTCACTTCCCTTGAAAATACTGCGATACACCCCCTATACTTGTGGGTCATCAAGACTATTTTCTGGCACCGTTGCCGGGGAGCATAGCTTTATTTATCAAGTTCACTTGGATTCTCTATTGTTCGCTGCTATCTATCCATTATGGGTAAGTCTCGTGATGGCAAGGTTCCTATTTTACCATCCACTACAAGAAGAGGTATGGTTCTAAACACCTCTGCTGCTCTTCATTCACCTTCTGTTATAAGTAAGCTCGTTACACCACCACATACACATGCTACACACACTGCTACTACTGTTGAATCTGAAACTTCTAATGCTTATGATGTTGCTTCTACTGTGCTTGATAAGAGTGGTTCATTAGGTCCTTTCCTAGATGCTACGATTGCTAGAACTATAGCTGGAAATACCGAAACTCCTAATGAAGAAACTACCACACCTGTTAGCTCACCCGAGTCTAGTGAGAGTTATGATATTTAAGAAGATTATGTTGAGATGACCGATGAGTTTATTAAAGAATGTAAGAACATCCATGATAGGAGCGCTGCTAAGAGTCTCCTTGAGAGGTGTACTATTAGACCCAAATTATATCCTGCTGCTAAGTTTGCTGCTTCTCCCATAAACATTACAGATGAAGATTATGATTTCTCTGTCGATCTATCTTACATAGCTATTGTCGAGAAAGAACCTTTTTGTGGGACTAAGAATGAAAGTGTGGTAGCACATATGAATGAACTTTCTACCATGAGTGGCTTGTTTTCTGATGATATTAAGATGCATACTTACTTTGTTGCTAAGATTTTTCCTTTTTCACTGAAAGGAGAAGCTAAAACTTGGTTTAGTAATTTACCTCCTAGATCTATTGATAGCCCTGAGTGCTTGATTAGTACTTTCCTGCAGAAATATTTTCCTCCCAGTGCTAGACATGCTATTTTGCAGGAACTTTTTGATTTCAAACAGGGAGAAAAAGAGGTATTGCCTGAATCTTGGGCAAGGTTTTGTGCTTTGATTCATGCATAGACTGGAAGTCCATTACCTAAGAATGAGCTTCTTGATATATTTTATAATGGACTAACTGAGGAATCTAGGACATACCTAGATAGTTGTGCTAATTGTGTTTTCAGGAATAGGACTCCTAAGGAAGCTGAGGAATTAATGGCTAAAATAAGCAAGAATTATGAAGATTGGACTCCTCCTAAACAAGCTATACCTCAAGTAATTATACCTGAACCATCTATTCCTAAGCCTATTCCAACATCAAAGAAGAGGGGAGTTATTGAATTAAATGATGAAGTGATGAAGGAAGCTAAGAAATGTCTTAAGGAGAAGGGAATTAAAGCTGCAGATGTCAAGAATTTACCTCCTATAGAAGAATTATGTAAGCCTATTCCCTACTCACCCACTATTGAGGTACACTCTCTCCAACACTTTGATGAAGGTGATATCCCTTACTCTAAACCTCCAGATCAATGCTTAGAAGAATTTGACATCTTTATTGTTAAGCAAGATAACTTTAATAAAAGGGTGCAAAATCATCTAATGGAAAACACTAGAGCTATTGTTGAGTTGAAAGATATTGTGGAAAGAACCTCTAATGATGTTAAAATGATTGTTAAACACTTTGAAATGGTTCAAACTCAAATAGATCAACTCGTTAAAGTGCAAAACGATTTGCTAGTTAATGCTGCTAAAGAAAAACATGCTTATGAAATTTGGACTAGAAGTGGAGCTGCTACCCAGGATCCTCTATATCCTGAGGGGCATCCCAAAAGAATTGAGAAGGATTCTCAACAAGCTAAAAATAGTGGTTCTACTCGTAAGAAGAGGAAAAAGAAACATAAAACTGTCGTAGAACCCTCTGAACCTGCTATAGATCCTAATAGTATATCTATCTCTGATGCTGAAACAGAAAGTGGTAATGAAGAAAATGAAGTTCCTAATGAAGAAAAAGTTGAAGAAGAACCTGAAAACCACACTAAGACTACTAAATACACCAAAGAAGATTTTATTGCTAAGAAACATGGTAGTGAAAGAGAACCTTGGGTCCAAAACCTATGCTTTTCCCTGATAAGAAACACAAGTCAAAAGAAGATGAACACTATAATAAGTTTTGTGAGTGGATGAAGCCTTTATTCTTGCAAATTCCTTTGACTGATGCTATTAAATTGCCTCCTTACTCAAAGTATATGAAGGACATTGTCTCGAATAAAAGGAAGATCCCTAATGAAGAAATATCTACTTTGCTTGCTAACTATTATTTCAATGGTAAGGTTCCTAAGAAACTTGGAGACCCAGGGATTCCAACTATCCCTTGCTCTATTAAGAACAGTTATGTTAGAACTGCTTTGTGTGATTTGGGAGCTGGAGTTAGTGTTATGCCTTTCTCTCTCTATAAGAGGCTTCAACTTGAAAAATTAATACCAACTGATATATCTTTGCAAATGGCTGATAAATCTACCACTATTCCTGTGGGTATATGTGAGGATGTACCTGTTGAGGTGGCTCACAATTGCTTGATATTAACTAATTTTGTTGTGCTTGAAATGCCCGAAGATGATAATATGTCTATTATTCTTGGGAGACCCTTTCTTAATACTGTAGGAGTTGTTATTAATTGTAATCAAGGAAAGGTGACCTTCAATGTTAATGACAAGGAACATACTGTCTATTTCCCCAAGAAGATTGAAAGGACTTATGGTTTGAATTCAATTGAACATGTTGAAGGCATTCAAGTTGGAGAAATATATTGTCCCATACCAAGAGAAAATTTTGAAACTATTATGATTGGGACCATTGCTATCAAGGTTAAGGTAACATAATCATTAGTGGAGTACACAGTTTTGTCTCATATGCAATTGTTTTGGTAGCAAGACTTGATCAACCTTGCTAACAAAAGGATTCCATTGACCAAAACAATGTTTTCATTATGATTATCTCCGTTTATTTCTATCCTTTGCATTTTAGTTTTTGCTTTCGTTTAGTTTTCTTTGTGTTGTTAGTTGCTTGCATGCTAGAACTTCTGTAGTTCTAGCCTTGGTTTTGTCTTTGCATCATGTTTCCAAAAGAAAAAAATATGTTTGTCAGAAAAATCATTCTGCTATTTCTGAAAAAAGCCCAAAAATAAAGTGTCTCGAAAAATTCTAGAAAATTCATATTAAATTTTTACGTGAAAAATGGGGCAGAGGAGTACCTGGTAGGTACTAGGGGGGCCCACCAGGCAGGCACACCATGTGGTGGCGCGGCCAGCCCTGGGTGGCGCCATGCCCTGGTGTGGGCCACCCCTGGCCCCCCACTACCTCTCTCACCTGCCACTTTCTTCCCTCTCCCGAGTAAGCTCGAGTTCATAGATAAAAATCGTGTTCTTTCTATGCTTGCTCTCGATTTCTTCGATCTCCTTGCTCAGCCCATCTTTCTTGCTGAAATTTGGAGCAATTGTTCCCTGGTATGTGACTCCTCCCCTTGTCCAAGTAGATTTGTGTTTAGTGGATTATATGTTGAGTATTTTGCTGCTGTAGGTGACTTGTTATGAGAGCTTGTAAGCTTGTTTGATGCTTATAGATATAGTTTTGATGCATGTTTAGGCCTCTTGCAAGTCCCTATGAGCAGAATCCTTCATTATATTTACTTTGCAATCACTGTTTAATAGGTGTTTAAATTTCAGAATACCAAGCATGAACAACCATACTTTTGGAGAGATATTTGAGAGTGGTGCACCTAGGAGGTCGAGGCCCTCAAGAACAGCCTCTCAAGCTAGGCCATCATACAATGAAGACCTCATTTCAACCCGTATTGGCAGTGAAAGGGATGATGGGGATGCTCACCCATCCTCTTTTCCTTGTTTTACTTTCTTGCAAGCTGCAGGTATTCTTGATGATTTCTTGCTACTGATTGAGAGGGTTGGTTTGACCTCATACATGCAAGATGAGAGTGCACAATACGCTATGCTCACCAAAACATTTGTTGAGAGCTTCACGTTTACTAACACACCCTATCAATCTACTGTCTCTTTTAAAATCTATGATCTGCCCTTCACCATGCCTTTGGAGAGATTTTGCAGTATTGTAGGTGTGCGTATGACAGGGACCGTGAAGAAAATTCAAGGGCGACCCACTGATTTGTTGGAGCTTTACCGAGGGGTGACCAATGATGATGACCGCGTAGCGCAGCGCGGAAAGATAAGAAATATCCAACTCCCTGCTCTTAGATACTTTGCATACTATCTTGCCACTAGTGTATTGGGTAGGGAGAACACCAGTAATATCTCCAACTATCACTTAGCTTTCCTTGCTGCTGCACTCAACAATGATACTCGGTACAATCTTGGCTCGCTTATTGCTCGCCGCCTAGCTGCTAGGGGGCCTATCTATGGGGGCATCATTGCCTCGCGTGTAGTCAATGCATTAGGTCTTTCGGTGGATCCCGATGATGCTATGCTAGCACCACAGAGGCTTGACCTTGTTGCCATGAAAACTCATCACTTTGTCACTACTACCTCTGATTTGAACAATCTAGTATATAGGATGCTTTTCACTGACGGGGATGAAAGGGAGATCCTTTTGCCACAGCCTGCTTTGTTTAGTGTTGACAGGAGACCGTGGTCGTGCTCCAAGGAGGAGGTGGACGAGCAGCTTCGCTTGCTGGGTTTCCACGAGAAGCACCAGGAGGATGTGCCGTCCTATGATTACTCCGCATATTATGGGGGGACGTACTCAAGCTCGCACCAGGACGAGGGTACCTCCTCGTCATACCATGGTGACACTTCATCTTGGCCAGCTTTGGATTGATACCCACTTAGGCCAAAAGCCTAAGCTTGGGGGAGGTACGTCGACACCGCACTCATCTCCATATCATGATGCGTCGGTACTTTGTATATTCATGTTTTCGTTCTCTTTTTAGTTTTCGTTTTTCTTTGCTTTTTGCTTTCTAAAATCACAAAAAGACCAAAAATATTTTTGTTGTTTCTCTTTGGTTTGCTTCTTCTTTTGCCCTTGGTTTGCTTTTCCCTTTTTGCTTTGTTTGAACTATTCAAAAAAACCAAAAAGATTTTGCTTTGCTTGTTTTTCTCTTTTGGTTCTTGTTTAAAAATCAAAAACACCAAAAATATTTGTCGTTCTTCTTTGGTTTTTGCGAGTTTGCTACAGGGTTCGGCAGTTCTCAGTGGAATATTGGTTTCATATTATTTTTCAAGCCACACAAGTGAAGAGCAATAATGAGGATTAATGACAACTTGAGGAGTGGTAAGAGGCTGGTAACGAACTCTATTTGTTTTCATTTTTGTACATATACTCATCATTGTGAGCTTGCTTAGTCCGTTCATGTAGGGTGTATGTTATCTTTGGATGCTTAGTAGTTCTTGCTTTCTTGTGATTAGCTCCAGCTCGCTAATAGTTTGTAGCATGTTTCATGAATGTTTGCTTGCATTACTCTATTCATAAATTGGTATGACACCATGGTATCCTCCTCTGAATGTTTCATTTGATTGACTTGGCACATGCTCACGCATGCACATGACTGTAATAATCAGTTAAGCCTTGATGAATTATTTTGCCTTGAGGATCTTGAATCACTTTCATGCCATGAGTAGTCCTGTTTTGTTGCAAGCATGATAATGACAGTTATTGCTCTCTCGTTTGTCGCTCCCATACTATTGCTAGCCTTCACTTTTACTGAGTGTGTTTTACTCAAGTTCCAAACTCCCTAAACCAAATATTTCCAAAGTGTCCACCATACCTACCTATTAGCATCATTTGCTACTCCCGTGCATATTCAATGTGCCTTGTAAAGTTAGTTAGTAAAGCTCTCACGAACTTGATGGCACACTTTATTTCCTGCACTTAATAAACCTGAACCATTGTGAACTCTCCATGAAAGTTATATGCTTACAAATTATAGGCAGGGGATTAGCAGAACCGTGCTGTCACGGGGAACGCTTTCAACACTTGTAAATATATACCCAGTTGATACCATGCTCTTTTGTTTGCGGATGTCGTCGGTGTGAAATAAAAGGGGAGCTTGTAAGTCCATGGAGTTATGTATGTGTGTTAGAGAAACGCCTGGGCCGCTGGTCTAATCCATGCTGACATGGTGGAAACCTGCAGCGTAACCATAATGATATCTATGAAGCATTCTTCTTATAAAAAAGAGAGAGATAACTGTTGAGAAAAATAAAAAAAAGGAGAGTTTTATGAAAAGAGGAAAGAGAGAAAAAGCACCATTTTCCCATGGTAAATAAGAAGATTGCTGAGATACTCATTGTCTGCTTGCCTTGTCATTTTGATATGGGGATTCTTCCGTATCATCGGGCAAGGGGTACCCCGTTGGAGGTTCTCAATGATACGCACATAATTACGACGACAAGAACTTACTGGTAACTAAAGTTGAGTAGCATGAGGAGCGGGCCTCATACTCAAGGGACTTGGGATTTTCAGTTTATAGTATGTCAAGCATATAACTCAGATTGGACCTCACTTTCACCTTAACCACATTAAAGATGCTTATGATAGGGGCAATGAGAGCTCAAAACTAACAAGTACCATACTTTCAGCATTTGGAAGCCTTTCAAAATTATTCAAAACCTTTTTGTTCTACTTGTTGAGTCTCCATATATTCTTTGAGCACCTTCTTGAGAGAATAATTGTCATTCTTTGTGTTTGCTCCATTACTTGATTATTTGTGTTATGACTTTGATGCTTGTATCCTTGATATCTTTACTTCTAGTCATCACTTGAACTTCAGAGGTGCCTTGATATTCATAATCAAAGGGCAAGCGAGATACCCGTCTATCATACCTTTTTATGAGCATTGTAATGTTGCCTATGTTTGTGCTTCATGCTACTTATTATTCTTGAGTTGGAATCTCTTCATAGCTTGCAATGACTATTAAGTAGACTCAGTTGCATACTCTTTATTATGAATTGTCTAAGTAGTTGATCGCATTGCTGAGAATATTTACATCATATGAAGCAAATGTGTTCGTGAAAGTTCTTTTATGGCACTCAGTTTTCAACTGAATTGCTTGAGGACAAGCAATAAGCTAAGCTTGGGGGGAGTTGATACGTCCAAAACGTATCTACTTTCCCGAACACTTTTGCTATTGTTTCTCCTCTATACTTGTGTGATTTGGATGCCACTAATGCAAACTGACGCTGTTTTCAGCAGAATTGCCTTGATGTCTACTTTTGTGCAGAAAATCAACTATCAGGAAAAATCCCGGAAAATATGCCAAAAATCCTATTTCACCCGAAGAGTCCAGGAGCCAGAATACAAGACGGAGAGGAGCCAGGGGGTGGCCACACCACCTAGTGGCGCGGGCCAGGCCAGGCCGTGCCAGGGGGTGGTGTGGGCCCCTAGGCACCCCCTCAGCCTCTCTCTTCGCCTATAAGGAGCCTTCTGACCTAAAAACTTCGGGGGGTTCGACGTTTTTCCAGAAGGAGTTCTGCTCCGCCGCCACCACCAGATTCCACGAAACAGCACCAGAAACTCCGTTCTGGCACCCTGCCGGGACGGGGAATTGGAGGAGATCATCGCCATAATCATCATCATCGCTTCTCCATCGACCATCCATGTTTCCCCCATCTATGAGTGAGTAATTCCCCGTTGTAGGCTATGGCGATGGTAGGGATTGGATGAGATCGTTCATGTAATGGCATCAGATTGTTAGGGCATGGTGCCTAGTATCTTTTATTAGTGCTTTATGACTTTGTTGCGACTTGTTGTGCTTAATGCTTGTCACTAGGGCCCGAGTGCCATGATTTCGGATCTGAACTTATTATTGATTCATTATGATAGTATTGTTCTTGGTCTTATCTGCAAGTTGTATACACATGTTGTTGTCCGGAACCTATGGCCCCGAAGTGACAGAAATCGGGATAACCGGAAGGGAAAGGCTTTGATGTGAGGATCACATGTGTTCACGGAGTGTTAATGCTTTGCTCTGGTGCTCTATTGAAAGGAGCACCTTAATTGCCAGTAGTTCCCTAGAGGCCCCACTGCAAACGGGCTGGCAGGACAAAAGATGTTGTGCAAGTTCTCATTGCGAGCACGTATGACTATATATAGAACACATGCCTAGGATTGTCTAGTACTTGGGTGCTTTATCTTATTTATCTGCAATTGCCCTATGTTCTGATTGCTATGTGAATTTTCTTGTTCATGCAACGCCCGTCCATCCATCCCTATGCCTACCACACTCGAATCCCTCTGTTTACTGCTTTTGTTACTACTGTCTTTGCTTTACTAATGCTGCTGCTTTACTATTCCTACTACAAAACTGTTGCTACTGATAAACTGCTGTGAGAAAGATTGTTTCCAGGTGCAGCTAAATTGACAAGTCAGTTGTTAAGGCTTATAAATATTCTTTGGCTCCCCTTGTGTCGAATCAATAAATTGGGTTTCAGTTCCCTCGAAAATACTGTGATACACCCCCTATACTTGTGGGTCATCACGCGTCGTCAAGTACTCCTGGATGAAGCCAAAAACATCGAGGAGGAGAAGGAACGCATGGCAACTGCGGAGAAGTACATCTCTCGGCAGCATCAGAAGACCCAGAAACGTCACACATGTGACGATCAATTCCCGGAAGTGCACAAGGTCCTCTTTGAAGGAGACCCAGGGATGCCTCGTCTCGACAGCAAAGGAGATCTGGTGTATCCAACACCAGTACAGAACACTGTTGCAGCTCGAGTTATCCTATCGAAAAATCCAGGCCCAGAACAGGTTCGATTGGGCATTAAGCTACTCACCAAGGGTGTGGAACAGCAAAGGGCCACGAAATCTGGAAGTGGAAACCTGGTCTCGAAATCCGACCAATGTCGCACGGACACGGCCTGGAATGATATAAGGCCCCAGCGTGTTCCGGAACAGCATTACCGTTCCGACCATCGGGAAGACAACTACTCAAGAACCGGATCTTCAGGACAACATCATAGACCTACACGTGACTGGTGCAGTGTCGCTCTAGCTGCCGAGCAAGAAGCAATTGTTGCACTATATCCGAGAAACCCTCCCCGACGAGAGTCGAACGATCGTAGGGGAGAAGATAAAGAGAAACGTCGGGAGGAGGACTGTCAAAGGATGCCACCTCCTAGACCTACAAACCATCCGGCTGAGCCGCACCATGGTGGGAGTGACGGACGAAGGAATGACGGAAACCATGCCGAGACAAGCTGGCAGGGGGCTCGTCGCAATGAAGACCCTCCCCGGAACCGGAATAATGACGCTCCGGACGGAGGCCGGCGATCAGCCGGAAATAACCCAGCGGCCCCACCCTCTCCACCAAGCAGCCATCACAACGGCTCTCAAGGAGGCCAAGGAGGGCGTCGTGGCGGAGGAGGTAGTGGTAGAAGCCGAAGTCCGGCTCCAAGGCACCACAGCCATAGCCGTCACTCAGGACGACAATCTTTGTCTCCAAGTGATGCGCGGCACCGGATTAACTCCAACATAGATGCGCGGTGCTACGAAAATGACGACATATACGTGGGCCCAAAATGTTTCGGACCATGCATAAGAGCAACAAAATTCCCGGAAGGATTCGCTATCTCAAGACACATTCAGGCCTACGATCGTATAGCTCGGCCAGACACTTGGCTCTAGGATTTTTTCCAGGCTTGCTGCATCGCCAAAGGCGGAAATAGCCTGGTCGCAACCCGATATCTCCCACTCATGTTGCGGAAGACAGCGCGATCATGGCTCAATGAACTTCCGGAGAACACCATCCACAATTGGTATGACATGCAAAGTGCATTCTTTCGGAATTTCGAAGGCACATACCGGAGGCCCTGTACGGTAGGAGACCTACAGCGTTGCACCCAGAAAGCCGGAGAAACTTGCCGAGATTATCTCGAACAATGGATCGACACCAATAACTCTTGTGAGGGAGTAAATGACCAAACTGTGATTGAAGCTTTCATTGCAGGTCTCCCAATTGGTCTACTACGTCATCGCTTGAAGTGTGACAAGGTCACTGATTTGGGAGAGATGATAGAAACAGCGAGCAAGTATGCAGATGCTAACGACGTAGAGGGATTACTGAATGACCTGGTTGTGCCACAGTCGGTAAAACAAGCAAAGCAGCAAGCTCAGAAGCGCAAGAATACCTCAGAAGAAAAGCCCAACGCGGAAACAGCAGTAGTTACTGCTACTTCTGGGTCTCGAGTACGAGGAGGACGTGGCGGTGGCCACGGATGCGGTCGTGGGACATCAAGAGTTCAAGGTAGAGGAGACCAACAACCTGGCAAAACCTACTCTTGGGCCGACATTGCCAATAACCCATGTGTGCATCACCTCGACGCCAATGGGGGCTCATCTCACACAAACGCCGAGTGTCGTTTCAATGACGACATTAAGAAAGATGACACCACTGGCTACAGGGCTAAGCGGAAGAAGGGATAGAAGAATCCCGAAAAGGACAAAGAGACCAAGGAAGATTCCGACATGGAGGAAGATGATGCTTAAAATCCCAAGCCGGAGGGGAAGAAAACTTTTCCCACAAAGAAAGACACCTATGTCACCTTCCTCGGATCTCAACCAGCTAAGGTCAAGAAAACAATTCTGCATGAGCTCAATGCGATAGTTCCAGCTGTCCCTCAATACCTGGACTAGTCGGAATTTGCAATCACCTTTGACCGTGCTGATCATCTGCCTAAGTTGCACATGCGAGGAAAATACGCCTTAGTCGTCAATCCACTTATTGACGGCTATGGTTTCTCCAAGACCCTCATGGATGGTGGTAGCAGCATCAACATTTTATATGTCTAAATTCTACGCCGGATGCGAATCTCGGAGACCCAGCTGAATCACAGCTCTGTGATCTTTCATGGAGTTGTCCTAGGAAGACAAGCAAATTCCCTGGGAGAGATCACTTTGGATGTTACCTTTGGAACTCCAAAGAACTACCGGACGGAAGCACTTTCCTTCGAAGTGGTCCCGTTCAAGAGCGCGTACCACGCTATATTTGGGCGTCCGGATTATTGGGCTTTTATGGCTCGTTCATGTTACATTTACAATATGATGAAAATTCCAGGTCCCAACGGCGTGATCACCATCAGGGGAGACCCAAAGAAAGCGCGAGAGTGCGAGGATGGAAATGACGCCTTTGCTGAAGCCGTGCTACACGCCCAGGAGTACCAGGAGATCAAGAAAACCATCGATCTGTCCGAGATGCCCGCAATGAAGAAGGAGGTGACAAAGCCGAATCCGGAGTTCAAGGCATCGGAAGAGACGAAGAAGACGCCGTTGAAGGATGACGACCCCTCCAAGGTGACCCAGATAGGCGTAGGCCTAGATAGCACATAGGAAAGCACGCTTGTCAAGTTCCTCCAAGCAAATCAAGATATCTTCACATGGCAGCCATCTAACATGACCGGAGTACCTAGGGAACTTGCCGAGCACTCTCTAAATGTAAACCCAAATGCTAAACCCGTCAAACAGTCACTACGACATTTTGGTGATGTAAAGCGTAAGGCAATAGCTAAGGAACTAGCCGGCTCGAGTTAGCCGGATTCATAAAAGAGGTCATCCATACTGATTGGTCGGCCAACCCTGTAATGGTCCCTAAAAAGGACACCACTGATTTAAGGATGTGTGTTGATTATACTGCCTTGAACAAGGCTTGTACCAAAGATCCATTCGCTTTGCCTAGAATTCATCAAGTTATCGATTCTACGGCAGGCTCGGAACTCCTTTGTTTTCTCGACGCATATTCCGGTTATCACCAAATTCGGATGAAGGAATCGGATAAAATCAAAACTTCATTCATAACCCCTTTCGGAACCTTCTATTTTGTTACAATGCCCTTTGGGATGAAGAACGCAGGAGCTGCGTACCAGCGCACTATGCAGTGTTGCCTCCATGATCAAATCGGACACAACATACATGCATATGTGGATGATATTGCGGTGATGTCCAAAAAGAAGGAAACATTAATTTCCGATTTGGAGGAGACGTTCGCCAATCTACGAAAATACAACATAATTCTCAATCCGAAGAAGTGTTTCTTTGGAATCTCAGCTGGAAAATTGTTAGGTTTCATCGTATCTCAGAGAGGCATAGAGGTGAACCGAGACAAGATTAAGGCTATACTCAATATTTCCAAGCTAAATCGCCTGAAGGACGTTCAAAGACTCACTGGTTGCATTGCTGCAGTCAGTCGGTTTGTAAGCCGGCTCGAAGAATGAGCCGCGGCACTTTACAATCTCTTGAAAAAGACCAAAAAATTCGTTTGGACTGATGAAGCTGAAGCTGCACTACTAGACTTGAAAGAAGTACTCTCATCTACTCCTATCCTTGCAGCACCGGAACCAAGGGAACCGATGTTGCTCTATCTCGCTGCGACAAACAGGGTTGTCAGTGTCGTCATGGTAGTGGAGAGACTGTTGGGTCCGCAGCATAGAAAACAAAAAATTTCCTACGGTGTGAACTACACGCCAAGATCTATCTACTAGGTACAAAGCAAACGGGTGGACATACATCCATAGAGAACTTACCCTCGAAGACAACAAGCGTTGTTAACGAGTAGGAACTCGTGGTTGATGTAGTCGTACACTTGCTGATCTCAAGATCGTGAGAAAGTCCGAGCGCCGCAACTCAGCAGCGCATCCGCACTCGCACACACGTTCAAGCCACCGGACAACCTCCACCTCCTCGCTCCAGTGATCCAGCGGAAGCAGCAACTCCTTGCAGACGAAATTCCACCGGGAACATGTATCTCGCTAATCCGAGACCATGGGGGAATAATTCTAGAGGGGGAGAGAGATCCTTCACAAGGAGGTGTGTGGATGAAGGAGGGAATGGGTGGCCTTTTATAGGAGGAGGAGGGTGCCCCCTCTCTCCATGGCCGGCGCATGGGGGGGTGACCCCTCACCTCCCCCATTCATGTGGTGGTAACTCCTCCACATTAAAATGCCTCTTCACATTCCCTTTTAAAGTCTCCAATTTAAATGCATTAAGTTTCTCCAAATTTAATGCTCTCTCATTTAATAAAACTCTTTTATTAAATTTATTCAGAATTTTGTTAATTACTTTAATTAACAAACATTCACATATAGCCCCTTGCAATATTTCAATATCACATGCAGAACCACCTTCTGCAATTTCACCCAAAACAATTTCCGGTTTCTATTGAAACAATTCCTGCGCTTTGCAATTCTTTCGTCTGAAACATATGTGCTCCAAAATGGTGTTCGGTAACTCTTAAGTGTGCCACCCTACGGTTCGCGAATAATGCAGACATGATCGAGACCCTTCTCCGATCAATAATCAGCAGCGGGACCTGGAGATCCGTACTGACTCCTACACATTCAACGATGACTCCTGTGATCGTGAGAACCTTTAACGCTTGTAACTAAATCCCTTTGTCTCTCGATATATTACATGTCCGAGATTCGATCATCGGTATCTCCATACCTAGTTTGATCTCGTTACCGACATGCACTCTTTTCTCGTTCCCGTGATATAACATTCTAGTGATCACATCACTTGCTTGCAAGCTATCCTAATGTGATATCACCGAGAGGGCCCAGAGTATATCTATCCGTCATCTGGATTGACAAATTCCACTCTTGATCCATGAGCCTCAACATAACACCTTCTTAGCACTGAACCCATCTTTATAGTCACCCTGTTACGGTGTGACGTTTGATGTTATCAAGATACTCTTCCTGTGTTAGCAATTAACATGATCTCATGGTCTAAGGATAAAGATTACTTCGTATGATGTTATAGCAATATAAACACAATGACTTGATCGTAATGCTATACTTCGGATGAATGTTCATCACATCATTCCACCAATGGTGTGACCTTGTTATTAACAACATCCAATGTCCATGATCAGGAAACCTTGATCATCCTGTTAATCAACAAGCTAGTCTATAAGAGAGGCATGACTAGGAACCCTTTTTTGTTTATTAAACACACATGTATTGATGTTTCCTATCAATACAATTATAGCATGCAAAATAAACATCTATGATATACAAGGAATACATAATAACAACTTTATTATTGCCTCTCAGGGCATATTTCCTTCAGAGACCAGAGGAAAATCAGGAACACCTGGTGCAGCGTCCGACTTACTATCTCAGCGAGGTCCTAACTGAATCAAAACAGCGGTATCCGCACTATCAAAAGCTGGCTTATGGTGTGTTCTTTGCATCTCGTAAGTTACGGTACTACTTTCAGGAACATCCAATTACCGTGGTGAGCACAACTCCCATGAGAGATATAATCAATAACAGCAAGGCTACAAGACGCGTCACAAAATGGGGCATAGAGCTTTTAGCTTTTGATATTGAGTATAAACCTCGGATAGCAATCAAATCCCAAATCCTTGCTGACTTTGTTGCTGATTGGACAGAGAAAAAGGATAATATGACCCTCCCTGAGTCGGAATATTGGACCCTATATTTTGACGAGTCTAAAGCTCGCGGGGGCTCGGGGGCTGGCGTGGTGCTCAAATCACCCCAAGGAGATAAACTTCTATACGTGTTGCAGATCCACTTCACAGCGACAAATAACATTGCCGAGTATGAAGCACTGTTGCATGGAATCCGGATTGCTAAGGATATCGGCATCCGACGATTGATGTGTTACGAAGACTCGGATCTTGTTGCTCAACAAGTGTCAGATATTTGTAATGCAAATAAACACATGGCAGCATACAAAGCTGTCGTGGATGATTTATATAAATCATTCGAAGGGTTTGAGGTTCAACACATCCCTCGAGCAGAAAATGAGGAAGCAGATGCATTATCTCGAATATGTTCTGCTCGGAAAGAGGTACCGGATGGCACTTTTTTAGAGCACCTCAAAGTTCCCTCAATAAAGGGAGTAGATGAGGAATATCCGACCAAATCCGACTCACCTTTAGTAGCAGTTCTGGCTGTAATTCCCAGCTGGAATCAACCCTACCTTGATTACTTGGTAGATGGCAAATTACCCGAAGACGAAGTTCTGAGCCGACAGATCGTCCGACGAGCAAAATCCTATACTATAATTGGCGGTGAGCTCTATAAGCGGAGTGTATCTGGGGTTTTTCAGCGTTGTGTATCTCCGGAAGAAGTAGTGGAAATCTTAAGAGAGATCCATGAAGGCGAGTGTGGTCACCATGCTGCAGCCAAATCTTTAGTGGCAAAAGCTTTTCGACACGGTTTTTTCTGGCTTATAGCCAAGGCAGATGCCGAACAGCTGGTCAAGACGTGCAAGGGCTGCCAAAAATACGCCAAACAAGCTCATGTTCCGGCTGATAAGTTGCGAACAATACCTATAACATGGCCTTTTGTGGTCTAGGGTCTTGACATGGTAGGTCTGTTCAAACGGGCTCCATGTGGATTTACTCACCTCTTAGTGATGATGGATAAATTCACCAAATGGATTGATGATAAACCTGTCACTAGTTGTGATGGAGCAATAGCCAGAAGATTTGTCGAGGATGTCATAATCCGGTATGGTTATCCGCATAGCATTATCACGGACAATGGGAGTAATTTCTCTATGGGAAAGCTTGTTGAATTCTGCAACGAACAAAGTATCCGGCTTGACATTGCATTAGTCGCACATCCGCAGGCTAATGGACAAGTCAAAAGGGAAAATGGTTTAACCTTACAAGGCCTAAAACCAAGACTCGAAGCACCACTTAGACGTGCTGCGGGGGCTTGGGCAGAGGAATTACCCTCTGTAATATGGAGCTTGCGAACAACTCCGAACAAGTCAACGGGATACACACCTTTCTTCTTGGTCTATGGTGCTGAAGCAGTTCTTCCTAGTGATTTGATTCATAATTCTCCTAGAGTTGCCGCGTATATCGAAGAGGATGCCGAGATTTCTCAACAAAATTATCTCGACTTAGTCAAAGAAGTTCGGGTCGTTGCTGAAATGAGATCAACAGCCTATCAGCAGAAGTTACGCAAGTATCATAGCCAGAGAGTCAGAAACCGGTCTTTCAATAAGGGCGATTTGGTTCTCCGGCTTGTGAAACAAAGAAAGCACAAACTTTCCCCAGTATGGGAAGGGCCTTTTTTGGTTAGTCGAGTAATACACAATGGTTCATACTACCTAACTAATATGCGGCCAGTCAAGGAAAGACCTGCTACTAAGAAGAGAAAGAGAGCTGGAGGCAGTACAAATCCAGAAGAATTAGACAGACCGTGGAATATTGCTCAACTACGTCCCTTTTATTCTTAGTTTATCTTTCTTTGTAATCATATATGTGTACATGTTCAGTGAGAAATAAAAGTAGTGGTTGCCTCAAATTTTTTCTGAGAAGTTGTGACCATCTTATTTCTGAATGATCATGTCACAGTCGAAAATCCCAGAATACTTGAAAGTACTTTATGCTCATATTTGTTCTAGTTTAGACTTCTAATTCTAAAAATACTACCTTCAGGTATAAATCTAAATTTTATAGTCTATACTTTGGTTATTTGTCTGATTGCTGGATGCGGGCATTTTCCGAGTAGTGAATTGTTGGTACTGGAAGCCGACTTTGTTTCCGAGTTTAAACTGGTTTAGCAATTGAGCTCCGTTGCTCGGCAAAGTTTCCGTGCTAAAGGTTTGTTGGCTCACGAAAGGGACGAGGTGGAAAGCCAGATAAACAATAAGTGTAGACAAAAAACACAAGTGCTTATGAAAACATTTCAGGCACATAAAACATTTTAAGCCAAAAGTGCTAAATAGATATATAAAAACTTGGCACTAGCAAAAGTATCACACTACTTATTTACAGATCCATAATGTTTTTCAGAATAACACATTTGTTCTGATGATCTATGATGCAGGAGGAGAGGTAGGAGCTGTCGGCTCGCTAGATACATCAACCACACCTTGATAACGATCCAAGATCTTCAAATCCAATGCGGTTTGATCATCGTCGGAAACTTCAGCCATTTCTTCGGAAGGCGGGGGCAGCGTGTCCACGCAGGTGAAGAAGGGGGTGTCGTAGCTAGTCAGTTCAGCTACGTGACACCCATATCCGGCACAGGAGTCCATGATGGCCTTGATGTTTTGCTCATGTCCGTCTTCGTCCACAGTAGAATATCCTCTGGTCACTTGCCAGATCTCCATGCTTCCATGGTGGCTCATGACCATTGTGAGAGCGTTCTGCGCTGCGGATCGCGCGTAGGACATGTTCCAGTCCTGGACAAGTTGCGGCATCTCCTTTGCCTTATCCCGCACCTGAAAACCGGACATGCTATGCATATCCGGAACCTTGAGAGCTTCGCCAATATCCTCGATGGATTGGCGGAAATCGTGAAGAAGATCGCCGACTTGTGTAAGACGGCTAGTGCGAGACTCAGAAGAGGTGGAGTCCATTAAGTTCAGAGGACCTATGCATATAATGCAAAACGGTTAAATAAATCCGACGTCGAAAGAGTCGAAGAATGTAGACAAGTCAGAAAGATGGAAACATACCAAAGATGACATCGTTGACTTTGGTTTTCTCCTCACGAAGACTCTAGAGTTCAGCCCGGAGTGCCTCGGAAATATCCCTCTCTCTGAACAAGTCATTGGTGAGATCCGACATTTTCTTCTCGTGGAGTGCAATATTGCGATCACGCTCCACGATGGCCATGGAGGAGGATTCGAGAACTTGAGCAATGCTCTTCTCATGATCCGCGTTGAGCTGGTCTAGCTCTCAGCAGAGATCTTTGTTTTCCACCACCAAGGTCTTCAGATTCTCGGCCTCTTCAATCATAGCACAGGACTGCTTTACCAGTGCTGTAAGTCAAAAGAACAACAGTTCAACAAAATATTCGACTATGAAAACACAAGAGAAGGTTTGAGTCTCGGAATGTTTACCTTCGGCCTCATCCTTGGAGAATTTTAGTTCAACATTTTCAAGTCGGAGAGCTTTGATTTCTCTCCGCTTGTTGCAGATATTCTTCAACAATTCCTGGTTATATGAATTAACTTTTTGTAAGTCAGAATACCTAGAGTCAGAAGTCTACTAAAGACTCGGGCTAATATTGTAGCTAATATCAGCACGAGCCTTGGGGATACACTAGTTCATTCTTTGGCATCTTAAGGAAGCATAAACCCGGATTGTCTATCCAACTTCATGCTTGGGGGCTAGAGGATATGATATAAAGTACCATAAAGGAAAACATGAGTTGGAATTCTGACTTACATGATGTTCATGTGTGAGCTTGCTCAGGCACATGTTCACTTCAGTGGTAACCTTCTCGGCAAGGGTGAGTGGAATAATTGGAGGTGGTGGAAGTAGACCAGCTCTTAATCCCTTGTTGCAAAGGCGGACTTGTTCAAGAAGTTCGGAGTACTTGACATCCTCCGCTTCTTGTGCTTCTTCTTCAGCAGAAATGGTTCGGCTTTCAAGGCATTCCTTGGCCAACCGTTGGATCTCTTCTGTAGATTTCTGAGATAAGCCAAATTTGGAAAGTCTCGGATTGCTCAGGAGGTTATTGGTGAAAACTTCTGCCGAGGGATCATTACCCGAAGAGGGTTCACCCTTATCAAAACCTGAGTCACTCATGGTGATGTCAGTCTGCGACTCAAGGATCGCTGGCTCTGCTGAGGGAGCCGGATCTTCTGCAACAATCAGAGATGAAGTAATCTCCGGAGCTGCAGAAGGTTGAGGGGCAGGAGTCAGAGGACCCACGGCAGGAGAAGCCAAAGTTAGCTTCGTCTGACATAGGGGCTTAGAAGTAGCTCCCTTCCCCTTGCCCTTGATGAGCTGTTTAGCTCTGAGAAGGTAATAGAACGAAGAACATTCCATCTCGGAAGAAATCACAAGTGAAGTACAAAGGCGGAAGTTGTGAGGAAAGTTACCTCTTCACAACTGGCACTTACTTTGTGCCGATAGCCACTGTCGGAGCTCTGCGCTTCCTAGGCACAATGTCCGGCAGTGGGACCAATTCCTCCTCCTGCGAAAACTCGGGAGGATATCCCTCGATAGGAGCTAATTCCGACTTGGGGAGGTCGGCAAGCTAAAAAGAAGATAGTATCTCAGTGTTGTGAAATAACTTAAAGGTGAAACACATGAAAGGGTTGTTGCTAAAGCTTACCAGCACGACAGGATCTTCCGCTGTATGCATGTCCAGGGATATCTCTGGAATCCTCTTCTCGATCCGCTCCCTTATCAGCCATTTGATTTGGCATATGTAATCTTTGTCCTTGTAGGCTTTGGGGCTGATGCGGAGGGAGTCTTTTTTCGACTTCGTGATGGAATGCATTAGTCGGTCGCCATGGTGTTGGAGAGGTTCGATCCGGCGTGATACCTAGCATTGGACCAAGTCGGACCCTCTCAAGCCCTTGTGCTTCATCAGATATTTGATCCGCCTCTTGGAGAGAAGCAGATCGTCACTGAGAGTCGGAGCGACCTCGTCCCAAGATGCTCGAGGCGTGGCGGCTCCATCGATGAAAGCCAGCAAAGCAGTAGCTTTGCCGGGATCGGGAATATCCTTATGATAGAAAAAGGTAGCCGGCCATTGTTTGACCGACTCACTAGCTAAAATCCAAGGATAAACACGCTCACGCCTAACTGAAAAACTAATCGTACCGGTAATGTAAGGATTACCGGTGGTGATGGAATTTCTCCAGACATGAAAATAGTACCAGAAAAGAGTGAGACTCGACCTAATGCCGAGATACCCCTCGCACAAAGATGCATAAGCGCTCATCTCTAATATGGAGTTCAAGGGGAGTTGGTGGAGTTGAACACCGTAATGACCTATCACCTCAGAAAAGAAATCTGAGGGAGGAAAGGAAAAAACCTCTATCCAGGTGAGTGCCGAAGTGCACTCACTCGCCGTTGCGAGGGTTGGGGATGGCTTCGTCGAGGCCGCTTCGCCAGTCACCGGCGCGGAGGAGCCCTTCTTCTTCTACGCCATGGAGCTTGTCGTCGTCAAGGACACACGGGATCTAGACCCCGCGATTGCTCTCCTTTTCCGCTGCTGCTACTGCTGCGCCGGAGGATGATGTGGAAGACATTTTTCCGGTGCGCCGGTGACCTTGGATGGGTGGCGCTGGGAATTTTTGGAGGCAAGAGAGCTCTGTGCGCGTGGGAGAAGTAGGGGAGAAGGAAACGACACTGAGAACAGGTGAAGAAGATGAGGAAAAGGAATCCTCACCCCTTATAACCGCTAGTCACGCCAAGATTCGTGCAAATACTACAGTAAATATGCCACGCATCGTGGAAAGAACTGGGAACCCCCATGTGATGATTACGCCGCCTCGATCTCCATGCACGCATTGAAACGACGCCTCGATTCCACGAAAGACGGACCCACCAACGGTCGTGCTGACAGGAAATGTCTGTCAGTGATGTGACTTGACCATGACTGGTGTCACATGACATCAGAGACCAAGTTCCGGCTTAGTTTGAGTTTCAAGCTAGAAATTTGAATAACGTATTTATAGGTTCGACTCGTTTATGAGACCCGGATCGTATATTTTCTTGTGAAGTTTCAGGAACCCTTCAAGATTCTGCAAGCCGAAGATCAAGCTAGACGATGATGAATCCGACTTTGGATCTTGGAGGCCTCTGGGGGCTGCTGTTCGGGATATAATTTCCGGGTATCCTCACAGTTCCTCACTGACCAGGGTGGCCCACTTCGGGTTAGAGCTTTGCTTCACAGGTGGCCCAGTCAGGGAGAAGAACGGAGTCCAATCCGGCTACGGGAAGGCCCAGAAGACTTACCGACATAGGCCCATAATGTTATTTGTAGTTCAAGATGTACTCTGTAACCGACTCTGAGTCATAGCTGGATAGATCTCTCTGTAAACCCTAGGCCAGATATCTATATAAGCCATCCTAGGGAGAGCCTATAGGGCACCTACCCTTACAATAGTTTACAATCTCAACTCGCACAGGCGAAACCCTTGTAACCCATATTCCGGCTCTACCGTATTACTGGATTGCTAGCAGGAGTAGGATCCATCCAAAGCCGGTGGATTCGAACCTGGGTAAACTTGTGTGCTCACCGTCCCGGAATACTGTATGACTCACACCCCTCTCTTCCACACGCCTCGAGGACCCCCTCATGGCGTACTTGTCACCAATCCGACAATAGGCCCAGGAAGTATCCAATGATTTAGTTGTATTAGGAAAGGAAACATGAACCAACAATATGTTGATGTTGTAATCATACATATGTAACCTATCAGTATATGGCTTTGAGACCTGGCCTATTATATATAGGACGGGATAAGCCTATGAGGAGGTACCCAAAAAAACCACGCAATCTGTAACAAAGTTGTTCATCAAGTATTCAGGCGGCTTCGACTCCCTTGTTTGCCGGATATTTGACGAAATCCCCAGCGTTCTCTTTTCCACAAAACCCTAAGTCCATCATCATGGGCATTGCCTAGGTAACCCCTCATCAATGGGAAAATTCACTTCTTACTCTCCTCAAATGGCTAAGTCTGGTGCTTGCAGCTCCTCCAAATTGCATCATCTCGGCTCCTTTTATCCATGATTGTTCATAGCACCTACACACAAGTCAAAGACAAGGAAAAGGTAATAAAATCCTACTAAACTACTAATTTTGCAAAGTCCATGTGAAAATGAATGAGGACGAGTAATCATACATAATAGGCATAGGTTGAAAGGATCGTATGGGCACCTAGAGGGGGGTGAATAGGTGCTACTTCAAATTTTACTCCTTTTCAAATTAGGGTTTGACAAGAAAGGTAAATTCTCTAGATTATGCAACTAAGGTGAATTTACCTATATGACTAGCAAGCACTAACTAAACAATAACTAGATAAGTAAAGTGCAGTAAAGGGTAGAAGGAACCAAAGTGGAGCACACGGAGACACAAGGATTTGTTTCCCGTAGTTCCTTCCTTTTGAGGGGAAGTACGTCTACGTTTGGAGAGGGGTGGTTTCAAACCACCAACGCCATGAGAGGCCTCCCTTGTTCTTCGATGAACCTCAGCCCAACGGGTTCGATTCACCTCTTCCACTATACGGCAACCTTCGAGGTGGAAGCCGGCACCTTTACAACGAGTTCAGGGCACACATCCACAACTTAATTGGAGGCTCCCAAATACAAGCAAGCTATCAAACAATCAAAGACAAGCTTGTAAGAACCAAATCAAAACCTAGGGTTTCCAATGAAACACTAGAGCATGGGGGCCCTCAAGTGAATAAGGGGGAAATGAAGATCTCTCTTGGTGAAGCTGTAGATCAAGGCCTCCTCCTTCGATTCTCCAAAGATCAAAGACTTTGGATGGTTGGATAAAGAGATCTTGTTGATTTGGTGGCTCAGCTGGACATGGTGTTCTTGAGGTGGACGAGCAGCTTCCAAGGTAGAAGAAGGGGCCTTTATATAGGCCCCCTGGAAATGGAGCCGTTGGGAGCCACTTGACCCGGACAGTCCGGCCAATGTCAACCGGACAGCCCGGCCCAGCCGGACACTCCGGGCAAGACCAGCCGGACACTCCGGCCTGGCCAAGTTTCTGGCCAGAATCTGAAAAGTGTCCGGAGAGTGTCTGAAAACCTGTTCTGAGTGTCCAGAGAAGTTGCCCACTTCTCCTAGGCGGACAGTCCGACCGAATCCCACCGGACAGTCCGGCCAGGCCGGACACTCCGGCCAGGATCAGCCGGACAGTCCGGCTGGGACTAGTCACTTGCAAAAACCTGACCCAGGGAAGCTCTTTTCCTTTGTTGCACCATACATGGGATAGTTGGAATCTCCTGAAACATTTAACAGATTGATTAAACTAATCCAAGTGTTGTCACCAAACATCAAAATAATAGTAAGGGCATAAATGCTCTTTCAATCTCCCCCTTTTTGGTGTTTGATGACAACCCAAGGATTTGCAAAAAGGATAGCTATAAATGTTCACAAGTGGAGAAATACAACATATAGCAAGGCTCCCCCTAGATGTGTGACCACTTCTTGCTTTGCATTTGAATGCATGATCACACACCATAGGATTACATTCTCATAAGATTTTGTAGCTAGCAATAAGTGACATGATATAAAACACAACTAGATCAATAAGCTAGACATAGATATGACATAGTTACTTAACACAACCGGGTAGGCAAATCTCAACACATAACACAGAGTTCAACACAACAAAGTACTCAAAGAGTAGGATAAAGACACGAAGCTTCAAAGAGGCAAATCAAAATAACGTGAAGCTTGTGTACCCAGGCAAATCCCCAGTAGCAACCTAATAAAGGGGCTACTTCTCCCCCTTTGACACCGAGACGCCAAAAAGGGAAAAGAGCACAACTAAAGCGCCCCAAAGCCAACTCTAGCCACTGTAGTCGTTGTCGCCATCCTCCTCCTCATCCTCGTCCTCGTCCTCGTCCTCGCCATCCTGATCCTCCTGAGTAGAGCTCTGGCCATGAGGGCGAGAAGAAGAAGATACATCCTCAAACATGGACCAATCCACACGACCCTGACTCCAGTGACCATATGAGAGTGTGCCATCAGACGACTGCTGCTGAGAAGGATCAACATCCATAGGTTGGTTGATCCGCTTGAGATCCTTCATCACGTTCCTGTTCGCCTTATATGCATCGTACTGACCATGGCGAATGTCAATGTTTTGGCATAGAAGAAGCTTCTTCCACCAGGAGGCCTTCTTCACCTTATTGTGCACTTCCTCCTTGGAGGTGGTGAAGTGGTATGCATTGCTGGCATGCTTCATGCGAAGACCATGGGTCACAGCCCCCGAAACCTCCTCAGAAGCATCATCACTGTCAGAGGCATCTATCTCATCATCCTCAAAAATATCCTGAGCAGGGGTATAGCCATGAGGTGCCCTGGAGGTAGGAGCACCCTTCCTCTGTAACTTGGCAGGGAGATGAGCAACAAGCTCAGTGTACAGCAGTGGGGTGTCTGGAGCCTGAGCAACAATGAGCTTCATCACATATGGAGCAAACAGAGGGCACTTCTTGTCAGTGATGCACTTGTACATATCCTGATAGATGAAGTCCATGACATCTATGGTGCCTCCTGGGTGGGCTGGACCGCGAACATACACGAAGTGGGCATGGGCCATAAGATTGATCTCAGCTCCCCGCATCTCATCCTTGTTGCCCGCCTTGGGAGTGAGAGTGTGGCGGAACATGCAGAGAAGAATGTTGTAAATGAGCTTGATATTGATGGTTTGGCCAACCACACCATTCTGAGAGTAGATAGGATCCAAAATTTGTTTGTCATACGCCTGACCATGCACATGCATCCGGTGACCACTGTGAGCATTGGGGTTGAAAGGCACACCAAGGAGATGGGAAAACTGAGCCATGCTGGAGCGACATCTTGTAGTGCGGGGTTGACCACTGTGAGCATCCACTCAAGGGGAATATCAGGAGTGTCCGCAAAAACCACTGTGGCATAAAACTGCTGGATCAACTCAATGTTGTAATCTTCTCTTGTTTGAAAGATGGTGTGTAGTCCCATCTTCTCTGTTACCCAGAGGGTGTCCTCAAAGTACCTGTGTGCCTGGAGCTTTGGAATATCCAACCACTTCATAGGGCACACCGGAGTCCTGAAAGCAGAAAATACCTCAGAGAAGAGCAAGTCCTTCTCATTCCTCCAGAAGCGAGGATCCTCAGAAGTGCACTGCAAAGAATAGAATGGCTAGACATGCATCTCCACAAACTCTTCGGTGCCCAAATCTGCCAAAGTGGTCAAAGACTCAAATTTCATGCGCTTGGCTTCATCCCTCTTTAGTTTTCTGACCTTCTCCTGCTTTGCTGCAACACGGTCACGAACAGCCTGCCTGACCATGGAAGGATCCACATGAACCTCATTTGCTTCGTCACGGTACCGGCTAGGACGGGCTTTCTGTGCGGCCCTAGAGCGACGAGGACGAGAGATACCTGTGAATTCAGAGTAGAGAGATAGCAGCAGAGTAAGCACATTTGTCTAGGAGGAGAAAGCACATAGCAGTAGTGGTAGGAATACCAGATCAAAAACCGACTGAGGAAACCCGGACTGTCCGAAAGAATCGGGTTGGAGACTTCGCCAGGGGTGGATAGTTTGGTGCATACACGCCGGACAGTCCGGCCGGGCCGGAGTGTCCGCCTTGTACTCACCAGACTGTCCGGCGGGAGATCTGGTGATTTTTCTGGGCAGTGCGACTTGACTCAATCAAAGTGGATCGAGATTGCTAGGACTACTACTAAGACGCCATATGCACGCAGTGATGAAACCATGGATCAAAATAGGTCATTGCCTCCAAAAAAAGCATCTAGAGAGATGTAGAAGAGGGAGAGGCAAGTACCAGCATCCATGGGGGCCTTCACCGGAGGGGAACGGGTCCTAGCGACAAAGGGATGACAATGGTCGGTGGCAACGGTCGAATCCAGGGTGCAGGAGCCCTCCCGGTGAAGATCCTGGTCGGGAGCAGCAGGGAGTGGAGAGAAGAGAGTCGGGGGAGAAGGAGGACTGAACCGTCCACTTTCCCCTAACCCCTTTTACGGGACTGAAACTGCTGGGGCCAGACTGTCCAGGCGAAAATAGCCGGAGTGTCCGGCCCGACCAGAGTGTCCGGCCTGTATCAAGCGGAGTGTCCGGCTATGCCGGACTCTTCGGTCGGTACAGGGCGGACATTCCGGTCCCCACGACCAAAAACACTTCAAGTACAATATTTCGACAAATGTGTGGCAAGAGGAGCATGTTTAAGGATGAGTATAGGCCAGGGATTCAGAAGATGTACTGTGAAAAACCAAGCAACCATAGATTGGCAAAAGATGGCAAATTAAGATCCAAACCACACAAGTCAAAAACCACCTCTTCACATATGAAGAGGGCGGTGGCCAAGGCCACCATGTAAGAGATTTTGGTATGACACCGCGAAGAAATATCCTTGGGTTCATTACCACTACTCATCAATGAAGCTCACATATCACTAAATGATATAAAGAGGATTGAATTTCTTAATGTTGGCATTATGGGGGGGAGGGATAGTCCAATGTATTAGAACCGCACTCTCCCTATCTCCATGCCTGCACCTAAACCAAATAAGAGTCAAGATATAGGTGAGTATGCAAAGTGATCAAGTCAAGCTCCTAGAATCTACGATATTTAGTTCATTCCTCAAATAACAAAACCTTGCTTAATCAAGTGGCTTCGTGAAGATGTCGGCAAGTTGGTCTTTGGTTGATCCATAGGAAAGCTCAATATCACCTCGAGCAACATGATCTCTAATGAAGTGATGACGAATCTCAATATGCTTTGTCCTTGTATGATCTACTGGGTTATATGTGATCTTGATGGCACTTAAGTTGTCACATAGAAGAGGAACTTTTTCACAATGGACACCGTATTCCTTTAAAGTCTGCCTCATCCATAGCAATTGTGTACAAGCACTAGCAGCTGCCACATACTCGGCTTCGGCGGTGGAAAGAGATATACAATTTTGCTTCTTAGAAGACCAACACACCAAGGATCTCCCAAGGAATTGACAAGCCCTGGAGGTAGATTTTCTATCATCCTTGTCACCAGCCCAATCCGAATCCGTGTACCCACAAAGAGAGAAAGTTGATCCCCTAGGATACCAAATACCATAGTTTGGGGTATGAACCAAATATTGAAAGATTCTCTTGACTGCCATCAAATGGCTTTCTTTAGGAGCCGCTTGATATCTTGCACACACTCCTACACTCAACACAATATCGGGTCGAGATGCACAAAGGTAAAGCAAAGAGCCAATCATGGACCGGTATACCTTTTGGTCCACATCTTTACCATTTGGGTTTAGTTCAAGATGAGTCTTTGTTGCCATGGGAGTAGGGGCTCCTTTGAGATCTTTCATGTTAAATCTTTTGAGAATATCTTGGGTATACTTGGCTTGGTTGAAGAATGTACCACCTCTCACTTGCTTGATCTCAAAACCAAGAAATACTCTCAATTCTCCCATCATAGACATCCTGAACCTGTCAGTCATAAGCTTTGAGAATTCATCATTAAAAGATTTGTTAGATGAGTCAAAGATAATATCATCTACATAAATTTGGCATACAAAAAGTTCCCCATTGACCCTCTTGGTAAAAAGAGTGGGATCGATTTTCCCAACCTCAAACCCACGATCTAACAACGACTCTCTAAGGTGCTCATACCACGTGCGTGGGGCTTGCTTGAGCCCATAGAGTGCCTTGTCGAGTTTGTAGACGTGGTTTGGAAAGTTGGGATCCTCAAATCCCAGGGGTTGTTTCACATATACCAACTCATGCAATGGACCATTAAGGAATGCACTTTCTACATCCATTTGTTGTAGTTTAAATTTATGATGTGCCGCATAGGCAAGAAGGATACGGATGGACTCAAGGCAAGCCACGGGTACATAAGTCTCTCCATAATCAATGCCTTCAATTTGAGAGAACCCTTGTGCAACCAATCTTGCCTTGTTCCTTATCACAATTCCATGCTCATCTTGCTTGTTCTTGAAAATCCACTTGGTGCCTATAACATTGCGGCAATCTTTAGGCTTTTCAACTAACTTCCATACTTTGTTTCTCTCAAAGTTGTTGAGCCCTTTGTGCATTGCATCCAACCAATCCGAATCTTCAAGAGCTTCCCATACTTTCTTTGGTTCCACCATGGAAATGTGTGCTTGGTGCTCACCAAAGTTCTTCAATTGAGCTCGAGTAGATATCCCTCTTCTTAGATCTCCAACCACATTCTCAAGAGTGTGGTCTCTTAATTCCAATATTCTATCCATTCTAGCTTGGAGACGAGTTTCGATCTCCTTGTTGTTTCTTGGTGGGATCACTTCATCATTTTGGTCCTCGTCTTGACCATCAACTTGACCTTGATCATCCTTGGAAATATTCTCTTCTAGAGAAGGAGAGGATTGACCTTGGTCATGATCGGTCCCACAACTGGCCAGGTATTCAGCTGTACTTATGGCAGTTTGTATAGATCTTGCTTGTGTAATGGCCTTAGCACCACTAGACATCCTAGCAAACGGAGACTCAAACACCTCTTGGCTGGAGGCATCTTCTTGATCAGTAGGTTGAGGGTCCACAACTTGTCTTTGGCATGGGTCGCCGTCCACCTCGACAGTAGCTTGTTGAAGTTGTGAAGATGAGGGCTCCATGTGAGTAGAGCATAGTTCTTCTCGATCCACCATAAGGGGTTCCTCAACAGGGCGGATGAAACCCGCA
Source organism: Avena sativa (assembly GCA_916181665.1). NCBI lineage: Eukaryota > Viridiplantae > Streptophyta > Magnoliopsida > Poales > Poaceae > Avena > Avena sativa. The sequence continues at coordinate 460,891,217 of OV702297.1, read as the reverse complement.
CCCATTCTTCCTATGGCATCCTGAGGCATTTCATCGTCTACATCACAAACATCAACACGCCCCGCTTGGGGACCATCATATTCTTCAAACACCACACTACAAGATTCTATGACAATTCCTGAGAGCTTGTCATAGATTCTATAAGTGTGGGATTCGAGACCATAACCAACAAAAATACCCTCTAATGCTTTGGAATCAAACTTGGATAAATGAATGCCCTTAATGCGATAGAAGCACTTACAACCGAATACTCGGAAGTAAGAAACATTAGGCTTGTTACTGGTAAGGATCTCATATGGAGTCTTGATCAATTCTTTGCGGAGGTAGAGACGGTTTGATGCATGGCATGCGGTGGAGATAGCTTCAGCCCAAAAATTGTATGGAGATTTGAATTCCGCCAACATAGTCCTAGCCATATCAATGAGAGTCCGGTTCTTCCTCTCAGCTACACCATTTTGTTGAGGGGTATATGCAGCGGAATATTGATGTTTTATTCCCTCATCACTAAGAAATCCATTTAATGTGTAATTCTTGAACTCGGTACCATTGTCACTTCTTATTGTTAATACTGGGACATTGTGTTGACGTTGAGCCATGTTGATGAAGTCGATGAAGTTCTCTTGGGTCTCACTTTTTAACTTGAAGAAATATACCCAAGTGTATCTTGAGTAATTATCAACAATCACCAAACAATATTTCTTCCCACCAAGACTTGCATGAGACGGGGGACCAAAGAGATCCACATGAAGAAGCTCCAAGATCCTCTTGGACTTGATGTAGTTCTTTGTCTTGTGGGGAGAATCATGCATCTTTCCTTCAACACATGCCCTACATACACGATCTTTGGCAAAGCAAACATTTTATTTTAGTCCAACAATATGACCATCCTTGTGAAGGCTTTGCAAAGTTCTCATGTTGACATGGGCTAGACGGCTATGCCATAGCCAACCCACGTCGGCCTTTCCGAATAGGCACATCGGACCTGTAGTGGTTTTCCCGAAGAAGTCCACCACATACAAGTCATCCTCGACGTACCCAACGAAAGCAACCTTTAGAGTCTTGCTCCACAAGAGGATCACAATATCAACATCAATGAAGACAGCAAAACCCATCTTTCCTAGTGCACGGACTGAAAGTAAATTATAGCCAAGGGTCTCAACAAGCATGACGTCCACGAGAGTGATATCGTGTGCCACCACAACCTTGCCGAAACCCATTACCTTAGACTTTGATTTGTCAACATATGTCACAGATATTTGATCAACATTTGGTCTCAATTCCTTGATACTAGAGGCGCTTCCGGTCATATGACTTGTGCATCCACTATCGAGCACCCATTTTGACCCTCCGGAAGCATAGGTCTACAAAAGATCAAACTAGTTTTTAGGTACCCATTTCTCAATGGGTCCTCTTTTGTTAGCAACAAGGGTCTTGGGAACCCAAATCGACCATGCAATATAACCATCAAAAGGGCCAACATATTGTGCATACACATCACCATAGTAATCACGCGTTAAGACATAGTGAGGGTTAGCACTACCCGCAAAATCATCATGAGACATAGTTTTGCCACTTGTGGTCTTACTTCCCACAATGACCTTGTCCTTTTCTTGAGCGGGCTTGGCCTTCTTCTTCTTGTTATTCTTTTTCTTCTTAGCTTTAGAGACAAAGCCTGAGCCCCTTTTTTCACCATTTGACCTTTGCTTGTTTAAGAGGTCATCAATAGACTTGTTTCCTTTGGGAAAGGAAGTCTGAGCTAGCTCCCCCTTCAACCTAGCATGTTCTTCAAGAATATTTGTACAACTATAAGGAATGAATTTACTAGGTGAGGGAGTATTGATCAATTGAGTTTGAAGCTTTTCACAAGACTTTGTGAGGGACGGGAGTTCACTTTCCAAGGCCTTGTGAGCCTTGTCAAGTGTCCTAAGGTCCTCGGCAAGTTTTTTATGAACAACATCAAACTCAATCTTATCCTTTTTAGCCTTTTTGTATTTAGCAATAGCATGATCACGTTCCTTGATGAGTTTATTAATAATGAGGTCATTAGCTTCATCAAGGCCCTCTAGTTTAGTTTCAAGAGATATTCTAGTTTCTTGTTCTTCTTCTAGAGCATTACTAAGAGCTTCTACCTCAATCATGTGCTCTCTTCCTAATTGGCATCTCTCATCTAGAAGTTCTTGTGTGTGTGAAAGTTGATTTAGGAGGTGTCGTTGTATTGGGAACAGCAGTACCTAAGGAGGTTAGATAGAGGTGTGGGGACTAGCAGGGAAGCTATCGACGGCGTCCGCAGGCAAGATTGGGTACAAGCAAGCGTAGCTGGACGCAGGAAGTACCTAGGTTCGGAGCCCTCGTGATGAGGTAAAGCTCCTACTCCTGCCTGATCTGACTATGAGGGATATACGAACTACAAGTGCTCCTTGAGCTGTGTTCTCTAGCTACTGCCTTAAATGCACTGAGACCAACCCTTTCTACTGAGGCCTTGCCTCTCCTTATATAGGCAGAGAGGCAAAGGTTTCACTGGCTAGTCCGACTGGCGGGCCCCACAGGCGGGTCCTAGCCGACTAGTCATCTACAGTATCCAGTATGGCTTGTCTTATTGGAGTATGAGCGGTATGGCTGTCATAGGTACAGTGGATGCCGTGCGAGCCCGTCGTCAGCACAGGCCACTGTTCCAGCGTCACCCACGCAAAGTCTTCGGTATGGGCAGGTGGTTGCCCATCTTGTCATCGTACAGGGCGTACCGTGCACAGATACGCACGTCGTCCTGTCTCGCTGATTGGGTCCGGCTATGTCGCCGTATCCGGCTGTCTCTTGCTGATCCGGCTACTGGGTGATAGCCGGCCCGTCTTGCCCTGTCCGGCTGCATCTGGTCAGCCGGACTCGATCCGACTGTCCTTTTTGTTATCCGGATGGGGTACCTGGGGATCATCCCCCTGACACTAGCCCCCGAGCGCGTGTGGATTCCGTCCTTAGGCGAAATGTGTGCGCGCTCCTTCTTGCTTTTTGAATTTTCATCCGGCTGAGCCTGGCGGTTGTGCTACCCGTGACGTCAGTGCTGACGCCGGCCACCCGCGCATGCGCCATCATTGCTCTGCGGCGGGCAGCATAACGTCCCGTCGCACGTCGCCTCGGGAAACTGCTGGACGGCGCTTCGGTTCTCGCTCTAGGATCTTCTGCGCATCCTGCCCTGGCACACGGGATCTAGGCGGTGGTTTGGGGAATGGGTTGCCCAGATGCGCACCACGTGGCCCTGTCGACGGTTGCCCTTCCGGTCCTTTAAAGGGACGCCGCGGGGCAGGCGGTTCCTTTCCTTCGCTCCCCCGCTGCAGTTTCTTTCTCCCTCGCGTGCTCTTGCTCTTGCGCTCTTGCCCTCTGCGCCGCCCGCTCGTCGTCGTCGATGCTACGGGCCACCGCCACTCTTCCGTCGCCGCTCCTCTCCACCAGCCGGAAATGGCCGCCGACCGCGGGGCTTGGTGTGGCTCCTCCGTCACCAAAGATCAAATCGCGAAGTACCGCGCCACCCGTGTCCTCCCGCCGGCGGAGGAGGTGGCGGTGCGGTTGGCGCCGGTGGGGGAGATGTCACCGCACCCGGCGGAGGGGGAGCGCGTCATCTTCCCCTCCCACCTGGCGTGCGGGTTCGCCCTTCCGGTGAACCCCTTCGTTCTGATGTTCCTCGCCTTCTTCGACCTCCGTCTTCACCATCTTGGCGCCAACGCCATCGGGACGTTGGCGCACTTCATGGCTTTCTGCGAGAGCTATCTCAGGATCCAGCTGGATCTCGAGCTCTTCTGCTGGCTCTTCCGAGTCCGGCCGCAGGTGCAGTACACGAAGGGGTCGCTAGTCGTCTGTGGCGGCGCCTCCATCTACTCCCGCACCCAATCCGGCTACCCCAAATTCTTGGTCCAGGACACGGTAAGGCTGTGGCAGCAGTTGTACTTCTACGTCAAGAACGTCACCAACGTCGACCGGATAAATCTTCCGGCCTTCTAGGACGTCGAATCCAGTCGGCAGAACTAGGACCTAAAGTTCCACGGCGACAAGGCGGAGACGGACGCGATGCTGGCGCGCATGCGCTCCCTCGTCACCTGCCAGCTAACCGGCCGGGACATCACTCTTAGCTGGATGTCCCGGCTGATGATGCCGATGCAGCAGCGGGCGCACAAGATGTGCTATTACTCCGGCCGGCTGGACCCGACCCGGCTATCGCGCCGCGATCCCCACTACCACAACTTGAAGGAGTGGTTGTGGACGATCAGCAAGGAGCGGCTGCCGGAGAACTGGAAGTTCAGTCTGGCGCCCTACAGCCGGGAGAACCGCGCGCCCCGGGTAAGTTCTCGTAGCCGGAAATTTTGCTCACTCTTTCTGTGTTGTTTCCTTCTGTCTGATTGACTTCTTGCATTCGGCAGATGTTCGCCTGCATCCTTCACGAGGAGGGCGAGGCTCCCCTCGAGGCATTCACGCCCGACTTGCCCGAGCCGCGCGCTCGGCGGTCCGGCGAGGAATCGGATGGGGACGGCGATGCCTTCCCCAGCCGGAATGACGAGCCGGGCACCGACCCGCACAAGGAGGTGCGTGAGGAGGAGGAGGCCGGGCCGACCACGGAGCCGGTGACGCGCTCCGCGACGGACGGCGAAGCAGGCTAGAGCGGCTCCAGCCGTTCTGGCTCCCGCCGGCCTGCGACGGAGGAGTCGGCTCCCAAGAGGAGCCGGTCCGGCGCCCTGCCGTCGAGCCGCCTTGGCCGGAAGAAAGGGCCGCCCCAGGGTTGTGCCAGGGTATGTTTTTTCTCTACCCCTCTATCTTTCGGTGCTTTCTGTCTACTTGCCCTCTTTCTTGTTTTTCTGACTTTGGCTTATTTTGCTTTTGCCTTTTCCTCCTTCTCTTTAGCGCGTTGGTCTCTTTCAGAGCTGCGAGCCTGGCACGGGCGCCGACCGGGTCGCCGCCCCGTGCCCCAACTGTGCCAACCGGCGCCTCTCCTTCTTCTGAGGCGCAGCCTCTGCCTCCCCCTCGAGCTGAGCCGGCTGCCTCCACCCAGTCAGACAGTCCCCAGCCGGAAGCGAAGCCCTCCCAACCGGAAGGCTCCTCTGCGGGCGCGCGGGCGGCTACCGGCAAGGAGCTCGTCGTTGTTGGCGATGACAACTCCGATGAGGAGCTCGGGGAGGAGTGGCGAACAGCGGTGGTCACAGCGAAGGAGTCCTTGGCCGTTAACGCCGTGGACGATGACGCTTCCTCTGCCGCTTCACTGTCGGACCTTGCCGCCACGCTCGAGCTGGCGGTGAAGGAGATCCGGCTGTTGGAGGCCATAGCCGGCGGGAACCGGACGTTGGAGCAGAAGCTTGCTGCCGCCAACGGGACTTCCTAGAGTGAGTTCGCTTCACCTAGCTCGCTCTCTCTCTTTTTTTTACTGATAGCCGGTTTCGTTGCAGCCATCCTCGTGTGCGCTCAGCGCGAGATCGATCGCTTGAAGAAAGCGAACGACCGGCTGAGCAAGTCGAACTCCACTCTGCGGCTGCAGAACAAGGATTGGCACGCGCGGATAGACGGTTTGGAGGCCACCTTCAAGGAGCACGACGCCTCGCTCGCTAGCCGGGCCGAAGCCTTCACCCTTCTCGAGGCCCAGAACAAGGACCAAGAGAAGGAGATCAAACGGCTAGCGGTCAAGGAGAAGGAGCTGGGGGAGGAGCTAATGCAGGTCGGCCACACTGCCAAGGGTAAGTTCCTTTTCCCGTATTCCTTTCTTTCCGGATCCGGTAGCCGGATATGACCCTTTTTTCTGACAGCCTTTTACCCCGGCATAGACCTGCTGGCCTACAACCGGCTGCAGGAGAACTAGCCGGGAGCGCAGCTGACGGCCCAGGAGCTCTTCGTCCTTCTTGGCGAGGAAGCTGCGAAGTTTCATCAGGCGGCGCAGGATGTCTTCTCCTTCATGTGGTCGGAGGCTCCGGTTCCGGAGACGATGGCGCAGCTGGCGGCAAAGGTGGGAGAGGTGCCGGCTGTGGTGGATCGGCTGCGGGACTTGGCGGCACGGGCCGGAGCGGAGATGGCTCTGGCCCTCATGCTCTCCTGGTACAAGGACGCCCGCGTCGAGAAGATCGACGGTGGCTTCCGTGCCAGAGCCGACCATGCCGCCATCCAACAAGCCCATCCGGAACTCCGCGGGTCCACCATCAAGATCGTCGATTACGTGGATCCCGACGAGGTGCTCACCGACTCGGAGTCCGTCGATACTCCTGATGCGGAGGGCTCGATGCCACCGCCCGCAGGCGCAGGAACCGGATCAAGATTCGCGCCTCCTCCGCCGCCTGAAGCTTCTGCCGGCCAAGATCCCCCGCACGGCAAGGGTCCTGCCGTCTAGTTACTGCCCCGGGATGCCGGGTGTATTTGTCTTGTCTTACATGTTCATGAACCTTGTCCGTTTGTACCGGCTGTCTTTGATGCCGGGTAACTTATGGGAGCTTCGTCTCCTTTTTGTTTATTATTGTTGAAATTCTTGAATCTTCCTTGTGCGTTGAGCTTTCCTTTTGCGTATTTTGCCCGGCTAACTTCGTCCGGCTACACACCTTTAGCCGGGCGACCTACACCTCTAGTGGGGGCGCGCTAGCGCACCCACTGGGTGTATCCCCCGAGATTCGGAGTAGCTGGCGCAGCCAGGTGCTTCGAATCTTTCTTATTTCTCCCAAGTCTTCGATCTTTATCCGACTGGCCTCGTCCCAGTCGGCCGATTTCGTCGGCTGAACGCCTTCAGCCGGGGGAACTAACATTCCAGTGGGGGCGCGCGAGCGCACCCACTGGGTGTAGCCCCCGAGATTCGGAGTAGCTGGCGTAGCCAGGTGCTTCGAATCTTTCTTGTCTTTTCTTGCTCCCGCCCTTGCCCTCACCTGGGCTCCGAACGGCCGGTTAAACGCCCTTAGCCGGTCAGGAACTACAAGATTCCACTGGGGGCACGCGAGCGCACCCATTGGGTGTATGCCCCGAGATTCGGAGCGCTTGATGAAGGCAAGGACTTCGAATCTTCTTTCCTTCTCCTGAATTCCGACTCGAGGTAGTCGGACAAGAATGCACATATGCATACACATACATCTTCACAGGTTAATAGGTTAGTCTGTCAAATCGTAGCCGGGAAATGTCTTGTTGTTTTGAAAACTGGCTTGCTCCTTTCTAGACACTTAGTCGCCTTCTCGTGTGCTCTGCTGTTTTCGCTGCGTCCTTGCCAGGCAGCCGGGTTGCGGTCTGCAGCCGGAATCAAAGGGAGATGACAGTACATTACGCACGGTACTAGCGGCTTAGCAGCTGGATTGGTTTGAGCTAGTTGCAGGGCCGGGATGCCCGATCTGTCGCGTCTCCTCCCCGTTTTTCGTGTGGGATGCCTCGGGCTTCTGCTCTTGCTAGCCGGACAGCCGGGTTGCGGTCTGTAGCTGAGACGAAGAGTGGGCCTCTGACATCGTCGCACACTACTCAGCCGGCTTGTTGACTTAACAGGCAGGGCCAGCCGGCGAGCCCCCGGGTAGGGGTTGCCGGAGCCGGAAAATTTGAACCGGAAAACAGGTGTACACACATTTCTAGAAGGATCCCCCGAGATTCTCGTGGCGGTCCGCATTTTCATTCATGGGGTTTTCGAGATACATACACTGCCTGGCGACTACGTGTAAAACGAGCATAGCAGGGCCGTGTTCCAAGGACGCTCGGTCTCCTCGTCCGATTTGTCCATCTTGTTCTTGCGCGGCTGCTGTGCGTCGATGAGGTAATAGGAGTCGTTGGGTAGTGCCCGGCTGATGATGAAGGGGCCCTCCCAGGGTGGTGATAGCTTGTGCATGCCCTTCGTGTCTTGCACCAGCCGGAGAACCAGGTCGCTCTCGCGAAATGCGACTGGGCGAATCCGGCTTGAATGGTAGCGACGTAGTCGCTGCTGGTACAGGGCAGATCTGGACAGGGCCAGCTCGCGGGCCTCCTCCAGGAGGTCCACCCCGTCCTCCCGCGCCTCCTTGTTGGCTTTTTCGTCGTACAGGAGCTTGCGAGGGGAGTCGAACTCGATGTCGGCGGAGAGGACGGCTTCCGATCCGTAGACCAGGAAGAATGGCGTGTAGCCGGTTGACCTATTTGGTGTGGTGCGGAGGCTCCATAGCACCGCCGGAAGTTCTTCGATCCAACATCCGGGTGACTGCTCCAACGGCTCGATGAGACGTGGCTTGATGCCGGCTAGCACCAAGCCGTTTGCTCGTTCGACCTGCCCGTTGGACTGCGTGTGTGCAACGGAGGCGAGGTCCAGTCGGATGCCCTTGTGGCTACAGAACCGGGCAAAGGCCCCCTTGGCAAAGTTCGTGCCGTTGTCGGTGATGATGCTGTTGGGGTAGCCGAAGCGGTTGATGATGTCGGTGAAGAAGGTGACAACCGTCACTCCATCCAGCTTCTGGATAGGCTTGGCCTCGATCCACTTTGTGAACTTGTCCACCGCTACCAGCAGGTGGGTCATTCCCGCGCGGGCTCGCTTGAAGGGACCGACCATGTCGAGGCCCCAAACTGCGAAGGGCCAGGTGATCGGTATGGTCTTGAGTACCAAGGTTGGCATGTGCCTGAGCTGCCCGAAGCGCTGGCACCCATTGCACGCGCGGACTAGCTGCTCGGCATCCTCGAGGGCGGTGGGCCAATAGAAACCATGGCGGAATGCCTTGGCGACTATCGCCCTTGACGAAGCGTCGTGCCCGCACTCACCCTGGTGGATATCCTTGAGTAGTCGGTAGCCCGTGTCCACATCGACACATCTTTGGAAGATACTGGATACACTGCGCTTGTACAGCTCGCCGTTTATGATGGTGTATGTATGCGCGCGGCGCCGGATTTGCCTGGCCTCTACCTCGTCGTCCGGGAGTTCTCCGTTGGCGATGTAGTTCATGAAGGGCTGTGCCCAGGATGGCACTTCCCGGATGACGAGGACGCTCCTGTCCTCCGGCTGACGGATGTCGGGGGGTCGTCTGGGTGGAGTACCCGGGACGGAAGCCCCCGAGCCATTAGGCGAGCTGGCAGCCCCTGAGTCTTCGGCCGGAGGGCACTGCCTGGCCGGAATTGGTGCAGGTTTTCTTCTTTGGTGGTTCTGTCGGCTCCGTTTCTGCTGTTCCGCCAGCCGGAACGCTTCCCGCCTAGACGATGGAGTCTGACTCTGGCAACGGGTTGATGGATGGCTTGCGCAGATGCTCCAAGGAGACCCCTGGCGGGATGGCCTGCCTGGTGGATCCTATCTTGGAGAGTGCATCGGCAGCCTCGTTGTTGCTGCGAGGGACGTGGTGAAATTCGCATCCGTCGAAGGAGGCGCTGAGCTTCTGGATGTGGAACCGGTAGAGAGCCATGTTTGCATCTCTGGCGTCCCATTCCCCGGACACCTGTTTCACCACCAAGTCCGAATCACCGAAGCATAGGATCCAGTTGACACCGATCTCCTTGGCCAGCCGGAGCCCGTGCACCAGTGCCTCGTATTCGGCTACGTTGTTGGAGGCCTTGAAGTGGATCTGCAGCACATACTCCAGCCGGTCTCCTTTGGGCGAGGTGAGCACGATGCCGGCTCCCAAGCCCCCGAGCATCTTCGACCCGTCGAAGTGCATCCGCCAGTGGTCCGAATCCGGAACCGGTGGGAGATACTGGGTCTCGGCCCAGTCGACAAGGAAGTCTGCCAACGCCTGTGACTTGATCGTGAGTCGGGGCTCGTACTGGATGGAGTAAGCGGCAAGCTCAATGGCCCACTTGGTGACTCGGCCGGTGGCGTCCTTGTTGCCGATGATTTCCGAAAGGGGTGCGGTGCACACGACCTTGATCGGGTGCTCCTGGAAGTAGTGCTTGAGCTTCTTGCATGCCAGGTACACACCGTAGCACATCTTTTGGTAGTGGGGGTAGTTCTGCTTAGAGAGGGAGAGAACCTCGCTGAGGTAGTAGACGGGTCTATGAACCGGCTGAGCCTTGCCTTCCTCGGGGCGCTCCACCACCAGGACGACGCTGACCGGCTGGTGGCTGCTATATAGAGCAACATCGGCTCCCTGCTAGCCGGCGTGGCCAGAACTGGTGTTGTGGATAGCATGTGCTTGAGGTCGTGAAATGCGGTGTCGGCTTGCGAAGTCTAGGAGAACTTGCCCGTCTTCTTCATCAGATGGTATAACGGGAGTGCCTTCTCCCCTAGTCGGCTAACGAAACGACTGAGGGAAGCCAGGCATCCGGTGAACTTCTGGACTCCAAGCAGGTTCTTGGGCGGCTGCATCCTCTCGATGGCCGCGATCTTCTCCGGATTCGCCTTGATACCTCGCTATGATACGACGAAACCGAGTAGCTGACCGGATGGTTCTCCGAAGACGCACTTCTCTGGGTTCAGCTTCATCTGGTACTGGCGGAGGTTGCTAAATGTTTCTCCCAGATCCTTGAGGAGGGTGCGCTTTTCCTTGGTCTTGATGACCACGTCATCCACGTAAGCGTGCATGTTTCGTCTTATCTGCGAGTGCAAGCATTTCTGCATACATCGTTGATAGGTGGCGCCTGCGTTCTTTAGGCCGAAAGGCATGGTTACATAGCAGAAAGCCCCATAGGGGTGATAAATGATGTCTTAATCTGATCAGCCGGGTTTAGCCGGATCTGATTGTACCCGGAATAACAATCTAGAAAAGACAACAAATCACAGCCGGCCGTGGAATCGATGACTTGATCGATACGGGGCAAGGCGAAGGGGTCTTTCGGGCATGCCTTGTTCAGGCTGGTGTAGTCGATACACATGCGCCAGGTCTTGTTCTTCTTCAACACCAAGACTGGGTTCGCCAACCAGTCCGGGTGGTACACTTCCATGATGAACCCGGCTACAAGGAGCCGGGTGATCTCGTCACCGATTATCCTTCTCTTCTCCTCTGCGAACCGGCACAGAGGTTGCTTGACCGGCTTGGCATCCGGACGCACATGAAGTGAGTGCTCGGCGAACTCCCTCGGCACACCCTGCATGTCCTTGGGAGACCATGCGAAGATGTCCCGATTCTCACTGAGGAAGTCGACGAGCACGCCTTCCTATTTGCTGTCCAAGCCGGCACCAATGGTGACGAACTTAGTCGGATCGGAGGGGTCGAGCAGGATCCTCTTCGTCTCCTTTGCCGGCTGGAAAGCTCCTTCTCCAGCCGGTTTGCTGCTAGCCGGAATGTCCTGTTGGGCCATGGCCACATTGCGCATGATCGCGCGTTTTTCTTCGGCTATGATGAGGGCCTCTGCCAGTTTGGAACCGGCTGAGGCGCACTCCATCGATCGCCTGAAGCAGCCGGCGACGGTGATCACATAGTGGGGTCCCGGCATCTTCGTCTTGAGGTACACGTAGTGGGGGATGGCCATGAACTTGGCGAGGACGGGGCGCCCGAGGAGAGCATGGTAGGAGCTCGTCAGATTTACCACCTCAAACCAGATTGGCTCGCGGAGGAAGTTCTCCTCGGTCCCGAAGATGACGTCCAGCTGGATTTTCCCCAGCGGGGCGCAGGCTGGCCCCGGCAGTACGCCGTGGAACGTCGTGGTAGTCGGGCGCAGGTCGCTTTCGCGAATGCCCAGCTTCTCCAGCGAGGACTGGTAGAGGAGGTTGAGGCTGTTGCCCCCGTCGATGAGGACGCGCGAGAATCAGCAGGTGCGCGCGTTGGAGACGATGAGAGGGTCGAGCACCATGGCGTAGCCCCTGGGAGTCGGCAGATGCTCAGGCTGATCCGCCCGGCTCCAGGTGATGGGGGTTTCCGACCAGTTCAGGTACTGGGGGACCTGAGAGACGATGGCGTTGACCTCCTTGGAGCGTCGCCTGCGGCTGTGCTTGTCGTCCTGCTCCGTCTCGAAGATGTGGTAGGCGGCGTGTGGCTGGGGGTAGCCGTTGTTGTTGTTGTCGTCGTTGCCGCCGTTACCATCATTACCGGCTCCCCTAGCCGGTGGTGGAGGTCCACCCGGTGGGGGAGGCGGGAGACGAGGCTGGTTGCCCTGGTCCTTTAGCTGGCGGGTCCAGCTGCAGTTCCGGGTGGTGTGCGTAGCCGGTTTGAAGGGACCGCTATGCCACTTGCACGGGCCGTCAATCATCTGGTCGAAGGTGAGCCGGGGCTTCTGCCTTCTTTCCTCATTAGCCGGTGCGTCGGGCGCATCCTCCACAGCATTGACCTGCCGCGCGTGGTAGCGAGGCTTCTGCTGCCCGGCCTGGCGGTCCCCATTGAACCGGTTGTCGTTGCCGTGGCGTCTGGAGGATCCGGCTTCACCAGCCGGATTGCTCGGACGGTCGCGAGCCGGCTCCGTGGGAGTCGGACGGCCGTCCGCGTTTACTTGGAGGGGTTTCTTCATGGCGGCATCCGTCATGGCGTACTGGTCCACCACCGTCATGAGCTCTGCCATGGTTTTCGGCTCGTCACACAGTAGCTGGTGGCGAAGCATGGTGCCCTCTCGGCATCCTTCGATGAAGAAGCTGATGGCTTGGCTCTCCAGGATGCCCTTGCAAGTGTTGCTCGCAAGTGTTGCAGAGCTCCGTCCACTTGGCGAGGTACTCGCGGTCGGTCTCGCGGTCGCCCTGGACGCACAAGGCCAGGTCGCGCGGGCGCCCTGGATGTTTGTACGTGCCGTTGAAGTTGCGAACGAACACCTTCTCGAAGTCAGGCCAGGCGTTGATGCTGTTGGGCGCAAGGCTATTAAGCCATGTCCTTGCCGACCCGGTTAGCATGAGAGGGACGTAGCGCACAGCTATGCGCTTGTTCCCGTGGGTGATGCCGACTGCCATAGCGTAGTCGGTCAACCAGTCTTCCGTCTTCATGCTGCTGTCGTACTTGGGGGTGTCCCTGGGCAGGGAGAATTTATCCGGAAACGGCTTGTTCCGGATGCAGGGTCCGAAACAAACCGGGCTGGTCGAATCTTCCTCCTCCGTGACGCGCGCTTGAGCGAGGAGCTCGATGCGGTCGCGAGCATCCGGACAATCCGGGTTGGGTGCTCCCACCCGGCCCGAGAGACGGGAACCGGCTGGTCTGGGTGCTCCGGCTGGCGGTAGGGGAGGTGGCGGGTTTTTGTTCACCGTCTGCTCCTGGCGCGGCTGGCCCCTGTTGCCCGAGCTGCGACGCCTGCTGCGGGCCCTGGGCGGCTGAGGGGAGGACGCCTGCTGGGTGTCGCGCGGTGCGCCCCTGCTGTTGGCAGGTAGCTTGCTCCCTCTGGAGTATCTAAGGTCTTCCTGCATCTGCCGGTTGGCATTGGCCTGCTCATCCGCGACACGGAGGAGCTCCTGCACGCGAGCGTGCTGGCGGGCTCGCGCCTCGCCCTCCAGGCTAGGCAGCTCCTCTGCTGTGGCTCGCGCCGCGCGCAGGTTCTTGATGGGCGTGCTGTAGGTGGGCCGTGTGAGGGCAGGCGCGGGATCCGGTTCCCCGTCCTTTTCCATCTTACCGCCCAGCTCACCGCCCCGACGCCGTACCTGGCTGTGCCGGCTTGGCTCCGCGGTAGCCGGAGTGAGGTCGTGCACGCGGTCGTACTCGCGCCGAGTGATCTCAGGTTGCTTGCGGGCTGCTGCTAGCTCCATGGCCTCCTGGAGGAGGATCTGTCTCTCCATGGTGAAGTTGGCCTCCGCTTCCTCCGGGTTATCCCCGAGGTTAACCGGCGTTAGGAGCCGATCAATGGCATCCTCCACCGGGATCCGAGGCTGCGGGGGAGCGGAAGTTCTGACCTCGTCCGCGCCTCGCTCCCGCGGCTGGCGGGGATATGAGCTGGATCCGGCCATCATGACCTCCACGCCGCGGGGTGCGGCGGAGGTGCTGCCGTCTGAGCGCGGCAGCTCCACGACAGAGACGATTTCCCTAGGGAAATGCTCCGGGACGGTGGCGACGTAGACGGGGAGATCGCCAAATAGCAGGACGGTGCCGTTCGCTGGGAAGGAAGTTCTGGCGAAGCAGGAGGCGTTGTCGATGACGCAGTCGAACTTGCCAAGCGTGAGCACCAGGCCGGAGGCCACGCGCTCACCGGCTGAAGTGCGGGGTCCCATGCGGAACGTGACTCCGGTCGAAGCCATCTGCCCCACGGTGGGCGCCAACTGTCGTTGTATTGGGAACGGCAGTACCTAAGGAGGTTAGATAGAGGTGTGGGGACTAGCAGGGAAGCTATCGACGGAGTCCACAAGCGAGATTGGGTACAAGCAAGCATAGCTGGACGCAGGAAGTACTCAGGTTCGGAGCCCTCGTGATGAGGTAAAGCTCCTACTCCTGCCCGATCTGACTATGAGGGATATACGAACTACAAGTGCTCCTTGAGCTGTGTTCTCTAGCTACTGCCTTAAATGCACTGAGACCAACCCTTTCTACTAAGGCCTTGCCTCTCCTTATATAGGCAAAGAGGCAAAGGTCTCACTGGCTAGTCCGACTGGCAGGCCCCACAGGCGGGTCCCAGCCGACTAGTCATCTACAGTATCCAGTATGGCTTGTCTTATCGGAGTATGAGCGGTATGGCTGTCGTAGGTACAGTGGACGCCGTGCGAGCCCGTCGTCAGCACAGGCCACTGTTCCAGCGTCACCCACGCAAAGTCTTTGGTATGGGTGGGTGGTTGCCCGTCTTGTCATCGTACAGGGCATACCGTGCACTGATACGCACGTCGTCCTGTCTCACTGATTGGGTCCGGCTATGTCGCCGTATCCGGCTGTCTCTTGCTGATCCGGCTACCGGGTGATAGCCGGCCTGTCTTGCCCTGTCCGACTGCATCTGGTCAGCCGGACTCAATCCGACTGTCTTGTTTCTTATCCGGATGGGGTACCCGGGGATCATCCCCCTGACAGGAGGTCCACAACATGTTTCTTATGTTCCCCTTGCAAGTTATTCATAAACACATCAAAAGCAACTAATTCCTTTTTGACCTCAAGAGATAACTCATCATCAAAATCATCATTGATTAAGGAAGTGGAGTGTGATGATGATAATACCTCTATTCCTCTTGCCATAAGGCAAGTGACGTTCTTGTTGGAGATATTCTCATTTGGAGAGGCGAAGAGTGAGAATGAAGGAGTAGAGGTAGTGGCTAGAGCCGCCACACCACTTGGTGTATCCTCTTCTTCCTCCTCCTCCTCATCATCAGAGGAGTACTCTTCATGTGTGATCAAGACAATTTCTCCCGGCTTCTTGTTGGTTGGGTTTCTTTTGATGAAGGGTTTCTTGTATGGAACTTTGGAGGTCTTCTTCAACACAAGTTTTCCCCATGATCTTCTCTTTTCTCATAGGGACAAGCTGCAACAAAGTGATAACGGTCACCACAATTGAAACAAGTTCTCAACTTGGACCCATTATCTCTTCTCCCATTGGGGTTGCTTCTTCGTTGCATTTCCATCTTGGCCTTGGCAGGGTCTTTCCAAAAGTTTCTTGCATAGAAGGCCATGTATTCACCATGAGCAGTCTTGACATCGTCAGGGTGGCTCATTGAAGGTCCCTCATCACTTCCTTCATCTTCATCATACTCCACAACCTTGGCCTTCAAGGCAAGATTTACACCACAACTCATTCCAATGGCATGAGCACGGGCATCTTTGGCATTCTTGGCAGCAACCTTGAAGGCTGTCATCTCTTGCATCACTTCATTGGAGGTCATGATATGGTAGTTGGGTCTTCCTTGGAGACTCTTCAAGTCAGTAGGCTCGAAGGGCATGAGAGCACTCACATACTTCCTTTTGATCCAAGCGTCATCAATGTGAGAGGCGCCAACATTCCTGAAAGCGGTGGCTGTGGATTTGAGTCTTTGATACATGTCTTCATGATCCTCACCATCCTTCATGAAGAAACCTTCGGCCTCATTGCTTAAGGCATCATATCTATTTCTCCTCATACTCTCATTGCCAACAAACAAGTCAATGAGAGCATCCAAAGCTTCCTTGGCGGTGTTGTAGTGCTCAATGTGGGGAAAATCCTTTGGCCCCACCCCAAGTTGGATCATGTGCAAGGCAGTCACATTGAGTTGGCTATTGACCAGTTCTCTTCTCGTCAAGTTGGTTGGATCCTCAATTTTGAGTCCATCTTCAATAATATTCCATAAATCAATGCAAGAGCTGCGCACATGAGATTTCATTAACACTTGCCATTGAGCAAAAGTATGTGCAGCTAACTTAGGTGGGTCTCCTCTATTGTTTATATGTGGATGAGGGATAGGAGGGTCGGGAGAGTACCATCCGGGAACCGTATGGAACTCTTCCTTCCCATCACCCTTTTTGGTGGCGGAGTTAGTGGAATTATGTTCATCCCCTACCACTTCCTCCAAAGGCTTTGTCGGAGCATTAGCCTTTGGGTTTGGTGGTGTTTCCACTGGAGAGGGAAGAGGTGAGGTTTGCTTATCCTTAACAATTTGTTCAACGAGTTGACGCAATTGTAGGATTTCGTTGCCCAAGGTAGAGCTCAAGCTTGTTTCCAAATTCTTGAGATCTACCATGGTCACCGAATGGCTAGCCTCACTTTCTCCCTCCTCTGGGTTGCCCATAATCTCTTAGGCGGTTAAGCCCGAATAAAGAGTCGAGGCTCTGATACCAATTGAAAGGATCGTATGGGCACCTAGAGGGGGGTGAATAGGTGCTACTTCAAATTTTACTCCTTTTCAAATTAGGGTTTGACAAGAAAGTTAAATTCTCTAGATTATGCAACTAAGGTGAATTTACCTGTATGACTAGCAAGCATTAACTAAACAATAACTAGATAAGTAAAGTGCAGTAAAGGGTAGAAGGAACCAAAGTGGAGCAAATGGAGACACAAGGATTTGTTTCCCGTAGTTCCTTCCTTTTGAGGGGAAGTACGTCTACGTTTGGAGAGGGAGTGGTTTCAAACCACCAACGCCACGAGAGGCGTCCCTTATTCTCCGATGAACCTCACCCCAACGGGTTCGATTCACCTCTTCCACTATACGGCAACCCTTAAGGTGGAAGCCGGCACCTTTACAACGAGTTCGGGGCACACATCCAGAACTTAATTGGAGGCTCCCAAATACAAGCAAGCTGTCAAACAATCAAAGACAAGCTTGTAAGAACCAAATCAAAACCTAGGGTTTCCAATGAAACACTAGAGCATGGGGGCCCTGAAGTGAATGAGGGGGAAATGAAGATCTCTCTTGGTGAAGCTGTAGATCAAGGCCTCCTCCTTCGATTCTCCAAAGATCAAAGACTTTGGATGGTTGGATGAAGAGATCTTGTTGATTTGGTGGCTCAGCTGGACATGGTGTTCTTGAGGTGGACGAGAAGCTTCCAAGGTAGAAGAAGGGGCCTTTATATAGGCCCCTGGAAATGGAGCCGTTGGGAGCCACTTGACCCGGACAGTCCGGCCAGTGTCAACCGGACAGTCTGGCCCAGCTGGACACTCCGGGCGAGACCAGCCGGACACTTTGGCCTGGCCAAGTTTTCGGCCAGAATCCAGAAAGTGTCCGAAGAGTGTCCGAAAACCTGTTCTGAGTGTCCAGAGAAGTTGCCCACTTCTCCTGGGCAGACAGTCCGGCCGAATCCCACCGGACACTCCGGCCAGGATCAACCGGACACTCCGGTTGGGACTAGTCACTTGCAAAAACCTGACCCAGGGAAGCTCTTTTTCCCTTGTTGCACCAGACATGGAACAGTTGGAATCTCCTAAAACATTTAACAGATTTATTAAACTAATCCAAGTGTTGTCACCAAACATCAAAATAATAGTAAGGGCATAAATGCCCTTTCATAGGTGTAGATAGATGTAGCATGTAATGAGTGACAATATGAATAATTTATATACTTGAATATCCTTCAATTTTGGACTCATTAGTACTTCTTCTACTAAAGCATTGGAGCATTGTCCGAGTTCTACCTCCATTTAGATATAATCTAGATGCGACTACGGAAGGGCTGCTGGATCTTCATCGACACGTTCCTACTTCGGCCGTGTGCTTGATCACACCTCAACATGGTGTCGATGATATTGTATGTGTGGATACTAGTGGAGGTGCTACACTTGGAGCACTTGATCGTGTGGATCTTCGCAAAGGGTCATCACTGACAACGGCTCACGGTTCACTAGCAGCGCCTTCATCGCCTACGGCAACAGCCTCTGCACCAAAATTTGCTTCGCCTCTGTGGCACACTCCCAGAGCAACAGGCAAGCGGAGCGCGTCAATGTGGAGGTGCTACGTGGGCTGAAAACCCGGACATTCGATCGGTTCAAGACCAGCAGGTGAAACTAGATCGATCAGATCCCGGCCATACTCTAGTCGATACGAACCACCCCAAGTAGGGCCACAGGAGAGACACCTTTCTCCCTGGTCTATGGATCCAAAGCCGTGCTACCCACTAAATTGTAGCACGGATCCCCCCAGGTGCGAGCTTACGGAGAGGCTGCCTAGAGGGAGCGAATAATTGATGACATCAACTTACTTGAAGAGGTTCAAACCTGGTTGTTGTGCACGCCGCTCACTACTAGAAGAGCCTGCGCCACTACCATAGCTGCTAGGTCCGTCCACAAGCCATAGAAGAAGGTGACTTAGTCCTTCATCGGGCGCGAATCAGGAAGGGCAACAGCAAGTTGCAACCAAAGTGGGAGGGCCCTTACCGGGTGGTACAAGTCTCCAGGCCCAAAGCATTCCTCCTGGAGACTGAAGACGGTGTCCCCGTGGAGAACTCATGGAACATCGAGCACTTGCACGAATACCATCTTCGCAAATTCTACCCGCAAGGTGCTCCAGGCCCTTACCGGGTGGTACAAGTCTCCAGGCCCAAAGCGTTGCCGAGTTAGTTGTGCAGCACGTGAGTCCAGGCGGGATCACCCTACATGTCTCACCCTTCGCCCTGATGGACGCGACATCAAAGAAGTGGGCATACTCGGGCTTTCCCACGGTTGGTCTCCAAGGTAGTCGAGCTACCGAAGGAGCATAATAAGGTTGCACCCTGTCGACTAGTTGTGCAGCTCGGGAGTCTAGGCTGGATCACCCCGCGTGTTTGTATGCTGCCCAGATAGACGTGCTATAAGGGTAGTGTGCATATCCGAGCTTGCTCGCGGTTGGTCTCCAATGGTGTCCGAGCTACCAGAGGAGCAGAATAAGGTTATGCACTGCCGAGTTAGCTGTGCAACGCCTGATTCCGGGCGGGATCACCCCGCGTGTCTCGCCTGCTAACCTGATGGATGTGCCATCAAGCTACCTGAGGAGCATAAACGCTCAGGGGCTACCCCGGGCACCAAAAATCCTTCTGTTATGGCTGAGTTCCATAGCAGAAGCAATGTATCCAAGACTACCCATGTTGATGAATAAAAATGAAGCGATTTTTCGTGCGCTCATCTTTCGATCATTCACCTGGGGGCATTCCGCCTATGATGAGTCGCGTGAGCACGTCTTTTGAGAATGTCCAGTCAAGAAGCTAAAGAAAGAAGGAAGAAGGAATGACGGTCTGAGCACGTGAACATCAGATGAGTGCCTTCTTATTCAAAAACAAAAGTACAAAGCTGTGACTAAAAAAGTGAGAATCACTTTTCTAAGTATTACATGTTTCTCGCTTTGATATTCTATGTGGGTCCATTGCTCCCGATACGCAGAGCCTTGGTCCAACCCCTAAGGAAGGGTCCTTAGCAGAGTTAGAGCCCTTCTTCGTGGAAGAAGTCAATGTGGCGTTGGCTGCCGTCGAACACCTTGACAGACAACACCTTCGCTCCGTCGAAGGTGAAAATAAGGATGTCTCCATGTTGGAGGTAATGAGTCTCGGAGAAGCAGGTCTAGCCCCTTCCAAGGCACATGCTTCCTCCATCATCGATGAAGATGCGAGCCCACCAGAGGTTGTTGCAGCAGCCGGTGGGTTGGAGCATCATCTTATCAGGGCGATGATGGCCGCCAAAGGACCACATGAACATGTCGGGAAGGTGCATCGTCCCTGCATTCTCACGATGCACTCTCACATAGAACTCAAAGTCGGCCAAGTACGTCCATGAGTCCTGAGGTATCACTGCTGGAGGGGAGTGATCGAACTCCACATGGAAGCCAAGCCCACGGCCTCCTCCGTACCATCCTCGTCCATGACCCACATCGCCGCTGCCAAGTGGCAGCCAGCCTTTCGACGCTGGTAGAAGCAACCTCCCTAGAGCTAGTGCAGCGAGCGGAAAGGTAGCCATGACTCTTCGAGGAGGGAAGAAGAGAGAAATAAGATTGAGCGCTGGTGGTGTCTCCCCTTAAGGCTGCTTAAATAGGCCCAAGGGGCACTACCGGCCTAAGCCTTGGAGCCCTCATTAACTTCCCATAACAGCTTTTGAGATCTCCCAGGCAGAGACATGTCTCGTCTTCTCTGCTCTAAGATCGCCATCACGTGTTCCTAGGTGGAGTCTAGGGAAGCCCCACGACTAACCCAAGAATGGCTACGATCCATCGCCCTTAAGGGTGAAGCACCGTCGTTTGTTGGATACCGCACAGGCGGCACCTCACCCGGGGGATACTATCGGTCCCATGGGTTTTAGGGGTTAGCGATTCGACGGGATCTAGATCAAACACTCCACGAGGACGTGGTGCTTGGACCTTGAAGCACCGACTCGATAAGAAACCCCGGATGTAAGTCTTAGGGCTGGGAGCCAGCGGCTACCCCGGGTAAGGAAAGATGACAGTTTGCTGATGATTCCTGGCCTAGGGGATATACCATCCTCTGGACACACTTCAGCTGGACCTTCTTGGACATCGGTAGCTCGACTCAGCCACGTCACGCGCACTGGTAGAACTAGCTTGCCACGTCGTGACCATGCAAACCTCATGTCTCAAGGGGACCTTGACGGGACTCCCCTAGGATCCCGGTTGAGAACCCAGGGATTGTGCACCTAGAGTGTTGGCCTCCTACAAGATACAGTTTGATGGATCGGCGCCTGATGACCCACAAGTATAGGGGGTGTATCGCAGTATTTTCGAGGGAAGTGAAACCCAATTTATTGATTCGACACAAGGGGAGCCAAAGAATATTTATCAGCCTTAACAACTGAGTTGTCAATTCAGCTGCACCTGGAAACAATCTTGTCACAGTAGTTTATCAGTAGCAACAGTTTTTTAGTAGGAATAGCAAAGTAGCAGCAGTAGTAAAGCAAAGACAGTAGTAACAAAAGAAGTAAATAGTGGGATTCGAGTGCGGTAGGCATAGGGATGGATGGACGGGCGTTGCATGAACAAGACAATTCACATAGCAATCAGAACATAGGGCAATTGCAGATAAATAAGATAAAAGAACTTTCACGAACACATTTGCTTCAAATGATGTAAATATTCTCAGCAATGTGATCAAATACTTGGACAATTCATAATAAAGAGTATGCAACTGAGTCTACTTAATAGTCATTCAAGCTATGAAGAGATTCCAACTCAAGAATAATAAGTAGCATGAAACACGAACATAAGCAACATTACAATGCTCATAGAAAGGTATGATAGAGTGGTATCTCGCTTGCCTTTGATTATGAATGCCAAGGCACCTCTGAAGTTCAAGTAATGACTAGAAGTAAAGATATCAAAGATACAAGCATCAAAGTCATAACACAAATAATCAAGTAATGAAATAAACACAAAGAATGACAACTATGCTCTCAAGAAGGTGCTCAAAGAATATGTGGAGACTCAACAAGTAGAAGAAAAAGTTTTGAATAATTTGAAAGGCTTCCAAATGCTGAAAGTATGGTACTCGTTAGCTTTGAGCTCTCATTGCCCCTATCATAAGCATCTTGAATGTGGTTAAGGTGAAAGTGACACAACTAAGAGGATATGCTTGACAAGTTATAAATTGAAGTCTCATGCCCCTTACTCACGAAGACCGATCCTCATGCTACTCAACTTCAGTCACAAGTAAGCTCTTGTCATTGTAAGTACATACGTATCATAGAGAACCGCCAATGGGGTACCCCTTGCACATGACACGGGAGCTATCCCATCATCAAAATACAAGGCAAGCAGACAATGAGCATCTCGGCGATCTTTTTATTTACTATGTGCATAGATTTTTATTGAGGATGCTTCATAGAATGCTCATTATGGTTATGCTGCAAGTTTCCACCATGATTAGGCATGGCTTAGGCTAGCGGCCCAGGCGTTTCTCTAACATACATACAAACTCCATGATCTTACAAGTTCCACTTTTATTTCACACCATCGGGATCCCTAAGCAAAAGAACATGATATCAACTAGGTACAGAGTACCTATGAAGCGTTGAAAGCGGTCCCCATGATACATGGTTCTGCTAACTTCAACTCATAAAGCGCAAGCATATGCACAACAAAGAAGGACGCAATGGTTTAGGTTTATTAAGTGCAAGAAAATAAAGTGTGCCATCAAGTTCGTGAGAGCTTTACTAACTAACTTTCTCATAACAAGCAAACATTTTATTTGGAAGAAAACAGGGCATATTGAATATGCACGGAAATAGCAAATGATGCTAATGGGTAGGTAAGGTGGACACTTTGGAAATATTTGGTTTGGGGAGTTGGGAACTTGAGTAAAACACTCACTAGAAGTGAAGGCTAGCAATAGTAAGGGAGCAACAAACGAGAGAGCAATAGCTGTCATTATCATGCTTGCAACAAAACAGGACTACTCATGGCATGAAAGTGATTCAAGATCCTCAAGGCAAAATAATTCATTGAGGCTCAACTGATTATTATAGTCATGAGCATGCGTGAGCATGTGCCAAGTCGATCAAATGAAACATTCAGAGGAGGATACCACGGTGTCATACCAATTTATGAATAGAGTAATGCAAGCAAACATTCATGAGACATGCTACAAACTATTAGCGAGCTGCAGATAATCATAAAAAAGCAAGAACTACTAAGCATCCAAAGAAAACATACACTCTACATGAACATACTAAGCACGCCCACAGTGATGAGTATATGTACAAAAATGAAAACAAATAGAGTTTGTTACCAGTCTCTTACCATGCCTCAAGTTGTCATTGATCCTCATTATTGCTCTTCACTTGTGTGGCTTGAATAATAATATGAAACCAATATTCCACTGAGAACTGTCGAACCCTGTAGCAAACTCGCAAAAACCAAAGAAGAACGACAAATATTTTTGGTGTTTTCGATTTTTAAACAAGAACCAAAAGGGAAAACAAAGCAAAATCTTTTTGGATTTTTCGAATAGTTCAAAACAAAGCAAACAGTGAAAAACAAACCAAGGAAAAAAGAAGAAGCAAACCAAAGAGAAACAACAAAAATATTTTTGGTCTTTTTGTGTTTTTAGAAAGCAAAAAAAAGAAGAACGAAAACTAAAAAGAGAACGAAAACATGAATATACAAAGTACAGACGCAACATGATATGGAGATGAGTGCAGTGTCGGCATACCTCCCCCCAAGCTTAGGCTTTTGGCCTAAGTGGGTATCAATCCATGTACGAATAGGGATTCCAAGTGGGCGGATCTTGGTAAGAATGGTCGTAGCTGGGCCCATGAGAATAAGAGGAAGCTCCCCAATCATAAGCGGGCTGCTGATATGAAGACTCTCCCTCATTCGAGGGATGGACCGAA
Organism: Avena sativa; assembly: GCA_916181665.1. Lineage (NCBI taxonomy): Eukaryota > Viridiplantae > Streptophyta > Magnoliopsida > Poales > Poaceae > Avena > Avena sativa. The sequence goes on along the minus strand of OV702297.1, from coordinate 460,867,760 downwards.
TCGTCTGTGACCTCCCTTCTAGTGTCCTGCTCCTGTTGGGAGAGATCTCCCAACTACGTGTCAAGCTCCTCCTCAGTGAGGGACCATCCTTTCCTGTTATCAAGGTTAAACAAAACAGGAGCAGGCAAAAGAACAACACGCTCGGACTTGCTCTTTCTCCAACCAGCTTTGAGAAAGGTTATTTCATAAGATAACTCACTCAAACTAGCCCACGAGGAAATAAATTTATGTTGTATCATGGAATTAAGATCAAGCCTCTCTATGGGAAACTGTAGGTCTAGATGATGAGGCACTAAACCATTCAATGCTAGTAAACGAGAAGCAATAAGGCCTCCACAAATTCCACCTTTCTCACGGTTAGCAGCAAGACGGAAAGCTATCAAAGCACCCAAGTTGTAAGACCTATCTCGTCTAAGAGCAGCAGAGATAAATGCTAGATCAAACGAAGATAACTTATTGGCAGTTTTCCTAGCAAGAACACACTTGGCAATAAAGTAGGCAAAGTAGCGAATGGAGGGAAGATGAATGTTACGTATTTTTCCACTCTCCTTCAAGAAGCTACTCCCTTGGCAAATTTCTGAATATAAATCCATGAGTGGTTCAGGTCTCTCCTTAATCTTCTTACATGATCCCCATTGAGGTACCTTAATAGCTGCACAAAAATCATCAAGAGAAAGGTTGACAGCAATATTGTAAATTTTGTAATGGACCATGGGGTTAGGCAAAGAGTGACTAAATTGGAAATCCTACACCACAGACATGGTTAGCTTCACAAATTGACAAGGTTCATCTTCCAAAAAGTGCTCTAACCCTGCATTAGAAACCAAAGTGTGGAAATCTTGTAGAATTCCAGTAGCTCTCATGAACTCAGGACATGGATAAATGGAGGGAAAAACTTCCTCCTCGCGGTGGACCTTCATGACCTCAGGCACCCAAAGCTCATGTTGGTTTAGGTGGTGTTCACTCATCTTCTATTCTGAAATTTAAACACCTATTAAACAAATGATTGCAAAGTAAATATAATGAAGGATTCTACTCATAGGGACTTGCAAGAGGCCTAAACATGCATCAAAACTATATCTCTAAGCATCAAACAAGCTTACAAGCTCTCATAACCAGTCACCTACAGCAGAAAAATACTCAACATACAATCCACTTAAACACAAATCTACTTGGACAAGGGGAGGAGTCACATACCAGGGAACAAATGCTCCAAATTTCAGCAAGAAAGATGGGTTGAGCAAGGAGATCAAAGAAATTGAGAGCAAGCACAGAAAGAACGCAATTTTGAGCTATGAACTGGAGCTTACTCGGGAGAGAGAAGAAAGTGGCAGGTGAGAGAAGTAGTGGGGGCCAGGGGTGGCCCACACCAAGGCTTGGCGCCACCCAGGGCTAGCCGCGCCACCACATGGTGTGCCTGCCTGGTGGGCCCCCCTGGTACCTACCAGGTACTCCTCTGCCCCTTTTTTCACGTAAAATTTTAATATGAATTTTCTGGAATTTTTCGAGACACTTTATTTTTGGGCAATTTTCAGAAATAGAAGAATGATTTTTCTGACAGACAGATTTTTTTTCTCTTTTGGAAACATGATGCAAGGAAAAAACAAGGCTAGAACTATAGAAGTTCTAGCATGCAAGCAACTAACAACACAAAGAAAACTAAACGAAAGCAAAAACTAAAATGCAAAGGATAGAAATAAAAGGAGATAATCATAATGAAAACATTGTTTTGTTCAATGGAATCCTTTTGTTAGCAAGGTTGATCAAGTCTTGCTACCAAAACAATTGCCTATGAGACAAAACTTTGTACTCCACTAATGATTATGTTACCTTAACCTTGATAGCAATGGTCCCAATCATAATAGTTTCAAATTTTTCTCTTGGTATGGGACAATATATTTCTCCAACTTGAATGCCTTCAACATGTTCAATTGAATTCAAACCATAAGTCCTTTCAATCTTCTTGGGGAAATAGACAGTATGTTCCTTGTCATTAACATTGAAGGTCACCTTTCCTTGATTACAATTAATAATAGCTCCTGTAGTATTAAGAAAAGGTCTCCCAAGAATAATAGACATATTATCATATTCAGGCATTTCAAGCACAACAAAATTAGTTAATATCAAGCAATTGTGAGTCACCTGAACAGGTACATCCTCACATATACCCACAGGGATAGTGGTAGATTTATCAGCCATTTGCAAAGATATATCAGTTGGTATCAATTTTTCAAGCTGAAGCCTCTTATAGAGAGAGAAAGGCATAACACTAACTCCAGCTCCCAAATCACACAAAGCAGTTCTAACATAACTATTCTTAATAGAGCAAGGGATAGTTGGAATCCCTGGGTCTCCAAGTTTCTTAGGAACCTTACCATTGAAGGAATAATTAGCAAGCAAAGTAGAGATTTCTTCATTAGGGATCTTCCTTTTATTCGAGACAATGTCCTTCATATACTTTGAGTAAGGAGGCAATTTAATAGCACCAGTCAAAGGTATTTGCAAGAACAAAGGCTTCATCCACTCACAAAACTTATTATAGTGTTCATCTTCCTTTGACTTGTGTTTCTTATCAGGGAAAGGCATAGGTTTTTGGACCCAAGGTTCTCTTTCACTACCATGTTTCTTAGCAATAAAATATTCTTTGGTGTATTTAGTAGTCTTAGTGTGGTTTTCAGGTTCTTCTTCAACTTTTTTCATTAGGCACTTCATTTTCTTCATTACCACTTTTAGTTTCAGCATCAGAGATAGATATACTATTAGGATCTATAGCAGGTTCAGAGGGTTCTACAACAGTTTTATGTTTCTTTTTCCTTTTCTTACGAGTAGAACCACTATTTTCAGCTTGTTGAGAATCCTGCTCAATTCTTTTGGGATGCCCCTCAGGATATAGAGGATCCTGGGTAGCAGCACCACTTCTAGTTCTAATTTCATAAGCATGTTTTTCTTTAGTAGCATTAACTAACAAGTCATTTTGCACTTTAACGAGTTGATCTATTTGAGTTTGAACCATTTGAAAGTGTTTAACAATCATTTTAACATCATTAGAGGTTCTTTCTATAATATCTTTCAACTCAACAATAGCTCTAGTGTTTTCCATTAGATGATTTTGCACCCTTTTATTAAAGTTATCTTGCTTAACAATAAAGATATCAAATTCTTCTAAGCATTGATCGGGAGGTTTCAAGTAAGGGATATCACCTTCATCAAAGTGTTGGAGAGAGTGTACCTCAATAGTGGGTGAGTAGGGAATAGGATTACATAATTCTTCTATAGGAGGTAAATTCTTGACATCTGCAGCTTTAATTCCCTTCTCCTTAAGACATTTCTTAGCTTCCTTCATCACTTCATCATTTAATTCAATAACTCCCCTCTTCTTTGATGTTGGAATAGGCACGGGAATAGATGGTTCAGGTACAATTACTTCAGGTATAGCTTGTTTAGGAGGAGTCCAATCTTCATAATTCTTGCTTATTTTAGCCATTAATTCCTCAGCTTCCTTAGGAGTCCTATTCCTAAAAACACAATCAGCACAACTATCTAGGTATGTCCTACATTCTTTGGTTAGTCCATTAAAAAATATATCAAGAAGCTCATTCTTACGTAATGGACTTCTATCCTGTGCATGAATCAAAGCACAAAACCTTGCCCAAGGTTCGGGCAATACCTCTTTTTCTCCCTGTCTGATATCAAAAAGTTCCTGCAAAATAGCATGTTTAGCACTGGGAGGAAAATATTTCTGCAGGAAAGTACTAATTAAGCACTCAGGGCTATCAATAGATCCAGGAGGTAAATTACTAAACCAAGTTTTAGCTTCTCCTTTCAGTGAAAAAGGGAAAATCTTAGCAACAAAGTAAGTACGCATCTTAATATCATCAGAAAACAAGCCACTCATGGTAGAAAGTTCATTCATATGTGCCACCGCACTTTCATTCTTAGTCCCACAAAAAGGTTCTTTCTCGACAATAGCTATGTAAGATAGATCGAGAGAGAAATCATAACCTTCATCTGTAATGTTTATGGGAGAAGCAGCAAACTTAGCAGCAGGAGATAATTTGGGTCTAATAGTACGCCTCTCAAGGAGACTCTTAGCAGCGCTCCTATCATGGGTGTTCTTACATTCTTTAATAAACTCATCGGTCATCTCAACATAATCTTCTTCAATATCATAACTCTCACTAGACTCAGGTGAGCTAACAGGTGTGGTAGTGTCTTCATTAGGAGTTTCGGTATTTCCAGCTATAGTTCTAGCAATCGTAGCATCTAGGAAAGGACCTAATGAACCACTCTTATCAAGCACAGTAGAAACAGCATCATAAGCATCAGAAGTTTCAGATTCAGTAGTAGTAGCATTATGTGTAGCATGTGTATGTGGTGGTGTAACGAGCTTACTTATAACAGATGGTGAATCAAGAGCAGCAGAGGTGTTCAGAACCGTACCTCTTCTTGTAGTGGATGGTAAAATAGGAAACTTTCCATCACGAGACTTACCCATGATGGATGGATAGCAGCGAACAATAGAGAATCCAAGTGAACTTGATAAATAAAGCTATGCTCCCCGGCAACGGCGCCAGTTGATGACCCACAAGTATAGGGGGTGTATCGCAGTATTTTCGAGGGAAGTGAAACCTAATTTATTGATTCGACACAAAGGGAGCCAAAGAATATTTATCAGCCTTAACAACTGAGTTGTCAATTCAGTTGCACCTGGAAACAATCTTGCTCACAACAGTTTATCAGTAGCAACAGTTTTGTAGTAGGAATAGCAAAGTAGCAGCAGTAGTAAAGCAAAGACAGTAGTAACAAAAGCAGTAAACAGTGGGATTCGAGTGCGGCAGGCATAGGGATGGATGGACGGGCGTTGCATGGACAAGACAATTCACATAGCAATCAGAACATAGGGCAATTGCAGATAAATAAGATAAAGCACCCAAGTACTAGACAATCCTAGGCATGTGTTCCATATATAGTCATACGTGCTCGCAATGAGAACTTGCACAACATCTTTTGTCCTGCCAGCCCGTTTGCAGCGGGGCCTCTAGGGAACTACTGGCAATTAAGGTGCTCCTTTTAATAGAGCACCGGAGCAAAGCATTAACACTCCATGAACACATGTGATCCTCACATCAAAGCCTTTCCCTTCCGGTTATCCCGATTTCTGTCACTTTGGGGCCATAGGTTCCGGACAACAACGTGTGTATACAACTTGCAGATAAGACCAAGAACAATACTATCATAATGAATCAATAATAAGTTCAGATCCGAAATCATGGCACTCGGGCCCTAGTGACAAGCATTAAGCACAACAAGTCGCAACAAAGTCATAAAGCACTAATAAAAGATACTAGGCACCATGCCCTAACAATCTGATGCCATTACATGAACGATCTCATCCAATCCCTACCATCCCCATAGCCTACAGCGGGGGATTACTCACTCATAGATGGGGGAAACATGGATGGTCAATGGAGAAGCGATGGTGATGATGATGGCGATGATCTCCTCCAATTCCCCGTCCCGGCAGGGTGCCAGGACGGAGTTTCTGATGCTGTTTCGTGGAATCTGGTGGTGGCGGCGGAGCGGAACTCCTTCTGGAAAAACGTTGAACCCCCCGAAGTTTTTAGGTCAGAAGGCTCCTTATAGGCGAAGAGAGAGGCCGAGGGGGTGCCTGGAGGGCCCACACCACCCCCTGGCGCGACCTAGCCTGGCCCATGCCACCAGGTGGTGTGGCCACCCCAGGGCTCTTCTCCGTCTCGTATTCTAGCTCCTAGAGTCTTCGGGTGAAATAGGATTTCTGGCATATTTTCCAGGATTTTTCCTGATAGTTGATTTTCTGCACAAAAAGTAGACACCAAGGCAATTCTGCTGAAAACAGCGTCAGTTCGCATTAGTTGCATCCAAATCACACAAGTATAGAGGAGAAACAATAGCAAAAGTGTTCAGGAAAGTAGATACGTTTTGGACGTATCAGCGCCAGTGCTAGTATGCTCAGTATGAGAGACATGCGGTATGGCGGAAGTAGCACATCACCATGTTGAGAGCATGCACCTTGTGTCCACGACGCGTCGTGATCGCCAATTTTATTCTATTTTTATTTTACTTACACTAAAACTTGTGCTTGACAACCACACTGTGAGTTGGGGACACAAGGCATTTGTTTAATTTCGCTTTATAGATTGCTTGAATAGGATAAGAATAAGACCTATGGGTTGATCCTAGAGAGTTCAATATAAACCCTGAGTCACCCTTGTGGGGAAGATATGCATGCTACATCACTTTGCACTTGGAGTCCCAACGAATTGGCACACACATAGATTGGTGTCATCGGTTCCTCATCTCCCTTCTTTCCAAAACTTCGTATTCTTCATTCATGGAAGAATAGACTATGAGAGAGGAGTCAAGATACTCATCTCTCTCCATCTTACCAATGTATTCGGGGATATCATTATTTTCAACCAAGATTCTTTCTAGATCATCGGTTGGTGCTTCATAAAACAAAGCAGCAAGATGTGTGATAGTATTTTCTTCTTCTTGCTCTTCAAATTCTTCAAATGTGGGCTTCTATTGAAATTTTGAGAAGTGGAGTTTAATTTCATCTTCCCCAAACTTAAGTGAAACTGTCTCTTTTATGTGATCAATATTTTCCCCTACGGTATTCAAGAAAGTTCTTCCAAAAATAATTGGACAATAAGCATCAGTAGGCATATCAACGACCACAAAATCAATAGGATATACATATGGACCAATAGATATGGGAACATATTTAATGACTCCCATGGGTACTCTAAGTGATTTATCAGCAAGCATAATTTTCATATTGGTATTTAAGAGTCAGGATGGTTCAAGTTCATCTTGGATGTCTAGATAAAATTCAAAAGGGATGGCATTAACAACAGTCCCTATATCACAAATGACATAGTAAGAAGACTCAACGAAGGTGCATGGAATAATAGGTATACCCGCATTTTTAGCTTTTACATTTCCTTCAATGAATTGGAAATATTCAGTGCCAAGTTCAACTACGTTGCAATGTGTAAACATAGCCAATATTTCTTGCTTACTCACTTCTATTTCTTCTTCTACATTTCCCAAAATAAAATTTTCCACCTTTTCTTCTTCTTGTTGTTCTTTTAGAACTCTTTGTTCCCCCTCCAATTATTCTGCAAGATGTTGAACTATTGTTTGCTTCTCCATGGTCCTTGGAAAAGGAAGTGAATCCATATAAGGAGGTCTCTTCCTTAGTGGGTCAATTACCACTCTAGCCACTGCTTGCACTTCAAATGGTTTAGGTGGTGGAGTACACATTGAAGCACCAAATTATTCTGCACTTCATCGAGATCATCTCTTGCGAATCTTTTTTCATGTAGAATGGCAATTAGACGAGGGTTAACCTCATACTATTCAGTGCTTTCACTTGGTAATTCTTTCACATATGCTCTATTAAACCTCCTGAGGTATTCAATTTCATCGAGCTTGTTCATATGACCGAGAATAGTCATGATGTTTACTTGAAACTAGTAAACAACTTTGGTAAAACAAATAATAAATTAGCAACTAAGAACAGAGACCAAAAGCGCTTAGCTCCCCGACAACGACACAATAAAATAGCTTGATTACTACAAGAGCACATGCACAATGTAGCTACTTTGCGAAGTAATATTATCGAACTACGGATATATATTTGGTTAGGGTCTTTATGCCCCTCGTCATTATCTATCAAGTGATTAAGGAAGGTTGTTTGGTGCATAAAATAAAGAGTAAAGAGTAAAGCAACCAGGAGATAAACACGTTGTAGAAGGGTAATAAAACTACAGTAAGGTGAAGTGTTCTCAGGGATTGTAGGATCCACCTCTAGCATTGGTATTAAATATGATTAGGATAAATTTATCTCTTTGTTCATGACATGTGCGGGGAGAGCTTTATAAATGAATGATCATAGAAAGTCATCCATTATTTCATCCCTAATAACCACTGTGATGATCATAAGCAAGCCACTCTAATCCCTCATAACTAAGGGTTTCCCCATGGATATTGATATGAGCTTAGTGAATCTCTCATTACCCCCCTTGACCATATGAATAGCACACCGACACATTATGTCACTTAGCACCGGACGTAATACCATACACCCAACGGTAATTCCCTCTCTAGTCCTAAAGGCAAATATTAGATGGTCGACTTCACATAATATCTAGAGAGAAAACCAACACATGATCATAAATCAAAGTTATAGATCATCTTTATTTCATATCATAAAATTGTTAGGGTTTCTCCATCTCCCCAATAACAAGGTAAAATACTCACTTATGGAGGCAATCAACAACATCATTATGGATACATGAAATGAAGACTAGTAGATGGATGATAACAAGTGTAAATCCACAATAGAAATTGGAATTACAACAAGGTATGGTAAATGAGATGGGAATGGTGATGGTGATAAATATGCAGCGGTTAATGATGATGGAGATGATGCCTAGGACTCCGATGATCCTTGTAGCAATAAGGATGATGCCCTCTGCAAGTTCCCCTCCAGATCCCTTCAGGAGGTAAGGTTTCTGCGTGTTCTAGTGTCTCTGAATGCCGGATCTCAAATCCGTCTACGCGTGGTGAAAGTATTTGACAAGGTGTAGCCGATTCCACATGGTATGGGCACATGATATGAGCAATTCTTGCCTGTACCGATGCTCGTTAAACCTTCTAAAGATTCCCTTCATGGTGGCTTTCCTCCCAAGTGTGAGATAAATCATAATAATGACTTTTATTACTTCAGAAATATCATATGTTGTCTAATATGACAACTCAAAGTGATATATTCATCAATGCCTCGATATTTCGGGATCCTGTGGAAACATGCATAAAAGGTGTGTGCGGGCACCGTAAAATACCAAAATCCTACTACTACTCATGCAAAAAAACATAAAATAAGCATGCTTCAAAATGCACTCATCAAGCGGTTGCAACAATGTACATGACTAACTCTATGTCTCATTGGTACCATGCATATAAAAATACTCATGAACACCTGGAGTGGGAGCAATTCCGCCAAGTTGTGTTGCTAGAATTTGACACTGACACGCATCGTGTTATGATAAAAGATTTGCTCTGGTTGTGACATGTGGGCTTTGTAGCAGATTATTGTCATCAGTTTGATAAACTCGCCTACAATATCAAGTTGTACGACCCATCCATTGGTGGTATCATGTTAGTCACTCAATTTTTGTTGGGCTTGAAGGAGGACTTTCACATTGTAGTGGAAGCACACCTGCCAGAGACATAGTAGTTCAACGGGAAACTCCCATCGCCTAGGTGTATGAAAAGTTCTTGATAGCCATAAACATGTAGGGAGACCTTACAAATAGTTTCAACATAACAACTGGAAAGAGGGAAAACATAAATTTGTTTATGGTGACATTTGGAAAGCCCATAAATTGAAATAATATCATCGTACTCATGCCTGTGTTACACGTGTGGGGAGAAATATGCACCTAGACACCAGTGTGCTCCACCAATTGTTGCTTAGTTGAAAGCTATGCAAATGTATAACCCCCTCTAATATTATCTAATGAATTGCTAGAAGTGGTCACTAGTATGGAGTATTTATCCATGGATGAAACTAAGAATGATAAGTGGCACTAAGAATGATAGCACAATCAGACTGCCTTCTCAAGTAAACAATTTGAAGATGCTCATGTTGCTTGATTCAGGAAGCACATGTAGCTTTATTGATGCTTCTATGGTCAGCCAATTGGGACTTGTTCCTACAGCTAGAGCATCGGTGCAAGTGAAGGTGACCAATGGTGCATATATGATTTGTGATATCTATATACCTGATTTTACTTGGTACACACAAGGTTCTAGATTTGAGTATGATATGCAAGTACTTGATATGGGAGGATATGATGTAGTCCTTGGTATAGACTGGTTGCAGAAATTCAGTCCAATGCATTGTGATTGGGTAGCAAAATGGGTGGAATTTTTATATGAAGGACAAACTATCAAATTACAAGGAGTTTTGCTAACAACTCACATCACCATTTGTATGAAATCTCATTGGATCAGATCATCTAATTACACAAGAAAAATGAGTTATGGGCCACTGCTATTCTAGAAAAACAAATGAAGTTATGTGATGTCTGTCCCTGATTCAATATAAGACTTACTACAAGAATTTGAAACCATCCTCAAGGAGCCAAGTGAACTTCCTCTCCCGAGAGCATTTGACCATGCAATCTCCCTATTCCCCTAACACAACATAAGTGAATGTCAAGCCTTAAAGGTATTTCCCGCTCCAAAAAGATGAAACAGAGAGATAAGTGGTTGATATGTTAAGAACTAGAATCATCACAATTAGTGTAAGTCCATATGCATCTTCAGTATAATTAGTTAAGAAGAAAGATGGTAAGTGGATATTTTGCATTGATTATAGAAGATTAAATTCAGTCACTATAAAGAACTAGTTCCCAATGCTAGTCATAGATGAACTATCGGATGAATTTGCTCGTACCAATTTTTTCTCAAAGCTGGATTTGAGCAGTGGCTACCATCAGATCAGGATGGTGGAGAAATATGAAGAGAAAACAATATTTAAAACTCACCATGGTCATTTCTAGTTCAAGGTCATGCCCTTTAGGCTCACCAATGCTCCAACCACTTTCCAATGTGTTATGAACTCAATATTCTTTGGGTATATCAGAAAATGTGTCCTAGTCTTCATGGATGATATACTTGTATACAACAAATCCTTAGAAGACCACATTCAGCACCTCCAAATTGTGTTCAAGTTATTATTGGAACATAAGTTCTTTGTGGAACTCAGCAAGTGTCAATTTGCAGCAACCTAGTTAGAGTATCTTGGTCACATCATTTTAGATAAAGGGGTGCAACTGATAAATCAAAGGATGAAGCAAAGGTGAAGTGGCCTAAACCTACTAACATTACCACTTAGAGGTTTCCTAGGGCTCACAGGGTTACTACAGGAAATTTGTTAAGAACTATGGTTTGCTGGCTAAACCTTTGACTGGTATGTTGCAATAGAACAAAGCCTTTGTGTGGACATACACATCTTAGCAAGAACTTAACAAACTGAAACAAAAAATGGCTCAAACCCCTATGCTAGTTGAAAGTGCATGTGTACCCCACGTGTGTTTTTGTAATTAATGACAATCTCTATGGACTAATGGTTTTGGCATCACTTGGGCCATGTGTTGGTTTCAAGGTTGAAAGTAGAAGAAAATAAGAAGAAGCAATGTCCAAGGGAGTCGGGCCTATTGGAATCATGTTTAAGAAAAAGAAGATCAATTGTGCCTTGAAGAAGAAGATGGAGTTTCTCATGTGTATCTTCAAGGCATCATCCTTATGAAGTTAGAAGAAATGAAGTGCAAGCTCAAGATGCACCATCCCTAGAAGATCACATGATTGAAGCTTGCCATCCTTGGTGATCATGGATTGACGAAGACAAATTCAAAGAAGAGGTTTCCCTATGGTGTATGGGGGAGCAATTCATAAGTCTTCAGCAAGCAAGCACGAGCAAGAGCAATCAAGAAAGGTGTTCCATCTTAAGGAGGACAAGATCGTCTACATCAAGCTCAAGTGGAATGCTCAAGGTGAAGGTATGATCTTGATATGTTTTCTCTTTTGCTGGTCTTATGTTGTTAGTTGGGAGACCGGGTTTAGGATAGATAGCCGTACTATCAAAATGGGCTCTTGAGTGAGTAACTCGATCATATCCTTTAGAGAGAGATCAAACATGTGCATGCATAACATCATCTTTCTTGGCTGTTGTTTGGATATTGTCCATGTGAGTTTCTAGAGCTTGTGGTTATCTTCATAACATGCTCTAGTTCATGAAAACAGATTTCCCTTGAATATCTTATTGCATTTTTGATCTTGCGGGTTTTCTGGATCCACACCTTGGGAGATATCTCACAAATATATACTTGATATTTTCTCCCTTGGTGGATTCTACATGTTGTTATCTTTCTAACAAAATTGGTTTCATCCCTTTGGGAGTTTGGATGCAAAAGTTATGGCAGTTTTGGTTCTGGAGTTTCCCTGACTAAAAGTACCGTTGCCCCACCGGAAGTACCGCTAGGCCAAGCTAGGACTCGTTGAGCGGCCTCCACAGTCCTCTTGCCGTCGTCGTAGACCAAGCTGGGACTCGTCGACTGTAGCGCTGCCATCCTCCACTCCGTTGCCCGAGCTTCTCTCTTCCGCCTCCTCAAATTTCAGATGAGGTACCAGTTCATTTGTGATTCCTAGTTTTTGTTCGGAAACTTGACGTTGATAGTCAGCCTTCCTATCGGTTGTAGAGGCTCGTAGCGCTTGAGTTTCATAGTATAGTTGGATGTCATCATGAGAGAGATTGCTTGAAGAAGAGTCACTGTCTTTACCTTTTACTTTCTTTTTCGCCTTCGCAGCCTTTTGTCCATCTGGACGTTTCTCTTCTTCGAAGTCCAGATTGATTGGATCCTTGTTCTGAGGGGTGCTCTCTTCAGAGCACATCCTATTCCACTTTGGCTGGTTGCTAACTGCTCTCCATAGGTTCACGAGTGTAAATGATTGATTTGTTTCAGATTTATACATATCATGAACTTTGTCCATAAGTTGGTCATCAGATTGGCCGCTGGAGTACACGTCCTTCAGCCTACACCATATGCCATTAAAAATGATGATTTTGCGGTTCATCTTACCCCAGTGATCTTTGCAGTGGATTGACTTCCTCCTGCGATCCACATGGGTATTTTCATTGTACTCTTTTGTGACTTGCTTCCAGTAAACATCTCCTTTTTTGCCAATACCCTCGATAGGATCGACGGAGTTATTCAGCCATGCGCTGACCTGCATGATGAGTACTATATTCAGTATACCACATTAAGAAATAGAGTGAATTCCACATTTACCCCCTAGTTATGCATTCGTGACACTAATTACCCTATCGAGTGGAAAAGCGTCTTGTTTACCCCCTTTAAAAGCTTTGAACCCTCGTTTTCTGATACGTGTATTAGTCAAGGTGTAAGATGTTAACCGAAGTTTAAAAATATCAATACAACGATGAGGAATTGAACATGATTGTCGATCATGCTCCTAATCTTTACAAATTTTACCATGCCACTCGGTGTAACAAGTCAGTTCTATCCAACAAAACCAAGCAAAGTGCTAAATTGGGGTAAAATTGTACTAAAAGTCTCTTTAATGAGATATTTTGGTAGAAGTTCCACTAAATGGGATAAAATATGTCACAAATGCACAACTACAGCGTAAAAAATGGAATTAGCACAGTAATTAACATGGACTGGACAAAGCAAGCTTTTACCAGTCGTAGATTTTCTTCACCAGTCCATTTTAGACGGCGAGATCCTCTCTCACCATCATCTGGTTCATCTCCTCCTCATCCACCACCACCACCATCTCCTCCTTGGCCGCCTCCGCCACATGGAGCTTCATATGTAGCATTTTCAAATTCTTGACTAGCAGGCTGGTACGAAACTAAACCATGGTTCAGCAGATGTACATAGCCGAAATCAGAGTCCATTTTGTTGGAAGTGGTTGTGTTATGGAGGAAGTAGTACACCCACTAGGCTATATATATGGCGATAGCTGAAGTTCACACTAGCTCACCTACCATGACTCTTTCTAGTCGTGGATAATGAAGTGTTCTGTTCTGATCTGACCAAGTAAATAGCCCTTTATCTGAGAGGAGGTCAAGGTTGATCTCTCAATTCGGAGATAAGTCTATTTCTCCTAATTTATGCAGTGTATTTTCTTTTTTTAGCAGGCAAAGCTGCATGTGGTCTGTCCACCATTGTCCCTGGTCTTGCGTGCCAGCTGCTGACATGCACAGGACATGCACAGAGCAGGACGAAGCAATAATTGTTGAACACAAGAGTTTCAAGTCCACATGCATGGAGCAGGACAAGCCCATACTACTTTATTCGGTGCAAGAAGAAAAGCAAGCACCTGGTGTAGGCACTGGTCCAGTCCCGTACATAGAAAACAACAGTTATTTTCTGTAGCACCGATGAGGCATCGGAGCCAAACTAGGCACTCTTTGCCCCCCGCAAGCACCCATCAACTCTGACGTGGCAAAATAAACCCGGTTTTTTCCCTAAGCACCGAGGCTAAGCACCTGCGTTGTACTTGCTCTAAGCTCGTTAATCTTGATCACAATATGCTCTTCTTCAGGACTATTTGTTTATTTAACAATGATGATGGTTAGAGTGGGACTTTTTTTGTCCTGTATTCATGCTTACTTCTATCGAGATTGGTAGACACATTTTGTATGTTTTGCTATTATAGATCCTGGTCAGAGTTACCGCAATCTTATAGTACAAGTTGTACAACAGGCATGCCCCTTCTATGATATGCCCTTCCTTAAATCCTCATGGAAGATTTAGTATATGCTTAAATCTTAGATTTCTTTAACACGTACTAGACAGGGAGGAATTTCTTTTACATGCCAAGAAAAGAAGACCAAAATACAGGTCATAATTGACATTTTCTAATTGGTTGAGATCATTAAAAATATGGCTGAGTTTATTTTTGCGGTTCCTTTATAAGCACCTTGTTCCTTATCACTACCTAATATAAGTGGGGAGTGAGGAGGCAGAAAATGCATAAGGTGATGCAACCTGATTTTCTTGTACTTGTAGTTATCAGGTGTACCCTGCAGACCTGACTGGGTAAAACTGGGTTTCAGTTGTATTTCTGTCACCACCTTCTCCTGCACACTATAAAAGAAAAAGAAAAAACTTTTAATGTAATTGCACTAAAGTGCCATGGATGGAAATCTCTGATGGTGTGCGCTATAGATAGGGAGGTGGAGAATTAGCAGATGGTTGCTCTCCGCTGGTTATGATCTGTGCAGGGGACCAATTTCACAGATTTATCTAAAGAATTGTTGTGTTACTTTGCATTGTTCTAGACATATGGATCCGCAAGTGTCATATGTGCTCATGTACTTTGTTTAATATCAATGTTGTTGTGCTGGTTGATGAGCCTGCTTTGAATACCTAGCTTGAATCGTGTAGCTTGTTCAATCTTCATGTTCCGTTGCTTATGGACTAGTTATCTGCCACACCGTCTTACTGTTCTGTTACTCTATTTTCTGCTGTTATGGTTCATAGGTTCTCCATTTCTGTGTCTGCTAAATTTTGTTGTATGAATAGTACCGGTGTTCTGTAAGTTCACTTCTCTAGTAGAAGTGGTGATTTCTTAATGAATGTACTTAATTTTCTTGTTGTTGTTTCATGGCTCTAGATGCTGGGAAGTCAACTGCTGGAGGGCAAATATTGTTCTTGAGTGGTCAAGTAGATGATCGGACCATCCAGAAATATGAAAAGGAAGCAAAGGATAAAAGCCGAGAAAGCTGGTGAGTAGGTCGTGAGCTAGGGTGTCAACTGGGATCCCACCTTGCACTACAAAATTTAAAATGAACTAGAGGGTGACACCTTATCGTGGGCAATATTTAGCTTGTACATCTTTTACGTAAGGCTAACCCATACATTTAAACATGAAAGTTATGACTGTTCATAGTAGTTAATAATTTGGATATTCCTTCACCTACATGCTCCTATTACGTCCCCGTCCCCCCCCCCCCCCCCCCCCCCCCGCCCCTGAAAATGACTACCCATACACTCTTCCAATTATAATCTGAATACTTGCAGGTACATGGCTTACATCATGGATACAAATGAGGAAGAGCGACTTAAGGTATCTCTTTTGTATGGTTGCTTTATGATTAGTGTGTTAAAGCTGTATAATTGACACTTCTTTTGCATGTGTTCAGGGGAAGACTGTCGAAGTTGGTAGAGCCTACTTTGAGACTGAAAATACAAGATTCACTATTTTGGATGCACCGGTATTTCTCTTCCACATATTACAGTTATACTCCCTCTGTTCCATATTATAAGATGTTTTGGCAAACCAAGTCCTATAATATTGAATAGAGGACTACTTGGTTAGTTTTTTTTCTTGCACGACGCTGTTCTGGTTCTCTGGATTTATCTGTGGCCACACCAGCATTTTGATGGCCAGACTATAGTGTGAGCTGTACAGAACTTTAGCTTCTTATGTTCCTGCTGAATCTGTTCTGGTAATGACTAAGGGATCTACATGTTCAACCTGAAAACTGCCTGGATTGTTTTTGGGACCATTTACGTATGTTAAGGTTCTTAAAAATAATTTGCACTAAATGATATGAAAGTTGACAAAAACTGTTAAATCGGATTGACATGCCTTTAAATGGGCTTGTGTCGGTGCAAGAAAGTTGTCCCAAGATGATCTAAATATAACTTTAATTTTACATTACATACCATTAAATGGGCTTGTGTCAAATGCAAGAAAGTTGTCCCTAGATGTTTTGATCTAAATTTAACTCTTAATTTTACATCATAAAATTGTGGACACAAGATTTCACGTGTGCAACAATTGAGTCCAAAGCAAACACATGCACACTGCTTAACAAGGAGATTTGCTATGGTTCATTCCTTTTCCATGTAAATGGCTTTCCTTTCAACGATACATCAGCGCAGATTCTTATTGCCTTAGGTCAAGGTATCTATTGATCTGAATCCAGTCCTTGTTTAGTGTTTTGGTCTATTCGTATCTCATTGTTAGCCTCTTAAAATCATACATGGCACAATTTCCTTGGCACGTTCACTCCTTTGTTGCCAATGCCATTGCTCTGGTTCATCCTTATACATGCCACACTTGTTAGACCATGCCCATGCATATGTTTTGTCAGACACGAATTTTGCAACTCTTGTTGACAAATCTGAATTCTTGAATGGTGATGCTTTCACGTATTTGCTGTGTGTGATTGGTCTACTTGCAATAGCTGATGAACCTAATTCTTGTTTTATGTACAGTATTTGTTTACTTGGATGATCTGAATTTTCAGGGCCATAAAAGTTATGTTCCAAATATGATAAGTGGCGCATCTCAAGCTGACATTGGTGTTCTGGTAACTATAGGGCCCTGGGCATTTTATTTTCATTTTCTTTGGTCATTTGTCTCAGTGAATATATTCCCTTTTCTTTTCAGGTCATATCTGCTCGAAAAGGTGAATTTGAAACTGGATATGAAAGAGGAGGGCAAACTCGGGAACATGTACTGCTTGCAAAAACTCTAGGTGTTGCTAAGTTGATAGTTGTCATCAACAAGATGGATGAACCTACGGTACAGTGGTCTAAAGAAAGGTATGCCTGGGGGGGTGGGGCATACTTTGTATTATATTTTTTAATTAAAAGATTCGAATATTACAGCAGGTATAGCTGGAGCAAAACAATAAATTTTATTATTTTGTTTCAGGTATGATGAAATTGAAGGAAAAATGGTTCCTTTTCTCAAATCTTCGGGATACAATGTTAAGAGAGGTACTATTCTACTTTTGACATTACTCAAAAAATAATTGTCACTAAAACGCAGTTTGAAGCTGGATTATGTGCAATTGCTTTCTGTGGTGTTTCATGTTTAGTAAATTGTGTCTTCAACATCGTGTGTTCATCTGTCGATGGTTTTCTACATCTTTAAATAACTGGATGCATAGACTATGTCTAGCTGCTTTCTTGGCCATTCTAAGTTGACGGCTGTCTCCTGTTTCACGACGTGTGGCATCAGGATTCTCTTGAGTTATAAGAGGTGTTACATTGTGCTTGTGTATTCCTTGGTAGGGTACTGTGGCGATGTGTAGCTAACTAGATGCTATTTCTCACCATTTCATTGCTTTGTTGTCAGACGTACAGTTCTTGCCAATATCTGGTCTTTGTGGAGCCAATATGAAGACCAGGATGGATAAAAGCATATGTAGCTGGTGGGATGGTCCTTGCCTTTTTGAAGTTCTGGACCGTATCGAAGTTCCTTTGTGTGATCCCAGAGGTCCAGTAAGGTTTGAAGGCTATGCTCATGCTCCTTTAACTTTTATTAGTTTATACTCCATGTGCTGAAAAATATGTGATTCTTTGGACTGACATCATCTCCAATGTTTAAGTTTTGATTATCAATATATAGATGATATGTTAGCAAAGATATATTATATTGCATAACTACTCTTTACAAATCGAATGGTATTGCTTTGCATTGTCAATATTGTATGTATTACTGGTCGACAATGGAGATCAAGTTTCTTAAAATATCATTTTGTTTTGATATAGGTAGTATTGCACAGCTAATACAGATGGCTTTGCCGCTCTTTACAGATTATTTTTCATTTTGAATTCATTGTGTGAATCTCTGTGCCAAAAGGCCCAAAACAAATGTCTATTCAAATGAAAAACTGATACAGTTTCTTATATTATCCTCTTTATTTGGTTCTAGCCTTTGTATAGAAGGCTGATTTATTTGTTGTGTTGATCAGATGCCAGATGCAAGCTTTACAGTTCTCTTTGTTAACAATGTAGGATGCCAATAATTGATAAATATAAAGATATGGGCACTGTTGTAATGGGGAAATTGGAGTCTGGGACTATCAGAGAGGGTGATAGTTTGTTGGTTATGCCGAACAGGGTATGTTTATCTTATCTCAGTTAACTCTCTCTGTCTACCCCTTCTACTTGGGACTATGCGATTCAATTTGTGTGCAACATCTCTTGTTCGAGCAGTCCAACGTGAAAGTCATTGGTATAAACTTGGATGAGAAGAAAGTACGGCGTGCTGGACCTGGTGAGAATGTTCGTGTCAAACTGTCTGGAATTGAAGAGGATGATATTATGGCTGGTTTTGTACTTTCAAGCGTTGGTAAGTACATTATTCAAGAAAAGTTAATATATATTATAGGTTGTCGTGACCGTGAATCCAGCTTGTGGCCAGAATTGATATGAGGAAAACATAAACCTAGGGTTGCTCACAAAACAATGAGCAGCTCGAGAACAAACCTGCATGTGTTGGTGAGGTGTGATATGGTGGTGCATGGCATGCTAGGCCCACCAAGGGCATATAACAAAACTACAACCACATGGCAACCTATAGTATCTTTCTTAGATACAAGATTAGTTATGATAGGATTAGGTTGTATATCCGGTTAGTTAGGACATTGGATTTTTCTCTACTTATTGATATGGACAAAACATATTTCCAGTAGTGTTGTATCCGCTCCTAGGCGTGAGTTGGAACTACTAAGTAAGCCATTCCTATAAAAGGGGCAGCCAGACAGCATGTAGTCCATAACCATGAAGCAATGAGAATTATCAAGTAAATATTCTACCCTCTCCTACCTTGTCTCATCATATGTCTCACAGCAGGCCAATCCTTACTCCTTGGAGCCACGATGACCCTAGGTCTTTGTGCCCTTACCAAAAGTAGCATGTGACATATCTTATTCACTGGCCTCCTAGACATTTTAATTTACCTTCCTCTTTTTCTGTGTGATGAAACATCTACTGTGGGTCCAGTTCTAGTGCTATGGTGTGATAGCACAGCCGTCTTTGAAACAGATTCAGGCATTCATCCCAGGGTTGAGTGGGCTGATATAGCATGTGTTTGGCTTGACAATGTAAGGGAATGATTCAGTTGGTTGGCCCTCCCCTGCAAAAAAGAACCAAAAGTGGATTGAGCTTCAGTCTTATTACAATACCACCACTAAACTAGCATAAATTTTCTAACCAAATAAGCTACTACCTCTGTTCCAAAGTGCTCAACTTCGTCTAGATTTACATGTATCTACACGTCTAGATACATGCAAATCTAGACCAAGTTGAGACACTTATTTTCGAAGGGAGGTAGTATATGGCAACCAAAATGAGGTCATATTCTTTTAAATTGCTGTTCTCTGTATATCTGGTCTATCTATATTTTATGTTCTGATAATTTAGTTTTTTGTTGTGGTGCCTGTAGATTTTTGACAGATTTGTGTACTTGGGTTGGTGGATCATTTCCTAATTTGACATATATTCTCATTTGGATAATACACATGCAGCTAATCCCGTTGGTGCTTTCACTGAATTTAATGCTCAACTGCAGATTCTAGAGTTGCTCGATAATGTAAGTGTTGCTTGATACTTTCAGTTAAGTTGAAGGAGACTACTCTTTTACATTTATCATGTTTTCTTCTTGCATGTGTGCTTATATTGCATAATCTGTATTGTATGGATGGGCATCTTACTCTTGTTAGATTTCAATTTGCTGCTGAGAATGCATGGTTTATGCGTATGGGGATATAAAATGTGTATGTTTGAATACGGAAGCGATTTGCTTAAATGAAATTGGATTGACATTCTTTGGTCAGTGCTTAGTGTGTATGTTTGTAGGTTATCTTTCAGTGTGCGATTGAAATGCTACGTCTATAACATGTCATAGTTTTAGTTGAATGTTTTTCCAAATATTTTATTTTCTGTATGAGTGATAACCAATTTGCATAATTCCAAGTATAATTTTCACTGCTACACCATTATGAACAGTAAGTGTTCATCTTCCCAATGCTTTGCTATTTAATTGACATTCTATGTTTGCAATATTCTAGGCTATTTTCACTGCTGGCTACAAGGCAGTGTTACATATCCACTCTGTTGTTGAGGAGTGTGAGATTGTTGATCTCATAGAGGAGATTGAGACGAAGAAAATGAAAGAAACTGATCCAAAGAAAAAGAAGCCAAAGCGGAAACCTCTTTTTGTGAAGAATGGTGCAGCTGTAGTTTGTCGCATTCAGGTATTAATCCAGAACGTCATTAGTACAGCGTAACTTCTCATTTGCTTGTAGAACTAATTGTAACGTATCATGCATTTAGGTGAATAATTTGATATGCATCGAGAAGTTCTCTGATTCACCTCAGCTTGGAAGGTTTACTCTACGATCGGAAGGCAAGTATACAAGCTTGGGAACATATTTTCTTTACCCTTTAGAGTGAATGCAACAGTCGTTTTGTTTTCTTAGACGACCGCTATTGATTCATTTTTGTAGCATTTCCTTATCCTCGGCATTACTACATATCTTAATAGTAGTATATTAACTTTTTATTTACTAGTTCTTGTTCTCCAGGTCATATTTCATTGCATCCTTGAAGCTAGCCTTGTTTCATTATTTATTAATGTTGGATTTATTTTGTGCTCGTCGCTCGGTGAATGGAAGGCCCTTGGGTGAATAATTTGATATGCATGTTTGTACTCATGATAAGATATACAGGGAGTCAAACCAATTTTGAGCAACCTCCGTGACCAATGACCTCTGTTCTCTTAGACAGCGGACATTCAGTTTTTACATCTATTTAAAAAACTCACCACTTTAATTTATTTTCTGGACTCCTGTGTTACTTACCTACGTGCTTTTCTGCAGCACTTCTCTGGGTATATCTCTTTGCATGCTATAATTGAATTGTGTGCTGAAATATTAATAGTTTATTTTACCTGTGCTATTTCAGGAAAGACAATAGCTGTAGGGAAGGTTGTTGCTGTTCCTCCAGTGGGGCGCACAACGTTTTCTGCTTAAGCCAATTTTGACAGAATGACGGGTAGGCACTTGTGCTCATCTTGTTCTTACTAATCTCTGGCCAAGATTTATCGTCTTCTGGCGAGTTGTTCTGTAAACAACTGTCTTCTTTTCACTAGTTCTGCTGACAGGAGAATGAGGCGGCTAATATTTTTCAGAAGCAGTGAGATTGATTTGAATATGATTTTTCTGGCCCGGTTCCATCAGCCACTTAGGCGGCATAGTTATTAAGATTGGGTGCATAATATGTACTAGTTCTGGTCACTTGTTTGAGATGTTGTAAAATCAGTGTGGATATACATGTCTCGGTGGCCCATTTGATATCAATATTACAAAATATGTCTTGTGATCAGTCTTTGTTCTGCCCTGTTACCCAAGCTCTCATTTTTATGTATGACACTCTTACTTGTGTGGTATGTTTCTCTGATGGGTTCGCGTTGCGATGTTATTGTTTTGCCTTGTGAGATCCAAAGACTCTCAGTGACTTGTTCCTTTTTCTGCTCGTATCCTGGAGGTGGTATATTCCTAGATGTTCTCGACATGTCATTCTAAACGTACCTGAAAATAAAGTAGCCGGTCGGATACGCTTGAACATCGTGAGGCTCTGAAGCTGAGCATTTCTCAGGTACCGTCATTGTGCTGCAATCCTTTCTGTGTCCGTTCTTGTTTTGGATATCTGGATGCATATTTATATGGAAAACGCTTCCTATCACCCGGAGGATACGACCTTCGCGTCCTCCCTCTTGTGCGGGCGCCACGCGTCCCTTTTCTGCAGGAAACAGCAGGGGTGGGGCCAACCAGGTTCAGTCTTATCAGATTCCTCCGAATAGTTCTCCTCCACTCATTTTTCTTTCTTTTTCCTGCTATCCATCTCACCCTCGCGCAGCATCTACAAACAGCCATGGCCATAGTCCCTCAAAAAAAAAAACAGCCATGGCCATAGAGAGCTCAGGCTGCCGCTTGACCACCCTCCCAGCCATGCTGTTGCTGTCACCGTTGCCTCCCCTTTGCCCCTCTGCCGCTGCGCCCAAGCCTTCTCTCCATCCATCACAAAAGTTTCTTCATCTAGATGGGGTCGGTGGTGATGCAAAGGAATGGATGCAGAGCTACATGCTGTGGTTGCTGCTACTGCAAAGCAAGGGCGGCGGAGCTGCGAAGCCTAAGCGCTCGTGCTCCATGCGGTCGTCGTCGGAGCTGCAATGCCAGGGCCTCGATGCTTCAAAGGAATGGAGGCGGTGCTACATGTGCTGGTCACCGGTGCTGCAAAGCAAGGACGGGGGAGCTATAAAGCCTACGCGCTGGTTCTTCCCTTGCTTGTCACCGGAGGTGCAAAGCCATGGCGTCGATACCGCAAAGGAATGGAGGTAGAGCAGCATGTAGTGGTCGCAGGAGCTGCAAAGCGAAGGCGTCGTTGCTCCAAAGGGGCGGTGGAGCGGAGATACATGTGGGGCGTGGTGTTGCTGCCTGCGACGCCTGGCTTTTGTTACAAACGCTGGCCGGCTCTGCTACAAAACCTTGCCGACTCTGGTACAACCTCTCCGCAGCTCTGCTATAAAAACTTGTCGGCTCTGCTACAAGCAGTCGCCTTCCCCGCTACATGCAGCCGACGCGGTGGCGGCACGGTTCACGACAGAGTTTCGCTTGTTCCCATGGTGATTGATATGCGGAGAGAGGAAGCCTGTACTTGTTCGTTCTTTCTATGCGCGTGCGGAGTGAAGACAAACCAGGGTCAGGGGAAGGAAAAAGACGTCAGACTTGTATTTTTGCTACAACCGTTGTGTAAATTTGCATCATTCAAAGAAACTTTTTGCTACAAACACTTCCGTGGATTTACATCGTAGTAAGTTTTTTTGCTACAAATGTTCTGTGATTTTGTATCATATAAAGAATTTTTTTGCTATGACCATTCTGTGATTTTTGCATCATAAGATTCAACAGAGGACCTCGCTGGAATTTTTCTTGCTATGATGCTATGATAGTACAATTTTCTTGCTACATCCGCTTTGTGATTTTGCTATAATAGTAAAATGGTTTTGTTACGAGTTCTTGGCAAGAGTTTCCGGCGAGGTTGCCTACTAAGTTGGTTTTGCTACAACGGGGCAATTTTTTTGCTTCGCCTTCTCCGGCGTTAGTCGATTGGGAGCTGCCAACGACCACCGCTTGTGCTACAAGTGAGCGGTGGTGACGTGGGTATACCCTACAGGTACTCGAGTTTGGCATATATGGTCTAGGTATGGCAGAAGCCCACGGCGTTACCAGGGCCGAATACAAGATTCGGGTGACCCACCAAGACTCCGATTGCTTGCAGCACAAGGCGAAGCTTAAGATAGAAAGTTTAAAGGGACAAACCCTAACTTGTAACCGACTCGACCTGCTACCCGAGACCTAGCCTATCCATATAAAGGCTAGGAGGGGACGGCGAGGAGGACAATCGCAACCCTAGTTTCCACAACCATCGCTAGATTGCATCTGCGCACCCCTGTAACTTTCGACTCCCTCGATAATTCTAAGAGCAGACAAGCAGGAGAAGGGACCTCTACGAGGCCTGAACCTAGGTAAACCTTGCGTTCTTGTGTGCTTGTTTGCTAGCCGATTGATGCCTCCAGCGCTCCCTCCTTCTCCAAAACCCAAGTCCATAACAATGGGCATTGATGAGTTAAACCCTCGTCAGGTGGTGTTTCTATAAACGCCTGCCGTTGATGCTACGAGAGCCTATCGTCGGTGCTACATACGCCCATTGCCGATGCTACGAGCTAGAGCTGCCAACAACCGTCACCGATGCTACAAGGGAGCGACGGTGTTGCTACAAACGCCCGTCATCGATGCTATGCAAGCCTGTCATCGGTGCTACTACACCCATCTCCGATGCTACGAGTGTCCAGCGCCAGAGCTTCCATCGGCCGCCGCCGATGCTACAAGGGAGCGACGGTGTTTCTACAAACTCCCATCGTCGATGCTACGAGAGCCTGTCATCGGGGCTACATACACCCATCATCGATGCTACGAGTGTCTAGCACGGGAGCTGCCAACGACTGCCATCGTTGGTGCTACACGTGAGCGGTGGTGTTGCTACAAATGCCTGTCATCGATGCTACAATCCTATCGTTGTTGCTACATATGCCCATCGCCGATGCTACGAGCCAGAGCTGCCAAGAACCGGAGCAGCAGTGTTGCTACAAACGCTGTCGTCGAAGCTACGAGAGCCTTTCGTGGTGCTACATACACCCATCGCCGATGCAACGAGTGTCCAGCGCCCGAGCTTCCAATGTCCGTCGGTGCTACAAGGGAGCAGAGGTGTTGCTACAAAGGACCGTCGTCCATGCTACGAGAGCCTGTCGTCGGTGCTACATACACCCATCGCCGATGCTACGAGTGTCCAGCACGGGAGCGGCCAACAACCGCCGCCGCCGGTGCTACAAGTGAGCGGCGGTGTTGCTACAAACGTTTGTCTTCGATGCTACGAGCCTCTTGCCGGAGCTACATACACCCATCTGTTGGAGATATGCCCAAGAGGCAATAATAAAAGTGGTTATTATTATATCTTTGTGTTTATGATAAATGTTTACATCCCATGCTATAATTGTATTATAAGGAAACACTAATACATGTGAGTTTTGTAAACATAAAAGAGTCCCTAGTAAGCCTCTTGTGGAACTAGCTTGTTGATTAAATGATGATCATGGTTTCCTGATCATGGACATTGGATGTCATTAATAACAAGGTTATATCATTAGGAGAATGATGTGATGGACACACACCCATAGTAAGCGTAGCATAAGATCAAGTCATTAAGTTCGTATTGCTATAAGCTTTCAAATGCATAGTAACCTAATCCTTCGACCATGAGGTTATGTTAATCACCATCACCGGATGGGTACTTTGATGACATCAAACACCGCTTCGTAACTGGGTGGTTATAAAGGTGTCATTGGGTATTCTGAAAGTATGTGTTGAAGCGCATGGACCAAGATTGGGATTTGTCCATCCATATGACGGATAGATATGCTCTGGGCCCTCTCGGTGGAATGTCATCTAGTTAGCTTGCAAGCATGTGACTAGGTCACAAGGGATGACATAACATGGAACGAGTAAAGAGTACTTATCAGTAACGAGGTAGAACTAGGTATGGAGATACCGACGATCAAACCTCGGATAAGTAGAATATCGCGTGACAAAGGGAATTGTTTTCGTATGTTAATGGTTCTATCGATCACGAAGTCATCGTTGAGTATGTGGGAGCCGTTATGGATCTCCAGATCAAGCTGATGGTTATTGATCGAAGAGGTGTCTCCATCATGTCTGCATATTCACGAACCGTAGGGTGACACACTTAAGGTTCGAAGTTGTTTTAAGTAGATATGGAATATGCGTTGGAGACCGAATGTTGTTCGGAGTCTCGGATTGGATCCGGGATATCACGAGGAGATCCGGAATTGTCCGGAGAATAAGATTCATATATTGGGGATCATTTTCTAAGTTAGGAAATGTTCCGGAGTGTTTGTATGGAGATTCTAGAACGTTTCAGAATGTTCTGGAAGGTTCTAGAAGATTTCTTGGAGTTTGCTTGAAAACCAAGAAAGGATCAAGGAGTCTATGTGGGGCAAGACACGGATTCGTGGGAGAGGAGGATTCCTTCCCCCTCCCAATCCGCCGGCCAAGGAGGGAGGGGAGTCCTACTAGGACTCCCCCTCCCATGGCGCCTCCCTCCTTTAAATAGAGGGGAGGGGGGGCCACCCCCTAGACCTCTACCATAACAAACCCTAGCCGCCGCCTCTCTCCTCCTCCTTCATTCTGCTCTGGCTTAGGCGAAGCCCTGCAGAAATCTCTACTCCACCACCACCACCACACCGTCGTGCTGCTGGGATTCCGTGGAGAAGATCTACTACCTCTGTTGCTCGCTAGAACGGGGAGAAGAAGGTCTGCTTCGACTCCGCACGTGTGACCGACTGCGGAAGCGCTGCCGGAACGCGGCCCCGGAAGGATCATCCACACGATCTTGAGATCGGCAAGTGATCGACTACATCAACCCCGAGATCTAATCTCGTAACGCTTTCGGATCTACGAGGGTTAGTACAGATCTATCTTGTTGCACATGTCTAATAGATTAGATCTTGGCTTTTATCTAGATTAGATCTGGGTTTTGTTCGTTCTTGCGGTAGAAATTTTTTGTTTTCCGTGCTACGAACCCATCAGTGGTATCAGAGCCTTGTCTATGCGTAGATCTGTTGCACGAGTAGAACACAATGGTTTTGTGGGCGTTGGTGCTCGTGCCGTCTTTTGCTTTGTGTACTTTGCATCTTGCGGTATGGTGGGATGAAGCGGCTCGGGCTAACCTTACATGTCATCGCACATGAGACTTTCTCCACGCTTGACGTGTAACTTGCTTTGCACAAGTGGCTTTGCGGGTGTCTGTCTCTCCCATCATAGTATAGATCCAATCTACACTTTGCACTCGATAGCACTTGTATCAACGTTGTGGTTCAGTTTCGAAGGTAAGATCCGTTCTTATTCGAAAGCCCCAAACCACGTAAAACATGCAAAGAAAATTAGAGGCGTCTAACTTGTTTTTGCAGGGGTTTTGTGATGTGATATGGCCATCATGTGATTGTGATTATATTTGATGTATGCAATGATCCTTGTTGTAATATGGCAACCGGAAGGAGCCTAATGGTTGTCTTTAATTCTGTTAAGACCTGCGTGTCTATTCATCTTGTAATAGCTTTATTCCAAGTAGTTGTAATAGTTGCTGGTGATGATGGACAACCATGAAGCGGCGCCACTGACCTTGACGCAATGCTGGTGATGATGGAGATCATGTCCGTGCTTTGGAGATGGAGATCAAAGGCATAAGAAGAAAGGGCCATATCATATCACACTAATTATGAATTGCCTGTGATGTTAATCCTTTATGCATCTTGTATTGCTTAGATCGCGACGGTAGCATTATAAGATGATCCCTCTCACTAAATTTCATGTAATAAAGTGTTCGTCCTTAGTTGGCACCGTTGCTAAGACTCGTCATCTCGAAGCATCTCGTGATGATCAGATGTGATAGATTCTACGTGTGCATACAATGGGTGCAAGCCAGATTTGCACATGCGGAAACTAAGGTTAATCTTGACGAGCCTAGCATGTACAGACATGGTCTCGGAACACGGAATACCGAAAGGTAGAGCATGAATCATATAAGTGATATGATGAACATGAAGATTGTTCGCCGATGAAACTACATCTTCTCTCGTGAAGATCGGACTTGGTGTAGTGGACTTGGTTCATGTAATCACTAAGACAATGTGAGGGATGTTGTTTTGAGTGGGAGTTCACCTAGTTAATTTAAGAATTAAAATTAAACTCAATTTATCATAAACTTAGTCTAAACTACTTGCAAATTTGTTATAGATTATGGCGAATCTCTCCATCAATTTCAATGCGTTCCTAGAGAAAGAAAAACCTAAGAACAATGGAAGCAACTTCACGGACTGGCTCCGTGGTCTGAAGATTGTCCTCAGGGCTGGTCAGATGACCTATGTGCTCGAAGCACCGCTAGGTGACCCACCTGCAGATGATGCCACCGATGACGTAAAGAATGTTTATGCCACTCGGAAAAATCATTACTTCACAGTTTAGTGTGCCATCCTGTACGGTTTAGAAACGGATCTCTAGAAGCGTTTTGAGCACCACGACCCGTTCGAGATCATTAAGGAGCTCAAGCTCATTTTTGAGACTCACGCGGCCATGGAGAGCTATGAGGCCTCCGAAAAGTTCTTTACCTGTAAGATGGAAGAGGGAAGCTCCGTTAACGAGCATGTGCTCACCATGTCTGGGCACGCAAATAAGCTCCAAGAGTTGGGGATAACGATTCCTAATGAGTTAGGTATTCACCGTGTCCTCCAATCACTGCCACCGAGTTATAAGAACTTTGTGATGAACTACAATATGCACTGCATGAACAAGACGTTGCCTGAACTCTCGTCCATGCTGAAAACTGCTGAAGTGGAGATCAAGAAGGAGCACGAAGTGTTGATGGTCAATAAGACCACCAATTTCAAGAAACAGGGCAAGCCTAAGAAAAAGGGCAACTTCAAGAAGGACGGCAAGAAAGCTGCCGCACCTGCTAAGAAGCCCAAGGCTGGTCCTAAGCCTGAAACTGAATGCTTCTACTGCAAGGGTGCTGGTCACTGGAAGCGTAACTGCCCCAAGTACCTGGCAGATCTGAAGAATGGCAACATCAAGAAGAAAGGTATATTCGATATACATGTTATTGATGTGTATCTTACTAGTAATCGTAGTAGTGCCTGGGTATTTGATACTGGTTCGGTTGCTCATATTTGTAACTCGAAACAGGAGCTGCGGAATAAACGAAGACTGGCAAGAGACGAGGTGACGATGCGCGTTGGAAATGGCTCCAAGGTTGATGTGATCGCCGTCGGCACGCTCCCTCTACATCTACCTTCGGGATTAGTTTTAAATTTAAATAATTTTTATTTGGTGCCTGCGTTAAGCATGAACATTATATCTGGATCTTGTTTATTGCGAGACGGTTACTCTTTTAAGTCTGAGAATAAAGGTTGTTCGATTTATATGAGTAATATCTTTTATGGTAATGCACCTGAGATGAATGGTTTATTCTTATTGAATCTCGATAGTAGTGATACACATGTTCACAACATAGATGCTAAACGAATAAAATTGAATGATAATTATACATACATGTGGCACTATCGTCTTGGTCACATTGGAGTGAAGCGTATGAAGAAACTCCATTCTGATGGACTTCTTGAATCACTTGATTTTGAATCACTTGAAAGATGCGAAGCATGTCTAATGGGAAAAATGACTAAGACTCCATTCTCTGGAATAATGGAGCGAGCTATAGACTTATTGGAAATAATACATACCGATGTGTGCGGTCCAATGAGTGTAGCGTCGCATGGTGGATATTGTTATGTTCTCACTTTCACGGATGACTTAAGTAGATATGGGTATGTCTACTTTATGAAACATAAATCCAAAACTTTCGAGAAGTTTAAGGAATTTCAAAGTGAAGTGGAAAATCATCGTAACAAGAAGATTAAGTTTCTGCGTTCTGATCGCGGAGGTGAATATCTGAGTTATGAGTTTGGCATGCATTTAAAGAAATGTGGAATACTTTCGCAGTTGACACCGCCGGGAACACCACAGCGTAATGGTGTGTCCGAACGTTGTAATCGAACTCTCTTAGATATGGTTCGGTCTATGATGTCTCTTACAGATTTACCACTATTGTTTTGGGGCTATGCATTAGAGATAGCCGCATTCACTTTAAATAGGGCACCATCTAAATCCGTTGAAACGACACCGTACGAATTGTGGTTTGGTAAGAAACCTAAGTTGTCGTTCCTTAAAGTTTGGGGTTGCGAAGCGTATGTAAAGAAGTTACAACCTGATAAGCTTGAACCCAAAGCGGAGAAATGTGTCTTCATAGGATACCCTAAAGAAACAATTGGGTATACCTTCTATCATAGATCCGAAGGCAAAGTTTTCATTGCCAAGAATGGATCCTTTCTTGAGAAGGAGTTTCTCTCGAAAGAAGTGACTGGAAGGAAAGTAGAACTCGACGAGGTTATTGAACCTTCTCTCGGAATTGAGAGTAGCGCAGCACGGGAAGATGTTTTTGTGCCGCCTACACCAACTGGAGAGGAAGCTAATGATGGTGATCATGAAACTTCGAACGAAGTTACTGCTGAACCTCGCAGGTCAACGAGGGTTCATACCACTCCTGATTGGTATGACTCTGCCTTGAATGTCATGTTGGTGGACAACACTGATGACCCTGCGACGTATGAAGAAGCTATGGTGAGCCTAGATTCCGACAAATGGCTAGAAGCCATGAAATCCGAAATGGGATCCATGTACGAAAACCAAGTGTGGACTTTGGTGGACTTACCGGATGTCTGTAAGGCTGTCGAGAACAAATGGATTTTCAAAAGAAAAATAGATGCTGATGGTAATGTTACCGTCTATAAAGCTCGACTTGTGGCGAAAGGGTTCTGACAAATTCAAGGAGTTGACTACGATGAGACTTTCTCACCAGGAGCGAAGCTAAAGTCTGTGAGGATTTTGTTAGCAATTGCTGCATATTTCGATTATGAGATTTGGCAGATGGATGTCAAAACGGCGTTCCTTAATGGTGACATTGAGGAAGAGTTGTATATGGTACAACCCAAGGGTTTTGTCGATCCTAAAGATGCTGACAAGGTATGCAAACTTCAGTGCTCCGTTTATGGACTGAAGCAAGCATCCCGGAGTTGGAATCAACGTTTTGATAAAGTAATCAAAAACTTTGGATTTATACAAACTTATGGAGAAGCTTGTATTTACAAGAAAGTGAGTGGGAGCTCTGTAGCATTCCTAGTACTATATGTAGATGACATATTGTTGATTGGGAATGATATAGAACTTCTTAATAGCGTCAAAACCTATTTGAATAATAGTTTTTTCAATGAAGGATCTTGGCGAAGCGGCATATATTCCAGGCATCAAGATTTATAGAGATAGATCAAGACGCCTAATAGCGCTTTCACAAAGTACATACTTAGACAAAGTTCTAAAGAAGTTTAGAATGGAAGAGAGCAAGAAAGGGTTCGTGCCCATGTTGTCAGGTAAGACCTTGAGTAAGACTCAAAGTCCGGCTACGGCAGAAGATAGAGAAAAGATGAATAATATTCCCTATGCCTCGGCCATAGGTTCTATCATGTATGCCATGCTGTGTACAAGACCGGATATAGCACATGCTGTTAGTTTGACTAGCAGATATCAAAGTGATCCTGGAATGGAACACTGGACAACAGTCAAGAATATCCTAAATTAGCTGAATAGGACTAAGGATATGCTTCTTTCTTATGGAGGTGATAAACAACTTGTTGTAAATGGTTACACTGATGCTAGTTGGAACACCGATCCAGATGACTCGAAGTCACAGTCTGGATACGTATTTATTTTGAATGGTGCTGTAGTGAGCTGGAGGAGTGCCAAGCAAAGCGTTGTGGCGAAATCTTCAACTGAATCGGAATACATAGCTGCTTCGGAGGCTGCACAAGAAGCCATATGGATGAAGGAGTTCATTACTGAACTTGGCGTGGTTCCTAGTGCGTTGGACCCGATGGCCATCTACTGTGACAACACAGGTGCCATAGCTAATGCACAGGAACCAAGGTCACATAGCAAGCTGAAGCACATCAAGCTACCTTTCCATGCTATTCGCGAGTATGTCCGAGATGGTGACATAAAGATTTGCAAAGTACACACTGATCTGAATGTGGCAGATCCGTTGACTAAACCTCTCCCTAGAGAAAAGCATGACCAACACCAGAACGCCATGGGTGTTAGGTATGTTACCATGTAATCTAGATTATTGACTCTAGTGCAAGTGGGAGACTGTTGGAGATATCCCCAAGAGGCAATAATAAAAGTGGTTATTATTATATCTTTGTGTTTATGATAAATGTTTACATCCCATGCTATAATTGTATTATAAGGAAACACTAATACATGTGTGTTTTGTAAACATAAAAGAGTCCCTAGTAAGCCTCTTGTGGAACTAGCTTGTTGATTAAATGATGATCATAGTTTCCTGATCATGGACATTGGATGTCATTAATAACAAGGTTATATCATTAGGAGAATGATGTGATGGACACACACCCATTGTAAGCGTAGCATAAGATCAAGTCATTAAGTTCGTATTGCTATAAGCTTTCAAATGCATAGTAACCTAATCCTTCGACCATGAGGTTATGTTAATCAACATCACCGGATGGATACTTTGATGACATCAAACACCGCTTCGTAACTGGGTGGTTATAAAGGTGTCATTGGGTATTCTAAAAGTATGTGTTGAAGCGCATGGACCAAGATTGGGATTTGTCCATCCATATGACGGATAGATATGCTCTGGGCCCTCTCGGTGGAATGTCATCTAGTTAGCTTGCAAGCATGTGACTAGGTCACGAGGGATGACATAACATGGAACGAGTAAAGAGTACTTATCAGTAACAAGGTAGAACTAGGTATGGAGATACCGACGATTAAACCTCGGATAAGTAGAATATCACGTGACAAAGGGAATTGTTTTCGTATGTTACTGGTTCTATCGATCACGAAGTCATCGTTGAGTATGTGGGAGCCGTTATGGATCTCCAGATCCCGCTGATGGTTATTGATAGGAGAGGTGTCTCCATCATGTCTGCATATTCACGAACCGTAGGGTGACACACTTAAGGTTCGAAGTTGTTTTAAGTAGATATGGAATATGCGTTGGACACCGAATGTTGTTGGAGTCTCGGATTGGATCCGGGATATCACGAGGAGATCCGGAATTGTCCGGAGAATAAGATTCATATATTGGGGATCATTTTCTAAGTTAGGAAATGTTCCGGAGTGTTTGTATGGAGATTCTAGAAGGTTTCAGAATGTTCTGGAAGGTTCTAGAAGATTTCTTGGAGTTTGCTTGAAAACCAAGAAAGGATCAAGGTGTCTTTGTGGGGCAAGACATGGATTCGTGGGGGAGGAGGATTCCTTCCCCCTCCCAATCCGCCAGCCAAGGAGGGAGGGGCCCCTCCCATGGCGCCTCCCTCCTTTAAATAGAGGGGAGGGGGCGCCACCCCCTAGACCTCTACCATAACAAACCCTAGCCGCCGCCTCTCTCCTCCTCCTTCGCTCTGCTCCGGCTTAGGCGAAGCCCTGCAGAAATCTCTACTCCACCACCACCACCACACCGTCGTGCTGCTGGGATTCCGTGGAGAAGATCTACTACCTCCGCTGCTCGCTGGAACGGGAGAGGAAGGTCTGCTTCGACTCCGCACGTGTGACCGACTGCGGAAGCACTGCCGGAACACGGCGCCGGAAGGATCGTCCACACGATCTTGAGATCGGCAAGTGATCGACTATATCAACCCCGAGATCTAATGTCGTAACGCTTTCGGCTCTACGAGGGTTAGTACAGATCTATCTCGTTGCACATGTCTAATAGATTAGATCTTGGCTTTTATCTAGATTAGATCTGGGTTTTGTTTGTTCTTGCGGTAGAAATTTTTTGTTTTCCATGCTACGAACCCATCATCATCGGCGATGCTACAAGTGTCCAGTGCCTGAGCTTCCAATTACCACCGCCGCATATCTGTTTTTGTATAAGGATTCTAGCGAGATCTTTGGTGAGGTCTACGGCGACCTTTTTTTTGCTACAACCATCACCTGATTTTGCTATATCAGCATATCTTTTGTGCTACGAGGATTCCGGCGAGGTCTCCAACAAAGTCGGTACCCATGTGTGCTACATACGGCGGCCGCAAGTTCCCTCAGATGACCCCGTGCGCTCTCCACGGCATCCACGCTTGCTCCCGAGTCCTGACGGGGACCGCATATGCTCCTGACGTCGATGACCGTGCATGCTACATACGACGACCGCGTGTGCTGCCGACGTTGGGGTGTGCTACACACGGAGAACGTGCGTGATCTCGACGGCGACCGGGCGTGCTACATATGGCCACCGTGCATGCTCTCGACAGCGAACGCGTGTGCTATATACAGAAGCCGCGCTCCTGACGGCAGCCGCGCGTGCTCCCTGCTCCCTACGACGGCCGCATGTGCTCCCTTCGGTAGCTGCAAGTGCTTCGAGGGTCCAGTGCCGACCGCGCTGCTGCATGCGCATCGACGGCATCGGACGCTACTCCATGCGCTTGTAGCATCTCCAGGGCTGCCATGTTTTCTGCATGCTATGGGATGTGCTGCTTGAGGGGGGCTGCTACGTTGAGTGCCGTGGAGGGGGCCTTCGTCGGCGTCCGTGGAACCGAGCGTCGAAGCGGAGGATTTCTCTTGTGTGGGATGCAGTGCTAGGAACCAATTCCGCATAGTTTGAATGGTTAAGATACGCCGATCGGACGACTCCGGAGGCGGAGGATCCCGGAGTCATATCCTCCAGAGGACGCCCCTATTTATATTGGGTGTGTTTGGTTGCCCATGCCCTTTAGTCGCACCAGGAGATCATGGCTCCACAGAAGCTGGGTGCGGCAATACAACCTCTCGTGCCTAAAGGTTAATTCGTTTAGTTCCTTGTATTTTTATTTCCTAGGGGGAAGCTAAGCCCTAGTTGCTTAGTTCCATGCATTCTTGGTTTTCAGCTAATTGGTACTTGTTTGGGTAGTTGCATTGTCCCTGATAACCTTACCTCCTGGCTAGTCAGGTGAGCTTACACAACATCACCAAGACAGAAAATAAAGTTTAGGTAATTGCAATTCAGACAACTACTAGCTTATATTAAGACTGAATCGACATAATCAGTCATGGCGTGTGTGTTACGGCACGAGTTCACGAACAACTGTCCGTGATGCAACACAAGTTCATCACGAACGGAGGGGTTATAACTGGATACCACCTCCCAAACTATACAGACCAAAGTTCAGGGGTCACCGCAACCAAAGTTCATCAACCTAGCTACTCAAAAATACACATGACGGTCATCATCATCAACACCGTTACCAGCACCTCCTCGGACAGCTCAGTCCGCTGCTCAGAGGTAGTGCTTGTTCAGGAAGGCCGTGAACCAGCTCATCCTACGCTCTGAGGTCATGGCAAGATACCTGGTCTCCTGTCGTCCACTGTGCTCCATCAGGTGGCCAAGAGCATGGTGTATTGTGGCCAGAGAGACGAGCGCAACGGGAATGTGAGGATCGTAGATCATCTCCATCTAAGCATAGTTCTCAATGGGCTTGTTGATCAATTTGGTGTCCTTCGGGTGAGCCTACATTAGAATCACAGTTAGTTCAAGACATGTAGTTCATATGTGAGCTTTACAACTACTGATGTAAGTGCAAATATATCGAACCTTGATGTGCACATAGTAATCATCATCGTCCATGATGATAGAAGAGGTCTCCTCAACCCAGCGCATGGTCTCAAGCCTCTTGATCCTTAGCACCTGAATCCATCTAACACTTGAGTGCCTCATGTGGTTGTACACCTGGTTCAAAGTGACTGTCCGGCCACAGAACTTGAAGACATCGTCAGAAATTAACCGCATGTCCGCCTCTCTGAATCCCCAAACAACTGACCCCCTTTCTCGATCAACTGGCAGATCCGATTCAGGACGAAGGTGGACAGAGATGCTGGCCATGACATGGCCAACTTCTTCCTGCACACCACATCAGGCATCGACACATAATGCAGAGGCCACACAGAGGTTGTGGATAGATCAGGGGACACAACTTTCTCCTATGGCACTAGAGATACATAGTGTGTTCAGTTCTAGGGGAAGAACTATGATTGTAACACTAATCCTACCTACAACACATGGCAATCCTCACGGTACAACATGAAAACTGAATGCCAAAATGCACCACGAAAGGTCAAGATCTACTAGAAGCAAGCACAAGAGAACATATGAACTGTGAGCTACAATGTGGTAACAAATCTAAGCTGCGAGAGCTAGGGTTAGGTGTCTCTTACCACGATCTCAATCTTGACCGACAAGGATGACATGTCGGAGATAGCCGAGGACGAAGGCTTGCCGGAGATGAGCTACACCCACCGGAGCAGGAGGCGCCGTTTACCTGTTCGTCGGTGAGGAAGAGGATTTGAAGGGAGAGCTTGAAATTGGAGGGAATGGTGGCGGGGATTTTGGAGGCAGAGGAGGGACGATGTAAATAGCTGGTGTGAATCGGCGGGCGGTAACTCAATTTCTTCTGCTGGATTTTTTGAGCTCCTGCTATCCCTCCCTTGCACGTGCGCGTGCATCTTATTCTCCTGCGAGCATGAGAAGAACTTGGCTCCATAGAAATACCCGATATGGGTGTTCCTCTAGGCCAGGCAGTGCAAAGATTCCTCCGCGCGTGCGGAACCAAATTCCCTTTTTTATTCGCGCCCCATGCAAGAAACGGGAAAACGAGCAACCAAACATGCCCATTATCTACAAATCTGCAAGGTTTCGCTCTGCAATATTTAGAATTTAGGCTCAAAACGATTGTCCAGCGCTCCCCAAAGGCAGTTGTAAGGGCATCTCTACTGGACCGTTCCATTCGATCATGCCCTGTACTTTTGGACCGGACCGTGAAAACCCGTCTTGGTGGCAAGATCCGATCCAAATGGACACGGATGTCCCTGCTGACCCATTCTCGGCCCAAATTTGAGCTAGGAATGCATCCCGATCAATTTCAAGTCAAAATTTGGGTGGGTATGTGTTCAGCCATATGTGTCGTGGACCGAGCGCGTGTCCGCCCACGTCCACCCTAGCCCGAGCCGGTCTCGCGCGTCCATGACCCATCGATTTGTCTGCGACACGGGCATCAATGCGGTGCATACTAGCGGCCGATAAACATCCATTAATGCGATCCGCAGACTATTGGCTGATCAGAGGTGCCACTTAAGCGACGGGATGCTTCCCTCACTCCCCACGTCGGCATTGGTTGCAATTGGTGGCAGACTGCTAGGAAGGTGGCAAAGGCTCTATTAAGAGAGGCCTCTCCGCTCGGGTTGCGCGTATTTCACCCGCCGCGTCTGCACCAAGAGCGAGTGTACTTGCCGGTGGATAAGTGCTAGCATCGGTGGAGGGATCGGGGTCACAACAAGCACGCGACGTCAGCCTCCTAGGCGGCTGGCACCTGAACAGGGTGCAGGCACCGATGCCGCCCATGCCACCGGGCCGGTGCTGAATGGCGAGATCTCCCGCCGACGCCGCCAACTGCCATCATATGTTCGCAACGACGCCGCCAACTGCCATCATAACTTGTCAAGCATATCCTCTTAGTTGTGTTACTTTAACCTTAATCACCTAAATATGCCTATGATAGGGACAATGAGAGCTGAAAGCTAGTAAGTATCATAATTTTTTGGAGCTCTTTATGAGACTTGCAATCCCTGCTTCCCTCTTTGAAGGGCCTTTCTTTTACTTTGTAGTTGAGTCAGTAAACCTACTCCCTTCTATCTCAGCAAGTATTTTGAGTTGTTGTGTTTCATTCATTCATATGTTGATTTATTCAATCATGTTTCTTATGTTCCTTGTTTTGCACATTGCTCTTATCCTGATGTTTACTACTTTGAAAGCTATCATTGAAAAACCAGCTATTTGTGAACTCCAGCAAATTATCAAGTATTCTTCGACCA
Source organism: Avena sativa (assembly GCA_916181665.1). Classification (NCBI taxonomy): domain Eukaryota; kingdom Viridiplantae; phylum Streptophyta; class Magnoliopsida; order Poales; family Poaceae; genus Avena; species Avena sativa. The sequence goes on along the minus strand of OV702297.1, from coordinate 460,830,208 downwards.
AGAGCTAAGTTTGCCATTACCAATTATGATTCACTTTATGTATCTTTATTGTGTTTCCTTTACTTATTACAAGTTGAGTTATATAATAGTGAGTTGTCTTCTATTATGATCTATGTATTTGATGGATGTGATGCTTCTTGTCTGTATTCTTTTATCGACTCTTCACTCCATAAACCTGAGGCCATGTTTATTTAACTCAGTTTCGCTTGGGGACAAGCGAAGTCTAAGCTTGGGGGGAGTTGATACGTCCATTTTGGATCACTATTCTATGTCTTAATTCACTATTATTCATTGATATATTTCATATTGAGAGGTGATACTTATGTTATTTCATCTGTTTTTGCATGGTTGATGACTTTTGGAGCATGGACCGCTGCAGTCAGGATTCTGATGGAAAATGTGCTGTTTGGAGGCAAAATTCGCGAAGATCAGAAAATCCGGGAAAATATACGGAAAATCCTATTTTTCCAGAAGACTAAGGAAGCCAGAAGACGGAGTGGAGATGGGCCACAGGGGGCCCACACCACCCCATGGCGCGGGCAGCCCTAAGCCGCACCAGGAGGTGGTGTAGCCACCCTGGCCCACTCCAGCCTCTCTCCTCTAGCGTATATCATCCTCCCGAAACCCTAAGACTCGGGGAGCGACCACAGAAAGATTCCACCGCCTCTGCGGGGCGGAAAACACCGAGAGAGAAAGATCTCTCCGGCAGACAGATTTCTGCCGGGGGAATTCCTTCCTGGAGAGGGGAGATCGTCGCCATCAACACGACCATCAAGCTGGACTTCATCGGGATCATCATCATCATCACACCATCATCACCATCAGCACCCTCATCACCATCTCCATATTGCTGTAACAATTGAGTTGGATCTTGCATTAGTTCATAGGGGAAACTTTCCTGGTGTTGATTACTCCTTGTAGTTGATGCTATTGAGTGAACCATTGAATTATTGTTTATGTTCAGATTGTTATACATCATTATTCCATCTCTGATCATGATCCATATGATGTCTTGTGAGTAGTTCGTTTTGTTCTTGAGGACATGGGAGAAGTCTTGTTGTTAGTAGTGGAGTTGCGTTGAGAAAGATTCAATAGATTGTTATTTAAGTTGTGGTGTACTTCTTCTAGTGGTGTCATGTGAACGTCGACTACATGACACTTCACCTATATGGGCCTAGGGGAATGCATTGTGTGTTTGGATACTAATCGTAGGGGTTACCGGAGTGACAAAAACCTGAACCCCGTTAGGAAACCATTGCACAAGGGACGTAAGGGTCTTAGAGTTTAAAGCTGTGGTTAGGTTTCTACCTTAATTACTTTCTTGTACTTATGGATGTTTGCAAGGGGTATAATCACAAGTATGTATTAGTCTTGGATGGGGCGGTACATTAGCACAGGTTCACCCACACAACACTTAGCAAGCTAAAGAAAATTAATCAACTACATGAAGCGAAAGCACTTGATAGTCTTCCCATGTGTCCTCGAGAATGTTTGGTCATCTTAAGTAATATAACCGGCTTGTCCTTTGCTGCATAAAGGATTGGGCCACTTGCTGCATTTATTCCTACTGTTTTTTATTTACTCGTACTTTGTTTACTTGCTTTATCGAAAACCCCTAAAAATCCGTTTGCTAAGTATTTGCAGAGAATTCCTGATCCATACCACTAGCCAGCACCTTCTGCTCCTCGTTGGGTTCGACACTCTTACTTATCGAAAATACTGCGATACACCCCCTATACTTGTGGGTCATCAAGACTATTTTCTAGCGCCGTTGCCGGGGAGTGAAGCACTATTGGAGAGTGGAACTGGTAAAGGAAACTTCTACTGTGAGTATTGTTTACTTCTGTTAGTTGCTTTATTTTCGTTATGGATAATTCACTAAGTTTCTTATTTGGTAATGCTACTACCACTGCTAAGGTAGTAGATAAGCCACCACCTGCTGAGAATGATGTTTTCAAAATACCCACAAGAATTATTGATTGTGTTATGGATAACTACTATGTTGGGGATGGAACTGTCCATCCCGGTGATCATTTACTCTTTATACATGAATTATGCGGGTTGTTCAAGTGTGCAGGTATTACTACAGATCAAGTTAAGAAGAAGTTATTCTCATTATCACTAAAAGGAAGAGCTGAGGAATGGTATAAGCTGCTGAAGAATGGTCAAGCTCTGGAATGGGAGGAAATAGTGCCTCTCTTTTATTCAAAGTTTTATCCTCCTAGTGAGATTCATAAAGATCGGAATCAAATATACAACTTTTGGCCTCTTGATGGAGAGAGTACAACTCAAGCTTGGTTGAGATTGAAGTTACTAATGCTCAAATGTCCCATTCATGAGATCCCCAACAATATTATTATCAATAACTTTTATGCAAGGCTCCCTCTACATGATAAAGATTTATTGGATGCTTCTTGTGCTGGACCATTCACTCGTATGGAAGATGAAGCTAAATGGGACCTTTTAGACCGTATTCAAGATAATGCTAAATCTTGGAAAAATGACAAAGGTAGAAAGCCAGGTATAAATTATGATTATGAATGTATTGAATCTTTTATTGGAAGTGATGACTTTCAAAATATTAAAAATGCTTATGGTCTAGACTCTCAAGCTATTGCTTCTTATTTTAAGGCTTTTGCTTCCTACATTGAAGTGCCTAAAAAGAAGTGGAATAAGTATCATGAACCTTATAAAGATATTGCTAAGAGTGTTCCTGCAAGAAATACTGAAGTTTATACTACTAATCATGTTTTACCTAAACCTTATATTGAGAAAATGCCTTTTCCAGTTAAGGTAAATGAACATTCTATGATGGCTAGTATGGTAGATGAAAGTATGAATAAAGCCGTTGAACCTGATAAACAAATGGTTGATGAACCTATAATAGCAAATGTGAAAGACTTGGTTACTAAATATGAAAAAGAGGGACACCCTATCCTTTGTAAGGATACCTCTAATATTGTTTCACATAGTAGTGTCATGAGAGCTAGTATTCCTGTGTTTTCTGTTAGAATAAGTGATCATTGCTATGATGGTCCTTGTGATAGCTATATTGTTAAGTTTATGCATGATAGTGAAAGTTACTTTGAGAGAGGTAAAAGTGTTCTTATGCATCTCAATAATATCAAGTTTCCTCGTTTTATGCTGAAAGTTTTCATGTTGCACTTCTTTTGCCTTCTTATGCAAGTTGCCTCTGGTTTCAATAACTTGTTTGTTTACAAAATCCCCTTGCATAGGAAGTGGGTTAGACTTAAATGTGTGTGTGTTTTTGCTTCTTAATTCTCTCTTTCACTTCAATTCATAGCCCTATGAGAGCTTCTTCAAAATTATCATGCCCATCTTAATGGCTATAAAGAAAGAGCTTTATGGGAGACAACCCAATTTGTTTTTGCTTTCAGTTTGTTTTTGTTTCTTTGAGTCTTGGAAGTTATTACTTTGGTAATAACCGCTCCTTATCCGTTTTGTTTGGTTTTTGTGTCAAGATCAACCTCTAATGAGAGAGAAGTAAGATTTGGGGAAGTTGCTGTCCCGAAACAGATTTTTGTGCTTCACCGTAAAAATTTGTGACAGATCTCTGTATGTCAGATTGAGCTGTAATTGTTTGTGCTTCTGCCCCAGGTTGTTATTTAACTTGCGTTAGTTTTTCACTTTTTGATTTGAGCAACAGAAGATTTTCGAAAAAATTGATCTTTACCTGCTGGTCTGTTTTGATAGATTTTGCCACTCTTACATCTGCTTCTTTATTCGATTTCCTTTTTGAATTCTTTTTGGGTTTTCGGAAGGAGTTGTTTCAGTAGCTTTTGTTTTGATGGTTTTCAGTTGAAGTTGGACTCAAAAGGTTTTATCACTTCATATGTACTAGTGTTGCTAATGAGAATTATGTGAAGTTTTGTGTGAAAGAAATTTCTAGGAAGTGGAGACAATGGTGTAATAAGGAAGAGAAGGGTTTCATGACTCAAGTAATAAGTGTATGAAGATGAAGATATCAATGATATTCAAGAGATGACTCCGGAAGAATCTACTAAGATACCAAATTCAGAGACCTGCAGAGTCTGTTTTCAAATAGGTAACAGTTCTGGTAAGAAAAGTTCCGTGGAAATACAATCCAACTATATTTTTGCAGTTTTCAGTCAATAAGGAAAGCTACGAAGCGAAAAAGGGATGGAAATGGAGCCAAGGTGGCTCACACCACCCTGTGGCGCGGCCCCACCCCTGGCCGCGCCACCAGGTGGTGAGTCCACCCCGGACTCCGCCTCCGACTCGTTTTCTCCCAGTACCATCCTTTTGATATGAAACTTCATAATATATAACCCCCCCGGATCTCCCGAGGTTCGTATATCGTGTTTTCGTCGTGTTTTTGTTTTGATCTATTTCTGCCAGGATATACTCTTTGAAAGTTTAGAAGCACAATGGTGTCCGCCAAGGATAAAGGGAAGGAGCCCATGGAGGAAGACCTCCAAGACCCCGGGAAGGAGAAGGAGATCAAGAGTGAAGGTGAATAGGAGCAAGGCCAATATCCGCACACCGGCACTACCATTGCAAGCATTGGACTGGTGACGAAACCCGCCAGGGTTAGAAGGACTGCACGGATGCAGACTGGGGGGGAAAGTTCCCTGTCATAGTTTGGCTCCAAGGTCACTTCCTCCACACACCAAGAATCCTTTCCATACCTTCATCCATAACCATGCAGGAAAAGAAGACTCCAAGAGGGAAGAACGAAAAAATAATCACAAGAGCTGGGATCCACAAACTGAAATGATCACGATCCGTATTGAGCACAACTCGGAGTTGATTCGTACTCTCACTTTCGAGATTGAGGACTTGAGGAAACTGATCAGAGAGATCATCGAGAGGATACCACCACCACCTAAGGAGTAATTCGTCATTAGGTTTGGCATCCCCTTGGTTTGTTCCAAGCTTGGGGGAGTGCCGCGGTATCACATCACTATCTTCTATCTTTTTACCTTTTTTAAGTAGAGTCATATCATGAATATAGGAGTTATTATGTAGGATGGTTTGCATTATGGAAGTGTCCCCTCTCTCGTTAGATATGTATCCCTTGGTGTGAGTTGCCGTTATGGAATATTAATGAGAAGTTCTATCATTCAGCATAGCTTATATTAGTTTTGAATTCGTGGTTATATGATTGATCTTGTTGTTAGTATTGGTAGCACTCTGGGATCATTGAGTTAATTTAGTTGGTTTTGGCAAACCTGGCTCGGTCAGTAGCAACACTTTTTTTTGAGAGTTGAAAGAAAAGATAAAGGTACTCTAAAGAAAAATTATTTCATCATCTTTCTTTCTTGATTTGCTAATAAGTCTAGTATTCTCTAGTTAAGATATTTTGTGCTTCCGAGGAAGATTGCATGTTTGTCTTTATCACTTGTATGTTTGTTTGTTTCCTTCAACTCTTATACTTGCTACCCAGCCTTGCTAGCCAAAAACCTGTACTGAGAGGGTATTCTTCTCGTGCATCCACCTCCTTTAAACCAAAACCTTTGCCATTTGTGTCCACCATACCTACCTATTAGCATTATTGCTATTCCAAGTAAATTCTTGTTTTATCTACCTCCCAAATTAAACTTGTTATGTGAAAATTAATGATTAAATCTCTCACGAACTTGATGGCACACTTTAATTTCTTGCATTTAATAAACTTGAACCATTGGGTCCTTCTTTGTTGCGTATATGCTTGCGCTTTATGAGTTGAAGTTAGCCGAACCATGTATCATGGGGACCGCTTTCAACACTTCATTTGGTACTTTGTACCTAGTTGATATCATGTTCGTTTGCTTATGGATCTTGGCGGTGTGAAATAAAAGTGGAACTTGTAATATCATGGAGTTTATATGTGTGTTAGAGAAACGCCCGGGCCGCTAGCCTAAGCCATGCCTAATCATGGTGGAAACTTGCAGCATAACTATAGTGAGCATTCTATGAAGCATCCTCAATAAAAACCTATGCAAATAGCAAATAAAAAGATCACTGAGATGCTCACTGTCTGCTTGCCTTGTCATTTTGATTATGGGATAGCTCCTGTGTCATGTGCAAGGGGTACCCCGTTGGCGGTTCTCAATGATACGCATGTATTTACAATGACAAGAGCTTGCTCGTGACTGAAGTTGGGTAGCATGAGGATCGGTACTCATAAGTAAGGGGCATGAGATTTCAACTTATAACTTGTAAAGCATATCCTCTTAGTTGTGTCACTTTAACCTTAATCACCTAAAGATGCCTATGATAGGGGCAATGAGAGCTGAAAGCTAGTAAGTATCATAATTTTTGGGAGCTTTTTATGAGACTTGCAATCCCTGCTTCCCTCTTTGAAGGGCCTTTCTTTTACTTTGTAGTTGAGTCAGTAAACCTACTCCCTTCTATCTCAGCAAGTATTTTGAGTTGTTGTGTTTCATTCATTCGTATGTTGATTTATTCAATCATGTTTCTTATGTTCCTTGTTTTGCACATTGCTCTTATCCTGATGTTTACTACTTTGAAAGCTATCATTGAAAAACCAGCTATTTGTGAACTCCAGCAAATTATCAACTATTCTTCGACCAAGAGCTAAGTTTGCCATTACCAATTATGATTCACTTTATGTATCTTTATTGTGTTTCCTTTACTTATTACAAGTTGAGTTATATAATAGTGAGTTGTCTTCTATTATGATCTATGTATTTGATGGATGTGATGCTTCTTGTCTGTATTCTTTTATCGACTATTCACTCCATAAACCTGAGGCCATGTTTATTTAACTCAGTTTCGTTTGGGGACAAGCGAAGTCTAAGCTTGGGGGGAGTTGATACGTCCATTTTGGATCACTATTCTATGTCTTAATTCACTATTATTCATTGATATATTTCATATTGAGAGGTGATACTTATGTTATTTCATCTGTTTTTGCATGGTTGATGACTTTTGGAGCATGGACCACTGTAGTCAGGATTCTGATGGAAAATGTGCTGTTTGGAGGCAAAATTCGCGAAGATCATAAAATCCGGGAAAATATACAGAAAATCCTATTTTTCCAGAAGACTAAGGAAGCCAGAAGACGGAGTGGAGATGGGCCACAGGGGGCCCACACCACCCGATGGCGCGGGCAGCCCTAGGCCGCGCCAGGAGGTGGTGTGGCCACCCTGGCCCACTCCAGCCTCTCTCCTCTGGCGTATATCATCCTCCTGAAACCCTAAGACTCGGGGAGCAACCACAGAAAGATTCCGCTGCTTCTGCGGGGCGGAAAACACCGAGAGAGAAAGATCTCTCCGGCAGACAGATTTCTGCTAGGGGAATTCCTTCCCGGAGAGGGGAGATCGTCACCATCAACACCACCATCAAGCTGGACTTCATCGGGATCATCATCATCATCATCATCATCACCATCATCACCATCAGCACCCTCATCACCATCTCCATATTGCTGTAACAATTGAGTTGGATCTTGCATTAGTTCATAGGGGAAACTTTCCCGGTGTTGATTACTCCTTGTAGTTGATGCTATTGAGTGAACCATTGAATTATTGTTTATGTTCAGATTGTTATACATCATTATTCCATCTCTGATCATGATCCATATGATGTCTTGTGAGTAGTTCGTTTTGTTCTTGAGGACATGGGAGAAGTCTTGTTGTTAGTAGTGGAGTTGCGTTGAGAAAGATTCAATAGATTGTTATTTAAGTTGTGGTGTACTTCTTCTAGTGGTGTCATGTGAACGTCGACTACATGACACTTCACCTATATGGGCCTAGAGGAATGCATTGCGTATTTGGCTACTAATCGTAGGGGTTGCCGGAGTGACAGAAACCTAAACCCCTGTTAGGAAACCATTGCACAAGGGACGTAAGGGTCTTAGAGTTTAAAGTTGTGGTTAGGTTTCTACCTTAATTACTTTCTTGTACTTACGGATGTTTGCAAGGGGTATAATCACAAGTATGTATTAGTCTTGGATGGGGCGGTACATTAGCATAGGTTCACCCACACAACACTTAGCAAGCTAAAGAAGATTAATCAACTATATGAAGCGAAAGCACTTGATAGTCTTCCCATGTGTCCTCGAGAACGTTTGGTCATCTTAAGTAATACAACCGGCTTGTCCTTTGATGCATAAAGGATTGGGCCAGTTGCTGCATTTATTCCTACTGTCTTTTATTTACTCGTACTTTGTTTACTTGCTTTATCGAAAACCCCTAAAAATCCGTTTGCTAAGTATTTGCAGAGAATTCCTGATTCATACCACTAGCCAGCACCTTCTGCTCCTCATTGGGTTCGACACTCTTACTTATTGAAAATACTGCGATACACCCCCTATACTTGTGGGTCATCAGCGGTGTTGCTACAAACGCCCGTCATCGATGCTATGCGAGTCTGTCGTCGGTGCTACTACACCCATCTCCGATGCTACGAGTGTCCAGCGCCAGAGCTTCCATCGGCCGCCGCCGATGCTACAAGGGAGCGACGGTGTTGCTACAAACTCCCGTCGTCGATGCTACGAGAGCCTGTCATTGGGGCTACATACACCCATCACCGATGCTACGAGTGTCCAGCACGGGAGCTGCCAACGACTGCTATCGTCGATGCTACACGTGAGCGGTGGTGTTGCTACAAACGCCTGTCATCGATGCTACAGTCCTATCATTGTTGCTACATATGCCCATCGCCGATGCTATGAGCCAGAGCTGCCAAGAACCGGAGCAACAGTGTTGCTATAAACGCTGTCGTCGAAGCTACGAGAGCCTGTTGTGGTGCTACATACACCCATCGCCGATGCTACGAGTGTCCAGCGCCCAAGCTTCCAATGACCGCCGGTGCTACAAGGGAGCAGTGGTGTTTCTACAAAGGACCGTCGTCGATGCTACGAGAGCCTGTCATCAGTGCTACATACACCCATCGCTGATGCTACGAGTGTCCAGCACGGGAGCGGCCAACAACCGCCGCCGCCGGTGCTACAAGTGAGCGGTGGTGTTGCTACAAACGTCTGTCTTCGATGCTACGAGCCTCTTGCCGGAGCTACATACACCCATCGCCGATGCTACAAGTGTCCAGTGCCTGAGCTTCCAATTACCACCGCCGCATATCTGTTTTGCTATAAGGATTCTAGCGAGATCTTCGGTGAGGTCTACGACGACCTTTTTTTGCTACAACCGTCGCCTGATTTTGCTATATCAGCATATCTTTTGTGCTACGAGGATTCCGGCGAGGTCTCCAACAAGTCGGTACCCGTGTGTGCTACATACGGCGTCTGCACATGCTCCCGATGGCGACCGCGCGTGCTACATACGGCGGCCGCAAGTTCCCTAAGACAACCGTGTGCGCTCTCCACAGCGTCCATGCCTGGTCCCGAGTCCTGACAGCGACCGCATATTCTCCCAACGACGGTGACCGTGCGTGCTACATATGATGACTGCGTGTGTTGCCGACATCGGGGTGTGCTACATACGAAGAACGTGCATGATCTCGACGGCAACCGGGCGTGCTACATATGGCCACCGTGCGTGCTCTCGACGGCGAATGCGTGTGCTATATACAGAAGCCGTGCTCCCGACGGCAGCCGCGCGTGCTCCCTGCTCCCTACGATGGCCGCATGTTCTCCCTTCGGTAGCTGCAAGTGCTTCGAGGGTCCAGTGCCGACCGCGCTGCTGCATGCGCATCGACGGCGTCGGACGCTGCTCCATGCGCTTGTAGCATCTCTAGGGCTGCCATGTTTTCTGCATGCTATGGGATGTGCTGCTTGAGGCGGGGCTGCTACGTTGAGTGCCGTGGAGGGGGCCTTCGTCGGTGTCCACGGAACCGAGCGTCGAAGCGGAGGATTTCTCTTGTGCGGGATGTAGTGCTAGGAACCAACTCCGCATAGTTTGAATGGTTAATATACGTCGATCGGACGAATCCGGAGGCGGAGGATCCCGGAGTCATATCCTCCAGAGGACGCCCGTATTTATATTGGGTGTGTTTGGTTGCCCATGCCCTTTAGTCGCACCTGGAGATCATGGCTCCATAGAAGCTGGGCACGGCAATACAACCTCTCGTGCCTAAAGGTTAATTCGTTTAGTTCCTTGTATTTTTGTTTCCTAGGGGTTTAGAAGCTAAGCCCTAGTTGCTTAGTTCCATGCATTCTTGGTTTTCAGCTAATTGGTACTTGTTTGGGTAGTTGCATTGTCCCTGATAGCCTTACCTCCTGGCTAGTCAGGTGAGCTTACACAACATCACCAAGGGAGAAAATAAAGTTTAGATAATTGCAATTCAGACAACTACTAGCTTATATTAAGACTGAATCGACATAATCAGTCATGGCGTGTGTGTTACGGTACGAGTTCACGAACAACTATCCGTGATGCAACACAAGTTCATCATGAACGGAGGGGTTATAACTGGATACCACCTCCCAAAATATACAGGCCAAAGTTTAGAGGTCACCGAAACCAAAGTTCATCAGCCTAGCTACTCCAAAATACACATGACGGTCATCATCATCAACACCTTTACTAGCACCTCCTCGGACAGCTTAGTCCACTGCTCAGAGGTAGTGCTTGTTCAGGAAGGCCGTGAACCAGCTCATCCTATGCTCTGAGGTCATGGCAAGATACCTAGTCGCCTGTCGTCCACTGTGCTCCATCAGGTGGCTAAGAGCATGGTGTATTGCGGTCAGAGAGACGGACGCAACGGGAATGTGAGGATCATAGATCATCTCCATCTGAGCATAGTTCTCAATGGGCTTGTTGATCAACTTGGTGTCCTTCGGGTGAGCCTACATTAGAATCACAGTTAGTTCAAGACATGTAGTTCATATGTGAGCTTTACAACTACTGATGCAAGTGCAAATATATCGAACCTTGATATGCACATAGTAATCATCATCGTCCATGATGATAGAAGAGGTCTCCTCAACCCAGCGCATGGTCTCAAGCCTCTTGATCCTTAGAACCTGAATCCATCTAACACTTGAGTGCCTCATGTGGTTGTACACCTGGTTCAAAGTGACTGTCCGGCCATAGAACTTGAAGACATCGTCAGCAATTAACCGCATGTCCGCCTCTCTGAATCCCCAAACAACTGACCCCCCTTTCTCGATCAACTGGCAGATCCGATTCAGGACGAAGGTGGACAGAGATGCTGGCCATGACATGGCCAACTTCTTCCTGCATACCGCATCAGGCATCGACACATAACGCAGAGGCCACACAGAGGTTGTGGATAGATCAGGGGACACAACTTTCTCCTATGGCACTAGAGATACATAGTGTGTTCAGTTCTAGGGGAAGAACTATGATTGTAACACTAATCCTACCTACAACACATGGCAATCCTCACGGTACAACATGAAAACTGACTGCCAAAATGCACCACGAAAGGTCAAGATCTACTAGAAGCAAGCACAAGAGAACATATGAACTGTGAGCTACAATGTGGTAACAGATCTAAGCTGCGAGAGCTAGGGTTAGGTGTCTCTTACCACGATCTCAATCTTGACATCCATTAATGCGACCCGCAGACTATTGGCTGATCAGAGGTGCCACTTAAGCGACGGGATGCTTCCCTCACTCCCCACGTTGGCATTGGTTGCAATTGGTGGCGGACTGCTAGGAAGGTGGCAAAGGCTCTATTAAGAGAGGCCTCTCCGCTCGGGTTGCGCGTATTTCACCCGCCACGTCTGCACCAAGAGCGAGTGTACTTGCCGGTGGATGAGTGCTGGCATCGGTGGAGGGATCGGGGTCACAACAAGCACACGACATCAGCCTCCTAGGCGGCTGGGACCTGAACAGGGTGCATGCACCGATGCCGCCCATGCCACCGGGCCGGTGCTGAATGGCGAGATCGCCCGCCAACACCGCCAACTGCCATCATATCTTCACAACGACCCCGCTTGTTGTCGCGACGACTTTTGGATTATGTTCCTCGATTGCGAGCATGAGGTGCGGCGGCGGCGGTCGTCTTTCATGGGGGACTTCCCCATGGACAGCGACCGCCAGTTGTTGGACTTGGAGACGGCGACTACAACTCGAATTGGAAGCAGTTGCCGCTGGAGGTCAAGCAGGAGGAGGAGGAGGCAACTCTACCGCAGCCACCTGACATGGACCCGGACGACGCGCTCCATATCGCCCGGCATCTGATCAACACGACAAATAAATCAGCCTTCTATACAAAGATTAGAACCAAATGAAAAGGACAATATAAGAAACTGTATCGGTTTTTCATTTGAATAGACATTTGTTTTGGGCCTTTTGGCACATAGATTCACACAATGAATTCAAAATGAAAAAAATATCTATAAAGAGCAGCAAATCCATCTGTATTAGCTATGCAATAGTACCTATATCAAAATAAAATGATATTTTAAGAAACTTGATCTCCATTGTCGACCAGTAATACATACAATATTGACAATGCAAAGCAATATCATTCAATCTGCAAAGAGTAGTTATGCAATATAATATATCTTTTCTAACATATCATCTATTTATTGATAATCAAAACTTAAATAGTGGAAAACAATGTCAGTCCAAAGAATCACATAATATATTTTTCAGCACATGGAGTATAAACTAATAAAAGTTAAAGGAGCATGAGCATAGCCTTCAAACCTTACCGGACCTCTAGGATCACGCTCTGGGGAGGGATGGAAACAACGCTATACAAGTTGATGGCGGCACGGTAGTGACAATAGGCCCAACAATAACAACTCGCTCTGCCACCACCATCGTCATCATCACAGTATCAGCCAAAGAGGATAGGTCCACCGGCACGACCCAATCAGTCCGAACGCGTCCAAATCGGTCCGAGCGGGATGACCAATCTGGACCGACTCGCGTGGATCGATCCATCCATGCACCAAATTTGGGCCACGGTTGCGTCAGCCAGGACAGTGTTCTTGTCCTCCCGCGTCCTTCCCTAGTCTTCCCGAGCCCTCTCGCCAGTGACACAAGAGGCACTCTCCTTTCCCAAAACCTCATCCTCCATATCAGTAGGCACAACCGTTGCCGTCGCCCCGCAATATCGAGTAGCACCACAGGCCACACGCATTGCTGGAGTTGAGCGTGTCCACCCCGCCGCCCGACCGCCTCCTGTTTACTAGACGCGCGACAACTTCTAGGGTGTGTGATGACTATGAAAATAACACTAGTAGAAAACCCCCCCTTTGGTCCCGGTTCATAAAGGCCATTGGTCCCGGATTTTGAACCGGGAGCAATCACTCGGGACTAATGCTGGTCCTGGTTCTGGCACGAACCGGGACCAATGGGTCTCCACATGGCCCGCCATCGCGTGCGCTTGCCGTAGGACCTTTGGTCCCTGTTCGTGGCATTAACCGGGACCGAAGGTCTTTTCTATTTTTTTAATATACAAAAATGACCAAGTAATACTAATATTGAATAAATATAGAAATAAATATGTTTCATTATTATTTTTGAATTAATTCATTTAATATGGCATAATTCATATCTTTAAATCCATAAATCGAAATTCCACAAATAATATGTCCATTATTATCAGAAAAATGTGAGGAATCCAAATATGTCATTTTTTGAATTATTTTTTAAAAAATTAAAATCTGAATTTTGACTCTTTTGGAATTTCAAAAGTCTAAAAAAATTGCAAATAGCCTAAGGCAGTTGCCATCGGTATCGTAATTTTTTGCCGATCATTTTGATATATTATACGTTTTTTCGGACATCGTATGCACAAATGGCGGCCATCTGAAGTTTTTATAATGTTTTTTTGCAAAATAAGTCGAAATTCAAGTTTGTTAATTTTCATGACAAGTGTATCACTAAATACAACTACAGTTGAATGGATTTTATTTTTTGATTTTTTAATAATTTTCTGCAATATGTTTTTGAAACTAGAAGGCGATTCAGGAGGGGTGTGGATTTTCTCCTGCCGCGGCAGGATTTTGGGCCTTTTTCCTGCCGCGGCAGAGAAGGCGGCAGAGAATTTCCGAATTATTTTTTATCCCGGTTTATGTCCCGAACCAGGACTAAAAAGGGATCCTTTGGTTCCGGTTCACGACATAAATCGGGACCAATGCTCTGCTGACCATTGGTCCCGGTTAATGCCATGAACCGGGACCAATACCCCGAGATGAACCAGGGCCGATGTCCTGGCGGCATGAACCGGGACCGATGCCTGGCATTGGTCCCGATTTGTTATTTGAACCGGGACCAATAGCTTTGGGGGCTGGACCAAAGGCCCCTTTTCTACTAGTGTAGCCATCTTTCTTCGTGTTTAAACTTTGTTTTTTGTCAAGTAATTGACCAAGAATCTCTCTAGCCTTGCTACTAACGACTAATTATTATAAAGATGTGCAATCCATTGTTTTGAATTATGTTGTGCAGGAAATCATGCTTTTAAGACCAAATCAGGAGCTAATAATGAAGATTTTGAGGAAGTCTACATGGCCAAACAATCCTGGAGTAAACACCAGTCGATAGAGGCTTTAACGACCATTGGTACCGCTACAAGAAAAAAGTTGGATTTTACAACAGATGCTTTTTGTGGTTAAAAAGTCTTCTACGCTGGATAGCCTTCGTGGTAAAAGCCCCATCACAAATGAATCTACCACAATTTTTTTTCTGGCCATGGCGGATCACACCTTTCAGCCACGAAAACTTGTTCCATCGTAGATCTGTTCGGCAGCCACATTGATTGTTGAGGTCATGCAAACTACCACATGGCAAACACCGTTAATGCTCAGTTACCGCAGTTAACAGTCACATAAACCGTGGTAGAAGCCAGACCCAGCCAAGGCCTACTAATTCTTAAGTGGGCCAGCCCATTACGAGATCCCAATAAGAGAATGACTTGTTACTGTTTTGTTGTGCACTATGTGAAATGAGCCCATTAGGGTAGCCAGCCGTGGCCCGTGAACTTTCAGGCCTGACATAGTTTCGGCCTACAGTAGGCCCATCTTGGTCTAATACTATGCGACCCATTACCTTCCTGGGCCAAGTTGGTACATTACTGTTAAGGCCTACGGTCGGCCCATCACTTTTCTCGTAGCCCATCGTGGGTCGTATTATGGCCTTTTACTATTATGGCATTTTACTATTCTGGTCTTTCACTGTTCGGACCTTCTACTATTCATTCCAATAAGCAGGCTGCTCAGTTTATGGCCTCGTATTTTCCGGCATGTTACTATTCTGGCCTGATAAACTTTCCGGCATGTTCCAGTTCTGGTCCGCTACTGTTCTGGCCTATTATTGTTCTTGCCTGCTAAAGTTCTGGCCTCTTACTGTTCTGGTCTGTTACTGTTCCGGCCTGTTACTGTTTTGGTGATTTAGTGTCCTACCCTTTTACTTCTCCAGCCTTTTACTGTTACGACCTTTACTATTCTAGCATTTCACTGTTTTGGCATTTTTACTGTTCCAACATTTTACTGTTCTAGCCTTTTACTGTTATGGCCTTTTATATGCAAAAGTCCACAGTATAATGGCGTTAGGGTAGGCCCGTCACTGTTGATTGGCGGCCCATCAAGGAATGGTACAATAGTTGATGGGCCTGCTACTGTTTAAGCTTATCTAACTTAGGTCCATAGCCATGACATAAAAGTGGATAAACAAATAACACAAGTTCTCTAGAATGCTAAATAAATTCTAGAACTATGAAAAAAACTTATAACTGAAAAATAGTAAATTATTGCAGTTCTCAAAAATTCTGTAGCTCGTAAAGCATCATCGGAGTACAACATAGCTGATAAACAATATAATCTCAGTTTTAAAATATTCCTTTTAGGGAGCTCGCATCGCCTCACATGTAACAACAAAATTACCACGAGACTTGTTGAGGATATTATGAAGTAAATTCTCTGTTAAAACTTGCATGTTTTTCAACTCATATAACTTCTTCCTTGCTATGGAGACTACTACATCTGTTCTGTTGGCTTCCTGTCCAACTACATCAAGTGCATCTTGGAGTGCAGCAACAAAAAAAATTCTGCTGGAATGTATGGAGCAGTCGAGATCGTGTACCTATGTGAGCAATATGCACTGTCACTGCTGCTCTGTCCAAAGAGATCTACACTTGAGGTAGTTGTTTTCTGTTCTGCCTTCATATTTTATATTTGCAACTTGAAACAAAAAGAAACATCTTATAACATCATTACCAAGGAAAACAAAAACCAAAGAATTTCAAATCAATCATTTTTCTAAAAGGAAGAAAGCAATTAGTAACAGCAGGGCCTCATACATCTCTTTCTTCTGAAATAACTAGAACAGTAGACTTTATAGAGGGATGAGATCGTGTGCAACTATCACTTCTACCCTGTGAAATGAATGCTCTACTTGATGAAGGCTAAAACTATGATAAAAGAAGTTACAACATCATACAAAGGAACAAAACTACCATGTTCATTCTCAAATAATTTCAAAAGATTATTTGGTCTGCTATAGCAATGTAAGCACTCAATGCAAAGACCTCATGCAGACTGATCAAAGTAGAATGCGTGAATTATGAATGTAATAAATCCGGCAACTGAGAGCATAACTAGGCATGCAAAGGACAACAAAAATCTAGCAAATACAGTAAAAAAGAAGTGCATGCCCTGCCTAAAGCTCCTTAAGCTGATATAGAAGCATTTAACAAAAAATAAAATAAGCATTTTAACAGTGTGGCTGATATTAAGTAGCATACTCAATGTCAGTTAGATCAGAAACTTAGGTAGGTGGTACTGTTGTAATCATCGACAAACTATTATAGTGCCTCAGCCAAATTAGAAATAGACGTGTGCCTCTAATAGACTAGCCAAATCATTTCAGAGAAATGGTGAAAAAATCTATCAAATAGTTAGATTGTTTAAATTTTTTGATTGTCTGCCCAAAGACAAAGTGTACTATCATGTGCCTCATATTAAAATAGCCATATGTGTGGTAGATACCACAGTGAGATTTGAAGTGCGCGATTGCTTATGATCCTTCTGTTTTTGTTATATTGGATTCTGTTGCATGTCTGGCCTTGTTATAATCATCCTAGTGCCTCCAACAAAAACAACAACTGAACTAGAGTAAATGGCATGACACCAGGGGACTTAAACCTTAAAAAAGGGGGGTGCTTACAATATCTCTATGTTGAGTCTCAGGGTTGCTGATCTGGTTACATGTATGTTCATCGATGATGTCCGTTGCATCAAGTAATTAGACTAGTGGTCTCCATACTACAGTGTTGGGCTTATGCATAATGGTGCAGCGAATAGTAAACACAAAAAGGTTCCAGTCTGACCGATATTAGAATGAAGTGATACAAAAGCAATAGATACTTACGAGATTATAGGGGACATTCATTCTATGATTTCTAGTGTAAACTGTACCTGTTCATTGCGTAACAACAACAAACTATTAGAAATCGTGGGGTAAGTAGAAGCAAATAAAACAGACATATTAGTGAAATCAGTATAATGAATATAAATGTGTACTGCACAGATAAGAGAACAACATCAAGCAGGAAATAACATTTAGTTGCATAGCCTACGCCAAGTGAGAGAGAAATTATAACCGCATCACATATGGACACTTAATAAAGCAGATAACGGAAACAAATGTGTTCACCGTTGGCTGACTCATATTTTACCATGACATACAAAATCATAGTTCAATGCCTTATGGTTAAACCTGACTACAAAGAATTTATTTAGGAAGATACGGGTAACAAGTATAGCACTTGTAAGTTACTACAAAAGTATCACCAATACAAAATACAGTTAACTACTACATATTGATCTTACCAAAATCCAAGGAGATATGGTTACCTTGGTCGGCACGGTGTTTAGGCATCCTGCAAATCCTAGGTGGTGACGTCGAGATTGCCGAGGGTGCTGCGGTTACGGTGCTTGTGGGCAAAGGTGAAGCAGAACAGGGGTTCCTTCGAGCGTTGGATGACAGTGGCGAAGAAGTAGATTCCTGGCGGTGGGAATGTGTTCGGCGCACCAGGAGAGTGGGTCGGTGAAGAAGATTTGGTGCAGTGCATGGCGATGACGGTCAATCATATCTAAGGTGGTGAATGTATATCTAGGGTTTTCCATAGGGCTTACGCAGCTGGGGGTGAGGATTGTGTTTGTGGGGGGGTGTCGGTGGGAGGGGGCGGGGATATAGAGGTAGGAAATGCAATTGAAGACCCAATGAACCAACTTCACTAGGGGTCAAAGGGGAATTCCAAGATGTTTGAAACATTAGGGCGCGAAATATTTCGGGGATAGCGGGAGATTTTCCCGCTCGACTAAATTCAGATTTATGTATAGTCCAAGTAGTAGTAAACCGGTAAGCCGTACTCCCTAGAATCAAAGGACGATAGGTACATCGCTGATCATCCATGGCCCATACTGCCTCAGTTCATAAATTAAGGCCCCATTTGGCATCTAAGTATTGATCATCTATGGCCCAGATTGGCTCGGTTCAGATATTAAGGCCCCGTTTGGCATCAAAGTATTTTTATATTATTTAGATAACATTTTGGTGTTTGAATAAACTGAACTATTAAATACCTTTCACTGTTTGGTTCCAACAAATAATATGGTTTTAAACTGAAGTATTCTCCAAACTATGTTTTTTTTTTAAATTGAGAAAGAGGTCAGACCCCCTTTTTTAAGAAAATGAAAAAAGAGAAAACTGAAGTATTGATTTGGTAGGCACTAAAATACTATGGCATTGATATATTTCCGTATTATATCCATTCATGAAATGATGATGCGTATGAAGATGTTGTCACTAAGACAGTTAGTGGGCCCAAAAATTATGATTGAAGCCCCAACCAACTCGACTGAATTTGAATTTTTCCATAGTCCAAGTAATAATAGTAGATTGGTAGGCCGGTGGGGATGGGGAATCGGGTGTAATATTAAAGCGCCCCGAGTTTAAAAAATAAAGAGCCCTTTATCGATAAATTTTAAATCACTATGGTTGGTAGTGTTCAGACTTCTATTTTAAACAAAAATTTGGGAACCCACTATTTCGCTAACGTGAATAATGTAGCGCCTGAGCGACGACATCAAACCACCCATAAGGTAAGCATGATAGTGTTTTCATCGAAAAATATGAAAGTTTCTAGGCCCCACAAGTACTATGTTCTCATAACTCTTATTGTTCTTTCGTGCTAAGGATGACAATTTTACCCACGGGTACGGATACCCGCAGGTACCGTACTCACATGGGTAGGGTTTGGACAGAATTTTATACCCATGGGTAATACCCATACCCTAACCCATTAAGTTATGGGTATAGGCACATGTATAAGTCTGTACCAGTGGGTATACCCATACCCTACCATTTAAACTGACATAGTAAAACTTACCTGTAGAGTTTCAACCTATAGGGCTGAGTAACCTAGGGAAGAGTATGATATTGTGAATTCTAAACTTATATAATTTTCATGTACTTGTCTACCTACTATTGAGTAGAGATAGTTATTTTTTGTCAAATATGCTGTCGGTGAACGTAAAATTATGAATAACTTGTGTACTATTGGATCTACCCACCGGGTACCTATCCATCGGGTATAGGTACCCATCGGGTATGGGCATGGATAAAGTTTTATAATCGCGAGTATGTGTATGAGTAAAATTTTCTTCTCTGCTCATACTCTACCCATTGCCATCCTTACTTCACGCTCATTAATTAATGCAGGCATGTTTTCCTTCAGATTTTTCGAAAGTTGTTTGGAAATACACACATAGCATATTCTATGAAGTACAGTAGTACAACATACGTAGACCACAATTGATTAGTCGAGCTAATAACTATTGTTCTTATTTAAAAACAAAAAATTATTGGGTTTTAGAGCATGTCCAACAACTTTTTTGTATTTAATTGCTAAAATCTGACTATAGGAAGAGGAGTGTGAAGATTTACCAATGGAACACAATTTCTAATTTCCTAGCCTTTCTATAAGCATTTATTAGTATTTGCCCTTCCTAGCGAAAATCATGTCTACATGACAATGACATGTGGAGTCAACCACTCGGCCACCCAGTAAATAAACAATCCTTTATCGATAAATTTTGAATTACTATGGCTGGGAGTGTTCGACCTTATGTTTAAAAGAAAATTTTAGAAACCCACTATTCCGCTAATGTGAATAATCTAGTGCGCCTAAGCAACGACATCAAGGCCACCCATAAGGTAAGCAACGGCAATGTTTTCATTAAAAAACAAGAAAAAATATGGAGTTGCTAGGCCCCACAAGTAATCTGTCCTTGCAACTCTTATTATCCATTCACGCTCATTGATACATGCAGCCATGTTTTTCCTTGAGATTATCCAAAAGTTATTTGGTCATGCACATATAGCATCATCGCCAATGTTTTGAAATTATCTCTACTACTATATACGAGCAGTTTTGAATTGGATCCATATCACCAATCCTGACCGTTGGGCAGTTAGATCCAATGATTCAGAACAGCTGGATTCGTGTTGAATAGTACCTAGAGCATGAAAGGTTGTATTCTCAATATGTGTAGATAGTTATTATTAATAGACTTAATGTATGCATTTTTTCTCTAACAAGACTATTAGTTAATAACAACTTAATGTTTGTTAAATCACATTTTATACAGTATATACGAGTGTAGTAGGAAGTAGCATGTGAATTCTTGCAAATCTTACCACTATGTAATGTACGAGTAACTTTGAATAATGAAAATTGAATCAAGACTGGCAAATCTTAACAATGTTAACTCTTGGATCTTTTTTCCATTCTAGCACGTAGAAGATTCTATTGATATTTCTTAGCACAATGAACGCTATGCGCAAACCCCAAACATTCTAATGATATGTTATAATTTTATTATCTTAGCATACCCCACTATATAGTGTACGCATAACTTTGAACTTTAACTAGTGGATCTAGACTAGAAATCCCAACATTGCTAACCGACAGATTTTCCTTCCACTCTAACATTTAGAAGATTCTATTGATATAGTATTTAGCACAATGAACGCTATGCATAAACCTCAAAACACACTTTCCATCATTATAGAATCTTGTATATCATTTCTCTAGAGCATGTCGGGTATTAGGTAGCTAATAGGTTGATTTCTAAATGATACAACTTACAAGAACCAAATATACACCCGATACTTTATGGATGTGGCTCAAAATTATAATTATTTTTTGAGCTTTACCTATTATCATTTTATATAAAAATGATAT
This sequence comes from Avena sativa, assembly GCA_916181665.1. Classification (NCBI taxonomy): domain Eukaryota; kingdom Viridiplantae; phylum Streptophyta; class Magnoliopsida; order Poales; family Poaceae; genus Avena; species Avena sativa. The sequence goes on along the minus strand of OV702297.1, from coordinate 460,809,091 downwards.
GTTAATACTATATTATCTAATTAACTATGAAAAGTTTCCCATAAAAACTATGAAACATTCAATGACTGGTTATGTATTATGTGCAATGATTACGACAAATTCTGTATTTTGCACAGAAAAGGTCTATGGTTGTGATTATGTGCAAAAACCTCCCCAACATGTGGTGGTACCTGCAATATCCTCGATGCTGATGCTCTTGGGGTGAAAGAGTACCAACTGTTCGATCTTGTTTCAACGATGGAAGGGAACTTGCAGGATGCTCCTACGGCATGTGGAAACTCCTAGATGTCCCGAGCAAGCCTTTTTAAGTGTCCATGAACAATGACCACCTCTTCCATATAGGAACGACGCACACAACGAAGAACTCTCTCTGTCTCTCCCTGTCCCTTTAGGCCGGCCAAGCCACCACACACACAAAAACGCGGCATAGTTGCTCTGATCAGTGCACCTCCATTGACGAGTCCAACGCATGGGAGAATAGGGATATCAGTCCCTACCATGGTGATAGCGGGGAGTCCGTTGATGGGTCGTACTATTCTGACACAACGGAAGGTAATTTTTCTAACGAGGACCCTGCTTACCGTCATCTGATGGAGGGGACACCGACAGAGAGAAAAGAGGAGGAGGTGGAGGACGAGGAGGAGGGGAAGGAGGATGATTGGTATTTCCTCTATGAAGGATATGTCGTCTTCAAGAAGAGTTCACTCAATCCACCCTTCATCAGCAATAAGAAGAGGAAGCAGGAGGATGAGGGGTCGAGAGATTTATGGCCATTTCTCCAGGTACGAGACTTCGTCTCCAAGCAGAGTGCACTCGATCCCGCCTTCATCGACAATTAGAAGAGGAAGGATAAGTAGACAGGAGGCTTGAAGAATAAGAAGATGATGAGAGCTAGGGGAATTTGGCCCATTAGTGGAAAACCCTTTCAAATTAGATTTTAATATTATATTTAACATTAATTACATTAATTAATATGTAAATACATACTACAAAATCCGATCTAACCTGAGACACCTTTCGGTTCCCTTTCGATTTCCTCCGAACGACTTCAGAACTTTCTAGAACGATTCTGGTTCTCTCACGAAACTTTTTCGGTTTCTTTTTCTCTTTCATATGGTGATTCCAACTTACAGGTGATCTCTAGCTCATCGCACCCTTAAGTGTATTTCCCCATGGCTCGATAATGGCACAGACATGATCCCATCAATGATCAATAGCGGGACCGGGATGCCCATAATGACCCCTGTGCATTCCACTATGACAATGTCGTTGGAACCATAAAATGCCGAGTCCAATTCCCTTTGTTTCTATGATATGACTTGTCCGAGATCCAATCATTGGTATCGCATACCTTGTTCATTCTCGTTACCGACAAGTTCTGTTTTACTTGTTACCACGATATTACATTCCCGTGACCTAGTCACATGTTGCAACATTTATGGATGTAATCTCACAAAGCCGGTCGTATGTATCTTACCCGTCATGTGGGTGAACAAATGCCACTATTGAGTCATATGTCATCTACTATTCTTCTGGAATACCTAACGTACACCTTTATGATCACCGCTCACACGAGTGACGTTTGATGCAGTCAGAGCAGCCTCGGGAAACAGTGAGTAATATGATATCACGGTCTACGGAGAAGGAGACTACGTTTCTAACTATTGCAACAATGAACTCTGTGATTTGATTGTGTCACAATCTTTGGGTGATGTCCATCATATCATTCATATGATATGACTTCATTGGAAGTTTGCTTTTGTTTTCATAGCACCATGATCAGCAAACCTTAATCATCATCTGACCAATGAACTAGTTGAATAGAGGCTACTAGGGACTTGGTTTTTTTCATGCCACACATGTATCAATGTTTCCTCTTGATATATTTATAGCACAGTATGAAACTATAACGAATTAATTGAGATATGATAATAAAAACCCATTTATTATTTGCCTCTAGGGCATATCTCCTTCAGGACCCACAAGGGAGACCTTATACAGGTGTTGCATCGAGCAACGTTGCCAGTTCGAAAAACGGAGGCGCGAGCGAGAAAAAGTCTAACATGCACACATTTCTTCTAATGAGATGCTGACATGTGAGACCCAGCAACATGACCAAACGGCTGATTCATCGAGAAACGCTATCTAGTTCGAAACATGGTAGTGCTAGAGAAGAAGAAAATTCCATCATATACACACGATTCTTCTAATGTGAGGCTGACATAGGGGACCCACCAGCCTGAATAAATGACTGATGTAGCGAGCAACGCTATCAAGTTAACACGGAGGCGCGACCGAGGGCAAAAAATCTATGATACATACGTTTCTTCTAATGAGAGGATGACATGTGGGGGCCAGCTGCGTGATTAAACGGTAGATTCATCTAGCAGCGCTATCAAGAACAGGGTAGCGTGAGCAAAGGAAAAAAGTTCCATCATACACACGATTCTTCTAATGAGAGGATGACATGTGGGACCCAACAGCATGACTAAACGACATAGATCGAGCAACGTTATCAAGTTCAAATCAGGGAGGCACAAGCCAAGGAAAAATCCATCATGCACATGTTTCTTATAGTGCAAGGATGACACGTGGGACCCACCATCCTGATTAAATGGCAGATGCATCGAGCAACGCTATCAAGTTCGGAACAGGGAAGGAAAAAAATGTATCATACACACAATTCTTCGAATGAGAGGTAGACATGTGAGACCCAGTAACCTAACTAAATGGAAGAGGCATCGAACAACGTTATCGAGTTCAAATCAGAGAGGCACGACCGAAAAGTATGGTCCTCTAGAGACACTGACGTCCAGGACCCACATGCCTAAAAAGACTTCGGCGAGTCAACATCGCGAGAGGAACCAGAAATCTTGCTTCTGCCATGCGCCGACCGAGCTTCGTCCATATTGTTAGTGGTTTCATTGTAGTAGAGGGGCGCAAAACTGAAAAAAATAGTTTTCTACCGGCCATGGTCGAGCCGAGAATTTCTTCGCGGAATACGCGCCTTCTACGACGACCGTTGATCCAAGTTGTTGTGGAAGGAAACATTTCTTGTAGTGTACAGGCAAGGGCTGCTCGTACGATCCAGCTGTACCATGTGGCATTGGCTTTGTCTCATCAAACCCTATGACTTTCGTGAAGACACCTATATATTTTGAGGTCCCAGCATCCATGCAGAGGGCCGCCATTCTCAGATTGCATCACAACACCACCAAAGGAGATCCACCACCATAGTTCATCCTCTCCACCCTCCATACTCTCCATAGCCATAGACATTAGCTTGTACTTGGGATCTCCGTGTGATTCAGCAACCATTGTAAGCATATTTGATTTCAATCTAAGTATTTTGCAAATGTTTTTTATCCTTGATCTTATTGTTATGAGTGAGTAGTTGTCACAGGCTGCGGTTTGGGGTGAAACCTCGCAGCGATATGTGCATCTAATTCATGGGAGTACTGTGTATTGATTGAATATAGATTTGTATCTTTGTTTATATGTCTCTTGTCTCAATCTGGACTTGTAGGTACCCAAGATCCCAGAGATTGATAAATTCTTGAGGTGAGATACTTTGTGAGCGGTGATCTCGTAGGAAACCTAGTGAAAGAAAGGGAGTATGGTCTTTGTTTAGCGATCCATTTGGGAACAACAGCAACATCACTTCTTAAGGCTTTGATCTATGTTTTCACTTAATAATTGCTGTAAGCCTAGTGCTTCGTGGTTAGAATGGTTGAATCAAAAGACTACTACTATGCATGTGACTCGTAGGGGCTCTAGTATATCAGGATGTGTTGCCAACAAATTTTATCTTTGTTAAATCATTACACATGAATATGCGTATTACTATCTTTATCCCATGTGATGTGCAGCTGCAGGTGAATCTTCAACCCTGGCTATTGAAACAACCCACGATCCAAAGTAAACTAGGAAGGTCCAGTGAACAAAAGGTAAACGAAGAAACAAAAAAATTAGACGTGCCTTATTAATTTCCTTTTAGCATTGTTTCCTAAGGATTCAATTAAACCTAGGTCTACTAGGCAAAAAGCTGAATGGTTTTTGCAGCAGAAGAAACTACTATGTTGGAACTCCCTAACACATAGGATCCATCTAAGAAGTAATGCAGTAACGGAGGAAGACATCAGTAACGTACCCTTGAAGATCGAGAAAGCGTTACGCTCATGCAGGAGTGTGGATGATGTAGTCGTACCCGTCCGACCTCAAGGTCATGAAGCTCCTCACACATCACCTCTTGTCTTGATCCTTGCATGACGGTCATGTCACTACCAATGGTAGCTCCTCGAGTTAGCACACACATACGGTGCAAGACAACGACTCCCCGGCTCTGATCCCTGCCGAAGTTGTGGAATTAGAATTCCTGGCTTGGAATCCCTTGGACAACGGTGTGCCACAGCGATGTCGACTTTGCGTGTATAGTCCTACTCCGGGACCGTGCCACCGCCAAGGCAAATGAGAGAGGGGGATATTTCTCTAAGGAAAAGTGCCTTAGATAATATTTGTTGGTGTGTTTTAATCCCTCCTGTAGACACCCCTTTATATAGGTGGAGGGGTTTGTGCCTTTCTTGAAGGCTAAGCCATATGGGACTAAACATATAAAGAAGAAGGAGAAAAGGAGGGTTGCAGCCGGCTGGGAAATTGGGGTAGCTAGGTGGGCCACCCTAGCTTCATCCTGGCACTACAACAATAGCTAGCAGCAACAGTGGCCCGCGGTGCCGGCCAACCGGGTGGGCCTGCCATGCACCCAAGGCCCAGCATGCGCTTGCATGGCAGCCAATAGTAGAGGTAGCCTGGCCCAGGTGGGCCGACACCTGCTCGTGGCCCGCAAGCAGCGGCGGCCTGGCGAGGCGCCCAGGCGGAAAGGGAGCTCTGGCCGGGTGGGCCGGTTCACCTCCTGCGCAGCCCGTCAGCCGACAGTGGTGGCCTGTAACTCTGCGCCATTCACGCGACGACTATTATTCGCCGTGCACTTCGCGAGCTGATTGGCCTAGCAGCGTTTCTGCTGCCCTTTTTGTTGTTTTTGTTTCTTTTTCCTACGGCTTTTTGGGTGACTTTCTCCTGGGCCAATTCCCTCTAGGGTTTTGGCCTAGTTGAGGAACTCGTCCTCAAATATTAATTTAAATATATATTTAATATAAGTTAATTCATAATTAACATATAATAAATGCATATTATAAATTTCAATTTATCCAAAACACCTTTTGGTCTTTTTCCTATCCATCTTTCTCCGAACAACTTTGGATCTCTCCGGAACGATTCTGATTTCTCTCGCTTCTATGATTCCATCTTACAGGAATATCTCTAAGCATCGTAGATCCCTTAAGCGTGTTTCCCTATGGTTCGGGAATGACGTAGACATGATCTCGATCAATGATCAATAGCGGGACCGGGATGCCCATATTGACCCCTATGCACTCTACCAATCACCATCGTGTCGAACCTGAAACAATATGTCCAATTCGCTTTGTTATGCTATACAAGACCTTTTCGAGATCTAATCATCGGTATCATGATACCCTGTTCAATCTCGTTTCCAACAAGTACTATTTTACTTGTTCATGTTAAATTCCATCCCCATGGGGATTGTTTGTTTACGGCCCCAAAGTTCGTGGACGAGTGCATCGCGGGGCCCGACTTGCCTATAATTGTCACGTTTCACAAAGTTGCGCTACCAACTACCGAGAGGGGCCATTTCGAGGCAAACTCATCTCAGCCCTACCAAATTCAAACATTCCGTGAAACTGCCCCGTGAAGTAGACGGTCGGGACCCACATGTCAGTATTCTGTCCATGACGCGAGCGTCAACACAACAACCTCTTAGGAAAATCGAGGAACTAAGGGGCTTGGTGCGTTAACTAAATTCACAAATCCACTCCCTCCTTTCGCATGAACCCTAGCACCAGCGGTGTCAAAATCCACCCTCCAAGAAGAACGATCCCTTCTGACATTTGACTTCAGGCGCCAAGTTGCTGCGCCCATTTGCTAATCCCGAGCTCCAATGTCGCATGCCGTAGCTGCCGTTGCGAGGCTCTAGCCCGCCTCCACCGCCGACGAGCTAAGCATCACGGAGGATGGCAGATCCTACTACTAAAGAAGAATAAGTTCAGGCTACAAGCGGGTGAGTTACCGCTGTTTACAGTAGGTGTGATCTAGGTTTAGATATTGTTTAGGTTGGTTGCAATTTCGGTTGTGTTTAGTGCGAGTGCAAATTTTATGCTTCATTTTATTACTATCAAGTTTACTGAGGATTGTAATAATCTACTATAATTCGCAGTTGTAAGTTGTTTGAGGATTGTTACAAATCAAGCATCTATCGGAATTACTACACGTACATGAAAAAATAGTGAAATAACACACGATCTCCTAGAAATAGGGAGAACATCTATTGTATTATACGGGCACCATAGAATTTGCATAATTCATAGACGTTCACTCAACAAACTAAACACACAAAGAGCTGTCCTAAAGAGAATAGATCAGGACCAAACCCACACGATCCAACAATCTGACGGATAGCCGTCATAGTAATCGTAGTGGGTGGTACCATCGTCGCCAGAAAGCGGCACCATCTGTAGCTCAGAATGCTCAAAATTCTGCAATACTCCGCCAACAATCGATCGAGTTTGAAAGGACGGTCATTGATCCATAATCCTCCTACTCCATACCCATGTACAACCCTTGGCTTCTCTTCCCACGCAAGAGCCTCAAAGTTGTAAGATCTAATCTTTGATAGGTCCGCATAGTATATGATGCCTGCATGCATTGTGGGTACCCTAGCACTGTTGACGAAGATGCACCGATTGTCAGCAACGAAGAGAGCACGACTACCGATGCCTCTGACCGGCTAAAGGACACGGTTCTGGGTATCAACCTAGTAAACAACCAGCCTGCCACTATATACCGGTCCACTCACAAGGAACAACAATTCCCCATCGGACTCGACGAGGTAAAAACGATTCTCTAGGAACTGGCAGCCCGGAACAGGGCCTGCAACGGTGGGATGCATCTCCAGGGTCCGTGCAGAATGCTGCAGCTAGACTTCTCCATTAGCAGCACCACACATAGTCGAGATGACATACCCATATCTGTCTACGACGAAAACATCTCTGACATAAGAAGTCATGCTCCGGAGTTCCGTGAAGTCATATAGCAAGTACGACCCTTCACCAAAGACTGGGCAACTCCATTCCTCTGTGTCCTGATCCACCCGCCGAATAGTGGTGTTATGATTGTTTGATGTAAACACCATCAACAACGGGAACATCGTCACAGTGATAGAATCCACCAGCTCGGTCAGTATCTCCGCCCTCAGGCGCTTAATAGTGCCTGAGAAGGGATTGTCCAAATGGGTCTTGTATGACAGCACCCTCTGTCCAAGCACTAGGAGGTCGCCAGATGTGCTACCCACATAAAAGTACCTTCAAAAGGAGAAACAGAGATTCAGTAAAGGTAAACAGACTAAGATTCAATCAAAGTAAACCAACTGGTAGACGAAGAAACATAACTTGAGAAACAGATAGTATAGGAGGTGAATGCAAAAAAGGATCACATATATACAGATGAATATCAATAAAGCACCTGCAAATAACCTGGCTAATCTTCTTCTCAAGGTGGTGGCCACGTTCAGCAACGTGATGGAGGTGTCGTCTACCAGATACTCTTCCGACAACTGGTGCTCGAGAATAATCCAGTTGGCTAGCATAAAGCGCTCCTCCGTGCAGCCGTGCCAGGCGTTGCATACTGGCCAGAAGGCGGCATAGTAGTCGAAATCATCCGTTGAAAGGAAGATGTCACCTATCTTCTGGACGAGTCCCTCAGGGAGACTAGCCCATGGTGAGTCCTGCCGCTTCTTGCCAACTATGGATGATGGCGTTCGTGTGGTCTCGGTCCCGTTAACTGGTAGAGGAAGCAGTTCCAGAGACACACATTTAAAAAAATGCCTGGGAAAGCCAAGCGAAGTGTCTAGAAACGAGACGACGACATGCACACAGCAACCGCAACCGCGTTTCATCAAACTGGCATTGGCAGATGCCTTCGCCTGCGCACACGCACTAATTACGGACAACGGACGTGCACACTAGTGTACCACTCCTGGGAGCACACAAATGTGTAGGATGATACTAGTAGTAGTATCATAACCTCATTGTATTTAATTATCCCTGGGAGCACGCGAATGTGTAGAATGTGTAGAGAAAATTGCAGATAACACCAACATTTGTGGCATTTGTTGCACAAAACACAGAAACACGGTTTGTGTCTTAAATTTTTGCACCTAGCCCAAATGAATTGCTTAACTTAACAAGATGAATAAGAGAGAATCTCAATGTTTATACACCCTTATTCATACTTGCAAGCTCCATTTATTCGTAGATTTCCAGCATTGGAGCGCATTACTAGCAAAGTCCACCTATTCATAATCGATACTATTGACCTTGTATCTCCACTAGTTCTTTCATTGAAATTGGCATGTATTTCTTCCCAAAATTGTTGGAAAGGATAGTCGGCTCCAACAATTGTTTGATGATGCCAAGCAAAGTACAAATCATTATCGTCATCCTCAAACCATGGAGCTTCTCTCTTCTTCACCTTGCTACGAAGAATCATCAAGATTAGAAAATTGACGAGCTTTAACCAAAAATGCTACAAAGAACCTTGGATCTTATCTCTTCCTCACCTTGTTTCGGTGGCGTCGACATGGGAAGGTACCGGTGCAGGCCCAAGGGCTGGTGCCGGTGCTCATGGCGGTGCTCCTGCAAGCTCGGCCGGGGAGTTGCAATGGTGTGTAGTCATGCCGGAAGGTGCTTGGCCTCAAGGATCCTGTCGTATCCCGGAGAATCCAGGCCACGGTGCATCGAAACCGGTGAAGGGCGGTAGGGAGGGCAGCTAGCCGACGGCGGATGGGCGTGTGGGGGGAGAAAAATTTGTGTCTGTGCCATTTGCATGCACGTGGGTGAACAAATAACATCTTAGGTGCAGGAGTTAGTGTAATTCCATATTCCCTCTATAAAAGGTTAGGATTAGGGGAGTATTCCCCTACTACTATCACTTTATAGACGGCTGACAAGTTCACTAAACAAACCATTGGTATGATTGAGGATGTTCTACTTAGAATAGATGAGCATGTTATTCCCACTGATTTTATTATTCTTGAAATGCCAGAGGATGAAAAATTATCCATAATACTTGGAAGGCCTTTCCTTAGTACTACAGGAGCATCAGTTGATTGTGCTGAGGGAAAATAATCTTTAATGTTTATGATGCTGAAATCATCCGGTATTTTCCAAAGAAGCTAGAAGCAGGAGAAAGATATATTCCACCGGCAAAACGAGTTCATGTGGTAAGTGCCTTTGATAAGGGGCAACCAAAGGTAAGAATTCGAGAACATAGAAGGGGTTGAGTTATTCAACCATTCTTAATAAATTCTTAATGGGAGTTAACCCATTACATTAATAAAATAAAATAAAGAATAAAATGTTCATCGCATTCCGACAACTTTTTCACAGACATTCTTACGGAAGTGCGCCCATAAAGATGCAACTATCAAAAAATAATAGAAATATCAATTGAACAAGCGTAGAATAAGTATAAAAATAAAAGTTTGAGTTTTATCTACAAAAACTAGCTAATCATTTTGTCCAGAATAGAAAGTGAATCTCCAGTTGAGGAGAAGAAGTTAGGTAGTACTAAAAATCCTGCTCTATACATGCTGTTATTGGTCAACATTTTTTACTATCATTTTTCTATCAAAAATAGGTGTTTCGCTAAGTTTCAGGATAAGAAAGAATTCTTGAAGAAATAGATTTTTTTTGATGACTACTGAAGGTTTAACGACCAACTATACGACGGGAATAAAAATTCCGACCGTATAGTTTGGCCGTATAGATATCTTTGCCATCAATTTTTTTTCTTTCGTAGGTACAGAAGATTTAACGACCAACTATACGGCGGGAATAAAAATTCTGGCCGTATAGGTATCAATGCCTTCGTCGAATTTCTTTTCCAAGGTACTAACGGTTTGACGACCAACTATATGGCGGAAATAAAAATTCCGGCCGTATAGTTTGGCCGTATAGTTATCGATGCCTGTCCAAGAAAATTTATCTCGAGGACACAGACATTTTGATGACCAACTATACAGCGGGACCATTATGATCCGGTCGTATAGTTGCGCCTGTATAGCTGTGTCCTGGCATAAAGAAACCCTAATTGTCGGCGCCGCCGCAACTATACGGCGGGAACTACATATCCCGCCTGTATAGTTGCGCCCGTATAGTTCGGCGCGACCACTTAATCGCACGGCTAGGGCTCTTCTTCCTCCTCACTTTTTCTCTCATATTCTCTCTCCAAACCTCTCAAAACCCACCTAGAATTCTTGATTCTCTATGAATTTCATTCGTTTGAGTTGGGGAATCAACAGATAGGTATGTTTCTCTCCCTATCCATGCTTTTTAGATTTCCATGGTTGAAACTCTCACATTGATCTAGTGGATGAACTCAAGCTTATTTTGTTTTTCCTTTTGATTTCTCACGTTAGGATTACATTTTTCCACGTAGAATCATTCGTATATCATGTAGAAACTATATGCCTAAGGTTTCATGGTGAAATTTTTCAGTGCATCAAGATGAACAAAATTGGTAGCATTTTTCACAAGAGCAAGCGCCAATGTGGCGAGAGCTCGGGGCACCGGGCCGAGCTCAACCCCAAGTTGGCCATTGTTTCATCAAGGACGGTGATGCCCACACGTTGGGCCCATGATAGGTTTCTCGCCACGGCAGGGTTGAGGGTGGACTTCGACCTCATGCGTGCAAATTCTAGGCTAGCACTACTCGCCTACGCAAGCCACAATGCCAACACCGATCTCACCTATGAGTTCCTGGCCTCCTTCTATGATGACCATAGGGAGAAAGGTAATGTGTGCACGATAAGCTTCACCATGAACCAGCAACATTATGAAATAACTTTCGAACAATTTTGTGATGCTTTTGGCTTCCCTCATGATGGGGAGTCAACTGTTACAAATTTATATAGCGTATCAAGTGGAGAAACTTGGGAGATTATTTCTATTAATTGTGGCACGGACTTCTACCAAAAGAAGATGTCTACCATTCAGAACCCAACAATTCGCTACTACACCTTGTTCCTTGCCAATACACAGCTGGGAAGAGGAGATATCGGTTCCATGGCCAATACGGACATGTCCATGATCACCAATGAAGGGAATATGCCCGGGAGGCAATAATAAAGTGGTTATTATCTTATTCCATGTTTATGATAAATGTTTATTTTGCATGCTATAATTGTATTAATTGGAAACGTTAATACATGTGTGTTTAATAAACAAAATACAAAGTTCCTAGTAATGCCTCTCATATAAACTAGCTCGTTGATTAACAAGATGATCAAGGTTTCCTGATCATGGACATTGGATGTTGTTAATAACGAGGTCACAACATTGGTGGAATGATGTGATGAACATTCATCCGAAGTATAGCATTACAATCAAAGTCATTATGTTTATATTGCTATAACATCATACGAAGTAATCTTAGTCCTTATACCATGAGATCATGTTAATTGCTGACACCGGAAGAGTATCTTGATAACATCAAACGTCACACCGTAACAAGGTGACTATAAAGGTGGGTTCAGTGCTACAAAGGTGTTATGTTGAGGCTCATGGATCAAGAGTGGGATTTGTCCATCCCGATGACGGATAGATATACTCTGGGCCCTCTCGGTGATATCACATTAAGATAGCTTGCAAGCAAGTGATGTGATCACTAGAATGTTATATCACGGGAACAAGAAAAGAGTGCATGTCAGCAACGAGATCAAACTAGGTATGGAGATACCGATGATCGAATCTCGGACATGTAATATATCGCGAGACAAAGGGATTTAGTTACTAGCGTTAAAGGTTCTCACGATCACATAAGTCATCGTTGAATGTGTGGGAGTTAGTACGGATCTCTAGGTCCCGCTGCTGATTATTGATCGGTGAGGGGTTTCGATCATGTCTGCATTATTCGTGAACCGTAGGGTGATACACTTAAGGGATACCAACACCATTTGGAGCAAATATGTTTCAGATAAAGATTTAAGAAAGCGCTGGAATTATTTCAATAGACACCGAAACTGTTTCGGGTGAAATTGCTGAAATTGGTTCTGCATGTAATATTGAAATGTTGCAGGGGGTTTTATGTGAATGATTGTTAATTAAATTAATTAAAAAAAATCTGAATAAAATTAATAAAAGAGTTTTATTAAATGAGAGAGCATTAAATTTGGAGAAATTTAATGCATTTAAAGTGGGGACTTTAAAAGAGAATGTGAAGGGGCAAATTTATGTGGAGGGAGTTACCACCACATGAATGAGGAGGTGAGGGGTCACCCCTTGGGCGCCGGCCATGGGGAGGGGCACCCCCCTCCTCCTATAAAAGGCCCCCCTCACACCCCTTCTTCCTCACACCTCCTCGTGAAGGATCTCTCTCCCCCTCTAGTTATTCCCCATGGTCTCGGATTAGCGAGATACATGTTCCCGGTGGCTTTATCTGGAAAGGAGTTGTTGCTTCTGCTGCTTTGCTGGAGCGAGGGATGGAGGTTGTTGGGGTACCGGGCGTGTGTGCGATCACGGATGCACCACTGCTTTGCAGTGCTGTACTTGGTGGTGCTGGACTTGCTAGAGCTGGATCTGAAGGACGTGCTGGAGCCGGACCTGCTGGACTTCATCATGATCTTGAGATCGGCAAGTGTACGACTACATCATCCACGAGTTCTATCTTGTTAACAAAGCTTTGTTGTCTTTGAGGGTAAGTTCTCTATGGATGTATATCCACCCGTTGCTCTGTATCTAGTAGATAGATCTTGGCGTATAGTTCTCATCGTATGAATTTTTTTGTTTTCTATGCTGCGAACCCCAATAACCAAGGCACACTTCCCCAATGCACCGCAAAGCCCCAATCCCGCGGCTCTACTAATCCAGCACTTTCGTCACCAGAGCAACAAGAAGAAAGCTGATATTCGCATTGGTGGATTGGTAACCCACCTTGCCCATGCATTAAACATTATATTACCTGTGATGCAACCTGTTGATGGCTCGAAACTTATGTATGTCAAATATTTGACTGCTTGTGGTTTCCTCGGTGTTTACCGAGCTAACAAGAGGCTCCGAGCATATCAGTTTGGTTGTCTTGGTGATGCACATGTTGAGCAGGTTCCGTTGCCCTGCCCACAAGCCTTCACGATTATGGAGAAGGACAAATGGATCCTCACCAAGGATATCATGGCTAAATTCCAGCCTAATCAAGAAGAAGATGAAGAAGGAGTGAAGCAAGATGAGGGTGAGCATCAGCAGGAATACAATTCTTCTTGGGAGGGACAACAACAGTAGCAAAGGGGATCTTGGGACCCATGGCCCAATCAGCCGCAATAGGGGTTCAACTACGTCCCCTATCAAGAATTTCAGTAGCTCAACCAGCGCGTTGGGGAGATTGACCACACTCTACAAGGAGTGAATGAATATGTGAGTGCCTTAACTCACAACTTCAGTCACTTCATGACCCACTTCCCCGACTACAACTAGCAGTATCCGCACCAGTCGCCAAATGACGGCAACAACTGAGCCTGGCAATAGCCTAAGCTTGGGGGAGGTTTGAAAACCTCCAAACCTTGCATTCATGTTTTTTCTTCTTTTGATTTATTTTACTTCTTCAAAATTGCATGTTTACTTTTAATTTGCGTTCCTAAACTAAAAATACAAAAAAATAGTTGCATCTTTTATTGCAAATTCGTTTCTTTGTTTCTCTCGGAGATTGCTCAATTCTAGCTGACTTGGCAATAGGGAAATATAGAGGGGGTTCGACTCAAGTACGAGAACGAAGGAAGCAAGAGGAGGTATCACATTCCTTTCATCACCTTTTCTGTAACTTTAAATTGATCCTATGATTATTTACTCGCTTGCACTTGAGTCACTCCCCACTTAGCTTGCTATCTTATAAATTCTATTCCTTTGCTAGTGTCTCCTTTTTAGCTTTGAAATAATGAGCAATGAACTTGGTTAAAAATATTTCCTACATTTTTACAACAAGAAAAAGCATCCAAAAGATGACTTGAGTCCATGTTTAGCCCAAAGGATTTGATTTTAGAACTACTCAACCCCATTTGAGCTTAATCTAAATAGACTCGATAGCACCCTTGAATGAAATTGTCTGATAAAATGGATGCTTCGAAGTAGTAGAGATTATGCCACTGCTTTTTCTAATAATTACAATAAGATATTGCTTTACACGTGTCATTACAACACTGTCATGCTTCATGGGGAACTATTAACTCCGCTGGCCAACGAACGATCTAAATGTGGGAAACCACTTAATTTCGGCTATTGAGTTATGTAAGCGTATGTAGCAGCAATGCTATGACGGGTAAAATTTTAGTCTCCCCGTGGTTTCACGTTCCAAGTGAAGTTGTAGTACTTCTCTGACCCACTGTTGCTCAACAATTATTTATTGGCATGGTCACAAGTGCGCAACACAGTCCCAATTAACATGTTAAAAATAGTGGCATGATTTATCTATGAAAGAGCTGAAGTTTTTAAAAACAAGAAAAGGAAAAAGGTGTTTTGAGAGTCTTGAAATTTTGACGTGGGAATAGATGAGTTGTTCTTAAATCGAATATTTTTTGTGCCAATTTGAGTACTCTTAATTGATTAAAGAAACAAGAGCAAAAATTTTTCATCTCTCAACAAAGAGAGGCACCAAAATATTTTTTTTCACTTTCCTAGCTAAGCTTTTGACACTTGCTCGGGCATATTATTTATTTGCTAGCAAGATATACGTGGTTAGGAAGTGGACTCAGTGCAATCTTGTGAATACTTGTATGATCAGGTTTAAGATTGTAGGAATTGCGAAGAAAGGAATTTGACACCCATTTCGAGCTTGTAAGTTCCTTTATTTCTGTCTCGAATCTTTGATATTCTTCCTTATTTTCTTGTCACTCGAGGGCGGGCAACATCTAAGCTTGGGGGAGTTGATAGTTGTGAGATTCGACATATTTTTGATGGTTTTCTCCTGGATTTGATCATTTTATAGCTTTACCTAACGCTAATAGTTCAGTAGCAAAGAAAACTTGGTTTTTAATGCGTGTTTCAGGTTCTGAATGTCAACAAAAGGTTTTAACAAGAGAAACACAATATTCAGGCGAAAACAAGCAAGTCTATTTTTGGAAGCAATCGAGGGAGGCATACAGAAGATTTAACGAGCAACTATATGATGGGAATATTTTTCCGGCCGTATAGTTCCCGCTGTATAGCTGCTGCCGCCTTCGTCTTGTCAAAAGGGACTACTTTCGTGAAGAGGCCAGACGTGAAATCATAACACAACAGCCGCCATCTCATCCAGAGAGGAGAAAGAAGAGATCCAGAGAAGAAGGGGAAGGCGTTCTTCATCTCGCTCCATGATCTTTGACCTCCTAGCCATCACACCCTCATAGCCATTACTTGTACTTGAGAGAGAGAAAGATCTTCACCTTGCAAGATTAGGATTTGAGATTGTTTCTTCCTATCTTGAATTGTGTTGTAATACTTTTCTATTCTTATTGTGGTTCTCCATGGTAATATCGAGAAGAACTCCCTTTATTTAATTATATGGATGATGCTTTCTTCTCTCATGTGTGAGTAAGTTCGTTGGGAGTGGGAGATGTAAGGTATTGGTGAGATGTGATGTGCCTCCTTATTTTTTCCATTAGTTTGTGATTGATTTTAATCATTATATTATGTGTGCTTAACTATCTGTGGGATGCCTAATGCTTGTTATCCAATTAAGGGCCCAGATAACATCATGCTTTGTTCTACATAGATAGGATCTTGTTCGCTAGCAGACCGACGACCCCCGAGTGACACGGGGATATCAATGGGAAACTAGTTTGACTCAAGGATAACGAGGAACCACTGTGCTTATTGCATTAGTCCGATGCAAGGAGATTAATTGCTAAGCAACACGAAGGATCTTAATCACCTAGTGATTGAGCATGGTTTTGGTAACAGGCTAGTAGGATTATTGAAGTTGGGATGAAATCTACCAAGAGGAGTTCCAGATAATTATGGGTTGCTCGCCTGCACATATATTTATAAGATTATAATTGTTACATTTATCATTCGTCCACCTGGTAGTCACTATCATCACCATGAACTGTGTCTCCCCGCGCCTTCTTTGTCATCTGCAGAAAAACCACAAACAATCAAATCGTTCTTTACTTTTATGCTTTTTATTCCTGAAATTTACATTTTAGTTTTATTTAAATGCATCCAGTTTAATCCAAAATTTATTCTTATTTCCACACTTGTCATCAATTCACTCGAAGACCTGTGACAACTTTGAGTGTGACAGAGACTTCACTCATAAACACTTACCTTTGGGCTCCCTGTGGGATCGATATCTATACTTCGAAACTAGCTACAAACTATATGTGCACTTACGGACATCAGTTGTGTATCAAAATCAACACTCAACTAGAAAACCCTAAAACCCCTAAATCAAATTATACAGATCGATTAAATTTACAGCACAAGAAGAACCATATGAACAACAACGAGTTAAGAAAATGTAAATTTACTAGATGGCAGATGAGCAGATTGGGGTTTTGTGACTAGACGGATTGGGGTTTTGTGACTAGATGGCAGATGCATCAATCGACCGTTCGAATCATATATATACTACCCTACTTCAAGAGCAAAAGAATCTATAAACAATTGAGCCAATCCTAGGTATGAACAATGAAATTTGCGCCTGCGACTAGCAAAGCTAGCAATGTAGTACCTCAGACTCCTCATCGGAACCTCCTCCTTGAACTCATCATTCTCTACAATTGTGTCAATGATTTCTTGGTGGAGGATTGGGTCGTTGATGTAGAGCACCGGGTTGCCTCCGCCTGCCGCCTTCCCCTCATCCAGATCTGCCGCTGGCACCATGATGTTGTCGACCACCTGCTGCTCGACGGCGACGGCTACTGGCTGGACGGATGAGCTCGAAGTCTCCATGGCGCGGCGACGAGCAGCGTGCGTGCCCGGAGAAGACGCATTCGCCTGCTCGGCGACGACCGAGCCGTCTGCTGCTGCACCTCCAACTGGCTTCTCCTCTGGCTCGTCTCCAGGCATACGCTTCATGGAGCACCTAGGGAAGGCGATGGTGCAAGCGAAGGACCTTCGGTGCACACAGAAGGTGCAGATTGGGGTTTTGGGACTAGACAGATTGGATAAAATGACACGAGCTGATGGAAGAAGAAGGTCGAGCGGGTTTCTATACATTGGACCATTAGTAGTCCTCGAGTGGTCACGTGTGGGGGGGGCTACCATGATCTCCACTTTTTTGAAACAACCATGATCTCCACTTTTTAACTGTATTGATAACACGCACATGCTTTCCCTAAAAAAAGCACGCGCATTCTACCTAGGGAAGGTGCACGATGCTTAGATCGTGCATGGCAAACCTCGATTCCACTGCATGTAAGTGGTGCAGAACCAATTTCTAGCAACGTTAGGTCTCCTCGAGGGCCCCCCTCCTCTAGACCCATTTCTTAGCTCTTTGGCCTCCGGCTGATGCTTGGAAGTTTCTTGCGGTAGGGCCCAAATGGAAGTGGGATTGAGCGTGCTACGTAAAACTGGGATATGTCTTATTAAAATCAAGTGGCAATAGATTGCAGCTGCCCGTCGTCGACCGTGCACTCGATGACCCCATTGCCTTGTGCATGTGTTGTGGCATAGTAGTAGGATTTTTAGACATGATTAAACATGACATGAACACTCGACGACTTTTTCCATGGACGGCTTTGTGTTCCTTCTTGTAGAAGTCTCGTTGAGAGAGACGTCTGTGTTGTCTCACGCTGTACTATGGAGGGCACGATGTGTGCAACGATCCGCATTGGATCATAGAGGATCAACGGTTGGTGTGCATGATCCGCGTGACAACTGTGACAACCAATCAGGAATTAGCAGACAGAGTGAGCACATATTTGGGGTTCTACGAGAGAGATAAGGCAAAACTGAGTAGTATCAAAAACCAAGGGCAAAACTGAGTAGTATAAAAATGGAAAGTGAGTGTCTTATAAAATGAAATACATTTTGGCATACATCAAATTATGCCAAGATGGAACCATTAGAGTCATTGCATGTGTGTTATTTTCATATACCAGATGGATCACACCCACTTGGATGTGTGTGTGTATCAGTGTGTATCATTCTGGTTTTTGTAAAAGAACACATGCAATGATGCCACTCTAGCATGTGGTGTCCAACCATGTCCAGGAAACCTAGCAGCATGCTAGGATTCAACTGCAACATGCATTCTACCACCAGTTTGAAAGATGCTGCATCACCACACCCACTTGGATGTGTGTGTGTATCAGTGTGCATCATTGTGGTTTTGGAAAACAACAAATACAATGATGCCACTCTAGCATGTGGTGTCCAACCATGTCCAGGAACCCTAGCAGCATGCTGGGATTCAACTACGGCATGCATTGTACCACCAATTTGAAAGATGCTGCATCACCACACTGATGACCCACAAGTATAGGGGGTGTATCACCGCATTTTCGATAAGTAAGAGTGTCGAACCCAACAAGGAGCAGAAGGTGTTGACAAGTGGTATGGATCAGGAATTCTCTGTAAATACTTAGCAAATAGATTTTTAGGGGTTTTTCATAATGCAGATAAATAAAGTAAGAGTAAATAAAAGACAATAATAATAAATGCAGCAAGTGGCCCAATCCTTTCTTTAGCAAAGGGCACGCCGGTTGTATTACTTAAGATGACCAAACGTTCTCGAGGACACATGGGAATATTGTCAAGTGCTTTTGCTTCATATAGTTGATTAATCTTCTTTAGTTAGATAAGTGTTGTGTGGGTGAACCTATGCTAATGTACTGACCTTCCTAGGACTAATACATACTTGTGATTATACCCCTTGCAAGCATCCGCAACTACAAGAAAGTAATTAAGATAAAAACCTAACCACAGCCTTAAACTTTGAGATCCTACACTCCCTTGTGCAAAGGTTTCCTAACGGGGTTCAGGTTTCTATCACTCCAGCAACCCCGCGATTAGTAGCCAAATACACAATGCATTCCCCTAGGCCCTTAAAGGTGAAGTATCATGTAGTGGACGTTCACATGACACCACTAGAAGAATAACACCACAACTTAAATATCAAACTATTGAATCTTTCTCATCACAATTCCACTACTAACAACATGACTTCTCCCATGTCCTCAAGAACTAAACGAACTACTCACAAGACATCATATGGATCAAGATTAGAGATGAAATAATGATAAGTAACACTTTGAACATAAACAATAATTCAATCGTTCCACTCAATAGCATCAACTACAACAAGTAATCAACATCGGGAAAGTTTCCCCTAAGAACTATGCAAGATTCAACCCAATTGTTATAGCGGTATGGAGTAGTGATGATGGTGCTGGTGGAGATGATGATGGTGACGATGATGATGATGACCCCGATGAAGTTTAGCTTGATGACGGTGTTGATGGCGATGATATCCCCTCTCCGAGAAGGAATTTCCCCGGCAGATTTCTGCCTGTCGGAGAGCTCTTTCTCTCTCTGTAGTTTCCGCTGCGCAGAGGCGACGGAACCTTTCTGTGGTCCCTCCCCGAGTCGTAGGGTTTCGGGAGGATTTTATACCCCAAAGACCAGAGCCAGAGGTGGGCCAGGGTGGCCACACCACCTGGTGGCGTGGCCTAGGGTGGCCCGCGCCAGGGGTGGTGTGGCCCCCCTGTGGCCCATCTCTGCTCCCCCTGCTGGCTTCCTTCGTCTTCTAGAAAAATAGTATTTTCCATGTATTTTCTAGGATTTTCTGATCTTCGCGAATTTTGCATCCAAACAGTGCCTTTTCCATCAGAATCCTGGCTTCAGTGGTCCATCCTCCAAAAGTCATCAACCATGCAAAAATAGATGAAATAACATAAGTATCATCTCTTAATATGAAATATATCAATGAATAACAGTAAATTATGATATAGAATAGTGATGCAAAATGGACGTATCAACTCCCCCCAAGCTTAGACTTTGCTTGTCCCCAAGAAAAAATTGAGCTCAATAAACATGACCTCAGGTTTATGGAGTGAAGTGTCGATAAAATAATATGAACAAGAAGCATCACATTCATCAATACACAAACCATAATAGAAAACAACTCGCTATTATATAACTTAACTTGCAATAGGTAAAGGAAACACAATAAAGATACACAAAGTAAATCATAATTGGTAATGGCAAACTTTGTTCTTGGTCAAAGGACGGTTAACAATTTGCAGGAGTTCAAATATAATGGGGTTTTCAATGATAGCTTTCAAAGTAATAATCACTAAGATAAGAGCAATGTGCAAAATAAGGAACATAAGAAACATGATTGAATAAATCATCATATGAATGAATGAAACACAAAAACTCAAATACTTGCTTGAGATAGAAAGGAATAGGTTTACTGACTCAACTAAAAAGTAAAAGATAGGCCCTTCGCAGAGGGAAGCAGGGATTTCAAGTTTCATAAAGAGCTTCCAAAAATTATGGTACTTATGATCTTTCAGGTCTCATTGCCGCTATCATAAGCATCTTTAGGTGATTAAGGTTAAAGTGAACAAATATGAGCATATGCTTGACAAGTTATAAGTTGAAAATCTCATGCCCCTTGCTTACGAGTACCGTTCCTCATGCTTATGAGTTACGAGTAAGTTCTTCTCATTGTAAGTACATGTGTATCATAGAGAACCGCCAACAAGGTACCCCTTGCCCGATGATACAGAAGATTCCCCATATCAAAATGACAAGGCAAGCAGACAGTGAGCATCTCAGTGATCCTTTTATTTGCTATTAGCATAGGATTTCCCCCTTTTTTCTTTCTTTTTCTTCTCTCTTTATTTTTTTATTTTTTTATTTAGGATGCTTCACACATTGCTCACTATGGTTATGCTGCATGTTTCCACCATGATTAGGCATGGCTTAGACTAGCCGCCCAGGCATTTCTCTAACACATACACAAACTCCATGAGCCTTACAAGCTCCCCTTTCATTTCACACCGCCAGGATCCATAAGCAAAAGAATATGATATCAAATAAATAAAGTGCAATGTTGAAAGCGTTCCCCATGATAACATGGTTCTGCTAATTCACAACTTATAAAGCACAAGCATATACGCAACATAGATGGGCACAATGGTTCAAGTTTATTAAGTGCAAGAAAGTAGTGTGCCATCAAGTTTGTGAGAGCTTTAATCACTAATTTTCACATAACAAGTTTAATTCGGAAGGTAGATAAAAACATGAATTTACTTGGAATAGCAATAATGCTAATAGGTAGGTATGGTGGACACAAATGGCATAGGTTTTGGTTTAAAGATTGGATGCACGAGAAGCATTCCCTCTTAGTACATGTTTTTGGCTAGCAAGGCTGGGTAGGAAGCATAAGAGTTGAAGGAAACAAACAAACATACAAGTGATAAAAAAACATGCAATCTTCCTTGGAAGCACAAAAGATCTTAACTAGAGAATACTAAGCTTGTGAGCCAATCAAGAAAGAAAGATGATGAAATTATATTTCTTAAAAGTACTTTTCTCTTTTTCATTCAGTTCTCAAAGAGTGTTACTATTGACTAGAGCCAGGTTTGCCAAAACCAACTAAATTTAATTAATGATCCCAAAGTGATACCAATACTAACAACAAGATCAATCATATAACAAAAATTGCAATCTAACATAAGATGTGCAAAATGTAAATGCTAGAACTTCTCATTAATATTCCATAATGGCAACTCACACCAAGGGATACATAGATAACTAACTAGAGGGGAGATACTTCCACAATGGAAACCATCCTATATGATAACTTATCTATTCATGATATGACTCTACTGAAAAGGTAAAAAGATAAAAGATAATGATATGATACCGCGGCACTCCCCCAAGCTTGGAACAAACCAAGGGGATGCCAAAACCTGATGCCGAATTACTCCTTCGGTGGTGGTGGTGTTATCTCGATGACCTTTTCAATCAATTCCCTCAAATCCTCAATCTCGAAGGTGAGAGTACGAATCAACTCCGAATTGTGCTCAATGCGGTTCATGATCATGTCGGGCTATGAATCCCAGCTCTTGCGATTCTTTGCCCACTGTTCCTCCTTGAAGTATTCTTTTCCTGCATGGTTAGAACGAGGCATATCCCAATTGGACGGTAATTTTTCCTTGGGCATATTTTGGAATTGCTTCTCATGAATAAGGGTATGGAAGGGATTCTTGGTGCATGGAGGAGGTGACCGTGAAGCCAAGCAATGATGCGGAACCTTCCCTCCAGTGGACATCCGTGTAGTTCTTTTGAACTTGGCAGGATTTGCCACCACTCCAATGCTTTTAATGGTGGTGCTGGTGTGCGGATGCTGGTCTTCCTTTGCCTCCTCTCCAACTTCACTCTCGATCTCCTCCTCCTGCTCAAAGTCTTGGAAATCATCTTCCGCAGGCTCATTGCCCTTATCATTGGCGGAGACCATTGTGTCTCTAAACTTTGAGAATAGTTCCTAGCATAAACAGATCGAAACGAATACAAGGCGAGAACACGATATACGAACCTCGGGAGATCCGGGGGATTATATATTACGAAGTTTAACAACAAAAGGAAAGTACTGAGAGAAGACGGGTCGGAGACGGGCTCCGGGGTGGCCACACCCCCTGGTGGCGCGGCCAGCTGGGCCTGTGCCACGCGGTGGTGTGAGCCACCCGGGCTCCGTTTCCGTCCCTCTTTTGACTCATTTCTTTCTATGTTAGATAAAAACTGCAAAAATATAAATTGGCAGGTTTTTCGCGGACCTTTTCTTACCACAACTGTTACCTATTCGAAAACGGACTCTGCAGGTCTCTGAATTTAGTCTTTAATAAACTTTTCTGGAGTCACCATTTGAATAATATCAATATCTTCTTCTTCATAAACATATTTCTTGAGTCTTTTGACCATTCACCATCTTATTACACCATTTTCTCCTATAACTTGGAAATTGATACATTGCAAATGTATCTATAATTTTTGATGTTCCATGCTTGGTTTTATCCACTTTCTTGTGTTTTGTTCCAACTTTGGAGTACTTTTCATATGATTTCTTGGACTAACCTATTAACAAGAGCCACAGTGCCAACTGCCTATTTTCTGCTGTTTTTGGTTCCAGGAAAGTCAGAAAAAAAATATTCTTGGAATTGGATGGGACAAAAGCCAAAGTGCCTATTTTTCCGGAAGGGATCAAGTGCCAGAATACGAGACAGAGAAGGGACAGGGAGCCACCACACCACTTGGCCATGCGGCCAGGCCTGGCCCGCGCCAGGGGGTGGTGTGGCTGCTCCCGGCACCCCCTCGGCCTCTCCTTCCGCCTATAAGTTGCCCTCGAGACGAAAACCCTAAGTACCCGATCAAAAATCCATGAAAGAGTCTGTAGCCACCGTCATCTCCATCCCAAGATCGGGAGGGATCTGAAGCTCTTCCCGGCACCCTGCCGGAGAGGGGAATTCACCCTGGAGGCCTTCTTCATCACCATGCAAGCCTCCGATGTGATGCGTGAGTAGTTCATCCTTGGACTATGGATCCATGTAGTAGCTAGATGGCTGGTTTCTCCTCCTTTGTTCTTTCATGTTTAGATCTTGTGAGCTCCGTTCATGATCAAGATCATCTATTTGTAATTCATACATGTTGTGTTTGTGGGGATCCAATGGATATTGAGATGCTATTTCATATTGATTATTGATTCTATCATGTCTTTGTTATTTATCTTGCATGCTTTCCGTTGTTAGTAGCTATCTTGGCCAAGTAGATGCTAACAACTCCAAGAGTTAGTATTTATGCTCGATAGTGGATTCATGCCTCTGGTAATCTGGGGAAGTGACAGAAATCTCTAAGGTACTAGATGTGCTATTGATACTAGGGAGAAAACAGCAATCCTTTGTTCATAGAACAATCGTATTGTTTACTTTACACGTAGTTCGTAAAGCAATAATCTGTTGCTTGCAACTTAATACTGGAGGGGGTTCGGATGATAACCTGAAGGTGGATTATTAGTCATAGATGCAGTTGGATGGCGGTCTATGTATTATGTTGTAATGCCCAATCAAGTCTAAGAGGAGTCAAGATGATTAGTATATGCATGTATTGCTTTCTCGGTGTTTGTCAATTGCCCCGCTGTAATTTGTTCACCCAGCATGTTATCTATCTAAGGAGAGCCACCTCTAGTGAACTATGGATCCCGGTCCTTTTACTTTACATACAATCTACAATCTTTTACTGCTTTGTGTTTACTTTCTACAAACTATTACTTCTTTCCATTTGATACGTTTAATCCTTTGTTTTCCGCAAAACACGGTGAGATTGACAACCTCATCGCAAGTTGGGGACAAAGTTCTGTGGTTGTGTTGTGCAGGTCTCCACGTTGCTACTAGCACCAGTAGTGCGCCCTGCCAAAGCTCAGCTAGTAACACCTTTAGGGTGTTTCCTTGCTCCTACTGGTTGATTAAACCTTGGTTTCATAACTGAGGGAAAACTTGTTGCTATATTCATCGTACCTTCCTCTTG
Source organism: Avena sativa (assembly GCA_916181665.1). NCBI lineage: Eukaryota > Viridiplantae > Streptophyta > Magnoliopsida > Poales > Poaceae > Avena > Avena sativa. The sequence continues at coordinate 460,784,462 of OV702297.1, read as the reverse complement.
GGGTTCCCAACGAGCTCTACGTAGAAAGTCGAGCGCATCAAGATTTTCTGGCGCCATTGCCGGGGAGTCAAGGACATCTTCACAAGGGGAGTCCCTCATAACCAATCTCTTTACTTTGTTGTTTTTGTTTTGCTTAGTTTCTTTTTGCTTTGTTTGCTTGTTTTGTTCTTCAAAAACACAAAAAAATAGTTTTACTTGTTTGCTTTCTTATTTGAAAACCCAAAAAAATGACTACTCTTGAAAACACTAAGTTGTGTGACTTCACTAGCACCAACAACAATGATTTTATGAGCACTCCCATTGCTCCACCTGTGGCTGAAAATACTTTCTTTGAGATAAAACCTTCTTTGCTCAATCTTGTTATGAGAGAACAATTTTCTGGTATTGGTAATGAAGATGCTGCTTCCCATCTAAATAACTTTGTTGAACTTTGTGAGATGCAAAAGCATAGGGATATAAATGGTGATATTATTAAGATGAAATTGTTTCCTTTCTCTTTGAGAGGAAAAGCTAAAGAATGGTTGAATTCCTTAACTAGGAATTGTCAGGGGGATGATCCCCGGATACCCCACCCGAATAAGAAACAGGACAATTGGATCTCGGTCGGCTGACCAGATGCAGCCGGACAGGGTAGGATGGACCGGCTACCACCCGGTAGCCGGACCATGAAGAGGTAGCCGGATACGATGACGTAGCCGGATCCAATCAGAGGGACAGGACGACGTGCGTATCAGTGCACGGTACGCCCTGTACGACGACAAGACGGGCAACCACCCGCCCATACCGAAGACTTGGCGTGGCTGACGGGGGAACAGTGGCATGTGCTGACGACGGGCTCGCACGGCGTCCACTGTACCTACGACAGCCATACCGCTCATACACCGATGTGACACACCATGTCGGGTACTATAGATGACTAGTCGGCTGGGACCCGCCTGTGGGGCCCGCCAGTCGGACTAGCCAGTGAGACCCTTGCCTCTCTTCCTATATAAGGAGAGGGAGGGCCTCAGTAGAAAGGGTTGGTCTCAGTTCATTTAAGGCAGTAGCTAAAGAATACAGCTCGAGGAGCACTTGTAGCTCGTATATTCCCCATAGTCAGATCAGGCAGGAGTAGGGGCTTTACCTCACCATGAGGGCCCCGAACCTGGGTACTTCTTGCGTCCTGCTACGCTCGCTCGTACCCAATCTTGCCTGCGGACGCCGTTGATAGCTTTCCTGGTAGTCCCCACACCTCTATCTAACCTTTTTTAGGTACTGCCGTTTCCAATACAACGACAGTTGGCGCCCACCGTGGGGCGAATGGCTTCGACCGGAGTCACGTTCCGCACGGGACCCCGCAGTTCAGCCGGTGAGCGCGTGGCCTCCGGCCTGGTGCTCACGCTCGGCAAGTTCGACTGCGTCATCGACAACGCCTCCTGCTTCGCCGGAACTTCCTTCCCGGCAAACGGCACCGTTCTGCTATTCGGCGATCTCCCCGTCTACATCGCCACCGTCCCGAAGCGTTTCCCTAGGGAAATCATCTCTGTCGCGGGGCCACCATGCTCAAGTGGCGGCACCTCCGCCGCACCTCGCGGCGTGGAGGTCATGATGGCCGGATCCAGCTCGCAGCCCCCGCCGGCCGCGGGAGCGAGGCGTGGACGAGGTCGGAACTTCCGCCCCCTCGCAACCTCGGAACCTGGTCGAGGATGCCATTGATCGGCTCCTGACGCCGGTTACCCTCGGGGACAACCCGGAGGAGAGGGAGGCCAACTTCACCATGGAGAGACAAATCCTCCTCCAGGAGGCCATGGAACTGGCAGCAGCCCGCAAGCAGCTGGAGATCGCTAGGCGCGAGTATGACCATGCACACGGCCTCACCCCGGCTACCGTGGAGCCGAGCCGGCGCGGCCAGGTACGACGTCGGGGCGGTGAGCTAGGCGGTAGGATGGAGAAGGACGGAGAACCGGATCCCGCGCCTGCTCCTACACGGCCCACCTACAGCACGCCCATCAAGAACTTGCGCGTGGCGCGAGCCACGGCAGAAGAACTACCCAGCCTGGAGGGCGAGGAGTGAGCCCGCCAGCACGCTCGTGTCCAGGAGCTCCTCCGCGTCGCGGACGAGCAGGCCGGCGCCAACCGGCGGACGCAGGAAGACCTTAGCTACTCCAGAGGAAGCATGCTACCCGCCAACAGCAGGGGCGCACCACGTGACACGCAGCAGGCGTCCTCCCCTCAGCCGGCTAGGGCCCGCAGCAGGCGTCGCAGCTCCAGCAACAGGGGCCAGCCGCGCCAGGAGCAGACGGTCAACAACAACCTGCCACCTCCACCCCCACCAGCCGGAGCACCCAGACCAGCCGGTTCCCGCCTCTCGGGCCGGGTGGGCGCGCCCAACCCGGATTGTCCGGATGCCCGCGACCGCATCGAGCTGCTCACTCAAGCGCGCGTCACGGAGGAGGAAGATTTTACCGGACCAGTTTGTTTCGGACCCCGCATCCGGAACGAGCCGTTTCCGGATAAATTTTTCCTGCCAAGGGACACCCCCAAGTACGAGCAGCATGAAGCCGGAAGACTGGTTGACCGACTACGCCACGGCAGTCGGCATCGCCCACGAGAATAAGCGCACAGCCGTGCGATGCGTTCCTCTCATGCTAACCGGGTCGGCAAGAACCTGGCTCAATAGCCTCGCGCCCAACAGCATCAACGCCTGGCCTGATTTCGAGAAGGTTTTCGTCCGCAACTTCAACGGCACGTACAAGCACCCAGGGCGCCCGCGCGACCTGGCCTTGTGCGTCCAGGGCGACCATGAGACCGACCGCGAGTACCTCGCCAAGTGGACGGAGCTACGCAACACTTGCGAGGGCATCCTGGAGAGCCAAGCCATCGGTTTCTTCATCGAAGGATGCCGAGAGGGCACCATGCTTCGCCACCGGCTACTGTGTGACGAGCCGAAAACCATGGCGGAGCTCATGACGGTTGCCGACCAGTACGCCACGGCAGATGCCGCCATTAAGAAGCCCCTTTGAGTAAACGCAGAAGGCCGTTTGACCCCCACGGAGCCGGCTCGCGACCGTCCGAGCAATCCGGCTGGTGAAGCCGGATCCTCCAGACGCCACGACAATGACAACCGGTTCCACGGGGACCGCCAGGACAGGCAACAGAAGCCTCGCTACCACGCGCGACAGGTCAATGCCGTAGAGGGTGCGCCCGACGCACCGGCTAACGACACAAGAAGGCAGAAGCCCCGGCTCACCTTCGACCAGATGATTGATGGCCCGTGCAAGTGGCATAGCGGTCCCTTCAAACCGGCTACGCACACCACCCGGAACTGCAGCTGGACTCGCCAGCTAAAGGACCAGGGCAACCAGCCTCGTCTCTCGCCTCCCCCACCAAGTGGACCCCCACCACCGGCTAGGGGAGCCGGTAATGATGGTAACAGCGGCAACGGCGGCAACAACAACAACGGCTACCCCCAGCCGTACGCCGCCTACCACATCTTCGAGACGGAGCAGGACGACAAGCACAGCCGCAGGCGACGCTCCAAGGAGGTCAACGCCATCGTTTCTCCGGTCCCCCAGTACCTGAACTGGTCAGAAACCCCCATCACATGGAGCCAGGCAGATCAACCTGAGCATCTGCCTACTCCCGGGGGCTACGCCATGGTGCTCGACCCCCTCATCGTCTCCAACGCGCGCACCTGCCGATTTTCGCGCGTCCTCATCGACGGAGGCAGCAGCCTCAACCTCCTCTACCAGTCCTCGCTGGAGAAGCTGGGCATTCGCGAAAGCGACCTGCGCCCGACTACCACGATGTTCCACGGTGTACTGCCGGGGCCAGCCTGCGCTCCGCTGGGAAAAATCCAGCTGGACGTCATCTTCGGGACCGAGGAGAGCTTCCACCGCGAACCAATCTGGTTCGAGGTGGTAAATCTGACGAGCTCCTACCACGCTCTCCTCGGGCGCCCCGTCCTCGCCAAGTTCATGGCCGTCCCCCACTACGCATACCTCAAGACGAAGATGCCAGGCCCCCACGACGTGATCACCATCGCCGGCTGCTTCAGGTGATCGATGGAGTGCGCCTCGGCTGGTTCCAAACTAGCAGAGGCCCTCATCGTAGCTGAAGAAAAGCGCGCGATCATGCGCAATGTGGCCATGGCCCAGCAGGACGTCCCGGCTAGCAGCAAACCAGCTGGAGAAGGAGCCTTCCAACCGGCAAAGGAGACGAAGAGGATCCTGCTCGACCCCTACGACCCGACTAAGTTCGTCACCATTGGTGCCGGCTTAGACAGCAAATAGGAAGGCGCGCTCGTCGACTTCCTCCGTGAGAATCGGGACATCTTCGCGTGGTCTCCCAAAGACATGTCGGGTGTGCCGAGGGAGTTCGCCGAGCACTCACTTCATGTGCGTCCGGATGCCAAGCCGGTCAAACAACCTCTGCGCCGGTTCACAGAAGAAAAGAGAAAGATAGTCGGTGACGAGATCACCCGGCTCCTCGCAGCCGGGTTCATCATGGAAGTATACCACCCGGACTGGCTGGCGAACCCAGGCTTGGTGTTGAAAAAGAACAAGACCTGGTGCATGTGTATCGACTACACCAGCCTGAACAAGGCGTGTCTGAAAGACCCCTTCGCCTTGCCCCATATCGATCAAGTCATCGATTCCATGGCCGGCTGTGATTTGTTGTCTTTTCTAGATTATTATTCCGGATACAATCAGATCTGGCTAAACCCGGCTGATCAGATTAAGACATCATTTATCACCCCCTATGGGGCTTTCTGCTATGTAACCATGCCTTTTGGCCTAAAGAACGCAGACGCCACCTATCAGCGATGTATGCAGAAATGCTTGCACTCGTAGATAGGCCAAAACATGCACACTTACGTGGATGACGTGGTCATCAAGACCAAGGAAAAGCGCACCCTCCTCGAGGATATGCGAGAAACATTTGGCAACCTCCGCCAGTACCAGATGAAGCTGAACCCGGAAAAATGCGTCTTCGGAGTACCATCCGGCCAGCTACTCGGTTTCCTCGTATCTCAGCAAGGCATCGAGGCAAATCCGGAGAAGATCGCGGCCATCGAAAGGATGCAACCGCCCAAGAACCTGCTCGGAGTCCAGAAGTTCACCGGATGCCTGGCTTCCCTCAGTCGTTTCGTCAGCCGGCTGGGGGAGAAGGCACTTCCGTTGTACCAGTTGATGAAAAAGACGGACAAGTTCTCCTGGACTTCGCAGGCCGACACCGTGTTTCACGACCTTAAGCGCATGCTGTCCACAGCGCTGGTTCTAGCCACACCGGCTAGTAAGGAGCCGATGTTGCTATATATAGCAGCCACCAGCCGGGTCGTCAGCGTCATCCTGGTGGTGGAGCGCCCCGAGGAAGGCAAGGCTCAGCAAGTTCAGAGACCCGTCTACTACCTCAGCGAGGTTCTCTCCCTCTCCAAGCAGAACTACCCCCACTACCAAAAGATGTGCTACGGCGTGTACCTATCATGCAAGAAGCTCAAGCACTACTTACAGGAGCACCCGATCAAGGTCGTGTGCACTGCACCCCTTTCGGAAATCATCGGCAACAAGGACGCCACCGGCCGGGTCGCCAAATGGGCCATCGAGCTCGCCGCCTACTCCATCCAGTACGAGCCCTGGATCACGATCAAGTCACAGGTGATGGCAGACTTTCTCGTCGACTGGGCCAAGACCCAGTACCTCCCACCGGTTCCGGATTCGGACCACTGGAGGATGCACTTCGACGGGTCGAAGATGCTCGGGGGCTTGGGAGCCGGCATCGTGCTCACCTCGCCCAAGGGAGACCGTCTGGAGTACGTGTTGCAGATCCACTTCAAGGCCTCCAACAACGTAGCCGAATACGAGGCACTGGCGCACAGGCTCCGGCTGGCCAAGGAAATCGGCGTCAACCGGATCCTGTGCTTCGGCGATTCGGACCTGGTGGTACAACAAGTATCCGGGGAATGGGACGCCAGAGATACCAACATGGCCCTCTACCGGTTCCACATCTAGAAGCTCAGCTCCTCCTTTGACGGGTGTGAATTTCATCACGTCCCCTGCACCAACAACGAGGCAGCCGACGCGCTCTCCAAGATAGGGTCCACCAGGCAGGCCATCCCACCAGGGGTCTCCCTAGAGCACCTACGCAAGCCATCCATCAACCCGTCGCCGGAATCAGATTCCATCATCTAGGCGGGGAGCGTCCTGGCAGCCGGGGCAGCGGAGGCGGAGCCGGCGGAGCCACCAAAGAAGAAAACTCATGCCAACTCCGGCCAGGAGGTGCCCTCCGGCTCGCAGGACCTGGGGGCTACCGGCTCGCCCAGTGGCTCAGGGGCTGCTGCCCCGAACACCCCACCCGGACGGCCCACTGACACCCGACAGCCGGAGGACAGGAGCGTCCTCGTCATCCGGGAAGTGCCATCCTGGGCACAACCCTTCATGAACTACATCGCCAACAACGAACTCCCGGATGACGAGGTGGAGGCCAGACAAATCCGACGCCGCGCGCATACATACACCATCATAAACGGCGAGCTATACAAGCGCAGTGTATCCGGTATCTTCCAAAGATGTGTCGACGTAGACACAGGCTACCGGCTACTCAAGGACATCCACCAGGGCGAGTGCGGGCACCACGCTTCGTCAAGGGCGATAGTCGCCAAGGCATTTCGCCATGGCTTCTATTGGCCCACCGCCCTCGAGGATGCCGAGCAGTTGGTCCGCGCGTGTAATGGGTGCCAATGCTTCGGGCAGCTCAGGCACATGCCAACCTCGGTGCTCAAGACCATACCGATCACCTGGCCCTTCGCGGTTTGGGGCCTCGACATGGTCGGGCCCTTCAAGCGAGCTCGCGCGGGAATGACCCACCTACTGGTAGCGGTGGACAAGTTCACAAAGTGGATCGAGGCCAAGCCTATCCGGAAGCTAGATGGGGCGACGGTTGTTACCTTCTTCACCGACATCATCAACCGCTTCGGCTACCCCAATAGCATCATCACCGACAACGGCACGAACTTCGCCAAGGGGGCCTTCGCCCGGTTCTGCAGCAACAAGGTCATCTAGCTAGACCTCGCCTCCGTTGCACATCCACAGTCCAACGGGCAGGTCGAACGAGCAAACGGCTTGGTGCTAGCCGGCATCAAACCACGTCTCATCGAGCCGTTGGAGCGGTCACCCGGATGCTGGATCGAGGAACTTCCGGCTGTGCTGTGGAGCCTCCGCACCACACCGAATAGGTCAACCGGCTACACGCCATTCTTCCTGTTCTACGGATCGGAAGCCGTCCTCTCCGCCGACATCGAATTCGACTCCCCCCGCAAGCTCCTCTACGACGAGCAGGCCAACAAGGAGGCGCGGGAGGACGGGGTAGATCTCCTGGAAGAGGCCCGCGAGCTGGCCCTGTCCGGATCCGCCCTGTACCAGCAACGACTACGCCGCTACCATTCCAGCCGGATTCGCCCAATTGCATTCCGCGAGGGTGACCTGGTTCTCCGGTTGGTGCAAGACACGAAGGGCATGCACAAGCTATCACCACCCTGGGAGGGCCCCTTCATCATCAGCCGGGCGCTGCCCAACGACTCCTACTACCTCATCGATGCACAGCAGCCGCGCAAGAACAAGATGGACAAATCGGATGAGGAGACCGAACGTCCTTGGAACGCGGCCCTGCTGCGCCCGTTTTACACCTAGTCGCCAAACAGTGTATGTATCCCGAAAACCTCATAAATGAAAATGCGGGCTCCCACGAGAATCTCGGAGGCTCCTTCTGGAAATGTGTGTGTACCTGTTCTCTGATTAAAATTTTCCGGCTCCGGCTACCCCCACCCGGGGGCTCGCCGGCTGGCCCGGCCTGTTAAACCAACAAACCGGCTGAGTAGTGTGCGATGATGTCAGAGGCCTACTCTTCGTCTCAGCTACAGACCGCAACCTGGCTGTCCGGCTAGCAAGAGCAAAAGCCTGAGGCATCCCACATGAAAAACGGGGAAGAGGCGTGACAGATCGGGCGTCCCGACCCCGCAACTAGCCCAAACCAATCCAGCCGCTAAGCCGCTAGTACCGTGCTTAATGTACTGTCAGCTCCTTTTGATTCCGGCTGCAGACCGCAACCCGGTTGTCCGGCAAGGACGCAGCGAAAACAGCAGAACACACGAGAAAGTGACTAAGTGCCTAGAAAGGAGCAGGCCAGTTTTTTAAAAAATAAGCCGTTTCCCGGCTACGATTTGACGGACTAACCTATTAACCTATGAAGATGTATGTGTATGCATATGTGCGTTCTTGTCCGACTACTTCGAGTCAGAATTCAAGAGAAGGAAAGAAGATTCGAAGCCCTTGCCTTCATCAAGCGCTCCGAATCTCGGGGGCTACACCCACTGGGTGCGCTCGCGCCCCCCCAGTGGAATCTTGTAGTTCCTGGCCGACTAAGGGCGTTTAGCCGGCAGTTCGGAGCCCAGGTGAGGGCAAGGGCGGGAGCAATAAAAGACAAGAAAGATTCGAAGCACCTGGCTACGCCAGCTACTCCGAATCTCGGGGGCTACACCCAGTGGGTGCGCTCGCGCGCCCCCACTGGAATGTTGGTTCCCCCGGCTGAAGGCGTCCAGCCGACGAAAGTAGCCGACTGGGGCGAGGCCAGTCGGATAAAGTTAGAAGAGTGGAGAACAACAAGGAAGATTCGAAGCACCTGGCTACGCTAGCTACTCCGAATCTCGGGGGCTACACCCAGTGGGTGCGCTGGCGCGCCCCCACTGGAGGTGTAGTTCGTCTGGCTAAGAGTGTGTAGCCGGATGAGGATAGCCGGGCGGAGCGAGCCGGCAAAGATATCAAAAGTAAATTCAAGACACAAGCAAAGGAAGACTCAAGAATTTAATATTAACAAGCAAAAGGGAGACGAAGCTCCCGAGAGTTACCCGGCATCAAAGATAGCCGGTACAGACAGACAAGTTCCACGATAACCTAAAAACAAGGCAAATACACCCGGCATCCCGGGGCAACAGCTAAACGGTAGGGCCTTTGCCGTGGGGGCGTTCCTGGCTGGCAGATGCTGGAGGCGGGGGCGGAGCCGCAGTGCTCGTTCCGGCTCCGGCGCTGGCAGACGGCGGCACCGAGGACTCCGCATCCGGAGTGTCGGGGGACTCCGAGTCGGTGAGCACCTCGTCCGGATCCACGTAGTCGGCAATCTTGATGGCGGACCCGCGAAGCTCCGGATGGGCTTGGCGGATGGCGGCAAGATCGGCTCCGGCGCGGAAGCCCCCATCGATCTTCTCGACGCGGGCATCCTTGTACCAGGAAAGCATCAGTGCCAAGGCCATCTCCGCTCCGCCCCGCGCCGCCAGATCCCGCAGCCGGTCCACCACAGCCGGCACCTCCCCCACCTTCGCTGCCAACTGCGCCATCGTCTCCGGAACCGGAGCCTCCGGCCACACAAAGGAGAAGACGTCCCGCGCCGCCTGACAAAGCTTCGCGGCCTCCTCGCCAAGAAGAACGACGAGCTCCTGAGCCGTCGGCTGCGCTCCCGGCCAGTTCTCCTGCAGCCGGTTGTAGGCCAGCAGGTCTATGTCGGGGTAAAAGGCTGTCAGAAAAGAGGAGTCAAATCCGGCTACCGGATCCGTAAAGAAAAGAAGACAGAAGAAAGAACTCACCTTTGGCAGTGTGGCCGACTTGCATCAGCTCCTCCACCAGCGCCTTCTCCTTGACCGCCAGCCGTTTTATCTCCTTCTCTTGGTCCTTGTTCTGGGCCTCGAGAAGGGAGAAGGCTTCGGCCCGGCTAGCAAGCGAGGCGTCGCGCTCCTTGATGGTAGCCTCCAAGCCGTCTACTCGTGCGTGCCAGTCCTTGTTCTGCAAGCGCAGCGTGGAGTTGGACCTGCTCAGCCGGTCGTTCACTTTCTTCAAGTGATCGATCTCGCGCTGAGCACACACGAGGATGGATGCAATGAAGCCGACTATTACAAAAAAAAGGAGCCAGACGGATAAGGCGGACTTACTCTGGGAGGTCCCGTTACCAGCAGCAAGCTTCTGCTCCAGGCTGCGGGTTCCACCGGTTGTGGCCTCAAGCAGCCGGATCTCCTTGACCGCCAGCTCGAGCGTGGCGGCAAGATCCGACAGCGAGGCAGCGGAGGAGGAGGCGTCGTCCACGGCGTTGATGGCCAAGGACTCCTTCGCCGCGAGCACCGCCGTCTGCCACTCCTCCCCGAGCGCCTCGTCGGAGTCGTCGTCGCCAACCACGACAAGCTCCTTGCCAGTAGCCCCCCGCGCGCCAACGGAGGAACCTTCCGGCTGGGAGCGAGTCGCTTCCGGCTGGGGACCCTCCGGCTGGGAGGGGGCAGCCGGCTCGGCCTGAGGAGGAGAAGGAGGTTGTGCCTCAGAGGAAGGGGAGGCGCCAGTTGGATCAGTCAGGGCGCGAGGCGGCGACCCGGCTGGCGTCCGAGCCGGGATCACGGCGCCGAAAGAAACCAGTGCGCTAAAGGGAAAGAGGAAAAGACAAGAGCAAGACAGGCTAAAGTCAGAAAAACAAGGACAAGGAAAAACAAACAGAAAGCACCGAGAGGGGGAGGGAGTAAAACATACCCCGGCACAACCGGGGGCGGCCCTTTCTTCCGGCCAAGACAGCTTGGCGGCAGGGCGCTAGTCCGGCCCCTCTTCGGAGCCAGCTCCTCCGCCGCAGGCCGGCGGGAGCCGGAATGGCCGGAGCCGCTCCTGCCTGCTTTGCTGTCCGCCGCGGAGCGCGTCGCCGGCTCCACGGTTGGCCCGGCATCCTCCTCCTCGTGCACCTCCGCGTGCGGGTCAGCGACCGGCTCGTCGTTCCGGCTAGGGAAGGCATCGCCGTCCCCATCCGATTCCTCGCCGGATCGCCGAGCGCGCGGCTTGGGCAAGTCCGGCGCGAACACCTCGAGAGGAGCGTCGCCCTCCTCGCGAAGGATGCAGGGGAAGGTCTGGCGAATGCAAAAGGTCAGCCAGACAGAACAAGGAGATAACAGAGGGAATAAGCAAAAATCCCGGCTACAAGAACTTACCCGGGGCGCGCGGTTCTCCCGGCTGTAGGGCGCCAGGCTGAACTTCCAGTTCTCCGGCAGCCGCTCCTTGCTGATCGTCCACAACCACTCCTTCAAGTTGTGGTAGCGGGGATCGCGGTGCGACAGCCGGGTCGGGTCCAGCCGGCCGGAGTAGAAGCACATCTTGTCCGCCCGCTGCTGGAGCGGCATTATCAACCGGGACATCCAGCTAAGGGTGATGTCCCGACTGGTTAGCTGGCAGGTGACAAGGGAGCGCACGTGTCCAGCATCGCGCCCGTCTCTGCCTTGTCGCCATAGACCTTTAGGTCCCAGTTTTGCCGGTTGGACTCGACGTCTTGGAAGGCTGGCAGGTTTATCCGGTCGACGCCGGCGACGTTCTTGACGTAAAAGTACGACTGCTGCTACAGCCGTACCGTGTCCTGGAGCAAGAACTTCGGGTAGCCGGATTGGGAGCGGGAGTATATGGAGGCACCGCCGCAGACGACTAGCGGGCCCTTCGTGTACTGGACCTGCGGCCGAACTCGGAAGAGCCGGCAGAAGAGCCCGAGATCCGGCTAGATCCCGAGGTAACTCTCGCAGAACGCCATGAAGTGCGCCAGCGTTCCGATGGCGTTGGGGCCAAGGTGGTGGAGGCGGAGGTCGAAGAAGGCCAGAAAGGTCAGAAAGAAGGGGTGGAGCGGCAGCGCAAACCCGCGCGCCAGATGCGATAGGAAGATAACGCGCTCCCCCTCTGCCGGATGCAGCGACACTTCCCCCATCGGCGCCAACCGCACCGCCACCTCCTCCGCCGGCGGGAGGACGCGGGTCGCGCGATACTTCGCGATCTGATCCTCGGTGACGGAGGAGCCGCACCAGGCTCCGCGGTCAGCAGCCATTTCCGGCTAAGGAGAAGGAGCGGCAACGGAGGAGTGACGGTGGCCCGTAGCGTCGACGGCGGCGAGCGGGCGACGCAGAAGGCAGGAGCACAGGAGCAGCAGCGCGCGAGAAGGATAGAAGGATTGCAGCGGGGGAGCAAAGGAAAAGAACTGCCTCCCCCGCAGCATCCCTTTAAAGGATCAGAAGGGCAACCGTCGGCAGGGCCACAAGGCGCGCATCCGGGCGACCCACATCCCAACCGCCGCCTAGATCCCGTGTGCCGGGACGGGATGCGCAGAAGATCCTGGGACGGGAACCAAAGCACCGGACAAGCAGTTCCCCGAGGCGACGCGCGACAGGACGTTACGCTGCCCGCCGCAGAGCAATGATGGCGCGTGCGCGCGTGGCCGGCGTCAGCACTGACGTCACGGGTAGCGCAACCGCCAGGCTCAGCCGGATCAAAATTCGAAAAGCAAAAGGGAGCGCGCGCGCATTTCGCCCAAGGGCGGAATCCACACGCGCTCGGGGGCTAGTGTCAGGGGGATGATCCCCGGATACCCCACCCGAATAAGAAACAGGACAATCGGATCTCGGCCAGCTGACCAGATGCAGCCGGAAAGGGTAGGATGGACCGGCTACCACCCGATAGCCGGACCATGAAGAGGTAGCCGGATACGACGACATAGCCGGATCCAATCAGAGGGACAGGACGACATGCGTATCAGTGCACGGTACGCCCTATACGACGACAAGACGGGCAACCACCCGCCCATACCGAAGACTTGGCATGGCTGACGGGGGAACAGTGGCCTGTGCTGACGACGGGCTCGCACGGCGTCCACTATACCTACGACAGCCATACCGCTCATACACCGATGTGACACACCATGCCGGGTACTGTAGATGACTAGTCGGCTGGGACCCGCCTGTGGGGCCTGCCAGTCGGACTAGCCAGAGAGACCCTTGCCTCTCTTCCTATATAAGGAGAGGGAGGGCCTCAGTAGAAAGGGTTGGTCTCAGTTCATTTAAGGCAGTAGCTAAAGAATACAGCTCGAGGAGCACTTGTAGCTCGTATATTCCCCATAGTCAGATCAGGCAGGAGTAGGGGCTTTACCTCACCACGAGGGCCCCGAACCTGGGTACTTCTTGCGTCCCGCTACGCTCGCTCATACCCAATTTCGCCTGCGGACGCCGTCGATAGCTTTCCTGGTAGTCCCCACACCTCTATCTAACCTTTTTAGGTACTGCCGTTCCCAATACAACGACAGGAATAGTATTAATTCTTGGACTAAGTGCAAAGATGCTTTTATTGGAAGATACTATCCTCCTGCTAAGATTATATCTATGAGAAGTTAAATAATGAAGTATAAACAACTTGATAATGAGCATGTTGCTCAAGCTTGGGAAAGAATGAAATCTTTGGTAAAGAATTGTCCCACTCATGGACTGACTGCTTGGATGATCATCCAAACTTTTTATGTAGGATTGAACTATTCTTCAAGGAACCTATTGGATTCCGCTGCTGGAGGTACCTTTATGACCATCACTTTGGGTGCTGCAACAAAACTTCTAGACAATATGATGGTTAATTATTCTGAATGGAATACTAAGAGAGCTCCACAAGGTAAGAAGGTAAATTCTGTTGAGGAAACCTCCTCCTTGAGTGATAAGATTGATATGATTATGTCTATGCTAGTTAATGGGAAAACCCATATTGATCCAAATAATGTTCCTTTAGCCTCTTTGGTTGCTCAAGAAGAGCAAGTTGATATGAAATTCATAAGAAATAACAACTTTGGCAACAAAGATTATGGTAATAATTCTAATAGGAACAATTTTGGTAACAACAATTATAGGGCCTACCCTCCTAGTAATACTTATGGCTATAATGGTAAACCTGAATTACCTAGTGAAGGAAGAATTTTAGAAGTTGAAAGAGCCAGTAAAAACTTCATGCAAATGCTATATGAGCAGAATAAACTATTTACTAAAACTATGGAGGAACAATCTATCATTTTGAAGAACATTAGCCATCAACTTGAGAGTCTAAATAGGGAAATTCCTAGTTTACAATTGAAACTCTCTAATGCTGCAAGAAATATATCATCTTTGTCTGAAGCTCAATCTTCATTGATTAATAAAATGGCTGCTAAACCTGAAACTAATGAGAATCCCTTTGTAGCTACTAATGCCATACAAGTAAGAATTGATGAAAATGTTAGACTATTAGTTGAATTACATGCTAAGTGGGAAAGAGAAGATGAAATTCCTAGAAACATTAGTGTTTCTACTATTACCACCACTAGTGTTGAGGCTAGCAATAGTTCTACTACTTTAGATGATAAAGTTGATTTTGATCTTGATGGTTGCAACATCTCTGAAGTTATTAAGTTCCTACAAAAGCTTGCTAAAAGTCCTAATGCTAGTGCTATGAACATGGCTTTTACAAAACACATTACCGATGCTCTCATAAAGATTAAGGAAGAAAAGGTGAAACATAAAGCTTCTATTCCTATAAAACAAGAAGATGGTTGGGAACCCATCATTAATATGAAAGTGAATGCCTTTGATTTCAAAGCTTTGTGTGATCTTGATAGTAGTGTTTCTATTATGCCTAGAAGGATTTATGATATGCTTGATTTGCCTCCTCTTGAAGATTGTTATTTGAATGTCCCACTTGATGCTAATGCTAAAAATAAACTCATGGGGAGTCTTAATGATGTTCTTATTATGGTTAACGATTCCTATGTGCCCGTTGATTTCTATGTTTTGGATGTTGAATACAATGTTTCTTGTCCTATTACTTTGGGAAGACCTTTTCTTAGAACTGTTGGTGCCATCATTGATATGAAAGAAGGCACCATTAAATATCAACTCCAACTCAAGAAAGGTATAGAACAATTCCCTAAAAAGAGAGAAAAGATTTCTTTTGTTTCTCCTATGAAAACAAAATTTGGTCTTAATGCTTCTTCATTTGAGAACACTTGATTCTTTCTTTGCTTCTTATGCCTAACTTAAAGGCGTTAAAGAAAAGTACTTGTTGGGATATAACCCAAGAGTTTTAGATGAGTATCGGAAGTTATTACCTCTGTAATAACCTCTCCTTATCCTTTTTATTTGCTTTTTGTGCCAAGAGTAACCTCTAATGAGAGTGAAGTAATGATTGGGAAAGTTGCTGTCCCGAAACAGATTTTTATGCTTCACCGTAAAAATTCCTGAGAGAGCTCTGTATGTCGGATTGAGCTGTACTTTTTTGTGCTTCTGCCCCATGTTGTGATCTAACTTTCGTTAGTTGAACACTTTTTTATTTGAGCAACAGAAGGTCTTCGAAAAAATTCGTATTTACCTTCTGGTCTGTTTTGACAAATTTCTGCCATTTTCTGCATTTGCTTCTTGTGGGTTCCTTTTTGAGTTCTTTTGGGGAATTGAGCTTTTTGAGGGAAGTGCTACAGTAGCTAGTGTTCTAATGGAAGTTTATTTGGTATTATGACTGAACCTTGAGACTTATTTATCTTAAGTGCACTAATGTTGCTAATGAGATTGTGTGAAGTTTTGTATGAAGGAAAAATTTCAGGTGTATGGAAGGAACGAGTAATGAGATAAAGGATGGACTAAAGCTCAAGCTTGGGGATGCCACGCGTGTCACCCCAAGAAATATCCAAGAAGTACAAGCGTTAAAGCTTGGGGATGCCCAAGGCATCCCCCTTCTCCATCAATAAAAATTCCAGGTTTCTTCCAAACGCTTCATTTTTATTGTTTCATGCACAGTTGTGTTTTTCTTGGAGCGTCTTCTTTTTCGTTTTTGTTTTGGTTTTTAGTTTGCTTGGTTTGCTTAGTTTTCTGAATAAGTTGGTTGGACCCCCTCTTTCATACATTGGTTTGCAAATAGTTTGGTTTGGTTTGGAAAAGAGTAGGAAAGTTCATACTTATGTGGTAAAAAGAGCTCGTTTTTGACTGTGGCCAATGCTCTGTCATGCCATGCTTGATATTGTTTTGGATTTATGCTTAGTATTCTTTGATGTAGCATGAATTGTTATAAACAATTGATATTGCTTAATGTGCCTTGGATGAATCATGCGTTGTTTTACCATATTAAAGCATAGTATAGTGGTATTCTCCTTTGATGCTTTATTTGGGTTGACTTGGCACATGCTCACACCATGTAATGACTATCACAAGTCACCATAGCCTTTATGATCCTTTAGTTTTCAACTTGTAGTATCATTTTATGCTTTGATCAATGATGTTTTGTCGCTCTACATGATTATGGCCATTATTGCTCTCTTAGTTTGTCGCTCCCAGTCTTTTGCTAGCCTCCATAACCAAGTATGAGTTCCACTCATGCATCCAACTCCTTAAACCAAGTTATTCCAAAGAGTCCACCATACCTACCTACTAGCTTATGCTATTCTAAGTATATTCATGCTTTTTTTACCTTCCACTTGTTATGAGAAAACTAGTGATTAAAGCTCTCATGAACTTGAAGGCACACTTTACTTTACTTGCCCTTAATAAACTTGAACCATTGTGTCTTCTATGTTGTATATGCTTGCACTTATTTGTTGGGAATTAGCAGAACCATGCTTTCATGGGGAACGCTTTCAACATTGCACTTGGTACTTATACCTAGTTGATATCATGCTCTTTTGTATATGGATGTCATCAGTGTGAAATGAAAGGGGAGCTTGTAAGTCCATGGAGTTATGTATATGTTTTAGAGAAACGCCTGGGCCGCTGGTCTAATCTATGATGACATGGTGGAAACCTGCAGCATAACCATAATGAGCTGTCTATGAAGCATTCTTCTTATAAAAAAAAGAGTCCTATATTGAGAAAAAAAAAGAGAAAAGAAAAAAAAGATACTATGAAAAGAGGAAAGAGACAAAAAAAGCACCATATTCCCATGGTAAATAAGAAGAATGCTGAGATGCTCGTTGTCTGCTTGCCTTGTCATTTTGATATGGGGATTCTTCCGTATCATCAGGCAAGGGGTACCCCGTTGGCGGTTCTCAATGATACACATGTACTTACGATGGCAAGAACTTACCGGTGAGTAAACTTGAGTAGCATGAGGAGCAGCCCTCGTATACAAGGGACATGCGATTTCTGACTTATACTTCGTCAAGCATGTACACCATAGTTTGTTCACTTTAACCTTAATCACTTCAAGATGCTTATGATAGGGGCAATGCGAGCTGAAAGCTATTAAGTACCATAATTTTTGGAAGCTCTTTATGAGACTTGAATCCCTACTTCCTTTTACAAAAGGCCTTTCTTCCACCATTATATTGAGTCTCCACCTTCTATCTTTATGCACCTACTTTGAGAGCATAGTGGCCATTCTTAGTTCTATGTGCATTGTCCCAAGACTAGTTGATTGATGCATAACTTGTTATTGCTTGTTTTAAACTATTGTATCTAGTCACTCTTATGAACTTTGAAGGTGACCTATGCATTTATATTTGCTACTCTATTGAGGGACAAGCTGAATACTATTATGCTATGTTTTCTTTATGTGAAACAAACAAACGTCTTGCAAAGCATGTTATTCATGAATCTTTTGTTTGTGCCTTTTCATGTTGCATCATAGTTTCTTTGCTTATTGCTAGAACTTTGTCTTTCATGTTATGATTGAAGTACTATGATCCCAGCCTTGAATGTTTTGCAAATAACTTGATCAAGTCTTTGATGGTGCATGTCACCTCAAAAATTATTTGTTTTTATCACTTACCTACTCGAGGATGAGCAGGAGTTAAGCTTGGGGATGTTGATACATTGCAAATGTATCTATAATTTTTGATGTTCCATGCTTGGTTTTATCCACATTCTTGTGTTTTGTTCCAACTTTGGAGTACTTTTCATATGATTTCTTGGACTAACCTATTAACAAGAGCCACAGTGCCAGCTGCCTATTTTCTGCTGTTTTTGGTTCCAGGAAAGTCAGAAAATGAATATTCTCAGAATTGGACGGGACAAAAGCCAAAGTGCCTATTTTTTCGGAAGGGATCAAGTGCCAGAATACGAGACGGAGAAGGGCCAGGGAGCCACCACACCACCTGGCTGCGTGGCCAGGCCTGGCCCGTGCCAGGGGGTGGTGTGGCCGCTCCCGGCACCCCCTCAGCCTCTCCTTCCGCCTATAAGTTGCCCTCTGGACGAAAACCCTAAGTACCTGATCAAAAATCCACGAAAGAGTCTGTAGCCGCCGTCATCTCCATCCCTAGATCGGGAGGGATCTGAAGCTCTTCCCGGCACCCTGCCGGAGAGGGGAATTTACCCTGGAGGCCTTCTTCATCACCATGCAAGCCTCCGGTGTGATGCGTGAGTAGTTCATCCTTGGACTACGGATCCATGTAGTAGCTAGATGGCTGGTTTCTCCTCCTTTGTGCTTTCATGTTTAGATCTTGTGAGCTCCGTTCATGATCAAGATCATCTATTTGTAATTCATACATGTTGTGTTTGCGGGGATCCGATGGATATTGAGATGCTATTTCAGATTAATTATTGATTCTACCATGTCTTTGTTATTTGAGATCTTGCATGATTTCCGTTGTTAGTAGCTATCTTAGCCAAGTAGATGCTAGCAACTCCAAGAGTTAGTATTTATGCTCGATAGTGGGTTCATGCCTCTGGTAATCTGGGGAAGTGACCGAAATCTCTAAGGTACTAGATGTGCTATTGCTACTAGGGAGAAAACAACAATCCTTTGTTCATAGAACAATCGTATTGTTTACTTTACACGTAGTTCGTAAAGCAATAATCGGTTGCTTGCAACTTAATACTGGAGGGGGTTCAGATGATAACCTGAAGGTGGATTATTAGTCATAGATGCAGTTGGATGGCGGTCTATGTATTATGTTGTAATGCCCAATCAAGTCTAAGAGGAGTCAAGATGATTAGTATATGCATGTATTGCTTTCTCGGTGTTTGTCAATTGCCCCGCTGTAATTTGTTCACCCAGCATGTTATCTATCTAAGGAGAGCCACCTCTAGTGAACTATGGATCCCGGTCCTTTTACTTTACATACAATCTACAATCTTTTACTTCTTTGTGTTTACTTTCTACAAACTATTACTTCTTTCCATTCGATACGTTTAATCCTTTGTTTTCCGCAAAACACGGTGAGATTGACAACCTCATCGCAAGTTGGGGACAAAGTTCTGTGGTTGTGTTGTGCAGGTCTCCACGTTGCTACTAGCACCGGTAATGCGCCCTGCCAAAGCTCAGCTAGTAACACCTTTGGGGTGTTTCCTTGCTCCTACTGGTTCGATTAAACCTTGGTTTCATAACTGAGGGAAAACTTGCTGCTATATTCATCGTACCTTCCTCTTGGGGTTCCCAACGAGCTCTACGTAGAAAGTCGAGCGCATCAGAAATTTCTTTCACACAAAACTTCACACAATTCTCATTAGCAGCATTAGTGCATGCAAGATAATAAACCTTTGGGTTCAATTTCAAATGAAATCCATCCAAACATAAGCTACTGAAACCACTCCTCTTGAAAGCTCAAAAGGAATTTAAAAAGGAAATCGATTTAAGAGGCAAATGCAGAAATAGCAGAAATCTATCAAAACAGACCAGCAGGTAAAGATCAATTTTTTTGAAAATCTTCGGTTGCACAAATCAAAAAGTGCAAAACTAATGAA
The DNA here is from genome assembly GCA_916181665.1 of Avena sativa. Taxonomy (NCBI): domain Eukaryota; kingdom Viridiplantae; phylum Streptophyta; class Magnoliopsida; order Poales; family Poaceae; genus Avena; species Avena sativa. The sequence continues at coordinate 460,764,979 of OV702297.1, read as the reverse complement.
AGTTAAATAATAACCTGGGGCATGCATACAAAATTTAACATATCAGTACCACATTCTGATATTTTTAATGATTTTTTATAGTGAAGCACAAAAATCTGTTTTGGGACAGCAACTTCCCCAAATATTACTTCTCTCTCATTAGAGGCTGATCTTGGTACAAAAACCAAACAAAAGGGATAATGAGAGGTCATTGCAGAAGCAATAACTTCCAAGACTCAAATAAAAAAACTGATAGCAAAAATATATCGGGTTGTCTCCCAAAAAGCTCTTTCTTTATAGCCATTAAGATGGGCATGATGATTTCAATGATGCTCACATAAGAATATGAATTGAAGTAAAAAAGAGCATCAAGAAGCAAATATACATATGTTTAAGTATAACCCACTTCCTATGGAAGGGAATTTTATAAGAAAATAAATTATTGAAACAAGAGGCTACTAGCATGGGAAGGTAAAACAAGTGCAACATAAAGACTTTCAACATAAAGCAAGGAAACTTAATATTATTGAGATGCATAAGAACAACTTTCCCTCTCTCATAGTAACTTTCAGTATCGTGCATAAATTTAACGATATAACTATCACATGAACCATTATAGCAATGATCACTTATTCTAACAGAAAACACAGGGACACTAGCTCTCTTAACACTACTTTGTGAAGCAATATTAGAAGTATCCTTACAGAGGATAGTGTGTCCATCTTCTACATATTTAGTGACAAAGTCTTTCACATTTTCTATTACAGGTTCAACAGCTTTATTTGTACTTTCATTAACCATACTAGCTATCATAGAATGTTCCCTTATCTTAACTAGGAAAGGCATTTTCTCAATGTAAGGTTTAGGTAAAATATGATTAGCAGTATAAACTTCAGTATCTCTTGCAGGAACACAATTAACAATATCTTTATACGACTCATTTTAGGAATTTCAATATAAGAAGCAAAAGCCTTAAAATAATTTGCAATACTTTGGGAATCAAGACCATAAGCATTACTAATATTACGAAAGTCATTAGTTCCCATAAAAGATTTAATGCATTCATAATCATTATTTATACCTGACTTTCTTCCTTTATCATTCTCCCATGCTTCAGCATTGTCTTGAATACGGTCTAGAAGATCCCACTTAGCTTCTTCTTCCATGTGTGTAAATGATCCATCACAAGAAGCATCCAATAGATCCTTATCATGAAGAGAAAGTTTTGCATAAAAGTTATTGATAATAATATTGTTAGGGAACTCATGGATAGGACATTTGAGCATTAGTAACATCAATCTCCCCCAAGCTTGATCTGTACTCTCTCCATCACGAGGCCAAAAGTTGTATATTTGATTCCGATCTTTGTGAATCTCACTAGGAGGATAAAATTTGGATTAAAAGAGAGGTACTACTTCCTCCCATTCAAGAGATTGGCCATTCTTCAGCAACTTATACCATTCCTCAGCTCTTCCTTTTAGTGATAATGAGAATAACTTCTTCTTGACTTGATCTGTTGTAATACCTGCACACTTGAACAACCCGCATAATTCGTGTATAAAGAGCAAATGATCACCAGGATGGACAGTTCCATCTCCAAAATAGTAGTTATCCATAACACGATCAACAATTCTTGTAGGTATCTTAAAAGTGTAATTTTCAGAAGGTGGTGGTTCATCTACTACCTTATCAGTGGTAGTAGCATTACAAAATAAGAAACTAAGTGAATTATCCATATTGAAATAAAGTAACTAATAGAAATAAACAATACTCATAGTAGAAGTTTCCTTTACTAGTTCCACTCTTCAATAACGCTTCACTCCTTGGCAACGGTGCCAGAAAATAGTCTTGATGACCCACAAGTATAGGGGGTGTATCACAGTATTTTTGATAAGTAAGAGTGTCGAACCCAACGAGGAGCAGAAGGTGTTATCAAGTGGTATGGATCAGGAATTCTCTGTAAATACTTAGCAAACGGATTTTTAGGGGTTTTTGATAATGTAGATAAATAAAGTACGAGTAAATAAAAGACAATAATAATAAATGTAGCAAGTGGCCTAATCCTTTCTTTAGCAAAGGACAAGCCGATTGTATTACTTAAGATGACCAAACGTTCTTGAGGACACATGGGAATATTGTCAAGTGCTTTCGCTTCATATAGTTGATTAATCTTCTTTAGTTAGATAAGTGTTGTGTGGGTGAACCTATGATAATGTACTGACCTTCCTAGGACTAATACATACTTGTGATTATACCCCTTGCAAGCATCCGCAACTACAAGAAAGTAATTAAGATAAAAACCTAACCACAGCCTTAAACTTTGAGATCCTACACTCCCTTGTGCAAAGGTTTCCTAACGGGGGTTCAGGTTTCTGTCACTCCAGCAACCCCGCGATTAGTAGCCAAATACACAATGCATCCCCCTAGGCCCTTAAAGGTGAAGTATCATGTATTCGACGTTCACATGACACCACTAGAAGAATAACACCACAACTTAAATATCAAACTATTGAATCTTTCTCAACACAATTCCACTACTAACAACATGACTTCTCCCATGTCCTCAAGAACTAAACTAACTACTCATAAGACATCATATGGATCAAGATCAGAGATGAAATAATGATAAGTAACAGTTTGAACATAAACAATAATTCAATGGTTCCACTTAATAACATCAACTACAACAAGTAATCAACACCGAGAAAGTTTCCCCTAAGAACTATGCAATATTCAACCCAATTGTTACAACAGTATGGAGTGGTGATGATGGTGATGATGATGATGATGATCCCGATGAAGGCTAGCTTGATGACGGTGTTGATGGCGACGATCTCCCCTCTCCGGGAAGGAATTTCCCCGGTAGATTTCTGCCTGCCGGAGAGCTCTTTCTCTCTTTGTAGTTTCCTCCCCGCAGAGGCGGCGGAACCTTTCTGTGGTCCCTCCCCTAGTCCTAGGGTTTCGGGAGGATTTTATACGCCAAAGAGCAGAGCCAGAGGTGGGCCAGGGTGGCCACACCACCTGGTGGCGCGGCCTAGGGTGGCCCACGCCAGGGGGTGGTGTGGGCCCCCTATGGCCCATCTCCGCTCCCCCTTCTAGCTTCCTTCGTCTTCTGGAAAAATAGGATTTTCCATGTATTTTCTGGTATTTTCTGATCTTCGCGAATTTTTCCTCCAAACAGTGCCTCTTCCATCATAATCCTGGCTTCAGTGGTCCATCCTCCAAAAGTCATCGACCATGCAAAAATAGATTAAATAACATAAGTATCATCTCTTAATATGAAATATATCAATGAATAATAGTAAATTATGATATAGAATAGTGATGCAAAATGAGCGTATTACACACCCACTTGGATGTGTGTGTATCAGTCTGCATCATTGTGGTTTTTAGAAAAGAACACATGCAATGATGCCACTCCAGTATGTGGTGTCTAACCATGTCCATGAACCCTAGCAACATGCTGGGATTGAACTACAGCATGCATTCTACCACCAGTCTAAAAGATGTTGCATCACCACACCCACTTGGATGTGTGTATGTCAGTGTGCATCATTGTGGTTTTTGGAAAAGAACACATGCAATGATGCCACTCTAGCATTTGGTGTCCAACCATGTCCAGGAACCCTAGCAACATGCTGGGATTCAACTACAACATGCATTGTACGACCAGTCTAAAAGATGCTGCATCACCACACCCACTTGGATGTGCGTGTGTATTAGTGTGCATCATTGTGGTTTTTGGAAATGAACACATCAAATGATTCCACTCTAGCATGTGGTGTCCAACCATGTCCAGGAACCCTACAAGCATGCTGGGATTCAAATGCAGCATGCATTATACCACCAGTCTGAAAGATGCTGCATCAGCACACCCACTTGGATGTGTGTGTATTAGTGTGCATCATTCTGGTTTTTGGAAAAGAACACATGCAATGATGCCACTCCAGCATGTGGTGTCGAACCATGTCCAGGAACCCTAGCAGCATGCTAGGATTCAACTGCAGCATGCATTGTACCACGAGTCTGAAAGATGCTGCATCACCACACCCACTTGGATGTGTGTGTGTCAGTGTGCATCATTCTGATTTTGGAAAAGAACACATGCATCCACTTATGTCATTGCATTTGTGTTCTTTTCATAAACCACATGGATCCACTAGATGTCATTGCATGTTTGTTCTTTTCATAAACCACATGGATCCACTAGAGTCATTGCATGTGTGTTCTTTTCATAAACCACATGGATCCACTAGAGTCATTGCATGTGTGTTCTTTTCATAAACCACATGGATCCACTAGATGTCATTGTATATATATATGTGTATCAGTGTGAATCATTGTGGTTTTTGGAAAAGAACAATGCAATGATGCCACTCCAGCATGTCGTGTCCAAACATGTCTAGGAACCCTAGCAGCATGCTGGGATTCAACTACAACATGCATTGTATCACTAGTTCGAAAGATGCTGCTTCACCACAACCACTTGGATGTGTGTGTGTATTAGTGTGCATCATTGTGGTTTTTGGAAAAGAACACATGGAATGATGCCACTCCAGCATGTGGTGTCTAACCATGTCCAAGAACCCTAGCAGCATGCTGGGATTCAACTGGAGCATGCATTGTACCACCAGTTAGAAAGATGCTGCATCACCACACCCGCTTGGATGTGTGTGTGTATCAGTGTGCATCATTGTGATTTTTGGAAAAGAACACATGAAATGATGCCACTCCAGCATGTGGTGTCCAACCATGTCCAGGAACCCTAGCAGCATGCTGGGATTCAACTACAACATGCATTCTACCACTAGTCTGAAAGATGCTGCATCACTACACCCACTTGGATGTGTGTGTGTGCATCATTGTGGTTTTGGAAAGGAACACATTCAATGATACCACTCTAGCATGTCGTGTCCAACCATGTCTAGGAACCCTAACAGCATGCTGGGATTCAATTGCAACATGCATTGTACCACCAGTTTGAAAGATGCTGCATCACCACACCTACTTGGATGTGTGTGTATCAGTGTGCATCATTGTGGTTTTGGAAAATAACATATGGAATGATGCCACTCTAGCATGTGGTGTCCAACCATGTCTAGGAACCCTAGAAGCATGCTAGGATTCAACTTCATCATGCATTATACCACCAGTTTGAAAGATGCAGCATCACCACACCTACTTGGATATGTGTGTGTGTCAGTGTGCATCATTGTGGTTTTGGAAAAGAACACATGGATCCACTAGAGTCATTGCATGTGTGTACTTTACATAAACCACATGGATCCACTAGATGTTGCATGTGTGTTATTTCCCTAAACCACATGGATCCTAACCTTAGCTCCCAATGGTGGTGGCCGTTAGATCGAGTCTTCTAGAAGGCACGCCCCAAGACACTTGTTGCGTGATACGTCCATTTTGCATCACTATTCTATATCATAATTTACTGTTATTCATTGATATATTTCATATTAAGAGATGATACTTATGTTATTTTATCTGTTTTTGCATGGTTGATGACTTTTGGAGCATGGACCGCTGCAGTCAGGATTCTGATGGAAAAGGGGTTGTTTAGAGGCGAAATTCCAGAAAATCCGGGGAAATACATGGAAAATTCTATTTTTCCAGAATACGAAGGATGCCAGGAGGGGGAGTGGAGATGGGCCACAGGGGGCCCACACCACCCCCTGGCGCGGGCCACCCCTGGCCGCGCCACCAGGTGCTGTGGCCAACCTGGCCCACTCCTGGCTCTCCCCTTTGGCGTATATTATCCCCACGAAACCCTAAGCCTAGGGGAGCGACCACAGAAAGATTCCGCCGCCTCTGTGGGGCAGAAAACTACATAGAGAGAAAGATCTCTCCGGCAGACGAATTCTGCCGGGGGAATTCCTTCTCGGAGAGGGGAGATCGTCGCCATTAACACCACCATCAAGCTGGACTTCATCGGGATCCTCATCATCACCATCATCTACACTAGCACCATCATAACCACTCCATACCGCTATAACAATTGGGTTGAATCTTGCATAGTTCTTAGGGCAAACTTTCCCGGTAGTTGATGCTTGCAAGGGGTATAATCATAAGTATGTATTAGTCCTAGGAAGGTCGGTACATTAGCACAGGTTCACCCACACAACACTTAACAAACTAAAAAAGATTAATCAACTATATGAAGTGAAAGCACTTGACGATATTCCCGTGTGTCCTCAAGAACGTTTGGTCATCTTAAGTAATACAACCGGCTTGTCCTTTGCTAAAGAAAGAATTGGTCCACTTGCTGCATTCATTCTGCCGGGGGAATTCCTTCTCGGAGAGGGGAGATCGTCGCCATTAACACCACCATCAAGCTGGACTTCATCAGGATCCTCATCATCACCATCATCTACACTAGCACCATCATAACCACTCCATACCGCTATAACAATTGGGTTGAATCTTGCAAGCATCCTTGTAGTTGATGCTATTGAGTGAACCATGGAATTATTGTTATGTTTAGATTGTTACTTATCATTATTTCATCTCTGATCTTGATCCATATGATGTCTTGTGAGTAGTCCATTTAGTTCTTGAGAACATGGGAGAATTCATGTTGTTAGTAGTGGAGTTGTGTTGAGAAAGATTCAATAGTTTGTTAATTAAGTTGTGTGTATTTCTTCTAGTGGTGTCATGTGAACATTGACTACATGACACTTCACCTATATGGTCCTAGGGGAATGCATTGTGTATTTGGCTACTAATCGTAGGGGTTGCCGGAGTGACAGAAACCTGAACCCCCGTTAGGAAACCTTTGCACAAGGGATGTCAGGGTCTTAGAGTTTAAAGTTGTGGTTAGGTTTTTCTCTTAATTACTTTCTTGTACTTGCGGATGCTTGCAAGGGGTATAATCATAAGTATGTATTAGTCCTAGGAAGGTCGGTACATTAGCACAGGTTCACCCACACAACACTTAACAAACTAAAAAATATTAATCAACTATATGAAGTGAAAGCACTTGACGATATTCCCGTGTGTCCTCAAGAACGTTTGGTCATCTTAAGTAATACAACCGGCTTGTCCTTTGCTAAAGAAAGAATTGGTCCACTTGTTGCATTCATTCTTATTGTCTTTTATTTACTCGTACTTTATTTATCTGCATTACCAAAACCCCCTAAAAAATCCGTTTGCTAAGTATTTACAGAGAATTCCAACTCCAAGCCACTCGTCAACACCTTCTACTCCTTGTTGGGTTCAACACTCTTACTTATCAAAAATACTGCGATACACCCCCTATACTTGTGGGTCATCATTGTGTATCACGATTGTTACATACCGTTTGATCGGGGCGCTTGGACGATTGTGATGGTTCTTCGTAAGAGCGATCCGCGAGTAGGTTGTTCTGCGACATGATTGGCCATGCTTACCGTCCGCTTGCTCTGGACAAACTAGCAATACCGCGCGCCCCCACTTGTCAATGTCACGTGTTATGTGGGCCCAGCTGCCAATGTCACGTCCCATTTACTTATCTTCTTTCCCCTCGAAGCCTCTTTACGTTGTGTTTCAATCATACTAAGATACTTGTGAAATAATTGTATTTCTTGGCCAATCTCACCATACTTTTCCGTGATTTCCACCAAAATCTTTTTTATGTTTTTGAAAATGCTTATGCAGGTTATTATGAGATTTAGCTTGTCGATGTTTTAATTCTTGAAAAAGTTTTATAGTTTCATCTTCTTTAGTAAAAACTTGTAACAAGTCTACTTTGTTCTCCTTAACAAGTTCAAAAGGTATACCTTTTTCTTTCATTGATTTTCGTACTTCAAGCATAAGATCAGGAGTTATACGAAGCATCCCTTTTTCCAGCTTAGTGTCAAAATCAGGATTATATAAAGAATCATTGTTATCCCTAGTAGACATCAATTCCAAACATGCTTTAACAATTAAAGCAACTCTCTGCTTTGAGTATTAAGACCATGGTAAAATAAATGGCAAATAGTTGATTCAGAATAGCCATGATTAGGAATTCTATTGATCATTCCAAAAAATCCATCACAGGCTTGTGGGTAGTTTTTCCCACGTTCTGACTAAAGTTGCCTATATTCTTTCTAGTTTCGGTTACCTTTTCAAAAGGATTAAACCTATTTATGAATTTGACAATACAGTTTTCCCAACATTTAATGTAATGACGAGGGAGAGAATATAACCAGTCTAGAGCTTTACCTTTAAGAGACCAACAAAAAAATTTAGACGAGAGAAGTCACTTGGCAAACCTTTTGGTCCAAGTGTTGTCATCACATCGTCAAATTCTCTAATATGTCTTCCTGGGTCTTCATCTTCACTTCCACTAAAAGCTTTTTCCTACAAAATTTTAATAATTCCACCATCAAATCGATATTCTCTAACTCCAGGGTTAGGATATTTTATTGGTTATTTAAGAAAAGCAGAGTTTGGACCATTGTATTCTCTGAGAGTTTTCTCAGGTTTCTTGGGAGTTGTCCTGTAAATGGACATGATTTCCATAAAATCACTCAGGTTTTCAACTCCAACCTTGTCTGATCTTAAAAGTTTTTCAATTATTTCCTCGCGCCTTTGAATAAGCACGCGCTCAAAATACTCTGGTAAATAGGTCCTACCAGAGAGTGTAGACCCTTTGTCTCCTAGGGAGACCATTTTGTAGTAGTAACACCTAAAATGTCAAGAGACAAACACTTAGCGCTTAGCTCCCAGGCAACGACGCTAGAAAATAGCTTGATGTCTACAAGTGCATAGATCATTTGTAGCTAGTTTAGAAGTATATATATCTATCCCATAGGGATCCCAAAGGTAAGTGTTTATGAGTGAAGTCTCTGTCACACTCAAAGTTGTCATAGGTATTTGAGTGAATTGACTGCAAGTGTAGAAATAAGAATAAAATTTGGATTAAACTAGATGTATTTAAATAAAACTAAAATGTAAACTTCAGGAATAAAAAGCATAAAAGTAAAGAACGATTTGATTGTTTGTGGTTTTCTGCAGATGACAAAGAAGGTGCGGGGAGATACAGTTCATGGTGATAGTGACTGTGCCAGGTGGACGAATGATAAATGTAAAAATTATAATCTTATAAATATATGTGTAGGCGAGCAACCCATAATTAGCTGAAACTCCTCTTGGTAGATTTCATCCCAACTTCAATAATACTACTAGCCTGTTACCAAAACCATGGTCAATCACTAGACGATTAAGATCCTTCAGGTTGCTTAGCAATTAAGCTCCTTGGATTAGACTAATGCAATAAGCACAGTGGTTCCTCGTTATCCTCGAGTCAAACTAGTTTCCCATTGATATCCCGTGTCACTCGGGGGGTCACCGGTCTGCTAGTGAACAAGATCCTATCTATGTAGAACAAAGCATCATGTTATATGGGCCCTTAATTCGACAACAAGCATTAGGCATCCCACAGATAGTCAAGCACACATAATATAATGATTAAAATCAATCACAAACTAATGGAAAAAATAAGGAGGCACATCACATCTCACCAAACCCTTACATCTCCCATGCCCAAGGAACTTACTCACACATGAGGGAAGAAAGCATAATCGATATAATTAAATAAAGGGAGTTCTTATCGATATTACCATGGAGATCCACAATAAGAATAGAAAAGTAATCCAACACAATTCAAGATAGGAAGAAACAATCTCAAACCCTAATCTTGCAAGGTGAAGATCTCTCTCTCTCATGTACAAGTAATGGCTATGAGGGTGTGATGGCTAGGAGGTCGAAAATCGTGGAGCGAGATGAAGAACGTCTTCCCCTTCTTCTCTGGATCTCTTCTTTCTCCTCTGTAGATGGGATTGTGGCTGCTGTGTTATGATTTCGCGCCTGGCCTCTTCATGAAAGTGGTCCCTTTTGACAAGACGGAGGTGGCGGCAGCTATACGGCGGGAACTATATAGCTAGAAAAATATTCCCGTCATATGGTTGCTTGTTAAAGCTTCTGTATGCCTCCCTAGATTGCTTCCAAAAAGAGACTTGCTTGTTTTCGCCTAAATATTGTGTTTCTCTTGTTAAAACCTTTTATTGATGTTCAGAACCTGAAACACACATTAAAAACCAAGTTTTCTTCACTACCAAAGTATTAGCGTTAGGTAAAGCTAGAAAATGATCAAATCCAGGAGAAAACCATCAATAAAAACCATCAAAAATATGTCAAATCTCACAACTATCAACAACATGCATATAACATTACATTTCTATTCCTTACTGAGGCTAATGATTCAATATTGCCCCAAAAGAGTGTAAGGGGAGACACATATGATGGTGTCAGATTTTTTAGGGATGGTTAGTGAACCTGAGGCAATGTACACCCATATAAGTTGTGCAATTGGTACCTTGGTTCGCTAACTCCATCTCTAAAAAAAATTACGAGGCCCTAGATTTATTCTACACATATGAACTATGATCTTTGAACTAATTCTCACTGAGGCTGATGATTGAAATTTGCCCCAAAAGAGTGCAAGGGATATGATGGTGTCGTTTTTTTAGGGATGGGTTGGTGAACCTGAGGCAGTAATGTACATAAACAATATAGGTTATGCTGCTGGTATTTTGGTTCTCCAACTCCATCTCTAAAAAAAATGATGCCCTTGATTTATTCTCATATGGAACCTATATATATGATACTTGAATTGTTTTTGCTCTTTGAATGATTCGTATGATGCATATGTATATGCATGGTTTTGATGTATATTTAGGATTGTTTTTGTACTTGAATATGTATAACCCTGAATATTGTTTCGTAGGATTACATTTCAATTTCTTACTGTGGCCAATGATTCAAATTTACCCCAAAAGATAGGCAGATACATTGGTGTCAGATTTTTTCAGGGATGAGTTAGTGAACCTGCGGCAATGTACAAGAACAATAGGTTGTACAATTGGTACTTGGTTCACTAACGCCATCCCTGAAGAAACTTATGAGACCCCCAGATTTATTCCACATTCATAGAACTATGATATTTGAATTATGTATTGCATGCATTCATATTGTATAAGAATTACATTTCAGTTTGTCACCGAGGCTGATGATTGAAATTTGCCCCAAAAGAGTGCAAGGGAAGACACAAATGATGGTGTCATTTTTTTAGGGATGGGTTGGTGAACCCGAGGCAGCAATGTACACAAACAATATAGGTTGTGTTGTTGGTACTTTGGTTCACCAACTCCATCTTGAGAAAAATTATGAGGCCCTTGATTTATTCTCATATGGAACTTCATATATGATGTTTGAATTGTTTCTGATCTTTGAATGATTCGTATGATGCATATGTATATGCATGGTTTTGATCATAAGTTTTTTCAACATGTACCTGAAGATTAATTGTTTGGTTTTTTAATTTATAATTACAATATTTGGGATTGTTTTTTTCCTGAATATGTATATCCCTAAATATTGTTTCGTAGGATTACTGATACGTTGCTAAAATATCTATAATTTTTTATATTCCATGCTTGTTTTATATCTACTTTCTTATGTTTTGTCCACACCTTGTAGTACTTTTACACATTTTCAGGGACTAACCTATTAACAAGATGCCATAGTGCCAGTTGCATGTTTTCTGTTGTTTTTGGTTCCAGGAAAGCCAGAAAATGAATATTCTTAGAATTGGACGGGACAAAAGCCAAAGTCAATATTTCATCAAGGGGAACACGAAGCCAGAAGACGAGAGGGAGAAGGGCCTCGAGGGGGCCACACCCCCTGGCTGCGCGGCTAGGCCTGGCCCATGCCTGGGGGGTGCAGCCACCTCGGGCACCCCCTCGGCCTCCCTCTTTGCCTATATATTTCCTCCGATACAGAAACACTAAGTATCCGATAAAAAATTCAATGAAAGAGTCTGTAGCCGCCAACATCTCCATCCCTAGATCGGCAGGGATCTGAAGCTCTTCCCGGCACCCTGCCGGAGGGGAAATTCACCCTGGAGGCCTTCTTCATCACCATGCCTGCCTCTAGTGTGATGCGTGAGTAGTTCATCCCTGGACTACGGGTCCATGTAGTAGCTAGATGGTTGGTTCTTCTCCTTTGTGTTACCATGTTTAGATCTTGTGAGCTCTGTTTATGATCAAGATCATCTATTTGTAATCCTACATGTTGTGTTTATGGGGATCTGATGGATATTGAGATGCTATTTCAAATTGATTATTGATTCTATCATGTCTTTGTTATTTGTGATCTTGCATGCTTTCCATTGTTAGTAGCTATCTTGGCCAAGTAGATGCTAGCAACTCCAAGAGGGAGTATTTATGCTCGATAGTGGGTTCATGCCTCTAGTAATCTGGAGAAGTGACATAATCTCTAAGGTACTAGATGTATTGTTGCTACTAGGAAGAAAACAACAATCCTTTGTTCATAGAACAATCGTATTGTTTACTTTACACACTTTGCTTAATGCAATTATCTGTTGCTTGCAACTTAATACTAGAGGGGGTTCGGATGATAACCTGAAGGTGGATTATTAGTCATAGATGCAGTTGGATTATGGTCTATGTATAATGTTGTAATACCCAATCAAATCTCAAAGGAGTCAAGATGATTAGTATATGCATGTATGCTTTCTCGATGTTTGTCAATTGCCCCGATGTAATTTGTTCACCCAACATGTCATCTATCTTAAGGAGAATCACTAGTAGTGAACTATGGACCCCGGTCCATTCTTTTACCATCAATCTACAAGTTATTTACTGTTTACTTTCTGCAAAGCAATTACTCTCTTCCACACAATACGTTTAATCCTTTGTTTTCAGCAAAACTGGTGAGGTTGACAACCTCATTGTAGGTTGGGGACAAAGTTCTGTGGTTGTGTTGTGCAGGATTCCAAGTTAGAAACAACACCTTGGAGGTGTTTCCTTGCTCCTACTGGTTCGATAACCTTGGTTTCATAACTGAGGGAAAACTTGTTGCTATACTCATCATACCTTCCTCTTGGGGTTCCCCAACGAGCTCAACATATTGAGTATGCAAGAATTTTTCTGGCGCCGTTGCCGGGGAGTCAAGGACATCTTCACCAGGATTGAATTATTCTTAAAGAAAACTGCTGGATTCTGCTACTGGAGGTACCTTTATGACCATTACTTTGGGTGCTACAACAAAGCTCCTGGATAATATGATGGTTAACTATTCTAAATGGCATACTGAGAGAGCTCCACAAGGTAAGAAGGTAAGTTCTGTTGAAGAAACCTCCTCCTTGAGTGATAAAATTGATGTTATTATGTCTATGCTTGTTAATGGGAAAGCCCATATTGATCCAAATCCCGTTCCTTTAGCCTCGTTGGTTGCTCAAGAAGAGCAAGTTGATGTGAACTTTATAAGAAATAATAATTTTAGCAACAATGCCTACAGGAATAATTTTGGTATAAATAATTATAGTCCTTATCCTCCCAACAATGGTAATGCTTATGGAAATTCCTACAACAATAATAGAAGTGCACCCTCTAAACTTGAAGTTATGCTTAAATATTTTATTAGTAAACAAACTGCTTTCAATAAAACTATTGAGGAAAAACTCTCTAATGCTAAAAGAAATATAGCATCATTGTCTGAAGCTCAATCTTCTTTGAATAAAATGGCTGCTAAACCTGAAACTATTGAAAATCCCTTTACTGCTACTAATGCCATATAAGTTAGAATTGATGAAAATGTTAGACTATTAGTTGAATTGCATGCTTAGTGGGAAAGAGAAGATGAAATTTCTAGAAATATTAGTATTTCTACTATCACTACCACTAATGTTGAAGCTAGTAAACCCAATGGAACCTTTTCTAATGAAAATGCTGAAATCTTTCGAAACATGGGTAGCTCTACTACTTTAGATGATAATTATGATTTTGATCTTGAAGGTTGCAATATCTCTGAAGTAATTATGTTCCTACAAAATCTTGTTAAAAGTCCTAATGCTAGTGCTATGAATATGGCCTTTACAAAACACATTACTGATGCTCTCATAAAAATTAAAGAAAAGATGGAACATAAAGCTTCTATTCCTATGAAACTAGAAGATGGTTGGGAACCCATCATTAATATGAAAGTAAATGATTTTGATCTCAAAGCTTTCTGTGATCTTGATAGTAGTGTTTCTATTATGCCTAGAAAGATTTATGAAATGCTTGATTTGCCACCATTTGAAGATTGTTATTTAAATGTCCCACTTGATGATAATGCTAAAAAGAAACTCATGGGGAGTGTTAATGATGTTCTTATTATGGTTAAAAATGCCTATGTCCCCATTGATTTCTATGTTTTGGATGTTGAATGCAATGCTTCTTGTCCTATTATTTTGGGAAGACCTTTTCTTAGAACTGTTGGTGCCATTATTGATATGAAAGAAGGCACCATTAAATATCAATTTCCACTCAAGAAAGGTATAGAACACTTACCTAAGAAGAGAGAGAAGATTCCTTTTGCCTCTCCTATTAAAACAAAATTTGCTCTTAATGCTTCTTTATTTGAGAATACTTGATTCTTTTCTTGCTTTTTATGCCTAACTTAAAGGCGTTAAAGAAAAGTACTTATTGGGAGATAACCCAAAAGTTTTAGTTGAGTCTTGGAAGTTATTGACTCTGTAATAACCTCTCCTTATCATTTTTGTGTGGTTTTTGTGCCAAGAGTAACCTCTAATGAGAGAGAAGTAATGCTTGGGAAAGTTGTTGCCCCGAAACAGATTTTTGTGCTTCGCTGTGAAAATTCGTGAAAAATCTCTGTACGTCGGCTTGAGCTGTAATGTTTTGTGCTTCTGCCCCAGGTTGTTATCCAACTTTCGTTGCTTCAACACTTTTCGATTTGATCAACAGAAGGTCTTCAAAAAAATTGGTTTTTACCTGCTGGTCTGTTTTGACAGATTTCTGCCATTATTTGCACTTGCCTCTTAATCTCTTTCTCTTTCAGTTCTCTTTGATCATTTCAACTTTTTAAAGGAAGTGCTAGAGTAGCTTTTGTTTTAATGGAAGTTTTACTTGTGTTGAAGCTGAACCAAAATACTTATTATCTTGAGTACACTAATGTTGCTAATGAAGATTGTGTGAAGTTTTGTATGAAGGAAATTTCCAGGTGTAGGGAAAGAATGATGTAACAAGATGAAGAATGCAGTAAAGCTCAAGCTTGGGGATGCCACACGTGTCACCCCAAGAAATATCCAAGAAGTACAAGCGTCAAAGCTTGGGGATGCCCAAGACATCCCCTTCTTCATTAATAAAAATCCCAGGTTTCTTCCAAACACTTCATTTTTATTGTTTCATGCACAATTGTGTTGTTCTTGGGGCGTCTTTGTTTTATTTTTGGTTTTAGTTTGCTTAGTTTGCTTAGTTTTCTTGAATAAATTGGTTGGACCCCCTCATTCGTACATTAGTTTTCAAATAAGTTGGTTTGGATTGGAAAAGAGTAGGAAAGTTCATGCTTAAGTGGTAAAAAGGAGCTTGTTTTTGACAGTGGCCTATGCTTTGTCATGTCATGCTTGATATTGTTTTGTCTTTATGCTTAGTGATTTTTGCCGTAGCATGACATGTTATAAACAATTGAGATTGCTTAATGTGCCTTGAAAGGATCATGCGTTGTTTTAGCATATTAAAGCATAGTATTGTGGTATTCTCCTTTGATGCTTTATTTGGGTTGACTTGGCGCATGCTCACACCATGTTATGACCAGCCCAAGTCACCATAGCCTCTATGATCCTTTAGTTTTCAACTTATAATATCACTTTATGCTTTAATTAATAATGTTTTGTCGCTTTGCATGATTATGGCCATTATTGCTCTCTTAGTTGGTTGCTCCTAGTCTTTTGCTAGCCTCCATAACCAAGTATGAGTCCCACTCATGCATCCAACTCCAAATAAAACCAAGTTATTCCAAAGAGTCCACCATACCTACCTATTAGCATTTGCTACTCCAAGTATATTCATGTTTTTATCTACCTTCCGAATTAAACTTGTTATGTGAAAATTAGTGATTAAAGCTCTCACGAACTTGATGGCAGACTTTACTTTCATGCACTTAATAAACTTGAACCATTGTGTCCATGCTTGTTGCGTATATGCTTGTGCTTTATAAGTTAAAGTTAGCAGAACCATGTATCATGGGGAACGCTTTCAACATTGCACTTATATTCCATTGATATCATGATTGTTTTGCTTATGGATCCCGTCGGTGTGAAATAAAAGGGGAACTTGTAAGATCATGGAGTTTGTATGTGTGTTAGAGAAACGCATGGGCCGCTAGCCTAAGCCATGCCTAATCATGGTGGAAACTTGCAGCATAACCATAATGAGCATTCTATGAAGCATCCTCGATAAAAACCTATGCAAATAGCAAATAAAAAGATCGCCGAGATGCTCATTGTCTGTTGCCTTATCATTTTGATATGGGATAGCTCATGTGTCATGGGGCAAGGGGTACCCCACTGGCGGTTCTCTATGATACATATGTACTTACAATGACAAGAGCTTACTTGTGACTGAAGTTGAGTAGCATGAGGTTTGGTACTCGTAAGCAAGGGGCATGAGATTTCAACTTATAAATTGTCAAGCATATCCTCTTAGTTGTGTCACTTTAACCTTAATCACTTGAAGATGCCTATGATAGGGGCAATGAGAGCTAAAAGCTAGTAACTACCATAATTTTTGGAAGCACTTTATGAGACTTGAATCCCTGCTTCCCTCCATGAAGGCCTTTCTTTTACTTTTATGTTGAGTCTCCATCTTCTATCTTTATGCACCTATTGAGAGAGCATAGTGGCCATTCTTAGTTTAATGTACATTGTCCCAAGACTTGTTGATTGATGCATAACTTTGATATTGCTTGTTCTTAAACTACTTGTATCTAGTCACCCTTATGAACTTTGAAGGTGTCCTATGCATTTATGTTTTGCTACACTATGAGGGACAAGCTGAATACCATTCTCATTATGTTTTCTTTATGTGAAACAAATAAACGTCTTTCAAAGCATTGTTATTCATGAATCTTTTGTTTGTACCTTTTCATGTTACAACATAGTTGCTATGTCTTATTGTTAGAACTATATCTTTCATGCTATGTTAAAGTACTATGATCCCAACTATCAATGTTATAAATACCTTGATCAAGATTGTGATGGTGCATGTCACCTCAAAAATTATTCTTTCTTTTTATCACTTACCTACTCGAGGACGAGCAGGAGTTAAGTTTGGGGATGTTGATACGTTGCTAACGTATCTATAATTTTTGATGTTCTGTGCTTGTTTTATATCTACTTTCTTATGTTTTGTCCACGCTTTGGAGTACTTTTACACATTTTCTGGGACTAACCTATTAACAAGATGCCACAGTGCCAGTTGCCATTTTTTGCTGTTTTTGGTTCTAGGAAAGCCAGAAAATGAATATTCTCGGAATTGGACGGGACAAAAGCCAAAGTCAATATTTCACCGAGGGGAACACGAATCCAGAAGACGAGACGGAGAAGGGCCTCGAGGGGGCCACACCCCCTGGCCACGCGGCCAGGCCTGGCCTGCGTTTGGGGGGTGCAGCCGCCTCGGGCACCCCCTCGGCCTCCCTCTTCGCCTATATATTGCCTCCGATACAGAAACCCTAAGTACCCGATCAAAAATTCCACGAAAGAGTCTGTAGTCGCTGTCATATCCATCCCTAGATCGGGAGGGATCTGAAGCTCTTCCTGGCACCCTGCCTGAGGGGAGAATTCACCCTGGAGGCCTTCTTCATCACCATGCCTGCCTCCGATGTGATGCGTGAATAGTTCATCCCTGGACTACGGGTCCATGTAGTAGCTAGATGGTTGGTTCTTCTCCTTTTTGCTACCATGTTTAGATCTTGTGAGCTCCGTCCATGATCAAGATCATCTATTTGTAATCCTACATGTTGAGTTTGCGGGGATCCGATGGATATTGAGATGCTATTTTAGATTGATTATTGATTTTATCATGTCTTTGTTATTTGTGATCTTGCATGCTTTCCGTTGTTAGTAGCTATCTTGGCCAAGTAGATGCTAGCAACTCCAAGAGGGAGTATTTATGCTCGATAGTGGGTTCATGCCTCTAGTAATCTGGAGAAGTGATAGAAATCTCTAAGGTACTAGATGTGCTATTGCTACTCGGGAGAAAACAACAATCCTTTGTTCATAGAACAATCGTATTGTTTACTTTACACACTTTGCTTAATGCAATTATCTGTTGCTTGCAACTTAATACTGGAGGGGGTTCAGATGATAACGTGAAGGTGGATTATTAGTCATAGATGCAGTTGGATTACGGTCTATGTATAATGTTGTACTGCCTAATCAAATCTCAAAGGAGTCAAGATGATTAGTATATGCATGTATGATTTATCGATGTTTGTCAATTGCCTCGCTGTAATTTGTTCACCCAACATGTCATCCATCTTAAGGAGAATCACCACTAGTGAACTATGGACCCCGGTCCATTCTTTTACCATCAATCTACAAGCTATTTACTGTTTCCTGTTTACTTTCTGCAAAGCAACTACTCTCTTCCACAAAATACGTTTAATCCTTTGTTTTCAGCAAAACCGGTGAGATTGACAACCTCACTGTAAGTTGGGGACAAAGTTATGTGGTTGTGTTGTGCAGGATTCCAAGTTGGAAACAACACCTTGGAGGTGTTTCCTTGCTCCTACTGGTTCGATAACCTTGGTTTCAGAACTGAGGGAAAACTTGTTGCTATACTCATCATACCTTCCTCTTGGGGTTCCCCGACAAGCTCAACATATTGAGTAAGCAATTGCATTTGAATTTCTTATTGTGGCCAATGATTCAAATTTGCCCCAAAAGAGAGGCAGACACATTGGTGTCTGATTTTTTCAGGGATGAGTTAGCGAACCTGGGGCAATGTACAAGAACAATATAGGTTGTGCAATTGTTACTTGGTTTGCTTACGCCATCCCTGAAGAAACTTATGAGGCCACAATCTTTGTTCTACATATAATCTGGTCCAATTAATTGTCATTTTGTTGAGATGAAATTATATATGAACTGATCAAAATATTGCTGAGATGCTTTCTCTTTGATATCAATTTAATATTTTTTTACATATATATGTTTTCAATTCTTGAGTTGTAATACATATCAATCATATGTATGAGTTCTAAGTTATATTCTTAAAAATCAACAGGAGGATTCTAATGAAGTGGACGATGGCAAGTACTCTAGGGACAACAAGAGCCGCTACATGGTAAGGCGGTTACGGTGTGGGCAAATCCCTTTCTACCGTAGGAGGGACTGTTTTGCCCATTATGTGGCAGAGCCATCGACATAGACGTCGACAACATGATCCAGCATGTGGTGGACGTTGGCAAAAGCCAAGGCCGAAGGAATTAGCCGAAGACCTTGGCGAGGCACGCAACCTTCAGCAAATTCCTCCAGAAATATGTTAAGACTGGCCTATATCCCCTCGAGTAGGCTGTCCCGGCCTCCTGTTGCTGCCCCTGCTAGGCATGTCTGTGTCCCGGTCTCCTACTGTTGCCCCTATTTTTTTTTGTTGAAGTTAATTATTACCTGGTTGCATGTAAGACAATATATTCGCGGTGTCTCTGGTGAACCTCGTCTATATATATGTGGACGTGGATTTTATAAGCGCGCGGCTACCTACGCACACAGTAGAAATCGGTGAGAAAAACAGTACACCAATCTCGATGCAGCAACGAGAGAGCACAAATCAAGCGATGGTGCCTGGTGTTTCTGTCTCACACCGTCATCTGCTTCCCGCGCTTGCAAGAGCTAAAAGCACACTGACATGTTTTTGCCATGTGAGTTCACCACCGCCTTTGTTCTGTGGTATGTGTTTCTGTGGTCAATTGCTTTTTGGAAAACCATATGTAATAAAGCTATAGGTAGTGATTTCTTGTTGTGGACACCTAGTTTGTGTTGCGTTTACTATGGTTATTGCTTTTTGTGTATCCATGCGAACACACCCGTGGTGTTTACTGTGGATGATCTCTTTAGGAATACCTTGTGAACTAGTTTGTGGTTGTGCAAACCATATGGTGATGCGTATGGCAAACCTATTTTGTGTGGCCACACATGATGGTTGTTTTGGATTAGGAAATATGCACCCGGTATGACGCCGTTTGTATAGGTTGTGCTCCTAGGTTCATATTAAGTAATCAATGTAGCTGATCCAATGGCTGCGTGGATATGTGTAGCTAGCCACCTGAGTATCCCACTATTTCCAATATATATATATATTAATCTACTCGTTTATAGGGGTTCATTAAAATTTCTAGTGTTCAATTATATTACTGATCATGCTCATGCACACTACCAAATATTTCTAGTGCTCGATTATATTACAATTTTCAAGGAATACATCAACAAGTTAAATTGGTGGAAATTTCGTATTGAAGTAACTAAATGATCTCGCATCGGCGATGGACATTGGCAAAAGCCGAGGCTAAAGGCATCAGCCAGCCTTCGGCAAATTCCTCCAGGATTATGTCAGGACTAGCCTATATCCCCTCGAGTAGGTTGTCCCGGTCTCCTGCTGTTGCCCTTGACCTGCTAGGCGTCTCCGTGTCCCGGCCTCCTGCTGCTACCACTGCTTTTATTTTGTTTAAGTTAATTATTACCTATGGTTGAATGTAAGACAATATATCTACGGTGTCTCTGGTGAACCTTGTCTATATATATACTCCTTTATATGGTGTTCCTTTAAATTTCCAGTGTTTAATTATATTACTGATCATGCTCATGCACACTACCAAATTTCTAGTGCTCGATTATATTATAATTATCAAGGAAATACATCAAAAAGATTTTACATTGGTGGAAATTTCATATTGAAGTAACTAAATGATCTCACATCGGCATTACTATAATCAACAACGAGTATCAGCATTACTGTATTCAACAATGGGTTGCCGCCGCCCAGCTCCGAATTCGCTTACAGGTTCAACATGGCAGAACTTGAGCTCCTGAAGGTACAACTCCCATAGAGACCTCAGCAGGGGTGGCAGAATTGGTGCGGGTGTGACCACGGCGATGGCGAGCTCGGATTCTAGAGGAGGAAAATAGGACCGAGCATGGTCAACACGATGACAGATCTCACTAGGAACCAATTCTTGTCCCCGCGTTGTGCCATGGGTGCGGCCGTGGTGAGGCGAGCTCTGATTCGGGATGGGGAGGAGAGCGGGGCCGAGCAGGTTCGTCCACATCCCGGATCTCACCACCGAACGAGATGGTGTCCTAGCTCCGCGCTATGTCCGCGACCACATACCGCTGCTCAGGGGAAGAAGAAGACGTGTAATGAGGAATGGATGTAGGCGTCAATGTTGCAAGTCAACATGGCAGCCACGACGGCAGCGACATGACAGCGAAAACTGACAGGGGGCCCAACCAGACGGGCGTTAGCCTAATATTTTGTATTCAAAAGTTAAGTTGAATTCGTGCCAAAAAATACCCCCTGAGTATTTTGCACACCAACTGTGGGCAACGCGGTTGATTATAAGCAACTTGGGTACCTCTTTGCCTTGGTGCCTCAACTTTCGGGCCGCAAAATTATATTCTCATCCCCATGACCTAGTCATACACTCCGCAGCTTATGGATGTAATTCACCGAGTGGGTCCAGTGTATCTTCCCGTCACACATGCGAACAAAGCCCGATCTTGATGCATAGTACTCTACATGCCCCTTCGGAACACCCAACATGCACCTTTATGGTCACCTAGTTATGGAAATAATGGTTGATGCAGTCAAAGCAATCCTCTGGTGATAGTGATTAATATGATCTCACAGTATAAGGATTAGGACACTTCATTTCTAACAATTGCAACTGTGAACTATATGACATGATCATGTTTCAACAATCATTGGTGGGAAATGTCCGTCATGTCAGATGATATGACTTCATTGTCAGTTGGCTACACAAGCACCATGATCAGGAAACCTTGATCATCAACTACCCAATGAACTAGTTGAATAGAGGCTACTAGGGACCTGAGTTTGTTTATATACCATACCTGTATCAATGTTTCTGATTAATACAGTTATAGCATGATATAAAACTATTATGAACTAATGAGATATGATAATAAACCCCTTTATTATTTGCCTCTAGGGCATATTTCCTTTAGTCTCCCACTTGCACTAGAGTAAAAATAATCTAGCTGCATTGCTACTAATCATAAACCATATCTCATATGTGTTTATTGATCATGCTTGCTCATGGAGGACTTCCTGCCCTAAATCTGTTTTACCATATTCATAAGGTCCTATTTTGCAAATCATTAGTGTCACCTATTTTGACATTCACACCATTATCATATAATGTGTTGTAGCATTTTGGTGACAAAGTGAGACTTCTATTTTCTAGTATACAATGATGATCAATCAGTCAATAGAACTTTCAAGATGTCATGTACAACTATAAGCACACTTAGTCAAAGTCGAACTTTCTAAACCAAAAACATTTCTGCTTATTCTGAAGTATTCTAATACTTCTATATCTATATAGACTTTGATCAAATTGCAATATTTGCAACTTTGATCCTGACCATGCTTCTGTTGTGCTAAACTTAACTTTGGTTCAATGATTAACTTTTAATCAACTCAGGAACTTGTCCTTACACTTAAGAACTTGGTCACATTATGTCAAGTATAAATAACATGTTTTTTTTGGAAAACCCTATGGCCAAGGCACATGTGATGCGATGCATCTTTCTTTCCTTTAACCGTTGTCATGAATACTGAGTCACTACACAATACTTCTCCTAATCATTCAAGTAAGATCCAATCTTCACTTGAATCCATTCTGAAGTGTTTTTAGAACCTCAACTAGGTCCTTCTGAACTACTTTTAGAACTCCAAGTATTTTGACATTTAATGTTTATCAAACATCTTGATCTAATCACATAGATCTACTATATTTAATATGTGTTAACTTTCATCATGTAATGATCTAATCATTACTAATACCAAACACATTGTTCACTAATATGTCAATTACCTATTCAAGAACATTGTTATGCTCCCACTCAAATATATCATCAATATTTGATATCTAGGATATAACTAAACTCCCACTCAAATATGTTGCCACATATTCGACTTGGAGAACTTCATAGCTCCCACTCAATTTATTGACTTTCTCGACAATCTTGGTAAATCCAAAAGTCTTTGATCTTACATAAAATTGAGAATCTTTCTGCTACAAGACTTTAGCGATTCCTGATTGGTCAAAATCTGCATGTTGTACTAGTTATAACCTTTTCTTCAAAATTTGAAGACTTTGTAGTTTTGATCAATACTTTGCAAATTTCTGAATTGGACTTATTTGCTGATTAAATCCAATAGAGATTTCATGACTCTAGGTCATTTCTTGTACTTAAGTCCATAAATCTTTCTTTTTAGTTTGTAGGTATGTCTTATTCCAATAATAGGACAAGTGAATCAAGAATGAAATTCTGCAAGTGGTAGAAAAAAAATTTGAATCCTACTTTTATAAAGTATTAACTGAAACTTCAGCTTACACTTATGCCCTTCCACTAACACTTCTATAAGAAACTTTTCTCAAAGAAGTACCATGCTGAAACAATACAAACTTTGTGTTCTTTGGGTATTAGTTTGGAATTTGTATTCATAGTCTTACTAGGAATACACCACAAAGATTTAATATCCGCAACAATCTCGAACTATTGAAATCTCTAGAAACTCGAGCTTGCCATATCTCATATGGTGCTGTTTCCGTGAATCTTTAGATGTTCCTAATTATTTTGAGTGTTTACTAATTCAATCTCTAAACTCTAATAAGTTAACCCTTATGATCATGATGTTTAGACAAGTCAATACACTTTGAATTTGTCTAATTATCATAATTTCTGAAATAGTTTTCACAAGTCCATTTATGCCAATTTGCTTATTAACTTGAATTCATAATCACTTTTATCAAATCATAGAGATTTTGAAATCCTTGCTAATTCTAATAGCCTCCTTCATTCTAAAATCATTTGAACAATTCAAATAGTTTCAAACTTGTGTTTCATTAAGTAAATACACATATTTACTTAAACTCACCATGAAGTTTATAAAATAATGATGTCCACTATCTGTTGAAAATACAATACATCATATGGATAAAATTCAACAATCCTTTGCATATCACCATTTTATCAGAATGCGGAGTTTTAGTCATTCTGCCCAATGAGGCATGGTTTTGCAAAGTATCTAGAACAAATATCTAAGACCCCGATTTTCATTAGAATGAAAAACATGCAATAACCACAATGACTTAAACAGTAGTGTTACTCAATATTTAAACTTGATTATCTTTTGGCAATTTTCATAAACGTCCTTTTATCATACAGATAAAGACTAGAATAACTTGTTTATAATCCCAATGTGAATCATAAAAGAAATTATTCATAAAAATAGAACAACTAAATTGTTTCTTATTAATATGAATAACCATCTCGCAATAAGCAAGACACACTAATAAGTTTCACAAACTTGATTACAAAGCTTTTATTCAAATCTACTAATCCTGATGATAAACTTCGACGGAAGGAGTGTTGTTGGCTATCAACTAGCTTGTTTACCGTCATCACTCCATCAACGCCTCATTCCATTCTGGAACTCTTATGCAGAGGATCCTGTTTTCAATAAAACAAGATTAAGTATCCAATACTTGAAAACTCCATAAGTGTTTCATGGAAACATTTATTACTTGTATATCACATATCCGTTGACGGTGATCCCAGCTTTGGGTTCGACCTTGGTGAAGGTATCACGGCGGTCACGAAGAGTCATATCTTCTCTACCGTCGGGTTCATCAGGGAAATCTTCCAAGGCTTCACAAAGGACATAAAGGAGATGGTTTTCTATGAGGACACTTATTAGGCGTTGGTACTAGTCGATGAAATCCGACCCATCTAACTTAAGTTTCTCCCCATTCATTAATGGACCAAAGATGTCCTGAACTGAGGGGAGGGTCATAATCTATAAGACATTTGCAAAAGGACTTAGACTAAGTTAATAATTTGGAGTTAAAATTTGTAATCATATTAACAAACGAGCTCCCACTTAAACTAGCATCCCTAAAGATATTTTAGTGATTACAGGACCCTTTTACACTACATCATCCCAGTTCGTCACGACCTTTCATGCGGCTGCCAGGGTGGACTATATCCGTAGATCACATCATCCATGTGACGCACGCTTGATCTTTCGATATCCGTGTTCCAAGGCCATGTATGTACATGCTAGGATCGCCAACCCAACCATAGTGTATTCACTGTGCATACATGGCTTGCACCCATCGTATGCGAATGTAGAGATGTCTAGCACCTGATCATCACAGGATGCTTCATAACGACGAACTTTGTTGGTGGTGCACACTAATGGGAGAACAATTTGTTGGTATTAATTAGGGATCATCCTATTTAAATGCTACTAATGTGTATCTAATACTATCACTCAAACAAGATGCACACAAAAAATAACATCTAATGCAACTCATATGTGATATGATATGGTTGTCTTCACACTCCTTGATCTTCATCATGGGCTCTGACATGGTCTCCATGAGGCCACCAGTTTGACGCCAAGTCCATGATGCCACCGGTCTGGTCATTCATCATCGCGATGACTACTACTATACTACCTAGTAATAGGAAAGTAGACTACCTTAACTTTTCATGACTATAACCATATCACATCACAAAGCCGTCCCTGCAACATAAAGTTAGATGCCTCTACTTTATCTATTGCAGTTTTTACGTGGCTATTAATCTTTCACCAATAGAACTATTTCTACCTACAAACTTTCAACCACAACATGGATCCAATAGTTGTCTCTACTACACCCCTTTTGGGACCTTCTATTGTAGATGCTATATCAACTACTGTGAGAGAGATAGGCACCCGCTAGCCACTTATATGGTACAAGCCGTATGTCGAGCGTGGAACCAGTCTCGCGTAAGATTACGTGTAAGGTCAGTTCAGGCAGCTTCATCTCACAGTACCACAATATAAACAAATACACGTGGGGAAGGTAACAACTAGGGTATCAATGCCCACACTCTGCATGTGCCTATCCATATTAGCATACTACCATAGATCATGCTCTCATACCACTGAAGGGTTTCCGTAGCAGAAAACAAAAAATTACTATGTTGGAACTCTCTAACGCTCAGGATCTATCTAAGAAGTAATGTAGTACTGGAGGAACATAACGGCAACGTACCCTTGAATACCGAGAAAGCATTACGCTCATGCATTAGCATGGATGATGTAGTCATACCCATCCGACCTCATGGTCGTGGAGCTCCTTGCATGTCACCTCTTGTTCAGATCCTTGCACAACGGTCATGTCGCTACCAATGGTACCTTTTTTTTGACCCGCTTACCATAGGGGAAAACCCCTACGATGTAGATTTTCTATTAAAAATTAGGAGACAACGCAGCAGTGTTCAGCAAAGAGGGTACATCAAGGGGGAGGAAGTGGAAGAAAAGTAACAAAAACATAGCTAGGTAAAACAAGTAGACGCCCAATCAAGTAGTGGTTGAACCACATACTGTTTCACCCTAAACCGATAAAGGAGGAGGTCGTGTTGAAATCTCACTTTCCATCTAGCAAACGAGGGAACCTTTCCTTGAAAAATAAGCTCATTTCTTTCCTTCCAAATGTTCCAAGCAGCACACACTACAATTTCCATAAAACATGGACCCTCAAATTCTCCTTTGGCGATGAGAAAACATTGTGAGATTGTCAAGGAGCAGTCCCACTTGATATTCAACAAGTCCCAGCACGACAGAGTGAACGGACATGCGAAAAAAAGATGGTCTCTGGATTCAATAGTACACAGTGAACATAATACACAATCTGACCCCTCCTCAATTTGCCAGTGTCGCCTGAGCATCATGTCTTTTGTATTCAATCTATCCTTGAATAATAACCAGGCGAATACACGTAACTTAGGCAGAAAATTTGAATTCCAGATCGCCTTCAACGCATCATCTTGTGGTCTCTGGGCAAACATCAAATGATAGAACTTTGCTGAAGAAAATTCCGTCGATCCCCACGGAAACGACCTAATATCTTTGGCACCCCGAACAATGGTAAGTGTCTGCATTGCACTTTGGACCTGCTGTAATTCACAGAAAGCTTCGGCCGACAAAGGTAGAGCAAACAAGGTACTTAGGTCCTGCACGTTCGCCACTTGTGCAACAGATAGATCTTCATTCAGGGTATACGAGTATAATCGAGAGAATTTGTCATAAAGAAGCTCGCCCTCATGCCAATAATCCTTCCAAAAAAGGACCGAATCACCATTGCCAATTGTGCATTTAGTGATACTGCAGTAATTAAAAATTGAGCTGTAAACATCCTGCCACCAGAAAGATCCTCATTTGTTTTGTGCATGAGGGGCACCTGGTGCATATAAAGACCAAACTAATTCGACCCATGGTAAATCTTCTTTGCAACAAAATTTAGGCAGTTGCTTCATAAGAAGAGCCTTATTTTGAAGTTCTAGATTCATTACGCCAAGTCTTCCATGCTTTTTTGGTTGGCAAACAGTCGACCAAGCAGTGAGAGAAACTACTCACGAAGAATCATCTTTTTTAGCCCATAGGCAGTGGCCTCTTGCTCTGTCGAAAATTTTGATTAGTGTTTTATGCACCTTGAGAGAGCAAAGGTAATGAGTGGGCAGAGAGGAAAGCATTGAGGTCACCAGAGTCAATCTCCCCCCATAATCAAGAAATCGGGCGTTGGCATTTAATCTCCTTTCAATATGATCCACAATAGGGGACATATCTTGGACAGTAGATTTAGTGGTGCCAAGCGGAAGGCCCAGATAAGCAAAAGGAAGAGACCGAGTAGCACAATCAAGAGTGGCAGCAAGTAATCTGAGTTTCTGATCATCAACATTGACTGGCATTAAGCATGATTTTGAATAGTTAACCTTGAGGCCAGTCGCCGTAGCAAAGACACCAAGAAAATTCTTGAGAGCAAGCAGTTGGGTTGGACATGCCTGAAGAATTAAGAGAGTGTCGTCGGCGTATTATATGATGGGGAAA
Organism: Avena sativa; assembly: GCA_916181665.1. Taxonomy (NCBI): domain Eukaryota; kingdom Viridiplantae; phylum Streptophyta; class Magnoliopsida; order Poales; family Poaceae; genus Avena; species Avena sativa. The sequence continues at coordinate 460,736,978 of OV702297.1, read as the reverse complement.
TCAGTATTGGGGATTGGCAAAGGAGGTGTCAGAATTCCCGAGAGAGCCAATTTATTTATCATTGATTGAAGTAAATCAGCTCCAGCCACAAACATAGTTGTGGAGAAAGGATCTCCTTGGCGCACGCCTCTTTTATACGAAAATTTATTACTAGCAAATCCATTCAGCAAAACCGAAGAAGAGCCAGAAAAAAAATAGACTAGACCCAACTGATCCAACGGTTGTCAAAGCCCAAGCATCTCAAAATTTCCAAAATGGCTTTATGTTCGATAGTGTCAAAAGCCTTGGCAAAGTCAAGCTTAAGGATAACCACCTCCTGCCCAGATTGTTTACACTAGTGAATGTATTCATATGCCCAAGAAATACAATCCTAAATTGTTCTGCTCTTTAGGAAGCCATATTGATTTTTATGGACTAAAGAAAGAAGAAAAAAGCAGCTTGGTTAGGATTTTCAAACAAGAGTTGAGCAAAGAAATTGGTCGAAAGTCGTTAGGAATCACTGGAGCATTATTCTTGGGAATCAGAGTAATGTATGCATCATTAATACTCTGCAAATTGACATCCCCTGCCCAGAAATCATGGCACAACTTATAGAAATCAAATATGATAATAGGCCAGCAGGTTTTGATAAACAGTCCAGTGAATCCATCCGGCCCTGGCGCTTTATCACATGGCATATCAGCAACAATCGAGTCGATCTCCTCATGGGAAAAAGGTATAGATAAATCTTCCAAAACCTCCCTTCTGTGCACAAAATCATATAAATTAAAAGTGGCATCAATGGGGTCTGAAACGCCCAATCTAATCTCTGAAGAATTGGCGTAAGACACCTGCTTTTTCATGGTGCTCAAACACCATCGAACCATCATCCCGTGAAAGAGATGAGATAGTATTTTTGCGGAATCTGATTGTTGCCATTGAATGAAAATAGGCAGTGTTTTCGCTACCAAATTTAGCCCAACGAGCAGTACAACGTTTTTTCGAATATTCCTGTTTGCAGTGAAGGAGAGGATGGAGTTGATCTGTCACAATCCGACGGAAATTCCACTCTAAAATATGAAGAGTGCGTTGTTCTTCAATTTCATCCATCATCAAAATAATAGCATTACAATTATCAATAAGCTTGCTGATGATAGAGATATTAGTGCTCCATATTTTAAGACCCTTTCGAAGGCGCTTGAATTTAGCAGAAAGGCAGCGAGCACTATCCCTAGGACAATCAACCTCCCAAATGCGTTTCACAACCTCCATAAACCCCGGCATTTAGATCCAGTAGTTTTCAAAACGAAATATGTTTGCCTTAGGGATAGATGTCCCCATAGAGACAACGGATGACACATGATCAGAGATAGGACAGGCCAGCGTATTAACCAATGTATTTGGATATTTTAGAGTCCAAGCCGAAGAAGAAAAGAACCAATCAATTTGTTCGAGTAAAGACTCAGCTTGCATATTGCTCCAGGTGAATTCACGACCTTTAGTCGGCAACTCAACAAGCCCCAAGTAGCTAATGACCTCAATGAAGGTAGCCATGTCCTCCACATTAGCCCAGGGGCGATTTCTATTATAGGAGAAACGATAAAAATTAAAATCCCCATCGAGAAGCCAAAAAGAGTCATCCGGGATATTTAAGTGAAAAAGCCAAGAAATAAAGTTCTCCCGATTTGTACCCTCACATGGCCCATAAACATTAACGAGTGTGAAGTGATCATCAGATAGAGTTGACTGGAAAGAACCAACGAGACCAAATTTTTCTTGAAGAAGCACATTCCCCGTGAAAATATTGCTAGCCCACAACACAAGAATGCCCCCAGATGCCCCCTCAGCGAGTACATAAGCGAATTGGTCGAAACAACGAGGATCAAATCCTTTAATAAATTTCATATCAAAGTGATCACGTTTAGTTTCCTGATGGCACACGATTGCAGCAGAACTTTCATCAATTTTGTTATGCAGTAAGGGCCATTTTTCTTCCCCATTAATTCCACGGATATTCCAATTTAACACAAACCAAGTACGGTTCAAACCACGCATTAAGATAAGGTAAGTTCAGAAGTTCAACAGAAAACCCTAACAGGTGGGATGCAAATATTTATTAAAAGCACGTAAGTAGCAGCAAGCTAAGCACGGCGTTCCTGGAGCAGGCGCTCCTCCAAGAGATCTTCAGGGGAAATGTGGCACTGCTCCACACCCAGCCTCTGCATCTCAGCAATTTGCAGCACCGCCAGAGTAGTCGCTTTTGGAACAGAAGACGCGCGGTGACGAGGACCACGATCAGGAAGAGCAACATGCATATAACCTTCATTTGCAAGGCGAGGAGAGTGACGCACAGCAGTCTTCGACTTGGGCGTGCAGGGCTTGCGTGGGCGCCCATGACCACGAGTAGGTGCACCAGAATCATCACCCTCAGACAGGGACTCAAATCGAGTCGAGTGGTCAGAGGAATCTCCATCAGAATCATTCAGAAAATCAGAGTTCACAAAGCCCAATGCTTCCAAATCAACAGACACCTCCATCAGCTCGCAGACTTCAGAGAGTTCAGAACTGCTAGGTGGGCAGATGTATTCAGACACAGAATCGCCAGAAAAGTCCATGTGCCCATATAGATCTATGGAGCATGTGTGAATCAGGCTATCGACAAAAGCCCAATTGGCAGCATCAAAAGTTTGAGAAAGGAACTTGGAAAATTCAATATCAGAGGTTCCAAAGGCAGAGTCAACGGACAGTCCCGTTTCATCAGTAGCTTGTAACTACCTCGGACCCTACGCTCTAAGTTCAAGCCTGGATGAACCGAAAGTGGTTAAAATAGTACAGTGGGGGCCCAGGGGCCACCCACCTGTAGACCCGTCGGCCGTCCTAACCACTTTCAAGAACATCGGGACAAGAGCGAGTGGCGTAGGCAACAGGCGAAGAGATCAAATACATACACAAGTGAGTATGTATGCAAGCTACCTTACAACAGTCCTTAGAGCCATTCCATCTAAAAGAAATAGAAATATTGCAACGCTATACGGCAAGATCCAAATATTCTAAATAGAGATAATAGTGTAGGATAGTTCCTCATACATCAATCATCAGAGTATCAGGTGGAAGCGGAAAACAAGATCCGAGTATGGATAATAAGCAAATCGGCATAAGATGCCACATAAATAAACACATCCCGCCCACAGATCTCGCGGATCCCCATCCCCAGAATCTCTACACTCGAGTGATCGTTGCCAACATCATCTGTCTCCTCCACCCAGTATCCATCTTGCGAATACACATGTTCATCTGAATCAAACAATTTATCGTGTGAGACCCTAGGGGTACTCAGCAAGTCTTTATGCCTCTAAAGGAGACATATACCTAGGGTGACGCAATTGCAGCAAAAGATAATAACTAACAAGCCTATAGATACTCGCTAACCATCCGCCTAACCAATGATAGACAGATGTCCGTTAATTAGAAACAAAAGTTATAACAGTATAAAATAACAGATCCATCCTCCTTCTCGCTTACCAACGAGAAAGCGGACGAACAACCCATCCGTTGGCACTTTTATTAACCATTCCATGAGCATTGCACTATTTACTAGTCAGGTATTTAGTCAAATTAGAAGCGGTACTTTAGTTATACTTGTCTATGATCGAGAAACTATGCTCCAAGTCGTCCATAACCGCGGACACGGCTTTCAAAAAGATTTACCATGCAGGGGTGCACAAATAGCAACACACACTCGATCAACCTCGGAAAAACCAACTCAAAACCCAACGAGGCATTCACGACAAAGCGATCACAGGATTCAGAAATATTTCAGGGGACCACCCCAATAAGCTACCCGCAACGAAGTTGGCCGGCTCCGGAACGGACCCAGGGTTTATGTGGACGGCGGTAAATGACTGGGAACCCGAAAGTGTGACTGGGTTATCGATACAGCGAAAACGTGTCACGATCCAGAACAGTACAGGTGCCCCACGCACAATCGTAAATAAAGCAGTAAAGCATGGCATAAGTACAGGATAGTAATAAAACCCCAAACTAGTTGTGACCCCAAGAAATAGAAATGAATCAAGCTCTGGCTCAGGGGGGGTCCATAAGGCCTCCCGGATGTGGATTTGTGCGAATAGTCAAGGAACAGGAATCAAGTACTCGGGGTCCTACGGGACACAAGTGAGCATGAAAAACCAAATGACAGATATTGCTCACTGGTGCCTCTTTCATTAGTTATCCTATTACTACTCAGGTTAAGTTGTTTATGTACCTCGTTATCCATCAGACTCTCACATACCCTACACATGCTGTTCTACGACTCGCATGGCTCAAACAACTCCTGTAGTAATGGCTCATGGGATGGAGGAACAAGCTTGGTGGGGTTTAAAAGTAAAGGCTATGTAGTACTTGGGATTCAATTTAATGCAATCGCGACTCAATGATGCAAGAATAAGATAGAGGCAATAGGTACTATATGTATGCAAGCATGTGGTAGTGCTTGCCTGGCAGCTCAATTGAAGCGAGAGGTGGATCTGGGTAGTACTCCTAGGATTCCTGATATTTCCCCTGCTCGACGTCTATTCGAAAGAAGAACCAAACAAACAAGGGCCAACATAAATAAAGAGCACAAGCATATAAATAAAATGTGACAAGCAAACAAGCATGCCATGATGAATGATACACAAATTACATGGCAAGAATGTAGCATGGCAAGGGTGAGGTGTGGGAACAAGAGTAAAGCATTTTATTATTTATTTGGTCAAGTTTTATTGCCATAAACAGTTCTGATTTTTAATAATGACATGATGCATGCTGCAATTCAGAACATGGAATGCATAGTTAGAACGGGCTCATCGCGCTGATCGATTTAGACATATTATTTGTCAAATTTGGAGTTATAGAATTAAAGTTATTAATTAATTAAGAAAAAGGGCATCTTATTGCAATTAAACAATTTCGAAAATTTAAATTAGCCAAAAATTATTTTGGATGGCAGATTTGAAATCCTCACATTTTTCTGATCAAGAAACATATATCATTTGTATTATTTTGATTTGTCAATTAAAAGTTATTATTTTCTAGATTTAAAACATATTTAACAATTTTTGAAATTAGTTTTATTAAACAGATAAGATCAGCGACTTTTGCACACAGAGGCAGGTAGCCACAGACGCTGACGGGTAGGACAAGCGTTGAGCTGGCAAAGCCAACGCGTAGGAGACTTTTCTCACCGCGGAGTTATCCAGCCTGTGCAGTTGACAGGTGGGGCCGGTGGTGTGCGGGGCCACGCACGGGCTCGCGAACCGGGCGCAGCCACGTGGCGCGGACAGGGAGCACGGGTTGAGGATTCCAAATCCTGGGTACCTTTTCGTAAAAGTACCACAGCGACGGACAGGTGGGGCCGTGCTGGACCGCGGGTTGTGTACGCAAAAAGGCAGGGGGTATGTGCAAAAGGAGACGCGGTACTGTTTTTCTTCCTCCGTTTCTGACGAAACTGACGGTGCGCATGCGGACGGGAAAACAGAGGTGCGTTCGGGGTCGAACTCATGACCTAGCGCGTGCACGCGGCGGCGGTGACCCCTGCGGCTAGCAGGGGTTGGTGTTGGGTACCAGCTACGCGACTAGAAGGCCCTACTACGTTGCGACGACAGAGAAGGAACTGCGGTCGCCGTGCACAGAGGGCGTTTGACGGAAAGATTGACGCGACCGGGAAGCCAAGATGAATAGGGGCATGTCTAGGGGGGTCAGTGGCTCACCGCGGGGAGGTTGGTGGTGGTGGATCGGGCAGGCGCACAGCGGATCGACGACGTTGCAGGCGACCCGACGATCTAGGGTTTGTGGCAGCGTCGAAGATGTGCAGCAAGTCTAGGCCTCCTCCTCCTCGACGGCGTGGACAGGGGCGTTGCAGGGGAACGTCTCGGTCTTCCTCGACAACCAAACGCCACGCCCATCGCCTGGTACGATGTGGCCGAGAGGAAAACCGACGGTGAGGTAGATGGAGGAGGGAGAAAGCAGCGGCAGGTGGGGGAAGAAGAAGTGGTTGGGCAGGGCCCCGGGTGGATCTGGGGGACGCCAGGCAGAAAGGGGAAGTAGATAAGGCCAGGAGAGGAGGGTAGCACATGGGGTCGGGGATGAAAAGGTGGTGGTGCACCTTTTCTTCACCCTCACACGGGTCGGTGAACCGGGGAAGGGTCGGGGCTGGCTGGGTTGCACCGCTGGGACTAGAGGGAAGGCGTCGGTGGCTCGGGTGGGGTCTGCATGGCAGCGAAGGAGAGAGGAAAAGTGGGGCCTCGGCAGGTGATGTCGAGCAAGGCTCGGCCTAGGGTTTAGGTTAGAGGGGGTGGCTCGGCATGGAGTGGAAGGGGATGGTTGGGGCCAAACCAGGCCATATGGCTAGTGTGGTCTCGGTTTGGGGAGAGGGGTAGAGGTGGTGAGGTGAGGGTGTAGTTAGGTTTAGTGATGGCTAGGGTTTTAGGTGGATGTGTAGCTAGGTAGGGTAGATGGGTATTTAGGATTGGTATTTTGACTAGATAGAGATTTGAAATATGAACTAATCCAAAGAACATAATTCAGCAATTAAACTCCATCTATTCAAAGACAAGAGCTAGAAAAAGGGTGGTGACATGCATGGGGTGTGGAGGTTGGAGGTGAGAGAGAGGTTTAGAGGATGGTACCAAAATAGATGAAGAGAGGGAGAGAGAATAAGTTGGGTCATGGAGAAAAATACCCATGCCCCACTCAAAACCGAAATAAAACCAAAGGAAAGAAAAGTAGATGATCTTGCATGGCCCATGCATAATTAGTAAATGCCATAGTTTTTATTGTGAAAACAATTGTAAATGCCCATGGCATTTGTTCACACATGCACTCCAAAAATATGGAATTAAAGCCAAGCAAAAGAAAGGAGTTGGTGGTCCATGTGGATTAGATGGAATATGCTCATATTTGAATATAATGTGGCGTGCTAGTGTGTATGTTCCACTAGGTAAGTATATGGCCACAATTATATGCATACATGATCAAATACTCCCAACCAAACCATATGGAAGCTAGACAAGGAGAAAAACTCACATAACATGCAAAGGTGGCCATGTGGCTTCCCACATATCAACATTGTGAAACAACATGATGCCTATATGGGAGCATGTGGAATTAGAAGTGGATCCATCCCAACCCACATGAGCTAGAGGTAAACCCAAATAGAATGCAAGGCTCACATGTAGTTGGATGGTGGAATTATGGGGTGGTGACAAGAAAAGGTGGTGGAGTTAAATAAAAGATATGCCCCCAAGTCAACTTGGGCATCAAGCATTTATCAAGATCCAAATACAATATATCAAGAGGCAAATACAAATAATAATGCATATGAGATAAGAACCAAAAGAAAAGGGGTTTTATATGATGCTCAAATGCAAGGTGGCATGATGACATGAGCATGATATAATTATGATGCAACAAATATATGTAGGAAGTAGCATTTTATTATTAGACCATGTAGCATTACAGATGTTAGACAGATGGGATGCTACAACTCTCCCCCACTAAACAGGAATCTCGTCCCGAGATTCTAGGAAGAAGAAGAAGACACGAAGAGGGTAGGATACTTGGCACGGAGCTCATCCTCGCGTTCCCAAGTGGCTTCATCAACGGAATGGTGCGACCACTACACCTTGTAGAACTTTATGGACTTGTTGTGAGTCCTTCTTTCTACGAATTCTAGGATTTTTGTGGGGTGTTCTTGATAAGACAGGTCTTCTTGGAGATTAATGAGCTCATGGTCCACGGTCCTGCCGGGATCCTTGAAGCACTTCTTGAGTTGAGAGATATGGGAAACATCATGGACTTTGAGTTTTTCAGGGAGCTCAAGAGCATAAGCAACTTCTCCTCTTCTTCCACGAACTTTGAAAGGACCGATGTATCTAGGAGCCAGCTTTCCTTTGATACCAAACCGATGCGTGCCCCTCATGGGAGTGACACGAAGGTAAACGAGATCACCAGGGACATACTCCATGTTTGTGTGCTTTCTGTCATAATTGCTCTTCTGGCGACTTTGAGCAACCTTTAGGTTTTCGAGAATGATGTGAACCTTCTCCTCCGCTTGAGTTACAATATCGGGGCCAAACAATGTTCTTTCACCTGCGCCCGACCAACCAATCGGAGTTCTGCATTTGCGGCCATAGAGAACCTCAAATGGTGCCATCTTTAGACTCTTCTGGAATCTATTGTTGTAAGAGAATTCAGCATAAGGAAGGCATTCTTCCCATTTCATGCCAAAAGAGATGACGCAAGCATAGAGCATATCTTCCAGAATCTGATTGATCCTTTCAACTTGTCCTTGCGACTGAGGGTGGTAAGTTGTGCTGAAGTTCAACTTTGTTCCCAAAGCATTTTGGAAACTTCCCCAGAACTTGGAAGTGAAGATGCTTCCACGGTCCAAGCTGATCTCAAGAGGAACCCCATACAGAGAGACAATTATGTTGATATAGAGCTCAGCCAACTGAATTGCAGAAATTGTTTCCTTGACGGGAAAGAAGTGAGCCACTTTAGAAAGCTTGTCGATGACAACAAAGATTGCATTGTTGCCCTTCTGTGACCTTGGAAAACCAGTTATGAAGTCCATCTCTACTTTCTCCCATTTCCATTCTGGAGGCTTCAATGGCTGTAGAAGACCGGAAGGTTTTTGATGAACAGCTTTAACTCTGCGGCAGACATCACACTCCAAGACATACTTGGCACAATATCGTTTCAACCCAGGCCACCAATACTGTGTTTTCAAGTCCATGTACATCTTAGTGCTGCCAGGATGGATAGAAAGAACAGAATCGTGCGCCTACTTAAGAACTTTCTCTCTCAAACCCGGGTAGTTCGGAAAAAACATCCGGTGTTCAAAGAATAGAGCGCCTTGGTCGTCGACGTGGAAGGACTCATACTTCGGGAGCTGAATGTTGGAGATGATCTTTTTAGTGTAAGGATCACCAAGTTGAATGGAGCGAACTTTTTCTTCCAAGAGAGGTGTTTCCAGAAGGTTCAGAAGATACCCTTGATCCACAATTTCAAGGTTGAGCTGACGGAATTCCTCGCACAAGAGAGGCTGTTGTTCCTCCACCATGAGGTTGTTGACATAAGCTTTTCGGCTGAGAGCATCGGCCATCACATTAGCTTTGCCCGGAGTGTAGTTGATGGTCAAATCGAAATCATTAATTGCTTCAATCCACCTCCTCTGACGAAGGTTGAGATCAGGTTGTGTGAAGATATACTTCAGACTCTTGTGATGAGAAAAGATCTCAGAACGGTTGCCAAGCAAGTAGTGCCTCCATACTTTCAAAGCAAAGACAACTGCTGCGAGTTCGAGGTCATGTGTTGGATAGTTGAGCTCATGAGTTTTCAACTGACGAGAGGCATATGCAACGACTTGCTTTTCTTGCATGAGGACCGCACCCAATCCTTGCAATGAGGCGTCACAGAATATCTGGAAAGGCTTTGATGTATCTGGAGGAATCAAGACGGGTGTAGAAGTGAGCTTCTCTTTGAGTGTTTCAAAGCTAGCTTGACATGCAGGAGACCAAAAGTATTTCTTGCCTTTCTTGAGGAGATCGGTAAGAGGTTTCGCAATCTTCGAGAAGTTCTGAACAAAGCGATGGCAATAACTAGCCAAACCAAGGAAACTCCAGACTTTGACATTTTTGGGTGGAAGCCAGTCAACAATTGTCCGAACAGTTTCCGGGTTAACGGCAATGCCCTTGGCAGAGATGACGTGACCAAGATAGATGACTTCAGGCAGCCAGAACTCACACTTGGAGAACTTTGCATACAGGCGGTTCTCATGAAGCTTGTTTAAGACACACCGAAGGTGTTCTTCATGTTCTTCCTTTGACTTAGAATAGACTAGAATGTCATCTAGATAGACCACAACGAACTTATCAAGATACTCCATGAAAACCGAGTTCATAAGGCTCGAGAAGGTGGCAGGTGCATTGGTGAGACCGAAAGACATGACCGTGTACTCGTATAGGCCATAGCGGGTGGTGAAAGCTGTTTTGGGAACATCTTCCTTGTGAATCTTGATTTGATGATATCCACTTGTCAAGTCAAGCTTAGAGAATACCACAGCTCCAGCTAGCTGATCGAAGAGATCATTAATCCGTAGAAGGGGATATTTATTCTTGATGGTTTTGGCATTGAGAGCCCGATAGTCAACACAAAGTCTATCAGTCTTGTCTCGCTTCTTCACAAAGATGGTTGGGCTACCCCAAGAAGAAGTGTTGTGCTGAATGAAACCCAACTTCTCTTGTTCATCAAGCTGACGTTTGAGTTCAGCCAACTCAGCAGGACCCATTTTGTAAGGCCGCTTGGAGATAGGAGCGGTTCCAGGTTCAAGCTCAATCACAAACTCGACCTCACGATCAGGAGGCATAACTAGCAACTCTTCAGGAAAAACATCTGGGAACTCACGGACTACTGGAACACTCTGAATAGCCTCCATAGCATCATCATTCAGAGCCGCCAAAGAGAAAAGCTGAATTGCAGGAGTTAGACTTGGAGAATAGACTATATGGCCTTCAGGAATTTTCAGAGAAACCGAGCGTTCAGCACAATCAATCACAGCTGCATTTGCTGTCAACCAATCCATGCCCAAGATAACATCAATGTCAGAATTTCCCAGAATAATTAAGGAAGCCGGAAACAAAGAGCCACCAATCTCAATTTGATTGCCATGGCTGATATGAGCAGCCCTCATGTTTGACCCAGGAGATTGTACCACAAGACGATGCAATAGAGGACCCATAACCAGATCATGCTCATGTGCAAACTTGTGAGAAACAAAAGAATGCGAAGCACCAGAATCAAACAAAACTCATGCAGAGACTGAGTTAATAGGAAGCGTACCCATCACAACTCCAGGTGCATGCTCAGCTTGAGCGACGTTGACACAGTTGGCACGAGCAACAGTGGACCCGGGCTTGGTGTTGATGTTGAGAGCCCGCGGTGGAGGTGCACGAACCATAGAAGAACTTGTTGTAGGTCTTGGAGGTGGTGGAGGAAGAGATTTGTTGTTCATGGGACAACTCCAGTGTTGATGCCCAGTGTTCCCACAAGTGTAGCAAGCACCAGATGGACGTGGAGCAGCGTAGCCAGGGACTCCGACAGGCGCTCCAGGGTAGTTGTGGTTGTAGCCCCTAGGAGCCGCGATGAAGGAGTTTGGTGGCCTTGCCATGTAGCTTGAAGGTCTTGGTGGAGCCAGGAGCGACGGTGGGGTGTTAGGAACCCACACGCGACGCTTAGAAGGAGCTGCCATAGCTGAAGAGCTTGATGCGTCACGGCTGTGTTTCTTGGACTCCTCAAACACTTGCCTACTTGCTTCTTCCTGTAGAGTCGTATGTTGGAGTTCCAGAAAAGACCCCGGCCTTGCATGAGTGATTGCATATTTGATAGATGCATTGAGCCCTTGCCTGAACCTCTTTTGCTTCTTCTTGTCATCAGAGATCTCATCGCCACCATACCGAGAAAGATTCATGAAGTTTCTGATATAGGTATTGACGTTGTCATTGCCCTGCCTGAGGTTGAGAAGCACTTCCTTCATCCTTTCCATGACAATTTCTGACAGATATTGCTCTTTGAAAGCCCCAGTGAACTTCTCCCAAGTAGGCTGAAAACCAGAGTGGTTTGCCTTCAGGTAATTCTCCCACCATAGAGATGCGTCTCCCTTCAGAAGGTGAGTGGCACATTTTACCCATTCTTGCTCAGGAACATCAGCAGTCATCAGCAACCTTGACATCTCACGTAGCCAATCATCAGCGTCAAGTGGCTGATCAGACACCTCAAAGTGGCGCGGGTTGAACTTCTGAAAACTTTTGATGTCTCCTCGCTTGGGAGGTGGTGGTAGCGGAACAAACTCATTCCACCTGACACTTTCTTCAAATCACTGCTGGTTCTGCTGCATTGCTCCCAAGGCATTAGCAATACTTGCCAATGCAGCCCCCAGTTCAGGTGGTATGTCCTCCTCAGAACGGTGTGGTGGTGCCATCCTGTGATTGATATAAAACTCAAGTCAGTACCATAATGGAGAATAATAATAATCCAAAATAGTACCAAAATGGAATTAACCAAGATTAAAGGATACAAATTACTAAGATGATATTAAAATATCAACAAAGTTCAAAGCACCTAGAAGATATTAAGCATATCGCACACGACTGAACAAGGAGTGTGGTACACAAAGCTAACAAAGAAAAAAATTCCGCAAATTTCGGCATTAAAATACCACTATATGCGCAAAACCACTTAAAGAATCAAGATTAGTAACTCTACCAATTCAATATACAAGAGTGAATGATAAAAGTAGTGGTATGGTCGCGACTCCATCCCGCACTCAAATCATTACTCCGCACATGAATAAGTAAAACACATATCCCAACTTCCTTCTTTCTTAAGATGAACCTAACGATTAGAAACTACGGAAACAAACACCCCAAACAAGATAGCGTCGGATAACAAAGAGTAAGACAGATCGCGTCGGTTTACAACAAATCAGATAGATCGCGTCGGTTTACAAAAGCCTGTTGGTATGGAATATACCAACAGTTGATAACCAAAAGGCAGATAGCGATAACAAATTGGATGCAACAGATAGACAAGGGATTACACACACACACTTTCTATGGTACTACGGAAACCTAGAACACGTGAATCCTAGTTTGAATTTTTAGAAGAGGATTGAAAACATTACACTTCCTTACCAGAAAAGGGTGGGTGGGTGGGTAAGAAGAAAAAATGGAAGCAGTCCTACTCTCGCGTTTTTGTTTTTCCCTAGTATACATAGCTACCAAAATATTTGCTAGACTGACAACGACCATTTGGCTGAGACCCTGAAGGGCGGGATGGCTCTGATACCAATTGTAAGTACCTCGGACCCTACGCTCTAAGTTCAAGCCTGGATGAACCGAAAGTGGTTAAAATAGTACAGCGGGGGCCCAGGGGCCACCCACATGTAGACCCGTCGTCTGTCCTAACCACTTTCACGAACATCGGGACAAGAGCGAGCGGCGTAGGCAACAGGCGAAGAGATCAAATACATACGCAAGTGAGTATGTATGCAAGCTACCTTACAACAGTCCTCAGAGCCATTCCATCTAAAAGAAATAGAAATATTGCAACGCTATACGGCAAGATCCAAATATCCTAAATAGAGATAATAGTGTAGGATAGTTCCTCATACATCAATCATCAGAGTATCAGGCGGAAGCGGAAAACAAGATCCGAGTACGGATAATAAGCAAATCGGCATAAGATGCCACATAAATAAACACATCCCGCCCACAGATCTCGCGGATCCCCATCCCCGGAATCTCTACACCGAGTGATCGTTGCCAACATCATTTGTCTCCTCCACCCAGTATCCATCTTGCGAATACACCTGTTCATCTGAATCAAACAATTTATCGTGTGAGACCCTAGGGGTACTCAGCAAGTCTTTATGCCTCTAAAGGGGACATATACCTAGGGTGACGCAATTGCAGCAAAAGATAATAACTAACAAGCCTATAGATACTCGCAAACCATCCGCCTAACCAATGATAGACAGATGTCTGTTAATTAGAAACAAAAGTTATAACAGTATAAAATAACAGATCCATCCTCCTTCTCGCTTACCAACGAGAAAGCGGACGAACAACCCATCCGTTGGCAGTTTTATTAACCATTCCATGAGCATTGCACTATTTACTAGTCAGGTATTTAGTCAAATTAGAAGCGGTACTTTAGTTATACTTGTCTATGATCGAGAAACTGTGCTCCAAGTCGTCCATAACCGCGGACATGGCTTTCAGAAAGATTTACCATGCAGGGGTGCACAAATAGCAACACACACTCGATCAACCTCAGAAAAACCAAATCAAAACCCAACGAGGCATTCACGACAAAGCCATCACAGGATTCAGAAATATTTCAGGGGGCCACCCCACTAAGCTACCCGCAACGAAGTTGGCCGGCTCCGGAACGGACCCAGGGTTTGTGTGGACGGCGGTAAACGACTGGGAACCCGAAAGTGTGACTGGACTTGTCGATACAGCAAAAACGTGTCACAATCCAAAACAGTACAGGTGCCCCACGCACAATCGTAAATAAAGCAGTAAAGCATGACATAAGTACAGGATAGTAATAAAACCCCAAACTAGTTGTGGCCCCAAGAAATAGAAATGAATCAAGCTCTGGCTCAGGAGGGTCCATAAGGCCTCCCGGATGTGGATTTGTGCGAATAGTCAAGGAACAGGAATCAAGTACTCGGGGTCCTACGGGACACAAGTGAGAATGAAAAACCAAATGACAGATATTGCTCACCGGTGCCTCTTTCATTAGTTATCCCATTACTACTCAGGTTAAGTTGTTTATGTACCTTGTTATCCATCAGACTCTCACATACCCTACACATGCTGTTCTACGACTCGCATGGCTCAAACAACTCCTGTAGTAATGGCTCATGGGATGGAGGAACAAGCTTGGTGGGGTTTAAAAGTAAAGGCTCTGCAGTACTTGGGATTCAATTTAATGCACTCGTGACTCAATGATGCAAGAATAAGATAGAGGCAATAGGTACTATATGTATGCAAGCATGTGGTAGTTCTTGCATGGCAGCTCAGTTGAAGCGAGAGGTGGATCTGGGTAGTACTCCTAGGATTCCTGATATTTCTCCTGCTCGGCGTCTATTCGAAAGAAGAACCAAACAAACAAGGGCCAACATAAATAAAGAGCACAGGCATATAAATAAAATGTGACAAGCAAACAAGCATGCCATGATGAATGATGCACAAATTACATTGCAAGAATGTAGCATGGAAAGGGTGAGGTGTGGGAACAAGAGTAAAGCATTTTATTATTTATTTGGTCAAGTTTTATTGCCATAAACAGTTCTGATTTTTAATAATGACATGATGCATGCTGCAATTCAGAACATGGAATGCATAGTTAGAACGGGCTCGTCGCGCTGATCGATTTAGACATATTATTTGTCAAATTTGGAGTTATAGAATTAAAGTTATTAATTAATTAAGAAAAAGGGCATTTTATTGCAATTAAACAATTTCGAAAATTTAAATTAGCCAAACATTATTTTGGATGGCAGATTTGAAATCCTCACATTTTTCTGATCAAGAAACATATATCATTTGTATTACTTTGATTTGTCAATTAAAATTTATTATTTTCTGGATTTAAAAGATATTTAACAATTTCTAAAATTAGTTTTATTAAACAGATAAGATCAGCGACTTTTGCACACAGAGGCAGCTAGCCACAGACGCTGACGGGTGGGCCAAGCGCTGAGCTGGCGAAACCAACGCGCAGCAGACTTTTCTCACCGCGGAGTTATCCAGCCTGTGCAGTTGACAGGTGGGGTCGGTGGTGTGCGGGGCCACGCACGGGCTCGCGAACCGGGCACAGCCACGTGGTGCGGACGGGGAGCGCGGGTTGAGGATTCCAAATCCTGGGTACCTTTTCATAAAAGTACCACAGTGACGGACAGGTGGGGCCGGGCTGGACCACGGGTTGTGTACGCAAAAAGGCAGGGGGTATGTGCAAAAGGAGACGCGGTACTGTTTTTCTTCCTCCGTTTCTGACGAAACTGATGGCGCGCGTGCGGACGAGAAAACAGAGGTGCGGCCGGGGTCGAACCCGCGACCTAGCGCGTGCGCGCGGCAGCGGTGACCGCTGCGGCTAGCAGGGGTTGGTGTTGGGTACCAGCTACGCGACTAGAAGGCCCTACTGTGTTGCGATGACGGAGAAGGAACTGCGGCCGCCGTGCACAGAGGGCGTTCGACGGAAAGATTGACGCGACCGGGAAGCCAAGATGAATAGGGGCATGTCTAGGGGGGTCAGTGGCTCACCGCGGAGAGGTTGGTGGTGGTGGATTGGGCAGGGCACAGCGTATCGACGATGTTGTAGGCGACACGACGATCTAGGGTTTGTGTCAGCGTCGAAGATGTGCAGCAAGTCTAGGCCTCCTCCTCCTCGACGGCGTGCATAGGGGCATTGCAGGGGAACGTCTCGGTCTTCCTCGACAACCAAACGCCACGCCCGCCGCCTGGTACGATGTGGCCGAGAGGAAAACCGACGGTGAGGTAGATGGAGGAGGGAGAAAGCAGCGGCAGGTGGGGGAAAAAGAAGTGGTTGGGCAGGGCCCCGGGTGGATCTAGGGGATGCCAGGCAGAGAGGGGAAGTAGATAAGGCCAGGGGAGGAGGGTAGCACATGGGGTCGGGGATGAAAAGGTGGTGGTGCACCTTTTCTTCACCCTCACACGGGTCGGTGAACCGGGGAAGGGTCGGGGCTGGCTGGGTTGCACCGCTGGGACTAGAGGGAAGGCGTCGGTGGCTCGGGTGGGGTCTGCATGGCAGCGAGGGAGAGAGGAAAAGTGGGGCCTCGGCAGGTGATGTCGAGCAAGGCTCGGCCTAGGGTTTAGGTTAGAGGGGGTGGCTCGGCATGGAGTGGAAGGGGATGGTTGGGGCCAAACCAGGCCATATGGCTAGTGTGGTCTCGGTTTGGGGAGAGGGGTAGAGGTGGTGAGGTGAGGGTGTAGTTAGGTTTAGTGATGGCTAGGGTTTTAGGTGGATGTGTAGCTAGGTAGGGTAGATGGGTATTTAGGATTGGTATTTTGACTAGATAGAGATTTGAAATATGAAATAATCCAAAGAACATAATTCAGCAATTAAACTCCATCTATTCAAAGACAAGAGCTAGAAAAAGGGTGGTGACATGCATGGGGTGTGGAGGTTGGAGGTGAGAGAGAGGTTTAGAGGATGGTACCAAAATAGATGAAGAGAGGGAGAGATAATAAGTTGGGTCATGGAGAAAAATACCCATGCCCCACTCAAAACCGAAATAAAACCAAAGGAAAGAAAAGTAGATGATCTTGCATGGCCCATGCATAATTCGTAAATGCCATAGTTTTTATTGTGAAAACAATTGTAAATGCCCATGGTATTTGTTCACACATGCACCCCAAAAATATGGAATTAAAGCCAAGCAAAAGAAAGGAGTTGGTGTTCCATGTGGATTAGATGGAATATGCTCATATTTGAATATAATGTGGCATGTTAGTGTGTATGTTCCACTAGGTAAGTATATGGCCACAATTATATGCATACATGATCAAATACTCCCAACCAAACCATATGGAAGCTAGACAAGGAGAAAAACTCACATAACATGCAAAGGTGGCCATGTGGCTTCCCACATATCAACATTGTGAAACAACATGATGCCTATATGGGAGCATGTGGAATTAGAAGTGGATCCATCCCAACCCACATTAGCTAGAGGTAAAACCAAATAGAATGCAAGGCTCACATGTAGTTGGATGGTGGAATTATGGGGTGGTGACAAGAAAAGGTGGTGGAGTTAAATAAAAGATATGCCCCCAACTCAACTTGGGCATCAAGCATTTATCAAGATCCAAATACAATATATCAAGAGGCAAATATAATTAATAATGCATATGAGATAAGAACCAAAAGAAAAAGGGTTTGATATGATGCTCAAATGCAAGGTGGAATGATGACATGAGCATGATATAATTATGATGCAACAAATATATGTAGGAAGTAGCATTTTATTATTAGACCATGTAGCATTACAGATGTTAGACAGATGGGATGCTACATAGCTGCAGGCAGAATAGAACGGGTAGCAATCTTGCGCTTCATCCACCTGAGAAAGTGAATGAAAGATGCCCACATTGGCACTTGAATGAAACTGAGAACTCCACCAGCGCGGACAAAGAACACCCTCTTCTTAGGATCATGCAGCCCATTAATAAAATTATCAGCAGCACTTTCGACAGCAGTAGCTTCTTCATTCCAGGCATCTAAAGGGTAATCACTGGAGTTATCAGATTGAGACACACCATCAAGCATTGAGGGGCCCTCATATCATGTGAAAGTCCTCAAGTTTACCCCAGCAAAAGGTTGTGGAACAATAGGCCAAGGAGCCCAACCATTAGGCTGAACCTCAGCATCATCTTGCACGCCAGCCTGATTCCAACCCATATCAGCATTATGCTGAAGCCAATTTTGTACTTCTAGTTGGTGTTGTTGTGCCACAGACAGAAAAGGTGGAGCAGCAGGATGGGGTGAACATTCATAGGTGGTACTGCATCTTCATTACTGACAAGGGTAGGATTTGTGTCACGACTGTTGAGCACATAAACAGGAACCCACCAAGCACGTCCAACACCACCCATAATACCAATGGTAGCTTCCCGAGTTATCACACACATACGATGCAAGAAAACGACTCCCGGGCTCTAATCCCTACCGAGGTTGTGGAATTAGAACTCCTAGGTTGGAATCCCTTGGACAATGGCGTGCCGCAGAGGTGTCGACTTCGGGACCGTGCCACTGCAAAGGCAAATGAGAGAGAGGGGGATATTTCTCTAAGGAAAAGTGCCTTAGAGAATATCTGTTGGTGTGTTTTAATCCCTCCCATGGATGCCCCTTTATATAGGTGGAGGGGTGTGCCTTTCTCAAAGGCTAAGCCATATGGGACTAAACATATAAAGAAAAAGGGAAAAAGAGGGCCGCAGCCGGTTGGGCCATTGGGGAAGCCGGGTGGGCCACCCTAGCCTCGGCCCAGTGCTACAGCAATAGCTAGCAGCAATAGTGGCCAACAGTGGCAGCCAGCTGGTCGGGCCGGCCACGTGCCCAAGGCCCAGCACGCGCTTGCGCGGCAGCCAGCAGTAGAGGCAGCCTGGCCCGGGTGGGCCATCACCTGCTCGTGGCCCTCAAGCAGCGGTGGCCTGGCGAGGCGCTTGGGCAGAGGGAGCTCTGTCCGTGTGCAGCAGCTATTATCCACCGCCCACTTTGCGAGCTGATTGGCCCAACAACGTTTCTGTGCCCTTTTTGTTGTTTTTCTTTCTTTTTCCTGTGGCTTTTTGGGTGACTTTCTCCTCGGCCAATTCCCTCCGGGGTTTTGGCCTAGTTGAGGAAGTCACCCTCAAATATTAATTTAAATATTTATTTAATATAAGTTAATTCATAATTAAAATATAATAAATGCATATTAGAAGTTTCCATTTATCCGAAACACCTTTCGGTCTTTTTCCTTTCCTTCTTTCTACAAACAACTTCGGATCTCTAAGCGTCATAGTGCCCTTCAGCGTGTTTCCCTACGGTTCAGGAATGACATAGACATGATCTCGATCAATGATCAATAGAGGGACCGGGATGCCCATATTGGCCCCTATGCACTCCACAAATCTCCATCGTTTCAAAACTGAAACGATATGTCCAATTCCCTTTGTTACGTGATACAAGACTTGTCCAAGATCTGATCATCGGTATCATGATACCTTGTTCAATATCGTTCCCAACAAGTATTGTTTTACTTGTTCACGTGAAATCCCATCCCCATGACCTAGTCATACGCTGCGCAGCTTATGGATGTAATTCACCGAGTGAGCCTAATGTATCTTCCCATCACAAAGGAGTACAAATCCCGATCTTGATGCAAAGGCCTATGCATGCCCCTTCGGAATACCCAACATGCCTTTATGGTCTCCCAGTTACGGAAATGATGGTTGATGCAGTCAAAGCAACCCTCTAGTGACAATGATTAATCTGATCTCACGGTCTAAGGATTAGGACACTCTATTTCTGACAATTCCAACTATGAACTATGTGACATGATCATGTTGCAAAAATCATTGGTGGGAAATGTCCATCATATCAGATGATATGACATCATTGTCAGTTGGCTACACAAGCACCATGATCAGGAAACCTTGATCATCAGCTACCCAATGAACTAGTTGAATAGAGGATACTAGGGACCTGAGTTTGTTTATATACCACACCTATATCAATGTTTCCGATTGATACAGTTATCGCATGATATAAAACTATTATGAACTAATGAGATATGATAATAAACCCTTTATTATTTGCCTCTAGGGCATATCTCCTTCAAAAGCTATTATACTGCATCCGTAAATCCGGATCAAAGGTATCAGTGCGCCGTACACAACCTGCTTAGTCTTTGGCCTGACCACGTTTGAGGTACATTCGCCGGTCATTTCTAGGTTATCTGGTCCCTATGGGAGTTGGCATGGCCATTGATGGCCGTACTTTAACAGATGGGTAGAAGTCAAAGGGCAATCGAGTTCTTCTACAAGAATTTTGTCAAGTCATCGTCCGTAGAGGAGTCCAATGGTAAGACCGAAGTTTTGCTGGCCACTGCATAGATGGTGCATGACCAATACCTCCTATCGCCGCGTAGAGGTGGCTCGGTGAATTGGCGTGAAGCCAACCATGAAAGCGACTAAGAAGCTATCCACCTATGCCTTTACAAGGACTACTTCCACCCAACCATTCCGGTATTCAAATAGAAGACATTATGTCACCTCTATCGGATGTCTAGGAACCTGTTCTTGGACATTCTCCATGGGTTGAGGAAGTACGACGACTACTTCGACGCCAAGTATGATTGTACCAGTAAGATTAGCTTCTCCTCTTACCAGAAATGTTCTTCTGCCCTTCGGCAGCTTGCATATGGAGTGCTCGGTGATCTGATACCTTCGATCCGGATTACGGATGTAGTATAGCTTCTTTTTCCCTAGTAGACCTAGGTTTATCGAATCCTCGGGAAGCAGAGCATAGTGAAGTTACTTTAATGGACCTTCAGGAGTTTTAGAATTCCTTTTGTGTTTTTACCGGACCAAGAGTTTGCGTCTTTTTGTTGTTGTCGATGATGGAGAGAGAGGTCCTAGGGCATTCAGTTTCACATGTAGCTATGCAAAACATCTGATGCGAATAAAAGATAAAAATAAAGTATGCACGTAATTGTTAGAGATAGATAAATTATATGTGGGTAGTGCATCCATAATTGCTATTGCCTCCGCAACCGCTTATATCAATAACCTACTAGTCTCATCCATAGAAGAAAGAGAACTAATGATATGCATAGTGATGTCACCGTTGATCCCAATTAAATCCCTCACATACAGTCGTACTACCCTTTCTGTCACTAGGGTTCCCAACCTACAGATTAGTCATTACTCATACTCCCTATACCTAGCTCAATCCTCGGGGTCTTGGACACCTAACAAGTCCTTAGTTGGAGGCAAGAGAGGATACAATAATCATCATGTCATACAAACTATTACATGATCCCATCTATGATAAATAACATGCACAAAAAGCTACATGGCTAGGCCGGAGCCCTTAGCCCAAGGAGAATTACTCACACATAGAGATGAGATCAAAGATCATAAACATTATAGTGAAAATCATGAGATTGATAGAAATAGTCTTACAATGTCGCCAATCAAAGAAGAGATCTACTATTACAAGAGGTGGAATATGGCTATGGTGGTGGAGAGATTAGATCTAAGTCTATTCCTCCGGCGGCTCGTCGGTGTTGTGGATGGAAATCTAGGGGGTGGCTAATGGTTTCTGTGAGCTCTCGTTTCTCGTTGCCCGAGGCCTCTTTATATAGGGGTTCCTTCACGAAAGTTGTTCTGTTTGACCTAGCGGCGTCGATGGAAACTATACGAACAGAATTTTGATCTGGTCGTATAGTTAGTCGTTAAAGTGTTTGCCTCTGACCCACGACTCTTGGTTTCTTCTAGTTGTTGGAGATCTCGTATCTTTGACTTCAATGTAGTGATTCCCATCATCAAACGTCATTATTTGCGCAGGAAAAATAGAAAGAAAGGATTGCATACCCCTTCGATGTTGGGTCCGTAGCATAGAAAACAAAAAATTTCCTACGGTGTGAACTACACGCCAAGATCTATCTACTAGGTACAAAGCAAACGGGTGGACATACATCCATAGAGAACTTACCCTCGAAGACAACGAGCTTTGTTAACGAGTAGGAACTCGTGGTTGATGTAGTCGTACACTTGCCGATCTCAAGATCGTGAGGAAGTCCAAGCGCCGCAACTCAGCAGCGCATCCGCACTCGCACACACGTTCAAGCCACCAGATAACCTCCACCTCCTCGCTCCAGCGATCCAGCGGAAGCAGCAACTCCTTCTAGACGAAATGCCACCGGGAACATGTATCTCGCTAATCCGAGACCATGGGGGAATAATTCTAGAGGGGGAGAGAGATCCTTCACAAGGAGGTGTGAGGATAAGGAGGGAATGGGTGGCCTTTTATAGGAGGAGGGGGGTGCCCCCTCTCTCCATGGCCGGCGCATGGGGGGTGACCCCTCACCTCCCCCATTCATGTGGTGGTAACTCCTCCACATTAAAATGCCTCTTCACATTCCCTTTTAAAGTCTCCACTTTAAATGCATTAAGTTTCTCCAAATTTAATGCTCTCTCATTTAATAAAAACTCTTTTATTAAATTTATTCAGAATTTTGTTAATTACTTTAATTAACAAACATTCACATATAGCCCCTTGCAATATTTCAATATCACATGCAGAACCACCTTCTGCAATTTCACCCGAAACAATTTCCGGTTTCTATTGAAACAATTCCTGCGCTTTGCAATTCTTTCGTCTGAAACATATGTGCTCCAAAATGGTGTTCGGTAACTCTTAAGTGTGCCACCCTATGGTTCGCGAATAATGCAGACATGATCGAGACCCTTCTCCGATCAATAATCAGCAGCGGGACCTGGAGATCCATACTGACTCCTACACATTCAACGATGACTCCTGTGATCATGAGAACCTTTAACGCTTGTAACTAAATCCCTTTGTCTCTCGATATATTACATGTCCGAGATTCGATCATCGGTATCTCCATACCTAGTTTGATCTCGTTACCGACATGCACTCTTTTCTCGTTCCCGTGATATAACATTCTAGTGATCACATCACTTGCATGCAAGCTATCCTAATGTGATATCACCGAGAGGGCCCAGAGTATATCTATCCGTCATCTGGATTGACAAATTCCACTCTTGATCCATGAGCCTCAACATAACACCTTCGTAGCACTGAACCCATCTTTATAGTCACCATGTTACGGTGTGACGTTTGATGTTATCAAGATACTCTTCCGGTGTTAGCAATTAACATGATCTCATGGTCTAAGGATAAAGATTACTTTGTATGATGTTATAGCAATATAAACACAATGACTTGATCTTAATGCTATACTTCGGATGAATGTTCATCACATCATTCCACCAATGGTGTGACCTTGTTATTAACAACATCCAATGTCCATGATCAGGAAACCTTGATCATCTTGTTAATCAACAAGCTAGTCTATAAGAGAGGCATGACTAGGAACCCTTTTTGTTTATTTAAACACACATGTATTGATGTTTCCTATCAATACAATTATAGCATGCAAAATAAACATCTATCATATACAAGGAATACATAATAATAACTTTATTATTGCCTCTCAGGGCATATTTCCTTCAGTCTCCCACTTGCACTAGAGACAATAATCTAGTTCACATAGTGATAAATCTAACACCAATGGAGTTCTGGTGTTGATCATGTTTTGCCCTAGGGAGTACTTTAGTCAACAGATCTGCTACATTCAGGTCCGTGTGCACTTTACAAATCTTTATATCTCCATCCTTGACATGTTCGCGGATGGAGTGAAACCGGCGCTTAATATGCTTGGAATTCTTGTGAGACCTTGGTTCCTTCGCCTTGGCTATGGCTCCATTGTTGTCACAATAGATCACCATCGGGTCCAACGCACTGGGAACCACACCCAGTTCCGTAATGAACTCTTTCATCCAAACCACTTCCTGCGCTGCTTCTGAAGCAGCAACATATTCTGCCTCCGTTGTTGATCTAGCCACCACAGGTTGTTTGGAGCTCCTCCAACTAACTGCTGCTCCGTTCAAGAGAAATACGTATCCGGATTGAGACTTAGAGTCATCCGGATCAGTGTCAAAGCTAGCATCGACATAACACTTAGCGACTAGCTCTTCTTCAACTCCGTATACAAGAAACATATCCTTAGTTCTTCTCAAGTACTTAAGGATATTCTTGACCTCTATCTAGTGTTCCGAACCTGGATCAGATTGGTACCTACTAGTCAAACTAATAGCATGTGCCACATCCGGTCTTGTACATAGCATGGCATACATTATAGAGCCTATGGCTGAGGCATAGGGGATCCTATCCATTATCTCTCTTTCTTCCGCCGTAGCCAGACTTTGAGTCTTACTCAATGTCTTACCTTGCAACATAGGTAAGAACCCCTTCTTACTTCCGTCCATATTAAACTTATTTTAATATATTATCAAGGTATGTACTCTACGATAGCCCAATTAGGCGTCTTGATCTATCTCTATAGATTTTAATGCCTAATATATATGAAGCTTCACCAAGGTCTTTCATCGAAAATTTGCTGTTTAGATAACTTTTAACACTGTTTAAAATATCTAAATCATTTCCAATCAATAATATGTCATCCACATATAATATCAGAAATGCCACATTGCTCCCACTCACTTTCTTGTAAATACAAGCCTCTCCATAAGTTTGGACAAATCCAAACTCTTTGATCACCTCATCAAAGCGGAGATTCCAACTTCGTGATGCTTGCTTCAGTCCATAGATGGATCGCTGAAGTTTGCACACCTTATTAGCATCCTTAGGATCGACAAAACCCTTAGGTTGTATCATATACAACTCTTCTTCAATCTTACCATTGAGGAACGCAGTTTTGACATCCATCTACCATATTTCATAATCGAAATATGCAGCAATTGCTAACATAATCCTAACCGACTTAAGCATCGCTACGGGAGAGAATGTCTCATCGTAGTCAACTCCTTGAATTTGTCGAAACCCCTTTGCGACAAGTCGAGCCTTATAGATGGTCACATTACCATTAGCATCAGTTTTCCTTTTGAAAATCCATTTATTCTCAACGGCCTTTCGGTCGTGAGGTAAGTCCACCAAGTTCCAAACTTGGTTCTCGTACATGGATTCCATCTCGGATTTCATGGCTTCTAGCCATTTGTTGGAATCCGGGCTCATCATCGCTTCTTCATATGTCGCAGGGTCATCCATTTCATCAATCATGAAATTCATAACAGGATTGCCGTACAGTTCAGGAGCTGCACGTGTCCTGCTTGACCTGCGAGGTTCAGTAGTGTCCTCTTTCGGAGTTTCATGATCATTATCATTAGCTCTCTCTTCATTAGGTGAAGTCAACTCCGAAACAACTTCTGGAGCTGCGCTACTCGCCATTTCATGAAGAGAAGGTTCAATAACCACTTCGAGTTCTACCTTCCGACTACTCACACCTTTCCGAGAAACTCCTTCTCAAGAAAGGATCCATTCTTGGCAACAAAAACCTTGCCCTCGGATCTGTGATAGAAGGTATACCCAATTGTTTCCTTACGGTATCCTATGAAGACGCATTTTTCCGCTTTGGGTTCGAGTTTATCCGGTTGAAGTTTCTTCACATAAACATTGCATCCCCAAACTTCAAGAAATGACAGCTTAGGTTTGTTTCCAAACCATAATTCATACGGTGTCTTTTCAACGGATTTAGATGGTGCCCTATTTAAAGTGAATGTAGCGGTTTCCAGTGCATAACCCCAAAATGACAGTGGCAAGTCAGTCAGAGACATCATAGATCGAACCATATCCAATAAAGTATGATTACGACGTTCTGACACACCATTACGTTGTGGTGTTCCGGCAGGCATGAGTTGTGAAACTATTCCACAGTCTTTCATATGTGTGCTAAACTCGTAACTAAGATACTCTCCTCCACGGTCGGACCGCAGAAATTTGATCTTTCTGTTACAATGATTTTCCACTTCATTCTGAAATTCTTTGAACTTTTCAAAAGTTTCAGACTTGTGTTTCATCAAATAGATATACCCATATCTACTCAAATCATCCGTGAAAGTAACAAAATAACGATATCCACCTCGCGCCGACACACTCATTGGTCCACACACATCAGTATGTATGATTTCCAATAGATCTGTCGCCCATTCCATTGAACCGGAAAACGGCGTTCTAGTCATCTTGCCCATAAGGCATGGCTCACATGTATCAAATGATTCAAAATCAAGTGATTCCAAAAGTCCATCAGAATGGAGTTTCTTCATGCATTTAACGCCAATATGACCTAGACGGCAGTGCCACATATATGTAGATATATCATTATCAAGTTTAATCCTTTTAGCATCAACATTATGAATATGCGTAATACTACTATCGAGATCCAACAGAAATAAACCATTCAACATAGGTGCATGACCATAAAAGATATTATTCATATAAATCGAACAACCATTGTTTTTAGACTTAAATGAATAACCACTTTGCATCAAACATGATCCGGATACAATGTTCATGCTCAGTGCAGGCACCAAATAACAATTATTTAGGTTTATAACTAATCCCGATGGCATATGGAGAGGCAGCGTTCCGACGGTGATCACATCAACTCTTGATCCATTGCCGACCCGCATCGAGACCTCATCCCTTGCTAGTTGTCACTTGTTCTGTAGTCCCTTTGTTTGCCTTGCCGGACTTCTTGTCCGCCAAATACTTGGGGAAGTTGCGCTTCCAATGGCCAGTCCCCTTGCAATAGTAGCACTCGGTGTCAGACTTAGGGCCAGCTCGGGGTTTCTTTTCAGGCGTGGCAACAGACTTGCCACCCTTATTTCCCGTGTGCTTTCCTTTCTTGTCCTTCTTGAAACCGGTGGTCCTATTTATCATCAACACTTGATGTTCTTTCCTAATCTGCACTTCTGCAGTCTTAAGCATTGACAGAAGCTCGGGAAGAGACTTCTTCATGCCCTGCATATTATAGTTCATCACGAAGCTCTTGTAGCTAGGTGGCAGAGATTGGAGAACACGATGTATGCCTAGGTCAATAGGAATCGTTATTCCCAAGGACACAAGCTTATCGGCGTACCTAGACATTTTGAGTACGTGCTCACTAACGGAGCTGTTTTCCTCCATCATGCAGCTAAAGAACTTTTCTGTAGCATTATAACTCTCTACGGCAGCATGGGTATCGAAAATCATTTTCAATTCTCCCATGGTATCAAAGGCATTGCCATTTTCGAAATGTTTTCGAAGTTCTGGCTCTAGCTCATACAGTATGCCACAATGAACTAAGTTGTGGTCCTCCTGACGAGTTATATAGACGTTCTTTTCCTCGTCAGGGGCATCAGGAGCTAGTGGGGGGCCTAGCGGCGCATCTAGCACATATTGATTTTGTGCAGCAGTGAGGAGAATCCTCAAATTCATAGCCCAGTTGGTGAAGTTGCTACCATTCGCAGCAAGTTTCTCTTTCTCCATGAACACATTGAAATTAAAAGCAGGTGGTGCCATCTACAACAGGATTTGTAAAGTATATTTAGACTAAGTTTATGATAGATTGAGTTCAACTAATCCAAATTACTAATGAACTCCCACTCAAAAACGACATCCCTCGTGTCCTTTTGGTGATTACATGAACCAAATCCACTACACCAAGTCCGATCATCACGTGAGTCGGTGTAGATTCAAAGGCGAGCATCTATATGGGCATCATATCAACTATATGACTCATGCTTAACCTTTCGGTCCATGTTCCGAGGCCATGTCTGTACATGCTAGGCTCGTCAAGTAAGAACCTTAGTATTTGCGTGTGTAAAACTTACACCCGTTGTATGAAAGCGTAGAGTTGAAAACACCCGATCATCACGTGATGCCTCAAAACACGATCCACAAAACGGTGCATACTTAAGGAAGAACACATTTTATCTTGATATCTAAATAAGGGATCATCTTATAGTGCTACCAAACGCGCCAAACTAGCAATATAAGATGCTAACATCTAATGTGTGAAGTGAGATGATATGGTCCATGCATTTGATCTCTATCATTTGCATCGTGGTATGATCTCTATCATTCCTTTGTGTGTAAGGCCAAGGTCTATGGAACTTACACGTTAAGTGAGTTGTAAGAGTATCTATCATACATCTACTTACAACAATACCATATCAAAACACTAGCCCAGCAACGATCTAAACTAGACGCCTCTAATTTATCAATTGCAAGTTTTACGTGGCTTAGGGCTTTCGGAGATAGAACCTGTCTAACCTACGAACATGAACCACAACGAGGATAACCAAGTTATTAGCAACTCGTTGTAAATCAGATATTGACTATAGTAGGAGAGAAAGACACCCGCCAGCCACTTATGCAAAACAAGTTGCATGTCAGTCGTGGAACCGGTCTCATGTACGATGACATGTAAGGTTGGTCCGGTCCGCTTCATCCCACTATGCCACCAATATCCAAAGTACATAGAAGATGCAATAACATGATCATCATCGCCCACATATAAACATATGTGTACTACCCGTGCAAAGCACCTACGCATAGATCAGGCTCTGATACCACCGTTGGGTCCGCAGCATAGAAAACAAAAAATTTCCTACGGTGTGTACTACACGACAAGATCTATCTACTAGGTACAAAGCAAACGGGTGGACATACATCCATAGAGAACTTACCCTAGAAGACAACGCGCTTTGTTAACGAGTAGGAACTTGTGGTTGATGTAGTCGTACACTTGCCGATCTCAAGATCATGAGGAAGTCCGAGTGCCGTAACTCAGCAGCGCATCCGCACTTGCACACACGTTCAAGCCACCGGACAACCTCCACCTCCTCGCTCCAGCGATCCAGCGGAAGCAGCAACTCCTTCCAGACTAAATGCCACCGGGAACATGTATCTCGCTAATCCAGACCATGGGGAATAATTCTAGAGGGGGAGAGAGATCCTTCACAAGGAGGTGTGAGGATGAAGGAGGGAATGGGTGGCCTTTTATAGGAGGAGGGGGGGTGCCCCCTCTCTCCATGGCTGGTGCATGGGGGGGGGAGTGACCCCTCACCTCCCCCATTCATGTGGTGGTAACTCCTCCACATTAAAATGCCTCTTCACATTCCCTTTTAAAGTCTCCACTTTAAATGCATTAAGTTTCTCCAAATTTAATGCTCTCTCATTTAATAAAAACTCTTTTATTAAATTTTTTCAGAATTTTGTTAATTACTTTAATTAACAAACATTCACATATAGCCCCTTGCAATATTTCAATATCACATGCAGAACCACCTCCTGCAATTTCACCTGAAACAATTTCCGGTTTCTATTGAAACAATTCCTGCGCTTTGCAATTCTTTCGTCTGAAACATATGTGCTCCAAAATGGTGTCCGGTAACTCTTAAGTGTGCCACCCTATGGTTCGCAAATAATGCAGACATGATCGAGACCCTTCTCCGATCAATAATCAGCAGCGGGACCTGGAGATCCGTACTGACTCCTACACATTCAACGATGACTCCTATGATCGTGAGAACCTTTAACGCTTGTAACTAAATCCCTTTGTCTCTCGATATATTACATGTCCGAGATTCGATCATTGGTATTTCCATACCTAGTTTGATCTTGTTACCAACATGCACTCTTTTCTCGTTCCCGTGATATAACATTCTAGTGATCACATCACTTGCTTGCAAGCTATCCTAATGTGATATCACCGAGAGGGCCCAGAGAATATCTATCCGTCATCTGGATTGACAAATTCCACACTTGATCCATGAGCCTCAACATAACACCTTCGTAGCACTGAACCCATCTTTATAGTCACCCTGTTACGGTGTGACGTTTGATGTTATCAAGATACTCTTCCGGTGTTAGCAATTAACATGATCTCGTGGTCTAAGGATAAAGATTACTTCGTATGATGTTATAGCAATATAAACACAATGACTTGATCTTAATGCTATACTTCGGATGAATGTTCATCACATCATTCCACCAATGGTGTGACCTTGTTATTAACAACATCCAATGTCCATGATCAGGAAACCTTGATCATCTTGTTAATCAACAAGCTAGTCTATAAGAGAGGCATGACTAGGAACCCTTTTTGTTTATTTAAACACACATGTATTGATGTTTCCTATCAATACAATTATAGCATGCAAAATAAACATCTATCATATACAAGGAATACATAATAACAACTTTATTATTGCCTCTCAGGGCATATTTCCTTCATTTGATTATTAGGCATTAGTGGTAGGGTTTAGAGAGATATTTCATCAAAAACATGAATAATATCTAGTTTAAATGTGGACGTGGATTGCTATATTTCAGAGCCGTCAACCTCCCCAAGCTTAAACTTGATCATCCTCGAGCAATAAAACCAAAAACAAAAAGGAACTCAGCATTTAAACTAAAATAACGAGATGATGATCTTACTCATGATTGATAGTCTCATGTTTCCTCCACTTCATAAATCTGAAATACATTAGCATAGATAGAGTAATGGCAAGCATATCATACGGGTTTTATGCATCCTTATAGCGCAAAAAAATTATTGTAAACATGGATGATTGAAATGAGTAAACTTTATTCCATGTCATGTAATCAACACATAGGTTTTCCTTTGAACAATAAAGTATAATCATGTAAATTGAGAGTGTGAGAGTTGTCATGAAAAGCATATATACTAGAGTATCTCAATTCTCCCACATCAATAAATCAAGACTTTTCAAGCACTACTTTTCTATTCATTGTCCTTCAAGAATTTCAGTTCTTAAGTAATTGACAGCATGCCAAAAAAATTGTTTTAGTTTATCGGGTTGTGATGGACACTCGTGGAATCACTAAGGTTTTTGTTCCTTTTGCATAATGATTACTCATAATAGCCAGAGGAGTGATTCCATCATGAACACAACTACCCGGGAGTGCCAAGAATCTTACCCACTATAGCATTGCTGCTACATGTGTTTAATCAACTCATAGCCAAAATATAGGAGTTTCCTCCATGAAGATCGTTCGTAGGCCAGCGGAGTTGTTAGCATCCCATGAAGTTTGACACGCGTAAAGCTATATCATTCTTATGATTAACAAGTCAAACTTTGGCATGCTCACAAAAACTGCTAAACATTAATTCAATCGAACAAATCTTTTTAAAGAGAGCTATCAAGTCAATCAACATTTTCAGTGGTGTTGAGTGTCTCTAGAAATAAGCCTTCAAGACTAAACACTACAACACCCAAGCCTTCAATTGTGAGTCTTTTTCTTATTACAATTGTCTAGCAAATTTTTAGGCAAGACTTGGTTAACTACAAGAGCTGGAACAAAACGTACCCAACTAAATACCCATGCAAACGAAAATCTTGCTACAATAAAATACTCACTCCACCAATATAACATCTCAACATTTGCTACTAACTAGCATGGATTTATCAAACTTCAAAAGTGGGGAGTCATAAGGCATACCTCTCATGTTTGGTTCCACTTCTCTCTTCCTTTTTATTTGTTTCTTGGAAACTCGAAGTTGATCACTCTCCTGCAAACACATGAGAACCTCGAGGCGGAAAGAAAAGAAGGAGGGAAAATAAAGAAAAATGGAGAAATATTTTTGTTGTTTTTAAGAGAGGGGATTTAAAGAATAGAAAATTGGCGGCAAAGCTCGGCTAGAAAATCTCGAAAGCAAATCGAAAGAACTAAAAATAAAGTGTTGGGGAAAGCAACATGAGTGCTTATAAACTCAAATTAAAAACATAACCTCGAAATAAATAAAAGAAAATGAACACCAAATAAAGATACATGAGGAAACTTCCCCAAGCTTAGGCTTTTGCAAGCCCTACAAATCATTGTGGTGGCGGGAAAAATTCGAAACTCTAGTTTGCAAATTGAGTTGATAAATTACTAGTGGATTCTCGGAGGTTCAAAGAGAGGCTATGCATCCTCTCCACAATCCCTCCAAGTTCTTGGAAGTCTTGGTATGCAGCGAACCGGGTTAATGGTTGCTCCTCTTGATGAGGGACTTCTTTCTCCTCTTCTTGGTCCTCATCCTCATCCGGAATCTCCTCCTCGGGTTGGTGCTGCTCAACCTGCAAGTCATATACCAAACGTCCTTCCTCGATAGAGAAAAGACCATTAGGCATAGGAGCGGGGTAGATACGCCTAGCTCTAGCAATATGCAGGTAATAAACACCACCTCTCCTCGTGAGCATTCCACAAGCCTTTAAAGTAGAGACACCAACACATCTCTCACCTAGCATAGGTTGCAACTCACCTAGGTTGATGCCTAGGGCAGTGGCAAGCACGATTATGATCCCTCCACCTATAATTGGTCCTTGGCTTTGGGAGGATTGGTGCTCCAGGTAGCGCACAAGGATTGCGCCCAAGTTGAGTGACAAGTCGCAGTTGGTGTAATCAGCCTTTGCAAGGACTAAGATGTCCTCCTTGTTGAGTCTTGTGAACTCGTTTCTTGCCTGCAAGGTGTTAGAAATAACATAGAACAGATAGCAAATTGCAGGATGTTGAATATTCTTCCCCTTGCTCACTCTAGAAGTGAAGCTCATTCCATTATAATATGGTGCAGGGGAAGGGTCTAAGCCAGTAAAGGATGCACGTAAGGCATTAACATCATTGTTTGGGAAATTAAAATTGTGCACCATTCATCTAATGTTAAAGTGTAATTATTGTTCATGAGCCGGAAAGAAATCCGGTCCTCTCCATGCCATGGTTTAACGGTGCTTTGCAAAGAACTTAAAAATTCAATGGTTAACCGGCGATAGGTAGGCACATCATTGAATACAAAGTTTTAGAGGCCTACCCTATTTCAAAGTAAATGGAAGTCATTGGAAATACCGAGTTGGTTCAATATGATGGGGCAAGCCCACTTGGTGGCCTTCACTTCTCGGTTCTTGATCCTGTCAAAGCGATCATGTTGGAGCTTGTTCCTGAATTGTATCCCCATGCATTCTTGAGTTACAGCCCGAGAAGCGCTAGCGGCAGCATGAGCACGAGTTCAGCTCCTTGTGTTCATCATCTAAAACAATAAAGGAAGACAAAATAAAACTTTTTGATCCAACAATAATAAGTATAACATATTCCTCATCATAACACACTAAAGAATCCTCTCAAAATAATAATCTAGGTAAGAGAATCATGGCTATTAGTTCATAGTAGGTCTCACCCTAGATTAAAAATGACAATACACTGAAAATGAATTTGCAAAAAGTAATTGGAGGATCGGAGGAGAAACATACCGTAGATCACTTGTGTGCGAGAAAATCGAACGAAATTGAGTAGAGGTAAAGATCTCTTGAGGTTTTGAGAGAGTTTGGAGGTACAAGAAAGAAAAAGGATTGAAGTTTTGGGGTTGGAGGTACCTTCTCGTGCGATTTTGTGGTCGGACGCAACTATACGGGCGGAACTATATGGCCAGAACAATGTGTTCCCGCCGTATAGTTGGTATTCTGTCAAAATTTTAGGGTTTCCACCTGGCGGCACAGCTAGGCCGGAACTATACGGCTGAAACAATTAGTTCCCGTCGTATAGTCGGTCGTCAAACCATCTGTACTTGGGAAAGAGTTTGTACGAAAGCATCGATATCTATATGACCGAAGCTACACGGCCGGAATTTTTATTCCCGTTGTATAGTTGGTCGTTAAACAGTCGGTACTTTTGAAAGAAAAATTGTCAATGGCTCAAATATCTGTATGACCGGAACTATACGGCCGGAATTTTTATTCCCGTCGTATAGTTGGTCGTTAAACTCTATGTACCCATCAAAAAAATTCCGTTTCTTCGTGAATTACGTCTTGTACTGAAACTTAGTGAAATACCTTGTTTTTGACAGAAAGTTGACAATTAAAATTATCGACCAACAACAGCATGCATATAAAAGGATTTTTAGTACTACCAAACTTCTTCTCCTCAAATGGAGTTTTCTAGCACTCTTTATTAAACATAAACTTAAACTAAGACTTAAAACTTAACTCAAACCTTTATTTCTCATGGGTCTCCTTCTATGGAGCGCTCTTTTATGGTTAATAGCTTGACCTTGATGTTGCTCACTTAGGCCAGATGAGTGGAACACACACTCCAAAGTAGTTGGCCTTCAAAGTGATGGCCTCCTTCTCATCATGTTTGGCTTTCTTTTTCCTAGGGAAATGAATAACAAAAGGATCATGTGAAGGTAATTGAACCTTCACGTTCCCTTCATGGAGATTAATTAAAGCCTTTATAGTTCTTAAGAAAGGGCGACCTAGTATAATAGGAGCAGTAGCATCTTCAGGCATGTCAACAATAACGAAATCAATTAGAGCAGGACAGCTTTTAATGTAAACTAAAGTATTCTCCTTAATTCCTACAGCTTGTTTATAGGTAGAATGTGCAAGATGTAGTTTTAACTTGGTGATCTCAAAAGAGCCAAGATTTAACTTGTTAAAAAGACTCTTTAGAATTGTTGAAACGCTTACACCTAGATCATAAAGTGCAGCTATTTCATTTGTCCCAATTTTGATCTTAATCGTAGGCTCAAATATATCATCTAGTTTAACAGGTAACTTTTTAGCTATTTTCTTATATTCCTCTTCAAGCTCACGTACCTTTATCGCTACCTGATCAACGAAGTGCTGGTACATGGCTTCATCATTTCCTTCACTCACCGGAATCTTAATGTTGATCCTTTTTACAATATCTTCAACAGTGTAGCTTGGTGAGGGAGCGTTACTATAATCAAGTTCTTCAGGCTCCTTCCTTTGAATTCTCATCATCTTGAGGTCTTCAACAAGATTAGGCTCAGCTTTACCTGCAAATTTAGCTAGAATGAGAGTTTGACTCTCGGTTATCTTACCTTGCTGTGCCTCAACAATCCTCGTCCTCTCTTGGAGGGCCTGCAAATCATTCCTTAAACTTATAGCTTGGTTAGATAATTTACCAAGCATAGCATCATGGTTCTCCGTTATTTTAACAAGAATATTGTTTTGTTCATTTTGTGAGTCTATAAAAGACTTAAGTGTTTCTCGGAGACTACCATTACAAGTTCCCATATCATTATTAGAGTTACCTGCAGGATTAGAATAATGTTTCTGAAAATTAGGATTATAATTTTTCTTCCAAGCAGGGTTATAATCATTACGAGCTATGAAGTCTACTTCTTCAATATTAGTATCGGGAATATCTCTTACCTGGGTTTCCTTACCTTTTACGGCTAATATGATCTCATCCAACTTGGCATTGAGTTCTTCATCTTCTTGTGGTGAAATGGAGTTCATCTTATTCATGTTTGATCTTTCTACATGCCATTGGGCATGGTTGTCTTGCATATTTTCTAGCAGCTGCTTGCTTCGGTAATATGTTTACCCATGAATGTTCCTCTAGCTGCAGTATCAAGCATAGACTTAGATACAGGATTAAGAGCATTATAAAATAAATGAAGGATTAACCAATCTTCCATCCCATGGCTGGGATAGTTTCTTAAGCATTCTTTCATCCTCTCCCATGCAAGATCTAGTGGCTCACACTCTTCCTGTCTAAAACCAATAATATTAGATCTTAGTTGCATAGTCTTTGCAGGTGGGAAAATTTTAGTCATAAACAAAGAAGTACATCCCACCCATGATGTAATAGTATTTTTAGGCAAAGCTGGCAACCATTCGTTTGCTTTTACTCTAAGAGAGAAAGGAAATAAACGCAATTTGACTACATTGGGGTCAACAACTTTTATGCGCATCATATCACATATTTCAGTGAAAGTATTCAAGTCCATACCCGCGTCCTCAACAACAGAGCCTCCAAATTGATTCTGTTGAACCAAACTTAAATAATGGGGCTTAATTTCATAGTCATCAGCCGCAACTGTTAGCTGAGTAATAGGAGTACACAAATAATTGGGAGTGGCAAATTCCCCAAGATTCTTTTTAGCCATATTTCCTATGTTTTGGGGTTTTCTTAAACACAAACTTATGATAATAAAAAACAAGAACTTAAAGGCTAACTATTTTTTTTTGGTTTCTCAAATAAAGACTGAAAGCAAACTAACAAAATTAAAAACAAGAATTAAAACTAGCAAGGTTCCTACTAACCTCACCAGGGTAACTATTGCTTCCCTAGCAACGACGTCAGAAAAAGGGTTAATACCTTCGATCCAGATTACGGATGTAGTATAGCTTATTTTTTCCCTAATAGACCTAGGTTTATCGAATCCTCAGGAAGTAGAGCGTAGTGAAGTTACTTTAACGGACCTTCGGGAGTTTTAGAATTCCTTTTGTGTTTTTACCAGACCAAGAGTTTGCGTATTTTTGTTGTTGTCGATGATGGAGAGAGAGGGCCTAGGGCATTCGGTTTCACCTGTAGCTGTGCAAAACATCTAATGGGAATAAAAGATAAAAATAAAGTATGCATGTAATTGTTAGAGCAAGATAAATTATATGTGGGCAGTGCATCCATAATTACTATTGCCTCTACAACCGCTTATAGCAATAACCTACTAGTCTCATCCATAGAAGAAAGAGAACTAATGATATGCATAGTGATGTCACCATTGATCCCAAGTAAATCCCTCACATACAGCCGTACTACCCTTTCTGTC
Organism: Avena sativa; assembly: GCA_916181665.1. Lineage (NCBI taxonomy): Eukaryota > Viridiplantae > Streptophyta > Magnoliopsida > Poales > Poaceae > Avena > Avena sativa. Next base: position 460,700,665 of record OV702297.1, on the reverse strand, counting down.
ACTGGGGTTCCCAACCTGCAGATTTGTCATTACTCATACTCCCTATACCTGGCTCAATCCTCGGGGTATTGGGTACCTAACAAGTCCTTAGATTGAGGCAAGAGAGGATACAATAATCATCATGTCAGACAAACTAATACATGATCCCATCTATGATAAATAACATGCACAAAAAGCTACATGGCTAGACTGAAGCCCTTAGCCCAAGGAGAATTACTCACACAAAGAGATGAGATCAAAGATCATAAACAGTGTAGTGAAAATCATGAGATTGATAGCAATAGTCTTACAATGTCGCCAATCAAAGAAGATATCTACTATTACAAGTGGTGGAATATGGCTATGGTGGTGGAGAGATTAGATCTAAGTCTATTCCTCCAGCGGCTCGTCGGTGTTGTGGATGGAGATCTGGGGGGTGGCTAATGGTTTCTGCGAGCTCTCGTTTCTCGTCGCTCGATGCCTCTTTATATAGGGGTCCCTTCATGAAAGTTGTTCTATTTGACCTAGCGGCATCGATGACAACTATACGACCGGAACTATACGGCCGGAATTTTGTTCCTGTCGTATAGTTGGTCGTTAAAGCGTCTGCCTCCGACCCACGACTCCTGGTTTCGTCTGGTTGTTGGAAATCTCATATCTTTGACTTTAATGTAGTGATTCCCATTATCAAACATCATTATCTGCGCAGGAAAAAAATAGAAAGAAAGGATTGCACACCCCTTTGATTATTAGGCATTAGTGGCAGGGTTTAGAGAGATATTTCATCAAAACATGAATAATATCCAGTTTAAATTTGGACGTGGATGGCTATATTTCAGAGCCATCATGATCTCCTCTATGACTACATGCGCATGAGAGAGTCCACATGCCATGAGGCAATGTACCAGTTTTGCAGTGCAATTATTGCGATGTTTGGAAATGTTTACCTGAGAGAGCCAAACACCAAAGACACTGCCCACCTTTTGTCCATCAACGAGAGAAAGGGGTTTCCTGGGATGCTTGGCAGCATCGACTGCATGCATTGGCAATGGAAGAACTGTCCTTTTTGTTGGCAAGGGCGGTTCAAAGGGCATGCAGAGGGGTGCACCATCATACTAGAGGCTGTTGTAGCACAGGATCTCTGGATTTGGCACTCCTTCTTTGGCATGGCTAGATCAAATAATGATATCAATGTGCTACAGCGGTCTACGGTGTTTTCTAGGCTAGCAGAAGGCAATGCCCCACATATTTCCTATGAGATCAATGGCAATCCTTATGAAATGGGTTACTATCTAGCTGACGATATGTATCCCTCCTGGTCCACCTTTGTGAAGACAATCCGCAACCCTGGAGATGAGAAATGCATTAGGTTTGCGAAAGAGCAAGAGGTCGCTAGGAAGGATGTGGAGCGAGCATTTGGGGTGCTTCAACCAAGGTGGGCTATTGTTCGATACCCTGCTAGAACCTAGAGCACGGAGAGGATGTGGGATGTGATGACTTCTTGTGTGATCATGCACAAAATGATCGTTGAGGACGAGCATGATGACACCATCTTCGACCAAGGCTAGGATTTTCAGGGTCAGTTGGTTGAGCCAGAGCCAGGTCTAGCGTCTTGGGGAGATTTCATGCATGTGCATAATTTTTTTGTCACAGGCACACCCATGACCGGCTTCAACTAGATTCGATTGAGCATATATGGGCTCATGTGGGAAACCAAAACAGTCAATACCTTATTTGTTTCTTGTAATTTGAATGACATTTGGTTGTTTTTATCGAACCATGCGAGTGTGAACTGTTCATATGTAAGCACTATTTTAATTTGATTACCTAATCCAGTTTATTTTCTTGTCAAATTGTACATTTGTCTATGTACTTTGTGCTAAAATGTGCAAAGAGATGAAAATTCTGGTCAGCACTGGCCAGCGTAGACAAATAGATCGTGTCGCTAGACGTGGCTGGCCGGACCATGACCCAAAGTTGTCCACGGTCCGACCCAAACGGATATAATCGGACCGTTTGGGTCACCCATTTGGGTCGTGCTGGTGTACATGGCCTGATGGCCTAACCAGCACCAGCATCGTCCGTCAGCACTATCACCAACGTTGGAGCGGGACACATGGCGTGGCAGACCCACCATGCACCAGTGCAACATCGAACATGTTTGTTTCAATTTGACCGTAAGGGCATGGCCAACACACTGCTCTAGCTTACTGCCCTATCAGAGACTGTCAGAGCCATCTAGGCTCAGATGCTAGTGTGTGAAGGAAAAAGAGGCATGCAGGTGATAGGCGTTCCCTGTAGAGGAGGCGGGATTCTCATGTAGAAGAAAGATAAAAGAAAGCAGAGTGGGGAAAAGGCAGAAGGGAGGACTAGAATTAGGCAATATATCTGATTAGCTTACGTTAGAAGGCAACTCGTGTATTGGGCATAGATGAAACTGAACAGTGACCTCCCAGTTGTTAGAAATAATGAGCCAAACTAAATAGGCCCATGTAGATTTTAAATTTTCCCTAAATCTCAAAGCCCATGTTTGTGGAATCTCACATGTGTTTGGGCCCATGTTTGGGGTAGCTCACATGGGAGTGTAGTGGGAGGTAAAGTTTAGTCCCACATGGAAAGTTGGAGGAGAGTTACACCACCTTATAAGGTGGATGTTTCACCACTCAGTAAAGTGAGTGAGAAGAGGAGAGCTACATGTGCGCTCCTCCTCCAACGATGCCACCGATCGCATGCATGCACCGCCCGCCCTTCTCGTCAGGACGCGTGCACCGCAGGTTATGGGAATCTCTTCGAGCCTAGCTTTATTTTTGCTGCTCACAAAAAGTTGTTAGGTTTTGATATACGTGTCAAAAGTCAGCCTATTCAGGCCACTCCCGGATCATGGGCTACTGTAACCAACCCGAGTGTGCGCGACGTGGACTCGGCCCACGTTCTCCTCCGTTAGGGTTTCCTGAGCCGCTCTATATAAATTCCTGCACGGCTACCGCCATAATACACCAAAAACCAATATAGGGTTTGGCCAACCTCTCTGCTTGCCCTGCCACCATAGTCTACACCATCTCGAGCGCCCGTGTGCACCGGCGTACAGGAGAGAAGGTCTCCAAAACTACTCGTCCTTGTGATCATGTACGGGAGTGGGCGAATAAGGTTTTTGCGAAGCGCTCCGCGTAACTGCTCAATCATCATCACGGCGCGTCTTCCTAGGCATCAAGAGCATCCGCGTGCATGGCGTCTGCTACGATGTCTTCTTCGAAATCCTACATCAACCTCTGCACCAACGACGAATTCATCGACAATTAATTAGTACATATACCATGATCCGATCTGTTGGCATACTGTGGATGTCTTTGTTATTGCATTGCTATTGTTCGTGTTGATTAATACATCTAGTATGTTAGAGGTTAACATGAACGTAGTTACTGTAGTTATGATTTATACTCTGGATTTAATTATGGAAATTACGCCTAATAATCCAACAATCCAAAAATCTTATTATAGGCAATTTCCTGAGTTAAACATGGGACATATGGCTGATGCTATGAACCCGGAAAATTTTACCCGTGTGCATTTTAAGAGCTGGCAGTATAAGACCACTATGTGGCTGCAAGCTCTAAAAATATTCGAGGCTAGTGAGGGTTTACCTGAAGGAACTATATTTGAGCAGAATCAGAACAAGTTCAAGGAAGCCAATCTAGCCTTTGTGGGGTGTGTTCTGAGTATTCTTGATAACAGGCTGTTGGATGTGTATATGCACTTCAAAATCGCAAAAGAGCTCTGGGAGGCACAGGATGCTAAGTTCAATGTATCAGATGCTAGAAAGTGAATTGTATATCATGGAGAGCTTCCATGATCACATGATGGTTAACAACCGTTCTGTAGTCGAACAGGCTCATGAGATACAGTGCTTTGCTAAGGATCTTGAAATCCTTAAGTGCATCTTACCCGGCCAGTTTGTGGTTGGGTGCATTATTGCAAAGTTTCCTTCTTCATAGAGGATCTTCGCCACCTCAAGCATAAGAGGCAAGAGATATCGGTTGAAAACCTGATATCGTCCCTTGATGTTGAGGAGAAGGCTCAGGCCAAGGACACTGCTGAGAAAGGAGGCGAGGGTCAGTCTAGCGCAAATATGGTGCAGAAAAAGACCTTCGGCAAGAACAAAGGGAACTATAAGCCCTCCTTCAAAAATCCTAAAAAGACTACAACCTTCAAGAAGAAGAACATGGACAAGGCCAAGCTAGGTTGCTTTACCTGTGGAGAGCTCAGACACTTTTCCAAGGACTGCCTAGAACATGCAGATCATAGAGGGGAAAAGGGGAATACTGTCAACATCGTGACCTTTAGCAATGTTGATGGGTATGTTGATCTATTTACTGTGCTTTTAGTTTTTAAATCACCATGTTGGTGGATTGATAGGGGTGATAATGTTCATGTGTGTGCTGGCATCTCTATGTTCACTTCTTATCAGGTTGCTCAGGATTCATCTGTCCTAATAGGGAATGGGTCACATGCTTCTGTCCCTGGTGTTGGCATGGTGGATCTGAAGTTCACTTCAGGAACGATCATGCAGCTGAAGAACGTGTAGCATGTCCCTTCCATAAACAAGAATCTCGTTAGCGGCTCCCTTCTATGCAGAGATGGGTTTAAGGTTGTTTTTGAGTCTAATAAAGTTGATTGTGTCAAGACATGGACAATTCATTGGTAAAGGCTATGAGTGCAGAGGGTTGCTCTGCTTTTCACTTTCGGATTTTTGTAATAAGTCCATAAACCATATTTGCGGCGGTGTTAATGATGATACCCGTGTTTGGCATTCTTGTTTATGTCACATTAATTTTGGTTTGATGTCCAAGTTGTCTAGTATGAGTTTAGTTCTGAATTTCACTATTGCCAAAGGTTCCAAGTGCCATAGTTGTGTGCAATCAAAGCAACCTCGAAAGCCTCATAAGGCAGCCGAGGAGAGAAACTCGGCACCTCTGAAACTCATACATTCTGATCTCTTTTAGATGAATGGTGTGTTAACAAAAGGTGAAAAGAGATATTTCATGACATTGATTGATGATGCGACTAGATACTGCTATGTTTATTTGTTGTGCACTAAATATGAAGCTTTAGACTAATTTAAAATTTATAAAGCCAAAGTTGAAAATCAACTAGAGAGAAAGACCAAATGTCTTAGGTCGGATCATGGTGGTGAATATTTTCCCAAGATCTTTGACAAATTCTATGAGGAACATGGCATTATTCATGAGAGGACGCCTCCCTACTCGTCGCAATCAAACGGGGTGGCCAAGAGGAAAAACCACAGCTGACTAATAACTTGGTGAATTCCATGTTAGCCACCGCTGGTTTATCTAAGGCATGGTGAGGGGAGGCCTTGTTGACAGTGTGTCATCTCCTGAATAGGGTTCCTAACAAGAATAAAGATAAAAACCCTTACGAGGAGTGGGCTGGGAGAAAACCATCACTTTCTTACTTGCACACTTGGGGGTGTTTGGCTAAGGTCAACATACCAATTCCTCAGAAACACAAACTTGGACCAAATACAGTGGATTGCATCTTTCTAGGATATGCTCCATGAAGTGTAGGCTATAGATTTTTAGTGGTTAAATCTGAAGTTCCTGATATGCATGTTGATACTATAATGGAATATGCAACATTCTTTGAGAATATATTTCCTATGAAAAATATGCATAGCACTACTAGAATTTCTTCTAAAATACTTCCTGAATCTAGTGCATCTGGTGAGAATTTTGAGCAACCGCATGAGGAAGAAGTCCTAGAGGAGGATGACAATGAAGCTCCTACATGGAGTAAGAGACAGAGGGTTGCAAGATCCTTTGGAGATGATTTCATTGTGTACCTTATGGATGATACTCCCACTTCCATTGTAGAGGCATATGCATCTCTTGATGTAGATTATTAAGAAGTTGTTCATAATGAGATGGAATCGATTCTTTCTAATGGAACTTGGGAACTATCAGAATGACCCCATGGCTGTAAGCCTGTTGGTTACAAGTGGGTGTTCAAAAAGAAGCTAAGGCCTAATGGTACTATTGAGAAGTACAAGGCACGGCTTGTAGAAAAAGGCTACACCCAGAGAGAAGGTGAAGATTACTTCGACACTTATTTCACCTGTCGCTAAACTGACCACCATTCGAGTACTACTGTCCCTGGCTGCCTCTTATGGTCTTATCATTCATCAAATGGATGTTAAGACAGCTTTCCTCAATGGAGAGTTGGAAGAGGAGATCTATATGGATCAGCCTGATGGGTTTGTGGTAAAAGGTGAAGAGAGAAAGGTGTGTAAGTTGTTAAAATCTTTATATGGCCTGAAGCTAGCACGTAAGCAATGACATGAGAAGTTTGACAGAACATTAACTTATGTTGGCTTTGTCGTTAATGACGCTGACAAATGCATTCAGTATGGCCATGGTGGGGCAAAGGTGTTATATTATGTTTGTACAAGGACGATATCCTTATCTTTGGTACAAACATGAATATGATAAATGAAGTCAAGTCTTTTATTTCAAAGAGCTTTGATATGAAAGGTCTGGGAGGAGCTGATGTGATTCTGAACATCAAGGTGATTAAGCATGAGGGTGTGATTACTTTGATGCAATCACACTATGTTGAGAAGACCTTGAGCCGTTTTGGCTTTGATAAAGGCAAGTCTTCCCCAACACCTTATGATCCCAGTGTGACATTACGGGATCACAAGAAAAAGCCGAAAGAACAATTGAGATACTCTCAAATTGTTGGCTCACTCTTGTACATAGCTAGCGCGACAAGACCCGGCATCTCTTTTGCTGAGAGCAGGTTGAGTAGGTTCATGTCTAACCCGGGTACTAAACATTGGTGTGCACTTTAAACGGTCATGTGATATCTATGTGGTACAATGAGTTATGGGATTCACTATTCGGGGCATCCAGCGGTGCTTGAAGGGTATAGTGATGTTAACTGGATCTCGGATGTAGATGAACTCTACGCCAGTAGCGGGTATGTATTTACCTTTGGATTTGGCACTGTATCTTGTAGATCTTGCAAACAAACCCTACTAACAAGGTCAACTAAAGCAGAACTTGCTGCTTTAGACATAACCACTATAGAGTCAGAATGGATGAGTGAACTCTTGATGGACTTGCTTGTAGTTGAGAAACCTATACCGGCCATCCTCTTGAATTGTGACAATCAAGTTGTTATTGTCAAAGTGAACAATTCTAAGGATAATGCGAAGTCATCAAGACACGTCAAGAGACGTTTGAAGTATGTCAGGAAAGTGAGGAACTCTAGAGTAATTATTGTTATGTATATTCAAATTGACAAAAACCTGGCAGATCCCTTTATGAAGGGACTATCACGAAACGCGATACAAAGTGCATTGAGAGAGATGGGTTTGAGACCCATGGATGTTACACAGTAGTGGTAACCCAACCTTTGTGATCAGAGATCCCATGAATTAGGACCTGGTAAGAACAAGCTAGTGGTGTGATAGAGGAGAGTATTAGATTGAAGGAAATATGCCCTGAGAGGCAATAATAAAGTTGTTATTATATATTCCTTATATATGATAGATTTTTATTTTACATGCTAGAAATGTATTGATTCGGAAACATCAATACATGTGTGTTTAATAAACAAAAAGGGTTCCTAGTCATGCCTCTCTTATAGACTAGCTTGTTGATTAACAGGATGATCAAGGTTTCCTGATCATGGACATTGGATGTTGTTAATAACAAGGTCACACCATTGGTGGAATGATGTGATGAACATTCATCCGAAGTATAGCATTACGATCAAGTCATTGTTTTTATATTGCTATAACATCATACGAAGTAATCTTTATCCTTAGACCATGAGATCATGTTAATTGCTAACACCGGAAGAGTATCTTGAAAACATCAAACATCACACCGTAACAGGGTGACTATAAAGATGGGTTCAGTGCTATGAAGGTGTTATGTTGAGGCTCATGGATCAAGAGTGGAATTTGTCAATCCAGATGACGGATAGATATACTCTGGGTCCTCTCGGTGATATCACATTAGGATAGCTTGCAAGCAAGTGATGTGATCACTAGAATGTTATATCACGGGAACGAGAAAAGAGTGCATGTCGGTAACGAGATCAAACTAGGTATGGAGATACCGATGATCGAATCTCGGACATGTAATATATCGAGAGACAAAGGGATTTAGTTACAAGCGTTAAAGGTTCTCACGATCACAGGAGTCATCGTTGAATGTGTAGGAGTTAGTACGGATCTCTAGGTCCCGCTGCTGATTATTGATCAGAGAAGGGTCTCGATCATGTCTGCATTATTCGCGAACCATAGGGTGGCACACTTAAGAGTTACCGGACACCATTTTGGAGCACATATGTTTCAGACGAAAGAATTGCAAAGCGCAGGAATTGTTTCAATAGAAACCGGAAATTGTTTCGGGTGAAATTGCAGAAGGTGGTTCTGCATGTGATATTGAAATATTGCAAGGGGATATATGTGAATGTTTGTTAATTAAAGTAATTAACAAAATTCTGAATAAATTTAATAAAAGGGTTTTATTAAATGAGAGAGCATTAAATTTGGAGAAACGTAATGCATTTAAAGTGGAGACTTTAAAAGGGAATGTGAAGAGGCATTTTAATGTGGAGGAGTTACCACCACATGAATGGGGGAGGTGAGGGGTCACCCCCCCCCATGCGCCAGCCATGGAGAGAGGGGGCACCCCCCTCCTCCTATAAAAGGCCACCCATTCCCTCCTTCATCCTCACACCTCCTTGTGAAGGATCTCTCTCCCCCTCTAGAATTATTCCCCCATGGTCTCGGATTAGCGAGATACATGTTCCCGGTGGCATTTCGTCTGGAAGGAGTTGCTGCTTCCGCTGGATCGCTGGAGCGAGGAGGTGGAGGTTGTCCGGTGGCTTGAACGTGTGTGCGAGTGCGGATGCGCTGCTGAGTTGCGGCGCTCGGACTTCCTCACGATCTTGAGATCGACAAGTGTACGACTACATCAACCACGAGTTCCTACTCGTTAACAAAGCTCGTTGTCTACGAGGGTAAGTTCTCTATGGATGTATGTCCACCCGTTTGCTTTGTACCTAGTAGATAGATCTTGGCGTGTAGTTCACACCGTAGGAAAATTTTTGTTTTCTATGCTGCGGACCCAACAGTGGTATCAGAGCCTGATCTATGCGTAGGTGCTTTGCACGGGTAGTACACATATGGTTGATATGTGGGCGATGATGATCATGTTATTGCATCTTCTATGTATTTTGGATATTGGTGGCATAGTGGGATGAAGCGGCCCGGACCAACCTTACATGTCATCGTACATGAGACCGGTTCCACGACTGACATGCAACTTGTTTTGCATAAGTGGCTGGCGGGTGTCTTTCTCTCCTACTATAGTCAATATCTGATTTACAACGAGTTGCTAATAACTTGGTTATCCTCGTTGTGGTTCATGTTCGTAGGTTAGACAGGTTCTATCTCCGAAAGCCCTAAGCCACGTAAAACTTGCAATTGATAAATTAGAGGCGTCTAGTTTAGATCGTTGCTAGGCTAGTGTTTTGATATGGTATTGTTGTAAGTAGATGTATGATAGATACTCTTACAACTCACTTAACGTGTAAGTTCCATAGACCTTGGCCTTACACACAAAGGAATGATAGAGATCATACCACGATGCAAATGATAGAGATCAAATGCATGCACCGTTTTGTGGATCGTGTTTTGAGGCATCACGTGATGATCGGGTGTTTTCAACTCTACGCTTTCATACAACGGGTGTAAGACAGTTTTACACACGCAAATACTAAGGTTCTTACTTGACGAGCCTAGCATGTATAGACATGGCCTCGAAACACAGACCGAAAGGTTAATCATGAGTCATATAGTTGATATGATGCCCATATAGATGCTCGCCTTTGAAGCTACACCGACTAACGTGATGATCGGACTTGGTGTAGTGGATTTGGTTCATGTAATCACCAAAAGGACACGAGGGATGTCGTTTTTGAGTGGGAGTTCATTAGTAATTTGGATTAGTTGAACTCAATCTATCATAAAATTAGTCTAAATATACTTTACAAATTCTGTTGTAGATGGCACCACCTGCTTTTAATTTCAATGTGTTCATGGAGAAAGAGAAACTTGCTGCGAATGGTAGCAACTTCACCAACTGGGCTATGAATTTGAGGATTCTCCTCACTGCTGCACAAAAGCAATATGTGCTAGATGCGCCGCTAGGACCCCCACCAGCTCCTGATGCCCCTGACGAGGAAAAGAACGTCTATATAACTCGTCAGGAGGACCACAACTTAGTTCATTGCGGCATACTGTATGGGCTAGAGCCAGAACTTCGAAAGCGTTTCGAAAATGGCAATGCCTTTGATACCATGGGAGAATTGAAAATGATTTTCGATACCCATGCTGCCGTAGAGAGTTATAATGCTACAGAAAAGTTCTTTAGCTGCATGATGGAGGAAAACAGCTCCGTTAGTGAGCACGTACTCAAAATGTCTGGGTACACCGATAAGCTTGTGTCCTTGGGAATAACGATTCCCATTGACTTAGGCATACATCGTGTTCTCCAATCTCTGCCACCTAGCTACAAGAGCTTCGTGATGAACTATAATATGCAGGGCATGAAGAAGTCTCTTCCCGAGCTTCTGTCAATGCTTAAGACTGCAGAAGTGGAGATTAGGAAAGAACATCAAGTGTTGATGATCAATAGGATCACCGGTTTCAAGAAGGATAAGAAAGGCAAGCACAAGGGAAAGAAGGGTGGCAAGTCTGTTGCCACGCCTGAAAAGAAACCCCGAGCTGGCCCTAAGTCTGACACCGAGTGCTACTATTGCAAGGGGACTGGCCATTGGAAGCGCAACTGCCCCAAGTATTTGGCGGACAAGAAGTCCGGCAAGGCAAACAAAGGTATATGTGATATACATGTTATTGATGTGTACTTGACTGGTACTCGCAGTAGCACCTGGGTATTTGATACCGGATCAGTTGCTAATATATGTAACTCGGTTCAGGGGCTGCGGAAGAAGCGACAACTAGCAAGGGATGAGGTCACGATGCGGGTCGGCAATGGATCAAGAGTTGATGTGATCGCCGTCGAAATGCTGCCTCTCCATATGCCATCGGGATTAGTTATAAACCTAAATAATTGTTATTTGGTGCCTGCACTGAGCATGAACATTGTATCCGGATCATGTTTGATGCAAAGTGGTTATTCATTTAAGTCTGAAAACAATGGTTGTTCGATTTATATGAATAATATCTTTTATGGTCATGCACCTATGTTGAATGGTTTATTTCTGTTGGATCTCGATAGCAGTATTACGCATATTCATAATGTTGACGCTAAAAGGATTAAACTTGATAATGATATATCTACATATATGTGGCACTGCCGTCTAGGTCATACTGGCGTTAAACGCATGAAGAAACTCCATTCTGATGGACTTTTGGAATCACTTGATTTTGAATCATTTGATACATGTGAGCCATGCCTTATGGGCAAGATGACTAGAACGCTGTTTTCCGGTTCAATGGAACGGGCGACAGATCTATTGGAAATCATACATACTGATGTGTGTGGACCAATGAGTGTGTCGGCACGATGTGGATATCGTTATTTTGTTACTTTCACGGATGATTTGAGTAGATATGGGTATATCTATTTGATGAAACACAAGTCTGAAACTTTTGAAAAGTTCAAAGAATTTCAGAATGAAGTGGAAAATCATCGTAACAGAAAGATCAAATTTCTGCGGTCCGACCGTGGAGGAGAGTATCTTAGTTACGAGTTTAGCACACATATGAAATACTGTGGAATAGTTTCACAACTCACGCCTGCCGGAACACCACAACGTAATGGTGTGTCAGAACGTCGTAATCGTACTTTATTGGATATGGTTCGATCTATGATGTCTCTGACTGACTTGCCACTGTCATTTTGGGGTTATGCACTGGAAACCGCTACATTCACTTTAAATAGGGCACCATCTAAATCCGTTGAAAAGACACCGTATGAATTATGGTTTGGAAACAAACCTAAGCTGTCATTTCTTAAAGTTTGGGGATGCGATGTTTATGTGAAGAAACTTCAACCGGATAAACTCGAACCCAAAGCGGAAAAATGCGTCTTCATAGGATACCCTAAGGAAACAATTGGGTATACCTTCTATCACAGATCCGAGGGCAAGGTTTTTGTTGCCAAGAATGGATCCTTTCTTGAGAAGGAGTTTCTCGTGAAAGGTGTTAGTAGTCGGAAGGTAGAACTCGAAGAGGTTATTGAACCTTCTCTTCATGAAATGGCGAGTACCGCAGCTCCAGAAGTTGTTTCGGAGTTGACTTCACCTAATGAAGAGAGAGATAATGATAATGATCATGAAACTCTGAAAGAGGACACTACCGAACCTCGCAGGTCAAGCAGGACACGTGCAGCTCCTGAACTATACGGCAATCCTGTTATGAATTTCATGATTGATGAAATGGATGACCCTGCGACATATGAAGAAGCGATGATGAGCCCGGATTCCAACAAAAGGCTAGAAGCCATGAAATCCGAGATGGAATCCATGTACGAGAACCAAGTTTGGAACTTGGTGGACTTACCTCACGACCGAAAGTCCGTTGAGAATAAATGGATTGTCAAAAGGAAAACTGATGCTAATGGTAATGTGACCATCTATAAGGCTCGACTTGTCGCAAAGGGGTTTCGACAAATTCAAGGAGTTGACTACGATGAGACATTCTCTCCCGTAGCGATGCTTAAGTCGGTTAGGATTATGTTAGCAATTGTTGCATATTTCGATTATGAAATATGGCAGATGGATGTCAAAACTGCGTTCCTCAATGGTAAGATTGAAGAAGAGTTGTATATGATACAACCTAAGGGTTTTGTCGATCCTAAGGATGCTAATAAGGTGTGCAAACTTCAGCGATCCATCTATGGACTGAAGCAAGCATCACGAAGTTGGAATCTCCGCTTTGATGAGGTGATCAAAGAGTTTGGATTTGTCCAAACTTATGGAGAGGCTTGTATTTACAAGAAAGTGAGTGGGAGAAATGTGGCATTTCTGATATTATATGTGGATGACATATTATTGATTGGAAATGATTTAGATCTTTTAAACAGTGTTAAAAGTTATCTAAACAGCAAATTTTCGATGAAGGATCTTGGTGAAGCTTCATATATATTAGGCATTAAAATATATATAGAGATAGATCAAGACGCCTAATTGGGCTATCGCAGAGTACATACCTTGATAAGATTTTAAAGAAGTTTAATATGGACGGAAGTAAGAAGGGGTTCTTACCTATGTTGCAAGGCAAGACATTGAGTAAGACTCAAAGTCCGGCTACGGCGGAAGAAAGAGAGATAATGGATAAGATCCCCTATGCCTCAGCCATAGGCTCTATAATGTATGCCATGCTATGTACAAGACCGGATGTGGCACATGCTATTAGTTTGACTAATAGGTACCAATCTGATCCAGGTTCAGAACACTGGATAGCGGTCAAGAATATCCTTAAGTACTTGAGAAGAACTAAGGATATGTTTCTTATATACGGAGGTGAAGAAGAGCTAGTTGCTAAGTGTTATGTCGATGCTAGCTTTGACACTGATCCGGATGAATCTAAGTCTCAATCCGGATACGTATTTCTCTTGAACGGAGCAGCAGTTATTTGGAGGAGCTCCAAACAACCTGTGGTGGCTGGATCAACAACGGAGGCGGAATATGTTGCTGCTTCAGAAGTAGCGCAGGAAGCGGTTTGGATGAAGGAGTTCATAACGGAACTGGGTGTGGTTCCCAGTGCGTTGGACCCGATGGTGATCTATTGTGACAACAATGGAGCCATAGCCAACGCAAAGGAACCAAGGTCTCACAAGAATTCCAAGCATATTAAGCGTCGGTTTCACTCCATCCGCGAGCATGTCAAGGATGGAGATATAAAGATTTGTAAAGTGCACACGGACCTGAATGTAGCAGATCCGTTGACTAAAGTACTCCCTAGGGCAAAACATGATCAACACCAGAACTCCATGGGTGTTAGATTTATCACTATGTGAACTAGATTATTGTCTCTAGTGCAAGTGGGAGACTGAAGGAAATATGCCCTGAGAGGCAATAATAAAGTTGTTATTATATATTCCTTATACATGATAGATGTTTATTTTACATGCTAGAAATGTATTGATTCGGAAACATCAATACATGTGTGTTTAATAAACAAAGAGGGTTCCTAGTCATGCCTATCTTATAGACTAGCTTGTTGATTAACAGGATTATCAAGGTTTCCTGATCATGGACATTGGATGTTGTTAATAACAAGGTCACACCATTGGTGGAATGATGTGATGAACATTCATCCGAAGTATAGCATTACGATCAAGTCATTGTGTTTATATTGCTATAACATCATACGAAGTAATCTTTATCCTTAGACCATGAGATCATGTTAATTGCTAACACCGGAAGAGTATCTTGATAACATCAAACGTCACACCGTAACAGGGTGACTATAAAGATGGGTTCAGTGCTACAAAGGTGTTATGTTGAGGCTCACGGATCAAGAGTGGAATTTGTCAATCCAGATGACGGATAGATATACTCTGGGTCCTCTCGGTGATATCACATTAGGATAGCTTGCAAGCAAGTGATGTGATCATTAGAATGTTATATCACGGGAACGAGAAAAGAGTGCATGTCGGTAACGAGATCAAACTAGGTATGGAGATACTGATGATCGAATCTCGGACATGTAATATATCGAGAGACAAAGGGATTTAGTTACAAGCGTTAAAGGTTCTCACGATCACAGGAGTCATCGTTGAATGTGTAGGAGTTAGTACGGATCTCCAGGTCCCGCTGCTGATTATTGATCGAAGAAGGGTCTCGATCATGTCTGCATTATTCGCGAACCATAGGGTGGCACACGTAAGAGTTACCGGACACCATTTTGGAGCACATATGTTTCAGACGAAAGAATTGCAAAGCGCAGGAATTGTTTCAATAGAAACTGGAAATTGTTTCGGGTGAAATTGCAGAAGGTGGTTCTGCATGTGATATTGAAATATTGCAAGGGGCTATATGTGAATGTTTGTTAATTAAAGTAATTAACAAAATTCTGAATAAATTTAATAAAAGGGTTTTATTAAATGAGAGAGCATTAAATTTGGAGAAACTTAATGCATTTAAAGTGGAGACTTTAAAAGGGAATGTGAAGAGGCATTTTAATGTGGAGGAGTTACCACCACATGAATGGGGGAGGTGAGGGGTCACTCCCCCCCCCCCATGCACCAGCCATGGAGAGAGGGGGCACCCCCCCCCTCCTCCTATAAAAGGCCACCCATTCCCTCCTTCATCCTCACACCTCCTTGTGAAGGATCTCTCTCCCCCTCTAGAATTATTCGCCCATGGTCTCGGATTAGCGAGATACATGTTCCCGGTGGCATTTCGTCTGGAAGGAGTTGCTGCTTCCGCTGGATCGCTGGAGCGAGGAGGTGGAGGTTGTCCGGTGGCTTGAACGTGTGTGCGAGTGTGGATGCGCTGCTGAGTTGCGGCGCTCGGACTTCCTCACGATCTTGAGATCGGCAAGTGTACGACTACATCAACCACGAGTTCCTACTCGTTAACAAAGCTCGTTGTCTACGAGGGTAAGTTCTCTATGGATGTATGTCCACCTGTTTGCTTTGTACCTAGTAGATAGATCTTGGCGTGTAGTTCACACCGTAGGAAAAATTTTGTTTTCTATGCTGCGGACCCAACATAGATAACCCTCTCTATGTGAAGATGCACAACTCTCTAAACCTGTAAGGCAGGTTGTCAACATGCCTTAATGTGTTTATGTTGGCTATGATTAGCAAAGATGCTGTCCTATAGAGCATTCTTGAAAGAACACACCTATATGAGTTCTGATTGTTAAATGTTGCAATCTATGAGATTTGGGTGATCTCTAGTAAACTCATGAAGAGACCAAGTAGTATAACACATATGCTACACCTGCGGGTTAGGCTACTGGCAGCCAGGTACTAGTTATGACTTTTTGTGAAATCAAAAACCACCAAACTTGCAATTCAAGGTTCTTCCATTGTTCAAGTTGCTGATAGACGTAGCTCAAGGGTCTAGGCAGACGTTCAACTTAACAGTCTCTACTAAAACACTGGTATATAAACAAGTAGTGAGTATTGGCAAAGCTTCAAATGGTCATTTGAGATCTGGTGGGGGATTGTTAGAAATAATGGGCCAAACTAAATATGCCCATGTATATTTCATATTTTCCCTAAATCTCAAAGCCCATCACATGTGTTTGGGCCCATGTGTGGGCCATCTCACATGGGAGTGGAGTGGGAGCTAAAGTTTAGTCCCACATGAAAAGTTGGAGGAGAGTTACACCACCTTATAAGGTGGAGTGTTTCACCACTTAGTAAAGTGAGTGAGAAGAGGATAGTTACATGTAGCACCCCGATAAAATCACTACCAGAAAATCGCTCGTTGTTTCTACTTGGTGCATCATCATGACATCATCATGCATGTTTGTTCATAAAAGTACTTTGCAAAAACCCTATTTTGTTTTCTAATTAGCTCTCCTTTAATTTCAAATCATAAAACCAGGTCTTTCTGGATATTTTATTTGTCTAAAAACTATTTATAAAATATTTTAAAAGTTAAATAAAATATTTTCAGTGGGGGAGGCAGCCACCGGCCAGGCCCAAAAGGCCCAATCGGCAGCCACCTACCACCCCACTGCCCTAACCCTAGTTCTATCGCCAACCCACCCCAGCCGTCGCCACTGCAGCGGTACACGCTCACCCACACATCACTGTAGCACAAGCAGTCGCGCGCGACACGCCTACCGCACGCGGTACACGACCCCGCAGACCACCCCGACCCAGCCACGTGCAAGCCACGCTGCAGCAGCACGCAAGGCGTGTGTGTCCCGCGCAGAGCCCCAGCCCCGCGTTCCCCACTCGCGCACGCCTCCTCGCTCACGACCGAATCCTGCAGTGTCGCCTTCCTCCCCTCGTTGCTCACCAACCCCGGCCCACCATCTCGTGTTCGACGCACGCAGCACCCACCCGCACGGGATCCCCACGACCCCCACTCCCCCTGGTTCTCCTCTGCGCGAACCCCCTCTCTCTATGCACGATCCCCGTCGGTACCGCCGCCAGCGGAATCTCCTCCGCCTTGCTAGAGCCGCCCCGGTAGCGCGACCCCGCGCCCTTCCGTGGCCCCCTCGTCTCCACCGTCGGCCACGACCAGCGCCGCCGCGTCGCCGGCCTAGATGGCACGTCCTCCTCTGCCTCCCCATCGCGACCGCCCCTGCAGTGCCCGGCGCCACTCGAGTGCGCCCTCCGCTACGCCAAGGACGTCATCGAATAGAGCTGGCTCTTATTGCTGTGAAGGATGGTGCCGCCACCGGGTGTTCTACAGGTTGTGTGTGTCTACTATTTCTGGACATGCGCCTACCTCTTTGTTTTGATACACCTGTTGCTCTCTGATCTACAATCCGGTGATGTTGCCCGAGAGCTCCGCGGTGACAAGTAGTACTAGCTGGGTAATAACTTGATGCAGATGCTAGGAGAGAAGATCTACATCGACAAGATGGACCTGGACGAGCTTTTGGGCATGGATCCTCCAAGTCCGGCACCGACGAGTGAAGTCAAGACCGCCAAGTCCTTTGGCCCGGGAAAACCGATGACCCGACCCAAGATCCGAAGACCGAACCCTGGCGCTCCAAGTTCTTCGACCCGGAGGACCGATCCATCAGAACGCCAAGACCTCCTTCCGAACCCGAGTTCTTCGTCACAGACGTCAAGATCTCCTACACGGATCCGAAGACCACCGGTACCCGATCCATTCGAGTTCGCCATTGACGGCAAGATCGACCGCGTGGAACCCAAGTTCCCCGTCCCGACACGACAAGTTCTCCATCTTGTATCAGAACCTCGCCATTCCCGTCGAACCCTGAGACCCAGACCCGAACCCCCCGGAACCCAAGATCTTCCGAACCCGATGTGTGAACCTTTTCCCAAGCCCTATTTTATAAATGCTATATATAAACTGTTGCGTATAAATTGATCATGCTTGCATACATGTCATATGGTGGGTTGGGTTAAATAGTCGATTCACCTAAATTAAATATGGAGTCTATATGTGGGCTATTCTAGTCTTATTCCGGACTCCATTTAAATGTGTGTAGCGAACCGATGCCATGTTTCGCCCTGTTAATACAACATTTAATTTGCAGGGTAGATAAATAACTTGAACCATATAATTAATTGTCGGGACCCCGGTTCCGCTTAATATTGTCTAATTGCACCGCATCTGTGCCATGCCATGCATTATATCATAATCATTCCGGATCTTCTGCTGTAGTATTAAATATTGCATCTGGTGTTTCTTCTAGTGTTTGCTTCTTCGCGGATTAGGATGATGAGTTGATGCGAGTATCGAAAAGTTCTTCGGATAATGTATCTTCGGCAGTGTTTCCCAGGCGAGCATCTCCCCCTTTCTACCTATTTTGCATTTATAGACTTTACTTCCTCCTGTTGATCTATTGTTATCCGTGTTGCGATGCTTTAGTTTCCGTGCACCCTTTATATTCCTTACAGCCTCTATATTGCCTTGGACACATCCTATTGCCTGTTGATTGATAGATAGTCGGCCTTGCGAGTCGTAGTTGCTTGCTCAGGTGCTGCTTCATGTCGTTGTTGTTCCACTGTTGTTGGAAGGTTGGCACATGCTTAATGGTGGAGATGATCATGGCTTTAATTACAACTTAATATTGAATTGCTAGATATAACTAATGTAGAGGCATCGGTGGGGAATAGATGTTATTTGGTTATTCCACGCTCACTTATGTCCCGTAGGACCCCGAGTACTTGATACATGTTCCTTGACTATCGCACTATCCGCATATGGGACCATGAATCCCCTTAGCTAGAGCTTGATTCATTTCTTATTTCTTGGGGCCACAAACTAGTTTGGGGCTTTATTACTATCCTATACCTATGCCTTGCTTTACTGCTTTATTTACGATTGTGCGTGGAGCACCTGTACTGTTTTGGATCGTGACATGTTTTCGCTGTATCGACAAGCCCAGTCACACTTTCGGGTTCCCAGTCGTTTACCGCCGTCCACACAAACCCTGGGTCCGTCTCGGAGCTGGCCAACTTCGTTGCGGGTAGCTTAGTGGGGTGCCCCCCTGAAATATTTTATGAATCCTGTGATTGCTTTGTCGTGAAAGCCTCGTTGGGTTTTGATTTGGTTTTTCCGAGCTTGATCGTGTGTGTGTTGATATTTGTGCACCCCTGCAGAGTAAATCTTTCTGAAAGCCGTGTCCACGGTTATGGACGACTTGGAGCACAGTATCCCGATCATAGACAAGCATAACTAAAGTAGTGCTATAAATATGACTTAATATGTGACTAGTAATTAGCTTCACTACAATGGAATGGATAATAAAAGTGCCAACAACTGGTGGAACTGGGGTGTATCGTGTCATGTTATACCTGCCTAGTAAGTATCGCAACTCCAATGGATTGAAATAAAAGTGCCAACAACTGCTGGGTTTCGGGATTCCTCAGGACAATTATATCTGACTAGTAAATGTTCCAACTACCACAGAATGGTAATTAAAACTGCCCACTACTTTTGCTTCAGGATGACTCATGCTATCTATATCTGACTAGTAAGTGCTTCAACTATAATGGAATGAATAAAACTGCCAACTGTGTGAGTTCCTCGGTTAACTTCCTCGTTTGGTCTCGAGGGGGAATACCAGGATGGGTATGATTGGTGTTAGTATCAGGTTGGTCCCGAATAGGTCTTTCTTATCCCTCTCTAATAGCCGACCGTTGTATCGAGTCTCTATAGGTTGGTTAGTGCATGCTTCGCTGCCGCTTCAGTCCACCATACCTATGTAGGCGAGAGCGGCCGAATTCTAGCCTCGCCGTGTACTGGCCTCAGTACTGACGCTCCTCTTTTTCCTTTGCCCTTTGTCGGCACCCCTTTTGTTTTAGCAGGTTTGAGATCGACGTCGTTAGCAGGGTTACCCTTCTGGCTTGGCCTGGGCAGTGTTATGAACGCCATTGATTATTCTTCAGGGCTCTTAGCCCATCTTGTCCGTACTCGGACGTTGTATTGGTTTCAAGGTGATTTGGATCTTGTACTGTATATCTTTATTCTTGACTCATGGAGTCGTGTTGTGTATATCTGTTCTGTGGGTTCCATCGTGGACTATTGTGTAATGGTATTACTTCGTTTTCCACCCGCACGAAAGTGCCTAGTGGGCGTCCTTGAATCATTTCTATGCGGGTTTGGCGGGAAGCGCTGAAATCTGCATAGGGCCGATTTGAGGGTGTTACACTACATGTGCGCTCCTCCTCCGATGATGCCACCGCTCGCACGCACGCACCACCCGCCCATATTGTCACGACGCGTGCACATATCGCGGGTTGCGGGAATCTCGCTGAGCCTAGCTTTATTTTTGCTACTCAGGAAAACTTGTGAGGTTTTGACAGACGTGTCAATAGTTAGCCTATTTGGGTTACTCCCGGATCGTGGGCTACTGTAACCAACCCGAGCATGCGCGATGTGGACTCGGCCCATGTTCTCCTCCATTAGGGTTTCCTGAGCCGCTGTATATAAAGTCCTACGTGGCTACCGCCATAGTGCACTAAAAACCAATCTATTAGGGTTTTGCCAACCTCTCTAATTGCACCGCCACCATAGTATACTCCATCCTGAGCGCCGGCATGCACCGGCGAATGGGAGAGCAGATCTCCGAAACCACTTGTCCTTGTGATCCTATCCGGGAGAGGGCTAATAAGGTTTTTGGGAAGTGCTCCGCGTGACTACTCAATCGTCATCACAATGCGTCTTCCTGGGCGTCAAGAGCATCCGCTTGCACGGCGTCTGCTACACCGTCTTCTTCGAAAGGCTATATCAACCTGTGCACCCAGAACAACTTCATTGACAACTGATCAGTATTTATATCGTGATCTGATATGTTCTCATATTATGGCTGTCTTTGTAGTTGCACTGTTGTTGTTCATGTTGATTAATACATCTAGTATGTATGAGGTTAACATGATCATAGCTACTGTAGTCATGATTTATACCCTGGATTTAATTGTGGAAATTATGCCTAATAATCCAACAATCCAATAAACCTTATTATAGGAAATTTCTTGAGTTAAACATGGGACATCTGGCTGATGCTATGAAGCTAAAAAAGTTGACCAGTGTGCATTTTAAGAGGTAGCAGTATAAGACCAGTATGTGGCTGCAAGCTTTGAAAATATTCGAGGCTAGTGAGGGTTTACCTGAAGGAACTGTATCTGAGCAGGATCAGAACAAGTTCAAGGAAGCCAATCTAGCCTTTGTGGGATGTGGGATGTGTGTTTTTGACAACAAGCTATTTGACGTGTATATGCACTTCAAAAACGCAAAAGAGCTCTAGGAGGCACTGGATGCTAAGTTTGGTGTAGAAGATGCTGGCAGTGAACTGTATATCATGGAGAGCTTCCATGATTACAGGATCGTTAACAACCATTCTGTAGTTAAACATGCACATGAGATACAATGCTTTGCTAAGGAGCTTGAAATCCTTAAGTGTATCTTACCCGACAAGTTTGTGGCTAGGTGCATTATTGCAAAGTTTCCTTCTTCATGGAGGAACTTCGCCACAACTCTCAATCATAAGAGGCAAGAGATATCGGTTGAAAACCTGATATCGTCCCATGATGTTGAGAAGAAGGCTCGGGCCAAGGACACTGCTTAGAAAGAAGGCGAGGGTCAGTCTAGCGCCAATATGGTGCAGAAGAAGACCTTCAACAAGAACAAAGGGAACTATAATCCCTCCTTCAAAAAGCCCGAAAATACTACAACCTTTAAGAAGAAGAAGAAGCCGAACAAGGCCGAGCTAGGTTGCTTTACCTATGAAGAGCTCGGACACTTTTCCAAGACTACCCAGAACATGCAGATCGTAGAGGGAAAAGGGGGATACTGTCAACGTTGTGACCGCTAGCAATGCTGATGGGTATGGTACTCTATTTACTATGCTTTCAGTTTTTTAATCACCATGTTTGTGGATTGATATGGGTGCTAATGTTCATGTGTGTGCTGACATCTCTATGTTCACTTCTTATCAGGTCGCTCGGGATTCATCCGTCCTAATGGGGAATGGGTCACATGCTTCTATTCGTGGTGTTGGAACGATGGATCTGAAGTTCACTTTGGGTAAGATCGTGTAGCTGAAGAATGTGCAACATGTCCCTTCCATGAACAAGAATCTCTTTAGCAGCCCCCTTCTATGCAGAGATGGGTTTAAGGTTGCTTTTTAGTCTAACAAAGTCATTGTGTTGATACATGGACAATTCATTGCTAAAGGCTATGAGTGCGGAGGGTTGTTCCGCTTTTCACTTTCAAATTTTTGTAATAAGTCTGTAAACCATATTTGTGGCGGTGTTAATGATGATACTAGTGTTTGGCATTCTTGTTTATGTCATATTAATTTTGGTTTGATGTCCAAGTTGTCTAGTATGAGTTCAATTCCGAATTTCACTATTGCCAAAGGTTCTAAGTGCCATAGTTGTGTGCAATCAAAACAACCTCGAAAGCCTCACAAGGTAGCCGAGGAGAGAAACTTGGCACCTATGGAACTCATTCATTCTGATCTCTGTGAGATGAATGGTGTGTTAGAAAAAGGTGAAAAGAGATATTTCATGACATTGATTGATGATGTGACTAGATACTGCTATGTTTATTTGTTGCTCACTAAAGATGAAGCTTTAGACTACTTTGAAATTTATAAAGCCGAAGTTGAAAATCAACTAGAGAGAAATGTCAAACATCTTAGGTCAGATCATGGTGGTGACTATTTTCCCAAAATCTTTGATGAATTCTGTGAGGAACATGGCATTATTCATGAGAGGACACCTCCCTACTCACGCCAATCAAATGGGGTTACCGAGAGGAAAAACCGCATGCTGACTGACTTGGTGAATTCCATGTTAGCCACCGCTGGTTTATCTAAGGTATGGTGGGGGAGGCCTTGTTGATAGTGTGTCATGTCCTAAATAGAGTTCATAACAAGAATAAATATAAAACCCCTTACGAGCAGTGGGCTGGGAGAAAACCATCAATTCTTACTTGCGCACTTGGGGGTGTTTGGCTAAGGTCAACATACCAATTCCTAAGAAACGCAAACTTGGACCAAAGATAGCGGATTGCATCTTTCTAGGATGTGCTCTGCGGAGTGTAGGCTATAGTTTTTTAGAGGTTAAATCTAAGGTTCCTGATATGCATGTTGTTACTATAATGGAATCTCGCGATGCAACATTCTTTGAGAATATATTTCCTATGAAATATATGCATAGCACTACTAGAATTTTTGCTAAAATACTTCCTGAATCTAGTGCATCTAGTGAGAATTTTGAGCAACCACACGAGGAAGAAGTCCTAGAGAAGGATGACAATGAAGCTCCTACACGGAGTAAGAGACAGAGGGTTGCAAGATCCTTTGGAGATGATTTCATTGTGTACATTGTGGATGTTACTCCCACTTCCATTGTAGAGGCATATGCATCTCCTGATGCAGATGATTGGAAAGAAGCTATTCATAACATGATGGACTCGATTCTTTCTAATGGAACTTGGGAACTATCAGAACGACCCCATGGCTGTAAGCCTATGGTTGCAAGTGGGTGTTTGTAAAGAAGCTAAGGCCTGATGGTACTATTGAGAAGTACAAGGCACGACTTGTAGCAAAAGGCTACACCTAGAGAGAAGGCAAAGATTACTTCAACACTTATTCACCTGTCGCTAGACTGACCACCATTCAAGTACTATTGTCCATGGATGCCTCTTATGGTCTTATCGTTCATCAAATGGGCGTTAAGACAACTTTCCTCAATGGAGAGTTGGAAGAGGAGATCTATATGGATCAGCCTGATGGGTTTGTGGTAAAAGGTGAAGAGAGAAAGGTGTGCAAGTTGTTAAAATCTTTATATGGTCTAAAGCAAGCGCCTAAGCAATGGCATGAGAAGTTTGACAGAACATTAACTTCTGTTGGCTTTGTCATTAATTAGGCTGACAAGCGCGTTTACTATCGCCATGGTGGGGGCAAAGGTGTTATATTATGTTTGTACGTGGACGATATTCTTATCTTTGGTACAAACATGAATATGATAAATGAAGTCAAGTCTTTTCTGTCAAAGAGGTTTGATATGAAAGATCTGGGAGAAGCTGGCGTGATTCTGAACATCAAGCTGATTAAGCACGAGAGTGGGATTACTTTGATGCAATCACACTATGTTGAGAAGATATTGAGCCATTTCGGCTTCGTTGATGGCAAGTCTTACCCAACACCTTATGACCCCAGTGTGACATTACGAAAAAACAAGAAAGAGCCGAGAGAACAATTGAGATACTCTCAAATTATTGGCTCACTCATGTACTTAACTAGCATGACAAGACCCGACATCTCTTTTGTTGTGAGCAAGTTGAGTAGGTTCATGTCTAACCCGGGTTCTGAATATTGGTGTGCACTTGAAAGGGTCATGCGCTATCTATGTGGTACAATTTGTTATAAGATTCACTATTTAGGGCATCCAGCGGTACTTGAAGGGTATAGTGATGCAAAATGGATCTCAGATGTAGATGAACTCTACACCACTAGCGGGTATGTATTTACCTTTGGAGGTGACGCAGTATCATGAAGATCTTGCAAACAAACCATAGTAACAAGGTCAACTATGGAAGCAGAACTTACTGCTTTAGAAACAGTCACTGTAGAGTCAGAATGGCTTTGTGAACTCTTGATGGACTTGCATGTGGTTGAGAAACCTATTCCAGCCATCCTCTTGAATTGTGACAATCAAACTGTTATTGTCAAAGTAAATAATTCTAAGGATAATGTGAAGTCATCAAGACACGTCAAGAGATGTTTGAAGTTTGTCAGGAAATTGAGGAACTCCGGAGTAATTACTGTTACGTATATTCAAACTGAAAAAAACCTGGCAGATCCCTTTAGGAAGGGAATATGACGAAACGTGATAGAAAGTGCATCGAGAGAGATGGGTTTGAGACCCATGGACGTTAGACAGTAGTGGTAATCCAACCTTTGTGATCGAAGATCCCGTGAATTAGGACCTGGGAAGAACAATCTAGCGGTGTGATAGAGGAGAGTATTAGATAATCCTCTCTATGTGAAGATGCACAACTCTCTAAAATTTTAAGGCAGGTTGGCAACATGCCTTAATGTATTTCTGTTGGCTATGATTCAAACATGCTGTCCTACAGAGCATTATTGAAAGACCACACATATATGAGTTTCGATTGTTAAATGTCGCAATCTATGAGATTTCGGTGATCTCTAGTAAACTCATGAAGAGACCAAGTAGTATGACGCATATGCTACACCCGCGGGAGTGGAGTGGAAGCTAAAGTTAGTTCCACATGGAAAATTGGAGGAGAGTTACACCACCGTATAAGGTGGAGTGTTTCACCACTTAGTAAAGTGAGTAAGAAGAGGAGAGCTACACGCGCGCTCCTCCTCTGATGCTGTCGCCACCGCTCGCACACATGCACCAACCGAGCTTTACTTTTGCTACGCAGAAAAACTTGTGAGGTTTCGACAGACGTGTCAACAGTCAGCATATTTGGGTCGCTCTCGGATCATGGGCTATTGTAACCAACTCAAGTGTGCGCGACGTGGACTTGGCCCACATTCGCCTCCGTTAGGGTTTTCTGAGCCACTCTATATAAAGTCCTACGCGGCTACTGCCATAGTACACCAAAAACCAATTTAGGGTTTTGCCAATCTCTCTGCTTGCGCTGTTGATGCAGCCCGTCCTGCGGACGCTACTACATCCACAATGCCAAGTCCCCAAGATCGTCCCCAAGTCAACCAAGAAGATGGACCATGAGCAGCTAGCTCCAGAACGAGAGTCTCCGCTGTCATCGCCCCGGAGAGTCCGCCCGAATCTTGCCGGATTGTCCGGCGCGACTCGGCCGGAGTGTCCGGCCTGCCCCAGCCCCAACCTGGCGTGGAAATTCAGAAGGCCAGTTCGGACACTACCCGGAGTGTCCGGCTACCCCGGACTGTCCGGTCACTCCGACCCGGACTGTCTGGCCCAAGTGATGGGCCTGCGAGCCAACAGCTGGGCCCTTGGCCCATGTACCCCTCTATTTCGCACCAAACCCTAGTTTTATGCCCAAACTACCCCTGAACTTGTGGTTGGCCTATAAATAGAGCCCCCACCCCCTCATGTATCCCTGAGTCATAGATGATAGACTAAAGAAACCCCCCTTTGTGGAATCTCTAGTTTTGCCTCATCCCCTTCTACCAAAGGGGATCGACTATCGTCACCACCTCGTCGGAGTTTGCATCGCGCCTCCCTCGTTGTACAAGGCCTTGGCATCGGTGTCCCTTTGCCAAGACGTCAAGACCCTCTCCAAGGTGTTCTTCCCTCTCCGCTTGGGATTGATGGGAGCACGTTGACCGATCTTTCCTTGCAAGGATTCTATCGGACCGGTGGCCACCGGTGAGAGCAATCGGCCTTGTATCGGGTGTGTTTTGCGTGTGTTCGTCGTGTTCTTCGCGAGGTGTGCGTCCGCTTCCGCTACCTTCTCCCTTTCCCCTCACTTTCCCATCGATTTTACCATGAGATCCGTGAAGATCGGGCCATCCTAGAGGTTTGCTCTCATCATCTGGTATCAGCAGCTTTTGGTTGCCACGGATTTCTCCTCGATTTGGTCTTTTCCCCCCATAAATTCGAAAATCCCCAAAAAATAGCCCCAATTTCGTGTTTTGGATCGATCTATGATTTGAGTGCGTTTTGGTAGGTTTTGATCCGTCGATTACTTGCTAAACTTGTTGATCTACCTTCCCCTGTGTTCCCATGGCTTAATTCCTTGTTTTCCCCCCATCAATTTGAGGTTTTGGTTCGAGTTTTTTCGCCAAAACTCGTCCCGTTCGTGTTCTGGAACTTCTGGATCAACCGGACCGGACTGTCCGGCCAAAACAGACCGGAGTATCCGCCCCACCGGAGTATCCGGCAAAAACGGACCGGAATCTCCGCCCCGGCCGGACTGTCCGCCCCCTGCTAACTGAAAAATCTGCTTCACGGTTTTGAACATAACTTTTGCATACGAACTCGGATTTTGGTGTTCTTTAGCTCGTTTTGAAGAGGAGAAAGATCTCTACATCATCATATCCGTAGTTCATGCTATCTACTCCATCCAAATTCCGTGAGCAAGGCGGAATCCACCAATAAAGGGTGAAGATCAGCGAAGAAAGGTATAAAAATTCTGCAACTTCTCCCCACTTGCATCCCTTTGTGAGCCACACTATCTTTGCATTCAAGAAACACCTATTGAGACTAGTTCCTCCTATGATTGCTTGGGATATGCACATTTGATACCTTGTAGAATTCCGAGCAAAAGTTGTGAGCGCGCTATCTCATATAGTTATCTTGTATAGTTGTTGGCACAAGGAAGAGGCAAGTGAAAAATAAAAGAGAAAAAAATAGAAAAAGAAAAAGAATAAAAAGAAAAAGAAGAAAAAGATAAAGAAACAAACAAGTGCCTCATAGAATAGGAAGCGCAAGCTCGATGAACATCAAATAGGTGGTACTTATTGTGCATATCTTGTAGCTCACCAATTTATTGCAATCGAACTAGCGTCTCTCCTTGCACTTGTGCGACACGAGCTTATAGTCTTCGCTAGGTAATCATTTGGTTCTTAGATCACTTTCTCCGTCGCACAAGTCCCATTTATCCCACCGTGTGTGTTTCCTTATACATATTTCCTCTTGTGTATTGACTTGTTTTGCTTTGTGATCATTGTGGTTCTTTACTTGCCATTACAATATCTTGATTTCGGATTGTTCTTGGACACGCCACCTTCCATACCTATCCACCATAAGTTTTGTGTGTGTGTTTTTTTAGTGGTTAGTTGGTTTTGGTGTTCCGCGTGAACTTCACTTTGCTTGGTTTTGATTTCTCTCAAGTGTTGCCACTTGCACGATACTATCTTCCAAGGTAAAGTAAGGTTTGATGTTGCATCTATAACCCCTTACCACTTCCATATACACCACTTGGTCTTGTGAATCATGTCTAGGGACTCCGGAACCGAGGATGATATCTATGAAGAATCCATGATGAGCCACCACGACTACGACTCCACAAGTATAGAGGACATGATGGAGCACTACACCAACAATGGCTCCGCATGCTTTGAGGACCCGGAGCATTGCACCTATGACGGCTCCACATGCATGGAAGACATGGAGCACGTCATCAACTATGGCTCCTCAAGCATGGAGGAATTGGAGCTCTACATCGACAATGGCTCCTCATGCATGGAGCACTACACCGACAATGGCGCCACATGCTTGGGTGACATGGAGTACTACATCAACAACGACTCTCCAAGCATGGATGACTTCGAGTGCTACAACAACAACGCCTCACCAAGCATGGAGGACATGGCAAGCTTCATCCACTTCTAGGGCTCTTCCATGAGCCACGAAGAATACCTCCACCGCTTGGAGATGGAGGACTACTATGCCAAGCTAGCGGAGACGCCTCATCAAGAAACCATGACCTTCAAGGCCAAGCGTGCCACACCAAAGGGCACCACCTACTTCGATGATCCACCTCCAAGGCGTCAAGCGCCACCACCTACATGGCGTCATGCACCACCATCTCCAAGGCGACGAGCGCCATCACCTCCAAGCCGTCATGCACCACCATCTCCAAGGCGACGAGCGCCATCACCTCCAAGCCACCAAGCACCACCATCTCCAAGGCGCCAAGCACCACAACCTCGAAGGCGTCAAGTGCATCTACCTCCTAGGCATCAAGTGCCACCAACTACAAAAATAGCGGCGCCCCAACATCACCTTCCAAAAGAGGCGCCAAGAAGCAAGAATCTTCATCAACATACATCCTCTCGTGATCATCGCCAACATCAAAAGGATACAAGACGTCGTTCAAGGCATCTTCGCCATGAAGACGAAGAATACATGTTGAGCACCATCCATAAGGCTCAACCAAGCTCAAGAATGCACCACCATCACAAGAAGAGTGCCAAGGAAAAGGAGCATCGTCGCGAGCGTCATGTGGATGATCAAGTGCGCCATCTACATCAACCTTTGGCAAGGCACGCCAATGACCTCCGTCGACACCATCATAAGGCACCTTCAACTACTCGTGCCACCACCAAAATGGCACCAAGAGCAAGCTCTCCTCCACGCCATCAAGCTTCAACGCCAAGACTTGACGTCCTAGATGACGCATGCAACCTCATGGATGAGGAGGACGAAGACCTCTACTTCGCCAAGTTGGACGAGTACGTCAAGAGAACTACACAAGCCAAGGTGCAAGATGGCGACGACAAGGTCAAGAATGGTGAGCATGGGACATTCCCTTCACCAAAGGAGGCGCAAGGAGTTGAGAGAACCGAACCTACCCCCATATGCTATGGATGATGTTTGTGATATCACATATGATTCATTGATATTTCCATGTGATACTTTGCCTTTGCATAATGTTGAGCATGTGAAATTATTTGATTGTGATGATGTTGCCATAGACATGCCATGCTCTAAACGTTACGTTGATGATATCATTGCTTGCACTTTGTTGAACAATTGCTCTTTCCAATGTTTTGCTTGCAATGATGTTACCAATGGTCCCCTCGAACCATGCTTTGTCATGAATGTTTTACAATCTCTCCTGTTGCTTGCAATAAGTTGAATAATTGCTCTTTCACTTGTTTTGCTTGCAACAATAATTCTCATATGGTTTATATTGAGATGGCCCCCATAGCTTTCTCAAATTTTGGATATTTTGATAATTGCCATGATAAGCATGTTCACCGCTTGCATACTCACCATGCACCTACGTTACACTTGCTTGACACTAATGGTGATGTGCACAAGAAGAGATATGTCATGATGGATGATGTATTTCTCTACCATGCACACACATTCTTCCTTTTATCTATGATGTGTGTAGGTACCCGCACAAGAATGTCAACCTCGGTTGAGCACGAGTTGACAAAAAGAGCTCTAGAGAGCATCCCCCAAGTGAGTTCAAGATCGAACCCAGCTCTGATACCTTTTGCATGCTTTGCATCTTTCATGTTGACAAATTGCTCTTTCCTATCGTTTGACTGCAAGCATGTTGATGGTATTCTTTCACCTTGTGACAATCATGTCTCGTTGCTTTTGGATATTGATACTTTGTGTGTTGCCACAAAAATGTTGAATAATTTCTCTTTCCAATGTTTTGTGTGCAACCATAATGCCATTTTGAGCATGTATTGTCATGAGAGCTTCCAAGTCTCTCGTATTGTTGTTGCAACAAACATAAGGACCACTTGCTCTTTCATATGGTTTGTTTGCAAACATGTTGTTTTTGCTACCGCTTGCGATACTCATACCCCCATGATTTTGGCTTTTGATGATATGTGTATGGCATCCAACATATTGAACAATTGTTCTTTCCAATGGTTGGTTTGCACACATAATGTTGTTGCTTTGGATATTCTTCCTCATGTGTTTTTGCCGAATTCTCCTAGCTTTGCATCAAAGATGTCGATCAAGATTTTAGTCACTTGCTTTGAGTGCCACACTAAGATGTTATATGGAGTTTTTGAGTTCCCACATTTGGATGATGTTCAATTAACTTCCATGCACTTTGACCTTGCATACGCATTTCGTTTGCGATACTTGAGTTGTGATAATAGTGTTGTGAACAAGAATGGACATGCCACAAATGACATGCTCCTCTATCACACACAAACATATGTTGCTTGGTCTTTATTGTGTGAAGGTACAATTGCATACGTGTCAACCTCTATGGACAAAGAGTTGACAAGACGAATCGAAGAGAGTGGCCCTCTGCCATCCTTCAATGAGCTATCTCTATATCATAAGGTGACTTCCTTCTACTTGAGGACTCATGCTATAATCTTCATGAATTGGCTACTCTTTGAGTGTTGCTTCGCTTTTGTTGTGAGCTTTGTAGGCTTCATGGAAGGTGAAGGAACATTGAAGAGTTGCCACATCAAGCTTCTCAAGGACGACTATATGGTGAACCCCAGGATCAAGAAGGTCTCTCGACATCATCTTCTTGGGATGAGCATGAAGAGTCGAGGACGACTCTTTTTGAAGGGGGGAGCTGATGCAGCCCGTCCTGCGGACGCTACTACATCCACAATGCCAAGTCCCCAAGATCGTCCCCAAGTCAACCAAGAAGATGGACCATGAGCAGCCAGCTCCAGAACGAGAGTCTCTGCCGTCATCGCCCTGGAGAGTCTGCCCGAATCTAGTCGGAGTGTCCGGCGCAGCCGGAGTGTCCGGCGCGACTCAGCCGGAGTGTCCGGCCTGCCCCAGCCCCAACCTGGCGTGGACATTCAGAAGGCCAGTTCGGACACTACCCGGAGTGTCCGGCTACCCCGGACTGTCCGGTCACTCCGACCCGGACTGTCCGGCCCAAGTGATGGGCCTGCGAGCCAACAGCTGGCCTTGGCCCATGTACCCCTCTATTTCGCACCAAACCCTAGTTTTATGCCCAAACTACCCCTGAACTTGTGGCTGGCCTATAAATAGAGCCCCCGCCCCCTCATGTATCCCTGAGGCATAGATGATAGACTAAAGAAAACCCCCTTTGTGGAATCTCTAGTTTTGTCTCATCCCCTTCTACCAAAGGGGATCGACTATCGTCACCACCTCGTCGGAGTTTGCATCGCGCCTCCCTCGTTGTACAAGGCCTTGGCATCGGTGTCCCTTTGCCAAGACGTCAAGACCCTCTCCAAGGTGTTCTTCCCTCTCCGCTTGGGATTGACGGGAGCACGTTGACCGATCTTTTCTTGCGAGGATTCTATCGGACCGGTGGCCACCGGTGAGAGCAATCGGCCTTGTATCGTGTGTGTTTTGCGTGTGTTCATCGTGTTCTTCGCGAGGTGTGCGTCCGCTTCCGCTACCTTCTCCCTTTCCCCTCGCTTTCCCATCCATTTGACCACGAGATCCGTGAAGATCGGACCACCCTAGAGGTTTGCCCTCATCAGCTGTCATCATAGTCTACTCCATCTCGAGCGTCAGCGTGCACCGACGAACGGGAGAGCAGGTCTCCAAAACCACTCGTCCTTGTGATCCTATTCGAAACAGGGCGAATAAGGTTTTTGAGAAGTGCTTCACGCGACTGCTCAATCGTCATCACGACGTGTCTTCCTGGCGTCAAGAGCATCTGCATGCACAACGTCTGCTACGTCGTCTTCTTCGAAAGCCTACATCAACCTCTGCACCAACGACGACTTTATCGACAACTGATCAGTACGTATACCGTGATCCGATATGTTGTCATATTGTGGATGTCTTTGTTATTACACTGCTGTTGTTCGTGTTGATTAATACATCTAATACGTTACAGGTTAATATGGACATAGTTGTTGTAGTCATGATTTATACTCTGGATTTAATTGTGCCTAATAATCCAATACCAAACTTGTGTTGACATGGTCGTTTGCTAGTGCCTGCATAGCTTGTGCTCTAAACAGGTACTACCTCGGTTTCACGATATAAGACTTTTTAGCAAGCTAAAATAGCTTTTTAGCTAGACTTTGGAAGGAGGTACTAGTACCGTGTAATAAAGTACCACCGCATTGTGCCTCTGGTACCGGCCAGCCCACAGCGGTGTCGTTACCGGAGGAGAGATGCCTCTCGCTCGCGACCACTCACTCCCTTGTCGCTTCCCGTCGCCCATCCATGGTTTTGTTCGGGTTCTTTTCATGCGGTTTTTCTCTTCTAGTTCTTTTTCTTTTTATTTTTTGATTTTTATTCTGTCGAAATTCAAAAAAAAATTAAATTGTTCATAAATAAGAATGTTCATATATCCAAAACGTTCAGATTCGAAAAATCTTCGAAATAAAAAAAATTGAAATTTGAAAAGCATTCAAACTAAAAATATTCAATTTCAAAACGTTCAGATCCAAAAAAAAATGTTAAATTCGAAAACATTTTAAATTTAGAATGTTGAAAACACATAAAAATAGAAGAGAAACAACAGAAAAAAAAAGAACAAAGAAAAATGGCATTGGGCCAGCCCAACCCACCCCGCCTTAGGGTGTGCCGTGTGCGGCGCGTTGTGGTTGCTGACCAGGTCGGCGTATAGGACATTAGGACCTCCCCTCTCGCTCGCGACTTGCTCCCTCGAGTCCGGCACCCATCTCCCCTCCGCCGAGCCTGGCGCCGCCACCGACGCGGTACAGTCCGCCTTCCATCCGGCCCGCTGTGTCACGAGCATGATGCCGACGAGGAGCAGCTTCGGCCCCCAATCCCCCGTCACCGCTTCAGTAGGATCGAAGCTTTCCGGATCTCCAGTCCGGCGTTTTCCTCTGCCCAGTTGCGACTCCCATGGCCTCTGATTTGTTCTCGATAAGGATAGCAGGTAGATCTTGGATTTCAGCCTTTTGAGGTTATGGTACTATCAAAATCCCTTTCTGTCGTGTGACCGAACAAAGTCGTCAAACCTCCGCAAACACATTCCGTTTACAGTCTCCGATCCAAACACGTTCTTAGGTGCAATCTGTCAGTCTTTCCTACATCTGCTCAGATAAAACCCTAGCCGCCACACAATCCTCCTACTCGTCGATCGATTGATTCCGTGCCCCTCCAGACCTTCCTTGGTCGTTTTTAGTGGCATCGTCGTGAAACAAGAACCGGAGGAGAGGAAGTCGGGGACGCGACGATCCGTGCTCCGATGGAGATGCCGGAGGAGCCAATGTCGCCCTTGCATAGGCAGCGGCGGCGGAGGAGACGTGTCTCGCAGAACGCCCATCGGCTGTCAGAAGAAGAGATACCATATTACGACGACTCCCGAGAACCAACCTCGCCGTCTTCGTCGGAGGAGGAAGATGAAAAAGAAGAAGAGGAGGAGGAAGAGGAAGAAGAAGAGGATGAGGACGAGGGAGACGAAGAGGAGGAGCTGGCTCCTGAATCCTCCATGGAAAAGGAGAAGGAAGACTTCGCTCGCCACCGTCAAAGCTGGGAATCCTCATTTAGTCGCTGGCAGCTTACCTTCGATCTTATCAGTCAGTAACCTCTAGGTTTTCGCTTGCTTTTCTCTTTCTGCGTACACTTCACTCGACTGGGTCTGTTGCTGTACTGATTCACAGTAACCTGTTTGGATGTTGATAAGCAGCGTCACTGAGTCCAATGGTCTACACACACTGCACGCCGAGTTGCCTCCCATGGGCGGCCGAACTCGCCACAAGCCTGCAGATGTGCTCCATCAAAATCGCCCAGATAAAGCACCTCCAGTGGCCGCTTCATGTCTACGGCACTGTCGCCGCTCGAGACTACGTGGACCACAAGCGCAACATTCTCTTCTTCCGACCGAGGAGTGGGAGCCAAACCCTCACCAAAAGTGTAAGTACCTTCTTTCTATCTATTCATATCGTATTATTGATGTTCTTACTGTCGGCTGTTGCCTCTTGCTCTTTGACTGAATAGTTGACAACGAAATACAGAGAACCGATAATGATGATGATGATGCTTGTTGCAGGATCCGCATTTGCACTTGACTGGACCACGCCGCGGGATCGTCTCTGTCGATATTGTGCACATTGAAGTCCAACTCATGGTAAAGCAGGGACAGTCTTGGGCTGAAGATAGGGAGTTGGTCACTCAAGCCATCTGTTATAGGAGGCCTTCCAATTGTGATTGGTTCTATTCCTACAATCCTACCTTACCAACTACTTGTGCAAAATAGAGCTGTGCTTCCAACAGCTTGAGCGGTCGCGCCAGGCCACCGTCTTGGCGGTCCGTGTTACCAAGGGGTCGCCTTTCAAATATGGAGGACAGGTTCTGTGTTGCGCCTCGCCTTATGAGGAGGATCCTTGCAGGATGATTGTGCTGTTTGATTCAAAGTACGGAACGATGAGCTTGGATCCAGATGCAACAATGAGAATGGATCCAGATGCTTACCTCGATCTGTCGAGGCGTGTCGTCTCCGTACAAGGGACGCTCAAGATCTTTATCAATACCTACTCTCGCTCGGGTTCTATACTTGCTAGTAGCCGTGTCTCGTTCAGAGCCAAGGATTGCCAAACAAGTTCGGCTACATGTTTCCTTCACAACCGCCGCAAAGCTAAAGATCAAGTGAAGATTACTGTCGCTTGGTCCCGCTTTGCTAGAAATTTATCTGACGTTGAGATTGGCTGCTTCACAGACTTGTGAATGTTATGAACCTTTGCTTGGCATCGATGCCTATATGTTGAGTAGTATAGCTAAAGTTAGCTGTTATCTTTGCTATGTAAACCGCGTGTCTCTTTGTTATGTACTTCGTATCATGTATTCTCTTTTGATCTTTCTGCTGCTGGTGCATTCTATTTTGCACTCCGTTATCAAAGGAGACACCAAATGAGCAACTCTCGTGTTTCTCACTCCATGAGTGTATTCAGCTCGTTCTTCACTTCTCCTACTACGCACCAAAGGCTTCACAATTTCGCCTTAAAAACACACACAATTTCCGTTATGCAGGAAAATTGGGGGCTAGTCCGGTTTGAAAAAAGAAGTACACCCTCCGCTATGGCATTTTTTACTACTTCCTCCGTTTCAAAATATAAGATATTTTAATAACTTTTACGAAGCGAATATATCTAGACATTTTAAACATCTTATATTATAAAACGGAGAGAGTAGAATATACCGTGCATAGGCAATAAAAAAAGCACTTCCATGCATCTCTCAAAGAAAAAGAAAGATAAGCACAAAAAACAGTTTTTATCTTTACCAAAACTTTTGGGGTGCATGGGCGAACAATCTTGTTGGAATGAATCAGCGGCTGTGTATCGACTTGGCGTCAACGATAGGCAATGTCGGTTTTATTTACTATCCGGGGGAAGCAAACAAGGTGCTCACGAGCTAGCTAGAAATAGTTTAGTTAATAAACCTTCTTGCAATCGGGCTTCCGAGGGCCCTAGTTTTCTTATTCCTAAACTAATAAACAATGTAATTTGTGTTGGTGATTAATAATGCTCACAACAGGGTCCTGATGTTGGGAGGATAGATGGTTCTCACATAATTGCCTAGCAACAAAACCCTCTAATTAGTAGTGGCCAACGGGAAAAACGTGCTAGTGTAGGAAACATGTAGCACGAGCCGAATGTGCGCCGCCGTCATCGCCCCTTCCGTTATGCAGTCGCCGTTATGCTGTTCTTGGGGATCGCTAGGTGGCCGAGTCGTTTCGGCGCCGGCGGCATCGCTTCCTAGACTGCCGGGTCGTTCCCAAAGAATGATGACCTGGATGGCTGGCCCGAGCCGGAGATACCTCACGCCGACCGAGGCCGGAGCAACCGAATAGGACACCATGGTCGTGTTGCCATTGCTCGTCATAATGAGGTCTAGAAGTTCAGATTGCAGGGTCTAGCCATCGCCTTTTTGGGCGGGCGGCGGCACTGTATGTCAACTCCGCGTGATGTGCTCAGGCCACCATACTCCCATGGCTGCTCGGCGTGAAAACAGCCTCACATGCCATGAGGGAGGGGGCAGAGCACGAGTGGTCGGCGTGGCGACGAATAGGGCGTCGTTCAGAGGATGGCGCCGGCCGGCAACTCAGACCCGACTCCCGAGTTCCCGCGATTTGATCCTGATTTCCTTAGTTTTAGTTGTTGCGCGGTCAATTTTTTTAGTAACTGCATGGTTCGGTGATTTAATCCACGTTACCAAGACGAAAAGTCCAAGTTGCCCATGGCAACGGACGATTGGATTACTCCCACCTCTCTCTAATGGAGTGCCGTAAAAACTCACTTATAACTTCTATTACTTTTAAAACTCTTTGTACTGTTATTGATAATTATTAATAGAGCGGTGAAATTTCGAGAAAAAAAAAACAGCCAGCAAATACACACGTTACCGTGGCATCAAGGGGCCGGGACCTGAGACGGAATACAACACACCCCGCCTGGTCGTCTGTTCTCCTAAAAAGGTCAAAGAAACCCTAACGACGAGGTGACGGTGCTGGCGGCGGCGGCGAAAAATATTGCGGAGGGAATCCACGTCCTGCGCTACGATCGAGATGTCGCAGGAACCAACGGCGCGTTCGTATAGGCGGGCATCGCAACACGCTCATCGGTTGCACCAAGAAGAGATGTCCCGTCTGGGCTCAGACCACGATCTGGAACTGAAGTCGATCTCCTTTGAACCTACCACGGAGCAGAAGCAGGACCAAGAGCAGGAGCAGCAGGAGGAGGAGGGCGGCGACGACGACGACGACGACGAAGAAGAAGAAGAAGACGAAGAGGATGAGGATGCGGATGAGGATGAGGAAGACGAAGGGGAGGAGCTGGCTCCTGAATCCTCCATGGAAAAGGAGAAGGACGACTTCGCTCTCCACCGTAAGGCCTGGGAATTCTCATTTAAGCGCGGGCGGCTTACCTTCGGTACTATCAGTGAGTAGCCGCTTGGTTTTCGCTTGCTTTTCTCCTTCTCCGCACTCAGTTGGGTCTGTTGCTGTACTGATTCACAGTAACCTGTTTGGATGTTGATAAGCAGCGTCACTCAGTCCAATGGTCTACACTCACTGCACGCCGAGTTGCCTCCCAGGGGAGGCCGATCTCGCCAGAAGCCTGCAGATGTGCTCCATCAAAATCGCCCGGATAAAGCACCTCCAGTGGCCGCTTCATGTCTACGGCACTGTCGCCTCCCGAGACTGCGTGGACCACAAGCGCAACATTCTATTCTTCCGTCCCAAGAGTGAGAGCCAAACCCTCACAAAAAAGGTAAGTGCCTTAATTCTCTCAGCATTATCGCTCTTCTTATTGTCGCCTCTTGCCCTTTCTTTGATCTAATAGGTGATGATGATGATGCTTGTTGCAGGATCCTTATTTGCACTTGACTGGACCACGCCGCGGGATCCTCTCTGTCGATCCCGTGCACATTGAAGTCCAACTCATGCTGAAGAAGCAGGGACAGTGTTGGGCTAAAGATAGGGAGTTGGTCACTCAGGTCTTCTGTTACAAGAATTCTTCCAATTGTGATTGGTCCTATTCCTACCTTACCAACTACTTGTGCAAAATAGAGTTGTGCTTCCAACAGCTTGAGCGGTCGCGCCAGGCGACTGTTTTGGCTGTTCGTGTTATGGAAGGGGCACCTTTTAAATATGGCGGACAGGTTCTGTGTTGCGCCTCGCCTTACGATGAGGAGGATCCCGGCAGGAGGATTGTGCTATTTGATTCGAAGTATGGAACGACGAACGACGATGGAACGATGCCTATGGATCCAGATGGTTACCTCGATCTGTCGAGGCGTGTCGTTTCCGTACAAGGAAGGCTCAAGATCTTCATCAATACCCACTCCCGCTCCGGTTCTGTACTTGCTAGTGGTCGTGTCTCGTTCAGAGCCAAAGATTGCCAAACAAGTTCCTCTACATGCTTCCTTCACAACCGCCGCAAGGCCTCTAAAGCTA
Organism: Avena sativa; assembly: GCA_916181665.1. Taxonomy (NCBI): domain Eukaryota; kingdom Viridiplantae; phylum Streptophyta; class Magnoliopsida; order Poales; family Poaceae; genus Avena; species Avena sativa. Next base: position 460,662,193 of record OV702297.1, on the reverse strand, counting down.
AAGATGAAGTGAAGATTACTGTTGCTTGGTCCCGCTTTGCTAGACAATTAGCTGATATCGAGATTGACTGCTTCACAAACTTGTGAATGTTATCAACCTTTGGCTGGCATCCATTTCTCATTGACTAGTATAGCTAAAGTTAGCTGCTATCTTTGCTATGTAAACCTCTAGTGTCTCCTTATTATGTGAATAACTGTTCTGTTTGTTTCATCAGTATAAATATGTGGAATATGGTGTATCATTAGTCAGGTTATATATCATGTGCTCCCTCTGTTCACTAATGTAAGACCTTTTAGCTTTTGGGGGAAATGCATGTATCTAGACCTGTTTATTGTTTAGGTTCATCTATTTTAGTATGAATCTAGTCTACTTTAAAATATCTAGAAGGACTTACATTAGTGAACGGAGGGAGTATTCTCTTTTGCTGTTTTTACTCTTGGTCTCCTGAAATCCTTTCTCGAACAATTAATTTACCAACTAAACTAGACTCTGAAGGGGGTTGGTAAATCTTTCTCTCTTATAAAGCAAAACCCTATTAGAGGATCATTTAAGTTGTCTATCTTAACATGCGGACTATCCACCTCATCAAATATTCACAGCTGTTTGAATCCAGTCATCTGACCGTTCATTTGTGTCGTCTCCATGGTCAGATTCTCATGCCAGTCCAGGAACCTTAATTGTACAAAATCTGGCCCACCTCCAACTCAAGGCTTGGTTTTTCATTTTAAAATAGGTACGACTGTTCACTTCCTCTTCCAAATGTTTTACAGCTAAATTGCACCTACAAGCATTCTCTCTCCCATTCAGTTCTGTAACTGAAGAGAAAGTAAAGTCACAATTTAAGAACATGGGTACTAGATAAATTTTTAATCTTCTCCGTCTCCTCTACATCTCTAACATATAAAAATCTCTATTTGATCCCAGCAATCCAGTCGCGATTGTGAAGGGTATTTTGATTGCAAGTGATGATTGGCTGCTGTGGAAGTATTGGTTAACTGACCGAGCAGGTGCTGCTCACCTGGTACCGAAGTTGGGTGGAAGCAGGACGAGCCCAAGGATGTTTGATGGATTGCTCAAGCAGCGGTTCGCCTAGAATTATATGATTGGAAGGTACGCCACTCTCGCTGCCTAGGTCGTAAGGACTGCTAGGTTTTGCTTTTGGGTCATTTTAGTTTGCCGACATTAGCTTTCTTTTTCTCATGTTAACATGATTGATGTTTCAAGTTTTGCAGGAAGAGCTACATTTTACTTATGTTGTATTTCTGATTTTCCTTTCCTGAGGCTATCTATTCTCTAGATGTCAGTATTAGTTTGTTTTCTCGAGAAAACCTTTCAACATTGACTGCAAATAGAAAATTTGTGGTAGTGACGAGATCATAGTGATAATACTATATTCCATTTCGTGCCCTGGTATGATTATTTCTCACGCTCCTGTTTGATTATTTTTACTGAAATTTCCTGTGGTGTTTGCTTCAGAATGAGTGCGTAGACGCCGCACTCACCATGGATTTGCACCATAGTTTCTTTCCATTATTTGTTTGTCTCCAAAGGCTTGAAAGGAACAAGCAGATCAACTGCTGCCAACATGTTTCGACAAAGAACCATCATCGAACATGTATTTGTTTATTAAACTTCGCGGCTCACTTATTTGAACCATCGTCTTCGATGATTAATTATAACATACAGTTTGCAAAATGTAAGTTGTACTAGTCCTTCAGCAATTTGTTTATTGATACCAAAAATAAATTTCATAGTTCATTTTTTCTTTGTAGAATTTGAAGTCTTCTATGGATTGAACAAATATAAGCTTCTTCAAGTTTACCTAAATGTATATTTTTCTAATAGTAATCACAGCTATTAATACATGATTTTTTAAATTTTGCCCAACTCCTTTAGGAGATTCATTCTGCAGTATAAACATTTTTTAAACCACTTACTGCCGCAGGTATATCTGCTGCTGGTGCATTTTATTTTGCACCCGTGCTCAAAGGAGATATTTAATGAGCAACTTCTTCGTGTTTCTTTTCGTTCTTCACTTTTCCTACTACTACAGACCAAAGACTAACAATTTCTCCCCACAAAAAACTCACACTTTCCATTATGCAAGAAAAGAAGAGGCTAGTCCGGTTTGGAAGAAAAAATCCCCTCCACCCTTTTTGGCACTTTTACTAGTAGAATATACCCTCCACAATTTGACTAGAAAGTGAAGCGAAAAGAGATTGGATTGTTTCTCACTTGGAAAGATATCTTGGGCAATCAGAAAAGCTCTTCCATATATCTCTCAAAGAAAAAGAAAGAGAAGCACAAAAATACATTTTATCTTTTTATCAGAACTCTTGGGGTGTGACTGGCAATGTTTGAAAGGTGAAGTACATATTGATTTGTGAACATTGGGTATTAGGTTTCCTTAGGACAATCATTTGACTAGCAAGAAAGGACCGAACCAGGAACGAGGTGATACACAATAAGGTTGGTTAGTATCAATCTAGGAAAAGCTTGTTCAATACCGACTAATTTGGTTTGGACATATCACATATCCAGCGAAGGGCCGAGTCACTCTCTCCTCACCCCGACGCGTCCCTCCTCACCTCCCTCTTCTCTGAGCAGCGCCCCTCCGGTACCGGGCCGCCCCCGAGCTATCTCCGCCGGTGTTGTCGGTTGGAGATGGCGAAGGGGAGGCGCCAGAGTAGATAGGTAGGTAGTTGTTGCGGCTGGATGCCCGGAGTGGGTGTTTTGCCCGTAGTTAGAAGAGTAGCTCGCGGTCTGAGCAGCCAGATCTGCGGCTTAGGGTTCCTCGCCGGTGCGCTTCGGATTCCTGGTGGACGGAAGACGGCGGCGTCGGACACCTCTTCTTCGAATAAAGCTGCTAGCGGTGCTCCTTCTGCTGAGTCCCCGCTCGATTTGGTTCCTTCTCTGGCCAGCCCGTGGTGGCGGGGGGAGTTGGACATTTTCTGGCTGGTGGCGAAGAGGTGGAGCACCTCCGAGCTACTCCTGGCGGCTGTCGAGCGGCGTCAGGAGGTCGCCCGCCCCCTTTGCTCTCTATGCTCATGTGGTAGGAGCTGCAGAGGGTTTCAGTGGTTGCGGCGGTTCGGTCATAAAGCTCGGTGGTTCTTCGGCGGCATGTATGGCGTCGAGCTTCCTCTCCTTCTCTCGGTCTGCCATGGTGGCGGGGGACAGAAGGGAAGGCACCTCGATGCGGAAGACGAAGCCAAAGACCGTGGAAGCTGCGCCCTCTAGATCTTCCTCGCAGCAGTCCATCGGTAGCATGAGGGTTGTCGGGCTGCTGCCCATTCTGGCCGAAAGGCGGCCTCGGGATCTAACCTCCATGGGAGGCCCTTCTCTGAAGCGTGGCGCTGGTGCTCGACCTCCCGTTCCTAGCAAGTGGTTCGTCCCCGCCGTGTGCGGGAGTGCTGGTGGCTTCGCTTCCTCTTCGATTCGATGGGCGTCGCGAACAAGAGACCCTTTTGACCTTGCCGACGGCTGGTGGTCGCCGGAGTTCGGTGGTGGAGGCGCTCAGGGACTTGATTGCTTTTTATCTTTTAGTCCTAGGGTGCTGTTTGTAAGTTGGAGGCCCTTTTTTGTTGTTTCTAGTTTAGCTAGGATGCTTTATGTCAAGGGCCTCTTTGCAATTTGTACATGCCACGTGTATCTGTTCGCAGCTTCTGGGGTCTTCTAGACCCTGTTAATCGTTCAAAAAAAGATATATCCAGCGGAGGCCTCCTAAAGCACCACTGAATATTGAATTCTATATATCACTGAAAATACTAAGAGGGGCATGTGGCTACTAAAACTGACGTGGAAGAGGGTGGTAAAATGGGACGTGAAGGACACGAGTGTATCTAGAGATTTGGCACTCCATAGGACTACATGAAAAATAGAAATCCATGTTTTAGAACTTGAATTAATTTCTATTATACATTTTTTTATTTTCTCTTCTTACTATTTCGTTGCCACGGTTTTTTGTTGGATTTCATCTCTAGCCCAGCTTGACTTGCTTGTGAGAAAAGGAGTGCTCCTGTGCTTTCCGTCTTTTTTTGGCACGTTTTCCAAAACAGCCTGACGGCTGAGATTAAGGATGCTAATCACACCTGGATCATGCCGGTCGAGATCTGATGTCAGTTCCCTTAATCTCAGCCGTCAGGCTGCTTTGAAAAGCGTGCCAAAAAACTGACGAAAAGCACAGGAGCACTCCACCTTTTTTAATCATCCGACTAACTGTTAGAAATAAATGATAGGTCTCCTCGATCTGTGGAGGCGTGTGTGGATCCGGATGGAACAATGAGTGTGGATCCAGATGGTACCTCGATCTGTCGAGGCGTGTCGTTTCCGTATATGGAAGGCTCAAGATCTTCATAAATACCTACTCTTGCTCTGGTGCTATACTGCTACTGGCCGTGTCTTGTTCAGTTGTTCAGAGCCAAGGATTGCAAACAAGTTGGGTTAAATGTTTCCTTCACAACCGCAAGGCCTCTAAAGACAAAGACGAAGTGAAGGTTAATGTTGCTTGGTCTCGTTTTGCTAGGAAAATATCCCCTATCAAGCTAGACTGCTTCGGGGATCTTTGATGCTCGAGTTTGTGAATGTTATGAACCTTTGGCAGACATCCATGCATGTTGAGTAGTATAGCTGAAGTTTAACTGTTATCTTTGCTACTATGTATTTTTATCATGTGAACCGGTAGCCTCTTTGTTATCTGAACCTGCTATCGTGTATGTTTAATCAGTGAAGATGTGGAATGTATCATTAGTCAGGTTATGTATCATGTATTCTCTTTTGCTGTTTTTACTCCTGGAATCCTTTATCCAAAATTTCGGAAACTGTTACTACTTGTCAATCATAATTCGTTAACCCTTGACAACGTGTGTAAACAAAGATATTGGAGTACTTGACATCAGGAATTCAGAAACAACGAGCAAAGGCGAACCAGTTACTACTGCCAATGTAATTCAGCTTGGATCTTAAAACAGGACCAGGAAAACGATTGCCAGTAGCCAGTCACATTGGTCCATTGATCAAAATGATAACCATTCATTTGGTCAAATGAAGGCAATAAGGCAGCAAATACGCTTTCACAGATTAAAGATCCTTACACGATATGTAGAACAATGTAGGCCGATTAATAACATGATTGGCACTGCTGTCTTCCTATGATGGCGACAACATTGCCGCAAGCTTTTGCTCCCTGCCTCTCCTTTTCAAAAATACCTTGCAATCACAGCCTTTCTTCATTTTTCATCAACTTCTTGGCTACAGGATTCCACACAAACACATGGATCTACTTATTATCATATAAATTACAACCCATGTCAAATAGCCAGTCTAGCTATTAAGTAAAGTGTACCGATTTGGCAGGACAAGCCTCGCCACCTTGGTTCTAGCCAGTTCAAATAAATAAATATAGAACAACTAAATCACAAAATTGTTTCAACCAAGTAGGCTTGGGTTCAACCAATCCCTGCAAAAATAGCAAGTAAAAAAAATATAAGCGACCCAGAAGAAACTAAGCACTCAGAATAATAATAATTAATGAAGCAACACTTGATGGCAACTTGTTCACTCGGAGACTCTTGAACTTACTTGCTAATATCATCGAGGTGGTCATCAAAATCAACGACTTGCTGCCATTTCTTCGTGGTAACATGATCAGCTAAGACCACGTTGGTGGATGGCTCTTTTAGACTGAGCTGACTACTTCCGTCTGATCCAGCCTGACGCCAGCTTTTTGATGAATCCCTGGTGTATAGCTGCATGTGCCACAAAACTACATGTCATGAATCATGCAAGCTAAAGAAACAGAATGGCTCTGGCGTTTTACCATGACTCTTAGCCAGGCAATTTAGTCCCTCAAGTGTTCTCTGACATGTTCTCATAACTGACATTATGACTAGCAGTAGCAAAGTTTAATTATTCGGTAACTATAATTCAGGGTCTGGTTAGTGGTTCCATAATGCAGGGTGCAGAGTGTAACCAAATATCAAGAAAGCTTAGTAGTATATACAAGGATCATAACCTCCACATGAAGGTCCTATTTATGCCAAAATAGACAATGATCAAAAGACTTCCGATTAGAACTGTAAATAGCACCCTCCAGGGGAGTCATAAAATACTGATATGCAGTGCATTATTCAAAATACGCAGATTGAGCAAAATCCATGCAAAATATTCAGAATTGCAGGTTAAGAATCTCAGTTGCCCCTTATATATAGGATTATAATAATTACCATTTAAAAATCAGTAATTGGTGAGCATTTGGACATATATGCTTACTAATATGGCCCTCTACTGGAAAAATAACAATTTTCCATGCTTTATCTGATTGTAATGCCCTGCTTATCATTAGATTTATCAACTTGAGCAAAGGTCATAAATTATTTTGTGGTCTTGTGTTTGCCTCCATATATCCAAAATTTGAACCTAACAAGCTAATATGACCACCCCAAAATTGCTTCTTAAGTCATAAGATAATGAGAGAACAGTGTAACACTGTTAAATTTTTATATTCGGGTGTGTAACACTGTTATCTGTTGGTAGGTACAGCACATATGCCCAAAGATATTGCTTCTACTCTCGCTTTTGCACTTAAGGTGAACCGATTGCACCATGATTCATAAACCCAAGCATACTGCTTCTATTATCGCATTTGAAATAAAGGTAATGATTGCATAGAGGATTCTTTCATGCAGCAGGGGCTGCTTGCATTTCTGAGTTCTGGCATTAAGTGGGGCATATGATATTTTGCATGTTTCTTCAGAAAATTTTCAAAGTAAGTTGGGATAAAAATTAAAACATATGTGTTACTCATAGTGGTTATGTTCAACAAATATGCAATGTGCTTAGGTAACTCACTGGTTTGTGAGATGAGAAAAGGTTACTGTGTGGAGGCAATGCATAGATTAGTTTAAAGTTATAATCCTACAATTATTTAGAAAGCGCACACTTAGCTAGTATATAGGAAGTCCAAAAGTTTTAAAACCCTTTGCTCTGGCCCACTAAGGCCCTAACGAAAAGCAACTGTAAAGCTAACTTTCTCTTTCCAAAGCCACTTCCACAAGTAGTTAGCTGCATGTAAAATGGAAGAAAGCAAGGGCTAGGGAGAGGGGGAACATGCTCATATTTGAGCATTCCTCCTACATATTGATTATAAGGGGGCCTTGCAATGAGGAATTATTTGGGAATTAGTTCCAATTTTAACAAAAATAACTGAGCATTTGGACCCAAATTCCGCCCATCCAAACAAGCCCCGAGTGTAATACCTTTGCATTGAAGAATTCTATTCTCTGCTGTCATTACTTAAATAATTAAGCAATTAACTTGTAATTCAGCATACAACTTCTCTAGCAAGAAGTGAATATGTCTAGTCAAAGTCTGACCAACGATATAGTTTTACTTCGCAATAGAACACAACAAGTCAATAACATTGGTGCCACAAGATCCATTTTATCACTAGGTAGAAGTCAACATATGGTCAATTTTCGTAGGTAGTACTAGTAAAATTTTAGAAGATATCACATGATATAAAACTTGTTAATCCCTTGGTACCAATTTAAAAGTAATTAAGGAATAGTTCCATAGATCATGGGCGAGTACCTGAACAACGGCATCGCGGCTATTGCCCTTCACCACCTTCTCGAGCTTCTCGTTATCCAGCTAATCAATCAACACACAAAGAAAAAACCGTAATCAGGATCCCGATGAGATCTCCACCCTCTAGCTGCGCAGATAGGGAAAAAAAAGGACGCCACCCACAAGAAGCACGGCGGCGCGTGGGAAGTAGCGGAAGATGTGGTCCCCGACGCGCTTGGCGACGGCGGGGAGCTCGGCGTCGTCGCGGCGCGCGTTGGCGTGGTAGTAGCCGACGACTGCGAGGCCCTGCGCCGCGAAGTGGTCCTCGACGAGGGTGAGCGCGAGCTCGAGCGTGGGGAGCAGCGGGAGGTGGTGCGGCTGGTGGGAGAGCGGGACGGCGTCGACGACCGAGACGACGGCCGGGGAGGCGGCGGAGTCGAGGAGGCGGCCGACGAGGAGCCCGTTGACGGCGGCCGACGGGTGCTTGAGCGCGTGCAGCGCGAGCTTGACGTACGCCGCCTGCGCGATCTCGTACCGGCACTCCACGCCCATCGCGATCCGCTCCGCTCTGCTCTGCCGCCGCCGAGGACGATTCCGATCAGGGAAGGCTTGGATTGGCTTGCTGCTGCTGCTCCTCTCGTGCGCGGCGTCGTCAGATCTGGCTCGAGGAGATCAGATCGACTTTTGGTTGGCTTGCAACTAGGGAAAGAGAGGCTCGTAAAGAAATTGTTTCTGGGCCGCCCGATTCGATTTGGACGATCACGACAACTGAGCTCGATGGGACAAAATGGTTTTCCGGGAGTGCTAGCCGTCCTGCTGACACTGTCCCCGAAGCTTCAAATACTACCTCCAAACTAATGTTCTCAGATTTGATTAGATTCGGATGTATCTGATACTAAAACATGATTAGATACGTTTGAATCTAGATAAATCTGAGAACAATAATTTGGATTGGAGGGAGTACTGTTTTTTTACGAACACACCTGTTTTTACTACACAAAATCTTTTTTTCTACATGTAGCAAAAAAGTTCGTCAATGAGACAAAAAAAATTGAAAAGACAGATCTCGCCGGAGAATGTAGCAAAAATTGTGTGCTAATGTAGCAAACCCAACATCGCAAAAACTTTTGTCGGAAAACCTCGCTGGAGAGCACGTAGCAAAAAAAATATGCTATCGTAGCAAACCCGCAAAAAGGTTGTAGCAAAAAAGTTGTGTTGGTGTAGCAAATACGGAGGCCTCGCGGCCTCGCCGGAGACATTGTAGCAAAAAATATATGTAATTGTAGAGTTTCGAGAACAACTATTGTAGCAAAAAAATTGATGTGTAGCAAATCCCCATCCTAGCAAAAAATCCCAAAAACGGAAATCCAGAGTAGAAAATCCACAGGCCTTTCATAGCAAGAACCCCTGTCGTCTATAGCAAATCTACCTACCATCGGTAGCAAAAATCCGTTGCAGTAGGTAGCATGCATAAGAGCTGCCCACCTCGAATCACTGGTCCTCGCCGGAGGTGTGAGAGAGGGAGCGGTTGGACGGTGTTCGACGAGTCCCCTGCCGAAGGCGATCCCCGTCGTCCTCGAGCTGCAACAAGACAGCGGCCTCCCCTTGCCGGTCTGCAGCGGCACCTACGGGATAAGGGGGAGCACGGCGGAGGCGTGCGTGAGATCCCCATGGCAGTGCGGTGGTGGATTCTGGCATGGGGGGCTCAAGGAAGAGGAGCCAGCCCATGTGCGAGGGTTACCGCCCTGTGGAGGAGGGCCTCTCGCCGGAGGATTATGGGCGCGGCGGTAGCCACGGGGAGGCGGTGGCAGAGAGTGTGCGGCAGTAGGCACACGGGCGACGGGGAAAAGGATGTGCAACGAAGTTGACATGTGATGGAACAGGCGAAGCGATAAGGTAGGATGTACGCACATGGGCGTGGCCACGTGGCTAGCTCGTGAGTCAACAACCCGGAGGATGCAAACACGCGATCCCAAGGGGTCGTATCATTCCCTTTCCGGATTTACTATTTTGTTTCTTGAAATATTTATTTGAATTTTGGATGCATTTTTCTCTAGACATCTGAAAAGTTTAAAAGTAGCCACTATGAAGATGCCAACATGATCTTACTCTATGTGTTTTTTCTGTATTGGAGATGCCTCCAGAATATTTATGTCTCCCATAGTGGGAGTATCTACCTATCCTGATATCGGGGATATACTTTCCGGGTAGCCTCACTATGCCTCACTGACCAGGATGGGCCACTTCGGGTTAGAGCTTTACTTCAAGGACGGTCCAGTCAGGGAGAAGAGACGGAGTCCACTCCGGCTACAGGAAGGCCCAGAAGACTTACCGACATAGGCATGTAGTGTTACTTGTAGTTCAAGATGTACTCTGTAATCGACTCTTAGTCATAGCCGGATAGGTCTCTCCTGTAAACCCTAGGCCGGATATCTATATAAGTCGTCCTAGGACAAGCCTTTAGGGCACCCCACAATAGTCTACAATCTCAACTCGTACAGGCGAAACTCTTGTAACCCATATTCCAGCTCTGCCGTATTACCGGATTGCTAGCAGGAGTAGGATCCATCCAAAGCCGACAGATTCGAATCTGGGTAAACTTGTGTGCTCACCGTCCCGGAACACCATACGTCTCACACCCCTCTCTTCCACACGCCTCGAGGACCCCCTCATGGCGTACTTGTCATCAATCCAACGATAGTTGGCGTCCACCATGGGCAGGTGAGCTTAGGATCTGCATTCTGAGCGGAATCTGCAAGAATCAGAATCGGCGAGACAATCACCGTCGGTCGCGTCCTCTACGCCAGCGATGTCCCTCTCGTTGTTCTCGACGAGACCTGGATTCTAGCTAGGGAGGTCGTGAATGCCTACACCATCATGTCTTTTGGTGAGATCGATGTTTACATCGGTTTCGCTGAACCTGCCCCACCCACCCCAGTGGTGATGATAGAGGCAGAAGAAGCTTCTGGGTCCACTTTGTCTGTGGAGGCAGCAGAGTTCTGGATCCCGGAAAACCCTAATCCCACCTAGCCCGCACCTAACACGTAGATAGTGGAGAAAGCTGAGCCCGAAGCGGATCTTACGGTGAACATCAGATCTAGGTTGGATCTCCCTAGCGAGGTCGAATCCCAGATCGATCTTCCCGTCGAGGTCGAAATCCAGGAGGAGCGAGACAATAGCTCTAGTTTCGGCTCTTCTAACGCTGGAACAGATCAACCTTTCCTGAGGCACACGTTGAGGCGTATAATGGTGCAAGGTGCAAGCGTGGATGAGGTTCTAGAGACCATCAGGCGTTTCGAGGAAGCTCACGAGGAAAGCCGCAACTACCTCAGGACGCGCGTGTCACACTTTGTCGGATATGTTGGATCCGGATCCGGCTCTGTCGATGCTGGAGACAACAAAGACTCGGTGCTAGAGGCGATCGGAACAAACACCGACTTACCGGCATCTTCAGATGATTCAATGACATCGGTGGATTTCCAAAAGTTTTCCACGGAGTATGAAGAGGAGTATAACTCCAAAGCTACTGAGGAAGGAGAAGCCATGGATGAAGGATCCGGGGAAAACTCTCCCAAAGCACAGGATGATATGGATCTCGGAGCTAATCCCGACGTCCAGATGTCCGAAAGTACTGATCAGAGCTTGACTCTAGGAAATGGACCCAAAGTCGTATTTGCTACCGGCACTGCCAAGAAGGCAAAGAAGAATAAGAAGAATAAGACTCTGGCAAAAGATCCTCCAGCTGAGGAAGTAGTTGCCGAAGATTACGAGGAAGAATCGGATGGAGCCCTAATCCCAGACGAGCCGAAGGAAACTCTGGTTGATGGATACGTGATTACTGCTGATGCTCATAAACTCATCGAAGATGCGTTAACTACGCCAATCCCTACTGCTACAGAGCTTACACCTATAGAATTGGAAGAAAGGGCCCAGGCCCTAGAAGCGCGTCGTCAAGTACTCCTAGATGAAGCTAACAACATCAAGGAAGAGAAGAAGGGCATTGCGTATGTGGAGCAGTTCATCTCTCAGCAGCATCAGAAGACCCGAAAAGGCTCTATGTGGGCTAACAAATTTCTGAAGGTCCACAAGATCCTCTTTGAGGGAGATACAGGAGAACCTCGGCTCGACAGCAAGGCAGATCTGGTGTATTCAACACCAGTGGAGAATACTGCTGCAGCTCGGGATATCCTGGCAAACAATCCAAACCCAAATCAAGTCCGGTTGTGCGTAAAGTTGCTTACCAAGGGTCTGGAGCAACAAAAGGTCTCGAAGTTTGAGAGCAGAAAACTGGTCTCTAAGTCTGACCAATGTCGCACGGATCTGGCCTGGGATGACATAAGGCCCCAACGGGACCCGGAACAGCATCACCGTCCCGACCATCGGGAAGATAACTACTCAAGAACCGGATCTTCAGCGCAATGACACAGAACTGAATGTGACTGGAGCAATGTTGCTCCGACCGTGGAGCGAGACGCAGTTGTTGCACTAGTTCCAAGACACCCTCCCCGACGAGAGTCAAACAATCGCAGGGAAGACGAAAAAGAGCAACATCAGGAGGAGGACCGTCAAAGGATGCCACCTCCTAGACACGCAAGCCGTCCGACTGAACCTCATCGTAGTGGGGGAAACGACGGACGAAGGAACGATGGACACCGTGCCGAGTCAAGCCGGCAGGGGGCTCGTCATAGTCAAGACCCTCCCAGGAACCAGAATAATGACGCTCTGGATGGAGGCTGGCGCTCGGCCAGAAACAATCCACCTGCACCACCCTCTCCACCAAGCAGCCATCACAGTGGCTCTCAAGGAGGCCAAGGAGGGCGTCGTGGTGGAGGAGGTGGTGGTAGAAGGAGAAGTCCGGCTCCAAGGCACCGCAGCCACAACGAAGAACCAAGATAGCATTCTCTATCACCAAGTGACGCGAGGCACCGGATCAACTCTAACATAGAGGCGCGACGCTACGAGTTGGAAAATGTCTATGTGGGTCCAAAATGCTTTGGACCGCGCATTCGAGAAACAAGATTTTCGGAAGGATTCGCCATCTCAAGACACATCCAGCCCTACGATGGTGTGGCTCGGCCAGATACTTGGCTCTAGGATTTTTTTCCACGCTTACTGCATCGCCAAAGGCGGAAACAACCTGGTCGCGGCCCGGTATCTCTCGCTTATGCTGAGGAAGACAGCACGATCATGGCTCAATGAACTTCTGGAAAACACCATCCATAACTTGTATGACATGCAAAGTGCGTTCTTTCGGAATTTCGAAGGCACATATCGGAGGCCCTGTACGGTATAGGAGACCTACAATGTTGCACACAAAAAGCTGGAGAAACTTGCCGAGATTACCTTGGATGATGGATCGACACCAAGAACTCCTGGAGGAGTAAACGATCAAACTACGATTGAAGCTTTCATTGCGGGACTCCCGATTGGTTTACTGCGTCACCGGTTGAAATGCGACAAGGTCACTGATCTAGGAGAGATGATAGAAACAGCGAGCAAATATGCGGACGCCGAAGACGATGCAGAAGGAATACTAAACGTCCTAGTTGTACCACAATCGGCAAAACAACCAAAGCAACAAGCTCAGAAGCGCAAGAATACCTCGGAAGAAAAGCCCAACGTGGAAACATCGGTTGTCACTGCTACTTTCGGGTTTGGAGGACGAGGAGGGCGCGGAGGCGGCCGCGGATGCGGTCGTGGGACGTCAAGGGTCCAAGTTAGAGGAGACTAGCAACCTGGCAAAACCTACTCTTGGGCCGACATTGCCAACAATCCATGTGTGCATCACTTAGATGCCAACGGGGGCTCGTCCCACACAAACACCGAGTGTCGTTTCAATGATGACATAAAGAAGGATGATTCTGCTGGCTACAGGGCTAAGAGGAACAAGGGAAAGAAGAATCCTGGAAAAGAAAAAGAGACCAAGGAAGATTCTGACATGGAGGAAGCAGAGCCTTCAAATCCCAAGTCGGGTGGAAAGAAGAGCTTTCCAACAAAGAAAGACACTTATGTCACTTTCCTTGGGTCTCAACCAGCTAAGGTCAAGAAAGCAGTTTGGCATGAGCTCAACGCAACTATTCCGGCTGTCCCTCAATTCTTGGACTGGTTAGAAGTGACAAACACCTTTGACCGTGCTGATCATCCGCCTAAGTTGCACAGCCGAGGAAAATACGCCTTAGTTATCAATCCACTTATTAACGGCTATGGTTTCTCCAAGACTCTCATTGACGACAACAACAACAACATCAACATTCTCTATGTTGAAATGCTGCATCGGATGAGGATCTTGGAAACTTAGCTGAATCATAGCTCTGTGATCTTTCACAGAGTTGTCCCAGGAAGACAAGCAAATTCCCTAGAAGAGATCACTTTGGATGTTACCTTTGGAACTCCAAAGAACTACCGAATGGAAGCACTTTCCTTTGAAGTGGTCCCGTTCAAGGGCGCATACCATGCTATATTCGGACGATCGGCTTACTGGGATTTCATGGCTCATCCGTGTTACATTTGTAATATGATAAAAATTCCAGGTCCCAATGGCGTGATCACCATCAGGGGAGACCCGAAGAAAGCACGAGAGTGTGAGGATGGAAATGCCGCCTTTGCTGAAGCCGTGTTGCACGCCCAGGAGTACCAGGAGATCAAGAAGACCATCGACCCGTCTGAGATGCCCGCAACGAAGGAGGTTACAAAGCTGAATCTGGAGTTCAAGGCATCGGAAGAGACGAAGATGAGGCCGTTGAAGGATGATGACCCCTCCAAGGTGACCTAGATAGGTGTAGGTTTATATAGTGCATAGGAAAGGGCGCTCGTCAAGTTCCTCCAAGCAAATCAACATATCTTCGCATGGCAGCCATCTAACATGACCGGAGTACCTAGGGAACTTGCCGAGCACTCTCTAAATGTACACCCAAATGCTAAACCCGTCAAACAGTCCCTACGATGTTTCGGCGATGAAAAGAGAAAAGGAATAGCTAAGGAACTAGCCCGGCTCAAGTTAGCCGAATTCATAGAAGAGGTCATCCACACTAAGTGGTCGGCCATGGTCCCTAAAAAGGACACCACTGATTTAAGGATGTGTGTTGATTATACCGCCTTGAACAAGGCTTGTCCCAAAGATCCGTTCGCTCTGCCTAGAATTGATCAAGTTATCGATTCTATGGCAAGCTCGGAACTCTTATGTTTTCTTGATGTATATTCCGGTTATCACCAAATCCGGATGAAGGAATCAGACAAAGTCAAAACTTCATTCATAACCCCCTTCGGAACCTTCCGTTTTTGTTATGATGCCTTCTAGGCTCAAGAACGCAGGAGCTACATACCAGCAGACTATGCAGCGTTGCCTTCACGATCAAATCGGATGCAATGTACATGCATATGTGGACGACATAGCAGCGATGTACAAAAAGAAGGAAACTTTAATTTCCGACTTAGAGGAAACATTCGCCAATCTACGCAAATACAACATAATGCTTAATCCGAAGAAGTGCTTCTTCGGAACACCAACCGGAAAATTGTTAGGCTTCATCGTGTCGCAAAGAGGCATAGAGGTGAACCGTGAAAAAATCAAGGCTATACTCAATATTTCCAGGCCAACCCGCCTAAAGGAGTTCAAAGACTAACTGGTTGCATTGCTGCAGTCAGTCGGTTTATAAGCCGGCTCGGTGAAAGAGCCACAACACTCTATAAGCTCCTGAAAAAGACCAAAAAGTTCGTTTGGACTGATGAAGCTGAATCTGCACTACAAGACCTAAAAGCAGTACTTTCCTCCGCTCCTATCCTTGCAGCACCGAAACCTCGCGAACCGATTTTGCTATATCTCGCTGTGACAAACAGAGTCGTCAGTGTTGTCATGGTGGTGGAAAGACCAGAGGAAAAATAGGAACACCTGGTGTAGCGTCCGACTTACTACCTCAGTGAATTCCTAACTGAATCAAAGCCGCGGTATCCGCACTATCAAAAGCTAGCTTACAGTGTGTTCTTTGCATCTCGGAAGCTACGACATTATTTTTAGAGCACCAGATTACCGTGGTAACCACAGCTCCCATGAGAGACATAATTAACAACAACGACGCTACTGGACGTGTCGCAAAATGGGGAATAGATCTTTTAGCTTTCGACATTGAGTACAAACCTCGTACAACAATCAAATCCCAAATCCTCGCTGACTTTGTCACTGATTGGATAGAGACAACGAAAAATATGAACCTCCTAGAGTTGGAATACTGGACCCTGCATTTTGATGGGTCTAAGGCGCTTGGGGGCTTTGATGACCCACAAGTATAGGGGGTGTATCGCAGTATTTTCGATAAGTAAGAGTGTCGAACCCAACGAGGAGCAGAAGGTGCTGGCTAGTGGTATGGATCAGGAATTCTTTGCAAATACTTAGCAACGGATTTTTAGGGGTTTTTGATAAAGCAAGTAAACAAAGTACGAGTAAATAAAAGACGGTAGGAATAAATACAACAAGTGGCCCAATCCTTTATGCAGCAAAGGACAAGCCGGTTGTATTACTTAAGATGACCAAACATTCTCGAGGACACATGGGAAGACAGTCAAGTTCTTTCGCTTCATATAGTTGATTAATCTTCTTTAGCTTGCTAAGTGTTGTGTGGGTGAACCTGTGCTAATGTACCGACCTTCCTAGGAATAATACATACTTGTGATTATACCCCCTTGCAAACATCCGTAAGTACAAGAAAGTAATTAAGGTAGAAACCTAACCATAACTTTAAACTCTAAGACCCTTATGTCCCTTGTGCAATGGTTTCCTAACGGGGGTTCAGGTTTCTGTCACTCCGGCAACCCCTACGATTAGTAGCCAAATACACAATGCATTCCCTTAGGCCCATATAGGTGAAGTGTCATGTAGTCGATGTTCACATGACACCACTAGAAGAAGTACACCACAACTTAAATATCAAACTATTGAATCTTTCTCAACACAACTCCACTACTAACAACATGACTTCTCCCATGTCCTCAAGAACAAAATGAACTACTCATAAGACATCATATGGATCATGATCAGAGATGGAATAATGATATATAACAATCTGAACATAAACAATAATTCAATGGTTCACTCAATAGCATCAACTACAAAGAGTAATCAACACTGGGAAAGTTTCCCCTATGAACTAAGGCAAGATTCAACCAATTGTTACAACAATATGGAGATGGTGATGAGGGTGCTGCTGATGATGATGGTGGTAATGATGATGATGATCCCGATGAAGTCCAGCTTGATGGTGGTGTTGATGGCGACGATCTCCCCTCTCCGGGAAGGAATTTCCCCGGCAGAAATTTGTCTGCCGGAGAGATCTTTCTCTCTCGGTGTTTTCCACCTCGTAGAGGCGCCGGAATCTTTCTGTGGTTGCTCCCCGAGTCTTAGGGTTTCGGGAGGATAATATACGCCAGAGGGGAGTTCCAGGGTGGACCAGGGCGGCCACACCACCTGGTGGCGCGACCTAGGGTGACCCGCGCCAGGGGGTGGTGTGGGCCCCCTGTGGCCCATCTCCATCCCCCTTCTAGCTTCCTTCGCCTTCTAGAAAAATAGGATTTTCTGTATATTTTCCCGGATTTTCTGATCTTCACGAATTTTGCCTCCAAACAACACCTTTTCCATCAGAATACTGACTGCAGCGGTCCATGCTCCAAAAGTCATCAACCATGCAAAAACAGATGAAATAACATAAGTATCACCTCTCAATACGAAATATATCAATGAATAACAGTGAATTATGACATAGAATAGTGATGCAAAATGGACGTATCAACTCCCCCCAAGCTTAGACTTCGCTTGTCCCCAAGCGAAACTGAGCTCAATAAACATGGCCTTGGGTTTATGGAGTGAAGAGTCGATAAAAGAATACGGACAAGAAGCATCACATTCATCAAATACATAGATCATAATAGAAGACAACTCACTATTATATAACTTAACTTGCAATGAGTAAAGGAAACACAATAAAGATACATAAAGTGAACCATAATTGGTAATGGCAAACTTAGCTATTGGTTGAAGAATAGTTGATAATTTGCTGGAGTTCACAAATAACTGGTTTTCAATGATAGCTTTCAAAGTAGTAAACATCAAGATAAGAGAAATGTGCAAAACAAGGAACATAAGAAACATGATTGAATTAATCATCATATGAATGAATGAAACACAACAACTCAAAATACTTGCTGAGATAGAAAGGAGTAGGTTTACTGACTCTATTACAAAGTAAAAGAAAGGCCCTTCAAAGAGGGAAGCAGGGATTGCAAGTCTCATAAAGAGCTCCCAAAAATTATGATACTTACTAGCTTTAAGCTCTCATTGCCCCTATCATAGGCATCTTTTGGTGATTAAGGTTAAAGTGACACAACTAAGAGGATATGCTTGACAAGTTATAAATTGAAGTCCCATGCCCCCTACTTATGAGTACCGAACCTCATGCTACTCAACTTCAGTCACGAGCAAGCTCTTGTCATTGTAAATACATGCGTATCGTTGAGAACCGCCAACGGGGTACCCCTTGCACATGACACATGAGCTATCCCATAATCAAAATGACAAGGCAAGCAGACAGTGAGCATCTCAGCGATCT
Source organism: Avena sativa (assembly GCA_916181665.1). Taxonomy (NCBI): domain Eukaryota; kingdom Viridiplantae; phylum Streptophyta; class Magnoliopsida; order Poales; family Poaceae; genus Avena; species Avena sativa. The sequence continues at coordinate 460,644,035 of OV702297.1, read as the reverse complement.
TTTTATTTGCTATTTGCATAGGTTTTTATTGAGGATGCTTCATAGAATGCTCACTATAGTTATGTTGCAAGTTTCCACTATGATTAGGCATGGCTTAGGCTAGCGGCCCAGGCGTTTCTCTAACACACATATAAACTCCATGATCTTACAAGTTCCACTTTTATTTCACACCGTCGGGATCCGTAAGCAAAAGAACATGATATCAACTAGGTACAAAGTACCAATGCAGTGTTAAAAGCGTTCCCCATGAGACATGGTTCTGCTAACTTCAACTCATAAAGCGCAAGCATATACGCAACAAAGAAGGACCCAATGGTTCAAGTTTATTAAATGCAAGAAAATTAAAGTGTGCCATCAAGTTCGTGAGAGCTTTAATCACTAATTTTCACATAACAAGTTTAATTTGGGAGGTAGATAAAACAAGAATTTACTTGGAATAGCAATAATGCTACTAGGTAGGTATGGTGGACACAAATGGCAAAGGTTTTGGTTTAAAGGAGGTGGATGCACGAGAAGAATTCCCTCTCAGTATAGGTTTTTGTCTAGCAAGGCTGGGTAGCAAGTATAAGAGTTGAAGGAAACAACCAAACATACAAGTGATAAAAACAAACATGCAATCTTCCTTGGAAGCACAAAAGATCTTAACTAGAGAATACTAAACTTATGAACAAATCAAGAAAGAAAGATGATGAAATTATTTTTCTTTAGAGTACTTCTATCTTTTTCATTCAACTCTCAAAATTAGTGTTGCTACTGACCGAGCCAGGTTTGCCAAAACCAACTAAATTAACTCAATGATCCCAAAGTGATACCAATACTAACAACAAGATCAATCATATAACCATGAATTGAAAACTAATATAAGCTATGCAAAAGAGTAAATGATAAAACTTCTCATTAATATTCCATAACGGCAACTCACACCAAGGGATACATATCTAACGAGAGAGGGGACACTTCCATAATGCAAACCATCCTACATAATAACTTCTCTATTCATGATATGACTCTACTAAAAAGGTAAAAAGATAGAAGATAGTGATGTGATACCGCGACACTCCCCCAAGCTTGGAACAAACCAAGGGGATGCCAAACCTAATGACGAATTACTCCTTCGGTGGTGGTGGTATCCTCTCATCTTCGTCCGACTTCCAAGGTAAGGGCTTCCCATCAACAAAGGACATCATGGTTTCCAGCATCCTAAAACTTGCAGCAACACTTATGCGTTTAAACCTAACCTCAGACTCACAGTTTTGATTTTGAACGTCATAAAACTGTGCTTGCAGCTTGTTGGTTGTTTGGTGGAGTGAGAGGACTTCATCCTTGAGTTCAGCAGTCTCCTTTTGGTGCTCGGCGATGAGTTCAGAACAAATCTTATGGATGATATCCACTTCGCGTTCCGCCATCTTCTTGTACCTAAAGACTTCTTGCTCTAGTGCTTCCATCCTGTCCTCCAGACTTCCTTCACCTTTAGGGCCTCGAACTTCTTTTATCTGGAGCTCCCCATCTTCAAGCAACAACTCCTTGGGATGAATCTTCAACTCTCTCATGTATGGGTTGATGATATCTTCTAAGGAATCTCCTTTGGCTGATCCAGTGGGAGACATTGTGGCTCCAAATCTGGGACTCTACCTGGCAGAAATAGATCGACACAAAAACACGACGAAAACATGATATACGAACCTTGGAAGATCCGGGGGGGTTATATATTACGAAGTTTCATATCAAAAGGAAGGTACTGGGAGAAAACGAGTCGGAGGCGGAGTCCGGGGTGGACTCACCACCTGGTGGCGTGGCCAGGGGTGGACCCGCGCCACAGGGTGGCTCCGTTTCCGTACCTTTTTCGCTTCATAGCTTTCCTTATTGACTGAAAACTGCAAAAATATAGTTGGATAGTATTTTCGCGGAACTTTTCTTACCAGAATTGTTACCTATTTGAAAATGGACTCTACAGGTCTCTGAATTTGGTATCTAGTAGATTCTTCCGGAGTCATCACCTAAATAACATCAATACATTCATCTTAATACACTTATTACTTGAGTCATAAAACTTTTCTCTTCCTTATTACACTATTATCTCCACTTCCTGGAAATTTCTTTCACACAAAACTTCACACAATTCTTATTAGCAACATTAGTATAAGTGAAGTGATAAAACCTTTGAGTCCAACTTCAACTGAAAACCATCAAAACATAAGCTACTATAGCAACTCCTTCCGAAAACCCAAAAAGAATTCAAAAAGGAAATTGAATAAAGAAGCAAATGCAAGAGTGGCAAAATCTGTCAAAACAGACCAGCAGGTAAAGATCAATTTTTTAGAAAATCTTCTGTTGTTCAAATCAAAAAGTGCAAAACTAACGAAAATTAAATTACAACCTGGGGCAGAAGCACAAAAAATTACATCTCAATCCTATATACAGAGATCTCTCACGAATTTTTACGGTGAAGTACAAAAATCTGTTTCAGGACAGCAACTTCCCCAAATATTACTTCTCTCTCATTAGAGGTTGATCTTGACACAAAAATCAAACAAAACGGATAAAGAGCGGTTATTACCGAAGTAACAACTTCCAAGACTCAAAGAAACAAAAACAAGTTGAAAGCAAAAACAAATTGGGTTGTCTCCCAAAAAGCTCTTTCTTTATAGCCATTAAGATGTGCATGATAACTTTGATGCTGCTCACATAAGAATATGAATTGAAGTGAAAAGGAGCATTAAGAAGCAAAAATACACAAATTTAAGTCTAACCCACTTCCTATGCAAGGAAATTTTGTAAACAAACAAGTTGTTGAAACCAGAGGCTACTTGCATAGGAAGGCAAAAGAAGTGCAACATAAAAACTTTCAGCATAAAACGAGGAAACTTGATATTATTGAGATGCATAAGAACATTTTTCCCTCTCTCATAGTAACTTTCAGTATCATGCATAAACTTAACAATATAGCTATCACATGGGCCATCGTAGCAATGATCACTTATTCTAACAGAAAACACAGGAACACTAGCTCTCATAACACTACTTTGTGAGATAATATTAGAGGTATCCTTACAAAGGATAGTGTGTCCCTCTTCTTCATACTTAGTGAGAAAGTCTTTCACATTTGCTATAATAGGTTCATCAACCATTTGTTTATTAGGTTCAACAGCTTTGTTTGCACTTTCATTAACCATACTAGCTATCATAGAATGTTCCTTTATCTTAACTGGGAAAGGCATTTTCTCAATGTAGGGTTTAGGTAAAACATGATTAGCAGTATAAACTTTAGTATTTATTGTAGGAACACTCTTAGCAACATCTTTATAAGGTTCATGATACTTATCCCACTTCTTTTTAGGCACTTCTTTTTAGGCATTTTTAATATTTTGAAAGTCACCAGTTCGCATAAAAGATTCAATGCATTCATAATCATAATTTATACCTGACTTTCTACCTTTGACATTCTCCCAAGCTTCAGCATTATCTTGAATACGGTCTAGAAGATCCCATTTAGCTTCTTCTTCCATGCGAGTGAATGATCCAGCACAAGAAGCGTCCAATAAATCTTTATCATGTAGAGAAAGCCTGGCATAAAAGTTATTGATAATAATATTGTTGGGGAGCTCATGAATGGGACATTTGAGTATTAGTAACTTCAATCTCCCCCAAGCTTGAGTTGTACTCTCTCCATCAAGAGGCCAAAAGTTGTATATTTGATTTCGATCTTTATGAATCTCACTAGGAGGATAAAACTTTGAATAAAAGAGAGGCACTATTTCCTCCCATTCCAGAGCTTGACCATTCTTCAACAGCTTATACCATTCCTCGGCTCTTCCTTTTAGTGATAATGAGAATAACTTCTTCTTAACTTGATATGTAGTAATACCTGCACATTTGAACAACCCGCATAATTCGTGTATAAAGAGTAAATCATCACCGGGATGGACAGTTCCATCCCCAACATAGTAGTTATCCATAACACGATCAATAATTCTTGTAGGTATTTTAAAAACATCATTCTCAATAGGTGGTGGCTTATCTACTACCTTAGCAATGGTAGTAGCATTACCAAATAAGAAACTCAGCGAATTATCCATAACAAAAACAAAGCAAATAATAGAAGTAAACAATACTCACAGTAGAAGTTTCCTTTACCAGTTCCACTCTCCAATAGAGCTTCACTCCTTGGCAACGGCGCTAGAAAATAGTCTTGATGACCCACAAGTATAGGGGGTGTATCGTAGTATTTTCGATAAGTAAGAGTGTCGAACCCAACAAGGAGCAGAAGGTGCTGGCTAGTGGTATGGATCAGGAATTCTCTGCAAATACTTAGCAACGGATTTTTAGGGGTTTTCGATAAAGCAAGTAAACAAAGTACGAGTAAATAAAAAATAGTAGGAATAAATGCAGCAAGTGGCCCAATCCTTTATGTAGCAAAGGACAAGCCGGTTGTATTACTTAAGATGACCAAACATTCTCGAGGACACATGGGAAGACGGTCAAGTGCTTTCGCTTCATATAGTTGATTAATCTTCTTTAGCTTGCTAAGTGTTGTGTGGGTGAACCTGTGCTAATGTACCGACCTTCCTAGGACTAATACATACTTGTGATTATACCCCTTGCAAACATCCGTAAGTATAAGAAAGTAATTAAGGTAGAAACCTAACCACAGCTTTAAACTCTAAGACCCTTACGTCCCTTGTGTAATGGTTTCCTAACGGGGGTTCAGGTTTCTGTCACTCCGGCAACCCCTACGATTAGTATCCAAATACACAATGCATTCCCCTAGGCCCATATAGGTGAAGTGTCATGTAGTCGGCGTTCACATGACACCACTAGAAGAAGTACACCACAACTTAAATATCAAACTATTGAATCTTTCTCAACACAACTCCACTACTAAGAACATGACTTCTCCCATGTCCTCAAGAACAAAATGAACTACTCACAAGACATCATATGGATCATGATCAGAGATGGAATAATGATGTATAAAAATCTGAACATAAACAATAATTCAATGGTTCACTCAATAGCATCAACTACAAAGAGTAATCAATACCGGGAAAGTTTCCCCTATGAACTAAGGCAAGATTCAACCAATTGTTACAGCAATATGGAGATGGTGATGAGGGTGCTGCTGATGATGATGGTGGTAATGATGATGATGATCCCGATGAAGTCCAGCTTGATGGTGGTGTTGATGGCGACAATCTCCCCTCTCCGGGAAGGAATTCCCCCGGCAGAAATCTGTCTGCCGGAGAGATCTTTCTCTCTCGGTGTTTTCCGCCCCGCAGAGGCGGCGGAATCTTTCTGTGGTCGCTCCCCGAGTCTTAGGGTTTCAGGAGGATAATATACGTCAGAGGGGAGTGCCAGGGGTGGACCAGGGTGGCCCGCACCAGGTTGTGGTGTGGGCCCCCTGTGGCCCATCTCCAGCCCCCTTCTGGCTTCCTTCGCCTTCTGGAAAAATAGGATTTTCTGTATATTTTCCCGGATTTTCTGATCTTTGCAAATTTTGCCTCCAAACAGCACCTTTTTCATCAGAATTCTGACTGCAGCAGTCCATGCTCCAAAAGTCATCAACCATGCAAAAACAGATGAAATAACATAAGTATCACCTCTCAATACGAAATATATCAATGAATAAAAGTGAATTATGACATAGAATAGTGATGCAAAATGGACGTATCAGGCTCGGGGGCTGGCATGGCGTTCAAATCACCCCAAGGAGATAAACTTTTCTATGTGTTGCAGATCCACTTCATGGCAACAAACAACATTGCTGAATATGAAGCACTGCTGCATGGAATCTGGATTGCTAAGGATATCGGCATCCGATGACTAATGTGTTATGGAGATTCGGATTTTGTTGCTTAACAAGTGTCAGATATTTGTAATGCAAACAAGCACATGACAACATATAGAGCTGTCGTGGATGAACTAGCTAAATCGTTCGAAGGATTTGAAGTTCAACACATCCCTCAAATAGAAAACGAGGAAGCAGACGCACTATCTCGGATAGGCTCTGTGCGGAAAAAGGTCCTGGATGGCGCTTTTTTGGAGCACCTTAGAGTTCCCTCTATCGCAGGAGTTGATGAGGAGTATCTGACCAAATCCGACTCACCTTTAGTAGCAGTTCTGGCTGTAATTCCCAGCTGGACTCAACCCTACCTTGATTTCTTGGTAGATGGAAAATTACCCGAAGACGAGGTTCTGAGCCGGCAGATCGTCCGACGAGCAAAAACCTATACAATAATAAGTGGTGAGCTCTATAAGCGGAGTGTATCTGGGGTCATTCAGCATTGTGTATCTCCGGAAGAAGGAGTGGAAATCCTAAGGTAAATTCACGCGAATGTGGTCATCACGCTGCGGCAAAATCTTTAGTGGCAAAAGCTTTTAGACACGGATTTTTCTGGCTTACAGCCAAGGCAGATGCCGAACGGCTGGTCAAGACGTGCAAAGGCTGCTAAAAACGCTAAACAAGCTCATGTTCCGGCAAGTATCATAGCCAGAGAGTCAGAAACTGGTCTTTCAATAAAGGCGATTTGGTTCTTCCGCTTGTGTAGAAAAGAAAGCACAAACTTTCCCTATTATGGGAAGGGCCCTTTTTAGTTAGCCGAGTATTGCACAATAGTTCTTACTATCTAACTGATATGTGGCCAGTCAGAGACAGACCTGCTACTAAGAAGAGAAAGAGAGCTGGAGGCAGTATAGACCCGGAAGAATTAGACAGGTCATGGAATATCGCTCAGCTACGTCCCTTTTATTCTTAAAATTTCTTTCTTTGTAATCATATATGTGTACACGTTCAATGAGAAATAAAGTATTGGTTGCCTCAATATTTCCTGAGAAGTTTTGTATCACCATCTTATTTCCGAATGATCATGTCACCATCGAAAATCCTAGAATACTTGAAAGTACTTTATGCTCATGTTTGTTCTGGTTAGATTTTCGATTCTTAAAATACTACCTTTGGGTATAAATCTAAAGTTTCTAGTCTATACTTGGGTTCTTTATCTGATTGCCGGATGCGGGCATTTTCCTTGTAGTGAATTGTTGGTACTGGAAGCCGGCTTTGTTTCCAAGTTTAAACTGGTTTGGCAATTGAGATCCGTTGCTCGGCAAAGTTTCCGTGTTGAAGGTTGGCCGGCTCGCGAAAGAGATAAGACAGAAAGCCAGATAAGCGATAAGTATAGACAAAATAAAAAGTGCTTATGTGAAAGTTTCAGGCATGTCAAAATAAAAGCCAAAAAGTGCTAAAATAGAAGCATCAATTTTTTCAAATCTTAGCACTAGCAAAATATTATATTACTTATTACAATCCGATTGTTTCAGAATAACACATTGTTTTTTTGATGCTCTACGATGCAGGAGGATAGGTAGGAGATGCCGGCTCACTAGAGACATCGCCTTCGCCTTGGTATCTTTTTGAGACATGCAAATCGGATACGGTTTGCTCGTCGACAAAAACTTTGGTTGTTTCTTCGGCAGGCGGAGGAGGCGTTTCCATGCGAGTGAAGAAAGGAGTGTTGTAGCTGGTTAGATCAGCTACATGACATCCATAACCGGCACAGGAGTCCATGATGGCCTTGATGTCTTGCTCATGTCTGTCTTCATCCACAGTTGAATAACCCCTGGTTACTTGCCAGATTTCCATGTGTCCATGGTGGCTCATAACCATGGTAAGGGCATTCTATGCTACGGTCCGTGCATAGGACATGTTCCAATCTTGGATGAGCTGGGCATCTCCTTTGCCTTATCTCACACCTCAAAGGCGGACATTCTATTCATGTCCGGAACTTTAAGAACTTTGCTAATGTCCTCCAATGCTGGCAGAAATCTTGAAGAACATCACCGACTTCTGTAAGCCGGCTGGTGTGAGACTCGGTGGAGGAAGAATCCAGTAAGTTCAAAGGAGGTGCATATACAAAAGCAAAGTCATGAATATATCTGGATTCTTAGGAATCGGAAAGAACTAAAAGTCAGAGATAGGAAAATTACCGAAGATGGAATCATCAACTTTGGTCTTCTTCGCTCGAAGACTCTGGAGTTCATCCCGGAGAGCTTGAGTGACGTCCTTTTCTCAGAACAACTCATCATTGAGGTTTGAGTTTTTTGGTCCTAGATTGCGATCTTTCGATCATGTTCTTCGGTGGCCATGGATGAGGATTCGAGAATGCCAGTAATGTTGTGCTCGTGATCCGACTTAAGCTTATTCAGTTCTCACCGTAAGTCGGCGTTCTCCACCTCCAGGGTCTTGAAATTCTCGGCCTCTTCAATCATTTGACATGACTGGTTGACCAGTTCTGTAAACAAAATAAAACAGTCGGATAAGCATTCGACTATGAAAGCAAAAATAGCAGGGTTAAGGACTGAAATGATTACCTTCAGCCTCATCCTTAGATATCTTCAATTGAGCATTTTCAAGACGGAGAGCTCTGATCTCTCTTCACTTATTGCAAATATTCTTCAGTAATTCCTCGTTACCTAGTTCTACCTCGTTACTGATAAGTACTCTTTACTCGTTCCATGTTATGTCATCCCTTGTGACCTAGTCACATGCTTGCAAGCTAACTAGATGACATTCCACCGAGAGGGCCCAGAGCATATCTATCCGTCATATGGATGGACAAATCCCAATCTTGGTCCATGCGCTTCAACACATACTTTCAGAATACCCAATGACACCTTTATAACCACCCAGTTACGAAGCGTGTTTGATGTCATCAAAGTACCCATCCGGTGATGGTGATTAACATAACCTCATGGTCGAAGGATTAGGTTACTATGCATTTGAAAAGCTTGTAGCAAAACGAACTTAATGACTTGATCTTATGCTATGCTTACTATGGGTGTGTGTCCATCACATCATTCTCCTAATGATATAACCTTGTTATTAATGACATCCAATGTCCATGATCAGGAAACCATGATCATCATTTAATCAACAAGCTAGTTTAACAAGAGGCTTACTAGGGACTCTTTTATGTTTACAAAACACACAAGTATTAATGTTTCCGGTTAATACAATTATAGCATGGGATGTAAACATTTATCATAAACATAAAGATATAATAATAACCACTTTATTATTGCCTCTTGGGCATATCTCCAATAGTCTCCCACTTGCACTAGAGTCAATAATCTAGTTAATAACTTGTGCATTCAACACCTATGGCTTTCTGGTGTTGTATAGACACTATTACTAGTGGTAAACATAATCTTCGGATCTGACACTTCCAGGTCCGTGTGTATTTGCATGTCCTTGCGTCTCTACGCATTACTCATTCTCCAATGAGATGGCATTGTATAAATTTGGTCCTTTGGTGAGACCTTTAGTTCCTTGGGATTAAATCATGTTGATACAATTGTCATACAATGTATCTTCATAGTATTATCCCGCTATGAACCACACCTAGTTTGATAACAAACTACTTGACGCAAATGCCCTCATTTGCTGCTACAATAACAGTCATATACTTAGCCTTTTGTTGTAGTATCTGTCACAATGTTTTAACTTTGGTACTCAACCAAATCTGTTATGGAACTTCCTTTCCATTACATTGTGCCACCCATAGTTTAAATTGAGATAAACTTAATTTGTGACAAAACTAGTATCAATGTAACAATTTACAATGAACTATTTGTCACCTCTATATAAATAATATATTCTTAGTTCTTCCAAAGATCATAGGAATATCCCTACTATTGTCCAATGATCATCTTATGAGTCATTCTGGTATATGCTCATAACATTTAGAGCATAGGACATATCTGGATGTGTACATCTCAAAGATTGATCAAAATATTCTTGTGATTTCACCAAGTGTCAAAACACTTGAATCTCGTGTTAACATACTTGAATCTTGATTCAGTCCTTTCCGTGCATCAAGAACCTTTCTTGTTGTTTCCATATTGAACTCATTCAACATCTTATCTATGTACATTTGGCAAAACCATATTAGCGCCTCAATCTATCCATATAGACATTGATGCCTAATTCTTGGGTTATGCCTAAGTCTTTCATCGAAATGAAATTCTTAACCTGTGTCAATAAAAGATACATCATTTCTAATCAACAATATGTCTTTCACATAATGTATTAGAAATATGCCTCAGCGCTCCCACTTAATTTCTTGCAAAATGCAAACATCTTCATCGTCTCTGATGAAATTAAACCTTTTAATGGTTTCATCACGGTGAAGATTCCAACTCCGCGATGCTCACTTCAACCATTGAAGTTTTGCATACTCTTTTAGCATCCTTTGAATTAACAAAACCCTTTGGATCATGTCATGGACACATCCTAGGTAACCATTCTATTAGAAGAACTTGTTTTGTTTGTTCAACTACCATATACCAAAATATATGTAGTGGTTGCTACATTAATCCGTCCAGACTAAATATCGCTATGAAAGATCAAATCTTATCATAGTCAATTCCTTGAACATTGTCGTAAACTCTTTCCGACATGTCGACTATTTCATAGATGTGAAACATCCATGTCTATTTCTTTATAGATTCATATACGACTATAAGGTCTTGCACCTTTCCAGAGGGTCTTTCAAATTCAAAGCTTGATTTCTCGTGTATGGAATTATCACGGATTTTATGGCTTCAAGCCACTTAACGAAGGCAGGGCCCATCATTGATTATTTGCATGTAGTCGGTTCATCATTGTCAAACAACAATGATTTAACTCTCAAATCTTGGCATTTGATTACTTACCCGACCTACTTGGTTCAATAGGAACTTAGATCCCCGTGACCACATCCTTTGAGGCACGTGAGCCATGAGCATTGTTGCTGCCTCCGGGACACTTACCGACGCTACGCAACTCAGCACATATTAGCCAAGGTTCAACAACCTTGTCAAAGTTCTATTGTCCTCCCACTTAGCTTTTCACCAAAAATTCCTTCTCAAGAAACTCGACATTCTAAATGACAAACACTTTTGTTTTCGGTGTTATGGAGGAATACCCAATGGTTATTCGAAATAAACTACAAAGACATGCTCATCCAACTTTGGTTGTAAACATTTTACTTATGCCTAGCATACCAAAAATTTAAGAAAGGACAACCTGGGTTTTATCTCAAACCATGACTTATATGGTGTCATTTCAACGGATCACGATGGAGCTCTTTTCAGTGTAAAAGCGGTAGTCACTAAAGCTTTAATCTTTAAAATATAATGGCAGTTTTATAAATGACACCTTTGATCTTACCATGTCAAACAAGGTTTCATTACATATCTTGAACACTCCATACTCCTATGGTGTTTTTGGGAAATGCAAATCCATGGAACGATTCCTCAAATCTTAGGTGTTTTGCTAAACTTGTAACTCAAACATCTTTCTTTATGATCCAATCATAAACTTTTTATTTTCTTGTTACAATGATTTTCCACTTCATCTTGAAAGTCTTTGAACATTTTTCAAATGTTTCATCCTTCTTCCTTATTGAGTAAGTATATACATATACTCACTCAAATCTTCGGAGAAAGCATATGAAGTTGAAATCCATCGCCCACGACTACACATAATGGACTATATACATCAATATGTACAAATTCCAATCAGTTAGTCGTCCGTTCCTGTTTTGGCCTACGAACGGAGTTTTAATTATCTCCAGGAAAGTATCACAAGCGTCATTTGATCAAAATCAAAGACTCCAAAAATCCATCAACACGGAGTTTCTTCATGTATCCCTTTCAATATAATTTAAACAGCGATGTCACTTCGCAAGTGATCTTTTAATTATTTGTCTTGCGACATTTTAGCATTAGTTTTATGGTCGTTATTTCTCCAACCAGACTTGTATATCATCCATCTATTATGGAATACAGTAATTATTTGAACAACCTTTTGTCGTCATAATACCTGATCAAAATAACAATTATTGAAACAAATCTTGAAGGCAAGCTTTGATGTTAACGAGCAACACAACAACCCTTTGTTTGTTTTCGATGAGAATCATAACATATTCTCTTGCTAGTTACTTAGGCCATTGCAGTTCATGAATTGTGTTGTCCTGTATGACACTTCATACCAACCAATTCGGTATCCAATACCGCAGAACCACATTGTTTAACAACCAAGGAATACAGCCATAACATGTATCTTCTATATACCTAAGTTGGATATCTCTAATCTTTTCTTTTCTGCCAAATATTTTATAGATTCTCTTTCAACAATTCCTTTTCTTTTAAAAGAATCTATCAACATCAATAGTGGTGTCATTCACATGACACATAGTACAAAGTGTGTATAGTCAAATACTAATACCTTTGAACTTGCACTTTGAAGTGGACCACCTTCATCAAATGTTTGGCATTCTTTCAAAATTCCATTCTTTAGTAATCTTTTAGTGTAGTAAACATTTTACTTACATCTTCTATTCATCCTTATCATGACAACTTTCATGATCAAGCTGCTACAGCTTATAAAGGTGAATTGCGAGTATAATGTTTCTTTTCCAAAACCTTTTGGAGGATTAGGACGAATAGCGTCTCCAACCTTCACAAATTTTCATCAAATATGAGGACATATACTCTATCATGTTGTAACCAACACATTGTTTTAGATATCGCAATACCTTTCACATATGATGGTTTCTGAAACATTGCTTTCAGCTCTTAGATAAACTTGATATTAAAAACAATCTTTTGAGTATCAAGAATCATGGAGGCAAACATGATACATTAGATACTAACACTAGAATTGTTACTCTTGATTTAATACTGTTTATTAAACTCCACAGAGTAAACGGAGTTTGCTGAAAGTTTACAATATGACTTTTAAACTTTAGATTGACACTCAAAACAATACGATACCAGTTCGTAAAGCAAATATCCAGAATTTCTATAGTTCTACTATCTCAACTATAACTAAGCGTAAGGTGGTGAACGGATGCCAATGACTACAACAAACTATGCAAATTCACTTTGATTGTGTTTATGATAAATTGAGTTTGACTAATCCAAATTACAAATGAACTCCCACTCAAAACAACATCCCTCGAGTTGTTTTAGTGATTACACGAACCAAATCCACTACACCAAGTCCGATCATCACGTGAGATGATGTAGCTTTAAAGGCGAACAATCAACATGTTCATCATATCATCCATATGACTCATGCTTTACCTTTCGGTATTCCGTGTTCCAAGACCATGTCTGTACATGCTAGGCTTGTCAAGGTTAACCTTAGTATCCGCATGTGCAAATCTGGCTTGCACCCGTCGTATGCACATGTAGAATCTATCACACCCGATCATCACGAGATGCTTCGAAACGACGAGTCTTAGCAACGGTGCCTACTAAGGACGAACACTTTATTACTTGATATTTAGTGAGAGGGATCATCTTATAATGCTACCGTCGCGATCTAAGCAATACAAGATGCATAAAGGATTAACATCACAGACAATTCATAATTAGTGTGATATGATATGGCCCTTTCTTCTTATGCCTTTGATCTCCATCTCCAAAGCACGGACATGATCTCCATCATCACCAGCATTGCGTCAAGGTCAGTGGCGCCGCTTCATGGTTGTCCATCATCACTAGCAACTATTAGAACTACTTGGAATAAAGCTATTACAAGATGAATAGACACGCAGGTCTTAACAGAATTAAAGACAACCATTAGGCTCCTGCCGGTTGCCATATTACAATAAGGATCATTGCATACATCAAATATAATCACAATCACATGATGGCCATATCACATCACAAAACCCCTGCAAAAACAAGTTAGATGCCTCTAATTTTTCTTTGCATGTTTTACGTGGTTTGGGGCTTTCGAATAAGAACGGATCTTACCTACAAAACTGAACCACAGCGTTGATACAAGTGCTATCAAGTGCAAAGTGTAGATTGGATCTATACTATGATGGGAGAGACAGACACCCGCAAAGCCACTTGTGCAAAGCAAGTTACACGTCAAGCGTGGAGCAAGTCTCATGTGCGATGACATGTAAGGTTAGCCCGAGCCGCTTCATCCCACCATACCGCAAGATGCAAAGTACACAAAGCAAAAGACGGCACGAGCACCAACACCCACAAAACCATTGTGTTCTACTCGTGCAATAGATCTACGCATAGATACGGCTCTGATACCACTGATGGGTTCGTAGCATGGAAAACAAAAAAATTCTACCGCAAGAACGAACAAAACCCAGATCTAATCTAGATAAAAGCCAAGATCTAATCTATTAGACATGTGCAACGAGATAGATCTGTACTAACCCTCGTAGATCCGAAAGCATTACGAGATTAGATCTCGGGGTTGATGTAGTCGATCACTTGCCGATCTCAAGATCGAGTAGACGATCCTTCCGGCGCCGCGTTCCGGCAGCGCTTCCGCAGTCGGTCACACGTGCGGAGTCGAAGCAGACCTTCCTCTCCCCGTTCCAGCGAGCAGCAGAGGTAGTAGATCTTCTCCACGGAATCCCAGCAGCACGACGGTGTGGTGGTGATGGTGGAGTAGAGAATTCTGCAGGGCTTCGCCTAAGCCTGAGCAGAGGGAAGGAGGAGGAGAGAGGCGGCGGCCAGGGTTTGAAGTGGAGGGGTCAAGGGGGTGGCGCCTCCACCCCTCTATTTAAAGGAGGGAGGCGCCATGGGAGGTGGAGTCCTTGTAGGGCTCCCCTCCCTCCTTGGCCGGCGGATTGGGAAGGGGGAAGGAGTCCTCCTCCCCCACTACTCCTTGTCTTGCCCTATAAGGATTCCTTGATCCTTTCTTGGTTTTCAAGCAAACTCCAAGAAATCTCCTAGAACCTTCCGGAACATTCCGAAACCTTCTAGAATCCCCATACAAATACTCCGGAACATTTCCTAACTTAGAAAATGATCCCCAATATATGAATCTTATTCTCCGGACAATTCCGGATCTCCTCGTGATGTCCCGGATCCAATCCGAGACTCCAAACAACATTCGGTCTCCAACGCACATTCCATATCTACTTAAAACAACTTCGAACCTTAAGTGTGTCACCCTACGGTTCGTGAACATGTAGACATGATGGAGACACATCTCCGATCAATAACCATTAGCGGGATCTGGAGATCCATAACAGCTCCCACATACTCAACGATGACTTTGTGATCAATAGAACCATTTAACATACGAAACCAATTCCCTTTGTCACGCGATACTCTACTTATCCGAGGTTTGATCGTCGGTATCTCCATACCTAGTTCTACCTTGTTACTGATAAGTACTCTTTACTCGTTCCATGTTATGTCATCCCTTGTGACCTAGTCACATGCTTGCAAGCTAACTAGATGACATTCCACCGAGAGGGCCTAGAGCATATCTATCCGTCATATGGATGGACAAATCCCAATCTTGGTCCATGCGCTTCAACACATACTTTCAGAATACCCAATGACACCTTTATAACCACCCAGTTACGAAGCAGTGTTTGATGTCATCAAAGTACCCATCCGGTGATGGTGATTAATATAACCTCATGGTCGAAGGATTAGGTTACTATGCATTTGAAAAGCTTATAGCAAAACGAACTTAATGACTTGATCTTATGCTATGCTTACTATGGGTGTGTGTCCATCACATCATTCTCCTAATGATATAACCTTGTTATTAATGACATCCAATGTCCATGATCAGGAAACCATGATCATCATTTAATCAACAAGCTAGTTTAACAAGAGGCTTACTAGGGACTCTTTTATGTTTACAAAACACACAAGTATTAATGTTCCGGTTAATACAATTATAGCATGGGATGTAAACATTTATCATAAACATAAATATATAATAATAACCACTTTATTATTGCCTCTTGGGCATATCTCCAACACCTTGCGGCTACACTAGTTCGTTCTTTGGCATCCTATGAAAGCATAAATCCAGAATGTCTATCCATCTTAATGCTTGGGGGCTAGGGAGATGATATGAAATAAAGTAAAAAGTGAGTTGGAATGCCGACTTACATGTTGTTCATGAGTAAGCCTGCTTAGACTCGTGTTCACCTCAGTTTTGTAACCTTCTCGGCGAGAGTCAGCAAGATTATTGGCGATGGCGGAACCACATCGGCCTTCAGCTTCTTGTCATGAAGACGAACTTGGTCAAGAAGCTCGGAGTACTTGACGTCCTCGGCTTCTTGTGCCTCTTCCTCGGCGGTGATGTTCCGGATCTCTAAACATTGTTGAGCCAGCCTTTGTATCTCTTTTGCAGTTTTTCGAGTAATGCCAAGTTTGGCGATACCCGGATTGCTGAAAAGGTTATCGGCGAAAACCTCTACCAAGGGATCATTACCCTTAGAGGGTTCACCCTTATCAAGTGCCGAGTCACCCATGGTGATGTCAGTCTGCGAGCCAAGGATCGTTGGCTTAGAAGGTTAAGCTAGATCTTCCACAACAAATGGAGATGGAGTAATCTCTAGTGTTGTAGAAGGCTTTGGGGCAGGAGTCGGAGGCGCTGTGGTAGGAGAAGTCAAATTTAACTTTGACTGGCGCAGGGGATTTGCCGAGCTTCCCTTCCCCTTGCCCTTGGTGAGCTATTTTTCTCTGAAGAGGTGATAGAACAAAGATTGTTACACTTCAAAAAGAATGAGAAATAAAATACAAAGACCTTGTGAGGAAAGTTACCTCTTCACAACGGACACTTCCTTTGTGCCGATAGACACTGTCGGAGTCTTACGCTTTTAGGTAAGCGCTTCCGGTAGTGTAATCAATTCTCGATCATCCTGAGATAGCTCAGGAGGACATCCCTCAAGAGAAGCAAGCTCCGACTCGAGGAGGTCAGCAAGCTGAAAAGAAGAAATACCTCAGTATTGCAAAAGGACACAACAATGTATAGATGAACACATAATTTGAGTAATTGTTGGAAAACTTACTAGTGTCACGGGATCGTCATCCATATGCATGTCCAAGGACAGCTCTAGAATTTTCCTCTCGATCCGCTCCTTAATCAACCATTTAATTTGGGACTCGTAGTCCTTATCCGAATAAGACTTGGAGCAGATCCGGAGAGAATCCATCTTGCTCTTGGTGATTGAGTGCATCAGCTGGTCACCATGATGTTGGAGAGGTTGGATCCGATGTGCCAGCCAGCAGTGGAACAAATTAGATCCTTTCAAACCCTTATGCTTCATCAAATATTCGATCCACCTCTTATCAAGAAGCAGATCATCAGTACGAGCTGGAGCATCTGCATCCCAGGACTCTTGGGGTGTGGCGGCACCATCGATAAAAGTCGGCAAAGCGGTGGCTTTGCTAGGAGCCGGTTTGTCCTTATGATAAAAGAACGTGGATGACCACTTTTTCACGGACTCACTAGCCTTAATCCTAGGATAGACTCGTTCTCTCCTAACAAAAAAGCTAAGAGTCCCAGTGATGTAAGGAACACCAACAGTGATGGAATTTCTCCGGGTATGGAAATAATACCGGAAAATAAGAAGACTCGGACGAATGCCGAGATACCCCTCACACAAAGATGCATATGCACTCATTTCTAAAAGTGAGTTTGGGGGGAGATTGTGGAGTTGCACTCCATAGTGATCTATAACCTCAGAAAATAAATCTGAGGGAGGAAACCTCAAACCTCTGTCGAGGTGGGTGCCAAAGTGCACTCGCTCGTCGGTGTTGGGGCGGTAATGGTTTGTCTGAAGCCGCTCCGTCGGTCGCCGGTGTGGAGGAGGTCTTCCTTCTCGACGACACGGAGCATGGCGTTGTCAAGGGTGAAGGGGATCCAAATCCCGTGGAAATTCTCCCTCTCCATTGTTGCAGAGGACGTCGCCCCTGTCGCCGCCATGTTAGAGGATGAAGCTTCAGCCATTCTGCAAGCAGTGTTGACCTAGGATGGGCGATGCTGTGAGCTTTGGGGGAGGCTGGGAAGCTTTTTCACAAGAAGCGTCAAGGGGAAGGAAGAGGCACTAACACTGGTAAGGAAGAAGGAAGAGATCCTGACCCCTTATATCCCTCACTTACGCTAAGATTCGTGCAAAGATCAACAGTAACCGTACCACGCATCATGGAAGGAGATGGGTAACCTCCTCGCAAGGATTACGCCGCCTCGATCTCCACGCACGCATTAAAACGACGCCTCGGTTCCGCAAAAGGTGGACCCACCAACGGTCATGCTGACAGGAATGTCTGTCAGTGACGTGAATTGACCTTGATTGATGTCAGGTTACGTCAGAGACCAAGTTCCGGCTTAAGTTTGAATTTCAGGCTAGGAACTCGAATAATGTACTCCTGGGTCCGACTCGCTTTGAGACTCAGATCCTATTCCTTTGTTTTGAAGTTCTAGGAACCCTTCAAGATTCTACAAGCTGAAGATGAATCAAGCTAGACGATGGTGAAATTTGACTCTGGATCTTGGAGGCTTCCGGGGCTACTATTGGGGATATACTTTCCGGGTATCCTCGTTGTTCCTCACTGACCAGGGTGCCCTACTTCGGGTTAGAGCTTTGCTTCAAGGGTTGCCCAGTCAGGGAGAAGAGACGGAGTCTAGTCCGGCTACAGGAAGGCCCAGAAGACTTACCGACATATGCATGTAGTGTTACTTGTAGTTCAAGATGTACTATGTAACCGACTCTTAGTCATAGCCGGATAGGTCTCTCCTGTAAACCCTAGGCCGGATATCTATATAAGCCGTCCTAGGACAAGCCTTTAGGGCACCCCACAATAGTCTACAATCTCAACTCGCACAGGCGAAACCCTTGTAACCCCACAAGTATAGGGGGTGTATCGCAGTATTTTCGATAAGTAAGAGTGTCGAACCCAATGAGGAGCAGAATGTGCTGGCTAGTGGTATGGATCAGGAATTCTCTACAAATACTTAGCAAACGGATTTTTAGGGTTTTTTGATAATGCAAGTAAATAAAGTACGAGTAAATAAAAGACAATAAGAATAAATGCAGCAAGTGGCCCAATCCTTTATTCAGCAAAGGACAAGCCGGTTGTATTACTTAAGATGACCAAACGTTCTCGAGGACACACGGGAATTCTGTCAAGTGCTTTCGCTTCATATAGTTGATTAATCTTCTTTAGCTTGCTAAGTGTTGTGTGGGTGAACCTGTGCTAATGTATCGACCTTCCTAGGACTAATACATACTTGTGATTATACCCCTTGCAAACATCCGTAAGTACAAGAAAGTAATTAAGGTAGAAACCTAACCATAGTTTTAAACTCTAAGACCCTGAAGTCCCTTGTGTAATGGTTTCCTAACGGGGGTTCAGGTTTTTGTCACTCCAGTAACCCCTACGATTAGTATCCAAATACACAATGCATTCCCCTAGGCCCATATAGGTGAAGTGTCATGTAGTCGATGTTCACATGACACCACTAGAAGAAGTACACCACAACTTAAATATCAAACTATTGAATCTCTCTCAACACAATTCCACTACTAACAACATGACTTCTCCCATGTCCTCAAGAACAAAATGACCTACTCACAAGACATCATATGGATCATGATCAGAGATGGAATAATGATGTATAACAATCTGAACATAAACAATAATTCCACGGTTCACTCAATAGCATCAACTACAAAGAGTAATCAACACCGGGAAAGTTTCCCCTAAGAACTATGCAAGATTCAACCCAATTGTTACAGTGGTATGGAGATGGTGATGAGGGTGCTGGTGGAGATGATGGTGATGATGATGATGATGATCCCGATGAAGTCCAGCTCGATGGTGGTGTTGATGGCGATGATCTCCCCTCTCTAGGAAGGAATTCCCCCGGCAGAATTCTGACTGCCGGAGAGATCTTTCTCTCTTGGTGTTTTCCGCCCCGCAGAGGTGGCGAAATCTTTCCGTGGTCGCTCCCCAGGTATTAGGGTTCCATGGAGATAATATACGCCAGAGGGGAGAGCTGGAGGTGGACTAGGGCGACCACACCACCTGGTGGCACGGCCCAGGGTGGCCCGCGCCAGGGGGTGGTGTGGGCCCCCTATGGCCCATCTCCACTCCTCCTTCTAGTAGTCTTAGTCTTCTAGAAAAATAGGAATTTCCATATATTTTCCTGGATTTTCTGATCTTCGCAAATGTTGCCTCCAAACAGCACCTTTTCCATCAGAATCCTGACTGCAGCGGTCCATGCTCCAAAAGTCATCAACCAAGCAAAAACAGATGACATAACATACGTATCATCTCTTAATATGAAATATATCTATGAATAATAGTAAATTATGGTATAGAATAGTGATGCAAAATGGACGTATCAACTCCCCCAAGCTTAGACTTCGCTTGTTCCCAAGCGAAACTGAGCTCAATAAACATGGCCTCAGGTTTATGGAGTGAAGAGTCGATAAAAGAATACGGACAAGAAGCATCACATTCATGAATACATAAGTCATAATAGAAAACAACTCACTATTATATAACTTAACTTGCAATAAGTAAAGGAAACACAATAAAGATACATAAAGTGAATCATAATTGGTAATGGGAAACTTAGCTCTTGGTCGAAGAATAGTTGACAATTTGCTGGAGTTCACAAATAACTGATTTTCAATGATAGCTTTCAAAGTAGTAGACACTAAGATAAGAGCAAAGTGCAAAACAAGGAACATAAGATACATGATTGAATAAATCATCATATGAATGAATGAAACACAACAACTCAAAATACTTGCTGAGATAGAAAGGAATAGGTTTACTGACTCGACTAAAAAGTAAAAGAAAGGCCCTTCATAGAGGGAAGCAGGGATTTCAAGTTTCATAAAGAGCTCCCAAAAATTATGGTACTTATTAGTTTTCAACTCTCATTGCCCCTATCATATGCATATTTAGGTGATTAAGGTTAAAGTGATCAAATACGAGGATATGCTTGACAAGTTGTAAGTTGAAAATCTCATGTCCCTTGAATACGAGGGCCGCTCCTCATGCTACTCAAGTTTAGTCACCAGTAAGTTCTTGTCATAGTAATCACATGTGTATCATGGAGAACCGCCAACGGGGTACCCCTTGCTCGATGATACGAAAGAATCCCCATATCAAAATGACAAGGCAAGCAGACAACGAGCATCTCAGCAATCTTCTTATTTACCATGGGAATATGGTGCTTTTCTCTCTCTTTCCTCTTTTATCATCTCTTTTTTCTCTTTTTCTCAATATCTATCTCTTTTTTATAAGAAGAATGCTTCATAGATGGTCATTATGGTTACGCTGCAGGTTTCCACCATGACAACATGGATTAGACCGGCAGCCTAGGCATTTCTCTAACACACATGCATAACTCCATGGACTTACAAGCTCCCCTTTCATTTCACACCGACGACATCCATAGACAAAAGAACATGATATCAACTAGGTACAAAGTACCGGTGTAATGTTGAAAGCGTTCCCCATGACAACATGGTTCTGCTAATTCACAACTTACAAAGCGCAAGCATATACGCAACATAGATGGGCACAATGGTTCGAGTTTATTAAATGCAAGAAAGTAAAGTGTGCCATCAAGTTCGTGAGAGCTTTAATCACTAATCTTCACATAGCAAGTTTAATTTGGAAGGTAGATAAAACATGAATTTACTTGGAATAGCAATAGTGCTAATAGGTAGGTACGATGGACACAAATGACACAGGTTTTGGTTTAAGGATTCGATGCACGAGAAGCATTCCCTCTCAGTACAGGTTTTTGGCTAGCAAGGCTGGGTAGCAAGTATAAGAGTTGAAGGAAACAATCAAACATACATACAAGTGATAAAAACAAACATGCAATCTTCCTTGGAAGCACAGAAGATCTTAAACAGAGAATACTAAACTTATGAGCAAATCAAGAAAGAAAGATGATGAAATTATATTTCTTAGAGTACTTTTTATCTTTTCATTCAATTCTCAAAAATAGTGTTGCTACTGACCAAGCCAGGTTTGCCAAGACCAACTAAACTAACTCAATGATCCCAAAGTGATACCAATACTAACAACAAGATCAATCATATAACCATTAATTAAAAACTAATATAAGATATTCAAAAAGTAAATGATAGAACTTCTCATTAATATTCCATAACGGCTACTCACACCAAGGGATACATATCTAACGAGAGAGGGGACACTTCCATAATGCAAACCATCCTACATGATAACTTCTCTATTCATGATATGACTCTACAAAAAAGGTAAAAAGATATAAGATAGTGATGTGATACCGCGGCACTCCCCCAAGCTTGGAACAAACCAAGGGGATGCCAAAACCTGATGACGAATTACTCCTTCGGTGGTAGTGGTATTCTCTCGATGAGCTCTTTGATTAGTTTCCCCAAGTCCTCGATCTCGAAGGTGGGATTATGAATCAGCTTTGAGTTTTGCTCAATGCGGCTCATGATCATGTCGGGTTGAGAATTCCAGCTCTTGCAATTCTTTCCCCACTCTTCCTCCTTGAAGTCTTCTATTCCTACATGGCTAGAACGAGGCAAATCCCAATTGGAGGGTAGCTTCTCCTTGGGCATATTCTGGTATTGATGCTCATGGATAAGGGTATGGAAAGGATTCTTGGTGCGTGGAGGAAGTGACCGTGGAGCTAAATAGTAACGAGGAGTTTTCCCTCCAGTCTGCATCCGTGCAGTCCTTCTAATCCTGGTAGGCTTTGTCACCACTCCAATGCTTGCAATGGTAGTGCCGGTGTGCGGATGTTGGCCTTGCTCCTTTTCATCTTCACTCTTGATCTCCTCCTCCTGACCAGGGTCTTGGAGATCTTCCTCCATAGGCTCCTTTCCCTTATCCTTGGCGGACACCATTGTGCTTCTAAACTTTCAAAATTAGTTCCTGGCAGAAACAGATCGAAACGTAAACACAACAAGAACACGATATACGAACCTTGGGGGATTATATATTGTGAAGTTTCACAACAAAAGGAAGGTACTGGGAGAAAACGGGTCGAAGACAGAGTCCGAGGTGGCCACACCACCTGGTGGCGCGGCCAGGGGTGGGCCCACGCCATAGGGTGGTGTGAGCCACCCTGGCTCCGTTTACGTCCCTCTTTCGCTTCGTAGCTTTCCTTGTTGGCTAAAAACTGCAAAAATATAACTGGACAGATATTTCGCGGAACTTTTCTTACCAGAACTGCTACCTATTCGAAAACGGACTCTACAGGTCTCTAAATTTGGTTTTTAGCAGATTCTTCTGGAGTCACCACTTGAATAACATCAATATCTTCATCTTCATACACTTATTGTGAGTCATGAAACCTTTCACTTTCTCATTACACCATTTTCTCCACTAACCTGGAAATTTCTTTCACACAAAACTTCACACAACTCTCATTATCAACATTAGTATAAGTGAAGTGATAAAACCTTTTGAGTCCAATTTCAACTAAAAATCATCAAAACAAGAGCTACTGTATCAACTCCTTCCGAAAACCCAAAAAGAATTCAAAAAGGAAATCGATTAAAGAAGCAAATGCAAGAGTGGCAAAATCTGTCAAAACAGACCAGCAGGTAAAGCTCAATTTTTTCGAAAATCTTCTGTTGCTCAAATCAAAAAGTGAAAAACTAACGAAAGTTAAATAACAACCTGGGGCAGAAGCACAAACAATTATAGCTCAATCCGACATAAAGAGATCTCTCACAAATTTTTACGGTGAAGCACAAAAATCTGTTTCGGGACAGCATCTTCCCCAAATCTTACTTCTCTCTCATTAGAGGTTGATCTTGACACAAAAACCAAACAAAAAGGATAAGGAGCAGTTATTACCGAAGTAATAACTTCGAAGACTCAAAGAAACAAAAACAAACTGAAAGCCAGAATAAACTAGGTTGTCTCCCAAAAAGCTCTTTCTTTATAGCCATTAAGATGGGCATGATAATTTCAATGCTGCTCACACATAAGAATATGAATTAAAGCGAAAGAGGGCATTAAGAAGCAAAAATACACATGTTTAAGTCTAACCCACTTCCTATGCAAGGGAATTTTGTAAACAAACAAGTTGTTAAAACCAGAGGCTACTAGCATAGGAAGGCAAAAGAAGTGCAACATAAAAACTTTCAGCATAAAACGAGGAAACTTGATATTATTGAGATACATCAGAACACTTTTTCCTCTCTCATAGTAGCTTTCAGTATCATGCATAAACTTAATAATATAACTATCGCAAGGGCCATCATAACAATTATCACTTATCCTAACGGAAAACATAGGAACACTAGCTCTCATAACACTACTTTGTGAAATAATATTAGAGGTATCCTTACCAAGGATAGTGTGTCCCTCTTCTACATATTTGGTGACAAAGTCTTTCACATTTGCTATTATAGGTTCATCATCCATTTGTTTATCAGGTTCAACAGCTTTATTTGTACTTTCACTAACCATACTAGCTATCATAGAATGTTCCTTTATCTTAACTGGGAAAGGGATTTTCTCAATGGAAGGTTCAGGTAAAACATGATTAGCAGTATAAATTTCAGTATTTCTTGTAGGAACACTCTTAGCAACATCTTTATAAGGTTCATGACACATATTCCACTTCTTTTTAGGCACTTCAATGTAGGAAGCAAAAGCCTTAAAATAAGTTGCAATAGCTTGAGAGTCTAGACCATAAGCATTTTTAATATTTTGAAAGTCATCAGTTCCCATAAAAGATTCAATGCATTCATAATCATAATTTATACCCGACTTTCTTCCTTTGTCATTCTCCCATGCTTCAGAATTGTCTTGAATATGGTCTGGAAGAT
The DNA here is from genome assembly GCA_916181665.1 of Avena sativa. NCBI lineage: Eukaryota > Viridiplantae > Streptophyta > Magnoliopsida > Poales > Poaceae > Avena > Avena sativa. The sequence goes on along the minus strand of OV702297.1, from coordinate 460,619,400 downwards.
TCCATTTAGCTTCTTCTTCCATGCGAGTGAATGATCCAGCACAAGAAGCATACAATAAATCCTTATCATGAAGAGGAAGCCTTGCATAAAATTTATTGATAATAATATTGTTGGGGAGCTCATGAATGGGACATTTGAGCATTAGTAACTTCAATCTCCCCCAAGCTTGAGCTGTACTATCTCCATCAAGAGGCCAAAAGTTGTATATTTGAATCCGATCTTTATGAATCTCACTAGGAGGATAAAACTTTGAATAAAAGAGAGGTACTATTTCCTCCCATTCAAGAGCTTGACCATTCTTCAGCAGCTTATACCATTCCTCAGCTCTTCCTTTCAGTGACAATGAGAATAACTTCTTCTTAACTTGATTTGTAGTAATACCTGCACACTTAAACAACCTGCATAATTCGTGTATAAAGAGTAAATGATCACCGGGATGGACAATTCCATCCCCAACATAGTAGTTATCCATAACACGATCAATAATTCTTGTAGGTATTTTAAAAGTATCATTCTCAGCAGGTGGTCGTTCATCTACTACCTTAGCAGTGGTAGTAGCATTACGAAATAAGAAACTCAGTGAATTATCCATAATGAAAATAAAGCAACTAACAGAAGTAAACAATACTCACAGTAGAGGTTTCCTTTACCAGTTCCACTCTCCAATAGCGCTTCATCCCCAGCAACGGCGCTAGAAAATAGTCTTGATGACCCACAAGTATAGGGGGTGTATCGCAGTATTTTCAATAAGTAAGAGTGTCGAACCCAACGAGGAGCAGAAGGTGCTGGCTAGTGGTATGGATTAGGAATTCTCTGCAAATACTTAGCAAACGGATTTTTAGGGGTTTTTGATAATGCAAATAAATAAAGTACGAGTAAATAAAAGACAATAAGAATAAATGCAGCAAGTGGACCAATCCTTTATTCAGCAAAGGACAAGCCGGTTGTATTACTTAAGATGACCAAACATTCTCGAGGACACACGGGAATTCTGTCAAGTGCTTTCGCTTCATATAGTTGATTAATCTTCTTTAGCTTGCTAAGTGTTGTGTGGGTGAACCTGTGCTAATGTACCGACCTTCCTAGGACTAATACATACTTGTGATTATACCCCTTGCAAACATCCGTAAGTACAAGAAAGTAATTAAGGTAGAAACCTAACCACAACTTTAAACTCTAAGACCCTGACGTCCCTTGTGCAATGGTTTCCTAACGGGGTTTCAGGTTTCTGTCACTCCGGCAACCCCTACGATTAGTAGTCAAATACACAATGCATTCCCCTAGGCCCATATAGGTGAAGTGTCATGTAGTCGATGTTCACATGACACCACTAGAAGAAGTACACCACAACTTAAATATCAAACTATTGAATCTCTCTCAACACAATTCCACTACTAACAACATGACTTCTCCCATGTCCTCAAGAACAAAACGAACTACTCACAAGACATCATATGGATCATGATCAGAGATGGAATAATGATATATAACAATCTGAACATAAACAATAATTCAATGGTTCACTCAATAGCATCAACTACAAAGAGTAATCAACACCGGGAAAGTTTCCCCTAAGAACTATGCAAGATTCAACCCAATTGTTACAGAGGTATGGAGATGGTGATGAGGGTGCTAGTGGAGATGATGGTGGTGGTGATGATGATGATGATCCCGATGAAGTCCAGCTTGATGGTGGTGTTGATGGTGACGATCTCCCCTCTCTAGGAAGGAATTCCCCTGGCAGAATTCTGTCTTCCAGAGAGATCTTTCTCTCTTGGTGTTTTCCGCCCCGCAGAGGTGGCGAAATCTTTCTGTGGTCGCTCCCTAGGTATTAGGGTTCCGTGGAGATAATATACGCCGGAGGGGAGAGCTGGAGGTGGACCATGGCAGCCACACCACCTAGTGGCGTGGCCTAGGGTGGCCCGCGCCAGGGGATGGTGTGGGCCCCCTGTGGCCCATCTCCACTCCTCCTTCTGGCAGTCTTCGTCTTCTAGAAAAATAGGATTTTCCATATATTTTCCCGGATTTTCTGATCTTCACGAATTTTGCCTCCAAACAGCACCTTTTCCATCAGAATCCTGACTGCAGCGGTCCATGCTCCAAAAGTCATCAACCATGCAAAAACAGATGAAATAACATAAGTATCATCTCTTAATATGAAATATATCAATGAATAACAGTAAATTATGGTATAGAATAGTGATGCAAAATGGACGTATCACCCATATTCTGGCTCTGCCGTATTACTGGATTGCTAGCAGGAGTAAGATCCGTCTAAAGTCAGCGGATTCGAACCTGGGTAACTTGTGTGCTCACCGTCCTAGAACACCGTACGTCTCACACCCCTCTCTTCCACACGCCTCGAGGACCCCCTCATGGCGTACTTGTCATCAATCTGACGACACCTGATGCAGCCCAACGCATGGCAATCACCATTTGTCCACATCATGTTACACCAACCATTCCTACAAAGGTGAATTCCTTTCATCTCTTACCTTCCGTTGGCTATCATGTTAATGGAATACTACTTGAGACAAATGCCTATTGCATGACTAGGTCCATGACCATGACACCAAGAGGAGGAGACAAGGATGCCCTCGGAACCAAGACCCCCAAGGAAGAGGCATGTAAGCAGAGAGGGAAGTAGCCGAAGCAGAACCCCGGAGTCTCCGGCTTGCGCACACCGGATTCTCCCGCCTGACTAGACTCTCCGCCATCATCGCCCTAGAGTATACGCCCCAACCCTCCACTCGAAGCTGTATCCCATTCAGAATCCCAATACGGACTCCACCTGGACACTCTGTTGTACCCGGAGTCTCTGCCCGCTCTCGCCCGAAGTGTCTGGCCAACCTGGAGTCTTAGGCCTACAACTCCGGAGTGTCCGGCCTGAGTGACCCAGGCCTGCGAGCCTCAAGATGGGTCTGGCCCATGTAACGCCTAGAAATTTCTATTTATGCCTAAACTACCCCTAGCTCGTGGTTGGCCTATATATATGCCCCACTCCCTTCTTGAAACCCTAAAGTTCATGATGAACTGAGGCATGTGCCTAACCCTAGATGGGAACCCCCTCTTATAGTTTATCTATGAGTTGTACAAGACCTTGGAGTCGGTGTCCTTCTCCAAGTTGCCAAGACCCTCCTTAAGTGTTCGGTCTCTCCTTGTCAAGGATTCTATTAGTGCTTGGTCTTTCCCCTTTGGGATTCTACTTGGTTGCTACTCTCTCCTTGATTTGGATTATATCATCCGCTTGCTGATCTCTCCTTTGGTGATTCCATCAAAGGTCTCTCACCGAGGATTCTATTGGATTGGTTGTTCGAACCAACGAGAGCAAATCAAATAGTGTGTGTTTTGTGTGAGTTTGTATATTTACCTTGCATTAGAGTTGTGTTCATCATGTTCATCGGGTTTCCCCTCACTCCCCACCTCAAATCCATGAAGATCGGGCCACCCAAGGGTCAATCCCATAAGGGACTCATAACATATCCTATGATCCATGTGTTGACAAAAAATGATGTGGCACTGATACGTGCATTTTACATCATCAATATGTTAACTTATATGATCTGTTTTGAATGATATTTGCCATTATCTATCATTATTTATGCCCTTTTAGTTGATTTATAGGACTTTCGTACAAAGTCTCTTTCATTGGTATTTAATTTTTGGGAGGCAAAAAAACTCCTTTTTCGTATTTTGTTGTTTCAGGAACCTTCTGGACGCCTAAAAATTAAAGGAAAAAAAATACCTGATCAGTTTTTAACAAGAGAAGAACCGTGAGCCAAATGAGCACGAGAGGGGAGCCACGAGGCCCGAAAGAGGCCAGGTGGCGCGCCCCCCTAATTGGGCGCACCACCCAGGCCCGTTTCGGCCTCGAGCATTGTCTCGTCTCCTCCTTTTTACAGATGCCTCCATCTCGCTAGAAAACCTAGGCTATATTTTTCCACGATTTACAGAGGCGGCAACAGAGGTGAAAGTCCTCTCCTACTCTAGGAGAGAGAAGATCCTGCATAACCGAAGCCTCTAGTGAGGGGTAAATTTACGCCATCGTCATCATCACTCCTCCTTGGCATAGAGGGAGGCCTCTCCATCGACGTCTCTATCAGCACCATCATCATTACCATCTCCATCTCAAAGATCCACCTTGTTCCCCTCATAGTTTGTGATTGATCGAACCCTAAATATTGTTTAAGTGTTATTTGCATGTTTGTGATTGGCAACTTGTCTTTATTTGATGGAGATATTATATTTTCAGATTGTGTTGTAATCCATATGCCAATGATCCATATCATGTTTGTAACTTGTGAGTATATATCCATGTTCCTGAGGGCATAGGATGAATTGGCTATGATTTCCATATAATATGCAATGGGTATTGGTCAAGTTTTTATATCTTATGTGGTTCTATGATGGTTTTATGCAAATGTCGAATGCATATTACTTCACCTATATGGGCTCATAGGGATACACTTTGATGCAATGGTGAGGGTTAGAAGGGACATAATGACAGAAACCATTTTCTAATACTTTGAGTTGCATTAGAGGGGTTTATGTCGGGGACCAATGAACTAACTGCTATGGTGGGACATTTATGTCTTAATGATTCCTATACATGCTAATGAAAATGGATCTAGGACCCATCATAAGGGGTGTATTTGCTCATATCTATGGCTAAACCTAATTTAGGCTCTGCCATAAAGTAATGAAACTTGACAAGATATTCATCATGCTGTGTAGAAATCTAAATGCTAAGTAAATCCATGCCTCCCTCGGGAACGCTTGTCACATATAATTTTACACGCACTTGAGCTTGTCCTCTTGCTGCATAGAGGACTATGCTTTCTCTCATGGAGAGCATTTACTTGTTGCTATTTCATTTCCGTACTTTATTTTACTACAAACTACAAACCCAAAACACCTGTAACATCCCAATATTTATGACTAAATGAAGGGTAGATTTAGGATTTTGTGCATATGCATGCATGCATATGAAGTTTAGGGTAATTTTTTCCGCCAAATTAAAAGACTAGAGTGATCAGAGTTCTCTCACTCTGATGAACTAGGTTTAGGTCATCCGAGGTCAGTGGGATGAATTTTCACATGACCTTTATTGATATATAGGGGAGAGATTGGAACTATATATATCTCTAAACAATATATAAAATAAAAGGAAGTAACTAAATGAAAAATAAATTGTATTTGAATTAAGATGACCTTAAATAATAATCAGGTAAAAACAATAAACTAAATTAAATGGCAGAATTGAAATAATAAAGTAGAATTATTTATTACAATTAATAAACAAGTTGGAATGAATATTTCTTTACATATACACAACTACAAAATTGAACCATAAGGAAAAGAAAATTCTTATTAATTTAATACATGTTGCCTTTACATTATCCAAAAAAGGGAAAAGGAAATTACAATAATGATATAAAAGAATTATTTATTAATATATACATACAATATTACATGGTTCTTTTACAATAAAATAATAAAATAAATTACAACAACTTAATAAAAGAAAACCTAGACTAAATTCCTAAACTATTTCCTATCTAATCTTGGTACTTCTCCGTATCTCTTGGTACCTGCAAAGAAAGGCTAAATAATACAAAAAGAAAGGGGTTAATGTTAGTGCTCTCAGAATTAACAGTGTGTGCACTGTTACTATTCATCATTGAGCATTTTATAGAAGGGGCAAGTTGCACCAGTTGGATGATCTGTTCTTATCAGTAGATTTTGCCTTCGTACAACCTCACAGGCAGGGGCAAATTTCACCAATTTAGTAAAAGGTAAAAAGCAAAACAATAATACCCAACAAAAGATCCAATTTCACTTGATCTGATCTACACACAGGAGGTAAGTAGGGAAGCAGCTCACAGACAGCTGCATGTGTGTGTGCTGTCGACACTAGGAGTAAGGAGGAACTAGATAAAAAGGACACAACCGTTCTAGCAGAGCTCATCTGCTACACATTCTCTCCACACAGCCAAGAATTCACCAGACCACCCAAATAACCATCAAGGCTACCAACCACATCACTTGCATCATGGTTGCTTAAAGAAGTCATCCAGGAGCTAGGACAAGGAGGAGATTAAGACCAAGCCAACAAAATATAGGACAAGTTCAACACCAGCAGTAGCTCTAGGAGGAGAAGGCTAGGTTGTAGCTGCTAGAGTAGATCAAGTAGTAGAAGAGGGAAGCAGGATATCAAGATCCTGCAACATCTGAACTAGATCCATAGCAAAAGGCAGCCTCAACACAACTGGAGGTGGTTCTCTCCAAAATCAACTATAGCATATATTCTTATCTTTTTATTTTAGAGAAGGGTTTGGAGAGAGAGGAAGCTCTCGGAATGCATAGATGTTATGCAGATCATCATAGAGGCTGTAGGGACAAATAGTATCTGTTCTTAATCTTAGGAAGGGAGGGGCCTCAGACTTGGCATCATTGGCAAGGACATGGACCAACACTTTGTTAAGTAAAAGTATATAAGATCATGTAAATGATCTATGATGTTGTGCTCACTCTCGGGGAGGTTCCACAACAACATAGCCACATTATAGAAGCCATTTCTTTAAGCAACAATAATAATCCAATCAAGACAAATCATTTTCCTAAATTAGAAATCTAGGAATCATTTAAGTTGTTCACTATCATATTGACAATACCAAGTTTATAAGTTAGCTAGGCATACTAACCTCATTTAGAGTAGATCAATCATGTTCCTGGATAAAACAAAACTGCTATGAATCATTCTCCAACTTAAATCTCTATCAAACTGGACAGGAAAGAAGATCAATTCAGACTGCCATTTTAACCTAAATAATACACCCCACATCTCTACCATATTTAACAGATATAAAGTTACAGAAAAACCACTCCTTGAAGCAAGGATTCAATAGATTAAGAATTGGAACATCAATCTATCAGGGTTAATTTGGAATCCAATGAATTGGATTCAAACATTTGGTTTGGATCCAACATTTCCACTATAAAAATTCAGTCGAACAACTCTTGACAGTATATGCATAATATGATATTGATCCCAGCTAAGCCAATAGCTATCAGAGCAAGAAGGGCATCTTCTCATTATCACCAAGATGAGATCCAAAGTCACAAGTGGGCATGTGCAATCTATGTAACTGATACTTGAGACTAACTTTAGAGCACCGACAACCATGAGTGACAAGGAATAGTTACTAGTAAATACCAAACTCAGTTGGTATCTGAGCTACAGAAAATAACTACTATAGAGGTGTGAAGGTCTAGATTAACACCCTAATCGAAGCATCAGTTTTCCACACAGAGAGCCTTAACAAATAGTACGGTGAGGCTTGGGATTGCAGTAGAGTAGAATGGAGTAGTAGAAGAAGGACGGGTAGTGGTGGTACTTACTTCTGGCGAGACAAAGCCCGCTAGAGAGGAGGCAGAGGCGACCTTGACAGAAGCGGAGGACGCGGCACAACAGCATAGGGAGTGTAGGGCGCTAACCCTGCGTTGAGTTGCGACCTACAATGATAGGAAAATACCATCACTGTATCACACCAGAACAACATCAAGGGGCGGCGGCATGTGGAGGCACCAGTGGGCCAAAACCCTAGCACCCAGCGAGGAAGGGGGAGACCATAAGAGGGCAGGATTTCCAAATCGAGTTGCACCTATAACTAGATCAGAGTGAGGCACATCAATTGTTACCAATGGCGGCGGCCGAGGAGGCCGGAGCACGTCGGGGACGGGCAGCGACGGTGGCAACACCACATCATCACGTGGGAGAGAAGGAGATGAGGCTCGGGAGGAAGAAAAGATGAGGCCTGGGTTGGTTAATGGACCAGGCCATTTGATCCGGTCCAACCCGGTGGGCTAGGCTGTGAGCCAGGCCCAGGTTTTATATAAAAAGGATATAAAATAAATTGAAAATACAATATCAAATCACCATAATACCCCAAATAATGTTTAATCCCTCGAAAAATGTGGAAAAATTCTAAAAATACATATGAAATATCAAAATGATCACAAAAATACTCTCTACCTAAGAAAAATATAACATTACTTGTTTGAGTCAAATAAAATGCAACTAAATATTAACACCATTAAATTCGTTAATGAAATATAACAAATTAGGAAAAGTCGTAAAAATCAATAAAAATAATTTTTGTGTATAAAAATAAATCTATTATTTTATAAAAATGTTATTTATAAAATTCCAAGGCATTTTAGAATTATAAAAAAATAAGTGTTATAATTGACCTTATAGTCTTTTTCTTTTATTAAAATAGAAAGGATTTTTTTATGAATCAACATAAACCCTTGTTAACTTTAATTCACCACTTAAGATTTATTAAAATATAGAATGTAATTCTTTAAATATAAAACATGAAGAACTCCTACAAATTTATTTCTGTAAATAATAAAAAGGTTTATTCTTTAGATTGGCCAAATATTTCAAACCATAACAAATTATTGAAATCACCTAATTAGGGTATCATCCATAAGTTAAATCTTGTTTGTAAAATTATTATATCAAACCAAGTCTTGCATTTATCATTCACTTCCAATGAAGGTGGATGATCTCACATCTTTGATCATAGCCCTAGAATTTGGTAATGCCATAATATTATGTAGTAAGTCCATTTATATTTTTATAGTTAACTTTGGTCTAATATACAATAAACTAGAAGCATTATAACTCAAAATCATTAGCACTTTACTTTGATGCATTGTATGTTAATCTTAAAGTCTTTGTAATTATACATGCTTGTGAAGTAAAATTGAAATTAAATCAAATCTCAAAGAAATCATCTAACTTCAACTTAATTATAATATTGGGGAATTATTTTAGGGGTTTTACAACATGCATCTCATTACTTATGCATAATAGCATATTGCTTCTTTAAACATTGTCCTTACTGAGCAATGATATTTTGTAGAACCCGAGGTCCAGGGTCAAGTCGAATCACTCAACTACAATATTTCGCTATATCAAGGCAAGTTCACACCAGCTCATGTCCTTTGGTTATTTTCTATCAAATGTTTGCAAACTATTGTTGTCATCACCTACATTTCAAAATGTATGGAACAAAATACTATTTTCTTAATAATATGACTCAATGGTTATCGACCCAAGTGGTCTTAACCTAGTATGGCGGGAAAATGGAACCAGAGTATGGTTTGTGGATTGGTAGAGGTTCCATTTGCACGGGAAAGTATCATCTAGGAATTAATAACAAATATCACCACCGATTCTTGCGCCGTAAATTATGAGTTAACCATGAGATCTATATGGGATCTTGGGAAGTCAATTGGATCTTCTTCCTTTCATATGTAAACAAATAACTTTACTAAAGCCGTGATCCTACATTTAGGCACGTGCAAGGGTGGGAACCGGCAATTCCCTAGTAGTGAGTGTATATGATGGATTGATCTCTTCAGGAGTGTAAACTAGCGTGACCATTGTCCTGAGCTAGCAAAAGGGTGGGCATACGGGGTCACAAAGAAGGGAAATGATAGGCTTGGATCTTAGACTAGGCCCAACACCAAGGAAGTGTGGACGATATTGCATTTTGGATGTGCAACAAAGCTAAGGTCTCTCATGGGTAAAGCAACGCACCTCTACAGAGTGTATACAAGTGTGACATGTTACTCCATATTCTAGGAAGGAGGTGCGAACGCTGCAGGAAAGGAACTCCACGAAGTTCTAATCAACCTGTGAAGACTAACAGACATAGCTTTTCAAAATAAAATCAACCTTTGAAGAAATTTTTATGAAAACTTGCATAGCCTATAACCTATGGTCTATGGTTGTAGTTAGTGCATCAAACACTCCTTTTTAGTGAACTTGATGAGTACGCTCGTACTCAACCGTACCTTCTTAACCCTTGCTAGATTTTGAAGACATTGAAGACCAGGAAGATGAACCACTCTATTTAGTTGAAGACCAAATAGAATTCCTCAATGAGGAGCCAGAAATATCTGAAAGCGTCGAAGGAAACAACTAAGTAAGTGTTGGGAATATTCCCTAGATGCAATCATGTATGATGTATTACCCAATGTATTCATAAAGTTATTAAGACGTCCTTGTATGAACATCTGATGTATATCATTGAATATGTGATTTAGTTGTGGAACTATATATTCATGTTATTCATACTAAATATCCTTGGTCATCGAGGTTGTGTTGGACACACAACTTAGACTAATATGAAAGTCGGCTGATGACTCAGTCCACTTGTCATGGGCATGGTGATGCTATTCCGACTTGCACGGATTCGACTAAAGAGTTTAGCGAGTCAGATTGACCCATATTGAGATACAGTGAACAAGTCATCATTTGTATATCTCAATCAATGCAATCCTTAGACCTGAGGTTGTCACACAATCCGAGTTGAGGATCACCGAATTAGGTTCTATCAAACGCTATTCTGTCATAAGGCAGTTATAAAGGCAGAGTTCAGGTCGACTAAGAATCAAGTTGTGTGATGTGGATAACCAAGATGGGATTTTGCCCCTCCAACTAGAGAGATATTCTCTGGTCCCTCTCAGATGATACGATTTGGAAAGCATGGCCATGCGCGACTCGGTTAAGTGTTAAGCGAGGCGATCGACTAGGATTTAGTCGGATGAATCACTTATCTCGGATCGAGAAGAGAGTTGGACTATTTAAGGGATGACTATTATTCACCTATAGTTTGAAATGGTATATCGTAAGGAAAAAGGGACTCGGACGTAAGTCACATTGGAAGGTATGTTGCCATGACTCTTTGGTAGTTGGGATTCGACACTTTCTGTTTGGAGCCACTGCTGATTGATCGACTGAGAGTCGGACTCTAATCATGTCCAAGTTGCCATGAGCCTACGGGGTCACACACTTAAGAGTGGGAGCAAGTCATTTGGGTTGGACCCAAACCGGATATGGACTGAGTCAGTGAGTCGGACTCACAGTGACTAATATGGGCTTTAGTGAATAGGCCACAAGTGAGTAGAGCCCACTTTTACTCCCTATATATAGTGAGGCATAGTTACCCAGGTGGGGGCTGCGATTAGGTCATTCCATGCGTTGGAAACCCTAGCTCCAGTTCAGGCCAGCCACCATAGCATACCTAGCAGTCCACCACCGAATCTCCTCCTCGTATGTGTGGATACCAGCAGAGGTGTTGTATGATCAATGCTTCGACGATCGTGAGGACTGCTACTGCACTCAACTGGCGTGCTTCATTAGTAGTCCGCAACCGCGCATCTAGTGGTAATCCTCGTGGTCTTCTCCCTCAACTAGATCTTGGGTTCACTTCGTAGATTTTTTTTGTTTTATCTCTATGTGGCCCAACGTATTAGTGCTATAGATTCTGGTTTCAGGCTCAAGATCATGCATATGTGATATGCGATTGGCGTTAGATTGGATCTAATTGCTATTTTTTGTGGTTGATCTATGATATAGATCGGTTTTGCACGAGGTTGATCGGATCAACTGTTCTCAGGGAATTGGATGATCTGGTTTCCATGATCATACTGCTGAGGTCATGAAACGACGTACCCCTACCGGTTGGTTTCCACCATCAGGGTAGACTATGACACGTAAATCTAGATGCGGTGATTGAAGATCAAAGAGTTTGATTGAATCGGAGTACAGATTGGATTTGGGTAAAATTGTTTTATCCGTTTGGAATGTAGATGACATCCGCGTTTTCAAAAAAATCGGACCATCGGCTTCGCCCTATCATAGCGCCTTAGATGTCATTGCGAGTTTCACAACGCCGGTAGATATCGTATCTATGTATAACTTGTTTTTGCAGGATGATGTTGTGAATGGTATGGCTTATGTGCATGTGATGTGTGTAATCCATACGTAATCTGCATATCAAGGTTTTGTCAGCCGACTGGAGCCTAGGTGCTGTCATTTTATTGTATTATGACATGTGTGTTGGATTCTCTATGTAATTTACTTTACTAGCTAGTAAAGCTATTTGGAGAACCCGGATGGCATGCAAGTCATTGTACAAGTCAGCAACATGGAGTTAGGCGAAATGTAACAAGAGTTGGCATGAGTCGGCTTACGGGTGAAAGAGCATGTGGGCCCCCATGTGTGGTTTTGGTAATTAATGACAGTCTTTATGGACTAATGTTTGTATTAAGTTGTACTTATAGTTTTTGTCCATTGGCATCACTTGGAGCATGTGTTGGCTTCAAGGTAGATGAAATGAAGAAGAAGATGCATTGTGCAAGCTCAATATATGCCATCTCTAGAAGATCTCATGTTTGTTGCTTGCCATCCTTGGTGATCATGGATCGATGAAGACAAGGTCAAAGTATGATCAAGGCAAAGGTATTCTTGATAGGTTTTCCCTTTTGCCGGTCTCGTGTTGGTAGTTGAGAGACCGGGTTTAGGATAGACAACCGTACTATCAAGAGAGGCTCTCGAGTGAGTAGCTCGATCATATCCTTCAGATAGAGCTCAAACCTTTGCATTCTTAGCATCATCTTTCTTGGTTGTTTGTTGGTCCTATCCATGTGAGGATATAGAGCTTGTGGTAGCCTTCATAACAAGATCTTGTTCATCAAAAATGGATTTGCCTTTTATATCTTATTGCGTTTTTGATCTTGGAGGTTTTCCGGATTCTCACCAAGTGAGGTATTTCACTTCAAAATACTTGGAGGTTTCTCACTTGATGATATCCAATATTTCCAACAAAATTGGTTTCGGATCAATCGGAGTTCTCTAGCTCAAGATATAGCAGTTTGATTATTTGCCTCTTATTGATTTAAAATGAAAAAAAAAATCTATTGGTGGGCCAAGCAGTAGTAACGCACGCCACTACCACTCACCCCTGCACGTGCGACCCTCTCTCTGAAATATAGCCATCTATGTCCACATTTAAACTAGATATTATTCATATTTTTGATGAAATATCTCTCTAAACCCTGCCACTAATGCCTAATATTCAAAGGGGTATGCAATCCTTACCTTCTATTTTATCCTGCGCAGATAATGATGTTTTATGATGGTAATCACTATATTAAAGTCAAAGATAAGAGATTTCCAACAACCAGAAGAAACCAGGAGTCATGGGTCAGAGGCAGATGCTTAACAACCAATTATACGACCGGAACAAAATTCCGGCCGTATAGTTCTAGTCGGATAGTTGCCATCGACGCTGCTAGGTCAAACAGAACAACTTTTGTGAAGGGACCCCTATATAAAGAAGCCTCAGGCGACGAGAAAAGAGCCTCGAGAGTCCCTGTCCCGGATCTCCATCCACCACACCGAAGAGCCGCCGGAAGAATAGACTTAGATCTAATCTCCAAAGCCCTTCTCCACCACCATAGCCATATTCCACCAGTTGTAATAGTAGATCTCTTCTTTGATTGGCAACATTGTAAGACTACTTGCTATCAATCTTAAGATTTCCATTACAGTGTTTGTGATTGTTGATCTCATATCTATGTGTGAGTAATTCTCCTTGGGCTAAGGGCTTCGGCCTAGCCATGTAGCGTTTATGCATGTTATTTATCATAGATGGGATCATGTATTAGTTTGTATGACATGATGATTATTGTATCGTCTCTTGCCTCAATCCAAGGACTTGCCAGGTACCCAAGACCCTGAGGATTGATCCAGGTATAGGGAGTATGAGTAATGACTGATCTGCAGGTTGGGAACCCTAGTGACAGAAGGGGTAGTACGGTTGTATGTGAGGGATTTACTTGGGATTAACGGTGACATCAATATGCATATCATTAGTTCTCTTTCTTCTATGGATGAGACTAGTAGGTTATTGCTATAAGCGGTTGCAAAGGCAATAGAAATTATGGATGCACTGCCCACATATAATTTATCTTGCTCTAACAATTACATGCATACTTTATTTCTATCTTTTATTCCCATCAGATGTTTTCCACAGCTACAGGTGAAATCGAACTCCCTAGGCCCTCTCTCTCTCTCCATCATCGACAACAACAAAAAGACGCAAACTCTTGGTCCGGTAAAAACACTTCACTATGCATGTTCTTCCCGAGGATTCGATAACCTAGGTCTACTAGGGAAAAGGAAGCTATACTACATCCGTAATCCGGATCGAAGGTATCACTCACCCGCTCTCTTTTTCTCTCGCTTGCCGCGTGGACTTCCTCGTTCGCCAGCTCCCGCGTGCGCTCTTCGTTCGCGTCGCCTGGGCTGTGAGCGGTAGTACTGGGCCGCATGTGGTACTACTGGCCCAGCCGGGCAGCAGACCCCAACAGGCAGTTTTCTAGGTCCTCTTTAAATAGCCCCTCTCTCTTTTTAGTACTTCTTCTTCCTCTATTTTTGCTCAAGCTTTGCCCCTTTGATTCTAATCTTTTGAGCTTGATTTTTCCTCCCCCTACAATGTTTCTTTCCAATATTTGAGGGGAAGTTAGAGGAGATCTAGATCTATAATTTGACCAATCAAAATCATCTCTTTGTGAGTGAATCTTTGGGATCTAGATCTTGGGGCATTTTGTGTTCTCTTTGTGTTCTTCCTCGCTCTCTTGTTCCCCCTATTGCTTTAGTAGCATTGTTGGAACTTGCGAGTGAATAATTGGAGCATCTTTGTGGTGTTCTTGCCATTTGCATTAGGTGCATCGGTTTGTGTTCTCCCTAGAGGATTTGCTTAGTAAAATCAAGAAGCTAGTCCCTCTTGGGTTCTTGGAACCCTAGACGGTTGTGTGGCCTTTGTGGTGTGTTCTTGGGGCCTTCAATTAAGTTATGAAGCTCTCCCCAAGATTGAGGCCTTGGTGGCGATTATTGGGAGCGTCCAATTAAGTTGTGGAGATAGCCCCAATCTTGTACGGGTTTGGTGACTGCCCTCAAGTGTCCCATAGTGGAACGGGTGCTTGCCGCGTGGTGGGTGCTCGGGAGAATAGGGTGAGGCCTCTTGTGGCATTCGTGGTCTTAGTACCGCCCACCCCTCCAATGAGACGTACTTCCTTGTTGGGAGGAACTCGGTAAAATATCGTCATCCCCGCGTGCCTCAGTTATCTCTATACCCGAGCTCTTTACTTATGCACTTTACCTTGTGATAGCCTTCGTGCTTGAAGTATTCTATATTGCTATCACATTTTTTCTTGTCTTGCTTAGCATAAGTTGTTGGTGCACATAGGTGAACATTATTATTTCTAGGCTTTGTGCCTGACAAAAGAAAACGCTAGTTTTATTCTGCCTTTATTAAGCCCATCTTGTAAAAGTTTTTAACCGCCTATTCACCTCCCTCTAGGCAATAACCGTGATCTTTCAACGGGCTTTGTGGAGATGGATATCACCATGAAGAGAGCCATACCATTTCACATTATAACTTCTTTATTTTGTGTTATGTTTATGTCTTTGTTTTATCTCTATTAGATAGTTGGTAGAATTTAATCCCTCAAAGAAGGTCTAGTCAGTTTCCCCACCAGTGTTGCACCATCAAAAGTCGGCCATTTTTGGTAGTGGGCTCATAAAATTGAGGTGCTAACAATTCTTTCCGACAAGGTGTGTTCGATTGGACTCTTACAACGGAAGCACTCGGTAATCTAGACATGTCTATCACAACGGTTGTGGGACTCAAGGAAAAGTCAGACGGGAGCCGAGGGATGTCTACCTAGATCTCTTGATGACTAGCGGTGATGCTAAAGCTCATTAGTAGGCTTGCTTATTAGAATCCTGAATCACTTAGTAACCATCGGAGGGGTGTTGGTTCTAGTGGGAGCATAAGTATTAAAATGTTTAATATGCTTGCTCTTTTATGGATACATGTCTTACGTGTTTTTGCAATATTTGTTTGTTGTAGATCAATGGCACCTAGTAGTCTCCCTCAGATGTCTGCTTTTGCATTGAGAACCATCTTAGAGAAAGATAAACTGAATGGAACTAATTTCGCCAACTGGTATCGAAATCTGAGAATTGTTCTCAAACAAGAAAAGAAGGAGAATGCGACTGTCGCTTCCACCACTGCCTACCGTCAGACTCGGGATGAGTCCACAGGAAGTAGATGCCTTATGCTTTCTCACATGGAACTAGACTTGTAGTAGTAGTTCGAGAATGTTGAGGCCAATGATATGATCGAAAGCCTCAAAAGTATGTTCCTGGATCAGGCAAAGAATGAGAGGTATCACGTCTCTCAGGCTTTGTTGCGCTTCAAGCTAAAAGATGGCGATCCGATGAGTCCGCATGTGATCAAGATGGTTGGTTACTTGCAGTCTCTAGAAAGGCTGAGTTATCCCATTAGCAAAGAGTTCGCTAGAGATATAATTATGAACTCTCTTCATCGTGCATATGGTCAGTTCATATTGAACTACCACATGCATGGTATGGATAATAAGCTCACTGAATTACATGGGATGCTTAAGAAGGTATAGGCGGATCTCAAGAAACGCGGCAGTCAAGTGCTGATGGTGCAGAATAAGGCTAAGTTCAAGAAAAGTTCTTGGATTAAGAAGGAAAAGTCAGGAGGCAAGGCTTAGGACCTGGTCCAAAGCGCTTCCTCGAGGACTAAGCCATCTCCTTCAGCCGGATCCACTTGCTTCTACTAGAAGGCAGATGGCCACTAGAAGAGGAATTGCAGCAAGTATCTAGCTGATAAAGCCAAGAGTGGAGCTATGACTTCCAACTCAGGTATGCTTGTTTGCAATGTTATAGACATCTATCTTATTGATGCACCTAATAGTTCTTGGGTATATGATATCGGATCAATTATTGACATCTGCAACTTGTTGTAGGGACTGGTAAGAACTAAGAGCGTGGCGAGAGGCAAGGTTAATATTCGAGTCGGCAACAAGGCAAGAGTCACTGCATTGGAAGTCGGCACGATGCAACTTCATTTACCTTCTGGATTTTTAATGGAGATGAATAATTCTTATTATGTTCCGGTGCTTAGTCGAAATATTATTTCTGCCTCATGTTTAATGAGACATGGCTATATGTCAAATATTAAGAATAATGGTTGTTCTTTGTATTTGAATGATTTGTTTCACGACTTTGCACCTGCCTAGGACAGGTTATTTATTTTGAATCTTTATGGTGAGTCGGTCTATAACATAAATGTGAAAAGGTTGAAACCAAATAATCTAAATATGACTTACTTTTGGCACTGTCATCTTGGTCATATAAGTCAGAAACACATGAAGAAGATCCATTATGATGGACTCCTAACTTCGTTTGACTTGGAGTCGTTCGAGACATGCGAATCTTGCCTACTCGGCAAAATGAGCAAGACACCTTTCACAAAGAGTTGTGAGAGGGCGTCCGACTTATTGGGACTAGTACATAGTGATGTATGTGGCCCGATGAGCACGAAAGCTAGAGGTGGTTATGAGTACTTTATTACCTTCACTTATGATTTGAGCAGGTATGGATATATGTACTTGATGAAACATAAGTCGGAAGCCTTGAAAAGTTCAAAGAATCCCAGAGTGAGGTACATAATCAACTCGGAAAGAAAATAAAGTTTCTTCGATCGGACCGAGGAGGTGAATACATGAGCCATGAGTTTCATGACCATTTAAAGAGTTGTGGAATAGTTCCCCAGCTCACTCCGTCGGGAATGCCGCAGAGAAACTGTGTTGGAAAGGAGGAACCGGACCTTGTTAGACATGGTATGATCAATGGTGAGTCGGACATATCTGCCTTTATCATTTTGGGGTTATTGTCTAAAAACTGCAGTGTTCACACTAAACAGAGTACCATCAAAGTCGGTAGAGAATACACCGCATGCAGGGCTGGCGCTAGGTCACCGCGACCCTGGCAACAGCCAGGGACCCATGGAAAGGGGAGGGCCCAAAAATATATATGTATATATATCTGGCCTGTGGCATACGTATACATCTGCTGGGATTTTTTTGCAAAGGCCCACCGGCCACCGTGCTTCCTAGAAGCGCACAACCAGGTCTGTGCACGAAACGCGCACTCGCGTTGCGAATTCGTGATTGACACATAGTAAGGAACGACACCACGCAAGACGCAACACATCACGCACGAGGCACAGCCGCACAGGCGCGTCGCAATCCCCGTCGATCAATCTCTCGTCCGCCCTTATGGCCCTTCTCCCCTCTCCTCATGACATGACTCATGTCCTGACTGTTCGGTTGATTGGCTCTCTTCACCCCTGTCCGGAGTACGGAGCCGGAGCCAGAGACTCGATCACCACCGCTAGACAGCATCCTGTGTTTCCTGATGCCCCGAGGTATATTAAATCCAGGCCTGATTAAATCTCGCAATTTCGTAGCAAATACTACGTGTAACAAATCCAGGCATGATTGGTATTATTTCTTATTTGAGGTAATTAAACTAGCATCAAGTACTACTTGTTATATTTTCTAGACTAAAATGTATGGTTAGATGTTAACTTTTATTTTGAATTTGAAAGTGAAAATGATACATATATGTTTTTTTATATGTCTTCATATACATTAGCCTTAGGGGTCCATGCAGTCGAATTCGCCTAGGGCCCCGCAAAACATAGAGTCGGCCCTGACCGCATGAAATGTGGACTGGGAAGAAGCCGAGTCTATCTTTTCTTAATATTTGGGTTTGTGAAGTATTTTTCAAGCGACTTCAGTCGGACAAGCTCACAGTCAAGTCGGATAAGTGTATTTTCATGGGGTATCCAAGGGAAACCATGGGTTACTACTTCTAAAACCGAGCAGAGGGCAAAATGTTTATCACTCAGAACGGTGTCTTTCTTGAGAAAGAGTTTCTCAATCGAGGAGTTAGTGGGAGCACGGTGCAGCTTGAAGAAAGTCGAGAGGAATCGGCTAGTAGCGAGTCGGCAAAAGCCTTGGAGGTTGAGCCGGTCATGGTAGCTGAGCCGGCAGTTGCACCGACACTGCAAAGATCAGCCAGATTGCAAAGTGTTTGTGATATGTTACGGTTAGACAGTGATGAGCCAGCAACTTATTCAGAAGCGATTGTGGGATCCGATTCCCAGTCATGGCTTAGAGCCATGAGATCCGAGTTAAATTCCATGGATGAAAATCAAGTTTGGAATTTGGTTGATCTACTAGACGGTGCAAGATCCGTCGAGTGCAAATGGGTCTTTAAGAATAAAACTGATACATATGGAAATATTTCTGTCTATAAAGCACGGCTTGTCGTGAAGGGGTTCCGACAGGTTCAAGGAGTTAGCTATGATGAGACTTTCTCACTCATAGCGATGCTTAAGTCAGTTCGGATCATATTAGCTATAGCAGCCTATTTCGACTATGAGATATGGCAGATGGATGTCAAGACGACTTTCCTGAATGAAACTTTAACCGAGGACGTGTATATGATATAACCGAGGGTTTTGTAGATCTGGCTAAAGCTGACAAGGTATGCAAACTTCAGAAATCCATTTATGGGTTGAAGCAAGCATCTTGGAGTTGGAATATTTTGCTTTGATGAGGTAGTCAAATCATTTGGGTTCATCAAGAGTGATCATGATTCTTGTTTATACAAGAAGTTTAGTGGGAGCAATGTGAACTTTCTGATCTTATATGTGGATGACATATTAATGATTGGAAATGGTGTCCAGATGTTGCAAGAAACCAAGGAATCATTGGAAAATAGTTTTTCGATGAAGGACTTGGGTGAAGAAACTTACATTATAGAATCCTGATCTATAGAGATAGATCAAGGCAGCTCATTGGATTGAGTCTGAGTACATATTTGGAAAAAGTGTTGATCAAATTCAACATGGAATCGTCTAATAAGGGGTTCTTACCAATATCCCATGGTGTAAGATGTAGCAAGATTCAGTGTCCTTCGACGACTAATGAACGAAGTCGGATGAGTGCGATTCCGTATGCTTAAGCAGTCGGATCCATCATGTATCGTATGATTTGTACAAGGCCGGATATTTCCTATGCTCTAAGTGTTGTGAGCAGATACCAGGCTGACCCTGGATAAATTCACGGGGCAGCGACTAAAAATATTTTTAAGTACTTGAGAAGGACTAAGGATATGTTCCTAGTTTATAGAGGTGAGGATGAACTCGGGATAAAGGGTTACACATATGCCAGTTATCTAACTGACTTGGATGATTCTCGTTCGCAATCCAGATACATGTTTGTAATAAACGAAGGGGTTGTGAGCTGGAAGAGTTCCAAGCAAGAGACTATGTATGTATCTATGGCAGAGGCTGAGTATATTGCCACCTTGGAGGCGACAAAGGAAGCCGTTTGGATGAGGAACTTCCTTATGGATCTTGGTGTGGTTCAGGGCTCGTCTAATCCGTTAGATGTGTATTGTGACAACAATGGTGCTATTTCACAAGCCAAGGAACCTAGACAACACCAAAAGAATAAACATATACTCATGCGATACCACCTGATTCGCCAGTCTGTGGATCAAGGTGATATCAAGTTATGCAAGGTACACACAGATGCAAATATTGTGGATCCATTGATAAAGCCGCTACCACAGCCGAAACATGAGGCACACCTCAGAGCTATGGGCATTAGATGCCTAGACATGTGATGTCAGAAGATTAACTCTAGTGCAAGTGGGAGACTGTTGGGAATATGCCCTAGAGGCAATCATGTATGATGTATTTCCCAATATATTCATGACGTTATTAAGTTGTCTTTGTATGAACATCTTATGTATATTATTGAATATGTGATTCAGTTGTGGAACTATATATTCATGTTATTCATAATAAATATCCTTGGTAATCGAGGTTGTGTTGGACACACAACTTATACTAATGTGAAAGTCGGCTGATGACTCGGTTCCTCTTGTCATGGGCATGGTGATGCTATTCCGACTTACACGGATTCGGCTAAAGAGTTTAGTGAGTCGGATTGACCCATATTGAGATACAACAAAGAAGTCGTCATTTGTATATCTCAATCAATGTAATCCTTAGACCTAAGGTTTTCACACAATCCGATTTGAGGATCACCGACTTAGGTTCTGTAAAACGCTATTCCATCACAGGGCAGTTATAAAGGCAGAGTTCAGGTCGGCTGAGAATCAAGCTGCATGATGTGGATAACCAAGATGGGATTTTGCCCCTCCAACTAGAGAGATATTCTCTAGGCCCTCTCGGATGATATGATTTGGAAAGCATGACCATGTGTGACTCGGTTAAGTGTTAACCGAGGCGATCTACTAAGAGTTAGTCGGATGAATCACTTATCTCGGATCGAGAAGAGAGTCGGACTATTTAAGGATGACGAATATTCGCCTATAGTTCGACAAGGTATAACGTGAGGCAAAAGAGACTTGGACATAAGTCGCATTGGAAGGTATGTCTTCATGACTCTTTGGTACTTGGGAGTCGACACATTTTGCTACGAGCCACTACTGATTGATCGATTAAGAGCCAGACTCCAATCGTGTCCAAGTTGCCATGAGCCTGCGGGGTCACACACTTAAGAGCGGGAGAAAGTCGTTTGGGTTGGAACCAAACCAGATATGGACTGAGTCAGTGAGTTGGACTCATAGTGACTAATATGGGCTTTAGTGAATGGGCCACAAGTGAGTGGAGGCCACTTTCACTCCCTATATATACTGGGGCATAGATACCCAGGCGAGGGTTGCGATTAGATCATTCCATGCATTGGAAACCCTAGCTCTAGTTTAGTCCAGCCGCCGTACCGGACCTAGAAGTCCACCGCCGGTGCTCCTCCACGTACATATGGATACCAGTAGAGGCGATGTACGATCAACGCTTTGACGATCGTGAGGACCGCAATGCATTCAACTGACGAACTTCATCAGTAATCCGCAATTGCGCATCTAGTGGTAATCCTCGTGGCCTTCTACCTCAGCTAGATCTTGGGTTCACCACGTAGGAAAATTTGTTTTATCTCTATGTGACCCAATAGGAAGCATTTATGGAATGTGGCCGAAGAATCTGAAGCATAGATGTGTCATATATAGTTAACTGAGTTTAATAGTATAGCTCTCTATCCTCTTTCTAGTAATCTCGTATTATAGTAAGGTTTAGTTTGCTTCTTTATATTGTTCTCAAGTTATTATAGTTTAGCTTTGAGTCATCGGGGTTCATCTATGGATCTAGGAGGATCTCATAGTCATCATGTAATTTCTGGCTGTAATAATAATGTATGTTTGTGGACCCGCTTAGTTTGTATTGTACCACTCCGAGGGATGTAATATTTGCGGAACGGTGTTCCGTGGATGTTATGTCAAGGACTATACTGTACTACATCATGCAGTGGTATGCTGGGTCACTGCAACACCAACACCACTACACCCATTTATTGTTTTACTTGTCAAACTTACTAACCAATACCTTCGGCTCCTCATGGGTTTGACAACCTTTCTTATTGAAAAGTACTATAATTGATCTCCTGCACTTGGGATCCATCAGGCACATCGAGTAAAGAAGAGTCTGAGGTGACAACATTATCACGCCATAATAGATTTCTACAGAAGTGAAAATGTTTTTTCACATCGGTGATTTGCATGGCAGAAGGAAGGTATGTGCAAATTTTTAACATATGATGAAGAAAAATGATGTGAAATGCACATAAACTTGGTCATTTAGGTTGGAAATCATGAAAATGTTCATAGCCGTAAGGCCATTTTGTGGAGAATGTTTCACAAAATTTCCAAATTAGTTGCAACATTTTTTGTCGCACCTTATAACCATAAAATTACTCCTTGCCAATTATGTCATTTTGTAAGGGAACATTGCCCCTATTTGTGGTTTTGGTAATTAATAACAATCCCTATGGACTAATATTTCCATTGAGTTCTGTATGAAGGAATATTCCATATGTAATGCTTGTAGACCATGTGTTGGATCCAAGTATGGATGCCATGAAGATAAAAACCTTGAGTATTGGCATCAATCTCATCAATTTGTCGAGAAGAATATGATATAATCAAGAAAAAGAAATGAAGATGGAGTTCTTATGTGGAACTCAAGTTATACATTCTCTAACTTTTGTGTTAAGCAATGGATTTTGAAAATCTTGAGAGTTTGATCTCAAGAGAAGAATTCAAGATTTAGCTATAAGTGAGCATCATGATAGTCTCAGTGAGCTATGGGTGACTAAGATTTAGAGCATGCTATCAAATGAAGAGTTCTGTATGTACCTCAAGATATTGAGATAGAGCATGATAGGATATATGGTTGACAAATACAAAGAGTGAAGATTGAATTCAAGTTGGTCAACACATGAAGCATAATGAATGTACCACATGGATCTTGTGGTATGTTAAGCTTTGTCAATTATGCTTCATGAACTAACCCATTATATATGTGGCTTGTGTTATCTTTGTGGGTTAGATATCTTTACATGGACATGCACCAAAAGTAAAGATTTCATATAGCTTGTGAGAGGATAACATCAAGTGGCGATCATCATCAAGTTTAATGCAAGTTCAATATAAGCATCTCAATAATATCATATACTCGAAGCTTGCCATCCATTTGGTGATAATGTACATGTGAAGATGTGTCTTAATGAAGCTATCCCATAGTGGTGTATGGGGAAGCAAATTATGAGTCTCCACGAAGCAACAATGATCAAGTGAAGCATTCCAACTTGAATGGCCTTGCTAGGTTTTTCTTTTACCATTCTCAAGGTTGTTGTTGGGAGACCGGGTTATAGGATAGATAACCACACTATCAAGAGGGGCTTCAGTTTGGTAAATTGATCACATCATCATAGGGAGATCAATCCTTTGCATCTCCCTATTTTGTTGCTTCTTGGTGTTTCTCCATGTGAGGTTCTTTAGCTTGTTTATAGCTCTTCTACAAGTTCAAATTCAAATTCATTTGCATCTTCTATTGCATTTTCGAGTTTGGAGGTTTTATCGGTTCTTTTTTAGGGATGCTTCACACCTCTCCTCATTTGGTATTTTACCTCTTGCTTTTTCTTGAGTTTTATAGCCTCTATTAGATAGAGCTTGTTCTTAGATTTTAAAAATCCAAGTTTGCTATAAACGGAGTTCATATGCAAAAGTTATTACGTTTTTGGTAAAGACTATTGGCTATCGGTTATGGATCCAGTTTGACCAGAGCTGGCACCGGGACGGTCAGTATGAACTGACTCAAAACCGAATCTATACCGACTCAGGGTCCAGTATGCATCCGGTTTGTCTGGTCCTTGGTCTGGTTGACCGGGGATTTTGGTCCAGGGGTCCGGTTTGACCGATCGAAGGATCGAAACACCCAGTTTTACCTCCAATGGTTATATTTGTCTTTCCCTATAAAAGGGCCTTCTTCCCCAACGGTTTTCTAGGATTCTTGAGCATGTTTTTTACCTCCATTATTGACCCTATTGAGCTTGCTTCCTCTTCCATCCTTCCTATGATTCTTGCATCTTTTTATGGCTTTGAAAGATGAGATCTATATCTACAATCCCCACCAATCAATTCCTCCTCTAAGTGGGGGGAACCCATTGGATCTAGATCTTGGAGTCATTGTTGATTTCCACCATTGTTCTTCCACTTTAATTCCTCCCTAGAACTTTTGCTTTGGTGGAATTTGAGTGTGAAGGATTTGAACACCAAGGTGTTCTTGCTTTGCATTCTTGCATAAGTGTTGAGCTCTACATTACGATTTGTTGAGTGAGAGACTATGAGTTTGTTACTCTTGGAGGGTGACCTCCTAGTTGGCTTGGCGGTTGGTGCCGCGATGTCCTCTTCATAGAACATTGTGAACAGGCCCGGGCTTCTCCTTCGAGGAGCTTGTGAAGTGCTTGTGGAGCTTGCTATCTCCGAAGTGAAGGAAAAAGCTAGCCATAAGGAAAGTGGCTATTTCTTCAACGGATAGCCTCGAAGAATAAGGTGCTCTTCGTGGTGTGAGAAATCCTTCGTGGGATCCCACACCTCTCCAACATGACGTACCCCCCAAGGAAGGGAACACGGGAATACATCTTCGCTTTCACGTGCCTCGGTTATCTTTATACCCGAGTTTACTTTTCTTGTGATAGCATCGATCTTGAAGTACTTATATATTTCTTATCACTTGTGACATATATATCTCATGATAGCTTGCTTAGTTTAACTTGTTGGTGCACTTTGAGTCTAGATTATTTAGGTTTTGTGCTTGTAAAATAAACATTAGTTTCTTTTTGAAACATCATATATTAGGTCTGCAAGCCGCCTCACTAAAACCTTCTAATCCCCTTAGGTACCCTAGTAAGGAAAAATAGTGCGTCTTTCAAGCCAAAACCATAATAGTTTTAAAATTGCCTATTTTTTAATCCTCTTTAGGTGACATTTCTATCCTTTCATATTTTTTGTGGATTTGTTCTACTTTTTTCTTTCAAATTGAGGTGCATATATCGGGAACATCTTTCCATAACATAATTGAGAATTTTCATCACCCTAGCGGATCTTGCATACATTTCTACTTGGGTACTCGAATATGTTTTGTGATGTTGTTTTAACATTATTTCAAAGACATCCGGTTTAATTTGAGTTACTTTGGGCAATTGCGTAAAAACATTAGTTAAAAAAGAAATAGCAAAAAAAGTTCCAATAATCAAAATCTCCTACACACAAGTCATGCACCGTTGTTTAGCAGCTTTTTACCAACAACTTGACTTCTTGCCAAAAATGAGATTTTTAAAACTTGTTTTAAGTATTCTTTGATTATTTTTCAAATTGAGGTGGAGATGGCTCTAGAATTTTTCATAAAACTTATGGATCTTATATACGTTTCTCTTTTGGGTACTTTAATACTCCCTCCGTCCTAAACAGGATGTCCGAGATTTATCTAAATTCAAATGTATCTAGACACTATTTAGTATATAGATACATCTAAGTTTAGCCAAATATGCGGCATCCTTTTCAGGACGGAGGGAGTATGATTTAGATGACTTTTAGACATTTTTTCATGTAGTAGTTTAAATTTGAACTATTTTGTAAATGCACAAAAGTTCATGTAACTATGGAAAGTATAAAAAAGGTTGAAAAGTTGCAATTATCCTACACAAGCAATGAAATATGGTGAAGTTTTTGCACACAACTTATAGGTGCCATTTTGCATCAGTTTCTTGTACTTGCTTCCACAGGGTAGCCTTTTTAGTCATTTATGAAAAACAATAACCACGTGAAGCCCGTTAAAATTAAAAACCGACTCTCGCTATTATTTGAGTCGGTTTCCTAGTCGGACTCGGCGTAACGTACGTTCTCAACTGTCAAAGGCTTGATATTCCTTCCGAACCAAATTGACCACGCGGCGAGCGTTGCACTTGCGAAGCCGACCGACCCGATAACCGCGCGCCCGCCACCGTCACCGATTCGATCATCATGGCCACCGACGATCACGTCGTGCTGTTCCCGTTCATGGCGCAGGGCCACCTCGCGCCGTTCCGCTGCCTGGCCGCCCTCATCCGCCGCTGCCGCCCAGAAGCCCGCATCACCGTCGTCGGCGCATCCGGCACGGCCGACTCCCTCCGCGCCCACCTCGCCGCGGACGGCATCGGCGTCCACGCACTCCCTCTGGACACCTCCGCCGGCAGCACCGGCTCCTCCCAGAAGCTCATCGACCTCTTCCTCGCCGCCGAGTCCCTCCGCCCGGCGTTCCACCGGTTCGTCGCCGACCTCAGACGCTCCGACCCCGGCCGCGACGTGCACGTCGTGACAGACATGTTCCTGGCCTCGACGGCGGACGGCGTCGTGCCAGACGACCCCGGCGTCACGCGCTCCGTCCTGCTCACCACCGGCGGCTACGGCGCGGCGCTCTACTTCTCGCTTTGGGACAGTGTGCCGCTCGTCCCTGACGACGACCGGTGCTTCCGGCTGCCTAGTTTCCCGGACATTCGCGTCCACCGCTCGCAGCTCACAGACCACCTCGCGGCGGCCGACGGCGACGACGCGTGGTCGACGTTCATCCGCAGGCAGATCGCCGCCTTCTCCCGCGCGGACGCGCTGCTCGTCAACACCGCGGAGAGGCTGGAGCCCGTGGGACTAAGCATGCTCCGGCAATGGCTCAAGAATGTGCCGATATTCCCGGTCGGTCCTCTGCTCAGGGAAGCAAGCTCGTCGTCGCCGTCGCCGGAAGATACGACGACGACTAGCCCCATCTTGTCATGGCTCGACAAGCAACCGCGGGGCTCGGTTCTGTACGTGTCGTTCGGGTCGCAGTACACCATCAACGCGTCCCAGACGACGGAGCTGGCGATGGGGCTCGAGAAGAGCGGGCACAGGTTCGTGTGGGTGATCCGGCCCGCAGCCGACGTGAACGGCAGCGGACAGTCGTCGGGGCTGCCGGAGGGGTTCGGGGAGAGGATGGAGGCGGCGGGGCGCGGGCTGGTGGCGCGGTGCTGGGCGCCGCAGGTGGAGGTCCTTGCGCACGCGGCCACGGGGGCCTTCCTGACGCACTGCGGGTGGAACTCGGCGCAGGAGAGCCTCGCCGCCGGCGTGCCGATGGTCGGGTGGCCGCTCTCGGCGGAGCAGTTCTACAACGCCAAGACGATGGCGGAGGAGATGGGGGTGTGCGTGGAGCTGGCACGCGGTGCTGGCGCGATGGTGGCGGGGGATGAGGTCGCGGAGGCGGTGGAAAGGGTGCTCGGCGAGACGTCCGTGGAGCGTTCCGCGATGAGGCGGAAGGCGGCGGAGGCGAAGGAGGTGATTGAGGCCGCGAGGAAAGGTGACGGCGGCGAGTCGGTGGGGGCGGTGCGGAGGTTCTTGGACGCGATGGCGCGTCGACGTGCGTAAGGAATTCTTGGAACAATAATCCTACACCTACGGATTTGTTGGCTCACGAAAAGATTACGGACGAACGTGGCTTCAGTTGGTTGGTTCCCTTGCATAAAAGTTCTTGGAATTTTGTGTAGGACGTGGTAACTGAAGTGTAAAAAGGGCTCCACGTCCATTTTGGTGTGCCTCACAGAAATTATAGAACAAAAACATGTCCATTGCGTGCCTTCGCAGTGTCTCTCGAAAAAAATGAAAGTTGTGTTTTTTTTTTGCGTGGAAATGAAAGTTGTGTTTATCTACTTACATATCCCGCCCTAGATGGGAAATACATACTGTATTTTATAAAATATCAAAAAATACATACTGTATTTTAAAATATCAAAAAATTCTAAAAATAATATCTCATGTACGAGTCCGGCCATTTTATGTTCCCGCACAAAGTTTGGCTCAAAAGAATTTTCTGTGGCTTATGTAAAAGGAAAAAAATCACAATTTTGAATGCTTCAACATGACTATTCAAAGACAGTTTTCTTTTACATAAGCCGCAAAAATGTTCCTTTCTTTCGGAACTTTGTATGCGAATAATAAAAATGTACTTATGCACACACGAAATTTTCGTTCCTAGATGTCTCTTTTTTCCTTACAAATACAAGCGGGTATGCATATGTCTGTTTTGAAAGTTCAAAACTTACTCCGTCTCGGAATAGATGCCGAAAGTTTGTCTAAATTTGGATGTATCTATATACTAAATAGTGTCCAGATACATTAAAATTTAGATAAATTTCTATTTTGAGGCCCAGGGAGTACATGTTCTGTGGATTTGCGCGTGCAGCCACTGTACAAGTTTACTCCCTGTTTTTACATAGTACTCAGCACCTAATCCCACCATCTGTACTCCCTCTGGTCCATATTAATGTTCTCAACTTTGCCTAGATACGAATGCATACGAATCTAGACAAAATTGAGACGATTAATATGGACCGGAGGGAGTAGACAAGACCACATAAATACTGAAATTCTGCAAAGCTACTAAAAGGCAGTCAAAAAGACACTGAAAATTTCTGAAACCCTAATATACTAGTTTAGAAGTTGGTAAGGAATCGCAAAAAACCTAGCTAGAAGTTAATGACATGATGAAACCTATATGGGATACGAAGTCACTACGAAGGATGCAACCCACTAGTTTGTGGACAATGATCAAGAGATCTGAACTCACCATTGGAGCCGTTTTCATATGCATAATCACTGCTACACTGGGTATGTTCTTTAAATTCTTATTCCATTCGGTATCATTTACTTGACCTCCAGTTCTTAATTGGATAACATGATATCAACATTTCAGAAGTTCCGGAATCCGAGAGCTTTACAAAAAGAAAAGGAAAGATACAATCTAGTGTTTCCACCAATTTCCCTTGAGCTGGCCCCTTCGCTATGCACCTACCTTCTTCTTACTTCGCTTATCTAATTCTCTGCACCTTACTCTTGCTACTGCAAACTACCCATCTACCGAGCCCGATAACTCCTCTGGATCAAGTCAGATGACTCGATCTAGACAGTTCTAGCACTTTAGCTTCTTTGGCGATGCTGGGTACCCGCTAGGGCCTTCCACTTGTCGTTTTGTAAGCTTATTATTGTTGCTGCCGCTGCCGCTGTCCATCCAGGTACCCTTGGGCTCAGCCACCTTGAGATCTTCAGCATCATACCTGACAAGGTTGGTCACAAACACGTGTACAGATGTCTCGGCTCGTGGCAGATTCTGCCTTTCAAGAATAGCTTGCTGCCCGACGCGACGCTGGCGCTCCGCACTACACTTCAACTCTTGTAGGACTAGGCTTCTTTCTCTAACAAAGCTCTCCTTTTGCTTCTGCATGAATCACATTTAAATTACATGGTAAGCAGATCAACGGAATCTACTTGGTGTTAACCAATATGTTCACAAAGGCATTATGCGGAATACCCACTCCAAAAAAGTAGGTAAATAATCACTTCAACAAGTACACACATACAGAACTGCTGCCCGTATGGAGTAGCCACTCCATGTATGTGGAATACACGTTACACTAATCCAAAATTTTCAAACTATCAGGGATGCAACATAAATAAATAAGGGATTGCACTACTTCACACGTTCTACAAACAGGCACAATTTGATTAAAACACAATGTTGTGTCCATCAGCCTGTTGCTTGTTTTTTTAGTTCACTCTACTCTATGCAGTTTAGTCAGAAAAAAAATTGATAAAGGAGTGTCCAGTTGCAGCTAACCTGAAAATTAACATGACATTCAATTGATGACCTCGAGCAGCCACAACCATCACTGAAGTTCAATGTCAGCAACATGAAAAATGTGCTAGACATTGATGTTTCCCTACAGAAGTAGCAAATCTCCAATGTGAATGACACATAATATTTGAAAAATGGAACATTTCTTTTTCTGTGTGATCAGTTGGCACACATTGATTGGGGGGTTCTACAATCTCCAATATACCTCTGCAAAGAAAATGGTTGCTCCATAAGCACTACAGGTTTCATGTCAGATCTTTCTGGAAAGGAAACCTGTTGACGAATAAGAAAATTTGACCATATGTTAGTAAGAGAAGCTTTCCATTAGAAACACAGGCGTCTATGTTAAGAAATACTTTATGATCAGCTTTCAATAATCTTGGCTGTTAGCTTACTAACTTCCATATCATCAGAGGAGAAAACAAGCAGCCACATTCCTGTTACTTGGTTGCAACAAGGCTCATTGTCATTACGACAAAAAATGGTTCAGTGGTATGTCGATGGATTGGTTGGTTACAGAAGCTAGATTTTCTATGTTTAGAGACTCCAAAGCAGGAGAAATGATGAGAAATTTTCCTAAAAGAGATGGGTCAGTCTAGTAGATAAAAGTATCTACTCCCTCCGTTCAGAAATATAAGACGTTTTAGCTTTGTGAATCGAATGTATCTAGACGTATTTTAGTGTATACGTTCATAGAGATTCGGAGTGAACCTATACACTAAAAAGCGTCTAGATACATTCATTTCACAAAGTTAAAATATCTTATATTTCTAAATGGAGGGGGTACCTTGCAAGAAATCTTGGCAGAAACATATATGACAAGGCTGCCACAGTGATCATCTTTGATCGGCAAAAGGGTGCATAGCTCTTACGAATGTGCCACTTTGGGGATTCTACTACTCCCTTCAATTCTCAAAAAGTTGTTGTCATGCATGTAGATTTGTCGGGGAAATATCAGTAATGTCATAATTTATTGGGTATTACGAACATATGATAATAGAAATTAGTAGTCAATCTCATGTTTTGTAGACCACAGTTTCTAGGGTATTGGATGGAGTATTTAGTTAGTGCACACAAACTACGATCCATATCTTGAAGCCAACGATGACACTGACTTCGATTCAATTGATTCTTAACGCAATAATATTTGCACAAACGATTGGATGCAATATTATCTCCTTGCTGGAGAATTTAATAATGTAGAGTATATAAAAGCATAGTAGTACACAACTATGTGGATGTATTATAGCAAAGTTGTAAAACCTCGATTGACCGAAGAAATGACAGTGGTGCTCGCACGCCATGAATGCTTGTTACTCGCAGAGTCCATCTTACACATTTCTCTGAATAGAAATTTGATGCAATATGAGCAAGCATGTGATTAAATGGGTGCGGAAATATGGCTCCCGAGCTCCAGGGAACCCTTTATTGCAAAAAAAATTGAAAATCATATTTAAAAGTTCCAAAACAATTTACACATACGCTATGAACATGCAAAAGTACAAAAAAATGTGGGCTCTAAATAGGCATTTTTTTTGTTTGGTCTTCACATTTGTGTTTTTTTGTAGATCGCAAACAAAAACATAATTCAATGAAACCTTACACATACATACCAGACATCCATATGTACTTGCGTATTTTTTTTCCAGATATATTTTAAGTGAACAAATGAACTTTCGAATAAATAAATAAATAAGGCTCCATGGAGCTTGTCCTCCTTTTCGAGTTTCTGGGTGATTAAATCCATTTTCATATAAAGCTAATTAAACGAATAGCTGTCCCAGGACAGTTGCACAGAAAGAACTTAATCATAAATCAAATTCATTTGCAATTTATGAATGACATCAGACAGAATTTCACTGTTTGTATTTGTATGGAGACCATAAGTTTGCAGGGAACTTCATCATCTTCAGTTGCAAAAATATTGGAAATGAGGGACTTTTGATTATGCCAGCATTTAGTTTGTCACTAACTTTGAGAGCAAGAAATTTGCAGAGCCAAGTACAAATGGATATTTAAGAAATGGTGAGATGACCCTACTTTTGACTGTGTGCCGGAGAAGAAGCTGAATGAAGTCAATACGTATATATGGAGGAATGCGCAGATTCAGAATGCACATCACTCCAGCAATGACCTGAGTTGACACAGTAAATTACTATAGCAAGGAAACATAATAGCAACAAAGGAACCTCAAGAAAAACAGACACCTTATCCACAAGCCCATGGATGACAAGGCTTGCCTTTTTATCCTTCGGAGTTGCCTGAAAGTAAAAGAGAAACAGATGAACTTGTAAGGAATCAGATTGCAAACTTGTTGCAGGTTTATCAAATGCCATGAGAAAGTAGCAGTCTTTGGGTCTATTATCCCAAGGATGCATATGCTGCTCTCATGTTCTGTATACACCAAAGCAAGCAGTGTTTCGTCATATCTCATTCTAGACATTAATTGTCAAATTTCAACTAAGGTAAATGCCCTGTGTTTAACTCTATATTTAATTGACAGATTACACCTACAAAATTGGTTCTTTGGAAATTATGAACTATTTCAATTCAAACCTTTGTATTGAATCTAGAATCCAAGTTCTAAATGCAGGCCATGCTACAAAATGAGTTCTGAAGTCAAACTCGAATTTTAAACCCCAACTATTTAACTGTCAAATTAGAGATTTAAGTGATTTGAACCATAAATTTTAAGGCCTAATGAAAAAACCAAATAAACAGCACTTCAAATTTCTAAAATGGTCTGACAGTATTGCAGTCATTTGCGGAGATACACAGTATATATTGGCACATATGAGTTGAAACACAGTTTAGTTCTACTTCAAAATTGCCAACTTTGTAAAGGTACATGCGTAGCATCAATATTAACAAAATTTTCCCAAGCACAAGTATGGCATTCCTAGAAAATAGAGACAAGTGTGCAAGTTAGTGCTTTGGTTGATATTTCAAGACAAAAAACAGTATGCTTGTATTCAATTGCACGCACCTGAAGATTAACAATAGCCACTTTCCCCCCATTCTTGATTGACATCAGAGGCATATTACATGCAGGAGTAATCTGCAAGCTGCATATTACTGTATATTAGAAAAGAAACAATAACAGAAGCACAGGTCATTATTATCATAAGAACGTTCAACAAGCAGAACTGATAAGTAAGGTAGGACATTAAGGACCTGCTACTCCAAAATAAACGATGAACTAACACTAACCAACAAAGGTCATATTGATCAAATGAGAGGGGGGTAGGACACAATGCCTCAGACTGGATCATGGTGAAAAACAAGTATATGGGAGATAGGGGATCTGAAATTCTTGACTACTATATATGTTAAACATACACTGCACTGCAACGTGGCAGAGCATGAAGACATGTCGAAACTCAATAGTTCATTTATCTTTTGATGCATCAAAAGTGACTGTCGCAAATAGTGGTCAGACTACTTTTGATCCAGACCAAGGTTCCATTCTTTGAAGGAGACAGGACTTGATCACTTGTTGAAGTTGAACTAGGGATGCACAGACTGGTATTGGTTGATCCCATGCAGCAGCTTAGGTCATCAACCATTATATCTAATCTAGGAAGTCTTCCTGGTGCCACCTGAACCTACATTGGCCTGATGAAACACTTACTGTTCTTGAAAGATGCATGTATCGTTGGCAAGCATTTTCAGCATAGTTCACTTGACAAGCTACAACCACACCAATTGAATTGCTGTTTTTTCTCACTTCTTATCTTACTCGGTGCGAGAAAATCTTTTGCTGTGTCAAATGACTCGATTATCCTGGTGCATGTCTGTGCAACTTAGGTAAAGGATGACCCTTGTACTTGTGGTCATTTCCTCAGGCCAAAACATGTGCATGTTGTGGCCAAGTCTTGCACCATCCTTGGGCTGACGTTCCACAAAAGGTGTAGTATCCAGAGCACACTCTTCCAAGCACGTCGAGAGAGAAATAGGGATCCCAGGTCCTAACTATGATATACTAAAGGCATAGTTATCATGCATTTAAAATTTTGTGCATCTACATAGCGTTTTATAGAACTACTAATCCAGCAATTGATGTCCCAGGTCGAACATGAGAATCATGCTTACTAAATACAATTTAGTAAATGATACATATTGCACCCCTTGGGCTTTCAGGCAAGTCCATTAAACCCCCTGAACTACAAATGGTTATTCTACCCCGTAAAGCTGTTATCTGGCTTTATTGCAGTGTTTGATGGTGCATTGGATAACTGTTTGAAGCGAATGGTACCTGGACAGTTTTCCAAAATAAAATAAAAAATAGAGCTATAGCAACTGGAGTTCTAAGTATCTTATCAATTAAACAATTGACATTTATTGGCAAGTGACAGTTTTGTAACCACAATAACTTCAGTAATGAAGAAGGAAACTGTGAAAGAAATTACAGCCATTGCGTGAGGGTAGCATGACAAACCTAGTTCCTAGACATAGGACAAGGTCAGCTGCTCGACACTGCTCCTCGGCAGAATTCATCTCCTCAGGGGGCAAAGCATCCTGAAAAATCGATGGAATTATTAATGAATTGGCAACAACTTCGACGTAGACGTGTAGTAGTTCATCTCTCCCTCTCCCTATCTAGGAAATTATTTGTATATCTCCTCCATGTAGTGTGTATATAAATATATATGATACATATGACCCCAATGGGACATTAACAAATATAATAAGCTGATTACATAAACACAGGCAAATTCAGTCAGGAAACAGCTAGGATTCTTTGTAACTTTGTATATGTCCTCCGTGTACTCTGCATGTATTGGTCATGGCAATAGTCACAGAACAGCTCTGTGAATTTTGTTATCAATGTTGAACATTTTATTTGGAGAGCATGAAGTTAATATATTTTCACTGTTAAACATTTGATTTTGTAAACACAACACCTAAAAAATAATGTGTTTGCAATTATATAATCAAGTCAATTCACCAAATATCATGCTAGCTATGAATTAAAAAAGTCATTTTGAGGCAATGTCTTCAGTGACGGATTTCTAAATGGCATGGAGGCAACTATAACCACATTATAACAGAAATACACAAACTTTATAGCAAAGATTAAGCAAGTAAAACGATAAAATCATGTATTTTCTAACAGAACTTTCAGTTCAAAAAGAAGCACTTTCTTGGTAAAGCAAGTCGAGAGAGAAATTTTGCAGCTCTTAATATAGTTTATACCTCCCAATCAAGAACTGTATCTTTTAATCTAGTTCCACAGTTTTTATCGGTACAGCGCCTCGGAGTATCCTTCAGTCCTATTGTCTCTATTTCAAAATCACGTAGGTACCTTCATATAGATAAGGACTCAGGGAAGAGCTAAATGAATAAATATATAGAAGAAAAAAGAACTAATATTTTGGTGTTTCCCTAAGAAAACATAATATAAGAAGAGCAAGGTAAGCTTACTCCGTTTTACAGCATGGGCAGATCTCCTTGAAAGAATTCCCATGCAACTCAGCCAGCTTCTCCCTCGGGAAGCCAGAGCGCAGATGCAAGCTGTCAACATTCTGGCAAAAATAACTTCCGTAAGCCTTGTACAAGCTCAAATTACATGGATAAAATAAATACGATTGTGATAAATGGCAACTTGTTCACCACAAAGAATAATACTGTAATGAAAGGACATACTTAGTACTGTAGTAAAATTTGTGAAACACAAAAACAGAGTTTGCATATTAAATATTGTTATATTTGCTTTCACTACGCTAATCAGTAGAATATCTGCAGTCCATAGAAACTAATTTTGCAGAAACGTTCCTGAGAGTTAACCTTATAATAGTGACTTGGAGCAAAGTCCCTAAGTGTTAACCTTGTAATAGTTACTCAGAGCAAAAGCTCCCTAAGAGTTGATCTTATAATAGTAAGTCATTAATAGTGGTCATAAAAACCAATATAAAACTCCATACAGTAAACTTAGTTCAATAATGCACACCTGGCTTATGACAAACTTTAGGAGTCCTGCTCTTTCCAATCCAACTAGCGCCATATGTGTCAAGGTTGGAGCTGCTCGGTGAAATGGGAGTGAAGCATCAGGAACACCTTTTCCTGCACGCTACAAAAAACATGTGACATATCAACTGATTATTATTTATTCAAATAACGGTTTCTCATGAAAGGCAGAATTATCATATAGGAAATGATGGTAACTACTATGTGAATAAGTATGGTCATTAACATAATAAAACTGCAGAACATCAGAAAGCATAACTTTTGGGTTACATAAGTCAGATAGTAACTATATGGAAGCCTAAGTTTTCTGTTACACATGAACCACATGGCACACGAGAACAGTGAAATATGAAAGGTTAGCAATCAAGCATCACAACATATTCTGAAAAAAAAAGATTCATGCACGGAGGGAAACATACTAAGCGGAAGCAACATAGACAGACTACCTGCAGAGTCCACACACCCTTTGGCCCTCGAAAATCAGGTATACCTGATGAAGTTGATATCCCTGCTCCGGTAAACACCACTAAATGCTTACTCTGAAACAATCAGGGATATTTCGCTGAAACTGCTGCATATGAAACATGACTAGAGATTTTATTGACATCCACCATCGTAGCCCAACCTTTTGCACCATAATTGCAAGCTCTTCTATCTGCACCATTAATCCAGCAAAAGGAACACTTCAACAATGTTTTTTTCTTCAGAAAACAATGTCAAGTAGTAAAATGACTGCATGTCACAACATGGGAATTTTACACGAGAACTGGACAAATGCCTGCCAAATATTTTTTATATATTGCCAATTAAAGCACGTTTCCTAAAAGGGGATGATTGCGCAAAATACCCCCCCCCCCCCCCCAGCAGCACCACGACACACACACAGAACACACAATCCCCCATAGCCATGTTGTCCTCAATGTTGGCATTCGGTTCCCTCAAAGGCCTGTGGCTGCTGCCTGCCTCAACTTACCCCACATCAGAAAATTCCCTTGTAAAAATAACATTGATATCTAATGTTTGCTGCCCAGTTTTCCAAGTATTTGTACGCCTTTCAGTACCTAGTAGACTTCTGGATTAGCCTAAACACAAACCCTCAGGATGAGGACCAAGCTGGTGTATGATTAAATTGTACTCCCTCCGATCCATAATAAGTGTCGCTGATTTAGTACAATCAGCGACACTTATTATGGAATGGAGGGAGTATGTAACATGAGACTAGAAGACCCTTGCAGCCAACCAAATTGTAGGCCCAAAATATTTCCTTCATTTATTCAACTCTATAACCAATGAACCGTCACACAATATAATTCCCTTGTTTCCATATATCCGTACGCCTTCTGGACTAGCCTAAACACAAATCCTCAGGATGAGGACCAAAGCTGGTGTATGATTAAATTGTATGTAACATGAGATTAGAAGACCCTTGCACCCAACCAAGTTGTAGGCCAAAAATGTTTCCTTCATTTATTCAACTCTACAACCAATGAACCGTCACACAGTATAATTTTGCAACCCAGTAACTACTCAATTTCACGAAACTGGTGGCTTCATGACATAATCTTTCCATCAATGCATCGAAACGCAAAGCTCTTGCGTTTTCGCGAAAAAAATAATCTTTCCAAATTTGATAGTCTTTCATAGGACTTATCTAACCAAAACTTCTCCAAGGCTTCTATGTTATAAGGTGGCACGCATGGGTCTTGATACGGACTCTTAAGGAAAAAGAAACAAAAGAAAGATTTTCTCTCTTCTGAGACCCATCATATTTTATTATATATTTCGTAGCTAATCATAACTAATCGCATAATATTTTACACAAGCAACAAGTAAGGCTAACACAAGAGAAGAATGAACAATAGGTCACTTACAGCGTAGGTAGACAAAGCAAAAAAGTTTTGGTAGTATGCAACATGATCTACCTTTCCTTGGAGGAGTTTGGGGGAGTCGAACATCTCAGGCATGCCTACGCTGCCCACATCCTCCCGGTACGACAGCTTCTCAGCATAGCCCAGCGACATCTCTCGGCCCTTCCCAAGCTTCTCTAAACCCGCCGCTGCCTTCTTGTTTGATCTAATAGATCCAAAAAAGATTATTCATTGCATTAATTATTCTATGGACAATAGAATTTGATTAGGGATTTTAATCATACACCATTTCCTACTTTCGCACTTGACTATATACCACCTTCTACATTGTAATTGCTAAAATAGCACTCTGCAGTTTAGCACTTTCGCTAGAAGCCTAGAATACCAACTTTGTGCGCACATTCAGAGGTTTAAGCACAATAACTAACCACAAAAGGGAAAACAAGCCTTGACCTTGTGGCAATTAATAAAACTAAGCAACTTAAATAAAAAACATGACTCACCCCTCACCCTGCCCAACCTGAGGGGCGCACAGCTCCCTCAGTGAGCGCCACCGTGTCACCCCTTCCTCCCGCCTCTCTGTTCTTGCGCCTCCACCATGCTCCACCCCACCACCTTCGCCTCTCTCTTGCCTCACTCGCATCTCCCCTGCTTCAGCAGGACAGCAACCAAGCACGTTGAGGTCAATTATGTCAGGCTCTTTCACCTCCCCCTTGCTCGCCTCCTCAACATGTGACTCGTCCTGATGTACAGTGTCTGGAGCAGAAGCCTCGAGTAGGAGTGCCATCTCATTGGCAGCTTCCAGCGGTCGGCCATGGGCGCCCAGGATCGCCTTGTACTTCTTCCGCAGGATGTCGGCCTCCTTGAGAGCGGCCTCCAATTTGGACTTAGCCTCGGCAACCTCGCGCTCTTGCGCGCTCGCTGCGTCAAGGTCAGCAAGCACGGCCTTTAGTGCAGCCTCGTCCTTGGCAAACTTGCGATCCCGCTCATCAAGGACGCGCGCGGCCGCCTCAAAGTCAGCCCTGCGACAGGTGTTGGTGAGGTGGGCGACAAGCTCCCCACCGGAGAGGAGAGTGAGATCGTCCTTGGAGGCACAGGCCATTCTGTTCGGCTGCTCAGAGGTGGAATCGCTGCCTCCTGCTGGAGCTTGGCGTGGGCGAAGCAGAAAATGCCCTAACAAGTAAGGGCTTGGGTCAAACAATTGTTCCCCCGAAATTTTCAGCTCTCGGTGCTTAATTTGGCGAGGTGATCCATTCCTCCCTACTGGTAAGTTCCGACACTACATCGACATCGCATATGCGTTTCTTCCCAGATGCCAAAACCCTCATACGGTTCATCGATTCTACTTGGCCGGAATTGAAAAATGCTTCGGAATTAAGTGCGCCCCGACCGAGCTTACCGACGAAATCGAAGACCGGATCTCCACCCCAGTCCAGTGTACCCGGCAGCGGAGGGGGCGGGGTAGCTGGATGTGGCGTTACCAGCCGCGCGACGGGGAGGAAGGGGAGAGGGTGGAGAAGTGGAGACGGCGGCCGGGCAGCCACAGTGGGGCGGTGGTGGGAGACGCGAAGACGACGAAAGCGAGGGTGGCCGGTGGGCAGGCAGGCAAGGCAACGGGCAGCGGATGCGACAGGTGCGTACCTGGGGTCATGCCCGGGCCTCGGGGCCAGGCCCCGTGCCGGCCCGGCACAACCGCCAGGTAACGGGCCTAGCGTGTCGGACCATGCCTAACGGCGGTGGTTTGGCACCGGCCTGCTTGGAGGGTTGAGCTTTTTTCCCCTTTTTATTATGGCTGTTTGGAAGGGGAGTATTTTTCCTAACAAATATTTGGAAGTTTGGATAGGAGTAATATTTACTGTTCAGTTTAAATTTCTTTTTTGAATAAACCTCGTGATAGTCTCTATCTCTATTACTTATAAAGGGGCGAACAATAATTTTTTTATATGCACCCATCAAACATACACGAGCCTACTACAACCACACAATTAGGTCCTCTAAACACAATCTAAGAGCTTCCATTAACCTAATATATTCCTTAGGTACACTTAGTGAATATGTTTGACGAACTGAAACTCTGTTGTATTTTTTTCCGAGGAGAACCCACGCCTCGGGTATACCAAGGCGTAAGAAATGATAAAAATTAAGAAAACTGATTCGGGTGCGGCACTGTCACACTTGTGTTGTTTTACCGCCATCATGGTAGCTGTTGCGTCGATATCCGCTGTTGCGGTTGCTATCGTCGCATTTATCGGCCTATAGCCAATGGTGACCATACCGACCTCTTCGCGGTCTTCGTAATCGCGCATCCGACATTTTCCTCGTCGATCATGACTGCGGCTGAGGTCGTCCTCGTCGTCTGAATGAGCGCGGTTGTTGTTGATGGAGTCTTCGCCATCTACCCACTAGTTCGCGATATCCATCAGGTGGTGACGAGGGATAACCTCGACAATATCCATGAAGGATTTAGGGTTTTGCGGAAAAGAGAACGTTGGGGATTTCGTTGGATATCAGGAGGACAATAAAGTCAAAGTCGCCTGAATATTTGGTGAATCGTTCTATTAAAAATCGCTTGGGGATTATTCGGTGTCCTCGCCTAAGCCTCTCTCATCCTATATATAATAGGGCGGGTCTTGCGAATAGGTTACATACACGTAATTACAATACCAACACGATGTCGCTCTTTTTTCCTCTTTCCTAATACAACTACAGCCTTTGTCGGTTGCTCTTTTGGACCATTATCTTGACTCTTCATGGGTCGTAGGCCTTGTATACAATCATGGTAGTAAATCATAGGCATCCGAATAATCGTATCTATGTTAGTAGCCCCGAGACTCTATCTGAACCGTAGGTTTCGGGTTGGGTCTCAAAGACATTTTTTTAATTCTTTTCCTTTGTTTCTTTACATTTTTAGCTTTATAGAGATTTGATACAAGGAGCCTGATGCATCCGATGGATTGGGAATCGGTTAATTGCTACTGGGGCAAAAACAAAGTTGTCCTACATCAAATTCAAGTCTTCAGGTCTGAACTCGGAATTTATTACTTGCGTAATTCAGTTCGGGGCGCTGAGGTCTTATCGAATACTGAATTCCAGTTCTTATTTTATTGGGTACCTAACGCGTCTGTCGAGATTTTTCATCGTATCGTAGATACGGATATGCTACTAGCAGAGCGCATTCTTGTGCGATTACCAGGCCACATAGGACGAATCCCAGGGTCTTACCTTCATGTTTTTGAACATGGCATTCGAATTTTTGTCGCGTTTGGGTGCGATCTGAGATTATTTGTTTTTTATTTTTGCTGGACACCTGATAGTTTCTTATATATCCTCCTGATAGGAGTGTTTATCTTTATCAGGTGCGCGTCATCGCTCCTAATAGGAGTAGCCCCCGAGATTATGTTCGGATGTATGCATCAGGACATAGGCTCGAAAATCTTCTGCTATGACATCAATGTTTCCGCAAATATTTTATCGAGTGTGTGACCAGCGCTCCCGATAGGAGTAGCCTTCGAGGCTGCAGTCGAAATTTTTGTTTTCGATTGTAGTCACAATCTTTATCATGGAGAAATTTTAGTTCGACTCCCTAACTGTTTCGGGTGTGTATCCTT
Organism: Avena sativa; assembly: GCA_916181665.1. Lineage (NCBI taxonomy): Eukaryota > Viridiplantae > Streptophyta > Magnoliopsida > Poales > Poaceae > Avena > Avena sativa. Next base: position 460,578,081 of record OV702297.1, on the reverse strand, counting down.
TCCACTGAAGCGTTCTTATCATGACGTCACTGATGATAAAAAATTTGATTCTCAAAAGATATGTCTTTGACGAGTCGTGTCGAGCGTGGGACCCTTCCAAGTGCACGATGCGGGAGCTGCGCGAGGCGTGGAATTCCGGCCATCTGACGGAGGGTACCTTCAAGCTTCCTAGGGACGAAGCTGCTCCAATCCCCAAATCGGGCTGGAGGGTAATGTTTCTCTTCTTTCTTTTCCACGGTCTTTCTCTTCCTGTCCACGAATTTCTTCGTGGTCTCCTTTTAGTCTATGGCGTGCAGCTGTATCAGCTCATGTCGAACTCTATCCTCCATGTTGCTTGTTTTGTCACTCTCTGTTAATGCTTTCTCGGGATTCATCCCCATTGGGCATGTGGAAGTATTTCTTTTATGTTCGCTGCAATGCCACCGACACCATCGTCCATGACATTGGTGGAGCCATTTTCTCAGTTTGCTCCGATGTAGATTACTTTGATTTTAAGCATGTTGATTCCGTCCAAGGGTGGAAAACCAAGTGGTTCAAGGATCAATCAGTCGAGGGTCAGTCTTTAGGGTTAGCCCCCTTTGACCCGAAGAAAACTTGCCGCAAACTTGAATCCTGGGATCAACATCCTATTGCCTAAGAAATAGCGGAGATCCAACCCTTTCTTGACCGTATTTCAAAACCGCGTCATGAAGTTGGCAAGGAATTGTCGGGTCTTCAAATTCTGGCATACTTCTTGCAGATTCGCGTGTAGCCCCTGCAGGCCCGACTCTCTGGTATGTGGGCGTATACCGGTGCTGACTCGTGTATTAACGAGCTCGTTGGGGAACCCCAAGAGGAAGGTATGATGAGCACAACAGTAAGTTTTCCCTAGTTATGAAACCAAGGTTTATCGAACCAGTAGGAGCAAGGAAACACCTCAAAGGTGTTGCTAGCTGGACTTTGGCAGGCGCACTACCGGTGCCAGCAGCAACGTGGAAACCTGCACAACACAACCACAGAACTTTGCCCCAACTTACAGTGAGGTTGTCAATCTCACCGGTTTTGCTGAAAACAAAGGATTAAACGTATTGTGCGGAAGAAGGTAATTGATGACCCACAAGTATAGGGAGTGTATCGCAGTATTTTTGATAAGTAAGAGTGTCGAACCCAACGAGGAGCAGAAGGTGCTGGCTAGTGGTATGGATCAGGAATTCTCTGCAAATACTTAGCAAACGGATTTTTAGGGGTTTTTGATAAAGCAAGTAAACAAAGTACGAGTAAATAAAAGACAGTAGGAACAAATGCAGCAAGTGGCCCAATCCTTTATGCAGCAAAGGACAAGCCGGTTGTATTACTTAAGATGACCAAACGTTCTCGATGACACATGGGAAGACTGTCAAGTGCTTTCGCTTCATATAGTTGATTAATCTTCTTTAGCTTGCTAAGTGTTGTGTGGGTGAACCTGTGCTACCGCCCCATCCAAGACTAATACATACTTGTGATTATACCCCTTGCAAACATCCGTAAGTACAAGAAAGTAATTAAGGTAGAAACTTAACCACAGCTTTAAACTCTAAGACCCTTACGTCCCTTGTGCAATGGTTTCCTAATGGGGGTTCAGGTTTCTGTCACTCCGGCAACCCCTACGATTAGTAGCAAAATACAAAATGCATTCCCCTAGGCCCATATAGGTGAAGTGTCATGTAGTCGACGTTCACATGACACCACTAGAAGAAGTACACCACAACTTAAATAACAATCTATTGAATCTTTCTCAACGCAACTCCACTACTAACAACAAGACTTCTCCCATGTCCTCAAGAACAAAACGAACTACTCACAAGACATCATATGGATCATGATCAGAGATGGAATAATGATGTATAACAATCTGAACATAAAAAATAATCCAATGGTTCACTCAATAGCATCAACTACAAAGAGTAGTCAACACCAGGAAAGTTTCCCCTATGAACTAATGCAAGATTCAACTCAATTGTTACAGCAATATGGAGATGGTGATGAGGGTGCTGATGGTGATGATGGTGGTGGTGATGATGATGATGATCCCGATGAAGTCCAGCTTGATGGTTGTGTTGATGGCGATGATCTCCCCTCTCCGGGAAGGAATTCCCCCGGCAGAAATCTGTCTGCCGGAGAGATCTTTCTCTCTCGGTGTTTTCTGCCTTGCAGAGGCGGCAGAATCTTTCTGTGGTCGCTCCTCGAGTCTTAGGGTTTCGGGAGGTTGATATACGCCAGAGGGGAGAGGCTGGAGTGGGCCAGGGCGGCCACACCACTCCCAGGCGTGGCCTAGGCCTGCCCGCGCCATGGGGTGGTGTGGGCCCCCTGTGGCCCACCTCCACTCCATCTTCTGACATCCTGATTCTTCTAGAAAATAGGATTTTCCGTATATTTTCCCGGATTTTCTGATCTTCGCGAAATTTGCCTCCAATGAGCACCTTTTCCATCAGAATCCTGACTGTAGCGGTCCATGCTCCAAAAGTCATCAACCATGCAAAAATAGATGAAATAACATAAGTATCACCTCTCAATACGAAATATATCAATGAATAATAGTGAATTAAGACATAGAATAGTGATGCAAAATGGATGTATCAGTAATAGTTTGCAGAAAGTAAACAGAAAATAGTAAACAGTTGTAGATTGATGATAAAAAAAGGACCGGGGTCCATACTTCACTAGTGGTGGCTCTCCTTAAGATAGATGACATGTTGGGTGAACAAATTACAGCGAGGCAATTGACAAACATCGAGAAAGCAATTCATGCATATACTAATCATCTTGACTCCTTTGAGATTCGATTGGGCATTATAATATTATACATAGACCGTAATCCAACTGCATCTATGACTAATAATCCACCTTCAGGTTATCATCCGAACCCCCTCCAGTATTAAGTTGCAAGCAACAGATAATTGCATTACGTATTGCGTGTAAAGTAAACAATACGATTGTTCTATGAACAAAGGATTGCTGTTTTCTCCCTAGTAGCAACAGCACATCTAGTACCTTAGAGATTTTTGTCACTTCCCTAGATTACTAGAGGCATGAACCCACTATCGAGCATAAATACTAACTCTTGGAGTTGCTAGCATCTACTTGGCCAAGATAGCTACTAACAACGGAAAGCATGCAAGATCACAAAAAACAAAGACATGATAGAATCAATAATCAATCTGAAATAGCATCTCAATATCCATCGGATCCCCGCAAACACAACATGTAGGATTACAAATAGATGATCTTGATCATGAACGGAGCTCACAAGATCTAAACATGATAGCACAAAGGAGAAGAACCAGCCATCTAGCTACTACATGGACCCGTAGTCCAGAGATGAACTACTCACGCATCACACCGGAGGCTTGCATGGTGATGAAGAAGGCTGAATGGATCGTATGGGCACCTAGAGGGGGGTTGAATAGGTGCTACACCAATTTTTAATTCTTTTTCAATTTTAGGCTTAGCACAAAGGTAAATTCTCTAGATAAACTTGTGTGGAATTTCCCTATATGCAAACCTATCTACTAGCGAGTAAGGAGCGAGTGGAAGAGGAACGAGTGAACCGAAGTGAAGCACGCGGAGACACAGGATTTGTTTGACCGCAGTTCCTTCCTTGTTAAGGGAAGTACGTATGCGTTGGAGGGGTGGGCGGTACTAAGACCACCATGCCACAAAAGGCCTCACCCTGTTCTCTGATGGATCTCGCCACAACAGGCCTGATCCACCTTCCACTATAGGTACCCTTCGAGGCGGGCACCGGCGCCTTTACACAACTAGCGGGGCAACAACTCCACAACAACTTGGAGGCTCCCGAAATGACAACAAGCTTCCACAAGAACAAAGTTGTCAAATATAATAACACGATCTAGGTATTAACGAGAATACTAGATCAGGGATTTCTCCAAGTGAATGGAGAGGAGTTGAAGCGCTTGATTCTTGATGTTGATGATGAACTTCTCCTCCTTCAATTCCACCAAAGATCAAGACCTTAGGGTGGTTGAAGTGGGAGATCGAGATTTAGAGGTCTTGCACAGGGTCTGGTCGAATTCAAATGAATCAAGAGTTCTGGACGTTGGGGAAGAAGGGGTACTTATACCCCCTTCCAAAAACCAGCCGTTGCACACTTTGGGGGTCGGATTATCTGGGCCAAGTGAGGGCCAGATTATCCGGTCTGGGGAAACTCCGCCCCAGACTCGGAATATCCGGCAGAAAATCCGCCCCCTCTCTAAGCGTCGCGCCGAGCTTGCCCTTGATCAACTTCTGGGGGCCGGATTATCCAGCCCTATGCGAAGGCCGGATTATCCGGCCTGGGGAAGAAAAACCACCCCAGTTCAGATTTTTCGGTAGAAAATCCGATCGGATACCGAGCGACGCGGCTTGGCTCCTTTTGCTCGAAAACTGGGGGCCGGATTATCCGGCCCTTGCGAAACCTGGATTATCCGGCCTGGGAAGGAAAAACCGCCCCAGTTCGGATTTTCCAGGAGAAAATCCGACTGGACACAGAGCGACGCGCCTTGGCTTCCTTGAGAGATGAGGTAGGCTGGATTATCCGGCCCTTGGAGGGGCGGATTATCCGGGCCCCCTCAAAACTTCCTGCACACTTAGCACACATGAAAAGTCTCCATAGTATTGTTATCTAACACGCAAAACATAGGAAAACATGAAATGTTCTTTCAATCTCCCCCTTTTTAGTGTTAGATGACAATACCAGGATTTGCAGGAGAAAGACACAAGACAAACAGAGATAACTATGGAAGGGACTCCCCCTCAATGTGTGCATAATAGAGTTTTGCATTGGAATACAAATGCACACAAATAGGTGAATCTATTCCATAGACAAAAGGGCAAAAACACATACCACTGAAGTAGAGAATAGGCATCCTTGACATAAATCACAATTATTATTGGATAACCATTATGAGCGCGCACCTTCCGTGATAAACCACCAGCAATAGGATATGAATAGATATAACCATGAGCATAATCCATGATATGAAGTCCATAGGTATCATCCAGACAACCACATAAAGTCGCAACCACAAATCACAAACCACGAATATAAAAGTTCAACGCTAAATGGGCATAAGCAAGAAATAACGAATAAAAAGTGCAAGTGCTTATGCCCGACCCATGCAAATCCACGGACAACCTAATAGAACTACTTCTCCCTCTTTGGCATCGAGACACCAAAAAGGGAGAAGAGCGATGCTAGCACCCCATGGGATCACTCATCATAGTCCTCGTCCTTGTCCTCGTCCTCATGCTCTTCCTCATCCTCATCTTCAAGCTCCTCAGTGTCGCCTTCCTCATCATCAGCATCAGCAGCAGGCGCAGAGGGGAACAAGTGACGCTCCAGCTCACCATAGTTCAGCTCGGGGGAAGATTTCCACCGAGCATATGGAGTGGGAGGTGTAGGAGCCGGAGGAGCACCTAAAGCGCCAGACACGTGGTGGAGAATGAGATGCTGGGAGTGAGCCAACTCATGGCGCTGCCTGTAGGCCTCATACTGACCCTTGCGTGTGTCCACGCCCATGCAGAGGATGTGACGCTGGAACCAGTTCAGCTGCTTGATCTCACGGACCACGGGAGGCACTAGGGGCCGACGAGCATCCCTCATGAGGCCCTCAGGAGCAGAGGAGGGGTGAGCAGTCTTCCGAACCTTGTTGTAAATCTTCTTGGCCTTGTGCACCGAGTCAATGTGGAACTCCTCGACGGGAAGCAGGTGGCGGATGAGCAACATAATGTAGGGCGCATAGGGAATGGACAGACGGTTGAACATAGCATCACACAGCTCATGGTAAATGAAGTCCATGACATCCAGCCTGTACTGCACTGACTCGTCCTCGCAGGAGGCAACCTCATGAGAAAATTGAAGTAGCTGAACAAGGTGACCACGGATGCTGTCATTGTTGCACCCACTCGATGTAATAGAGTCACGGAAGAGACCCACCAATGCAGCATAGATGGGAGCAAGACCAGCCACAGTACCGACAATTCCATTGTCCACAGTGCACGGAGAGAGAGCAGCATCCTTGTTGGGCTTCAACTGAGTGATGATGCGGTGGCCACTAGCTCTATCCCTGCTGCGAAAGGAGTACCCCAAAACCTCAGCAAACACGTGAAAATCAGCAGTCATGGGCCTGTCATGAGTCATCCACTTCATAGTGCGACGCTCATCACCACAAATCACCAGAGTGGAGAAGAATTGCTTCACCACCTCAGAGTCAAAGGAGCACTGGAGGGACATGAGATGGTGCAGCCCCATCCTCTCAGCCACATACATCGCATCCACAAGATGCGCCTTCTCCAAAGCATCAGCAAGTACCAGAGGGTGCATAGGCCTAATATTCAGCCTGGCATAGATGTCTTCATAAATCCCTTTATGTTCTGCACACCAAAACTGGGTATCCCCCAGCTCATCATCAGGAGGCAGCTCAGCAAACAAGTCACGGTGACGAATGGCAGAGAAGGAGACCGCATCTAGAGCCCTGTAGTTGATCTTGGGCTCCTTGCCCTTCCCCTTGGACACACCCTTCCTAGTCCTCTTGGATTGTTCAGCCATGCGCCTCTCTTCGTTCTTCCTTCTCCGCAATTCAACTTCGTCCACTAGGTTACCTTGACCGTCGTCCTGAAAGTACTTGGCGCGAGGACGGCGCTTGTAGGTCTTGGGAACACCGGAACCACCTGTGAGGAGAATAAGGCCGATAGCAAGGGGATAAGCATACACACAAGTCCAGGAGAGAGCATGGAACAAGTAGGCAAAAAGTTCATAGGTCAAAACTACTCAATACATACACCATAGTGAAACTGAAGAAGACTTGAATCTGTCAGGCCGGATTATCCGGCCTGGCCAGGGGCGGATAATCCGGCCCTGGCAGAAATTTTCGATTTCACCAAGAATGCATGCAAAAAAGTAGATCGGGCCTAGAAACTGTAAGACTATGATTTCTATGCGAAAACACATCCTTCTAGACAACGTTCCATCCAAAAAGATACACATCTAGCCAAAGATGGGGAGAGAGGGAGTTACCCTCACTCATTGGAGGAGAAGGTACCCGGAGGCGCGGAGAAGAAGATCCGGGGAGGCCCGGAAAATCTGGTGGCCGGAGAGGCTCCGGGGAGGGTGAGGGGCGGCAGGCGGCAGCTGGGGAGAAGGAGAGGGCTGGGGGAGAAGTGCTGCTCGTTATGAGCCCTTCTCCCCGAGCCCTGCCCTTTAAGATCGAATCCGCCAAGGCCGGATTATCCGGCCAAGAAATGGATCGTATGGGCACCTAGAGGGGGGGTGAATAGGTGCTACACCAATTTTTAATTCTTTTTCAATTTTAGGCTTAGCACAAAGGTAAATTCTCTAGATAAACTAATGTGTGGAATTTCCCTATATGCAAACCTATCTACTAGCGAGTAAGGAGCGAGTGGAAGAGGAACGAGTGAACCGAAGTGAAGCACGCGGAGACACAGGATTTGTTTGACCGCAGTTCCTTCCTTGTTAAGGGAAGTACGTCTGCATTGGAGGGGTGGGCGGTACTAAGACCACCACGCCACAAAAGGCCTCACCCTGTTCTCCGATGGATCTCGCCATCACAGGCCTGATCCACCTTCCACTATAGGTACCCTTCGAGGCGGGCACTGGCGCCTTTACACAACTAGCGGGGCAACAACTCCACAACAACTTGGAGGCTCCCGAAATGACAACAAGCTGCCACAAGAACAAAGTTGTCAAATACAATAACACGATCTAAGTATTAACGAGAATACTAGATCAGGGATTTCTCCAAGTGAATGGAGAGGAGTTGAAGCGCTTGATTCTTGATGTTGATGATGAACTTCTCCTCCTTCAATTCCACCAAAGATCAAGACCTTAGGGTGGTTGAAGTGGGAGATCAAGATTTAGAGCTCTGGCACAGGGTCTGGTCGAATTCAAATGAATCAAGAGTTCTGGACATTGGGGAAGAAGGGGTACTTATACACCCTTCCAAAAACCAGCCGTTGCACACTTTGGGGGCCGGATTATCCGGTCTGGGGAAACTCTGCCCCAGACTCGGAATGTCTGGCGGAAAATCCGCCCTCTCTCTGAGCGTCGCGCCGAGCTTGCCCTTGATCAACTTCTGGGGGCCGGATTATCCGGCCCTATGCGAAGGCCGAATTATCCGGCCTGGGGAAGAAAAACCGCCCTAGTTCGGATTTTCCGGTAGAAAATCCGACCGGATACCGAGCGACACGCCTTGGCTCCTTTTGCTCGAAAACTAGGGGCCGGATAATCCGGCCCTTGTGAAACCCGGATTATCCGGCCTGGGAAGGAAAAACCGCCCCAGTTCGGATTTTCGGGGAGAAAATCCGACTGGACACAGAGCGACGCGCCTTGGCTTCCTTGAGAGATGAGGTAGGCTGGATTATCCGACCCTTGGAGGGGCGGATTATCCGGCCCCCTCAAAACTTCCTGCACACTTAGCACACATGAAAAGTCTCCATAGTATTGTTATCTAACACGCAAAACATAAGAAAACATGAAATGTTCTTTCAAAGGCCTCTAGGGTGAATTCTCCCCTCCGGCAGGGTGCCGGGAAGAGCTTCAGATCCCTCCCGATCTAGGGATGGAGATGACGGTGACTACAGACTCTTTCGTGGAATTTTGATCGGGTACTTAGGGTTTTTGTATCGGAGGCATCTTATAGGCGAAAGGGGAGGCCGAGGGGGTGCTCTAGGCGGCCAGACCACCCCCTGGCGCGGGCCAGGCTTGGCCGCGTGGCTAGGTGGTGTGGAGGCCCCCTGGCCCCTCTCCGTCTCGTATTCTGGCTCCGTGTCCCCCTCGGTGAAAAACTGACTTTGGCTTTTGTCCCCTCCAATTCCGAGAATATTCATTTTCTGATTTTCCTGGAACCAAAAACAGCAAAAAACAGGCAGCTGGCACTGTGGCTCTTGTTAATAGGTTAGTCCAAGAAAGTGTATAAAAAGTACTCCCAAGTGTGGACAAAACATAAGAAAGTAGATAAAACCAAGCATCGAACATCAAAAATTATGGATACGTTTGCAACGTATCAACCGGTAGGAAGGATCCCATGAGGATTCTCGGTATGATCTAACCCTCAAGGTTTATGAAAAAAGGGTTCATAATTTCACAACCCTTACAGCGAAAAGTGTGGTTCCCTCTGATTGTCACGTAGAGCCTTTTGGCAAGAAGAACCATCTTCCTGAGGTAAATTCCTCTTCTCTTTTGCTCTTTGCTCATCTCTGTTTTACAATTGTTCCCCTTTGTGATTACTAGTCTTCTGTTTATGCAGGATCATGATCATTTATCCTGCCTTCCTCCTCTTCCTGAGAGCGGTGAGCTTCCCGCCAATCCCTCTATGACATGGGTATACCCTACAGGTACTCGAGCTTGGTATATACGGTCCAAATACATACAGACCCACGGTGTCGCCAAGGGCCGGATAGAGGGACTCGAGTAACCTACGGACTCTCGATTGCTTGAAGGACAAGAAGAAGCTAAAGATAGAAAGTTTGAAGGGGAAAACCCTAACTTGTAACTGACTCGATCTGCTACCCGAGACCTAGCCTATCTATATAAAGGCTAGGAGGGGGCGGTGAGGAGGACACACGCAACCCTAGTTTCCACAACCCTTGCCAGATTACATCTGCGCACCATTGTAACTTTCGACTCCTTCGATAATTCCACGAGCAGACAAGCAGGAGTAGGGACCTCTACGAGGCCTAAACCTGGGTAAATCCTTTGTCCCCTGTGTGCTTGTTTGCTAGCCGATAGATGTCTCCAGCGCTCCCTCCTTCTCCAAAACCCAAGTCCATAACAATGGGCATTGACGAGTTAAACCCTTGTCAATTGGCACCGTCTGTGGGAATTGGGAGTGCTGATGTTGCGGCTTCTTCGGCCCCATCAAACGCGATCTACAACTCTGCAACAGCGGAGATTCGCCAGCTTTTTGGCGCCTTTGACTTCACCGTCCACACGCCGGCTACTCGCCCGGCCTTCGAGTCCGTGGGCGACGGAATCAGCCTGGCGATTGGGAGCTTCCGCTTCCAAGTTGGTCAGATGGGCACGCTTCGCATGCCCGATCAGCCGACAGCACCGGCGATTGCCCCAGCATCATGGTTCCCTCCATCGATCGGCACCCTCAGTGAGCTCAATGCTCCGGCGGTAGTTGGGAACATGGTCAGCGACAGCAGTCGCGACTCTGATCTAAGCGATCTGGCCACTGAAGATGGAACCCACTGTTCCAGATCTGAAAGTTGTGGAAGCAACAGCTTCCCAAATCACTTCATGTGCACCGTCATCAACGCGGGCGACACCTCCGCCAACCGCGGCAACGGTGGTAACACCGGCAACGACACCGACCCGCCCAACGCCGCCAACGGCGGCAACGGCGGCAATGGAGGAGCAGTCGAACCTCCCAGCATAATCAACGAGCAAACCGGCGAACGTGTCGTGATCAGGCTCAACGAGCAAGAATGGGAACGCTGCCACGAAGCCCTACGAGGTGCACCTCTACCCTTCGGGTCCCTGCAGGAACTGCTGATGGGCTACCACTGGCTCCTAAAAGTGGAATTCAAGCGCCAAAAACAAGCAATCGCGCAACTCGAGGCGCATAAAAAGGCGATGGACGAGTCGAGCCTTCGTCGCGCTGGGCTATCCTCCTACGGAGGATCCTCCTCAAGAGGCAATGAGCACCTCGCCAGGAAAAGGCAGTCGCGGATGGCTCACCTCACCGAACGAGAACACATAGACGCCGCGAAAGTCCTCGACTTCGGCTCTATGACAGTCGACACGAGAGGCAACGTGGTTCCCAGGACACCACAAGCCGCGGTGACAGCGGCCACCATGTACCTTCTCAATGACCAGCCACCGGCGGGAGATCCCCGAACGGCCATTGACCGATCTACGATCGCATGCCTGGGGCTAATCGAGGCCGCCCTCGACAAGGAACCGGTACCAGACCTGAAAAAGGGCAAAGCATTAGCAAAGCGCTACTCCTCGCCCTTGTCCAGCGATGACAGTCACGACCTGTCTAGGCGCCGCCGTTCACGGTGACACGATCGCGACTACGATGCACGCGATGAACTCACGTAGCGCAAGATCGACAAGTCAAGAGCACGACATGCTTGGTCGACTGACTCGGAAGAAGAAGATGGGGAGCTCTGCAGCGCCAGATGCTTCAGCAGATCCATCAGGCAAAAGCGAATGCCTAAAGGGTTCAAACTCCCATCGGAGAACCCGAAATTTGACGGTCTGCAGGACCCCAAGATCTGGCTGGAGGATCACATCTCCTCCGTCAGACTACATGGGGGCAGTCGAAGTACTGCCATGCAATGCTTGCAGCTACAGCTGCAGGGCGCCGCCCGGGCATGGCTCAATAACCTCCCACACGGATCCATTCGCAGCTGGGATGAGCTGGTATACAGCTTCGTGCGCAACTTTAAGGGTACGTACAAACGCCCCGCCTCAATCGAAGAACTAAGATGCTGCCAGCAAAGATCTGGCGAATCGCTGCGCTCCTACATCCAAAGGTGGTCCATCATCAAGAACTCTGCGGAGAACATCTCGGAAGACCGCGCGATTGATGCATTCAACGGTGGTGTCCGCCGCATGGAACTCAGGGAGGAACTAGGCCGCTCAAAGCCCCAGACCATCGACCACCTGATGGAGATCGCGAATCGGTGGGATGATGGAGAAGATTCGGTGAAGAACCGCGTTCACTCTGACGAGGAGGCAGAACTCGAATGAAGACGCGACCACCGGAGTAAGCGTCGCATGCGCGTCTATGACGATCGCGATGACGTCAACATGGTCGCAGCCGGCTACGCCGATAGACGCGACGATAACCGCAACAGCAGATACCGCAGCGACGGGTACCGCGACTCCAGGAAAACCACGCAAGTGTGGCAACGCCGCACTCGCGATGAAGCACCCGCGACCTCCATCGAGGACAAACTTTCCGGGCCATGCACGGTACACTTCTACATTGACAAGCATGACGGCAAAAAAAAGTCCAGCCACCTCCTCAAGGACTACCGCGAGTTCCTCAAACTACATGAGGGATTGGTTCGGATGAACCGCAATGCAGTCGAAAGAGGCTATGGAGCCGCTCCAGGCGCCGTGGCACATGGCGCACCACCACCACCACCTGGGCCACCCCCTAATGGATCTACACCAGACCAGCACCACGGAAGTGAACCATACCCACGGGCCATGGGTACCGTGATGATCCAAAAGGGGTGCCCCTCCAATAGGGTGCAGAAGGCCATCACTCGCCAAGTCAATTTGGCCACGCACTCGCCACCATCCACCACTGAGTACCTCAGTGGTAGTGATTCGTGCATTACCTTCGACAAACGCGACCACCCGCCTCAAGTACCTCGCCCAGGTCATTGCCCCCTCGTACTCGAGGCGCAAATTGGAGGCTTCGACATGAGTCGCGTCTTCATGGATGGCGGAAGCGGTATCAACCTCATATTCGCGAGTACCTTGCGAGCAATGAGGATCCCTCTAACATGCTTGGAGGCATCGGACACAACGTTCCACGGCATCGTCCCAGGAAAAGGCGTATACCCCTGGGCAAAATCAACCTCGACGTCATATTCGGCACGCCGAAGAACTTCCGGCACGAGCGCATCGACTTTGAAGTTGTCGACTGGCCCTCACAATACCACTGCATCCTCGGACGCGTCGCGTTCGCTAGGTTCATGGCGGTACCCCACTACGCCTACCTACAGATGAAGATGCCAGGTCCCAACGGCGTCATCACGATCAACGGGAGCTTCGAGCGATCTGACAGTTGCGACAGGGAATTCAACAGAATCTCCCAGTCCTTCGGCATGCAGGAGGAGCTCGCGCGATTGAAGGAAACGACAGACAACAGTCTGCCCCCCTGAGTAGGCCAAGCTCACCTGACCTCTCCTTCGACTCATCTGTGCACACAAAGAAGGTGCAGGTCCATCCATCAGATCCCGCCAAAACGGCCCTCATCGCCAACAACTTGAGTCCCGCATAGGAACTCGCGCTCGTCGAATTCCTCCGTGAGCACTGGGAATTTTTTGCCTGGTGTCCTGCGGACATGCCAGGAGTTCCCAGGGAATTCGCCGAGCACGCACTCAACGTCAACCCCGACGCAAGGACAGTCAAGCAAACAATCAGGCGACTGTCTGAGCCACGGGCACAAGCAGTCGGAATGGAGATCAACAGACTCCTCAAGGCCAAATTCATACGCGAGATCAAGGAAAGCACTTGGCTCGCCAATACGGTGCTGGTACCAAAAAAGGACACGGATATCCTACGGATGTGCGTGGACTTCACTTCTTTAAACAAGCACTGCCCAAAAGATCACTTACCGCTACCACGGATCGATCAAATCATCGACTCCACCGCTGGATGCGAGCGCCTCTGCTTCCTCGATGCCTACTCAGGCTATAACCAAATTCGAATGAAGGAGGAGGACCAGGAGAAGACCGCGTTGACAACGCCCTTCGGCGTGTTCTGCTACAACACAATGCCCTTCGGGCTAAAAAACGCAGGAGCTACGTACCAGCGGTGCATGCAGGCTTGCCTCAAAGAGCAACTAGGCCGCAACATCCAAGTATATGTCGACGACATAGTAATCAAAACCAAGGAAGAAGCCTCTCTAATCGACGACTTGCGCGAAACCTTTGCCAATCTCGATCGTTACCGGATAAAGCTCAATCCGGACAAATGCGCCTTTGGCGTACCATCTGGGCAGCTGCTCGGGTATCTCATCTCCGCGAGAGGGATTGAGGAAAACTCGAAAAAGATAAAGGCCATACTGGCCATGGAGAAGCCAAAGAACATAAGAGGCGTTCAGCAACTAGCCGGACGAATCGCGGCCCTCAGTCGATTTATCAGTCGAATGGGAGAAAAGGCGCTGCCCTTCTATCAGCTCCTCCGCAAAGCTGACAAATTCGAGTGGACCAATGAAGCGCAAGAAGCATTCGAAGACCTCAAGCGCCTGCTATCCACCTCGCCAGTATTGGTAACTCCACGAGAAAGGGAACCACTGCTGCTGTACATCTCCGCCACCAACCAAGTGGTTAGCACAGTGGTCATCGTTGAACGGGCCGAGGAAAACAAGGTCCACGGCGTACAACGCCCGGTATACTACCTCAGCGAGGTCCTCACGCCAACAAAACAGCGGTACCCGCACTACCAGAAGCTGGCGTATGGCGTCTTTATGACCGCCCGGCGACTGCGCCATTACTTCCAGGAACACCCAATCGTGGTAGTCAACGACGCCCCATTGGGACATATCCTTAATAACCCTGACGCCACAGGGCGAGTCGCGCTTTGGGGAATCGAACTGTCTCCACAAGACATCACATACGAAAAGCGCGGCGCAATAAAATCGCAAGTTCTCCTTGACTTCCTCGTACATTGGATGGAAAACCAACTCCCGGACAAGCCAGAATGTCCTACCTCTGGACAATGCACTTCGATGGGTCCAAGAGGAAAGATGGAGCAGGAGCAGGTGTCATACTGACATCGCCTCAAGGGGACAAGCTGAAATACGTCCTGCGAATGCAGTTCACAGCCTCAAACAACAAGGCTGAATACGAGGCCCTGTTACACGGGATGAGAATGGCAAAAGCCTGCGGCGCAAAGAGGCTAATCATATATGGCGACTCCAAGCTGGTCGTTAACCAAACAATGTACGAGTGCGACGCACTGAACAACAATATGATCGCATACCGCGACCTCTACGACACAATTGAAGGAGACTTCGATGGTTGCGAGTTGCGACACATAGGTCGCGAAAGCAATGAGGAGGCGGACGCGCTCACCAACATAGGCTCCACCTGCGCACCCATACCACCTGGGGTATTTCTCGAGCGCATATGCGAACGCTCCATCAAGCCAAAGGCCACAGAGAAGAAAACAAGCGCAGCAACAGACTCGGGGGCTACGCCACCCAATGAGCCAATGACACTAGATGACTTAGAGCTTGACACAGGACTCGAGGGACCTATGAGCATCATGATGATCGAACAATCCTGGACGCAGCCGTACATTACGTACCTCCTGAGCAAGCGCCTACCGGACGACCCGACAGACGCACGACACATCGCGCGACGCTCCAAGGCATTCGCCGTTATCAACGGTGAACTGTATAAACGCAGCATCACAGGCGTGTTACAACGATGCGTCTCCCTAGCCGATGGAAGAGCAGTCCTCCTCGACATCCATGAAGGGACCCGCAGGCACCACGCCGGCAGTTGCGCCCTCGTTGCCAAAGCTCTACGAGTTGGATTTTACTGGCTCACGGCCATGCGCGACGCCAAGGATATAGTCCAAAAGTGCAACGCTTGTCAGCGATTCGCGGACAAGCCACATGCACCAGGCGCAGAACTACGGCCTATTCCATTGGCCTAGCCCTTCGCCCAGTGGGGACTCGACATGGTTGGCAAACTTCCAAGGTCCTCGCAAGGAGGCTACGTCTACCTCTTGGCCGCAGTCGACAAATTCACCAAGTGGATTGAGGCCATGCCAGTGACCAAGCAATCAGGGCACAGCGCAGTCAAGTTCTTCGAGTCCATCGTCTACCGCTTCAGCGTGCCGCACAACATCATCACCGACAACGGAACGAACTTCACATCCAAGGAGTTCCAAGAATTCTGCGAGAACCTGGGGATCAACATCAGCTACGCCTCAGTAGCACACCCACAGACCAAAGGTCAAGTGGAAAAGGCAAACGGGCTCGTCTGCAGCGGCATCAAGAAGCGACTCCTCCGACCACTCGAACAAGCCGCGGGTTGCTGGCCAAACGAACTGCAATCCGTACTCTGGAGCCTGCGTACAACTCCAAACAGCGCCACCGGCTACACACCATTCTTTATGATACACGGAGCAGAGGCAGTACTACCCGCCGAGCTACGGTACAAAGCGCCACGCGTAGTCGCCTACAGTGAGCAGGAGTCATCCCTCGCACTCGAAGACTCCGTCGACCTCCTTGACGAAGCAAGAGAAATCGCCGCAGAAAGATCTACGATCTACCAGCAGAACCTGCACAACTACCATAGCAGAAGGCTTCGCCCCAGATCCTTCGTCGAAGGTGACTTAGTCCTGCGACTGAAGCAGCAGGGGCATCTCAAGCTCGAGTCCCTCTAGGAAGGACCATACGTGATTACAGAAGTAATCCCAGGTGGCGCCTATCGCCTTCAAGATTTAGAGACAGGAGTCGCACACTCCAACCCTTGGAACGTCGCACAACTGCGACGCTTCTACCCTTAGTCGTTTTCTTTACTTTTGCATCGCAAATAAGGCTATTCAGCCAAGGCTACTTAGCCGCACATTGTACTTCGTACTGTTCTTCGAATAAATAAAAGCTAAGTGCCCCAAAACTCTGTGTTCTCCTTTACTTTGTCAATTTTCATACTCGGGGGCTACGCCACCCTATACACATATGTTCTTCGAACAATAACGCGACATACTGAGTAGCTGGCACATCAATCGAACCCCTTAACACAAACTCAACCCATCTGCAATGCACCTGACAGGTTGACAAGGGAACGATACAAAGATGGCCAGGCTAACGGAAAGGACTCGCATAAGTGCAACGTACCCCACGCTTAAAGCTATTTGTACACATTCAACAGTAAATTATCTACAAATGTATACGAGCTTTACAACATTAGTACACTTATGTGCAGGATACATATTTGGCTACCCTTGCAACAGAAGAACATTAGTCTGTTCCTCGAAGAAGTCGACGACCTCCTCGGCTGGACGGTCCACCGCCTGATAATGCGACACCATGTTCCGGGAAGATCCTACTGGTGGCACCGGTGGCCTAGAGGAAATGGCGGCGACATCAACGTCAGGCATGTGCAAACGCACCATGGAAAGGGCAGCCTTAGCACCAGCCACCAACTGCTGCCTCACGCACTCACGAACCGCGGACATATCTTGAAATTTGGTCAGGAGAGCCAGCAGGCTTGATGGAGTATCATCCAGCTGGAACATCGCCCGATAGATGTTCTTCAAACACGACTGCGACTTCTTCAGAAAGCGCAGCACTCGCGAGGCGCGATCCTGCAAGGTCGCCAATGCAGTCGCACGATCATGATCTACCCAGAAGTATCCACTCTCCTGAAGTTGCTCCTGGGTGAGATCATGAAGACGGATGGCAATCCCTCTCCTCCTGCGGATGGCGTGCGCTAACAACTACACGAATCAGCATCAACAGCATGAGTACAACGTACCATTGCGATTAACTACAAAGGAAAAGACGAGGATGAGCAAACTAACACTTAAACTGGTCGCCCAGCTATGTCACCTCGCCAAGCAGATATTGCTCGCGGGCGGCGGCTTTTTTAGCCTTTGACTTCCACACGTTCGCGCTACCACGGATCACGGATAACTCATGCTCCAATTGCTTAACGCGATCACGAAGTCGCGAAAGCAAGGAAAGCTCCTCTACCCTGGAGCATGGTGGTGCCATTGTATCCTCAAGAGATGGCGAGTCTGGGGTTCCCCCCACAGGACCACTTGATGTACCCTACCAAAAATCAAGCCAGAGGCAAATAAGGCGACCAACTCAAAAGTCAAAAGTAGCAGATGCATTCTGGATCAGGATAAAAGTATCTACAAACACATTCGCCAATAGGCATGTTCTCCAATCAAAAGAGCAATTCATCAACTATTACGAAGAAACTAACTACGAGGCAGCTAGCTTCTTCGACTTCGATGACCTCGGGGGCTTCATCAAGTCCGTGGCAGTATCAGATGCCACTGACTTTCCGCCAGCCCCTGAGGCCGAAGTTTTCGCCGCCTTCTTTGCACGATTGAGCTCCTCCGAATACTTGGCAACAGTGTTTATCAAGGAATGGCCATATTTGGCACAGGCAGTCGCAAAAGGAGAGAATACTACCTGCTGACCATCCGCGCCAACAGGCATCGTCTTCGACATCGCAGAAGGATCTACTTCGACTCCGTGGGCTTGCACCATGGCAAGCGACATGGTCGCGCCAGCTGCGTGGAGGGAGTTCTTGTACTTGGCAGGCACACCCCCAGCGAGCGACTCTACCAGCTCCTCCACATTGTCGACCAGCTCCGCCTTCGGCATCAGCTCCTCCCGGAGGCGACTCAGGGTGGCCTTGGCCTTGGACAGCGTATTTTGGACAGCGGCGCTATGATCCTCGACCGCAGATACCGCGCCCGCCAGAGCGTCATCGCGACAAAGGGCTTGTGGATCAAAACTCAAGCCGCCAGCATCTACACCAAAATACACACATGGATCAAACTTCTAGTGCCACCGACACTACAGAGGAAGAGAAGAACATCAATAAAATATCTACCAGTAAAGGTACCTGAGAGAGCCTTGGCGATTGAGAATAGTTGCTCTTCAAAGAACTTCTCCCTGGCCGCAAAGGAGGCGCGCAGATCCTCTTCGCGCTTCTGGGCTTCATCACGAGCCGCGATTACCTCATCGCGCCCCTTCATAGCTGCGGCTAGCGTCTTCTCCAACATGGCGACATCGCGCAGTAAAGCGTTACGCTCAGCTACATGACAGTCAATAATTGGCTGTCAGTCGATTATACCAAAACAGAGAGAAGAGGAAAGGAATAAGTATAGAACACTCACTTTCGACAACGCGATGACGCGTCTCCAGCATTGCATGCTGGCGACCCATCGCCATCACCTGCTCCGCCACTTGCGCGGCTTCCCTTACAAGGAGCTGTTGCACAAAGCAAGGAATCATAGAGGGCAACAAAAGGCGATTGACTACCACATTAAAAAAAGAAGGAAAGCTACACTTACATGGTCCTCCAGCGACTCCAAGAAGTTTGCTGAACCGTCATCCGAGCAACTACTCGATGCTCCCCTATGTGAGGAGAGCTCGAAGAATTGTGCCCGGAGTAGGCCGCCACCGGAGAAGGAGCGCGCTCGACCTCTACCTTAGCCCTTGAAGTCGCGACTCCCGATTCCTTCAAAAAATCGACGTCGCCAGAAGATGATGACGCCTCTTGACTACAAGACAAAATCCGCACTCAGAAAGGGCAAACTCCAGGGCAAAGCCAGCAAGAAGAAAACAGAGAAGAATGAATGCACTAACAGAATTACCAGTCAAATTTGTCAAGATCAAACGTGGCCTCCGCCGACTCCGACGAAGACTCCTTGGGTAATCGCATCTTCTTGCGAGAAGACGGTGCCACAACCCTCACAAGAACGGCGGGAATTGGCGACTCCATGCCAACAGCCACGCCTCCTAGAGTTGAAGGAGTTGACGCGTCGGAATCCCCGCTACGCGAACGCTTGCGAGTATCCGGGCTCTCGGACTCGAGGGCTTCCTCTTCCACATCGGAAGGGACAGTCGACTCAGACTCGTCCTCTTCCAAAGATTCACGAGGAATAATCCCCTTAGGGAGGGGAGGCACACAAGGCGACACCGCCCACTCTTGCATGCAAAACAGTAAAGATCAGCAAATAAAACAGAAAACGCAATCGAGAAAATAAGCTACTACGTAGCACAACTGTACCTCAGGAGGGGGATTCGAAGCATCGAAAGGAGGAACGACTGGCTCGTTCGGAAGCACATCCTTGAGGGTGTACTTCGTGACCAGTCGCACCCTCTTATCTACCTCACTCGCGGACATGCCATCAGCAGACACGTGAGTGGCATCATCAACGCCACCCCATTGAAACATGGGATGGACCCTGGCCTGGAGAGGCTGGACGCGACGACGCAGCCAAGTCCTGACAAGGGCGCAACCTCCCTCTTCTGTGCCTATGCAACTCTCGAGGTCACAGACGCGCTGATATAGCAGTCTCTGCGAGTTCGGAAGGCATGATCACGTTCTTCCAAGAACGCATCTTCTTGCAGGGAGTCGCGGGATTGAAAGGCGCGAGTCCAAAGTGCTCGTCCTTGGCCTTCTGGTCGCGAACATAGAATCATTTGTCCCTCCATCCCTGGACGGACTTGGTAAGCTTGATATCGAAGTAGGTGGCGGATGGGTCGACGTGGATTCCGCAACCACCTACGTCATAAACTAAAGAGCCAGATGTGGACTAACGCTTCAATTTAAAGATGCGCTTGAAAAGACTAAAGTGTGGCTCGATTCCGAGCCAGCACTCGCAGAGAGTGATGAAACAAGTGATGTGGAGGAGCGAATTTGGGGACAGCTGATGGAGCTGGAGCCCATAGAAACAAAGAAGACCCCGAAGAAATGGGTGAAGAGGCAAGGAAAGACCGCGAATGATGAATGCAAGAAACATCACTCGAAAACCAGCGGGAGGAGCAGGAATGGTCTCACCGCTGGGGACGTGCGCATCGGCGACTGCCGCAAAGATAACTCCATCTTGGCGAAGAAGACGGAGATCCGACGCCTTGATGATAGAGGGGCGCCATGCGCCATTGGTCACGCGGGTGCCCGCGACCTTCTTCTTCCCGCCGGCGGCGGTACTGGTGCCCGCAGCAGCAGAGCCACCTTTCTTCTTCGTCGTAGCAACGGTGGCCGCGGAATCAACGACAGCGCCTCCCTTCTTATTCCCCATTGCGCGGCCGCGATGTGAGAGAAGGAAGTAGCTCGGGAACGAACGGAGCTGGTCCAGCATCATCGAGAAGATGGGCACAGGGGAAAGCAGAAAAGCAACAGCAATGGCGATGGCAGCAAGGAAGAAAGAGCGCAGATGGGAAATTACCGCCGCAGCATCGCTACTTAACCCCTGGGAGATGAAATCCAACAGCTGACAAAAACCCTATCGGACGCGTGGCACGCATCGTGTTGGACACATGGAGAAGAGGAAGCGCGAACCGTCCCCCCACTTCTACCATTACACGCGGAAATCGAGGAGGCACAGTTAAAAAAAGATTACGCACGCCTAGTCAAATCAAAGTTAGAAAATGGGACCCACCGATCGTCACGTCCCGTCAAAATCGCTCACGCGGGCAACTAAGGTCATACAAGCGTCAGCACTAACGTCACCAAGGCTATGCAGTGGAAAACTTCGACTATTTTTAGTCCTTGCTAGAGTCTTCGACTCCACCAAGCACTCGGGGGCTACTCCCATAGGGAGCGCTGGCCGCGCACCCTACGACTTTTCTTTTTCTTGTTGCAGGAACATGGACAATCACAAAAGCAAACCCAACCACTCGAAACACATTTCGATTATGGACATGTGTTACTCCCATAGGGAGCGCCGGAAACAAGCAGGCAAAAGACGACAGCAGTCGCAAAAGTATTTTAGTACCTGCCTGAGTCATCGATTGAAACAAGCAGGCAAAAGACGACAGCAGTCGCAAAAGTGTTTTAGTACCTGCCTAAGTCATCGACTGAAACAAGCAAGCAAAAGAAGACAGCAGTCACAAAAATTCTTTAGTCCCTGCCTGAGTCTTCAACTCAACCAGGCACTCGGGGGCTACTCCCATAGGGAGCGCTGGTCGCGCACCCTATGATTATTTGTACAAAAAAACTGTGTCTTGATAACATCCACACTCGAAACTCATGGCGACACCGCCTCATAATTTTCCCCCTACAAAGAGACTGCGTCTCCTGGGTTACCCGAATCGTCTCCGCGATGATAAAATTCGGATGCCGCGCCTACGGCGTGAAGGTAAGACCTGAATAAGGCCTGACAACGCATTTAACTACGCACTACCAGAAACATATCCGTGCCTACAGGCACGATGAACATGCCTTGACGGACGCGTCAAGTGCTCACACCCATATAACTGGAATTCGACTCCTGTAAGACCTCCACGGCCTGAGTGGAATTACACCAGGACTTTTTCGGATTTGAGTCCAGGGACTCGAATTTGAGTAGATTGCGTTGTTTCACCCCAAGGTGGTTAACTGATACCGATACTTTGGTTATATCAGGCACGTATATCAACAATCCCTATGACACAAATAAAAGCAATCGAAATGTACTCATTTAGGCACTCGAAGGCTTCAAAAAGTCCCCAGTCGAATCTGCGATTCCACTGGACATTCGGGGGCTACTGACATGGGTATACCCTACAGGTACTCGAGCTTGGTATATACGGTCCAAATACATACAGACCCACGGTGTCGCCAACGGCCGGATAGAGGGACTCGAGTAACCTACGGACTCTCGATTGCTTGAAGGACAAGAAGAAGCTAAAGATAGAAAGTTTGAAGGGGAAAACCCTAACTTGTAACCGACTTGATCTGCTAACCGAGACCTAGCCTATCTATATAAAGGCTAGGAGGGGGCGGCGAGGAGGACACACGCAACCCTAGTTTCCATAACCCTTGCCAGATTACATCTGCGCACCATTGTAACTTTCAACTCCTTCGATAATTCCACGAGCAGACAAGCAGGAGTAGGGACCTCTATGAGGCCTGAACCTAGGTAAATCCTTTGTCCCCTGTGTGCTTGTTTGCTAGCCTATATATGTCTCCAGCGCTCCCTCCTTCTCCAAAACCCAAGTCCATAACAATGGGCATTGACGAGTTAAACCCTTGTCACTCTGCATCCGACGATCTCCCTATGATTGGGACTACCGCTGATGAGGAGGTGGAGACATTTGCCGTAGAATCTTCATCAGGGACGTCATCGCTTCTGTTGGCTCATTCCGAAGATTTCCGCGTCGCGCCTGTTGGCGAAAAAAGGAAACGCCCTAACACCATGGAAACGATCGAAGATTCCGATGATTCAACGGCCTCAAAACCTTTGGGTGTCGTTCAATTGTTGTCGGCTCCTCCCCAGAATAACCTATTCCGCTTTGCACAATACGTATCTTCGTAAGTACTTATTTCCTCTTTACTGTTTGGTTGAATGATTTGGTTGCTGATGCTTCCGTGTGTTTTTTCTCTTGTAGTAGTGATGATGGTGAGGATCTGCCCTTTTATCCTCTTGGCACTTCTTTTGCTCCTTCTGCCAAGGACCCGAAGGATTTGGTCACACCTTCTAAGAAACCACCTATTCAGGAGGATGTTGCCACTTTGCCGAAACCACTGCCGCAGAAGAAAAGAAAATCGGCTAGCAAAGGCGTGATGATATGTGAGAGCCCCATCGAGGTGGATATGCAAGATGTAAGTACATCTGTGTTTTTAATTCTGCTATGGATCATTCTTTACTTGTCTTTCCTAATGTCCTTCTTCGCAGCCTATGATGCGTGAGATGGTTGATATGGCCTCTCATTTCATCAAGATCCATAATGAAGCCGAGGGCCTGAAAGGTATATTTTCATCTTCCCACATTTTCTTGTATTTTCTCTTATTTTACTGACCTTTCGGTACTGCTTGCTGCTTTCTTCAGCCGCTGCCAAGGAATCTGAGGTTATCCGGGATGAGGTGTTGAAGCGTGCCGATGATCTAGAGGCAAAACTTCTGGTTGCTGAAAAAGCTTTGGAAGAGGCCAAACAGAAGGCCAGCGCAGATGCTGAAGAAAGAGCCAGACAAGCTGCCGCCCGAGATGAAAATCTTCAGAAGTGCTTGGAGACCCTCAATACTTCCTTGACTCGTAAGTTTTTTATTTGTCAAAGGAGGGTTTCTTTTCCAGTCTTCGTTGCTTCTTTGTCCTTATCACCCCCCTCCCTTTTTGGTATGTGTAGAGCTTTCAGGCCAGAATTTGTTGCTGGATGAGGATAAGAAGGTTGATCCCTTATCGGATGATGTTAGAACTTTGGAGGCTAATAGTGTTCGTGTGCGCAACCTCCTTGTCCGATCACGTCGCGCCTTCAAGAGCTTGCATGCTGAAGTTTTTTCGTCGAAGGAAGTACCTGCCGATCTGAATGACATTGTCGCTATTTTTGGTGCTGATCCAAGTCCGCTTGTTGGATACAGCATGACTAAGTCGAAAAGTGGTGCTGAAACTTCAATGGCATTAGCGACTGGGAGAAGGTTAGCTCCTCTATCCCGGTCAACTCCAAAGGACAACCGGTTGATTTGAAGCCTTTCATTGAGAGGGCCAAGAAATTTTCTCGGCTGCTCCTTGGTATAGAGTCAGGTCCAGAGAGTTCAACTGCTCCTTCTTCGGCTGGTGCTCCTTCTTCGGTTGTTGCCCCTGCTATAACTAGTGCTCCTTCCGCTAGTGCAACTTTGTACTTGGAGAAATCAGCTCCGTAGCGTTGTTTTTGTAGTTTCCCATGTTTATTTTGCTACCCTTGTAATGACTATTGACTTATCCTGTTGCTGGAATGCTTCCTTTTGATGAGAAGACATATTTCTGTATATATGCGTATGAGTGGCTCTTTTGTTTGCTGAAGGGTTTCTATCTTTCATGTGTCTTGCCAGATTTTGAATGATTCTGCGGCTCCTCTTGCACCTGTGCATACGTCAGATGTGACCCCGTCCTCATCTGGGATGGGTGCAGCCGAGACTGCCATTGTGCGTTCAGTAGACCCGCCACTTTATGCTGAAAAAATTGAGTAGGTGAAGAAGCTTGAAGGGAAACTTTGGGTTGTGCAATCAATGGTGGATGTCGCCCAGTCGAAAATGCACCAGGCCCTTGATCATGAGGCGTACTTCTTGGACGAGATTTCCGAGGCGAGTGATAAGATGTTATGTAAGTCCTTTTGCTTTTTGCTTTTTGCAGATCACCTTTCTGCGGGATGCCAATGTTTTCTCTTTTCTTGTTTTGTAGGCATTCGGTTGTGCGAGAGGGAAGAAACCCAATGTCTGCGCAACCGAATACA
Source organism: Avena sativa (assembly GCA_916181665.1). Lineage (NCBI taxonomy): Eukaryota > Viridiplantae > Streptophyta > Magnoliopsida > Poales > Poaceae > Avena > Avena sativa. The sequence continues at coordinate 460,553,461 of OV702297.1, read as the reverse complement.
AGCTCTCGTATCTGCTTCTCAAAATTTCGGGACGAACTTTTGGATTGATCACCGTCGTACTTATGTCATGGCTTTGCTTCAGGATCATGTATCCGAGGTGGAGCAGTTTGTCGAGTGCTATCGCAGATCACTGACCATTTTTTATAATGCCATGTTTCCTCGGGATCCCCAGCCTTAGACTTTAGCTGATTTGATGGCGAAGTTTCGACAGGGTGAACGGATTCATCTTTTTGTAAAGCTTCAACTTGTGGTGGGTGCTAAGCTTGTGTTGTCTTGGGTACACGCACATTATCTGACACTGGATTTGGACGTCATATCATCTGGGCTGCCTCCTCCCTCTGATGGTGGTCTTGTTAATATGGCGCCTCATTATGCTGCCGCCCGTAGACCTGCGATTAGGATTATTCGAAGGTGCCTAGAGGCAGACGAGGAGTTTTTTATAAACTTTGCTATTTGACTATTTCTGCTTCTATTGTGTAGCCTTTGCACTTTTTAGAAGAGAGACTATGTAAAGTTGTTCATACTTGTCAAAAAGATCATATTCTTTATACGAGATTTTGATTGTATGTTATATCCTTTGGTGCAGGCTCCGACGAGTTGATGTCCTTTGCATTATTACCTTCTTGTACCTTGGAAAATTTGTGCCGAGAAATGCTTTCTTTATTGATACTTGATAAGTATAAAGGGATACATTGCATAGGCGTGTTCGCCTGGACATTGGCCTTATTGAATATAGAGATATAAGTAAAGAATTTTCCTAAAAAATTGCGGCTTTTGTCTTGAAATACTCCACCACGCCCCTTGTTGACTTGAGTAGGGTTTCATATTTTTCGACTGGAGGCGTCGTGTCTGCATGGCGGACCAGAGAGAAAAGTAGTTGGTTTACTAGGTTGGGAAAAACCGAGTGCGCCCTCTTATGCGGGACCAGAGGTGGAGGCCGAATAGGTAGCTTTTGCGTGTGCGCGGTGCTCCTGATTTTCTGGGTTTTGCTTGATGCATCCTTTGTGTAGTATTTCTTCGTCTGCAATTTTCAACTGGCCAAATTGTGTCTCCATTCCGAAGGATTCTGATATTTCGTTGAATTCATGATCATAGCTATCCAAGCGGTTGAAGCTTCCTTTTATTGTTATGACCACATTGGGGGCTAGTATTTTCAGCACCAGGTATGCATAGTGGGGTACTGCCATGAATCTAGCGAAAGTTGGTCGTCCCAAGATCGCGTGGTACTATGATGGCCAGTCTAGGACTTCGAACTCTAGTTTTTCGTGCCTGAAGTTGCTTCATGATCCGAAGACTACGTCGAGGTACACTTTGCCCAGAGGAGTTTCGGCTTTTCCTGGAACCATTCCATGGAAAGTTGTATCTGTTGGTGCTAGATTCATCAGGAACCAGTTCATTGGCCGTAAAGTTTTTGCATAGATGAGGTTGATGCTGCTTCCTGCATCCAAGAAAACCTTGCTCATGTCGAACCCGCCGATTTGTGCCTCTACTATTAGTGTTGATTCACCAGGTCGTGGAACCCAAAGTGGGTGGTCGGCTTTGTTGAAGGTTATTTCTTGTTCTGACCAATGAAGATACTCTGGTGTAAGGGTGTTGTTGTTTCCGCCATGTTCACTTGTCTGGTGATCAGCTTCTATGTTCTATTAGAGGGTCGTCCCTTCTGGATCATTGACATTTCTCCCTTTGAGCTAGGGAATTCGTCTTCTTGGTTTGTTGTGTTTTGCGGCTGTCCCGCTGGCGGCTGTCTCGCTGGCGGATGCCCCGGTGGTGGTGGTGCACCAATAGCAAAAGTGCTAGATGTAGTGGCGTAGCCTCGGTTTACTGCTTCAGTTGCTCTTGCGTTGCAAAGTTCTTGCATTTTTAAGAATGTTCCGCAATCCTTTAAGAGGTGGTTGGATCGCCTCTTGCTTGTCGAGTCGATGTAGAAGTGCATATTGCATGGTCCTTCCAACATTTGTCCTACTGACATGGGTGGGTCCCTAGTTTTTGGCTGGTACCATTGCTGCGACTAGCTTCCGCCGACTGATACATTGCAAATGTATCTATAATTTTTGATGTTCCATGCTTGGTTTTAACTACTTTCTTATGTTTTGTCCACATTTTGGAGTACTTTTCATATGATTTCTTGGACTAACCTATTAACAAGAGCCACAGTGCCAGCTGCCTGTTTTCTACTGTTTTTGGTTCCAGGAAAGTCAGAAAATGAATATTCTCGGAATTGGACTGGACAAAAGCCAAAGTTCCTATTTTACCGGAAGACTCATGGAGCCAGAATACGAGACGAAGTAGGGCCAGGGCCTGGCCACACCCCCCCAGGCGCGGGTACCCCCAGGCCACGCCAGGGCATGGTGTGGGCCCCTCCGGCACCCCCTCGGTCTCCCTCTTCGCCTATAAGTTGCCTTCTGACCTAAAAACTCAAGGGGGTTCAACGTTTTTCCAGAAGGAGTTCCGCTCTGCCGCCACCACCAGATTCTACGAAACAACACGAGAAACTCTGTTTTGGCATCCTGCCGGGACGGGGAATTGGAGGAGATCATCGCAATCATCATCACCATCGCTTCTCCATCGACCATCCATGTTTCCCCATCTATGAGTGAGTAATCCCCCGCTGTAGGCTATGGGGATGGTAGGGATTGGATGAGATCGTTCATGTAATGGCATCAGATTGTTAGGGCATGGTGCCTAGTATCTTTTATTAGTGCTTTATGACTTTGTTGTGACTTGTTATGCTTAATGCTTGTCACTAGGGCCCGAGTGCCATGATTTCATATCTGAACATGTTATTGATTCATTATGATAGTATTGTTTATGGTCTTACCTGCAAGTTGTATACACACGTTGTTGACTGGAACCAATGGCCCCGAAGTGACAGAAATCGGGATAACCGGAGGGAATGGCTTTGATGTGAGGATCACATGTGTTCACGGAGTGTTAATGCTTTGCTCCGGTGCTCTATTAAAAGGAGCACCTTAATTGCCAGTAGTTCCCTTGAGGCCCCGCTGCAAACGGGCTGGCAGGACAAAAGATGTTGTGCAAGTTCTCATTGCGAGCACGTATGACTATAGATGGAACACATGCCTAGGATTATCTAGTACTTGGATGCTTTATCTTATTTATCTGCAATTTCCCTATGTTCTGATTGCTATGTGAATTGTCTTGTCCATGCAACGCCCGTCCATCCATCCCTATGCCTACCGCACTCGAATCCCACTGTTTACTGCTATTGTTACTGCTGTCTTTACTTTACTACTGCTGCTACTTTCCTATTCCTACTACAAAATTGTTGCTACTGATAAACTGCTGTGAGAAAGATTGTTTCCAGGTGCAGCTGAATTGACAACTCAGTTGTTAAGGCTTATAAATATTCTTTGGTTCCCCTTGTGTCGAATTAATAAATTGGGTTTCACTTCCCTCGAAAATACTGCGATACACCCCCTATACTTGTGGGTCATCACCGACCTCATCCCTGCTACCATGGTACCCATTGTTGTAGTCATCGCTTCGTCAGTTTTCCCCTCTAGAAAAACTGGCTGCAACATAACTTGGCGTGTTGTACCCGTCGTTGTTTCGTCGCCTTCTATCATTATTGCGCCTGTCCCTGTCTTCTTCGGGTGAGCGAGCTCTTTTATTGTGTAGTGCATCTTCTCCATCGACCTAGCGATTGGCTATGTCCATCAGCTGCGAAATTGTCTTTGGTTTGATCCGTCCTAGTTCTTCGTTGAATTCTTGCCGATGAAGTCCATCGTTGAAACCATCAATTGCTCTTTCATTGGATATGGTTTTAGCCAAGTTTTTGATAATGCTCCACCGCTGAACGAAAGCTCGTATTGACTCTCCTGGCTTTTGTTTACAAGCTCGTAATTGTTCCAGAGATGCGGGTTTCTTGAAGGTGGAATTGAAATTTCTGATAAACTTGTCCTCCAGGTCATTGCAGCTGCTGATAGAATCTTCGGGTAATTGTCTTAACAAAGAGCAAGCTGCGCTGGTTAAATGCAGTTGCAAGCTTTGCATTGCGGTAGCCTTGGAGCCAGCTTGTAGTTTAACTGTGGGTAGATAAACTATCAACCAAGCTTCAGGCTCTTGGGGGCCGTCGTATTTCTGACAACCGTGAGGGTAATTTGAAGTCTTTTGGTACTGGAGTCTTGTGAACCCGTCGGGTAAAGCAACTAGCACCGCATAGTTCTTGCTCCTCCTCGCTTTCACCATCATAGTACCTTTCGGATGCTACGCTCTTCCCTGGATCGATTGATCCTTCGCTGTGTGATATCATTTCTTGCATCATTCCATGGCTCTGATCCTAAGACGTGGACCCGATGTGGAGATCGTGATTGTCGGGTGTGACCTACTTGCCGCGGGCTGCTGCGACAACATGGGGATCTGTGGGGTTGCCGTGTGGTTCCCTGCTCTGTCTGCGCGAAAGATGCTCCTACCATGACGAGGTTCATCAGGGCGGAGTGGTGGAGGGCTGCGCGAGGATCGTCGGGTGAAGGTTGAGTTGAGATTAGATATGTTTGTGCGGCCACGATTGCTGCTTGAGCCGTTTTTGCCTTGATGTTTCCTGCTTGATCTATTGACATGAACGATAGGTCCAGGTATCGGATTAGGTCGCTTCTTTCTATTTCAGGGATATTTTGCAGTCGAGATGTTCCCCTTCTTGGCGGTGCTCCTCCTGTGATGCTCCCTAATCCTCGGTGGAACTTAGTTGTGCTCGCCATAGGTTGGATTTGTCGGCAAGCCTTTTCCTTTCATCGAGCTGCCTCTGCATCCTTAGTAGGTCTCTTTTTTATGATGAAGCAAATATTGGTATGCCAGTAGGTCTTCACGCGTGGCGTCAGCTGTCATGGGGACTACACCCGAAATTGCTGCTCTTGCTTTTTGCCATGCTTCGGCTGGTAGTCGGAGAGTTTGCCTCTCGCCTCCACGTGGTTCTCCTCCTCCTGGGGTTACGCGGTTGTTTGTTGGGTCTTCCCTGTTTTTGCAATTTTCTGCATTATCACTTGATAGGATATCGTCAGAGTTAAATATAGGATTACCGTTGGAGTCTTGCTGAGTTGATGTGTCTCCGATGATCACACATACTTGGTGTTGGGTAATATATGGACTTGTGGTGTCGTCATCTGAATTCGGGGAGACACTATCAGGTGGATCAATGAAGTCCGTTAATTTCTGTTCTGGGTAGATTTCTGTCATCCTTATTCCAAAGTCGATGCTCTCGCTGCTTTCCTCGGGTTCGGAATTTGCTGGGCTTGTTCTGCGTGGTGGAGTTAGTGGGGAATCTGATCTGAAGGAGAGATTGTCGTAAAGACTATCAAGGTCCCCCGGATCCATCTCATCTTGCTTGTTTTCTTCTGGTGCTTCGGTTTCCACCATGACCTCCATGGAGGATCCGATAGACGATGTTGGAATCGCCGTAAGCGCAGTTCCACTGACGGTTCTGATGTAACTAGGGCCGAAGGGTGTGATTCTTGGGGTTCTTCTACTTGGAAGTGGAAGCTTCCGATGATTAGATAGGATCCGCTGTTGAATCCGACGGGTATTGTCACTGGGGTGGGTGGGCGTGGTTCCGCTTTTGTTGGGTTGCTGCTTGGAGAAAAGAATTCTGCCAAATCCATGGTTCCCGCGTTCAAGTTCCCACAGACGGGCGCCAATTGATGAGGGGTAACCTCGGCAATGTCCATGAAGAAGGACTTAGGGTTTTGCGGAAAAGAGAACGCTGGGGATTTCATCAGATATCAGGAGGACAATGGAGTAAAAGTCGCCTGAATATTTGGTGAATCGCTCTACTACAAATCGCTTGGGGATTGTTCGGTGTCCTCACCTAAGCCTCTCCCATCCTATATATAATAGGACAGGTCTCAAAGCTATATGAAGATAGGTTACATACACGTAATTACAATACCAACATGATGTCGATCCTTTTTTCTCTTTCCTAATACAACTACAACCTTTGTCGGTTGCTCTTTTGGGCCATCATCTTGACTATTCATGGGTCATAGGCCTTGTATACAGTCAGGGTAGTAAATCATAAGCATCCGAGTAATCGTACCTATGTCAGGTGATAAATGGTTTTGGGCTTCATGCGTCCTAGCTCCTCCATGACCTCTCTGTGACGTACACCGCTGTTAAACGCATCGATTGCGCACTCCTCGGAGATGTCCTCCGATAATTGTTGATGATGGACCACCTTTGGATGTAGGAGCGGAGGGATTCGCTCGGCTTTTGACAGTAGGCCCTGATCTCTTCGATTGATACGGGCCGCTTATAGGTGCCCTTGAAGTTCCGGACGATACTGTACACTAGCTCCTCCCAGCTGCGGATCGAACTGCGAGGCAGATTATTGAGCCAGGCTCGGGTGGCATCCTATAGCTGCAGCTAGAGGCACTACATGGCTGTGTTCTTGCTTCCACCATGTAGCTTGACTTATGAGATATGGTCATCCATCCAAATCTTCGACTATTGGAGGCTGTCAAACTTTGGGTTATCCGAAGAAAGTTTGAAGCCTTTCGGCATCCGAGTTTGCCGTATGGCTCTGTTGAACTAGCTGGCACTGCAAAGCTCTATTTCCTCATCTTCGTGTTCTACTGAGTAGGCACTTTTGGCGTGCATCTTGTTGACATTGTGCTACGTGATTTCGTCACACGTGTCGTAGTAGCGGTTGTGTCGTCACGAGCTGCGACATCACCATGACAGGTCTTGGTCCTCTTCACTCGAGGATGACGAGTACCTCCTTGCAGGTGGCGCCTTCGGTTTTTTCGGCTCCGATGTTGGCTCCTTGGTGACCACAGCTTCTACTAGTCCGAGTCCTGCGGATGGTAGATAGGTGCACGGCAGATCGTGGATCTCCGACAGGTGGTTGGTTTGTCAGCGGTACGTGGTAGCTGCCATTACCGTAGCCTGTGGCGTTTTGGGGATTATGCAACCCCGAGAATCCACCGACATGAACAAGAAGTCGAGGGATTTGGTTGCCTCTTCCCGATCTTGTCGTTTAGGTGGTCGAGACAAGATCTCCTCTTGGCGGCTCCAGCGCCGTTGTTTTGATCTAAAAAAAAATTCCACCAAAATTTAATGCAAGCTCTCATTTAATAAAACTCTTTTATTTATTTTATTCAGAATTTTGTTAATTACTTTAATTAACAAAAATTCACATAAAACCCCTTGCAACATTTCAATATCACATGCAGAACTAGTTTCTACAATTTCACCAGTAACAATTTCGGTTTCCATCGAAATGATTTCAGTGCTTTCATAATCTTTATCTGAAACATATTTTCTCCTAAATGGTGTAGGTATCCCTTAAGTGTGTCATCCTACGGTTCGGAAATAGTGCATACATGATTGAGACCCCTATCCGATCAATAATCCTCGAATCAAGCTTTCGCCCCGCTATATTAATATAGCAAATGACCGATACATCTGGTATATCCCTACTAGGGCAGACAGAACAAAACCAGCCCAAAAGAAACAAGAAAGAAAGGAAAGAGAAAACAAAGCCAACACTGACAGTACAATGCAAAAGGACATGAAACGCCACCGCTGCGCCCACCGGACAATTACCACCTCGCTCCTAGCACTCTAGAGTGCCGCATACCAAGCAACACCTCCAAGAAGGAAAGCGACGACAACGACGTTGCTGCCCAAACCAATCCAAGGGTTTTCCTGGAACTCATTCTAGGGTTTCCCCGGTACGCAACGGGGGGTGGGATCAAGGCACACCTGACGCCCTTCAGGAAGGACGACAACACCCGCAAGCGTCACCATGCCGGTACCGAGACGACAAGGATTTCTCCCGACCCCCAAAGAACCAGACTCCCGGACGCTCCGCCTCTCCCCACCTAGCTTGCCGCCCACCAGCGCACGCCACCAGGTCTTCTAGTCATTGTCATCATCGCACCATGGCTCGGGATGCGAGGCTGGTCGACCGAAAAGAAGAAGATTTGGCAAGGTCCGCGAGGCAATTGCACGCGGGAGGAAACTACCTCCACCGTCGGAGGGCGGCCGCCGACCGGATGCAGTAGCAGAGGCAAACTAGGCCTTCCAGCCCGGCAGGCTCGAATGGGCCCATAAAGCCCCCGCCACCGCACTGCGGCAAGGGCGCCATCGACACCGCCAAATCCCGTGCTAGCTTCACAATCCACCAGGAGAATCACCGCCGCCCTGGGCAGCCCGCGCAGGCCCAGATCGAGCCCTACGGACCTAGATCTCGGTTGGGAGGACGAGCTCCTCCAGCACCGCGTCGTTCCCCGCCACCAACAGCCGTGCCTACGCCTCCAGCTCCATCCTCGTTAGTGCCGGAGCCTCCACCACTGCACCGTGCTGCCACCGCCTGGGTACACCCCCCTCTCCTCGCAATCCCGTGCAGGAGAATGTAGGGGGGAAGGGCCAGGAGCCGCCGCCGCTAGCGCCTGCCGAGGCTAGCCCGGTGTTGGCCGCTGATGACGGCAGGAGGAGGGTCCGGGAAGGGGACTTGAGGCGGGGAGAGGTGGTGGCGTGGCCGGTCGCCCGTGGGGGCGAGTCGGTCGCGAGACAGGGGATTTTTTCATCGGTCACAGAACTCTGTAGTAACATTTCTCATCCGATCAATAACCAGCAGCGAGACCTGGAGAGTCGTACAGACTCCCACACATTGAACGATGACTTCGGTGATCATGTGAACTTTTAATGTTGTAACTAAATCCCTTTGTCCCACGATATATTACATGTCCGAGATTCTATCATTGGTGTCCCATACCTAGTTCGATCTCATTACCCACAAGTACTCTTTTCTCGTTCCCGTGATATAACATTCCAGTAATCTTATCACTTGCTTGCAAGCTACATCAATGTGATATCACCGAGGGGCCCTAGAGTATATCTCTCCATCATCAGGATGGATAATTCCCACTCTTAATCCATGAGCCTCTATGTAACACTTTCAGAGTATTTGAACCCACCTTTATAGTCACCCTATTACGGTGTGACGTTTGATGTTACCAAGTTACTCCTCTAGTGTTAGTGATTGACATGATCTCATGGTCTAAAGACTAAAGTTACTTCGTATGATGTCATAGCAATTTTAACACAATGACTTTTATCGTATTGCTATTCTTCGGATGAATGTGCATCACAACATTCCACCAATGTTGTGACCTTGTTATTAACAACATCCAATGTCCATGATCAGGAAACTTTGATCATCTTGTTAATCAACGAGCTAGTTTATAAGAGAGGCATAACTAGGAAACCTTTATTTGTTTATTAAACACATATGTATTAACATTTCTAATCAATACAATTATAACATGCAAAATAAACATCTATCATATACTTAGAATATGATAATAAAAACTTTATTGTTGCCTCTCAGGGCATATTCCCTTCAGTCTCCCACTTGCACTAGAGTCAATAATCTAGTTTACATAGTGATAAATCTAACACCCATCGAGTTTTGGTGTTGATCATGTTTTTTCGCTAGGGAGAGTTTTAGTCAACAGATTTGCCACATTCAGATCCGTATGTACTTTACAAATCTTTATATCTCCATCCTTGACATTTTCACGGATGGAGTGAAACCGGTGCTTGATATGCTTGGAATTTGATGACTGCAAGTGCACAGATCGTTTATAGCTAGTTTCAAAATAAAGATATCGATCCCATAGGGAGCAGGAGTCTGAAGTCTAATAACTCTTGAAATAAGTATTACGATAGAAATGCTAGATAAAGTTCTAAGTGACAAGATAAAATGCGAGTATTGTGTAAAAAGGTGTTTTGGGGTTTTGGGTATAAGAGCAATAATAAAGTAAAGTAAAACAACTGAGTACAGAAAGTAAGTATCGCGTATGTAAGAGGGATTGGAACTGTAGTAGGGGAAAAGCATTCTCAGGGAGTAGCGAATACACCACTAGTATTATAAGGATCTAAGATAAAGACTATCATCATGAACATTCTCAACTATGTATGTGTGGGAGGAACTCCGTATTTGGACGAATAGGCAACAACCGCTGCTCACAGCATCCTCATAACCACAACAGTCAGCAATCGACATCAATCGAATTACTGCGCTATTAAGGGACATAATCCCGTAGGACGTATCCCATGGCATGGATAATGTTCTGTGAGTTTCCTTGATTTCCCAAGTTGATACGTAAGGGGTGCCAACAGCTTTATAGTCACCGTAAGTGCTAGCACACCTCCGTCTACCAACAAGTAGTTTCCTCCATCAAGTCCCCACGAGAGGAAAATATTGAGAGGTCAACTTCTCTCAACATCAAGATGTAGAAAATCTAACACATGGTCACAACAATGAATATCATAATAGACTTTACCTTATCTCAATCTCATACTAGGGTTTCTCCATCTCCCCAAGAACTAATGATCTACTCAGACATGGAGGAAATCAACATCATAGCAATGGTAATGGAAACAATCATAAATGAATATTACTTGTATAAATCCACAACGTGTATGGGAATTACAACAAGATCTAGACAAGATGTAGATGGGATGGATGGAGATGCTGGTGATGCAGTGGTGGATGATAAAGATTGATGCCTTAGCCTCCCGGATCTGCGCAGGGCGAAGATGGATCCTTGGTGGACGAGTTCCCCGTCTAGATGCCTTCCGGAGGTGAGGTTTATGCGATTTCTAGGTGTTCTGTATGTCGTCTCCTCGAACCAATTGCACTGGGTGAAACTATTTGACGAGGCGGAGGCGGCGCCAACTATACGGTCGGAGCTATACGACCGGAAAAGTTGCTCCGGTCATATAGTTGGTCGTTGGACTCTCTGCCTCCCTTGTTCGCTTCTGGTTTTCTTTTGGTATTATTAATATTTCCCAAAAAGCGATTTACATTGTTTTTGACTCCTTTTCTCCACGGTACAACTGCTTCAAGAATTGTATCCATTGGATCCATCATCTATCCTGATCCTAGTGAAAATAGACATAAAATGTGCGTGTGAGCGTTGTAAAATACCAAGATCCTACATCTACAATGCAAAATAATAATATAAAACATGATGCAAATATGCACTCATCAACTACCCCAAGTTTAGACTCTTGCTCGTCCCGAGCAAGTTTTAGCTTAATGGATGTGATCCTCATATTCATGAAGCTGAATCGATAAAATAAATGAGGCAGTCACAACATGTGTTTATCATGTACGATACATGGGAATAAGTTCATAAGTAGTACCTCACTCGAACCATCTGAATAGTATTAGCAGGCTTCCACACCTTAGTGATCAACAGTTCATAAAAGATGACTCTCAATATAATGTAAAAGTATCCGGTTCAACCGAACGAGTTAGAAAGGTAGTCCCAAGTGTTTTAGGATCAATGTATTCACTTGGGATTCAGAATCTCAAAGGTGTCTCTTTGTCATACTACAATACAGTGGTATATGCCTACTTGCTCTTTGCACACTTGCCCTTTTTCTTCTTACTTTTCTTTTCTTTTATATATATGCTCACACTTTTGTTTAAGTGATGTGCAAAGGAGCTAGCCATACATTCCACTTCATGTAGGATTTCAAATTTTAACGATCTCAATTACCAAATTCCAATTGTATATGAAGCATTCTTATGACTTGAAGATTCTACCTCGACTTGTTCTCACTCTATTTTGATAGCATTTTCATTTTCCTTTTTTCAAGGTTTGTTTTTCAACTTAACTGTATAGATTTTTCTTAAATCAAACCGTAGACTTACAGCATATTGACCAAATTATCTTTAGGTGTTCCATTAATACCAATGGTGTGGAAGACTCCTATTGCTATCATAAGGTGCAAGTAAAATTATACTCAAGCCATTCATATATCAATAAAGCAAAAACAAACTCAATATTGCTCCATATATAATAATAAACTTGGAATTTCATAAAAGGGATCCATTATTCCTGAAGGGAATTCTAATGATGCACACTTTATTTCTAGTTTGAACTAATACGAAAATAGTAATAAAAACTTATAGGATAGATTACAAGGTATTAAAGATCTCCCCAAGCTTGAAATCAAGCCAAGCGGGATCAAATAATCCCTTGCGATTATTTGATACCATGATTGTTGTAGATCTTCGTGGAGCCATGGCACGCGGTATCTTCTCCTCACGGGCCAACCTGAGGCGGAGGGATTGATTGACATCTTCTAATTCTTTAACACGCAGCTTGTAGAAAAGATTGTTCCTCTCCAGGACCTTCACTTGTTCTTTAATGAACTCATTGTTATCCTAAAGTGTTTGTAGCGCCTTAAGACTCATAGAAAAACCTGCTTCGATTGTCCGCTTGATATCTTCATCTAGTTTATCAAGATAAAGTCGTAGCAATCGAAGGTGTTTGGGTGTCCCTAGCTTCTCCTTGTCCAACTCTCCAGTCTTACGCTCCAGGGCCTTCAAGTCCCTCTTCCGACACCCATGGTCGGCGTTGAGGAACTATATAGGGATAGTCTTGATCTCCTTGCCTTTCTCGTTATTGCTCCCGATCTCCATGAGAGCTTTTCTTCTTGACCTCTATCCCTTGGTTAAGAGTCCTCACGTGTGAATAAGAGGTAGATTGGTTTCTAGAGATTATGATTAGAGAGAGAGACAATGGTAGTATATAAGGGGGGTCATAGGTCGGTAAAACTCGCGAAAAACACCAAATTGTCGCCAAGAAAAGAATCCAAATGAAACAGGGAAAGAAATCATAGATTTAGAAGTTTCCTACCGCGTAACGACCAACTATACGGGCGCAGCTCGTATAGCTCTGGCCGTATAGTTGGTTCCGAGCAGATATTTCCAAATATCTCGAGTCTAGGTCATTAAATCACGACTCGGAACCGACAATAAAGTTTTTTCTCATAATGATGAAAAAACTAAAAGATCAAACGAAAAACTGTCTGAGAGTTTAACGACCAACTATACGGCCGGAATTTTGGCTCTAGTCATATAGTTGTGACCGTATAGATACAGACACCAAAAGCAAAACTATCTAAGAGTTTAACGACCAAGGCCAGAATTTTTGGCTCCGGTCGTATAGTTGCGACCGTATAGGCTCAGATAGCGAAAACAATTTCACGAAGATGATACAGAGAGTTTAACGACCAACTATACGGTGGGAGCTTCCTCTCCGGTCATATAGCTCCGCCTGTATAGTTGGTAAAACCCCTCTAAAGCTTCAGAAAAACACAAGGAATTCAAAGGCAAAATTTTCAAAAGTAAAAATTGTGAAAACAAATCACTTATTTGGGTAAGAACACTTACCTTGCACTTACCATTTTTTATTCGGGGATGAATAGTTCCTCCCACAACAAAGACTTCTTCTCTCTCTCGAGGGAATTGACCTTAATTCATTGAATAATTCTCGTAAATGAAAATCACCAAGACTAAAGTTCCTCTCAATAAGATTGGTGTCTTGTGGGGCAATCATGGACACTGCATCCAACATCTTTATTCCTTACCTCTGCATAATCTGCAACTCAAATTCTTGAAGTGAAAGAATCCAACGGATTAGTCTTGGCTTATGGTCTTTCCTTTCGAGGAGTTCTTTTAATCCATCACGATCCGTGTGAACTCTTACCATTGCATCAACTATATATGCACGAAATTTATCACAAGAGAAAAATACAGCAAAAAGTTCCTTTTCTTCCTTAGGGTAATTCTTTTGAGCACCATAAAGAGTTCTACTAGCATGATGTATAATATTAAATCTATGACCAATATGTTATCCCAGAGTCACTCCTACAACATCATCACTAGATTCACTTATTAAATCAAAGGTTGTATCCTAGATAGGTGGTTTAATAATAGGAGCACAAGATAAAGCATTTTTGAGTCTATGAAAGGCTTCAAGGCACTTATCATCAAACTTAAATCTTGTTCTCTTTTGCAGGAGGTTAGTCAAAGATTTAGATATTCTAGAGAAATTTCTAATAAACCTTCTATAAAAATCCACATGACCAAGAAAACTTCTTATACCTTTAATATCCCTAGGTTGTGGCATTCTCTCTATTGCTTCAACCTTAGCTCTATCAACTTCAATTCCCTTACCTTATACCTTGTGTCCAAGGACTATACCTTCTTTGACCATAAAATGGCACTTCTCCTAGTTTACAACAAGATTAGTTTATTCACAACGCTGCAAAACTCTTTTGAGATTATCCAAGCAACTAGTAAATGAAGTTCCATAGATAGAAAAGTCATCCATAAATACTTCCATTATAAGTTCTATAAAATCAACAAAAATAGCAGTCATGCATCTTTGAAAAGTAGTCGGAGCATTTTTTTTATAAACCAAAAGGCATACGTCGGTAAGCATGTAAACCATAAGGACTAATGAAAGTTGTTTTAAGTTAGTCATCAGGATGAACATCTATTTGAGAAAAACCAGAGTATCCATCCAAGTAGCAAAAATGAGTATGGTTTGCTAACCTTTCTAAAGTTTGATCTATGAATGGTAATGGATAGTGATATTTCCTAGTCTCTTTATTTAATTTCTGAAGTCTATGCACATCCTATGCCCAACAATAGTTCTAGTAGGTATCAATTCATTGTTTTCATTAGGAACAATAGTAAAACCGACTTCTTAGGGACACAGTGAACATGACTTACCCATTCGCTTTCTTTAACAGGGTAGATTATACCTGCGTATAGTAGGCGTACAATTTCTTTTCTTACCACTTCCTTCATTTCAGGCTTCAATCTTCTATTGAATTCCCAACTGGTTTAGCACCTTCTTCCATGAATATTCGATGGACGACTATCATGGGACTGATGCCCTTCAAGTCATCCATTGAGTACCCAAAGGCCTTGCGATGCTCCTTAAGTATCTTCATGAGTTCTTCTTCTTATTCTCCTGAAAGTTTAGCACTAGTAATATCAGGAAATTTATTTGTATCATCTAAAAAACTGTATTTAAGATTTTCTGGTAGAGTCTTCAACTCAGGGGGTGGTAGTTCCTTGTCCCCTCTCTTTTCTGGCTCTTCAAAAGCCTCATCGGTTGGAGGTCCCAAAATGGGAAGTGAATCGAATTCATTTTCTAGTTCTCCCAGGGACTTGTCCTCCATAACTATTTCTTCATAATTTGGATCTTCATTTATTTCTTCTTCTTGATTACTAAAGAAAAGAGCCACCATTTTCTCAATAGTTCTCTCTTTTTCTTCTTCTTCTTATATCTATGGAGGCCTGTCTTTAAATTTGGAAAAGTGGAATTTTTTTTCCGTTCCCCCAAGCTTAAGAGATACAATCTCCTTGAAATTAACATAGGCACCTATATCACCCAAAAATTTCCTTCCAAATATAATTGAGCAAAGAGTGTCAGCTGGCATATCAATAACTACAAAATCGATAGGAAAGTTTTTGTTGCCAATTGTGACAGTTGCATCTTCAACTACTCCGATTGGAATTCTAAGGTTTTTATTAGCTAACATAATTGTCATATCAGTATTTTCAATTGTAGCCGGTTCTATTTCTTCTTTTATTCCTAAGTAGAAATCATAAGATATAACATTAACTTCGGTGCCAAGATCACATAAACCGTAATGCAAGGTTTCTTTAAATATGTAGGTAAGAATAGGCTTACCCACATCTTTTACCTTTGTTTTACCTTCAACCAATATGGAAGTCTCTTCATCAAGTTCAACTATGTTACAATGTGCGTACATAGCCATAATTGCTTCCTTGGTTACCTCTTCATCTTTGGTTTCTTCAAGATGTTCTACGACTTCTGGCATACTTTCCTTCTCCTTCTTCTCCTGTACTGCTTTGACCTGTTCATACTCAAGAATATGCTTTTGTGCAGTGTTAGGAAAAGGCAATTCACGCATTGGTTCTAGGGAGGCCAGTGTTACTTTATCTTCTCTTTTCTTTTCAGGTTCGGGTGGTGGATCATACTTGACTGGACCCTCTTTTAGAGCTTTTATATGTTCAGTAAAAGCTTTAACAACTTGCAACACAAGATCTGAATCCAAATAAATTTCTTTAGATAATTCTTTAATGTGGCCATTTTTATTATCGTCATGAATACAATCATGTTCTATTTCTACGCCTCCTTCACTTCCTAGACCAAAATTTCATAAAACTCTATGATCACAAATTCTATTAAGCAAAGCCCAAGCTTTAGGTATAGGAAGATTCATAAAGGCTCCTTCCGTGAAAGAGTCTAGTTCAATTTTATTAGGTTTAGTTAGGCCACCATAAAAGATGTGTAGTAAACACCATTCAGGCAAATCATGATGAGGACATAAATCTAATATAAGCTCTTACCAGTCCTTCATTAGAACAATTCTTCCAAGTCATTATAAGACGTCTGATTCCAAAAGATTTTAATAATGGATAATATTTTGCTAGAAATTCACATGCTAGATTATCCCAAGTAGTAGTGGCTTCAGGGGTAGAGATCTATACCATGAGAGAGCTGTACTTATCAAAGTCTGACTAAAAAGTTTAACCCTTACCTCATCGGTGGTATATCCCGTCAATATAAAAGTGCCACATATATCTTTAAAACATGCAATATGTTCGTATGGATCAAGATATTCTTCATCTCCAGTAAATTGCTTCTTATGTAGAATACTAAGTAGTAGAGGATTTATTTCAAACCCCCTTGTCTTCTTATTGGAGTTGTCTCTTTTGTAAATATCATAGGCATCCCAAAGTGGTTGAGTGAGTTAGCACTAGTCATATGCTCAAACTCCATCATGTTGGTGGAAACCTGTAACTCAAAACAAAATTTAGCAAGATAAAAATAAATAAGCAAAAACTAAAAGACCTACAATAGCTCCCCGGCAACGACGCCAGAAAATAGCTTGATGACTGCAAGTGCACATATCGTTTGTAGCTAGTTTCGAAATAAAGATATCTATCCCACAGTAAGCATGAGTCTAAAGTCTAATAACCCTTGAAATAAATATTACGATAGAAATGCTAGATAAAATTCTAAGTGACAAGATAAAATGCGAGTATTGTGTGAAAAAGTGTTTTTGGGTTTTGGGTATAAGATCAAGAATAAAGTAAAGTAAAGCAACTAAGTACAGAAAGTAAGTATCACGTATGAAAGAGAGATTGGAACTGCAGTAGGGGAAAAGCGTTCTCAAGGAGTAGCGGATACACCATTAGTATTATAAGGATCTAAGATAAAGATCATCATCATGAACATTCTCAACTATGTATGTGTGGGAGGAACTCCGTATTTGGACGAATAGGCAACAACCGCTGCTCACATCATCCTCATAACCACATTAGTCAGCAATCGACATCAATCGAATTACTGCGCTATTAAGGGACATAATCCCGTAGGACGTATCCCATGGCATGGATAATGTTCCATGAGTTTCCTCGGTTTCCCAAGTTGATACGTAAGGGGTGCCAACAACTTTATAATCACTGTAAGTGCTAGCACATCTCCGTCTATCAACAAGTAGTTTCCTCCATCAAGTCCCCACGAGAGGCAAATATTGAGAGGTCGACTTCTCTCAACATCAAGATGTATAAAATCTAACACATGGTCACAGCGATGAATATCATAATAGACTTTACCTTATTTCAATCTCATACTAGGGTTTCTCCATCTCCCCAAGAACTAATGATCTACTCAGACATGGAGGAAATCAACATCATAGTAATGGTAATGGAAACAATCATAGATGAATAGTACTTGTATAAATCCACAACGAGTATGGGAATTACAACAAGATCTAGACAAGATGTAGATGGGATGGATGGAGATGGTGGTGATGCAGTAGTGGATGATAAAGATTGATTCCTTAGCCTCCCAGATCTGCGCAGGGCGAAGATAGATCCTTGGTGGATGAGTTCCCTGTCCAGATGCCTTCCGGAGGTGAGGTTTCTGTGATTTCTGGGTATTCTGTATGTCGTCTCCTCGAACCAATTGCATGGGGTGAAACTATTTGACGAGGCGGAGGCGGCGCCAACTATACGACCGGAGCTATATAGATGGAAAAGTTGCTCCGGTTGTATAGTTGGTCATTGGACTCTCTGCCTCCCTTGTTCGCTTCTGGTTTTCTTCTGGTATTATTAATATTTCCTAAATAAGCGATTTACGTTGTTTTTGACTCCTTTTCTTCACAGTACAACTGCTTCAAGAATTGTATCCATTGGATCCATCATCTGTCCTGATCCTGGTGAAAACAGACTGTTCCCGTGAGCGCCATAAAATACCAAGATCCTACATCTACAATGCAAAATAATAATGTAAAACATGGTGCAAATATGCACTCATCAGAATTCTTGTGAGACCTTGGTTCCTTGGCATTGGCTATGGCTCCATTGTTGTCACAATAGATCACCATTGGGTCCAACGCACTACGAATCACACCCAGTTCAGTTATGAACTCCTTCATCCAAACTATTTTCTATGTCGCTTCTGTAGCAGCAACATATTCTACCTCCGTTGTTGATCCCACTACCACAGGTTATTTGGAGCTCCTCCAACTAACTCTTGCTCCACTCATGAGAAATACGTATCCTGACTGAGACTTAGAGGCATCCGGATCGGTCTCAAAGCTAGCGTCGACATAACATTTAGCGACTAGCTCTTCTTCACCTCCGTTCACAAGAAACATATCCTTAGTTCTTCTTAAGTACTTAAGCATATTCTTGACCGCTATCCAGTGTTTCGAACCTAGATCCGATTGGTACCTACTAGTCAAACTAATAGCATGTGCCACATCTGATCTTGTACATAGCATGTCATACATTATAGAGCCTACGGCTGAGGCATAGGGGATCTTATCCATTATCTCTCTTTCTTCCGCTATAGCCGGACTTTGAGTCTTAATCAAGGTCTTGCCTTGCAACATAGGTAAGAAACCCTTCTTACTTCCATCCATTTTAAACTTCTTAAAATTTTATCAAGGTATGTACTTTATGATAGCCCAATTAGGCGTCTTGATCTATCTCTATAGATCTTGATGCCTAGTATGTATGATGCTTCACCAAGGTCCTTCATCGAAAAAATTCTATTTAGATAACTTTTAACACTATTTAAAAGATCTATATCATTTCCAATCAATAATATGTCATCATGTTGTAGATGTAATAGGGGCGAGCCATAACCAGTAGGCTGGTCGCCCGAAGATAGCGTGGTATGCGCTCTTTAACGACACCACTTCGAAATATAGTGGTTCAGTCTGATAATTATCCGGCGTCCAAAAGTAACGTCTAGAGTGATTTCTCCGGGAGAGTTCGCTTATCTTCCGGGGACAACGTCATGGAAGACCACACTGCTATAGTTCAGCTGGGTTTTCGATATCTTCATGCGGTGTAGCGTTTCAATTTAGAGGATATTGATGCTGCTTCCACTGTCCATGAGTGTTTTAGAGAACTCATAGCCATCAATAAGTAGATTGACGACCAGAGCGTACTTTCCTCGCCTGTGAAAGCTTAGGCGGATGATCGCTTCGGTCATAGGTGATTGTCACTTCCGACCAGTCCAGGTACTGGGGGGCAGCCGGAATTGTTGTGTTGAGCTCATGTATAACTGCTTTTTTTGACTTTAGCGGGCTAAGATCCGAGGAACCAGACATAAGTGTCTTTTTTGGTTGGGTAAGCCTTCTTACCATCCGACTTAGAGTTTGCAGTATCTGCCTCTTTCATGTCGGAATCTTTCTTAGTCTCTTTTTCTTTGTCGGAATTTTTCCTTTCCTTCGCTTGGCCTTGTAGCTAGCGGTTTCGTCTTTCTTGATGTCGTCGTTGAAATGACACTCAACATTTGTGTGGGAAGAGCCCTCATTCGCGTCCAGGTGAGGTACACATGGGTTATTGACAATGTCGGCCCAAGAGTAGGTCTTACCAGGTTGCTGGTCTCTTGTGCCTTGGACCCGGGAAACTACACGACCTCGTTCCCGGCCACCTCCGCGCCCTCCATGACCTCCTTACCCAAAAGTTGCATTGACAGCTGCGTTTTTCGAGTTGGGCTTGTTCTCATAGGTGTTTTTTCGCTTTTGTGGCTGTTGCTACTTCGGTTGTTTTGACGAGTGTGGCACAACCAATCCGTTCAATGGGCCATGTAAATCATCATCAACGTCAGCGTCATCTCGACCAAATCGGTAACCTTGTCCCGCTTCAACTGGTGGTGCAACAATCCGATTGGGACCCCTGCGATGAAAGCTTTATTCGCGGTTTCGTTGTTTACTCCTTCGCATGAGTTCTTTGTGTCGATCCATCGTTCGAGGTAGTCCCGACAAGTTTCTCCAGTTTGCTGGATGAAACGATGCAAGTCTCTGACTGTGCAAGGCCTCTGTAGGTACACTCGAAATTCCGAAAGAATGCACTTTGCATATCATACCAATTGTGGATGGTGTATGTGAAAGTTCATTTATCCATGATCGAGCCGTCTTCCTTAGCATGAGCGGGAGATATCAGACTGCTACCAATCTGTTTCCTCCTTTTGTGATGCAGCAAGCCTGGAAAAAATCTTGGAACCAGGTGTCTGGCCAAGCCACACCGTCGTAGGGTTGAATGTGCCTTGAGATGGCGAAGCCCTCCGAAAAATCTGTCTTACGGATCCGTGGCCCAAAGCACTTTGGACCCACGTATATGTCGTTCGAATCGTAGCACCGTACCTCTATGTTTGAGTTAATCCGGTTCCTGGTATCGCTTGGTCACAAAGAGCGCCGTCTCGGATGTTCGTCGAGGTTGTGGGACCGTGGAGTTGGATCTCTCCTTCTCCGACCACCTCCTCCGCCCAGCGCCTTGTCTGGCTCCCGCGGGTGCCGTTGCGGTCACTGCCTGGTGGGGACGGAGGTTCTGGTGAACTCCAAAAAAATAAAGACATGTGCATTTGCATCCTTTTGTGTGTATTGCCTGCCATGAAGAATGATAAACTTGAGTTTTAACAACTTTTCAAGAAACCAACTTCACAAAATTGTCTAGCCATGTATGAACATGTTTCAAGCCGGACGACCATGGTAAGTGCTATATCCACATCATAGTTTATGATAATTTTTTCATATTAGGTAGATTGGCTTAATAGGATTGATAGAATACCCATATCAACAAGTTGCAACTTCTTTTCCGGAAGCTCATTCGAAAAGAACTCTAAGGTTAAGCGTGCTTGGCCTAGAGCAATTCTGGGATGGGTGACCGACCGGGAAGTGGGTAACCGGGTGCGCACGAGTGAGGACAAAGTACACAGAAAAGACTAGTGTTGGTCTGTGGGGCCAGTCTAGATATCCTATTAAGCTGCCAGGAGTGACACCCCCCGGGCCAGGAGTGGACGGGGTGTTACACATACCAATTGTGGATGGTGTATGTGAAAGTTCTTTTCCGGAAGCTCATCCGAAAAGAACTCTAAGGTTAAGCGTGCTTGGCTTAGAGCAATTCTAAGATGGGTGACCGACCGGGAAGTGGGTAACCGGGTGCGCATGAGTGAGGACAAAGTGCGCAAAAAAGACTAGTGTTGGTCTGTGGGGCTAGTCTAGATATCCTATTAAGCTGCCAGGAGTGACACCCCCCGGGCCCAGGAGTGGACGGGGTGTTACACATACCAATTGTGGATGGTGTATGTGAAAGTTCATTTAGCCATGATCGAGCCGTCTTCCTTAGCGTGAGCGGGAGATATCAGACTGCTACCAAGCTGTTTCCTCCTTTTGTGATGCAGCAAGCCTGGAAAAAATCTTGGAGCCAGGTGTCTAGCCGAGCCACACCGTCATAGGGTTGAATGTGCCTTGAGATGGCGAAGCCTCCGGAAAATCTGTCTTACGGATCCGTGGCCCAAAGCACTTTGGACCCACGTATATGTCGTTCGAATCGTAGCACCGTACCTCTATGTTTGAGTTAATCCAGTTCCTGGTACCGCTTGGTCACAGAGAGCGCCGTCTCGGATGTTCGTCGAGGCTGTGGGACCGTGGAGTTGGATCTCTCCTTCTACGACCACCTCCTCCACCCAGCGCCTTGTCTGGCTCCCGCGGGTGCCATTGCGGTCACTGCCTGGTGGGGACGGAGGTTCTGGTGAACTCCAAAAAAATAAAGACATGTGCATTGCATCCTTTTGTGTGTATTGCCTGCCATGAAGAATGATAAACTTGAGTTTTAACAACTTTTCAAGAAACCAACTTCACAAAATTGTCTAGCCATGTATGAACATGTTTCAAGCCGGACGACCATGGTAAGTGCTATATCCACATCATAGTTTATGATAATTTTTTCATATTAGGTAGATTGGTGCATCTTGGCATGGTAAATAATATGTTGTCAAGGGGAGTTTCTAATAAGTATTAGGAAAAAAGGACGATCTTAATTTTTCAAGTGACAATTTTTTTTCGAAAATATGAACTTTTTTTTTCTGTAAAGCAGGTAGTACTGCAGTAGGAAAAATATGGCTCAAAATAGAGGGAAAAAATGAAGAGCTACTGTAGAAGAGATTATGAGCTCAGAGAATAAAATGAAGGCAACGCGAGAGAGCAGCGGGGAAGAGGAGTTGAAAGCGGTGCGATGCGTCGTACACTGATCAGACTTGAAACATCTATGGACCGCAATTCGGATGATAGATTACATTCAACCTTTTGGATGTGTCACACATTTTTATACTCCCTCCGAATCTTTGATCCATATTAATGTTCTCATATGATACATCCGAATCTAGATAAATCTAAAAATATTAATTTATCTAGATATATCTAAATCTAGATAAATATGCGAACATTAATATGGATTCGAGGGAGTATTATTCTAGTTCTAGTATTCTTTACACAATCATCTCTAGAGATACACACACCCGTTTAATTTCTGTCTTTTCTGGCATCGCTGTTGATGCATGTCGTCGTCGCCGAAGTACCAACAGTTACCTTTGCACGCGCCGTAGGGAAGGTCATATGGCTTGGAGGTTCCGGTGGCTATATCACACACCATCGGGCGACGCATCCAGTCGATCCAGTACACGCAGTCGGCTCTCACTCCCGGGACGCCGGCAGCTCGCACCACCGCGGGGCTGTTGCTCTTGTTAGATGTATATATATGTATATTGTATTTCCCCATATGTTAGGGGGCTTCCTGCATATTTGCCCTGTACCTGTACTATATATTGTGGCCTTTGGCCCTCAGAGGAATACAAGTTGCATATTCCTGACATGGTATCAGAGCTAGGTTAGCCTCCTCTCGCAACTTCGTCGCTATAGCCGCCACCGTCCCTGTCGCCGACGCCTTGCCGTCGTCGCCGCCGCCGGTTGCCGCCTAGTCTTGGGCCGTCTGCTGTCGTTGTTCGTTCCGTCTCGTGACCCAGATCTGATCTCTCCACACGCGGATCTGGATCTCAGTCGATTTTTTTGATCGGGGTCTCGTCCGCGCGCGGGGTTATCTCCTCGGTCTTCACGCGGACCTGCTGCTGCTTCATCTCTTCACGTGAGGTTGCTCTGCAGCCACGTAGACCTGCTGCTGCTCACGCGAGGTTGCCCTGCAGAACTGCTGCTACTCCACCTCTGCATGCCCACGCGCCTTTGCAGAACTGCTGCTGCTGCACCTGCTGACGCCCACGCGCCCTGCAGCCAGGAAACTCCACGCGACTGCTGCTGCTCCACCTGCTGACGCCCACGCGCCCTGCAGCCAGGCATCTCCACGCGGCGCCTGGGACTCCACGCGGCGCTGCCTCCTGGTCTGCCCCGTTGCTGTACGGCTCGGCCCCGCCTCGTCGCTGTACGGCCCGCCGTCTCCCGCCCGACCGGTGTCTGCCTCCGTTCAGCACCCCTGTACGCCCGGCTCTGGCCCGCCCCGTTTGACTGCCACCGATCCCGTTCGGCCGGATTGATCGGTCACATCTAGATCTGATCTGATCTGTGTCTAAAAAAAATGTCTTCTCCATCCGGCTATGTTGCGATTCCTCGCTGCCCGGTGATCTTCGAAGGCGCGAATTATCCTGATTTCACTGCCTTTATGCGTGTTCACATGCGTGGTCTTCGTCTTTGGGGTGTGCTCTCCGGCGAGGTCTCCTGTCCGTCGTGCCCTCCTGCTCCTGTGGATCCTCTTCCGCCGACGCCGATTGTTCTTGGTGCTGATGCTTCTCAGGAGGCCAAGGATGCTGCTCAGAGTGCTGATGATACTGCTGTTGCTGCTTATGACCTGAAGTTCAAGCAGTACTCTTCTGATCTCGAGGCCTATCGACACACTCTGACTGCTTACACTCAGTGGGTTGATGAGGATGCTCGTGCTGCTGCTGTTCTCACCTCCAGTGTTCTGCCCCAGTATGCTGCTGAGTTCATGAGTCTCCCTACTGTTGCCGCTCA
The DNA here is from genome assembly GCA_916181665.1 of Avena sativa. NCBI lineage: Eukaryota > Viridiplantae > Streptophyta > Magnoliopsida > Poales > Poaceae > Avena > Avena sativa. The sequence goes on along the minus strand of OV702297.1, from coordinate 460,529,281 downwards.
GTGGGCCCATCTTCGTCAGCGCTATCAGCCGTCTGGGGATGCTCTTTACCTGTCTGTGGTTCGCCAGGAGCATGCTCTCCAGCAGGGTGATTTTACTATTGATGAGTTCTATACTCAGAGTGCTGCTATCTGGCGTCAGCTTGATTCTCTCCGTACAGCTGTTTGTGGCACATGCTCGTGCTGCCAGATTGTGCGCTCGGACTTGGAGTTTCACCGCATCTATGAGTTTCTGTCTCGGCTTCGCCAGGAGTTTGAGCCTCGGCGTGCTCAGCTGAATGCTCGTGGTCGTGTTCCGCTCTCTGAGGTATCGTCTGAGCTTCGGGCTGAGGAGACCCGTCTCCGTGGTGCTGGTCTTCTTGCGGTTCCATCTGTGCTTTCTACTCGTGGTGCTCCTTTGCCATCTGCTCCCTCGACTCAGCCGCGGTCCCCTGTGCCGCCGCCGCCGATACTACCTACTCCTCCAGGTCAGGGTCAGCTTCAGCACCAGCAGCCTCAGGGTCAGAGTCAGCATCAGCAGGCTCATGGTCAGGATCGCCGTGGTTCTCTTCGTCACTTCTCTTACTGCAACAGGGATGGTCACACTTGGGCCACCTGTTATACACGGGACCCCAGTTTACGTCAGCAGCACCAGGCTCGTGGGCAGTCGTCTTCTTCCGGATCTTCAGCAGTTGCTCTCTCTGATCAGGACATTATCAGGAGTCTTCGCGGTCTGCTTGCTGCTACAGGCTCTTCTTCGACGGGCACTGCTGGTTCTGTGACTGACTCTTCAGGCACTGTGCGACCACCACCTTCTACACAGTCAGGTACGTCTCCGTGGTATCTGGATTCTGGAGCTTCTTTTCATATGACCTCTGAGTCTTCTTTTCTGTCCGCTCTTTGTTCTCTCCCTTCTCCTGTCCGTGTTTTTACGGCTGATGGTACCTCTCTCCCTGTTTCTAGTCGGGGCACCCTTTCTACTTCTTCTTTTTTTGTTCCTGATATTTCTCATGTCCCTCTTCTTAAGATAAATCTGTTCTCTGCTAGCCAGCTTACTGACTCTGGTTGTCGCGTCATTCTTGATGCGTATTCTTGTGTTGTTCAGGACCGTCGCACCTAGGCCCTGGTTGGAGCTGGCCCTCGCAGCCGTGACTCTTCAGGTCTTTGGGAGTTAGACTGGCTTCGTGTTCCTTCCGCTGCCACTTCATCTGTCAGTTCTTCTCCGGTTGTCGCCTCTACTACCAGCTCTTTTCAGTAGTGGCATCATCGTCTTGGTCACCTCTGTGACTCTCGCTTGTCGTCATTAGTTCATCGTGGTCTTCTGGGGTCTGTCTCAGGAGATGGGTCTTTGCATTGTCAGGGCTGTAGGTTGGGTAAACAGATTCAGCTTCCCTATCCTACTAGCGCGTCTGTATCTCAGCGACCTTTTGATTTAGTTCATTCCGATGTTTGGGGTTCGGCTCCCTTCGCTTCGAAAGGGGGCCATCGCTACTATATTTTATTCATCGATGATTTTTCTCGGTACACTTGGTTGTATTTTATGCGCTCTCGTAGTGAGGTGCTCTCCATATATCAGCGTTTTGCGGCCATGGTTCGTACTCAATATTCTACCCCCATCCGTGTGTTTCGTGCTGATTCTGCTGGTGAGTATATCTCCCAGATGTTGCGAGGTGTTCTTGCTGAGCAGGGCACTCTTGCTCAATTCTCCTGTCCTGGCGCACATGCCCAGAATGGCGTTGCTGAGCGTAAGCATCGCCATCTTCTTGAGACCACTCGCGCTATGATGATTGCTTCTTCTCTCCCGCCGCATTTCTGGGCTGAGGCTGTCGCTACGTCGGCTTACCTCATCAATATTCATCCTTCTGCTGCCTTGCAGGGTGGTATCCCTCTTGAGCGCCTCTCTGGACAGTCTCCAGATTACTCCATGCTTCGCTTGTTTGGTTGTGTTTGCTATGTTCTCCTTGCTCCTCGCGAACGCACCAAACTGACCGCTCAGTCTGTTGAGTGTGTCTTCCTCAGATACAGTGATGAGCATAAGGGCTATCGCTGTTGGGACCCCGTTGGTCGTCGAATGCGTATCTCTCGTGATGTTACTTTTGATGAGACGCGTCCTTTCTATCCTCGTCCCACCGCTGGTACTTACCCGGTGGAAGATATCTCTTTTCTTCTCTTTCCTGACACACCTCCTTCTACCCCTATTGTGTCTTCTTCAGGATCTCCTCCCCCTGATGTCTCTTCTTCGACACCGTCCTCTTCTGCTCCGTCTAGTTCTCCTAGTTCTCCTCGTTCTCCGAAGTCTTCCTCTACTATTCCCTCTTCTTCATCGTCGTCTCCTGCGTCGTCTTCCTCTGATGATCTTCCCTCTACTCGTCATGTTCGTCAGCGTCGTGCCCCCAACCGTTACTCTCCTAGTCAGTATAGTCTTTCCGTTGCCTCCGAGCCGACTTCTTATCGGGATGTTGAGCATCATCCTGAATGGCAGCTGGCCATGGCTGAGGAGATTGCTGCGCTTGAGCGCACTGGCACCTGGGATCTTGTTTCTCCCCCTCCCGGTGTTCGTCCTATCATGTGTAAGTGGGTCTATAAGATTAAGACCCGCTCTGATGGATCTCTTGAGCGCTATAAAGCGCGTCTTGTGGCTCGTGGTTTTCAGCAGGAGCATGGTCGTGACTATGATGAGACCTTTGCTCCTATGGCCCATATGACCACTGTGCGTACTCTTCTTGCTGTTGCTTCTGTTCGTCACTGGTCTGTGTCTCAGCTTGATGTTCAGAACGCCTTTCTCAATGGTGAGTTGAGTGAGGAGGTTTATATGCAGCCTCCTCCTGGGTATTCTGTTCCCGAGGGGATGGTTTGTCGTCTTCGACGGTCTCTTTATGGCCTCAAACAGGCTCCTCGTGCCTGGTTTGAGCGCTTTGCTTCTGTAGTGATTGCTGCTGGTTTCTCCCCTAGTGCTCATGATCCATCGCTGTTTGTTCACACTTCTCCTCGTGGACGCACTCTTCTTCTTCTCTATGTTGATGACATGATCATTACTGGTGATGATCCTGAGTATATCGCCTTTGTTAAGGCTCGTCTTCGTGATCAGTTTCTTATGACTGATCTTGGTCCTCTTCGATACTTTCTCGGGATTGAGGTTTCCTCCACTTCTGATGGCTTTTACATCTCTCAGGAAAAGTATATTCAGGATCTTCTTGCTCGTGCTGCTCTTGGGGATGAGCGCACTGTTGAGACCCCTATGGAGCTTAATGTTAAGCTTCAATCTACTGATGGTGATCCTCTTTCTGATCCGACGCGTTATCGTCATCTTGTTGGGAGTCTAGTTTATCTTGCTGTCACTCGTCCTGACATCTCTTATCCTGTTCATATTCTGAGTCAGTTTGTCTCTGCTCCCACCACTGTTCACTATAGTCATCTTCTCCGTGTTCTTCGTTATCTTCGTGGTACGATCACTCGTCGCCTTTTCTTTCCTCGTTCCAGCTCTCTCCAGCTCCAGTGCTATTCGGACGCTACGTGGGCGAGTGATCCTTCGGATCGTCGTTCACTTTCTGCTTACCGTGTGTTTCTTGGTGGTTCGCTCATTGCTTGGAAGACGAAGAAACAGACAGCGGTTTCCCGTTCGAGTGTTGAGGCTGAGTTGCGTGCTATGGCCTTGTTGACTGCTGAGGTGACCTGGTTACGATGGTTACTTGCGGATTTGGGGGTCTCTATTACCACACCCACTCTGGTTTTGTCTGACAGTACAGGTGCTATTAGTGTTACACGTGATCCGGTCAAGCATGAGCTTACCAAGCATATTGGTGTTGATGCTTTCTATACACGTGCTCAGGTGCAGGCTCAGATTGTTGCGCTTCAGTATGTGCCTTCAGATTTACAGTTGGCGGATTTCTTTACGAAGGTACAGACCAGAGCGCAGCATGATTTTTTACTCTCCAAACTCAGTGTTGTGGATCCATCATGAGTTTGAGGGGGGTGTTAGATGTATATATATGTATATTGTATTTCCCCATATGTTAGGAGGCTTTCTGCATATTTGCCCTGTACCTGTACTATATATTGTGCCTTTGGCCCTCAGAGGAATATAGGTTGCATATTCCTGACAGCTCTTGCCGATGAAAACCGAGCAGCCTCCCAGATCATTGACCCTGTCCCAGCACGGCCAGCGTCCCGGGTCGTACCTCAGGACCAAGATCTCGCCCGCTGACATCCTGTAGCCACCCGAGGTCACGGTGGCGCTGTTGTTCCGCCACACCTGGTACAGGCTGCCATGGCAGAAGAAGAGGTTCTTGGTGGTCGAGAGCGTGGACGCGATGTTGTAGGGCGGTACGAATGCGGAGGCTGCTGGCTCCGGGTTGTACACGAGGGTCGGCAAAGGCTCGACTACGGGGGAATTCTCGCCGGTATGGCCGCCGTCGCCGCCGGGGATTCTGAGCACGTGCACGGCCCCGTTTGAGGCGACGCAGTACAGCTTGCCGTATTCGCCGAAGGCCAGGTCATCGAGGAACTCCCCGCTCCTGGTGACGACGTCGATGGTCGTCCACTTCTTGCGGCTTCTAGTGATGTCGACGTAGGCGACGTTCTTGCGGTCGTAGGGGGCGGGCGCGAACACGACCTTGCTCACGTACTCGTAGCCAGGGTGGTCGTAGCAGGGACCGATGCTCGTGGCCGGAGCGGCGAGCTCGACCTCCTTGCCGGAGCGCGGGTCGAGGACGAAGATCCTACTCGTCCTGCAGCTGAGGAAGGCCGCGCTCAGGGAGTACGTGCACTCCTGGTCGACGGCGACGGCGAAGCGGCCGTTGCTGGAGCCGACAACGCGGGCGCGGCCGACAACCGGGGCGCGGAGGTGGACGCACAGGGCGCGGTCGCGGCTGTCGTCGAGCGCGGAGGACGCCGTGTGGAGGTGGAAAGAGCGCCGCATCGGGAGGGAATACACGGAGGCGCTGTGGTGCCGCCCCTTGTCGTTGGCGAGGGCGAGGAGGCAAGGGTACGACGGCGTCTCCAGGGCGGAGCGCCACGCGGTGCAGACGCCGCGGAGGCACGTGTAGTCTCTTAGAGACAGGCCGTCGGCGGCGGCGACGGACTCAAGGAGCTCGCGGTGTAGGTCAGCCCAAGGTGCAGCGGGTGCCATGGCGTCCCGTTTGTCCGTCGGTGCACTTGCTGTGTAAGAATATCGACCGAGTCACCGAGGTATAACGCACGCAAAAAGGTCACGCTTGTAGGTATGTTTATACTCGGCACCGCCCAGGGCTCAGGTGTCTCCTAGTTCGTATCGTACTCGGGAAGTGAAGTGAATTTTCGAAGCTCCTCTGATCCGAGTCCGGGCATATTCCGGAAAAAGTAATCCCTTCCCTTGTAGAAGTATATACTCCCTCCGTCCCAAAATAAGTGACGTGGGTTGTCTAGATTCGGATGTATCTAGACACGTTTTAGTATATAGATACTCTTCCTCCGTCCAACAAAGGTTGTCGGAGGGGTCAATTTACAAAAAAGCACTTGTAAAAATTCCGACCAAACCCGCAGTCCTCGTGGTCGTCATCCTCTCTTGCTTTGTCCACTCCCCTCCCCTCCCCTCGCTCGCTTCCTTCGCTCGCCTCGCCGGCCGACGATGCTGCTGCCCTCTCCTCCCACCCCGGCGCCGTCGACTGCGAAGACACCACGCCCAAGGTCGGATTTTCGGTCCAGCCGCCACCTCCACGGACGTGGATCCCGCAGCGCCCCCACGGACGTGGATACCGCCAGCCACCGCCCAAGGTCGGATTTTTGGATCCAGTCATCGCCCGAGCCCTGGAGCCCATGCGGGTGTTGGTCGCCGCCCGTGTCCTGGAGCTACTGGAGATGCTCACCGCCATCTGCACGATCGAGGCCGACGCCACACTCTCCGACCTGGACAAGGCGTGTGCTCGCCAGGAGCTGCTCGGCGGCGCCATGCACAAGGTGGAGGTTGCGGACGGTGATGGGGAGGATAACGAGGACGGAAAGAGAAACTTCTGCAGGAAGCCCCCTGAGCGCTCAGCCACTGTAAGTCCATCAAATTCCTTTCCCCATCTCCTGATTTTATTGTTACGTGTTTTATATTCAGGTTTATGTGCAAGCTCTTCTCTTTATAATTCTAGTCAAGAAGGAGTACTCTTAGTTTCTGGCTTTCTAAGCCTTTTTTATGTGCAAACACCTTCATTTCATGATGCAAAAATTGATGTGGATCAAGAAATGGATGATGACAATGGTGCAGAATGTATATTTAGTGGATATGCTGGGAGTGACCTCTATGATTACAAGGTTTTGTTATACTCCTTGGAATTTAGAGTTCTCTTTGTACTGAACATAACAATGTTTGCACCTCTACATGTTTGCACCTATATATTTGAATTTCGAGTATGTGTACCGTACAATTATTTGTACTCTCTACAACTATGCATACAATTTTCGTTCTTGAACTTAAAAGTCATCTGATCAATGGGTGTAATTATTATAAGGTCTAATTTCTACAGTTGGAAGATGCTCTTACTAGAAAGCAATGTGGAACTTGTCTAATGTTACTACAATGTTCTTCTATCTAACGATGCATCTAGTCATGTTCATATTTTGTGCCTAGAGTTATTTCTAGCATTTCTGAGTTTTTTTCTTGGTCAAGGTTTATGCTTCTTCTAATATGTTCATTTCTCTACCTCTCATTTCTTGTCCTATACAGGCAACAACTGATATTTTCAAAAGGCAGCATGGCTTTCAAAATAAATCAGCTGGATCAAAATTTTCTTTGCGTATGGAAGCCTGAAAGCCACTTTCGATGGGCTTCAAAAATAGGTAAGGCATAACTTCAAAGTATTCTCGGAATTGTCCCGAATGTGTCATTTCATGTCCCTTGTTTTGAGTAACACTGGGATATTTTTTTGAGCTATGTGTGTTCTTTGTCTGAGTCATTGCTTGCCTTCTCCGTGCTGGAACGGGAGCAGGTGGGGATAAGCAGCTTGAAATATACGAGCAACTTTTGTTCAGGACAGTGTGAACTGCAGTTTCCAAATTCATAGTGCTATTACATAGATACACATTGTCATTCTGAACAATTACTAGGAATTGTACTCTCCTATACAAGATACTCTCCTATACAATGAACCAACTGTTTGACATTCCTCTCCTAGAGCTTCATTTGTGGCTTCATTTGTGGCTTAAATAAATAGAACTAAGAAATATTAAGCTCTGCCCTAGAGCTTCATTTGTGGCTTACAGAAGCTGAATCTAACTGCATGTACAAGTGAATTTTACATTGTGGCAGTTAGTTGCTGGGCTTCTTATGTGGCATGCACATCGTTTTTGATATTTGCTAGTCTTTCTTGTCTAGCTAGAAGAGCAATCTTGAGGATTTAAGCCCAAAATGGGAACTGATTCTGAGAGAACTTGAACATCTTCATAAGTACAAAAAATAGACAAACTTTATTTGATATAACTGTAATGTGAACATTGCAGAACATGTAGCCTTGTAAAACTTACACTTTAGGTTACTTTTGTTCAGGACAGTGTGCATTGCAGTTTCCAAATTCATAGTGCTATTACACAGATACACATTGTCATTCTGAACAATTACTAGGAATTGTACTCTCCTATACAAGATACTCTCCTATACAATGGAACAATTGTTTGACATTCCTTTCCTATAAAAGAGACTCTCCTATACCTCTCATGCTTCTATTTCTCCTCCTTCTATAAGTGCTTTTGTTTGTGCTAGTAGCTCTGGCAATACTCCAGGAGTAGTAGCAATGGGAAGACAAGCTCCATGACACTAAACTTTTTGGTTCTATTTTGTTCATAATACTCTGAATTATGTTTTCACTTCATTTTCATGTTGCTACTACTGCTGCTGATGTGGAGCATTTTTATTCTCTACCTCCTTCTTCTATAAGGGTTTTGGCTTGTGCAAGTAGCTCTGCGGTGATAGATATAGCATCGGGTAGCCTGCCTTCTACTTGTTGGCGTTCCTTCTTGTGTGTGTGTGGGGGGGGGGGGTCGTAGCGTATTGCTCCTCCTACCTTCATAACCTCAGCCATACAGTACTGCAGTGTCAAGAAGCTTCGAGCCAGCTTGTCAACATCATAGTTATGGTATTCTTCCTCTACGTCCTCTATCAGTTCTTTGATGCTTGCCGGTGCTCTAGTATCAGTGAGTGACTGGAGCGACCTAAAGAAACACAAGTCTAGGACATTCATGTCTGGACTGTTTGGAGGTTGTTGTATCAACTCGATGTCCAGATCTGTCTCGGCTACTACCCGTCGAAAAACCTCATCACCAGGGAGGAGATGAGGTTTTGCGTTGTCTTGCTGTATATAGATTGTTCTTCCTACATCCTCATCGGGCCACCATTCTTGGATTGCTGGAATTACTTTCTGGCAAAGATACTCCCTCATAACATCACGTGTAACTGTCACCGGTTTCAATTCAAGTGTCCCTTTATCTCTGTTTTTACTGTTCTTTTGAGCCGGTGTCTCTTGAACAAAGGCCCAAGTACCAATCTTTCCATCAAATGTGACCTCTCCAACTTCACCATACCTTGGCTTCGCCACAGCTGTCAAGAGCATCACCTTCCCAATGTTGTTCTTATTCTGCACAGTGCGGAATGGTCGAGGTTCATCGGGAAGTAGGTAGTAATTGTTATTTTCCTTTGTCATGTAGAACCATTTTTCCTCAATGTGGACAATATTGTCCATTTTCTTGAAGAAAGGACGAGGAGTTGTCAACTGGTCCTCGTCGAGCATCGAGACGCAGAACTCCAGTCTCTTGAGCTTGTTTGCTGGCGTAATCGGAGGCTTCAACCGGCTACTGTGTCGTGTTAGGTCTCCCAACTGGAACCTAAGGTGTAAGGTTGAGTGGCTCACACCCAATGATCTTGCTAGACCTCGAATGGTCTTCCTTTGGTTGAGAGGTACTGTCGCCACCCTCGGCAGATCCAGATCTTTCTTTTTTCGGCCAACATTGCCCTTCTTCTTGTTTGAAACATCAACTTCTTCGTTTCGTTCAATCTGTCCCTGGGATTTGGCCCATATTCTTTCAATAGTTCGGACACTTGTATTCAGCATAAATGCAATGAGGTCCTTGTCCGTTGTTTCTATTCCTCCATCTCTACTCTTAATTACTTCCAACGCAAAATATACACCAAACCTTTGCTCATTTGTCAGTTCTGGTTTTGGATGACCATCATCTTGAGCATCTTCTTCTTCTTGAGCATCTTCCTCTTCTTGAGCATCTTCTTATTGAGCATCCAAATTAGGAGCAACATCTTCTTGGGCATCAAAATCTTGAGGAATCTCATTCAAGTCGAGAGTAACAGCTTCTTGAGTAACCAAATCAGGAGCAACAGCTTCTTGGGCATCAAAATCTTGAGGAATCTCATTCAAGTCGAGAGCAACAGCTTCTTGAGCATCCAAATCAGGAGCAGTAGCTTCTTGGGCAGCAAAATCTTGAGGAATCTCATTCAAGTCGAGAGCATCTTCTTCTTGAGCATCCAAATAGGGAGCAACAACTTCTTGGGCATCAAAATCTTGAGGAATCTCATTCAAGTCGAGATCAACAGCTTCTTGAGCATCCAAATCAGGAGCAATAGCTTCTTGGGCAGGAAAATCAGGAGCAACAGTTTCTAGAGGAATCTTGTAGGTATTATGTAGGACAATACACATTCCTGTAAAAATAACAAGATTAGGAGCATGACATTGTTTGTTTTTTGAACAAGAATACACTAGATGAATCGAGCTAACTTACCATGTACCAAAGGTTCAGAGAAGATGTTTTTTTGACGCATCCTGTTATATTTCCACATACCCAATGTTGTACGGGGTACCATCTTCCTCTTGGAAACCAGCTTACATAATTGTGTTTCGTCCTTAATTTGTTTTATCATATAGCTGTGCAAAGAGAAGATTAAATATTATGGACATTATTAATTCATCCTTGTAGGTCAAGGACAATTGAAACTTACACATTGAAGAGCACTATTTCCTTATCAAGTTTCAGCATTGTCGTGAATGGATGGTAGCTTCTTCTCTGCAACATGAATAATGCTGATATGAATAGGTAGGACAACTTGGTATTTCGTACATCTTACATCTTACATAAACACTTAGTACAGTACATTGGACATGTCAATATGGAACCATATGGTATTTCTTTATGTGAGAGGAAGAAAGGGTGTTGTCCCACACCACCATCATCAATAATGCAACTTCTGAACCATCAATATATGCTCATGAATAGCAACAAAGTGGAAGGAGTGAAGGGCAAATGGTAGGCCACACATGCAAGTTTTCTTGTTAACCATTTTACTTTTCCCTATCAGTTTACAATTTTACTTTACCCTGTCAGTTTATAATTTTAGAACTGCATATGCAAGCTACTGCTATTTGGTCTGATTGCCATCCTCTTTGTAGAGGTTTACTCCAAAACAAGAGCATACTTCTAAACTTGTACTTGACATGATACAAACTGAATCAGTCCTCTTTTTAACAACAATAGAACTTAAATTGGCCCTTACAGTTCTCCTTTCTCACAAGTACACACACAAGTAATAGTGAGATGCATCAAGGATAGAACATGTACTTGTACTTGTATTAAACTAGCAAGGCAGTGAGGATCAAAACTCACTGGAGTATGAATTAGCCATGTACTACCCAAGATTAAAAACTTAGTGTTTTTTTTTATGTAAGTTAGTTGCCTAGGGAGCTTGTTTTGCTTCAGAATACCACAATGTACTCCCAATATGCATTAGCTTGAGTTATAGCCCGTGTTTGTATATACAAGGATCCAATATGCATTAGCTTTCTAATTTTATAACTAGCATGATGCCAGCATAACAACAACTCCTGTCTGTATATACAAGGATAAATAGTTCAGGAGTAGATAAATACTTTGAACTCTAAATTTTAGTAAACAATATCTACTGACAGATTAAGATGTTTTGATTGCATAGACCAATAACAGTAAACACATTTTAGTAAACACTGTGTACTAACAGATTTCAGTCAATTTTCTGAAACTCTAAATTTGAGCTCTGTTCTAACTTGTACCTTGTTCTTATTCTTTTTCAGAAACAACACGGGAGAAGCAGCAGCGATCTCCACCAGTGGACCACGACGGCGAGGCAAATCAGCAAGTAATCACGAGGGGAAAAGGCTCCTGGAGGATTAGAATTACACCCTGAAGCTGTTGACTAGCTTGGGGAAGCCTGAGGAGGTGCGACAGAGTCGAATTCGAGTGGGGAAGCAGCGCCTGGAGTGGGAGAAGCAGCAGCGAGCTCCACCAGCGGACCACGACGGCGAGGCAAATCAGCAAGTAATCACGAGAGGAAAAGGCTCCTGGAGGATTAGAATTACACCCTGAAGCTGTTGACTGGCTTGGGGAAGCCTGAGGAGGTGCGACGGAGTCAAATTCGAGTGGGGAAGCAGCGCCTGGAGTGGGAGGAGACGCCTCAGGCTCCAGGGCGTACTAGAATAGGAGGACGGAGGGCACGGAGTGCCGGGAACCTGGAAGAGGAGGACAGAGGGCGCGGAGGTCCTCGACGACCTTCTTCATCAGGCCCGTCAGTGGCGGAGGGCGGGGAGGACGGCTCTGTGGAGCTCGAGCGCCAGCACGTACTGGAATAGGAGGAAGAAGGGCGCGGGAACCTGGAGGAGGAGGACAGAGGACGGAGGACACGGAGGTCCTGGAGCTCAAGCTCGTCAGGCCCGTCGATGGCGGAGGGCGGGGAGGACGGCTCCGTGGAGTCGAGCGCCAACACGTACTGAAATAGGAGGAAGCAGGGCGCGGAAGGCCGGGAACCTGGAGGAGGAGGACGGAGGACGGAGGACGCGAAGGTCCTGGAGCTCGAGCTCGTCGGGACCGTCGATGGCGGACGTCGGGGAGGACGGAGCCGAAGATCGCTGTTTAAATTTCAAAATTTAGTCCTAATTTGAAGCGTTCTGAATGTTTTGAGGACTTTTTTTTGTAAAAACAAGTTTGAACAGACCCTCCGACATCCTTTGTTGGACGGAGGGAGTACATGCGAATCTAGACAAACTCAAGTCACTTATTTTGGGACGGAGGGAGTATTAGTTTCTGCAAAAACACAACCACAACATCACATATATACTACACTCTACGACTTCAGATCTCGCCAAGAGCTCAAAATTTCTTACGAATCCCTCCGATTCACTAATGTAAGACTTTCTGGTATTTTTTGGAAATGCATATATCTAGACATGTTTTATTGTTTTGGTTCATTCATTTCAGCCCAAATCCGGTCTACTTAGGAATAAATGGTCTTACATTAGTGAAGGAGGGAGTAATTTTTTTAGGGCAGCGATGACATGCTTCTTCACTACATAAAACGGCTGTAATGCCAATGGCATGAAGCCGTTGGCAAAGGTCCCAAAGCCTTCACGATATAGGTATGCCGAGCCAATGGAGGCCGTCAGCCGTCACATACATAACTTGGTTGTCACTCTACACTCGGGCCTATACCATTCTATGCTTGTGACTCACATGGGCTCTAGTATATCTGTATTTTCCATAAATTTTATATTTATTAAATCATTACACATGAATATGCATATTATTATCTTTATACCATATGATGTGCAACTGCAGGTGAATCTTCAACCCTGACGTATCTCCATCCATTGCAACAAACAACGTTCTAAATTAAACTATAAAGGTATGGTAAACAAAGATAAAATGAACATACAAGTCTTGTAGACGTATCTTATTTAATTTCTATTTAGCATTGTTCTCAAGGTTCGATTAAACCTAGATCTATTAGGAAAAAAAACTACTATACTACATCCGTAAATCCGGATCGAAGGTATCAAGGATCCTCCTCAAGAGGTCCCTTGGGTGGAGATCCCCTCGCGAGCGTTGTCGAGGCCTGGCGCCTCCCTCGCGGAGTGATTTGCCAGGACGGGTGGTGGCCCAGCCACCAGTGGGTCAGGGTACCCCTAAAGCCCTGGCCCGACAAAAAGGCCTAGAGCACATGTTTCTCAACTTCCGATAAGAGACCATTAACTTGACAATCTAACATCTATATATAAATTTAAAAAAGTGGGTTGTCCATGGTGGTCATAGTGCATGGTCTAACCACCATTGGATCAGATAAAGAGAGTAAACGGTGTTAAGGAAATAAACGGTAGAGCTCATCAAGAACAAACGAACAATGCTAATCCTAAAGCAAAGCACTTGCATAACACATGTGTGCAGCACGGTAGCTTGCCAGCCGCGATTTACATGCGTGCCGCACGCTTTTTTAACCCGTGGTCATCCGAAAACTAGTATTAGACATGTATTTGTTGCTTGCGCATGGTCATGGAGTCAATTCCCACGCATGCATTTTAGTCTCCAGATGTGCTCAAACCCCTTATACCGCGTACTATGCATTGTAAACTCAGTAGAAATCCATCTCCAACCGAATCCATGCATCGGCTGCTACACTCCGGTGGTCCTTAAACTCCTTATACTTTCTGCTAGAGTTGCTCGAATATGAACGGAGGCTTTGTTGTTATACTAAACTTTATGCTACACACCATGAGCCATGTAAGACCTTTTATTTCTCCGGCTCTTCATGTTTACACGCGGGCATAGATTTGCATGCACCATGGACCATGTGTTTACTTGTAAACCTACAAATAGGTGCAGGTTAAAGACGTTAACGACTAGCTGTTTTTGCATGCACCGTGGACTATGCTTCACTTGTAAAGTTTCCAAGAGATGAATGTTAGACACGGTTAAGGGATAGATGTGTATGCTCATAACAATCGATTACTAGCAACTCCGTTATTTATACATCACAATTGTTAACAGCATCAATATGTCAAGGAAGCATGTGCACCACAATCGGATGGTGAGCAGCCTATGTGTCGTAGCCACCATGGGAAGAAAATCCGTGTTGATATATAAATATAGGATACCTTAACAAGCCAGTATCTAACACATAGCATATTGATAAATCCGCCATAAACAATAAAATGCAAATAATTTTTTGTTTCAAATGTTTGAGCCAGTGTTGGCAACCAAAATTAATTTGAGTTGGCTAAGCATGAGCATGCCAACATTTTTGGCAACCATCTAATTAAGATCCAACATTTTAGCTACGTACAAATTTGTAATAGGTTTATTTTGGTAATGAACCATATATACCCGGCCAAAGGCAAAGAAAAGTTCAATGGAGCCTCCTTCTTGTCCTAGTGCGAGGTAGTGGTGGCGGCATCATCTTGGATGTGGTGGACCTTATCAATGCGGACGCTAATATCAAGCATTTCACCAAAAATCAACTCTTGTGGCACCACTAGGAACATCCCCTGCATCGGCATAGGTGCACCACCGAACATCGTGTTGCTACTCACTGTCGAAGCCATCAGGACCACCTTGTCGCCTCCTAGGTACTCCACCGAGAGCTTACACCAAAACTCAGACACCGTGGTGGCGGTGCCCTTCACCCGGACGCACACCAGCGATACCGCAGTGTCCGCGGCACCAATCTTGCGTAGAGTAATTAGGAAGACGCTTTGGTCCTCCTGTCCAACAAGGACATGCCAGCTCTGTGAAAGTGGTAGGCTAAGGTTCCAGGATATGCCGTATTGGATGACGATGATGGGCCGGAAGTGGTCGGTGGTGAAGTGGTTGAGGAGCCCCAGTGGGGAATCTAGGACTCCGCACCCAGGCTCCGGGCACGCACATGGTGCAAAAGGGCATGCAGGTATGTGCGCATCAGACTTGTGGTACACAACATTGCTATCGCTATCGAAGGCATGCATCTCACCATGAGGGATACTAGTGAGCTTGCACACCTTGTTATGGTGGCCATGACATAAGCAGCACACCATGTGTTCGGATGTATTCTGCAACCACAAAGGCAAACAAATCTCAAGACTAGAAAAATGATAAAGCTCAAATTGAAAACAAATTGTTGATGCCTTTACCATGAATTCAGTGGGCTTGAGGGGTAGAAGGCAAGCCTGACAGTGGAGTAGTCTCAGGTCGACCCTCACGTCGACTAGCGATGGTGTCTCCTGTACCAACGGCACCAAGGCTCCCTGTCCATCGCCATGGGAAAACTCCCCTTCCTTGAGAACCTCTCCCACCTGTTGTTGCGGATCTTGCTCCATCATGGGATTCTATGGCTACACCCTCCCCTTCTCAGTATTTTTCTCTATGTTCCCCACTTGCATCAACAACAACAACTACTTGTCTTGCTGGTCCATGCCTCCTCGGCCTAATTATAATCCGATCGCACAAGATCTTGTGATGAGATCTACATTTATGACTCGGGGAGGGGATATTTGGTATTGATACGCCCCTAGATTACACCATTTATTATACGTCATATCACTCCAAAAATAATCACATGTCTAGTTTTAGCTATCAATGAATATACTCCCTTTTTATATCCGTCAAAAATGATTATTTGACCTCTCAATTACTTTTTTGAATATGAATCTCTAGGCTCATATTTTTTTACACCAAATATGATATTTTTGTCCCTTTGGAAAATTTGAAATCTGTCCCTTTATTCTGCAACACATATCATGGTTGATACCTTCAATCCGGATTTACGGATGCAGTATAATAGCTTTTTCTCTAGTAGACCTAGGTTTAATCGAACCTTAGGAAATAATATTAAATGGAAATTAAATGAGACACATCTACAAGACTTGTTTGTTCTCTTTACCTTATGTTTACCGGACCTTCAAAGTTTAATTTTAATCATTCATTGTTGCAATGGATGGAAATAGGCCAGGGTTGAAGATTCACCTACAACTGCACATCATATGGGATAAAGATCATAATAAGCACATTCATGTGAAATCATTTAACAGAGATAAATACTGTGGGCAACACATCAAAATATACTAAATCCTTTGTGAGCCACATGCATTGCAATAGTCTTTTGATCCAACCGTTATACCACGAAGCACCGAGCTATAACAACTATTAAGTAAAATATAGATCAAAGCCTTAAGTCGTGATGTTGTTGTTACTCCCAAATGGGTCCCTAAATGAAGACTGTAATCCCCTTGATG
Source organism: Avena sativa (assembly GCA_916181665.1). Lineage (NCBI taxonomy): Eukaryota > Viridiplantae > Streptophyta > Magnoliopsida > Poales > Poaceae > Avena > Avena sativa. The sequence continues at coordinate 460,513,277 of OV702297.1, read as the reverse complement.
TCAGTGGGTTTTGCGTGAAATCGCGGTTCACCACTCATCTTACCTCGAGTCTTTACCAATCCGTGGGATCTTGGGTACCTACAAGTCCATAGATCGAGACAAGAGACAAAGAAACAAAGATACAAATCTATATTCAATCACCACACAATACTCCCATGATCAGATACACATAACCGCTGCTAGGTTTCACCCCAACCCATAGCCTATGAGGACTACTCACTCATAAAAATAAGATCCAGGATAGAAAACATTGTGCAAAATACTTAGATTCAAATCAAATATTCTTACAATGGTCACCAATTCACAAGGAGATCTCAAGTACAAGATGATGGCTATTTCTATGGAGTGGATGGAGGGTGGAGAGGATGAACTATGGTGGTGGATCTCCTTCGGTGGTATTGTGATGCAATCTTAGAATGGCGGCTCTCTGCATGGCGCCTGTAGTCTCGAAATATATAGACGCCTCCATGAAAGTTGTAGGGTTTGACCTTACAGAGCCAATGCCACATGGTACGGGCAGGCCGGGCGGGCGGGCCTTGCTCGTATCGCAGGTCGTTAAGCCTCTAAAAGGTCTCTTTTTTACCCTAGTTGACTTGGCTATGTAGGCAACATCATAATCTTCATTGAATGCTCCTGATTTCGCCTTAAAAGTGTGATTTCCTGCACAACACAATTCAAAACAAAGGATTGCATATCTTTGCAAAAATTAGTCATTAGTAGAAAGGCTAGAGAGATTCTTGGTCAATAGTTTGACAAAAATGCGATTTAAGCATGGAGAAAGATCGCTACTTTCCAGCCATCAACTTCCCCAAAGCTCAAAACTTGATCGTCCTCGAGCAAGAAACAGAAAAAACCATAAAGAACTCAATGTTTAAACTGAAATAACAAGAAGATGAATTCACTTATGGTTGGTAGTCGTATGCATCCAACACTTCTTCCACTTGAAAGGCTCATCAAAGTTAGAGAAATGCCAAGAGTACAATACAAGCTTTGTTAACTCAAAACAATCAAAGTAGACTTTGATATAAGTATAAACAACTGGAACTGTAACAATCATTCCAATTCCTCTAGTTAACTCTCATCTTTCCAAGGAACACTAGAATATTTCATAATAGAAAAATTAAGTATGAGAGATCATGTCTTAAGTAGCATAACAGTGAAGTGTCTTATTGACGCCCACATCAACAAATCAAGACTATTAAAACACTACTGTTCCATTCATTGTTTTTCAAGAAAATTCATAGATAGTAACGAGACCATGCAAAAGACTGTTTGTGTGAATCTTTATTTTTCAAAGATAGTTACCAACAAGGATCATTAAGTGAACTGTTAGTAACGGCTTGCACAACCTTCAAGAGTACCAATAATTTTGCCCATTAAGGTAACATATTCTACCCATATTGTCAGCTCATAGCTGAAATCAGGGGTTGTACCATTGATCGTTTGTAGGCTAGCGGAGTGATACATTGCAAATGTATCTATAATTTTTGATGTTCCATGCTTGGTTTTATCTACTTTCTTGTGTTTTGTCCACACTTTGGAGTACTTTTCATATGATTTCTTGGACTAACCTATTAACAAAGAGCCACAGTGCCAGCTGCCTGTTTTCTGCTGTTTTTGGTTCCAGAAAAGTCAGAAAATGAATATTCTCGGAATTGGACGGGACAAAAGCCAAAGTCGCTATTCTACCGGAAGGCATCTAGAGATAGAATACGAGACGGAGAAGGGATGGGGCCCGCGCCAGGGGGTGGTCTGGCCGACCCCAGCACTCCCTCAGCCTCTCCTTCCGCCTATATATTGCCCTCGGGACCAAAACCCTAAGTACCGGATCAAAAATCCACGAAAGAGTCTGTAGCCGCCGCCATCTCCAACCCTAGATCGGGAGGGATTTGAAGCTCTTCCCGGCACCCTGTCGGAGAGGGGAATTCACCTGGAGGCCTTCTTCATCATCATGCAAGCCTCCAGTGTGATGCGTGAGTAGTTCATCTCTGGACTACGGGTCCATGTAGTAGCTAGATGGCTGGTTCTCCTCCTTTGTGCTTTCATGTCTAGATCTTGTGAGCTCCGTTCATGATCAAGATCATCTATTTGTAATTCTACATGTTGTGTTTGTGGGGATCCGATGGATATTGAGATGCTATTTCAGATTGATTATTGATTCTATCATGTCATTGTTATTTGTGATCTTGCATGCTTTCCGTTGTTAGTAGCTATCTTGGCCAAGTAGATGCTAGCAACTCCAAGAGTTAGTATTTATGCTCGATAGTGGGTTCATGCCTCTGGTAATCTGGGGAAGTGATAGAAATCTCTAAGGTACTAGATGTGTTGTTGCTACTAGGGAGAAAACAACAATCCTTTATTCATGGAACAATCGTATTGTTTACTTTACACGCAATTCGTAAAGCAATAATCTGTTGCTTGCAACTTAATACTGGAGGGGATTCAGATGATAACTTGAAGGTGGATTATTAGTCATAGATGCAGTTGGATGGCGGTCTATGTATAATGTTGTAATGCCCAATCAATTCTCAAAGGAGTCAAGATGAGTAGTATATGCTTGTATGCTTTCTCGATGTTTGTCAATTGCCCCGCTGTAATTTGTTCACCTAGCATGTTATCTATCTTAAGGAGATCCACCTCTAGTGAACTATGGATCCCGGTCCTTTCTTTTACATACAATCTACAAACTGTTTACTGCTTTGTGTTTAGTTTCTGCAAACTATTACGTCCTTCCATTCGGTACGTTTAATCCTTTGTTTTTAGCAAAACCGGTGAGATTGACAACCTCATCGCAAGTTGGGGACAGAGTTCTCTGGTTGTGTTGTGCAGGTCTCCACGTTGCTACTGGCACCGGTAGTGCGCCCTACCAACGTTCAGCTAGCTACACCTTTGGGGTGTTTCCTTGCTCCTACTGGTTCGATAACCTTGGTGTCATAACTGAGGGAAACTTACTACTATGCTCATCATACCTTCCTCTTGGGGTTCCCCAACGAGCTCGTTAATACACGAGCCAGCAAGTAATTTTCTGGCGCCGTTGCCGAGGAGTCAAGGACATCTTCACAAGGGGAGTCCCTCATAACCAATCTCTTTACTTTGTTATTTTTGTTTTGCTTAGTTTATTTTTACTTTGTTTGCTTGTTTTGTTATCAAAAACACAAAAAAATAGTTTTACAAGTTTGCTTTCTTTATTGAAAACACAAAAAAAATTAGGTCTCCTTTAGTTGTTGCCTCTTCCTTAGCTCACCATGTTGATCCCTAAATTCACCCTGAAAGACCTTTCAATAGGGAGTGGTTCTATAATTGGAAAAGATAATATTGAAATATTCTTTAATCATGTTAGTAAACATGAGGATACTGAGGATAGATCCCTTGCAGAACTTGCTCCAAACTATGAGATTGCTGTAGCTTCTTTAGTTCACATGTTGGAAGCTAGGTTTGTTAACCTCAACCCCTTAATGCAAGTAATGTTTCTTAAGCTTAAAGAAATTGAGGACCCTGAAAAGAGGGATTTTATCCTAGAAACTGTTTAAGGAATTCTATGATGTTGCCAAGGAAGCTAGAAAAGTCTTTGAACGGTTCAATATGCTAGGCTCATGTGTAGATGTTGTTGGTACACGAGAAAAGATGAACAAAACTGAACCTAATGGGGAGGAAACTAAGATACCAATACCCTTTAAACTGGTAGCAATACATGAAGCCATAAAAAAGAATCTTGATTGGATTGTTCCTGAAAACCCTTTTGATAAAAATAGTGAACCGAAGAGCATTGAGAGAGGATCCTATAGAACTTATTTGGATGATATACCTTGCCTTGTTGAAGATATTTCTGGTATTAATCTTAATGCTTCTTCATTTGAGAACACTTGATTCTTCTTTTTGCTTCTTATGCCTAACTTAAAGGCGTTAAAGAAAAGTACTTATTGGGAGATAACCCAAAAGTTTTAGATTAGTCTTGGAAGTTATTACTTCAGTAATAACCACTCCTTATCCTTTTTATTTGCTTTTTGTGCCAAGAAGTAACCTCTAATGAGAAGGAAGTAATGATTGGGAAAGTTGCTGTCCCGAAACATATTTCTGTGCTTAACCGTACAAATTTGTGTAAAATCTCTGTACGTCCTTTTGAGGCGTGAATTTTTGTGCTTCTGACCCAGGTTGTTATCTAACGTTCGTTAGTTCAACACTTTTTGATTTGAGCAATAGAAGGTCTTCGAAAAAAATCGTTTTTACCTGCTGGTCTGTTTTGACAGATTTCAGCCATTTTTTGCATTTGCTTCTTGTTGGTTCCTTTTTTAGTTCTTTTGGGGAATTGAGCTTTTTGAGAGAAGTACTACAGTATCTAGTGTTCTAATGGAAGTTTATTTGGTGTTAGAACTGAACCTTAAGACTTATTATCTTGAGTGCACTAATGTTGCTAATAAAGATTGTGTGAAGTTTTGTATGAAGGAAAAATTTCAGGTGTATGGAAGGAATGAGTAATGAGATGAAGGATGGACTAAAGCTCAAGCTTGGGGATGCCACGTGTGTCACCCCAAGAAATATCCAAGAATTACAAGCGTCAAAGCTTGGGGATGCCCAAGGCATCCCCTTCTTCATCAATAAAAATCCCAGGTTTCTTCCAAACGCTTCATTTTTATTGTTTCATGCACAGTTGTGTTGTTCTTGTAGCGTCTTCTTTTTCGTTTTCGTTTTGTTTTTTTGTTTGCTTTGTTTGCTGAATAAATTGGTTGGACCCCCTCTTTCATACCGTGGTTTTCAAATAGTTTGGTTTGGAAAAGAGTAGGAAAGTTCATGCTTAAGTGGTAAAAATAACTTGTTTTTGACTGTGGCCTATGCTTTGTCATACCATGCTTGATATTGTTTTGGCTTTATGCTTAGTATTCTTTGCTGTAGAATGACTTGTTATAAACAATTGAGATTGCTTAATGTGCCTTGGATGAATCATGCGTTGTTTTAGCATATTAAAGCATAGTATAGTGGTATTCTCCTTTGATGTTTTATTTGGGTTGACTTGGCGCATGCTCACACCATGTTATGACTATCCAAAGTCACCATAGCCTTTATGATCCTTTAGTTTTCAACTTGTAGTATCACTTTATGCTTTGATCAATGATGTTTTGTCGCTCTGCATGATTATGGCCATTATTGCTCTCTTAGTTTGTCGCTCCCAGTCTTTTGCTAGCCTCCGCAACCAAGTATGAGTGCCACTCATGCATCCAACTCCCTAAACCAAGTTATTCCAAATAGTCCATCATACCTACCTACTAGCTTATGCTATTCCAAGTATATTCATGTTTTTGTTTACCTTCCAAATTAAACTTGTTATGAGAAAACTAGTGATTAAAGCTCTCACAAACTTGATGGCACACTTTACTTTTCTCGCCCTTAATAAACTTGAACCATTGTGTCGTCTATGTTGTATATGCTTGCACTTATTTGTTGGGGATTAGCAGAACCATGATGTCATGGGGAACGCTTTCAACATTGCACAGGTACTTTGTACCTAGTTGATATCATGCTCTTTTGTGGTGTGAAATGGAAGGGGAGCTTGTAAGTCCATGGAGTTATGTATATGTGTTAGAGAAACGCCTGGTCCACTGGTCTAATCCATGCTGACATGGTGGAAAACTGTAGCGTAACCATAATGAGCTGTCTATGAAGCATTCTTATAAAAAAAGAGTCCTATTGAGAAAAAAGAAAAAAAGAAAAAAAGATTATGAAAAGAGGAAAGAGAGAAAAAAGCACCATATTCCCATGGTAAATAAGAAGATTGCTGAGATGCTCGTTGTCTGCTTGCCTTGTCATTTTGATATGGGGATTCTTCCGTATCATCGGGAAAGGGGTACCGCGTTGGCGGTTCTCTATGATACACATGTACTTACAATGACAAGAACTTACCGTGACTAAACTTGAGTAGCATGAGGAGCGGCCCTCGTATTCAAGGGACATGAGATTTCTAACTTATACTTCGTCAAGCATGTACACCATAGTTTGTTCACTTTAACCTTAATCACTTCAAGATGCTTATGATAGGGGAAATGAGAGCTGGAAGCTATAAGTACCATATTTTTTGGAAGCTCTTTATGAAACTTGAATCTCTGCTTCCTTTTATGAAGGCCTTTCTTCCACCATTATATTGAGTCTCCACCTTCTACCTTTATGCACCTACTTTGAGAGCATAGTGGCCATTCTTAGTTCTATGTGCATTGTCCCAAGACTAGTTGATTGATGCATAACTTGATATTGCTTGTTTTAAACTATTTGTATCTAGTCACTCTTATGAACTTTGAAGGTGTCCTATGCATTTATATTTGCTACTCTATGAGGGACAAGATGAATACTATTATGCTATGTTTTCTTTATGTGAAACAAACAAACGTCTTGCAAAGCATTGTTATTCATGAATCTTTTGTTTGTGCCTTTTCATGTTGCATCATAGTTTCTTTGTCTTATTGCTAGAACTTTGTCTTTCATGTTATGATTGAAGTACTATGATCCTAGCTTTGAATGTTTTACAAATACTTTGATCAAGTCTTTGATGGTGCATGTCACCTCAAAAATTATTCTTTCTTTTTATCACTTACCTACTCGAGGACGAGCAGGATTTAAGCTTGGGGATGTTGACACATTGCAAATGTATCTATAATTTTTGATGTTCCATGCTTGGTTTTATCTACTTTCTTGTGTTTTGTCCACACTTTGGAGTACTTTTCATATGATTTCTTGGACTAACCTATTAACAAAGAGCCACAGTGCCAGCTGCCTGTTTTCTACTATTTTTGGTTCTAGGAAAGTCAGAAAATGAATATTCTCAGAGTTGGACGGGACAAAAGCCAAAGTCGCTATTTTACCAGAAGGCATCTGGAGCCAGAATACGAGACGGAGAATGGCTAGGGCCTGGCCACACCACCTGGCCGCGCGGCCAGGCCTAGCCCGTGCTAGGGGGTGGTCTGGCCGACCCCAGCACCCCCTCAGCCTCTCCTTCCGCCTATATATTGCCCTCGAGACCAAAACCCTAAGTACCCGATCAAAAATCCACGAAAGAGTCTGTAGCCGCCGTCATATCCATCCCTAGATCGGGAGGGATTTGAAGCTCTTCCGGCACCCTGCCGGAGAGGGGAATTCACCCTGAGGCCTTCTTCATCATCATGCAAGCCTCCGTTGTGATGCGTGAGTAGTTCATCTCTGGACTACGGGTCCATGTAGTAGCTAGATGGCTGGTTCTCCTCCATTGTGCTTTCATGTCTAGATCTTGTGAGCTCCGTTCATGATCAAGATCATCTATATGTAATTCTGCATGTTGTGTTTGCGGGGATCCGATGGATATTGAGATGTTATTTCAGATTGATTATTGATTCTATCATGTCTTTGTTATTTGTGATCTTGCATGCTTTCTGTTGTTAGTAGCTATCTTGGCCAAGTAGATGCTAGCAACTCCAAGAGTTAGTATTTATGCTCGATAGTGGGTTCATGCCTCTGATAATCTGGGGAAGTGACAGAAATCTCTAAGGTACAAGATGTGCTGTTGGTACTAGGGAGAAAACAACAATCCTTTGTTCATGGAACAATCGTATTGTTTACTTTACACGCAATTCATAAAGCAATAATCTGTTGCTTGCACTTAATACTGGAGGCGGTTCGGATGATAACCTGAAGGTGGATTATTAGTCATAGATGCAGTTGGATGGCGGTCTATGTGTAATGTTGTAATGCCCAATCAAGTCTCAAAGGAGTCAAGATGAGTAGTATATGCTTGTATGCTTTCTCGATGTTTGTCAATTGCCCCGCTGTAATTTGTTCACCCAGCATGTTATCTATCTTAAGGAGAGCCACCTCTAGTGAACTATGGACCCCGATCCTTTCTTTTACATACAATCTATAAACTGTTTACTGCTTTGTGTTTACTTTCTGCAAACTATTACTTCCTTCCATTCGGTACGTTTAATCCTTTGTTTTCAGCAAAACCGGTGAGATTGACAAACTCATCGGAAGTTGGGGACAGAGTTCTGTGGTTGTATTGTGCAGGTCTCCACGTTGCTACTGGCACTGGTAGTGCGCCCTGCCAACGTTCAGCTAGCTACACCTTTGGGGTGTTTCCTTGCTCCTACTGGTTCGATAACCTTGGTTTCATAACTAAGGAAAACTTACTGCTTTGCTCATCATACCTTCCTCTTGGGGTTCCCCAACGAGCTCGTTAATACACGAGTCCGCATGGAGTTGTTTGCATCCAAAGGTTCCATCAAAAATATAAATGAACGTTAAACAATATCACATTTTCATCCATAATGTTTTAACTTTGGAATGAACCACAATTACCACTAGACTTTATTTCAATCAAACAACTCCTTTCAAGAGTGCCATCAAGTCTATCGATATATCTATGGGGTTAAGTATCTTCAAGGGTAGACTCTTAAAACAATCACTCATCATACAAGTCATAAATTGGAGACTTTATCTTATTGTACTTGTTTGGAAAAATTATTTCCAAGGCATGACTCTGTTAACTACAAGAACTAGAGCAAAATCTTCCACAACTAATTACTCATACAAATAAAAAGCTTTACTCTAACTATTTTGAATTACTCCCACTAACATAACATCTTAACTAATCAACTAACTAGGATAAACATTTCAAACTTCTAAAGTGGGAAACATAGGACAAACCTCACATGAGTGTCTTCACAATTCTCTTCCTTATGGAGATGTGTTCCTTCAAAATTCAAACCAAATCACTCTCATAATAATAATACTAAAGAAAATAGGCAATATGCATATCCACTTTCATGAAAAGGATAAACGGGAAAATCATTTTGTATTTTGAGAATGGGGATTAAAGAATAGAAAAATCTTGTGACCAAGCAAGATACTAAAAAAAGAATACAAACAAATGAAAGAAAGGAAAATGAAAAAAAACAAAATAAAAAGCAAAGTGTTGGAACAAATCAACACGAGTGTCCCCAAGAATAGGCTTTTGCAAGCCCCTTTTTTGCTCGTTGTGGTGGCAATGGATAATCTCCCAAGTTCCATTGGCTGCTCCAATTGGTGAACTAGGTTGAGAGGATTGCGGTAGTGTTTCGAAGGCTGATGGAGAGGCTACTCATATTAAAAATGCTTCCTTCGAACAAGTAAATATCTTCATAGGTGGTGTAGTAGTTTGGTGGTTGCTCCTCTTGTTCGGGGCCTTCTTTCTCTACTTATTCATCTTTTCCTTCTTTATACATGGGTACTTCTTGTTGGGGTAGACTTTCTTCAACTTGCGCGTCAAAATGCAAACGTCCATTCTCGATAGAGAAAAAACCATACCACAATCTTTGAGAGTAGCGAAACCGAGACGACAAACACCGGCCAACGGTTGGATATTACCTGGGTTGACGTGGAGTGCTCGAGCAAGAACGGTGACAACTCCTCCTCCGCATATGAGATCATGGGATTGAAGAGCTTGATGATTAAAATAAAACATGAGAAGGGTGTCCAAATATGGCGTCAAGTTACAGTTCAGAATAGAAGCTCTAGCAAGGATCATTGATACATTGCAAATGTATCTATAATTTTTGACGTTCCATGCTTGGTTTTATCCACTTTCTTGTGTTTTGTCCACACTTTGGAGTACTTTTCATATGATTTCTTGGACTAACCTATTAACAACAGCCACAATGTCAGCTGCATGTTTTCTGCTGTTTTTGGTTCTAGGAAAGTCAGAAAATGAATATTCTCGGAATTGGACGGGACAAAAGCCAAAAACCCTATTTCACCAGAAGACTCTTGGAGCCAGAATATGAGACGGAGTGGGACTGGGGCCCAGCCACACCACCTGGCCGAGCGGGCTGGGCCTGGCCGCACCAGGGGGTGGTCTGGCCGCCCCAGACTCCCCCTCGGTCTCCCTCTTCGCCTATAAGTTGCCTTCTGACCTAAAAACTCAGGGGGGTTCGACGTTTTTCCAGAAGGAGTTCCGCTCCGCCGCCACCACCAGATTCCATGAAACAACACCAGAAACTCTGTTCTGGCACCCTGCCGGGACGGGGAGTTGGAGGAGATCATCGCCATCATCATCACCATCGCTTCTCCATCGACCATCCATGTTTCCCCCATCTATGAGTGAGTAATCCCCCGCTGTAGGCTATGGGGATGGTAGGGATTGGATGAGATTGTTCATGTAATGGCATCAGATTGTTAGGTCATGGTGCCTAGTATCTTTTATTAGTGCTTTATGACTTTGTTGCGACTTGTTGTGCTTAATGCTTGTCACTAGGGCCCGAGTGCCATGATTTCAGATCTGGACATGTTATTGATTCATTATGATAGTATTGTTTATGGTATTACCTGCAAGTTGTATACACACGTTGTTGTCCGGAACCAATGGCCCCGAAGTGACAGAAATTGGGATAACCAGAGGGAATCGCTTTGATGTGAGGATCACATGTGTTCACAGAGTGTTAATGCTTTGCTCCGGTGCTCTATTAAAAGGAGCACCTTAATTTCCAGTAGTTCCCTTGAGGCTCCGCTGCAAACGGGCTGGCAGGACAAAAGATGTTGTGCAAGTTCTCATTGCGAGCACGTATGACTATATATGGAACACATGCCTAGGATTATCTAGTACTTGGATGCTTTATCTTATTTATCTACAATTGCCCTATGTTCTGATTGCTATGTGAATTGTCTTGTCCATGCAACGCCCGTCCATCCATCCCTATGCCTACCGCACTCGAATCCTATTGTTTACTGCTATTGTTACTACTGTCTTTACTTTACTGCTGCTGCTACTTTGCTATTCCTACTATAAAATTGTTGCTACTGATAACCTACTGTGAGAAAGATTGTTTCCAGGTGCAGCTGAATTGACAACTCAGTTGTTAAGGCTTATAAATATTCTTTGGCTCCCCTTGTGTCGAATCAATAAATTGGGTTTCACTTCCCTCGAAAATACTGCGATACACCCCCTAGACTTGTGGGTCATCAAGACTATTTTTTGGCGCCGTTGCCGGGGAGCATAGCTTTATTTATCAAGTTCACTTGGATTCTCTATTGTTTGCTACTATCCATCCATCATGGGTAAGTCTCGTGATGGCAAGGTTCCTATTTTACCATTCACTACAAGAAGAGGTATGGTTTTGAACACCTCTATTGCTCTTGATTCACCATCTGTTATGAGTAAGCTCGTTACACCACCACATACACATGTACACACACTGCTACTACTGCTGAATCTGAAACTTCTGATGCTTATGATGCTCCTTCTACTGTGCTTGATAAGAGTGGTTCGTTAGGTCCTTTCCTAGATGCTACGATTGCTAGAACTATAGCTGGAAATACTGAAACTCCTAATGAAGACACTACCACACCTGTTAGTTCACCTGAGTCTAGTGAGAGTTATGATATTGAAGATAGTTATGTTGAGATGACCGATGAATTTATTAAAGAATGTAAAAACACCCATGATAGGAGCGCTGCTAAGAGTCTCCTTGAGAGGCGTACTATTAGACCCAAATTATCTCCTATTGCTAAGTTTGCTGCCTCTCCCATAAACATTATAGATAAAGATTATGATTTCTCTCTCGATCTATCTTACATAGCTATTGTTGAGAAAGAACCTTTTTGTGGGACTAAGAATTGAAGTGCAGTAGCACATATGAATGCACTTTCTACCATGAGTGGCTTGTTTTCTGATGATATTAAGATGCGTACTTACTTTGTTGCTAAACTTTTCCCCTTTTCACTGAAAGGAGAAGCTAAAACTTGGTTTAGTAATTTACCTCCTGGATCTATTGATAGCCCTGATTGCTTGATTAGTACTTTCCTGCAGAAATATTTTCCTCCTAGTGCTAGACATGCTATTTTGCAGGAACTTTTTGATATTAAACAGGGAGAGAAAGAGGTATTGCCTGAATCTTGGGCAAGGTTTTGTGCTTTGATTCATGCACAGGCTGGAAGTCCATTACCTAAGAATGAGCTTCTTGATATATTTTATAATGGACTAACCGAAGAATCTAGGACATACCTAGATAGTTGTGTTGATTGTGTTTTCAGGAATAGGACTCCTAAGGAAGCCGAGGAATTAATGGCTAAAATAAGCAAGAATTATTAAGTTTGGACTCCTCCTGAACAAGCTATACCTGAAGTAATTGTACCTGAACCTACTATACCAGTGTCTATTCCAACATCAAAGAAGAGGGGAGTTATTGAATTAAATGATGAAGTGATGAAGGAAGCTAAGAAATGTCTTAAGGAGAAAGGAATTAAAGTTGCAGATGTCAAGAATTTACCTCCTATTGAAGAGTTATGTAAGCCTATTCCCTACTCATCCACTATCGAGGTACACTCTGTCCAACACTTTGATGAAGGTGATATCCCTTACTCTAAACCTCCTGATCAATGCTTAGAAGAATTCAATATCTTTATTGTTAAGCAAGATAATTTTAATAAAAGGGTGCAAAATCATTTAATGGAAAACACTAGAGCTATTGTTGAGTTGAAAGATATTGTGGAAAGAACCTCTAATGATGTTAAAATGATTGTTAAACACTTTCAAATGGTTCAAACTCCAATAGATCAACTCGTTAAAGTGCAAAAAGACTTGCTAGTTAATGCTGCTAAAGAAAAACATGCTTATGAAATTAGAACTAGAAGTGGAGCTGCTACCCAGGATCCTCCATATCCTGAGGGGCATCCCAAAAGAATTGAGCAGGATTCTCAACAAGCTGAAAATAGTGGCTCTACTCGTAAGAAAAGGAAAAAGAAACATAAAACTGTTGTAGAACCCTCTGAACCTGCTATAGATCTTAATAGTATATCTATTTCTGATGCTGAAACTGAAAGTGGTAATGAAGAAAATGAAGTTCCTAATGAAGAAAAAGTTGAAGAAGAACCTGAAAACCGCACTAAGAATACTAAATACACTAAAGAAGATTTTATTGCTAAGAAACATGGTAGTGAAAGAGAACCTTGGGTCCAAAAACCTATGCCTTTCCCTGATAAGAAACACCACAAGTCAAAGGAAGATGAACACTATAATAAGTTTTGTGAGTAGATGAAACCTTTATTCCTGCAAATTCCTTTGACTGATGCTATTAAATTGCCTCCTTACTCAAAGTATATGAAGAATATTGTCTCGAATAAAAGGAAGATCCCTAATGAAGAAATTTCTACTTTGCTTGCTAATTATTCCTTTAATGGTAAGGTTCCTAAGAAACTTGGAGACCTAGGAATTCCAACTATCCCTTTGACATGGGTATACCCTACAGGTACTCGAGCTTGGTATATACGGCCTGAATACGTAGAGGCCCACGGTGTCGCCAAGGCGAAAATGAGGAACTCGAGTAACCTACGGACACTCGATTGCTTGAAGAACAAGAAGAAGCTAAAGATAGAAAGTTCAAAGGGAAAACCCTAACTTGTAACTGACTCGACCTTCTACCCGAGACCTAGCCTATCTATATAAAGGCTAGGAGGGGGCAGCGAGGAGGACACACGCAACCCTAGTTTCCACAACCCTCGCTAGATTGCATCTCCGCACCATTGTAATCCTCGATTCATTTGATCCACGAGAAGACAAGCAGGAGTAGGGACCTCTACGAGGCCTGAACCTGGGTAAATCTTCGAGTCCCATGTGTGCTTGTTTGCTAGCCGATAGATGTCTCCAACGCTCCCTCCTTCTCCAAAACCCAAGTCCATAACAATGGGCATTGATGAGTTAAACCCTCGTCAATTGGTGCCGTCTGTGGGAATTGGGAGTGCTGATGTTGCGGCTTCTTTAGCCCCATCAACCGCGATCTACAACTCCGCAACAGCGGAGATCCGCCAGATCTTCGACGCGTTCGACTTCACCGTCCACACGCCGGCCACTCGCCCAGCTTTCGAGTTTGTGGGCGACGGAATCAGCCTGGCAATCAGGAGCTTTTGCTTCCAAGTTGGTCAGATGGGCACGCTTCGCATGCCTGATCAGCCGACGGTGCCATCAATTGCTCCGGCATCGTGGTTCCCTCCATCAATCTGCACCCTCAGTGAGCTCAACGCCCCGACAATAGTCGAGAATACGGTCAGCGACAGTAGTCGCGAATCCGATCTGAGCGATCTGGCAACTGAAGATGGGGCCTACGGCTCCGGATCTGAGAGTTGCGGGAGCAGCAGCTTCTACAATCACTTCATGTGCGTTGTCATCAACGCAGGCGACACCTCTGCCAACCGCGACAACACGGGCAACCGTGGCAACGAAACCGACCTGCCTAACGGTGGCAACGGTGGCAACGGCGGCAACGGCACCCCCGTCAACAACAGAGGAGCAATCGAACCTCCAACTATAATAAACAAGCAAATCGGCGAATGCGTTGTGATCAGGCTCAACGAACAAGAGTGGGCTCGATGCCGCGAGGCCCTACGGGGTAACCCTCTACCCTTCGGATCTCCGCAAGAACTGCTAATGGGCTACCATTGGCTCCTGAAGGAAGAATTCAAGCGCCAAGAGGCTCATAATATACGGCGACTCCAAGCTGGTCGTCAACCAGACAATGCACAAGTGCGACGCACTGAATGATAACATGATCGCCTACCGCGACCTCTACGACACACTCGAAGGGGATTTCGACGGCTACGAGCTGCGGCACATAGGTCGCGAAAGCAATGAAGAGGCGGACGCACTCGCCAACATAGGCTCTACCTGCGCCCCCATACCACCTGGGGTATTTCTCGAGCGCATCTACGAACGCTCCATCAAGTCAAAGGCCGCAGAGAAGAAACCAAGCGCAACAATGGACTCGGGGGCTGCGCCGCCCAATGAGCCAATGGCACTCGATGAACTGGAGCTGACACAGGTCTCGAAGGACCAATGAGCGTCATGATAATTGAACCGTCCTGGACCCAACCATACATCACGTACCTCCTCAGCAAAAGGCTACCGGACGATCCGACTGACGCCCGACAAATCATACAGTGCTCCAAGGCATTCGCTGTTATCGACGGCGAACTATACAAGCGCAGCATCATAGGGGTACTCCAACGATGCGTCTCCATGGCCGATGGAAGAGCTGTCCTCCTTGACATCCATGAGGGGACTTGCGGGCACCACGCCGGCAGTCGCACCCTCGTCGCCAAAGCTCTACGAGCTGGATTCTACTGGCCCACGGCCATGCGTGACGCCAAGGACATCGTCCAAAAATGCAACGCTTGCCAGCGATTCGCGGACAAGCCGCACGCACCTGGCGCAGAGCTCCGGCCAATTCCATTGGCCTGGCCCTTTGCGCAATGGGGACTCGACATGGTCGGCAAACTCCCAAGGTCCTCAGGAGGAGGCTACGTCTACCTCTTGGTCGCAGTCGACAAATTCACCAAGTGGATAGAGGCCATGCCAGTGACCAATCAATCAGGGCATAGCGCAGTCAAGTTCTTCGAGTCCATCGTCTACCGCTTCGAAGTGCCACACAACATCATCACAGACAATGGGACAAACTTCACATCCAAGGAGTTCCAAGAATTCTGCGAGAATCTAGGAATCAATGTCATCTATGCCTTGGTGGCACATCCACAGACCAACGGTCAGGTCAAAAAAGCTAACGGGCTCGTCTGCGGCGGCATCAAGAAGTGACTCCTCCGGCCACTCGAACAAGCCGCGGGTTGCTGGCCAAACGAACTACAATCAGTACTCTGGAGCCTACGCACAACTCCAAACAGTACTACGGGATACACCCCGTTCTTCATGGTGCACGGGGCTGAAGCGGTGCTACCCGCCGAGGTACGATACAAAGCACCGCGCGTGGTCGCTTACAGCGAGCATGAGTAAACTCTAGCACTCGAAGACTCCGTCGACCTCCTTGACGACGCAAGGGAAATCGCCGCGGAAAGATCAACGATCTACCAGCAGAACCTGCGCAACTACCACAGTAAGAGGCTACGCCCCAGATCCTTCGTCGAGGGCGACCTGGTCCTGCGACTGAAGCAGCAAGGGCATCTCAAGCTCGAGTCCCCCTGGGAGGGACCATACATGATTACAGAAGTAATCCCAGGTGGCGCCTATCGCCTTCAAGATTTAGAGACAGGAGTCGCATACTCCAATCCCTGGAACGTCGCGCAGCTGCGACGCTTCTACCCTTAGTCGCTTTTTACTTTTACATTGAAAATAAGGCTACTCATCCAAGGCTACTTAGCCACACATTGTACTTCGTACTGTCCCGCGAATAAATAAAGCTAAGTGCCCCAAAACTCTGTGTTTTCCTTTATTTTTCGCAAATTATCCACTCAGGGGCTGCGCCACCCTGTACACATCTATTCTATGAACTAAAACACGATATCTTGAGTAGCTGGCACACCAATCGAATCCCTTGACAAACATCAACCCAGTTGCAACGCACCTGACAGGTTGACAAGGGACTGAGATAAGCGCATGGCCAGGCTCACGAAAAGGAGTCGCATAGTGCAACGCACTCACAAAACATACACGCTAACAAGCTCTTTTATACATCATCGAAAATCGGTTATACACAGTATATATATGAACTTTACAACATTGGTACGATTATGTGCAGGATACAAACTAAACTACTATTGCAGCAAGAGAACATTAGTTTGCTCCTCGAAGAAGTCGACGATCTCCTCTGCTGGGCGATCCACCGCCTGATAGTGCGGCACCATATTCCAAGCAGAACTCGATGGCGCAGGTGGTCTAGCTGCAATCGCTACAACGTCTACATCAGGCCTATGCAGTCGCACCAGCGACAGAGCAGCCTTGGCACCAGCCACCAACTGTTGTAGTACACACTCACGGACCGCACTTAGGTCGCTAGCGAGAAGGTCCAGCAGGCTCGATGGAATGGCATCCAACGGGAACATCGTCCGACAAATATTCTTCAAGCATGACTGCGACTTCTTAAAAAAATGAAGCACTCGCGACGCACGATCCTGCAGGGTCGCCAACGCGATTGCGCAATCATGATCTACCCAGAAGTACCCACTCGCCTGAAGTTGCTCTTGGGTCAGGTCATTCATGCGAATGGAAATTTGATCCTTCTCATCATGTGGATGGCGCGTGCTGACAACTATACAAGGCAAAAGCGGAAGTATGAGGACAGCACACCATCGCGAGTGACTACAAGGAAAAGATAAGAGTAAGAAAGCTAACATTTAAATTGGTCGCCCAACTGCGTCACCTCCCCCAATAGATATTGTTCTCGGGCGGTGGCCTTCTCCGCCTTCGATTTTCATACATCTGCGTTACCGCGGAGTACAGGCAATTCACGCTCCAACTGCTTCACGCGATCACGGAGTCGCGAGAGCAGAGACAGCTCATCCACCCTTGAGCGCGGTGGTGCCAAAGTGTCATCAAGGGGTGGCGAATCCTAAGGTTCCCTCAGTGGTTCACTCGATGTGCCCTATCACAAGCCAAGCAAGAAGCAATAAGAAGACTAAAGCGATGCACAAACAAAAGATTCGAGTGCATTCAAGATTAGCAAAAGTATCAGCAGACACACTCGCCAAAGGCATGTTTTCGACAAGAGACATAAGCTATCTAACTATTACAAGGCTACTGAGGAGCAACTGGTTTCTTTGACATGGACTTTGGCTTTGGGGGCTCATCGAGTCCGTGGCGGTATCAGATGCCCCTGACTTTCCGCCGGCCCCTGACGTCGCGGCCTTCGCCGCTTTCTTGGCTCACTGCAGCTCCTCAGAGTACTTTGCAACAGTGTTGATCAGTTGTGGCCCATATTTGCCGCAAGCAGTCGCAAAAGGAGCAAAGACTACCTGCTGGTCGTCCGTGCTGACGGGCATCGCCCTTGAGACTGCTGTAGGATCAACTTCGACTCCATGGGCTTGCACCATCGCGAGTGACATTGACGCACCAGCCGCATGGAGCGAGTTCTTGAAGCTCGCAGGAACGCCTCCGGCAAGTGACTCCACCAGCTCATCAAGATTTTCAATCAACTCAGCCTTGGGTGTCGTCTCCCCCCGAAGACGGCTGAGCACGCCTTTAGCCTTGGTGAGCGTACCCTACACAGCAGCACTCCGGTCTTCGACTGCCGAGACATCACCTGTCAACGCGTCATCACGACGGAGCGCCTGTGCGTCAAAGCTTAGACCGCTGGCATCTACACAAGAATCAAGCATTGGCACAACATCAGCAGCAAATAGCAACATCGAAGGAAATCGAAAAAGAGGAAGTTAGTAAAATTGCAGACCAGCAAATACCTGAGAGAGCCTTGGCAATCGAGAAAAGCTGTTCTTCAAACAACTTCTCCCTAGCTGCAATGGAGGCACGCAGATCCTCTTCGCGCTTTTGCGCCTCGTCACGCGCCGCGATTGCCTCATCACGGCTCTTCATAGCCACGGCGAGCGTCTTTTCCATGGTGGCGGTGTTGCGAAGAAGGGCATTATGTTTAGCTGCAAAACAAAACAAAAGGGATAGACTATCAGTCGACTACATAACAACGATGTAGCAGAAGAAGAAGTAAAAGGCACTTAATTTCCACCACGCGATAGCGCGTATCCAGCATGGCATGCTGGCGACCCATCGCAAGCACCTGCTCCACCAGGTGAGCGGCTTCCTTCACAAGGAGCTGTCTTTAAAAGGAAAGCAACAGAGGATCACCATATGACATAGATAAAATCGACTGCAACATCAGAAGAAGAGATACTACACTTACATGATCCTCCAATGACTCCAAAGTCGATTGATGAGAAGCCATCCAAGCAACCATCCGATGATCCCCATCATGCGGAGAGCTGGATGAGTTATGCCTGTAGGCCTCCAATGGAGGGGAAGAAGCACGCTCAACCTCTTTCTTGGCCTTCGAGGTCGCGACTCCAGATTCTTTCAAAATTTGGACGTCGCCAGAAGATGACGACGCCTGCTGACTGCAATACCAAACCAACATCAAAGAAAAGGCAACTCCAAATAAGAACCAAAAAGGAAGACTCGAATACTTACCAATCAAACTCATCAAAGTCGAAGGTTTGATCCCCCGACTCTGACGACGATTCCTTCGGCATCCGCATCTTCTTGCAAGAGGATGGCGCCATGGCACTCATAGGAACGGTAGGGATCGACGACTCTGCACCAACACCTGCACCTTCCGGAGTCGAAGGAGACGACGCATCCAAATCCTTGCTGTGCGAACGCTTGCGAGTATCCGGACTACTCGACTTGGGGGCTTCCTCCTCCACATCAGATGGGACGGTCGACTCTGACTCGTCCTCTTCCAAGGCTTCACGAAGCATAACCCCCTCGGGAAGAGGGGGCATACAGGGCGACACCGCCCAATCCTGCATACAGAAAACAAATTTAACACAAAGTCAAGAAATGGCAAATAAGCAATCGACAAACAAAGCTACTACGTAGCACAACTGTACCTCAGGAGGAGGATTAGCAGCATCGAACGGAGGAACGACTGGTTCACTGGGGAGCACATACTTGATGGTGTACTTGGTGACCAGTCGTACCCTTTTGTCTACCTCACTCGCGGACATGCCATCGGCAGACACGCGAGTGACATCGTCCGCGCCAGCCCACTGAAACATGGGGTGGACTCTGGCCTGCAGGGGCTGGACGCGACGGCGCAGCCATGTGCGAATGAGGGCGCATCCTCCCTCTTCTTTGCCCATGCGACTCTCGAGGTTGTAGACGCGCTCGTGCAGCACATCTGTCTCTGCGGATTCGCCGGGCATAATCACGGTCTTCCAGGAGCGCCTCCTCTTGCACGGTGTCGTGGGGTCGAAGGGCGCGAGTCCGTAGTGGTCTCCGTCGGCCTTCTGGTCGTGGACATAGAACCACTTGTCCCTCCACCCTTGGACGAACATCATTGGCTTGATGTCGAAGTAAGTGGCGGATGGATCGACGTGGATACCGCAGCCGCCTACATCATAGACTACGGAGCCAGACGCCGATTGGCGCTTCAACTTGAAGAGGCGCTTAAAGAGGTCAAAGTGCGGCTCGATTCTGAGCCAGCACTCGCAAAGGGTAATGTAGCAAGCTACATGGAGGATGGAATTGGGGGACAGCTGATGGAGCTGGAGCCCGTAAAAACAGAGAAGGCCCCTGAAGAAAGGATGCAGGGGCAACGGGAGGCCGCGGATGATGAACGCTAGGAACATCACCCGAAAACCAGCAGGAGGAGAGGGGATTACCTCGCTGCCAGGGACGCGCGTGTCAGCGACTGCGGACGACAAAACTTCGTCTTGGCAAAGAAGACGAAGCTCTGAGGACTTGATCACAGATGGACGCCACACGCCATTCGTGACGCGAGTGCCCGTGCCCTTCTTCTTTCCGCCGGTGGCTGTGCTGGTACCCGCAGCGGCGGAGCCGCCCTTCTTCTTCATCATAGCAGCAGCAGTAGCGGAATCGGCCACAGCACCTCCCTTTTTCTTCCCCATTCCACGGCGGCGATGTGACCGGAGGAAGTAGCTGGGAAATACGCAGAGCTGGTCCAGCGCCGCGAAGGAAAGGAGCGTCAAGAAGCAGAGGAACAGCGGCAATAGCGATGGAGGGAAAGGCAGAAGAGAAGTAGATGTGAAATTTACCGTCGCTGCATCGCTACTTAACCCCCTGGAGGATGCAATTCAATGGCTCAGAAAAACCCTATCAGGCGCGTGGCGTTCATCACGCTCGACACGTGGAGGAACTGAAGCGCGAACCATGCCCCACTACACCCATTACACGTGGAAATCGAGGAGGCGCGGTTAAAATAAAGATTACGCATGCCCGGTCAAATTAGAGTAAAAAAATGTGACCCACCGCTCGTCACGTCCCGTCAAACTCGCTCACACGGGCAACTGAGGTCATGGAATCGTCAGCACTGACGTCATCCAAAATTTTGCAGCAGAAGACTTCGACTACTTTAGTCCTTACTTGAGTCTTCGACGCCACCAAGCACTCGGGGGCTACTCCCATAGGGAGCGCTGGTCGTGCACCCTACGATTTTTTCTTCTTCTTTTTGCAGGAACATGGACAATCAAAGCAAACCCAACCACTCGAAACACAGTTTGACTATGGACATGGGTTACTCCCATAGGGAGCGCCAGAAGCAAATTCGACTGAAACAAGCAAACAAAAGACGACATCAGTCGCAAAAGTTCTTTAGTTCCTGCTTGAGCCTTCGACTCAACCAGGCACTCGGGGGCTACTCCCATAGGGAGCGCTGGTCATGCACCCTACGATTATTTGTACAAAGTACTGTGTGTTGATAACATCCACACTCGAAGCTTATGGCGACACCGCCTC
Source organism: Avena sativa (assembly GCA_916181665.1). NCBI lineage: Eukaryota > Viridiplantae > Streptophyta > Magnoliopsida > Poales > Poaceae > Avena > Avena sativa. Next base: position 460,492,084 of record OV702297.1, on the reverse strand, counting down.
ATGATTTTTTCCTACAAAGAGATTGCGTCTCCTGGGTCACCCGAATCGTCTCCGTGATGATAAAATTCGGATGCCGCGCTTACAACGTGAAGATAAGACCTGAATAAGGCCTGCCAACGCATTTGCTGCGCACTACCAGAAATATATCCGTGCCTATAGGTATGATGAACATGCCTTGACGGACGCGTCGAGTGCTCACACCCATATACTGGAATTCGACTCATGTAAGACCTCCGCGGCTTGCGTCGAATTACACCAGCATTTTTCTGGATTCGAGTCCGGCGACTCGAGTTCGAGTAGATGGCATTGTTTTACCCTAAGGTAGTTAACTGATACCGATACATTGGTTAAATCAGGCACGCGCATCAACAATCCCTATGACATAAACAAAGTAGTCGAAAAACATACTCAGTCATGCACTCGAAAGGCTTCATAAAGTCTCTAGTCGAATCTGCGATTCCACTGGACACTCGGGGGCTACTGACATGGGTATACCCTATAGGTACTCGAGCTTGGTATATACAGCCTGAATACGTAGAGGCCCACGGTGTCGCCAAGGCCCAAATGAGGAACTCGAGTAACCTACGGACACTCGATTGCTTGAAGAACAAGAAGAAGCTAAAGATAGAAAGTTCAAAGGGAAAACCCTAACTTGTAACCGACTCGACCTGCTACCCGAGACCTAGCCTATCTATATAAAGGCTAGGAGGGGGCGGCGAGGAGGACACACGCAACCCTAGTTTCCACAACCCTCGCCATATTGCATCTGCGCACCATTGTAATCCTCGATTCATTTGATAATTCCACAAGCAGTCAAGCAAGAGTAGGGACCTCTACGAGGCCTAGACCTGGGTAAATCTTCGAGTCCCCTGTGTGCTTGTTTGCTAGCCGATAGATGTCTGCAGCGCTCCCTCCTTCTCCAAAACCCAAGTCCATAACAATGAGCATTGATGAGTTAAACCCTCGTCACCCTTGCTCTATTAAAAATAGTTATGTTAGAACTGCTTTGTGTGATTTGGGAGCTGGAGTTATTGTTATGCCTTTCTCTCTATATAAGAGGCTTCAACTAGAAAAATTAATACCAACTGATATATCTTTGCAAATGACTGATAAATCTACCACTATTCCTGTTGGTATATGTGAGGATGTACCTGTTCAAGTGGCTCATAATTGCTTGGTATTAACTGATTTTGTTGTGCTTGAGATGCCTGAAGATGATAATATGTCCATTATTCTTGGGAGACCTTTTCTTAATCCCGCAGGAGCTGTTATTAATTGTAATCAAGGAAATATGACTTTCAATGTTAATGACAAGGAACATACTGTCTAATTCCCTAAGAAGATTGAAAGGACTTATGGTTTGAATTCAATTGAACATGTTGAGGGCATTCAAGTTGGAGAAATATATTGTCCCATACCAAGAGAAAAAATTGAAACTATTATGATTGGGACCATTGCTATCAAGGTTGAGGTAACATAATCATTAGTGGAATACAAAGTTTTGTCTCATATGAAATTGTTTTGGTAACAAGACCTGATCAACCTTGTTAACAAAAGGATTTCATTGAACAAAACAATGTTTTCACCATGATTATCTCCGCTTACTTCTATTCTATCCATTTTAGTTTTTGCTTATGCCTAACTTAAAGGCGTTAAAGAAAGTACTTATTAGGAGATAACCCAAAAGTTTTAGATGAGTCTTGGAAGTTATTACTTCAGTAATAACCGCTCCTTATCCTTTTTATTTACTTTTTGTGCCAAGAGTAACCTCTAATGAGAGAGAAGTGATGATTGGGAAAGTTGCTGTCCTGAAACAGATTTATGTGCTTCACCGTAAAAATTCGTGTAAAATCTCTGAATGTCGTTTCGAGGCGTGATTTTTTGTGCTTCTGCCCCAGGTTGTTATCTAACTTTCGTTAGTTCAACACTTTTTGATTTGAGCAACATAAAGTCATCGAAAAAATTCGTCTTTACCTGCTGGTCTGTTTTGACAGATTTCTGCCATTTTCTGCATTTGCTTCTTGTTGGTTCCTTTTTGAGTTCTTTTGGGGAATTGAGATTTTTGAGGGAAGTGCTACAGTAGCTTGTGTTTTAGTGGAAGTTTTATTGGTGTTAGAACTGAACCTAAAGACTTATTATCTTGAGTGCACTAATGTTGTTAATAAACATTGTGTGAAGTTTTGTATGAAGAAAAATTCCAGGTGTATGGAAGGAATGAGTAATGAGATGAAGGATGGACTAAAGCTCAAGCTTGGGGATGCCACGCGTGTCACCCCAAGAAATATCCAAGAAGTACAAGCGTCAAAGCTTGGGGATGCCCAAGGCATCCCCCTCTTCATCAATAAAAATTCCAGGTTTCTTCCAAACACTTCATTTTTATTGTTTCATGCACAATTGTGTTGTTCTTGGAGCGTCTTTTTTTTCGTTTTCGTTTTGGTTTTTCGTTTGCTTGGTTTTCTTAGTTTTCTGAATAAATTGGTTGGACACCCTCTTTCATACATTGGTTTCAAATAGTTTCGTTTGGATTGGAAAAGAGTAGGAAAGTTCATGCTTAAGTGTTAAAGAGAGCTTGTTTTTCGCTGTGCCTATGCTTTGTCATGCCATGCTTGATATTGTTTTGGCTTTATGCTTAGTATTATTTCCTGTAGCATGACTTGTTATAAACAATTGAGATTGCTTAATGTGCCTTGGAAGAATCATGCGTTGTTTTAGCATATTAAAGCATAGTATTGTGGTATTCTCCGTTGATGCTTTATTTGGGTTGACTTGGCACATGATCACACCATGTTATGACTATCCCAAGTCACCATAAGCCTTTATGATCCTTTAGTTTTCAACTTGTAGTATCACTTTATGCTTTGATCAATGATGTTTTGTCTCTCTGCAGCATTATGGCCACTATTACTCTCTCGTTTGTCGCTCCCTTACTATTGCTAGCCTTCACTTTCACTGAGTATGTTTTACTCATGTTTCCAACTCCCCAGAACCAAATATTGCCAAAGTGTCCACCATACCTACCTATTAGCATCATTTTCTACTTCCGTGCATATTCAATATGCCTTGTTTTCTTCCGAATAAAATGTTTGCTTGTTATGAGAAAGTTAGTTAGTAAAGCTCTCACGAACTTGATGGCACACTTTATTTTCTTGCATTTAATAAACCTGAACCATTGCGTCCTTCTTTGTTGCGTATATGCTTGCGCTTTATAAGTTGAAGTTAACAGAACCATGTATCATGGGGAACGCTTCCAACATTGCATTGGTACTTAGTACCTCGTTGATATCATGTTCTTTTGCTTATGGATCCCGGCGGTGTGAAATAAAAGTGGAACTTGTAAGATCATGGAGTTTGTATATATGTTAGAGAAATGCCTGGGCCGCTAGCCTAAGCCATGCCTAATCATGGTGGAAACTTGCAGCATAACCATAATGAGCATTCTATGAAGCATCCTCAATAAAAATCTATGCACATAGTAAATAAAAAGATCGCTGAGATGCTGATTGTCTGCCTGCCTTGTCATTTTGATTATGGGATAGCTCCTGTATCATGTGCAAGGGGTACCCCGTTGGCGGTTCTCTATGATACGTATATACTTACAATGACAAGAGCTTACTCATGACTGAAGTTGAGTAGCATGAGGATCGGTCTTCGTAAGTAAGGGGCATGAGACTTTGATTTATAACTTGTCAAACATATCCTCTTAGTTGTGTCACTTTAACCTTAACCATTTAAAGATGCTTATGATAGGGGCACTGAGAGCTCAAAGCTAATGAGTACCATACTTTCAGCATTTGGAAGCCTTTCAAACTTTTCAAAACCGTTCATTTCCTTGTTGAGTCTCCACACATTCTATGAGCACTTTCTTGAGAGCATAGTGGCCATTCTTAGTTCTATGTGCATTGTCCCAAGACTTGTTGATTGATGCATACCTTGATATTGCTTGTTTTAAACTATTTGTATCTAGTCACTCTTATGAACTTTGAAGGTGTCCTATGCATTTATATTTGCTACTCTATGAGGGACAAGCTGAATACTATTATGCTATGTTTTCTTTATGTGAAACAAACAAACGTCTTGCAAAGCATTGTTATTCATGAATCTTTTGTTTGTGCCTTTTCATGTTGCATCATAGTTTCTTTGTCTTATTGCTAGAACTTTGTCTTTCATGTTATGATTGAAGTACTATGATCCCAGCTTTGAATGTTTTACAAATACTTTGATCAAGTTTATGATGGTGCATGTCACCTCAAAAATTATTCTTTCTTTTTATCACTTACCTATTCGAGGACGAGCAGGATTTAAGCTTGGGGGTGTTGATACATTGCAAATGTATCTATAATTTTTGATGTTCCATGCTTGGTTTTATCTACTTTCTTATGTTTTGTCCACACTTTGGAGTACTTTTCATATGATTTCTTGGACTAACCTATTAACAAAGAGCCACAATGCCAACTGCCTGTTTTCTGCTGTTTTTGGTTCCAGGAAAGTCAGAAAATGAATATTCTCGGAATTGGATGGGACAAAAGCCAAAAATCCTATTTCACCAGAAGACTCCCGGAGCCAAAATATGAGATGAAGTGGGGCTGGGGCCCAGCCACACCACCTGGCCGTGCGGGTTGGGCCTGGTCGCGCCAGGGGGTGGTCTGGCCGCCCCAGACTCCCCCTCGGTCTCCCTCTTCGCCTATAAGTTGCCTTCTGACCTAAAAACTCAGGGAGGGTCGACGTTTTTCTAGAAGGAGTTCCGCTCCGCCGCCACCACCAGATTCCACGAAACAGCACCAGAAACTCCGTTCGGGCACCCTACTGGGAAGGGGAATTTGAGGAGATCATCGCCATCATCATCACCATCGCTTCTCCATCGACCATCCATGTTTCCCCCATCTATGAGTGAGTAATCCCCCGTTGTAGGCTATGGGGATAGTAGGGATTGGATGAGATCGTTCATGTAATGGCATCAGATTGTTAGGCATGGTGCCTAGTATCTTTTATTAGTGCTTTATGACTTTGTTGCGACTTGTTGTGCTTAATGCTTGTCACTAGGGCCCAAGTGCCATGATTTCAGATCTGAACATGTTATTGATTCATTATGATAGTATTGTTTATGATCTTACCTACAAGTTGTATACACACGTTGTTGTCCGAAACTAATGGCCCCGAAGTGACAAAAATTGGGATAACCGGAGGGAATGGCTTTGATGTGAGGATCACATGTGTTCACGGAGTGTTAATGCTTTGCTCCGGTGTTCTACTAAAAGGAGCACCTTAATTGCCAGTAGTTCCCTTAAGGCCCTGCTACAAACGGGCTGGCAGGACAAAATATGTTGTGCAAGTTCTCATTGCGAGCACGGATGACTATATATGGAGCACATGCCTAGGATTATCTAGTACTTGGATGCTTTATCTTATTTATCTACAATTGCCCTATGTTCTGATTGCTATGTGAATTGTCTTGTCCATGCAACGCCCGTCCATCCATCCCTATGCCTACCGCACTCGAATCCTATTGTTTACTGCTATTGTTACTACTGTCTTTACTTTAGTGCTGCTACTACTTTGCTATTCCTACTATAAAACTGTTGCTACTGATAAACTGCTGTGAGCAAGATTGTTTCCAGGTGCAGCTGAATTGACAACTCAGTTGTTAAGGCTTATAAATATTCTTTGGCTCCCCTTGTATCGAATCAATAAATTGGGTTTCACTTCCCTCAAAAATACTGCGATACACCCCCTATACTTGTGGGTCATCAATCATCATTTCCTCTTAATTGACTCTATTAAACTCACCATGTGCCTGCAAATGTTAGCAATAACATAGAACAAATATCGAACAACAGGACATTAAATTTTATTTGGAACCATGTGGTTATACATAGACTCCCTCCACCCAAGTGAGCTTAGTTTCTCAATGATACTTATGTGTTGAGAGACACTACAAAAATACCCCCGTGTCCAACACTTTTTGGGAGGTATAAGCAGAACTTATTTCCTGATGGAGGAAGTACATCATACCAATAAAATACCACTGACATGTAAATATTTATGTATTATTGTCCCCTAGAATCTATTTTTTTAAAATAATACATTTAATTTCAGAAATTTCACGAATAATACGCGATCTGAGGGATTACAGAATCTAGCACGCCATCGTCTATTCAAAAACTGACCGCGCCATCTCGTCTTTTGAAGCGACGAAAGGTGTGAGAGTGGGCCCCACCCGGTCGGGCTGTCGGGAGACAGCGACTCGTCTTTAATTGAAAAGTTGACCAAACCTTGTCTTTAATTGAAAAGCCGACTAGCCCTCATCTTTAATTGAAAAGCCGACCAACCCCTCTTCTTATCCACGCGCGCGCCGGCCAGCCCCGCGCGTCACGGACCTCGTCGGTTATTCAAAAGCCGACTCTGGCCCTGACACGCTCTGACACCCACCGACAAGGTAGTCGATTTTAGAAAAACCGACTCTAACCCTAATATGCCCTGACACCCACCGACACGGTAGTCGGCTTTTCAAAAACAGACTAGTCCTTTCAACTTTTCAAAAGCCGATACCGTGCTATATTTGATAATCCCTCAAATCGCGTATTATTCATGAAAATTATGAAAAATGTATTATTTAAAAAAAATTAGCCCCTAGCATCTCAACCCTAGGGTTTCTGTCCTCTGATGGCTCCCTCTGCCGTGAGTTTCCCTGATGTCCTAATCTCTCCCGTGCTAGCCATGGGTGATCGAGGAGACACAAGTAACATGTCTTGGAATGAATAAGATGTGGAGGATATGCTTGAGCGGCTGAACCTCCATGAGGAAGAAGCCAACGAGTTCATTTGGGAGGAAGAAGCCCCTGATCCGGCAAAAAAGGCTAAGTGGTTGGCAATCTGCAATGTCCATACCTCAAGGGGTTTTAGCCCCGGTGCCCTTTACATAAATATGAGGTCGGCATGGAACCCTATGAAGGAGGTGGCATGGAGGAAGATTGATGATAATCTATTTACTATCCAATTTGGATGTCTCGGTGATTGGAACAAAACCATGAGACCATGGGCCCTTGGCTTTTCAGGAACAACTATGCCTTGTTGATTGAAGAGTATGATGGGTTTCAAAACCCTAGATCGATAGTCCTTGATAAATTGGCTGTATGGGCTAGGTAGTGCAACTTCTCGACAATTACCTAAAGGACATGTGATCAAGGGGATGTGTATATCTGTCGAAGAGATTACAAAGGTCCAGATTGAATTACCAGCAGAATTTCTGGGGGAGTTTATGTGAATCAGATGTTAACAAAAATCTCTTTGGATTTGTGTCAATTACCAAGGACAGAAAGAAAGTTTTGTACCAACTGAAGTACGGGAAAATCCTGGTGTTTTGCGGTGCTTGTGGACTGCTTGGTCATTGATATCAGGAGTGTAGCACCAGTGAGCATGATTCAACAAAACTAGATTGGGGTGATTTTATTTTAGCTGATGGAGGAAGAGGTCGTGGTAGAGGTTGAGGCATGGGGCATGGGTAGGGAGATATCCACCTATGGGAATGGGAATAGGAAGAGGTCTCTCTGATTCTTATGAAAAGGATTGGAGAGAAACATGAGAAAATAATTCATAAGAGTCTCCCGACGATGGTATGGATGAGGAAGAACTCGGCGCAAGCAGGAAACGAGGTGCTAATGCTCGTGAGAATGTTGGTGAAAGGTCATGTACACCCTCATGTGTGGTTTTTGTAATTAATGACAATCTCTATGGACTAATGTGTGAATTGAGTTTCACTTCTAGGTTTTGTCTAATAGCATCGCTTGGACCATGTGTTGGTTTCAAGGTAGATGAAATGAAGACGAAGAAACTACGTCCAAGGGCTTTGGGACTTTTAGAATCATGTTAAATAAGAAGATCAAGAGTGTCTTAAAGAAGAAGATGGATTTCCTCATGTGTAACTTCAAGACATCATCCTTACGGAGTTAGAAGAAATGAAGCGCAAGCTCAAGATGCGCCATCTCTAGAAGATCACATGCTTGAAGCTTTCCATCCTCAGTGATCATGGATTGATGAAGAGAAGTTCAAGGAAGAGGTCTCCCTTGGTGTTTGGGGGAGCAATTCGCAAGTCTTCATCAAGTAAGAGAGATCAAGAGCAATCAAAAAGGTGTTCCATCTTGATGAGGACAAGACGGTCTACATTAGTCTCAAGTAGAATTCTCAATGCAAAGGTATGACCTTGATATGTTTTCTCTTTTTCCGGTCTCATCTTGTTTGTTGGGAGACCGGGTTTAGGATAGATAGCCGTACTATCAAGAGGGGACTCGGTCACATCTTTCGGAGAGAGCTCAATCCTTTGCATTCTTGCATCATATTTCTTGGTTGTTGTTTGGATATTGTCCATGAGAGGATATAGATCCTGTGGTTAACTTCATAACAATCTCTAGTTCATGAAAACGGATTTCCCTGGCAAATCCTATTGCGTTTTTGATCTTGCGGGTTTTGTAGATCCACACCTCGGAAGATATCTCACATTACTTGATATTTTATCCCTTAGTGGTATACAATATTTTGTTAGATTCTTCACGTTGTTATCTTTTCAAAAAATTGGTTTTATCTCGTTTGGAGTTCGGATGCAAAAGTTATTGCAGTTTTGATTTCAGCTGTTGCCTGGACCGGTAGTACTGCCGCTTCTCCAAAAGTATCGCTAGGACATTTTTGGCGCCAATACTCGCATCTTCCTAGTGGTGGTCTTTGTAGTTTTTCATGGGTGGTAGTTTCGACACGCTACCGGTAGTACCGCTAGGACATATTTGCCATCGGTAATACTGATGGAAGTATCGGGCTACTTCCGCTCAGCCCGTGTGATCTTGTCTTAACATTTCGTTTGGTCGCTTTTGTTTATCAGAATTTTACTGGAAGTTATGCAGTAGTACCAGCCCCGCCCCAACGGAAGTACCACTGCACCACCGGTGGTACCAGCCGTGCCTATTTTCTCTTTCCATGTCGCTGTTTTTGCCCGTTGGTAGGGTGTCGGCGGTAGTACCGCCCACCCAACAGTACTACTGGTCGTGCAAAAGTCTATGCGTGACGGGAAGATCTGGGAGTTCCTATTTAAGGCCTCCCTCTTCCCCTTTGTTGGGTTGGTTATTTGGTTGGTATTTTCTCTCTCTCTCCTCCATTGTTAACCTTAAAGATCTTGTCCTCTCCCCTTCCCCCTCCTATGATTCTTACATCTTTTTGAGGGATTTGTGAGAGGAGATCTAGATCTACAACCCCACCTAAGCAAATCTCTTCTTTGTGAAGGAATACTTTAGGATCTAGATCTAGGAGAGATGTGTTCTCCTCTCACTACAAGGATTCTGGTCTGTTGCAACAAAATATATTACTACAACTCTCTTTTGTTGTAGTAAAATGCAATATTGCCACAAAATTCAAGTTCACGGCAATAGGACCTACTGTTGTCACAATTTTGTTCTGTTGCGCTAAGTACCCCTTTTATTGCAATAGAGGCCACATATTGCAACGAATTGCATCCTCATTGTAATATGGTAGCGATATTGTGACATTCATGTTCCGTCGTGGGAATTAGTCATTTTGTTGCAGTAGGAACTAGGTACTGCAAGAAAAATAAAACCTCTATGGTAATATGTGGCAAGATATTGCAACAATTTTGTCTTGTCGTGTTAGTTAAAAATATTGTTGCAAAAAATTGGCTTTGTATTGCAACAAAATATCTATTGGTCATAATAACTTACTTTTTTGCCTCGATTTCACTATATTGCAATAACTATTACATATTGCGACAAAAGGTGTATATCCATGGTAGTATGTAGAAGATATTGCAACAATACCCTACTATCACACCAGATTGGATCTAAAGCCTCGTTCTGTTCCTCACTGCTCACGGGGTCACAATGGCGCCAACTCTGCAAATGATAGATATGCCTTTCTCCCAATCTCTCTGCATAGAGTAGGTGTGTAGGGCACCTCCCCTTCGCCTATTCTATCATAAACCTACCTCACCACCGGTAGCCGTGCAGTGCTCCTCACTGTCGCCTCCGACATGGCTACTAGGATGTAATAGCCGCCTCACCGTCCTACTACAACATCCGCTAGGATGCAATGTGACACTACTAGGGTTCACTCCAGGTAATCCTCACACGAGTTTAGATTGATACACACCCAACGTCTCGCTTGGCCAGAATCACGAGCTTGCAGACTTAGATAAGGGAGAAGGGGTGATCCAATGTGGATGTCAATTCTGGTATTACAACTTGCCCTTCGAGGGGAACGACGGGAAGCTAAGTAAGAGCATGGCAATGTCCTTCCCGCCCATGGGCCACCCTAGATAGATGGACCTCCCAAATTACCTAGCGATGGTCGGTTCACCTCCTTTCACGCAGTGCCCATTCGATGTGCATGTCCAGGTTCATCACATTACCCCCCCCCCCTCCCTTTAGATGTGGCTTGCCCCCAAGCCGTTGATGCCTGGTACATGTTGAAGATGGCGAAGACTAGTTCCCAAGAATCATAGGAACTAGGAAGGCCGTTCCACCTGATCTTCACTTGTGGTACCAGTTTTCTCCTGCAGTGAATAAGTTGTTCTCCCATGATGCTCTAGGGATGCACCACCTGATGAAAATGGAGAAACGCATAAGGTAAAGATGAACTGACCGCATATGTTGGTTTGACACTCTTTTTCAGTTGTGAAACATGGACCACGGGGTGAATGGTGATGCAGGTGGAAGCTAGAGCTTGTACGCCACCTGCCCAACTCGCTGTAAGATCAGATAAGGCCCAAAGAAGTGGAAACCCGGCTTCTGAGATGATCGGCACTCCACTGATGATTGCATGTATGGATGGAGCCTGAGGTACACATAGTCCGCCACTACAAATGTGCGCTCACTTCTGTTCTTGTTCGCTTGATGATTCATGCGTGCTTCTGCGCATTCCAGATGAAGCTTGATGAATGGAATCATCACCGCTCTTTCCTTGAGCCACAACTCCACATCAGTGTGTCCTGGCAGCGACGCATTCTCGACTACAAAGTGTCGTGGTGTGCATCCATACAACACCTCAAAGGGAGACCGCCCAAGCGCTGAGTGATGGGCAGTATTGTACCAATATTCAGCTTGGTCTAACCACCTCAACAAGTGTTTAGGTTTAGCATGAACCAGATAGTGCAAATATGTTTCCAAGCTTTGATTGAGCCGCTGCGTTGGCCCATCAGTTTGCTGGTGATAGGAGGAGCTCAAGTTGAGAGTGGTATCTGCTAGTCGAAATAGCGTCTGCTAGAAATTGTTGATGAATTTTTTTTATTGGTCTGAAATAATTACCTGAGGCATGCCATGATTCTTGTACACATTTTCCAGGAATAGTTGAGCAATGGTGGCAGCTGTGAAAGGATGCTTGACCGGAATGAAGTGACCAAATTTAGTGTATTTGTCTATGACAACCAAAAATCCTTCTATGAAATCGGTACTGATGGTGTGCCACGCAGAGGGAGGAATTTTGTGATGTTGCAACTTACCAGGCAACCTGACATGTTCAGACTTAACTTGCTGGCACACTGAGCACATGTTCACATACATGAGCACGTCCTGCTTCATCCCAGTCCATGCAAACAGCTTCTTGATCTTTTGATATGTCCCCAATGTACCAGAGTGACCCCCCAAACCACTTCTATGCATAGCCAACAAGACATCTTCATGAGCTGCTTTGCTAGTACCCAACCAAACTCTCCCCTTGTACCGGATGATGCCATCTTGCAAAGAAAACCCCTGGGCATTGGTTTTTTGTACACTGAGTTCCACCAACAGCTGTTTAGTTTTGTCATCTAGCTGGTAACCCTCGATCACAGTATCTACCCATCTGGGAGTCACCATAGACATTGCCATGACAGAATAATGCATGGGGCGTCAAGACAAAGCATCTGCTGCTTGATTTGTACTACCTTTTTTTGTATACAATGCGATATTGCAGCCCCATCAATTTGAAAAAATCTTTCTGCTGAATCTTTGTGTTAAACTTGTAATCACCTAGATGTATCAAACTGTGATGATCAGTGCGAATGAGGAATTGATTGTGCTGCAAATAAGCTTTCCATTTGTCAATTGCCAACAAGATGTCCAAACACTCTTTGTCGTCAATGGACAATGTTTGGTTATTGAATCCCAAAGCTCTGCTCAGAAGATCCAGTGGATGCCCTTGTTGCATGAGCATGACACCAACAACGTTTGCTCAAGCATCAGTTTTGAGCACGAATTCTTTATCAAAGTCGGGCAACGATTAAAACTAGGGCTTGAGTGAGTGCATCTTTGAATGCTCTGAATGCCTCCTCCACAATAGGTGTTCAGATAAATTGACTGTGTTTCCTGAGCAAATTTGTCAATGGTCTAGATAGCATGCCGAAATGGCGGATGAACTTCCTATACTACACCGCCAATCCTAGGAATCCACGGAGTTGTTTGAGATCTATTGGCCTCGGCCAGTTCTGCACTGCTATAATCTTGGAAGGATCATTCGCCATCCCCTGTGCGCTAATGATATGCCCCAGGAACTCCAACGATTTCTGCGCAAATGAACATTTCTATCCTCCAATAATTTCTGCGCAAATGAACATTTCGATCGCTTGACAAATAATTGATTCAGTTCCAGCAGTCTAAAAACTTCCTACATATGTTTCTGATGGTCTATCATTGTCTTACTGTAGATAAGAATGTCATCTATGAATACAAGCACATACTTGCGGATTGCATGAAGGAAAACCATGTTCATTGCTGCCTTATATGTCGCAGGCGAACACGTCAATCCAAACGGTATTGCAAGAAATTCATAATGGCCACTATGAGTACGAAACGCGGTCTTGCACTCATCTTCTTCCGCCAACCTAATTTAATGATATCCTGAACGCAGATCTAGTTTCATGAAAAACAGTGCCCTGACCAGCTCATCCAGCAGTTTGTCCACGACTGGCATGGGATATCTGTCTTTGATGGTGATGGCGTTTAGGTGATGATAGTCAACATAGAAATGCCAAGTGCCATCCTTCTTGCGCACCAAGAGCACCGGCGATGCAAAAGGACTCTGACTAGAGCGAATAATGCCTTGCTGGAGCATTTCCTTAATTTGTCTCTCTATTTCATTCTTCTATTGCGGGGAGTACCGGTAATGTTTGACGCTGACGGGCTGCACACCTGGAAGCAAGGTGATATTGTGATCGTACTCACGATGTGGTGCTAACCCTGTTGGTGTTTTGAAGCACTGATAATGGTCTTGCAGGACTTGCTCAACTTCAACTAGAATGTTGTCAAGATCCCCTATATCTGCTACACACAACTGGACCATATGTTATGTTGCTTTTATCTCTTGCTAGCCCTTGTAATTCAGCCAAGGAAATGGGTCATATTGCTGCACATTGTGTTTCACACCAATTAGTTGCACTCTCTATCCATCTTGCTTGTATTTGAGTGTGTTCCGGGTCCAATCTATCCACATGGGTGGTAAGCTTTCAAGCCAGTCCATCCCCAAAATCATGTCATATCCTTGGACACCAAAAAATCACAATGAATTGGTGAACGACGTGCCTTGTCAGGTCCACGTCACATCAGGGGCTGCCAAATAGACCACATTGCGCCCACCATCTGCCATAGTTACATTGACTACAGGAATTGTCCCAGTAGTCATCCCTAAGTGTAACACAATGTCAGGATTCACAAAACTACTTGCACTGCCGGAGTCAAGGAGTATAAGGATTTTCTTGCCATTGCATTCACCCTGCAATCTGATGCTCTTCTTAGATTGCAATCAACCATAGCACTAAGAGATATCACCATGAACGTATCTTCCTCACTAGAGGTCTCCTTCTCAGCTTCTTTCTCATGAGTATTAAGCTGTAGCACCTCTAGCAGCTCCTCAACCACGTTCAGTGGCACATTTTTCTGCACTTATGGCCAGAGTGAAATTTCTCACCACAAGTAAAGCACTCCTCTCTGGCTCTTCTCTGATCCCTGAGAATTCTGACCTTGTCATCCATTGGAGCTCTCCGTCTGCCTTTGTCCTCAACAGTCTTGGTGATTTCAGGGTGAACTAGTGGCAGGATTCCTTTGCCTAGATACCCGATTCTGTGGTAAGCTTGCTTGTACTCACTTCTTTAGCTTCTATACGAGTAATTTTTCTTGAGTTCATCCAACATCTCCTCTTGTTTTTCAGCAAGAATCGACGCATCATCAACTGTTCTTGGATTATGTAATTTAATAGCACACTGAATATATTTTGTAATTCCAGCTATGAATTTAGTTACAAAAAATTCATCATCATAGTGTTTGTTGTAAACTAAAATCTTGTGTCTAATGCTCTCAAATTTTTTATAGTAATGTTCTACAGTATCTGTCTGTCTACACCTCTCTAATGCTTCTAATTGCCTCTGGTGTTTACCCCTGCCAAATTTAGCATGAAAAGCAACACATAACTCCTCCCAATTATCTAGGTCATGTTCTGCTTCGTAGGACTGCAACCACAAAGATGCATTCCCAGTGAAATGCATAGTAGCAAAATTGGCCCAAGTTTCATGTTCTACATTATATAGAATGAAGTACTTCTTGAACTTTTTTCCACCATTTTGGATTGTCCCCACCGAAACGAGGAAACTCTATTTTAGGTGGCCTAGAACTACGGTGATAGGAACGAGACTTGTGAGCAAAACTGTCACCACCCCCATTAGATCGATCGGACAAATAAAAGTGGACAGGAGTATGGGGAAACTTGCGTGTACCCTTTGCTAGGGCAGATGCCAGTGCCTTGGAGGCAGTGGTCACAATACCTTGTGTGTCATGTTGCCAGCGGTGCCCTTCAGGCCATGGTGTGCGATCTTCATCGTCAGAGTTGCGACCAGATTCAAGCACAGCCACTATTTGACACTTCAGTGAGAGTAAGGGTGCAGGTGGGACTGCCCGCGGCAAGCCCACATACGCCCGCACAGTCCCACACAATTTAAGTGAGTGTCCCACGGGAGTCCACGAAACTTATGCGGGTGTCCATTATCCGCGTATACCCACATATACCCGCAAATATGTTACTATAATTATTGCTTGTATAATGTTTATAAAAATATTTTAGTATATAATACGATCAACATTTTGCACTTCAATGTATTAATTATTTTTTCCACTTTTTGAGTGACTCGCAATTCTTTCTACTAGACATAATATTTGCTTGATTGAGAAATTCCTACTCCTTCTTATCCAAATTAATGTCCTCATATTTGGCTAGATTCGGATGTATCTAGCACTAAATATATCTAGATATATTCGAATCTAGACAAATGTAAAAATATTAATTTGGATCGAAGTAGTTTTTTTAACGTTCGCGCTCGATTGTGGGCTTCCCACGAAAACCCACTATTTTTTCTTGTTTACCCGCGGGTGTCCCGCGTAGCCTTTTATGTGGGATTGGGTAGTGGGTTCCGCGGGCAGCCCACTCCCACCTGCACCCTGAAGTGAGAGCGAATTGGACCGCTTGGATGGAGCCCTCCATTATGGGTGCCCATGTCGAAAAACTCTTGAGATTTTCGTACACCAATGCTTGGCTGGAGGCAAACGTGTGCAGGGAGTCGGTTATAGCCTTGAGTGTCGTTGTTGTCTCCTCGCCTTCCTTCTGCACAGGTTGAGACTGCTACATCCACCATCTCCTGTGGGCTATGCTCTCTGTCATCAATGCAAGGATCTCAATAGCCCGCTGGCTTGGGCCATCGATTGGAGAAGCCAAGGGCGTTGCAACGATGCTCTTGACGGCCTTGACACTAGACGGCGACCAGCGGCTCGCATTATGATTTATGCTTGTAGTAATGTATTTTTAGGAAGTTATATAGTGAATTTTTGAGTATTGATTGTGTTATGTGGCTGCATGGTATGGTCTACAATCAGCTAAATGAACATTGTTTGTGGTTTATGTTTAGGTAGCATCGAAATTTACTTCAAGTTCTGGACTGTGATTAGTTGAGCTACAACAATGTTTGGATACTGATAAAACTCATCTAGGCCGTTGTTCTTTTAGTTCACTGGATTAAATCTTATTGTCTCGCTTGTAGGCCTTGCCCTGAAACAAGTATAGCTTGTTAGAATTC
Organism: Avena sativa; assembly: GCA_916181665.1. NCBI lineage: Eukaryota > Viridiplantae > Streptophyta > Magnoliopsida > Poales > Poaceae > Avena > Avena sativa. Next base: position 460,476,001 of record OV702297.1, on the reverse strand, counting down.
TCTTTTCGGGTCTTTACTTTGGTGTAGTGTAATTTTTATTTACATCTCTTAGATTTTGACGCTGAACAAATGGGAACTCTCAACCTTGTCAACTGCTAATAAGGATTGACTAACTAGATATATATGTATTTAAACATATCTATAGTTTAGTGTTACTAAGGGTCCCAAACCCCAACCTAATAAGAACATCCCAAACCCCAAATTAGTGCTGCAAATTAGTACATGTGTTTAATACTGCACTGGACACATTCAGCAAAGAGCCACTGTCCATTCTATCTAGCATGCATGGGACTTTTATTGTAGCCATTTAACATTCAACACCGAACCTCCTTAAATCTTGATGCTTGCAAAATCTTACTACTAATGCCTTCCTCACGATTCTTGTCTGCCATCTTGTATATGATGGATATAATGCATGGAGAAAACCTCTAATTAATATCGTTAGTACTCCATCGTTTATCCATCTTGTGCTGATGTTCAGTCAGTTCAAATTCAGAAACGATACAAATATGCATTGCAAGAGACAGGCGGAAAATAATGGAGCCACTAATTGCAAGTCGTGGCCAAAAAAAGAGGTGAAATAAAGAGGAAAGGGTCTCATTTTCTTCCCTTATCGGATCAGCACTGGGCGGTTCCGGGGGCCGGATATCCCTCTGCTAGCATGGTCACCACCGTGGGGCGACAGTAGGAGCTGCTGCACCTCTACTTCGAGCAGGAAGGAGGGCTCAACCAGGTGCTTTTGGTGCCTGGCCTCCTCCTCAGCCCTAGACGAGCAGGTGCGGACAATATTCTGCACTCTCTTCTAATTTGCACCCACCTAGGTTATTTTGACCTGTAGTTCATACTAGCTGCTTTAGCATATTTTGCTTTACTGGATACTAGTGGTTCTCTATTGCTGTTGTAGCATATTTTCATTTCTTTGGAAGCGGGATATATACATGTACACCCACATTCTGATTAGTATCCCATGCAATTGTTTTGTTTCATATTGGTTAGACGGTAGTCCAAGTAGCCTAATAAGTGATTATCTCGTATGTTCACTAATATAAGAGGAAGTACTTGTTTATTTAATAACATGTTTTCAGCTTGAAAACTCTCCATGTCAAGCATTCAGACTGTCAAGTTTATATTTTTTATGTAGTTTTCACGTTCATCTCTAGCACCAGCAATTTAAGTTTCAGAAATAAATCGAGCCTTGATATGTATAACTCTAATGCCTATGTGTAAATCAAATTGCTTACGAGTTCATCTCTTGTTGATGCTTCATAGCTTGTTTAGGCAAGCCTAGAAACAAACTGCACTTTGTAACCACGGTTAGACTGTGATGTTTATACTTTTTATGTACTAATCTGTAACAGTTATTTTACTATACTGATCTATACTTAATGCCACTTTTAGCTGCAGTGACCCATTGGTTATGTTGGAGCGCATGTATTTCTTCCCTCGCGATGTTGTCGATGTTGATCTTGGATAGTTGGCGCCGCCGCATGGTTTCCTCTAGGTCCGGCTGTTCCTTTTTGTCATTCCCCATCTCCGGGCAGCCTTCCTCCAGAGCACTGCTGCATGCTCCAGTTGGCCAGTGATGACGTGTGACCGTGGCCGGTGGGAGGGCTCTTCGTGGCACAGTGATGGGGGTAGGGGTGGGGTGGGGGGGGGGGGGGTACGGAGTACGAGCTTGTGGTTGCTTGCCTGGCTGATGATGTCGGCAGTCTAGCCGGAGCTGCTGCCATGGGCCACACCAGCGTCGACCTTCTACTGCTAGCCACCTGCTCCTGCCGCCGGGCACGTCCCTGAGCTGCTACTGATGGCCACCACTCGAAGCTTCTGCCGCCAATGAGGTTTCCCTCATATCTTTTCTCCTATTGAATGTATAGGCTGTCGAGAAAGCAATGCATGTATGAGTGGATATTTGTTTAATCGAAAAAAGTTGTGGTGTGCATAGGTGGTCAACGGTTTAGTTTTTGCTCAAGGAATTGGCTATGCATTTGTTGGAGTTTCTTTTCTGTCCTTATCATTGAGTTACAGGTTTAGATTTTTCCCATTTTTAGAATTTTCGAAGTTCTGCACCTACAGGTTGAGACTGATATGTCTCTTGTGGGTTGTACGCTCTCTACCATCAATACAAAGATCTCAATAGCCCGTCGGCTCGCGCCATCGATTGGAGCAGCAGGGGTGTTACAGCGACTTTCTTGCCAGCCTTGACACTAGACAACGACCAACGTACTACTAATCTGTTGGTTGGGTGCTCGCTTTATGATTTATGCTTGTAGTAATGTATTTTTAGGAAATTATATACTGAATTTTTTAGTTTTGATTGTGTTATTTGGTTGCATGGTATGGTCTACAATCAACTGGGTGAACATTGTTTGTGGTTTCTGTTTGGGTAGCATCGAAATTTACTTAAAGTTCTGGACTGTGATTGGTTGAGCTACAACAATGTTTGGATACTGATAACTCATCCAGGATGTTGTTCTTTTATTTAACTGGATTAAAACTCATTGTCTCGCTTGTAGGCCTTGCCCTCAAACAATAATAGCTTGTTAGAATTCTCGGTTTGGGTCTTTACATGATGCGGTGTTGTTTTTATTTACATCTCTTAGATTTTGATGCTGGAAAAATGATAACTCTTAACCATGTCAACCTCCAATAAGGATTGACTAGATATATATGTTTTTAAACATATCCATAATTCAGTGTTACCAAGGGTTCCAAGCCCCAACCTAGTAAGAACATTCCTGATACTTTAGAGAAAAGAACACATTGGCATCCTTAAATATGCTTGCGCTATGAACATTCTTGATACTTTAGACAAGAGATCACACTCTACTTTCAAGATAAGAACACATTGACATCTTTAAATATGTTAGACATATGCATTTATTCAGTGAAATGTCCTAGTGTTGCTTTTCGTACATGGACAACATGATGAATTGTTCTAAAGATTGAGATAGATCTCTTGTAAAATTTTCAGAATTCTATTGTACTTGAAGTTAAATGATATATATATAGCAGCTCAAGTGGTGATATTGGTCCGTTGTTGGATTTTTTTTTGGCATGGTCATGAAATTTCAGTTTGAAATGTGCATCGAGCCAATTATGCTTGTATGCGAAAAGTTCAGAACATTAGGTTCTCAACTGTCCAATATTGGGGCATTTTTATGTCCAAAACTAGCTATAATATGGAAATTTTTACAGCCTTTTATTTACAAATATTAAATCTGTGTTCTTCATTTGAAGTATCTCTCTTCATGCAGATAGTGACACAGGAAGAGGCATTGGAGTCGTATGAAAACATGGTTCTTGGCCATGATTTAGAGAATATTTGCACGCACATGTACTACAGGAGTGGCAGCAGCGGGAGAGCGAGGGCGTCCGTGGCTGCAGGGGCTGCATTGAGCAGATGCAAAAGTGGCTGTAGGAGGTGATAATTTGCTTCCATATCAAACTGGAATAATGATCTTTAATAGCTTGTTTGCTTATTTGAGTACCTGCGCTGGAAAAAAGATTGCTCCAGATTCTCCCAACCAAAATATCTAGACCATTATTAGGACCTATGTGCTAAAAATGTGATGGTAAAAGAAGTAGCCTCAAACAGCTCGTGTTCCTTGTGTGACTCCAAGCTAGAAATAAAAACATCTACGTAGTTAGCTGCTACGTGCGCATCCGGACATGAAGAGGGATCGATCAAACTCTATGAGCTAGCTTTACATAGGGAAGGATCATTCGACACTTTACCTCGCTGCCTTTTTTGTATCTGTAATCATCGAATTGGCATACTTTCTATAGAAAGCAACAATTATTGCTGACAAAGATTCTTCTGACCTGACAAAGTTTCTCTTTGTCCAATTTATCCCATTCCAAAGATTCCATGCATACTTTTAATGACCTGACCCACGCAGAAACTTGCACATATTAGAGTGTTTAGTGACACTAATACGGTCAACAAGTGATGACATGGAGCGAACCCAACACAAATCTGCAGAAAAGAATCGATGGCAGTGAAGCGCAGGGTAGCTACCCATCTTTCTAGGAAATCCATAGTTTGTTTCAGCACTATGATACATATACCACCTGGAAAAGTCAAGGAGGGTGTTGTTGCTAGCAGAACTTCAATTATATACCATTGGCATGTTCTTTCTCGTAAGTTAGAAATTTTCCTTGAAAGATATAATATTCCTATGTGAGTCCATAGTTTGTTTCAGCACAATGCAGATCATATTTCAGCAATCCTCTCATCGTATTTCACTTGTCAATTTTTCAGACAACATCAGAGTTGTGGTACATGTGTTGGAGGGAGACAAGGCGACAAGGGAGACAAAGCCCCTCGTCTCGCCTTCCTCTTACAGCTTCTCTACTGCCTGCTGAACACCTGGAGAAAGCTGGTGCCAGTGGCAGGGAGCAAGGAAGTGATGATGGTAGATGGACACTAGAATCTGTCTGAGGTGTTCCACACCAAGGACGAGGGCAGACACACACAAAAATCAAGAGGGCGGCAGCATGAAGACGAAAAAAGGCGTTCATGTGGTCATCACCTTCCGAGATGACACCAGTGGGCCATCTGATTTTTCTCCTCCCTTGCCTCAGTGGCATGATCTTCTTTGCTCACAGGTTACGATCCCCCCTCTCACTTCTCACTGGTTTGCTTTGGTCAGCGCAAGCACAGTACACATATTCGTAGAAGTGCTTCGCACATATGAACATCTTTGATTATGCCTAGACTCGCCTTGTATTTTCTAGGGATGGATAGCATATGCTTGATGAGATGCATATGGTTTTCCTTTTAGACACGTGCATATGGTCCAATGCTTAGTGTGATGAACTAGGCCCTTTTGTTGTCAATTGTTGCCTATTTTATGTGAGTTTTGGATTTTGGTGAATCTCTCTTTATACCATATTGAAATAGCCTGTGACCTAGCAAAGAGGTTAGGAAAAATCTTTGAGCTGATTGCTACCTACGTGTTGCATGCATGCATGGGTTTAGCGGCAAGGAGTGCAAGCTAGTGCTAATGTGCATGCTAGCTAGGTGCTTCCATGGCTACCGGATCCGGCCAGCCAGAAACCTTTTGGTAGCCATGTGTGTTCATACGTGATATAGCTAACTGATTGATATATAGCTATGCTAGTTGTGTCACTGTGGATGTGTTTCACTGCCGTTATAATTTTCATGCACCGTTTCATCTTATTTCTATAATTGCTTGACCAATTGGGTATTGCCTATTAATACATATGATCTATGCTACGCCTCCAAAATTGTAGCAATTTACCCTCTACCCAGAGAAGATGAATTTGATGATGTTTCCTTTTACTTCTTTTTAGTACTCTCCTATTAATTTGCTTAAGGGAATTTTTTCTTTTGCTTTAAGAACAATAGTTAAAGTTGGTGCCGTGCATTTGATATTCCCCGTGGTGTGCATGCATTTCTTCTAGGAGTTCATGATTCTCTATACACACCAATAAAGTGGTGGTGGCTCTCACATGATGACATGCATGTGTGTGTTGCTTTTGTTCTCGTCTGAGAATAAAAACCTGGTCTTGAGTCCCAGAGACTAGACTCCCTTTTCTTAGTTTTTCTTTCCAATGTGTACTGCTGTGTTTATACGATAAGTACTGCTGTGTCTATACTACCTTTTCTGGTTCCTTACGATTTATAAGCATTCAAATTGTTGCCGTTTGTGCTACTGTTCATATGGTTTGTGCCTGTACCTTTTGACTTAATCTATCTTTGCTACTATGGCTTGTGTGTTCCCATATGGTTCATCATAATTATGGCATGTTAATATTTAGTTTAGTTGAACTATTGAGTTTTTCTTAGGTAGACTAGGTTTGGTTACTCCTGCTCTCCTACTACCTTGACTTTATGCAACATTTTTAGTTGGTTTCCACTGAGATCGACATCTCCCGTTGGCCTATTTATTTTTTCCAAAACAGTTGGCAACCATGCGAACTACATTTGGATAATTTTGGTGTGAATGTGTGCTTCAAGTCACTTTCTGGTTTATACACAATGCCATGGACTTATTCTTGTCGAGGTGTTCCTCTTTTTTTTACATAATTACATGTGCATCTTGATTAAATAGCTTAGCTACTACTTATTCTTGTCCTAAAGAAAACACATAAATTTTGCTAGGTTCTCAACACTTCCTTGTCATTCATGACATGATATAAGATTGTTTATTCTTTCTAGGTAGCTAGCTTGGCAGCTTGGCACGATCATCTAACTAGTAGCTGGTGCATTTTAGTCTGGTGTGGATGCAGGTAGCTGCAAAAATTCTACGGCAAAATTGAGCATCTAATTAGTTGAGTCATTAGTTTACTGCTATTTTTTTCTCAGTTTCTCTTGAAGAAAATTATAAAATATCCTAGAATAATCACAACATTTATTTTGTTTGTTATATGGATCGTCTCCTGGATGTCCAAAATGGTCAAAAGTCGTGGCAAAATTTTCAATACCATTGGTAATCAAACTTGCATTGACTAACTAGCTGAACTATTAGTCGCGTTTCTTAAAGAAAACCCTTAAGTTTCCATGTTTTTCTTGTCTTGAATTATTTGCTATAGAATTGTTTATTTATCGTGAGCTAGCTAGTTTGTTTACCAATTCAATATATTTGGCTTTCGATAATAATCAACATAAACATATTCGTTGTTGCTTGCTTGTCTAACTATATCTTGGTCTTCAAACGTCATGCATGTGAACATGTGATTACTGGCACTAAGTGTGTACATTTTATTTGTAGGACGGAGAAGCGGAGCTGAATCTGGTCATGAGAAGGTAGCAGTGTCCTTCCTCTACATCTCGGTAGTGTAGGTGAGTAAGTAGCCCCTTATCTCGGCGATGTGCTCTGTCGTAATATCCCATGGCCATCTAGAGTCGTGGATGATGCGTGATATGTGCATCGAGATCACGACAGAACATGCTTTATTGTATTCATGTTAACTTTAGCTTTTAAGTCTCTTCATGTGATATATGTGCCTCCACTTGCACATGCCACATGCTGCCTTAGTGGTTTCAAGAACTATGTAATTGTAATGACCCAAGAGGTAGTATTATTTGTACATGAGATAGCATATGAAATCTCTAGGTTTGGATAATTTTGTGTTATTTATTCTCCTCTTCCATTGTATGATGCAAGTAACAGTCATAACTCTCAGCATCTGTTGCTTATGCCCTTTAGTTTTGACTTTGGGGGTTGTTATATTATGGGATGGTTATTTTCATCCATCGTTTGCAGGGCAACAGGGGAGAAGTGCAGGTGGAGCTGGCCAGGAGGGATCCATGGTCACCAGATTCGACTGTTCTAGCTCTAGTGGTCTGCTGATGCTACTCCTGGGTTGGCCAGTTTGCCATGGCCTCCCTCGCCTTGCATGAGGTGGCCAGCCTGGCCGACCCTCAGCTTCGACTACCTCCTAGGCTCCTACTGATGTGAGATGACAGGGAGTTCACCATGTCGCCACCGTGGTAGTGGTGGCCTTCTTCTATGCCTCTGTGTTTTGGGTGAGTCGTCAGATTCCCCCTGTTTCTCCTCTACGTGCTCTGTGATTGCACTGGGACATGTGTCATCTTAGTCGTGCTTGTACTCTGCTCATGCACCGAGCTGATGACCTACTGGTTAGGTTTAGTGGTACTGGTTATAAGGGTTTGGTCATGGCACCGAGAAGTGATGTTCTTCTAGCTCATTGTTCTATGATGTTAAGAATTAGGCACTGATTGTCGTGACAGTCTGTACCCTGATCATAGCTTGCATACTGTATGTGCACTGTGGTTATACAAAATATGTTGTTTGTTCTGTTTATGAGTTTACTAGCAGTGGCGTTCTATGATGGATAAGGCTAACTCCTGTTTTGGTTCAAGTAGTACATATTTCTTTAAATGCATGTTTAGTGACTATATTTAGCCACTTGTACTCTGTTTCTTATGCTTAGGTTTGTTGCATGCATAGCATAGGGCTGCTGGTACTTAATCCTCCTTCACAACTCCGGTGACAGGTTTCATGCTTATATGCTGATGTACCCCAATATGTGTGGAAGATTGTCTTTCCGTTTACAAGTTTCTTGCTATCATAGCCATTCGTATTGCTAGGTATATGAGAGAATTGAAGTATCTGATATTTGGTTTCACTGTTCTGTGTGGTAGTGCTGATACGGACTTTGTTTATTTGCGTCTGATTTACAAGTTGAGAATCTATAATGAGCACCTAATCTTATGTTGATGTTTAATTTCCATGGCATTCTCTTGCAAGTACCTCTTGTGACAAGCCTCGGTGATAGCATAGTGTTCTTGAGCATACTAGTTGTCATGTTTGAGTATGGTCCAAGCCATTTTTGATGAATTAGGAAGTGGCGTCGGTCTGCATGGATTCATATTGTCTGTGAGCTGGAGTTAGTACTTATGTCAAAAACCTCCAAAACTTTTGCATACATGAGCGCCATGACTACTTTCAATTGGTTCTTCTAGTAATTTGCAACTATACATCATAGTATTTAGTCGTATTACTCTCTCTAAATGTAGTCTGGATCTAACCTCTTGACCAAAACTTGCAGGAAAAATGGGCGAAGAACCTGTACATGGCCTCGATCTGTGCTACGCGTGTTGCACAACACTTAAGCTCCAGGGTGAAGTCGCACAAATTACCATTGGAACGGCCAGAAGAGAGTTCCGAGAGATAGAGAAAAACTTACCTCACGAGTCACGGTGGCTTGGATGTTAGCACAACTTGCTGGTCTAATTGTAAAAAAAGAATCTCGCGAGATGAATCAATGTTGTTGTATCAACTCATCATCGGATATGTCCATGTACGTAATATTATTGGCAAGGCACTGTTGTTACTCATTTTGTAGCAGTCTAATATGTTTCGTTTGTTGTTAATTTGTGGTCCACCTTTTGATAGCTTGACTCTAAATGGAGTTCTATAGTCGTTTAATGCACTATTTTGTAGAAGTAGCAAGTTCGGCAGCTTCCTGTACATAATACGGGGGTCTTTGCTCCTTGAGTAGCACAAAGACTTCACCCTTCGTCTAAATCTGAATTATAATTTTTTTTATATTTGAACATGGACTATGTATGGCCTAAAATGAGTGAACAAATATGCTAAAACGCGTTTATATACACGTGATTTAGAAAACATATATTTATTATAATTCAGAATAGAGGACGTAGAAATCATTCTCTAACTTATGGGAACCATGCCTGGTTGGTTTGAAGGAAAGGGAAATTCACCATGGAATCTTTGAAGAAAACAAGGCATCATAAATGTCTATCATTCATGGTGAAGCACTATTTAATTACTATTTCCTCTGTGAGTCCGGTGGATTGTTTGAAATAGGTAGTGACATAGGTATGATTACTCGGATCCCTATGATTTGTTACCCATGCCTGCAGAAAGGCTTATAGCTCATGAAGAGTCAAGATGAAGGTCCAAAAGAGCAACCGACAAAGGTTACAATTGTATTAGGAAAGAGGAACAAAGAACCGACATTTTGTTGGTATTGTAATCATGTATATGTAACCTGTCCACATACAGCTTTGAGACCTGACTTATTATATATAGGACGAGAGAAGCCTAGGCAGGGCCCCGAACAATACCCAAGCGATTTGTAACATAGCGATTCTCTCAATATTCGGGCGACTTTGACTCCATTGTTTTTCTGACATCCGACGAAATCCCCAGCGTTCTTTTTTCCACAAACCCTAAGTCCTTCTTCATGGACATTACCGAGATTTCCCCTCGTTAGGTAGACTACTCGAAATGCATAACGAATCCTGGCCTTGAAGTAGTCATTATTAGAAAGTAATGTTAGTTCGGAAATCAATCACCAAAAGTGAATGCTCTATGGAAATCAACAACGGCGAGTGCGTGCGCTATATTAATTCCACGCCATGTCAGCGATCCATGCCACAATGCGTCTTGGCCATCCGTTCTCTCCATCTTTGACTCCAAACAAGTGGCCAAGATAGTCGCGCCTTCTCTATTCCCCCCGACTGTGCCTCTATATATACAAGCCCAAGTCACAAGAGCCGCATGCGGTATCGCGTGACTTGTGACTTTGGACTTTGGCGACGGTGACGGGGAGCGTGGAGAGTGAGCAGCCGTGAGGGCGAGTGTGGATAGTGAGCTATCGTTCCGTGAGGCCTCGGAATTTCATACGATACATTCTAGTGCATTTCATACGGTACAATCTAGTACAGATCAATTAACATACACCCATCGATATGTCGGCCATCGGTATGTCGGCGGGGCTTCGGACACGACGCTTTCCCAGACCCAAAGAAAGTACGTGGGGGGCACCCGAGAGAGCTACCCATACGAGGTATAGCTAATCCTCCTTGTATGGACCCTGAGGTCGCGTGAACTTGTCACGGGAGTAGATGCCATAGACAATATACTTCCGTGACAGAGTGTTGCACCTACACAACAGTAATAAACGCTCATCGAGCAACAAGAATAAACATGGCATACATGGCATAGGTATAGTAGGTAACGTATAAAGCCTGAACTAGTTTGTGGCCCCCAGTACCGTATTTCAAAATCAGGTAATAAACCGATAGAGGCGCCCAGACACCCCCACATGTGGTTAGCGCGCTTAGTCTCGGAACATGTGTTAAGAACTCGGGTCCTAGGTGGACACAAGTGGACGGGTAAAAAACAAATAATATATATTACCCACCAATGCCTCTGCATTATATCTATTTCTAGCATTTTAATTGACAAGTTGACTACCTCCCCGGACAAAACATTTTTATTTATTTTATTTTTAAAAGACATTTGCAAATAGTTTTTAGACAAACCAAAGATCTGAAATAGACCGGGGTTTTGATTTGAAATAAAGACAGGGGATATTTAGAAAAAAAAGATAGGCTGTTAGAAAATAGTTTTAGGCAAACCATGCATGATGTCATGATGATGCTCAAATGCAATGTGGCATGATGACATGAGCATACGATCATGATAATACACAAAATAGTAAACAATCAAGCGATTTTCTAGTAGTGGTTTTCCCGAGATGCTACATGTATTGATAGGAAGGTCAATACACGTATGATATGTAAACCACTAGAGTCCCTAGTGATCCTCTAGACACTAGTTCATTGGTCAATCAATGATCGACGTTTCCCGATCATGGACTTTTATGTCAATTGATAATGGAATCATTTCATTAGGTGAATGAAAGTGATGGACATACCTAACATAGGAATTGTAACATGATCAAGTCATGAAGTTCATCGTTACAATGGCTGGAAAACATAGTAACCAATTTCTTAAACCGTGAGACCATATTTAATCACTATCACCCGAGAGTGCCTTGTTTGCATCAAACGTCACTCGGTAAAACAGTGAACATAAAGGTGTATTCAGGTATTCAAAGGGGCATGTATAGGCGTATGTGTCAAGAGCTGGATTTATTCTTCCGCGTGACAGAAAGATACTCTGGGCACACTCAAGGACATGACATCCATAAAGCTATAGCATTTGACTAGGTCACGAGGATGACATAGTCCGGAACGAGTAAAATTGTACTTGTCGATAACGAGATTGAACTCGACATGGCAATGTCGTTGATCAAGTCTCGGACAAGTAAAGTATGAACGTAACAAAGGAAGTAGGACTCTATGTTTAATGGTTCAACGATAAAGATTCTTGTGGAATGTACAAGGGTCATTATGGGCATCTAGGTCTCGTTGATGATCATTGGTCCGAGAGTGTTCTCGACCATGTCTGGAGTGTTCCCGAACCGTTAGGGTAACTCACTTAAGGGTTTTACAATGCTTGGAGATCGTTTTGGTATTATAGGAATCACCGAAGAAAAGAGAAGGGAAAACTGAAAGGGTTCCGGGAAAGTCCGACGGGTGTCCGGAGTTATACGCAAGGAGTTCAAGTACAACGAGAATTAAATAATGTGTAAATATATGTTAATTATTAAATTATATATTTTTTTATATTTATTTAATGAATACAATATGATTTAGTGGGCAGCCCATGCCTAGTGGGCCAATTCCCTAGGGGAAAAGGCCCAAGAGGGAGGGCAACCCAAAGAGGAGAGGGAGGGAGTGGCCGCATGGGCCCTTGGGGCCCAATAGGGCCTTGGCCGGCGACCAAGGTGGCCTCCCCACCTCCTTCTCTCCTTTAGTCCCACATGGCTAGGCTAAGGGACTCCCCTCCCCCTATATAAAGGAGGGCATATGGAGGGATTTAGACACATTAATTAATCCCAAGCTTTGAGGCTTCCCCTACAAGTGCACTTCTCTCTCCCTCTCTCTTTTGTCAGCGCAGACCCACTGTAATGGTTGCACGAACGAGAGTATTCTTCACCGCGGAGCGCCGTCGCGCTGCTGCGATTCCGGATCCAAGAGATCTACTTCCACAAACTCTGCTGGATCAGGGTCCAGGAGGCGTTATCAAACACCATATGTGTGTGACCCCCTACGAGGTGTTGTACTAGTGGTGCTCGAGTCGTTCGAGCCATCAGAGTAATTGGAGCAGGTGGAGTTGGAACTAGTGGAGCCGTCCGAGTTCAGAACGACCTTAAGGTCGGTGTTGGTACGACTACATCATCCATGTTCTCCCGAACATTGACAAAACTTTTCGATCTTCAAGGGTAAGTTTCGAAAAGCTCCTCGTGTTCCTGTATTACTAATAGATAGATCCTGTCATTAGGGTTCTTGGCATAGGAAAAAATATTGTTTTCAGGCGCTAAACCCAACATTGGTATCAGAGCCGATCTATGCGTAGTTGTGCTGGTATGGGTAGAACACATGTTGATTGTGTGGGTGTTGATCATATAATTGTTACTCTCCCACGTGTACTTCCGTATACCGCAACACTACTTGATCGTAGCGGCCCCCAACTGACATTACGCTTTCATTCGAGACTGGTCCACTCTTGTCATACGGCTTGCACCGTATAAGTGGTTTGGGGGTGTCAGTTTCTCTCGCAGTAGTTGGTCGCGAGCTCTCCATGGTCGTTGGGTGGTGGCCAGTTTGCGGACGACCTCCTGCAGAGAAATCACTTGGCGACGCGGTGGGTGTGGGCGGCGGCGAAGCAGAAATAGGACAGGCAGCGGTGGCTGGGGTGTCGGAATGCGGCGGGGCGTGGCAGGAAACTTGTGGTGGCGCGAGCTCTCCATGGCTACTGGCCGCGATGGGAAAATACAAGATACAGTGAGATAGGGATGGGGCTCGTGCGGACAGTGAGATGGGGACGGGGCTCGTGCGGATGAGAAGAAATAAGCTGCGTGAGGTGTGTGTGGTTCCCCAAGGAAACGTGTTGCAAGGAACCGAAGGCTCGCAACCTCTAACACAACATAAGGGTTTTCCATCTACTAAAGCAATTTTGCAGAACTCCCTTCCTATTTTACCGAAACAAAGTTTGGTACTTCCTTCGATCCATAATAATGGTCTCAATTTTGTCGAGATACATATACATCTAGTATAAATATTTAACGATACATATGAACTTAGATAAAATTGAGGTCATTAATATGGACAAGAGGGAGTAACGGTACTACCTTCTTTTCTTGAGGATTGGTACTGGGTAAGCTTAAGCTGAACAAGTCGCATTGACCCAGCGGGCTGTGGACTGTAGTGGATGACAAAGCCCATACCAGCCCATACCAGCAGGCAGCAGCGATAATTCATTTCCTTTTTCGATTTGAGTTGCTGCGAGCGAGCGAGACGAGACCGAGAAGCAATCCCCAATTCCAAATTTCCATTTCAGTTCCACTGCCCCTCGCCTGCGCCATGGATGACCGCGACCTCGACGACGCCGCGCTCTGGGCCTCCGTCGACACCGTCGCCGAGGCCTCCCAGCGCGCGCTCCCCAGGGCCCCTCCCTCCCCCGCCGTCTCCCGGTGCGGCCGCAGCGACGACCCGCACCGGGGCGAGGTGCTGCAGCCCGCCCGCCCCACCAAGCTCCCGCGCATCGCCTCCCGCGGCCACACCACGGCGCCTCCGCCCTCTACCTCGCCTCCCCCGCCCTACATGACGCCCGACGCCTTCAGGAGCCTGATGATCGTCCAGAGCCCGCACCCCGAGCTGCCCTGGGTGACGGAGCCCAACGCCGCGAGCCCCGTCGCCGCCGCCGCCGAGCACAGCCTCTTTCCAACCGCCGCCGCTTCCGTGGCCAGCTTCAGAAAGTACCAGGAGGTTTCCCTCTCGGTACGGCCTCTCTCTGTGTGTCATCTCCCATCCCACCCCTAGATATTTCTCTCTGCCCGCTTGCTGGCTTCATAGGATCACTACTCTCATCTCGTTAGTTAGTTTTTTTTTGTCGTTGTAACAACTCTACCCGTTAGGGGTTGCAAATTCATCGAGAAATCTCTAATTTGTGATGTTTGAGATACAAAATATAGGCTGCTAATGATCCAAAATTATTTTGGGCAATACGTTCATAGGGAAACATGTTTCTCTTCCCTGCAATTGGGGCCTTGGCATTTCATAAGGTACATTCTAATGCAGTTTATTCGCACTTCTTACTTTGCAATGGAAATATCAGATCTATGGTTTACACTTCTCGTTAGGGGCTGCAATTTTATTAATTGAGAAAGCTTGATCAGATACAAATGAGAGACTAGTTACCAGAAATTATTCCAAGTAATACAGTGAGGCTTGTTTCTTACATTACATGCTAGAATAGTTTCTTCCCCCTTTTTTTACTTTGCAATGAATAGCTCAGATTTATGGTTTACGCTTCTCGTTGGGGTTGCAAATTTATGGATAAAGGATAATTGGATGACTACTACGTGAAATTCGAGATATAAATTGTAGTAGAATAGGTATTGAAAATTATTCCGAGTAATATAGGGGGGCTTGTTTATCTTACGTTACATGCTCGTGTAGTTTCTTTTCCTTTTTTACTTGTGATGAAATGCTCAGGTTCGATACCTTACTCTTTGCTCTCAAACATTTTAATTTCAGATTCTAGACAAAAGCGACTACGCCTTGATCAGTGGGAATCCATTCATAAAGAAATCAGGTCTGTGCTTTTTACACTACCCCTGACTGACTGTGAGTTCTGATCATAGAGTGAATCTTCATCGTTTAACTATTCTAACCCATCTCAGGGTGGAGAAAAATATCATGCTTCTACAATATCTCGTTTGAAATCAGGGACCACTCTGTTGAGTTTGATGACAGCCGCAATGTCAACCGTGCTGAATTTCTTGTCCGAGCGTCTATGCAGTATGTCATTTTGTATGCATTTGCAACTCATTCTGTTTGAAGACCGACTGCCCTTGGTGATAATAACTCAGTTTTTCGTTTCTTTTGTGTATAGAGGTGGCAGGTTCTCAGATGGTTGGAGTTCATGTGATCGACGAGAAAAAAGATTTAACAAGCCAAACAATGATATCCCTTGCACAGCTGAAACCAGAGCTAAGAACAAAGCTTGTCAGGTAATGAAGAATCTGGTCTTTACCTTTTTCTTATTTAGATTTTGATAGGTTTTATTACGTAAGTCCCCTTTCAGATACTATTTTGTAATGACCTGTTACTGTTTAAGTGTCAAAATTACATGAAGTCAGCAAATTATTCAGTTAGGATCTTCCCAAGGGAAAGAATGGTACACTTTCTCTGTATGTGGTAATCATGTTCCATAAGTATGATGCATTTGAAGATATGCACAAATTTTGTAGTCCTGGATTAAAAACCAGTATGATGCAATGCTGTAATTAAATTGGGAGGCCTGTGATGGTGCATTGCCACAGATCCTTCTGAGGTTGTACTGACCCAAGGTTACTGCACAATGATACCAAACAGAATCTTGCAGAAAGGAGCAAACCCTTTTAAATAAATAAAAATTCCTGCAGCCTCCGGTTGTTACTGACATGATGATCAAGTATGATTTTCGATTGCTTATGTTTGGATGTGAAGCTGTGCAGCCCTCTAAGTGTTTGACATGATATTTCAGAATGATCTCTGATTGATTGCGCTAGAAAGTTTATCTTTTCTATCGAGATGTGGTTTTAAGTTTTGACCATGCCCGTAGTAGGGCCTTCGATTTTTTTTTTCGAGTTGTGCGTACATTCAGTTGGAAATTAGTGCATAATTATTTCTTGCAGTAAACCTATATGCAATATGTGAATGTTTAATCGTTTTTGCTGTAAATCTCTTTCCCAGGATCTTCTTGGTATTGGCCATAGTCGCCCAGTATGAGGCATTGGTCTAAGGTCTCATTGAGATACTAGCAACTCTTTCTATCCTGGTAAACTGAACTGGAGACTGTATAAACCAAAGACCGTTTTGGAAGCTTGGAAAAGGAGTGTTGTGTTCATTCCTGCATTGCTAGCTACGCATACACCCCCATATATGGTACTACGTACTAGCAAAATTCAAGTACAGTAGGAAACATGAGGGGCCTGTCAATTGCTACATCTGCCATTGTGGGTTTCTATGCTTGATTTTGGACCAATTTAACTTGCTTACCTCGGTGCGGGTCTTGCGTGATGAGCTACTGGATATAAATCAAAGCAACGGATCCATCGATCATGCTGGATGTAGTGCTCATTTGAAGCAAAACGTACTTTGTTCCTCTGTTTCGGTAGGGTGTGGGATGGCTTTATTTTCTCCCACATAACTTCACAATGCAGTGCTTAAACATGAGTATGGAGCTGTTTACGTTAAGCCAAACTACAAACCATATCACACCGGTGAACCATCTACTGTACCTTGTGCAAGTAAGCCGTATCACTAACAAGCATGGAGGCATTGGCTTGAGCAATCGGAATGTTGCTTATTCAGCGTCCATCCAGAAAGCTAGTACTGTATAACACTTTGCTGATGATTAATCAATGCCGTAGTCAATAGTGAGCTCGCACATGGGCGGGATGGTTTCCATGGCGAACACCATCAGGTGTGGGCACGACTCGTCCTCATCCCCACGGATCACGAACTGGACGAATGCGTTCGGGGCGCCGCTGTGGCAGATGTAAGAGGCGAAATTCCTCCTCTGGGACACGTCGAGCGCGTACCGTGGCTCCGTGCATTGCGGGAACTTGCGAGGTCCCTCTCCCTCGCGGGGAAGCAAAGCCGGGGAGGCGTCGCCCCACTCCCTCCATCTCGCCGGAAACTTCCTCGGATCCAATAAGCCGCCCCAGCAGTCCGTGGCATTGCTGCTCGAGTGGTTGCTATTATCGTGGTCGTTATCCACGGCGGCGACCAGGACTCCGGTGAACTCGCAGATGAAGGCGCCCGGCTGGATGAGGTCCAGCGTGCTGACGCCCCACTCCGTCTCCTCGGACCTGAAGACCTCCAGCCGGTGCGCCATCCCTCGCTGCGTCGCCCGGTTGGGACAGGTCGAGGGGCATCCACACAGGACGCCGCACTCGTACACCACCGGCATCCCCCTGACGAGCGTGCCGTCGGCATTGTACGCCGGGCCGCCTCCGCCGTTCCTCTTCACGCAGGCACAGCTGCACGACGACGACCTCGAGCCGCCGCCGCCGCACGCCGTCGTCGTATAAACGCAGCACCTGCGGCGCCTCGCCAGCCTGGGCTGCGCTGTCGTGGCCGGCCGGAGTTCAGGGCGGGCAATGTACTCAAATTCAAGGGGAGACCTGTCCTGATCCAGCGTGTTGCAGACGGGGACGCGGACCGCCTCCTTGCCCCTGGACATATCGAGCATGATGTATCCGGGCGGCCGGACGCCGGAGTCGAGCGCGCTGGTGAGCTTCTTGGCGTCGCGCCAGATGTTGCTGCCCAGCTCGTCCTGGCCCGGGATGCGCACGAGGTTGAACTTGCAGACGTCTCGGCCGGACTTGCCGGGCCCGTAGGTGGTGGACTCGACCTTGTAGAGGCCGTCGTAGACGTAGAGCTTGGCGCTGGGGCTGGTGTCGCAGTCGTGGCAGCGCACGACGCGCACCTCGATGCCGTACTTGCAGCTGTAGGCGAGCGCGAGGTTGCCGCGCTCGAAGGCCTGGTCGGCGTGGTGCTCCACGCCGTTGCGCGGGCGGCCGCCGCTCCCCGTGTACACGAGGACGTCGCCGCTGTCGCTGTCGTCGAGGTACCCCCCGGAGGAGACGATGCTGGTGGCGACGGGGTGGCCCTCGCTGACGAGGCTGGCGGGCACGTAGCCGATGCCGGCCTGCGTGTGGTTGTGGAGGCCGACGACGAGGAGCTCGGCGCGGTAGCTGAAGACGTCGCCGATGGAGACGCCCGGGACGGGGCCCACGATGCGCTTGTCGCGGTAGAGGCAGAGGTCCCGAGAGAGCATGGTGCTCAGCGCGACCATGTCGGCGCGGCTGCGGCCGGCGCGGTGGTAGAGACCGCGGAGCGCCTCGAAGGTGAGCCGCGCGCGCCGCGTGACGGTGCGGACCAGCAGGTGGTCCTCCTGCGTGGTGACGGTGGCCCGCACTATCTCCGCGCCGGGCGTGCCGCGCGAGCGCTTCTTTCCCCTGGCGCCCGCGGTCGAGGACGAGGCCCGCGCCGGGTTGGCGCTGGTGGTCGGGGACTTGGGGTCGGTGCGTGGCGGGGGAAGAGGCGGAGACTGAGCGCGTGGCGAGGGAGTAGGCGGAGGCGCAGCTTGTGGCGGGGGAGGTGGAGGTGGAGGTGGTGGCAGTGTGGTCCAGAGGCGGGCGGAGATGTCGTCGAGGCGCTGCTGGGTTTGGCGGAGGCGGTGCGCGAACTCGGTGTGGTCGTCTGGGGAGGGCTCGAGCTCGCGGCGTAACATGGCGCAGATCCCGGCGGTGAGAGGCGTCGTCTCGGCCTGGGCGTGGGGCCGCGCGGCGTCGGGGTCGGGCTTGGCAGAGGCAGACTCCCGGCGGAGCGGCGTCGGCGGTGGCGCGTCGGGGTCAGGCTTGGGGACGAGCAGGAGGGGACGCCGTGGCGGGGGAGCGGACGGCGCCATTGTCGATCGATCGATCGATCGGCAGCGGCTCTGGGTCGGAAGGGAAGAGGGTTTTTTGGAGGGAGGCCGCTGGGTCAGGGCTTTCTCCCGGCTGGGCTCCGCCGTTGCTGCTTTTGTCACCCCGCCATGTGCCACCGAACGATCTCTCTCTCTTTTCGTGGTTACCTCTTCTGGGCGGTTAGGCCTGTGCGGATTCCGTAATTTCTGTTACCATTTCGGTGTGAGTGGATGGGTGGGTCGTTGGTCCACGAGCTGTGTCGCTCCTGGTATCCGCTGTACTCCATTGATTAACCCTGCCCAAGTCCATGGTGCTACGAATCATCAGCTCATATCAATTTCAAAATACTCGTAGAAGTTTTACATGGAGGTGAAACGTCATTGTCTCCATCTAGTATATTTCTCTGCCCACTCTTTGCTCCTAGTCCTAGAATTGGTTAGTTAGGCAGGGAGGAGACGCGAAACGCATGCTGAGAACAGACGAGAAGTGAGCCAGCACGTAACACAAGTGCAACCGGAAATAGCAGCAGCAGCGGCAAGACTTTTCATACGGAGGAAAACTCGGAATCTTTCTAGGTGCATTTAAAGTGACTCTTGTGCCATGTTTTGAACAAATGCCAGAGACAAGGATTAATTTTTTTTAAGTATACGTCCTGGAAGACGTACCGGTTTTAGAGAAGAAAGGCAGCCAGTAGCGCACCTCCACACCATCGCAAGGATGGTCTACACATACTACGGAACTACTCGCAGCGTCTTCACATATCTACTTACCCTAGACAGTCCTGGAAGAGACCAACCGAACGCCAAAGCGTGGCCTCGGAAGTAATTTGCTCGAGGACCTCGGAGGCAGAGGGTGAGGCCCCCTCGAACACCACATCGTTCCTGGGTCACCACAAGCACCAACAAACCTGGGCAATTCCAGTCCAAAGGTCTCAACCTCGGCCCTCTCCTCCCCTCTTAGCCTGCAGCCACCCCACGAGGCTAGAATCCAGGTCGGTAGCACGTGCACCTTGCCCCACTATCCTAAGAAGGTTAACCAGACCTCACGAGAGAGGACACATCCCATTAAGAGGTGGTCGATCGTCTCACCACACTGATCGCAAAAGGGGAAGGCCGCGTCTGCTAAGCCTGTCAGCAGTCCAACATATGTTCTTGCCAGCCAGCCAGAGAGAAACCTTACAACTAGTGGGTGCACGAGAGCGCTACATTTGCAAAGCTCCAGCCATGGCCGTTCTCCCAGCAAACATGGCCATGTAGTAGGACCGAGCAGAGTGAGAGTTATTAGGTTCCTAGATCCACTTTATGAAGTCTGTCGTCCCCTCAGTCAAGGTGATCCCAACAAGATAGCTAGCTACCTCAAGGAGTTCCCTGATTGCAATAGCACTAAGATCTGGGGACAGATCATGGAGACATCCATCTGCCAGACCTTCCCGAACCGACAGGACAATTTCGTCCTATTTGGGATGGCAACAAAAGGTTTGGTGCCACCTCACTGATCCGACAACAGGGTAGCAAATCGTCTGTCCAAAAGAGTGCGGTTGCTCCATTGCCCAGGATCGAGGAGGTCGCCGCATCCACGAGTTGTCTGACAGTCTCCGAAACACTGATCTTGAGCTCTTTCCACAGCTTGGTGTCATCGACACGCTTAACCCACAACCATCTGGCCCTTAGGGAAATGTTCATGAGCCGCAAGTTGGGGATGCCCAGACAGCCCAACTCTTTGGGCATACAGATTCTGTCCCAAGAAACAAAGTAGTGTCCCCCATGAACATCTTTTCTCCCCTTCCAAAAGAATCCTCGAATGATCTTCTCAATCGCAATTAGAGTCTCGATCAAAATGTTAAGTGACATCATCGCAGAGATGGAGATCACTGAGATATTAGTCTTTAAAAGTTCTAACCGGCCTCCTCTGTTGATCACGGATGCTCTCCGCCCAGGCAGCTTATTCACCATGTTGTCCACCGGGTACTGAAGTTGCGCTGCTGTGGGTTTTCTCAAGGCTAGGGGCATACCAAGGTAGCAAAGTGGGAAAGGGACAATTGGGCATCCCAGCTCCTGACTCACCAAGGTGCCCTCCTCCTATGCGCATCGAATAAGGTTGACGGAGCATTTTTCGATGTTGGTCAATAGGCTAGAGGCTCACCCGAAGTCATCGATGATTGCCTTCATAACCCGCAGGTCGAGGTGTGTGGGCCTCAGGAAGGTGACCACGTCATCTGCATAGATCGAGGTGCCATGACGAAGGCTTGATGCTTCAAGTATGGTTAAGAGTCCCACTTTTTGGCCTTCTCAATCATCAAATGCAGCACCTCCATGATCACGATGAACAATTGCAGGGAGAGGGGTTCCCCTTGTCGACGTCCATGCCTATTGGACACATGCATACCTGGAGAACCATTCATGAGTATACGCGTAGAGGTAGTGGAGAGCAGAGCACATATACATGCAAGCAGCCGCTCTCCGAACCCCAACTTATGAAGGACTTCCAGCAGGAAGGCCCAATCCACCGGGTTAAAGGCTTTAGTAATGTCTAGCCTGAGAAGCACCGCTGACGTGGTCAATCTATGCAGCTTGCATGCGGTCCCCTGCACCATCATGAAGTTGTCATGCATACAACGGCCACACACATAGGCACTTTGGTGGACTCCTACTAGTTGAGGTAGGATAGGAGTCACACGGTTAACCACCACCTTAGCAACCCATTTGGCAATGTTGTGGATAAGGCTGATAGGTAAGAAATCTTGAACTTCCTCGACCCATGATTTCTTGGGGAGAAGGGTGACATGAGCATTATTTAGCGCTCCAAATCCACGACTATCCAAGCGAGACAGGGAGTTAAAGGCTACCATTACGTCCTCCTTGATGATGTGCCAACACACCACGAAGAAATGGGCGGAGAAACCATCAGGCCTGGGCACTTGTCCAAAGGCACGCCTCTGATAGCATTCCACACCTCCTCCTCCGTAAATACTCCATCAATATCCTGGAGATCAACGGAGGGGAGGCCCAAGAACTCTAGGTCCAAAGAGAAAGGGTGATCCACTGACGTGCCCAAGAGGTCCTCATAGAAGTCATCCACAACTTCAGCCTTTGCCGCATGATCTGTTATGCGTGCATTATCGAATCATCAATTTTTACAAATGTGATTTTGTTCCCCACTAATATTGATAGTGATGAAGCACAACTATATGCTCAATCTTTGTGCTGTAAGTTAGGGGAGTTCCCTTTGAAATATCTTAGGACACATTTACATTTTAGAAAACTTAGGAAAGCAATTTTGCAACCAGACCTTGATAAATAAAGTAATAAAAAAGCTAGAGGTTGGAGAAGGAAGTTTTTTTCATGACAAGCTAGGCTTATAGTACTCAATAGATCTTGTCTAGCTAGTATCTCAGCCTACTTGTTTGAGTGTTAGTACTCTCTCCGATCCAAATTAGTTGACTCAAATTTATCAATATACAGATGTATCTAATACTAAATCATGACTAGATACAATCGAATCTAGACAAATCTAAGTCAACTAATTTGGGTCGGAGGGAGTATCAAATTCCAAAAAGGGACATCACACTAACTCCTAGATAGCTCATTGTTTCTAGGATAACTACCAATGACATTGTAAATACCATTTAGCCAATTGGGGCCTCTCGAACATGGGGGTATAACTAGGCCTAATTTAGTTGAAATGAACATGCATATCCTTGCTTCTTGGGTAAAAAATACCATTTAGATGATCATAAACTCTTGAAGCGGATCATTGATCATAAATAATAAATGATGAACCAAATGTGTTGGTTTGTCCCGAGGTTGGACTCTTCCCGTCTGGAAAAGGGTTACGTGGGCAGCTAAAGCTGCTAAAATGGGGCAACGGTGGAAGGTTGGGAATGGAAAAAATGTCAATTTCTAGGATACCTTCCATTTTTACAATGATATCATCGAAAAAAATTGTGCCTCAATGAAAGTGTAATTGCCTCTACGTGTGGTTTTGGTGATTAATGATAATCCCTATGGACTAATGTTTTCATTGAGTTTTATATGAAGGAATATTTCATAGGTCATGCTTGTAGTCCATGTGTTGGATTCAATTATGGATGCCATGAAGATAAAGATATACCTTGAGTATTGGCATCAAGATCATCGAGTTAAAGAGAAGAATATGATATGATCAAGATCTTGAGAGTGTGATCTTAATAGAAGAATTCAAGATATGGCTCTAAGTCGGTGTCATGATAGCCTCATTAGTTGAGCTATGGTTGACTAAGATTTAGAGCATGTAATCAAATGAAGAATTCCTTATGTACCTCAAGATATTGAGATGGAGCATGAGAAGATACTTGGTTGACCAATACAAAGAGTGAAGAGTGATTTCAGGTTGGTCAACACATGAAGCATAAAGAATGTACCACATGGATATTATGGTATCGTAAGCCTTGTCAATTATGCATCATGGACTAACCCATTATATATGTACCTTCGCGTTTTCTATATGGGATAGGTATTTTTCCATGGGCATGCTTCAAAAGTGAAGATCTCATGTATCCCATGAGAGGATGACCTCAAGTGGTGATCATCATCAAAGTTGAGAAGGGCAAGTTCAAGATAAGCATCTTGAGAAGATCATTTGCTTGAAGCTTGCCATCCATATTGGTGATAATGGACATGTGAAGACGTGTCTTAATGAAACTATCCCATAGTGGTGTATGGGGGAGCAAATTATGAGTCTTCACGAAGCAACAATGATCAAGTGATGCATTTTGGCTTGGATGGAGCTTGAAGCATTGTCATCAAGATCAAGCGGGATGGTCAAGGCAAAATATGGTATTATTAGGTTTTCCTTTTACCGGTCTCAAGGTGGTTGTTGGTAGACCGGGTTATAGGATAGATAGCCGCAATATCAAGAGGGGCTTTCGGTTGGGTAACTTGATCACATTGTCTAAGGGAGCTCAATCCTTTGCATACTTTGCATCTTCCTATTTTGTTGCTTCTTGGTGTTTCTCCATGTGAGGTTCTTGATCTTGTTGCTAGATCTTCAACAAGCCTAAGTTCATCGAAAACGAAATTCATATGCATCTTCTATGGAGTTTTCGAGTTTGAAGGTTTTACCAGTTCTTCTTATAGGGAAGCTTCATATCTTTCTTCATTTGGTTCTATCCTCCTTTTTTGGACTATAATGTTTCTCTGCACCATCTTGTAGAGCTTGTTATCCTCGTCAAAACAAGCCCAAGATCATCAAAATCAGAGTCAGCACCATCTCTGCACCATATTGTATTTTTTGTGAAGTCTGTTGGATCCTAGTTGTGGATCCGGTTCAACCGGTTCCCACACTGGATGGTCCAGTTCCAGCACTGGTAGACCGTCCCATAGACTAGGTTTCCTGGTTTCGCAACCAAGTCTATTCCAGGTCGCAACCGAGTCTATTTAAAGATGGCACACAGAGACTTTTTGGTCTGTGAGCCGGTCAACTGAACTTAAAACCAGGACGTCTGGTCTATGAGCCGGTTCAACCAAAGTTGAAACCAGGTTCCCATAGATTGCTCCCAACGGCCATATTTTATTTCCCCTATAAAAGGGGGTTCTTCCCTAACGTGTTTTGTGTGTCCTTGAGCCCGAAATTGACCTATATTATTGACTCTCTTGATCTTGCTTCCTCCTCCTTCCCTCCTAGGATTCTTGCATCTTTTTGTGGGCTTTGGAAGAGGAGATCTAGATCTACAATCCCCACCAATCAATTCCTCTTCTAAGTGAGGGGAACCCATTTGATCTAGATCTTGAAGTCATTGGTTGACTTCCACCATTGTTCTTCCTCTCTAATTCCTCCCTAGCACTTGTTGCTTTGGTGGGGTTTGAGATTGAGGGATTTGAACACCCTTGGTGTTCTTGCTTTGCATTCTTGCATAAGTGTTGAGCTCTCCATTACAATTTGTTCGAGTGAGAGACCATGAGCTTGTTTCTCTTGGAGGGTGACCTCCTAGTTGGCTTGGCGGTTGGTGCCACGGTGTCCTCTTCGTGGAAGATTGCAAAGAGACCCGGGCTCCTCCTTCTTGGAGCTTGTGAAGTGGTTGTGGAGCTTGCCATCTCCGGAGTGGAGGAAAAGCTAGCCATAAGGAAAGGGCCTATTTCTTTGTGGGATAGACTCGGAGAAGAAGGTGATCCTTCGTGGCGTTGGGAAA
Source organism: Avena sativa (assembly GCA_916181665.1). Taxonomy (NCBI): domain Eukaryota; kingdom Viridiplantae; phylum Streptophyta; class Magnoliopsida; order Poales; family Poaceae; genus Avena; species Avena sativa. Next base: position 460,451,001 of record OV702297.1, on the reverse strand, counting down.
TCCTTCGTGGAATCCCACACCTCTCCAATGTGACGTACCTTACTTGTAAGGGAATACGAGAATACATCTTCGTCTCCGCGTGCCTTGGTTATCTCTATACCCGAGCTTACTTTCCTTGTGATAGCCATAGAGCTTTAAGTACTTATATATTGCTTATCACTTGTGGTATATTTATCTTGTGTTATCTTGCTTAGCTTAACTTGTTGTTGGTGCACTTAGTTGATCCTAGTGTATTTAGGTTTTGTGCTTGTAAAATAAACGTTAGTTTAAATTCTGCATTCTATCAAGCCAAAACCATAATAGTTTTGAAATTGCCTATTCACCCCCTCTAGGCGACATCTCTATCCTTTCAATTGGTATCAGAGCAAGGTCTCTCCTTGTTTAGGCTTCACCGCTTAGAGTGTAAAAATGTCGACTAGTAGTATAGTGCACAATGACACAATTATCTTTGATGGAACAAATTAGGCTTTGTGGAGAAATTGCTTGCTTTCTAATCTTCGGACCTTGTGTCCAAATATTGAGCGATTTCTAGATGTAGGTTTTTCTCCTCCGATGGATCCTCAAAATCTATCTTTAGAGGATGAGAAAAAAAAATATCTCAAAGCTCAAGTATCTTTGAGCCCCATAGTTACTTTGTTCTTGACGATTGTAAAGCGCAAGTCGTCTCATGATAAGTGGACCAAGCTTAAAGAAATATTTGGTGTTTCTATTTCTTATATTGTCGGTGGTCTCTTCGAGGAGATATCTTCTTCTTCACATCATGAAGCGCTCCAAGTTGCTTCCACCTCCTGCCATGATGAGTTCATCTCCATCCACTTCACCAATGTGTGGCAAGACACAAGGTAATGATATGGTGAGTGGTGTTGGAAATTGCAATGTTGATATTATGCTCACTAATGATGATCCTTCATCTCTATCCCATTGCAATGTTTCTTCTTTGGACTTAAACACTTCTTGCAACAATGATGCTATATCCCCTTGTGTTGCTAGTCCTTGCATATCGCCTAGAAATTATTTGAGTACTAGTGTAGATGATATGCTTGATTTGCCTTGTTCCCATGAAAAAATGCTTCAATTTCCTCTAGCTGTTTATCTAACAATGTAGAGGAAATCAAACATTCTATGGATCAAGACACGATCATGAATGAAGATTTAAGAATATCCTCATCTTCATCCTCCCGTGCTCACATGTGCCTTATGGCAAGATGATCAAAGGTATCTCCTACTTTGGATCCCAACATATCTTCTAAAGATAATAGTAATGATAATGATGCTAGTGATGATGAAATCGATGAGGATACTAGTGCTCTCGTGCTTGAGTTTAATTTTTTATGTACCTCTCTTCGTGGCAATAATAAGGTCATTGCTTGTCTCAAACATGTTATGGACACCATAACTAAACAAACGGGTACCATAGAGGAGTTGGATTTCCAACTTGATGATGAGAGTCAGAGATTCAATCTCCTTAAGCAAGAGCTTGTCGAGGAGAAGTACACTAATTGTCTTCTCACACAAAAAGTTGAATCTTATGATCTTGAAAAGGAGATATCTATTAATGATGCTAGTGCTACTAACTCTACTTCTTGTGAAGCATCTATATTAAAGGAGAATGTTGGGCTAAGGTCTCAACTTGAGTTGCTAACTAGCAATTATGGGAAATTGGAAGAAAGTCATGAAAATATCTCGGCCTCTCATAATGATGTTCTAATCTCCTATGATGGGCTAAAGTTAGCTCGTGAGGCAAGTATCACTAAGGTAACATATTGTGAGCCTCTTTTGGACATTAGCACAAATTCTACTCAAAATGCTATTTTGCCATGTGCTAGTCCTAGTGATCTTTCTAGTCATACTAGTGATAGACCTTGTGTTGGATTACTTGTTTTGCCTTGTTGCTCTAACAATGAAGCTTCTACTTCCTCTAGTGCCTCTATTTTTACTAACCATGTAGAGTAAATCAAAGAGCTCAAGGCCCAAGTCACTTCTTTGAAGAAAGACTTGGAAAAGAGTCATGAAGGGAAATCCACACTCGATAATATTTTGAGTGTGCAAAAATCCCCTAATGATAAAGGTGGACTTGGATTCAACTCCAATAACAAGAACAAGTCCAAGATCAACAATAATAAGGTCCAAGACCAAGTCAAGAATTCGGCCAAGATTATTTGCTTCAAGTGCAAGGTTGTAGGACGTCATGTAAGATCTTGTCCATTAAAGTAAAAGCACTTGAGTGAGAAGCAACAAGGGAAGAGGCCACAAGTTCAAGGTCAAGACCAATATCAACCTCAAGTTGAAGCTAGGCCACTTCCCAATAAGAATCAAGATAAGGCTCCCTAAGCCAAGAAATTAATGAAGAAGAGAAATGGGAGAACTTGTTGCTACATATGTCATGAGAAGGGACACTTTACCTCTTCATGTTCAAACGGTACCTTATCCAACCCTATCATTGTTGATGATGATTATTCTCTTGGGAAGTATAAGGATAGCAATATGTTTGCCAAGTTTGTTGGAACTCAAAGTGGTGTTAAGAAAAGAACCATCTGGATTGCCAAGCCTATTGTGACTAACATATTAGGACTCAACTTGGTTAGGGACCAACAAGCTCAAACTTGATCAATAGGTGTTTGTGGAGGGCATTGGAGACTTGGCTAACTCATGAAGAATTAAGGGATCTTCATATATTATATTTTATCAAGACAAGTTATAAGGATTATCATCTCCCTACCATATACCCAATGCGCCTCTTTGCAGTAACTTGAACTCAACTCTTTTATATTGTAAGTTACTTGCCCCTTCGCATGTTTTGGTTTTGTACCAAGTATGTGTTTGTATTTTTTGTGCCTCATGCTGGCTTATTTTGTGTATTCAAGTATGTCTTGGTGTTTGGCACATCATTTACTCATGTGTTTTGTTTTGAGCCTCTAATGCATCTTGATGATTTCTTATTTGGATCTTTTCGAGGAGACCCATTTTCGAGTGGTTAATGGAACATCCTATTTTGGGGGAGTGATATGCCTCGCGCATCTCTTGAACCTTAAAATGTGTGTACATGAGTACTACCACTTAGTATTGATATTGCAATCTTATCTAGTCACTATGTGGTATGTTATACTCATGAGAAATTCAAATTCTAAATGTCCATTAGTTATATCTAGTTGAGGTTGTTTTACCTCTTATTAATAAAAATTGGATATCACATTATGGGGGAGTAATATGCTTATTTTGCATATCATAATCCTAGGAAATGTGAAAATATGAGGTAGTACAACTTAGAGTTGATATTGTTGATTATCTTGTTTCTAGATGGCATGTTAGCTCAAGCAAGGTCATATTTTTGTTAGAATCTTTTATTGCTCGTCTTTTTGGTCTTTGTTTGAGTAAGATATTGTGCGGCCTTCCTCAAATACATATCTCTATATCTTATTTGGGAGACCATTTGCTTCAAGTTGTTCTAATCATTACTTTGCATGATTGTGTGACTAGTTGAAGCTATCAAGAATCTCTATCTTTACATAATGCTTAATCTTTTTATTTCTATCCTATGCTTTTTATTTTGAAGATTTATCTTTAATATCTGTGCAATATACCACCGGAGATCAATATACTTGTGTGTGGTAGCATTTATGGATCATCTTCACCTTGGATTTCGCCTCTTATTGCCTTATTTCTTTCTAATTTTTTGTGGCTCCCATTGTCTTCCTTGGCTTTTGAACATATCTTTGATGATGTTTTTGATTATTATCAAATGTGTTTTAGTGGAATACAAACCTTTTCTTCTCGGAACCTTGTGCCATTGTGAAAAGTGTTAAGGGTTTGGTTTATTTGTTGAAACCTTTCTCTTTGGGGAGTTTGTTATCTCATTCTTTCTTCTCTATTTTATTTGCTTGAATGAGATAATTCTTTGAGCATTTGTGTTTTCATTTAATCTTTTATGCTCAATAGTTTTTGCTTGGTTCATTTGTTGAACTTTATTGAACAAATCTTGTGTTGATTTGATTCTTTGATATAGTTTGGACAAAAAATGTGTTTTGTCACTGATACTTCCATTTTGCATCACCATTCTATATCATAATTCACTGTTATTCATTGATATATTTCATATTAAGAGATGGTACTTATGTTATTTTATCTATTTTTGCATGATTGATGATTTTGGGAGGATGAACCACCAGAGTCATGATTCTGATGGAAAAAAGTACTATTTGGAGGCAAAATTGGTGAAGATCAGAAAATCCCAGAGAATATACAGAAATTCTTATTTTTCTAGAAGACAAAGGAAGCCAGAAGGGGAAATGGAGAAGGGCCACAGGGGGCCCACACCACCCCCTGGCGTGGGCCAGCCCTGGCCATGCCACCAGGTGGTGTGGCCACCCTGGCCCACCTCTGGCATCGCCCTCTGACGCATATAATTCGTCAAAACCCTAAGACTCGAGGAGCGACCATAGAAAGATTCCGCCGCCTCTACGGGGCGGAAAACTACACAGAGAGAAAGAGATCTCTAGCAAGCAGAAATCTACCGGGGAAATTCCTTCCCGGAGAGGGGAGATCATCTCCATCAACACCATCATCAAGCTGGACTTCATCGGGATCATCATCATCTTCATCATCGTCTCCACCAGCACCATTATCACCACTCCATACCGCTGTAACAATTGGGTTGAATCTTGCATAGTTCTTAGGGGAAACTTTCCCGGTGTTGATTACTTGTTGTAGTTGATGCTATTGAGTGGAACCATTGAATTATTGTTATATTCAGATTGTTACTTATCATTATTTCATCTCTGATCTTGATCCATATGATGTATCATGAGTAGTTCATTTAGTTCTTGAGGACATGGGAGAAGTCATGTTGTTAGTAGTGGTATTGTGTTAAGAAAGATTCAATGGTTTGATAATTAAGTTGTGGTGTTATTCTTCTAGTGATGTCATGTGAACGTCGACTACATGATATTTCACCTTTATGGGCCTAGGGGAATGCAATGTGTATTTGCTACTAATCGTAGGGGTTGCCGGAGTGACAGAAACCTGAACCCCGTTAGGAAACCTTTGCATAAGGGAGTGTAGGATCTCAGAGTTTAAGGCTGTGGTTAGGTTTTTATCTTAATTACTTTCTTGTAGTTGCGCATGCTTTCAAGGGGTATAATCACAAGTATGTATTAGTCCTAGGAAGGTCGGTACATTAGCACAGGTTCACCCACACACCACTTATCCAACTAGAGAAGATTAATCAACTATATGAAGCGAAAGCACTTGATAGTATTCCCATTTGTCCTCGAGAATGTTTGGTTATCTTAAGTAATACAACCGACTTGTCCTTTTCTAAAGAAAGGATTGGGAACTTGCTGCAATTATTATTATTGTCTTTTATTTACTCGCACTTTATTTATCTGCATTATCAAAAACCCCTAAAAATCCGTTTGCTAAGTATTTACAGAGAATTCCTAATCCAAGCCACTCGTCAACACCTTCTGCTCCTTGTTGAGTTCGACACTCTTACTTATCGAAAATACTGTGATACACCCCCTATACTTGTGGGTCATCAAGACTATTTTCTAGCACCGTTGCCAAGGAGTGAAGCGCTATTGAAGAGTGGAATTGGTAAAGGAAACTTCTGCTGTGGGTATTGTTTATTTCTGTTAGTTACTTTATTTCAATACGAATAATTCACTTAGTTTCTTATTTTGTAATGCTACTACCACTGCTAAGGTAGTAGATGAACCTCCACCTACTGAAAATGATACTTTTAAGATACCTACAAGCATTATTGATCATGTTATGGATAACTACTATTTTGGAGATGGAACTGTCCATCCCGGTGATCATTTGCTTTTTATACACGAATATGTGGGTTGTTTAAGTGTGCAGGTATTACAACAGATCAAGTTAAGAAAAAGTTATTCTCTGTATCACTAAAAGGAAGAGCTGAGGAATGGTATAAGCTGTTAAAGAATGGCCAATCTCTTGAATGGGAGGAAATTGTACCTCTCTTTTATTCCAAATTTTATCCTCCTAGTGAGATTCATAAAGATCGGAATCAAATATATAATTTTTGGCCTCGTGATGGAGAGAGTACAGCTCAAGCTTGGGGGAGATTGAAGTCACTAATGCTCAAATGTCCTACTCATGAGCTCCCTAATAATATTATTATCGATAACTTTTATGCAAGGCTTTCTCTTCATGATAAGGATTTATTGGATGCTTCTTGCTCTGGATCATTTACATGTATGGAAGAAGAAGATAAATGGGATCTTCTAGACCGTATTCAAGACAATGCTGAAGCATGGGAGAATGACAAAGGAAGAAAGTTAGGTATAAATTATGATTATGAATGCATTAAATCTTTTATGGGAACTGATGACTTTCATAATATTATTAATGCTTATGGTCTTGATTCTCAAAGTATTGCAAATTATTTTAAGGCTTTTTCTTCTTATATTAAAATTCCTAAAAAGAAATGGAACAAGTATTACGAGCCATATAAAGATATTGTTAATTGTGTTCCTGTTAGAAATACTGAAGTTTATACTATTGATCATATTTTACCTAAACCTTACACCGAGAAAATACCTTTCCCAGTTAAAGTAAAGGAACATTCTATGACAACTTGTATGGTTAACAAAAATACAAAGAAAGCTATAGAACCTGATAAACAAATAGATGTTGAACCTGCAGTAGCAAATATGAAAGACTTTGTCACTAAAAATGTAGAAGATGGGCACATTATTCTTTGTCCTAATGGAACTAGGAAAGCTAGTGTCCCTGTGTTTTCTATCGGAATAAGTGATCATTGCTACAATGTTTCATGTGATAGTTATATCGTTAAATTTATGCATGATACTGAAAGTTATTATGAGAGAGGGAAGATTGTTCTTATGTATCTCAATAATATTAAGTTTCCTTGCTTTATGCTAAAAGTCTTTAAGTTGCACTTGTTTTGCCTTCCTATGCTAGTAGCCTCTGGTTTTAACAATTTATTTTCTTACAAAATTCCCTTGCATAGGAAGTGGGTTAGACTTAAATATGTGTATATTTGCTTCTTGATGCTCTCTTTTACTTCAATTCATACTCTTATGTGGGCATCATAGAAAGAGCTTTTTGGGAGACAACCCAATATATTTTGTTTTTAGTTTATTTTTGTTTATTTGAGTCCTGGAAGTTATTGCTTTTGTAATAACCTCTCCTTATCCTTTTTGTTCGTTTTTGTCTGTTAAGATCAGCCTCTAATGAGAGAGAAGTAAGATTTGGGGAAGTTGCTGTCCCGAAAAAGATTTTTGTGCTTCACCGTAAAAAAATCGTGAAAAATCCCAGAACGTCGTGCTAACCTATAATGTTTTGTGTGCATGCCCCAAGTTATTATTTAACTTTCATTAGTTTTGCACTTTTTGATTTGAGCAACATAAGATTTTCGAAAAAAATGATCTTTACTTGCTGTTCTGTTTTGACAGATTTCTGCCATTTTTTGCATTTGTCTCTTAAATCGATTTCCTTTTTGAATTCTTTTTGGGCTTTCGAAAGGAGTTGTTTCAGTAGCTTATGTTCTGAGGGATTTCAATTAAAATTGAACCTAAAGGTTTATTATATTGCATGCACTAGTGTTGCTAATGAAGAATGTGTAAAGTTTTGTATGAAAGAAGTTTTCAAGTGGTAGGACAAAATGATGTAATGAGATGAATAATGGTCAAAAGACTCAAGCACTAAATTTTTGAAGATTCTCACAATGAAGATATTGATATTATTCAAGCGGTGACTCCGGAAGAATTTATTAGAAGCCAAGTTCAGAGACCTGCAGAGTCCATTTTCGAATAGGTAACAGTTCTGGTAAGGAAAGGTCCGCGAAAAACTTCTCAAGTTATATTTTTGCAGTTTTTATCTAACATGGAAATTAATGAGTCAAAAAAGGGATGGAAATGGATCCCGGGTGGCTCACACCACCCCACAGCACGGGCCCACCTGGCCACGCCACCAGGGGTGGCCACCCTAGAGCCCGTCTCCGACCCATTTTCTCCCAGTACTTTCCTTTTGTTGTTAAAATTCGTAATATATAATCCCCCGGATCCCCCGAGGTCCGTACATCGTGTTCTCGTCATGTTTTCATTTCGATCTATTTCTGTCAGGAACTATTCTCAAGTTTAGAAGCACGATGGTCTCCGCCAATGATAAGGGAAAGGATCCGGTGGAAGATGATCTCCAAGACCCTGAGAAGGAGGAGGAGATCGAGAGTGAAGTTGAAGAGGAGGCAAAGGAAGACCAGCATCCGCACACTAGCACCACCATTGCAAGCATTGGAGTGGTGGCAAATCCTGCCAAGTTCAAAAGGACTGCACGGATGTCCACTTGAGGGAAGGTTCCGTGTCATTGCTTGGCTTCACGGTCACCTCCTCCACGTACCAAGAATCCCTTCCATGCCCTTATCCATGAGCAGCAATTCCAAATTACGCCCAAGGAAAAGTTACCCTCCAATTGGGATTTGCCTCGTTCTAACCATGTAGGAAAATAATACTTTAAGGAGGAAGAGTGGGGAAAGAATCGCAAGGGCTAGGATTCACAGCCCGACATGATCATGAACCGTATTGCGCATAATTCGGAGTTGATTCGTACGCTCACCTTTGAGATTGAGGATTTGAAGGAATTGATCGAAAAGCTTATCAAGAGAACACCACCACCATCGAAGGAGTAATACATCCCCTTGGTTTGTTCCAAGCCTGGGGGAGTGCCGCGGTATCACATCATTATCTTTCATCTTTTTACCTTTTTAGTAGGGTCATGTCATGGATAGAGTTATCATATAGGAGGGTTTGCATTATGGAAGTATCTCCCCTCTAGTTAGATATCTATGTATCCCTTGGTGTGAGTTGCCATTATGGAATATTAATGAGAAGTTCTATCATTTAATTTTTGCACATCTTATTTTAGTTTGCAATTTCTGTTATATGATTGATCTTGTTGTTAGTATTGGTATCACTTTGGGATCATTAAGTAAATTTAGATTGGTTTTGGCAAACCCAGCTCTGGTCAGTAGTAACACTATTTGAGGATTGAATGGAAAAGAGAAAAGTACTTTTAGAAATATAATTTCATTATCTTTCTTTCTTGTCTGGCTCATAAGCTTAGTATTCTCTAAAGGAAATATGCCCTGAGAGGCAATAATAAAGTTGTTATTATGTATTCCTTATATATGATAGATGTTTATTTTGCATGCTAGAATTGTATTGATCGGAAACATCAATACATGTGTGTTTAATAAACAAAAAGGGTTCCTAGTTATGCCTCTCTTATAGACTAGCTTGTTGATTAACAAGATGATCACGGTTTCCTGATCATGGACATTGGATGTTGTTAATAACAAGGTCACAACATTTGTGAAATGATGTGATGAACATTCATCCGAAGTATAGCATTACGATCAAGTCATTAAGTTTACATTGCTATAACATCATACGAAGTAATCTTTATCCTTAGACCATGAGATCATGTTAATTGCTAACACCGAAAGAGTATCTTGATAACATCAAACGTCACACCGTAACAGGGTGAATATAAAGATGGGTTCAGTACTACGAAGGTGTTATGTTGAGGCTCATGGATCAAGAGTGGAATTTGTCAATCCCGATGACGGATAGATATACTCTGGGCCCTCTCGGTGATATCACATTGAGATAGCTTGCAAGCAAGTGATGTGATCACTAGAATGTTATATCACAGGAACGAGAAAAGAGTGCATGTCGGTAACGATATCAAACTAGGTATTTGGATACCAATGATCGAATCTCGAACATGTATTATATCAAGAGACAAAGGGATTAAATTACAAGCGTTAAAGGTTCTCACGATCATAGAAGTCATCGTTGAATATGCAGGAGTCAATATGGACCTCCAAGTCCCGCTTCTGATTATTGATCTGAGAGGAGTCTCAATCATGTCTACATTATTCGCGGACCGTAGGGTGACACACTTAAGAGTTACTGGATACCATTTTGGAGCACATATGTTTCAGACGAAAGAATTGCAAAGCGCAGGAATTGTTTTGATAGAAACCGGAAATTGTTTCGGGTGAAATTGCAGAAAGTGGTTCTGCATGTGATATTGAAATATTGCAAGGGGTTATATGTGAATGTTTGTTAATTAAAGTAATTAACAAAATTCTGAATAAATTTAATAAAAGAGTTTTATTAAATGAGAGAGCATTAAACTTAGAGAATTTTAATGCATTTAAAGTGGGGACTTTAAAAGGGAATGTGAAGAGGCATTTTAATGTGGAGGGGTTACCACCACATGAATGGAGGAGGTGAAAGGTCACCTCCCCCATGCGCCGGCCATGGGGAGGGGCACCCCCTCCTCCTATAAAAGGCCCCATCTTCCTCCTTCTTCCTCACACCTCCTTGTGAAGGATCTCTCTCCCCCTCTAGAATTATTCCCCCATGGTCTCGGATTAGCGAGATACATGTTCCCGGTGGCATTTCGTCTAGAAGGAGTTGCTGCTTTCGCTGGATCGCTGGAGAGAGGAGGTGGAGGTTGTCCGGTGGCTTGAACGTGTGTGCGAGTACGGATGCGCTGCTGAGTTGCGGCGCTCGGACTTCCACACGATCTTGAGATCGACAAGTGTATGACTACATCAACCACGAGTTCCTACTCGTTAACAAAACTCATTGTCTTTGAGGGTAAGTTCTCGATGGATGTATGTCCACCGTTGCTCTGTACCTAGTAGATAGATCTTGGCGTGTAGTTCTCATCGTAGGAAATTTTTTGTTTTCTATGCTGCGGACCCAACATTCTCTAGTTAAGATCTTTTGTGTTTCCAAGGAAGATTGCATGATTGTTTCTATCACTTGTATGTTTGTTTGTTTCCTTCCATTCTTATGCTTGCTACTTAGCCTTGCTAGCCAAAAACCTATACTGAGAGGGAATGCTTCTCTTGCATCCAATCCTAAAACTAAAACCTATGCCATTTGCATCCACCAAATCTACCTATTAGCATTATTGCTATTCCAAGTAAATTCATGTTTTTATCTACCTTCCAAATTAAACTTGTTATGTGAAAACTAGTGATTAAAGCTCTCACAAACTTGATGGCACACTTTACTTTCTTGCACTTAATAAACTTGAACCATTGCGTCCATCTATGTTGCGTATATGCTTGCACTTTATAAGTTGAGAATTAGCAAAACCATGCTGTCATGGGGAACGCTTTCAATATTGCACTTATTATTCAGTTGATATCATGTTCTTTTGTTTATGGATCCTGACGGTGTGAAATAAAAGGGGAACTTGTAAGCTCATGCAGTTTGTATATGTGTTAGAGAAACGCCTGGGCGGCTAGCCTAAGCCATGCCTAATCATGGTGGAAACTTGCAGCATAACCATATTGAGCATTCTGTGAAGTATCCTCAATAAAAACCTATGCAAATAGCAAATCAAAAGATCACTGAGATGCTCATTGTCTGTTGCCTTATCATTTTGATATGGGATATCTCCTGTATAATGGCGCAAGGGGTACCCCGTTGGCGGTTCTCCATGATACACATGTACTTACAATGACAAGAACTTACTCATGACTAAAGTTGAGTAGCATGAGGTCCGGTACTCGTAGGCAAGGGGCATGAGATTTTCGACTTATAACTTTTCAAGTATATCCTCATATTTGTTCACTTTAACCTTAATCACCTAAAAGATTCTTATGATAGGGGCAATGAGAGCTGAAAGCTAGTAAGTACCATAATTTTTGGAAGCTCTTTATGAGACTTGAAATCCCTGCTTCCCTTTGTAAAGGGCCCATCTTTTACTTTTTGTTGAGTCAGTAAACCTATTCCTTTCTATCTTAAGCAAGCATTTGAGTTGTTGTGATTCAATCACCCATATGATGATATATTCAATCATGTCTGTTATGTTCCTTGTTTTGCACACTACTCTTATCTTAGTGGATATTACTTTGAAACCTATCATTCAAAACCCATTATGTTTAACTCCTGCAATTTGTTAATCGTTCTATGACCAAGAACAAAGTTTGCCATTATCAATTATGATTTACTTGATGCATCTTTATTGTGTTTCCCTTACTCATTGCAAGTTAAGTTATATAATAGTGAGTTGTTTTCTATTATGATTTGTGTTTTGATGAATGTGATGCTTCTTGTCCTTATTCTCTTTATCGACACTTCACTCCATAAACCTGTGGACATGTTTATTGAGCTCAGTTTTCGCTTGGGGACAAGCGAAGTCTAAGCTTGGAAGGAGTTGATACGTCCATTTTGCATCACCATTCTATATCATAATTCACTGTTATTCATTGATATATTTCATATTAAGAGATGGTACTTATGTTATTTCATCTATTTTTTTTGCATGATTGATGACTTTGGGAGGATGAACCACCGGAGTCAGGATTCTGATGGAAAAAGCACTGTTTGGAGGCAAAATTGGCAAAGATCAGAAAATCCCAGAAAACTATTTTTCTAGGAGACGAAGGAAGCCAGAAGGGGAAGTGGAGATGGGCCACAGGGGGCCCACACCACCCCCTGGCGCGGGCCAGCCCTGGCCGGACCACCAGGTGGTGTGGCCACCCTAGCCCACCTCTGGCATCACCCTCTGACGCATATGATCCCCTCGAAACCCTAAGACTCGGGGAGGAACCATGGAAAGATTCCGCCGCCTCTGCGGGGCAGAAAACTACAGAGAGAGAAAGAGCTCTCCGGTAGGCAGAAATCTGCCTGGGAAATTCCTTCTCGGAGAGGGGAGATCGTCGCCATCAACACCATCATCAAGCTGGACTTCATCGGGATCATCATCATCATCTTCACCATAATGTCCACCAGCACCATTATCACCACTCCGTACCGCTGTAAAAATTGGGTTGAATCTTGCATAGTTCTTAGGGAAAACTTTCTCGGTGTTGATTACTTGTTGTAGTTCATGCTATTGAGTGGAACCATTGAACTATTGTCATGTTCAGATTGTTACTTATCATTATTTCATCTCTGATCTTGATCCATATGATGTCTCGTGAGTAGTTCGTTTAGTTCTTGAGGACATGGGAGAAGTCATGTTGTTAGTAGTGGAATTGTGTTGAGAAAGATTCAATGGTTTGATAATTAAGTTGTGGTGTTATTCTTCTAGTGGTGTCATGTGAACGTCGAGAACATGATACTTCACCTTTATGGGCCTAGGGGAATGCATTGTGTATTTGGCTACTAATCGTAGGGGTTGCCAGAGTGACAGAAACATGAACCCCCGTTAGGAAACCTTTTGCATAAGGGAGTGTAGGATGTCAGAGTTTAAGGCCGTGGTTAGGTTTTTATCTTAATTACTTTCTTGTAGTTTTGGATGCTTGCAAGGGGTATAATAACAAGTATGTATTAGTCCTAGGAAGGTCAGTATATTATCATAGGTTCACCCACACAACACTTATCCAACTAGAGAAGATTAATCAACTATATGAAGCGAAAGCACTTGACAGTATTCCCATGTGCCCTCAAGAACGTTTGGTTATCTTAAGTAATACAACCGGCTTGTACTTTGCTAAAGAAAGGATTGGGCCACTTGCTGCAATTATTATTATTGTCTTTTATTTGCTCGCACTTTATTTATCTGTATTATGAAAACCCCCTAAAAATCCGTTAGCTAAGTATTTACAGAGAATTCATGATCCAAGCCACTCATCAACACCTTCTGCTCCTCGTTGGGTTCGACACTCTTACTTATCGAAAATACTGCGATACACCCCTATACTTGTGGGTCATCAGTCACACCTTGTATTCCTTCTTGAATTTTTGATGTTTTGTCCAAATTATATCTTCGTTGGATCTTGAAAGTCTCGTGCATGCATGTTTACTAAATATATATCTTATAGCATGTTTTTCTTTCTTTGATCCAATATAAAGGGTATACTCCATCAAATCCTTAAACGGCTAAGATGTGCATGATATTCAAATTTGATCTCTAAATATGCACATATTTTTACAGAGTGTGTCCTATGTGTTGTGGTTAGTCTAACCACTTTGGACCTAATAAGTTTGGGGACCAAGATGTACTTGAATGTTGTTTTAGGTACATTGGAGATGCAATGGATGCTTGTCTCATCTATAAGGAAGGTTTTGTCACCACATGATAATTGGAGCCAAGCTAGGATGATCGAAGAATTCTTATCTACTACATCATACCATTGCTATCTCGGTAACAAGTATCTTATTCATGCATACTATTCTTCCATCCAATATCTTGTATGTTACATCTTGGCATGAATTTATTTGTTTCTAAATGTTGCGATTCTTGCAAGGATCTTGGAAATACTTCTCTATCCTTATTGATTATATGAGTAATTTGAGATGATGCATATAATGGGGATTATATAAAATCATGTTCATGATTCACCAATTCTAAATATGCCTTCTAGAAATTTATTGCATATCAATTCCTCAGGGTACTCTCATGTGCAATATTGTTGAAATTACATTGAATCCTTCCTTTTGATACTTGTTGCCTTTCTCAAGATATCCCAACTAGCATTACTTACCTTAGTGTTAGTTGTTATGTTTTTGAGGTTTTTCTTTTTTATTTGGTGAAGTTCATTGATATACCATAAGAGAAAATAGAGACTTGGGCTATATATGCACTTAAGCAAAAAAATCCTATTTGGTATATCTTATGACTTCCTCTTGGATATCATGTATTCTTATTTTTTTAACCTCTTATGTGTGGATGTTTCTTTGTGGATTATTCTCATGTTTTGTCCACTTAGAAACTTATATACATGAGAGTGTTAAGCTCTCGCCTTGATATGCTCGCTCTTCGCTGACCATCTCTCTTATCCTCTTGGTTTTCAATGCTAATGATAAGGTCTTGATTTATGAGTGATTGGTCTACTTCTATTGCATCTTCACGCACTCATATCTCATATTTGGTTTCTTTTGGACTTAAGCTTGTCTTGACAAGTGCGTATTGATTTATATCTATACTCCTTGTATCTTTGTTGTGTTCTAAATGATATAGAGGGAGTGAGGATTCCATGTTTGCGCATATTGTATTCAAATGAAACAAGTAATTTTGGCATGAATCTTGGGGAGCTTCCTTATTTTATTTAGAGAACTATTTGTCCATTTGATTATTCGTATCTTTTGGTTGCTTTCTTCATCCGTTGAAGTTTTTTCACCTTGTTATCCTTTTAGCAATCTTTGATCCTCAATATAGTTTTATTTCATCCAAGTATTCGTCATTGGATATGTGCATATGATTTCACTCATATTACGAGTAATGCACACCTTGGGTAGGAACTCATACTATATTGTCCTTATATCCTTGTCATCCGTTTTGGCACTTGTTGTCAATGGGGGAGAAGTTTATAGGGTTTAAGGGAAATGGTTTTATACTTAACACGTGCATATATTGTAGGGGAGTTTGCTCCATATATATTGGTTCTACTCACATCTCCTGCATTATTTGTAGTTTGTGTGAGTAGAATCAGTTTTGATATGGGCTAGTATCTTTGTGTTACTTAACCATATCAAATACAACCTCTTGTATACCACTAATTCTCATATAAGTTGTGTACTTGTTTCTATAGGGGTTCTGCGCATGAAAACAATAAATTTTTACCCTACGCCCCTAAACCCCTGATGTTGCCAGGACCTATCTATTAGTAGTGCACTAACAAGAGGGGATTTTCGCGAACTTACCCTTGAATACCGAAAAGCATTATCAATGCTCAGGAGAGCATGGTTGATGTAGACGAGCCGAAGCCGACCTCAAGGTCGTGATGAAGTCCTTGCGCTCCTACGGCTCCAACGAATTGAGTGTCTCAAGTGTGACACCTCGCGGGGAGTTACACATGTCCGGTGCCTGACGATGACTCCCGCTTCCCTGATCCAACAACAGTTGCGAAAGTAGAGCTCCTGGATCCGAATCCCGCAGCGCGACAATGCTCCACGGTGAAGATGTCTCTCATTCGCGCAGTCCGAACTTGGGACCACGGTCATGAGAGAGAGAGAGAGAATATCAATTGGAGGTCTCCCCAAAAGTGAGGAAACCTTTATTGAATATTGTGTGTATTTATTTGGCCAAATACCCCCACTATATATAGGGGAGGGGAGGTACTACCTCCCTCAAAGTCCCGGGGTGGGACTAAAGGAGAGGAGAGGGGGAGGGGTGGCACCGCCGACCACCCCCATGGGACCCGTGCGGGGGTGTCTTTCCCACTAGGGTGCGGCCACCCCCTCTGGCCCTTCTCCCTCTTGCCTTTCCCTAATGGGCCCTCTTCCCTCCGGAATTGGCCCATTAAGCCTTTTGACCTTTAAATTGATTTTCTCTTTCACTAAATAATTATGAATAAATGATTAAATCAATATTTAAGATTCATTCACATATTATTCAATATCCGTGGTTATGGAACACCTTCCATCTCCACTCCGGACTTCCTCCGGACTTACCAAAACCCGTCCGTTTTTCTCTCTACTATTCTTCAGCGATTCTACCGATCCTATAAACACTCTCTAAGCATCATCAAACCCTTAAGCGTGATACCCTACGGTTCGGGAACACTCTAGACATGGTCGGGACACTCCCGGACCAATGATCGACAGAGGGACCTAGATGGCCATGTGACCCCTGTTCGTTCCACGAATATCTTTCGTCGTTTGAACCGGGACGGTCGTGTCTTATTCCCTTTGTCTCTCGATACTTGCATTGCCCGAGATCTGATCAATGACATCACCATGTCGTGTTCAATCTCATTACCGAACAATGCTACTTGACTCATTCCGACAAGTGATATCCCTATGATCAAATCACATGCTGCACAACTATTGGATATAACTTCTCCGAGTGGGCCCTTGAGTATCTTTCCATCACGTGGATGGACAAATCCCTCTCTTGACATATATTGCCTCTACAGTTTCCTATGAGTACCTGAACACACCTTTATAACCACTCTATTACCAAGTGGCGCTTGATGCTATCTAAGCACTCTCTCGAGAGAGTGATTGATATAGCTTCACGGTCTAAGGAATAGTCTACGAGGATCCATTTCTAATCATCGTAACTTGAACTTCATGATATGATCGGGTCATGATGTTTAGGTTGGGTATTGGTTCATCATATCATTCTTAGAATGAGTTGACTCCATTTCCAACTGGCATAAATGCCGCATGATCAGGAAACTTGATCATCTGTTGACCAATGAACCAGTGACTAGAGTTTCACCGGGAACCCCTGGTTGTTTATATATCACACGTGTATTGATGTTTCCTCTCAATATAGTTATAGCATGCTATAAAACTTAATCATAAACTTTATGAAATATGATAATAGTCCTTATTACTATTTGTCTCTAGGGCATATTTCCAACAGTATGTAGTCGACCACGTCGTTCTCGCTAAGGAGAACGTGGAGACGTGCAACCCACATAGAGAAGTTTGATCCGTATAGCCTAAGCTTCTATCCTTCTAACCAATCAATCGTCAATAGGAAAGGTGGCATCAGGGAGAACCTTTTCTATATTTATAATTGCAAAAGGAATTTAGACTAAGTTTATAATTAAATGAGTTAATATAACTCCACTCAGAAACACCTATCCCATGAAGGGTTCCTAGTGATAACACGACCCCTTTTCCCCACATATCCCCCGATAGTCATGGCCATCAATGTGGGTGCTAGGGTGGATGCCTACACGTCGGTCACATCATTCATGCGACTCGTGCTCGATCTTTCGACCATCAATGTTCCGAGGCCATGTATACACATGCTAGGATCACCAACTCAACCTTAGTGTATTCGCTGTGCAACATGGCTTACACCCATTGTATGCGAACGTAGATATGTCTGACACCCGCTCACCGCGGGTCGCCTCATACCGAAGAACTTTCTTTTTGGTGCACACTAAGGGGGAACACAGTCATTGGTAATTTTAACAGGGATCATCTTATTAGGCTACCGTCGAATATCTAAGACTAGCACACAATAAGATATACAAACAATAACATTGAATGTAAATGTGATGTGATATGGTCGTTCACGTTGTGATCTCCATCCGTCGTCACCAGATTCTGGCGCTAGAGTTCCGGCGCCAGAGACACCAGGGTACCGGTGTCTTTCCGGCATGGTAGTCCATCACCTCCGTGACTATCTACTACTACATAACATAAGGTAATCACTTTACCTTTGACACAACCATATCATAAAGCAACGCCCCCTGCAAAACAAAGTTCGATGCCTCTACTTTATCTTTGCATGTTTTATGTGGCTGAATAGGCTTTCGCACAAGAACCGTTCTTACCTACGAACTTTCAGCACAATGCTGATCAAGTAGTTTTCTCTACTACACCCCTTTCGGGGCCCTCCGTTGCAAATGGCATACCAACTAATGCGAGAGAGACAGACACCCCCTAAGACACTTTATACGGTACAAGCCATATGTCAAGCGTGGACCAGTCTCACGAATGAACGCGTAAAGTTGGTTGGGGGGCGCTTCATCAAGCATTACTTCGGTATACACAAGTACACGTGGGAGGGTAACAACTAAGAGATCAACCCCCACACGCTACATCTCATGTGTTCTACCCGTACTAGCATTACTATGCATAGATCTAGCTCTGATACCACTGTAGGGGTTCCGCGCATGAAAACAATAAATTTTTACCCTACGCCCCTGAACCCCTGATGTTGCCAGGACCTATCTATTAGTAATGCAGTAACGAGAGGAGCTTTTCACGAACTTACCACTTGAGTGCCTCAAGTGTGACACCTCGCGGGGAGTTACACACGTCCGGTGCCTGACGATGACTCCCGCTTCCCCGACCCAATAGGAGTTGCGGAAGTAGAGCTCCTGGATCCGAATCCCGCAGCGCGACGGTGCTCCACGGTGAAGATGTCTCTCGTTCGTGCAGTCCAAACTGGGGACCACGGTCATGAGAGAGAGACAGAGAGAGAGAGAATATCAATTGGAGGTCTCCCCAAAAGTGAGGAAACCTTTATTGAATATTGTATGTATTTATCTGGCCAAATACCCTCACTATATATACGGGGAGGGGAGGTACTACCTCCCTCAAAGTCCCGGGGTGGGACTAAAGGAGAGGAGAGGGGGTCTCCGCCAGCCACCCCCATAGGCCCCACGCGGGGGGCTGGCCCACTAGGGCGCCGGCCACCCCCTCTAGCCCTTCTCCCTCTTGCCTTTCCCTAATGGGCCCTCTTCCCTCCGAAATTGGCCCATTGAGCCTTTTAACCTTTAAATTGATTTTCTCTTTTATTAAATAATTATGAATAAATGATTAAATCAGTATTTAACATTCATTCACATACTATTCAATCTCCGTGGTTATGGAACACCTTCCATCTCCACTCCAGACTTCCTCCGGACTTACTGAAACCCTTCCGGTTTTCTCTCTACTATTCTTCGGCGATTCTACCGATCCTATAAACACTCTATAAGCATCATAAAACCCTTAAGCGTGATACCCTATGGTTCGGGAACACTCTAGACATGGTCGGGACACTCCCGGACCAATGATCGACACAGGGACCTAGATGGCCATGTGACCCTTGTGCGTTCCACGAAGATCTTTCGTCATTTGAACCGGGACAGTCGTGTATTATTTCCTTTGTCTCTCGATACTTGCATTGCCCGAGATCTAATCAATGACATCACCATGTCGTGTTCAATCTCGGTACCGAACAATGCTACTTGACTCGTTCTGACAAGTGATATACCTGTGATCAAATCACACGCAGCGTAGCTATTGGATATAACTTCTCCGAGTGGGCCCTTGAGTATCTTTCCATCACGTGGATGGACAAATCCCGCTCTTGACATATATTGCCTCTACGGTTTCCTCCAAGTACCTGAACACACCTTTATAACCACTATATTACCAAGTGGCGCTTGATGCTATCTAAGTAATCTCGGGAGACAGTGATTGATATAGCCTCATGATCTAATGAATAGTATATGAGCATCCATTTCTAATCATCGTAACTTGAACTTCATGACATGATCGGGTCACGATGTTTAGGTTGGGTATTGGTTCATCATCTCATTCTCAGAATGAATTGACTCCATTTCCAATTAGCATAAATGCCACATGATCATGAAACTTGATCATCTGATGACCAATGAACCAATGACTAGAGTTTCACTAGGAACCCCTGGTTGTTTATATATCACACATGTATTGGTGTTTCCTCTCAATACAGTTATAGCATGATATAAAACTTAATCATAAACTTTATCAAATATGATAATAGTCCTTATTACTATTTGTCTCTAGGGCATATTTCCAATAGTTTCTAATATTCATTATATAAACCCTATTGTTGGGATTGTCATCAATTACCAAAATGGGGGAGGTTGAAAGTGTAATTTCCCTTATGTGTGGTTTTTGTGATTAATTCCAATCCCTATGGACTAATGTTTTCATTGAGTTTTATATGAAGGAATAGTCATGCTTGTAGTCATGTGTTGGATTGAAGTATGGATGCCATGAAGATAAAGATATACCTTGAGTATTGGCATCAAGATCATCGAGTTAAAGAGAATAATATGATATGATCAAGATATTGAGAGTGTGATCTCAATAGAAGAATTCAAGATATGGCTCTAAGTCGGTGTCATGATAGCCTCATTAGTTGAGCTATGGTTGACTAAGATTTAGAGCATGTAATCAAATGAAGAGTCCCTTATGTACCTCAAGATATTGAGATGGAGCATGAGAAGATACTTGGTTGACCAATACAAAGAGTGAAGAGTGATTTTAAGTTGGTCAACACATGAAGCATAAAGAATGTATCACATGGACCTTGTGGTATCGTAAGCCTTGTCAATTATGCATCATGAACTAACCCATTATATATGTGTCTTTGTGTTTTCTGTATGGGATATGTATCTTTCCATGGGCATGCTTCAAAAGTGAAGATCTCATATAGCCTATGAGAGGATGACATCAAGTGGTGATCATCATCAAGGTTGAGAAGGGCAAGTTCAAGATAAGCACCTCGAGAAGATCATTTGCTTGAAGCTTGTCGTCCATATTGGTGATAATGGACATGTGAATATGTGTCTTAATGAAGCTATCGCATAGTGGTGTATGGGGGGAGCAAATTATGAGTCTTCACGAAGCATCAATGATCAAGTGATGAATTCCGGCTTGGATGGAGATTGAAGCATTGTCATCAAGATCAAGCGAGATGCGCAAGTTAGAGTATGGAATTTCTAGGTTTTCCTTTTACCAGTCTTAAGGTGGTGTTGGGAGACCGGGTTATAGGATAGATAGCCTCACTATCAAGAGGGGCTTTCGGTTGGGTAACTTGATCACATCGTCTTAGGGAGCTCAATCCTTTTCATACTTTGCATCTCCTATTTTGCTTCTTCTTGGTGTTTTTCCATGTTAGGTTCTTGATCTTGTTGCTATCTCTTCAACAATCCCAAGTTCATCGAAAACGAAATTCGTATGCATCTTCTATGGCGTTTTCGATTTTGAAGGTTTTACCGGTTCTTCTTATAGGGAAGCTTCATACCTTTCTTCATTTAGTTATATCCACCTTTTGTTGGACTATGATGTTTATCTGCACCATCTTTTAGAGCTTGTTGTCCTCGTAAAAACAAGCCCAAGATCATCGAAATCAGATTCCGGATGCAAAAGTTATTGTATTTTTCGTGAAGTCTATTGGATCCCTGTTGTGGATCCGGTTCAACCGGTTCCCACATCGGACGGTCTGGTTCCAGCACCGGTAGACCGACTCGGATTTCCTGGTAGACCGGCCTAGATTTCATGGTTTCGCAACCGAGTCTATTCTGGGTCGCAACCAAGTCTATTCTGAGATGGCACACAAAGACTTTCCGGTCTATGAGCCGATCAACCAAACTTGAAACTGGGACGTCCAGTCTGTGAGATGGTTCAACCAAAGTTGAAACTGGGTTCTCATAGATTTCTCCCAACGACCATATTTTCTTTCCCCTATAAAAAGGGTTCTTCTCCAACGCATTTTGTGTGTTCTTGAACCTGAACTTGACCTCTATTGTTGACTCTCTTAAGCTTGATTCCTCATTGTTCCCTCCTATGATTCTTGCATCTTTTTTAGGGCTTTGGAAGAGGAGATCTAGATCTACAATCCCCACCAATCAATTCCTCCTCTAAGTGAGGGGAACCCATTGGATCTAGATCTTAAAGTCATTGGTTGACTTCCACCATTGTTCTTCCTCTCTAATTCCTCCCTAGCACTTGTTGCTTTGGTGGGGTTTGAACACCCTAGGTGTTCTTGCTTTGCATTCTTGCATAAGTGTTAAGCTCTCCATTACGATTTGTTCGAGTGAGACATCGTGAGCTTGTTTCTCTTGGAGGGTGACCTCCTAGTTGGCTTGGCGGTTGGTGACACGGTGTCCACTTCGTGGAAGATTGTGAAGAGACCCAGGATTCTCCTTCGTGGGGCTTGTGAAGTGGTTGTGGAGCTTGCCATCTCCGGAGTGGAGGAAAATCTAGCCATAACAAAATGGCCTATTCCTTCATGGGATAGTGATACATTGGAAATGTATCAATAATTTTTGATGTTCAATGCTTGGTTTTATCTACTTTCTTGTATTTTGTCCACACTTTGGAGTACTTTTCATATGATTTCTTGGACTAACCTATTAACAAGAGCCACAGTGCCAGCAGCCTGTTTTCTGCTGTTTTTGGTTCCAGAAAAGTCAGAAAATGAATATTCTCGGAATTGGACGGGACAAAAGCCAAAGTCATTATTTTACCGGGGGACACCTAGAGCCAGAATACGAGACGGAGAGGGGCTGGGGCCCAGCCACACCACCTGGCCGCGTCAGGGGGTGGTCTGGCCGCCCCAAACACCCCCTCGGTCTCCCTCTTCGCCTATAAGATGTCCTCTAACCTAAAAACTCAGGGGGGGGGGGTTCGATGTTTTTCCAGAAGGAGTTCCGCTCTGCCGCCACCACCAGATTCCACGAAACAACACCAGAAACTCCATTCTGGCACCCTACCGGGACGGGGAATTGGAGGAGATCATCGCCATCATCATCACCATCGCTTCTCCATCGGCCATCCATGTTTCCCAAATCTATGAGTGAGTAATCCCCTGCTGTAGGCTATGGGGATGGTAGGGATTGGATGAGATTGTTCATGTAATGGCATCGGATTGTTAGGGCATGGTGCCTAGTATCTTCTATTAGTGCTTTATGACTTTGATGCGACTTGTTATGCTTAATGCTTGTCACTATGGCCCGAGTGCCATGATTTCAGATCTGAACATGTTATTGATTCATTATGATAGTATTTTTTTTGGTCTTACCTGCAAGTTGTATACACACATTGTTGTCCGGAACCAATGGCCCCGAAGTGACAGAAATCAGGATAACCGGAGGGAATGGCTTTGACGTGAGGATCACATGTGTTCATGGAGTGTTAATGCTTTGCTCCGGTGCTCTATTAAAAGGAGCACCTTAGTTGCCAGTAGTTCCCTTGAGGCCCCGCTGCAAACGGGCTGGCAGGACAAAAGATGTTGTGCAAGTTCTCATTGCGAGCATGTATGACTATATATGGAACACATGCCTAGGATTATCTAGTACTTGGATGCTTTATCTTATTTATCTGCAATTGCCCTATGTTCTGATTGCTATGTGAATTGTCTTGTTCATGCAACGCCCGTCCATCCATCCCTATGCCTACCCCACTCGAATCCTACTGTTTACTGCTTTTGTTACTGCTGTCTTTACTTTACTACTGCTGCTACTTTACTATTGCTACTACAAAACTGTTGCTACTGATAAACTGCTGTGAGCAAGATTGTTTCCAGCTGCAGCTAAATTAACAACTCAGTTGTTAAGGCTTATAAATATTCTTTGGCTCCCCTTGTGTCGAATCAATAAATTGGGTTTCACTTCCCTCGAAAATACTGTGATACACCCCCTCACTTGTGGGTCATCAAGACTATTTTCTGGCGCCGTTGCCGGGGAGCATAGCTTTATTTATCAAGTTCACTTGATTTCACTATTGTTCAAGCTTAGTTTATTTCCGCCTTGTTTGCTTGTTTCTTTATCAAAAATACAAAAAAATTAGTTACTACTCTAGTTGTTATTTTCGTTGGTCTGTTATTGTCTTGCTTTATCATGCTTTCTATCAATGGTTGGTTTCTTTGAAACTGAATCTTATTGGCAAGGTGGGTTCACGTAAGAACAAAAATATTATTATAAGGAACACCGCTTGTCACCAAAAGGGAAACACTTATGGGAACAAATTGATAAATTGTATACCATTGCTATAAATGTGTGCTCTACTTATAATGTTACTTATTGCTTTGATAAATCTTGTTGCTGTAGGAGGTACAAACACCTCCCTTTTCAATGTGAGTATAATGATGATGTTACCATATCTTCTTATGTTAAGGGAAATTATGACTTTTATGATGTGGAAGAAATTGAGGAATTTATTGCTTGGAAGGGTGCATTTTAACTTGCTAGTTTGCTTGAAGATATTGATGATTCACCTTATAAATATGAGGTTTATGATATACTTAAATTTTTCTTTGATAATTACAAGGAAGAAAATGGCTATATTCTTGAATATATTAATAGATGCTTTCCACAAATGGAAGAGACTAATGCCTTGCAGGATCTTATAGAAGAAGAAATTGATGAACCTGAAAGCTCATTAGATGAAAAAGAGGAGGAGAGTGATGAACAAAAGGAGGAAGAATGGATTAGCTACCCATGCCTACCTTCTAATGAGAGTAACTCTTTATCCCTTACATTATTTGATTGTCCCCCATGCTTACCAAAGGAGGATGAATGTTATGCTCATGTTATCTGTGATAATCCTTTATTTGTGCCCAACTTCGAGATGCATGGTACTAAAGAGTTTTGCTTAGAAATTGTTTATGATAAAGCTCTAGACGATGGTCCTATATTGAATGATCAATCATCGTGTTATAGAATTGTTAAAAGTGGGTTTGAAGGTTTTAATCCCACTATTTTTGAGCTTGATAAAAATTATGTTTTTGTAGAACATGAAAAGCATGCTTTATGTGATAGTTATATTGTTGAGTTTATTCATGAGGCTACTGAAAATTATTATGAGAGAGGAAAATATGGTTGTAGAAGTTTTCGTGGTATTGAAACATCTCTCTATGTGCTGAAAGTTTTGAAGTTACTCTTGTTTTATCTTCCTATGCCTGTCACTTTGTTCTTTGCGAATTTATTTGCATACAAGATTCCTATGCATAGTGACGAGGGTTTAACTCATCAATGCCCATTGTTATGGACTTGGGTTTTGGAGAAGGAGGGAGCGCTGGAGACATCTATCGGCTAGCAAACAAGCACATAGGGGACAAAGGATTTACCCAGGTTCAGGCCTCGTAGAGGTCCTTACTCCTGCTTGTCTGCTCGTGGAATTATCAAAGGAGTCGAAAGTTACAATGGTGCACAGATGCAATCTGGCGAGGGTTGTGGAAACTAGGGTTGCGTGTGTCCTCCTCGCCGCCCCCTCCTAGCCTTTATATAGATAGGCTAGGTCTCGGTTAGCAGGTCGAGTCGGTTACAAGTTAGGGTTTTCCCCTTCAAACTTTCTATCTTTAGCTTCTTCTTGTCCTTCAAGAAATCGAGAGTCCGTAGGTTACTCGAGTCCCTCCCTCCGGGCCTTGGCGACACCGTGGGCCTGTATGTATTTGGACCGTATATACCAAGCTCGAGTACCTGTAGGGTATACCCATGTCAATAGCCCCCGAGTGTCTAGTCGAATCGCAGATTCGACTGAGGACTTTTGAAGCCTTCGAGTGCCTAAATGAGT
Source organism: Avena sativa (assembly GCA_916181665.1). NCBI lineage: Eukaryota > Viridiplantae > Streptophyta > Magnoliopsida > Poales > Poaceae > Avena > Avena sativa. The sequence goes on along the minus strand of OV702297.1, from coordinate 460,425,244 downwards.
ACATTTCGATTGCTTTTATTTGTGTCATAGGGATCGTTGATATACGTGCCTGATATAACCAAAGTATCGGTATCAGTTAACCACCTTGGGGTGAAACAACGCAATCTACTCCGGAAAAGTGCTGGTGTAATTCGACTCAGGCCGCGGAGGTCTTACAGGAGTCGAATTCCAGTTATATGGGTGTGAGCACTTGACGCGTCCGTCAAGGCATGTTCATCGCGCCCGTAGGCATGGATATGCTTCTGTCAGTGCGCAGTTAAATGCGTTGCCAGGCCTTATTCAGGTCTTACCTTCATGCCGTAGGCGCGGCATCCGAATTTTATCATCGCGGAGACGATTCGGGTAACCCAGGAGACGCAGTCTCTTTGTAGGGAAAAATTATGAGGCGGTGTTGCCATGAGTTTCGAGTGTGGATGTTATCAACACACAGTTTTTCTTGCACAAATAATCATAGGGTGCGCGGCCAGCGCTCCCTATGGGAGTAGCCCCCGAGTGCCTGGTTGAGTCGAAGACTCGGGCAGGGACTAAAGAACTTTTGCGACTGCTGACGTCTTTTGCTTGCTTGTTCAGTCGATGACTCAGACAGGTACTAAAACACTTTCGCGACTGCTTTCATCTTTTTCCTACTTGTTTCAGTCGATGACTCAGGCAGATACTAAAATATTTCCGCGACTGCTGTCGTCTTTTGCCTGCTTGTTTCCGGCGCTCCCTATGGGAGTAACACATGTCCATAATCGAACTGTGTTTCGAGTGGTCGGGTTTGCTTTTGTGATTGTCCATGTTCCTGCAACAAGAAAAAGAAAGTCATAGGGTGCACGGCCAGCGCTCCCTATGGGAGTAGCCCCCGAGTGCTTGGTGGAGTCGAAGACTCCGGCAAGGACTAAAAATAGTCGAAGTTTTCCACTGCATAGCCTTGGTGACGTCATTGCTGACGCTTGTATGACCTTAGTTGCCTGCGTCAGCGGTTTTGACGGGACGTGACGAGCGGTGGGCTCCACTTTCTGACTTTGATTTGACTGGGCGTGTGTAATCTTATTTTTAACTGTGCCTCCTCGATTTCCGCGCGTAATGGTAGAAGTGGGGGGACGGTTCGCGCTTCCTCTTCTCCACGTGTCCTACACGATGCGTGCCACGCGTCCTATAGGGTTTTTGTCAGCCGTTGAATTGCATCTTCCAGGGGTTAAGTAGCGATGATGCGCCGGTAATTTCCCATCTGTGCTCTTTCTTCCTTGCTGCCATCGCCATTGCCGTTTGCTTTTTTGCTTTCCTCTGCGCTCATCTTCCCCACGACGCTGGACCAACTCCGTTATTCCCAAGCTATTTCCTTCGTTCTCATCGCCGCCGCGCAATGGGGAAGAAGAAGGGAGGCGCTGCCGCTGATTCCGCGGCCACCCTCGCTGCAGCGAAGAAGAAGGGTGGCTCCGCTCCTGCGGTCACCAGTGCCGCCACCGCCGGGAAGAAGAAGGTCGCGGGCACCCATGTGACCAATGGCGCATGGCGCCCCTCTATTATCAAGGCGTCGGATATCCGTCTTCTTCGCCAAGACGGAGTGATTTCTGCAGCAGTCGCTGATTCACGCGTCCCTAGCGGTGAGACCATTCCTGCTTCTCCCGCTGGTTATCGAGTGATGTTCCTTGCATTCATCATTCGCGGTCTTTCCTTGCCTCTTCACCCCTTTCTTCGGGGTCTTCTTTGTTTCTATGGGCTCCAGCTCCATCAGTTGTCCCCAAATTCTCTCCTCCACATCACTTGTTTCATCACTCTCTGCGAGTGCTGGCTCGGAATCGAGCCGCACTTTGGTCTTTTCAAACGCATCTTTAAATTGAAGCGTCAGTCCGCATCTGGCTCTTTATTTTATGACGTAGGTGGTTGCGGAATCCATGTTGACCCATCCGCCACCTACTTCAATATCAAGCTCACCAAGTCCGTCTAGGGATGGAGGGACAAATGGTTCTATGTGCGCGACCAGAAGGCCAAGGACGAGCATTTTGGACTTGCGCCCTTCGATCCCGCGACTCCCTGCAAGAAGATGCGTTCTTGGAAGAACGTGATCATGCCTTCCGAACTCGCGGAAACAGACGCGTTATATTAGCGCGTCTGCGACCTCGAGAATCGCATAGGCGCAGAAGAGGGAGGCTGCGCCCTCGTCAGGACTTGGCTACGTCGCCACGTCCAGCCTCTCCAGGCCAGGGTCCATCCCATGTTCCAATGGGGTGGCGCTCATGATCCCACTCGCGTGTCTGCTGATGGCATGTCCGCGAGTGAGGTAGATAAGAGGGTGCGACTGGTCACGAAGTATACCCTCAAGGATGTGCTTCCGAACGAGCCAGTCGTTCCTCCTTTCGATGCTTCGAATCCTCCTCCTGAGGTATGGTTGTGCTACGTAGTAGCTTATTTTCTCGATTGCGTCTTCTGTTGCTTATCTGTTTTACTTTTTGTATGCAGGAGTGGGCGGTGTTGCCTTGCATGCCTCCCCTTCCCGAGGGGATTATTCCTTGTGAAGCTTTGGAAGAGGACGAGTCTGAGTCAACTGTCCCTTCTGATGTGGAAGAGGAAGCCCCCGAGTCTGAAAGTCCGGATACTCGCAAGCGTTCGCGTAGCAGGGATTCCAACGCGTCGACTCCTTCAACTCTAGGAGGCGCGGCTGTTGGCGCGGAGTCGCCAATTCCCGCTGTTCCTGTGAGGGCTGTGGCACCGTCTTCTCGTAATAAGATGTGATTGCCCAAGGAGTCTTTGTCGGAGTCGACGAAGGCCACATTTGATCTTGACAGATTTGACTGGTAGGTTTGCTAGTGCATTCATTCTTCTCTTGTTTTCTTCTTGTTGGCTTTGCCCTGGAGTTTGCCCTTTCTGAGTGTGGATTTTGTCTTGCAGTCAAGAGGCGTCATCATCTTCTGGCGACGTCGAATTTTTGAAGGAATCGGGAGTCGCGACCTCAAAAGCCAAGACAGAGGTCGAGCACGCTCCTTCTCCTCCGGCGGCGGCCCACTCCGGGCATAATTCTTCGAGCTCTCCTCACATAGGGGAGCATCGAGTAGTTGCTCAGATGACGATTCAGCAATCTTCTTCGGAGTCGCTGGAGGACCATGTAAGTATACAATTTGTCAGTCAACGCCATTATGTTGCCCTCTGCTGACTCCTTGTTTTGTGCGACAGCTCCTTGTAAAGGAAGCCGCGCAGGTGGCGGAGCAGGTGATGGCAGTAGGTCGCCAGCATGCGATGCTGGAGACGCGCCACCGCGTGGTTGAGAGTGAGTGTTCTATACTTATTCTTTTCGTCTTCTCTGTATTTTGGTATAATCGACTGGCAGCCAAATTTTTGACTGCCCTGTAGCCAAGCATAATGCTTTACTGCGTGATGTCGCCACGTTGGAGAAGACGCTGGCCGCAGCTATGAAGGAGCGCGACGAGGCAATCACGGCTCGTGATGAAGCCCAGAAGCGCGAAGAGGATCTACGTGCCTCCTTTGCGGCCAGGGAGAAGTTGTTCGAAGAGCAACTGTTCTCAGTCGCCAAGGCCCTCTCAGGTACCTTTACTTGGTAGATATTTTATTGATGTTCTTCTCTTCCTCTGTAGTGCCAGTGGTATTAGAAGTTTGATCCGTGTGTGTATTTTGGTGTAGATGCTGGTGGCTTGAGTTTTGATCCACAAGTCCTTGGTCGCGATGACGCTCTGGCGGGCGCGGTATCTGCGGTCAAAGATCGTAGCGCCGCTGTCCACAATACGTTGTCCAAAGCCAAGGCCACCCTGAGTCGCCTCCGGGAGGAGCTGATGCCGAAGGCAGAGTTGGTCGACAATGTGGAGGAGCTGGTGGAGTCGCTCGCTGGGGGTGTGCCTTCCACGTACAAGAATTCCCTCCGCACAGCTGGCGCGACCATGTCGCTTGCCATGGTGCAAGCCCACGGAGTTGAAGTAGATCCTTCTGCGGTGTTGAAGACGATGTCTGTTGGCACGGATGGTCAGCAGGTAGTATTCGCTCCCTTTGCGACTGCCTGTGCCAAATATGGCCATTCCTTGATAAACACTGTTGCCAAGTATTCGGAGGAGCTCAATCGCGCGAAGAAGGAGGCGAAAACTTCGGCCTCGGGGGCCGGAGGAAAGTTAGTGGCATCTGATACTGCCACAGACTTGATGAAGCCCCCAAGGTCATCAAAGTCGAAGAAGCCAGCTGCTCCGTAGTTAGTTCCTTGTAATAGCTGATGAACTTGCTCTTTTGATTGGAGAACATGCCTGTTGGCGAATGTGTTTGTAGATACTTTTATTGATCCTGAATGCACCTGTTACTTTTGACTTTTGAGTTGGTTGCCTTATTTTGCCTCTGGCTTGATTTTTGGTAGGGTACGTTAAGTGGCCCTGTGGGGGGAACCCCGGACTCGCCATCTCTTGAGGATACAATGGCACCATCCTGCTCCAGGGTAGAGGAGCTTTCCTTGCTTTCGCGACTTCGTGATCGCGTTAAGCAATTGGAGTGTGAGTTGCCCTTGATCCGTGGTAGCGCGGACGTGTGGAAGTCAAAGGCTGAAAAAGCCGCCGCCCGCGAGCAGTATCTGCTTGGCGAGGTGACGCAGCTGGGCGACCAGTTTAAGTGTTAGTTTGCTCATCCTCATCTTTTCCTTTGTAGTTAATCGCAATGGTACGTTGTACTCATGCTGTTGATGCTGCTTCGTGTAGTTGTTAGCGCACGCCGTCCGCAGGAGGAGAGGGATAGGATTGCCATCCGCCTTCATGATCTCACCCAAGAGCAACTTCAGGAGAGTGGATACTTCTGGGTAGACCATGATCGTGCGACTGCGTTAGCGACCCTGCAGGATCGCGCCTCGCGAGTGCTGCTCTTTCTGAAGAAGTCGCAGTCGTGTTTGAAGAACATCTATCGGGCGATGTTCCCGCTGGATGATACTCCATCAAGCCTGCTGGCCCTTCTGACGAAATTTCAAGATATGTCCGCGGTTCGAGAGTGCATGAGGCAGCAGTTGGTGGCTGGTGCCAAGGCTGCCCTCTCCATGGTGCGTTTGCACAGGCCTGACGTGGATGTCGCCGCCATTGCATCTGGGCCACCGGTGCCACCAGCAGGATCTTCCTGGAACATGGTGCCGCACTATCAGGCGGTGGATCGTCCAGCCGAGGAGATCGTCGACTTCTTCGAGGAACAGACTAATGTTCTTCTGTTGCAAGGGTAGCCAAATATGTATCCTGCACATAAGTGTACTGGTGTTGCAAAGCTCAAATATATTTGTAGATAATTTATTGTTGAATGTATACAAATAGCTTTATAAGAGTGGGGTGCGTTGCACTTATGCGAGTCCTTTTCGTTAGCTTGGCCATCTTTGTATCGTTCCCTTGTCAACCTGTCAGGTGCGTGGCAGCTGGGTTGAGTTTGTGTTAAGGGGTTCGATTGATGTGCCAGCTACTCAGGATGTCGCGTTATTGTTCGAAGAACATATGTGTATAGGGTGGCGTAGCCCCCGAGTATGAAAGTTGACAAAAGAAAGGAGAGTACGGAGTTTTGAGGCACTTAGCTTTTATTAATTCGGAGAACAATACGTAGTACAATGTGCGGCTAAGTAGCCTTGGCTGAATAGCCTTGTTTGCGATGCAAAAGTAAAGGAAAATGACTAAGGGTAGAAGCGTCGCAGTTGTGCGACGTTCCAAGGGTTGGAGTGTGCGACTCCTGTCTCTAAATCTTGAAGGCGATAGGCGCCACCTAGGATTACTTCTGTAATCATGTACGGTCCTTCCCAGGGGGACTCGAGCTTGAGATGCCCCTGCTGGTTCAGTCGCAGGACTAGGTCACCTTCGACGAAGGATGTTGGGCGAAGCCTTCTGCTATGGTAGTTGCGCAGGTTCTGCTGGTAGATCGTAGATCTTTCTGCGGCGATTTCTCTTGCTTCGTCAAGGAGGTCGACGGAGTTTTCGAGTGCGAGAGATGACTCCTTCTCGCTATAGGCGACTACGCGTGGCGCTTTGTACCGTACCTCGACGGGTAGTACTGCCTCTGCTCCATGTACCATAAAGAATGGTGTGTAGCCGGTGGCGCTGTTTGGAGTTGTACGCAGGCTCCAGAGTACGGATTGCAGTTTGTTTGGCCAGCAGCCCGTAGCTTGTTCGAGTGGCCGGAGGAGTCGCTTCTTGATGCCACTGCAGACGAGCCCGTTTGCCTTTTCCACCTGACCGTTGGTCTGCGGTGTGCGACTGAGGCATAGCTGATGTTGATCCCCAGGTTCTCGCAGAAAACTTGGAACTCCTTGGATGTAAAGTTCGTTCCGTTGTCGGTGATGATGCTATGTGGCACGCCAAAGCAGTAGACTATGGACTAGAAGAACTTGACTGCGCTGTGCCCTGATTGCTTGGTCACTGGCATGGCCTCGATCCACTTGGTGAATTTGTCGACTGCGACCAAGAGGTAGACGTAGGCTCCTTGCGAGGACCTTGGAAGTTTTCCAACCATGTCGATTCCCCACTGGGCGAAGGACCAGGCCAATGGGATAGGCCGGAGTTCTGCGCCTGGTGCGTGTGGCTTGTCTGCGAATTGCTGGCAAGCATTGCACTTTTGGACTATGTCTTTGGCGTCGCGCATGGCCGTGGGCCAGTAAAATCCAGCTCGTAGAGCTTTGGCAACGAGGGCGCGACTGCTGGCGTGGTGCCCGCATGTCCCTTCATGGATGTTGAGGAGTACCGCTTTTCCATCGTCTAGGGAGACGCATCGCTGTAACACGCCTGTGATGCTGCGTTTATACAGTTCGCCGTTGATAACGGCGAATGCCTTGGAGCGTCGCGCGATGTGTCGTGCGCCTGTTGGGTCATCCGGTAGGCGCCTACTGAGGAGGTACGTAATGTACGGCTGCGTCCAGGATTGTTCGATCATCATGACGCTCATTGGTCCCTCGAGTCCTGTGTCGAGCTCCAAGTCATCAATTGTCATTGGCTCATCGGGTGGCGTAGCCCCCGAGTCCGTTGCTGCGCCTGTTTTCTTCTCTGCGGCCTTTGGCTTGATGGAGCGTTCGCATATGCTCTCGAGAAATACCCCAGGTGGTATGGGTGCGCAGGTGGATCCTATGTTGGCGAGTGCGTCCGCCTCCTCATTGCTTTCGCGACCTATGTGTCACAACTCGCAACCATCAAAGTCTCCTTCAAGTGTGTCGTAGAGGTCGCGGTATACGATCATGTTGTCGTTTAGTGCGTCGCACTCGTGCATTGTTTGGTTGACGATCAGCTTGGAGTCGCCATATATGATTAGCCTCTTTGCGCCGCAGGCTTTTGCCATTCTCATCCCGTGTAACAGGGCCTCGTATTCAGCCTTGTTGTTTGAGGCGATGAACTGCATTCGCAGGACGTACTTCAGCTTGTCCCCTTGAGGCGATGTCAGTATGACACCTGCTCCTGCTCCATCTTTCCTCTTGGACCCATCGAAGTGCATTGTCCAGAGGTAGGACATGTCTGGCTTGTCCGGGAGTTGGTTTTCCATCCAATGTCGAGGAAGTCAGGGAGAACCTGCGACTTGATTGCGCCGCGCTTTTCGTATGTGATGTCTTGTGGAGACAGTTCGATTCCCCAAAGCGTGACTCGTCCTGTGGCGTCAGGGTTATTGAGGATATGTCCCAATGGGGCGTCGTTGACGACCACGATTGGGTGTTCCTGGAAGTAATGGCGCAGTCACCGGGCGGTCATAAAGACGCCGTACGCCAGCTTCTGGTAGTGCGGGTACCGCTGTTTTGTTGGCGTGAGGACCTCGCTGAGGTAGTATACCGGGCGTTGTATGCCATGGACCTTGTTTTCGTCGGCCCGTTCGACGACGAACACTGTGCTAACCACTTGGTTGGTGGCGGAGATGTACAGCAGCAGTGGTTCCCTTTCTCGTGGAGTTACCAATACTGGCGAGGTGGATAGTACGTGCTTGAGGTCCTCGAATGCTTCTTGCGCTTCATTGGTCCACTCGAATTTGTCAGCTTTGCGGAGGAGCTGATAGAAGGGCAGCGCCTTTTCTCCCATTTGACTGATAAATCGACTGAGGGACGCGATTCGCCCGGCTAGTTGCTGGACGCCTCTTATGTTCTTTGGCTTCTCCATGGCCAGTATGGCCTTTATCTTTTTCGGGTTTGCCTCAATCCCTCTCGCGGAGATGAGATACCCGAGCAGTTGCCTAGAGGGTACGCCGAAGGCGCATTTGTCCGGATTGAGCTTTATCCGGTAGCAATCGAGATTGGCGAAGGTTTCGCGCAAGTTGTCGATTAGAGAGGCTTCTTCCTTGGTCTTGATTACTATGTCATCGACATAGACTTGGATGTTGCGACCAAGTTTCCCCTTGAGGCAGGCCTGCATGCACCGCTGGTACGTGGCTCCTGCGTTTTTTAGCCCGAAGGGCATTGTGTTGTAGCAGAACAGGCCGAAGGGCATTGTAAACGCGGTCTTCTCCTGGTCTTCCTCCTTCATTCGTATTTGATTATAGCCTGAGTAGGCGTCAAGGAAGCAGAGGCACTCGCATCCAGCAGTGGAGTCGATGATTTGATCGATCCGTGGTAGCGGGAAGTGATCTTTTGGGCAGTGCTTGTTTAGAGAAGGGAAGTCCACGCACATCCGCGGGATATCCGTGTCCTTTTTTGGCACCAGCACCGTATTGGCGAGCCAAGTGCTTTCCTTGATCTCGCGTATGAATTTGGCCTCGAGGAGTCTGTTGATCTCCATTCCGACTGCCTGTGCCCGTGGCTCAGACAGTCGCCTGATTGTCTGCTTCACTGGCCTTGCGTCGGGGTTGACGTTGAGTACGTGCTCGGCGAATTCCCTGGGAACTCCTGGCATTTCCACAGGACACTAGGCGAAAATTTCCTAGTGCTCACGGAGGAATTCGACGAGCACGAGTTCCTATGCGGGACTTAAGTTGTTGGCGATGAGGGCCGTTTTAGCGGGATCTGATGGATGGACCTGCACCTTCTTTGTGTGCACAGATGAGTCGAAGGAGAGGTCAGGTGAGCTTGGCCTACTCAGAGGGGGCTGATTGTTGTCTGTCGTTTCCTTCAATCGGGAGCTCCTCCTGCATGCCGAACGACTGGGAGATTCTGTTGAATTCCCTATCGCAACTGTCAGATCGCTCAAAACTCCCGTTGATTGTGATGACGCCGCTGGGACCTGGCATTTTCATCTGCAGGTAGGCGTAGTGGGGTACTGCCATGAACCTAGAAAACGCCACGCACCCGAGGATGCAGTGGTATTGTGAGGGCCAGTCGACAACTTCAAAGTCGATGCGCTCGCACCGGAAGTTCTTCGGCGTGCTGAATATGACGTCGAGGTTGATTTTGCCCAGGGGGTATACGCCATTTCTTGGGACGATGCCGTGGAACGTTGTGTCCGATGCCTCCAAGCAGGTTAGAGGGATCCTCATTGCTCGCAAGGTACTCGCGAATATGAGGTTGATACCGCTTCCGCCATCCATGAAGACGCGACTCATGTCGAAGCCTCCAATTTGCGCCTCGAGTACGAGGGGGCAATGACCTGGGCGAGGTACTTGAGGCGGGTGGTCGCGTTTGTCGAAGGTGATGCACGACTCACTACCACTGAGGTACTCAGTGGTGGATGGTGGCGAGTGCGTGGCCAAATTGACTTGGCGAGTGATGGCCTTCTGCACCCTATTGGAGGGGCGTCCCTTTTGGATCATCATGGTACCCATGGACCGTGGGTATGGTTCGCCTCCGTGATGCTGGTCCGGTGCAGCTCCGTTCGGGGGTGGCCTAGGTGGTGGTGGTGGTGCGCCATGTGCCACTGCGCCTGGAGCGGTTCCGTAGCCTCTTTTGACTGCATTGCGGTTCATCCGAACCAACCCCTCATGTATCTTGAGGAACTCGCGGCAGTCCTTGAGGAGGTGACTGGACTTTCTCTTGCCGTCATGCTTGTCGATGTAGAAATGTATCGTGCATGGTCCAGACAGTTTGTCTTCGATGGAGGTCGCGGGTGCTTCATCGCGAGTGCGGTGTTGCCATACTTGCATGGTTTTCCCGGAGTCGCGGTATTCGCTGTTGCAGTTATCGTCGCGTCTATCGGCATAGCCGGCTGCGACCATGTTGATGTCATCGCGATCGTCGTAGACGCGCATACGACGTTTACTCTGGCGGTCGCGTCTTCGTTTGAGTTCTGCCTCCTCATCAGAGTGAACACGATTCTTCAACGAATCTTCTCCATCAGCCCACTGATTCGCGATCTCCATCAGGTGGTCGATGGTCTTGGGCTTTGAGTGTCCTAGCTCCTCCCTGAGTTCCATGCGGCGGACACCACCGATGAATGCATCAATCGCGCGGTCTTCCGAGATGTTTTCCGCGGAGTTCTTGATGATGGACCATCTTTGGATGTAAGAGCGCAGCGATTCGCCAGATTTTTGCTGGCAGCATCTCAGTTCTTCGATTGAAGCGGGGCGTTTGTATGTGCCCTTGAAGTTGCGTACGAAGTTGTACACCAGCTCATCCCAGCTGCGAATGGATCCGCGTGGGAGGTTATTGAACCACGCCCGGGCGGCGCCCTGCAGCTGTAGCTGCAAGCATTACATGGCAGTACTTCGACTGCCTCTGTGCAGCCTGACGGAGGAGATGTGATCCTCCAGCCAGATCTTGGGGTCCTGCAGACCGTCAAATTTCGGGTTCTCCGATGGGAGTTCGAACCCTTTAGGCATTCGCTTTTGCCTGATGGATCTGCTAAAGCATCTGGCGCCGCAGAGCTCCCCATCTTCTTCTTCCGAATCAGTCGACTGAGCACGTCGTGCCCTTGACTTGTCGATCTTGCGCTGCGTGAGCTCGTCGCGTGCATCGTAGTCGCGATCGTGTCGTCGTGAACGGCGGCGCCGAGACAGGTCGTGACTGTCATTGCTTGACGAGGACGAGGAGTAGCGTTTTGCTAACGCTTTGCCCTTTTTTGGGTCCGGTACTGGTTCTTTGTTGAGGGCGGCCTCGATTAGCCCAAGGCCCGTGATCGTAGATTAGTGCATGGCCGTTCGGGGATCCCTAGCCGGTGGCTGGTTATTGAGAAGGTACATGGTGGCCGCTATCACTGCGGCCTATGGCATCCTGGGAACCACGTTGCCTCTCGTGTCGACTGTCATAGAGCCGAAGTCGAGGACTTTCGCGGCGTCTATGCGTTCTTGTTCGGTGAGGTGAGCCATCCGCGATTGCCTCTTCCTGGCGAGATGCTCGTTGCCTCTTGAGGAGGATCCTCCGTAGGAGGAGAGCCCAGCGCGACGAAGGCTTGACTCGTCCGCCGCCTTTTTACGCGCCTCGAGTTGCGCGATTTCTTGTTTCTGGCGTTTGAATTCCTCTTTTAGGAGCCTGTGGTAACCCATCAGTAGTTGCTGAGGGGACCCGAAGGGTAGAGGTGCACCTCATAGGGCTTCGCGGCAGCGTTTCCACTCTTGCTCGTTGAGCATGATCACGACGCGTTCGCCGGTTTGCTCGTTGATTATGTTGGGGGGTTCGACTGCTCCTCCATTGCCGCCGATGCCGCTGTTGGCGGCGTTGGGCGGGTCGGTATCGTTGCCGGTGTTACCATTGTTACCGCGGTTGGTGGAGGTGTCGCCTGTGTTGATGACGGCGCACATGAAGTGATTTGGGAAGCTGTTGCTTCCATAACTTTCAGATCCGGAACCGTAGGTTCCATCTTCAGTCGCCAGATCGCTTAGATCGGAGTCGCAACTGCTGTCGCTGACCATGTTCCCAACCACCGCCGGAGCATTGAGATCGCTGAGGGTGCCGATCGATGGAGGGAACCATGATGCTGGGGAAATCGCCGGTGTCGTCGGCTAATCGGGCATGCGTAGCGTGCCCATCTGACCAACTTGGAAGCGGAAGCTCCCAATCGCCAGGCTGATTCCTTCGCCCACGGAGTCGAAGGCCGGGCGAGTAGCCGGCATGTGGACAGTGGAGTCGAAGGCGCCGAAAAGCTGGCGAATCTCCACTGTTGCAGAGTTGTAGATCGTGTTTGATGGGGCCGAAGAAGCCGCAACATCAGCACTCCCAGTTCCCACAGACGGCGCCAATTGACGAGGGTTTAACTCATCAATGCCCATTGTTATGGACTTGGGTTTTGGAGAAGGAGGGAGCGCTGGAGACATCTATCGGCTAGCAAACAAGCACACAGGGGACAAAGGATTTACCCAGGTTCAGGCCTCGTAGAGGTTCTTACTCCTGCTTGTCTGCTCGTGGAATTATCGAAGGAGTCGAAAGTTACAATGGTGCGTAGATGCAATCTGGCGAGGGTTGTGGAAACTAGGGTTGCGTGTGTCCTCCTCGCCGCCCCCTCCTAGCCTTTATATAGATATGCTAGGTCTCGATTAGCAGGTCGAGTCGGTTACAAGTTAGGGTTTTCCCCTTCAAACTTTCTATCTTTAGCTTCTTCTTGTCCTTCAAGCAATCGAGAGTCCGTAGGTTACTCGAGTCCCTCCCTCCGGGCCTTGGCGACACCGTGGGCCTGTATGTATTTGGACCGTATATACCAAGCTCGAGTACCTGTAGGGTATACCCATGTCACATAGGAAGTGGGTTAGACTTAAATGTGTTTTGAATTTGCTTCTTGATGCTCTCTTTTACTTCAATTCATATTTCTTATGTGAGCATCCTCTCAAACTATCATGCCTAACTTAAAGGCGTTAAAGAAAAGTACTTATTGGGAGATAACCCAAAAGTTTTAGATGAGTCTTGGAAGTTATTACTTCAGTAACCGCTCATTAACCTTTTTATTTGCTTTTTGTGCCAAGAGTAACCTCTAATGAGAGAGAAGTAATGGTTGGGAAAGTTGCTGTCCCGAAACAGATTTCTGTACTTCACCGTAAAAATTCGTGTAAAATATCTGTACGTCCTTTTAAGGCGTGAATTTTTTTGCTTCTGACCCAGGTTGTTATCTAACTTTCATTAGTTCAACACTTTTTGATTTGAGTAACAAAAGGTCTTCAAAAAAATTCGTCTTTACCTGCTGGTCTGTTTTGACAGATTTCTGCCCTTATTTGCATTTGCTTCTTGTTGGTTCCTTTTTGAGTTCTTTTGGGGAATTGAGATTTTTGAGGGAAGTTATACAGTATCTTGTGTTTTAATGGAAGTTTTATTGGAGTTGGAACTGAACCCAAAGACTTATTATCTTAAGTGCACTAATGTTGCTAATAAAAATTGTGTGAAGTTTTGTATGAAGTTAAAATTTCAGGTGTATGGAAGGAATGAGTAATGAGATGAAGGATGGACTAAAGCTCAAGCTTGGGGATGCCACGCGTGTCACCCCAAGAAATATCCAAGAAGTACAAGCGTCAAAGCTTGGGGATGCCTAAGGCATCCCCTTCTTCATCAATAAAAATCCCAGGTTTCTTCCAAACACTTCATTATTATTGTTTCATGCACAGTTGTGTTGTTCTTGGAGCATCTTCTTTTTTGTTTTCGTTTTGGTTTTTTGCTTGATTGGTTTTCTTAGTTTGCTGAATAAATTATTTGGACCACCTCTTTCATGCATTGGTTTTCAAATAGTTTGGTTTGGATTCAAAAAGAGTAGGAAAGTTCATGCTTAAGTGGTAAAGATAGCTTATTTTTGACTGTGGCCTATGCTTTGGCATGCCATGCTTGATATTGATTTGGCTTTATGCTTAGTATTCTTTGCTGTAGCATGACATGTTATAAACAATTGAGATTGCTTAATGTGCCTTTGAAGAATCATGCGTTGTTTTAGCATATTAAAGCATAGTATTTTGGTATTCTCCTTTGATGCTTTATTTGGGTTGACTTGGAACATGCTCACACCATGTTATGACTATCCCAAATCACCATAGCCTTTATGATCCTTTAGTTTTCAATTTTTAGTATCACTTTATGCTTTGATTAATGATGTTTTGTCGCTCTGCATGATTATGGCCATTACTGCTCTCTTAGTTTGTCGCTCCCAGTCTTTTGCTAGCCTCCGCAACCAAGTAAGAGTTCCACTCATGCATCCAACTCCCTAAACCAAGTTATTCCAAAGATTCAACCATACCTACCTACTAGGATATGCTATTCCAAGTATATTCATGTTTTTATCTACCTTCCGAATTAAACTTGTTATGAGAAAACTAGTGATTAAAGCTCTCACGAACTTGATGGCACACTTTACTTTTCTTGCCCTTAATAAGCTTGAACCATTGCGTCGTCTGTGTTGTATATGCTTGCACTTATTTGTTGGGGATTAGCAGAACCATGCTGTCATGGGGAACGCTTTCAACATTGCACTTGTACTGTGTACCTAGTTGATATCATGCTCTTTTGTCTATGGATGTCGTCGGTGTGAAATGAAAGGGGAGCTTGTAAGTCCATGGAGTTATGTATGTGTGTTAGAGAAACGCATGGGCCACTGGTCTAATCCATGCCGTCATGGTGGAAACTTGCATCGTAACCATAATGAGCTGTCTATGAAGCATTCTTCTTATAAAAAAGAGTTATATATTGAGAAAAAAGAGAAAAACAAAAAAAAATATTATGAAAAGAGGAAAGAGAGAAAAAAGCACCATATTCCCATGGTAAATAAGAAGATTGCTGAGATGCTTGTTGTCTGCTTGCCTTATCATTTTGATATGGGGATTCTTCCGTATCATCGAGCAAGGCGTACCCCATTGGTGGTTCTCTATGATACACATGTACTTACGATGACAAGAACTTACCGGTGACTAAACTTGAGTAGCATGAGGAGCAGCCCTCGTATTAAAGGGACATGAGATTTCTAACTTATACTTCGTCAAGCATGTACACCATAGTTTGTTCACTTTAACCTTAATCACTTCAAGATGCTTATGATAGGGGCAATGAGAGCTGAAAGCTATTAAGTACCATAATTTTCGGAAGCTCTTTATGAGACTTGAATCCCTACTTCCTTCTATTAAGGCCCTTTCTTCCACCATTATATTGAGTCTCCACGTTCTACCTTTATAAACTTACTTTGAGAGCATAGTGGCCATTCTTAGTTCTATGTGTATTGTACCAAAGACTAGTTGATTGATGCATAACTTGATATTGCTTGTTTTAAACTATTTGTATCTAGTCACTCTTATGAACTTTGAAGGTGTCCTATGCATTTATATTTGCTACTCTATGAGGGACAAGCTGAATACTACTATGCTATGTTTTCTTTATGTGAAACAAACAAAAGTCTTGCAAAAGCATTGTTATTCATGAATCTTTTGTTTGTGCCTTTTCATGTTGCAACATAGTTTCTTTGTCTTATTGCTAGAACTTTGTCTTTCATGTTATGATTGAAGTACTATGATCCCAGCTTTGAATGTTTTACAAATACTTTGATCAAGTTTATGATGGTGCATGTCACCTCAAAAATTATTCTTTCTTTTTATCACTTACCTACTCGAGGACGAGCAGGAGTTAAGCTTGGGGATGTTCATACATTGCAAATGTATCTATAATTTTTGATGTTCCATGCTTGGTTTTATCTACTTTCTTGTGTTTTGTCCACACTTTGGAGTACTTTTCATATGATTTCTTGGACTAACCTATTAACAAGAGCCACAGTGCCAGCTGCCTGTTTTCTGCTGTTTTTGGTTCCAGGAAAGTCAGAAAATGAATATTCTCGGAATTGGATGAGACAAAAGCCAAAGTCATTATTTTACCGGGGGACACCTGGAGCCAGAATACGAGACGGAGAGGGGCTGGGGCCCAGCCACACCACCTGGCTGCGCGGGCTGGGCCTGGCCACGCTAGGGGGTGGTCTGGCCGCCCCAGACTCCCTCTTGGTCTCCCTCTTCGCCTATAAGATGTCCTCTGACCTAAAAACTCAGGGGGGTTTGATGATTTTCTAGAAGGAGTTCTGCTCCGCCGCCACCACCAGATTCCACGAAACAGCACCAGAAACTCCATTCCGGCACCCTGCCAGGACGGGGAATTGGAGGAGATCGTCGCCATCATCATCACCATCGCTTCTCCATCGACCATCCATGTTTCCCCCATCTATGAGTGAGTAATCCCCCGCTGTAGGCTATGGGGATGGTAGGGATTGGATGAGATTGTTCATGTAATGGCATCGAATTGTTAGGGCATGGTGCCTAGTATCTTCTATTAGTGCTTTATGACTTTGTTGCGACTTGTTATGCTTAATGCTTGTCACTAGGGCCTGAGTGCCATGATTTCAGATCTGAACATGTTATTGATTCATTATGATAGTATTGTTTTTGGTCTTACCTGCAAGTTGTATACACACGTTGTTGTCCGGAACCAATGGCCCCGAAGTGACAGAAATCGGGATAATCGGAGGGAATGGCTTTGATGTGAGGATCACATGCGTTCATGGAGTGTTAATGCTTTGCTCCGGTGCTCTATTAAAAGGAGCACCTTAATTTCCAGTAGTTCCCTTAGGCCCCGCTACAAACAGGCTGGCAGGACAAAAGATGTTGTGCAAGTTCTCATTGCGAGCACGTATGACTATATATGAAACACATGCCTAGGATTATCTAGTACTTGGATGTTTTATCTTATTTATCTACAATTGCCCTATGTTCTGATTGCTATGTGAATTGTCTTGTTCATGCAACGCCCGTCCATCCATCCCTATGCCTACCGCACTCGAATCCTACTGTTTACTGCTATTGTTACTGCTGTCTTTACTTTACTACTGCTGCTACTTTACTATTGCTACTACAAAACTGTTGCTACTGATAAACTGTTGTGAGCAAGATTGTTTCCGGGTGCAGCTGAATTGACAACTCAGTTGTTAAGGCTTATAAATATTCTTTGGCTCTCCTTGTGTCGAATCAATAAATTGGGTTTCACTTCCCTCGAAAATACTGCGATACACCCCCTATACTTGTGGGTCATCAGATAGACTCGGAGAAGAAGGTGAGCCTTCGTGGCGTTGGGAAATCTTTCGTGGAATCCCACACCTCTCCATCATGGCATACCTTACGGAAACACGGGAATACATCTTCCTCTCCGCGTGCCTCGGTTATCTCTATGCCCGAGCTTACTTTCCTTGTGATAGTCATAGAGCTTGAAGTACTTATATCTTACTTATCACTTGTGGTATGTTTATCTTATGCTATGTTGCTTAGCTTAACTTGTTGTTGGTGCACTTAGTTGAGCCTAGTGTATTTAGGTTTTGTGCTTGTAAAATATACGTTAGTTTAGTTCCCCATAATATTTTTGAAATTTCCTATTCACCCCCCTCTAGGTGACATCTCTATCTTTTCACTCAAGCATGGTCTAATGATGAGAGCTCAAAGTTTTGTTAGTCGTAGAGGGGAAAACGTTTAAAATGAATCTAAACTAATTTCCTTCACAAATTATGTCGAGTTATTGTTATGTGATATATATTAGTCTAGTTGATAATATATTATGTTGTTAAACCAATGGTAATATTTCTTAAATGTCCCAACTTAAGAATCTAGACATGTTTGCATCAAAGACGTGCAAGTTTTTCTCATAGAAATAAATCATCAGGCTGCTTAAATTTTCTCATATTACACGATGTGTGAACTTAAATGGTATGAAACTATGTTCATGTTTTCTTATCCTACCCTCCATTTTCATCCTAGATTCGCCACTATGTCTTGTACTCTCGCTATTTAGGTTTGGAACTTGTACATTATTTTCAATGAACAAATTTCTCATTTTGTTGATGTTTGGGATGGTATCCAACTTAAATTTCTTTTAGGAGATGTTGATCAGAATCTTCTGCTTAAATGGTATGATCTCTTGCATGTTCCTAAATCACTTCATTTTAATGAGGAGGATGATACTATTATATGGTTGGTAGAATCTAAAGGGATCTATTAATTAAGCTCCTTATATTAAGTATAAACTTCTAGAGGATTGTTCCTATACACATTCAAGCTATATGGAAATTATCTATCACTCCGAGGTTTCATGTTTTCCTTTGGCTGCTAGCTAGCAACAAATTACTAACAAGAGATAATCGAAGCAAAAGATAAATTTTATATGATGTCACTTGCCTATTCTGTTTGAAACTTGAATCTTTTTTTCATTTGTTCTTTGAGTGTGTTGTAGCCAAATAGTTACGGAAAGATCTATCTCCATTAATAGGGATAGATGATAAAGTTTCCATGATCTTTGTTTCTAGTTGGTGGATTAGTGAAAAAACACAAAATTCAGAATATTGATCATATGGTTGCTTTATGGTTGCTCTGGAAAATGAGAAATGATGTGTTCTTTAAAATATGTATATGGCATGGGATGCATGTTCTATTTCATATGGTGGCTTGCCCTTGCTCGATGGAGGATTATGTGCCGCGAGGACGTAATAGGGAGGCTAGATGGTGCCGGTAGAGCACTGGAACTTCTAGAAAAGCATGGGCCCCTTGTTGTTGTCAGAACTTAGATGAGGGAGGTCGACGATAATATCCATCAGCTGATAATCAAAAGGCTAGATGCTGAATGGACTGGCCCCTAGGCTATGTCTACCGAGGAAGATAACTGGGGAGCTACCACAAAGAACCTAGCCTACAACATGGAAGCAAACTCGCTGCATATGATGGAATTGAATGGAGAACTGCAAGTTGTGTAATAGTGTGAGTAGCTTGCTTAAGAATTTATTACAACATATATGTGGGTGTGTTTTAGTGCTGGATGTTAAATGTACTCATGTTCTGGAGTTAGCACAATTATATGCTCCTAAGATATTAAAGTAAATTACTTGTGTGGTTTCTTCAATGGATTCAGGCCACTTACGCCCTTTTATCTAAAATATAGGAGCAGCAAAATAGGACATTACACTTATAAAATTCTCCTTTAAATGAGGTAACTAGAAAAACGTCTCGGCATGTCACTCCGAACTAGCTTCATGGGACGAATTGAGACGACAACCGTTTTAAAAACAAAAAAACATAAACATAAGGTATAAATATGGTTGCAATAGAAACCCATCACATGAAGGTTAGTGAAGAAACAACGCTCGTGAATCGAAATGAATGGGATAACAATGACGACAGAGAGAGAATAGCTAGTGAAGGTGGCTCAACTAGCCAGCCACGCCACTCTATTAAGTGCGGTACATCGGGCCCAACACATAATCTCTTGCACGATAGAAGAAATGTTGGCTGTATTTGGAGTCACAAATTGCGCTAGCAAGATAATCTCAAAGGAAGAAATGGCCAACACTAAACTCAATGTGTCGAACATGATGGACTCGATTGCATTTCTTGATATTATTTTAGGGCCTTGTTTGTAACACTGAAGGGTTGCTCTGTAATTTTTGTTTTTCTTTGGGTCCATCCTATAATATTGTATGCATCGCTTGTAATGGCGATTTCCATTAGGACCTTTCGCATTATAAAAGAAGAAGAAAACTCAGTGCATCTCATTGAGAAAATTAATACCTTTGATTCGGATTACTGATATAGTATAGTTTGCCTTTTCCCTAGTAGACCTAGGTTTATCGGATCCTTGGGAAGCTTTTACTTGATATAAAAGGTTACTTCATAGAAGATTTGGAGGACTCTAGAATATTTGTTCACATGTAGAATTTTATTGTTGGGGTTTGATCAACAGATGGAGAAAGGCCATGGGCTCGAGATTTCACCTGCAGATGTGCACACACATATGAGATACAAAGAATAATGATAAGCACAAACATGTATTAGAACATAATCATAAACTCAAATATATATGTGGTGATGTGTGCTGATAACACCATAGCCTACTACCACAATACTATGGATTCATCATCCAACCACCTAGTCCTTGCTAGGATTTAAGCAGTTACTAAAATAAGCAGAACAAAGCATTATGTTTTGTGACATCACAGTTATTCCCGAGAGAATCTCTTCTCTCTATTATACTTCTCTTAGTCTCACCAGGTTTCACATCATAGATTTCTGATCAACTGTACTCTAATCTTTGTATCTTCACTCATCTTTGATGTATTGGGTTCCTAACAAGTTCTAGGATCGAGGCAATAGACAAGAGACAAAAATACATGTAGATAGATTACTTTAGAATACAATTACCCATACCAAAAGATGCACATGTAGCTCCGAGGCTAGGCATCATCCCTCATCTTGAGAGGACTAATCACACATGATTATGTCAACAATCTTAAACTTTGTATTGAATATTCTTGAGAGATGAAACAAATAGTCTTACAATACCGCCAATCACGAAGGAATCAAGACTACAAGTAGAGCTCGATGGCTATGGGGTGGAAATGGAGTGGAGATGGCGATGGAGATGGCAGTGGTGGCAGTGTGATGACGTGGTGAAGATGATGGTGGATGGGCAGGACGACTCCTTTCTCTCCTCTTCCTTTATAGTACTATAGACGAACTTAGGGTTTCAGAGGCCTTCTGATGTGAATTCCCCATGGACTGCTTGACGAATGTTAGTTGGTTCGATGATCCCAAGGCCATGATACACCGTACGGGCAGACGGGTGGTGTGCATGCCCATACTGTAGGTGTTTAAAGTCTATGCGGCTTACCTTCGTGACTCTTTGGCTTGGAGAAAAACCAACCCGTGATTCTTCATTAATTTACACAAATTTTGTCATTAAAGCATTCATATCTGCAGGGAAATAATAAATAATAAAAAAAATGCACATTTGTGCAATAATTAGTGATAGGTTCAGATTGATAATCTCATCAAATAAATGAGTAATATCTAGCGTAAACGAGTATAAACATGAGTGTGTTTTCCATTCATCAACATCCACAAGTTTAAACCTTGACCATCCTCGAACAAAAAACCAAAAATCATAAAAACTCGGAGCTTAAACCGAAACAATGAGAATGCAAGTTTACTTACAATTGATAGTCCTAGATAGCACACCACTTCTTTCACCTGAAAGATTAACATGGATAGAGCAGTGCAAAAATATTATTCAATCTTTGTTAGAACAATACAATTACAACAAGGCGTTCATGAACAAGGACAATTATATGAGCATTAAATATTCTACTTCTTCTAATTAACTCTCGGCATGTCAAGATACAGTTCGAAGATTCATATCAATTACAATTAAAGAGTGTGCGAGCATGTAAAAACACCAGAGCATTAGAAAGTCTCATTCAGAACATACATGTCATTAAATCAAGACTGTCCAAGTTACAGGGCTTATCGTCGGTCGTGCTTGTGGATGGACTTTTCTCGAGGAAGAGCTTGAAGTCGATAGCGCTTATTTTCACTTTCTCTTGCTTTATATTTTAGGCTACCGTACTATCAAGAGGGAGTCCATCTAGGAAGGTTGTGCGAAATCAACATTTCATGCACAGACCATATATGCACCTCCACAGCCATCCCAGTTTTCTTGTGAGAGAGTGATTCCTGCAACTTTGGTGGGTTTTCTGCCCTGACCGGTAGTACCGCCCACGGGTTTTCCTAGGGCTGTTCGGGTGGAACTTCAGGCTGAAGTTCTGGTCCTAATTCCGACGAGGCATTTTTTGGTTCAGTAAGACTTCTGTCTAACTTTGCATATTTGTCGGAACTAGGACCGGTTTTTGGCCCGGTAGTACCGGCCTGACCAGCGTCTGGCCCCCTGAGCGGTAGCACTGCCACTCCTGACCGGTAGTACCGGACACCCTCGGTCACCGGTAGTTCCGGGTCCAGTTCTGGACCCAGTTCCGACGCTGGGCAGTGCGGGTCAGATTGCCTTCTGCCTCGCACTGTCTATTTGTCGGTAATAGGGGCGGAACTGGGGCCGGTACTTCCGGCCAGCCCTATGGGCCCACTGACAGGTCTTTCTGACCGTTGCGTGGCCTCTGCTGGGCCGTTGGTGGCTCGCCCACCAGTACTACCGGTCCGCCACCGATAGTACTGATGGTGTCGGGGCTGGCCAGAATATGCCCGTTTGAAGGTGGCCTATTTAAGGCCCCTTCTTCCTCCTCCCATCTTATCTCTTCATTTTCTCTCTCCTCCATTTTCACAAGAGCTTGACTTGCCTAGATCTCTCTCCCCACCCACTCAAATCTCTTGATCTTTTGAGGATTAGGAGAGGTGACCTAGATCTACACCTCCACCAAAGGAATCTTGATTTCCCCCACTCATCCTTCGTGGATTTTGTTACTCTTGGGTTCTTGGAACCCTAGACGGTGTAGGGCATCCTCGGAGCTGAGGCATTTGTTGTGAAGCTCCGTGGTGTCGTTGAGGGCCTTCAATTGAGTTGTGAATCCTCCCCTCAACCTCATTGTAAATGTTTCGGTTGGCGCCTTCAAGGTCACCGGTTAGTGGATTGTGAGGCCACCTTTGTGGTGGTGCTCACCGGAGAGGAAGGTGAGGCCTTTGTGGCACTCGGGTGACCTTGTGTGGCCCCGACACCTCTCCAACATAGACGTAGCTTCCTTGGAAGTGAACTACGGGAATTACATCTCCGTGTCCCCTCGCCGGTTCTTTCGCTCCACTCCTTTACTTCTTGCATTTACTCTCTCGTTCACTTGTTGTGTTGCTTGCCATTTAAGATATTCACGTAGTTGCATCTCTAGTGAACTTTACTTTGTGCTAAGCCTTAAAAGTGCGATAAAAGATTAAAATTGGTAGTCTCCTATTCACCCCCCCTCTAGTCGACCTAAGTTGGGCCTTTCAATTGGTATCAGAGCCTTGGCTCTTTCTTCGGGCTTAACCGCCTAAGAGACAATGGCTGGCGAAGAGGGAAGTGTGGGTGCAGCCACCAAGAACTTGGCCTCCATGGATGACCTCAATCGATTGGAGACATCCATGATGACCAAGTTTGAGGAAATGGTGACCCTTTTGCAATCCATTAAGCCTACCCCCATGCTAGAAACCCCTCATGATGCATCTCTTGCCGCCGAAGCCCCCTCCGCTCCCATGCAAGTGGTCTCCCTCAGGGTGATTCCCGCGGTATCCCCCAAAACACTTGGGCTTAGGCTTTGTGGCTCAAACCACCAAGCCCCAAGCGAGAGCACCGAGGGGCTAGGTGACTCCTCCTCCAAAGAGGGAGAAGGGGAAAAGGATTACTCGGCGGTACCACCACCGTTCAAGTACACACCAGACTCTCCCATTCCCATGCCACACATCATACCTTAAGGAGCACCTCCCATGCTAGATACTTCTAACTTCACCAATTGGCAATATCTAATGCAATCTCATATCTCTAGCTCTTCTATTGAATTGATGAGGATTGTGGAGGAAGGTTTCTCTCCATATGATGCTAAGAAGTTGACTTGGGCTGAGGTCGTGGACAAGCAACTCAATGCCACCGCTTTGGGTATGATTCAAAAGGCATTGACCCCCAAGGACTTTGCTCACATTCGCCAATTCTCCACTGCCAAAGAAGCTTGGGATCATCTCATCGAGTTGTATATTGGGATTGCGAGCATTCAAAGCTCCAAGTTTGATGAAGTCAACAATGAGTCCGATGGCTTTTCAATGCAAGATGATGAGACACCCGCAGACATGTATCGCCGGCTCAAGGTTCTTTGTTGTACCATGAGGGACCTCGGAGCTACCTATGTTGATGACAAGTTCATGAAGAGGAAGTTTGTTCAAGCTCTTCTTCCCTTTGAGGAACAAAAACTCAACTCTATCAAGGGGATAAGTAACTACCACACCATGTCCTCTCAAGATGTGCTGAGTGAAGTTATTGCCATGACCATTGCCAAGAAGAATGCGGAGTCATCTCGTGCTCGTGCTTATGGGTCTCAAAAGTTGAACCTTGCCTTGAAAGCTCAAGTGGTGGAAGTTGATGAAGACGACAACTCAAGTGAGTGGTCTCAAGAGGACATCAAAGATGCTTTAAATGAGCACTTGGCTCTAGCATCAAGGGTGTTTTGGAACAAACAGGGCATGAAGTCAAGGTCAAGGGACAACCCAAGATTCAACTCAACCATGAAGGTTCCAAAGGCTAGATCTTGCTACAATTGTAATGACAAGAGTCACTTTATAGCTCAATGCCCCTTCGAGAATAGAGAAGACAATGGAGGCCGCCTCATTCGCAAGAGCAAGCCAAGACCTCCTCATCCCTTGAACAAGAACTTCCACAACAAGAACCTTCCTAACAAGGAAAGGGCGATGGTGGTCCATGAAGAGTACTTCTCGGGTGATGATGATAATGTTGAGAGTGAAGGTCAAGGTGGAGAGATCGTGGGGGTTGCCGCTATTGCTACTTCATCTACTCCACGAGTGTCTCTCTTTGACTCTCCAAATGAGAACATCACCAACCACAACCAAAAGTGTCTCATGGCTAAGGCCACCGAGGTATCTCCCTCTTCCAAGTCCTCCCCAAATGAACTTCCCTTGCATGATCTAGAAGGTTTAGAGGTTAAGAAAGAGATGGTAAGTATGTGTGAATCCATGAAGCATCTAGATGACGATACTAGAATGTGCTTTGAAACACTTGTAAACCAACTTGACCATGCTAGGGAAATGCTAGATGAGAAAGAAGAAGTTATTGACATGTTAGGTAAAAATGAGAGAGAGGACGCCGATGAGATTGCCTCTCTATCTCAATCCCTTGAAGATGAAAATAACATGAGAATAACTCTCGAGGAAAGTGTGGTTAAACTTGTTGATGACCATAATGCCTTCATATCGCAACTTGTTAAAGAACGAGATCATGCTATTGTTTCATTGAATGTCCTTAAAAATGAAAAGGTTGAGTTTGGTGTTGGTCATGAATGCCTCAAGGATTTTGAGAAACTCAAGGAGGAACATCATGCCTTGGAGAGTAAATTCTCAAGTCTCTTTGAGGCTCATGAGCGACTTCAAACACAATTAAATAATGAACATTCAAAGTCTTCCGCTACGCCTATTGTGCATTTGTCTTGTTCTTCTAACCCTTGTTGCAAGCATGAGAATCTTGTTGAGGAGAACAAGACATTGAAAGATCAACTTGCAAAAGGGCAAGCTACCATCAAGAGGAAGAACAAGAGAAGGAACAAGAAAAGGAAGAAGAGAAAGAGCCTTGCTCTAGTATCCTCTCGTGATTCTACCATTGTGCAAAGTGATAAATTTGCCGGGCAGAATAATCCTTCCTACATTCTTTGCAAATCTTTTGATGGTCATGTTTATGCTAAGTACATTGGCACATCTTACACTCATGATTATCATTGGAACATTTGGGTACCTAAGACCCTTGTGACTAACAAAAGGGGACCCATTGCAAAATGGGTACCTAAAACCAAAGCTTGATTTTCTTGTAGGACTTTGCTTCCAGAGGTGCAAAATGGGTGCTTGACAGTGGAGCTACAAGCCATATGACCGGAAGCAAGTCTATCATGTCGGAGATTAGGCCAAATTTTGCCAATACTATGGTCTCCTATGGTGATAAAACAAGCTCTCAGGTATTGGGTTTTGGTAAGGTGGTAGTAACCCCGGATGTATCATTGCTGAATGTCATGCTTGTCAAAACCCTTGGTTACAATCTCCTTTCCGTTCGTGATCTTGCTTTCATGGGTCTTTCATCTTTCTTTAATGAGCACTCCGTGGTCCTCATGTGGAGCAAGTCTCTCATGGTGGCTTTCGTTGGATACGTAGAGCATGACTTATATGTAGTGGATTTCTCCGAAATGCCATCTACACATGCTATATGTCTCTATGCGAAAGCCGATGTGGGCTGGTTGTGGCATCGCCGCCTAGCCCATGTTAACATGAAGGCTTTGCAAAGTCTCTACACGGGTGGCCACGTCCTTGGACAAAAAGACATTTCCTTTGCCAAAGATCGTGTGTGTAGGGCTTGTATATAAGGGAAGATGCATGAGAAGCCTCACAAGATTCTTAATCAAATCACCAGCGAACGGTGCTTGGAGCTTCTTCACATGGATCTCTTTGGGCCTCCCTCTCATGATAGTCTTGGTGGAAAGAATATTGTTTGGTAATTGTTGACGACTTTTCAAGATACACTTGGGTCTACTTCTTCAAGTTTAAGAGTGAATCTCAACAAACTGTCATCGACTTTGCCAATCAAGTGCAACGAAAACTCAATTCCACCATCCTCACCATTAGAAGCGACAATGGCACCGAGTTCAAGAACTACACATTGGATGAGTTTCTTAGTGATGAGGGGATCAAACATCAATACTCTACTCCCTATACCCCTCAACAAAATGGTGTTGCCGAAAGGAAGAACCGTACTTTGATGGATGCGGCCCGGACCATGTTGGCGGAATTCAAGTCACCATATAACTTTTGGGCCGAAGCCATCTCAACAGCTTGTCATGCAACCAATCGCCTCTACCTACGTAAGAAGAATAATAAGACTCCATATGAACTTTTCACCGATCGCAAGCCAAATGTCAAGTACTTCCGGGTGTTTGGGTTTAGATGCTTCCTTCTCAAGAAAGGTGTCTGCCTATCAAAGTTTGAATCTAGGTCTCAAGAAGGGATCTTTGTTGGGTACTCAAATCAATCCCATGCCTATCGAGTCTACAACAAAGCAACGGGAAGGGTTGAAGAATCTAGCAATGTCGAGTTCGATGAAGATCATGAGTCTCTTGTGCGGCAAGATGGTGTTCGTGATCCAAGTGATGAAATTCCTCCCCAATCCATAAGAAGAATGGGTGTGGGTTTCTTCCACCCTATTGAGGATCCCCTTGTGGCCGAAGGAGAAGGACCAAGCTCCACTCAAGCGGAGCCTTCACTCTCACATGACCATCTTGCACCTCAAGGTCAACTTATTGCTTCTCAAGATTCTTCAAGCTCTTCTCAAGATCTTCATGTTCATGACTCTCCAAGATCAAGTCCACCTCAAGTCGATAAAGCTCCACCCCACCAAGATAGTGAAGCTCCTCATGTCAATGACACTCAAGGTCAAGTTGAAGAAGGTCAAGTTGACAATGACCAAGGCCAAGCAAATTTCTCTCTACCAAATGATGTTGTCTCTCCCTCAGTTGATGATGATGAAGATAGTGATCAAGTTCGTACATATAGTCAAGGCGGGGACTCGAACCGTGGTGATGATCAAGTGGTTGCTCAAGAATCTCGTCTTGAGACCCAAGCTCGCCGTCAAGCATACCGTCTTGCCAAGCTCATCAAAGATGGCCATATCCTTGATAATGTTTATGGAGATTTCAATAGGGGCTCCATTACTAGGAGACAACTAACCTCTTTTAGTTCTCATCATGCGTTTATTTCTCATGTTGAGCCCCAAAAGGTCTTCGAAGCTCTTGAAGATGATGATTGGCTCGACGCTATGAACGGAGAACTCCACAACTTCAAGAGAAACAAGGTGTGGACACTTGTGAAGAGACCCAAAGATTGTCAAAATGTGATTGGGACCAAGTGGATCTTCAAGAACAAGAGGGATGCAAATGGTATAGTCGTCCGCAACAAAGCAAAGTTAGTTGCCCAAGGATACTCTCAAGTTGAGGGCATAGACTATGGTGAAACTTATGCTCCCGTTGCTCGTCTAGAATCCATTCGCATGCTTCTTTCTTATGATACCCATCATAACTTCAAGTTGCAACAAATGGATGTTAAGAGTGCATTTCTTAATGGTCCCTTAAAAGAATTGGTGTATGTTAAGCAACCTCCGGGCTTTGAGGAACCCCTCTTCCCAAACCATGTCTACAAACTCGATAAGGCACTATATGGTCTCAAAAAATCCCCACGTGCATGGTATGAGTGCCTTAGAGAGCTTTTGTTAGACCGTGGTTTCGAAGTAGGCCTCATTGATCCCACTCTTTTTACTAAGAAATTTGGAGGAAACTTGTTCATTTGCCAAATCTATGTTGATGGCATTATTTTTGGGTCTACTAACAAAGCTTTCAATGATGATTTTTCCAAGCTCATGACCGACCGCTTTGAGATGTCTATGATGGGGGAGTTGGAATTCTTTCTTGGCTTCAAAGTCAAACAATTGAGGAAAGGGACTTTCATCAACCAAGATAAATATGTCCAAGATATGCTCAAGAAGTTCAACCTTGATCAAGTAAATGGAGTCAAAACTCCCATGCCCACAAAGGTTAATCTTGATCTTAATCCCAAGGGTAAGGATGTGGATCAAAAGCTTTATCGCTTGATGATTGGTTCTCTACTCTATCTTTGTGCATCTCGATCGGATATTATGTTGATTGTGGGTATGTGTGCAAGATTCCAAGCCGCGCCAAAGGAAAGCCACATGGTGGCGGCCAAGAGAATCTTTCGATATTTGGTTCATACCCCTAACTTTGGGCTGTGGTACCCAAAGGGGGCCAGCTTTGACCTCATTGGTTACACGGATTCGGATTGGGCAGGAGACAAAGTGGAGAGGAAGTCTACCTCTGGTGCTTGTCAATTTCTTGGGAGGTCTTTGGTGAGTTGGTCCTCGAAGAAGCAAAACTACGTGTCTTTGTCCACTACCGAAGCTGAGTACATCTCTGCCGCGAGTTGTTGTGCTCAATTGCTATGGATGAAGCAAACCTTGAAGGATCTTGGACTCTCTTTTGTCAAGGTGCCACTTCTTTGTGACATCAAGAGTGCTATTTCTATATCTCACAACTCGGTTCAACACAACAAGACCAAGCACATTGAGATTCATCATCATTTCATTCGGGATCATGTTGCTAGAGGAGACATTTCTTTGGAGTATGTTCCTACCAAGGCCAATCTTGCAGATCTTTTCACGAAGCCACTTGATGAAGCAAGGTTCTGGGAGTTGAGGCATGAGCTAAATATCATTGATTCAAGCAACGTTGCTTGAGTATCTTGCGCACCTACCTGGGTCTCAAAGAATATCTTGTTTGGGTGTACGCATGGTTTTAGGGGGAGTGTGGTTCCTCATATGAACCAACACTCCTCCTATTATGCACAAACTAATGTACTCATTCTCTATGGTCTCTCAAGGAGACAAAATGAGCTTAAATGATGAGTTTTGGTAATGAACCCAAGATACATCTTCGCGGTTTCAAGCCAAATATACTCATATATGGTGGCCTAGGCCACCGACATTGTTTTGTTTGGCTCGTAGTCTTTTTGAGTATTATTCTTTTTGTTGGATCTGTTTTTGTCGCTTCTTCACTGTTTGTGTCTCTCCCCAAGTTTTCTTTCTCCTTCCCTAGACCATCTTTTGCACAAGGTCATTTTTTCTTGCCAATCAAAATCTGGAGCTCGTTTCCTGGGAATCATCGGTAGTTCCGCCCGGAGCCGGTACTACCGGTCAGGGCCAAATCTCTCAGAAATTTCGCTCTGATCGGAAGTACCACTCCTTCCTGAACATCCGACGTCCTCGGTAGTTCTGTCCCCTGGCCGGTACTACCGGTCGAGCGGGGGCCCTTTAAGTGACGGGCCAGGGGCACAGGGTCTTCTTCCCCATTTGCTTCCCCCTGACCCCATCTTAACAACCCTCTTCCCCAAGAAGCACTCCACGGTGTCGCCGCCGGCCACACCGATTCCGGTCGTCCCTTGATAAATTGCAAATGTATCTATAATTTTTGATGTTCCATGCTTGGTTTTATCCACTTTCTTGTGTTTTGTCCACACTTTGGAGTAATTTTCATATGATTTCTTGGACTAACCTATTAACAAGAGTGATAGTGCCAGCTGCCTGTTTTCTGCTGTTTTTGGTTCCAGGAAAGTCAGAAAATGAATATTCTCGGAATTGGACGGGACAAAAGCCAAAGTGCCTATTTTTCCGGAAGTCATCAGATGCCAGAGTACGAGACGGAGAGGGGCTAGGCGCCACCACACCACCTGGCCGCGCGGCCCAGCCTGGCCCGTGCCAGGGGATGGTGAGGCCAGCCCTGGCACCCCCTCGGTCTCCCCTTCCGACTATAAGATGCCCTCGGGACGAAAAACCTAAGTGCCAGATCAAAAATCCACGAAAGAGTCTGTTGCCGCTGTCATCTCCATCCCTAGATCGGGAGGGATCTGAAGCTCTTCCCGGCACCCTGCCGGAGAGGGGAATTCACCCTGGAGGCGTTCTTCATCACCATGCAAGCCTCCGGTGTGATGCGTGAGTAGTTCATCCTTGGACTACGGATCCATGTAGTAGCTAGATGCCTGGTTCTCCTCCTTTGTGCTTTCATGTCTAGATCTTGTGAGCTCCGTTCATGATCAAGATCATCTATTTGTAATTCTGCATGTTGTGTTTGCGGGGATCCGATGGATATTGAGATGCTATTTCAGATTTATTATTGATTCTATCATGTCTTGTTATTTGTGATCTTGCATGCTTTCCGTTGTTAGTAGCTATCTTGGCCAAGTAGATGCTAGCAACTCCAAGAGTTAGTATTTATGCTCGATAGTGGGTTCATGCCTCTGGTAATCTGGGGAAGTGACAGAAATCTCTAAGATACTAGATGTGTTGTTGCTACTAGGGAGAAAACAACAATCCTTTGTTCATAGAACAATCGTATTGTTTACTTTACACGCAGTTCATAAAGCAATAATCTGTTGCTTGCACTTAATACTGGAGGGGGTTCGGATGATAACCTGAAGGTGGATTATTAGTCATAGATGCAGTTGGATGGCGGTCTATGTATTATGTTGTAATGCCCAATCGAATCTCAAAGGAGTCAAGATGATTAGTATATGCATGTATTGCTTTCTCGATGTTTGTCAATTTCCCCGCTGTAATTTGTTCACCCAGAATGTTATCTATCAAGGAGAGCCGCCTCTAGTGAACTATGGATCCCGGTCCTTGTCTTTTATATACAATCTATAAATTGTTTACTTATTTGTGTTTACTTTCTGCAAACTATTACTTCTTTCCATTCGATACGTTTAATCCTTTGTTTTCCACAAAACACGGTGAGATTGATAACCTCATCGCAAGTTGGGGACAAAGTTCTGTGGTTGTGTTGTGCAGGTCTCCACGTTGCTACTAGCACCGGTAGTGCGCCCTGCCAAAGCTCAGCTAGTAACACCTTTGGGGTGTTTCCTTGCTCCTACTGGTTCGATTAAACCTTGGTTTCATAACTGAGGGAAACTTGCTGCTGTGCTCATCATACCTTCCTCTTGGGGTTCCCAACAAGCTCTACATCAACCACGCACCAGCACTTTTTTGGGCGCCATACACAGAGCCATCAAGCATTTTTCTGGCGCCGTTGTCGGGGAGTCAAGTACATCTTCACAAGGGGAGTCCCTCATAACCAATCTCTTTACTTTGTTATTTTTGTTTTGCTTTGTTTGCTTGTTTCTTTATCAAAAACACAAAAAATTAAGTCTCCTTTAGTTGTCACCTCTTCCTTAGCTCACCATGTTTATCCCTACTTTCACCCTGAAAGACCTTTCAATTGGTAGTGGTTCTATAATTGGGAAAGATAATATTGAAGAATTCTTTAATCATGTTAGCAAACATGAGGATACTGAGGATAGATCCCTTGCAGAACTTGCTCCAAACTATGAGATTGCTGCAGCTTCTTTAATTCACATGTTAGAAGCTAGGTTTGTTAACCTCAACCCCTTAATGCAAGTAATGTTTCTTAAGCTTAAAGAAATAGAGGACCCTAAAAAGAGGGATTTTATTCTAGAAACTTTGTTTAAGGAGTTCTATGATGTTGCCAAGGAAGCTAGGAAAGTCTTTGAACGTTTCAATATGCTAGGCTCATGTGTAGATGTTGTTGGTACAAGAGAAAAGCTGAACAAAACTGAACCTAATGGGGAGGAACCTAAGATACCAATACCCTTTAAACTAGTAGCAATACATGATGCCATAAAAAAGAATCTTGATTGGATTGTTCCTGCAAACCCTTTTGATGAGAATAGTGAACCTAAGAGCATTGAGAGGGGATCCTCTAGAACTTATTTGGATGATATACCTTGCCTTGTTGAAAATATTTCTGGTATTGATCTTAATGCTTCTTCATTTGAGAACACTTGATTCTTTTTCTTGCTTCTTATGCCTAACTTAAAGGCGTTAAAGAAAACTACTTATTGGGAGATAACCCAAAAGTTTTAGATGAGTCTTGGTAGTTATTACTTCATTAATAACCGTTTTTTATCCTTTTTATTTGCTTTTTGTGCCAAGAGTAACCTCTAATGAGATAGAAGTAATGATTGGGAAAGTTGTTGTCCCGAAACAGATTTCTGTGCTTCACCGTAAAAATTCGTGTAAAATCTCTGAACGTCTTTTTGAGGCGTGAATTTTTTTTATTCTGCCCCAGGTTGTTATCTAACTTTCGTTAGTTCAACACTTTTTTATTTGAGCAACAGAAGGTCTTCGAAAAAATTCGTCTTTACCTGCTGGTCTGTTTTGACAGATTTCTGCATTTGCTTCTTGTTGGTTCCTTTTTGAGTTCTTTTGGGGAATTGAGATTTTTGAGGGAAGTGCTATAGTAGTTAGTGTTCTAATGGAAGTTTATTTGGTGTTAGAACTGAACCTTAAGACTTATTTATCTTGAGTGCACTAATGTTGCTAATAAAGATTGTGTGTAGTTTTGTATGAAGGAAAAATTTCAGGTGTATGAAAGGAATGAGTAATGAGATGAAGGATGGACTAAAGCTCAAGCTTGGGGATGCCATGCGTGTCACCCCAAGAAATATCCAAGAAGTACAAGCGTCGAAGCTTGGGGATGCCCAAGGCATCCCCTTCTTCATCAATAAAAATCCCAGGTTTCTTCCAAACGCTTCATTTTTATTGTTTCATGCACGGTTGTGTTGTTCTTGGAGCGTCTTCTTTTTCTCTTTTGTTTTGGTTTTTGTTTGCTTTTGTTTGCTTAGTTTTCTGAATATGTTGGTTGAACCCCCTCTTTCATACATTGGTTTGCAAATAGTTTGGTTTGGTTTGGAAAAGAGTAGGAAATTTCATACTTATGTGGTAAAAAGAGCTCGTTTTTGACTGTGGACTATTTTTTGTCATGTCATGCTTGATATTGTTTTGGCTTTATACTTAGTATTCTTTGCTGTAGCATGACTTGTTATAAAAAATTGAGATTGCTTAATGTGCCTTGGATGAATCATGCGTTGTTTTAGCATATTAAAGCATACTATAGTGGTATTCTCCTTTGATGCTTTATTTGGGTTGACTTGGCGCATGCCCACACCATGTTATGCCTATCTCAAGTCACCATAGCCTTTATGATCCTTTAGTTTTCAACTTGTAGTATCACTTTATGCTTTGATCAATGATGTTTTGTCGCTCTACATGATTATGGCCATTATCGCTCTCTTAGTTTGTCGCTCCCAGTCTTTTGCTAGCCTCCACAGCAAAGTATGAGTTCCACTCATGCATCCAACTACCTAAACCAAGTTATTCCAAAGAGTCCACCATACCTACCTACTAGCTTATGCTATTCCAAGTATATTCATGCTTTTGTTTACCTTCCAAATTAAACTTGTTATGATAAAACTAGTGATTAAAGCTCTCACGAACTTGATGTCACACTTTACTTTACTTGCCCTTAATAAACTTGAACCATTGTGTCGTCTATGTTTTATATGCTTGCACTTATTTGTTGGGAATTAGCAGAACCATGCTTTCATGGGGAACGCTTTCAACATTGCACTTGGTACTTGTACCTAGTTGATATCATGCTTTTTTTGTATATGGATATCGTCGGTGTGAAATGAAAGGAGAGCTTGTAAGTCCATGGAGTTATGTATATGTGTTAGAGAAACGCCTGGGCCGCTGGTCTAATCCATGCTGACATGGTGGAAACCTGCAGCGTAACCATAATGAGCTGTCTATGAAGCATTCTTCTTATAAAAAAAGAGTCCTACATTGAGAAAAAAAAGAGAGAAAAAGAAAAAAAGACATACTATGAAAAGAGGAAAGAGAGAAGAAAACACCATATTCCCATGGTAAATAAGAAGATTGCTGAGATGCTCGTTGTCTGCTTGCCTTGTCATTTTGATATGGGGATTCTTCCGTATCATCGGGCAAGGGGTACCCCATTGGCGGTTCTCTATGATACACATATACTTACAATGACAAGAACTTACCGGTGACTAAACTTGAGTAGCATGAGGAGAGGCCCTCGTATACAAGGGACATGAGATTTCTGACTTATACTTCGTCAAGCATGTACACCATAGTTTGTTCACTTTAACCTTAATCACTTCAAGATGCTTATGACAGGGGCAATGAGAGCTAAAAGCTATAAGTACCATAATTTTTGGAAGCTCTTTATGAGACTTGAATCCCTACTTCCTTTTATAAAAAGGCCTTTCTTCCACCATTATATTGAGTCTCCACTTTCTAACTTTATGCACCTACTTTGAGAGCATAGTGGCCATTCTTAGTTCTATGTGCATTGTCCCAAGACTAGTTGATTGATGCATACTTTGATATTGCTTGTTTTAAACTATTGTATCTAGTCACTCTTATGAACTTTGAAGGTGTCCTATGCATTTATATTTGCTACTCTATTGAGGGACAAGCTGAATACTTTTATGCTATGTTTTCTTTATGTGAAACAAACAAACGTCTTGCAAAGCATTGTTATTCATGAATCTTTTGTTTGTGCCTTTTCATGTTGCATCATAGTTTCTTTGTCTTATTGCTAGAACTTTGTCTTTCATGTTATGATTGAAGTACTATGATCCCAGCTTTGAATGTTTTACAAATACTT
This sequence comes from Avena sativa, assembly GCA_916181665.1. Lineage (NCBI taxonomy): Eukaryota > Viridiplantae > Streptophyta > Magnoliopsida > Poales > Poaceae > Avena > Avena sativa. Next base: position 460,390,877 of record OV702297.1, on the reverse strand, counting down.
TGATCAAGTCTTTGATGGTGCATGTCACCTCAAAAATTATTCTTTCTTTTTATCACTTACCTACTCGAGGACGAGCAAGAATTAAGCTTGGGGATGTTCATACATTGCAAATGTATCTATAATTTTTGATGTTCCATGCTTGGTTTTATCCACTTTCTTGTGTTTTGTCCACACTTTGGAGTACTTTTCATATGATTTCTTGGACTAACCTATTAACAAGAGCCACAGTGCCAGATGCTTGTTTTCTGCTGTTTTTGGTTCCAGGAAAGTCATAAAATGAATATTCTCGGAATTGGACGGGACAAAAGCCAAAGTGCCTATTTTTTCGGAAGTCATTAGATGCCAGAGTACAAGACGGAGAGGGGCCAGGGGCCACCACACCACCTGTCCGTGCGGCCTAGCCTGGCCCGCGCCAGGGGGTGGTGAGACCAGCCCTGGCACCCCCTCGGTCTCCCCTTCCGACTATAAGATGCCCTCGGGACGAAAACCCTAAGTGTCGGATCAAAAATCCATGAAAGAGTCTGTAGCCGCCGTCATCTCCATCCCTAGATATGGAGGGATCTGAAGCTCTTACCGGCACCCTGCCGGAGAGGGCAATTCACCCTGGAGGCCTTCTTCATCACCATGCAAGCCTCCGGTGTGATGCGTGAGTAGTTCATTCTTGGACTACGGATCCATGTAGTAGCTAGATGGTTGGTTCTCCTCCTTTGTGCTTTCATGTCTAGATCTTGTGAGCTCCGTTCATGATCAAGATCATCTATTTGTAATTCTGCATGTTGTGTTTGCAAGGATCCGATGGATATTGAGATGCTATTTCAGATTGATTATTGATTCTATCATGTCTTTGTTATTTGTTGCTTTCCATTGTTAGTAGCTATCTTGGCCAAGTAGATGCTAGCAACTCCAAGAGTTAGTATTTATGCTAGATAGTGGGTTCATGCCTCTGGTAATCTGTGGAAGTGACAGAAATCTCTAAGGTACTAGATGTGCTGTTGCTACTAGGGAGAAAACAACAATCCTTTGTTCATAGAACAATCATATTGTTTACTTTACATGCAGTTCATAAAGCAATAATCTGTTGCTTGCAACTTAATACTGGAGGGGGTTCGGATGGTAACCTGAAGGTGGATTATTAGTCATAGATGCAGTTGGATGGCGGTCTATGTATTATGTTGTAATGCCCAATCGAATCTCAAAGGAGTCAAGATGATTAGTATATGCATGTATTGCTTTCTCGATGTTTCTCAATCGCCCCGCTGTAATTTGTTCACCCAGCATGTTATCTATCAAGGAGAGCCACCTCTAGTGAACTATGGATCCCGGTCCTTGTCTTTTATATACAATCTATAAATTGTTTACTGCTTTGTGTTTACTTTCAGCAACTATTACTTCTTTCCATTCGATACGTTTATTCCTTTGTTTTCCGCAAAACACGGTGAGATTGACAACCTCATCGCAAGTTGGGGACAAAGTTCTGTGGTTGTGTTGTGCAGGTCTCCACGTTGCTACTAGCACCGGTAGTGCGCCCTGCCAAAGCTCAGCTAGTAACACCTTTGGGGTGTTTCCTTGCTCCTACTGGTTTGATTAAACGTTGGTTTCATAACTGAGGGAAACTTGCTGCTGTGCTCATCATACCTTCCTGTTGGGGTTCCCAACGAGCTCTACATCAACCATGCACCAACACTTTTCTGGGCGCCATACACAGAGCCATCATCCCTCCTCAGATCGGCTCCGTGGGATTCTTCCCCTCCTCGTTTCCCCGCCATGGACCCTGGTATTTGCTCCTCTCATACTCCATTCATGGAGATGTGGACACTTTTTGTGCTTGAGTAGGACATGCCATGTCTAGGGCCCTTCTTTGGCTAGAACTGTTATGGGAGATCTTGGTAGGGCTAGGATTCGACTTTAGACCGATTTGCCTCAGTACATTGTCTAGTTTTCATCAATTCGTGCATCGAGTTTCGTAGATCTATGATTTCCAGTCGAACTGCCCTACTCGTGCCCTGACCGGTACTACCGGTGCGGATCCGTCGGTACTACCGGCGTGGTCATCTCACCGGTACTATCACTGAGGGCATGACCGGTACTTCTGGTGCGTCCCACGCCACCGGTAGTTCCGGCCGCCAGGCGGAACTTCCGATGCACCAGTTGTGTGATGTTTGCCTGTGTACTGTGTCAATCTAGTCTAGCTATTTTTCTTTTTCTTTCGACCTTGTGCACTTATCCTCGATTCCCTCCTTTCTATTTTCTTTCCTCTCAGGGCAAGGGGGTTCCCGTGGTAGATCCAAGCGGTCTCGTGCTCCCTCTCGTGGATCGTCAGAGATTGATGAGGATGATCTGGAGGTCGTGCGCCCTCCCAATCAGACTGCTCATTAGAAGGCTGCAGCTAGGCGTCGTGCTGCTGCTGCGGAAGGTAAAAGGCCTGTTCTGGCAAGTGAAAAGAAGACCACCTCTGGACCTGATTCGATCAAGAAGAAGATCTCCTCTTGGACGCAGCTTGCTTATGAGGAGTTTCGCAAGATTGATCCCTACATTGTTCCACGTGACCGCCTGGCTTAGGATCCTTTCTTCCACACCATGCGTCAAGCTGAGATCTATTCTGAGGTTTATGCTACCAAGAAGAAAAATGTTTGTGCCCCTCATAAGCACATCAACATTGCAAATATGGAGAGCAACCCTGAGTACTTTGGTGAAGCACTCGATATGTGCATGAGGTTTGGGATTATCAAGCTTATGCAACACCATGAGAACTTTGATGAGAGGGCCATTGCTCAGTTCTACTCAACCCTCTACTTTGATACTGACCCTGTTGATCGAACCATGAAGTGGATGACTCATAACAAGTATATGTCTGCTAAATGGTCTGAGTTTGCCACCCTTCTTGGCTACCCTATTCAGGAAGGCCGTCATGCCAATGGGTGGTGGGTGCATAGGGGGAAGGCCTCCGAGCCGGAAGTTCTTGAGCCACTGTAAATTGAGGGCTGGGGCATAAATGGAAATGTTGCCCATCTCATTCCCACCTATGACATCATGCGTAAGGTCTATCAGAACACTATTGCTACCAAGGCAGGTAACTTCGATCATCTTCATGCTTTCCAGATTGATCTCATGTACAAGACTTACCGCCACAGAAACTCTCATGAGCCCCTTGATGTTATGGATTATATATTTGAAGAAAGCTGGTCCGCTATGATTGAGAAGAGGTCTTGTCCATATGCTCCATACATCCATACTCTCATCAATGCCAAATGGAGGGAGGCAACAGGCTCTATCTACCCTCAGGATGCTCTCACTATCCATGAGGAAAAGACTCTCCGAGTGCTGAAGCACAAGATACCTCGCTCTTAGGCTGAAAAAGAAGCTGATGCTGCAAGGGCTGCTATGGATGCTAGTGATGGGGACCGTGCTAAGGCTTCTCCTCCACCCCAACTTGTGAGACAGCCCTCTTGGTCAAAGAAGCTGCTGAAGAAGGTTAAGAAGACTTTCTGCTTCATTCAGGACCGTGAGTATCAGTCTATGTTGCTCAGAGGCACAGTGTTCGCCGGGAGAAAGCCATCATGAGGAAGCTTGACATTGTTGTGTCACCAGAGTCCAGCTCCGTCACCGCGCCCAAGGATGAGTGGGTCAACACACATTCCAGGTGGACTCATAGTGATGACGAGCCCGAGATCTCCAGTTAGTTTCCGCCCGCTTGGAATAATGCCTCTTGGGACCCCGAGCCACCTCCTCCGTTCGTTGGTGGGTGGGACACGTAGTTTGTCTACTTTATCCCTTTTGGAGTCTTGATGCCAAAGGGGGAGAAAGTGCTCCGTTAGGACCACGGGATTTGCATGGGTTGTGCCACGAGCTTGCTCTTTCTTTGATCTTTTTATGCTCGTGCACACTTTATTCCGTTATGTATGTTTGTGGACCTCCGTTATTGTTTGTGGACCTCCGTTATTGTCTGTGGACCTCTTGTATGGTTGCTACTATGTTGGTGAGTCTATGTGTTAAGGTATCTCTGTGGTATTCTTATGAGGATTTGTGGTGGACTATTCTCAGTTATCCAATCTTTGTTTCACCACAATGGTTTTGGTGCAAGGTATGAGTTCCACTCTTCTCTCATTTACTTCCTTACACCCTTGTTGGTCTATCTCGTTTGGGAGAGCTCTCTCCCTTGTCTCCAGGGGGAGCCTCCCTTTCCTTTTGTTATTACTGCCTGTTATCCTCTGTGCAAATCTTGTGGGGTTGTCATCAAGCACCAAAAAGGGGGAGATTGAAAGGATATTATTTTCTCCTTATGTTTTTGGTGCTAATGACAACTCCTTTTGTGGTTTAACCGGCTATCCAAGTTACAGGGCTTATCTTTGGTCGTGCTTGTGGATGGACATTTCTCGAGGAAGAGCTTGAAATCGATAGCGCTTATTTTCACTTTCTCTTGCTTTATATTTTAGGCTACCGTACTATCAAGAGGGAGTCCATCTAGGAAGGTTGTGGGAAATCAACATTTCATGCACAGACCATATATGCACCTCCACAGCCATCCCAGTTTTCTTGTGAGAGAGTGATTCCTACAACTTTGGTGGGTTTTCTGCCCTGACCGGTAGTACCGGCCAGGCGGTGGTAGTACCACCCAAGGGTTTTCCCAGGGCTGTTCGGGCGGAACTTCCGGCTGAAGTTCTGGTCCTAATTCCGATGAGGAATTTTTTGGTTCAGTAAGACTTTTGTCTAACTTTGCATATTTGTCGGAACTAGGACCGGTTTTTGGCTCGGTAGTACCGGCCCGACCAGCGTCTGGCCCCCTGAGCGGTAGTACCGCCACTCCTGACCAGAAGTACCAAACACCCTCGGTCACCGGTAGTTTCGGGTCCAGTTCTAGACCCAGTTCTAACGCTGGGCAGTGCGGGTCAGATGTCCTTCCGCCTTGCACTATCTATTTGTCGGTAATAGGGGCGGAACTGGGACCCGTACTTCCAGCCAGCCCTATGGGCCCACTGACAGGTCTTTCTGACCATTGTGTGGCCTCTGCTGGGCCGTTGGTGGCTCGCCCATCCGTACTACCGGTCTGCCACCGGTAGTACTGATGGTGTTGGGGCTGGGCAGAATATGCTCGTTTGAAGGTGGCCTATTTAAGGCCCCTTCTTCCTCCTCCCATCTTATCTCTTCGTTTTCTCTCTCCTCCATTTTCACAAGAGCTTAACTTGCCTAGATCTCTATCCCCACCCACTCAAATCTCTTGATCTTTTGAGGATTGGGAGAGGTGACCTAGATCTGCACCTCCACCAAAGGAATCTTGATTTCCCCCACTCATCCTTCGTGGGTTTTGTTACTCTTGGGTTCTTGGAACCCTAGACGGTGTAGGGCATCCTCGGAGTTGGGCATTTGTTGTGAAGCTCCGTGGTGTCGTTGAGGGCCTTCAATTGAGTTGTGAAGCCTCCCCTCAACCTCGTTGTAAAGGTTTCGGTTGGCGCCTTCAAGGTCACCGATTAGTGGATTGTGAGGACACCTTTGTGGTGGTGCTCACCGGAGAAGAAGGTGAGGCCTTTGTGGCGCTCGGGTGACCTTGTGTGGCCCCGACACCTCTCCAACATAGACGTAGCTTCCTTGGAAGTGAACTACGGGAATTACATCTCCATGTCCCCTCGCCGGTTCTTTCGCTCCACTCCTTTACTTCTTGCATTTACTCTCTCGTTCACTTGTTGTGTTGCTTGCCATTTAGGATATTCACGTAGTTGCATCTCTAGTGAACTTTACTTTGTGCTAATCCTTAAAAGTGTGATAAAATATTAAAATTGGTAGTCTCCTATTCACCCCCCCCCCCTCTAGTCGACCTAAGTTGGGCCTTTCAGCTGCCACCAAGCTTTTTGTTTGAATAACTACTCCCTCTGTCTCAAAATATAAGATGTTTTAGATTTTATGAAATGAACATATTTAAACATATTTTATACGTAGATTCACTTTGAACCTACACACCATTTGATGATGGTTTAACTCATCAATGCCCATTGTTATGGACTTGGGTTTTCGAGAAGGAGGGAGCGCTGGAGGAATTAGTCGGCTAGCAGACAATCACACAGGGACGCAAGTTTTACCCAGGTTCAGGCCTCGTAGAGGTCCCTACTCCTGCTTGTCTGCTCTTCGAATTAACGAAGGAATCGAAGATTACAGGGGCGCGCAGATGCAATCTCGAGAGAGTTGTGGAAACTAGGGTTGTGTGTGTCCTCCTCGCCGCCCCCTCCTAGCCTTTATATAGATAGGCTAGGTCTCGGGTAGCAGGTCGAGTCGGTTACAGATTAGGGTTTTCCCTTTAAACTTTCTATCTTAAGCTTCTTCTTGTCTCGCAAGCAATCGAGAGTCCGTGGGTCACTCGAATTCTCCATTTGGGCCTTGGCAACACCATGGGATTCCGCCGTATCTGGACCATATATACCGAACTCGAGTACCTGTAGGGTATACCAATGTCAGTAGCCCCCAAATGTCCAGTAGAATCGTAGATTCGACTGGGGACTTTATGAAGTCTTTTTCGAGTGCATGACCGAGTATATTTCAAGTGTTTAGTTTGTGTCATAGGGATTGTTGATATACGTGCCTGATTTATCCGATGTATCGGTATCAGTTAACTGCCTTAGGGCAAAACAACGCAATCTACTCAAACTCGAGTCCCTGGACTCGAATTCAGAGAAGTGCTGGCGTAATTCGACTTAGGTCGCGGAGGTCTTACAGGAGTCGAATTCCAGTGTATAAGTGTGAGCACTCCATGCGTCCGTCAAGGCATGTTCATCATACCTATTGGCACGGATATGTTTCTGGTAGTGCGCAGCAGATGCGTTGCCAGGCCTTGTTTAGGTCTTATCTTCACGCTGTAAGCGTGGCATCCGAATTTTTTGTCATCGCGGAGATGGTTCGGGTGGCCCAGGATACGTAGTCTCTTTGTAGGGAAAATATGAGGCAGAGTCGCCATAGAATTCGGGCGTGGATGTTATCAACACACAATACGATATACAAATAATCATAGGGTGTGCGACCAGCGCTCCCTATGGGAGCAGCCCCCGAGTGCCTGGTTGAGTCGAAGACTCGGGCGGGGACTAAAAATTTTTTGCGACTGCTGTCATCTTTTGTTGCTTGTTTCAATCGAATTTGCTTCCGGTGCTCCCTATGGGAGTAACCCATAATCCTCAATCGAATCCTAGATTCGAGTGGTGGGTATGTCCTGAATGTTCTTATACCTGCATAAAGATAAATCATAGGGTGCGTGACCTGCGCTCCCTCTGGGAGTAGCCCCCGAGTGCTTGGTTGAGTCGAAGACTCGAGCAAGGACTAAAGTAGTCAAAATATTCTGCTGCTGAAATCAATGACGTCAGTGCTAACGATGTGATGACCTTGGTTTCCCGCGTGAGCAGCTTTGACGGGACGTGACGAGTGGTGGGTCCCACTTTCTGACTTCGATTTGACCGAGCGTGCATAATCTTCTGTTTTAACTGCGTCTCCACGATTTCCGCACGTAATGGGAATAGTGGGAGGACGGTTCGTGCTTCAGCTTCGCCACGTGTCGATGGTGATGTACGCCACGTGTGTAGTAGGGTTTCTGCTGGCTGTTTGATGGTGTCTGCGATGAGGTTAAGTAGTAGCACAGCTGCAGTAATTTCCCCATCTCTCTTCGTTGTTCTTGCCTCCATTGCCATTGTTGCTGCTCTCTGCTTCTTTGTGCACCTTGTCGTTGCGGTGCTGGACCATCTCCGCATCTTTCCGAGCTACTTCCTCCATTCTCACTGTCATCGGAAGATGGGCAAGAAGAAGGGAGGCGCCACTGCTGGGTCTTCCACCGCCATTGCCGCTGCCAAGAAGAAGGGCGGCTCCACCACTCTGGGCACCAGTGCCGCTGGCGTTGGGAAGAAGAAGGGCGCGGGTACCCGCGTCAACAATGGCGCTTGGCGAGCGTCTATCATCAAATCCTCCGAGCTTCATCTTCATCGTCAAGATGGAGTTCTTCCATCCGCGGAGGCCAATTCGCGAGTGCCTGGCGAGGAGGTAATTCCATGTCCTCCTCCTGGTTTTCGGGTGATGTTCCTTGCGTTCATCATCTAAGGTCTTTCTCTGTCCCTGCATCCTTTCTTTTAGTCAGCCGTGGCAACGCCTTGTCTTCATACTTTGCCCTTTTTTGCTTGGTGTAGTTGTCAGTGCTCGTCATCCGCAGGATGAGAAAGACCAGATTGCCATTCGGATGAATGACTTGACCCAGGAGCAGCTTCAGGAGAGTGGGTACTTTTGGGTGACCATGATCGTGCGATCGCGCTTGCGACCCTACATGATCGTGCTTCTCGAGTACTCCACTTTTTGAAGAAGGCGCAGTCGTGCCTTAGGCATATTTATCAAACGATGTTCCCGCTGGACACCGTCCCTTCAAGCCTGTTGGCTCTTCTGGTGAAGTTCCAAGATCTGAGTGCAGTTCGCGAGTATGTGCGGCAGCAGTTAGTGGCTAGTGCCAAGGCTGCTTTGTCGCTGGTGCGACTGCATAGGCCAGATGTAGACGTTGCAGCTGTTGCCGCTGGGCCGCTGACCCTGGCAAAAGGTTCGACCTGGAACATGGTTCCACATTACCAGGCAGTTGATTGCCCAGCAGAAGAAATCGTCGACTTCTTCAAGGAGCAAACGAACGTACTTCTGTTGCAGCGGTAGCTTTAGCTTGTATCCTGCGCATAATTGTACAAGTGTTGTAAAGTTCGTATAGATATGTTGGGTGTAATTAATTACTATTGATATATAAAGAGCTTGCTAGCTTATATATTTTGCGAGTGTATTTGTACTCTGCAGTTCCTTTTCGTTAGCCTGACTTGTGTTATCTCAGCACCTTGCCAACCTGTCAGGTGCGTTGCAACTGGGTTGGTTTTTTATCAAGGGTTCGATTGATGTTGTGTCAGCTACTCAGGATACTGCGACTTGTTCGTAGAACGAGGATGTAAAGGGTGGTGTAGCCCCCGAGTGATAAGATTGCCAGAAAAATAAGGGAAAACATAGAGTTTCGGGGCACTTAGCTTTATTTATTCATAGAATAGTACGAGGTACAATGTGTGGCTAAGTAGCATGGTTGAATAGCCTTATTTGTAATGTAAAAACGACTAGGGGTAGAAACGACACAGCTGTGCAATGTTCCAGGGGTTGGAGTATGCGACTCCTGTCTTGAAATCTTTAAGGCGATAGGCGCCACCTGGGATTACTTCTGTAATCACGTAAGGTCCCTCCCAGGGGGACTCGAGCTTGAGATGCCCTTGTTGCTTGAGTCGCAGGACCAGGTCTCCTTTGACGAAGGATCTTGGGCGTAGCCTTCTGCTATGATAGCCCTTGTTGCTTGAGTCGCTGGTAGATCGTTGATCTTTCCGCTACGATTTTTCGTGCTTCGTCAAGAAGGTCGACGGTGTCTTTGAGTGGGAGAGTTGACTCCTGCTCGCTGTAAGCAACCACCCGTGGGGCTTTGTAGCGTACTTCCACGGGTAGCACCGCTTCAGCGCCGTGCACCATGAAGAACGGGGTATATCCCGTGGTGTTGTTTGGAGTTATGTGCAAGCTCTAGAGTATGGATTGCAGCTCGTCTAGCCAGCATCCGGCGGCTTGTTCGAGTGGCCGGAGGAGTCACTTCTTGATTCCACCATAGACGAGGCCATTGGCCTTTTCGACTTGACTGTTGGTCTACGGGTGAGCCAGGCGTAGCTTATGCTGATTCCCAGGTTTTCGCAGAATTCTTGGAACTCCTTGGAGGTGAAGTTCGTCCCATTGTCCGTGATGATGCTATGCGGCACTCCAAAGCGATAGAAAATGGATTCGAAGAACTTGACGGTGCTGGATCCTGACTGGTTTTTCATCAGCATGGCCTCGATCCACTTGGTGAATTTGTCGACTGTGACCAAGAGGTAGACGTAACCTCCTCGCGAGGATTTCGGGAGCTTGCCGACCATATCGAGTCGCCATTGCATGAAGGGTCGAGCCAATGGTATTGGCCGGAGTTCCGCGCCAGGTGCGTGCAGTTTGTGCGCGAATCGCTGGCAAGCGTTGCAGCGCTAGACGATGTCCTTGGCATCGCGCATGGCCGTGGGCCAGTAGAATCCAGCTCGTAGAGATTTAGCAACGAGGGCGCGACTGCCAGCATGGTGCCCGTAGGTCCCTTCGTGGATGTCGAGGAGGACGACCCTTCCGTCCCTGTTGGAGACGCACCGTTGGAGTACTCCTGTGATGCTGCGCTTGTATAGTTCGTTGTTGATGACGGCGAATGCCTCGGATCATCGCGCAATGTGTCACGCGTTAGTCGGGTCGTCAGGCAGCGTCTTGCTGAGAATATATGTGATGTAGGGTTGAGTCTAGGATGGCTCGATCATCATGACGCCCATTGGTCCTTCGAGTCCTGTGTCGAGCTCCAGGTCATCGAGTGCCATTGGCTCAGTGGGTGGCATTGCCCCCGAGTCTGTTGACGCGCTTGCTTTCTTCTCTGGAGCCTTTGGCTTGATGGAGAGTTCGTAGATATGCTCGAGAAATACCCCAGGTGGTATGGGGGCGCAGGTGGAGCCAATGTTGGTGAGTGTGTCCGCCTCTTCGTTGCTTTCGCGGCCTACGTGTCGCAGCTCTCAGCCGGCGAAGTCCCCTTTGAGTGTGTCGTAGAGGTTGCGATAGGCAATCACGTTGTCTCTCAGTGCATCGCACTCGTGCATTGTTTGGTTCACCACCAATTTGGAGTCGCCGTAGATGATGAGCATCTTGCGCCGCAGACTTTCGCCATCTGCATCCCATGGATTAGGGCCTCGTACTCAGCTTCATTGTTGGAGGCCATGAACTGCATTTGCAGAATGTATTTCAGTTTGTCTCCCTAGGGTGATGTCAGTATGACACCTGCACCGGCCCCGTCCTTTCGTTTGGACCCATCGAAGTGCATTGTCCAGAGATAGGACATATCTGGCTTTTCGGGTATCTGGTTCTCCATCCAGTTCACGAGGAAATTGGGGAGGACTTGCGACTTTATCGCGTCACACTTTCCATATGTGATGTCTCGTGGAGACAGCTCGATTCCCCAAAGCGCGACTCATCCCATGGCATCAGGGTTGTTGAGGATATGCCCGAGCGGGGCATCGTTGACCACCACGATTAGGTGCTCCTAGAAGTAGTGGCGCAATCGCCTGGCTGTCATGAAGACGTCGTACGCCAGCTTCTGGTAGTGCGGGTACCGCTGTTTTGTTGGCCTGAGCACCTCGCTGAGGTAGTAGACTGGGCGTTGGACCCCGTGGACCTTGTTTTCCTCGGCTCGTTCCACCACGAGAACCGTGCTGACCACCTGGTTGGTGACGGAGATGTAGAGCAGCAGTGGCTCCTTATCGTGAGGCGTCACCAGTACTGGCGAAGTGGATAGTAGACGTTTAAGGTGTTCAAATGCGTCTTGCGCCTCGTCTATCCACTCGAACTTGTCAGTCTTGCGGAGAAGTTGGTAGAAGGGCAACGCCTTTTCGCCCATTTGACTGATGAATCGACTGAGCGCTGCAATTCGCCCAGCCAGCTGCTGGACGCCTCTTATGTTCTTCGGCTTCTCCATGGCTAGTATGGCTTTTATTTTCTTTGGCTTTGCTTCGATACCTCTCGCAGATATGAGATACCTGAGTAACTTCCCAGATGGCACGCCGAAGGCGCATTTATCCGGATTGATCTTGATCCGGTAGCGGTCGAGGTTGGCGAACGTCTCGCGTAGATCGTCGATTAGCGAGGCTTCCTCTTTGGTTTTGATGACGATGTCGTCAACATAGACTTGGAAGTTGCAACCAAGTTGGTTCTTGAGGCAAGCCTGCATGCACCGCTGATAGGTGGCTCCTGTGTTTTTAAGCCCGAAGGGCATCGTGTTGTAGCAGAACACACCAAAGGGCATTGTAAACGCCATTTTCTCCTGATCTTCCTCCTTCATTCGAATCTGATTGTAGCCTAAGTAGGCATCGAGGAAGCAGAGACGCTCACATCCCAGTGGAGTCGATGATCTGGTCGATTCACGGCAACAGGAAGTGATCCTTTGGGCAGTGCTTATTCAATGAGGTAAAGTCCACACACATCCGCAGGATATCTGTGTCTTTTTTGGGCACAAGCACCGTGTTGGCGAGACAAGTGTTTCCTTGATCTCGCGTATGAATTTGGCGTCAAGGAGTCTGTTGATCTCCATTCCGACTGCCTTTGCTCTTGGTTCAGACAGTCGCCGAATTGTCTGCTTGACTGGCCTTGCGTCTGGATTTACGTTGAGTGAGTGCTCGGCGAATTCCCTAGGGACTCCTGGCATGTCCGCTGGACACCAGGCGAAGATCTCCTAGTGCTCACGGAGGAATTCGAAGAGCGCGAGTTCCTATGCAGAACTCAAGTTATTGGCGATGAGGGCCATCTTGGTTGGGTCCGTTGGGTGGACCTGGACTTTCTTCGTGTGCACCGACGAGTCAAAGGACAGGTCGGGTGAACTTGGCCTGCTCAGGGGAGGCAGACTGTTGACTGTCGACTCCTTTAATCTTGCGAGTTCCTCTTGCATGCTGAAGGACTAGGAGATTCTGTTGAATTCCCTATCGCAGTTGCGGGCCTCTCGAAGTTGCCGTTGATTGTGATTACGCCGTTTGGACCTGGCATCTTCATCTGCAGGTAGGCATAGTGTGGCACTACCATGAACCTCGCAAACACGACACGTCCGAGGATGCAGTGATATTGTGAAGGCCAGTCGACGACCTCAAAGTCGATGCGCTCTCGCCGAAATTTTTTCGACGTGCCGAAGATGACGTCAAGGTTGATTTTGCCCAAGGGGTAGATGCCTTTCCCTGGGACGATGTCGTGGAACGTCGTGTCTGAAACTTCCAGGCATGTCATAGGTATCCTCATCGCCCGCAAGGTACTTGCGAACATGAGGTTAATGCCGCTGCCGCCATCCATGAATACGCGACTCATGTCAAAAACCCCAATTTGCGCCTCGAGTACGAGGGGAAAGTGGCATGGACGAGGAACTTGGCGCGGGTGGTCACGCCTATCGAAGGTGATGCAGGAGTTGCTTCCACTGAGGTACTCAGTGGTGGAAGGTGGAGAGTTTATCGCCAAGTTGACTTGGCGAGTGATGGCCTTTTGCACTCGATTTGAGGGATGCCCCTTTTGGATCATCCCCATGTTGCCCACGGCTCGTGGGTATGGTTCGCCTCCATGATGCTGGACCGGCGCGGCCGCGGGTGGTGGTGGTCCGGGCGGTGGTGGAGGAGCTCCATGTGCCACGTGTTGGGTCCGCAGCATAGAAAACAAAAAAATTCCTACGATGAGAACTATATGCCAAGATCTATCTACTAGATACAGAGCAACGGGTGGACATACATCCATGGAGAACTTACCCTCGAAGACAACAAGTTTTGTTAATGAGTAGGAACTCGTGGTTGATGTAGTCGTATGCTTGCCGATCTCAAGATCGTGTGGAAGTCCGAGCGCCGCAAATTAGCAGCGCATTCGTCCTCGCACACACGTTCAAGCCACCAGACAACCTCCACCTCCTCGCTCCAGCGAATCAACAGAAGCAGCAACTCCTTCCAGACGCAAGGCCACCGGGAACATGTATCTCCCTAATCCGAGACCATGGGGAAATATCTAGAGGGGGAGAGAGATCCTTCACGAGGAGGTGTAGTTTGTGAGAGGGGAGAGGGGGCTTTATATAGGAGGGAGGGAGACCCCTCCCCTCCCATAGCCGGCGCATGAGGGGGGACTCCTCCCCTGCTTCATTCATGTGGTGAACCTCCACTCACATAAACATGGCCTCCACCCAAAATCCCACTCACATGTATTTAATTTCCACCAAAATAAATGCAACTCTCAATTAATAAAACTCTTTTATTTATTTTATTCAGAATTTTGTTAATTACTTTAATTAACAAACATTCACATAATTACCCTTGCAACATTTCAATATCACATGCAGAACCACTTTCTGCAATTTCACCCGAAACAATTCTGGTTTCTATCAAAACAATTCTTGTTTCTATCGAAACATTTCCTGCGCTTTGCAAACCTTTTGTCTGGAACATATGTGCTACTAAATGGTGTCCGGCAACCCTTAAGTGTGTCACCCTACGGTTCACGAATAATGCAGACATGATTGAGACTCCTCTTAGATCAATAATCAGAAGCGGGACCTGGAGATCCATACTGACTCCTGCATATTCAACGATGACTTATGTGATCGTGAGAACCTTTAACGTCAGCAATTTAATCCCTTTGTATCATGATATAATACATGTTCGAGATTCGATCATCGGTATCCAAATACCTAGTTTGATCTCGTTACCAACATGCACTCTTTTCTCGTTCCCGTGATATAACATTCTAGTGATCACGTCACTTGCTTGCAAGCTATCTTAATGTGATATCACCGAGAGGGCCCAAAGTATATATATCTGTCATCGGGATTGACAAATTCCACTCTTGGTCCATGAGCTTCAATATAACACCTTCATATCACTGAACCCACCTTTATGCTCACCCTGTTACGGTGTGATGTTTGATGTTATCAAGATACTCTTCCGATGTTAGCAATTAACATGATCTCATGGTCTAAGGACTAAGACTACTTTGTATGATGTTATAGCAATATAAACATAATTACTTGATCGTAATGCTATACTTCGGATGAATGTTCATCACATCATTTCACAAATGTTGTGACCTTGTTATTAACAACATCCAATGTCCATGATCAGGAAACTTTGATCATCTTGTTAATCAACAAGCTAGTCTATAAGAGAGGCATAACTAGGAACCCTTTTTATTTATTAAACACACATGCATTGATGTTTCCTATCAATACAATTATAGCATGCAAAATAAACATCTATCATATACAAGGAATACATAATAACAACTTTATTATTGCCTCTCAGGGCATATTTCCTTCACCACGACGCCTGGGGCGGCTCCATAGCCCCTGTTGACTGCGTCACGATTCATCCGGGCCAGGCCTTCATGGAGTTTGAGGAACTCATGGCAGTCTTTGAGAAGGTGGCTGGATTTCTTCTTACCATCATGCTTGTCGATGTAGAAGTGAACGTTGCAGGGCCCGGACAGCTTATCCTCGATAGATGTTGCGGGTGCCTCTTCGCGAGTGCGGCATTGCCACACCTGCGTGTTTTTCCGCTGTCGCGGTATCCACCACTGAGGTATCCGTTGTTGCGGTTGTCGTCGCGTTTGTCAGCGTAGCCGGCTGCGACCATGTTGACCTCGTCACGGTCATCATAGACGCGCATTCGACGTTTGCTTCAGCGATCGCGCCTGCGCCCAAGGTCGTCGTCATCATCGGAGTAGGTGCGGTTCTTCACCAAGTCTTCTCTGTCAGCCCACCGATTCGCGATTTCCATTAGGTGGTCGATCGTTTTGGGCTTCGAGCAGCCCAGCTCCTCCCTGAGCTCTATACGGTGAACGCCGCCGTTGAATGCGTCAATTGCGTGGTCTTCCGAGATGTTTTCTGCGGAGTTCTTGATGATGGACAACCTTTGGATGTACGAGCGTAGCGATTCGCCTGATCTTTGCTGGCAGCTTCTCAGTTCTTCGATTGATGCGGGCCTTTTGTAGGTGCCCTTGAAATTGCGCACGAAGCTGTAGACCAGCTCTTCCCAGCTGCGAATGGATCCGCGCGGGAGATTATTGAGCCATGCGCGAGCGGCGCCCTGCAGCTGTAGCTGCAGGCATTGCATGGCCGTGCTTCGACTCCCACCATGTAGTCTGACGGAGGAAATGTGGTCCTCCAACCAGATTTTCGGGTCCTGTAGACCATCAAATTTTGGGTTCTCTGATGGTAGTTTGAACCCTTTAGGCATTCGCTTCTGCCTGATGGCCCTGCTGAAGCATCTAGCGCCGCAGAGTTCAGTCTCGTCCTCTTCTGAGTCAGTCAAACAAGCGCGTCTTGCCCTTGATTTGTCGATTTTGTGTTGCGTGAGGTCATCGCGCGCATCATAGTCGCGATCGTGCCGCCGTGAGCGGCGACGCCGGGATAGGTCGTGGCTATCGTCGCTGGACGAAGGCGAGGAGTAATGTTTTGCCAGAGCCTTGATTTTCTTTGTCTCCGGTGCAAGTTCTTTATTGAGAGATGTCTCGACTAGCCCCAAGCCCGCGATCATAGATTGGTGCATGGCAGCTCGTGGATCTCCAGCTGGCGGCTGGTTGTTGAGGAGGTACATGGTGGCCGCCATTACCGCGGCTTGCGGCATCTTTGGGAGCACATTTCCTCGTGTATCCACCGTCATGGAGCCGAAGTCGAGGACTTTCGCGGTCTCCACGCTCTGCTCCTCGGTGAGGTGGGCCAGTCGAGATCTTCTCTTGTTGGACAGGTACTCATTGCCTTTGGAGGAGGATCCTCCGTGGGAGGAGAGCCCGGCTCGCCGAAGGCTTGATTCGTCCGCCGCCTTTTTACGCGCTTCGAGTTGCGCGATTGCATGTAGCTGGCGTATGTACTCCTCCTTCAGTAGCCAATGGTAGCCCATCAGCATGTCTTGTGAGGAATTGAGGGGAGAGGATTGCCTCACAAAACTTCTCGACAGCGGGCCCATTTGTTGTCGTTGAGCTTGATCACCACGCGCTCTTCCGTGTGCTCATTCACTATGGAGGGTGGTTCTCCTTCCGCTCCATTGTTGACAGGTGTGCCGTTGCCACCATTGGTGGGGCCGCTATAGGGCGTACTACCGTTGGGTGGTATAGTGCCATTGGGCAGTCTGGTGCCAGATCCGGGGCCAACGTTTTCGCGAT
This sequence comes from Avena sativa, assembly GCA_916181665.1. Classification (NCBI taxonomy): domain Eukaryota; kingdom Viridiplantae; phylum Streptophyta; class Magnoliopsida; order Poales; family Poaceae; genus Avena; species Avena sativa. The sequence continues at coordinate 460,374,134 of OV702297.1, read as the reverse complement.
TGGCGGTAGTGTCGCCTGCGTTGATGACTGTGCACATGAAGTGGTTGGGGAAGTTGTTGCTCCCGCAACTTTCAGATCCAGAGCCGTAGGCTCCGTCTTTAGTGGCCAGGTCACCCATATCGGATCCATGACTGTTGTCGCCGTCCGTGCTCCCAGCTGTTGCTGAGGTATTGAGCTCGTTGAGGGCGCCGATTGGTGGCGGGAACCACGATGCTGGAGCAATCGCGGGTGTCATCGGCTGGTCAGGCAAGCGAAGCGTGCCCATCTGACCAACCTGGAAGCGGAAGCTCCCAATCGCCAGACTGATTCCATCGCCCACGGACTCGAAAGCCGGACGAGTGGCTGGCGTGTGGACGGTGAAGTCGAATGCACCGAAGAGCTAGCGAATCTCCATTTTTGCGTAGTTTTAGATCGCGGTTGATGGGGCCGAAGAAGCCGCGACATCAGCACTCCCAATTCCCACAGACGGCGCCAATTGACGAGGGTTTAACTCGTCAATGCCCATTGTTATGGACTTGAGTTTTGGAGAAGGAGGGAGCGCTGGAGGCATCAGTCGGCTAGCAGACAAGCACACAGGGACGCAAGTTTTACCCAGGTTTAGGCCTTGTAGAGGTCCCTACTCCTTCTTGACTGCTCTTGGAATTAACGAAGGAATCAAAGATTACAGGGGCACACAGATGCAATCTGGCGAGAGTTGTGGAAACTAGGGTTGTGTGTGTCCTTCTCACCGCCCCCTCCTAGCCTTTATATAGATAGGCTAGGTCTCGGGTAGCAGGTCGAGTCGGTTACAGATTAGGATTTTCCCTTTAAACTTTCTATCTTAAGCTTCTTCTTGTCTCGCAAGCAATCGAGAGTCCATGGGTCACTCGAGTTCTCCATTTGGGCCTTAGCAATGCTGTGGGCTTCCACCGTATCTGGACCATATATACCGAACTCGAGTACCTATAGGGTATACTCATGTCACCATTCGTTTCACAAAAGCTAAAAGTAGTTATCACAACGTGCTTTGGTTTTGACATGTGTAGTTTGCATTTGCTAGTTAATCTCAAAAATATTGTTATTGTGATATTTTCCTATAGTAGAATAAACTAATTTGAAAACTCCATAATCATTTCAACATCTTTCGAACACCTTGGAGAGTATAAAACCCAGCCTGATGTGGCACGGATACGATTTGTTGCGAAAAAATTCATCTCCGTATTTTTTAGGGGATATATATCTAACGCAGACTTTTAACTCTAGGGTGCCACACACCCCCATAACTAGAAAAATTAAATAATAATTATAAAAAGGTTAAAAAAAATTCAAACTTTTTTAAATCAAAGATGATCAGGTATTGTACTCGTAAAAAAATATTTGGAAAGGAAATGATTCGCTTGGTCTTCAGGGCAATTTCGATTTTGTTTTTTTACCCAGATCACAATGAAAGTAATTCCCTAGAAAAATATTTTTATACAAGTATGATACCTGATCATCTTTGATTTCAAAAAAGTTAGAACTTTTTAATTATTTTTAAATTTTTTATTTATGAAGGTATATGGCACTCGAGAGCCTATATATATATATATTGAACTACAAAAGACTTAATGATAATACCATAGATGATGCATACAATATACCGAATAAGCAAGAATGGATAAATAGAATACAAGGAAGCAAATATTTTTCTAAGTTTGATCTAAAGGCCGGATTTTGGCAAGTAAAAATGGCCGAGGAATCTATTCCTTGGACAGCATTTACATGTCCTCAAGGTCATTATGAATGGCTAGTTATGCCATTAGGATTAAAGAATGCACCTGCACTATTTCAAAGAAAGATGCAAAATATAATTAATGAGAATCAAGCTTTTATATTAGTATATGTAGATGACTTACTAGTCTTCTCATAATCACATTTACCTCTAATCCAATCATATTGACATTCTACCTGATTCATCATTTCTACTTTTAATCGTGCAAATTCGTCTATTAAATCTATATCATCTTCACTTGAATCATCTTTTAGAATCCGATTCTCTACTTTATCGGTTTCTATGATTGAATATATTGACTCATCATCTTTTATTTCATCATCACATACTAATATATTCTCATTAACGCTATCTACAATTAGTACCCAAGGTAATTATGAATGGCTAATTAAGACAGAAGAATTAATAGCATTATATGTCCTATATGATGGAAATAAGCCAGGAATATATTTTACTTTTGAAGAAATACTAAAACAAAAGCTGGAAGCAAGGAAAATAAAAAAGGATTTATCATAGAGAAAGTACTATGATATCAATGAAGCTTTAAGATATGCAAGAGAAATGATAGGAGAGAATTATTATATAGAACAATATAGATATATGGGTACCAAAAGAAGAAATTTTGAAAAACCGGTACCATTTCAAAATACTAGAAATGATGGTGCAATATTAATTTTATTAATATTATTCGAGCGTGGAGACCTATACCAGAAAAAAACAATGAAAATAATATCTACCAGCATACATGCAGCTCAAATATAGCAAGTCATGATGCTCTTGGTAGACATACAAGAGGGAAGCCAAAGGATCCAAAGAGAAGGCAAAATTCTCAAGACATAATCATGAAGCTCAAGAAGATTATCAAAGTGAAGATAAGAAGATGAAGCCACATTCATATACAGCCAAGGCAACGTGGAGGCAGCACCAAAATCCCTCCATCAGCTTCCAACATGTGCTCATGAACCTATAAAGAAGGGCTACAAAGGCTATAAGGCCTATAAAGCCTAGGAAGTCTATAAAATAGGTCCATCATAACCAAGAAGAAAGAGGAGGCAAATAATAGAGGAGAAGTCACTTGAAGGCTGATCTCTCGCCTATAAATTGAGACGCTCGCAGCAATGAAGAGGACACGAACACGGACACTAGCACCAGCAATCCAGCAACCAGCAGAGTAGAGAGTCAGTGCTAGCAAACTCTCAGCTCACTAATAGTAGTTGTATCCCTCTCCCTGTAATAAAAGCCACTATATTGAAGGCACCTGTACCCTAAGCTTGGAGAGGTTGTAAGGTAATTTTCTTTATCTTTGTGTAAGCCCTTTGGGGATTTCCTGAAAGGGAAAACCGTATGTAAGCTATATTGTGGAAATGAAGTAGTTTCGTATTTCCCTTGTTCTTTTTAAGCATGTTTATATGGGATGGGTTTCTTATGCTAGGGATCCTATAGGAGAAACCTCTGCGTGTAGTTCTCTCTTAAAGCCTTATGTGTCGCATCTGAACGAGAACCTTGTAGCCATAGAGAAGTGTTCTCTCTGGGTGGAACTGCCTGGGAAGACGATAAGAGAACTTAGCTACTCCTGAAGCAATATAGTAAGAAATACGGTGAGTACTGAGTAGGACTTTTACACCACTGCGCACACCCTCGCTTGTCTGTTGGTGTCGTGGTGGTGTCACGACAGATGCCATGGATAGGCTAAAGGTAGGGACAAGATGCACTAGAGGAATCCGGGGAGGGATAGTGTAGTGATTCTACACACAGAAGCTTTGTATTGTCCGATGAGATTCCAAGGTTACAAGTGCTCCTTGAGCTGTATTGGAGAGAGGAGGAAGAAAGAACTCTCTTACTCTTTCCACTGGCTAGCCCTCAGGGAAACTAGAACTAAACAAGTAAAGACCAATCCCCTTCAGAGCAACCCCTTCTACAGAGGCCCTAGCCATCCTTATATAGGGGTGGCTAGGTCTCCAATTACGACATAGGTGGAGGCATATTCCAGGGAATATGCCTCTTCCCAAAATAGTAAGCCGACCGGATCACTTTTGCCCAGCGTCCTCCATGCAGAGGCTACGTGAGCCTCTGCGGCGCCCGCGTCATCTGACATAGGCATCGTCACCCTTGTCAGCCACGCCTCGGTGGTCCTGGCCTCTGTTCGCTTCGCTCATGCTCTGTGTACAGTGGCCACCTTTTGACCAGCGAGATACCTTCCTTCCCTTGTAAGCCAGATATAACCCGGATCATGCCTGGTTAATCCGGCCACACCTGTACCTGCATATAAGTTAGATATATCTTACCGACATACGACATAAGTCGGCTGAGACCCAGTTAGGTGGACATCCCCTGGTCCGGGTTACTCCGTGATTCGGCCTGCCTTGAGGTGACTCGGCCAGCACCCGCTTTGACCTTGTCGTACCTCGGCTAACTTGGCCTTTATACCCCGGCGTGACCCTACCCGGGGGTATCCCCCCAACATTAGTCCCCGAAGCTGGTGCGGTCTTAGCTTCCTTAGCCGCTAAGGCCACAACAGGTTCAACTTTACCGAACCTTTTCTTCCTTTTTCCGAGTTATCTCATAGTCCGGATTTCATAGGTTTACTTTCCCTTAGCACATTCCGAGTTTTCACTCGCCGGCCGGGTCACCTCATACTCATCCGAGTCATTCTTCCTTCTCTTGTATGCTTCCCCACGTGGAGGCTAATCATTACTTTGCCTCATTTTAAGGGCCTGCGCCAGTAACCACCGCAGTTATTGTCAGATATTACTATAGCACACGTCACATCGTGCCTGCCTCCTCGTTAACTGTATCGTAACGTCACGTCACGGGATCTCCTACGCCCTGTGGCCCTTCCTGTGGCTCGTCGTTGATTGGTTGATCCGGGTCATACACGGCCACACCGTGTGGCCCGTCCGCACAGCGTGATCCTACTACCCCTCAAGGGCGTGGTTAAATAGGGGAGGGGCGTGCCCCTTGGGTCTTTTCCCCACTCTCGCGCCCCTCTGCCTCTTCTTCTTCTTCCTCTCCAGCGACAGCGCCGCCACCACCGCACCTGCTTAGCCGCGCCGCCACCGCACCGTTTCCTCGCGCACCTGCATCGCCGCCTCTCCCGCTCGTCTCCTCCACCACGGGTCCGTGCCAATCTAGGCCACTGCCCCCCACCGCCGTTAGGGCCAGTGAGCACAGTGACTTAGAGATGACAGAGGAAGAGCTCGTCGTCGCGGAGCAGGAAATGGAGGAGAACGCGGGGAACACCGATCGTGGCGCCTGGGCTGGGTCCTGGGTTTGCCAGGACGATCTTGACTGGCTGTATCGTACCCGACGTATGCTGGAGGGCGTCATCGCACGCCTCGCCACCGCGGAGCTTGCCCCCTCACCCAATCCGGGTGAGTTCGTCGTATTTCTCTCCCACTTCCAACGTGGGATTGGGCTTCCCGTCAGCGACTTTTTCCATGACTGGCTCGACACCTACGAGCTTCAGCCGCATCATCTTCTGGCTAACGCCATCACTTCCCTCTTTGCCTTTGCTTCCACCATTGAGGGTTACACCGGACTATGGCCCACCAAGGATCTCTAGATCCGGTTCTTTGGTCTTCGTCAGAATGTGATTCCGAATACAGAACTTAATCCGGAGAACAAGCAGCTCACGCAGTTCGGCGCATCTTCCATCTCTCCTCGGAAACAGTCTATCTTCCCCCGAGTCACGGGGCTTGACTCCTGCAAGGGTTGGGCCCAAACCTTCTTCTATGTCAGAAATGGCACGGATGAAGATCTAATCCGGTTGCGCCCCTATGCTCCGGGTCCTCCTAATCCGGATCTGTGGGACAAGGTCCCCAAGAAACCCACAGTCCTGGTGAACCAAGTCAACAAATGGTTCCAGGAGCTGAAGGATCAGGGATTGCGCAACGAGGACGCAATGATCACCTTCGTCCCCAACCGGATCTCCCCCCCCCCCCCTCCAAAAACGTACGCATAAACTTTGCCACATGAGCTGGGGCCGTGACCCCAACTGGACCTCCTCATTCGAGTTGAGCAACACCAAGATCTACCGCCGGGTCAAGGCCCTCTTCACCACGAACAAGAACTTCTCTGTTGAGTGGACGTGGGGGATCGAACACTTCTGCCGAGATAGGCTTCCCCCTGCGGTAAGTCTCGTGCCCCAAACCTTTTCCGAATTAAATTATATGTCGGTTTTTGTTGTAGGTTTAATCCCTTTGACTTTTCTTTCCCTTAGATGTTTCTTCAGCAAACTATTGAGGATGGCACTGAGCCTTCTCTCAAATGGGCGCCTGGTCGAGATGCCTCGGACGAGGAGGAGCCGGATCAGGAGATGTTCCTGCCGATGGCTGATGCGACCAAGCGACACACCGGTAAACTCTCTTCCATTAGAGATCGGCCTGACGATGAAGATGAATCCGACATTGAGGTGATGGAGGCATTTGATGTTGTCCCCCTGTCTTACGCTTTTCCAGCATCAGCTAACCCCGGTGGACAGATCCATGAAGATCCTCCCCTTGCCATGGGTGAGCCAGTCCCGGTCGCATCTAAGAAATGGGGGGCCGCATCTGCCTCTTCCTCCGGACCTTCTAAGCCAACCAAAAGGCGAAAGAAGTCCGCATACAAAGCTACCACCAAGTCCACGACCAAGGTCGTAGCCCGGAGAGCTCGCAAGCCAAAGGATCCCTTGACCTCATATGAGTAAGTCATTTCTCCCTTTGCTATTCTTATGTTCTTCCTTTGGTATAGTTTCTCATTGTTCATCATCTGATTCGGCAGGACCGCAGTGGAAGTTCCTCAGAGTGGATCTGGCATAGCCTCGCCACTCCGACTTAGCCCTTCTCCCCCTCGTGGTGACAATTCACGCCCATTGAGACCCATTCAGGAGGGTTCAGCGGTTGCTCCGGGTTCTATCCCACCTCGTCAAGAGGAGGGCAACCTCGAAACGGGGGGAAGCAGTTCTGCCAAGGCTGCAGTTGCTCCTTCTTCAGCATAGCCGCAATCAGCCACCACCGAGGTTCCTTCAGCACCCCCGCCAAAACAGAAATCAGCACCAGCATCAACTCCAGCACCAGCAGCAACAGCAAAAGCGCCAGCAACAGCACCAAGCCCCTCCGCCTCATCCGAGTCTTCCAAGACTCGGCGAGAAGGCACCAGCAGTACCAAGGCTAGCACCAAGGGCAAATCCGCTGCAGCAACTTCAACTTCTCAGCAGCAGTCCAAGGGCAAAAAGGCTCCTCACACTGCCAAGGCAACGTCAATCGAGGCTGGACAGCGTACACTTGCGTCCATGCTTTCGAAGAAGACCCCACCGACAACGGACACCTATGCCGGGTCAGCTGATGCGCAACTCGTTTTGCACACCAGCCCTGCTGTTGCCCAGGTTGAACGGAGGGAAGCCCATGCCAAGGGTCTGGTTGCGCCCCACATGCTCAGCGGCGAACGTTATCCTCCGACCTTAATCAAGTTCGTAAACAACTGGAACAAGGCGGAGTTCGTCCACAATGATGATCTCCTGGAGAAATTCGGGCCTGCCGAGTTTGCTGCCCAAATGAATACCACTGCTAAGGCAATTAACCTTACAGGTCGGATGATGGAGGTATGTTACTTCGTATTTTCCTTAACATGTAGTAGATATTAGTGATATAGCCATTAGTCCCCGAGCCTTCGGGGGAGTAACTTGTTACTCGGCCAGATGCTCCTTAGAGAACTAACGTAGCTCCTTAATAACTTCGAATATGCACACACCTAGAGCCGGGTTAAGTTCCACTTGGCCTGGATTTTGTACACTTCGAATATGCACACACCTAGATCTGGGTTAAGTTCCACTTGGCCCGGATTTTGTACACTTCAAATATGCACACACCTAGAGCCGGGTTAAGTTCCACTTGGCCCGGATCTTGTACACTTTGAATATGCACACACCTAGAGCCGGGTTAAGTTCCACTTGACCCGGATTTTTTACACTTCGAATATGCACACACCTAGAGTCGGGTTAAGTTCCACGTGGCCTGGATTTGATACACTTCGAATATGCACACACCTAGAGCCAGGTTAAGTTCCACTTGGCCCGGATTTTGTACATTTCGAATATGCATAAGACAAAGCTATCCTTTTGTACTCTTTTCAGGTGACCACCAATCGCTGGAGCGCTGAGTTTCAGCGTCTCTTGGATACTCACAAGATGCTACGTGCGAAACATACTACACTTCTCGCCGAACACGAGAAAAGGGGTAAGTTTTTTCCTTGGCATTTTTCCATTTCTCTTCGTCTTTTTCCGCCGAACTAATCCATCATTTGGATTTCGCAGCTGGGGTGGAGGCCGAGAATACTATCATGAGGAAGAACTTGGAGAAGATAAAGGGTAAGTCATTTTTGCTTAACCTTCCTCCGCACTCTATTTCCTTTTCTCCTTGGCTCGGCAAATATTCATACCTCGCCTTTGCCGAGTCAACAAACTGTTTCAGCATCACTTGAAGATAGTGTGTCCGTGCCTGATATGATGCTGCATTTTCTCGAACAAGCAGGGAAGCACCAGGCCGAACTCAAGAAGAAGGATGACGAGCTTGCCCTCCTCCGGACCAAAGATGAAGAAATTGCCAAGCTTAAGGCCGACATGAAGAAACTCAAGGCGCTCCACAAATCCGAACTTGACAAAGCAGGCCAGAATTTTACTAAAGAACGCGAACATCTCAACCTCCAAATTGCCAAGGACCAAGAACTTCTGAAGGAGGCCGACTCTAAGCTTGAGTCGGCGAATGTTGAACTTGCACAACTTCGAAAGAGGTGTGACAACTGCACCAAGGAGCTGGCCCGGATCCACAGCCACATTTCTCGTAAGTTCTTTTTCTTCAGCTGGTATGAATCTCTTTGGGTCAACCTTCCTTACTTATTTCACCCGTCTTGTTTTCAGACAAATTTCTAGATGGCAATGCTATTGCAACTACTACTATCACCAAGTTCCGCCAGAAGAGGGGTACCCCAATTGCTCCTGGCGCTGGAGAAATTCCTTATGACATGGAGGACCTGCTGGTCAGCTTGTCTTCTCGTGTCGAAATTGTAAAGAACTATGGAAAGGATATCTTGGATGTGGCCATCCGGATCTTCAATGTCTTTTGGCCTGATGAAGATACTCTGGAGGGGGGCCACTGCTCTTATTGCCAGGCTAATGGAGTGCGAAACCCAGCTTGACCTTTAGAGGGAATCTGCTGGACGTGTCGGAGCTGAAATTGTCCTCCACTATGTGCTCACGTGGTATGAAAAGATAAACCTGAAGCTTCTCGAGCATATGCGCACTGGATCAAGGTGGTCCACTGACCCGGAATGGATAGCTCGGCGCAAGGCTTGCGCCCATAGCCTCATTCAATATGCCCCCATTCATCAATGGAACGAGGGACCAATCTTCCTTGGCGCCGCCGAGGACGAAAACGCTGAAGATGATTCGGGTGAGGACAAAGAGGACGAAGCTTCGGACGTCGAGGAAGGTGAAGATGACACTGAAGCTGAAGCTGGAGCTGCACCCGCTGGCGCCGAATTACCTCCTCCCGCTGCTCCTTGATTAGAAACACTTTGAATTTCATCAGATCCCTGGTATGCCGGGTGCAATTGTATTAAGCACATAAGTGATATTTTGCTACTAAGTTTTTGTGTCGGATTAACTTGGGCGTAGTCCCCGAGTTTCATTTTCTTGTCCCTCCAATTTCTTGGCTCGGCTCGTGTCTACATTGGTTCGGTTTTATGACTTACGAGTCCGCGCTTCAAAAATTGACTTAACAATACTTGGAAACTTTAGGATTAGCTCAAAATAATTCACAATAGTAAACATAAAATAAGCATAAGGTTAGTCTGAAAAACAAACGTCGGCTCGATTAAGTTCCTTTCCTTAGTCGTTTTTCATTTGTTACGTAATTCCAAACTTGTTCTCTTGCTTGCCATGAAGCCAAATCCTGTTGGACAGCAGCAAGTCGAAGAGTTAGGTTTTTGGTGCTCACACACTACTAATCCGGCTTAAGTAGAAACAACTTACGCCAGCCAACGTATAAATAATAAATACAGAAGACAACAAATATTATCAAGGCAGTCCCCGAGTTACTGCTCGAGGTGCCAACATTTCATTGATAAGCTCATTGTCGGCATACATACCGACATATGAGAGACTCGGATACATACACTTCTTTGCTAAGTGTAGAAAGGACGAAGTAGAGCTACATTCCATGGATGCTTAGATTCCTCACCGGACCTGTCCGCCTTGTTCTTCTCCTATGGTTTTGCATCGATAAGATAATAAGAATCATTGTGCAATGCTTTGCTCACAATGAAAGGCCCTTACCATGGGGGGATAACTTATGCATGCCAGCAGTATGTTGTACCAACCGGAATACCAGATCACCTTCCCAGAAAACTCGGGGGTTAACTTTCTGGCTATGATAGCGTTGGAGATTTTGCTGATATATGGAGGATCTGGACAATGCCAATTCTCTCGCTTCTTCTAGCAGATCAACATCATTTTGTCGGGCTTCTTGCACTTCGGCTTCTGTGTATTGGGTGACCCTAGGCGAGTCATGCTCTATGTCGGCTGGTAATATAGCTTCTGCCCCATATACCAGAAAGAATGGCGTATAGTCTGTTGATCGATTCGGAGTTGTTCTTAAACTCCACAGTACCGCTGGTAGTTCCTCTATCCAGCACCCCACTGATCTCTGCAGCGGCTCAATGAGCCAGGGTTTTATCCCGGATAATACTAATCCGTTGGATCTCTCCACTTGTCCGTTCGATGCGGGGTGGGCTACCGAAGCAACGTCCAGCCAGATCTTCTTATCTCGGCAGAATCGTGCAAATGCTCCTTCAGCAAAATTTGTGCCATTATCTGTTATGATGCTGTGAGGATAACCGTATCTTAGGATGATGTCTTTGAGGAACGTCACGGCCGTAGCTCCATCACATTTTCTTATTGGCTTTACTTCAATCCATTTTGTAAATTTATCAACCATGACTGTGGGTCATGTTCCCTCTCGCGGGTTTGAACGGGCCAACCATGTCCAAACACCATACAGCAAATGGCCAAGTAATTGGTATGGTCTTGAGCTCCGACATTGGCATATGTGTCTTGGTAGCATACCTCTGACAACCATTGCATTTTCTTACCAAGTCCTCTGCTTGTTCTAAGGCACTTGGCCAGTAGAATCCATGCCGGAAAGCTTTTGCCACCAACGCTCTGGACGAGGCATGATGCCCACATTCCCCTTGATGCCCGGAGGATATCCAGCCGTTCTTCCGGGTCAACACATCGTCGGAGGACATTTGTGACACTTCTCTTGTATAGTTCGGCATTGATGATTGTGTATGCTTTTGCTCTCTTCTGAGTTTTCCTGGAAAGCACTTCCTCAGCGGGTAAGGTTCCATCTTTCAGGAATTGAAATATGGGCAGTGCCCAAGCTGGTATAGCTCGTGCTGGGAACACATCCTCATCAATTTCCATCTGATCCACCGGCATAACCTTAGCCGGATCACGCTGCGCGGTCCCCGGGTCTTGCAAAGCAGTCCTCGGGTTTACCGAGGCAGTCCTCGGGTTTCGTGACCCACTTCCCACGTCAATGTCCATGGGTATAGCTCCGGACTCCGGATCTTCCGGGACGTAGATTGAGTCAGTTTCTGGGGACGGTCTAATAGATGGTTTTCTGAGGTGTTCTAATGCTACACCCGGTGGAATTGCTTGTCGGGTTGATCCGAGCTTCGACAATACATCGGCAGCCTCATTTTCCACCCGGGGTACATGGTGAATTTCGCATCCCTCAAAGTAACCAGATATCTTCTGCACGTGGAATCTGTATAATGCCATGTTTGGATCAAGAGCGTCCCACGGCCCTGAGACTTGCTGAACTACCAAATCCGAGTCGCCAAAGCATTGGATCCGACGTATTCCAATTTCTTTTGCCACTTTGAGCCCATGTACAAGTGCCTCATATTCGGCGACATTGTTTGACGCTGCGAAGTGGATCTGCAGCACATACTTCAGTTGGTCGTTCTTTGGCGAGGTAAGCACCACTTCGGCACCTAACCTGGTTTTTGTTTTCGATCCGTCAAAATGCATCCTCCAATAATTCGGGTCTGGTAATGGTGGTTCATATTGCACCTCGGCCCAGTCCACAAAAAAGTCGGCCACAGCCTGAGACTTGATTGCTTCTCTTCTATCATATTGTGGCGCATAAGAGGCTAGCTCAATTGCCCATTTTGCAATCCTGCCACTTGCATCCTTGTTACTCATTATCTCGGATATGGGAGCTTCACATATTACTTTGATGGGGTGCTCCTCAAAATAGTGTTTTAGCTTCTTAGCCGACATGTACACACCATATGACACTTTATGATAGTGCGGATAATTTTGCTTCGATGCGGATAATACCTCGCTTAGGTAATATACTGGCCTTTGCACTGACTTACCCTCTTCATCGCGCTCTACCACAACTACTGCACTTACAACTCGGTTGGTTGCGGCTATGTAGAGCAACATTGGCTCCTTTGATAGTGGAGAGGCTAACACTGGTGTAGTGGCTAACATCTTATTTAAATGGATAAAGGCTTCATTGGCCTGCGGCGTGCAAATGAACTTGTCCGACTTTTTCATGAGTTGATAGAGAGGCAGTGCCTTTTCTCCCAACCGACTTAAGGATACCAGGCAACCAGTGAACTTCTGGACATCGTTAAGGCATTTTGGCAGTTCCATTCGCTCTATGGCCCAGATTTTAGTTGGATTGACTTCGATACCTCGGCTGGAGACAAGAAATCCGAGTAATTTTCCAGCCGAGACACCGAAGGTGCATTTTTTCGGGTTAAGCTTCATTCAGAATCTCCTTAGGTTCGCGAATGTCTATCGATCCCGCGTGTTATGGATCTATCGATCACGAAGTAAGTAGAGTATCGCGTGACAAAGGGAATTGGTTTCGTATGTTAATGGTTCTATCGATCACGAAGTCATCGATGAGTATGTGGGAGCCGTTATGGATCTCCAGATCCCGCTGATGGTTATTGGTCGGAGAGGTGTCTCCATCATGTCTGCATATTCACGAACCGTAGGGTGACACACTTAAGGTTCGATGTTGTTTAGGTAGATATGGAATGTGCGTTGGAGACCGAATGTTGTTCGGAGTCTCGGATTGGATCTGAGACATCACGAGGAGATTCGGAATTGTCCGGAGAATAAGATTCATATAATGGAGATCATTTTCTAGGTTCGGAAATGTTTCGGAGTGTTTATATGGGGGTTCTAGAAGGTTTCGGAATGTTCCGGAAGGTTCTAGAAATTTCTATGGAGTTTACTTGAAAACCAAGAAAGAAAAAGGGGAAACTTGGGGGGAAGGAAACTCCCCCCAAGCCCCCCTTGTGCGCCGGCCCTAGGAGGTGGGCCTAGGGGTGGGAACCCTAGGCCGCACCCCTCCCTCTATATATAGAGGGGTAGAGGCGCCACCCCCCCCCCCCCTTGCCCCTCCACTCTTGCCCTAGCCACCTCTCTCCTCCTCCTTCCTTCTTCTCAGGCTTAGGCGAAGCCCTGCAGAATTATCTACTCCACCACCACCACGTCGTCGTGCTGCTGGGATTCCGTGGAGAGATCTACTACCTCCGCTGCTCACTGCAACAGGGAGAGGAAGGTCTGCATCGACTCCGCACGTGTGACCGACTGCGGAAGCACTGCCGGAACACGGCGCTTGAAGGATCGTCTACTCGATCTTGAGATCGACAAGTGATCGTCTACATCAACCACGAGATCCGATCTCGCACAAGGCTTTCGGATCTACAAGGGTTAGTACAGATCTATCTTGTTGCACATGTCTAATAGATTAGATCTTGGCTTTTATCTAGATTAGATCTGGGTTTTGTTCGTTCTTGCGGTAGACAATTTTTGTTTTCCATGCTACGAACCCATCAGTGGTATCAGAGCCGTGTCTATGCGTAGATCTGTTGCACGAGTAGAACACAATGGTTTTGTGGGCGTTGGTGCTCGTGCCGTCTTTTGCTTTGTGTACTTTGCATCTTGCGGTATGGTAGGATGAAGCGGCTCGGGCTAACCTTACATGTCATCGCACATGAGACTTGCTCCACGCTTGACGTGTAACTTGCGTTGCACAAGTGGCTTTGCGGGTGTCTGTCTCTCCCACCATAGTATAGATCCAACTTACACTTTGTACTTGATAGCACTTGTATCAACATTGTGGTTCAGTTTCGTAGGTAAGATCCGTTCTTATTCGAAAGCCCCAAACCACGTAAAACATGCAAAGAAAATTAGAGGCGTCTAACTTGTTTTTGCAGGGGTTTTGTGATGTGATATGGACATCATGTGATTGTGATTATATTTGATGTATGCAATGATCCTTGTTGTAATATGGCAACCGACAGGAGCCTAATGGTTGTCTTTAATTCTGTTAAGACCTGCTTGTCTATTCGTCTTGTAATAGCTTTATTCCAAGTAGTTGTAATAGTTGCTAGTGATGATGGACAACCATGAAGCGGCGCCACTGACCTTGACGCAATGCTGGTGATGATGGAGATCATGTTCGTGCTTTTGGAGATGGAGATCAAAGGCATAAGAAGAAAGGGCCATATCATATCACACTAATTATGAATTGCCTGTGATGTTAATCCTTTATGCATCTTGTATTGCTTAGATCGCGACGGTAGCATTATAAGATGATCCCTCTCACTAAATATCAAGTAATAAAGTGTTCGTCCTTAGTTGGCACCGTTGCTAAGACTCGTCGTTTCGAAGCATCTCGTGATGATCGGATGTGATAGATTCTACATGTGCATACAGCGGGTGCAAGCCAGATTTGCACATGCGGAAACTAAGGTTAATCTTGACGAGCCTAGCATGTACAGACATGGTCTCGGAACACGGAATACCGAAAGGTAGAGCATGAGTCATATAAATGATATGATGAACATGAAGATTGTTCGCCGATGAAACTACATCTTCTCTCGTGAAGATCGGACTTGGTGTAGTGGATTTGGTTCGTGTAATCATTAAGACAACGTGAGGGATGTTGTTTTGAGTGGGAGTTCACCTAGTTAATTTAAGAATTAAAATTGAACTCAATTTATCATGAACTTAGTCTAAACTACTTGCAAATTTGTTGTAGATTATGGCGAACCTCTCCATCAATTTTAATGCGTTCCTAGAGAAAGAAAAGCTTAAGAACAATGGAAGCAACTTCACGGACTGACTCCGTGGACTGAAGATTGTCCTCAGGGCTGGTCAGATGACCTATGTGCTCGAAGCACCGCTAGGTGACCCACCTGCAGAAGATGCCACCGATGACGTAAAGAATGTTTACGCCACTCGGAAAAATCACTACTCCACAGTTCAGTGTGCCATCCTGTACGGTTTAGAAACGGAGCTTCAGAAGCGCTTTGAGCACCACGACCCGTTCGAGATCATTAAGGAGCTCAGGATGATTTTTGAGACTCACGCGGCCGTGGAGAACTATGAGGCCTCCGAAAAGTTCTTTAACTGTAAGATGGAAGAGGGAAGCTCCGTTAGCGAGCACGTGCTCACCATGTCTGGGCACGCAAACAAGCTCCAAGAGTTGGGAATAACGATTCCTAATGAGTTAGGGATTCACCGTGTCCTCCAATCACTGCCACCGAGTTATAAGAACTTTGTGGTGAACTACAATATGCACTGCATGAACAAGACGTTGCCTGAACTATCGTCCATGCTGAAAACTGCTGAAGTGGAGATCAAGAAGGAGCACCAAGTGTTGATGGTCAATAAGACCACCAATTTCAAGAAACAAGGCAAGCCTAAGAACAAGGGAAACTTCAAGAAGGACGGCAAGAAAGCTGTCGCACCTGCTAAGAAGCCCAAGGCTGGTCCTAAGCCTGAAACTGAATGCTTCTACTGCAAGGGTGCTAGTCACTGGAAGCATAACTGCCCCAAGTACCTGGCGGATCTGAAGAACGGCAACATCAAGAAGAAAGGTATATTCGATATACATGTTATTGATGTGTATCTTACTAGTAATCGTAGTAGTGCCTAGGTATTTGATACTGGTTCGGTTGCTCATATTTTAACTCAAAATAGGAGCTACGAAATAAGCGAAGACTAGCGAGAGACGAGGTGACGATGCGCGTTGGAAATGGCTCCAAGGTTGATGTGATCGCCGTCGGCATGCTCCCTCTACATCTACCTTCGGGATTAGTTTTAAATTTGAATAATTGTTATTTGGTGCCTGCGTTAAGCATGAACATTATATCTGGATCTTGTTTATTGCGAGACGGTTACTCTTTTAAGTCCGAGAATAAAGGTTGTTCGATTTATATGAGTAATATCTTTTATGGTAATGCACCTGAGATGAATGGTTTATTCTTACTGAATCTCGATAGTAGTGATACACATGTTCACAACATAGATGCTAAACGAACAAAACTGAATGATAATTCTACATACATGTGGCACTGTCGTCTTGGTCACATTGGAGTGAAGTGTATGAAGAAACTCCATTCTGATGGACTTCTTGAATCACTTGATTTTGAATCACTTGAAAGATGCGAAGCATGTCTAATGGGAAAAATGACTAAGACTCCATTCTCTGGTATAATGGAGCGAGCTACAGACTTATTGGAAATAATACATACCGATGTGTGCGGTCCAATGAGTGTAGCATCACGTGGTGGATATCGTTATGTTCTCACTTTCACGGATGACTTAAGTAGATATGGGTATGTCTACTTCATGAAACATAAGTCCGAAACTTTCGAGAAGTTTAAGGAATTTCAAAGTGAAGTGGAAAATCATCGTAACAAGAAGATTAAGTTTCTGCGTTCTGACTGCGGAGGTGAATATCTAAGTTATGAGTTTGGCATGCATTTAAAGAAATGTGGAATACTTTCGCAATTGACACCGCCGGGAACACCACAGCGTAATGGTGTGTCCGAACGTCGTAATCGAACTCTCTTAGATATGGTTCGGTCTATGATGTCTCTTACAGATTTACCGCTATCGTTTTGGGGCTATGCATTAGAGACAGCCGCATTCACTTTAACTAGAGCACCATCTAAATCCGTTGAAACGACACCGTACGAATTGTGGTTTGGAAAGAAACCTAAGTTGTCGTTCCTTAAAGTTTGGGGTTGCGAAGCATATGTAAAGAAGTTACAACCTAATAAGCTTGAACCCAAAGCGGAGAAATGCGTCTTCATAGGATACCCTAAAGAAACAATTGGGTATACCTTCTATCATAGATCCGAAGGCAAAGTTTTCATTGCCAAGAATGGATCCTTTCTTGAGAAGGAGTTTCTCTCGAAGGAAGTTACTGGAAGGAAAGTAGAACTCGACGAGGTTATTGAACCTTCTCTCGGAGTTGAGAGTAGCGTAGCACCGGAAGATGTTTTTGTGCCGCCTGCACCAATTGGAGAGGAAGCTAATGATGGTGATCATGAAACTTCGAACGAAGTTGCTGCTGAACCTCGCAGGTCAACGAGGGTTCGTACCACTCTTGATTGGTATGACCCTGCCTTGAACGTCATGTTGGTGGACAACACTGATGACCCTGAGACGTATGAAGAAGCTATGGTGAGCCCAGATTCCGACAAATGGCTAGAAGCCATGAAATCCGAAATGGGATCCATGTACGAAAACCAAGTGTGGACTTTGGTGGACTTATCGGATGGTCGTAAGGCTGTCGAGAACAAATGGATTTTCAAGAGAAAAACAGATGCTGATGGTAATGTTACCATCTATAAAGCTCGACTTGTCGCGAAAGGGTTCCGACAAATTCAAGGAGTTGACTACAATGAGACATTCTCACCAGTAGCGAAGCTAAAGTCTGTGAGGATTTTGTTAGCAATTGCTGCATATTTCGATTATGAGATTTGGCAGATGGATGTCAAAACAGCGTTCCTTAATGGAGACATTGAGGAAGAGTTGTATATGGTACAACCCAAGGGTTTTGTCGATCCTAAAGATGCTGACAAGGTATGCAAACTTCAGCGCTCCATTTATGGACTAAAGCAAGCATCCCGGAGTTGGAATCAATGTTTTGATAAAGTAATCAAAAACTTTGGATTTATACAAACTTATGGAGAAGCTTGTATTTACAAGAAAGTGAGTGGGAGCTCTATAGCATTCCTAGTACTATATGTAGATGACATATTGTTGATTGGGAATGATATAGAACTTCTTAATAGTGTCAAAGCCTATTTGAATAATAGTTTTTCAATGAAGGATCTTGGAGAAGCGGCATATATTCTAGGCATCAAGATTTATAGAGATAGATCAACATGCCTAATAGTGCTTTCACAAAGTACATACTTGGACAAAGTTCTAAAGAAGTTTAGAATGGAAGAGAGCAAGAAAGGGTTCGTGCCCATGTTGTCAGGTAAGACCTTGAGTAAGACTCAAAGTCCAGCTACGGTAGAAGATAGAGAGAAAATGAATAATATTCCCTATGCCTCGGCCATAGGTTCTATCATGTATGACATGCTGTGTACAAGACCGGATATAGCACATGTTGTTAGTTTGACTAGCAGATATCAAAGTGATCCTGGAATGGAACACTGGACAGCGGTCAAGAATATCCTAAAGTACCTAAATAGGACTAAGGATATGGTTCTTTCTTATGGAGGTGATGAACAGCTTGTTATAAATAGTTACACTGATGCTAGTTGGAACACCGATCCAGATGACTCAAAGTCACAGTCTGGATACATATTTATTTTGAATGGTGCTGCAGTGAGCTGGAGGAGTGCCAAGCAAAGCATTATGGCGAAATCTTCAACTGAATCGGAATACATAGCTGCTTCGGAGGCTGCACAAGAAGCCATATGGATGAAGGAGTTCATTACTGAACTTGGCGTGGTTCCTAGTGCGTTGGACCCGATGGCCATCTACTGTGACAACACAGGTGCCATAGCTAATGCACAGGAGCCAAGGTCACATAGCAAGCTGAAGCACATCAAGCTACGTTTCCATGCTATTCGCGAGTATGTCCGAGATGGTGACATAAAGATTTGCAAAGTACACACATATCTGAATGTGGCAGATCCATTGACTAAACCTCTCCCTAGAGCAAAGCATGACCAACACCAGAACGCCATGGGTGTTAGGTATATTACCATGTAATCTAGATTATTGACTCTAGTGCAAGTGGGAGACTATTGGAGATATGCCCAAGAGGCAATAATAAAAGTGGTTATTATTATATCTTTGTGTTTATGATGAATGTTTATATCCCATGCTATAATTGTATTATAAGGTAACACTAATACATGTGTGTTTTGTAAACGTAAAAGAGTCCCTAGTAAGCCTCTTGTTGAACTAGCTTGTTGATTAATAGATGATCATGGTTTCCTGATCATGGACATTGGATGTCATTAATAACAAGGTTGTATCATTAGGATAATGATGTGATGGACACACACACCCATAGTAAGTGTAGCATAAGATCAAGTCATTAAGTTCGTATTGCTACAAGCTTTCAAATGCATAGTAACCTAATCCTTCGACCATGAGGTTATGTTAATCACCATCACCGGATGGGTACTTCGATGACATCAAACACCGCTTCATAACTGGGTGGTTATAAAGGTGTCATTAGGTATTCTGAAAGTATGTGTTGAAGCGCATGGACCAAGATTGGGATTTGTCCATCCATATGACGGATAGATATGCTCTAGGCCCTCCCGGTGGAATGCCATCTAGTTAGCTTGCAAGCATGTGAATGGGTCACAAGGGATGACATAACATGGAACGAGTAAAGAATACTTATCAGTAACGAGGTAGAACTAGGTATGGAGATACCGACGATCAAACCTCGGATAAGTAGAGTATCGCGTGACAAAGGGAATTGGTTTCGTATGTTAATGGTTCTATCGATCACGAAGTCGTCGATGAGTATGTGGGAGCCGTTATGGATCTCCAGATCCCGCTGATGGTTATTGATCGGAGAGGTGTCTCCATCATGTCTGCATATTCACGAACCGTAGGGTGACACACTTACGGTTCGATGCTGTTTAGGTAGATATGGAATGTGCGTTGGAGACCGAATGTTGTTCGGAGTCTCGGATTGGATATGAGACATCACGAGGAGATCCGGAATTGTCCGGAGAATAAGATTCATATAATGGAGATCATTTTCTAGGTTCGGAAATGTCCCGGAGTGTTTATATGGGGGTTCTAGAAGGTTTTGGAATGTTCCGGAAGGTTCTAGAAATTCTATGGAGTTTACTTGAAAACCCAGAAAGAAAAAGGGGGAACTTGGGGGGGAAGGAAACTCCCCCCAAGCCCCCCTTGTGCGCCAGCCCTAGGAGGTGGGCCTAGGGGTGGGAACCCTAGGCCGCACCCCTCCCTCTATATATAGAGGGGTGGAGGCGCCACCCCCCCCCCCTTGCCCCTCCACTCTTGCCCTAGCCGCCTCTCTCCTCCTCCTTCCTTCTGCTCAGGCTTAGGTGAAGCCCTGCAGAATTCTCTACTCCACCACCACCACCACGCCATCGTGCTGCTGGGATTCCCTGGAGAGATCTACTACCTCCGCTGCTCGCTGGAACAGGGAGAGGAAGGTCTGCATCGACTCCGCACGTGTGACCGACTGCGGAAGCGCTGCCGGAACGCGGCGCCGGAAGGATCATCTACTCGATCTTGAGATCAGCGAGTGATCATCTACATTAACCACGAGATCCGATCTCGCACAAGGCTTTTGGATCTACAAGGGTTAGTACAGCTCTATCTCGTTGCACATGTCTAATAGATTAGATCTTGGCTTTTATCTAGATTAGATCTGAGTTTTGTTCGTTCTTGCGGTAGAAATTTTTTGTTTTCCATGCTACGAACCCATCAGCAATTTGTTGCAAACTGTACCGGTAATCCGGTCTATCATCTTTTCTTTTACCCCGGTAATCATTCCTCCGGGATGACCCGGCTCCATCTCGCTGGTAGTACTCTTTGTTTGACTCGCTCGATATTAGCCTAGGTTGAGTTGGATCACCCAAGGCATACGAATCAGTGATCCGGATTGTCTCTGCCAATGTAGTTGGCATATCCCTTTGCAATCTTTGCCACAACATGCTTGCATATCTGCACCCCTGTGCAAACCATGCTATGGCATGTGACTCAATCACGCCCTCACATGAATTTCGCACTGTGCACCACCGGGTTAAGAACTCCCGGTCTGTCTCATTCCGTTTTTCCTTGCACATTGCTAGGGTCTGTGGCCTATTCGGCCTCTGATACATACTTGAGAAATTATTGACGAACATTTCCTCAAAATCAATCCAACAGTTAATACTTTCGGGCGGCAAATTGTTCAGCCATACCCTCGCTGGCCCCTCCAGCATTTGAGGTACGTATCTCACGGCCCATCTCAAGTTGCCTGTAGCAATTTTCACTGTTGTAGCATAGTTAACCAACCAATCCTTCGGCTTTGTGTTGCCATCATACGTTGTTGTGCCTCTAGGTAATTGGAGTTGGGCACTGGTGGCTCCTTCATGATCCGGGGCCCAAAACACGCAGGACCTGGAGGACCTTGACATTCAATTTGCTCCGACCTATACAGCCGATCCAGTTTTAACCTGGCATCGTCAGGCATCAAATTCCTGCTTCCCAATCTTGACCCTATCACATGATAGTCCGGCCTGGGATACCCAGCGTTCACCATTTCTGAATCACCATCATTGTATCTATCTTGCTCCCGTGGAGCTGCTCTTTGTTGCATACCTTGGCCGGCACTGTGCTCTTGCCGTGGTATATTCCGCTGCCGCGGTTGCCCTGCACCTACCGAATTACGCTGTCCGGCATTGCCGTTTACAGTGTTCCCTTGACCGCATTGCCTTGGTCACGGTTACCTCGGCTCACACTTCGTCGATCCTCATTTCTCTGCACTTCTTTTCCTTTCCCTGCCCTTGCCGGGTCATATGGGACTATCTGCTTATTCCTCCTGGCCGAGGTTACTACCTCTTCTCTCCTAGGACCACCATGAGGAGACGATGCAGCTCTAGCAGATTTCTCCGGGTTACCCACCGCCGAATGAACGATCTTGGAGGCCCCAGCTCTCTCCGGGTTAGCCCTGAGCAATTCCTCATTTTGCCTGTTCGCGATCCGAACCAACTCATTGACCCTATCTTGCTGTCTCTGGCGGGCTTCACCTGTCAGACCTTCTAACTCGGATGTAGCTGCATCTGCTGCTCTGAGGTTCTTTGCCGGGGTACTATACTTCGGCAGCCCCACGGACAAGCAGTTCTCTGATTCCTCAATCCTAGTATCACCTTCTTTGTTCATTTCACTCATGAGGTTTCTCCGCTTTACTTTTACAGCATCTATTTTATTTGCCTTTGCATACTCACGCAGTGTCATGTTCAACGACTGCTGAGCCGCGGCTATCTTTTTTGCACCCTCTAGTATTTTTTGCCTAGTCTCCTCCAGCTCGGCCTGTGCCTGACCCGGATCTACTACTACTGCTACTGGGTTTGCCAAGCTATCCATCGCCTGCTGCAGCACATTCTCTGGCCTCTCTAGAGGAGGACCTCCACTTTTCCTCGGTGCCTTAGGTGTTACCTCCGGATCTGGTGTCGGATCCTTGTTCGCGCCAGCGCCTGGTGCAGTCATCATCACCTCGGCGCGGTCTGGGGAGCGAGTGATACGCGCCCCCACGAACCGTGCTAAGGGGTGGCTCGCCTCCTTCGATGACGTGCCGCGGGTGAATGCATGACACATCGACAGCAACGTAGATCTTGTGCACGCCGAGCTTGACGAAGAGGTCGTTGCGCGGAAGAGGACGCTTGCCGAAGCAGCCAGCGTTGTCGCTGACGAAATCCAGCGCTCCAAATCGCTGAACGAGCCCGGAGACGATGCGTTCGTCGGTGCCAATGAAGTTTCCCGTCCGGATCTTCACTCCTGCTAGCGCTGCTAGCCCCACGGTGGGCGCCAACTATCGTGGTGGTGTCACGACAGATGCCATGGATAGGATAAAGGTGGGGACAAGATGCACTAGAGGAATCTAGGGAGGGATAGTGTAGTAATTTTACACACAGAAGCTTTGTATTGTTCGATGAGATTCCAAGGTTACAAGTGCTCCTTGAGATGTATTAGAGAGAGGAGGAAGAAAGAACTCTCTTACTCTCTCCACTAGCTAGCCCTCGGGGAAACTAGAACTGAACAAGTAAAGACCAATCCCCTTCAGAGCAACCCTTTCTACAGAGACCCTAGCCCTCCTTATATAGGGGTGGCTAGGTCTCCAATTAGGGCATAGGTGGAGGCATATTCCAGGGAATATGCCTCTTCCCAAAATAGTAAGTCGACCGGGTCACTTTTGCCCAGCGTCATCCATGTAGAGGCTACGTGAGCCTCTATGGCGTCCGCGTCATTCGACATAGGCATCGTCACCCTTGTTGGCCATGCCTCGGTGGTCCTGGCCTCTATCCGCTTCGCTCATGCTCTGCGTACAGCGGCCACCTTTTGACCAGCGAGATACCTTCCTTCTCTTGTAAGCCAGATATAACCCGGATCATGCCTGGTTAATCCGGCCATACCTATACATGCATACAAGTTAGATATATCTTACCAACATACGATATAAGTCGGCTGAGACCCAGTTAGGTGGACATCCCCTAGTCCGGATTACTCCATGATTCGGCCTGCCTTGAGGTGACTCGGTCAACACCCGCTTTGACCTTGCCGTACTTTGGTTAACTTGGCTTTTATACCCCGGCGTGACCCTACCCGGGGGTATCCCCCCAACAGTTGGCCTCGCCAGCCTGTAAAAGATCCTGCGGTATATATGTAGAGTCTAATATTAATATATAAATATCAATATTAACGCTAATAAATTTATAAAAACTAAAAATGTGTAATCTTAAATTTTATAGTATTTAAATTTTCGTATTTTCCATGTATTACTTTAGTGTTTTATATTCCGTATATTATTGGTATCAGAGCTAGTGTTTAATCATTGAAAGGTTAAAGTCTCTAAATTTAGAAGTTAGCGCAGGTAAGGTAATAAAAACTAAAGAAAATATTGATATAAAGTGCAGAATAAATCCTTCTGAAGAGCATACTTGGCATAGTACACATAGCCAACTAAATATAGTTGTTGACCTGATATATAATTTCTTCATATCTTGGGGAAAAAGACAAGGCAGCTTAGATCAAAAAATTGAAAGTTTATTTAAAGAATATCAGAAACTCGTAAAGAAGTACTCGGGTTGAATAATAAAATTGATATAGCTTTACATAAGCTAGAAGAAGCAAAAGCAAGACAGAACATAGTTAGTAAGAATAACGATTATATTAAAGAAGAAGTGCAGTCCATTGGGAAAAGTATAGGACTTTGTCTAAATAAAAATAAAGACTTGTTATCTGGCACAGACACAAGACAAGACATATCTGAAATTAAAAAGTTAGTGCAAGAGGTAAAAACTTTGATCCTCTCATAGTTGCATGACCAAATATAACCAAGCATTAAGCAAAGTAGCAAAATATTTAACACCTCCTATCGGGTTCTCTGATCACGATTCGCCAAAAGAAGACCCCAAAATAATAATAAGGCAAAATAACACAATCATCCAATTATTAATTCAGATTTTCGGAAAACTAAATAGCAAACAAGATAAAAAAGATATTGCGTTAGCCTCATCTGGAATTTTAGCATCACCAAAAAATATCAACTCAGAAAAATGGACATATCTAAAAGCCTCACTAGAAGAGACAAAAATATCTAATTAGTAAGACAAGATTCAAAACCGTTAGCATTAAGGCATAGAATGTCATGTAGCAATGCTGATGACATTAATCTAGAAGAAGTTATAGACTTGCAAAGAGACCTAGAAAGGTATCAAAAGGATACGCTAAGAAAAATCAAACCACAACAGGTTTACCATATGGGTATGTTCGAAAGTAGGAGTGGTTTATATAGAATATCCAGAGAAATAGAACTAAGTGTATTAACACATCTAGTAGATCTAAAAATTGTAAGTAGGAATATTGAAAATGAACTCAAATATTGTGGTTATAAATATATCCATCAAGGTATGTATAACATAGGAGTCAAAGGTATGACAAGAAAGAAGTTAGGAGCAAAGGTTTTAATAACCTTAGACAAAAGATGGGGATCCGTGGATAAAGCAGCATTAGGATTAATGGAAGGAGATATGAATGAAAATAGATTAATAACTTATATAGCCTCAGACCTAATGATGCCTGTGAAAGAATTTATTGAAAAAATGAGTTTTGGATTTCAGACTAAAGGATATGAAGATTTTAAAGGAACAAATTCGCTAGTAAGCATAGAATTTATAGGAAGGCTTACTAATAAAAGTAGTTCTAGATATAGAGTAAATGTAGATGATGTAATTGAAAGCATGTAGTCTAAAGGTATTAAATTTATGAGTCCTCTTAAAGTAAGCTCTAAAGAAAGAGCAGGAGAAGAATGGAATATAGGTGATTTAATAGAAAAGAAGGAATTAAAGCAACCTGAAACTTATATCAGTTATCAAAATTGCGAAGGAACTAGTAGCATTAGGTTCAACAATTATAAAGCAGCATCCTTAGATGACACAGAATCGCTCATGTCAGACTCAGAATTTAGTGATAATAGGAATAACACCTCAACGGAATGCATGGAAAAGACAGGTGTAGATGATGAAATAAAACATTGTGAAGAAAAGTTAAAACATATAGATTGGGAGTATAATAACTCAATAACGAAAGACTGGCCTAATATTAGAGAAAGGGAATTGTTTTTAATTAGAGAAATTGCAAGATTAAAGAAATTAAAAAATGAGAAGAAATTATTCGCTAGTAGTTCAATCATGTTAAATAATAAGGTAACACCAGAAGAAAAAGACAAGAAGAATAAAAACAATAATACTGACCAAAGCCAGAAAGACAAAGGCATAAGTGAAGAGGAGCAATGGGATACAAACAATAAATTATTAACTGAAAGTTATGAAGAGGAAGAAGAATTGATGAAAGAAATGTGGATACAAAATGAAAGGTATGATGAGGCCGAAGAATACAATGATTTTATAAACTCCTTAGATGAGGTAGGTTTACATAATTTAGAAAATGCAATGGAAGCCATGGAAGTAGAAAATAGTAAAAGAAAAAGAAGTACATATGGTGAAACTTCAGTAAATAGAGAAGGTGAAAGAGAAAGATCAACTAGGTCAGCTGGAAAATGGCCACCTGAAAAAGATGATTTCCAACCATCTTACATTCCTGAACAATATAGATATATGGGTGCCAAAAGAAGAAATTTGGAAAAACCGGTACAATTTCAAAATACTAGAAATGATGGTGCAATATTAAATTTAGCAGCCCATGACCCAATAGATTGGTCGAATATCCTTAGCATATGGAAAGGGTTAATAGTTCAAAAATATATACAAAACCAGCATAATATAGGTACCAAGGTAGAAGACATGTTAACTTATCTTGAAACATTTTTAGGAGAATCTGCAAAGGTTCTATGGGAACAATGGGTAGAAACTTATCCAGTTAATTATGAAGAACTAAAAAGAGCTGGAAGTAATCCAAATAACTTTGCTAATGTTATATCAAGCATAATCATAGCAGAAGACCCAGAATTAGGATTCACTGCATTACAAACTGAACGACTAAGAGAAATAGAAAAAATAACTTTAACAAGTTGGAAAGGTATAAAGGAATTCTCTCAGCATTATTTGTATAATGGTACCACTGCCAAGCAAGGATATAATAGAGGTGTGGTTGAGAGGTATTTTAATAAATTACTGACCCTTTAGGATCTATAATATTTGAGGAATATAAGAAAGAAACAGAAGGTTCCACTATAAATATATCCCAAGCCATAACATTTGTTTTCAAACAACTTAGGAAGGTATGTACGAGCATTCAAGCCCAAAGATCTATGTAGAAATCAGATTACAATTTCTGCAATAACATAGTCCAAATACCATTATCGTATGGAGAAGAACGACATAGGAGTAAGAAACATTATAAACCTGAACGAAGAGATAATAGAAATTATATAATAAAGAGAAGATATTTCCTAAGAAGGTCAGACAATAGAGCTCCGTTTTTACATAAGAGAAATGTAAGAAGGTATAATCCTAGAAAGACTTATGATAGTACATGTAGGTGCTTTATATGCAACTCACCTAACCACCTAAGTAAAACATGTCCTAATAAAGACCAGAAAAGGTATTCTAGTAAAGTAGAAGAGCAAGAAAGGGTACTAATTGTAGATAGCGTTAATGAGAATATATTAGTATGTGATGATGAAATAAAAGATGATGAGTCAATATATTCAATCATATAAACCGATGAAGTAGAGAATCAGATTCTAGAAGATGATTCAAGTGAAGATGATATAGATTTAATAGACGGATTTGCATGATTAAAAGTAGAAATGATGAATCAGGTAGAATGTCAACATGATTGGATTAGAGGTAAAGGTGATTATAATATAAAATGTGCTTTTTGTATATACTATCCAAGTCAAGAGAATAGGTCTACTTGTAGCATATGTTCAAGGCAAGTTTGTGCTTCTTGTTTAAAATAAAAGAATCAAGGTTGGAGACAAGAAGTAGAAATGGAGCCAGAAGACCAAATATTATCTAGTAGAATTAGAAACTTAGAAAATCGGATTAATAAGCTAGAGGCAGAACTAGAGGAACAAAAATATAAGCTAGAAAATAATAGTGGTAATATAGATCAAGATGATAATACTATCAAAAATACAGAATTAAAAGATCAAATGGTCACAGTAAGAGAGCAAAAGGGGGATAGGCTAATTCAGCTCAAAGATGCAATAACTAGTTTTGGAAGTAAATATATAGTACGTTTACCATTCAAGGAAGTGTTAGGAATAAGAATACCAATTAAAATAGTATTAAAGCCAAATAATTCATATAAAATTTTAGCACCATTAGATACAGGTTGCACAAAAAATATCATCCATGACAAGTATTTTATGAGATGCCCTGAAATAGTGAAAACTATAGACGATAATAAAGCTGAAGTATCCACAGACATGTCTAGAATAAAGAAAATTCATAATCAATTGGCATATAATATTGAAATCTACATAAATGGCACAACATATATAATAGATGAAATTACAATAAGAGATCTATCGGTAATAAGTGATGACATGATACTAGGATTAAGATTTTTACAACAATCATTACAAACCACTATTATACATGAAGAAGGAGTTACATTCATTCCATATCAAGATAGTGTTCCATACATATCTGAGGTACGAAAACAAAGAAAATCTTTACAAAATGTAGAAATATCTAATCTAGAGGATGAATATAGTGTAGATCCACATGAAGACTGCAAAAAAGAGGAACCAAGTAATACCATAGAACAATATCATATAGAAAATATATGCACCGAGTGTATAGGATTACAATCATTCTCGCCGAATTGGTATAGAGATATAAAATCTAAGAGTGATATAGACAAGATTGTGCAAAGAT
This sequence comes from Avena sativa, assembly GCA_916181665.1. Lineage (NCBI taxonomy): Eukaryota > Viridiplantae > Streptophyta > Magnoliopsida > Poales > Poaceae > Avena > Avena sativa. The sequence goes on along the minus strand of OV702297.1, from coordinate 460,345,954 downwards.
TAGAAGATATTCAAATCATTGGAGAAATACCAACGAAACATTGGGATAAGAATTCCATAGTATGCAAAATAAATATTATAAACCCTGATTATATAATCAAGTCAGGACCAATAGAAGCTACTCCCAAAGATATAGAAGAATTTAAAATGCATATCAAAGAATTAGTAAAATTAAAGGCAATTAGAGAAAGTAGAAGTCCTCATCGCTCAGCTGCCTTTATAGTTAGAAATCACACTGAAGAAATTAGAGGCAAGTCTAGAATGGTTATAAACTACAAAAGACTTAATGATAATACCATAGATGATGCATACAATATACCAAATAAGCAAGAATGGATAAATAGAATACAAGGAAGCAAATATTTTTCTAAGTTTGATCTAAAGGACGGATTTTGGCAAGTAAAAATGGCTGAGGAATCTATTCCTTGGACAGCATTTACATGTCCTCAAGGTCATTATGAATGTCTAGTTATGCCATTAGGATTAAAGAATGCACCTGCACTATTTCAAAGAAATATGCAAAATATATTTAATGAGAATCAAGCTTTTATATTAGTATATGTAGATGACTTACTAGTCTTCTCTAAGTCATATAAAGAGCATATTGCTCACCTTGAAGTTTTCTTTCGAAAGGTAGTACAAAATGGTTTAATCTTATCTAAAAAGAAAATGGAAGTTTGCAAAGAGAAAATAAATTTTCTTAGACATGAAATAGGAGAAGGAAAAATATACTTGCAGGAACATATTGCTAAGAAAATATTACAAATCCCTATTACCATGAATGACAAAAAAGTTTTACAACAATTTTTAGGGATTGTAAATTATGCAAGGAATTACATAGACAACCTAGCAAAGCTTGCTAGACCTTTGTATGCTAAACTAAGAAAGAATGGACAAAAATATTTCAATTCAGAAGACATTAAATTAATCATGGTTATAAAAGAAAAAGTGAAAAATTTGAAACCCTTAGAATTACCATTAGAAGATAACTATTTTATTATCGAAACAGATGCATCAAAAGTAGGATGGGGTGCTATATTAAAGCAAAAACCTAATAAATATTCCCCATAAGCAGAAGAGAAATATGCAGATATGCCTCGGGAAGTTATAAATTAAAAATAGTGAATAATATTGATAGGGAAATCCTCGCCGTAGTCCATGCAATAAATGTATTTAGGTTATACTTTGGATTTAAAGAATTTACAGTACGAATAGATTGTGAAGCAATATGTAGATACTATAACCAAATCAATAGTAAGAAAAGTTCCACTAGAAGATGGGTTCTATTTGAAGATATCATAACAGGGAATGGATATAAAGTTGTTTTCGAGCATATTAAAGGAAAAGATAATTGTTTACCTGATATATTCTCTCGTGCATCAATATTGCAAGAATGAAGCGTGGGTTACTCCCTAATGGGACCAAAGTTTTCACTTTCGGCTCAAATAATTCATTAAAAATATTTCCCATGAATACATTCAAATTCAAGCCTAAAGGTCATATTTATATGGATGAAGTTCAGCAATGATATTAGACAATTTCTGGTTTCGGTATAATGCTAAAAAGGAAGAAAGAGGTTATATGCTATCCATCCTAAATAGTCTCGCAGAGTATTTCAATATGATGAACAAGAAGTTACCAAAGTCAGTAAATATTAAGACAGAAGAATTAATAGCATTATATGTCCTATATGATGGAAATAAGCCAGGAATATATTTTACTTTTGAAGAAATACTAAAACAAAAGCTGGAAGCAAGGAAAATAAAAAAGGATTTATCATGGAGAAAGTACTATGATATCAATGAAGCTTTAAGATATGCAAGAGAAATGATATGAGAGAATTATTATATAGAACCAAAAGCAAAAGAACACATCCAGAAGTATAGAGGAGTAGGTACCTCTGCTCCAACAAGTCCAAATTATACAAAGGGTGAAGTGTCAACTTCATCAAAGGTAAAAGAAGAATTGTTATTTTTAATGAAGGAAGAAGAATCCCCATAATACCAAACATATAAATCATGCCTTTTAAAAGGTTTGGATCCTATGGATTATGAATATATAGATATGAAAATAGATGATAAATTCCAAGAAGCCAAGAAATTAATAAAAGAAGAATTAAAAGAAGATATTTGGAAAGAACTACATGAAGAGTTTAATGGAAAGTTTGAAGAAATAAAGAAAGAATATGAGTTAAAGTATAACTTTAATCTATCAGATGAAGATCATATGGATATTGCAGGACATGGGCAAAAGCCTGAATAAATAAGCAATGATATATTCAGCAGATAATATTAAATATAAACAGGAACTTCGAATTGATATTGCTATCAATTATTTGGGCGCGGAGGACCAACCCCAGCATAAAATTAAATTGAATTGATATTACTATAAATTATTCGGGCGTGGAGGACCTATACCCGAAAAAAAAGGAATGAAAATAATCTCTACCAGCATGCATGCAGCCCAAATATAGCAAGTCGTGATGCTCTTGGCAGACATACAAGACGGAAGCCAAAGGATCCAAAGAGAAGGCAAAATTCTCAAGACACAATCATGAAGCTCAAGAATATAGTCAAAGTGAAGATAAGAAGATGAAGCCACATTCATATGCAGCCAAGGCAACATGGAGGTAGCACCAAAATCCCTCCATCAGCTTCCAACATGTGCTCATGAACCTATAAAGAAGGGCTACAAAGGCTATAAGGCCTATAAAGCCTACGAAGTCTATAAAATAGGTCCATGATAACCAAGAAGAAAGAGGAGGCAAATCATAGAGGAGAAGTCACTTGAAGGCTGATCTCTCGCCTATAAATTGAGACGCTCGCAGCAATGAAGAGGACACGAACACAGACACCAGCACCAGCAATCCAGCAACCAATAGAGTAGAGAGTCAGTGCTAGCAAACTCTCAGCTCACTAGTAGTACTTGTAACCCTCTTCCTGTAATAAAAGCCACTATATTGAAGGCACATGTACCCTAAGCTTGGAGAGGTTGTAAGGTAATTTTCTTTATCTTCGTGTAAGCCCTTCAGGAGTTTCCTGAAAGGGAAAACTATATGTAAGCTATATTGTGGAAATGAAGTAGTTTCGTATTTCCCTTGTTCTTTTTAAGCATGTTTATATGGGATAGGTTTCTTATGCTAGGGATCCTATAGGAGAAACCTCTGCGTGTAGTTCTCTGTTAAATCCTTATGTGTGGCGTCTGAACGAGAACCTTGTAGCCATAGAGAAGTGTTCCCTCTAGGTGGAAATGCCTGGGAAGACGATAAGAGAACGACCCATATAAATTTGATTAAAAACATCTAGGGAAATAAACTTAGCTACTTCTGAAGCAATATATTAAGAAATACGGTGAGTACCGAGTAGGACTTTTACACCACTGCGCACACCCTCGCTTGTCTGTTGGCCTAGCATAAGAAACCCATCCCATATAAACATGCTTAAAAAGAACAAGGGAAATACGAAACTACTTCATTTCCAGAATATAGCTTACATACGGTTTTCCCTTTCGAGAAACCTCCGAAGGGCTTACACGAAGATAAAGAAAATTACCTTACAACCTCTGCAAGCTTAGGGTACATGTGCCTTCAATATAGTGGCTTTTATTACAGGAAGACGGTTACAACTACTACTAGTGAGCTGAGAGTTTGCTAGCACTGACTCTCTACTCTGCTGGTTGCTGGATTGTTGGTGCTGGTGTCCGTGTTCGTGTCCTCTTCATTGCTGCGAGCGTCTCAATTTATAGGCGAGAGATCAGCCTTCAAGTGACTTCTCCTCTATTATTTTCCTCGTCTTTCTTCTTGGTTATCATGGACCTATTTTATAGACTTCCTAGGCTTTATAGGCCTTATAGCCTTTGTAGCCCTTCTTTATAGGTTCATGAGCACATGTTGGAAGACGATGGAGGGATTTTGGTGCTGCCTCCATGTTGCCTTGGCTGCATATGAATTCAGCTTCATCTTCTTATCTTCACTTTGACAATCTTCTTGAGCTTCATGATTGTGTCTTGAGAATTTTTCCTTCTCTTTGGATCCTTTGGCTTCCCTCTTGTATGTCTACCAAGAGAATCATGACTTGCTATATTTGGGGTGCATGCATGCTGGTAGAGATTATTTTCATTGCTTTTTTCGGGTATAGGTCCTCCACGCCTGAATAATTGATAGTAATATCAATTCAATTTTATTTTATGCTGGGGTCGGTCCTCCGCGCCCAAATAATTGATAGCAATATCAATTCGAAGTTCCTGTTTATATTCAATATTATCTGCTGAATATATCATTGCTTTTTTATTCAGGCTTTTGCCCATGTCCTGCAATATCCATATGATCTTCATCTGATAGATTAAAGTCATACTTTAACTCATATTCTTTCTTTATTTCTTCAAACTTTCCATTAAACTCTTCTCATAGTTCTTTCAAAATATCTTCTTTTAATTCTTCTTTTATTAATTTCTTGGCTTCTTGGAATTTTTCATCTATTTTCATATCTATATATTTAGAATCCAGAGGATCCAAACCTTTTAAAAGGCATGATTTATATGTTTGGTATTTTGGGGATTCTTCTTCCTTCATTAAAAATAACAATTCTTCTTTTACCTTTGATGAAGTTGACGTTTCACCCTTTGTATAATTTGGACTTGTTGGAGCAGAGGTACCTACTCCTCTATACTTCTGGATGTGTTCTTTTGCTTTTGGTTCTATATAATAATTGAAGGAAATATGCCCTGAGAGGCAATAATAAAGTTGTTATTATATATTCCTTATACATGATAGATGTTTATTTTACATGCTAGAAATGTATTGATTCGGAAACATCAATACATGTGTGTTTAATAAACAAAAAGGGTTCCTAGTCATGCCTCTCTTATAGACTAGCTTGTTGATTAACAGGATGATCAAGGTTTCCTGATCATGGACATTGGATGTTGTTAATAACAAGGTCACACCATTGGTGGAATGATGTGATGAACATTCATCCGAAGTATAGCATTACGATCAAGTCATTATGTTTATATTGCTATAACATCATAAGAAGTAATCTTTATCCTTAGACCATGAGATCATGTTAATTGCTAACACCGGAAGAGTATCTTGATAACATCAAAGTCACACCGTAACAGGGTGACTATAAAGATGGGTTCAGTACTACGAAGGTGTTACGTTGAGGCTCATGGATCAAGAGTGGAATTTGTCAATCCAGATGACGGATAGATATACTCTGGGCCCTCTCGGTGATATCACATTAGGATAGCTTGCAAGCAAGTGATGTGATCACTAGAATGTTATATCACGGGAACGAGAAAAGAGTGCATGTCGGTAACGAGATCAAACTAGGTATGGAGATACCAATGATCGAATCTCGGACATGTAATATATCGAGAGACAAAGGGATTTAGTTACAAGCGTTAAAGGTTCTCACGATCACAGGAGTCATCGTTGAATGTGTAGGAGTCAGTACGGATCTCCAGGTCCCGCTGCTAATTATTGATCGGAGAAGGGTCTCGATCATGTCTATATTATTCGCGAACCATAGGGTGGCACACTTAAGAGTTACCGGACACCATTTTGGAGCACATATGTTTCAGACGAAAGAATTGCAAAGCACAGGAATTGTTTCAATAGAAACCGGAAATTGTTTCGGGTGAAATTGCAGAAGGTGGTTCTGCATGTGATATTGAAATATTGCAAGGGGCTATATGTGAATGTTTGTTAATTAAAGTAATTAACAAAATTCTGAATAAATTTAATAAAAAGAGTTTTATTAAATGAGAGAGCATTAAATTTGGAGAAATTTAATGCATTTAAAGTGGAGGCTTTAAAAGGGAATGTGAAGAGGCATTTTAATGTGGAGGGGTTACCACCACATGAATGGGGTAGGTGAGGGGTCACCCCCCCCATGCGCCGGCCATGGAGAGAGGAGCACCCCCCCTCCTCCTATAAAAGGCCACCCATTCCCTCCTTCATCCTCACACCTCCTTGTGAAGGATCTCTCTCCCCCTCTAGAATTATTCCCCCATGGTCTCGGATTAGCGAGATACATGTTCCCGGTGGCATTTCATCTAGAAGGAGTTGCTGTTTCCGTTGGATCGCTGGAGCGAGGAGGTGGAGGTTGTCCGGTGGCTTGAACATGTGTGGGAGTGCGGATGCGCTGCTTAGTTGCGGCGCTCGGACTTCCTCACGATCTTGAGATAGGCAAGTGTACGACTACATCAACCACGAGTTCCTACTCATTAACAAAGCTCGTTGTCTACGAGGGTAAGTTCTCGTTGGATGTATGTCCACCCGTTGCTTTGTACCTAGTAGATAGATCTTGGCGTGTAGTTCACACCGTAGGAAATTTTTTGTTTTCTATGCTGCGGACCCAACAGTGGTATCAGATCCTGATCTATGCGTAGGTGCTTAGCACGGGTAGTACACATATGGTTGATATGTGGGCGATGATGATCATGTTATTGCATCTTCTATGTATTTTGGATATTATAGTGGGATGAAGCGGCCCGGACCAACCTTACATGTCATCGTACATGAGACCGGTTCCACGACTGACATGCAACTTGTTTTGCATAAGTGGCTGGCGGGTGTCTGTCTCTCCTACTATAGTCAATATCTGATTTACAATGAGTTGCTAATAACTTAGTTATCCTCGTTGTGGTTCATGTTCGTAGGTAAGAATGGTTCTATCTCCGAAGCCCTAATCCACATAAAACTTGCAATTGATAAATTGGAGGCGTCTAGTTTAGATCATTGCTGGGCTAGTGTTGATATGGTATTGTTGTAAGTAGATGTATGGTGGATACTCTTACAACACACTCAACGTGTAAGTTCCATAGACCTTGGCCTTACACACAAAGGAATGATAGAGATCATACCATGATGCAAGTGATAGAGATCAAATGCATGGACCATATCATCTCACTTTACACATTAGATATTAGCATCTTATACTGCTAGTTTGGCGCGTTTGATAGCATTATAAGATGATCCCTCTTTTAGATATCAAGATAAAAATGTGTTCTTCCTTGAGTATGCACTGTTCTATGGATCGTGTTTCGAGACATCACGTGATGATCGGGTGTACTCGAATCTACGCTTTCATAGGAACGGGTGTAAGACAGTTTTACACACGCGAATACTAAGGTTCTTACTTGGCGAGCCTAGCATGTACATACATGGCCTCGGAACACAGACCGAAAGGTTAAGCATGAGTCATATGGTTGATATGATGCCCATATAGATGCTCGCCTTTGAAGCTATATCAACTCACGTGATGATTGGACTTGGTATAGTGGATTTGGTTCATGTAATCACCAAAAGGACACGAGGGATGTCGTTTTTGAGTGGGAGTTCATTAGTAATTTGGATTAGTTGAACTCAATCCATCATAAACTTAGTCTAAATAAACTTTACAAATTCTGTTGTAGATGGCACCACCTTCTTTTAATTTCAATGTGTTCATGGAGAAAGAGAAACTTGTTGCGAATGGTAGCAACTTCACCAATTGGGCTATGAATTTGAGGATTCTCCTCACTGCTGCACAAAAGCAATATGTGCTAGATGCGCCGCTAGGCCCCCCACAAGCTCCTAATGCCCCTGACGAGGAAAAGAATGTCTATGTGACTCATCAGGAGGACCACAACTTAGTTCATTGCGGCATACTGTATGGGCTAGAGCCAGAACTTCGAAAGCATTTCGAAAATGGCAATGCCTTTGATACCATGGGAGAATTGAAAATGATTTTCGATACCCATGCTGCCGTAGAGAGTTATAATGCTACAGAAAAGTTCTTTAGCTGCATGATGGAGGAAAACAGCTCCGTTAGTGAGCACGTACTCAAAATGTCTGGGTACGCTGATAAGCTTGTGTCCTTGGGAATAACGATTCCCATTGACTTAGGCATACATCGTGTTCTCCAATCTCTGCCACCTAGCTACAAGAGCTTCGTGATGAACTATAATATGCAGGGCATGAAGAAGTCTCTTCTCGAGCTTCTGTCAATGCTTAAGACTGCAGAAGTGGAGATTAGGAAAGAACATCAAGTGTTGATGATCAATAGGACCACCGGTTTCAAGAAGGATAAGAAAGGCAAGCACAAGGGAAAGAAGGGTGGCAAGTCTGTTGCCACGCCTGAAAAGAAACCCCGGGCTGGCCCTAAGTCTGACACCGAGTGCTACTATTGCAAGGGGACTGGCCATTGGAAGCGCAACTGCCCCAAGTATTTGGCGGACAAGAAGTTCAGCAAGGCAAACAAAGGTATATGTGATATACATGTTATTGATGTGTACTTGACTAGTACTCGCAGTAGCACCTGGGTATTTGATACCGGATCGGTTGCTAATATATGTAACTTGGTTCAGGGGATGGAACAAGCGACAACTAGCAAGGGATGAGGTCAGGATGCGGGTCGACAATGGATCAAGAGTTGATGTGATCGCCGTCGGGACGTACCTCTCCATTTGCCGTTGGATTAATTATAAACCTAAATAATTGTTATTTGGTGCCTGCACTGAGCATGAACATTGTATCTGGATCGTGTTTGATGCAAAGTGGTCATTCCTTTAAATCTGAGAACAATGGTTGTTCGATTTATAAGAATGATATCTTTTATGGTCATGCACCTATGTTGAATGGTTTATTTCTATTGGATCTCGATAGTAATATTACGCACATTCATAATGTTAATGCTAAAAAGATTAAACTTGATGATGATATGTCTACATATATGTGGCACTGCCGTCTAGGTCATATTGGCGTTAAACGCATGAAGAAACTCCATTCTGATGGACTTTTGGAATCACTTGATTTTGAATCATTTGATACATGTGAGCCATGCCTTATGGGCAAGATGACTAGAACGCCGTTTTCCGGTTCAATGGAACGGGCGACAAATCTGTTGGAGATCATACATACTGATGTGTGTGGACCAATGAGTGTGTCGGCGCGAGGTGGATATCGTTATTTTGTTACTTTCACGGATGATTTGAGTAGATATGGGTATATCTATTTGATGAAACACAAGTCTGAAACTTTTGAAAAGTTCAAGGAATTTCAGAATGAAGTGGAAAATCGTCGTAATAAAAAGATCAAGTTTCTACGGTCTGACCGTGGAGGAGAGTATCTAAGTTACGAGTTTAGCACACACATTAAAGAGTGTGGAATAGTTTCACAACTCACGCCTGTCGGAACACCACAACGTAATGGTGTGTCGGAACGTCGTAATCGTACCTTATTGGATATGGTTCGATCTATGATGTCTCTAACTGACTTACCTCTATCATTTTGGGGTTATACACTAGAAATAGTTGCATTCACTTTAAATCGGGCACCATCTAAATCCGTTGAAATGACATCGTATGAATTATGGTTTGGAAACAAACCTAAGCTGTCATTTCTTAAGGTTTGGGGATGTGATGTTTATGTGAAGAAACTTCAACCGGATAAACTCGAACCCAAAGCGGAAAAATGCGTCTTCATAGGATACCCTAAGGAAACAATTGGGTATACCTTCTATCACAGATCCGAGGGCAAGGTTTTTGTTGCCAAGAATGGATCCTTTCTTGAGAAGGAGTTTCTCGCGAAAGGTGTGAGTAGTCAGAAGGTAGAACTCGAAGAGGTTATTGAACCTTCTCTTCATGGAATGGCGAGTGGCGCAGCACCGGAAGTTGTTTCGGAGTTGACTTCACCTGATGAAGAGAGAGCTAATGATAATGATCATGAAACTCTAAAAGAGGACACTACCGAACCTCGCAGGTCAAGCAGGACACGTGCATCTCCTGAACTGTACGGCAATCCTGTTGTGAATTTCATGGTTGATGAAATGGACGACCCTGCGACGTATGAAGAAGCGATGATGAGCCCGGATTCCAACAAATGGCTAGAAGCCATGAAATCCAAGATGGAATTCATGTACGAGAACCAAGTTTGGAACTTGGTGGACTTACCTCATGACCGAAAGGCCGTTGAGAATAAATGGATTTTCAAAAGGAAAACGGATGCTGATGGTAATGTGACCATCTATAAGGCTTGACTTGTCGCAAAGGGGTTTCGACAAATTCAAAGAGTTGACTACGATGAGACATTCTCTCCCGTAGCGATGCTTAAATCGGTTAGGATTATGTTAGCAATTGCTACATATTTCGATTATGAAATATGGCAGATGGATGTCAAAACTGCGTTCCTCAATGGTAAGATTGAAGAAGAGTTGTATATGATACAAGCTAAGGGTTTTGTCGATCCTAAGGATGTTGATAAGGTGTGCAAACTTCAGTGATCCATCTATGGACTGAAGCAAGCATCACGAAGTTGGAATCTCTGCTTTGATGAGGTGATCAAAGAGTTTGGATTTGTCCAAACTTATGGAGAGGCTTGTATTTACAAGAAAGTGAGTGGGAGCAATGTGGCATTTCTAATATTATATGTGGATGACATATTATTGATTGGAAATGATATAGATCTTTTAAACAGTGTTAAAAGTTATCGAAACAGCAAATTTTCGATGAAAGACCTTGGTGAAGCGTCATATATATTAGACATTAAAATCTATAGAGATAGATCAAGGCGCCTAATTGGGCTATCGCAGAGTACATACCTTGATAAGATATTAAAGAAGTTTAATATGGACGAAAGTAAGAAGGGGTTCTTACCTATGTTGCAAGGCAAGACATTGAGTAAGACTCAAAGTCCGGCTACGGCGGAAGAAAGAGAGATGATGGATAAGATCCCCTATGCCTCGGCCATAGGCTCTATTATGTATGCCATGCTATGTACAAGACCGGATGTGGCACATGCTATTAGTTTGACTAGTAGGTACCAATCTGATCCAGGTTCGGAACACTGGATAGCGGTAAAGAACATCCTCAAGTACTTGAGAAGAACTAAGGATATGTTTCTCATATACGGAGGTGAAGAAGAGCTAGTCGCTAAGTGTTATGTCAATGCTAGCTTTGACACCGATCCGGATGGCTCTAAGTCTCAATCCAGATACTATTTCTCTTGAACGGAGCAGCAGTTAGTTGGAGGAGTTCCAAACAACCTGTGGTGGCTGGATCAACAACGGAGGCGGAATATGTTGTTGCTTCAGAAGCGGCGCAGGAAGCAGTTTGGATGAAAGAGTTATTACGGAACTGGGTGTGGTTCCCAGTGCGTTGGATCCGATGGTGATCTATTGTGACAACAATGGAGCCATAGCCAACGCAAAGGAACCAAGGTCTCACAAGAATTCCAAACATATTAAGCGTCGGTTTCACTCCATCCGCGAGCATGTCAAGGATGGAGATATAAAGATTTGTAAAGTACACACGGACCTGAATGTAGCAGATCCGTTGACTAAAGTTCTCCCTAGGGCAAAACATGATCAACACCAGAACTTCATAGGTGTTAGATTTATCACTATGTGAACTAGATTATTGTCTCTAGTGCAAGTGGGAGACTGAAGGAAATATGCCCTGAGAAGCAATAATAAAGTTGTTATTATATATTCCTTATACATGATAGATGTTTATTTTACATGCTAGAAATGTATTGATTCGGAAACATCAATACATGTGTGTTTAATAAACAAAAAGGGTTCCTAGTCATGCCTCTCTTAATTAACAGGATGATCAAGGTTTCCTGATCATAGACATTGGATGTTGTTAATAACAAGGTCACACCATTGGTGGAATGATGTGATGAACATTCATCTGAAGTATAGCATTATGATCAAGTCATTATGTTTATATTGCTATAACATCATACGAAGTAATCTTTATCCTTAGACCATGAGATCATGTTAATTGCTAACACCGGAAGAGTATCTTGATAACATCAAACGTCACACCGTAACAGGGTGACTATAAAGATGGGTTCAGTACTACGAAGGTTTTATGTTGAGGCTCATGGATCAAGAGTGGAATTTGTCAATCCAGATGACGGATAGATATACTCTGGGCCCTCTCGGTGATATCACATTAGGATAGCTTGCAAGCAAGTGATGTGATCACTAGAATGTTATATCACGGGAACGAGAAAAGAGTGCATGTCGGTAACGAGATCAAACTAGGTATGGAGATACCAATGATCGAATCTCGGACATGTAATATATCGAGAGACAAAGGGATTTAGTTACAAGCGTTAAAGGTTCTCACGATCACAGGAGTCATCGTTGAATGTGTAGGAGTCAGTACGGATCTCCAGGTCCCGCTGCTAATTATTGATCGGAGAAGGGTCTCGATCATGTCTATATTATTCGCGAACCATAGGGTGGCACACTTAAGAGTTACCGGACACCATTTTGGAGCACATATGTTTCAGACGAAAGAATTGCAAAGCACAGGAATTGTTTCAATAGAAACCGGAAATTGTTTCGGGTGAAATTGCAGAAGGTGGTTCTGCATGTGATATTGAAATATTGCAAGGGGTTATACGTGAATGTTTGTTAATTAAAGTAATTAACAAAATTCTGAATAAATTTAACAAAAAGAGTTTTATTAAATGAGAGAGCATTAAATTTGGAGAAATTTAATGCATTTAAAGTGGAGACTTTAAAAGGGAATGTGAAGAGGCATTTTAATGTGGAGGGGTTACCACCACATGAATGGAGGAGGTGAGGGGTCACCCCCCCCATGCGCCGGCCATGGAGAGAGGGGGCACCCCCCCCTCCTCCTATAAAAGGCCACCCATTCCCTCCTTCATCCTCACACCTCCTTGTGAAGGATCTCTCTCCCCCTCTAGAATTATTCCCCCATGGTCTCGGATTAGCGAGATACATGTTCCCGGTGGCATTTCGTCTGGAAGGAGTTGTTGCTTCCGCTGGATCGCTGGAGCGAGGAGGTGGAAGTTGTCCGGTGGCTTGAACGTGTGTGCGAGTGCGGATGCGCTGCTAAGTTGCGGCGCTCGGATTTCCTCACGATCTTGAGATCGGCAAGTGTACGACTACATCAACCACGAGTTCCTACTCGTTAACAAAGCTCGTTGTCTACGAGGGTAAGTTCTTGTTGGATGTATGTCCACCCGTTGCTTTGTACCTAGTAGATAGATCTTGGCGTGTAGTTCACACCATAGGAAAATTTTTGTTTTCTATGCTGCGGACCCAACAATAATTCTCTCATATCATTTCTCTTGCATATCTTAAAGCTTCATTGATATCATAGTACTTTCTCCATGATAAATCTTTTTTTATTTTCCTTGCTTCCAGCTTTTGTTTTAGTATTTCTTCAAAAGTAAAATATATTCCTGGCTTATTTTCATCATATAGGACATATAATGCTATTAATTCTTCTGTCTTAATATTTACTGACTTTGGTACCTTCTTGTTCATCATATTGAAATACTCTGCGAGACTATTTAGGATGGATAGCATATAACGTGTTTCTTCTTTTTTAGCATTATACTGAAACCAGAAATTGTCTAATATGCATTGCTGAACTTCATCCATATAAATATGACCTTTAGGCTTGATTTGAATGTATTCGGAGGAAATATTTTTAATGAATTATTTGAGCCGAAAGTGAAAACTTCGGTCCCATTGGGGAGTAACCCACGCTTTATTCCTGCAATATTGATGCACGAGAGAATATATCAGGTAAACAATTATCTTTTCCTTTAATATGCTCGAAAACAACTTTATATCCATTCCCTATTATGATATCTTCAAATAGAACCCATCTTCTAGTGGAACTTTCTTACTATTGATTTGGTTATAGTATCTACATATTGCTTCACAATCTGTTTGTATTGTAAATTCTTTAAATCCTAAATGCATTTATTGCATGGACTATGGCGAGGATTTCCCTATCAATATTATTCATTGTTTTAAATTTATAACTTCCCGAGGCATATCTGCATATTTTCTCTTCTGCTTTTGGGGAATATTTATTAGGTTTTTGCTTTAATATAGCACCCCATCCTACTTTTGATGCATCTGTTTCGATAATAAAATAGTTATCTTCTAATGGTAATTCTAAGGGTTTCAAATTTTTCACTTTTTCTTTTATAGCCTTGACTAATTTAATGTCTTTTGAATTGAAATATTTTTGTCCATTCTTTCTTAGTTTAGCATACAAAGGTCCAGTAAGCTTTGCTAGGTTGTCTATGTAATTCCTTGCATAATTTACAATCCCTAAAAATTGTTGTATAACTTTTTTATCATTCAGGGTATCAGGGAATTGTAATATTTTCTTAGCAATATGTTCCTGCAAGTATATTTTTCCTTCTCCTATTTCATGTCCAAGAAAATTTATTTTCTCTTTGCAAATTTCCATTTTCTTTTTAGATAAGATTAAACCATTTTGTTCTACCTTTCGAAAGAAAACTTCAAGGTGAGCAATATGCTCTTTATATGACTTAGAGAAGACTAGTAAGTCATCTACATATACTAATATAAAAGCTTGATTCTCATTAAATATATTTTGCATCTTTCTTAGAAATAGTGCAGGTGCATTCTTTAATCCTAATGGCATAACTAGCCATTCATAATGACCTTGAGGACATGTAAATGTTGTCCAAGGAATAGATTCTTCGGCCATTTTTACTTGCCAAAATCCAGCCTTTAGATCAAACTTAGAAAAATATTTGCTTCCGTGTATTCTATTTATCCATTCTTGCTTATTCGGTATATTGTATGCATCATCTATGGTATTATCATTAAGTCTTTTGTAGTTTATAACCATTCTATACTTGCCTCTAACTTTTTCAGTGTGATTTCTAACTATAAAGGCAGCTAAGCGATGAGGACTTCTACTTTCTCTAATTGCCTTTAATTTTACTAATTCTTCGATATGCATTTTAAATTCTTCTATATCTTTGGGAGTAGCTTCTATTGGTCCTGACTTGATTATATAATCAGGGTTTATAATATTTATTTTGCATACTATGGAATTCTTATCCCAATGTTTCATTGGTATTTCTCCAATGATTTGAATATCTTCTAATCTTTGCACAATCTTGTCTATATCACTCTTAGATTTTATATCTCTATACCAATTCGGCGAGAATGATTGTAATCATATACAGTCGGTGCATGTATTTTCTATATGATATTCTTCTATGGTATTACTTGGTTCCTCTTTTTTGCAGTCTTCAGGTGGCTCTACACTATATTCGTCCTCTAGATTAGATATTTCTACATTTTGTAAAGATTTTCTTTGTTTTCGTACCTCAAATACGTATGGAACACTATCTTGATATGGAATGAATGTAACTCCTTCTTCATGTATAATAGTGGTTTTATTTTTCTTAGCGTATCCTTTTGATACCTTTCTTGGTCTCTTTGCAAGTCTATAACTTCTTCTAGATTAATGTCATCAGCATTGCTACATGACCTTCTATGCCTTAATGCTAACGGTTTTGAATCTTGTCTTACTAATTGGATATTTTTGTCTCTTCTAGTGAGGCTTTTAGATATATCCATTTTTCTGAGTTGATATTTTTTGGTGATGCTAAAATTCCAGACGAGGCTAACACAATATCTTTATTATCTTGTTTGCTATTTAGTTTTTCTAAAATCTGAATTAATAATTGGATGATTGTGTTATTTTGCCTTATTATTATTTTGGAGTCTTCTTTTGGCGAATCGTGATCAGAGAACCCGATAGGAGGTGTTAAATATTTTGCTACTTCGCTTAATGCTTGGTTATATTCGGTCATGCAACTATGAGAGGATCAAAGTTTTTACCTCTTGCACTAACTTTTTAATTTCAGATATGCTTGTCTTGTGTCTGTGCCAGATAACAAGTCTTTATTTTTATTTAGACAAAGTTCTATACTTTTCCCAATGGACTGCACTTCTTCTTTAATATAATCGTTATTCTTATTAACTATGTTCTGTCTTGCTTTTGCTTCTTCTAGCTTATGTAAAGCTATATTAATTTTATTATTTAACCCAGAGTACTTCTCTACGAGTTTTTGATATTCTTTAAATAAATTTTCAAATTTTTTATCTAAGTTGTCTTGTCTTTTTCCCAAGATATAAAGAAATTATATATCAGGTCAACAACTATATTTAGTTGGCTATGCATACTATGCCAAGTATGCTCTTCAGAAGGATTTATTCTGCACTTTATATCAATATTTTTTTTAGTTTTTATTACCTTACCTGCGCTAACTTCTAAATTTAGATACTTTAACACTAGCTCTGATACCAATAATATACGGAATATAAAACATTAAAATAATACACGGAAAATACGAAAATTTAAATACTATAAAATATAAGATTACAAATTTTTAGTTTTTATAAATTTATTAGCGTTAATATTGATATTTATTTATTAATATTAGACTGTACGTATATACTGCAGTATCTTTTACAGGCTGGCGAGGCCAACAGACAAGCGAGGGTGTGCGCAGTGGTGTAAAAGTCCTACTCGGTACTCACCGTATTTCTTACTATATTGCTTCAGGATAGCTATTTTTAATTATCTAGATGTTTTTAATCAAATTTATATGGGTCGTTCTCTTATCGTCTTCTCAGACAGTTTTACCCAGAGAGAACACTTCTCTATGGCTACAAGGTTCTCGTTCAGATGCGACACATAAGCATTTAACAGAGAACTACACGCAGAGGTTTCTCCTATAGGATCCCTAGCATAAGAAACCAATCCCATATAAACATGCCTAAAAAGAACGGCATATGAATGTGGCTTTATCTACAATTAGTACCCTTTCTTGCTCTTCTATTTTACTAGAATACCTTTTCTAGTCTATATATATATATATTATAAACCCTATTCAGCATCTAGGGTGCAGAATAGTTATTTTGCACCCCACATATTTTTATGTTCTCACATAGAAATTTATGTTTTGTATACTAATAATTATGTTCATATTCATCTAAAAAAGTCGACATAAAAATACGATTTATGAATCATTATAGTGTAAAAATTAGAGAAAATTCGCATTTTACGCCGTATTTTTTTACGGCATGTAAACAATTTTTTTACGATATGTCTAAATTTTCTTATGTTCTTCTTAACTTTTGAGGTAAGAGAAAATTTATGTGACGTAAAAATTTTATACGGTTTGAAAGATAGGGGGTGGACGAAGAATAACTATTCTACACCCAGAATGTCAAATAGTGCCACTTTATATATATATATATAGGAAAAATACTTCTTACTCCCGGGTGTAACTACACCCACGTCTTATATACTACCTTATGGAAGTATTTGTAATATATCTGTTTGAGTATGTTCATATACTATATCTAAGATACTTCCAAATAAGTTAGGTAAAAAAATTACAAATACTCCCATAGTTTACACTATATATGTAAAATACCGTCATATTTATACGTACAAAAGAAGTATGTGAATAAAAATTACATACTACCAAAAAAATAGTATATATACTGTCCAAATATTCGGATATATAGGGACATATTCATACTACACCCGGGTGTAACTACACCCGCACGTGTTTCACACTATATAGGCAGTATCTACCATACCGGAAGGTATGTACGCGTAGTATAAAGTATATAAAAATATTTGGACAGTATATATACTATTTTTTGGTAGTATGTAATTTGTATTCACATACTCTTTTTGTACGTACAAATATGACGGTATTTTATATATATAGTTCAAACTATGGGTGCACTTACAATTTTTTCACCTAACTTGCTTGTAAGTATCTTAGATATAGTATATAAACATACTCAAATAGATAAAGTATTATAAATACTTCCGTAAGGTAGTATATGAGAGGTGGGTGTAGTTACACCCGGGAGTAAGAAGTATTCATATATATATATATATGTATACATATATATATATATGCAAAATAGCCAGCTACACACAGGCGTAGCTGCGCATAGGCTATCCAGCGTTGATTCTCTCCACTTTTGATATAGAGAGCACATATTTACATATCCAAAACGGTGGATCCTTTAATTAGGCTGTTAGCTCCGTTAGTTGATGGATCACAGAAATCCTAGTTGAGTAGCTGACCATTTTAAACACAAACCTTAATATCCTATGTACAATGACATGCACAAAACCCTAATCAAACTAGGGTTCCATTCCTTGTCTGACCGCAAACCCTAATGTACTATATGCACAAAATCCTAATCAAACTAAACTTCTCAGGTTATCCCTTTTTTAACGCAAACCCTAATGTATTATAGACAAAGACATACACAAAACCCTAATCAAACTAAGCTTATCAGATTATGCTATGTGTTTTCTTTGCTCTAGGTATAGTAGACAAAACCCTAGCCGCAGAAAGAAGCCACCCTAATCAAAACAAGCGTTGTTTTGCTCCCATAGCTAGGTCTGCCGCAATATACAAAACAATTTTCGTTTCGTTTTCTTCTTCTCATGGATACATGTGGCCACCAAGAACATATCAAAACAACCTTTTGTTAGGGCACTCTTTTGCATGGCATATAGTCTAGAGCTTTTGCATGCAAAACCTGTTTTAATCCTTATTCTCAATCCCTTCTCATTTTAGATGCTAAAACTTATGTAGTCAAAACAGTATGCTAAATTGGAACCCATGCCAAACCCTAGATTCTTGCATGCATGCACAAAATTCACACCGTTATCTCAGCCATGTTCCACCCCACTTCCATCTAGAGGTTGCATGCATTTGATCCCTAAATCCAACGGTGCTCTTCCTATGCATAGCTACGCCTATGAGTAGCAAATCCGCGTCGATATATATATATAGCACGGCCTGGTCGACCAGAAAATCCAGGGCCGGGCCTGAGCATGCATGTGGGTCAGGTCTAGAAGGCTCAAAGGCTCGATGCCTACAAATGACTAATAGCATCTCCACTCGTAACTCCCATACGGTCTTCGGTGCGGTCCTTTTTTGCCCGTACAGGGGCGCCGGCGCGATGTTGCCAAATGGGGGGCACCGTCTCTTAGTCGTGCCTCCCATAACAAAATTTAAATATTCTAAATTTAGCAGAAATTCGAACAAACAGTTCAAACTTTAACAAAATATAAACAGTTTAAATTTTAAAAAAATTACAAAACAAAAAGAAAACGTCATCCAATGACGACCACGGCCGATCCCGAGCCAGTGGTACATCGTCGCGGCGTAGTCGAATAGGCCGTTCTCGTCGTCGTCCTCGCTGGGCAGCTCATCCTTCGACGGCGGTAGGCGGCTGCACCCCCCGCCGCTGGTCCTGCGCGTCGGCCTCGTGGAAGGACCAGTCGCCCCCTCGTGTCGACGAGGAGGCCGTGGCGCCTGGCGCGCTCGGCCTGCTCCCGTCGTCAGTCCTGCGCGGACCAGCTAGCGGTGAACACGTCGGTGGCCGGCAGAATGGTGTTGAAGGATGCCCGCTCCAGCATTCTCTGGCCCAGAAATTCTTCCGGGTCCTCGCCGTCCACCAGCTGGAGCGCTACCGCCTTGTACTTCGGCGGTGGCGTCCACTCCTTCTTGGCTCGGGCTTGGGCCTGCCCAAGCGGAGGCGGCGAGGCGGCGAGGGAGGCGCACCACGCCTACGCGGTGGGCTCGCCTGCTCGTCCTTCACCGGCGGGAGCGCGAGCATCCCCTGGTAGCGTGGCGACGGCGAGGACTACGGCGAGTACCGCGCTAGGGGCGAACGCGAGGAGGAGGAGGACGCCGACGGCACGCAGCGGGGCCCCCAGCGGTTGCTGGCAGCCTGCTGGCGATCGCGCGGGATACACGGCGGCGTCACCAACAGCGGGTTGTTGCCGTTGGCGATGTGGTCCAGGACCCAGGAGAGGGTGTGTCCCGGAGCGCTCCACCATCGCTTTCGGCCTTCGTTGTTGAAGTTCGCCGGCGGCGGGCCAACGCCGTCGTAGGCCTCGATGCGTTCCTCGCGCTACCGCGCGAAGAAGGCCGCCAACGCCTGAAGGTTGTCGGGATCCCATTGGGGGTCGTTGCGCTCCTCGTGGTGAGCGACCCCAGTAGTGCTCGTAGATCGCGGCTCTGTGGGCCAGGCCGGTGGGGATGGGCGGCACAAGGAGACCGCCACGGCTCACCGTCCACCCCGTCGAAAGCCGAAAGGCCGGCGGGACGGGGTAGCCGGCGCTCCATAGTGTCTGCGCCTCGTCGACGTGGAGCCAGAGCTGGCCAAAGCCGTTGGCCGCCGCGTCGTTATAGTCCGCCATCGCCGGTGGAGAAGAAGATGAAGAGCTTGGGGGGAGTTTGGGGAGGAGATGGTGGAGCTCGCCCTCGAGATAATGTGTGCGGCGAATGAAAACCGCCGCGGGTTTTTATAATGGGGGAGGAGGGGGAGGCGAGCGGTGGGCATTAACGTTGCCCGTGTCCTGGTGATGGGACATGTCGGCTGCACCGCCCGCTGCTGTTTGTTGGAAAGGCTGCGACGAGCAGCGGCATTACTCGGCGCTGATGGCGAAGAAGAAGACCGGCTCTATGCGGCTTCCATGCGGGCCAGCTTTGACCTGGCGGGTTTGGCACACGCGTTCCCGCCTTCTCTTCCCGCCACCCGCCCTGCCACGCGTCCATCCGGCGCTCCCGCTCGTCTCCCTGTACTTTGGGTTTGGTCCGAGGCCGCCGGATAAATAATTAGATCGCACCGGCGTCAAAAAAAATTTAAAACACACGGCTAGACTCGAAATTTCGTATCGACGCCCCCCAAATAGCTATGGGCGGCCATTGAAGCCCCACGAGTGGAGATGCTCTAACCTTCGTTGCGAAAAGCGGAGAGATGTGCGCTCCCGAGTCGTACATGGCGCCGGCCCCGCGGCGGCCACTGGCCTGGCGCAACGCCTGCCTTTCCCCCGCCGGCCCCGCCGGGCTTCACGGATGCAGCCGGGCGTGTCCTCCCCTGCATCGCCCTCGCGGAGGCCTCGTGCTCGCCGTTCGTTGACCCAACCACCGGCCGCGTCCTGCCATGCGGGGCTTTGATGGAGGTCTGTGCTGGCCTGGAGGCAGTAGAGCTGCAGATCCCGCGTGCGCCATGATCTGCTCAATCGGGATGCGGCAGAGGAAGATCAGGTGGAAGCGTGGGAGACCGCTGGCTCTCGCCGGTGGCACAGGCAGCAGCGCCAGAGGGCCATTCAAGAACCTCAACCACTCCAAGATCGGCAAAATCCTCGCTTTGACAGCTCCTCTCGCAGCAACGACGACTACAAAGTGAAGCTTGCTGGGCTCTGCTACCGCTCAGGGTGTAAGTGGCCACGGGCTGTCCACGGCGCCACCAGCCCGTGCCCGTTTAATCGCGTTATTGGACACCCACAAGCAGAACTATGAAATTGGTGTTAGAGTATATTACGTCTATACATATTTGGTAGTTTAATATTGTAATCTAATTCTATCTCTATTAGACTTCTTGTCCCCCAAGTCTTCTAGTCTATCTATCTATTTATCTATCTACTAATTTACGTTGTGGTACGTTTGTCACCTGGCAATTTTTCCGTCTGCCCGCTTTTGACCAGTTTGCCCTTGCGTTTCGATAATTTTACAAGGCCTGCCACCGCTAATCAGACCTATTCGTTGACAGAAAATTCCCCATCCCATCAGCCCGACCGAACTCCGCTCCGCCTCCCTCCGAGAGCCCCGTCTCTATCTGGCGTGCGACCGCCTCCCTTAGAGCCCTCCCCACCCCCCACCCTCCGGTCCGGCCGGCGTCTCCCCAGGTCCTGCAGCGCCGCCGCCCATCTTCCCCTCCGCGGCGCTACTCCCTGTGGCATCTGCTTGCGTCGCCACCTGTGGCATCCGCGTGCGCGTGCGCCGCCACGCACGGGAGCTCCCTTCCCCGCCGCCATGGACGCCGTCCTCCGCCGCCTCTCTTCCTCAACCGGGTGTTGCACGTCGACATGTGTTTTCTGTCGTTTCCACATCACACCTCGCGCGGGCGTGACCTAACCCCATCCTCGACGCCGAGAACGAGCTTGGGATCGTCGCCGGGCTCCAGGACCGGGTCGCGGCTCGCGATAGCATCGCTCTGCAAGAGCAAGACCGGGATGTGAGCGAGAGAATTGAAGGAGAGAGCGAGCGTTGCTCGCGTATGAGCCTGGCAGCGGGGACGGGAACGGAGCCCCTCTCTCTCTCTTTTTTCTGAGGTGGATGCAGAGAGAGGGGATTGCTGTGACTATTCGATCCGAATCTATAAAAGTGAAGCTACTGTACTATTTTTCTACCCTTTTGAAACCGAAGGTGGGATCGTTGTGCTAATTCAGGTTTGAAAAAGGTTTTATACGATGCATTTACTCTACTGCCACTCTTACGAATTGTAAATGACTCGTGTTTGCCGCATACCATGCCTGCAGGTTTATAACCATCTTGAGTGATTGTAATCTGTACCTGGAGTAATAGCACTTGTTTCTTGAATTCTGTTCTCTGTCACCAGAATCAACGCGAGTGTCCTTGGAGAAGCTCCTGCAAGCAACATTTTATCAATCAGCATGGATCTGCTCTCATGGAAAATATTGTATAGATTCATTTCGAACCTACACATCAAAAGACGTTTAGATACATTCTTTTCATAAAAGCTAAAAGTACTTATCATGTGGTCGGTACATGTTCCGTCGATGATGTGCTTGGTTTTGACATGTGTAGTTTGCATTTGCTAGTTAATCTTAAAAATATCGTTATTATGATATTTTCCTAGAGTAAACTAATTTGAAAATTCTAGAATCATTTCAACATCTTTCGAACACCTTGGAGAGTACAAAATCCAGCGTGATGTGGCACGGATACGACTTGTTGCGAAATAATTCATCTCCGTATTATCTTTTTTAAGAGGATATATATATCTCCGTATTATCTATCTTCCCCACGTCATTTTCTCGCAACACGCCTAGAATTGGGCATGCAGCACGGCCTGGTCGGCCAGAAAATCCAGGGCCGGGCCTGATCATGCATGCGGGTCAGGTCTAGAAGGCTCGAAGGCTCGAACGCTCCATGCTTACAAGTGACTAAGCTAGCTTCATTGCGAAAAGTGGAGAGATCTGCGCTCCCGAGTCGTAAATGGCGCCGGCCCCGGCGGCGGCTACTGGCCCTGGCGCCACGCCTGCCTCTCCCCCGCCGGCCTCCACAGATGCAGCCGGGCGTGTCCTCCTCTGCATCGCCCTCAAGGAGGCCACGTGCTCGCCGTTCGTTGACCCAACCACCGGCAGCGTCCTGCCATGCGGGGCTTTGATGGAGGTCTGTGCTGGCCTGGAGGCAGTAGAGCTGCAGATCTCGCGTGCTCCTCCCTCTGCACCCTGATGAAGCTGCGCGCCCTGATCTGCTCAATCGGGATGCGGCAGAGGAAGATCAGGGGGCAGCGTGGGAGACCGCTGGCTCTCGCCGGTGGCACAGGCAGCAGCGCCAGAGGGCCATTCAAGAACCTCAACGACTCCAAGATCGGCAAAATCCTAGCTTTCACAGCTCCTCTCACAGCAACGACGACTACAAAGTAAAGGGCTCGGCTACCGCTCCGGGTGTAAGTGGCCACGGGCTGTCCACGGCGCCGCCAGCCCGTGCCCGTTTAATCGCGTTATTGGACACCCGCGAGCAGAACTATGAAATTGGCAGGCAGCCACGGCTGCTCCACGACCGCCGCTACAGCCCGATATTGGTATCGTCACTCCGATCGGGTAGATCAGAGATGAATCAAACATGAAGTCAGAAACAATGACGTTGCGTCTCCATTCTCCAACGACTTTTTTTTTTTGAAACCATCGCCCAACTCTTTATTACTCAGGCAATATAAATTCTGCAGTTACAATATCACTCAGAAAATCAGGAAGACTATCAAAGTCCGAAACTAAAGACTCTAATAGAAGAGCTTCTTCCGCGCACATGTATGCAGCTTTATTCGATCCCCTTCTTGCGAAAACCAGCTCAAACTCCTGGAACGAAGCCTCATACAGCTGCATCTCTCTGATCAGATGCACACCTGACAGCCCTGGGTTCAGATTATTCCTCCATAAGTACACAACACCTTGGCAATCAGACTCAATCACTACCTTCGGAAGGGTATTTTGGATTGCAAACAACATAGCATCTCTGCATGCCATTAATTCAATTGTGAAAGGATCATTGATATGATCATACCTCCTGCAGGCCGCCGCAAGAAAAGCCCCCTCGTGGTTCCTTGCCAAAATTCCTGCTCCAGCACTACCTCTTACTAAATCAATAGCCCCATCAGTGTTTAGCTTTATTGTTTCAGGAACTGGAGGACACCATTTGGTCTCCTCTATCTGAACCACACTTTCAAGTGACGGCATATCCAATGCTCTAATCAGCTCATCCACAATCTCCATAGATTTCCTCGGTTGATATTTAATTTCTTCATGAGCATATTTATTTCTACTGCTCCAAATTGCCACATCACCGACACCTGTTGTATCCTTCTGGTTGACGACCTGAGGGTCTAGCAGATCTTGTCTCCACGTAAGTGGGTGCACCCTTGGCAGCTTCACTCCAAAGAAGTCTAACGCTGCCTCTTATTCGTGTCCACACATAGGGCAATTACTCGTCTTCATAATATGCCTCCTTAACTCACAGAATCTTGGTAAGAAACCTTTCAGCACACGCCAGTAGAAGATCCTAATTTTGGGCTGAACTTTAAGCTTCCACAAAGCACGCCAGGTATCTCCTCCTTCATCTGAGCTACCCAACTCAGTAGCTGATTGTTTCATCTTTATTAGCTCTCTATAGGCTGATTTGACAGTGAACACACATGTATTCTCCCATCCCCGAGACCAGAAGTCCTCGGACATCGTCCTTGGTCTCGGCATACTCAAAATAGCATCTACATCAGGGGGCAAAAAACCTCCCTAATGAGTTCTTCATTCCAACAGCTCGAATCCTCCTCCAAAAGCTGAGACAGGCCAAACTTGTTTATCTGACAGTCGCCCCATTGGTTTTACAGATAGGGTACCAAAGATCCACCTATCATGCCAAACTTCCGAGGTGCGTCCATTGCTAATCCTTCGAACTAGCCCTTGGATCAGGACTTCCTTCCCTTTCAATATAGCTTTCCATGTCGGTGACGCGCTCAACGGACAGCCCGCTGTGATAATGTCACCATCGGGATAATACCTTCCTTTAAGCACTCTAGCACATAGCCTATCTGATCGCTCAAACAGCCTCCACGCCTGCTTTGCCAACATAGCATCATTAAAAGTTTCGAGGTCCCTAAAGCCAAGACCCCTCACATTTTGGAATTGCTAATTTATTCCAAGACTGTCAATGCATGCCTTTTTTGTCTAGTGATCCAGCCCACCAAAACTTGGCTATAATAGCCATAATTTTCTTGCACAAGCCTTTTGTGAGTTTGAAACAACTCATAGAATAGGTTGGTAATGCTTGAATCACCGCTTTAATAAGCACCTCTTTTGCCGCACTTGACATCTTCTTCTCACACCACCCCTGAACCATAGCTCGAGCCACTTCTTTAAGATGGGCGAACTGCTCTTCTCCAACGACTAATTTAACCAGCTTAATTACGATCACTTCCCATTTCTTGATCGATCGTCGGCTTGTGAGGTAGCTAGCTCGCTAGATATTTCACGTGGACGGCGGTGCTGGATAGAATTCTAACTGTGGAAAAACAACTATTTTTTGTGCCCTCTGCATGAGGAATCTTGAGACGCCTATGCACCTTCTTAATGAATGTCCATGGTCGAGAAGAGTCTGGACTGCTCTGGCCACGCAATTAGGCTTAGCAACACTATGAGTTCCTCTTTTGGGGTCCTTGGTATCAAGATCATGGAAGATTAACCGGTGCACTTGAGCCCCTCTTAGGGTGAAGTTCTTTGTCTGGTTGGCTTGGCAAGACCGGTGCTGGACAGGGGAGAGGCTAGCAAGGAGGGGGGCTTCAACACCCTCCGCGCTACCCCCGGTGTGACCAATCGGAAAAGATCATGCGGCACTTACTCACAGGGTGTCCGTTTTCTCGGACGATTTGACAGAGGTGTTGTCGTAGATACGATCCACAGCTAGACCCCTAGTCGGGGAGGACGACTTCATTGATTGGTGGAACCTGGCGCTTCTATCTACCCCTCGCACATTGCGCAATGGGACCTCGTCGCTCATGATGCTGGCAACTTGGTGGATCTGGAAGCACCGCAACGCGGTTATCTTTGACAACGCGAGTCCCAACCATGCCAGTATCCTCACCACGATTCAATTTGAAGCTAGATCTTGGGCTCTGTCCGATGCGATTGGCCTAAAGGGCTTGATCCCCTCCGTAGCTTAGGTTTAGTGGGTTGAGTTGTACCCCGGGTGTGGCTCTCCTTTTGAGCTTGTACAGTTGTATTAAACTCTTTTTTCTATCAATGAATCGAAACGCAAAGCTTTGCGTTTTTGAGGAAAAAAAACACTTCAACCTGCCACGTGGATGGAGCCAACCACCTTTTTGGATTGGCTAAAACATTGCCGATCTAGCTCCAGACCAGAAAAAAGAAAAGCAACCCAAACTTTACTCCTACTAATATCGTTGGAATTATGGAAAGTCCAGAATAGGAGGATTTTCCAGAAGGAGGAACTCTTGGTGGAAGGCTTAGTGCTTCTGATACGCGACGAGGTCATTCTTTGGAACATGGCTAGGGCGAAGATACCCTTCGATCCAGACTGATTTGCTTGTATTTCCTTTTTTCTCTTCTTCTTGGGCGACTTGGGTTCTTGTCCAAGCTTTTTCGTCTAGTTTTTTTTTTCAAACCTTCTATCTAATCAATGAATTTATCAGCCCTCGTGCTAACATTAAAATTAAGACAAATGACTAAGTGGGGCTTGGACCTCTGCTTAAATTCTTTTCTACTGACCTGCTTCTTAGATTTTGCAGGAATGAAAAACTGCATTTATCTTTTCAATTGACAAGACAGTAGTTCCCGTTCTCAAATTCTCTTCTAATACCTCAACACGCATCCTGAGTGCATCGCCAATCAACACGCACTGAAGAAATAAAGAGAGATGAGCATGCCCCGCTCTGTCGCTGTCCTCGCCGTCGGCATCCAGGCATCCAGCGAGGCAGAAGAAGATGAGGAGCAAAATGCAGCAGAGAAAGTAAATGGAAACCGGGGCTGCTGGCCACCGGCCGGTACCGGTAGCCTCCGTCTCCGGTTTCGCCCGCCACCTTGTCACTCCCCATATTCACGATGGATCGACAAGTAACCAAGTGTCAAGTGTCCTCCAGCTCGCGTAGTATTTATAGGCCGGGCGGGGCCAGCTGTTTGCAAACCAAAACCAACGATCTTCTTCCGATCAGTGTTAGTCATCATCGTACAAATGGCGGAGACCAAGGCTGTGGCGGCGACTTCAGTGGAGGAGGGGAGGAGCAAGACGGTGGTGGTGGTCGGCGTGGACGACAGCGACCACGGCTACCGCGCGCTGGAGTGGGCCGTGCGGCACGTGGCGACTGCCCCCGAGGAGCTCGCCCTCGTCGTCGTCCACGCCAAGCAGGCCGCGTCCTCCGTCGTCACCATGGGCGGCGCCGGTACGTCCGTCCCGTCCACCTCCCTAATTTAATCCTTCATCGTCGTTCCGTCTTCTGGTTCTGACTAGATTCTGGGGGTTCGATCGTTTCAGCCGTTGCCGGGGACGTGGTGGGGCACGTGGAGGCGGACCTGCGCAGGAGGGCCGAGGAGGTCGTCGAGAAGGCGCGCAGCCTCTGCGTCGCCAACTCGGTAACATAACATCGACACCGAAAAAAAAGGATGTCTCGAAGAAGATCGTACCACACATGGCATCGCTGTAACCTATTCTGATTATTCGCAGGTGGAGTGTGTTGTGGAGGTGATCGATGGGGAGCCGAGGTACGTCCTCTGCAACGCCGTCGAGAAGCACGGCGCGGACCTGCTCGTCGTCAGCAGCCACGGCTACGGCGCCATCAAGAGGTAACTAACCGGGGATTTGCTGCTTTTGCTCTCCCGTGATTCTGAAGGTTTCGTCTGAGCTCTGAGAAGCTGGTGGATTCCGTCTGAACTCTGAAAAATTACCTGTTGCAGGGCATTTCTTGGGAGCGTGAGCGACTACTGCGCCCACCACGCGCACTGCTCCGTCGTGATAGTGAAGCAGCCCAAGACCAAGAAATGATCGCCATTTCCGGTGTAGGATCGTGCCCAATCCCATTATCAAGATTGTGCTATTTGCGTGCCGTGCTGACGTACTATATGTCACTATACTTAATTAGTACTCCATACTAGTCGTTTGCTCCTCCCGCGCTTGTACATCAGTGTGCCTCACATGATACTTTGTGTTCTATCTTCTGATATACCTTAAGACTGAGCAAAAGCGAGCCATCTGATGCTATCTGTCCGCGCGCTCGTTTCTGATCGTTTGATTTTCACTCTGAGTCATCTTAGCAGCAGTTTCAGGTGCTGATCGAAATCTTACGAGTTTGTTCCTCCCGTTCCTGCCCCCTCTCCCAACCCCATCTTGATCTCGTTCCCCTCCACTCGAGCTTCCGCCCACCCTAGCCCCTCCTCCATCTCCCCAGCAACCTGCGCCACCCCCTCCACTCCCGAGCTCTCCCTCTTACCTTCCCCTTTCTCTGCCCCCTCCATTCACAGGCCACCGCCTCCCGTCTAGCTCCCGCTTCTAGCGTCGGTCGTCTCGAACCTGCCCAGTACTAATTCAACATCGTCCCCGACCTCAGGCACCCGTCCGCCGCCACACTTTGATGGTGGTGAGAAAGATAAGGAGGAGGTGGGGGTACAGACGCTCCTATGCGGGACTACACGAAGATGTCGTGTCATCCTCACCGCTTTGACTGGCAAAATCAGAGATGGATGGCGGAAAAAAAGAAATTGAAAAAGAGAAGGCTCATCCACTCCTGAGCTCTCCCTCTCACCTCCTCTCCCTCCGCCCCCTCTACTCAGGAGGTCACCGCCTCCCGTCCAGCTCCCCCATCTAGCGTCGCCCACCTCTGCTTCCCCGCCTCGAACCTACCTAGTACCGATTCAACATCGTCTCCGATCTCACAAATGTCGCATCATCCTCATCGCTTTGACTAAAAAATCAAGGACAGATGACGAGAAAAAAGAATTTTAAAAGGAGAAGGCTCGCGAGGCATGCGATGAAGCGATGCAGAGCGATCGGCCAGAATCCAAAATCTATAGCAACCGAACAGAATAATCGTTGAACGGAAAGCATGGACCGCTAACAGGACAAGAAATGGCTACTTCAATAATTAACATGTATGTATTCCTGAAACAAAGTAAAATAAGCTGATTTTGGGCCCTTAGGCTCTGCAACTGAATTTGCTTTTGAATATATTATCGTATCTCGAAAATACATGAGATGTGTGTGGGTCCAAAACAAATATCATAACTTCTATTTTTTATTTTTTGTATATAAATTATCAAACTTGATTACATATTAGATCTTGTTTTTATGTAAAATTTGTGGCAGCTTCCAGCCATACCTTCTCTTTTAAATTATATTGAACCAGTGAATAATTTAGAACATATCAAGTATAACTCTGCAAAGAATTAGTATATATATGATCTGGTTGTCTAGATTGACTAAACTAATTATTTAATAATCCAGCCACTTATAAGTGTTGAATATAAAGTTGTGTCTTCCCTTGGAGCTCTGCAATCCAAATAGTTACAAACATCGATTTTGAGGCATTCGAACAAGGTTACTGTGTGATCTTCATAAGTTAGCTTGTTTTGATATTATTAGTTTTTTATCTTGATCATGTAACATGCCAGTTTCTTGTGGTATTAAACTTGGTCTATTGCTCGATGTGTTTTTGTTTAAATTTGCTTGATGTATCTTTTTGTTTACTTAAAAAACACTAGCACCCCTATATTGCTTATGAACTTCAATATAAAATAAGGGCCCGCTTCTTGCGTCTAAGGTCAGATCTCTCGGTTTTGATATGTCTAACATGTAGTAATATATTTGTCTACCGATTAATTTACGGTACTCCATCCATCTAGGAATAATTGATTTGAGTTTGTCTAAGTTTGAATGTATGTATATACTAAAATACGTCGACAGAGGGAGCAATATATTTAAGTAGCAGTGAGAGTACAACACCTACCACACTCTGCCAAGTTGACTGCAGGCGGCGCGACGAAGCGCGCATATCCACCTAGTAATATGCGTTTCCTCTGCTTTATGAAACTGTTCGTTTGCTTTTTTTGAAAATATGTATGCCAGAAAATGAAAATATATAGGAAGGCTAGGTAACTCGACTTTGCCACATTGTTTTTAATTATTGCTTTTGACGCGTGATCTTTTTTTCAACTATACTAGTACAAAATAATAACGTGCGCACTACAAAACCCCTAGGAAATTCTCAATTTTTAATTGTTATAATTAGTTCACATTGTTTTCTTTTTTTTGCAAAATTCCACCAATCTATTAATAACATGGGAAAAACAGCGCGCTATTTCACGCTATTTAGCGTACTATATTGTATTTACGCTATTTTTTCAAGATTTTGCTCATTATGACGCTATTTTTTAAATAACTTGCTATATCGCACTAAAATATCATAGGGTTAGCGCTGTTTCAAGTATAGGATGTTATTTTTTTTGTTGGCGAATGTTGAGTAAGAGAGCATATGATAAATGTGTCGAGTAAGCAAACATACGATAAAAAATTTAATTGTTAAACTTAAGTGATCGCATCAAACCGTCGCCTCCTCCTGCAGCACCCAACGCTGTACCTAGATTCAGCCCTGCCGGTTCTCCTCCAACCAGGGGCGGGCCTAGAATTTTAAGAGCGAGTATTCAAATTTTATAGTAAAAGATAGTGTTTACAATAAATGTTTACAAAAATAACCAAAAGATCCGGCCATGGGGTTTGAACCCTAAACCAATAGGTTGAAACCAATTGAGCCACTTTTTCCTTTCGTTTATTTTATGATAGTTATTTTTTAGTATATACACCTGAAATTTTTTCAAATATCATCATTTTGTCAAAATATAGTTGAATACCCTTGAATTAAGCTGGGCCCGCCCCTGCCTCCAACTTGGATAGCGTCGGAATTGATTATGCATGTACAAGTATTACTCTAGGTAATTCATTAGATGTTGAAGTCCTTGGTAATCATGATATGTCTGTTATATTTTTTTAATTTTTACAAAACACTATTTTGTAAAATAGCGTTATTAGCACGCTATAACTTTCATATCGTCTGGAGAAAAGCCACACTAAATTAAATAGCACGCTATGTTTTCTTTAATTAATAATCATCAATAGCAGTACAAAGGGACCCAAAAGTAATGCAAATTACAAATAGGTCATTGGACCACCTAGAGATGACTACAAACATGCGAGCTGAAGGCACGCCGCCGTCCTCGCCCCTCCATCACCGAAGCCGGGCAAAACTTGTCGTAGCAGAGTTTGTTGTAGTAGACAGACGGGATGTCGTCGTGATAATGCTATAATGGACCAACACACTAGAGCAGCAACCATCGCCAATGATGATATCCGTAGATCGGAAGAGACTAACTTGAAAACAAACAAACGAACACGAAAACGGACAGAATTCCAAAAGACCCGTTGGACAAACGACTCCACGCGCTCTTCGTTAGCGCTAGATGCACCACCGGAACGAGGATAGAGCAAGCAGGGCATTATTCTGACTTTAGGACGTAACCATCATCTCAACATCTGAAAAAGATACTAAAAAGCAGACGAAACAAAGAACGAAAAACCTCCCGCCGGCGAGAGGCCGTGGTCCCCCACAGCTCCAGCGAAGACAAAACAGACCAACGATATTACCGACGAGAGGTGTGGAACCCTAAATGAGATTTCTCTCCTCTCTCAGCCCTGGCGGCGGTACTACCTACCGATTGGTTTCCTCTTAGTTAGGACAAGTACCAAATAGTGCAACGGTCTTAGCAGAGAAGCCATATATATACTCAATATATAATGCACTACACTCCGAAGGCATCGTCACTTAATGCAGCCTATGAAGCGCAATTTAATCTATTTTAGAAAGAAAATGACTCAAATTTTTGCACAACGTATTTCCTTGCTTAAGACAAGTATCAAAGGTTGTCGTGTGCAAACCTTGTAAGGGAAATGATACCTGCCCTCGAGGGATGGCATGTTGCCATCCTCCGGGCAGCGCACGCCCCTGGTGTGGACCCCACCCACAATCTCTGTGTCTTATCCTATTCCTCTTTGAATGGCCACCAACTGCTCACTCCGCCGCCATGCCATAGCCACGCGCCTCCGCCACCATCCTGTGCGCGCGCCGCCACCTGTGACTAGCGTCGGTCACCGCAACCTGGAGCTCCCACTGTCGCGCGCCCCCTCCATCTCCTGGTGCTCCCACCACCGCGTGCCCCCGCCATCTCCTGGTGCTCCCGCCGGCGACCTCTCCCCCTGCCCATAATTCCTCCAGGACACGAGCCTTGCTGCGGGGCGCTCCGGCGATAGCGGCGCCCCCTATGTTGTTAGGAATAAGCACTCCGGCACGATACCGTATGCGTATACGAGTAGTATACGTACATCTCTCCAAGTGGTACACGGCATGTGTTGTCTGGTTTAGTATGCTTGCATGTATACGAGTAGTATTAAGAGTTATCTGTTCGAATCGATAGCTAGTCCTAGCATATATATACATGTACCCAGGGCTTAATCGGGACCACGCCGTGACCGTGTGCCCAGAAGAAGAAATAAAGAAGACGCACGATATGTGCATATTGTAATTAGATCGATTCTTATCTACGTGTAGTCTAAGTAGTACTAGCTGAAATCAATCGTACCGATCAGGCTAGCAGCTATACGTGAGTGTCTCGACAGATTGTTCTGGTACGTGCAGGTCTTGTCGGATCTTCGTCGCCAATGCCGGAAAGTACTCGGCGTGTACCGTCCCGGCGAAAGTATTGCTAGGTCTGGGCCAACAATTGGTATCAGAGCCTGAGGTTCTTCGTCCGTGATCTGCTGAAAGTACAAGGAGGTCATGGCGTTGGTCAAGGCAGGTGAGAGCTCGGCATCGGCACCAGTGTTTGAGACGGTGGGCGCGGCTTTGTATCCGCGTCTGGATCGCAAGTACTACGGACTATGGGCATTGGTGATGCAGTGCGCCATGGAAGGTCAGGAGATTTGGGAGGCCATCGATCCAGGCGGTGATGAGTACGTCAAGGGAGGTGTGAAGCACCGAGAGGATTGCCAAGCGTTGACGGCGCTCTACTCGGTCGTGCCGACAGACGTGCTGCAGCACCTCGTCGGAAAGAAATCGGCGAAGGATGCGTGGGAAGCGATCAAGGTAGTATGCGTAGGTGTCGACGACACTAGTGTTCACGTTGGGCAGCAGGAGACTATCTTGAACGACGAGATGACATTGGTAGAACCGGAAGTGACCCCGGTTGGTTCGTCAAGTGTGGCGACCCCAAGTATGGCGACCAATGTGTCAAAAGAAGTCGGCGTGAACATATCAAATTCTGAGAAGGAGGAGTTCACCTCAAACTCGGAAGCGCAACCGGAGAGTACTCGGACTACCGACATCGCAGGACATGACGTCCAGGATCGAGAAGACGTCTCGTTGCATGATGAAGGCAGTACCACGCCAGGACGTCCACCAGAAGCTGTAGGCGGACGTGGCACATGTGCGTTGTTCAACAGCCTAGAAGGAGGTGCTCCACGTGCGGAGCTCGGGCCAAGGGAAGGTCCAGGGGATGGCAGCACAGAAACGCCAGAAGGAGGTGGTCCAAAAGAAAGTGATCCGCCAAGAGGGGATCCATCCAGAGACCCAGAAAATAGATCAGAGGATGGTCTAGGGGCTGGCGACCCAGAAACGCCAGAAGGAGGCGGACTAAAAGAAAAAGGTTCGCCAGGTGGAACTCCGCGGGGAGGTCCAGGGGCGCCCATCCTAGAAGTTGGAGTAGAAAAAACAAGTAGGCCAAGCAGTGTGTGCGCTGTAACGCCAGAAGAAATTGACGGACCAAGAGAAGTAGGTCCACTCAGGCAAGGGGTCTGCTCCATCGGGAGTTCTACAGAGAGAAGGGTTGCACAGCCCAGAAAATAAGACAGAAGAAAAGAGCATCAGAAATCAGAAAGCACCATCATGTGGAGGATTGGGAGTGCCAAAAGGCCATGCACGTGAGTTACCTTGGAGTTTGTGGGTGAGCCAAAAAAACGGCATGAGTTGCATCCATCCGACAAGGAGCTAGCTAGCTTTGCTAGTAGTTACTACGTGCATAGTCATGTGAATCCTGACAAGAAAGTATTTCGGCTAGTTCATATAGGCGAGTCGCGAGAGCGCGACATGGTACCTCAGCCAGTAAATGGAGGATCCACAGTTGAAGAAGCAAGCGTTGTGTCGGACGCAGAAGAGTATGTCGTGATGTCTCCGACTGTACTGGAGTCGAGACGACTACGACCGACACGAGCACGCATGAAGCGCGTGCTGAACTATTATCCGAAGAAGAAATTTTGGACGGTTAATAATTCGGTGATGATGAACTACAAAAAGCACTGGTTGTTCATCAAAGAACCGATGAAGATTAAAGGAGCGGACATCACGGACGACATTGATAAGGAGGACGCAGAAGAGAAGGACGTGGACGAGGAGGGTCGACGTGAATCCATGGAGAAGCTGACAAAAACAAACTCGGTGACATGGGTGCCGAGAAAGGGAGCGGCGAAAGCAATACCGTGAGAGCAGCTGGCGTATTTGAGACCCAGATCGAGGAGAAGTGCACGTCATGCTTAGGGGGTGATTGTTAGGAATAAGCACTCCGATGCGATGTCGGCACGACACCGTGTGCGTATACGAGTAGTATACGTTCATCTCTCCAAGTGGTACACGGCATGTGTTGTCTGGTTTAGTATGCTTGCATGTATACGAGTAGTATTAGGAGTTAGTCACCGAGTCGGTATCTGTTTGAATCGGTAGCTAGTCATAGCATATATATATGTACCCAGGGCTTAATCGGGACCACGCTGTGACCGTGTGCCCAGAAGAAGAAATAAAGAAGACGCGGGATATGTGCGTATTGCAATCAGATCGATTCTTACCTACGTGTAGTCTAAGTAGTACTAGCTGAAATCAATCGTACCGATCAGGCTAGCAGCTATACGTGAGTGTCTCGACAGATTGTTCTGGTACGTGCGGGTCTTGTCGGATCTTCGTCGCCAACGCCGGAAAGTACTCGCGTGTACCGTCCCGATGAAAGTATTGTCGGGTCTAGACCAACATATGTCACCTCCCATTATCTGCACCCTTCCATGGTGCCACCCCCTCAACCACTCCTGGACAAGGTGACGAGTGCTCCAACGCCAAAACTGCTTTGCCATGGTGCTGCTGGACGACCACCGTAGTTGGGGGCGGCCCTAGTTGTGCACCGGCGTGCCCCTTGCTGTGCGCCGAAGGCCACCGACACTATTATGTACTGCCAACATCGTTGCTACTTAAGGCGTGGAGGCTTACTACATGGTGTTGGCAGCGCTGCTACGTGCGGACGACGGCTTTTGCTACATGCGGCGGGTGTCATTGCTACCAGCGGCGAGCGGAGTTGCTACCTACGGCAAGTAGCGTTTCTAACTGCAGCCATGCTCTCCGGTGAAATTGGATTTGCTACATTACCAAATATTTTTCGCTACAGTCTTTTTTTGGTTTTGCTACAATAGCATATAGCTTTTGCTACAAGTTTTTTGGGGTCCCTAGTGAAAGTCACCGGCGATGTCTCCGATAAATTCGGGTTTTTTCTATACCAACTAATTTTTTTTGCTATATCTGTTTTATAGTTTTGCTACAATATTGTAAATTTTTTGCTACGAGTTCTCCAGCGAGGTCTTCCGGACGAAAGTCTCCGGCAAGTCTTCGGCGAGATCGGTTTTGCTACATTAGAACAAAACTTTTGCTACAAAATCTCCGGCGAGATCTCCGGCAAACAGTCTTTTTGTTTTGTTTTCTAGCAAACCTTTTTTGCTACATGTAGCAAACTCGGGACAATTTGTAAAAAAATGGGGCTTAATATAGCAAAAGCGAGATTTAGGCTTTTGTTAGGGACACGTGGCGGCACGGGACCCGACCCGGGGATTTGGGGGATTTATCCCCCGGGGACGTGTAGTAGTCCCCACCTTGTAAAGGGAGAGAAACCTCTTGCTACCCATGTTGTTATTTCTAGGGGGACTAAGAGAGGTGCCAAAATAAACTAGCTGGTGTCCCTCTTTTTGCATTCCCCCTTATGGCTGTTGGAAGAAGCCGACAAAATATCACCCATAAGAAGGGAGCTACAGGCAGGGGCGGATCCATGATTTGACAATAGGGGAGGCCGAGATGATAGTCACAATAAAATAATAGGTATACAACAACTCTATATTGAATCTTAAATATATGTAATTTTGTTAACAAACGCATGTTCTATAATTAAAGATTCATTTGCTTTGCTATTACAAACCCATCAAACAAATCTATGATCTCATGAATGGTAAAATTTACAGAAATTTTCTTTATACATACGAATAACTATATAAGGTTGTAGAGGAATATTAAATAAATCAAGGGGCATATATACTATATGGGCATGTGTGGAAAAGAAGAAATTCACCATAAAAAGATAAACATGAAAATATATCAAGTCTTCTATAGCGTATACTATAGATATCAAAATGTAACATTATATGTTTTGCAATAAAAAAGCAAGCCAAATTTCACTAGTTCGAGTGTAGATCTATGTCCAGACCTACCAAATAAACCAATAAATCAATAATTACTTAATCACTAAATAGTTCATAAAAAATGTCGGTGTATATAATCCACAATTGATCTGACAAAACAATTTCTATTAGATGGGGGGCAAACTAGCAATTCTAGTAGCCAACATACAATATATCTGAGATCATAACTTAAGGCAGGCAATAAACGAATTGGGCATGACGTGCGGCAGCCGCATGCCATAATTGATAGTTCACAAATGCACGGGAGCGATGTTTTGTGCCTTCGCTAATCGGTAATCACAGACACGGGGACGTCTGAATACAAATCCTAATCCCGGAGGCGTCGCCATGGCGAAGCCAGAGAATGGAGAAATAAGTCAACTAGATCGTCGAGGGAAATCGAGTAGAGAAGAAAATCAGATGCGTCTCATGGATCATTTGATCGATTTGTGGTATTGCCGATGCTTCAGTATGTATGTATTATCCCTTGATGGCTAATGTTTTTGTCTTGGCCCATAAAGCTTCAACAATTAGCAGATTGCATACACTGGTCTAGTTTAATAGACATAGTATTTCGTTTAGCAATTTAGCATCAAAACCAGTGCTAGCCCCAGCTGCATAATCTTGAGAGGTGGGGGAGGGGGGGAATCGGGGATTGGCCTCCCCTCGCCCCTCCGTGGATCCACCTCTGGCTACGGGGTTTTCTCTTGGCATTGTTGCTGCCATTACCGGGCGGTG
This sequence comes from Avena sativa, assembly GCA_916181665.1. NCBI lineage: Eukaryota > Viridiplantae > Streptophyta > Magnoliopsida > Poales > Poaceae > Avena > Avena sativa. The sequence continues at coordinate 460,308,742 of OV702297.1, read as the reverse complement.
CACCCACGCCAACGCTAAGACATTTGGAGTTCGGATTTGGCCGATAGTCGACGTACATCCAATGGCCCCTTGTAAGGCAGATGGGGCGACACATACGCTTAGATCAGAAATGCAATAGACACAATGCCTTAAAAATTTGAATAGATCCGTACCATAAAGAATAGTAATTTGAAAGCAGTCCAAAATTTTAGTGTAAAACGGCAACTAGCGTGAAACTACGGTGGAAACTAGTGTAAATGCAATAGGGCACAATATTGTTTAAACATATCCAGTCAGAATGTGAAGGAATGTCGTCGAAGCAAACAAAATTATGGCACTAGATTCCCATTTGCATGCTCCCTTTGAGGGTAGGAACTTCCGAAGTTCCAATATGGGTTTCAAAAGGGCCAACGTCTATTGGGAAAGCTAGTTCTTTTTTCACCGATAAATCGTAGTACACAACTGAACCTCAACACAAGGACTAGCAGCCGCCACGATCTACTTCGTCCTCGCCGTCTGCGACCGAGCATCGACGGGTCCCCGCCTCCTCTGCTTGCCGCTCCGGCGGCGGGAGGAGGTGGGGACCTCGGACCTGCGCTCGGCGGTGTAGAAGGGTCCCTAAAGTTAGAGTTTGGTCATCCGGCATCGTCGTTATGGTGGCTATGGCGCGTTGTGCGGGACAAGAATAAGGTATACCCGTCTCCTCTTCCACCTCGTCGGCGATGATCCTGCTGCCGGCGTTGAGGAGGGTGGGGATTCGTCTAGTCGCCGCTTCCATGGAGTGGCGGATCTCGTCCAGTCTACGTGTGTTCTGGATCTCGTCCAGTCTACGTGTGTTTTAGGTTTGGTTTTACAAGCTTCGGATCAATTCAAGGGTTCAATGGCCACAACTTCATCTCTGGGGCGCTGATCCTTAGGGGCACGTGCACGGAGACTTCCCGACTGTCGTCAACAATGGCATGCCGGCTCCGGTAATGGAGCGGCGACAGCGGCGCGTCGGCGGCTCGCTCTGGCGGCAGTAGTATTCGTTAGGTGGTCCAAAGACCTCGATGTAATTTTTATTATGTTTAGGATACTTTGTACTTCTTATAAACTCATGAAATATATCTGGATCTTTTTCCGCGAAAAAAAAAGAATGTGAAGGAATGTCGTCGAAGCAAACACAATTATGGCACTAGATTCCCATTTGCATGCTCCCTTTGAGGGTAGGAACTTCCGAAGTTCCAAAATGGGTTTCAAAAGGGCCAACGTCTATTGGGAAAGCTAGTTCTTTTTGCACCGATAAATCGTAGTACTGCTAGTAGTCAAGGGTGCTAGGACAAAGAATCGGAAACATAAATATGGATCTGAACGCCAGAAGTAGAAAAGAAAAACACTAGAAATCAAACCGTACTAGTACTCCACATGTCAGGAGAGGGGATAAAACAGAACACCAGAGACAGGAGAGCCTTCGGTGTTTTTTGTTCCTGATTTTCCGCGTCCCAAACGGCCAACACGGAAGAAAATCTTATGAGATCCGGTCTATATTTTTCAAGAATAGATCCATCTCTATATATAGTAGCTAGAAAAAAGACTAATTAACAGATGAAAAAAAGACTAGATAATTAAAAAGACTGGACACATGTACAGGGTCTATAATAGATCCATAGGATTTATTTCCGGCCAACACGCATCCCTTGGCAGACGCGATGTGGTCGCCAGATCATCTGACGAGTGCATCAGGGATCAGAACGCACTGACTGCGCCGTAGCCGTCTAGCTAGCTGTCGTTATCCACTAGAACGGCAGTTGCAAGGCATCTCGAATCTAAAACCAACAAAACGAAACGAAAACCGGGGCACCCTCGTGTCCTGTCGTCCCTTCCCGCCACCAGTATACAGTTTCCACTCACTCCCGCGCCCTCGGCCGCCGCCAGTGAAACCCCCGCCGGTTTCGCCCGCGTCCAAGTCGTCCTCTCGCTCTCTCCCATACGCCGATATAAGTATCGCCTCGATCGCGCTGCCCATAGGCCACAAACAGCAACCTGCCAACCAAACCAAGAGCTTCTCAGATCAATTTACTTTGCATCGTTCATTTGTTTGCCTGCAATGGCGGAGACTAGGGCTGCACCTGCCGAGGCGGAGGAAAGGAAGAAGGTGGTGGTGGTGGTCGGCGTGGACGACAGCGACCACAGCTACCACGCGCTCGAGTGGGCCGTGCGGCACGTGGCGGCGGCGGCGGCCGCCGAGGGGGCCGAGCTCGTCGTCGTCCACGGCAAGCCGTCCGCGTCCTCCGTCGTCAGCTTCGGCAGCCCCGGTGCCGGCCGTAACCCCCTTTTCTAGCTCGCATTCCCGTCTTTCGGTTCGCTGTTCTCATCTGCTCTGACTCGGGATTCTGTTTCAGCCGCTGCCGGAGACGTGGTGAGGTTCGTGGAGGCGGACCTGCGCAAGAGGGCAGAGGACGTCGTCGACAGGGCGCGCAGCCTCTGCATCGCCAACTCGGTAACAGCCACTACCCCATTCGCCACATTGCTCGGTCGAGGGAAAGATCGCACATTTACGTTGCTGCTTATACGACATTGCAGGTGCACGGTCTGATAGAGGTGATCGAAGGGGAGGCGAGGTACGTCCTCTGCAACGCCGTCGAGAAGTACGGCGCGGATCTGCTCGTCGTCGGCAGCCACGGCTATGGTGCCATCAAGAGGTAACCGATGGTTGATTTGCCTCCGGGCTTCAGTTGCTTTTCACCTGAGGAGCTGAAGCTAATTGTTGTTGACGGGGTTCTGTCTGGACGGCTGTTGATTTCAGGGCGTTTCTTGGGAGCGTGAGCGACTACTGTGCCCACCACGCGCACTGCTCCGTCATGATAGTGAAGCGGCCAAAGCCCAAGATATGATGCCTGCCAATTCCCGGTGTTAAATCGCGGCATTGTGAGCTTAATGTATCCGAGTAACTATAGTTGTTTGTCCTCTTGTACACGGTTATGTCAGCGTGAGCGCAACTTATGCCATTGTATTCGAATACGGATGTTGTTAAATACGAATGCGGATCAGATGTCGCCACGAATACGAATATCGATCAGATGTTTTCTCAATTCAGAACATATACGATTAACAAAATAATATACTCAATTCTAATAGTCAGTCAACTATATAATGACACTGGGATAAATATATTGATAACTATATAATGACATTGGGATAAATATATTGCTATAATACACAATAGTTTCAAGTTCAACACGTTAATACATTTTATTAGTTTTCTAGTTGCATAATTGAGACTACAATTACTAAAATAGCCTAACATAATTTTATTAGGATACGAATATATCCATTTCCACATCCACATTTGCATCAAAACTCAACCACATTGATGTTTACGACATCTATATTTATGTTCGCCCGGATTCAAATATTACCAAGACCATTTTCAATTTTCTGAATACAAATGTCGAATAATTCGGATCTTCCACTACCAGATCCCACCCATGTCAAACCCAGGTTGCATTTTACATTAATGATTTTCAAATGTCTTCCAACGGCAATAAATAATTCAGGAAAAGACTCACAATGAAGAAAATACACAAGTATCGAGAATATCCATCCAAATACATAAGTTAACACAAATGTCATCCAGGTACCTAGAATATGACAGACATAATATATGGATAGCACTTCAACATCGGATTCCAAAGTTGACGAGGACGACAAATATGTATTTGAAGACCATGCCTCTATTACCCCACTGACCCGAGCAGCGTGTCAGTCTTATTCTGATTTGGCCTGAAAAAGTGCAATTGGATCAGTATAAGAGTAACAGCCACCTCGCAATCAATTAAGTCACCAAAAGTAATCAACAAAAATCAGCACAAACATATAATCATATTACATCAGGAGATCGGGAACGTGATGGGCTCCTGCTTGGGCTACGTTTCTTTGGGCTTGCTGCTACACCATTGGCGGGCTAAGCAAAAAAACAACTAAAGTAAGTCCAAAAGACAATTTTAACAAGAAAACAAGGTTCAGAATACTTACAGATGCAATAGGGGATAGGGATTTTGCTGGTGATCTGCAAAAAGTTCCAGAAACAACAGATTCAATATCCAGAATGGAGCTTTAACGGCTTGATTCCAAAAAACCTCGGTACCTCCCAAGCGTTGAAACAGCCAAATGCAAGTAAAATGAGGCACTGAATAAAATCAATCATTTCCACATGTAAAAAACGTGCAGTACTGAAAGTGTTTTGTGTCAAGTTTGAGCATATACGCTAGAACAGCCCTCCGATTTGAAGCCTGTGATGGAACCAGGGGAGCTCAATCCTTGCGTACTCAAATCCGAGCAAATACCAAGAGCCGTCATAGTCCAAACCATCCTTAATGCTCTACTTCAAGAGTTCCAAAACAATCCTTTATGCCCATGCTCTGATGTAATCAGTTACAGTACATTAGGTAAAAAACAATAGATCATTTTTAGCTTCCAGTTCAGCTCCCAGTTTATTACCATACCTCAGTCAACCAATGGAGCTGGTGCAAACTGACCAAATCCCCATCCTGATTTTCCTAATACGCAATCCCTAGATCGCCGCACAATCCCTTATCTAAGGAGAAAATGATTCGAGACTTTAAGAAACACTGGACACTAGCCAATTCAGTTAGACAAGAAACATGTGACACCAGAGTGTGGTAAAACTGTGACAGTTTCCAAGCAATCAGATATTTAGTATGCCACTAGTTTTACATCTAAGCTAGAAAAAAAAAGAGTAAGTTTACTTAAACATCATTGATAAACCCAACATGCCAAAGCAACAGAGTTATCAGTGTATTGGCACCTGGCAACATGTATAGTTGGACAGATCTTTGGTTGACAAAGATTGCATTGTAAGTTATAGTAACATTTAGGATTTTCAGAGTACTATTTTCATGTTTCAACCAGATCATACTTTGTGGAGATATGCCAACATTTCAAGCAGCATTTGGTTATAAAAAATATTGCAGTGATGTCCATATTTTCCAACATTCTTTTCTTTCCGAGTGGTGGGAGGAGGGGAAATTTACTCCGTAAGTTGAACTGACAGGGGGGCTCAGTTACCTTGATGGAGAACGTCCCTTTGATGAATGAGAAGAAACTGATCTCGACCGAGATCTTGACGCTGAACGGCGTGATGGTTTTTTCTTTGGAGACTTGCTGAAAGCATATCCAATTTTGATTAGTGGTTTTTTACATGATCCAAGGCCAACCGAATGTGACCAAAGCCTGAGGCTAACCTTGGACTCCTGCTTCTGCTGTAGCTGCGACTTCGGCTTCTGCTGCGGCTTCGTGAATAGGAGCGGCTTTTTTTGCCAGCATACTCCTTGACCTTCAGAAAATAATATAACGGTGCATCAGTTAATTTCATAACAAGTCAATGCCCTAAACTGAACTAAATATAGATATATGAGTGTACCCTTATAGGAGCTCGAGAGAAGGCATTTTTAAATTCAGTATCATCAAGCTTCCTTATCTGCAAACGGTTCATTCCAGAAAATTATTTCTTCCCCTCTACGCAAAAGTAAAGGCACAAGAGATCCCAGTGCTCAAAAACCACATATTCAGCAAAATTACAAATATGTAAGAAAAATCGGCCTTCATTTAATAAAAATTAGCAAGGCACCAGAGGTGACGTCAAAGAGGGGAAGCAGAAGAACTTAGTAACTTACAGCATACTTCATATCATCATAGTTTGTATAATCAACAATTCCGATTGTACCTATAGCAAACAAAGATGTATGTCAACAAACGGTAGTAGCAACATAGCACACATGACTTCACTGAAAGAACCATTGTTAGAGCAATTTTTTCAATAAACCAAAATAAGGGTGTAAAAAAGAGCCAGTGCAAATAACTAGATAAAATGCATTAACAATGAGCCTTCTTTTGCACTCAGCCTGTCAATGCACATGCCAGCAATTATAGTCACAGTGCACATCATGAACACTCGTATGCTCGAGGATCCAATGCCATGAATGCATTGTAATCCTTGCAATGTGATGTGAAAGAACCATCATTTACTAAAAAAATAAGTAATAACAGACTACAATTGAATGCAAATCAGGCACTAAAAGCAGGTTAAGTGGTTTATCTAATAATGCTGCCAATTAATTTACAAACTGTTTGTCCCCATAAGCAAATTTTGATGATCTCTTGTGAATGCAATGCAAACAGTGAGAAGAAAACTGCAGCAATCCAAAAATAACTCACCACCACCCTCACGATACACCTCAGAGAAGCAAACATCACCAGCCTTTCTCATATGGTCCTGACAAAACATTTAAAGAGCCTCAGAAAGGGGAAGGAAAAAAACATATAACACGAAATAGAGCTGAAAAGGTATTGCAGTCCTTCTGCAGACCTTTAGATCTTGCCATGATGCAGAAGAAGGTAGTCCAGTAACGAGAACTGCCAAAAGGTGTGCATATGAGTTCAGTTTATAGATAGAAAATTTAAGCAACAAGTACAAGATTTGGGTATTTTGGCATACCGCGATATTCCGTGTGCCTAGAGACACCACCACGGCGTCCTCCTCCACCACCACCACCACCATAGCTGTTAGGAAGGGACGAAGAGTTAGCCCTCCCGCCATGTGCAAGTTCGACCTGGGCATAGCACAGATTAGACATGCAAGCTTAGAAGAGCAAGCCACAAAAAGTCATTGCACCTACCCTCAGCCGATTCCCATCAAAGTTGTAGCCATCTCGACCATGAATCGCATCTTCAGCATCACGGGGATCTTCAAACTAAATGACAGAAAAACAAATGTCAACAGTTAGGATATATTGTACACTAATCAACATTGAATAAGTAGCTCATACAAAACCACAATTCACAGCGATTAGGTGTTGGCGACCTCCAGCAATCTAGTAGTAATTGATTAAGAGGGCAAGCAAATATGAAGCATATTGAACAAGTTACCTCCACGAAAGCAAAGCCAGGTGGCCTCGGGGGGACCTTCAAGTCAATTTCAACTATCCGTCCATACTGCATGGAAAATTTCAACATCAGATAATTTACAGAGAAAATTAGGGACTGCAGATAACTTTCTTACTAGTGAATGGCACAACCATCGATGTTACTTTGTATTTAGACCACTTTGATTAAAATGGCCTTAAAAGTACTATTACACCAAAACTATTGTATTCCAATTCCACGAACAGTACAGTAATAAACCAGAGCCCTAAAGTGTAAAAAATAGAGAACCTACAATACAACTGAAATACCAACCTTGTAGAACAGATCCTCCACCTCCCTCTCCCTGATATCCCCGGGGAGGTTCCCAACATAAATGGTCCGGCTCCAGCGCCTACTCATCCTTCCTACTGCGACCTATCACCCAAGAGAGCACAGTTGTTATTACAAATACGATTTACAGGTACAGCAAGCAAAACAGAGTGACCAGACACAACTGAAAAAGCGACAAAAATGCGCACCGAATAATTCCTGGCCTCAGCTGGAAAGAAAAAAGCTTCGCCCAGCAAATACAGAAAAAACGCAAGACTGAGAGTTCCACAGAAAATATGACCTAAAATTTTAATCCCCACGGTTCATTTAAGACCCAAGAGTTTCCCCGCCTCTAGGCTCTAGCAGCGACGTACCCGCGAAACCCTAGAACGCCGAGAATTCGAACGGGAATCAAAGCATGAGAGGCGCCGCCCCAGATCCACAAACCGTACAAACCCTAGATAAACAGAGCACGCCGCCGAATAAACCCTAACAGATTCACCTTGAGAACAGAGTAATCGGCGCGAGAGGAGAGAATAGATGAGATATCGTACCGGAGGAACGGGGAACGGCGGATGGGTAGGTCTGCGCGCAGGCCGTCGCGTCGGCGGTGACGAAAGGGAACCGAAGAAGATAGGGTTTACGGCTTGCGCTTTGACCTCACGAGCGCAACGACAGCAGCGGGTTTGGTCGGTCCGCACCGCTATGTACACGGGTGCCGCAAGCCAGTGTGTGCGTATAACTTGGGCGGGCCGGAGTCCAAGTCGAGCTCGGATTGGGAGCCTGTGATCCGGTTAGCTTTGGGCCGAACGAGCTCAGGGCAATCGCTAAACAACACCCTCTGAACACGGTCCATTCACTCACAATCACAAACTAAACCAAACTAATAATTCCCCAAAAAGGAAAACCTAAACAACTAGGTACAAATAAATCACAAAAGTTGCCATTGCCGTGGGGTCATTGGTTTGTCACAGTTGTTGTGTATTGTTGAGGATATTTCATACAATTTTGTACTGATATTTCAAAGGTTCCACGAAGCAAGTCATGATATGATAAACCTGATCATGGCGCAAGTGGCAAACCATTAGGTTTTGCGATTCGTGGTCTCGTGGATAAGATAATTTGCAAACTGGTCGGGACAATGGCGAACCTAGAAGAAGTTTACTGGGGCCAAAGATTTAAGTGGGGGTCTATCCTTTGAAGAATCAAAAAATTCAAACATTTTTCTTTAGAATTATTAAGGATTTTCGAAATTTGAGTCTTTGGGTCCGCCCCTGGGTCGGGATCACCCCCTAGGACAGGACACATATAAGGAGAAGTCACGACTCAACTCAAGTCGCACAAACTTTGCAACCCTTGTTTCAGAGGAGCCCCACCATTCCACCGAGGAAATCATGATCAATCTAGTGAAGATCTCATCTAGTTTTTTTGAGGGTTGAACAGTGAGGAAGAATCCCCACTGCAATTTTTTTATAAATTAAAATGTCAAGTAAGATACGATCTCATCTAGTTAGCTGCATCTCCATTGTGATCCTTGTGATAATTAGAAATAAAGCAAAGTAAGATGTCGGTGTTGCTTGAACCTAGGTGTATAATTGTCTATGTAGAGGACATCGGCATGTAATGAATCATTAACATCTCCTCCCGTTATTCGATCTTGATTGTCATTGCTTCTCGTATCGTCTACCTTTCTCTTTCGTTCTCTCTTCCTCGTGAGTGTGCAATGGCTAGGCACCAAACAACCACAAGCACATCTCTAAGCTTCCTATGGCACCTATGTATATCTCGTTACCCACCACCATGATCATCAAGATGAAGCATCAACGCAACATCGATGCCCACAAGCATCTCCCTAAGCATGTGGATTGGGCACACCAATGTTACCGTCAAACATCTATGAATCATCAGGTGTAGTGTATACCCGATTAAGCATGCCAATTGTAGTCTAGAGGATTTTTATCAACACCGGATGTGGTCGGTCACCCTCACCCCCTCCTCTATCCTTGTGCTTATCCTCCTAGATAGATGATGATGGAATGTTCTTTGGAAAGATAAGAATCAAATGTTCGACTCACAGATTTTCTGGATAAAAGCTTAGTAAACATTTCAAGTGTAAAATAGATAAGAGTACTCAACAACATATTAAGCAGACGAGGACAGTATACACAACCATTTAATCAGAACTCCATTGTCATGGATCTCTTCTACGTACAGAGTCTCCGAATAAACATGGCCAGAGATTGTGGCGATACAAATAAAAGCGCGGCGTGCACGATCAGGTCCTCTTGACGGGGTCGAAGTTGGAGACGGCGACGACGGCTCCGGCGATGCCCGCGAAGACGACCCCGCCGGACACGATGCTGAGCAGGAAGTTCTTGAGCGACGGGGACAGCCCCGGCCCGGCGGCCTCCGCGACCTCGGGCAGCACCAGCGCGGCCGCGACGGCTGCCGCGGTGAGCCCGGCCGTGAGCTTCTCCTGCACGGACGCCGACGACGCCCTGACGGCCGTCATCCTCGCCGCGGGCCTCGGCCGGATAGCCAGGGGCCGGAACGACGTCGCCTTCTTGAGCCCGGCGACGGAGAGGGGCGCCGCGACGGCGGACAGGGACGCGGTGGCCATTGCGTGCGTACGTGGGTGCGTGGTGGCGGCGTCTCCTTGGCTGGCTGTGAGGTGTGTGGGGGACGGGATGGTTGGCGCGGAGGGAGGTTAAAGTAGGACTGGTGGAGGCGGAGGGGAGATCGCGGCGTGCCAGGTCGGCGCGGGAGTCCGACGTGGGGAGCTCCCGTCGCGCCGTTGCGGGATAAGGCTTATCCTCGGAGGAGCCATGTGGCTGCGCTGTTCCAGGTTTGGATTTCCAGTCCAGATCTCATTGGCCGAGGGCCCCCCGCGTCTCTTTTTTTTTTTCTGCTCGGGTAACGTGTGAAAATGTCCGTGTGAAATCGCTGAAGCATACGAAGCCAGCGAGAGAAGAATCGCTTCTGGGACGTGTTTGCTTTACATTCGGTTCGATATTTGCTCTGCAAATTTGCTGTCGATATTCTCGTTGCAAAATTACGTGGGTGCACACGGCACCGTGTGGGTTTACCGAGACGCAAGTTCCGCAAAATTCTCACAAACTTAGTTGTATTTACACTGCGTGATGGAATATGGGGCAAAAATTTAGCAAGAAAATTGTTCCTTTTCTTGAATTTTATTTTATGTGCAACACAGAACTGTCACAATTTGGCTGTGCAAAATGTTCGCATACACCCTGAATCCAAAATTTCAGTTTTTATATATAGTCTAAATTGCAAACATGCAATTTTGGCAAACAATCTTTACATATAAAAAAATACAAGATTGAACAAATTAATAAACACGTACGTTGTTTCAATACCTTTTTTGAAATGGTGAGGCAGCGACTACATTCTAAAGTTACAATACAGTCCTTCCTGCCATATCCTCATTTCGGTGGTGCATCTGGCACCGGCGGAGGGTGCTGGAGTCATATGTCCGATGAATCTTCTTGGGTTTGTTCGGTTTTCGTGTTGTTGTGGTTTTGGGTCACTCTCTTCCGCTGTATGTTTGTCATTTTGACTATGACTGTTCTTGTGCATTGTCCTTCGAAGTCTTAGCATGACGATTTTCTGTCTCTCTACTTAAACAAAGTCTACTATGACAAGATCTACCGACGCTTTGAAAAGCACAACTTTCATGGATCTCCAACCTCTTAAATGCATTGTGCATACCACAATATTGATTACATGCAAAATTCACAAGCTGCATCAAATGATCATAAAATAAGAGGTGCAAAAGTTGAATACAAAGCTTGTCGTCACTGCAGGTGTGTCAACTAGTACCAAATGGCAACACATATGCGAGAAGCCTAAAACCTTTGAATGATAAATAGTTACCACCAAACGCCATTTTCTCTATGTGAAGAAGACGCGAGAAAACCCCGTCCTCCAAGAACGAAAACTCCAAGAGGGGATCTGTCCATGCCTCTTGTCGGGTGTCGATCTGCCTAGCCTCCTGTCGTTTTTGGACCATGGAGGCGTGGTGGGTCTTGGTCCTTGTCGGTGGGAGAGCTCTGTCCTTTGATGTTTGGTCAGGGTCGTGTCCTACTGAAGAACACGTGACGATAGCGGTCCCTAGAGATGGAATAAAGTTCTTCCCGTATAGCCCATGTTTCGGTGCGCATGTGGCGCCGTCAGAGGGCGTGTGGAGGTGTGTCTTCGGCGGATCTGACTGGATTTGGTTGGTGTTCCTTCTGGTATATGTTTCTCTTTATCAACGACGGTTGCTGCTCTCATGCGCTGATCCTTGGGGCCATGGTATAACGACTTCGCGTTTGTCTACTACAATAAGTTCTACTATGATAAGCTTTGTTCGGCTCCACTAAGGGGGGCTAGGATGGCAGCGCACCTTTGTGTTGTTCAAGTGTTTGTATTCGTCGCTAGGTGGTTTAAAGACATGTTTGTAACTTTTATTATTATTGCATTTTTTTACTGTTGTTGAGGATTATGATTAGATTGGTGGACTTTTCACAATAAATTAAGAAGACGAGAAACAAAAAAATATTGACATCAAAGAGCTCCAAATCCAACACACTTTATGTACCATCATCACCGCACAATTGTCATGTCATGTAGGACTAAAGCGTTGAGATGATCTATGAAATCCTCACCGTTGAAACGTTGCTTCTAAAAAGCACTAACTAAACATATTGAAAACTATGATATCAAGGTACAACGTTATTACTCCATCTGTTTAGAAATATAAGACATTTTAGCTTTGTGAAATAAATGTATCTAGACGTTTTTTAGTGTATAGGTTCACTCCGAACCTCTACGAACCTATACACTAAAAGACGTGTAGAAACATTCGATTCACAAAGCTAAAGTGTCTTATATTTTTGAACGGAGGGAGTATTACTCTATGTTGACTTGTGTTAGTGTACCTTTAGTATATCCTTTTGAGGATCTGGCGTGTCTTTACTTACTTTTAGGATTCGAGGAGAAGATGAGTGCTCGAGTTTGGGGGAAAACACCTAGTTTATGAACTCCATCCTAAATTAGCTTAGCCCACGTTTAATTTAAAAAGCACGAATCCCATGTCCTCGCTCTTGGGCCGAGCCCAAACCTAGCCATCAGGTCGTGCCTAGGGCGTGCCGGCCCTTGGCACGCGGGCCCAGCCCGCCAGGAGCCCGACACAACACGTGGAAAACAGGCCCCTGCCGGCCCGTGGCCCGATCGAAGCTATGCATGGGCTCTGAACTGGAGCACACATGTAGATTCGACACGACCCGTTTAGGCTTTTTTATTTTATCTACTTTTTACTCTTTTGTTATATTATTTATGAAAAATATAACTCGTTCAGTTTTTTTGAGGGTTAAACTTGTATCTTTATTCAGTAACCAATTTAAGGGGATACAAATAATTTCCGGCGTCTCTAACAACTAGATATAGCGACCAGCTGATAACGAAACTACTGCTTTTGCAAGAGAATAGGCATCCTATTAGATTCCTAGAGCTCATGCCTGAAAGAGGCAAGATTAAACGAAGACCTTCTAGACTCTATCTCATTCAAGATCATCACATAGCTAAAGGGGCCTTCATCCTCAAGTTGGTAATCACCTCCAGACAGTCGGACACCATGTTGATCTCCGATAGATGAAGATCAAGGGACAAAGATAGAGCTTCATTGCATGCAAGGGCTTCCAAGATGGCAGGGGCATTCATCCCCGGATATACAACTGCAGACGCGCCATGTATTTGCCATTATGGTCACGACACACAGCTACTGCTGCTCCCTTTGATCCATCCCTCAAAAGGCCACCATCAACATGAATTTTGTACTGTCCAACCATAGGAGGTACTCAGTTCTTTTGCACATGAGCACCTCTTCCTTTTACCGCATGTGATGACGAGCTCCGCATCACCGTAATCTCCAACTCCTCTAAATATTTGTTAACAAACATAAAAGTGGACATCTTTAGATTTTAGAACTCATTATCATGTATTGCTTTGCGTCACGCCCACCATATAGCCCATAACATTACCAGTATCTTGGCTAGATTATCTTAGTTTAGAGTATCAAGCAACCAGAAGATCCAAAGCCTCGGGTCTTCAGTATTGTTCGAGATCAAATGCTCTATAGGTTCCTCGTCTGCCAGCACCCAAACATTCTGAGCCATGTTACAGTTCAATGGTGAATGCCTCCATGAATCCTCAGCACCCTGCTTGCACGCCGAGCATACATTGTTAGTCTCCATATTATGCCTAAGCCGTACATCTCTAGTGGGTAGTGACATGTGGGTTAATCTCCATACAAATACCTTAACCTTGGATGGAATCTTGACATTCCACATCTTCGTCCATGATTTCTTATCCTCCTTGCTATTTGACCTACTTAGTCGATGCTCGATCCAGTCCTCCCCTTGCTTCTTGATAGCAACTAGCATACGATAGGACGACCTAACAGTGAATATACCCCTCTTCTCATAATGCCATGAACAAAAATCCCCCTGAGCCCGTGTACTGATTAGAATAGCCATGATTGCTTCTCTGTCCATATCAATGAAGTGTTTCTCAAGCATAGATGCCTTTCATTGACCCAAAGTGTGATCAATCGGCTCACTAACCCGAGAAGGGAGCTCATTCCCTCTCGAGCATATAGGCTTCAACATAAAGTCTCTAGGGCTCCAATTATCATACCATATACTCATGTCTTCTCCCGTACCAATGCGCTTAATCAACCCGAGAGTGAGCGTGCCCCTCCCTTCATAGATCGTCCTCCATACCTACGACGGAGCCGAACCTAAACTCGCCTCAAAGAAAGACACATCAGGGAAATACATGATACGTCATAAATATATGTATAATTTTTGATGCTCCATGCTTGTTTTATATCAACTTTCCTATGTTTTGTTTACACTTTGAGGTATTTTTATATATTTTCTGGAACTAACCTATTAAAAATATGTCGCAATACTAGTTGCCTATTTTTTGCTGTTTTTTGGTTTTAGAAAAGCTAGTAAGGAAATATTCTCGGAACTGGACGGGACAAAAGCCAAAGTCAATATTTTACTAGAAGGAACGCGGAGTCCGAAGGGCAGACGAAGTGGGGCCACGAGGCGACACACCATAGGGTGGCGCGGCCCCCCTGGGCGCGTCAGGCCCTGGTGTGGGCCCTCGGGCAGCCACCGACCTCGCCTCTTCGCCTATAAAAGTATCCTGATGTAGAAACTATTGGAAATATGCCCTAGAGACAAATAATAATAAGGATTATTATTATCACATTTCATAAAGTTTATGATTAAGTTTTATATCATGCTATAACTGTATTGAGAGGAAACATCAATACACGTGTGATATATAAACAACCAGGGGTTCCGAGTGAAACTCTAGTCACTGGTTCATTGGTCAACAGATGATCAAGTTTCCTGACCATGTGGCATTTATGCCAATTGGAAATGGAGTCAACTCATTCTGGGAATGAGATGATAAACCAATACCCAACCTAAACATCGTGACCCGATCATGTCACAAAGTTCAAGTTACGATGATTAGAAATAGATCCTCGTAGACTATTTCTTAGACCGTGAGGCTATATCAATCACTATCTCCTGAGAATGCTTAGATAGCATCAAACGTCACTTAGTAATACAGTGACAATAAAGGTGTCTTCAGGTATTGGAGGAACCGGAGAGGCAATATATGTCAACAGCGGGATTTGTCCGTCCACGTGACGGAAAGATACTTAAGGGCCCACTCGGATAAGTTATATCCAATAGCTGCACAACGTGTGATTTGATCACAGGGATATCACTTGTCGAACGAGTCAAGTAGCATTGTTTGGTACGAGATTGAACACAAAATGGTGATGTCATTGATAAAATCTCGGACAATGCAAGTGTCGAGAGACAAAGGGAATAAGACACGACTGTCCCGGTTCAAACGACAAAAGATCTTCGTGGAATGCACAGGGGTCACATGGCCATCCAGGTCGCTCTATTGATCATTGGTTCGGGAGTGTCCCGACCATGTCTGGAGTGTTCCCGAACCGTAGGGTATCACGCTAAAGGGTTTGATTATGCTTAGAGAGTGTTTATAGGATCGGTAAAATCACCGAAGAAGAGAAGAGAGAAAACTGGAAGGGTTTCGGTAAGTCCGGAGGATGTTCGAAGTGGAGGTGGAAGGTGTTCCATGGCCACGGAGATTGAATAATATGTGAATGAATGTTCAATATTGATTTAATCATTTATTCATAATTATTTAATAAAAGATAAAATCAATTTAAAGGTCAAAAGGCTTAATGGGCCAATTCTGGAGGGAAGAGGGCCCATTAGGGAAAGGCAAGAGGAGAGAAGGGGCAAGGGGGTGGCCGGCTGGGCCAAGCCCCCCCCCCCCCCCCCCCCGCGCGCGGGGCCCACTAGGGCTGGCCGGCGGCTTCCCCCTCTCCCTCTCCTTTAGTCCCACCCTATAACTTTGAGGGGGGTAGTACCTCCCCCCTATATATAGTGGGGGTATTTGGCCAGATAAATACACACAATATTCAATAAAGGTTTCCTCACTTTTGGGGAGACCTCCAATTGATATTCTCTCTCTCTCTCTCTCTCTCTCTCTCTCTCTCTCTCTCTCTCTCTCTCTCTCTCTCTCTCTCTCTCGTGATCGTGGTCCCAAGTTCGGACTGCGCGAATGAGAGACATCTTCACCGCGGAGCGCCGTCACGCCGCAGGATTTGGATCTAGGAGCTCTACTTCCACAACTATTGCTGGATCAGGGAAGCGGGAGTCATCGTCAGGCACCAAACATGTGTAACTCCCCGTGAGGTGTCAGACTTGAGGGACTCAAGTTGTTGGAGCCACAGGAGCGCAAGGACTTCATCACGACCTTGAGGTCGGCTTCAGCTCGTCTACATCAACCACGCTCTCCTGAGCGTTGACAACGCTTTTCGGTCTTCAAGGGTAAGTTCGCGAAAAGCCCCTCCCGCTACTGCATTACTAATAGATAGGTCCTGGCAACCTCAGGGATTCAGGGGCGTAGGGTAAAAATTATTGTTTTCATACGCGGAACCCCTACAGTGGTATCAGAGCTAGATCTATGTGTAGTAATGCTAGTATGGATATAACACACGAGATGTAGCGTGTGGGCATTGATCTTTTAGTTGTTACCCTCCCACGTGCACTTGTGTATACCGCAGTAATGCTTGATGAAGCGGCCCCCAACCGACTTTACGCGTTCATTCGCGAGACTAGTCCACGCTTGACATACGGCTTGTACCTTATAAAGTGGCTTAGGGGGTGTATGTCTCTCTTGCATTAGTTGGTATGCCATTTGCAACGGAGGGTCCCAAAGGGGTATAGTACAGACAACTACTTGATCAGCGTCGTGGTGAAAGTTCGTAGGTAAAAACGGTTCTTGTGCAAAAGCCCATTCAACCACGTAAAATATGCAAAGATAAAATGGAGGCGTCTAACTTTGTTTTGCAGGAGGCGTCGCTGGAAAGACACTTGTACCCTGGTGTCTACAGCGCCGAAACCCTGGCACCGGAATCCGGTGACGACGGATGGAGATCACGACGTGAAGGACCATATCACATCGCATTTACATTCAATGTTATTGTTTGTATATCTTATTGTGTGCTAGTATTAGATACTCGACAGTAGCCTAATAAGATGATCCCTGTTAAAAATTACCAATGCTTGTGTTCTCCCTTGGTGTGCACCACGAAGAAAGTTCTTCGGTATGAGGCAGGCCGTGATGATCGGGTGTCAGACATATCTACGTTCGCATACAGTGGGTGTAAGCCATGTTGCACAGCAAATACACTAAGGTTGAGTTGGCGAGCCTAGCATGTAGCAGACATGGCCTCGGAACACGGATGGTCGAAAGATCGAGCATGAGTCGCATGAATGATGTGACTGACGTCTAGCGTCCACCTTAGAACCCACATTGATGGTCGTGATGATCGGGGGAGATATGGGGAAAAGGGGTCGTGTTATCACTAGAACCCTTTAGGGGATAGGTGTTTTTGAGTAGAGTTATTATTAACTCATTTAATTATAAACTTATTCTAAATTCCTTTTGCAATTATATATGTAGAGATGGCTCACCGTGAAGCTTACTTTGTCATTGAGGAATGGGTAATGGGTGAGAAACTTAGACTTGATGGATCCAACTTCCCTAGTTGGCTTGTGCGCCTGAATGATCTCCTTACTAGGAATCATGTGGTAGACTACATACGCCGCACGATGGGTTTGACTAAGCCAGACCACTATGAGACCTCACAAGAGCTGGCAGACCGATACTATCGTCAAGCGATGTCCACCTACATTCAGATAATAATGCGTTACGGGATGATGGATGAACTCCATGCACTCATGGGTGATCTTGATCCATATTCGATGGTGGATCAGCTCAGAGTAGAGTTCATAAGCCATGTGCGCATGTGGAAGCACAAGTTGCTTGGAGAGTTCCTTTCCATAAAGATGGAGGAGCACACATGTCTGAAGGGTCACCTGGAGCGCATGCTTGATGCACACATGAGACTGGTTCACTTTGTGGACTACTGGATGGATGATCCGTTTGCGATAGGCGTGCTGCGTCGATCGTTGCCTCCCAGCTACAAAGGACATGTCCGGAGTAGCATTATGAGTGGTGATACGGAAACATTGGATTTCCAAGAGTTCATATTACGTTTCAGGAACGTAAAGGTTAAAACAATCACTGGTGAGGTCATCGATGACAAAGGTATATATTTGATATACAATTTTATAAATGTTATAATCTTGCAAACACATTTGCAGTGTTAAAGTATATTTGATACTTGTTCTGTTTTACTGAAAACAGGTCCTTCTGCATAGAGGTGCTTGCTGGAGAGGAGGTGACGTTGCGTGTTGATGGCGAGCATAATGATGATGACCAACGACACTCTCCCTCAACATTTATCACTTAGTTTATGTTTTAGGATGATTATTGTAATCAAAAGATTGTGAACTTCTTTAGTGTGTCTCACACTTTGTGAGAAGGTTATTCATATCAGCTTGTAACAAACAGTTGTTCCACTTTTATGAATGATCTCTATTCGTGTTCATATCTTGTTCGATTATGTGTGAATTATCCTTGTTATGAAACTAATTGATAATACATGAACATTTGTAAAATATTGAAATGCCTTAAAAAAATACCCAACTTAATGATATGTTCATTAATGAATGAAACCATTGTTTAAATTCAAAGTTATGTGATAATATGTGAAAGTCATTCGATTTCTTGTCACATATAAATCATGCCTAAGTTCAGCAAAATAACTTAAACACCGAGTATTACTCAAATACAAAGTGTTTGATGAATTGTTGAAATAAAATACATATTCGATGTATTGTGTTTTAACAAAAAAGGTGATTATCATTATATGATTGTTTAAATGTGTAAAGAAGTTTACCAAAGGAAACATGAGTATGAAACTATTTTATATGATCAAAGTGTTTTCATCAACAAAGGGTATAAAGATAAAAGAGAATCTAATTACTATGGTTTGATCAAAAGTAATGAAATTCAACTTTATAAGATTGGCATAAAGAAATTGTGAAATGCAATGCGTTTGAAATGTCAAAATGCAAAGCATCACAATATGATATTTGATATCAAAGTGGGTGAATAGATGGCGCAAAATAAATCGTTGTAGTGTAGATGTAGAGACCATTACTTAGAAATAGTTAGCACTCAGTTAGAATATATAGTGAACCATCTGAATTTGTGAGATCGGCTCCATATCTAGTATGGATCGTCGTAGAAGTTTTGGGGTTATTTGATATAACCAAAACAATAGCAAATAAGTCCTTGTAGAGTATTCATTGGAAACTTTGAATACAAAATGTTGGAGATATGCCCAAGAGGCAATAATAAAAGTGGTTATTATTATATCTTTGTGTTTATGATGAATGTGTGCATCCCATGCTATAATTTTATTATAAGGAAACACTAATACATGTGTGTTTTGTAAACATAAAAGAGTCCCTAGTAAGCCTCTTGTTGAACTAGCTTGTTGATTAATTGATGATCATGGTTTCCTGATCATGGACATTGGATGCCATTAATAACAAGGTTATATCATCAGGAGAATGATGTGATGGACACACACCCATAGTAAGCGTAGCATAAGATCAAGTCATTAAGTTCGTATTGCTACAAGCTTTCAAATGCATGGTAACCTAATCCTTCGACCATGAGGTTATGTTAATCACCATCACCGGATGGGTACTTTGATGACATCAAACACCGCTTCGTAACTGGGTGGTTATAAAGGTGTCATTGGGTATTCTGAAAGTATGTGTTGAAGCGCATGGACCAAGATTGGGATTTGTCCATCCATATGACGGATAGATATGCTCTGGGCCCTCTCGGTGGAATGTCATCTAGTTAGCTTGCAAGCATGTGACTAGGTCACAAGGGATGACATAACATGGAACGAGTAAAGAATACTTATCAGTAACGAGGTAGAACTAGGTATGGAGATACCGACGATCAAACCTCGGATAAGTAGAGTATCGCGTGACAAAGGGAATTGGTTTCGTATGTTAATGGTTCTATCGATCACGAAGTCATCGTTGAGTATGTGGGAGCTGTTATGGATCTCCAGATCCCGCTGATGGTTATTGATGGGAGAGGTGTGTCCATCATGTCTACATATTCACGAACCGTAGGGTGACACACTTAAGGTTCGAAGTTGTTTTAAGTAGATATGGAATGTGCGTTGGAGACTGAATGTTGTTCGGAGTCTCGGATTGGATTCGGGACATCACGAGGAGATCCGAAATTGTCCGGAGAATAAGATTCATATAATGGAGATCATTTTCTAAGTTAGGAAATGTTCCGGAGTATTTATATGGGGATTCTAGAAGGTTTCGGAATGTTCCGGAAGGTTCTAGAAGATTTTTTGGAGTTTACTTGAAAACCAAGAAAGGATAAAGGGAAACTTAAAGGGTAAGTAAGGGAAACTTAGGGGGAAGGACTCTCCCCCCAAGCTCCCTTGTGCGCCGGCCCTAAGGGGTGGGCCTAGGGGTGGGAACCCTAGGCCGCACCCCTCCCTCTATATATAGAGGGGTGGAGGCGCCACCCCCCTTTGCCCCTCCCACTCCAAACCCTAGCCGCCTCTCTCCTCCTCCTTCCATCTGCTCTGGCTTAGGCGAAGCCCCACAGAATTCTCTACTCCACCACCACCACCATGCCGTCGTGCTGCTGGGATTCCGTGGAGAGATCTACTACCTCCGCTGCTCGCTGGAACGGGGAGAGGAAGGTCTGCTTCGACTCCGCACGTGTGACCGACTGCGGAAGCGCTGCCGAAACGTGGCGCCGGAAGGATCGTCTACTCGATCTTCAGATCGGCAAGTGATCGTCTACATCAACCACGAGATCCGATCTCGCACAAGGCTTTCGGATCTACAAGGGTTAGTATAGATCTATCTTGTTGCACATGTCTAATAGATTAGATCTTGGCTTTTATCTAGATTAGATCTGGGTTTTGTTCGTTCTTGCGGTAGAATTTTTTTGTTTTCCATGCTACGAACCCATCACGAAATCCATAGCTGGAACCAAAAGGAAAGCAAAATTTGTATTGCTTGGATTTTGGTGCATTCTCGAGAAAGTTCACATTCAGTGATATTTCTCGATTATGGAGCAAATGGAAGATAGTGTCAAACACGATGAGGATTCAAAACCCTGCATTAGAGTGTTGAGAAGCACAATGGAAAGCGTTCCTGGACAATGCTCTCCACAAAGGAAAGAATCAATGATAATGATCATTGTGTTTTTCCCACTGGTGTTCTCACTACATGAAGTAGGATTCAAAATATAACCCATATCTTGTATGGAGACATTTGTGAATCATTTGTCATGATTGCCATAATATGACATACCTACGAACTACTAAGGAAATAATGGTAAACTAAAGTTATGTGAAATCCTAGAAGCAAATTTCCCTTGAGATTAGAAAGCAATTCATTGTTGGATCTTCCAGACTAAAGGAGTTACTTGAATTTTCCCAAATGACTGCAAAGCCATAGTGGAAAAGGGGGTGAATGAAAAAAGCACAATTTGTCAAGTATTGTACGAATTCAAATGAATTTTATTCAAGTGTGCTGAATGTCTAGAGGATTTAAAACTAGTAAAAGTACTAGTATCTCATAGTAAATCTCCAAGTTTGATATTTGATCAAAAGATTTTGAAGTTGTTCAAAATAGTGAGTGAATATGAAATTTGCATAAAATTGAGTGGGAGCTATGAAAGTCTTCCTAAAACAATATGCGAATGACATATTTTTGAGTGGGAGCAATATAAGTCTCAAATTCAAATATGTAGGAACATAGTTTGAGTAAGAGTAGTGACTCATACCCAAATATGTTGGGAACATATTTTGAGTGGGAGCTTATAGGAGTGATTCTTAAGTGTGTATACGACACACTTAAGAAATAAGAGCGCAAGTACCAATAAATAATGATTTATAAAGTAGTATAAGTTGATAATAAGTGTATTACGATATTATGTAGTATTCTTTAAAGGATTCTGAAAGGTTTTCAGAATAGAAGTTAATTAAGGAACTGGTCCTTGATAACTCAAGTTAGGAACAGTATTAAGTTTAACATCAATGGTTCAAAGAAAGAAAAGGATGATCATCATCCACTATGTTAAGACATAGGTTCTATCTTATAAAACCATGATAATAACTTAACATAATACATGATCCAATAAGGAACGTTTGAAAAGTGATTAAGTTTGAATCACGGAACGTTGAGCTAAGTTTGTCCACAGTATCTAATAGAGAACTATAGACATGTTTTCCAAATCCATAAAGGATGACATATCTTAAAGCATAAAGGGTTAAGTTATAAGGGAATATGTTGGAGACTCCTGTAATACCGACTAAAGTCAAGTAGGAAGCGAGGTGAACGAAACATCAAAAATTGCACAGGGTGCACTCGTGTTTCGATGAATACATTTATAATAGTAGATAAGGGTACCATCTAAAGTGTTGTATAATGTTATGGCGGGGCTAGTTCGCTTTTAACGTAGAATGATGTGTCTCAGGGCATAGTGCCCATGAGAAATCCCTCGAGGTTGATCTAAAGTCACTGTAGGCTCCTGGAATCCGGCCTCATTCTGCTGCCATAGCGACGATGCATACACACAGATGTTATCATGTGATGATAAAGTATTAATGTCAATCAAGGTGACATTAGTAAGTTGCAAAGGATTTGGGACTGTAAAGTAAAGGCCCAAGACTCAACCTCTTCCATGAGCAAGCATGTTTAGGGTACCGAATATATGGTGCCAATGATTAAGAACAAATGCAGCTAGTTTATTTGTACTCTAGTGCAAGTGGGAGACTGTTGGAAATATGCCCTAGAGACAAATAATAATAAGGATTATTATCATATTTCATAAAGTTTATGATTAAGTTTTATATCATGCTATAAATGTATTGAGAGGAAACATCAATACACGTGTGATATATAAACAACAAGGGTTCCTAGTGAAACTCTAGTCACTGGTTCATTGGTCAACAAATGATCAAGTTTCCTGATCATGTGGCATTTATGCAATTGGAAATGGAGTCAACTCATTCTGAGAATGAGATGATGAACCAGTAACCAACCTAAACATCGTGACCCGATCATGTCATGAAGTTCAAGTTATGATGATTAGAAATGGATCCTCGTAGACTATTCCTTGGACCGTGAGGCTATATCAATCACTGTCTCCCAAGAATGCTTAGATAGCATCAAACGTCACTTGGTAATACAGTGACAATAAAGGTGTGTTCAGGTATTCAGAGGAACCATAGAGGCAATATATGTCATGAGCCGGATTTGTTCGTCCACGTGACGGAAAGATACTTAAGGGCCCACTTGGAGAAGTTATATCTAATAGCTACGCAACCTGTGATTTGATCACAGGGATATCACTTGTCGAACGAGTCAAGTAGCATTGTTCGATAACGAGATTGAACACGACATGGTGATGTCATTGATTAGATCTCGGGCAATGCAAGTATCGAGAGACAAAGGGAATAAGACACGACTGTCCCGGTTCAAACGATGAAAGATCTTCATGGAATGCACATAGGTCACATGGCCATCCAGGTCCCTCTGTTGATCATTGGTCCAGGAGTGTCCCGACAATGTCTGGAGTGTTCCCCGAACTGTAGGGTATCAGGCTTAAGGTCGATAGAATCACCGAAGAAGATAAGAGAGAAAACCGGAAGGGTTTCAGTAAGTCCGGAGGATGTCCAGAGTGGAGGTGGAAGGTGTTCCATAGCCACGGAGATTGAATAATATGTGAATGAATGTTAAATATTGATTTAATCATTTATTCATAATTATTTAATAAAAGAGAAAATCAATTTAAAGGTCAAAAGGCTTAATGGGACAATTCCGGAGGAAAGAGGGCCCATTAGGGAAAGGAAGAGGAGAGAAGGGGCAAGGGGGTGGCCGGCTAGGCCAAGCCCCCCCTCACGGGCCCACTAGGGCTGGTTGGCGGCTGCCCCCCTCTCCCTCTCCTTTAGTCCTACCCCGGGACTTTGAGGGAGGTAGTACCTCCCCTCCCCCTATATAGTGGGGGTATTTGGCCAGATAAGTACACACATTATTCAATAAAGGTTTCCTCACTTTTGGGGAGACCTCCAATTGATATCCCCTCTCTTTCTCTCTGTGTGTGTGTGTCATGACCGTGGTCCCAAGTTCGGACTGCGCGCACGAGACACATCTTCACCGCGGAGCGCCGTCGCGCTGCGGGATTCGGATCCAGGAGCTCTACTTCCGCAACTGCTGCTGGATCAGGAAAGCGGGAGTCATCGTCAGGCACCGGACATGTGTAACTCCCCGCGAGGTGTCACACTTGAGGCACTCAAGTCGTTGGAGCCACAAGAGCGCAAGGACTTCATCACGACGTTGAGGTCAGCTTCGGCTCGTCTACATAAACCACGCTCTCCTGAGCGTTGATAATGCTTTTCGGTCTTCAAGGGTAAGTTCGCAAAAAGCCCCTCCCATTACTAAATTACCAATATATAGGTCCTGACAACATCAGGGGTTCAGGGGCATAGGGTAAAAATTATTGTTTTCATACGCGAAACCCGTACAGAAACCCTAAGTACCCGATCAAAAATCCATGAAATAGTCTGTAGCCGCCGCCATCTCCATCCCTAGACCAAGGGGGATCCGAAGCTCTTCCCGGCACCCTGTCGGAGGGGAGAGATCATCCTGGAGGCCTTATTCATCACCATGCCAGCCTCCGGAGTGATGCGTGAGTAGTTCACCTTTGGACTATGGGTCCATACAGTAGCTAGATGGTTGGTTCTCCTCACTTGTGCTATCATGTTTAGATCTTGTGAGCTCCGTTCATGATCAAGATCATCTATTTGTAATCCTATATGTTGTGTTTGTTGGGATCCGATGGATATTGAGATACTATGTTAGATTGATTATTGATTCTATCATGTCTATGTTATTTGTGATCTTGCATGCTCTCCGTTGTTAGTAGCTATCTTGGCCAAGTAGATGCTTGCAACTCCAAGAGGGATTATTTATGCTCGATAGTAGGTTCATGCCTCTAGTAATCTGGGGAAGTGACAGAAATCTCTAAGGTTGTAGATGTGCTGTTGCTACTAGGGAGAAAACAACAATCCTTTGTCCATGGGGCAATTGTATTGTTTACTTTACACACTTTGCTTAATGCAATTATCTGTTGCTTGCAACTTAATACTGGAAGGGGTTCGGATGATAACCTGAAGGTGGATTATTAGTCATAGATGCAGTTGGATTACGGTCTATGTATTATGTTGTAGTGCCCAATCAAATCTCGTAGGAGTCAAGATGTCTAGTATATGCATTGTTATGCTTTCTCAATCTATCAATTGCCCCGCTGTAATTTGTTCACCCAACATGCTATTTATCTTAAGGAGAAACACCTCTAGTGAACTGTGGACCCCAGTCCATTCCTTTACCATTGATATACCATCCACTGTTTACCATTTACTGTTTACTTTCTGCAAGCAATTACTATCTTCCACACAATATGTTTAATCCTTTGTTTTCAGCAAAACCAGTGAGATTAACAACCTCACTTTAAGTTGGGGCAAAGTTTTATGGTTGTGTTGTGCAGGATTCCAAGTTACTAGCAACACCTTGGAGTTGTTTCCTTACTCCTACTGTTTCGATAACCTTGGTTTCATAACTGAGGGAAACTAGCTGCTGTGCTCATCATACCTTCCTCTTGGGGTTCCCAACGAGCTCTACATATCTTTGAGCCATCAAGCACTTTTCTGGCGCCAATCGGGGAGTTAAGGACAGCTTTAATCTCTTCCTCCTCGTCAATCACTTTTTAGGGAGAAAGAAGATTCTTGCAAGGGGAGTCTCTCACAACCAATCTCTTTACTTTGTTTTTGTTTTGCTTAGTTTATTTTGCTTTGTTTTGCTTGTTTCTTTATATCAAAAATACAAAAAAATAGTTGTACTGGTTTGCTTCTTTTATCAAAAACACACAAAAAATTAGTTCTTTCTGTAGTTGTCACCTCGTTCTTAGCACACCATGTTGATCCCTAAGTTCACCCTGAAAGACCTTTCAATAGGTAGTGGCTCTATAATTGGGAAATATAATATTGAAGAATTCTTTAATCATGTTAGCAAGCATGAGGATATTGAGGATAAATCCTTAGCAGAACTTGCTCCAAATTATGAAATTGTTGCAGCTTCTTTAGTTCACATGTTGGAGGCTAGGTTTGTTAACCTTAGCCCCATGATGCAAGTAATGTTTCTTAAACTTAAAGATATTGAGGATACTGAAAAGAGAGATTTTATTCTAGAAAGTTTGCTTAAAGAATTCAATGATGTTGTTAAGGAAGCTAGAAATGTCTTTGATTGTTTTAATATGCTAGGCTCATGTGTAGATGTTATTGGTACACGAGAAAAGATGGATAAAACCAAACCTAAAAATGGAGAGGAAATTAAAATACCAATACCTTTTAAACTCGTAGGAATGCATGAAGCCTTAGAAAAGAATTTTGATTGGATTGTTCCTGAAAACCCGTTTGATGAAAATAGTGAACCCAAGAGTATTGAGAGAGGATCCTCTAGAACTTATTTGGATGAGATACCTTTCCTCGTTGAAGATATTTTTGGTATTGATCTTAATGCTTCTTCATTCGAAAATACTTGAATCTTGCTCCTATGCCTAGCTGAAAGGCGTTAAAGAAAAGCATTATTGGGAGATAACCCAAATTATTTTTACTTTCAATAAGTTTTTATTTTGTTGAGTATTGGAAGTTATTGCCTCTGTAATAACCTCTCCTTATCCTTTTTGTGTGGTTTTCGTGCGAATAATAACCTCTAATGTGAGAGAAGTAAGACTTGGGAAAGTTGTTGTCCCGAAACAGGTTTTTGTGCTTCACTATAAAAAATCGTGAAAAATCCCTGTACGTCGGATTGGGCTGTAATTTTCTATGCTTATGCCCCAGGTTATTATCTAACTTTAGTTAGTTTAGCACTTTTCATTTTGAGCAACAGAAGATCTTACAAAAAATCGGTTTTTACCTGCTGGTCTGTTTTGATAGATTGCTACCATTATTTGCATTTGCCTCTTAATCTCTTTCTCTTTGAGTTCTCTTTGACCACTTGAGCTTTTAGAAGTAATTGCTACAGTAGTTTGTGTTTTAATGGAAGTTTTACTTGTGTTGAAACTAAACCCAAAGACTTATTATCTTGAATACACTAATGTTGCTAATGAAGATTGTGTGAAGTTTTGTATGAAGGAAATTTTCAAGTGTAGGGAAGAATAATGTGATGAAATGAAGTATGGACAAAAGCTCAAGCTTGGGGATGCCACCCGTGTCAACCCAAGGAATATTCAAGAGGTACAAGCGTCAAAGCTTGGGGATGCCCAAGGCATCCCCTTCCTCATCAATAAAAATCTCAGGTTTTCTTCCAAAACACTTCATTTTTATTGTTTCATGCACAATTGTGTTGTTCTTGGATCGTCTTTGTTTTTAGTTTTCTTTTGTTTGGTTTGCTTAAATAAATTGGTTGGACCCCCGCATTCATATGTTGATTCAAATAAGTTGATTGGTGTTGGAAAAGAGTAGGAAGCTTCATGCTTATAAGTGGTACAAAAGGATCTTATTTTGACTGTGGCCTAGACTTTATCATGTCATGTTTGATGTGGCTTTGTGTAACGCCCCAGAATCGTGTCTATGCAGATCTCAGCATTTCCCGCCAAAATCCGCATAGAAGCGATTCAAAGACTCCCACCAGACACTTTCGTGTGGGTGGGTTTTTATTACAAGTAGTACATCACAGTAGTTTACAGCAAAATCCACAAGAACTTATATATACAACAACGACTCAACGAGTCAAGAATACAAATGATACAACTCAAGGATACAAATCTCGAAGAAAGCGAAATAGGGTCCGAGTATGGACAAGAACCAAATTGGACTAAGAGTCCTAAAGAATAACCAAGCGATGTCTATAACCCTACCCAGGCCAAGCCGGAAGAGTAACCTTGCTAACATCGTCAATCACATACCTGTCAAAGCCAAATGGGTGCCGACAAATGGCAAAGGTGAAGGGAATATGCCCGAGAGGCAATAATAAAGTGGTTATTATCTTATTCCATGTTTATGATAAATGTTTATTTTGCATGCTATAATTGTATTGATTGGAAACGTCAATACATGTGTGTTTAATAAACAAATAAAAGGTTCCTAGTTATGCCTCTCTTATAGACTGGCTCGTTGATTAACAAGATGATCAAGGTTTCCTGATCATGGACATTGGATGTTGTTAATAACGAGGTCACAACATTGGTGGAATGATGTGATGAACATTCATCCGAAGTATAGCATTACGATCAAGTCATTATGTTTATATTGCTATAACATCATACGAAGTAATCTTTATCCTTAGACCATGAGATCATGTTAATTGCTAACACCGGAAGAGTATCTTGATAACATCAAACGTCACACTGTAACAGGGTGACTATAAAGATGGGTTCAGTGCTACGAAGGTGTTATGTTGAGGCTCATGGATCAAGAGTGGAATTTGTCAATCCCGATGACAGATAGATATACTCTAGGCCCTCTCGGTGATATCACATTAAGATAGCTTGCAAGCAAGTGATGTGATCACTAGAATGTTATATCACGGGAACGAGAAAAGAGTGCATGTCGGCAACGAGATCAAACTAGGTATGGAGATACCGATGATCGAATCTCGGACATGTAATATATTGCGAGACAAAGGGATTTAGTTACAAGCATTAAAGGTTCTCACGATCACAGAAGTCATCGTTGAATATGCAGGAGTCGGTATGGATCTCCAGGTCCCGCTTCTGATTATTGATCTGAGAGGAGTCTCAATCATGTCTGCATTATTCGCGAACCGTAGGGTGACACACTTAAGGGATACCGACACCATTTGGAGCAAATATGTTTCAGATAAAGATTTAAGAAAGCGCTGGAATTATTTCAATAGACACCGAAACTGTTTCGGGTGAAATTGCTGAAATTAGTTCTGCATGTAATATTGAAATGTTGTAGGGGGTTTTATGTGAATGTTTGTTAATTAAAGTAATTAACAAAATTCTGAATAAAATTAATAAAAGAGTTTTATTAAATGAGAGAGCATTAAATTTAGAGAATTTAATGCATTTAAAGTGGAGACTTTAAAAGAGAATGTGAAGGGGCAAATTTATGTGGAGGGAGTTACCACGACATGAATGAGGAGGTGAAGGGTCACCCCCTGAGGCGCCGGCCATGGGGAGGGGTACCCTCCCCTCCTCCTATAAAAGGCCCCCTATCACACCTTCATACTCACACCTCCTCGTGAAGGATCTCTCTCCCCCTCTAGTATTATTCCTCCATGGTCTCGGATTAGCGAGATACATGTTCCTGGTGGCTTTATCTGGAAAGGAGTTGCTGCTTCCGCTGCTTTGCTGGAGCGAGGGACGGAGGTTGTCGGGGTACCAGACGTGTGTGCAATCACGGATGCACCGCTGCTTTGCGGTGCTGGACTTGGTGGTGCTGGACTTGCTGGAGCTGGATCTGAAGGACGTGCTGGAGCCAGACCGGCTCGGACTTCCACACGATCTTGAGATCGGCAAGTGTATGACTACATCAACCACGAGTTCCTACTCGTTAACAAAACTCGTTGTCTTCGAAGGTAAGTTCTCGATGGATGTATGTCCACCCGTTGCTCTGTACCTAGTAGATAGATCTTGGCGTATAGTTCTCATCGTAGGAATTTTTTTGTTTTGTATGTTGCGGACCCAACAGTGGTATCAGAGCCTGATCTATGCGTAGGTGCTTTGCACGGGTAGTACACATATGTTTATATGTGGGCGATGATGATCATGTTATTGCATCTTCTATGTATTTTGGATATTGGTGGCATAGTGGGATGAAGCGGCCCGGACCAACCTTACATGTCATCGTACATGAGACCGGTTCCACGACTTATATGCAACTTGTTTTGCATAAGTGGCTGGCGGGTGTCTGTCTCTCCTACTATAGTCAATATCTGATTTACAACGAGTTGCTAATAACTTGGTTATCCTCGTTGTGGTTCATGTTCGTAGGTAAGAACGGTTCTATCTCCGAAAGCCCTAAGCCACGTAAAACTTGCAATTGATAAATTAGAGGCGTCTAGTTTAGATCGTTGCTGGGCTAGTGTCTTGATATGGTATTGTTGTAAGTAGATGTATCATAGATACTCTACAACACACTCAATGTGTAAGTTCCATAGACCTTGGCCTTACACACAAAGGAATGATAGAGATCATACCACGATGCGAATGATAGAGATCAAATGCATGGACCATATCATATCACTTTACACATTAGATGTTAGCATCTTATACTGCTAGTTTTGCGCTTTTGGTAGGATTGTAAGATGATCCCTCATTTAGATATCAAGATAAAATGTGTTCTTCCTTAAGTATGCATCGTTCTATGGATCGTGTTTCGAGACATCACGTGATGATCGGGTGTACTCGACTCTACGCTTTCATACAACGGGTGTAAGACAGTTTTACACACGCGAGTACTAAGGTTCTTACTTAGCGAGCCTAGCATGTACAGACATGGCCTTGGAACACGGACCAGAAGGTTAAGCATGAGTCATATAGTTGATATGATGCCCATATTGATGCTCGCCTTTGAAGCTACACCGACTCACGTGATGATCGGACTTGGTGTAGTGGATTTGGTTCATGTAATCACCAAAAAGACACGAGGGATGTCGTTTTTGAGTGGGAGTTCATTAGTAATTTGGATTAGTCGAACTCAATTTGTCATAAACTAAATCGAAGTGAATTTGCATAATTTGTTGTAGTCATTGGCGTCTGTTCGCTACCTTATGCTTAGTTTTAATTGAGATAATAGAACTATAGAATTCTAGATATTTACTTTACGAACTGGTATCATATTGTTTTGAATGTCAATTTAAAGTTTATAAGTCTTATTGCAAACTTTCAGCAAACTCTATTTACTCCATAAAGTTTAATAAGTAGTATTAAATCAAGAGTAAGAATTCCAATGTTAGTATCTAAAGTATCATGTTTGCCTCCATGATTATTGATATTCAAAAGTTGTTTTAATATCAAGATTATATAGGAGCTGGAAATTGTTTCAGAAACCATCATGTGTGAAAGATATTGTGATATCTGAAACAATGTTTTTGGTTGCATTATGATAGAGTATAATTTAGCAAAATACATGTTCTCATATTGTATGAGAATTTGTGAAGGATGGAGATGCTAGGCATCCGAATCTCCCAAAAAGGTTTTTGGGAACTAAAATTATACTCGTTATTCTTCCTTATAGGCTATAGTAGCTTGATCATGAAAGTTGTCATGATAAGGATGAATAGAACATGTAAGTAAAATGTTTACTACACTAATAGATTACTAAAGAATGGATTTGAAAGAATACCAAACATTTGATGATGGTGATCCACTTCAAAGTGCAAGTCCTAAGGTATTAGTATTTGACTATATACGCTTTGTACTATGTGTCATGTGAATGACACCACTATTGATGTTGATAGATTCTTTTAAAAGGAAAAGGGAATTGCTGAAAGAGAATCTATAAAATATTTGGCAGAAAAGAAAAAGTTGGAAATGTCCAACTTAGGTATATAGAAGATATACATATTATGGCTGTATTCCTTGCTTATTAAACAATGTGGTTCTAAGGTATTGGATACCAGTATTGGATACCGAATTGGTTGGTATGAAGTGTCATACAGGATAACGCAATTCATGAACTGCAATGGCCTAAGTAACTAGCAAGAGAATAAGTGATGATGTTCATCAAAAACAAATAAAATGTTATTGTGTTTTTTCGTTGACGTCAAACCTAGCCTTCAAGATTTGTTTTAATAATTGTTATTTTGTTCCGGTATTACGAGAACAATGGTTGTTCAAATAAATTATCGTATTCCATAAAGGATGGATGAACTTTTTACAAGTCTAGTGGGAGAAATCACATCCATAAACACTATTGCTAAAATGTCGCAAGACAAATGATTAAAATATCACTTATGAAGTGACATCGCTGTTTTAAATTATATTGGAAAGAAAACATGAAGAAACTCCATGTTGATGGATTTTTGGAGTCTTTGATTTTGATCAATTGACGCTTGTGAAACTTTCCTCGAGATAATTGAAACTCCATTCATAGGCCAAAGAGGAACGGATGACTAGCTTATTGGAAATTGTGCATGCTGATGTGCATAGTCCATTATATGTAGCCATATGCGATGGATCTGTTTGCTTTATATGCTTTCTCCAGAAATTTGAGTGAATATATCTATATATTTACTTAATAAGGAAGAAGTATGAAACATTTGAAAATTGTTCAAAGACTTTCAAGATGAAGTAGAAAATCATTGTAACAAGAAAATAAAGAGTTTATGATTGGATCATAAAGGAAAATATTTTAGTTACATGTTTAGCAAAAACACCTAAGACTTGAGGAATTGTTCCATGATTTGTGTTTCCCAATAAACCATAGGAGTATGGCATATTCGAGAGATGAAATCAAACCATGTTTGACAAGGTAAGATCAAAGGTGTCATTTATAAAACTGCCATTATGTTTTATGGATTGAAGCTTTAGAGACTACCGCTTTTACACTGAAAAGAGCACCATCGTGATCCGTTGAAATGACACCATATAAGTTATGGTTTGGGATAAAACCCGAATTGTCTTTTCTTAAATTTTGGTATGCTATGCATAAGTAAAATGTTTACAACCAAAGTCGGATAAGCACGTCTTTGTAGGTTATCCCAAAGAATTTGTTGGGAATTTCTCCATAACACCGAGGACAAAAGAGTTTGTTACTTGGAATGTCAAGTTTCTTGAGAAGGATTTTTTCACAAAAAGTTAAGTGGGAGGACAATAGAACTTTGATAAGGTTGTTGAACCTTAGCTATATGTGCTAAGTAGCATAACACCGGAAAGTGTACCGGTGGCGGCCACAATGCTCATGGCTCCCGTGATTACAAAGGGTGTGATCTCGGAGATTAGAGTTCCTATTGAACCGTGTGGGTCGGTAAGAATCAAATAGTGTGATTTGATAAGCAAGTCGTTATTGTTTTGACAATGATGAACCGACTACATGCAAAGAAGCGATGATGGGCCCTAACTCCATAAAATGACTAGAAGTCAAAGAATCCGTGATAATATCCATACACGAGAAATCAAGTTTCTGAACTTGGAAGACCCTCCGTAAAGGCGTGAAGCCTATCGGTCGTGTTTGGATCTATAAAGAAATAAGACATGGATGTTTAACATCTATGAAATAGTCAACATGTCGGAAAGAAGTTTACGACAATGTTCAAGGAGTTGACTATGACAAGATTTGATCTTTCATAGCGATATTTAGTCTTGACGGATTAATGTAGCAACCACTACATATAATTTGATGTATGGTAGTTGAACAAACAAAACAATGTTCTTCTAATAGAATGGTTACCTAGGACGTGTACAAGACACGATCCGAAGGGTTTTGTTAATTCAAAGGGTGCTAAAAGGGCATGCAAACTTCAATAGTTGAAGTAAGCATAGCGGAGTTGGACTCTTCACCATGATGAAACTGTTAAAAGAGTTTAAATTCATCGGAGATGATGAAGATGCTTGCATTTGCAAGAAATTAAGTGGGAGCGCTGAGACATATTTCTAATACATTATGTAGAGGACATATTGTTGATTGGAAATGATGTATCTTGTATTGACACAAGTTAAGAATTTCATTAAAATAAGATTTCGATGAAAGACTTGGGCAAAGCAAGAATATTTGGCATCAATATCTATATGGATAGATTAAGGCGCTAATATGGTTGTGCCAGACATAGATATATGAGATATTGAAAGGGTTCAATATGGAAACAACAAGAAAGGTTCTTGCAGCATGGAAAGAATTGTATCAAGATTCAAGTGTTTCAACACTTGGTGAGTAAAATCACATGAAGATTTTGATCGATTATACCATGAGATGTATATATCCAAAATGTCCTATGCTCTAAATGTTATGAGCACATACCAGAATGATTCATAAGATGATCATCGGACGATAGTAAAGATATTCTTATGAGCTTTGGAAGAACTAAGAATATATCATGTATAAGTGACAAATAGTTAAAGGTAGTTCATTGTAAAGTGTTACATTGATACTATTTTTGTCACAAGATACAGATTAAAATTTATCTCAATTTATACTATGGGTGGCACAATGTAATGGAAAGGATGTTCCATGATGGATTTGGATGAGTTCCAAAGTTGAGACATTGTGACGGATACTACAACAAAAGCCTAAGTATATAACTGCTATAGTAGCAGCAAAGGAGGGCATTTGTGTTAAGTAGTTTGTTATCAAACTAGGTGTGGTTCAAAGTGGGCTAATACTATG
Source organism: Avena sativa (assembly GCA_916181665.1). Lineage (NCBI taxonomy): Eukaryota > Viridiplantae > Streptophyta > Magnoliopsida > Poales > Poaceae > Avena > Avena sativa. The sequence continues at coordinate 460,274,586 of OV702297.1, read as the reverse complement.
AAGATATATTGTGTGACAATAATATCAACATATTTTAAGCCGAACGAACTAAAGGTCTCACCAAAGGACCAAATTTATACAATGCCATCTCATTTGAGAATGAGTGATGCGTAGAGACGCAAAGACATGCAAATACACACGGACCTGAAACAGTCAGATCCGGAGATTATGTTAACCACTAGCAATCACGTATATGCAACACCAGAAAGCCATAGGTGTTCAATACGCAAAGTTTTTCAAACTAGATTATTGACTCTAGTGCAAGTGGGAGACAGAAGGGGATATGCCCGAGAGGCAATAATAAAGTGGTTATTATCTTATTCCATGTTTATGATAAATGTTTATTTTGCATGCTATAATTGTATTGATTGGAAACGTCAATACATGTGTGTTTAATAAACAAATAAAAGGTTCCTAGTTATGCCTCTCTTATAGACTAGCTCGTTGATTAACAAGATGATCAAGGTTTCCTGATCATGGACATTGGATGTTGTTAATAACGAGGTCACAACATTGGTGGAATGATGTGATGAACATTCATCCGAAGTATAGCATTACAATCAAGTCATTATGTTTATATTGCTATAACATCATACGAAGTAATCTTTATCCTTAGACCATGAGATCATGTTAATTGCTAACACCGGAAGAGTATCTTGATAACATCAAACGTCACACCGTAACAGGGTGACTATAAAGATGGGTTCAGTGCTACGAAGGTGTTATGTTGAGGCTCATGGATCAAGAGTGGAAATTGTCAATCCCGATGACGGATAGATATACTCTGGGCCCTCTCGGTGATATCACATTAAGATAGCTTGCAAGCAAGTGATGTGATCACTAGAATGTTATATCATGGGAACAAGAAAAGAGTGCATGTCGGCAACGAGATCAAACTAGGTATGGTGATACCGATGATCGAATCTCGGACATGTAATATATCGCGAGACAAAGGGATTTAGTTACAAGCGTTAAAGGTTCTCACGATCACAGAAGTCATCGTTGAATATGCAGGAGTCAGTATGGATCTCTAGGTCCCGCTTCTGATTATTGATCTGAGAGGAGTCTCAATCATGTCTGCATTATTCACGAACCGTAGGGTGACACAGTTAAGGGATACCGACACCATTTGGAGCAAATATGTTTCAGATAAAAATTTAAGAAAGCGCTGGAATTATTTCAATAGACACCGAAACTGTTTCGGGTGAAATTGCTGAAATTGGTTCTGCATGTAATATTGAAATGTTGTATGGGGTTTTATGTGAATGTTTGTTAATTAAAGTAATTAACAAAATTCTGAATAAAATTAATAAAAGAGTTTTATTAAATGAGAGAGCATTAAATTCTCCAAATTTAATGCATTTAAAGTGGAGACTTTAAAAGAGAATGTGAAGGGGCAAATTTATGTGGAGGGAGTTACCACCACATGAATGAGGAGGTGAAGGGTCACCCCTTGAGGCGCCGGCCATGGGGAGGGGTACCCTCCCCTCCTTCTATAAAAGGCCCCCCTCTCACACCTTCATACTCACACCTCCTCGTGAAGGATCTCTCTCCCCCTCTAGTATTATTCCCCCATGGTCTCGGATTAGCGAGATACATGTTCCCGGTGGCTTTATCTGGAAAGGAGTTAATGCTTCCGCTGCTTTGCTGGAGCGAGGGACGGAGGTTGTCGGGGTACCGGACGTGTGTGCAATCACGGATGCACCGCTGCTTTGTGGTGCTGGACTTGGTGGTGCTAGACTTGCTGGAGCTAGATCTGAAGGACGTGCTGGAGCCGGACCTGCTCGGACTTCCACACGATCTTGAGATTGGCAAGTGTATGACTACATCAACCACGAGTTCCTACTCGTTAACAAAACTCGTTGTCTTTGAGGGTAAGTTCTCGATGGATGTATGTCCACCCATTGCTATGTACCTAGTAGATAGATCTTGGCGTATAGTTCTCATCGTAGGAAATTTTTTGTTTTCTATGCTGCGGACCCAACAAAAGGAAAAATAGAGCGGTCAGTACTGAGGCTAGTACACGGTGAGTCTAGAATTCGGCGGTCCTCACCTACATAGGTATGGTGGACTTAGCGGCAGCAAAGCTTGCACTATCTAACTTATAGACACACACTACAACTTCGACTAATAGAGCGAGATAAGAGAGCGCTATACAGTATCTATAATATAACGCCAACCATAACCCACCCGAAGATTTCCCCCTCGAAGACCATTCGAGAAGTCCTCTTGCGAAACACACGTTGTGGCAATTTTAGTTAAGCCGGCGTTTAGTTGATAAGGCTAATTACTAGTCATGTTATTAGAGGCAAAGCATTAGTGGCATTGTCTATGAGCATGACACTATACTCCTGAGGCATCCATAACTGTGGACACATGACTTCTTGAAAAGATTTACCCTGCAGGGGTGCACTACTGTACCCAAACGCATGTTCAATCCTTCAGGCAACATAATACACGTGCCTTCCAAATCTCACAACAAGAACTGTCCCATAACTACGCACGTATCTAGAAGTATCACCTACTTTATTTACCCAACCAGGAGGCACGATGATTCTCAAGGGAGGTATAGCGTTTGCGTCTACGGTCGGGAAGGATCGAAGCTCCACTATGGAACATGACCTCTCGGCCATACCATGTTTATGTATGCAATGCAGCTACTGTCCACCAAAATATCATATCATCACCATGTCCGAAGACATATTATAGTCACCATGTCTGAGGACATATTATGCGTATGCACCAAATGGAAAACCAATTTGTGACCCTCTAGATAAACGAATAGCATCGGTAGTTGAGGGGGATCCTAGGGGCCCCACATTTGGTTAGCGCGATCAACTCAGAACTAGTATCATAGAACGAACGGGTCCTAGGTCGGCTCAAGCAGTTCCCAAAGGTGGTCCCTGCCGGGGCCTTATCATTAGGTGAAACCATAACCACAACCAACATCCCCAATTTAATTATCTTAGTATCAACCATATCTGGTTATCATGGTGCACCTGTATGAGAGCGGTACTAAGCATGCCTACGACTCGCAAGGGCAAAACTAGCTACTCAAACAAGGCAGTAGGATACCAAGGCTGTATAGTAGAGCAGGTAATTAAGTGGAACGGTACTAGAGTATCGATAATAAGGATAGCAATAGATCAAAGGAAGGAAGTAAAGACTATAAATGCAAAAATAGGTGGAAGGGGGAGAATGCTCACCTGGGAGACAAAGTCGGTATCCAAAGGCTTGTCGCAACTCGCAACCACTCGTCGTCCTATCTGGTGAAGAAGCAAATCACTAGAAAGAACAAACGATGTAATATCTAATGCTACAACGAAGAGTCGACATGTTTGTGACATGTGTGGCATGGTAATATGCGGCTAATCTTATCAATATTAAGCGGGATCAGGATCCCGACAAGTAAGTATTATGGTTCAAGTTGTTTAACTACCCCGCAAATTAAATGTTGAATTAACAAGGCAAATCATGGCATCGATTCGCTTCACAAATTTAAATGAAGGCAATATAATACTAGAATAGCTCGCTGATACGTTGCAAACTTATCTATAATTTTTGATGTTCCATGCTTGTTTTATATCTACTTTCTTATGTTTTGTCCACACTTTGGAGTATTTTTTACACATTTTCTGGAACTAACCTATTAACAAGATGCCACAGTGCTAGTTGCCTGTTTTCTGCTATTTTTGGTTTTAGAAAAGCTAGAAAGGAAATATTCTCGGAATTGGACCGGATAAAAGCCCAAGTCAATATTTCACCAGAAGGAACACGGAGTCCGGAGGAGAGACAAAGAGGGGAACCAGGGCGGCCACACCTGGTGGCGGCGCGGGCTTCCCTAGCTGCACCCCCAGGGGGTGTGGGCCCCTGGTACTCCACCGACCTTGCCCCTTCGCCTATATATTGCCTCTGGGACGAAAACCCTAAGTACCCAATCAAAATTCCACGAAAGAGTCTGTAGCCACCGTCATCTCCATCCCCAGATCGGGAGGGATCTTAAGCTCTTCCTGGCACCCTTCCAGAGGGGAGGGATCACCCTGGAGGCCTTCTTCATCACCATGCCTGCCTCCGGTGTGATGCGTGAGTAGTTCATCTCTGGACTACGGGTCCATGTAGTAGCTAGATGGTTGGTTCTCCTCCTTTGTGCTACCATGTTTAGATCTTGTGAGCTCAGTTCGTGATCAAGATCATCTATTTGTAATCCTACATGTTGTGTTTGCGGGGATCCGATGGATATTGAGATGCTATTTCAGATTGATTATTGATTCTATCATGTCTATGTTATTTGTGATCTTGCATGCTTTCTGTTGTTAGTAGCTATCTTGGCCGAGTAGATGCTAGCAACTCCAAGAGGGAGTATTTATGGTCGATAGTGGTTTCATGCCTCTAGGAATCTAGGGAAGTGACAGAAATCTCTAAGGGACTAGATGTGATGTTGCTACTAGGGAGAAAACATCAATACTTTGTTCATAGAATAATCGTATTGTTTACTTTACACACTTTGCTTAATGCAATTATTTGTTGCTTGCTACTTAATACTAGAGGGGGTTCGGATGATAACCTGAAGGTGGATTATTAGTCATAGATGCAGTTGGATTGCGGTCTATGTATAATGTTGTAATGCCCAATCAAATCTCATAGGATTCAAGATGATTAGTATATGCATGTATGCTTTCTCGGTGTCTGTCAATTGCCCCGCTGTAATTTGTTCACCCAACATGTCATCTATCTTAAGGAGAATCACCTCTAGTGAACTATGGACCCCGGTCCATTCTTTTACCATCAATCTACAATCTACTATTTAATGTTTTCTGTTTACTTTCTGCAAGCAATTACTATCTTCCACACAATACGTTTAATCCTTTGTTTTCAGCAAAACCGGTGAGATTGACAACCTCACTAAGTTGGGGGCAAAGTTCTGTGGTTGTGTTCTGCAGGATTCCGAGTTGGAAACAACACCTTGGAGGTGTTTCCTTGCTCCTACTAGTTTGATAACCTTGGTTTCATAACTGATGGAAACTTGCTGTTATGCTCATCATACCTTCCTCTTGGGGTTCCCCAACGAGCTCGAATATATGTTGAGCCATCACCTGCATATAGTCTCGATATTTAATTATTATGTGAATCGACACGATGCCCCCAAACAACAATGATACGTATGCGGGATGAATGATTTAATGCAGTAAGTATATATATCATTTATAAAATAGGGCTTCGAGAAATGGGGTCACACGTTTCGGTTCGGAGAGCTTGGATTCGGAGGGGATGAAGAGAGCACCAGGGTTTGGTCTTCGGATTCCGTGTAGGAGAACTTGGCGTTCCGGGAGGGAGATCTTGGGGTTCAACGGATCCGTGAAGGAGAACTTGAGGTTTTCGGGAAGGAGATCTTGAGGTTGGTCATCGCCGTCTTTGGTGGTCTTGTGTCGTAGAACAACGAGTACTCATGGATAGATCAGTGAGGACCTTCCGTGATCTATCCATGAGTACTCGTTGTTCTACGACACAAGACCAACAAAGACGGCGATGACCAACCTCAAGATCTCCTTCCCGAAAACCTCAAGTTCTCCTTCACGGATCCGTTGAACCCCAAGATCTCCCTCCCGGAACGCCAAGTTCTCCTACACGGAATCCGAAGACCAAACCCTGGTGCTCTCTTCATCCCCTCCGAATCCAAGCTCTCCGAACCGAAACGTGTGACCCCATTTCTCGAAGCCCTATTTTATAAATGATATATATACTTGCTGCATTAAATCATTCATCTCACATACATATCATTGCTGTTTGGGGGCATTGTGCTGATTCACATAATAATTAAATACCGATACTATATGCGGGCTATTCTAGTCTTATATTGCCTTCATTTAAATTTGTGCATCGAATCGATGCCATGATTTGCCTTGTTAATTCAACATTTAATTTGTGGAGTAGTTAAACAACTTGAACCATAATACTTACTTGTCGGTATCCTGATCCCACTTAATATTGATAAGATAGGCCGCATATTACCATGCCATACATGTCATAATCATGTCGAATCTTCGCTGTAGCATTAAATATTGCATTGTTTGTGCTTTCTAGTGATTTGCTTCTTCACCAGATATGACGACGAGTGGTTGTGAGTTGCGACAAGCCTTTGGATACTGACTTTGTCTCCCAGGCAAGCATTCTCCCCCTTCCACCTATTTTTGCATTTATAGTCTTTACTTCCTTCCTTTGATCTATTGTTATCCTTATTATTGATGCTCTAGTACCGTTCCCTTTAATTACCTGCTCTACTATATAGCCTTGGTATCCTACTGCCTTGTTTGAGTAGCTAGTTTTGCCCTTGCGAGTCGTAGGCATGCTTAGTACCGCTCTCATACAGGTGCACCGTGATAACCAGATATGGTTGATACTAAGATAATTAAATTGGTGATGTTAGTTGTGGTTATGGTTTCACCTAATGATGAGGCCCCGGCAGGGACCACCTTTGGGAACTGCTTGAGCCGACCTAGGACCCGTTCGTTCTACGGTACTAGTTCTGAGTTGATCGCGCTAACCAAACGTGGGGCCCCCCTGGGATCCCCCCTCAACTATCGATGCTTTTCATTTATCCAGAGGGTCACTGATGTCTACACACTTCTATTCTTGTAACCAGTTGTTAGGCCTCCAAGTGCAGAGATTTGTAGAACAACAGCAAGTTTTCCCTTAAGTGGATTACCCAAGGTTTATCGAACTCAGGGAGGAAGTGGTCAAAGGTATTCCCTCTCAAGCAACCGTGCAATCAAGATACAAGAAGTCTCTTGTGTCCCCAACACACCCAATACAGTTGTCAGGTGTATAGGTGCACTAGTTCGGCGAAGAGATAGTAAAATACAAGTGGTATGGATAATTATAAGTGGTAACAGTGCCAGAAAATAGCTTTGATGGCGTGTGGTCGACGTTGGAAGAGACTAAAGGAAAACTGAAATAAAAATGGAAGCAAGCAAACATGTAACATATCTAATTGCAAACGGTGTTTTAATGCTTAGATACAAGGCCTAGGGATCATACTTTCACTAGTGAACACTCTCATATAAATATCTTCTCTTTATGATACTTCTCTTAACTACTCTCCGATTGGACGCTCTAATACATGGTAGGGCTATAACAACACACCTCAAAGTCCGCTTTCCCCATCTAGATAACCCCTCACTGTCACCTTGAGCTCTAGATGGTTCCAACAAACACCACAATTTCATAGAAACATCCAACTCCAAATATAACTCATAACAAGTATTTGTAATCTCTAGCCTAAGTGCCACCATGGTGTGCACACTTTCACTTTCACACACATGGGGAGAGCAGAGATCTATTAAAGCACTTGAGTAGCAAGGTAGATCTACTTGATTACAAATGATCATGCGTAGAGAGAGACGAACACATAGCTACTGGTAGAACCCTTAGCCTCGAGGAAGAACTACTCCCTCATCATCATGGGAATCGGCAACGGTGATGGAGATGATGGTGGGGATCGATGGAGATGGTTCTGGGGGCACTTCCACGTCCCGGTAGGGTGCCGGATTATAGACTTTTTGTCCCCCGAATCTCCCCTTCGGTGGAGGCGGCGCTGTGGAACTTTTCGTGGCTGGAGGCTCTCTCCTTTAGGGTTTCTGCATCGGAGCATTCTTACAGGCGAAGAGGCGAGGTGAGGAGGCAGGCCAGGGGGCCCACACCATGCCCTGGCGCGGCCTAGGGCTGCCCGCGCCAAGGGGGGGTGTGGCCGCCCTGTGCCCCCCTTCGTCTCTCCTTCGGACTCCATGTGTCTTCCGGTAAAATATTGACTTTGGCTTTTGTCCCGTCCAATTCCGAGAATATTCATTTTCTGACTTTCCTGGAACCAAAAACAACTGAAAACAGGCAGCTGGCACTGTGGCATCTTGTTAATATGTTAGTTCCAAGAAAGTGTATAAAAATACTCCAAAGTGTGGACAAAGCATAAGAAAGTAGATATAAAACAAGCATGGAACATCAAAAATTATAGATACGTTTGCAACGTATCAACATCCCCAAGCTTAACTCCTGCTCGTCCTTGAGTAGGTAAGTGATAAAAAGAAAGAATAATTTTTTAGGTGACATGCACCATCATAAACTTGATCAAAGTATTTGTAAAACATTGATAGCTGGGATCATAGTACTTCAACATAGCATGGAAGATAAAGTTCTAACAATAAGACATAGCAACTATGTTGTAACATGAAAAGGCAAAAACAAAAGATTCATGAATAATAATACTTTGCAAGACGTTTGTTTGTTTCACATAAACAAAACATAGCATAGCGGCATTCAGCTTGTCCCTCATAATGTAGCAAATCATAATTGCATAGGACACCTTCAAAGTTCATAAGGGTGACTAGATACAAATAGTTTAAGAACAAGCAATATCAAAGTTATGCATCAATCAACAAGTCTTGGAACAATGCACATTAAACTAAGAATGGCCACTATGCTCTCTTAATAGGTGCATAAAGATAGAAGATGGAGACTCAAAATAAAAGTAAAAGAAAGGCCTTCATAGAAGGAAGCAGGGATTCAAGTCTCATAAAGAGCTTCCAAAAATTATGGTACTTATTAGGTTTCAGCTCTCATTGCCCCTATCATAAGCATCTTGAAGTGATTAAGGTTAAAGTGAACAAACCATGGAGTATATGCTTGACAAAGTATAAGTTGGAAATCTCATGTCCCTTGAATACGAGGGTCGCTCCTCATGCTACTCAAGTTTAGTTACCGGTAAGTTCTTGTCATAGTAAGTACATGTGTATAATAGAGAACCGCCAACAGGGTACCCCTTGCCTGATGATACGGAAGAATCCCCATATCAAAATGACAAGGCAAGCAAACAATAAGCATATCAAAAATCTTCTTATTTACCATGGGAAAATGGTGCTTTTTCTCTCTTTCCTCTTTTCTCATCTTTTTTCCTTTTCTCTTTCTCTATCTCTTTTTTTATAAGAAGAATGCTTCATAGATTGCTCATTATGGTTACGCTACAGGTTTCCACCATGATTAGACATGGATTAGACCAGCGGCCCAGGCGTTTCTCTAACACACATACATAACTCCATGAACTTACAAGCTCCCCTTTCATTTCACACCGATGACATCCATAGACAAAAGAGCATGATATCAACTAGGTACAATGTACAAGTGCAATGTTGAAAGCGTTCCCCATGACAACATGGTTCTGCTAATCCCCAACATATAAGTGCAAGCATATACAACATAGATGACACAACGGTTCAAGTTTATTAAGTGCAAGAAAAGTAAAGTGTGCCATCAAGTTCGTGAGAGCTTTAATCACTAATTTTCACATAACAAGTTTAATTCGGAAGGTAGATAAAAACATGAATATACTTGGAATAGTGATGGCTCAGTGTACGGCGCCAGAAAAGTGCTGGTGCGGTGTTGATGTAGAGCTCGTTGGGAACCCCAAGAGGAAGGTATGATGAGCACGGCAGCAAGTTTCCCTTAGTTATGAAACCAAGGTTTAATCGAACCAGTAGGAGCAAGGAAACACCCCAAAGGTGTTGCTAGAAGAGACTTTGCAGGGCGCACTACCGGTGCTAGTAGCAACGTGGAGACCTGCACAACACAACCACATAACTTTGTCCCCAACTTGCAATAAGGTTGTCAATCTCACCGTGTTTTGCTGAAAACAAAGGATTAAACGTATCGAATGGAAAGAAGTAATAGTTTGCAGAAAGTAAACACAAAGCAGTAAAAGATTGTAGATTGTATGTAAAGAAAAGGACCGGGATCCATAGTTCACTAGAGGTGGCTCTCCTTAAGATAAATAACATGCTGGGTGAACAAATTACAGCGGGGCAATTGACAAACATTGAGAAAGCAATACATGCATATACTAATCATGTTGACTCCTTTGGAACTTGATTGGGCATTACAACATTATACATAGACCGCCATCCAACTGCATCTATGACTAATAATCCACCTTCAGGTTATCATCCGAACCCCCTCCAGTATTAAGTTGCAAGCAACAGATTATTGCTTTATGAACTGCGAGTAAAGTAAACAATACGATTGTTCTATGAACAAAGGATTGTTGTTTTCTCCCTAGTAGCAACAACACATCTAGTACCTTAGAGATTTCTGTCACTTCCCCAGATTACCAGAGGCATGAACCCACTATCGAGCATAAATACTAACTCTTGGATTTGCTAGCATCTACTTGGCCAAGATAGCTACTAACAACGGAAAGCATGCAAGATCACAAATAACAAAGACATGATAGAATCAATAATCAATCTGAAATAGCATCTCAATATCCATCGGATCCCCGTAAACACAACATGTAGAATTACAAATAGATGATCTTGATCATGAACGGAGCTCACAAGATCTAAACATGAAAGCACAAAGGAGGAGAACCAGCCATCTAGCTACTACATGGATCCGTAGTCCAAGGATGAACTACTCATGCATCACACCGGAGGCTTGCATGGTGATGAAGAAGGCCTCCAGGGTGAATTCCCCTCTTCGGCAGGGTGCCGGGAAGAGCTTCAGATCCCTCCCATCTAGGGATGGAGATGACAGCGGCTATAGACTCTTTCGTGAATTTTTGATCGGCCCCTTAGGGTTTTTGTCCCGAGGGCATCTTATAGGCGGAAGGATAGGCCGAGGGGGTGCCTGGGCTAGCCGCACCACCCCCTGGTGCGGCCAGGCCTGGCCCATGCGGCCAGGTGATGTGGTGGCCCCCTGGCCCCTCTCCGTCTCGTACTCTGGCATCTGATGACTTCCGGAAAAATAGGCACTTTGGCTTTTGTCCCGTCCAATTTCGAGAATATTCATTTTCTGACTTTCCTGGAACCAAAAACAACAGAAAACAGGCAGCTGGCATTGTGGTTCTTGTTAATAGGTTAGTCCAAGAAATCATATGAAAAGTACTCCAAAGTGTGGACAAAACATAAGAAAGTGGATAAAACCAAGCATGGAACATCAAAAATTATAGATACATTTGCAATGTATCAACATCCCCAAGCTTAATTCTTGCTCGTCCTCGAGTAGGTAAGTGATAAAAAGAAAGAATAATTTTTGAGGTGACTTGCACCATCAAAGACTTGATCAAAGTATTTGTAAAACATTCAAAGCTGGGATCATAGTACTTCAATCATAACATGAAAGACAAAGTTCTAGCAATAAGACAAAGAAACTATGATGCAACATGAAAAGGTACAAACAAAAGATTCATGAATAATAATTCTTTGCAAGACGTTTGTTTGTTTCACATAAAGAAAACATAGCATAATAGCATTCAGCTTGTCCCTCAATAGAGTAGCAAATATAAATGCATAGGACACCTTCAAAGTTCATAAGAGTGACTAGATACAAATAGTTTAAAACAAGCAATATCAAGTTATGCATCAATCAACTAGTCTTGGGACAATGCACATAGAACTAAGAATGGCCACTATGCTCTCAAAGTAGGTGCATAAAGGTAGAAGGTGGAGACTCAATATAATGGTGGAAGAAAGGCCTTCATAGAAGGAAGTAGGGATTCAAGTCTCATAAAGAGCTTCCAAAAATTATGGTATTTATAGCTTTCAGCTCTTATTTCCCCTATCATAAGCATCTTTAAGTGATTAAGGTTAAAGTGACACAACTAAGAGGATATGCTTGACAAGTTACAAACCGAAATCTCATGCCCCTTACTTACGAAGGCCGAACCTCATGCTACTCAACTTTAGTCACGAGTACGCTCTTGCCATTGTTAGTACATGTGTATCATAAAGAACCGCCAATGGGGTACCCCTTGCACATGATACAGGAGCTATCCCATAATCAAAATGACAAGGCAAGCAGATAATGAGCATCTCAACGATCTTTTTATTTGCTATTTGCATAGGTTTTTATTGAGGATGCTTCATAGAGTGTTCATTATGGTGATGCTGCAAGTTTCCACCATGATTAGGCATGGCTTAGGCTAGCGGCCCAGGCATTTCTCTAACACAAATACAAACTCCATGATCTTACAAGTTCCACTTTTATTTCACACCGTCGGGATCCATAAGCAAAAGAACATGATATCAACGGGGCAAAAGTACAAGTGCAATGTTGAAAGCGTTCCCCATGAAACATGGTTCTGCTAATTTCAACTTATAAAGCGCAAGCATATACGCAACAAAGAAGGACCCAATGGTTCAAGTTTATTAGATGCAAAAATGTAAAGTGTGCCATCAAGTTCGTGAGAGCTTTAATCACTAGTTTTCTCATAACAAGTTTAATTTGGAAGGTAAACAAAAGCATGAATATACTTGGAATAGCATAAGCTAGTAGGTAGGTATGGTGTACTCTTTGGAATAACTTGGTTTAGGGATTTGGATGCATGAGTGGAACTCATACTTGGTTGTGGAGGCTAGCAAAAGACTGGGAGCGACAAACTAAGAGAGCAATAATGGCTATAATCATGCAGAGTTACAAAACATCATTGATCAAAGCATAAAGTGATACTACAAGTTGAAAACTAAAGGATCATAAAGGCTATGGTGACTTGAGATAGTCATAACATGGTGTGAGCATGCGCCAAGTCAACCCAAATAAAGCATCAAAGGAGAATACCACTATACTATGCTTTAATATGCTAAAACAACGCATGATTCATCCAAGGCACATTAAGCAATCTCAATTGTTTATAACAAGTCATGCTACAGCAAAGAATACTAAGAATAAAGCCAAAACAATATCAAGCATGGCATGACAGAGCATAGGCCACAGTCAAAAACAAGCTCTTTTTACCACATATGTATGAACTTTCCTACTCTTTTCTAAACCAAACCAAACTATTTGCAAACCAATGTATGAAAGAGGGGGTCCAACCAATTTATTCAGAAAACTAAGCAAACAAAGCAAACAAAAATCAAAACGAAAACGGAAAAGAAGACACTCCAAGAACAACACAACTGTGCATGAAACAATAAACATGAAGCGTTTGGAAGAAACTTGGGATTTTTATTGATGAAGAAGGGGATGCCTTGGGCATCCCCAAGCTTTGACGCTTGTACTTCTTGGATATTTCTTGGGGTGACACGTGTGGCATCCCCAAGCTTGAGCTTTAGTCCATCCTTCATCTCATTACTTATTCCTTCCATACACCTGAAAATTTTCCTTCATACAAAACTTCACGCAATCTTTATTAGCAACGTTAGTGCACTCAAGATAAAAGGTCTTAAGGTTCAGTTCCAACACCAAATAAACTCCCATTAGAACACTAGATACTGTAGCACTTCCCTCAAAATTCTCAATTCCCCAAAAGAACTCAAAAAGGAACCAACAAGAAGAAAATGCATAAAATGGCAGAAATCTGTCAAAACAGACGAGCAGGTAAAGGCGAATTTTTTCGAAGACCTTCTGTTGCTCAAATCAAAAAGTGTTGAACTAACAAAAGTTAGATAACAACCTGGGGCAGAAGCATAAAAATTCACGCCTCAAAAAGACGTTCAGAGATTTCACACAAATTTGTACGGTGAAGCACAGAAATCTGTTTCGGGACAGCAACTTTGCAAATCATTACTTCTCTCTCATTAGAGGTTACTCTTGGCACAAAAAGCAAATAAAAAGGATAAGGAGCGGTTATTACTGAAGTAATAACTTCCAAGACTCATCTAAAACTTTTGGGTTATCTCCCAATAAGTACTTTTCTTTAACGCCTTTAAGTTAGGCATAAGAAGCAAGAAAGAATCAAGTGTTCTCAAATGAAGAAGCATTAAGATCAATACCAGAAATATTTTCAACAAGGCAAGGTATATCATCCAAATAAGTTCTAGAGGATCCTCTCTTAATGCTCTTAGGTTCACTATTCTCATCAAAAGGGTTTGCAGGAACAATCCAGTCAAGATTCTTTTCTATGGCATCATGTATTGCTACTAGTTTAAAGGGTAATGGTATCTTAGGTTCCTCCCCATTAGGTTCGGTTTTGTTAATCTTTTCTCGTGTACCAACAACATCTACACATGAGCCTAGCATATTGAAACGTTCAAAGACTTTCCTAGCTTCCTTGGCAACATCATAGAACTCCTTAAACAAAGTCTCTAGAATAAAATCCCTCTTTTCAGGGTCCTCAATTTCTTTAAGCTTAAGAAACATCACTTGCATTAAGGGGTTGAGGTTAACAAACCTAGCTTCTAACATGTGAATTAAAGAAGCTGTAGCAATCTCATAGTTTGGAGCAAGTTTTGCAAGGGATCTATCCTCGGTAACCTCATGTTTACTAACATGATTAAAGAATTCTTCAATATTATCTTTCCCAATTATAGAGCCACTACCAATTGAAAGGTCTTTCAGGGTGAATTTGGGGATCAACATGGTGAGCTAAGGAAGAGGCAACAACTAAAGGAGACTTAATTTTTTGTGTGTTTTTTATAAAGAAAGCAAACTAGTAAAACTAATTTTTTGTGTGTTTTTGATAAAGAAACAAGCAAACAAAGCAAAAGGAAACTAAGCAAAACAAAAATAACAAAGTAAATAGATTGGTTATGAGAGACTCCCCTTGTGAACTTGTCCTTGACTCCCCGGCAACGGCGCTAGAAAAATGCTTGATGGCTCAGTGTCGGGCGCCAGAAAAGTGCTGGTGCGGTGTTGATGTAGAGCTCGTTGGGAACCCCAAGAGGAAGGTATGATGAGAATGATGGCTCAATGCACGGCGCCCAGAAAAATGCTTGATGGCGGTGTTGATGTAGAGATCGTTGGGAACCCCAAGAGGAAGGTATGATGAGCACAGCAGCAAGTTTCCCTCAGTTATGAAACCAAGGTTTAATCGAACTAGTAGGAGCAAGGAAACACCTCAAAGGTGTTACTAGCTGAGCTTTGGCAGGGCGCACTACCGGTGCTAGTAGCAACATGGAGACCTGCACAACACAACCACATAACTTTGTCCCCAACTTGCGATGAGGTTGTCAATCTCACCGTGTTTTGCGGAAAACAGAGGATTAAACGTATCGAATGGAAAGAAGTGAAAGTTTGCAGAAAGTAAACACAAAGCAGTAAAAGATTTGTAGATTGTATGTAAAGAAAAAGGACCGGGATCCATAGTTCACTGGAGGTGGCTCTCCTTAGATAGATAACATGCTGGGTGAACAAATTACAACGGGGCAATTGACAAACACCGAGAAAGCAATACATGCACATACTAATCATCTTGACTCCTTTGAGACTTGATTGGGCA
Organism: Avena sativa; assembly: GCA_916181665.1. Taxonomy (NCBI): domain Eukaryota; kingdom Viridiplantae; phylum Streptophyta; class Magnoliopsida; order Poales; family Poaceae; genus Avena; species Avena sativa. The sequence goes on along the minus strand of OV702297.1, from coordinate 460,259,387 downwards.
ATACAACATAATACATAGACCGCCATCCAACTGCATCTATGACTAATAATCCACCTTCAGGTTATCATGCGAACCCCCTCCAGTATTAAGTTGCAAGCAACAGATTATTGCTTTACGAACTGTGTGTAAGGTAAACGATACGATTGCTCTATGAACAAAGGATTGTTGTTTTCTCCCTAGTAGCAACATCACATCTAGTACCTTAGAGATTTCTGTCACTTCCCCAGATTACCAGAGGCATGAACCCAATATCGAGCATAAATACTAACTCTTGGAGTTGCTAGCATCTACTTAGCCAAGATAGCTACTAACAACGGAAAGCATGCAAGATCTCAAATAACGAAGACATGATAGAATCAATAATCAATCTGAAATAGCATCTCAATATCCATCGGATCCCCGCAAACACAACATGTATGGATTACAAATAGATGATCTTGATCATGAACGGAGCTCACAAGATCTAAACATGAAAGCACAAAGGAGGAGAAACCAGCCATCTAGCTACTACATGGATCCGTAGTCCAAGGATGAACTACTCACGCATCACACCGGAGGCTTGCATGGTGATGAAGAAGGCCTCCAGGGTGAATTCCCCTCTCCGGCAGGGTGCCGGGAAGAGCTTCAGATCCCTCCCGATCTAGGGATGGACATGACGGCGGCTACAGACTCTTTCGTGGATTTTTGATCGGGTACCTAGGGTTTTCGTCCCGAGGGCAACTTATAGGCGGAAGGAGAGGCCGAGGGGGTGCTGGGGGCGGCCAGACCACCCCCTAGCGCGGGCCAGGCCTGGCCGCGCGGCCAGGTGGTGTGGCCGGCCCCCAGCCCTTCTCCGTCTCGTATTCTGGCACTTGATCCCTTCCGGAAAAATAGGCACTTTGGCTTTTGTCCCGTCCAATTCCAAGAATATTCATTTTCTGACTTTTCTGGAACCAAAAACAACAGAAAACAGGCAGCTGGCACTGTGGCTCTTGTTAATAGGTTAGTCCAAGAAATCATAATAAAAGTACTCCAAAGTTGGAACAAAACACAAGAAAGTGGATAAGACCAAGCATGGAACATCAAAAAATATAGATACATTTGCAATGTATCAACATCCCCAAGCTTAACTCCTGCTCGTCCTCGAGTAGGTAAGTGATAAAAAGAAATAATTTTTGAGGTGACATGCACCATCAAAAACTTGATCAAAGTATTTGCAAAACATTCAAGGCTGGGATCATAGTACTTCAATCATAACATGAAAGACAAAGTTCTAGAAATAAGCAAAGAAACTATGATGCAACATGAAAAGGCACAAACAAAAGATTCATGAATAACATGCTTTGCAAGACGTTTGTTTGTTTCACATAAAGAAAACATAGCATAATAGTATTCAGCTTGTCCCTCAATAGAGTAGCAAATATAAATGCATAGGACACCTTCAAAGTTCATAAGAGTGACTTGATACAATAGTTTCAAATAAGCAATAACAAGTTATGCATCAATCAACTAGTCTTAAGACAATGCACATAGAACTAAGAATGGCCACTATGGTCTCAAAGTAGTGCATAAAGATAGAAGGTGGAGACTCAATGTAATGGTGGAAGAAAAGCCTTTTTGTAAAAAGGAAGTAGGGATTCAAGTCTCATAAAGAGCTTCCAAAAATTATGGTACTTATAGCTTTCAGCTCTCATTGCCCCTATCATAAGCATCTTGAAGGTGATTATGGTTAAAGTGACACAACTAAGAGGGTATGCTTGACAAGTTATAAACCGAAATCTCATGCCCCTTACTTACGAAGACCGATCCTCATGCTACTCAACTTCAGTCACGAGTAAGCTCTTGTCATTGTAAGTATATGTGTATCATTAAGAACCTCCAACGGGGTACCCCTTGCACATGATACGGGAGCTTTCCCATAATCAAAATGACAAGGCAAGCAGACAATGAGCATCTCAGCGATCTTTTTATTTGCTATTTTCATAGGTTTTTATTGAGGATGCTTTATAGAGTGCTCGTTATGGTGATGCTGCAAGTTTCCACCATGATTAGGCATGGCTTAGGCTAGCGGCCCAAGCGTTTATCTAACACATATACAAACTCCATGATCATACAAGTTCCACGTTTATTTCACACCGCCGGGATCTGTAAGCAAAAGAACATGATATCAACGGGGTACAAAGTACAAGTGCAATGTTGAAAGCGTTCCCCATGGTACATGGTTCTGCTAATTTCAACTTATAAAGCGCAAGCATATACGAAACAAAGAAGAACCCAATGGTTCAAGTTTATTGGAGGCAATAAAGTTAAGTGTGCCATCAAGTTCGTGAGAGCTTTAATCACTAGTTTTCTCATAACAAGTGGAAGGTAAACAAAAGCATGAATATACTTGGAATAGCATAAGCTAGTAGGTAGGTATGGTGGACTCTTTGGAAAAACTTGGTTTAGGGAGTTGGATGCATGAGTGGAACTCATACTTTGTGGTGGAGGCTAGCAAAAGACTGGGAGCGACAAACTAAGAGAGCAATAATGGCCATAATCATGCAGAGCGACAAAACATCATTGATCAAAGCATAAAGTGATACTACAAGTTGAAAACTAAAGGATCATAAAGGCTATGGTGACTCGTGACAGTCATAACATGGTGTGAGCATGCGCAAAGTCAACCCAAATAAAGCATCAAAGGAGAATACCACAATACTATGCTTTAATATGCTAAAACAACGCATGATTCATCCAAGGCACATTAAGCAATCTCAATTGTTTATAACAAGTCATGCTACAGCAAAGAATACTAAGCATAAAGCCAAAACAATATCAACCATGGCATGACAGAGCATAGGCCACAGTCAAAAACGAGCTCTTTTTACCACAAAAGCATGAACTTTCCTACTCTTTTACAAACCAAACCAAACTATTTGCAAACCAACGTGTAAAAGAGGGGGTCCAACCAACTTATTCAGAAAACTAAACAAACCAAGCAAACTAAAAACCAAAACGAAAACAAAAAAGAAGATGCTCCAAGAGAAACACAACCGTGCACGAAACAATAAAAATGAAGCGTTTGGAAGAAACCTGGAATTTTTATTGATGAAGAAGGGGGTGCCTTGGGCATCCCCAAGCTTTGACGCTTGTACTTCTTGGATATTTCTTGGGGTGACACACATGGAATCCCCAAGCTTAAGCTTTAGTCCATCCTTCATCTCATTACTCATTCCTTCCATACACCTGAAAATTTTCCTTCATACAAAACTTCACACAATCTCATTAGCAACATTAGTGCACTTAAGATAAATAAGTCTCAAGGTTCAGTTCTAACACCAAATAAACTTCCATTAGAACACTAGATACTGTAGCACTTCCCTCAAAAAGCTCAATTCCCTAAAAGAACTCAAGAAGGAACCAACAAGAAGCAAATGCAGAAAATGGCAGAAATCTATCAAAACAGACCAGCAGGTAAATACAATTTTTTTGGAAGACCTTCTGTTGCTCAAATCAAAAAGTGTTGAACTAACGAAAGTTAGAAAACAACCTGGGGCAGAAGCACAAAAAATTACAGCTCAATCAGACATACAGAGCTCTCTGAGTAATTTTTACGGTGAAGCACAAAAATCTGTTTCGAGACAACAACTTTCCTAATCATTACTTCACTCTTATTAGAGGTTACTCTTGGCACAAAAAGCAAATAAAAAGGATAAGGAGCGGTTCAATAATAACTTCCAAGACTCATCTAAAACTCTTGGGTTATCTCCCAACAAGTACTTTTGTTTAACGCCTTTAAGTTAGGCATAAGAAGCAAAGAAAGAATCAAGTGTTCTCAAGTGAAGAAGCATTAAAACCAACTTTCTTGCCCTTACCTCTCTTATTTTTATTCTTAACCTTTGGGAAAATGTGATTGTTTGGTGGAGAAGAAAGGTGCATGGTCCCCTTTCCCACATCTATTATTGCTCCAAGAAGTTCTAATAGGGACCTTCCAAGTGTAATTTGTCCTTTTCCTGCACATTCAATAACAAGATAATCAGTAGAAATCATTTTCCCAAGGATCTTTATAAACACTCCTTCAGCTATTCCAATAGGAAATAAGGTAGCATTATTAGCAAGAGATATTTCTTTTCCTCCTTCAGTAAGCCCCCAATGATTCAAAGATTCATAAATATCTTTGGGCATAAGACAAAATTCAGACATGATATCGCAGCTGGGTTGAAAAGTTTCAGTGTTTATCTCAATCTTTACTGTAGGGAGCCACTCTGATGGTTTAGAATTTATTGGAACGTAATTGTGATTCTCCCTAAGCATATTATAGCAACTTTCTAAGCTAGTAGTGCCAGCCTCAAGAGTGTTCAACCTAGCAAATATTTTTGCGAAAGAAATATCAGTTTGGCTAGGCATGTTGTAAGTGAGGATCAATTTCTTTATAGCATTAATAGCATCATCCTCATTACTCTGGAGGAAATCTCCTCCCGCAATAGCATCTAAAGCATATCTATAGCAAAGAGCAATCCCAAGGTAAAAACTACTAAGGAACAAGCCTTGAATCATTTTAGGCTCAGTCTTTTCATGTAGATCAGAGATTCTAGACCAAGCTTCCTTAAAACTTTCCTCAATTCCTTGTTTAAAAGTGAGAATCATTTCCTCGGGTGACATAGTGATTGGAGCAAGGCTAGACATAATGATATAGGAACTAATTTTTTTGTGTTTTTGAAATAAGAAAGCAGACAAGTAAAACTAATTTTTGTGTGTTTTTTTGAAGAACAAAACAAGCAAACAAAGCAAAAAAGAAACTAAGCAAAACAAAAACAACAAAGTAAAGAGATTGGTTATGAGGGACTCCCCTTGTGAAGATGTCCTTGACTCCCCGACAACTGTTGGGTCCGCAGCATAGAAAACAAAAAATTTCCTACGGTGTGAACTACACGCCAAGATCTATCTACTAGGTACAAAGCAAACGGGTGGACATACATCCATAGATAACTTACCCTCGAAGACAACGAGCTTTGTTAACGTGTAGGAACTCGTGGTTTATGTAGTCGTACACTTGCCGATCTCAATATCGTGAGGAAGTCCGAGCGCCGCAACTCAGCAGCGCATCTGCACTCGCACACACGTTCAAGCCACCGGACAACCTCCACCTCCTCGCTCCAGCGATCCAGCGGAAGCAGCAACTCCTTCTAGATGAAATGCCACTGGGAACATGTATCTCGCTAATCCGAGACCATGGGGGAATAATTCTAGAGGGGGAGAGAGATCCTTCACAAGGAGGTGTAAGGATGAAGGAGGGAATGTGTGGCCTTTTATAGGAGGAGGGGGGTGCCCCCTCTCTCCATGGCCGGTGCATGGGGGGGTGACCCCTCACCTCCCCCATTCATGTGGTGGTAACTCCTCCACATTAAAATGCCTCTTCACATTCCCTTCTAAAGCCTCCACTTTAAATGCATTAAGTTTCTCCAAATTTAATGCTCTCTCATTTAATAAAACTCTTTTATTAAATTTATTCAGAATTTTGTTAATTACTTTAATTAACAAACATTCACATATAGCCCCTTGCAATGTTTCAATATCACATGCAGAACCACCTTCTGCAATTTCACCCGAAACAATTTTCGGTTTCTATTGAAACAATTCCTGTGCTTTGCAATTCTTTCGTCTGAAACATATGTGCTCCAAAATGGTGTCCGGTAACTCTTAAGTGTGCCACCCTACGGTTCGCGAATAATGCAGACATGATCGAGACCCTTCTCCGATCAATAATCAGCAGCGGGACCTGGAGATCCGTACTGACTCCTACACATTCAACGATGACTCATGTGATCGTGAGAACCTTTAACGCTTGTAACTAAATCCCTTTGTCTCTCGATATATTACATGTCCGAGATTCGATCATCGGTATCTCCATACCTAGTTTGATCTCATTACCGACATGCACTCTTTTCTCGTTCCCGTGATATAACATTCTAGTGATCACATCACTTGCTTGCAAGCTATCCTAATGTGATATCACCGAGAGGGCCCAGAGTATATCTATCCATCATCTGGATTGACAAATTCCACTCTTGATCTATGAGCCTCAACATAACACCTTCGTAGCACTGAACCCATCTTTATAGTCACCCTGTTACGGTGTGACGTTTGATGTTATCAAGATACTCTTCCGGTGTTAGCAATTAACATGATCTCATGGTCTAAGGATAAAGATTACTTCGTATGATGTTATAGCAATATAAACACAATGACTTGATCGTAATGCTATATTTCGGATGAATGTTCATCACATCATTCCACCAATGGTGTGACCTTGTTATTAACAACATCCAATGTCCATGATCAGGAAACCTTGATCATCTTGTTAACCAACAAGCTAGTCTATAAGAGAGGCATGACTAGGAACCCTTTTTGTTTATTAAACACACATGTATTGATGTTTCCTATCAATACAATTATAGCATGTAAAATAAACATCTATCATATACAAGGAATACATAATAACAACTTTATTATTGCCTATCAGGGCATATTTCCTTTAGCAACGGCGCCAGAAAAATGCTTGATGGCTCAATGCACGGCGCCCAGAAAAATGCTTGATGGCGGTGTTGATGTAGAGCTCGTTGGGAACCCCAAGAGGAAGGTATGATGAGCACAGCATCAAGTTTCCCTCAGTTATGAAACCAAGGTTTAATCGAACCAGTGAGAGCAAGGAAACACCTCAATGGTGTTACTAGCTGAGCTTTGGCAGGGCGCACTACCGATGCTAGTAGCAACGTGGAGAACTGCACAACACAACCACAGAACTTTGTCCCCAACTTGCGATGAGGTTGTCAATCTCACCGTGTTTTACTAAAAACAAAGGATTAAACGTATCGAATCGAAAGAAGTAATAGTTTGCAGAATTAAACACAAAGCAGTAAAAGATTGTAGATTCTATGTAAAGAAAAGGATCGGGATCCATAGTTCACTAGAGGTGGCTCTCCTTAAGATAGATAACATGCTGGGTGAACAAATTACAGCGGGGCAATTGACAAACACCGAGAAAGCAATACATGCATATACTAATCATCTTGACTCCTTTGAGACTTGATTGGGAATTACAACATTATAGATAGACCGCCATCCAGCTGCATCTATGACTAATAATCCACCTTCAGGTTATCATCCGAACCCCCTCTAGTATTAAGTTGCAAGCAACAGATTATTGCTTTACGAACTGCATGTAAAGTAAACAATACCATTGTTCTATGAACAAAGGATTGTTGTTTTCTCCCTAGTAGCAACAGCACATCTAGTACCTTAGAGATTTCTGTCACTTCCTAGATTACCAGAGGCATGAACCCACTATGGAGCATAAATACTAACTCTTTGAGTTGCTAGCATCTACTTGGCCAAGATAGCTACTAACAACGGAAAGCATGCAAGATCACAAATAACAAAGACATGATAGAATCAATAATCAATCTGAAATAGCATCTCAATATCCATCGGATCGCCGCAAACACAACATGCAGAATTACAAATAGATGATCTTGATCATGAACAGAGCTCACAAGATATAAACATGAAAGCACAAAGGAGGAGAACCAGCCATCTAGCTACTACATGGATCCTAGTCCAAGGATGAACTATTCACGCATCACACCGGAGGCTTGCATGGTGATGAAGAAGGCCTCCAGGGTGAATTCCCCTCTCTGGCAGGGTGCCGGGAAGAGCTTCAGATCCCTCCCGATCTAGGGATGGAGATGATGGCGGCTAGAACTCTTTCGTGGATTTTTGATCGGGCCCTTAGGGTTTTCATCCCGAGGGCATCTTATAGGCAGAAGGAGAGGCCGAGGGGGTGCCTGGGCTAGCCACACCATCCCCTGGCGCGGCCAGGCCTGACCCGCGTGGCCAGGTGGTGTGGTGGCCCCCTGGCCCCTCTCCGTCTCGTACTCTGGCATCTGATGACTTCCAGAAAAATAGGCACTTTGGCTTTTGTCCCGTCTAATTTCGAGAATATTCATTTTCTAACTTTCTTGGAACCAAAAACAGCAGAAAACAGGCAGCTAGCACTGTGGCTCTTGTTAATAGGTTAGTCCAAGAAATCATATGAAAAGTACTCCAAAGTGTGGACAAACACAAGAAAGTGGATAAAACCAAGCATGGAACATCAAAAATTATAGATACATTTGCAATGTATCAAATAGCAAATGCTAATAGGTAGGTATGGTGGACTATTTTGAATAACTTGGTTTTATTTGGAGTTGGATGCATGAGTGGAACTCATACTTGGTTATGGAGGCTAGCAGAAGACTGGGAGCGACCAACTAAGAGAACAATAATGGCCATAATCATGCAAAGCGACAAAACATCGTTAAATAAAGCATAATTGATATTACAAGTCGAAAACTAAAGGATCATAGAGGCTATGGTGACTTGGGATAGTCTTAACATGGTGTGAGCATGTGCCAAATCAACCCAAATAAAGCATCAAAGGAGAATACCACAATACTATGCTTTAATATGCTAAAACAATGCATGATTCTTTCAAGGCACATTAAGGAATCTCAATTGTTTATAACATGTCATGCTAAAACAAAAATCACTAAGCATAAAGCCAAAACAATATCAAGCATGGCATGATAAAGTCTAAGTCACAGTCAAAAAACAAACTCCTTTTATACCACTTAAGCATGAACTTTTCCTACTCTTTTCCAATCCAAACCAATCTTATTTGAAAACTAATGAATGAATGAATGAGAGGGTCCAACCAATTTATTCAAGCAAACTAAGCAAACTAAAACTAAAAACAAAAACAAAGACGCTCCAAGAATAACACAACTGTGCACGAAACAATAAAAATGAAGTGTTTGGAAGAAACCTGAAATTTTTATTGATGAAGAAGGGGATGCCTTGGGCATCCCCAAGCTTTGACGCTTGTACTTCTTGGATATTTCTTGGGGTGACAGCGTGGCATCCCCAAGCTTGAGCTTTAGTCCATTTTTCATCTCATTACATCATTCTTTCCTTACACCTGGATTTTTTCCTTTATACAAAACTTCACACAATCTTTATTAGCAACATTAGTGCACTCAAGATAATAAGTCTTTGGGTTCAGTTTCAACACCACTAAAACTTTCATTAAAACACAAGCTACTGTAGCACTTCCCTCAAAAATCTCAATTCCCCAAAAAGAACTCAAAAAGGAATCAAGAAGCAAATGCAAATAATGGCAGAAATCTGTCAAAACAGACCAGCAGGTAAAAACCAATTTTTTTCGAAGACCTTCTGTTGCTCAAATCGAAAAGTGTTAAACTAACGAAAGTTAGATAACAACCTGGGGCATAAGAACAAAAACTGATGCCTCAAAACGACTTACAGAGATTTTACACAATTTTTTACAGCGAAGCACAAAAATCTGTTTCGGGACAACAACTTTCCCAATCATTACTTCTCCCTCATTAGAGGTTACTCTTGGCACATAAAGCAAATAAAAAGGATAAGGATCATTTATTACGGAGGTAATAACTTCCAAGATTCATCTAAGACTTTTGGGTTATCTCCCAATAAGTACTTTTCTTTAACGCCTTTAAGTTAGGCATGATAGTTTGACAAGATGCTCACATAAGAAATATGAATTGAAGTAAAAGAGAGCATCAAGAAGCAAATTCAAAGCACATTTAAGTCTAGCCCACTTCCTATGCATAGGAATGTTGTAAAGAAACAAGTCATGAAAGCACAAACCAACAAGCAAAGTAAAGCAAAACAAGTGCAACTTCAAGACTTTCAACATAAAGAGGGGAAACTTAATATTGTTGAGATACATAAAACCATGTTTCCCTCTCTCATAATAACTTTCATTAGCATCATGAATAAAATTAACAATATAACTATCACATAAAACATTCTTATCATGAGCCACATGCATAAAAGAATTAATACTCTCCACATAAACATAGTCATTCTTATTAATTGTATTGGGAGAAAATTCAACAAAATAGCTATCATTATTATTCTCATCACCATAATCATCAAATATAGGAGGCATATTGTAATCATAATTAATTTTCTCCTCAATAGTAGGTGGACTGAAAATATCATACTCATCATTGTAATCATCATATATTGGAGGTATAGTATCATCAAAGTAAATTTTCTCCTCCGTGCTTGGGGGACTAAAAAGATCATTTTCATAAAATCTAGCTTCCCCAAGCTTAGACTTTTCCATAGCATTAGCAATAATGGTGTTCAAAGAATTCATACTAATAACATTGATATTAGCATGCAAATAAAGTTCCATAGGTTTTTTAATTTTCTCTTCAAACACTTCATGTCCTAACTCAAGATAAATACTATAAAGCTCTCTAATTTTTTTGTTGTTTTCCATTAAGCCTAACTAGTGAAAATAAAAACAAGAAACAAAAAGATATAATTGCAGAATCTAAAGGAAATAACTTCGAGCACTCACACACCAGCTATAGTACTAGAAGATAGCTTAGTAGCCAAAGGATGTGAGTACCTTTTACCTTACCTCCCCGGCAACAGTGCCAGAAAATAGCTTGATGTCTACGCACTTCTATTCTTGTAGACAGTTGTTGGGCCTCCAAGTGTAGAGGTTTGTAGAACAGTAGCAAGTTTTCCCTTAAGTGGATTACCCAAGGTTTATCGATCTTAGGGAGGAAGTGGTCAAAGGTATCCCTCTTAAGCAACCCTGCAATCAAGATAGAAGAAGTCTCTTGTGTACCCAACACACCCAATACACTTGTCAGGTGTATAGGTGCACTAGTTCGGCGAAGAGATAGTAAAATACAAGTGGTATGGATAATTATAAGTGGTAACGGTGCCAGAAAATAGCTTTGATAGCGTGTGGTCGACGTGGGAAGAGACTAAAGGCAAACTGAAATAAAGATGGAAGCAAGCAAACATGTAACATATCTAATTGCAAACGGTGTTTCAATGCTTAGAAACAAGGCCTAGGGATCATACTTTCACTAGTGAACACTCTCATATAAATATCTTCTCTTTATGATACTACTCTTAACTACTCTCCGGTTGGACGCTCTAATCCATGGTAGGGCTATAACAACACACCTCAAAGTCTGCTTTCCCCATCTAGATAACCCCACACTGTCACCTTGAGCTCTAGATGGTTCCAACAAACACCACAATTTCATAGAAACATCCAACTCCAAATATAACTCATAACAAGTATTTGTAATCTCTAGCCTAAGTGCCACCATGGTGTGCACGTTGTCACTTTCACACACATGGGGAGAGAAGAGATCTATTAAAGCACTTGAGTAGCAAGGTAGATCTACTTGATTACAAAGCTCATGATCACAATGTGATCATGCATAGAGAGAGATATGAACACATAGTTACCGGTAGAACCCTTAGCCTCGAGGAAGAACTACTCCCTTGTCATCATGGCGAACGGCAATGGAGATGGAGATGGTGGTGGATATTGATGGAGATGGCTCCGGGGGCACTTCCCTGTCCCGGAAGGGTGCCGGAACAGAGACTTTCTGTCCCCCGAATCTCCCCTTCGGTGGCGGTGGCGCTGTAGAACTTTTCGTGGCTGGAGGCTCTCTCCTTTAGGGTTTCTGCATCAGAGGCTTCTTATAGGGGAAGAGGCGGGGCGAGGAGGCACGCCAGGGGGCCCACACCATGCCCTGGCACGGCCTAGGGCTGCCCGCGCCAAGGGAGGTGTGGCTGCCCTGTTGCCCCCCTTCGTCTCTCCTTCGGACTCCATGTGTCTTCCGGTAAAATATTGACTTTGGCTTTTGTCCCGTGCAATTCCGAGAATATTCATTTTCTGACTTTTCTGGAATGAAAAAGGCAGAAAACAGGCAGATGGCACTGTGGCATCTTGTTAATAAGTTAGTTCCAAGAAAGTGTATAAAAATACTCCAAAGTGTGGACAAAACATAAGAAAGTAGATATAAAACAAGCATGGAACATCAAAAATTATAGATACGTTTGCAACGTATCAGTCACAAATTGGTTTTCCATTTGGTGCATACGCATAATATGTCCTCGGACATGGTGACTATAATATGTCTTCGGACATGGTGATGATATGATATTTTGGTGGACAGCAGCCGCATTGCATACATAAACGCGGTATGGCCAAGAGGTCATCTTCCGTAGTGGAGATCCGATCCTTCCCGACCATAGACGCAAATGTTGTACCTCCCTTGAGAATCATCGTGCCTCCTGGTTGGGTCAATACAGTAGGTGATACCTCTGGATACGCGCGTAGTTATGGGACAGTTCTTGTTCTGAGATTCGGAAGGCACGCGTATTATGTTGCCTGAAGGGTTGAACATGCATTTGCGTACAGTAGTGCACCCTTGCAGGGTAAATCTTTTCGAGAAGCCGTGTGTCCATGGTTATGGATGCCTCAGGAGTACGGTGTCATGATCATAGACAATGCCACTAATGCTTTGCCTCTAATAACATGACTAGTAATTAGCCTTATCAACTAAACACCAGCTTAACTAAAATTGCCACCGCGTGTGTTCCGCAGGAGGACTTCTCGACTGGTCTTCGAGGGGGAAATCTTCGGGTGGGTTATGGTTGGTGTTATATTATAGATACCATATATCGCTCTCTTATCTCGCTCTATCAGTCGAAGTTGTAGTGTGTCTCTATAAGTTAGATAGTGCAAGCTTTGCTGCCGCTGAGCCCACCATACCTATGTAGGCGAGGACCGCCGAATTCTTGACTCGCCGTGTACTGGCCCTAGTACTGACCGCTCTCTTTTTCCTTTGCCCTTTATCGGCACCCCTTTGGCTTTGACAGGTATTTGATTGACGATGTTAGCAAGTTTACTCTTCCGGCATGGCCTAGGCAGGGTTATGGACACCGCTTGGTTATTCTTCAGGACTCTTAGTACAATTTGGTTCTTGTCCGTACTCGGACCCTATTTCGCTTTCTTAGAGATTTGTATCCTTGAGTTATATCATTTGTATTCTTGACTCGTTGAGTCGTTGTTGTATATATAAGTTCTTGTGGATTTTGTTGTAAACTGCTGTGATGTACTACTTGTAATAAAAACCCACCCACACGAAAGTGTCTGGTGGGCGTCTTTGAATCGCTTCTATGCGGATTTTGACGGGAAATGCTGAGATCTGCATAGACAAAATTCTAGGGCATTACACTTTCACCTTATGCTTAGTGATTATTGTTGTAGCATGAATTGTGCCAAACAATTGAGATTTCTTAATGTGCCTTGAAAGAATCATGCATTGTTTTAGCATACAAAAGCATAATATTGTGGTATTCTCCTTTGATGCTTTATTTGGGTTAACTTGGCACATGCTTACACCATGTTAAGACTATGAACCAGTCACCTTAGCCTCTATGATCATTTAGTTTTTGACTTGTAATATCACTTTATGCTTTAATGAATAATGTTTTGTCACTTTGCATGATTATGGCCATTATTACTCTTGTAGTTGGTCGCTCCCAGTCTTTTGCTAGCCTCCACATGTACCAAGTATGAGTTCCACTCATGCATCCAACCTCCAAGAAAACCAAGTTATTCCGAAGTCCACTATAAATTCCTATGCATGGTGTGTTACACCATTCCAAGTAAATTCATGCTTTTATCTACCTTTCAAATTAAACTTTTATCATGTGAAAATTAGTGATTAAAGCTCTCACAAACTTGATGGCACACTTTATTTTCTTGCACTTAATAAACTTGAACCATCGTGTCCATCTATGTTGCTTATATGCTTGCACTTTATAAGTTGTGAATTAGCAGAACCATGATACCATGGGGAACGCTTTCAACATTGCACTTATTATTAAGTTAATATCATGTTCTTTTGTTTATGGATCTCGACGGTGTGAAATAAAAGGGGAGCTTGTAAGCTCATGGAGTTTGTATGTGTGTTAGAGAAACGCCTAGGCGGCTAGCCTAAGCCATGCCTAATCATGGTGGAAACTTGCAGCATAACCATAGTGAGCATTCTGTGAAGCATCCTCAATAAAAACCTATGCAAATAGCAAATAAAAAGATCGCTGAGATGCTCATTGTCTGTTGCCTTGTCATTTTGATATGGGAAAGCTCCTGTGTCATGGGGCAAGGGGTACCCTATTGGCGGTTCTCAATGATACACATGTACTTACAATGACAAGAACTTATTTGTGACTAAAGTTGAGTAGCATGAGGTCCGGTACTCGTAGGCAAGGGGCATGAGATTTTCGACTTATAACTTGTCAATCATATCCTCATATTTGTTCACTTTATCCTTAATCACTAAATATGCTTATGATAGGGGTAATGAGATCTGAAAGCTAATAAGTACCATAATTTTTGGAAGCTCTTTATGAAACTTGAAATCCCTGCTTCCCTCTGTGAAGGGCCTTTCTTTTTTTACTTTTATGTTGAGTCTCCATCTTATATCTTTATGCACCAATTGAGAGAGCATAGTGGTCATTCTTAGTTTAATGTGCATTGTCCCAAAACTTGTTGATTTTTTCATAACTTTGATATTGCTTGTTCTTAAATTATTTGTATTTAGTCACCCTTATGAACTTTGAAGGTGTCCTATGCATTTATATTTTGCCATGCCATGAGGGACAAGCTTAATACCACTCTTATTATGTTTTCTATATGTGAAACAAACAAACGTCTTTCAATGCATTGTTATTCATGATATTTTGTTTGTAGTTTTTCATGTTACAACATAGTTGCTATATCTTATTGTTAGAACTCTATCTTTCATGCTTATGTGTAGAGTAATTTGATCCCAGCTATCAATGCTTTACAAATATCTTGATCAATATTATGATGGTGCATGTCACCTCAAAAATTATTCTTTTTTATCACTAACCTACTCGAGGACGAGCAGGAGTTAAGCTTGGGGATGCTTGATACGTCGTAAATGTATCTATAATTTTGATCCTCCATGCTTGATTTATATCAACTTTCTTATGTTTTGTTTACACTTTGAGGTATTTTTATACATTTTTTTGGAACTAACCTATTAACAAGATGTCGAAGTGCCAGTTGCCAGTTTTCTATTGTTTTTAGTTCCAGAAAAGCGAGTATGAAAATATTCTCATAACTGGACGGAACAAAAGCCAAAGTCAATATTTTACCATAAGGAACGCGGAGTCCGAAGGGCAGCCGAAGTGGAGCCACGAGGCGGCCACATCATAGGGTGGCGCAATCCCCCTGGGCGCACCAGGCCCTGGTGTGGGCCCCTCAGGCGGCCACCGACCTTGCCCCTTCGCCTATAAAAGTACCCCGATGCAGAAACCCTAAGTACCCGATCAAAAATCCACGAAAGAGTCTGTAGCCGCCGCCATCTCCATCCCTAGATCGGGGGGATCCGAAGCTCTTCCCGGCACCCTGCCGGAGGGGAGAGATCATCCAGGAGGCCTTCTTCATCACCATGCCAGCCTCCGGAGTGATGCGCGAGTAGTTCACCCTTGGACTATTGGTCCATACAATAGCTAGATTGTTATGCTTTCTTAATCTATCAATTGCGTCGCTGTAATTTGTTCACCCAACATGCTATTTATCTTAAGGAGAAACACCTCTAGTGAACTATGGACCCCAGTCCATTCCTTTACCATTGATATACCATCTACTATTTACCGTTTACGTTTACTTTCTGCAAGCAATTACTATCTTCCATACTATACAGTTAATCCTTTGTTTTCAGCAAAACCAGTGTGATTGACAACCTCACTGTAAGTTGGGGCAAAGTTATGTGGTTTTGTTGTGTAGGATTCCAAGTTTCTAGCAACACCTTGGAGTTGTTTCCTTACTCCTACTGGTTTGATAACCTTGGTTTCATAACTGAGGGGAACTTGCTGTTGTGCTCATCATACCTTCCTCTTGGGGTTCCCAACGAGCTCTACATACCTTGAGCCATCAATACACATCTTTCAAAACACGGGTGCTCAAAGAAGTGGGATCCTGAACAATGCACCATGCTTGTTTTGCCAGCAGTGCCAGGTTAAATAGTTCAATATCACAGAAACCCATACCCCCCATGTTCTTTGGTTGTGTCATGTCATCCCAGGATACCCTTGCATTCTTCCTTTCTCCCTTCTTACTCCCCACCAAAATTTGCGCAAAAGGCCATTAATATGAGCACATAAACCCGCAGGTAGTTTAAAACAAGACATCGAGAATGTCGGTATTGCCTATGCAACAGCCTTAATAAGAACTTCCTTGCCACCAGAAGCTAAAATTTTCTCCATCCAGCCTTGGACACTGATACGTTGTAAACGTATCTATAATTTTTGATGTTCCATGCTTGTTTTATATCTACTTTCTTATGTTTTGTCCACACTTTGGAGTATTTTTACACATTTTTGCAAACTAACCTATTAACAAGATGCCATAGTGCCAGTTGCCTGTTTTCTGCTATTTTTGGTTTTAGAAAAGCTAGTAAGGAAATATTCTCGGAATTGGACTGGACAAAAGCCAAAGTCAATATTTTACTCGAAGCAACACGGAGTCCGGAGGGGAGACGAAGTGGCGCACCAGGGCGGCCACACCTCGTGGCGGCGCGACCTAGGGGGGCGCCACCAGGGGTGTGCCCCCCTGGTACTCCACCGACCTTGCCCCTTCGCCTATAAAATCCTCCCGGGATGAAAACCCTAAGTACCCGATCAAAATTCCACGAAAAAGTCTGTAGCCGCCGCCATCTCCATCCCTAGATCGGGAGGAATTTGAAGCTCTTCCTGGCACCCTGTTGGAGGGGAGAGATCACCCTGGAGGCCTTCTTCATCACCATGCCTGCCTCCGGTGTGATGCGTGAGTAGTTCATCTCTGGACTACGGGTCCATGTAGTAGCTAGATGGTTGGTGATGTCACGCACTTCTATTCTTGTAGACAGTTGTTGGGCCTCCAAGTGCAGAGGTTTGTAGAACATCAGCAAGTTTCCCTTAAGTGGATTATCCAAGGTTTATCGAACTCAGGGAGGAAGTGGTCAAAGGTATTCCCTCTCAAGCAATCTTGTAATCAAGATACAAGAAGTCTCTTGTGTCCCCAACACACCCAATACACTTGTCAGGTGTATAGGTGCACTAATTCGGCGAAGAGATAGTGAAATACAAGTGGTATGGATATAAGACAACGGTGCTAGAAAATAGCTTGATGGCGTGGAAGAGACTAAAGGCAAACTGAAATAAAGATGGAAGCAAGCAAACATGTAACAAATCTAATTGCAAATGGTGTTTCAATGCTTATATACAAGTCCTAGGGATCATACTTTCACTAGTGAACACTCTCATATAAATATCTTCTCTTTATGATACTACTCCTAACTACTCTCTGGTTGGACACTCTAATACATGGTAGGGCTGTAACATCACACCTTAAAGTCTGTTTTCCCCATCTAGATAACCCCACACTGTCACCTTGAGCTCTAGATGGTTCCAACAAACACCACAATTTCATAGAAACATTTAACTCCAAATATAACTCATAACAAGTATTTGTAATCTCTAGCCTAAGTGCCACCATGGTGTGCACGCTGTCACTTTCACACACATGGGGAGAGAAGAGATCTATTAAAGCACTTGAGTAGCAAGGTAGATCTAATTGATTACAAAGCTCATGATCACAATATGATCATGCATAGAGAGAGATGAACACATAGCTACCGATAGAACCCTTAGCCTTGAGTAAGAACTACTCCCCCATCATCATGGGAATCAACAACGGCGATGGAGATGGCGGTGGAGATCGATGGAGATGGCTCTGGTGGCACTTCCCCGTCCTGGAAGGGTGCCGAAATAGAGACTTTCTGTCCCCTGAATCTCCCCTTCGGTGGCGGCGGCGCTGTGGAACTTTTCGTGGCTGGAGGCTTGACGATTTAGGGTTTTTGCATCAGGAGGCATCTTATAGGCAAAGAGGCGAGGTCGGTGGCCGGCCAGGGGGCCCACACCATGCCCTGGCGCGGCCAGGGGGACCCGTGCCAAGGGGTGGTGTGGCCACCCTGTGGCCCCCCTTCGACTCTCCTTCTGGCTCCATGAGTGTTCCTAGAAAATAATGACTTTGGCTTTTGTCCGGTCCAATTCCAAGAATATTCATTTTCTGACTTTCCTGGAACCAAAAACAGCATAAAACAGGCAACTGGCACTGTGGCATCTTGTTAATAGGTTATTCCAAGAAAGTGTATAAAAATACTCCAAAGTGTGGACAAAACATAAGAAAATAGATATAAAACAAGCATGGAACATCAAAAATTATAGATACGTTAGCAACATATCAACATCCCCAAGCTTAAATCCTGCTCGTCCTCGAGTAGGTAAGTGATAAAAAAGAAAGAATAATTTTTGAGGTGACATGCACCATCACAATCTTGATCAAGGAATTTATAGAACATTGATAGCTAGGATCATAGTACTTTAACATAGCATGAAAGATATAGTTCTAACAATAAGACATAGCAACTATGTTGTAACATGAAAAGGCACAAACAAAAGATTAATGAATAACAATGCTTTGCAAGACGTTTGTTTGTTTCACATAAAGAAAACATAGCATAGTGGCATTCAGCTTGTCCCTCATAGAGTAGCAAACATAGATGCATAGGACATCTTCAAAGTTCATAAGGGTGACTAGATACAAATAGTTTAAGAACAAGCAATATCAAAGTTATGCATAAATCAACAAGTCTTGGGACAATGAACATAGAACTAAGAATGGCCACTATGCTCTCTCAATAGGTGCATAAAGATAGAAGGTGGAGACTCAACATAAAAGTAAAAGAAAGGCCTTCATAGAAGGAAGCAGGGACTCAAGTTTCATGAAGAGCTTCCAAAAATTATGGTACTTATTATCTTTCAACTCTCATTGCCCCTATCATAAGCATCTTGAAGTGATTAAGGTTAAAGTAAACAAACTATGGAGTATATGCTTGACAAAGTATAAGTTGGAAATCTCATGTCCCTTGAATACGAGGGCCGCTCCTCATGCTACTCAAGTTTAGTCACTGGTAAGTTCTTGTCATAGTAAGTACATGTGTATCATAGAGAACCGCCAACGGGGTACCCCTTGCCCGATGATACGGAAGAATCCCCATATCAAAATGACAAGGCAAGCAAACAACAAGCATCTCAGCAATCTTCTTATTTACCATAGGAAAATGGTGCTTTTTTTCTCTCTTTCCTCTTTTCTCATATCTATTTTTTTTCTTTTTTTCTTTTTTTCTTGATATCTGACTCTTTTTTTATAAGAAGAATGCTTCATAGACAACTCATTATGGTTACGCTGTAGGTTTCTACCATGACATCATGGATTAGATCGGCGACCCAGGCGTATCTCTAACACACATACATAACTCCATGGACTTACAAGCTCCCCTTTCATTTCACACCGATGACATCCATAGACAAAAGAGCATGATATCAACTAGGTACAAAGTACAAGTGCAATGTTCAAAGCGTTCCCCATGACAGCATGGTTCTGCTAATCCCCAACATATAAGTGCATATACAACATAGCCGACACAAGGTTCAAGTTTATTAAGTGCAAGAAAGTAAAGTATGCCATCAAGTTTGTGAGAGCTTTAATCACTAATTTTCACATAACAAGTTTAATTCGGAAGGTAGATAAAAACATGAATATACTTTGAATAGCAAATGCTAATAGGTAGGTATGGTGGACTCTTTGGAATAACTTGGTTTTATTTAGAGTTGGATGCATGAGTGGAACTCATACTTGGTATGGAGGCTAGCAAAAGACTGGGAGCGACCAACTAAGAGAGCAATAATGGCCATAATCATGCAGAGCGACAAAACATCATTAATCAAAGCATAAAGTGATACTACAAGTCGAAAACTAAAGGATCATAAAGGCTATGGTGACTTGGGATAGTCATAACATGGTGTGAGCATGCGCCAAGTCAACCCAAATACTATGCTTTAATATGCTAAAACAACGCATGATTCTTCCAAGGCACATTAAGCAATATCAATTGTTTACAACATGTCATGCTACAACAAAGATCACTAAGCATAAAGCCAAAACAATATCAAGCATGGCATGACAAAGCATAGGCCACAATCAAAAACAAATTCCTTTTTTCCACTTAACCATGAACTTTCCTACACTTTTCCAATCCAAACCAAACTATTTGAAAATCAATGTATGAAATAGGTGTTGGAAATATGCCCTAGAGACAAATAGTAGTAAGGACTATTATCATATTTCATATAGTTTATGATTAAGTTTTGTATCATGCTATAACTGTGTTGAGTGGAAACATCAATACACGTGTGATATATAAACAAACCAGGGGTTCCCAGTGAAACTCTAGTCACTAGTTCATTGGTCAACAGATGATCATGTTTCCTGATCATGTGGCATTTATGCCAGTTGGGAATGAGGTCATCTCATTCTGAGAATGAGATGATGAACCAATACCCAACCTAAACATCGTGATTCGATCATGTCACGAAGTTCAAGTTACGATGATTAGAAAATGATCCTCGTAGACTATTCCTTAGACCGTGAGGCTATATCAATCACTGTCTCTCGAGAATGCTTAGATAGCATCAAACGCCATCTGGTAAAACGGTGGTTATAAAGGTGTGTTCAGGTATTCAGAGGAAACCGTAGAGGCAATATATGTCAAGAGCGGGATTTGTCCGTCCATGTGACGGGAAGATACTCAAGGGCCCACTCGGAGAAGTTATATCCAATAGCTGCGCAGCGTGTGATTAGATCACGGGGATATCACTTGTCAGAACGAGTCAAATAGCATTGTTCAGTAACGAGATTGAACCCGACATGAAGATGTCATTGATCAGGTCTCGGGCAATGTAAGTATTGAATGACAAAGGGAATAAGACGCGACTGCCACCGGTTCAAACGACGAAAGATCTTCGTGGAATGCACAGGGGTCACATGGCCATCCAGGTCCCTCTGTTGATCATTGGTGCGGGAGTGTCCCGACCATGTCTGGAGTGTTCCCGAACCGTAGGGTATCACGCTTAAGGGCTTTATGATGCTTAGAGAGTGTTTATGGGATCGGTAGAATTGCTAAAGAAAAGAAGGGAGAAAACCGGAAGGGTTTCGGTAAGTCCGGAGGATGTCCGGAGTGGAGGTGGAAGGTGTTCCATAGCCACAGAGATTAGATAATATGTGAATGAATGTTAAATATTGATTTAATCATTTATTCATAATTATTTAAATAAAGAGAAAGTCAATTAAAAGGTCAAAGGCTTAATGGGCCAATTCCCGGAGGGGAGAGGGCCCATTAGGGAAAGGAGAGAGGGAGAAGGGGGCCAAGGGGGTGGCCGGCACCCTAGTGGGCCAGCCCCCCCGCGTGGGGCCCATGGGGGTGGCTGGCGGTGCCACCCCTCCCCCCTCCTCTCCTTTAGTCCCACCCCGAGACTTGAGGGGAGGTAGTACCTCCCTTCCCCCTATATATAGTGGGGTATATTGGCCTAGAAAAAACACCCAATAATCAATAAAGGTCTCCCCACTTTTGGGAGGATCTCTAATTGATATTTTCTCTCTCCCCCTCTGTCTCTCGTGACCGTGGTCCCAAGTCTGGAATGCGCGAGCGAGAGACATCTTCACCACGGAGCGCCGTCGCGCTGCGGGATTCGGATCCGGGAGCTCTACTTCCGCAACTGCTGCTGGATCAGGGAAGCAGGAGTCATTGTCAGGCACCAGACGTGTGTAACTCCCATGAGGTGTCACACTTGAGGCACTCAAGTCATTGGATCCAGAAGGAGCGCAAGGACTTCATCACGACCTTGAGGTCGGCTTCGGCTCGTCTACATCAACCACGCTCTCCTGAGCGTTGACAACGCTTTTCGGTCTTCGAGGGTAAGTTTGCGAAAAGCCCCTCCCGTTACTGTATTACTAATAGATAGGTCCTGGCAGCTTCAGGGGTTCAGGGGCGTAGAGTAAAATTTATTGTTTTTATGCGCGGAACCCCTACAGTGGTATCATAGCTAGATCTATGCGTAGTAATGCTAGTACGGGTAGAACACACGAGATGTAGCATGTGGGCATTGATCTTTTAGTTGTTACCCTCCCACGTGTACTTGTGTATACCGTAGCAATGCTTGATGAAGCGGCCCCCAACCGACTTTACGCGTTCATTCGTGAGACTAGTCCATGCTTGACATACGGCTTGTACCGTATAAAGTGGCTTAGGGGGGTGTCTGTCTCTCTCGCATTAGTTGGTATACCATTTGCAACGGAGGGCCCCGAAAGGGGTGTAGTATAGACAACTACTTGATCAGCGTTGTGCTAAAAGTTCGTAGGTAAGAACGGTTCTCGTACGAAAGCCCATTCAGCCACATAAAACATGCAAAGATAAAGTAGAGGCGTCTAACTTTGTTTTGAAGGAGGGCGTTGCTTTGTGATATGGTTGTGGCAAAGGTAAAGTAATTACCTTTTGTTGCATAGTAGTAGATAGTCACGGAGGTGACGAAGTACCACGCCGGAATGACACTGGTACCCTAGTGTCTACGGCGCTGGAACCCGGTAACGGCGGATGGAGATCACGACGTGAAGGACCATATCACATAACATTTATATTCAATGTTATTATTTGTATGTCTTATTGTGTGCTAGTATTAGATACTCGACGGTAGCCTAATAAGAAGATCCCTGTTAAAGTAACCAATGATTGTGTTCCCCCTTAGTGTGCACCACCAAGAAAGTTCTTCGGTATGAGGCGATCCAGGGTGACAAGCCTGGGTGTCATACATATCTACGTTCACATACAATGGGTGTAAGCCATGTTGCACAGCGAATACACTAAGGTTGAGTTGGCGAGCCTAGCACGCTAGAGAAGCGTGGCCTTGGAACGCGGATGGTCGAAAGATCGAGCACAAGTCGCATGAATGATGTGACCGACGTTTAGCGTCCACCTTTGAACCCACATTGATGGTCGTGACGATCGGGGGAGATGTGGCTGATAGGGGTCGTGTTATCACTAGGAATCCTCACTGGAGATAGGTGTTTCTGAGTGGAGTTATTATTAACTCATTTAATTATAAACTTAGTCTAAATTCCTTTTGCAATTATAAATGTAGATGGATTCTTTCGTGTTGACAACTAAATGGTTAGAAGGAGAGAAGCTCGGATTAGATGGATCGAACTTCTCCACCTAGGTTGCCAGTCTCCATGTTCTCCTTAGCGAGAACGACATGGTCGACTACATACTCGACAGGATGGATCTAGATCCGTCCATAGACCTTGAGACCCTAGAGGAGCGGAAAGACCGCTATCTCCATCACAAGATGGCCTCCTATATTTCAGTTGTGATGCGTTTCGGAATGGTGGACGAGCTGTGGCCTTTCGTGGGTGATGTCAACCCTCGTTCGGTGATGCTATAGCTTAGGACACATTTCGTGGATCAGACACGCATCTGGGAGCATGAGTTGATGGGAGACTTCCTCGCCATTAAGATGGAGGAGAACTCGTCACTAGACAGCCACTTACAGCACATGCATGATGTGTACATGAGGCCAGCATACTTCCTAGATGTCTGGATTACAGGCTCTTTCGCAAATGCTGCTGTGCTGCGGTCGCTGCCACCAAGCTACCAAGCACAAGTCAGGACTTGCGTAATGAGGGGTGACATGGAAACAATGGAGTTCCACCGGTTCATGACACATCTCAGGAATGTGTTGGTTGAACCAAATGTCGCTCAGGTCGTCAACGACAAAGGTATATATTTGATATACAGTTTTATAAATGTTATAATCTTGCAAACACATTTGTAGTGTTAAGTATATCTGATACTTGTTATGTTTTATTGAAAACAGGTCCTTCTGCATAGAGGTGCTTGCTGGAGAGGAGGTGACGTTGCGTGTTGATGGCGAGCATGATGATGACGGCCGACAACACTCTCCCTCAACATTTATCACTTAGTTTATGTTTAGGATGATTAATGTAATCAAGAGATTGTGAACTTCTTTAGTTTGTCTCACACTTCGTGAGACAGTTATTCATATGAGTTTGTAACAAACAGTTGTTCTGCTTTTATGAATGATTTCTATTCGTGTTCATATCTTGTTTCATTATGTGTGAATTATCCTTATTGTTTGAAACTAATTGATAATGTATGAACATTTGTAAAACATTAAAAATTCCTTGTTTTAAAATACCCAATTTAATGATATTTCATTAATGAATGAAACCATTGTTTAAATTCAAAGTTATGTGATAATATGTGAGAGTCATTCGATTTCTTTTCACATATAAATCATGCCTAAGTTCGGCAAATTAACTTGAACACCGTGTATTACTTGAATACAAAGTGTTTAATGAATTGTTAAAAGAATATACATATCCGATGTATTGTGTTCTAACGAAAATGGTAATTATCATTAAATGATTGTTTAAATGTGTAAAGTAAGTTTACCAAAGGAAACATGAATATGAAACTATTTGATTTGTTCAAAGTGTTTCATCAATAGAGGGTATAAATATAAAAGGGAATCTAATTACTACAATTTGATCAATAGTAATGAAATTCAACTTTATAAGAATGGCATGAAAGAAATTGTGGAATGCAAAGTGTTTTGAAACGTCAAAATGCAAAGCACCACAATGTGATATTAGATATCAAAAGGGGTTGAATAGAAGGCACCAAATAAATCGTTGTAGAGTATATGTAGAGACCATTAGTTTAGAAATAGTTAGCACTCAATGAGTTTACAGTGAACCATTAGAATTCGTGAAAAGTTTTGGGGTTATTCGATATAACCAAAACAATAATGAATAAGTCCTTATAGAGTATTCATTGGAAACTTTGAATACGAAACCCATAGCTCAAACCAAAAGGAAAGCAAGATTCGTATTGCTTGGATTTTGGTACATTCTTGAGAAAGCTCACTTCTAGTGATGTTTCTCAATTATGGAGCAAATGGAAATTAGTGTAAAATGCGATGAGGATTCAAAACCCTGCATCAGAGTGTTGAGAAGCGCAACGGACAACATTCCTGAACAATTCTCTTCACAGAAGGAAAGAACCAATGATTTTGATCATTGTGTTTTTCCCTCCACTATTGTTTTTCACTATATGAAGTAGGATTCAAAATGTAAATCCATATCTTGTATGGAAACATTTGTGAATCACTTGTCATGATTTTTGGAATATGACATACCTACGAACTACAAAGGAAATGATGGTAAACTAGAATTATGAGAAATCCTAATAGCAAAATTCCCTAGAGATTAGAAAGCAATTCACTACTGAATCTCACAAGTAAAAGGAGTTACTTGGAATTTTCCCAAATGACTGCAAAGCCATAGTGGAAAAAGGGGTGAATGATAAAAGCACAATTTGTCAAGTATTGGACAAATTCAAATGAATTTGATTCATGTGTGCTAAATGTCTACTGGATTTAAAACTAGTAAAGTACTAGTATCTCATAGTAAATCTCCAAGTTTGATATTTGATCAAAGGATTTTGAAATTATTCAAAATAGTAAAGGAGATATGCAATTTGCATAAAATTGAGTGGGATCTATGAAAGTCTTCCTGAAACAATATGTGATTGACATATTTTTGAGTGGGAGCAACATAAGTCTTGCATAAAATTGAGTGGGAGCTATGAAAGTCTTCCTGAAACAATATGTGATTGACATATTATTGAGTGGGAGCAACATAAGTCTCAAATTCAAATATGTAGGAACATTGTTTGAGTAAGAGTACTGACTCGTACCCAAATATGTTAGCAACATAGTTTGAGTGGGAGCTTATAGGAGTAATTCTTAAGTAAGTTAAGGATGAAAGTGCAAATACTTATAAATAATGATTTATAAGATGTAGAAGTTGATAATAAGTGTATTATGATATTATGTAGTATTCCTTAAGAGATTCTAAAAGGGATTTTCAGAATAGAAGTTAATTGAGGAACCAGTCCTTAATAACTCGAATTAGGAATAGCATTAAGTTTAATATCAATGGTTGAAAGAAAGAATAGGATGATCATCATCCACTATGTTCAGACATAGGTTCTATCTTAGAAGCCATGATGGTAACTTAGCATAATATGTAATCCAAATAAGGAACGTTTGAAAGTGATCAAGTTCGAATCATAGAACGTTGAGCTAAGTTTGTCCGCAGTGTCGAGTAGAGAACTGTAGACATATTTTCCAAATCCATAAAGGATAGCATATCTTAAAGCCTAAAGAGTTATGTTATAAGGGAATATGTTGGAAACTCCTGTAGATACCAATTAAAAGTCAAGTAGGAAGCGAGGTGAACAAAACATCGAAAGTTGCACCAAGTGCACTAGTGTTTCGATGAATACATTTATAATAATAGATAAGGGTACCATCTAAAGTGTTGTATAATGTTATGGCGGGGCTAATTCGCTTTTAACGTAGAATGATGTTTCCCCGGGCACAGTGCCCATGAGAAAGCCCTCGAGGTTGATCTAACGTCACTGTAGGCTCCTGGAATCAGGCCTCGTTTTGCTGCCATAGCGATGATGCATACACACAGATGCTGTCATGTGATGATAGAATATTAATGACAATCATAGTGACATTAATGAGTTGCAAAGGATCTGGGACTGTAAAGTATAGAACCAAGACTCAACCTCTTCCATGAGCAAGCATGTTCTAGGTACCGGTTATATGGTGCCAATAATTAAGAACAAATGCAACTAGTGTATTTGTACTCTAGTGCAAGTGGGAGACTGTTGGAAATATGCCCTAGAGACAAATAGTAGTAAGGACTATTATCATATTTCATATAGTTTATGATTAAGTTTTGTATCATGCTATAACTATGTTGAGTGGAAACATCAATACACGTGTGATATATAAACAAACCAGGGGTTCCCAGTGAAACTCCAGTCACTGGTTCATTGGTCAACAGATGATCATGTTTCCTGATCATGTGGCATTTATGCCAGTTGGAAATGAGGTCATCTCATTCTGAGAATGAGATGATGAACCAATACCCAACCTAAACATAGTGATTCGATCATGTCACGAAGTTCAAGTTACGATGATTAGAACAGGATCCTCGTAGACTATTCCTTAGACTGTGAGGCGATATCAATCACTGTCTCCCGAGAATGCTTAGATAGCATCAAACGCCATCTAGTAAAACGGTGGTTATAAAGGTGTGTTCAGGTATTCGGAGGAAACCGTAGAGGCAATATATGTAAAGAGCGGGATTTGTCCGTCCATGTGACGAGAAGATACTCAAGGGCCCACTCGGAGAAGTTATATCCAATAGCTGCGCAGCGTGTGATTAGATCATGAGGATATCACTTGTCGGAACGAGTCAAATAGAATTGTTCAGTAACGAGATTGAACTCGACATGAAGATGTCATTGATCAGGTCTCGGGCAATGTAAGTATTGAATGACAAAGGGAATAAGACGCGACTGTCACCGGTTCAAACGACGAAAGATCTTCGTGTAATGCATAGGGGTCACATGACCATCCAGGTCCCTCTGTTGATCATTGGTGCGGGAGTGTCCCGACCATGTCTGGAGTGTTCCCAAACCGTAGGGTATCATGCTTAAGGGCTTGATGATGCTTAGAGAGTGTTTATGGGATCGGTAGAATTGATGAAGAAAAGAAGGGAGAAAATCGGAAGGGTTTCGGTAAGTCCGGAGGATGTCCGGAGTGGAGGTGGAAGGTGTTCCATAACCACGGAGATTAGATAATATGTGAATGAATGTTAAATATTGATTTAATCATTTATTCATAATTATTTAAATAAAGAGAAAATCAATTAAAAGGTCAAAGGCTTAATGGGCCAATTCCCGGAGGGGAGAGGGCCCATTAGGGAAAGGAGAGAGGGAGAAGGGGGCCAAGGGGGTGGCCGATGCCCTAGTGGGCCAGCCCCCTCGCGTGGGGCCCATGGGGGTGGCCGGTGGTGCCACCCCTCCCCCCTCCTCTCCTTTAGTCCCACCCCGGGACTTGAGGGGAGGTAGTACCTCCCTTCCCCCTATATATAGTGGGGTATATTGGCCTAGAAAAAACACCCAATAATCAATAAAGGTCTCCCCACTTTTGGGAGGACCTCTAATTGATATTTTCTCTCTCCCCCCCTCTCTCTCGTGACCATGGTCCCAAGTTTGGACTGCACGAGCGAGAGACATCTTCACCGCGGAGCGCCGTCGCGCTGCGGGATTCGGATCCGGGAGCTCTACTTCCGCAACTGCTACTGGATCGGGGAAGCGGGAGTCATCGTCAGGCATCGGACGTGTGTAACTCACACGAGGTGTCACACTTGAGGCACTCAAGTCATTGGAGCCAGAAGGAGCGCAAGGACTTCATCACGACCTTGAGGTCGGCTTCAGCTCGTCTACATCAACCATGCTCTCCTGAGCGTTGACAACGCTTTTCGGTCTTCGAGGGTAAGTTCGCGAAAATCCCCTCCCGTTACTGTATTACTAATAGATAGGTCCTGGCTTTATTGTTTTTATGCGCGGAACCCCTACAATAGGGTGTCCAACCAATTTATTCAAGCAAACTAAGAAAACCAAGCAAACGAAAACCAAAAACAACAAACGAAGACGCTCCAGGAACAACACAATTGTGCATAAAACAATAAAAATGAAGTGTTTGGAAGAAACCTGGGATTTTTATTGATGAAGAAGGGGATGCCTTGGGCATCCCCAAGCTTTGACGCTTATACTTCTTGGATATTTCTTGGGGTTACACGGGGTGGCATCCCCAAGCTTGAGCTTTAGTCCATTCTTCATCTCATTACATCATTCTCTCCATACACCTGAAATTTTTCCTTCATACAAAACTCCACACAATCTTGATTAGCAATATTAGTGCACTCAAGATAATAAGTCTTTGGGTTTAGTTCCAACACCAATAAAACTTCCATTAAAACACAAGCTACTGTAGCACTTCCCTTGAAAATCTCAATTCCCCGAAAAGAACCGAAAGAGGAATCAACAAGAAGCAAATGCAAATAATGGCAGAAATCTGTCAAAATAGACCAGCAGGTAAAAACCAATTTTCTCCGAAGACCTTCTTTTGCTCAAATTGAAAAGTGTTGAACCAACGGAAGTTAGATAACAACCTGGGGTAGAAGCACAAAACTTCACGCCTCAAAACGACGTACAGAGTTTTTACACGAATTTTTACGGTGAAGCACATAAATTTGTTTCGGGACAGCAACTTTCCCAAGCATTACTTCTCTCTCATTACAGGTTACTCTTGGCACAAAAAGCAAATAAAAAGGATAAAGAGCGGTTATTACAGAGGTAATAACTTCCAAGATTCATCTAAAACTTTTGGGTTATGTCCCAATAAGTACTTTTCTTTAACACCTTTAAGTTAGGCATGATAGTTAGAGAAGATGCTCACATATGAAATACGAAATGAGAGTAAAAGAGAGCATCAAGAAGCAAATATAAAACACATTTAAGTCTAACCCACTTCCTATGCATAGGAATCTTGTAAATAAACAAGTCATGAAATCACAAAGCAACAAGCATAGTAAAGCAAAACAAGTGCAACTTCAAGACTTTCAACATAAAGAGGGGAAACTTAATATTATTAACATGCATAAAACCATGTTTCCCTCTCCCATAATAACTTTTAGTAGCATCATGAATAAAATTAACAATATAACAATCACATGAAACATTCTTATCATGAGCCACATGCATAAAACAATTACTCTCCCTATAAGAATAGTCATTCTTATTAATCATAGTGGGAGCAAATTCAACAAAATAGCTATCATTATTATTCTCATCACCATAATCATCAAATATAGGAGGCATATTATAATCATAATTAATTTTTTCCTCAATAGTAGGTGGACTGAAAATATCATATTCATCATTATAATCATCATATATTAGAGGTTTGGTATCATCATAAGCAATAGAATAGCTACCTTCCAAAGCTGGGGAACTAAAAAGATCATTTTCATAAAAACTAGCTTCCCCAAGCTTAGACTTTTCCATAGCATTAGCAATAATGGTGTCCAAAGAATTCATACTAACAACATTGCTATTAGCATGCAAATAAAGTTCCATAGGTTTTTTAATTTTCTCTTCAAACACTACATGTCCTAACTCAAGATAAATACTATAAAGCTCTCTAATTTTGTTGTTATTTTCCATTAAGCCTAACTAGTGAAAATAAAAACAAGAAACAAAAAAACAAAATTGCAGAATCTAAAGGAAATAACTTCGAGCACTCACACCGGAGGACGTGAGTACCTTTTACCTTGCCTCCCCGGCAACGGTGCCAGAAAAATAGTTGATGTCTACGCACTTCTATTCTTGTAGACAGTTGTTGGGCCTCCAAGTGCAGAGGTTTGTAGAACAGCAACAACTTTCCCTTAAGTGGATTACCCAAGGTTTATCGAACTCAGGGAGGAAGTGGTCAAAGGTATTCCCTCTCAAGCAATCCTGCAATCAAGATACAAGAAGTCTCTTGTGTCCCCAACACACCCAATACACTTGTCAGGTTTATAGGTGCACTAGTTCAGCGAAGAGATAGTGAAATATAAGTGGTATGGATATAAGACAACGGTACTAGAAAATAGCTTGATGGCGTGGAAGAGACTAAAGGCAAACTGAAATGAAGATGGAAGCAAGCAAACATGTAACAGATCTAGTTGTAAACGGTGTTTCAGTGCTTAGAAACAAGGCCTAAGGATCATACTTGTTGGGGATCGGCACGGAAAACAAAAAATTTCCCACGTTGAACCCCAGAAACTGCCTAGGATCTATCTATGTAGTAATGCAGTAACGACCGGAGCGTATAGAATACATACCCATGTAGACCGTACGCGGTTAACGTTTCGTGGGAACGTGGTTGAAGTAGTCATACTCGTAGCCGACCTCAAGGTCGCGAAGCTCCTCGTAGGTCACCCCTTTCTCCTTCTTGATCTTCATCATCTTCATCATGCAACAGCTCCTGCTCACGACATTCTAGCGCCCCAAGTGTTGCGCCTCGTGTCTTCGTACACATCCGGTGCACGATCAGACCTCCGGCTCCCCGATTTCGCTGGGAGTGCGGAAGTTGATATCCGGCTAGGAATCCCTGCAGCGCAACGGCATACTGCAGGTGTGCCTCGATCGCACAGCCCATACTTGGGGCCATGGTCACGAGGTATAGAGAGAGGGAGGAGGAGAAAGTCAACCAAAGGACTTCTCAAGTTGTGTATTTGTGTGTTTAATCCCACCCATGGGCACCCCTTTATATAGGCGGAGGGGGTGTGCCTTTCTCAAAGGCTAAGCCATGTGGGACTAATACTAAAAGAAAAAGGCAGCAGATTTTCGTTCAGCCAAATGGGCCAAAAGAACTCAGCCCAAATAGCAAACAGAAAATAGCTAAATAAAAAGAAAAAGAGAAAAGGCAGCAGCAGCCAGCCGGGTGGGCCCTGGTGCGCGGCGGCCCAGCTCGCCGCGCAGCAGCCAGCGACCTGCCACCCACCCCGGGTAGGCCTCTGCCCCGACGGCTGGCGCCCGGGTGGGCCGGTCGCTCCCCCCGCGGTCCAGCCCGCCCTACACCGCCTGGCGGCGCCCGCGCCCTGCCCCACCTCGCCCAGGTGGGCCGGCTGGTCAGCGACGGCCCGTGGTGGCCTGGCCTGCCTGCTGGCGTCGCCCAGTTGCCTGCCGCCCTGTGCGGTGGCGGTTATCCGCCGCCCACAGGGCTGGCTGTTTTACTTTTTCCCTTTTTATTTTTCTGCAGCTTTTATTCTAGACTATTTCCCTCTGGGATTTAACCTAATATAAAAGATGCCTTTATAAATCTTAATATAAATATTATTTATAATATATTAATTCATAATTAACATATAATAAATATATATTTAAATTCCCATTTATCCGAAAACACTTTTTGGGGCTTTTCCTTTATTCTTTCTCCGAACAACTTCGGATCTCTCCGCGGAATGATTTCGGCTTTCTCTCTTTCTCTACTGTGATTCCGTCTTACGAATGATCGCTCTCATAGTACCCTTAAGTGTATCATCTCATGGCTCGGGAATGCTCTAGACATGATCTGTATCAATGATCAACAGAGGGACCAGGGATATCCATGTGACCCCTATGCATTCCTGATGATAATGTCGTTTGAACTGTCTAAATGTAGCATCTTCTTCCTTTTGTTTCTTGATACAACTTGTCCGAAATCCGATCATTGGTATCCCATACCTTGTTCAATCTCGTTCACAACAAGTTCTGTTTTCTTGTTACCGTGATATTACATCCCCGTGATCTAGTCACATGTTGCAATATTTATGGATGTAATATCACCAAGCCGGCCGTATGTATCTTTACCCGTCATGTGGGTGAACAAATCCCGGTCTTGCAGTCACATGTCATCTACTGTTCCTTCGGAATACCCAATGTACATCTTTATGGCCACAGTCTAAGCAGCCTAGGGAAACAGTGAGTAATATGAGCTCACGGTCTAAGGAGAAGGAGTCTACGTATAGCTGTTGCAACAATGAACTATATGACTTGATCGTGTTGAAACCCTTTGAGGAATGTCCAACCACATCATTCTCCAATGATATGATCCCGTTGTCAGTCGGCATAAATGCTCATGATCTTGAAACCTAGATCATCTTCGTGACCAACGAACTAGTATGAATAGAGGCTACTAGGGACTTGGTTGTTTCATACCACACATGTACCATGTTTATACTTGGCACAGTTATAGCACAATATGAAACTATTATAAACTAACTGAGATATAACAATAAAAACCTATTTATTATTTGCCTCTAGGGCATATCTCCTTCAGTCTCCCACTTGCACTAGAGTACAAATAAACTAGCTCGCATTTTACTCATATAAACCATATACCATATGCGTTTACAGATCATGCATGCTCATGGGAAATGTCATGTCCATGTTCTGTTTTACCAGATCATTATGTCTTTTGCAAATCGTTAATGTCTTCCTAATTTTGACATTCACTCCATTATCTTATAATGGGTCGAAGTATTTGTTTGGCAACAAAGTGAGACTTTTGTTTCTAGTGTTTATGATGACGGTCGTTTTCACCGTTGTCATCTAAACTTTGAAACACACTTTGCTATCCTTTGTGTATATACTATAGTCATGGCAGCAGAACGAGGCCGGATTCCAGGAGCTTACAGTGACGTTAGATCAACCTCGAGGGCTTTCTCATGGGCACTGGGCCCTGGGACACATCATTCTATGTTAAAAGCGAACTAGCCCCGCCACAACATTATATATCACATCAAATGGAGCTTTTATACTTCTATATCTATGTAGATCCTAGTGCATGAAATGCAACTATGCCACTTACATTGCTTCTTACTATTTAAGTACAAACTTAATTCTTGTTCAGTGATCAACTCAGGAATCACTTAAAGACATGTTCTTATAGTTAAGATGTTGTCCTACCAACCAGAACTCTGTGTCACATTACGTCGAGTAGACACCATGGTTATGTGGAAGAACCTATGACTGAGGCATAGGAGATGTAACGCATCTCTTTCTTTCAACCATAGTTGCAATACTAACTCAATGCTACATATAGTAAGAACTTCTTTCTTACCTTGTTCCATTCTGAACTTCTTCAAAATCTTGCTTAGGACATTCTGAACATCTTTCAAAATCAAGTCCAGGAAGCATTCGACATTTAGTGTTTATTAAACTCACCAATAGATCTCTTTGTTTAATAACTTCAACTTCATCCTAACTTAAACACCAATCACATCATTCACATGTCATAGAATGATTTCACGCTCCTACTCAAATATGACATTCATGTTTGAGATCCAGGGATTTCACTTAGCTCCCACTCAGAATATGTCAGTTACATATTATGAATTAGTCATTCCAAAATTCCTTGATCACCATCAAATCGATAATTCCACTAACGAGATTTCAATGACCATTCATTTCTCGTACTTAGGTCCATCACGCTTCTTTGTATTTCGTAGGTATGTCTTGTTCAAAACATGACAAGTGAATCAACGATATAATTCCACAAACTTGTAGAATATATAGTTGAGTCCTACTTTCTTTAGTAAAAGTATTCGATGAAACTTTATGATCATTATCATTGGTTTCACCTCTATTTGTAGAGTTTGGTTTCACGAAACAAATTCCGCTGCGCCACTCAACAATCCAGAGGTAAGGTTAAATACCTTGTTTTGATATTTTACTTTCTTCCACCTGTATCTTCATCAAGACACTTAAACTTAGGACAACAACAGGTTTTCCCCTTGTGGATGATGCATTCATAGCTTCCCAAGAATGCTCTACAAAGACATGTTTATTCGCCACGATTTCGACTTATCGAAATCTCTAGAAACTCGAACTTGCCATAACACTTATGGTGTTGTTTCCATGAATCTTTAGATGTTCCTTTGTATTTCAAATGGGTGTTTGCTTATTTTGATCTCTAACTCTAAACAGCAACTATAACCCCGATAAGAGATAATATTATACCATATGTATCTAATACATAATGATTATGATGTTTAGACATTTCAACATAGTTTGAATTCGTCTAATTATCATAATTTGTGAAACATCTTTCACAAGTCCCTTTTATGCTAAACTTTAACTTCAATACTTTTGTCGTGTCGATCAAATCGAAGAGACTTCGTATTCTTGTTAATTTTAATATCCCATTTAGTTATGAACTCATTTGAACAATTCAAATCATTTAAAACTTATGTTTCATTAAGTAAACACGCTTATTCACTTAAGTCCATAATTAACTAATGATTTCCACTATTTTTTGAAAATACGATACATCACTATGTATAAGATTCAACATTTCTTCGCATATCACCGTTTTACTAGAATACGGAGTTTTAGTCATTCTGCCCAAGAGGCATGGTTTTGCAAAGTCTCTAGATTAAGCATCTTTCATAAAGAACCTGCAATAACCAAAATGACTTAAACTGTAGTGTCATTTCATTATTAAACTTTGGATATCTTTTAGCATTCTAATCCTTTATAAATGTTTAAACTATTACCATTAACATAGTGATGAGAATAACTTATTTGTAATCGTAATGTGACCATAAGGTATTGTTCATAAGAATAGTACAACCTGGTTTGTAACTTGTTCATATGAATAATCGTCTCGCCATAAGCAAGACACACAAATAAGGATTACAAATTTATATTCAAGTCCACTAATCCAAATGATAAACTTTGAGGGAAGAGGTGATGTCGGCCATCAACTATTTTGCTTGCCGTCATCAAGTCACGTTGCCTCAAAACCAGCAATTCTCAAGCAGATCCTCCTGTTTTCACAAAACGGGACAAGTATCAAATACTTTGCAAACTGCAATGAGTTTTGCAAAAACCACATTTATAATTTTGTATATCTAACATATACCTTTTTCATCCATGACCTCCTTTTGCAGTCAAGCCCTTCTAAGAGTTCTCAACTCTTAATGCAAGATCGCTAAGTGTTTTTCCAAACATTTCGGAGTCATTGAATTATCTCCTAATGTTTATTGTATCAAGAAGAGAATATCACCTTTTATGAGGATATCCCTCAGGCGTGGGTATTAATCTATGAAGTTGGACCCTTTTGCTAAGTTCCAAATTAAGCAATATATTCCCATGGTCGCAAAGGATCTCAATGGGATAGGCCAAGGTCTACTAAGATATTTGCAAATAGACATCTAGACTAAGTTTATAATAAGAGATCAATTTATAATTGGTCTCCACTAAAACGGTCATCCCCTAGATGATTTTAGTGATCGCATGATCCCTATCCTCTGCACCTCCCCCGATCATCACGGCCATCAGCGCATTATCAAAGGTAGACATTCACTAATGCCAATCACATCATCCATGTGACTCACGCTCGATCTTTCGATCTCTTGTATTCTGAGGCCATGTCTGCACATGCTAGGCTCGCCAAATCTAACTTGTGTGTATTCGCTGTGCAACATGGCTTACACCCACTGTATGCGAACGTAGATACGTCTGACACCTAGGCCTGTAACCCTGGATCGCCTCATACCAAATAACTTTCTTGGTGGTGCACACATAAGGGGAACACGGAACATTGGAATTAAATAGGGATTATCTTATTTGCTACCGTCGAGTATCTAAATACTAGCACATAATAAGATGTAAAAACAGGTATCAACATCATATGTATAATGTGATATGATATGGTCCTTCTTGCGCCTTGATCTCCATCGAGCGCTCCGGCATGATCTCCATCGTGCCCTTGGTTTGATGCCAAGTCCACGACGCCTCCACCAGGTCGTCCATCGGAATGATGACTATTACTATACTACTTAGTAACATAAAAGTAAACTACTTTACCTTCGTATCGACCAATGCCATATCATAATCACATGCCCCCTGCAAAATAAAGTTAGACGCCTCTACTTTATCTATTGCAAGTTTTACGTGGTTGTTAGGGCTTTCGCACTAGAACCGGTTCTAAACTACGAACTTTCCAACCACAACATGGATCCAACAGTTGTCTCTATTACACCCCTTTCGGGGCCCTCCGTTGTAAATGCTATATCAACTATCGAATGAGATACAGACACCCGCTAGCCACTTATACGGTACAAGTCGTATGTTGAGCGTGGAACCAGTCTCGCGTACGAATACGTGTAAGGTCAGTCCGGGCCGCTTCATCAAACAATACCGCGATATAAGCAAGTACACGTTAGAGGGTAACAACTAAGGGATCAATGCCCGCACAATACTTGTGCATACTGGCCGTACAACACTCCTACGCATAGATCGGCTCTAATACCACTGTTGGGGATCAGCGCGGAAAACAAAAATTTCCCTACATTGAACCCCCAAAACTGCCTAGGATCTATCTATGTAGTAATGCAGTAACGGCCGGAACGTATAGAATACATACCCTTGTAGACCGTACGCGGTTAACGTTCCGCGGGGAACGTGGTTGAAGTAGTCGTACTCGTAGCCGACCTCAAGGTCGTGAAGCTCCTCGCATGTCACCCCTTGCTCCTTCTTGATCTTCATCATCTCCATCGTGCAACAGCTCCGGCTCACGACATTCTAGCGCCCCAAGTGTTGCGCCTCGTGTCTTCGTACACATCCGGTGCACGATGAGACCTCCGGCTTCCTGATCCCGCCGGGAGTGCGGAAGTTGATATCCGGCTAGGAATTCCTGCAGCGGAACGACATACTGCAGGTGTGCCTCGATCGCACAGCCCAGACTTAGGGCCATGGTCACGAGGTATAGAGAGAGGGAGGAGGAGAAAGTCAACCAAAAGACTTCTCAAGTTGTGTATTTGTGTGTTTAATCCCACCCATGGGCACCCCTTTATATAGGCGGAGGGGGTGTGCCTTTCTCAAAGGCTAAGCCATGTGGGACCAGTACTAAAAGAAAAGGGCAACAGATTTTTGTTCAGCCAAATGGGCTAAAAGAACTCAGCCCAAATAGCAAACAGAAAATAGCTAAATAAAAAGAAAAATAGAAAAGGCAGCAGCAGCCAGCCGGGTGGGCCCTGGCGTGCGGCGGCCCAGCTCGCCCCGCAGCGGCTGATACGTCCATTTTGCATCACTATTCTATGTCATAATTCACTGTTATTCATTGATATATTTCGTATTGACAGGTGATACTTATGTTATTTCATCTGTTTTTGCATGGTTGATGACTTTTGGAGCATTGACCGCTGCAGTCAGGATTTTGATGGAAAAGGTGCTGTTTGGAGGCAAAATTTGCGAATATCAGAAAATCCGGGAAAATATACGGAAAATCCTATTTTTTCAGAAGACGAAGGAAGCCAGAGAGGGAGCTGGAGATGGGCCACAGGGGGCCCACACCACCCCCTGGCGCGGGCCAGCCTATGCCGCGCCACCAGGTGGTGTGGCCGCCCTAGTCCACCCCTGGCACTCCCCTCTGGTGTATATTATCCTCCCGAAACTCTAAGACTCGGGGAGTGACCATAGAAAGATTCCGCCGCCTCTGCGGGGCAGAAAACACCGAGAGAGAAAGATCTCTCCGGCAGATAGATTTCTGCCGAGGGAATTCCTTCCCAGAGAGGGGAGATCATCGCCATCAACACCACCATCAAGCTGGACTTCATCGGGATCATCATCATCACCACCATCACCATCAGCACCCTCATCACCATCTCCATATTGCTATAACAATTGAGTTGAATCTTGCATAGTTCATAGGGAAACTTTCCCGGTGTTGATTACTCTTTGTAGTTGATGCTGTTGAGTGAACCATTGAATTATTTTTTATGTTCAGATTGTTATACATCATTATACCATCTCTGATCATGATCCATATGGTGTCTTGTGAGTAGTTCATTTTGTTCTTGAGGACATGGGAGAAGTCATGTTGTTAGTAGTGGAGTTGTGTTGAGAAAGATTCCATAGTTTGATATTTAAGTTGTGGTGTACTTCTTCTAGTGAAAAGTTGTTGAACCTGATAAACAAATGGTTGATGAACCTATAATAGCAAGTGTGAAAGACTTTGTCACTAAATATGAAAAAGAGGGACACACTATCCTTTGTAAGGATACCTCTAATATTGTTTCACAAAGTAGTGTTATGAGAGCTAGTATTCCCGTGTTTTCTGTTAGAATAAGTGATCATTGCTATGGTGGTCCTTGTGATAGCTATATTGTTAAGTTTATGCATGATACTGAAAGTTACTATGAAAGAGGGAAAAGTGTTC
Source organism: Avena sativa (assembly GCA_916181665.1). Taxonomy (NCBI): domain Eukaryota; kingdom Viridiplantae; phylum Streptophyta; class Magnoliopsida; order Poales; family Poaceae; genus Avena; species Avena sativa. The sequence goes on along the minus strand of OV702297.1, from coordinate 460,220,849 downwards.
TTATGCATCTCAATAATCTCAAGTTTCCTCGTTTTATGCTGAAAGTTTTTATGTTGCACTTCTTTTGCCTTCTTATGCAAGTAGCCTTTGGTTTTAACAACTTGTTTGTTTACAAAATTCCTTTGCATAGAAAGTGGGTTAGACTTAAATGTGTGTGTGTTTTGGCTTCTTAATGCTCTCTTTCACTTCAATTCATATCCCTATGAGAGCTTCTTCAAAATTATCATGCCCATCTTAAAGGCTATAAAGAAAGAGCTTTATGGGAGACAACCCAATTTGTTTTTGCTTTAAGTTTATTTTTGTTTCTTTGAGTCTTGGAAGTTATTACTTCGGTAATAACCGCTCTTTATCCGTTTTGTTTGGTTTTTGTGTCAAGATCAACCTCTAATGAGAGAGAAGTAATATTTGGGGAAGTTGCTGTCCCGAAACAGATTTTTTGTACTTCACTGTAAAAATTCGTGAGAGATCTATGTATGTCGGATTGAGCTGTAATTTTTTGTGCTTCTGACCAAGGTTGTTATTTAACTTTCATTAGTTTTGCACTTTTTGATTTGAGCAACAGAAGATTTTCGAAAAAATTGATCTTTACCTGCTGGTCTGTTTTGGCAGATTTTGCCACTCTTGCATCTGCTTCTTTATTCGATTTCCTTTTTGAATTCTTTTTGGGTTTTCAGAAGAAGTTGTTTCAGTAGCTTTTGTTTTGATGGTTTTCAGTTGAAGTTGGACTCAAAAGGTTTTATCACTTCACTTATACTAATGTTGCTAATGAGAATTGTGTGAAAGAAATTTCCAGGTAGTGGAGACAATGGTGTAATAAGGACGAGAAGGGTTTTATGTCTCAAGTAATAAGTGTATGAAGATGAAGATATTGATGTTATTCAAGTGATAACTCCAGAGAAATTCATTGAGGACCAAATTCAGAGACCTGCAGAGTTTGTTTTCATCTAGGTAACAGTTCTGGTAAGAAAAGTTCCGTGAAAATACTATCCAACTATATTTTTGTAGTTTTCAGTCAATAAGGAAAGTTTCGAAGCGAAAAAGGGACGGAACCGGAGCCGGGGTGTCCCACACCACCCTATGACGCGGGCCCACCCTTGGCCGCGCCACCAGGTGGTGAGGCCACCCAGGACTCCGCCTCCGACTTGTTTTCTTCCAGTACCTTCCCTTTGATATGAAACTTTGTAATATATACCCCCCCAGATCTTCCGAGGTTCGTATATCATGTTTTCGTCATGTTTTTGTTTTGATATGTTTCTGCCAGGTAAAAATCTCAGATTGGTAGCCTCAATGTCTTCCACTGGATCAGTTGAGGGAGATTCCTTGGAAGATATCATCAACCCAGACATGAGAGAATTGAAGATTCATCCCAAGGAGTTATTGCTCGAAGGTGGGGAGGTTCAGATTAAAGACGTTCAAGGCCCTAAAGGTGAAGGAAGTCTGGAGGACAGGATGCAGCATTGGAACAAGAAGTCTTTAGGTACAAGAAGATGGTGGAGCGCGAAGTGGATATCATCCATAAGATTTGTTCCGAACTCATCACCGAGCACCAAAAGGAGACTGCTGAACTCAAAGACGAAGTGCTCTCACTCTGCCAAACAACCAACAAACTGCAAGCACAGTTCTATGACGTTCAAAATCAAAACTGTGAGTATGAGGCTAGATTTAAACTCATAAGTGCTCTTGAAAGTTTCAGGATGTTGGAAACCACGATGTCCTTTGTTGATGGGAAGCCTTTACCTTGGAAGACGGACGAAGATGAGAGGATACCACCACCACCTAAGGAGTAATTCGTCATCAGGTTTGGCATCCCCTTGGTTTGTTCCAAGCTTGGGGGAGTGCCGCGGTATCACATCACTATCTTCTATCTTTTACCTTTTTAGTAGAGTCATATCATGAATAGAGGAGTTATTTTGTAGTATGGTTTGCATTTTGGAAGTGTCCCATCTCTTGTTAGATATGTATCCCTTGGTGTGAGTTGCCGTTATGGAATATTAATGAGAAGTTCTATCATTCACTCTTTTGCATAGCTTATATTAGTTTTCAATTCGTGGTTATATGATTGATCTTGTTGTTAGTATTGGTAGCACTCTGGGATCATTGAGTTAATTTAGTTAGTTTTGGCAAACCTAGCTCGATCAATAGCAACACTATTTTTGAGAGTTGAATGAAAAAGATAGAAGTACTCTAAAGAAAAACAATTTCATCATCTTTCTTTCTTGATTTTCTCATAAGTTTAGTATTCTCTAGTTAAGATCTTTTGTGCTTCCAAGGAAGATTGCATGTTTGTCTTTATCACTTGTATGTTTGTTTGTTTCCTTCAACTCTTGTACTTGCTACCCAGCCTTGCTAGCCAAAAACATGTACTGAGAGGGTATTCTTCTCATGCATCCACCTCCTTTAAACCAAAACCTTTGCCATTTGTGTCCACCATACCTACCTATTAGCATTATTGCTATTCCAAGTAAATTCTTGTTTTATCTATCTCCCAAATTAAACTTGTTATGTGAAAATTAGTGATTAAAGCTCTCACGAACTTGATGGCACACTTTACTTTCTTACACTTAATAAACTTGAACCATTGTGCTCACCTATGTTGCGTATATGCTTGCGCTTTGTAAGTTGTGAATTAGCAGAACCATGTTGTCATGGGGAACGCTTTCAACATTGCACTGGTACTTTGTACCAAGTTGATATCATGTTCTTTTGTCTATGGATGTCGTCGGTGTGAAATGAAAGGGGAGCTTGTAAGTCCATGGAGTTATGCATGTGTGTTAGAGAAACGCCTGGGCCGCTGGTCTAATCCATGCTGACATGGTGGAAATCTGCAGCGTAACCATAACAAGTATCTATGAAGCATTCTTCTTATAAAAAAAGAGATAGAGATTGAGAAATAGAGAAAAAAAAGAGGTTATGAAAAGAGGAAAGAGAGAAAAAAGCACCATATTCCCATGGTAAATAAGAAGATTGCTGAGATGCTTGTTGTCTACTTCCCTTGTCATTTTGATATGGGGATTCTTCCGTATCATCGGGCAAGGGGTACCCCGTTGGCGGTTCTCAATGATACACATATGCTTACGATGACAAGAACTTACCGGTGACTAAACTTGAGTAGCATGAGGAGCGGCCCTCGTATTCAAGGGACATGAGATTCTCAACTTACAACTTGTCAATGCATATCCTCATTTTTGATCACTTTAACCTTAATCACCTAAAGATGCCTATGATAGGGGAAATGAGAGCTGAAAGCTAGTAAGTATCATAATTTTTGGGAGCTCTTTATGAGACTTGCAATCCCTGCTTCCCACTCTGAAGGGCCTTTCTTTCACTTTGTAGTTGAGTCAGTAAACCTACTCCCTTCTATCTCAGCAAGTATTTTGAGTTCTTGTGTTTCATTCATTCATATGATGATTTATTCATTAATGTTTCTTATGTTCCTTGTTTTGCACATTGCTCTTATCCTGATGTTTACTAATTTGAAAGCTTTCATTGAAAAACCAGTTATTTGTGAACTTCAGCAAATTATCAACTATTCTTCGACCAAGAGCTAAGTTTGCCATTACCAATTATGATTCACTTTATGTATCTTTATTGTGTTTCCTTTACTTATTACAAGTTGAGTTATATAATAGTGAGTTGTCTTCTATTATGATCGATGTACTTGATGAATGTGATGCTTCTTGTCCGTATTCTTTTATCGACTCTTCACTCCATAAACCTGAGGCCATGTTTATTGAGCTCAGTTTCGCTCGGGGACAAGCGAAGTCTAAGCTTGGGGGGAGTTGATACGTCCATTTTGCATCACTATTCTATGTCTTAATTCACTATTATTCATTGATATATTTCATATTGAGAGGTGATACTTATGTTATTTCATCTATTTTTGCATGGTTGATGACTTTTGGAGCATGGACCGCCGCAGTCAGGATTCTGATGGAAAAGGTGTTGTTTGGAGGCAAAATTCACGAAGATCAGAAAATCCGGGAAAATATACGAAAAATCCTATTTTTCTAGAAGACTAAGGATGCCAGAAGATGGAGTGGAGATGGGCCACAGGGGGCCCACACCACCCCATGGCGCGGGCAGGCCTAGGCCGCGCCAGGAGGTGGTGTGGCCACCCTGGCCCACTCCAGCCTCTCCCCTCTGGCGTATATCAACCTCCCGAAACCCTAAGACTCGGGGAGGGACCGACGAAAGATTCCGCCGCCTCTGCGGGGCGGAAAACACCGAGAGAGAAAGATCTCTCCGGCAGACAGATTTCTGCCGGGGGAATTCCTTTCCGGAGAGGGGAGATCGTCGCCATCAACACCACCATCAAGCTGGACTTCATTGGGATCATCATCATCACCACCATCATCATCACCATCAGCACCCTCATCACCATCTCCATATTGCTGTAACAATTGAGTTGAATCTTGCATTAGTTCATAGGGGAAACTTTCCCGGTGTTGATTACTCTTTATAGTTGATGCTATTGAGTGAACCGTTGAATTATTGTTTATGTTCAGATTGTTATACTTCATTATTCCATCTCTGATCATGATCCATATGATGTCTTGTGAGTAGTTCGTTTTGTTCTTGAGGACATGGGAGAAGTCTTGTTGTTAGTAGTGGAGTTGTGTTGAGAAAGATTCAATAGATTGTTATTTAAGTTGTGGTGTACTTCTTCTAGTAGTGTCATGTGAACGTCGACTACATGACACTTCACCTATATGGGCCTAGGGGAATGCATTGTGTATTTGGCTACTAATCGTAGGGGTTGCCGAAGTGATAGAAACCTGAACCCCCGTTAGGAAACCATTGCACAAGGGACGTAAGGGTCTTAGAGTTTAAAGTTGTGGTTAGGTTTCTACCTTAATTACTTTCTTGTACTTACGGATGTTTGTAAGGGGTATAATCACAAGTATGTATTAGTCTTGGATGGGGCAGTACATTAGCACAGGTTCATCCACACAACACTTAGCAAGCTAAAGAAGATTAATCAACTATATGAAGCGAAAGCACTTGACAGTCTTCCCATGTGTCCTCGAGAACGTTTAGTCATCTTAAGTAATACAACCGGCTTGTCCTTTGCTGCATAAAGGATTGGGCCACTTGCTGCATTTATTCCTACTATCTTTTATTTACTCGTACTTTGTTACTTTGTTTACTTGCTTGATCAAAAACCCCTAAAAATCTGTTTGCTAAGTATTTGCAGAGAATTCCTGATCCATACCACTAGCCAGCACCTTCTGCTCCTCGTTGGGTTTGACACTCTTACTTATCAAAAATACTGCGATACACCCCCTATACTTGTGGGTCATCAGGTGCCGGAATAGAGACTTTTTGTTCCTCGAATCTCCCCTTCGGTGGCGACGGCGCTACGGAACTTTTCGTGGCTGGAGGCTTGACGATTTAGGGTTTTTGCATCGGGAGGCATCTTATAGGCGAAGAGGCGAGGTCGGTGGACGGCCAGGGGGCCCACACCATGCCCTGGCACGGCCAGGGGGACCCGCACCAAGGGGTGGTGTGGCCACCCTGTGGCCCCCCTTCGTCTCTCCTTCTGGCTCCGTGAGTCTTCCGGGAAAATAACGACTTTGGCTTTTGTCCGGTCCAATTCTGAGAATATTCATTTTCTGACTTTCCTGGAACCAAAAACAACAGAAAACAAGCAACTGGCACTGTGGCATCTTGTTAGTAGGTTAGTCCAAGAAAGTGTATAAAAATACTCCAAAGTGTGGACAAAACATAAGAAAGTAGATATAAAACAAGCATGGAACATCAAAAATTATAGATACATTAGCAATGTATCAGTTGGTTCTCCTCCTTTGTGCTACCATGTTCAGATCTTGTGAGCTCCATTCATGATCAAGATCATCTATTTGTAATCTTACATGTTGTGTTTGCGCGGATCCGATGGATATTGAGATGCTATTTCAGATTGATTATTGATTCTATCATGTCATTGTTATTTGTGATCTTGCATGCTTTCCATTGCTAGTAGCTATCTTAGCCAAGTAGATGCTAGCAACTCCAAGAGGGAGTATTTATGCTCGATAGTGGGTTCATGCCTCTAGTAATCTGGGGAAGTGACAGAAATCTCTAAGATGTGATGTTGCTACTAGGGAGAAAACAACAATCCTTTTTCCATAGGGCAATCGTATTGTTTACTTTACACAGTTTGCTTAATGCAATTATCTATTGCTTGCAACTTAATACTAGAGGGGGTTCAGATGATAACCTGAAGGTGAATTATTAGTCATAGATGTAGTTGGATTACGGTCTATGTATAATGTTGTAATGCCCAATCAAATCTCATAGGAGTCAAGATGATTAGTATATGCATGTATGCTTTCTCGGTGTCTGTCAATTGCCACGCTGTAATTTGTTCACCCAACATGTCATCTATCTTAAGGAGAATCACCTCTAGTGAACTATGGACCCCGGTCCATTCTTTTACCATCAATCTACAATCTACAATCTACTATTTACTATTTTCTGTTTACTTTCTGCAAGCAATTACTATCTTCCACACAATATGTTTAATCCTTTGTTTTTAGCAAAACCGGTGAGATTGACAACCTCACTGTAAGTTGGAGGCAAAGTTTTGTGGTTGTGTTATGTAGGATTCCAAGTTGAAAACAACACCTTGGAGGTGTTTCCTTGCTCCTAATGGTTTGATAACTTTGGTTTCATAACTGAGGGGAAGCTTGCTTATGTGCTCATCATACCTTCCTCTTGGGGTTCCCCAACGAGCTCGATATATTTTGAGCCATCAATCCTATTTTCTGGCGCTGTTGCCGGGGAGTCAAGGACATCTTCGCAAGGGGAGTCCCTCACAACCAATCTCTTTACTTTGTTTTTTTGTTTTGCTTAGTTTATTTTCTGCTTTGTTTGCTTGTTTATTTATTAAAAACACAAAAAAATAGTTGTACTAGTTTGCTTCTTTATATCAAAAACACAAATTTTTTATTCCTTTTCCATAGTTGTCACCTCGTTCTTTGCCCATCATGTTGATCCATAAGTTCACCCTGAAAGACCTTTCAATAGGTAGTGGCTCTATAATTGGTAAAGATAATATTGAGGAATTCTTTAATCATGTTAGCAAGCATGAGGATATTGAGGATAGATCCCTAGCAGAACTTGCTCCAAATTATGAAATTGTTGCAGCTTCTTTAGTTCACATGTTGGAAGCTAGGTTTGTTAACCTTAACCCCATAATGCAAGTAATGTTTCTTAAACTTAAAGATATTGAGGACACTGAAAAGAGAGATTTTATTTTGGAAACTTTGTTTAAAGAATTCTATGATGTTGCTAAGGAAGCTAGAAAAGTCTTCGATCGTTTTAATATGCTAGGATTATGTGTAGATGTTATTGGTACACGAGAAAAGATGGATAAAACCAAACCTAAAAATGGATAGGAAATTAAAATGCCAATACCTTTTAAACTTGTAGGAATGCATGAAGCCTTAGAAAAGAATGTTGATTGGATTGTTCCTAAAAACCCGCTTGATGAAAATAGTGAACCGAAGAGTATCGAGAGAGGATTCTCTATAACTTATTTGGATGAGATACCTTGCCTTGTTGAAGATATTTCTGGTAATGATCTTAATGCTTCTTCATTTGCGAATACTTGATTCTTACTTCTTATGCCTAGCTCAAAAACGTTAAAGAAAAGCACTTATTGGGAGATAACCCAAATTTCTTTAGGAATCTTTTGTTGAGTCTTGGAAGTTATTACCACTGTAATAACCGCTCCTTATCCTTTTGTGTGGTTTTTGTGCCAAGAATAACCTCTAATAAGAGAGAAATAATGCTTGGGAAAGTTGCTGTCTCGAAATAGATTTTTGTGCTTCATTGTAAAAATTCATGAAAAATCTCTGTATGTCGGATTGAGCTATAATTTTTTCTGATTCTGCCCCAGGTTGTTATCTAACTTTTGTTAGTTCAACACTTTTCTATTTGAGCAACAGAAGGTCTTCGAAAAAATCGGTTTTTATCTACTCGTCTGTTTTGACAGATTTCTGCCATTATTTGCATTTGCCTCTTAATCTCTTTCTCTTTGAGTTCTCTTTGATCACTTGAAATTTTAAAAGGAAGTGCTACAGTAGCTTATGTTTTAATGGAACTTTTACTTGTGTTGAAACCGAACCAAAAGACTTATTATCTTGAGTACACTAATGTTGCTAATGAAGATTGTGTGAAGTTTTGTATGAAGGAAATTCTAAAGTATAGGGAAGAGTAATGTGATAAGATGAAGTATGGATAAAATCTCAAGCTTGAGGATGCCACCCGTGTCGCCCCAAGAAATATTCAAGAAGTACAAGCGTCAAAGCTTGGGGATGCCCAAGGCATCCCCTTCTTCATCAATAAAAATCTCAGGTTTCTTCCAAACACTTCATTTTTATTGTTTCATGCACAATTGTGTTGTTCTTGGAGCGTCTTCGTTTTGTTTTTAGTTTTCATTTGCTTTGTTTTCTTGAATAAATTGGTTGGAAACCCACATTCATATATGATGGTTTCAAATAAGTTGATTTGGATTGGAAAAGAGTAGGAAAGTTCATGCTTATAAGTGGTACAAAAGGAGATTGTTTTTGATTGTGATTTAAACTTTGTCATGTCATGCTTGATATTGTTTCGACTTTATGCTTAGTGATTATTGCTGTAGCATGACTTGTTCCAAACAATTGAGATTGCTTAATGTGCCTTTAAACAATCATGCGTTATTTTAGCATACAAAAACATAATATTGTGGTATTCTCCTTTGATGTTTTATTTGGGTTGACTTGGTGCATGCTCACACCATGCTAAGACTATCCCAAGTCACTATAGCCTCTATGATCATTTAGTTTTCAACTTGTAATATCACTTTATGCTTTAATTAATAATATTTTGTCGCTTTGCATGATTATGACCATTATTGCTCTCTTAGTTGGTAGCTCCCAGTCTTTTGCTAGCCTCCATACCAAGTATGAGTTCCACTCATGCATCCAACTCCAAATAAAATCAAGTTATTCCAAAGAGTCCACCATACCTACCTATTAGCATTTTTTATTCCAAGTATATTCATGTTTTTATCTACCTTCTGAATTAAACTTGTTATGTGAAAATTAGTGATTAAAGCTCTCACAAACTTGATGGCACACTTTACTTTTCTTGCACTTAATAAACTTGAACCATTGTGCCCATCTATGTTGCGTATATGCTTGCGCTTTGTAAGTTGTGAATAAGTAGAACCATCTTACCATGGGGAATGCTTTCAACATTGCACTTATTTAGTTGATATCTGATACATTGCAAATGTATTTATAACTTTTGATGTTCCATGCTTGGTTTTATCTACTTTCTTGTGTTTTGTCCACACTTTGGAGTACTTTTCATATGATTTCTTGGACTAACCTATTAATAAGAGCCACAGTGTTAGCTGCCTGTTTTCTGCTGTTTTTGGTTCCAGGAAAGTCAGAAAATGAATATTCTTGGAATTGGACGGGACAAAAGCCAAAGTCGCTATTTTACCGGAAGACATCTGGAGCTAGAATACGAGACAAAGAAGGGCTGGGGCCCGGCCACACCACCTGGCCACGCGACCAGGCCTGGGCTGCGCCAGGGGGTCGTCTGGCCGACCCCAGCACCCCCTTGGCCTCTCCTTCCGCCTATATATTGCCTCCGATACCAAAACCCTAAGTACCAGATCAAAAATCCACGAAAGAGCCTGAAGCCGCCGTCGTCTCCATCCCTAGATTGGGAGGGATCTGAAGCTCTTCCCGGCACCCTGCTGGAGAGGGGATTTCACTGGAGGCCTTCTTCATCATCATGCAAGCCTTCGTTGTAATGCGTGAGTAGTTCATATCTGGACTACGGGTCCATGTAGTAGCTAGATGGCTGGTTCTCCTCCTTTGTGCTTTCATGTCTAGATCTTGTGAGCTCTGTTCATGATCAAGATCATCTATTTGTAATTCTGCATGTTGTGTTTGCGGGGATCCGATGGATATTGAGATGCTATTTCAGATTGATTATTGATTCTATCATGTCTTTGTTATTTGTGATCTTGCATGCTTTCCGTTGTTAGTAGCTATCTTGTCCAAGTAGATGCTAGCAACTCCAAGAGTTAGTATTTATGCTCGATAGTGGGTTCATGCCTCTGGTAATCTGGGAAAGTGACAGAAATATCTAAGGTACTAGATGTGCTATTGCTACTAGGGAGAAAATTATCCTCTGTTCATAGAACAATCGTATTGTTTACATTACACGCAATTCGTAAAGCAATAATTTGTTGCTTGCAACTTAATACTGGAGGGGGTTCAGATGATAACCTGAAGGTGGATTATTAGTCATAGATGTAGTTGGATGGCGATCTATGTATAATGTTGTAATGCCCAATCAAGTCTCAAAGGAGTCAAGATGATTAGTATATGCTTGTATGCTTTCTCAATGTTTGTCAATTGCCCCGCTGTAATTTGTTAACCCAACATGTTATCTATCTTAAGGAGAGCCACCTCTAGTGAACTATGGACCCCGGTCCTTTCTTTTACATTCAATCTACAATCAAACTGTTTACTGCTTTGTGTTTACTTTCTGCAAACTATTACTTCCTTCCATTCGATACGTTTAATCCTTTGTTTTCAGCAAAACCGGTGAGATTGGCAACCTCATCGCAAGTTGGGGACAGAGTTCTGTGGTTATGTTGTGCAGGTCTCTACGTTGCTACTAGCACCGGTAGTGCGCCCTGCCAAGGCTCAGCTAGCAATACTTTTGGGGTGTTTCCTTGCTCCTACTGGATTGATAACCTTGGTTTCATAACTGAGGGAAACTTACTGTTGTGCTGATCATACCTTCCTCTTGGGGTTCCCCAACGAGCTCGTTAATACACGAGTCAGCAATATCATGATTCTTTTGCTTATGGATCCCGGCGGTGTGAAATAAAAGGGGAGCTTATAAGCTCATGGAGTTTGTATATGTGTTAGAGAAACGCCTGGGCGGCTAGCCTAAGCCATGCCTAATCATGGTGGAAACTTGCAGCATAACCATAGTGAGCAATCTGTGAAGCATCCTCAATAAAAACCTATGCAAATAGCAAATAAAAAGATCGTTGAGATGCTCATTGTTTGCTTGCCTTGTCATTTTGATATGGGAAAGCTTCCGTATCATCGGGCAAGGGGTACCCCGTTGGCGGTTCTCTATGATACACATGTACTTACAATGACAAGAACTTACTCGTGACTAAAGTTGAGTAGCATGAGGTTCGGTAGTCGTAAGCACGGGGCATGATATTTTCAACTTATAACTCGTCAAGAATATCCTCATATTTGTTCACTTTAACCTTAATCACCTAAAAGATGCTTATGATAGGGGCAATGAGAGCTAAAAGCTAACAAGTACCATAATTTTTGGAAGCTCTTTATGAGACTTGAATCCCTGCTTCCTTCTATGAAGGGCCTTTCTTTTACTTTTTATGTTGAGTCTCCATCTTCTATCTTTATGCACCTATTGAGAGAGCATAGTGGTCATTCTTAGTTTAATGTGCATTGTCCCAAAACTTGTTGATTGATTCATAACTTTGATATTGCTTGTTCTTAAATTATTTGTATCTAGTCACCCTTATAAATTTTGAAGGTGTCCTATGCATTTATGTTTTGCTACACTATGAGGGACAAGCTGAATACCATTCTCATTATGCTTTCTATATGTGAAACAAACAAACGTCTTTCAGAGAATTGTTATTCATGAATATTTTGTTTGTACCTCTTCATGTTACAACATAGTTGCTATGTCTTATTGTTAGAACTATATCTTTCATGCTATGTTAAAGTACTATGATCCCAGCTATCAATGTTATAAATACCTTGATCAAGATTGTGATGGTACATGTCACCTCAAAAATTATTCCTTTTTATCACTTACCTACTCGAGGACGAGCAGGAGTTAAGCTTGGGGATGTTGATACGTTGTAAACATATCTATAATTTTTGATGTTCCATGCTTGTTTTATATCTACTTTCTTATGTTTTGTCCACACTTTGGAGTATTTTTACACATTTTCTAGAACTAACATATTAAAAATATGCCACAGTGCCAATTGCCTGTTTTCTGCTGTTTTTGGATTCATAAAAGCTGGTAAGGAAATATTCTCGGAATTGGACCGGACAAAAGTCAAAGTCAATATTTTACCCGAAGCAACACGGACTCCGGAGGGGAGACGAAGTGGCGCACCAGGGCGTTCACACCTGGTGGCGGTGCGGCCTAGGGGGGCGCGCCACCAGGGGGTGTGGGCCCCCTGGTACTCCACCGACCTTGCCCCTTCACCTATAAAATCCTCCCGGGATGAAAACCCTAAGTACCCGATCAAAATTCCACGAAAGAGTCCGTAGCCGTCGCCATCTCCATCCCGAAATCGGGAGGGATCTGAAGCTCTTCCCGGCACCCTGTCGGAGGGGAGAGATCACCCTGGAGGCCTTCTTCATCACCATGCCTGCCTCCGGTGTGATGCGTGAGTAGTTTATCTCTGGACTACGGGTCCATGTAGTAGCTAGATGGTTGGTTCTCCTCCTTTGTGCTGCCATGTTTAGATCTTGTGAGCTCTGTTCATGATCAAGATCATCTATTTGTAATCTTGCATGTTGTGTTTATGGGGATCCGATGGATATTGAGATGTTATTTCAGATTGATTATTAATTCTATCATGTCTTTGTTATTTGTGATCTTGCATGCTTTCTGTTGTTAGTAGCTATCTTGGCCAATTAGACGCTAGCAACTCCAAGATGGAGTATTTATGCTCGATAGTGGATTCATGCCTCTAGTAATTTGGGGAAGTGACAGAAATCTCTAAGGTAGTAGATGTGCTATTGCTACTAGGGAGAAAATAGCAATCCTTTTTCCATAGGGCAATCATATTGTTTACTTTACACACTTTGCTTAATGCAATTATCTGTTGCTTGCAACTTAATACTGGAGGGGGTTCGGATGAAAACCTGAAGGTGGATTATTAGTCATAGATGCAGTTAGATTACGGTCTATGTATACTGTTGTAATGCCCAATCAAATCTCATAGGAGTCAAGATGATTAGTATATGCATGTATGCTTTCTTGGTGTCTGTCAATTGCCACGCTGTAATTTGTTCACCCAACATGTCATCTATCTTAAGGAGAATCACCTCTAATGAACTATGGACCCCAGTCCATTCTTTTACCATCAATCTACAATCTACTATTTACTGTTTTCTGTTTAATTTCTGCAAGAAATTACTATCTTCCACACAATACGTTTAATCCTTTGTTTTCAGCAAAACCGATGAGATTGACAACCTCACTGTAAGTTGGGGGCAAAGTTCTATGGTTGTGTTGTGCAGGATTCCAAGTTGGAAACAACACCTTGGAGGTGTTTCCTTGCTCCTACTAGTTCGACAACCTTGGTTTCATAACTGAGGGAAACTTGCTTCTGTGCTCATCATACCTTCCTCTTGGGGTTCTCCAACGAGCTCGATCTATTTTGAGCTATCAAACACTCCTCCAGATTATGTCCTTTAGATACTTGAAACACCCATTCTTTGATCGGCCTACATTAGAGGGCAGTCCCAAGTACTTCCCTAACAAAGTTTCGTTGGGAACTTTCAGAATCTGTTTTATCCCATTGCGCCTAGCTTCTGAGACACCCTTGCTGAAGAAGATGGGATATTTCTCTTTGTTAATCCGCTGTCCGAAAGCACCACAATGATTAACACACTACGCCGTAGGCGCATCCCTCACCCCACTAATATCACCACCAACCACATGAGCCTTAAAAATACAAGATAAGCCTTTCGCAGCAAGAAGGAAAAGATAAGGCGAAATGGGATCACCCTATCGAATACCCCGCGTAGGCCTGAAACTTTCTAGATTCCACTGTTAGAAAGGACTGAAAAGGAAACATATGTCACGCACCTCATAATGTTTTTAGTGAACCGTGAGCTGATCCCTAGTTTCAACATAACAGCTCGCAAATAATCCCAATCAACACGATCATAAGCATTCATCATATCAAGTTTAAGCGCACAATGGCGGTTATCTCTTCTCTTCTTTGTCTTCATAAAATGAAGACACTCGTAAGCCGATATAATATTATCAGTAATGAGCCTTCCCAATACGAACACAAAATTCTCTTCAGATATAACCTTAGGGAGGATGATTTTCAACCTATTTGCTAAGACATTTGAGGCAATCTTACAGATCACATTACAAAGACTTACCGATCGAAATTGTCCTAGATTTTTCGGACTTGACACTTTCAGAATTAAAACGATGAATGTTTGGTTGATCTCCTCTAGCGATTCTTCTATATTGAGCACTCTTAGTACAGTATCAGTAACCTCATCACCATAAAGTTCCCAATGGTGATAAAAAAGTGAGTCGGGAATCCATCGGGACCCGGTGCTTTTGTTGGAAACATTTGGATTCCTCGGGATATGAGACAGAACCTCCTCCATCCCAATGGTATCTTGCACTGAATATAGATTGGAGTAAAACTCATTGGTCATATTCTTAATCTCGTCAACATTATCAGTTAGAGAACCATCTGGTTTTGATAAAACAATGATTTCATTTTTGTTATGGTGATCACTAGCCTTCTTGTGAAAGAAACGAGTGTCCCTCACTCAACCACTGTATTCGAGCCCCCCAGGTCAGCGAGCTCACACACTTCTCTCTCTCTCTCTCTCCCTCCCTCCCTCCGCCCCCCTCCTCCCTCCCTCCCTCTAGGACCAAATTGCTCCTCCACACGCAGGATTTCGTTGAAGTCACCGATGCATGCCCACGACAGAGTACTCTCCCCTCTGAGCACTCTCATTGTCTCCCAGGTTTTATACCTCATATTTCTTGTGGCTTCCCCATAAATACATGTCGGTCTCCATTGATCCATCCCAAGTTCAGTAATCCAAGAGTCAATGTGATATCTCGAGTAACTTTTTATCTCCACTAAAACCTCATTTCTCTGAAACGTACACAAACCGCCGGAGCGGCCACTAAGGGCACGTACAATGCGGTGATGTCAGCCTTCCCTTATGGTTGCCACGTTGGATTTTTACTTAGTTGGAGGTGAGAGAAATAAGAAAGAGAAGATTGTCTTCCCTTAGCTAAGGGATGATCTCTTAGAAATAAGAGAAGACTATTTTCTCCATTGTACCATGTGTCTTCTCTTAGAAAAACAATTTCTTACTAAAAATAGTTAGTTCTAAATCATTACTAGAGATGACAATAAGAGAAAATGCATTGTACAACTTGTATATAGTGTTTTCTCTAGATGATGTGGAGAACTAAGGAAAGGCATGCCTTCTCCAGCATTGTACATGCCCTAATATCCACTCCAAAACTTCTATCAAACCCGTTCAGCTAAGCGGGCCTGTTTAGCTCCCGTGACGTGCCGTGCTTAGGCCGAAAAGCTGGATATAGGCCGGCAAAGCATGGTCCGCCCGTTAAACGGACCACTGCGTGCCGGGCTGGGCCAGGCCGGCCGACCCGTTGGCCAGGTTAGGGAGCCTGGAGAAAAAATGGCTAAGCTCGATCGTGAACTCATCGTGCACAAAAACTCATCGTGCTTCGCCCCCTATCCATTCCCCGGCGGAGGTGACCCGCACCAACGACTACGGCGAGGCATGTCCGCCGCATCGGCCTCTTCGCCTGACCCGCCGGAAGAAGCCATCCGCGGAAGCCTTATACCTGTTCTGCCTGACGACCTGGCCCTCCACTGCCTCGCGCTCCTTCCGCGTGCCGCGCACCCTTCCCTCGCCCTCGTCTCCCGCGCTCTGCACGATCTCCTGTGCCGCCACCCGGAGCCCCTCCTCGCCGCCCGGCGCCGCCTCCGCCGCTCCGACCCCCACATCATAATCTCAGTCCGCCCGCCCTACTCCGCGTCCCCGCGCTTCTTCCTGCTGCTACCGCATCCCGGATGGCCCCCTCTGCCTCTCCCCTCACCTCCGATCCCCGTCTCTTCCTCCTCAGCGGTCGCCGCCGCCGGGCACCGGCTCTTCCTCGTCGGCGGATCCGTAGCCGGGATCCCCGCTCCGGCTGTGCAAATCCTGGACACCCGCACCAGATCCTGGTCCATCGGCCCGCGTCTCTCCTCTCCGCGGGAGTTCGCCGCCGCCGCGGTCCTTCCCGACGTGCTGTTCGTCGCCGGAGGATGTGTTCCGTCGTCCCCCTTCTGGGCGGAGGCTCTCGATCTCGCTTCCCCGTGCGCCAAGTGGTCTCCGGTCCCCAGCCCGGACCACCTCCGGGAGAAGTGGATGCACGGCTGCGTGCTGCTCGCCAGGAAGGTCCTTGCAGTGGCCGACCGCGGCGGCTTGTTATACGATCCGGCGGCACCATCTGGCGAGGCGTGGGCGCCGGTTTCTCCGGTCCTTGACATGGGGTGGAAGGGCCGTGCTGCTGTAGTCGGTGGAATCCTCTACTCCTACGATTACATGGGGCAGGTCAAGGGCTATGACCCAGAGACTGATGCCTGGAGCACAGTGGAAGGGTTGGCGAAGGAGCTGCCGAGGTTCCTATGTGGCGCCACTCTTGCCAATGTCGGCGGTCTACTCTACCTGGTTTGGGAAGGGAAGTGTGAAGGGAAGGCGAGTAATGAACAAGGCCAATCAAAGGGCATGGTGGTGATTGAATGGGCTACCATTGAGGTGATGAGGGCCGAAGAGGGGCGGTTAATTGGGAAGATACTATCCAGGGATACTGTTATGTTCACAGACATGCCGAGGGGGTCAGCAATCACACATTGCATTGCTTTGGATCTATGACATGGTTGCTGCAGATGCCAAGCAGTGAGCATGCATCTTGCAAAGGTAAAATATGAGCTGTTGATTTTCTGTAATGCTGTTTTGTGCCGATTGCTTACTCATTTTGTTTAATAGATTGATTATCTACTAACTAGTAATGTTTATATTTGGCTCGATTACTGTTACAGGTTCACTGTGGGCCAAGAGCCCAAGACTTGAAAAGCTCAGTATTGTGTGCAGTGCATTATAACATGTGCGACTGTGCGAGGAATGCTTCGCTGAAGGTAGGCATATGTTTTAAGTATCGCAATAGAGTACACATATATGTGGAATAAGAAAAACATTATCAGTGATGGATGCAGTGAGTGCATTATTTGAAGTGAATGCGACTTTTTAGCGGTCTCAGCTCGTAGTTTGATATAAAGTTGCTTTATGTGAATAGAATCCCATTCGTGTAGCTTGGCCTGATCACATAGGGGGCTGGCCATTGCTGATAAGCTAGTGAAGGGATGATGCATTTTGGTTTCAGTTCGACTTATATATATCAGATCAACGTCGTCTAATGTTCATGGAAGGTTGGGTTTGTCAGTTTTGTGGAAGTAATTTGGCAAATAAAAGCAAGATCGGCAGTGATGTTGTTTGTGTGTATCTTGTGTCCAGTTAAATGCCTTCTAGTATTGAACTTTGACATACTTGACATAGTGTTGGGCTTGAGTAATCAAGATACAAACCTGCAATTGCAAGGATAGCTTATGGCAAGAAGCTCATGTGATTATACAGTCTGTTTTCATGGATCACATCTTGACGCCGTTTAGTGAGGTCAAATGTATGATTATTATACCATAAATATTTCCTCATGAGATGTGTCCTTAGCATCGGATGAAATTTGCCGTATCACCAAATGAAGAAACAATATTTCATCATCTTGCCATGTATCCCTGCTCTGGTCTTTGGACAACGAATAATATGTATAAGAACGAGAAGCATATAGTTCTTATCTGTGCGTGTATGCATAATAATCAGTCTATGTCTTGTTAGTTTTTATGTTAATTTATTGTTATAATTGTTGCTTGCAGGGAAGCAAGGAAATGATATATCTCGTTGTGTAGATTCACCAAGTTTTGTGTATATAGATGAGGTACGTAAGAATCGAGGGCCTGCATGTGCACACCCAGGTCTGTAAATTAAAAAAAAGGTTATGGCACGAATCTTGATCTCTTTGATTTTGTCATCATCACCGTTGAAGCTCTTAAAAAAATGCGTGACTGCTAAGGCACTGTCATTGGGTTTCACATTGCAAACAATACTTGGTACCCTGCAGCGGACAAGTTGTTTTTGTGTTTGGTAGTTGCATTGTTTTATGGCTTCTTGTGTACAGCCATAATATAGTGTGACCAAAAGCTTCAACTTGTCCAAAGCCTAAAAAAAAACTTGTCCGAAGCCTAAATTTAAACCCATAGAGCATGGACCTCGAGTATTTCGAAACCAATACGATACCCAAACCATTATCCAGAGTGATGGGTAGGCAAAGTGTCTGCAAAACAAACATGCAGATATTGGTTTTCGGAATTTATCACGGCTTCATTACATATGAATCTCTGGTTCCATTTTTTTGCCTTTGGGGGCTTTGGCTTTGGGGATTTAGCTATGATCTCTTTAATGATTCTTGATAGTTCCGCACTCAGGGAAAAACAATAATGAACTTAACAATTCAGCCCACTCACCATAGCCCTTTTGCCAACTGGTATAATTTTCTCGTCCCCGGTGTCAATGATGAGCCAGCACCATCCTTTGTGTCGGATGGGTTGGTCAAATATGAGCCATCATCATTCTTTGTATCTCTGGAAGGATATGTGCTTCCGTGGCCACCTGATGGTAGGGCTTCACCCTTTTTTTTCATCAAAGAAATCTTCCATCTTTTCATCATCAGGTGGGTCATCTTCCATCTTTTCGTCATCGATATCTTCCTTCTGTTTGTCATTAGATGGGCATCTTCATTTTTTTTCGCTATTAGAAGTCTGCATTTCATTTGGGTCCTTCCTTAGTGTCCGCATCATCACTTTATCACTTCGTTATGGTAATTTGGCATGAGGTTAAGCTTATATTTGATTTTTCTCTCGAACTCCAGTGCTTAGAATGAATGATAGGGGTAAATATCTAGGAAAAGAATATATTGTCAAACTTAGGATCTAGTAATATGAAATTAGAAAAATAATGCAAAAACCTACTTCGTCTGTTCTAGAATATTTTCTGTAAGCTCGATGTCCAGTTGTCTAGTTCCATTCTCCGGATGAATCAGTTCATTCTAAAATAAAATCAAAGAGATGAAGAACATGGATAAGAAAATGACAACATGAAAAATATCCATTCGCCGATTTCTTAAATTAGTACTTACACCAGCTTTTGTAGAAAACAAAATATCATCTGATTCTTGTGTCCACAAATACTATCGTAAATTTAGTATATATGATTCCATAACAACGTGATTCAAGTCATTCTTTGAAAGTAGATTGAGATTCACATATAGTATGTTCGAAAATGCCCAATACAATTGTATCCTTTGGTTCTTACTAAAACATGTCTTTTGTCCACACTAATTGAATTGTTTACGTTTTCAAGATTGCTGAAAACTTTAATCAGAGGTTAGAAAAAATTGCAATATAGTTAGAAAACTGCTTATGCAGCAAGACCACCTCTTATAGTTTACCTCCCGTCACCAGGAGACCCCTCCTTGTTCCTGGATGCCATAAATCACCAGAAGACCCCTCCTTCTTGGATGCTATAAACTGGTGATACAAAGACATTGTAGCATCAATGTGTTAAATACCTTTCATGCTCAATCACCATTGCCATGTTGTCGTAGTAGGTGTTCTCCAACTCTTAAAATGGAGTTTGTTAAACAACGTCATTGTCAACATTGCAGGTGTATTTAGCGGCTTTTATTATCTGTTGCATCATGGTTCGGCCATATTGGATAATTTTAGGAGCAATGAAGGAATCCGATGTGGCTTTGATGTTTTCGTAGGTACAAGGTTGTCTAAATAAGAAACCTATGAAGTTTAATCCTACAATTAGAAACACACAAATAGCATAATTCTACAGTTAGACATGTGGTTTCCTACTTAAAATGACAAAGTGATGAAGTACTCCCTCCAATCCAAATTAATTGACTCGAATTTGTCTAGATTTGGATGTATCTAGACATGTTATAGTGCTAGATACATCCGAATCTAGAAAAACTTGAGTCAACTAATTTGGATCGGAGGGAGTACTAAACATTGGTAGAATTGCACAACCATCGATTTTTGCCTTGTGCTGCTGCTACTTTCCTTCATTTAAGAAGAACTTGCTTCGAATGTCATGGACTAGTATACGAAAATTTGAAGCAAGCTTTTCTTAACAGGAAGAAAACCGGTAGCAGCACAAGGCAGATTGGTGCTTGTGCAGTTCCACCAATGGTAACTACATTCATAACCTTTTCATTCTGGGTAGTAAACCGTGTGTCTAACTGTAGAATTATGCTTAATAGTTCTTATTTGAGCAACTTCGTTGCCATGAAAAAAATTAAAGCCCCACTGTATTCCTTCTCCACTCCTAATATTAACCAATATGACAAAACAATGATGCAACATGGATGATAAGCACACCTGTGATGATGGCCAAATGTTGTTTGCCAAGCTCCATTTTAAGAGCTAGAAGAACACATGCCACAACAGCATGGTAATGGTGTGTGAGCATGACAAGCTCGAGTAAGCATCGCTACCCTTTTCATCTCAAGATCGGGGAGTATAATCGGTTTATCGCATCCAAGAAAAAGGAGGTATTCTAGTGACTTCATGAAATCCAAGAACAATGAAACATCTTCTAGCGAAATTCTGGAAGAGTTAGTTTGACAACAAGCAATTTTCCAACTCTATTGCAAAAATTCCTAACTTCTGCTTGAACTTTTCAGGAATTATGAAAATGCAATCGTTCAGGGACAAGATTGTATTTGACCATATGTTTTCTAACAAGCATGTTTTCAGCAAGAACCAGGGACAAGATTGTATTTGACCATATGTTTTCTAAAAGCATGAGAACATAGTTTTATAAAATTCTATAAATTACATGATTATATGAACTCTATACTATTTTTATAAATCTACTTGAGTACATGAGAATGAGATGGTAAAGTTATCCGTTCGAGAAGGATGTCGTAAGTACTCCCTCCGTCCCAAAAAGGATGTCACAAATTTGTCTAGATTTGCATGTATCTAGACACATTTTAGTGCATAGATACTTAGACAAATCTGTGACATCCTTTTCGGGATGGAGGGAGTACTAAGTTTAGAACTTACATATGCATATTTTTAGTTGTAAATTTTCTTTGTCCATGATCGCCATCTCTTTGATTTTCTCATAGAATGAATTGATTATCTTGGGAATGAAATTGGACAACTATATATCTGAGTTTAAAGTAGATAAACTAGAGTGAACAAAGCAGGTTTGCGCTTTTTTATTTTTTCATGGAAGTCTATATTATAGGGTCCATGAGTTTGAGAATAGATACTATTTAGATATTTATCCTTTCTTTCGTTCTAACCATTAGTCATTAGTCCTTGGCCGTGGCTTCCTTGAGGAAAAAAACAATCAAATACTAGCTTATCCTCGTGTCAAATTACCATAAATGATGGTGGATGTGCTATCTCAGCTGCAGAAATATTCCCATAGTGAGCGCATCATTGATATCTCTAGTGTTGTGCTATCTCAGCTGCAGAAATATTCCCATAATGAGCGCATCATTGATATCTCTAGTGTTGTGAAGTACCAAAAGTTCAGATACAAAATAGCATGTAGCTTCTTCTTTTATAAAAAATCTTTCTTTTATACATTTATTATAACCCAAGTTTAATGTTATATTGCTGAATGACTGTTGCGGCTTTGATTATGGTTACCATGTGTTATTGTATATTCAAGTATTTGAAAAATATGAGATATGTAACATTGACCAGGCCAATGTTGCACCTTTCAACTAACCATAACAGTTCTATTCTTTTTTTATTCAAGTAACAGTTACAAGGTTGAAGTTGTGCCTTAAAATTGTACTAGATAAGGTATTGATGTTTCCCAAACAAGCTTGCAATGTACTCGTACCTCTTCTACCACCTTCACAATAAACAAAGCCCTGCATGGCTGACGTCTATGGTGCACTCCGTGAGTGTCATAGATGAAGACAAGAATGAATATTAACATTTCTACAACAACACCAATGTGGATACACAAGATGACAGCGACACAAGGGAAGATAAAACTTAGGGCTAGTCCTCACCACCAATAGCCAACCAAGATCCCTCATATAACAAAGAGAAAGAAAGATGCAGACCAGGGGCGGAGCTGGAAGGCGCCTGAGTCTGGTGCTAATGCTTCCTTAGTGGTGCTAATTACATAGGCTTTTTCTAATTTTAGTCTTGAAAATTAGCAAATGCTGGTTGCAGTTCAGCTGCTCGGCCGGTGCTACAGCACCTGTAGCACCAAGCGTGGATCCGCCCCTGATGCAGACAATAGGAATGACGTAAATGAAATGCAGACTTCTAATTGCGAAAAGAAGGAACATGCCCCATCCGAGGACAAAAAGATGAACAATGCCCAACCTAATTAGGAAATAGAAGGATAAGTCCTCTTCCTCAAAAAAAGGAAGAAGGACAAGTCCTCAGTCCTCACCATCAGGGAAAGTCACGGAAGCACATAGCCATCTGGACAAATGATAATGCTGGCTCATCACTGGCCAGCCCATATGTAGATGCAAGGATACTGTTGAGCTAAGATTCAGCATGATCATAGTCTACCTTTGTGGAGCTAACCTGCACGCGATGAGTGAAACAAAGGAGTGTAATTTAATTAGTGAAATCCAAAGCTCAGTAAACCATTAGGCAACATCTTGCACTACCTAGCCTGACGTGCTTCTTTGGAGTATAAAAAAGCAGGGTCATATGGCCTTTTTTTAAAGGACTTGAGTGGCAGTCTTGCGTGAGATGCTAGTAGTTTATTTCAGACGACCCGGACACATTTTGAAGGAGACTTCTCATTACCAAAATGGCAAGTCCAATTATTTTTGCCGTCTAGGGCAGGGCAGCTGGGTAACATGTCTCGGAGGTGGTAAACAATTGTTTTGAACTTTTCCTGCTGCTTGTGACTAGATCTAAGAGAGCTTCAGGTCGTCTCCCTTCGAACAATTGAGTTAGGCTGAGGTTAGGCTGAGGTAGAGCAAATGGAGTCCAGTACCACCACCCAGCAGGCAAATGCCAACGGCGAAAATGAGAGGAAGTCTATGGCAGAGCTGGCCGAGCGCATCCTGCTGCTGGCGACGTTGGTGGCTACGGTGACGTACGCTGCAGCGTTCAACACGCCTGGGGGTGTCTGGCAGGACACCGCCGGCGGCCACCTCCCCGGCGACCCAATCATCAGGTCCACCCAGTACGTGCGGTACTTGATGTTCTTCTACTGCAACGCCACCGCGTTCGCTGCGTCGCTCATGGTCTTCGTCCTCCTCCTACTCCTCCTCTCGGTCCGCCGCCAAGAAAACCTCAGGATGATTGTCATCCTGCTGGTGCTGGTCATGCTACTGGGCCTGCTCAGCCTCATCGGGGCCTATACCGCCGGGACTTTTCGGGACCCGTTCACAGCCGTCTACACCTCGCTGCTGGTGGTCGCTGTCTTCACTTACGTCGGGATTCAGAGGGTGCGGGCCCCTGCCTCGCCAGAAAGCGACGTCAAAGGTGCGTCCGGATCCCTGAGCGGAGAACGGCTCCGCGAGATGCTGATGCAGCTCGCCGCGTTCGCGCTGACCGTCACGTACGTGGGCGGGCTGAGCACGCCGGGTGGCTTCTGGGACAGCACTGAGGATGGCCACCGACCAGGAGATGCCATTATAAAGGGCGCACGCCTGACCGCGTTCTTCGTCTGCAACACCACGGCGTTCGTGGCGTCACTGCTCATCGTCGTGGTCCTGCTGGTGAGAAGGATTAGCCAGACAATAGCTGCATTTCTTGGCAGCATGGTCATGCTCTTTGGCCTCCTTGGCTCGTATTTGGCTGGCAGCCACTGGGAGAAGGCTGTGTTTTTTGCCAGCTTGATAGGTGCGATTCTGGCATACATCGTATTCCAGGTTTTTGTTGTCAGGATTGCCGTAGAAGTTATAAGAAGGTGGGCAGGGGATAATAATTTTTGGGCAAAGCTTCAAGATTTCCAAGGGTTATTTCAAGCTTTTTCAAAGCTGCAAAGAAAACTCAAGATGATAGGTAACTTTTTCAAAGCTACAAATACTACTGTCCCTGTTTTTCTTCCTCCTCTGCAAACCATCAAGCCTTCCTATATATTCCAGTCTGCGATTAAACATGGCTTCTCTTCAATTTACAGGGAAAAAGAGGAGGAGGTTGAGCAGAATTATTCCAGTTATATTCAGTACCTCGCCGCTCTTGCGTTAACCATCACTTACCAGGCGGGATTGGATCCACCCGGTGGCCTTTGGCAGGAGAATGGAGACGGCCACAAGGCTGGCGACCCCATACTCCGAACGACGAACCCGAGGAGGTATAACGGCTTCTTCTACTGCAACTCTGTTGCTTTCGTGGCCTCCTTAGTCTGCATCATCCTGGTCCAGATAAGGCCTCTGCTCCAGCACCGCGCGCTGGAGCAGGCCATGATACTGGACCTGCTCAGCCTTGTCGCTGCATATGCCATCGGGAGCTGCCGGGATGAAACGACCACCGTTTACGCCATGGGCATTGGCGGGGCCGCTCTGGTCTATGTGGTCCTGCATGTTGTCTTGCTGGACCAGACGGACATCCATGACCAGAGAAAGGTTGAAGACGATGTGCCGCTGAATAGCATGGGCTATGGGTTGTTCCTGTTCGCGCTCTTGGTAGCGACCATAACTTACCAAGCCGGGTTGACCCCTCCGGGCGGCTTCTTGCTCAAGGACGATGAATCCAGGCACCATGCAGGCGATCCGGTCCTCTTGTACAACTATCCACGCCGCTACAGCGTCTTCTTCTACTGCAACTCCACGAGTTTCATGGTGTCTATCGCCATCATCATACTCCTGGTGAACCCCAACATATACAAGCCAGCCATGCGGACTCACGCGCTATCAATCTGCACGGCGGTGAGCTTTTTTTGTCTCCTGGCCGCCTTTGCTGCCGGGACCAGCCAGCATCTGAAAACATCCATCTACGTCTTGGTGTTGCTGGCTGTGGTGCTAGTTTTGGCACTCCTACTGCTCCTAGCGTTTTTCCTGAGGTCAGTCATATTTCCGGCTCCCTCACCCTCACCGGAACTGGCAAGCGATGCAGATACAGAGCCAGTGCACCGGGTTGATGAGCATGTTGCCATCAGCGATGAGCACATTGCCACCAGCACGGCAGAATATGACCAAGCACGCGTCAAATGGAGAAAAGAGACGAGAGCACAAGCCAACCGGATGTACCTGATGACAGTTGGGATCCTGGTGGCGAGTGTCACTTACCAGGCCGGCCTAGACCCGCCGGGCGGATCTTGGCAGCGCAGCGGCGACGGGCACAATGCGGGCGAGTCAGTAATGCAAGACAACAGGAGGCGACGTTACCAAGCCTTCTTCTACGCCAACTCCACCTCCTTTGTGACTTTGATTTTTCTCATGCTCATGTGGCTAATGCTGGCAAGGTCATCCCTGAAGCAGAGCAAGCCATTGTCTAGGGTGATGTATACGATGATCGTGCTGGATTTTCTTGGACTCCTAGGAGCCTACGCAGCGGGTTCAGGCAGGGAGTGGAAGACGTCTGTGGATGTTGTTGTGATAGTCCTCTCCGTGCTGGTTTATTTCAGCGTCCATGTACTGCTACCACTCCTTCGGCAGGAGGAGGGTGGACAGCAAGACACGGATGCTGCTGCCCCAACGGCTGTTGGCAACTAGTAGTAGTTGGACAAGCAATTTCCTAAGTATGGTCTCATTAGCATTCATTGTTCTCTGCAGCTTTTGCCATGTTGTACAACCAATCAGAATCAGAAGCAATTCAAATAGTGCAACTATAGTTATATTATTTCTACAGGTTTTCTAAAGTTTTCATTAGCTTTTACTCCCTCCGTTCGTTTCATAATATAAGATGTTTTAGCTTTTGTGAAACGAATCTATCTAGCCGCCTTTTTGTGTGGAAGTTCACTCCGAATCTACACAGTAATAGATACATTCGTTTCACAAAAGCTAAAACATCTTATATTTTGAAACGGACCGAGTACATGGTATCAATTGGTTCATACAAGTTCCGTACTTCGCAGCATATCAATGTGTACTGAATTGAACAATGGGTTTGTCAGGACGAGTTTGTTTGTTTATGCTGATTTTACCAAATTTCAAGCAAACTTGACCTGTGAATCCAACAAGTTCTTTATTGTTTTCTGGTTGAGCATAGTAACTTTCCACCCCGATTTCATAGCTCAAATTGATAACCAAAATTAAATTTAAGATTGTAAGAGGTACTCCCTCCATCTCTTAATATGTGGTATATAAATTGAGTAAGAAGTCCACACATTATAAGTTTTACCAAATTTAAGTTTCTGAGAGCTGCTCCTTCCATCCCAAATATATGGGGGGGAACTTGGACAAAACGCTGAAGCCTGTCACTCCCGGGACTTCATCTCCAGTGAGCCGAGCAATTTGTCCTAGTTCACCAAATCCTTTTTTTTAAGGATAGTTCACCAAATCCTGGAAAGGAATGATTTTTGAACTTGCGACCGCCATGGCACCTTTCTTTGACGCTGCCGCGCTGGGCTCATCGGCCCCATTCAGACGTCCCTCATGGCACCGCCGGCTGCTAGCGCCGGAGAACCCCCTCCCCTCCTCGCAGGAAGTCACGGTCCTAGCTAACCTCCACGGCCTTCGCTGGGCGGACGTCGAGGACACACGGGAGCAGGGTCTAGTCTAACGGTGTCCCCCGCTCCGCCATGCCTACAGATGTGCTGTGCCGGGAACACTAGCCTTCATGTGCAGGACTTCTCCTACTAGCATGGGGAGGGATTTGGATTTGGGGAGGAGCATCTTAAATAATTTTGAATTTGAATTGTGTCGCCCAAGACTATGTGTTTTAATATTTTAAGTGTATGCATTCTAAATTTTATAGTCTGAATTGTTGTTGTTTCAAATTGGGCGCCAATAGAACTTATGTGCAAATTAAAAAGATAGAAGATTTGAGAAATGAGGGCTATTGTTGGAGTTAGACCAACTTTGAGGACCAAAAAAAGTAGAGGGTCCATTTAGTTGGAGATGCTACCGCGGGAGTCATAAAGATTCCAATGAGTTGCCAAACACCCTCTACGTTTCAAAATAATTGAAGTTCTAGTTTTGTCGTAAGTCAAATTTCTCTAGGTTTGAACGGATTTAAATAAAAATTATTACTAGTATTTACAATGTCTAGCCTATATAATATGAAAATATATTGTATGATGAATCTAATAAAAATAAACTGGTTTTCTAGATGTTGATATTTTATTTATCAATTTGGTCAAACTAAAAAATAGTTTGACTTAAAGACAAAGCCAAAACTTCAATTATTTTGGAACAGATGGATTATATGCACGTAGGATGAAATACAAGATCTTAGGGGACGGAAGCCGGGTAAAAGAAGCTTGTTGATAAGAAAAGAGGAAGCTTGGTTTTCCGTTTTGCTAATTAGTTGGCACTTGGCAGCGTCAAGAATAATTCAGTATGCAAATATTATCTTTCGACTAGCTCTTGATATTAAATTGGTGCAAAGCACCATCTTCATATTAATATATACCCTCGATAAAATAAGTAGAAATTTAGAAACATAACATGTTTTATGAAATTTGACCAACTCACATGCAAAGATCGTCGTGGTATTACCGACGAGTACGCCATGAAGGGGTCATCATAGAGCGTGTTTAGATATGTGGGGGAAGGCGGTGAGTTGGCGGGTACGAGGTAACACAACTTATCCAGGTTCAGATCCCACGGGTGACAGAATCCTACTCCTGCTATAAATCACTATAATGACAACGCCGAGTTACAGGGATTGGTTCGCTGTGCAAGATTGTGTTGTTCTATGAACTTGTCCTTGTGATTGTGCCCTAAAGACTCCCACATGTTCGGCTTATAACGGCGCCAGAACCTCGGTATACACGGAAAGATCTTTGCCGGATAGGTTACAGAGTCCTACAATAATACTAACTATTCTTCGTGTCTTGCACTTCAAGGCTCTGGTTGGTCGGTGACTACACCGTAGCCTTTCTTCTCCTGGATGGGCCTCCCTTCTGGATCCGTCTAACTGAGCCGCCCAGCAAGCCATAGGCCTTGCTACCAACTGTGGGCTACCCTGGTTAGCCGAATTAGAGGCATGCAATGGTGATATCCATTTAGCATATCCACAACAGTAGCCCCCAGAGAATTTTGAGATCTTGCGTCGTCTTGCATTTTAGTCTTGAATGCTCCGTTGTCGGCAATAAGCAATATCTCGAAGTTTTCCTAAAGAACACTGCAATCTTCTCCGTCTTCAACGTGTAAGTCAGAGAATCTTCAAGTTTTTAGTCTCCTTTTTCATAGTCAGATAGAATCCATCCATACTGAAATCTTCAGACGTGACTACTCCACTGCTACTGTCAGTAGGGTGACGTAGGCTCAACCTAGGCTTCCTCGAAACTCAAATATGGCAGCGGTTAATCATAGCGATTTTCTCACACGTGAAATCCGAAACGTTAAGCGGCAAACGGGGGACGTGGAGAAATTATCGCGTACGTTCGCACACACGTTGTCTTACCGTTAGATCTCATGCGCACGAATCTTGATGCTATGGATTATAAATAGTTACTGCGGCCAAAGATAATCCTTTTACCTGCATTCTCCCTGCGTCTTCTTCTTCCTCTCGCCACGCGACCCTTCGAGCTCCAGCAAGAAAACCCCATCCCCTTCTTTTTTCCAATTCAAACTCAATGGCGAGCAGCTGCAACAATCCATCGACGGCGACGGCTCCTAAGGCTTCCAAGGAGCCATCAAAGGAAGTTTCCGTCCTGCTGGAGGGAGTGGTGATTTCAGTCTCCACCGTGGTGGAAACCACCAGCGATGACCAGAAACGAGCGGCGCTCGAAGCCGTGGAGAAGGAAGTTGACTCCCACAAGGGAGTGTGGAGGGGTTCCGAGCTTACCGAGGAGCTACTGAAGGAACTCACTGACTGTAAGGTTGACTCTACAATATTTTAAAATTCTAGGTTCATGTCACGAAATTGGCGCACCAGTTAGAAATAAATACTTGTATAATTGACTGACTCCGTAATATTTTTAAGAATCTGGGTTCATGTCATGAAATTGGCAACCTTGTACACCGCCACAACCACCTTGTACGGCGTCAAGCGGCCTGCTGTCCAGTCCCCCATTTAAACCATCAGTTTTCTCTCGGCCTGGTGGGATAAGGCACGGTATTCGTGTGGTAGTTGAAGAGGTTGCCGTCCTTGTGGCCACCTCGGTCGGCGTTGAGTCCGGCGGGAGCATGTCGCTGGCAAGGTTTTGGTTTTGATGACCCGAATGAAGTGGCCTGAATTTCAGCCATTTCGGTCAAATCTCGGATGAAATATAAGGACCGAAATTTAAACTTTGAAAAAAATTTGACAGATATTTGGATCAAAATTTAGATTTTCGAACAAAATTCAACCAAATATAAAATATAATAGATAATCCGAGGAAAAATTCTTAATATTTAGGAAATTTTGTTCTGTAAATTCTCGTCCCGGTCCCGGCCAAAATGGATGAATTTTAGTGGAATTTTGGAAATATCGGCAGTTTCAAGAAAACTGATGGAGTTTTAGCAAAAACTGCGGGGTCACATTTATCCGTTGAAAGGGTTGAAAGAAAACGTAGTTTGGGAGGAATTATTTGTGCATCGTTTTCCACAAGATAAAAAAAATCTTTATTTTGAAATTTAAAAACACCTTGAGGGGTGGTCGCTCTGGCCTAGCGACCTGAAATATTTTGGAGCGTTGAGAAATTAAAAATTAAAATGACAGCTGTGGGATTTGAACCCACGCCCTTTCGGACCAGAGCCTAAATCTGGCGCCTTACTGTCTTAATGCTTAATTAGTATATATTACCCTTAATTAACATATATCGTAGGTCTAGCTGTACCTTGCTAGTCTTGCTCCTCGTGTCTACATACTTGATTTCCATCCTAATCGATAAATCTGCAATTATAACAAGCAAGATGGCGGAGAACGCATCAACGAATCAGAAACTACAAAGTCCTGAAGTACTACTTCTGTTTTAAAATATAAGATGTTTTAGCTTTGTGAAATAAATGTATATAGAGTCTTTTAGTATATAGGTCGTAGTGAACCTAAACACTAAAAGAGTGTAGATACATTCGCTTCATAAAACTAAAACATCTTATATTTTCAAACGGAGGGAGTAATTTGCTAGTGATCATATGGCACATACTAGCGAAACACAAAAAACAGATACTGAGGATGTGAACTAAAGAAAAATTGTCTGAGTGACCTAAGCATCATACTAAAATGACCATGTACTCTCTCCATTTTAAAATATAAGATGTTTTAGCTCTGTGAAATGAGTGTATCTAGACTCTTTTTAGTGTGTAGGTTTACTTTAAACCTACGTAAACCTACGCTAAAAGGTGTCTAGATACAGTTCTTTCACAAATCTAAAATATCTTATATTTTGAAAGGAGGGAGTACATAAGAAGCATACTCGAATTTATAAAGTTAGGCCCAAGCGATACAATAGAATTGTGCATCTCCATGGGACAAGGCAAATATGTTTCCCAAATCAACACGCTGGTGCTTAAATCTTTATGAGTTGGGGGTGCGTTGTGCACCGTCATTCGGTTTGAGTTGCATAGCTATATGCAGATTGTAAATAAAAAAAATCAAATTCACAATAACACAATCGATTGTGTTCAAATCCCCCATGAAGCTAAACCAAAGAAATCAGAAGGCATCATTGTGTAGCCTTTGCATTGTTGAACCCACGAGAACATAAAAAATATTGGCAGTGAAAGTATCAACGAAGAGAAATGCCAGCAATTGAAAGACAAACACGGTGCAAACACCTCATTCACTCTAGAGTTTCATACTTGCCTATGGCGCAGTGGTTAATCATAGTGATTTTTTCGCTCATGAAATTCGAAACGTTAAGCGGCAAATGGGAGACGCGGCAAAATTACCCCGCACGTTCGCTCATACGTTGTCAACGCTTTAACCGTTAGATCCTTTGCGCACGAATCTCGACGCCAGGGCTTATAAATATGTACTACGGCCGAAGATAATTCTTTTACCCACATTCTCCCCTCGTCTTCTTCTTCCTCTCGACGAGCGACCCTTCGAGCTCCAGCAAAAAAAACCTAACAGAGAAATCCCATCTCCTCTTTCTTTCCAATCTAACTCAATGGCGAGCAGCAGCAGCAGCGCTCCATCGATGGCGGTGGTTTCCGAGGCTTCCAAGGAGCCATCAAGGGACGTCCATGTCCCACCGGAGGGGCTGGTGATCCTGGTCTCCGGCATGGTGGAAACCACTAACGAAGACTAGAAACAAATGGCGCTCGAAGCCGTGGAGGAGGAAGCTGACTCACACAAGAGAGTGTGGAGGGGCTCTGAACTCACTACGGAGCATCTTGAGGAGCTCGTCGATGAGGGATATCTCCCCTCAACGGAGGGGCTCTGGCGGCCGGCGCTGGCCGACGAGGTCGTGCCCTCTCCCCAGGCCGGAGAGAAGGTCTACCTCAAAGCACAGCTAGTACGTGGTGTTATCTTCCCAGTCTCCGGCTTCTTCCTTGAGGTTCTAAAACACTTCCGGGTTCTCCCTCAGAACCTATCTCCCAATAGCATCCTATCACTTGGCAATTTTGTAGCTTTATGCGAGGGATACCTAGGGATTAGGACTAGGATAGACTTGTTTATCTATTTCTTCACGGTGAAGAGAGAATCCGGAGATTCCAAGGATGACCTTCAGAATTGTGGAACCATTAGCTTTAAGATCCATCCAGGCCGGCGGTTCCCCGACATCGTTGGACATGAGTCTTGTAAGAATTGGCACACAACTTACTTCTATGGCCCCGACATTCCTATGACCGGCTGACAAGGCTCATACCTCGACTTTGTCGATGGAGCTACCATCGAGGCCACCACATGGAGGTCCCCAGCCATTCTTCCCTCCGACGATGAAGCCTATTGTGCTATTAGGCGGATAGAGTGGCTGATAGATGGAGGTTTGACTGGCTTGGACCTAGTCATGTGCTGGTTCGTAAAGAAGATCCAGCCTCTGCAACACCGCGCCTAGCTGATGCATGAGTATACCAAGGAGAGAGATGATCCAGTGAGAATCTCCAAGGACAACTTCTCCAACGAATCCACCAAGCTCCGGTTTAAGGACATCGTCAAGATAAAAGATAGGAAGTGTGGCTTCACTATCACCTTTGACATGTTCGAATGCGATGAATGCCTAGAGGTAACCATGTTTCCTTTATTGTTTCTGTATATACTCTAAGTTCTCCGTCTTGGATGCATCAATCATCTAACATGTTTCTATCCCATCAGTTGGCGAGCTTGTCGGAGGAAGACATGGACGCTCAAGTTTATGATCCAAAGCTAAAGGATGTGTAAGTTTTGTCCGACGATGATGCCCCCAAGGATCATCAAGCTCCGGAAAAGCGAAAGCGGAAGAGCTCCACCTCTAATGCTGCTACCGAGGGCAAGAAGAAAAAGAATCCAGAGAGTGGAGTCTCCAAGAAATCCACTGCCGCCTTAGAGGCGGAGAAGAGAAAGTCTACCAGCATTCCGTTGACCAAGGCACCTGCTGGTGTTTGATAACTTCTCTTTTCCGACTTTGATTTGTACTTACTCATTCCTGTAGTTATACTTTGTATGTTTCAGGAAGAAATAAGGTATTAGTCTGAAGCACACCTCCAAAGATACTGGAGGGTCTAAAAATATTCGTGAGATGTTGACCAAGTCCTCCCCCGCCGTTGCTCCCCCAACTCTTGCCATCAAGACAAACACAGGCTATGCCGGAACATCGTCCATCACTACACCCGAGGCCTCTGCCATGGAGCTAGACATCAATCCTACAGAGGATGTCTCAGGTTCTGTCGTTTTGAACTTTGCTCCCGGCACTTAGACGACGCAGGAGAGCACCTCCTCTCAAATGGCTGAAGCTATGGCTAAGGATGCCACCAAAAAAGGGAAGCAACTGGTGTTGGGAACAGAAGCAGTGGCAACAACAACAACCAAGTCGGGGACATCTACGCCGTCTACTGCTATAGTAACACAACAGACGGCTAGAGCTTCCTCCGCTTCCTTGGATGGTGCGTCTGCAATGCCTCAGACTCCTCCGATGTTAAGTCTGGATGATATTATCCGTCAAGCGGATGTTTTTTGCAATAATGCCAAGACCTTCCATGATGCATACGCCACTTCAGCAAATAATCTCAAGATTATTGCTATCGCAAGTCTTCAATCTTTACATTTAACTTTATAATATATCTCACTGTAGAACCCGAGCTCTAAGGTAGAAAACCATAAGTTATTAGCCTGAGTGCTCTAAAAGGAACTAAATGTAAAACTTGATAGTGTACCCCACGAGTTTCTAGGTATAATGAATAATTCCGGCTAGATACTCTAAGAGAAGCATACATGGTTTAAAATCTGATACTATAGCCCCCAAGCCTCTAGGTGAAACTGAAAAGTTTTGGCTAGATGCTCTAGAGAAACTAAGAATGTTTCTTGTGCAGAATGAGAATAACCGGAGGAAGGCCGCCAATGAAAGGTTTGTAAAGCTGCAAAATGAAATGGATATTGAATAGGGTAAAACAGCCTTTCTAAAGGAACAGATCAAAAAACAACAAGCGTATGTTTTCTTCCAATAGCTCCCTGATCCATCATTTGTAGCTATTTCGTCTGAATACTCATAATGTTTTATTGTTCTGACATGTAGATGTTGTTGCCAAGGCCAAGAGCATTGTTGAGCAATCCAAGAACATCCAAGAGTTGGATGATGAGAACAAGATCTTGAAGATATACCTGGTTGATGATGTCAAAACACATAAAGAGGCAATGAAGGCCCTACAAGAATTTGTAGACACTAAGATGGAATGCCTGAAGAAGGAGATTGAACAGCTCAAGGAATAGAACCAAGCTACCATAGAGCAGAATTTTCGGGGCCTTTAAGCATTCAAGAAACTTCACAAGGATCATGACATCTTGGCCGAGACCTGCCATCAAGCTGAAACCAACATATTTGGTAACTTCCCTCCATCTTTCCCAATTTCTGTAAGTCGGATACTTTAAATTGTTGCAATACTCATGATCTTTGTCTCTTATGAAAACACATCCCCCATTGGTTTAACCAACATGGGTGAAGATGCTCTGAATTCAAAGGAATGCATGATTCTTGCCGGAAACTTCATCAACACTGCCATCACCCAGGCCAAGGAGATAGTTAAACCCCTGGATATCACCATCAGAGCGGTAGATTCTGTCGCCAAGTACTCGTAAATCTTCCACTGAGCCCCCAAGAAGATAAGGAGCTAGAAAGCATCCTCCATTAGGGTCGGCGCCAGTATTGCCTTGTCCTTGGTGAAAGCACACTATGATGACGCTGACATTGATTTGATAACCTCTGGTATGGTGAAGATCGATGAAGAGGGCCATGAAGTTGATAACACTTATATCCGGAACTCCCTCATCAGCTACGGTACCAAGGATTCCAAGTTAGTCAAGGCGGATGTCTTCGTGCCTGCCGAGGAGACGGATGACGAGCCAGTGGCATCAGAATCTTGCCTCAGAACTTTCGACCTTGATGATATCTCTAGGGTTGTTTCTCCCGTTGCTGATGATGCAATGTCAAAATCATCTGCAGTAGAGCCATACACACTTGTTGTATTAAATGTGTCTTTGTGTATTTTGTGTGTATGCGGGAAAAAAATTGTAGAAGTAAGGAAGAAAACTTAGATACAAGCCTCCTGCCACTTATTTATATCCAGCATGTATATATTTTTTAAGCACGTGTTGGCTTATCCATTATTCTGGTTCTTATGCTTAACATTTCATGAGACGGAAGACTCGTAGCACAGAACCATGTCCTCAGGTGATGATGCTTAATAGCACCATCTAGAAACTAAGGACAAAACCGCCGTCTTTGAGTGCCGAAATGTCACTACTCCGGAATCCACATAAAAACAATAGAAAACATGTAGACTAAAAAAAATTAAGCTAACGCCCATAGCTGAAATTTTCACAAGTGCAAATGCAAATTTGTGCATAAAGGGTTTATATGATCCAAAAATGAACACTAGAAGGCCGTAAAAGACTCAAGAAATATGAGTGAACTAAATGCTTTATTTCATTGATCATTATAAGGTACTTATTAAATAATAGAAAATATGCTAAGTGTAAAAGGGACGTAGTTGTGCTATGTTCCATGACCGATCAGTCTCCGGATAGTCATCATCTGGGTCCCATAGCTTACGCTTGTGATCTTTACCTAGCCTATCTTTCAACTCGCGAATATCGACGAGGTAATAAGAACCATTGAGCAACGCTTTGCTTATAACGAACGGTCCTTCGCAAGACGAGGATATTTTGTGTGACTTTTGCTGCTTGAGGCGAAGCACAAGATCCCCCTCTCTACACGAGTGATGCCTAACACGGTGACTATGGTAGATGCGTAGCTTCTTCTAGTAGATGGCGGATCTCTGGCATTCCAAGACGTGTTCTTCCTCGAGCAGGTCCACAGATAAGTGTCTGGATTCTTCAGCATCATCTCCAACATAGGCGGCAACTCCCGGTGCGTCATGGAGGATGTCGGATGGTAGTACTACTTCTGCTCCATAAACCATGAAGAAGGGGGTCAAGCCAGTGGATCTGTTGGGGGTTGTTCATAAACTCTACAAGACAGATGGTAACTCTTCCGCCCAGGCCCCAACTGATCTTTGTAGCGGTGCCTATAAGCATGGCTTGATTCCTTGTAGAATTAGTCCATTGGCCCTTTTAACTTGACCATTAGATTGTGGGTGTGTCATAGATGCTTGGTCAAGGCGGACGTATTTATCGTGACAGTAAGCCTCTACTTCTCTAATTGATAAGTTGCTGCCATTTATGTGATGATGCTATGCGGGAGACCAAATCTTAGCACTAGACCCTAGACAAATTTCAGGGTTGTTGCCAATCGAGCTTTCTAATGGGTTTAGTTTCAATCCATTTAGTAAATTTATCAACTACAACAATAAGATGCGTAAACCCACAAGGTGCCGTCTTCAAGGGACCAACCATGTCAAGCCCGTAGACTACAAACGTCCAAGTAATTGGTATTGTTCGCAATTCTTCAGCTGGAACATGTGGTTGCCTTGCATAGAACTGACATCCAACACAAGTATGCACCAGCTTGTCGGTGTCCGCCTTGGCTATCTTCCAATAGAATCCTTGCTGGAATACTTTAGAGACCCATGATCGGGGAGCGACATGATGCTCGCAATCTCCAAGATGAATCTCTAAGGATTTTAATACCTTGTTGCTGGGTGGCACACCGTAGGAGTATTCATGTGGTGATTCTTTTATACAGCTAACCATTTATTATAGATAACCTTTTGCTCTACGTACTATTTGCCGGCTTTCGACTTTGTCGGCAGGCAGTGTTCCGTCTTTGAGGTAGTCCATGAACGGTTTTGTCCAAGTCAGAGAGGTCACTGTAACGGAGTTAACAAATGAATCAACTCTATCCGGGTTGTCGAGGTCTACTCCTTTCACGGATGGTGTCCGTAGATGCTCCAGGAAAACGCTAGGTGGAATTGGTTTGTGGTCCCATCCAAGCTTTGCTAGAAGATCCCCCACCTCATTATCCTCCCTTTTGATATACTTGACTGCGTAGCCGTCAAAGCACTTGGCTATCTTGTCTACTTTGTTTCGATATGCCGCCATCATAGTGTTTTGCGCGTTCCAGGTGCTAGCCACCTGCTAGGTAACCAAGTTATAATCTCCACAACAAACTATGTGCTTGATGCCAATATCCTTGGCTACACTAAGTCCATAAATGAGAGCTTCATATTCCACCATTATGTTGGTAGTATTGAAGTGGATCTACATGACGTACTGCAGCTTATCTCCTGTTGGTGATTTCAACAATACACCATCCCTCGAGAAATTGAGTAACTTAGATCCATCAAAGTGCATGACCCAAGACTCTGGCTCTAGCACATAAGTGTCAGCTGGTAGTTCTGTCCAATCTGCGATAAAATCCACCAATTCTTGGGATTTGATAACATCGCTCCTCTTGTAGGTGATTTTGAAGGTGGCAAGCTTGATGCCCCACTTCGCCACCCTTCATGTAGCGTCATTGTTTTTGATAATGTCGGACAGTGGAGCTTTGCTCACTACTGTAATGGGGTGCTCCTAGAAATAATGACTTAACTTGCGAGAAGCAAGGAAAACTCCATAAGCTAACTTCTGGTAGTGCGGGTAACGCTGCTTGGATTCCGTCAAGACCTTGCTCACATAGTAAACTGGTCGCTGAACTCCGTCCTCGTGCGTTGGCTCTTATCGCTCCACCACGACGATGATGTTGATAACCCAATTGGTTTCCGCCATGTATACTAACATTGGCTCCATTGACTCCAGTGCTGCAAGTATTGGTGCAGAGGAGAGTATTCTCTTCAACTCCTGAACTGCTGCATTTGCTTCTTCCATCCATATGAATTTGTCCGCCTTTTTGAGCAACTTGTAGATGAACCGGCTTCTTTCCAAGTCGCGTGATGAACCGTCTTAACGCTGTAACACAACCTATTAGCCGTTGGATGTCCTTCAAGTATGTCGGGCGTTTGATGTCGAGGATGACCTTGATCTTCTCCAGGTTAACCTCGATTCCACGATGCAAAATGATGAAGCCTAATAATTTTCTTCTCCAGGACCCCGAAGACACACTTCTTGGGGTTGAGCATCATGTTATACTTCCGAAGGTTATCGAAGGTTTCCTGCAAGTCGGCGATGGGATCGTTTCTTTTCTTTGACATCACCGCGATGTCATCCACATAAGCGTGTACGTTGCAACCTATTTGGTCGTGTAGGTAGTTGCATTGTTCGATGGTACGTAGCACATGCATTTTAACCCAAAGGGCATCGTGACATAGCAGTATGTGCCGTAATGTGTGATGAATGAAGTGGACAATTGGTCTAACTTGCGCATCTTAATTTGGTGGTATCCTGAGTATGTATCCAAAAAACACAAAACTTCCGAGCTAGCCATTGAGTCAATGACTTGGTCAATGCGAGGCAAAGCAAATGGATCTTTCGGGCATGCTTTGTTCAAGCTGGTGTAATCAACACACATTATTTATTCTTTGGTTCCCTTCTTGGGCACAAGTACAGGATTGGCCACCCTGAAGGGCTCGCAGCATAGAAAACAAAAAATTTCCTACAATGAGAACTATATGCCAAGATCTATCTACTAGATACAAGCAACGGGTGGATATACATCTATGGAGAACTTACCCTTTAAGACAACAATGTTTTGTTAACAAGTAGGAACTCGTGGATGATGTAGTCGTACGCTTGCCGATCTCAAGATCGTGTGGAAGTCCTAGCACCGCAAACCAGCAGCACATCCGCACTCGCACACACATTCAGGCCACCGAACAACCTCCGCCTCCTTGCTCCAGCAATGCAGCGGAAGCAAAAACTCCTTCCAAATAAAATGCCATCGGGAACATGTCTCTCGCTAATCCGAGACTATGGGGGAATAATTCTAGAGGGGGAGAGAGATCCTTCATGAGGAGGTGTGAGGAAGGAGGGTGAGAGGGGTGGCCTTTTATAGGAGGAGGGGGTACCCCTCCCATGGCCGGTGCCCCATGGAGGTGACCCCTCACCTCTCCCATTCATGTGGTGGTAACCCCCCCACATAAAAGTGTCCCTTAACATTCCTCTTTAAAGTCTTTACTATAAATGCATTAAATTTCTCCAAATTTAATGCTATCTCATTTAATAAAACTCTTTTATTAAATTTATTCATAATTTTGTTAATTACTTTAATTAAAAAACATTCACATAAAACCCCTTGCAACATTTCAATATTACATGCAGAACCAATTTCAGCAATTTCACCCGAAACAGCTTCGATGTCTATTGAAATAATTCTAGCGCTTTGCAATTCATTCGTCTAGAACACATTTGCTCCAAATGGTGTTGGTATCCCTTAAGTGTGTCACTCTATGGTTCGTGAATAATGCAGACATGATCGAGACCCCTCTCAGATCAATAATCAGAAGCGGGACCTGGAGATCCATACTCACTCCTACACATTCTACGATGACTTCTATGATCGCGAGAACCTTTAATTCTAGTAACTAAATCCCTTTGTCTCGCGATATATTACATGTCCGAGATTGGATCATCGGTATCTCCATACCTAGTTTGATCTCGTTACCGATATGTACTCTTTTCTCGTTCCTGTGATATAACATTCTAGTGATCTCATCACTTGCTTGCAAGCTAACCAATGTGATATCACCGAGAGGGCCCAGAGAATATCTATCCATCATCGAGATGGACAAATCCCACTCTTGATCCATGAGCTTCTACATAACACTTTTTTTAGCACTGAACCCACCTTTATAATCACCCTTTCACGGTGTGACGTTTGATGTTATCAAGATACTCTTCCAGTGTTAGTGATTAACATGATCTCATGGTCTAAGGACTAGGATTACTTTGTTAGATGTTATAGCAATATAAACACAATGACTTTGATTGTAATGCTATACTTTGGATGAATGTTCATCACATCATTCCACTAACATTGTGACCTCATTATTAACAACATCCAATGTCCATGATCAGGAAACCTTGATCATCTTGTTAATCAACGAGCTAGTTTATAAGAGAGGCATAACTAGGAACTTTCCTTTTGTTTATTAAACACACATGTATTAACGTTTCCAAATTAATACAATTATAGCATGCAAAATAAACATCTATCATATAGTTGGAATATGTATAATAACAACTTTATTATTTCCTCTCAGGGCATATTCCGTTCAGTCTCCCACTTGCACTAGAGACAATAATCTAGCTACATGGTGATAAATCTAACACCCATGGAGTTCTGGTGTTGATCATGTTTTGCTCTAGGGAGAGTTTTAGTCAACGGATCTGCTACATTGAGATCCATATGTACTTTAAAAATATTTATATATCCATCCTTGACATGCTCATGGATGGAGTGAAATCGGCGCTTAATATGTTTGGAATTCTTGTGAGACCTTGGTTCCTTTGCGTTGGCTATGGATCCATTGTTGTCACAATAGATCACCATTGGATCCAACGCACTAGGAACCACACCCAGTTCGGTAATGAACTCCTTCATCCAAACCGCTTCCTGTGCTGCTTTTGAAGCAGCAATATATTCCGCCTCTGTTGTTGACCTTATTACCACGGGTTGTTTGGAGCTCCTCCAACTAAGTGTTGCTCTGTTCATGAGAAATACGTATCCGGATTGAGACTTAGAGTCGTCCGGATTAGTGTGAAAGCTAGCGTCGACATAACAATTAGCGACCAGCTCTTCTTCACCTCCGTATACAAGAAACATTTCCTTAGTTCTTCTCAAGTACTTAAGGATATTCTTGACCACTATCCAGTGTTCCAAACATGGATCAGATCGGTACCTACTAGTCAAACTAATAGCATGTGCCACATCCGGTCTTGTACAAAGCATGGCGTACATTATAGAGCCTATGGCTGAAGCATAGGGGATCTTCTCCATTATCTCTCTTTCTTCCACCGTAGCCGGACTTTGAGTCTTACTCAATGTCTTGCCTTGCAACATAGGTAAGAACCCTTTCTTACTTTCGTCCATTTTAAACTTCTTTAAAATCTTATCAAGGTATGTACTTTGTGATAGCCCTATTAGGCGTCTTGATCTATCTCTATAGATCTTTATGCCTAATATATATGACGCTTCACCAAGGTCTTTCATAGAAAATTTGTTGTTTAGATAACTTTTAACACTTTTTAAAAGATCTATATCATTTCCAATCAATAATATGTCATCCACATATAATATCAGAAATGCCACACTTCTCCCACTCACTTTCTTGTAAATACAAGCCTCTCCATAAGTTTGGACAAATCCAAACTTTTTGATCACCTCATCAAAGCGGAGATTCCAACTCCGTGATGCTTGCTTCAGTCCATAGATGGATCGCTGAAGCTTGCACACCTTGTTAGCATCCTTAGGATCGACAAAACCCTTTGGTTGTATCATATACAACTCTTCTTCAATGTTACCATTGAGGAACGCAGTTTTGACATCCATCTGCCATATTTCATAATCGAAATATGCAGCAATTGCTAACATAATCCTAACTGATTTTAGCATCGCTACGGGAGAGAATGTCTCATCGTAGTCCACTCCTTCAATTTGTCGAAACCCTTTTGTGACAAGTCGAGCTTTATAGATGGTTACATTACCATCAACATCAGTTTTTCTTTTGAAAATCCATTTATTCTCAATGGCCTTTCGGTCA
Source organism: Avena sativa (assembly GCA_916181665.1). Classification (NCBI taxonomy): domain Eukaryota; kingdom Viridiplantae; phylum Streptophyta; class Magnoliopsida; order Poales; family Poaceae; genus Avena; species Avena sativa. The sequence goes on along the minus strand of OV702297.1, from coordinate 460,179,596 downwards.
TGAGGTAAGTCCACCAAGGTCGAAACCTGGTTTTCGTACATGGATTCCATCTCCGATTTCATGGCTTGTATCCATTTGTTGGAATCCGGGCTCATCATCGCTTCTTCATACGTCGCAGGGTCATCTATTTCATCAACCATGAAATTTACAACAGGATTCCCGTACAGTTCAGGAGTTGAACGTGTCTTACTTGACCTGTGAGGTTCAGTAGTGTCCTCTTTCGGAGTTTCATGATCATTATCATTAGTTCCTTCTTTATTTGGTGAAGTCAACTCCAGAACGACTTCCGGTGCTGCACCACTCGCCATTTCATGAAGAGAAGGTTCAGTAACCTCTTCGAGTTCTACCTTTCGACTACTCACACCTTTCGTGAGAAACTCTTTCTCTAGAAAGGATCCATTCTTGGCAACGAAAACCATGCCCTCGAATCTGTGATAGAAGGAATACCCAATTGTTTCTTTAGGGTATCCTACGAAGACACATTTTTCTGCTTTGGGTTCGAGTTTATCCGGCTGAAGTTTCTTCACATAAACATCGCATCCCCAAACTTTAAGAAATGACAGCTTAGGTTTGTTTCCAAACCATAATTCATATGGTGTCGTTTCAACGGATTTAGATGGTGCCCGATTTAAAGTGAATGCAGTGGTTTCCAGTGCATAACCCCAAAATGACAGTGGCAAGTCAGTCAGAGACATCATAGATCGAACCATATCTAATAGAGTACGATTACGACGTTCCGATACACCATTACATTGTGGTGTTCCGGCAGGCGTGAGTTGTGAAACTATTCCACACTCTTTCATGTGTGTGCTAAACTCGTAACTTAGATACTCACCTCCACGGTCAGACCGCAGAAATTTGATCTTTCTATTACAATGATTTTCCACTTCATTCTGAAATTCCTTGAACTTTTCAAAGGTTTTAGACTTATGTTTCATCAAATAGATATACCCGTATCTACTCAAATCATCTGTGAAAGTAACAAAATAATGATATCCACCTCACGCCGACACACTCATTGGACCGCATACATCAGTATGTATGATTTCCAATAAATCTGTCGCCCGTTCCATTGAACCGGAAAACGTCGGTCTAGTCATCTTGCCCATAAGGCATGGCTCACATGTATCAAATGATTCAAAATCAAATGTTTCCAAAAGTCCATCAGAATGGAGTTTCTTCATGCGTTTAACACCAATATGACCTAGATGGCAGTGCCACATATATGCAGATATATCATTATTAAGTTTAATTCTTTTAGCATCAACATTATGGATGTGCGTATGAGTACTATCGAGATTCAACAGAAATAAACCATTCATCATGGGTGCATGACCATAAAAGATATTATCCATATAAATCGAACAACCATTGTTTTTAGATTTAAACGAATAACCACATCGCATCAAACAAGGTCTAGATATAATGTTCATGCTCAGTGCAGGCACCAAATAACAATTATTCAGGTTTATAACTAATCCCGGTGGTAGGTGGAGAGGCAGCTCTCCGACGGTGATCACATCAACTCTTGATCCATTGCCGACATGCATCTTGACCTCACCCCTTGCTAGCGGTCACTTGTTCCGTAGCCCTTGATTTGAGTTACATATGTTAGCAAACGATCCGGTATCAAATACCCAGGTGCTACTGAGAGTACTAGTCAAGTACACATCAATAACATGTATATCATATATACCTTTGTTTGCCTTGCCGGCTTTCTTGTCCGCCAAAAACTTGGGGCAGTTGCACTTCCAATGGCCTGTCCCCTTACAATAATAGCACTCGGTATCAGACTTAGGGCCAGCCCGGAATTTCTTTTCAGGCGCAGCAACAGGTTTACCACCCTTCTTTCCCTTCTGTTTACCCTTCTTGTCTTTCTTGAAACCGGTGGTCCTATTGACCATCAAAACTTGATGTTCTTTCCTAATCTCCACTTCTGCAGTCTTAAGCATTGACAGAAGCTCGGGGAGAGTCTTCTTCATGCCCTGCATGTTATGGTTCATCACGAAGCTCTTGTAGCTAGGTGGCAGAGATTGGAGAACATGATGTATGCCTAAATCAATGTGAATTTTTATTCCCAAGGACACAAGCTTATCGGCGTACCCAGACATTTTGAGTATGTGCTCACTTATGGAGCTGTTCTCTTCCATCATGTAGCTAAAGAACTTTTCTGAAGCATTATAACTTTCTACGGCAGCATGGGTATCAAAAATAATTTTCAATTCACCCATGGTATCAAAGGCATTGCCATTTTCAAAATGCTTTCGAAGTTCTGGCTCTAGCCCATACAGTATGCCGCAATGAACTAAGTTGTGGTCCTCCTAACGAGTCACATAGACATTCTTTTCCTCGTCAGGGGCGTCAGGAGCTGGTGGGGGGCCTAGCGGTGCTTCTAGCACATATTGCTTTTGTGCAGTAGAGAGGAGAATCCTCAAATTCATAACCCAGTTGGTGAAGTTGCTACCATTCGCAGCAAGTTTCTCTTTCTCCATGAACACATTAAAATTAAAAACAGGTGGTGCCATCTACAACAGAATTTGTAAAGTTTATTTAGACTAAGTTTATGATAGATTGAGTTCAACTAAACTCCCACTCAAAAACAACATCCCTCGTGTCTTTTTGGTGATTACATGAACCAAATCCACTACACCAAGTCCGATCATCACGTGAGTCGGTGTAGCTTCAAAGACGAGCATCTATATGGGCATCATATCAACTATATGACTCATGCTTAACATTTCGGTCCGTGTTTCGAGGCCATGTTTGTACATGATAGGCTCGCCAAGTAAGAACCTTAGTAATCGCGTGTGTAAAAATGTCTTACACCTGAAATATGATCGTGGATTCTAGTACAACCGATCATCATGTGATGTCTTGAAGCGGCAAAACATAAACGGTGCGTACTTAAGGAAGAACACATTTTTATCTTGATATTTAAATGAGGGATCATCTTATAATGCTATTAAAACGCCAAACTAGCAATATAAGATGCGAACATCATATGTGTAAAGTGAAATGATATGGTTCTTGCATTTGATCACTATCATATGCATCGTGTATGATCTCTATCATTCCTTTATGTGTAAGGCCAAGGTCTATGGAACTTACACGCTAAGTGTGTTGTAAATGTATCAACTATACATCAACTCACAACAATACCATATCATGACACAAGGCCAACAACAATCTAAACTAGATGCCTCTAATTTATCAATTGCAAGTTTTACGTGGCTTAGGGCTTTCGAAGATAGAACCGTTCTTACCTACGAACATGGAACCACAACGATGATAACCAAATTATTAGAAACTCGTTGTAAATCAGATATTGACTATAGTAGGAGAGATAGACACCCGCCAACCACTTATGCAAAACTAGTTGCATGTCAGTCGTGGAACCGGTCTCATGTGCGATGACATGTAAGGTTGGTCCAGGCAGCTTTATCCCACTATGCCACCAATATCCAAAGTACATATAAGAAGCAATAACATGATCATCACTGCCCACATACTCTTATGTGTTCTACCCGTGCAAAGCACTTATGCATAGATCAGGCTCTGATACCACTGAAGGGTTCGCAACATAGAAAACAAAATTTTTTCCTACAATGAGAACTATACACCAAGATCTATCTACTAGATACAAGCAACGGGTGGATATACATCCATGGAGAACTTATCCTCGAAGACAACAAAGTTTTGTTAACGAGTAGGAACTCGTGGATGATGTAGTCGTACGCTTGCCGATCTCAAGATCGTGTGGAAATCCTAGCACCGCAAACCAGCAGCGCATCCGCACTCGCACACACGTTCAGGCCACCGAACAACCTCCGTCTCCTCGCTCCAGCGATGCAGCGGAAGCAGCAACTCCTTCTAGACAAAATGCCACCGGGAACATGTATCTCGCTAATCCGAGACCATGGAGGAATAATTTTAGACGGGGAGAGAGATCCTTCATGAGGAGGTGTGAGGAAGAAGGGTGAGAGGGATGGACTTTTATAGGAGGAGGGGGGTACCCCTCCCATGGATGATGCCCCATGGAGGTGACCCCTCACCTCCCCCATTCATATGGTGGTCACCCCCCCCACACACACACATAAAAGTGTCCCTTAACATTCCTCTTTAAAGTACTTACTTTAAATGCATTAAATTTCTCCAAATTTAATGCTCTCTCATTTAATAAAACTCTTTTATTAAATTTATTCATAATTATTTTAATTACTTTAATTAACAAACATTCACATAAAACCCCTTGTAACATTTCAATATTACATGCATAACCAATTTGAGCAATTTCAACCGAAATAGTTTTGGTGTCTATTGAAATAATTCCAGCGCTTTGCAATTCATTCGTATGAAACACATTTGCTCCAAATGGTGTTGGTGTCCCTTAAGTGTGTCACCCTACGGTTCATGAATAATGCAGACATGATCGAGACCCCTCTCAGATCAATAATCAAAAGCGAGACCTGGAGATCCATACTGATTCCTACACATTCTACGATGACTTCTATGATCGTGAGAACCTTTAATGCTAGTTGGAATATGTATAATAACAACTTTATTATTGCCTCTCAGGGCATATTCCCTTCAGTCTCCCACTTGCACTAGAGACAATAATCTAGCTACATGGTGATAAATCTAACACCCATGGAGTTCTGGTGTTGATCATGTTTTGCTCTAGGGAGAGTTTTAGTCAACGGATCTGCTACATTGAGATCCATATGTACTTTAAAAATATTTATATATCCATCCTTGACATGCTCATGGATAGAGTGAAACCGACACTTAATATGTTTGGAATTCTTGTGAGACCTTGGTTTCTTTGTGTTGGTTATGGCTCCATTGTTGCCACAATAGATCAGCATTGGATCCAACGCACTAGGAACCACACCCAGTTCGGTAATGAACTCCTTCATCCAAACCGCTTCCTGTGCTGCTTTTGAAGCAGCAATATATTCCGCCTCTGTTGTTGACCTTATTACCACGGGTTGTTTGGAGCTCCTCCAACTTGCTCTCTTCATGAGAAATATGTATCCGGATTGAGACTTAGAGTCGTCCGGATTAGTGTCAAAGCTAGCGTCGACATAACAATTAGCGACCAGCTCTTCTTCACCTCCGTATACAAGAAACATTTCCTTAGTTCTTCTCAAGTACTTAAGGATATTCTTGACCACTATCCAGTGTTCCAAACATGGATCAGATCGGTACCTACTAGTCAAACTAATAGCATGTGCCACATCCGGTCTTGTACAAAGCATGGCGTACATTATAGAGCCTATGGCTGAAGCATAGGGGATCTTCTCCATTATCTCTCTTTCTTCCACCGTAGCCGGACTTTGAGTCTTACTCAATGTCTTGCCTTGCAACATAGGTAAGAACCCTTTCTTACTTTCATCCATTTTAAACTTCTTTAAAATCTTATCAAGGTATGTACTTTGTGATAGCCCTATTAGGCGTCTTGATCTATCTCTATAGATCTTTATGCCTAATATATATGACGCTTCACCAAGGTCTTTCATAGAAAATTTGTTGTTTAGATAACTTTTAACACTTTTTAAAAGATCTATATCATTTCCAATCAATAATATGTCATCCACATATAATATCAGAAATGCCACATTTCTCCCACTCACTTTCTTGTAAATACAAGCCTCTCCATAAGTTTGGACAAATCCAAACTTTTTGATCACCTCATCAAAGCGGAGATTCCAACTCCGTGATGCTTGCTTCAGTCCATAGATGGATCGCTGAAGCTTGCACACCTTGTTAGCATCCTTAGGATCGACAAAACCCTTTGGTTGTATCATATACAACTCTTCTTCAATGTTACCATTGAGGAACGCAGTTTTGACATCCATCTGCCATATTTCATAATCGAAATATGCAGCAATTGCTAACATAATCCTAACTGATTTTAGCATCGCTACGGGAGAGAATGTCTCATCGTAGTCCACTCCTTCAATTTGTCGAAACCCTTTTGTGACAAGTCGATCTTTATAGATGGTTACATTACCATCAACATCAGTTTTTCTTTTGAAAATCCATTTATTCTCAACGGCCTTTCGGTCATGAGGTAAGTCCACCAAGGTCGAAACCTGGTTTTCGTACATGGATTCCATCTCCGATTTCATGGCTTGTATCCATTTGTTGGAATCCGGGCTCATCATCGCTTCTTCATACGTCGCAGGGTCATCTATTTCATCAACCATGAAATTTACAACAGGATTCCCGTACAGTTCAGGAGTTGAGCGTGTCTTACTTGACCTGTGAGGTTCAGTAGTGTCCTCTTTCGGAGTTTCATGATCATTATCATTAGTTCCTTATTTATTTGGTGAAGTCAACTCCAGAACGACTTCCGGTGCTGCACCACTCGCCATTTCATGAAGAGAAGGTTCAGTAACCTCTTCGAGTTCTACCTTTCGACTACTCACACCTTTCGTGAGAAACTCTTTCTCTAGAAAGGATCCATTCTTGGCAACAAAAACCATGCCCTCGAATCTGTGATAGAAGGAATACCCAATTGTTTCTTTAGGGTATCCTACGAAGACACATTTTTCTGCTTTGGGTTCGAGTTTATCCGGCTGAAGTTTCTTCACATAAACATCGCATCCCCAAACTTTAAGAAATGACAGCTTAGGTTTGTTTCCAAACCATAATTCATATGGTGTCGTTTCAACGGATTTAGATGGTGTCCGATTTAAAGTGAATGCAGCGGTTTCCAGTGCATAACCCCAAAATGACAGTGGCAAGTCAGTCAGAGACATCATAGATCGAACCATATCTAATAGAGTACGATTACGACGTTCCGATACACCATTACATTGTGGTGTTCCGGCAGGCGTGAGTTGTGAAACTATTCCACACTCTTTCATGTGTGTGCTAAACTCGTAACTTAGATACTCACCTCCACGGTCGGACCGCAGAAATTTGATCTTTCTATTACAATGATTTTCCACTTCATTCTGAAATTCCTTGAACTTTTCAAAGGTTTTAGACTTATGTTTCATCAAATAGATATACCCGTATCTACTCAAATCATCTGTGAAAGTAACAAAATAATGATATCCACCTCACGCCGACACACTCATTGGACCGCATACATCAGTATGTATGATTTCCAATAAATCTGTCGCCCGTTCCATTGAACCGGAAAACGTCGGTCTAGTCATCTTGCCCATAAGGCATGGCTCACATGTATCAAATGATTCAAAATCAAATGTTTCCAAAAGTCCATCAGAATGGAGTTTCTTCATGCGTTTAACACCAATATGACCTAGATGGCAGTGCCACATATATGCAGATATATCATTATTAAGTTTAATTCTTTTAGCATCAACATTATGGATGTGCGTATGAGTACTATCGAGATTCAACAGAAATAAACCATTCATCATGGGTGCATGACCATAAAAGATATTATCCATATAAATCGAACAACCATTGTTTTTAGATTTAAACGAATAACCACATCGCATCAAACAAGGTCCAGATATAATGTTCATGCTCAGTGCAGGCACCAAATAACAATTATTCAGGTTTATAACTAATCCCGGTGGTAGGTGGAGAGGCAGCGCTCCGACGGCGATCACATCAACTCTTGATCCATTGCCGACATGCATCTTGACCTCACCCCTTGCTAGCGGTCACTTGTTCCGTAGCCCTTGATTTGAGTTACATATGTTAGCAAACGATCCGGTATCAAATACCCAGGTGCTACTGCGAGTACTAGTCAAGTACACATCAATAACATGTATATCATATATACCTTTGTTTGCCTTGCCGGCTTTCTTGTCCACCAAAAACTTGGGGCAGTTGTGCTTCCAATGGCCAGTCCCCTTACAATAATAGCACTCAGTATCAGACTTAGGGCCAGCCCGGGATTTCTTTTCAGGCGCAGCAACAGGTTTACCACCCTTCTTTCCCTTCTGTTTACCCTTCTTGTCTTTCTTGAAACCGGTGGTCCTATTGACCATCAACACTTGATGTTCTTTCCTAATCTCCACTTCTGCAGTCTTAAGCATTGACAGAAGCTCGGGGAGAGTCTTCTTCATGCCCTGCATGTTATGGTTCATCATGAAGCTCTTGTAGCTAGGTGGCAGAGATTGGAGAACATGATGTATGCCTAAATCAATGTGAATTGTTATTCCCAAGGACACAAGCTTATCGGTGTACCCAGACATTTTGAGTATGTGCTCACTTATGGAGCTGTTCTCTTCCATCATGTAACTAAAGAACTTTTCTAAAGCATTATCACTTTCTACGACAGCATGGGTATCAAAAATCATTTTCAATTCTCCCATGGTATCAAAGGCATTGCCATTTTCAAAACGCTTTCGAAGTTCTGGCTCTAGCCCATACAGTATGCCGCAATGAACTAAGTTGTGGTCCTCCTAACGAGTCACATAGACATTCTTTTCCCCGTCAGGGGCGTCAGGAGCTGGTGGGGGGCCTAGCGGCGCTTCTAGCACATATTGCTTTTGTGCAGCAGAGAGGAGAATCCTCAAATTCATAGCCCAGTTGGTGAAGTTGCTACCATTCGTAGCAAGTTTCTCTTTCTCCATGAACACATTAAAATTAAAAGCAGGTGGTGCCATCTACAACAGAATTTGTAAAGTTTATTTAGACTAAGTTTATGATAGATTGAGTTCAACTAAACTCCCACTCAAAAACAACATCCCTCGTGTCTTTTTGGTGATTACATGAACCAAATCCACTACACCAAGTCCGATCATCACGTGAGTCGGTGTAGCTTCAAAGGCGAGCATCTATGTGGGCATCATATCAACTATATGACTCATGCTTAACCTTTCGGTTCATGTTCCGAGGCCATGTATGTACATGCTAGGCTCACCAAGTAAGAACCTTAGTACTCGCGTGTGTAAAAATGTCTTACACCCGAAATATGATCGTGGATTCAAGTACAGCCGATCATCACGTGATGTCTTGAAGCGGCAAAACATAAACGGTGCGTACTTAAGGAAGAACACATTTTTATCTTGATATTTAAATGAGGGATCATCTTATAATGCTATTAAAACGCCAAACTAGCAATATAAGATGCTAACATCATATGTGTAAAGTGAAATGATATGGTTCTTGCATTTGATCACTATCATATGCATCGTGGTATGATCTCTATCATTCCTTTGTGTGTAAGGCCAAGGTCTATGGAACTTACACGTTAAGTGTGTTGTAAGTGTATCAACTATACATCAACTCACAACAATACCATATCATGACACAAGGCCAACAACAATCTAAACTAGACGCCTCTAATTTATCAATTGCAAGTTTTACGTGGCTTAGGGCTTTCGAAGATAGAACCGTTCTTACCTACAAACATGGAACCACAACAATGATAACCAAATTATTAGCAACTCGTTGTAAATCAGATATTGATAGACACCCGCCAACCACTTATGCAAAACTAGTTGCATGTCAGTCGTGGAACTGGTCTCATGTGCGATGACATGTAAGGTTGGTCCGGGCCGCTTCATCCCACTATGCCACCAATATCCAAAGTACATATAAGAAGCAATAACATGATCATCACTGCCCACATACTCTTATGTGTTCTACCTGTGCAAAGCACTTACGCATAGATCAGGCTCTGATACCACTGAAGGGTTCGCAACATAGAAAACAAAAATTTTCCTACAATGAGAATTATACGCCAAGATCTATCTACTAGATACAAGCAATGGGTGGATATACATCCATGGAGAACTTATCCTCGAAGACAACAAAGTTTTGTTAACGAGTAGGAACTCGTGGATGATGTAGTCGTATGCTTGCCGATCTCAAGGTCGTGTGGAAATCCTAGCACCGCAAACCAGCAGCGCATCCGCACTCGCACACACATTCAGGCCACCGAACAACCTACGCCTCCTTGCTCTAGTGATGCAGCGGAAGCAACAACTCCTTCCAGATGAAATGCCACCGGGAACATGTATCTCGCTAATCCGAGACCATGGGGGAATAATTCTAGAGGGGGAGAGAGATCCTTCACGAGGAGGTGTGAGGAAGAAGGGTGAGAGGGATGGCCTTTTATAGGAGGAGGGGGGTACCCCTCCCATGGCCGGTTCCCCATGGAGGTGACCCCTCACCTCCCCCATTCATGTGGTGGTAACCCCCTCCACATAAAAGTGTCCCTTAACATTCCTCTTTAAAGTCTTTACTTTAAATGCATTAAATTTCTCAAAATTTAATGCTCTCTCATTTAATAAAACTCTTTTATTAAATTTATTCATAATTTTTTAATTGCTTTAATTAACAAACATTCACATAAAACTCCTTGTAACATTTCAATATTACATGCAGAACCAATTTCAGCAATTTCACCCGAAACAATTTTGGTGTCTATTGAAATAATTCCAGCGCTTTGCAATTCATTCGTATGAAACACATTTGCTCCAAATGGTGTTGGTGTCCCTTAAGTGTGTCACCCTATGGTTCGTGAATAATGCAGACATGATCGAGACCCCTCTCAGATCAATAATCAGAAGCGGGACCTGGAGATCCATACTGATTCCTACACATTCTATGATGACTTCTATGATCGTGAGAACCTTTAATGCTAGTAAATAAATCCCTTTGTCTCGCGATATATTACATATCCGAGATTCGATCATCGGTATCTCCATACCTAATTTGAACTCGTTACCGACATGTACTCTTTTCTCGTTCCCGTGATATAAAATTCTAGTGATCTCATCACTTGTTTGCAAGCTAACCAATGTGATATCACCGAGAGGGCCTAGAGAATATCTATACGTCATCGGGATGGACAAATCCCACTCTTCATCCATGAGCTATTACATAACACTTTTGTAGCACTGAACCCACCTTTATAATCACCCTTTCACGGTGTGATGTTTGATGTTTTCAAGATACTCTTCCAGTGTTAGTGATTAACATGATCTCATGGTCTAAGGACTAGGATTACTTTGTTAGATGTTATAGAAATATAAACACAATGAATTTGATCATAATGCTATACTTCAGATGAATGTTCATCACATCATTCCACCAATGTTGTGACCTCGTTATTAACAACATCCAGTGTCCATGATCAGGAAACCTTGATCATCTTGTTAATCAACGACCTAGTTTATAAGAGAGGCATAACTAGGATCTTTCCTTTTGTTTATTAAACAAACATGTATTAATGTTTCCAAATTAATACAATTATAGCATGCAAAATAAACATCTATCATATACTTAGAATATGTATAATAACAACTTTATTATTGCCTCTCAGGGCATATTCCCTTCACACCCAACGGGTGTGAGTGACTTCTCGGATAAATCTAACCTTAAGTAACCTAGCTAGCTCCTTGCCAATGGCTCATCGTTTTTCATCACCAACGCGTCGTAGAGGTTGTTTCACCAGTTTTATGTTTAAGTTGTGCTCGACAAGTTCCCTAGGTACACCTTTTATGTTAGTAGGTTGCCAGTCGAAGATTTCCTTGTTCTCTCGGAGGAACTCGATGAGCGCGCTTTCCTATTTGGAATGTAGATTTGTGCCAATGGCAGTGGTCTTTGAGGCGTCACCTTTGACAGGTTGCACCGACTTGGTCTCAATGGTGGCATTGAAGGTCGTTCGAAGTCAGAAATCTGCTTCTTCAAAGCCGGAATCTCTGAGGCATCGACCGGATGCTGGATGTCCTTGAACTCTTCACCGTAGAGGACAACTTCAGTGTAGGTGGCTAATACATCCATTTTGCATCTCTATTCTATATCATAATTTACTATTATTCATTCATATATTTCATATTAAGAGATGATACTTATGTTATTTTATCTATTTTTGCATGGTTGATGACTTTTGGAGGATGGACCACTGAAGTCAGGATTCTGATGGAAAAGGCACTATTTGGAGGCAAAATTCGCGAAGATCGAAAAATCCCGGAAAATATATGGAAAATCCTATTTTTCCAGAAGACGAAGGAAGCCAGAAGGGGAAGTGGAGATGGGCCACAGGGGGCCCACACCACCCCCTAGCGCGGGCCAGCCCTAGCCGCACCACCAGGTGGTGTGGACACCCTGGCCCACCTCTGGCATCGCCCTTTGGCGTATATAATCCCCTCGAAACCCTAATACTCAGGGAGCAACCACATAAAGATTCTGCCGCCTCCGCAGGGCGGAAAACTGCAGAGAGAGAAAGAGCTCACCGGCAGGCAGAAATCTGTCGGGGAAATTCCTTCCCGAAGAGGGGAGATCGTCGCCATCAACACCATCATCAAGCTAGACTTCATCAGGATCATCATCATCATCTTCATCATAATCTCCACCAGCACCATCATCACCACTCCATTCCGCTATAATAATTGGGTTGAATCTTGCATAGTTCTTAGGGGAAACTTTCTCGGTGTTGGTTACTTGTTGTAGTTGATGCTATTGAGTGGAACCATTGAATTATCATTCATGTTTAGATTGTTACTTATCATTATTTCATCTCTGATCTTGATCCATATGATGTCTCGTGAGTAGTTCGTTTAGTTCTTGAGGACATGGGAGAAGTCATGTTGTTAGTAGTGGAATTGTGTTGAGAAAGATTCAATGGTTTGATAATTAAGTTGTGGTGTTATTCTTCTAGTGGTGTCATGTGAACACCGACTACATGATACTTCACCTTTATGGGACTAGGGGAATGCATTGTGTATTTGGCTACTAATCGTAGGGGTTATCGGAGTGACAGAAACCTAAACCCCCGTTAGGAAACCTTTGCACAAGGGAGTGTAGGATCTCAGAGTTTAAGGTTGTGGTTAGATTTTTATCTTAATTACTTTCTTGTAGTTGCGGATGCTTGCAAGGGTATAATCACGAGTATGTATTAGTCCTAGGAAGGTCAGTACATTAGCACAAGTTCACCCACACAACACTTATCCATCCAGAGAAGATTAATCTACTATATGAAGCGAAAGCACTTGACAATATTCCTATGTGTCCTCAAGAATGTTTTGTCATCCTAAGTAATACAACCGGCTTGTCCTTTGCTAAAGAAAGGATTGGGCCACTTGCTGCAATTATTATTATTTTCTTTTATTCACTCGCACTTTATTTATCTGCATTATCAAAAAACCCTAAAAATCCGTTTGCTAAGTATTTACAGGGAATTCCTGATCCAAGCCACTCGTCAACACCTTCTGCTCCCCATTGGGTTCGACACTCTTACTTATCGAAAATACTACGATACACCCCCTATACTTGTGGGCCATCAAGACTATTTTCTAGCACCGTTGCCGGGGAGTGAAGCGCTATTGAAGAGTGGAACTGGTAAAGGAAACTTCTACTGTGAGTATTGTTTTAGTTACTTTATTTCAATATGGATAATTCACTTAGATTCTTATTTCATAATGCTACTACCACTGCTAAGGTAGTAGATGAACCTCCACCTGGTGAAAATGATACTTTTAAGATACCTACAAGAATTGTTGATCGTGTTATGGATAACTACTATTTTGGAGATGGAACTGTCCATCCCGGTGATCATTTGCTCTTTATACATGAATTATGCAGGTTGTTCAAGTGTGCAAGTATTACAACATATCAAGTCAAGAAGAAGTTATTCTCATTATCACTGAAAGGAAGAGCTGAGGATTGGTACAAGCTGTTGAAGAATGGCCAATCTCTTGAATGGGAGGAAGTTGTACCCCTCTTTTATTCAAAAATTTATCCTCCTAGTGAGATTCATAAAGATTGGAATCAAATATACAACTTTTGGCCTCGTGATGGAGAGAGTACAGCTCAGGCTTGGGGAGATGGAAGTTACTAATGCTCAAATGTCCTATTCATGAGCTTCCTGACAATATTATTATTAGTAACTTTTATGCAAGGCTTTCTCTTCATGATAAGGATCTATTGGATGCTTCTTGCTCTGGATCGTTTACACGTACGGAAGAAGAAGCTAAATGGGATCTTCTAGACCGTATTCAAGACAATGCTGAAGCATGGGAGAATGACAAAGGAAGAAAGTCAGGTATAAATTTTGATTATGAACGCATTAACTCTTTTATAGGAACTGATGATTTTCGTAATATTAGTAATGCTTATGGTCTTGATTCTCAAGTTATTGCAAATTGTTTTAAGGCTTTTGCCTCTTATATTGAAATTCTGAAAAAAGAATGGAACAAGTATCATGCACCATATAAAGATATTGTTAATTGCTTTCCTGCTAGAAGTACTGAAGTTTGTACTATTGATCGTATTTTACCTGAACCTTATATCGAGAAAATACCTTTCCTGGATAAGGTAAAGGAGCATTTTATGATAACTAGTGTAATTAACAAAAGTACAAAGAGAGCTGGAAAGCCTGATGAACAAATAAACATTGAACCTGCAGTAGCAATTGTGAAAGACCTTGTCACTAAAAGTGTAGAAGCTGGACACATTATCTTCTGTGAGGATGCTTCTAATATTGTCTCACATCCTAGTAGAACTAGAAAAGCTAGTGTCCCTGTGCTTTCCGTTAGAATTGGTGATCATTGCTATTATGGTTTATGTGACATTGGTGCAAGTTCAAGTGCTATTCCTTATGAGCTTTACAAAGAAATTATGCATGAAATTGTTCCCTGCGAACTAGAAGAAATTGATGTGGTTATTCACCTTGCCAATAGAGAGACCATCTCTCCAATTGGTATTGTAAGATATGTGGAAGTTCTTTATGGTAAGATTAAATATCCTGCTTATTTTCTAGTTCTTGGTTCAACTGCTAGTAAAACCTATCCTATCATTTTTGGTAGACCTTTCTTGAACACTTGTGGAGCCATTATAGACTGTAAGAGGGAGAAAATTTTAACTAAATTTGATGGAGAATCTTATGAGTTTAATTTTTCGAAATTTGCTAATGTTCCTTATGAAAATGAACTTCCTAATGAGGATTTTAGAGTTGAACAACTTGCTTCTATTTCTCTTGCTCCTAACAATGCTTTGTAGCAATTTATGGAAGACCACGAAAGTGAGACCTTCATGGAAGAAAGAAATTATATTGACAAGATTCTCCGTCGTTAACCCAAGATGCTTAAGCATAACTTACCTGTGGAAGATTTGGGTACCACATTACCACCTAAAAAGGATCCGGATTTCGATCTGAAACCTTTACCTGATGATCTTAAATATGCTTACATCGATGATAAGAAAATATATCATGTTATTATTAGTTCTAAACTTTCAGGAAAGGAAGAGGAAAGATTATTAGAAGTGTTGAAGAAACACCGAGGAGCTATGGGATATACCCTTGAAGATTTAAAGGGGATTTATCCTACTATATGTCAGCACGCTATCAATATAGAACCCTATGCAAAACCAGTGGTAGAACATCAACGACGTTTAAATCCTAAGATGAAGGAAGTGGTAAGAAATGAGGTATTAAAACTCCTTGATGCTGGTATTATTTATCCTATTATTGATAGTGAATGGGTTAGTCATGTTCATTGTGTCCCTAAGAAAGGAGGAATTACTGTTGTGCCTAATGAGAATAATGAGCTTATCCCCCAAAGAGTAGTAGTTGGTTATAGGATGTGCATTGACTTCAGAAAGGTTAACAAAGTTACTAAGAAAGATCATTACCCACTGCCTTTTATTGATCAAATGTTAGAAAGGTTGTCTAAAAAGACTCATTTTTGCTTTCTTAATGGATACTATGGGTTCTCTCAAATTGTTGTTAAACAACAAGATCAAGAAAAAACTACTTTTACGTGCCCTTATGGAACCTATGCCTATAGTCGTATGCCTTTTGGTTTGTGTAATGCTCCTGCTACTTTTCAAAGATGCATGTCTGCTATCTTTCATGGTTTTTGTGAGTAAATTGTGGAAATATTCATGGACGATTTCTCTGTCTATGGAACTTCTTTTGATAATTGTCTGCACAACCTTGATAAAGTTTTGCAGAGATATGAAGAAACTAATCTTGTTCTTAATTGGGAGAAATGCCACTTCATGGTTAATGAAGGAATTGTCCTTGGACATAAAATTTCTGAAAGAGGCATTGAAGTGGACAGAGCCAAAGTTGAAGCAATTGAGAAAATGCCCTGTCCTAGAGATATGAAAGGTATTCGTAGTATCCTTGGTCATGCTGGTTTCTATAGAAGGTTTATTAAAGATTTCTCCAAGATATCAAAACCCCTTACTAATCTTCTCCAAAAAGATGTACCTTTTGTTTTTGATGATGATTGTAAGGAAGCTTTTGAAACTCTAAAGAGAGCTTTAACTATTGCTCCTATGTCCAACCACCTGATTGGAATTTACCCTTTGAAATCTTGTGTGATGCTAGTGATTTTGCTGTAGGTGTTGTTCTTGGGCAACGAATAGATAAAAAGTTAAATTTTATCCATTATGCTAGTAAGACTCTTGACGCTACTCAAAAGAATTATGCTACTACTAAAAAAGAGTTCTTAGCTGTTGTCTTTGCCTGTGATAAGTTTAGACCTTATATTGTTGATTCAAAAGTTACCATTCATACTGATCATGCTGCTATTAAGTACCTTATGACAAAGAAAGATGCTAAGCCTAGGATTATTAGATGGGTGTTTCTTTTGCAAGGGTTTGATCTACATATTGTAGATAGGAAAGGTGCTGAAAATCCTGTTGCTGATAATTTATCTCGATTAGAAAACATTGCTTTTGATCCTATGCATGTTAATGATAGTTTTCCAAATGAACAGTTGGTTGCAATAGGGGTAAGCTCGAGTCCTTGGTACGTTGATTATGCTAACTTTATTGTTTCCAAGTATATGCCTCCAACTTTTATAGCCCAGCAAAGAAGGAAATTCTTTTATGATTTGAGGCATTATTTTTGGGATGACCCACATTTATATAAAGAGGGAGTGGATGGTATTATGCGAAGGTGTGTTCTAGAATATGAGCAAAAAGAGATATTGCGGAAATGTCATGGTAGTGCCTATGGTGGACATCATGCTGGAGATAGAACCACACACAAGGTGCTACAATCAGGTTTTTACTGGCCTACCCTTTTTAAAGATGCAAGAAAGTTTGTCTTATCATGTGATGAATGTCAACGAGTTGGTAATATTTCTAGACGCAACGAAATGCCTATGAATTACTCTCTTGTTATTGAACCATTTAACTGTTGGGGATTTGACTTTATGGGTCCTTTCCCCCTTCAAAAGGGTATACTCATATTCTTGTTGCCATTGACTATGTTACTAAGTGGGTAGAAGCCATACCTACGAAAAGTGTTAATGGTGAGACCTCTTTAAAAATGCTTAAGGATGTTATCTTTCCTAGATTTGGAGTGCCTAGGTATCTTATGACTGATGGAGGTTCTCCTTTCATTCATGGTGGCTTTAGAAAGACCCTTGCTAAATATGATGTTAATCATAGAATTGCTTCAGCTTATCATCCCCAAACCAGTGGGCAAGTAGAACTGTAAAATAGAGAAATTAAATCCATCTTGCAAAAGGCTGTTAATAGATCTAGAAAAAAATTGGGCTAAAAATTTGAATGATGCTTTATGGGCTTATATAACTGCTTATAAAAATCCTATGGGAATGTCTCCTTACAAAATGGTTTATGGAAAAGCTTGTCACCTGCCTTTAGAATTAGAACACAAAGCTTATTGGGCAGTGAAAGAACTTAATAGAGACTTCAAACTTGTTGGTGAGAAAAGATTGTTTGACTTAAGTTCTTTAGACGAGTGGAGGAGTGAAGCATATGAAAATGCTAGACTCTTTACAGAAAAAGTTAAAAGATGGCAAGGCAGGAGAATTCTTAAGAGAGAGTTCCATGTCGGTGAGAAGGTTCTATTGTATAGGTCTCGTCTCAGATTTTTTGCAGAAAAACTACTCTCAAAATGGGAAGGACCTTTTGTTATTGAGGAGGTGTATCGTTCAGGTGCAATAAAAATTTCTTCCTTAAAAGATAACACTACGCAAGTGGTGAATGGTCAAAGACTGAAGCACTATATTTCTAGAGATTCTTACAATGAGGATATTGATGTTTTTCAAGTGGTGACTCCAGGAAAATTTATTAAAGACCAAATTCAGAGACTTGTAGAGTCTGTTTTCGAATAGGTAACAGTTCTGGTAAGAAAAGGTCCACGCAAAACCTTCCAAGTTATATTTTTGCAGTTTTTATCTAACATGGGAATTAATGAGTCGAAAGAGGGACGGAAACGGAGCCCAGGTGGCTCACACCACCCCGTGGCGTGGGCCCACTTGGCTACGCCACCATGGGGTGTGGCCACCCCGAAGCCCGTATCCGACCTGTTTTCTCCCAGTACTTTCCTTTTGTTGTTAAACTTCGTAATATATAATCCCCCGGATCCCCCGAGGTCCGTATATCGTGTTCTCGTCGTGTTTTTGTTTCGATCTGTTTCTGACAGGCAGATTCTCAGTTTTGGAGCTGCAATGTCTTCCTCTGGATCAGCCAAGGAGGATTCCTCGATGGACGTCATTAACCCATACATGTATGAGTTGAAGATTCACGCCAAGGAGTTGTTGGTCGAAGATGGGAAGGTACAGATAAAAGAGGTTCAGGGCCCTAAAGGAAAAGGTAGTCTGGAGGACAGGATGGAAGCATTGGAGTAAGAAGTCTTTAGGTACAAGAAGACGACAAAACATGAGGTGGATATCATCCATAAGATTAGTTCAGAACTCATCACCAAGCACAAGAAGGAGACTATTGGGCTTATGAATGAAATTCTTTCACTCTATAGAACAACCAACCAACTACAAGCACAGCTCTACGACGTGCAAAATCAAAACTATGAGTATGAGGTTAGGTTTAAACACATAAGTGTTGCTGCTAGTTTCAGGATGTTGGAAACCAAGATGTCTTTTGTTGATGGGGAGCCCTTACCTTGGAAGTCGGACGATGACGAGAGAACACCACCACCACCGAAGGAGTAATTCGTCATCAGGTTTTGGCATCCCCTTGGTTTGTTCTAAGCTTGGGGGAGTGCCACGGTATCACATCTTTTATCTTTTTACCTTTTTAAGTAGAGTCATATCATGAATAGAGAAGTTATCATATAGGATGGTTGCATTATGGAAGTATCTCCCCTCTAGTTAGTCATCTATGTATCCGTTGGTGTGAGTTGCCGTTATGGAATATTAATGAGAAGTTCTATCATTTACTTTTTTGCACATCTTATTTTAGTTTGCAATTTCTGTTATATGATTGATATTGTTGTTAGTATTGGTATCACTTTGGGATCATTAAGTAAATTTAGTTGGTTTTGGCAAACCTGGCTCTGGTCAGTAGTAACACAATTTGAGAATTGAATAAAAAGAGAAAAGTACTTTTAATAAATATAATTTTATCATATTTCTTTCTTGATTAGCTCATAAGCTTAGTATTCTCTAGTTAAGATCTTTTATGCTTCCAAGGAAGATTGCATGTTTGTTTTTATCACTTGTATGTTTGTTTGTTTCCTCCAATTCTTATGCTTGCTACCCAGCCTTGCTAGCCAAAAACCTGTACTAAGAGGGAATGCTTCTCGTGCATCCAATCCTTAAACCAAAAACCTATGCCATTTGTGTCCACCATACCTACCTATTAGCACTATTGCTATTCCAAGTAAATTCATGTTTTTATCTACCTTCCGAATTAAACTTGTTATGTGAAAACTAGTGATTAAAGCTCTCATGAACTTGATGGCACCCTTTATTTTCTTGCACTTAATAAATTTGAACCATTGTGCCCATCTATGTCGCGTATATGCTTGCGTTTTGTAAGTTGTGAATTAGCAGAACCATGTTACCATGGGGAACGCTTTCAACATTGCACTTTATTTAGTTGATATCATGTTCTTTTGCTTAAAGATCCCGACAATGTGAAATAAAAGGGGAGCTTGTAAGCTCATGGAGTTTATATATGTGTTTGAGAAATGCCTGGGTAGCTAGCCTAAGCCATGCCTAATCATGGTGGAAACTTGCAGCATGACCATAGTGAGTAATCTGTGAAGCATCCTCAATAAAAAAAGGAAAAAAAAGAAAAAAAAGCCTATGCAAATGGCAAATAAAAAGATCGCCTACATGCTCATTGTATGTTGCCTTGTCATTTTGATATGGGAAAGCTCATGTATCATCAGGTAAGGGGTACCTGATACGTCCATTTTGCATCACTATTCTATATCATAATTCACTGTTATTCATTGATATATTTCATATTAAGAGATGATACTTATGTAATTTCATCTGTTTTTGCATGGTTGATGACTTTTGGAGCATGGACCGCTGCAGTCAGGATTCTGATGGAAAAGGTGTTGTTTGGAGGCAAAATTCGCGAGGATTAGAAAATCCAGGAAAATATATGGAAAATCTTATTTTTCCAGAAGACGAAGGCTGCCAGAAGGAGTGGAGATGGGCCACAGGAGGCCCACACGACCCCCTGGCGCGGGCCATCCTAGGCCGCGCCACCAGGTGGTGTGGCCGCCCTGGCCCACCTCCAGCTCTCCCCTCTGGCGTATATAATCCTCCCGGAACCCTAATACCTGGGAAGCGACCACAGAAAGATTCCGCCACCTCTGCGGGGCGGAAAACATCGAGAGAGAAAGATCTCTCCGGCAGACAGAATTCTGCCGGGGGAATTCCTTCCTGGAGAGGGGAGATCGTTGCCATCAACACCACCATCAAGCTGGACTTCATCGGGATCATCATCATCATCACCACCATCATCACCATCAGCACCCTCATCACCATCTCCATATTGCTGTAACAATTGGGTTGAATCTTGCATAGTTCTTAGGGGAAACTTTCCCGGTGTTGATTACTCTTTGTAGTTGATGCTATTGAGTGAACCGTTGAATATCGTTTATGTTCAGATTGTTATACATCATTATTCCATCTCTGATCATGATCCATATGATGTCTTGTGAGTAGTTCGTTTTGTTCTTGAGGACATGGGAGAAGTCATGTTGTTAGTAGTGGAATTGTGTTGAGAAAGATTCAATGGTTTGATATTTAAGTTGTGGTGTACTTCTTCTAGTGGTGTCATGTGAACGTCAACTACATGACACTTCACCTATATGGGCCTAGGGGAATGCATTGTGTATTTGGCTACTAATCGTAGGGGTTGCCAGAGTGACAGAAACCTAAACCCCCGTTAGGAAACCATTGCACAAGGGACATCAGGGTCTTAGAGTTTAAAGCTGTGGTTAGGTTTCTACCTTAATTACTTTCTTGTACTTACGGATGTTTGCAAGGGGTATAATCATAAGTATGTATTAGTCCTAGGAATGTCGGTACATTAGCACAGGTTCACCCACACAACACTTACCAAGCTAAAGAAGATTAATCAACTATATGAAGCGAAAGCACTTGACAGTCTTCCCGTGTGTCCTCAAGAACGTTTGGTCATCTTAAGTAATACAACCGGCTTGTCCTTTGCTGAATAAAGGATTGGGCCACTTGCTGCATCTGTTCTTATTGTCTTTTATTTACTCGTACTTTATTTACTTGCATTATAAAAAAAAACCTAAAAATCCGTTTGCTAAGTATTTGCAGAGAATTCCTGATCCATACCACTAGCCAGCACCTTCTGCTCCTCGTTGGGTTCGATACTCTTACTTATCGAAAATATTGTGATACACCCCCTATACTTGTGGGTCATCAAGACTATTTTCTAGTGACGCTGCCGGGGAGTGAAGCGCTATTGGAGAGTGGAACTGGTAAAGGAAACTTCTACTGTGAGTATTGTTTACTTATGTTAGTTGCTTTATTTTTGTTATGGATAATTCGCTGAGTTTCTTATTTCATAATGGTACTACCACTGATAAGGTAGTAGATGAACCACCACCTGCTGAGAATGATGCTTCTAAAATACCTACAAGAATTATTGACCGTGTTATGGATAACTACTATGTTGGGGATGGAACTTTTCATCCCGGTGATCATTTACTCTTTATACACGGATTATGCGGGTTGTTCAAGTGTGCAGGTATTACTACAGATCAAGTTAAGAAGAAGTTATTCTCATTGTCGCTGAAAGGAAGAGCTGAGGAATGGTATAAGCTGCTGAAGAATGGTCAAGCTCTTGAATGGGAGGAAATAGTACCTCTCTTTTATTCAAAGTTTTATCCTCCTAGTGAGATTCATAAAGATCGGAATCAAATATACAACATTTGGCCTCTTGATGGAGAGAGTACAGTTCAAGCTTGGGGGAGATTGAAGTTACTAATGCTCAAATGTCCCATTCATGAGCTCCCCAACAATATTATTATCAATAACTTTTATGCAAGGCTTTCTCTTCATGATAAGGATTTACTGGATGCTTCTTGTGTTGGATCATTCACTCGCATGGAAGAAAAAGCTAAATGGGATCTTCTGGACCGTATTCAAGACAATGCTGAAGCATGGGAGAATGACAAAGGTAGAAAGTCAGGTATAAATTATGATTATGAATGCGTTGAATCTTTTATGGGAACTTATGACTTTCAAAATATTAGTAATGATTATGGTCTTGATTTACAAGTTATTACAAATTGTTTTAAGGCTTTTGCTTCTTATATTGAAATCCCCCAAAAGGGATGGAGCAAGTACCATGCACCTTATAAAGATATTGTTGACTGTTCTCCTGTTGGGAGTACTGAGTATTGCACTATTGATCACATCTTTCCTGAACCTTATATCGAGAAGATACCCTTCCCAGATAAGGTAAAGGATCATCCTATCATAACTAGTGTAATCACTAAAAGTGAAAAGAGAACTGTAAAACCTGATGAACAAATAAACATTGAACCTGTTGTAGCAATTGTTAAAGATCTTGTCACTAAAAGTGTAGAAGATGGACACATAGTCTTTTGTGAGGACACTTCTAATATTATCTCACATCCCAATAGAACTAAAAAGGCTAGTGTCCCTGTGCTTTCTGTTAGAATTGGTGATCATTTCTATTATGGTTTGTGTGATATTGGTCCAAGTTCAAGTGTTATTCCTTATGACCTTTATAAAGAAATTATGCATGAAATCAGTCCCTGCGAGTTGGAAGAGATTGATGTGGTTATTCACCTTGCTAATAGAGAGACCATTTCTCCAATTGGTATTGTGCGGGATGTAGAAGTTCTTTGTGGTAAGATTAAATATCCTGCTGATTCTCTAGTACTTGGTTCAGCTGCTAGTAAAACTTATCCCATCATTTTTGGTAGACCTTTCTTGAGTACTTGTGGATCCATTATAGATACACATGTACTTGTGGGTCATCAAGACTATTTCGGCGGTTCTCTATGATACACATGTACTTACAATAACAAGAACTTACTCGTGACTAAAGTTGAGTAGCATGAGGTTCGGTACTCGTAAGCAAGGGGCATGAGATTTTCAACTTATAACTTGTCAAGCATATCCTCATATTTGTTCACTTTAACCTTAATCACCTAAACATGCTTATGATAGGGGTAATGAAAGCTGAAAGCTAATAAGTACCATAATTTTTGGAAGCTCTTTATGAAACTTGAAATCACTGCTTCCCTCTGTGAAGGGCCTATCTTTTACTTTCTAGTTGAGTCAGTAAACCTATTCCTTTCTATCTCAAGCAAGTATTTGAGTTGTTGTGTTTCAATCATTCATATGATGATTTATTCAATCATGTTTCTTATGTTCCTTGTTTTGCACACTGCTCTTATCTTAGTGAGTATTACTTTGAAAGCTATTGCTGAAAATCCATTATGTTTGAACTCCTGCAAATTGTTAACTAGTTTTTGACCAAGAATAAAGTTTGCCATTACCAATTATGATTTACTTTGTGTATCTTTATTGTGTTTCCTTTACTTATTGCAAGTTAAGTTATATAATCGTGAGTTGTCTTATATTATGATTTATGTATTGATGAATGTGATGCTTCTTGTCCGTATTATTTTATCGACACTTCACTCCATAAACTTGAGGTCATGTTTATTGAGCTCAGTTTTTGCTTGGGGACAAGCAAAGTATAAGCTTGGGGGAGTTGATACGTCCATTTTGCATCACTATTCTATATCATAATTTACTGTTATTCATTGATATATTTCATATTAAGAGATGATACTTATGTTATTTCATCTATTTTTGCATGGTTGATGACTTTTGGAGGATGCACCACCGAAGTCAGGATTCTGATGGAAAAGGCACTGTTTGGAGGTAAAATTCGCGAAGATCAGAAAATCCCGGAAAATATATGGAAAATCCTATTTTTCTAGAAGACGAAGGAAGCCAGAAGGGGAAGTGGAGATGGGCCACAGGGGGCGCACACCACCCCCTGGTGTGGGCCAGCCCTGGCCGCGCCACCAGGTGGTGTGGCCACCCTGGCCCACCTTTGGCATCGCCCTTTGGCGTATATAATCCCCTCGAAACCCTAAGACTCAGGGAGCAACCACAGAAAGATTCTGCCACCTCTGCGGGGCAGAAAAATGCAGAGAGAGAAAGAGCTCTCCGGCAGGCAGAAATCTGTCAGGGAAATTCCTTCCTGGAGAGGGGAGATCGTCGCCATCAACACCATCATCAAGCTGGACTTCATCGAGATCATCATCATCATCATCTTCATCATCATCTCCACCAGCACCATCATCACCACTCCATACCGCTGTAACAATTGGGTTGAATCTTGCATAGTTCTTAGGGGAAACTTTCCCGGTGTTGATTACTTGTTGTAGTTGATGCTATTGAGTGGAACCATTGAATTATCGTTCATGTTTAGATTGTTACTTATCATTATTTCATCTCTGATCTTGATCCATATGATGTCCAGTGAGTAGTTCGTTTAGTTCTTGAGGACATGGGAGAAGTCATGTTGTTAGTAGTGGAATTGTGTTGAGAAAGATTCAATGGTTTGATAATTAAGTTGTGGTGTTATTCTTCTAGTGGTGTCATGTGAACGTCGACTACATGATACTTCACCTTTATGGGCCTAGGGGAATGCATTGTGTATTTGGCTACTAATCGTAGAGGTTTCCGGAGTGACAGAAACCTAAACCCTCGTTAGGAAACCTTTGCACAAGGGAGTGTAGGATCTCAGAGTTTAAGGTTGTGGTTAGATTTTTATCTTAATTACTTTCTTGTAGTTGCGGATGCTTACAAGGGGTGTAATCACGAGTATGTATTAATCCCAGGAAGGTCAGTACATTAGCATAGGTTCACCGACACAACACTTATCCAACCAGAGAAGATTAATCAACTATATGAAGTGAAAGCACTTGATAGTATTCCCATGTGTCCTCGAGAACGTTTGGTCATCCTAAGTGATACAACCGGCTTGTCCTTTGCTAAAGAAAGGATTGGGCCACTTGCTGCAATTATTATTGTCTTTTATTCACTCGCACTTTATTTATCTGCATTATCAAAACCCCCTAAAAATCTGTTAGCTAAGTATTTACAGGGAGTTCCTGATCCAAGCCACTCGTCAACACAACTGCTCCTTGTTGGGTTCGACACTCTTACTTATCGAAAATACTGCGATACACCCCCTATACTTGTGGGTCATCAGTGGCTTCACTTAGATCGCACTCCCTTGCCTTCTTGAAGCTTCCGGTAACGCTGATGATACTATTTGGTCCAGGTATCTTGAGCTTGTTGTAGACAAAACATGGCCTAGCATGGAAAGCGTGGAATATGTCGCGTCCGAATTTGACGTGATAGACGCTCTTGATGGGAACCACGTCAAAGGACATGCCCTCTTGGCGGTAATTATTAACATCACCAAAGGTGACCGGAAAGGTAATTGATGCCTCAGTATTGATGTAGAGCTCGTTGGTAACCCTAAGAGGAAGGTATGATGAGCACAGCAACAAGTTTCCCTCAGTTATGAAACCAAGGTTTAATCGAACCAGTAGGAGCAAGGAAACACCCCAAAGGTGTTGCTAGCTGAGCCTTGGCAGGGCGCACTACCGGTGCTAGTAGCAACGTAGAGACCTGCACAACACAACCAGAGAACTTTGTCCCCAACTTGCGATGAGGTTTTCAATCTCATCGGTTTTGCTGAAAACAAAGGATTAAACGTATCGAATGGAAGGAAGTAATAGTTTGCAGAAAGTAAACACAAAGCAGTAAACAGTTTATAGATTGTATGTAAAGAAAAGACCACGATCCATAGTTCACTAGAGGTGGCTCTCCTTAAGATAGATAACATGCTGGGTGAACAAATTACAGTGGGGCAATTGACAAACATCGAGAAAGCAATACATGCATATACTAATCATCTTGACTCCTTTGGAACTTGATTGGGCATTACAACATTATACATAGACTGCCATCCAACTGCATCTATGACTAATAATCCACCTTCAGGTTATCATCCGACCCCCCTCAAGTATTAAGCTGCATGAAACAGATTATTGCTTTACGAATTGCGTGTAAAGTAAACAATACGATTGTTCTATGAACAAAGGATTGTTGTTTTCTCCCTAGTAGCAACAGCACATCTAGTACCTTAGAGATTTCTGTCACTTCCCCAGATTACCAGAGGCATGAACCCACTATCGAGCATAAATACTAACTCTTGGAGTTGCTAGCATCTACTTGGCCAAGATAGCTACTAACAACGGAAAGCATGCAAGATCACAAATAACAAAGACATTATAGAATCAATAATCAATCTGAAATAGCATCTCAATATCCATCAGATCCCCGCAAACACAACATGCAGAATTACAAATAGATGATCTTGATCATGAATGGAGCTCACAAGATCTAAACATGAAAGCACAAAGGAGGAGAACCAGCCATCTAGCTACTACATGGATCCGTAGCCCAAAGATGAACTATTCACGCATCACACCGGAGGCTTGCATGGTGATCAAGAAGGCCTCCAGGGTGAATTCCCCTCTCCGGCAGGGTGCTAGGAAGAGCTTCAGATCCCTCCTAATCTAGGGATGGAGATGACGGCGGCTACAGACTCTTTCATGGATTTTTGATCGGGTACCTAGGGTTTTCGTCCCGAGGGCAATATATAGGCGGAAGTAGAGGCCGAGGGGGTGCCTGGGCTAGCCACACCACCCCCTGGCACGGCTAGGCCTAGCCCGCGTGGCCAGGTGGTGTGGTGGCCCACTGGCTCCTCTCCGTCTCGTATTCTGGCATCTGATGACTTCTGGAAAAATAGGCACTTTGGCTTTTGTCCCGTCCAATTCCGAGAATATTCATTTTCTGACTTTCCTGGAACCAAAAGCAGCAGAAAATAGGCAGCTGGCACTGTGGCTCTAATTAATAGGTTAGTCCAAGATATCATATGAAAAGTACTCCAAAGTGTAGACAAAACACAAGAAAGTGGATAAAACCAAGCATGGAACATCAAACTTTATAGATACATTTGCAATGTATCAACATCCCCAAGCTTAACTCCTGCTCGTCCTCGAGTAAGTAAGTGATAAAAAGAAAGAATAATTTTTGAGGTGACATGCACCATCAAAGACTTGATCAAAGTATTTGTAAAACATTCAAAGCTAGGATCATAGTACTTCAATCATAACATGAAAGACAAAGTTCTACCAATAAGACAAAGAAACTATGATGCAACATGAAAAGGCACAAACAAAAGATTCATGAATAACAATGCTTTGCAAAACGTTTGTTTGTTTACATAAATAAAACATAGCATAATAGTATTCATCTTGTCCCTCATAGAGTAGCAAATATAAATGCATAGGACACCTTCAAAGTTCATAAGAGTGACTAGATACACATAGTTCAAAACAAGCAATATCAAGTTATGCATCAATCAACTAGTCTTGGGACAATGCACATAGAACTAAGAATGGCCACTATGCTCTCAAAGTAGGTGCATAAAGGTAGAATGTGGAGACTCAATATAGTGGTGGAAGAATGTGGAGACTCAATATAGTGGTGGAAGAAAGGCCTTCATAAAAGGAAGCAGAGATTCAAGTTTCATAAAGAGCTTCCAAAAATTATGGCACTTATAGCTTTCAACTCACATTGCCCCTATCATAAGCATCTTGAAGTGATTAAGGTTAAAGTGAACAAACTATGGTGTACATGCTTGACAAAGTATAAGTTAGGAATCTCATGTCCCTTGTATACGAGGGTCGCTCCTCATGCTACTCAAGTTTAGTCACCGGTAAGTTCTTGCATTCGTAAGTACATGTGTATCATAGAGAACCGCCAACGGGGTACCCCTTGCCCGATGATACGGAAGAATCCCCATATCAAAATGACAAGGCAAGCAGACAACAAGCATCTCAGCAATCTTCTTATTTACCATGGGAATATGGTGCTTTTTTCTCTCTTTCCTCTTTTCATAATCTCTTTTTTTCTCCTTTTCTCTTTTTTTTCAATATAGGACTCTTTTTTATAAGAAGAATGCTTCATAGACAACTCATTATGGTTACGCTGCAGGTTTCCACCATGTCAGCATGGATTAGACCATCGGCCTAGGCATTTCTCTAACACATATACATAACTCCATGGACTTACAAGCTCCCCTTTCATTTCACACCGACAACATCCATATACAAAAGAGCATGATATCAACTAGGTACAAAGTACCAGTGCAAAGTTGAAAGCGTTCCCCATGACAGCATGGTTCTGCTAATTCCCAACAAATAAGTGCAAGCATATACAACATAGATGACACAATGGTTCAAGTTTATTAAGGGCAAGAAAAGTAAAGTGTGCCATCAAGTTCGTGAGAGCTTTAATCACTAGTTTTCTCATAACAAGTTTAATTCGGAAGGTAAACAAAAATATGAATATACTTGGAATAGCATATGCTAGTAGGTAG
Organism: Avena sativa; assembly: GCA_916181665.1. Taxonomy (NCBI): domain Eukaryota; kingdom Viridiplantae; phylum Streptophyta; class Magnoliopsida; order Poales; family Poaceae; genus Avena; species Avena sativa. The sequence goes on along the minus strand of OV702297.1, from coordinate 460,150,931 downwards.
GTATGGTGGACTCTTTGGAATAACTTGGTTTAGGGAGTTGGATGCATGAGTGGAACTCATACTTGGTTGTGGAGGCTAGCAAAAGACTGGGAGCGACAAACTAAGAGAGCAATAATGGCCATAATCATGCAGAGCGACAAAACATCATTGATCAAAGCATACAATGATACTACAAGTTGAAAACTAAAGGATCATAAAGGCTATGGTGACTTGATATAGTCATAACATGGTGTGAGCATGCGCCAAGTCAACCCAAATAAAGCATCAAAGGAGAATACCACTATACTATGCTTTAATATGCTAAAACAACACATGATTCATCCAAGGAACATTAACAATCTCAATTGTTTATAACAAGTCATGCTACAACAAAGAATACTAAGCATAAAGCCAAAACAATATCAAGCATGGCATGATAGAGCATAGACCACAGTCAAAAATGAGCTCTTTTTACCACATAAGCATGAACTTTCCTACTCTTTTCCAAACCAAACCAAACTATTTTGCAAACCAATGTATGAAAGAGGGGATCCAACCAATTTATTCAAAAAACTAAGAAAACCAAGCAAATGAAAAACCAAAACGAAAACGAAAGCAAAAAAGAAGACGCTCCAAGAACAACACAACTGTGCATGAAACAATAAAAATGAAGCGTTTGGAAGAACCCTAGGATTTTTATTGATGAAGAAGGGGATGCCTTGGGCATCCCCAAACTTTGACGCTTGTACTTCTTGGATATTTCTTGGGGTGACACGCGTGGCATCCCTAAGCTTGAGCTTTAGTCCATCCTTCATCTCATTACTCATTCCTTCCATACACCTGAAATTTTTCCTTCATACAAAACTTCACACAATCTTTATTAGCAACATTAGTGCACTCAAGATAATAAGTCTTAAGGTTCAGTTCTAACACCAAATAAACTTCCACTTCCCTCAAAAAGCTCAATTCCCCAAAAGAACTCAAAAAGGAACCAACAAGAAGCAAATGCATAAAATGGCAGAAATCTGTCAAAATAGACCAGCAGGTAAAGACGAATTTTTTCGAAGACCTTATATTACTCAAATCAAAAAGTGTTGAACTAACGAAAGTTAGATAAGAACCTGGGTAGAAGCACAAAAATTCATGCCTCAAAAAGACGTTCAGAGATTTTACACGAATTTTTACGGTGAAGCACATAAATCAGTTTCGGGATAACAACTTTCCCAATCATTACTTCTCTCTCATTAGAGGTTACTCTTGGCACAAAAAGCAAATAAAAAGGATAAGGAGCAGTTATTACTGAAGTAATAACTTCCAAGACTCATCTAAAACTTTTGGGTTATCTCCCAATAAGTACTTTTTTTAACGCCTTTAAGTTAGGCATAAGAAGCAAGAAAAAGAATCAAGTGTTCTCAAATGAAGAAGCATTAAGACCAAATTTCTTGCCCTTACCTCTCTTACTTTTATTCTTAACCTTGGGGAAAATATGATTGTTTGGTGGATAAGAAAGGTGCATGGTCCCCTTTCCCACATCTATTATTGCTCCAAGGAGTTCTAATAGGGACCTTCCAAGTGTAATTTGTCCTTCTCCTGCACATTCAATAACAAGATAATCAGTAGAAATCATTTTCCCAAGGATCTTTGTAAACACTCCTTCAGCTATTCCAATAGGTAATATGGTAGCATTATTAGCAAGAGATATTTCTTTTCCTCCTTCAGTAAGCCCCCAAAGATTCATAAATATCTTTGGGCAGAAGACAAAATTCAGACATGATATCACAGCGGGCTTGAAAAGTTTCAGTATTTATATCAATCTTTACTGTGGGGAGCCACTTTGATGGTTCAGAATTTATTGGAACATAATTATGATGCTCCCTAAGCGTATTATAGCAATCTTTTAAGCTAGTAGTGCTAGTCTCAAGAGTGTTCAATCTAGCAAATATTCTTGCGAAAGAAATATCAGTTTGGCTAGGCAAGTTGTAAGTAAGGATCAATTTATTTATAGCATTAATAGCATCATCCTCATTACATTGGAGGAAATATCCTCCCACAACAGCATTTAAAGCATATCTATAGCAAAGAGCAATTCCAAGGTAAAAACTGCTAAGGGATAAGCTTTGAGTCATTTTAGGCTCAGTTTTTCCATGTAGATCAGAGATTCTAGACCAAGCTTTCATGAAGCTCTCCTCAATTCCTTGTTTAAAAGTGAAAATCATTTCCTCGAGTGACATAGTGACTGGAACAAGACTAGACATAGTGGCAACTTAAGATAAGAACTAATTTTTTTGTGTTTTCAATAAAGAAAGCAAACTTGTAAAACTAGTTTTTTTGTGTTTTTGATAAAGAAACAAGCAAACAAAGCAAAAAGAAACTAAGCAAAATGAAAATAACAAAGTAAAGAGATTCGTTATGAGGGACTCCCCTTGTGAAGATGTCCTTGACTCCCCGGCAACGGCGCCAGAAAAGTGCTTGATGGCTCATTATTGATGTAGAGCTCGTTGGGAACCCCAAGAGGAAGGTATGATGAGCACAACAGCAAGTTTCCCTCAGTTATGAAACCAAGGTTTAATTGAACCAGTAGGAGCAAGGAAACACCCCAAAGGTGTTGCTAGCTGAGCCTTGGCAGGGCGCACTACCGGTGCTAGTAGCAACGTGGAGACCTGCACAACACAACCAGAGAACTTTGTCCCCAACTTGCGATGAGGTTGTCAATCTCACCGGTTTTGCTGAAAATAAAGGATTAAACGTATCGAATGGAAGGAAGTAATAGTTTGCAGAAAGTAAACACAAAGCAGTAAACAGTTTATAGATTGTATGTAAAGAAAAGACCGAGATCCATAGTTCACTAGAGGTGGCTCTCCTTAAGATAGATAACATGCTGGGTGAACAAATTACAGCGGGGCAATTGACAAACATCGAGAAAGCAATACATGCATATACTAATCATCTTGACTCCTTTGGAACTTGATTGGGCATTACAACATTATACATAGACCGCCATCCAACTGCATCTATGACTAATAATCCACCTTCAGGTTATCATCCGAACCCCCTCAAGTATTAAGTTGCAAGCAACAGATTATTGCTTTACGAATTGCGTGTAAAGTAAATAATACGATTGTTCTATGAACAAAGGATTGTTGTTTTCTCCCTAGTAGCAACAACACATCTAGTACCTTAGAGATTTCTGTCACTTCCCCAGATTACCAGAGGCATGAACCCACTATCAAGCATAAATACTAACTCTTGGAGTTGCTAGCATCTACTTGGCCAAGATAGCTACTAACAACGGAAAGCATGCAAGATCACAAATAACAAAGACATGATAGAATCAATAATCAATCTGAAATAGCATCTCAATTTCCATCGGATCCCCGCAAACACAACATGCAGAATTACAAATAGATGATCTTGATCATGAACGGAGCTCACAAGATCTAAACATGAAAGCACAAAGGAGGAGAACCAGCCATCTAGCTACTACATGGATTCGTAGTCCAAAGATGAACTACTCACGCATCACACCGGAGGCTTGCATGGTGATGAAGAAGGCCTCCAGGGTGAATTCCCCTCTCCGGCAGGGTGCCGGGAAGAGCTTCAGATCCCTCCTGATCTAGGGATGGAGATGACAGCGGCTACAGACTCTTTCATGGATTTTTGATCGGGTACCTAGGGTTTTCGTCCCGAGGGTAATATATAGGCGGAAGGTGAGGCCGAGGGGGTGCCTAGGCTGGCCACACCACCCCCTGGCGCGGCCAGGCCTGGCTCGTGCAGCCAGGTGGTGTGGTGGCCCCCTGGCTCCTCTCCGTCTCATATTCTGGCATCTAATGACTTCCGGAAAAATAGGCACTTTGGCTTTTGTCTCGTCCAATTCTGAGAATATTCATTTTCTGACTTTCCTAGAACCAAAAACAGTAGAAAACAGGCAGCTGGCACTGTGGCTCTTGTTAATAGGTTAGTCCAAGAAATCATATGAAAAATACTCCAAAGTGTGGACAAAACACAAGAAAGTGGATAAAACCAAGCATGGAACATCAAAAATTATAGATACATTTGCAATGTATCAGTAATGCGGCAAGGGACCGATCTTGCCGGCCAGGAACGACGCCATGGAACATGGTGTTGCTCCGCCTTAGCTGTGTCTCCATCAAGTTCATCTTGTGCAGCGTATTCATTTATATAATATTGATTCTGCTTCCATTGTCTACGAGGCACTTGGTGAACTCATTGTCATTAATCAAATGGTTGATCACCATGGCATACTAGTTCTATATCGGGATGAGGTCCGGGTGATCCTCTCTATCCCAAGTAATGGTAATCTCCGACCACTTCACGAACTAGGGAACTAGGAGAGGATGGCCATCAGTATCCTCAATGAGGTTTTATGGGCCCAAACAGTAGGGTACTAAGGAAGGTGTGGTAGACTGGAGCCTTCTTCTCAAAGGGATTTTTAACCTTTCCATCGCCTTTGTTAGCGGGTTTAGGGTCCATGTCTTCATCCATATCATCTGAATCCTTGGACTCTTCCTCCTTTTTCTTCCCTTTGCCCTTTCCACACGGTCTATTCTTTTGATTTCGCTTGTTGCTGGACTCAGAGTCTTCCTTAAGGTCATTGACAAACTTGCACTAGAGGTTGGTATGAGTGGATTTACCGTCTACATCAAGATGGCTGGAACACGACATATCACGGTACTCCTCATATGTTTGGGGAACGCGAGGTGCTGCAGGTGTAGTTTCACTCCGCTGCTGCCCACAACTAGCCCCCTGCCATGACCATGTTGTCCGCTTTTTCCTCTGCCAGTGAAAGTCATGGCGACCATGTCGGCTGCTTGCTTGTCTTCAGACGGATTCTTCCGTGTGTTATTGTTCTTCTTCTTGGCCTAGGTGGGAATAGCCACTACAAGCAAGGACCCGCAAGCATCATCGTCAGAAGCGGAAATTTCGCTAGCCTTGGCAATCATTGAGTTGAGATCAAGCTTACCCTTGTCTTGAGTGTATGTCGGAGAAGTGCTACATTTTCTAGACCGTCAATGAATGCGTCCATAGCAGTTTGATCGTGTACTCAGCACATGCATTTTTCATATCAAGTCAACTAGATAGGTAGGAACGAGATGACTCGTCTTTCTCTTGCACACACCGCTGTAGGTCACCGACCGTGCAGGGATGTTTGTACGTACCCTCGAAGTTCTTGGTGAACGCTTCATGCATGTTCAACCAATTGCATATTGATTTTTTCGGCAAGTCGTCGATCCATTGTCGGGCAGTGCCGGAGAGCATTAGTGGGAGATACTTGATGGCGACGTTGCGTTTCATCTGCGATTTCTATCGCTTCGTAGTAGTCCTGCAACCACGTGGCTGGCCTGGCAGTGCCGTCATAGGGCTTGATAGTCTTGTCAATCCAGAGGCCCCTAGGGTAGGTTGTGGCCCGGATAACTGGTCCAAAACAGCGTGGCCCTAGTGGCTCTTCCTGGGCTTCATGGATTTTATGAAGGCGCGAACGTGCATCGTACGACTCTGGTTGTTGCTTATGCTGATTTCTGCCATCGGGAGGAGAGTTATGGTGCGAGCCGTGGGACCTACGCGATGCTCCGTCATGGTGGTAGCTAGGTGGTGATAGTGGCGGTGGGTTATCTTTTCTTGTTGTTCCCTCCATGCGAATTGCCATGCCTATCGCGGTTGCTTGTCGAACGCGGAGATTTCTTGTGTGATTTGCGTCTTTGTTCATCATTGCCATAGCGCTCTCCACCATGTCGAGGATGCTCTCCCTGGTTGCGTATAACGATGCCACCTTGAGGCGTCTAGGAGGTGGCATGCTCATGCGGTGGCGTTTGTTGTGGGTCATCATGATATCGAGACTGCGGGGGAGGTGGCGGCAAGAGACGAGGGTGAGCCTTGTCTCCGTGGTCGAAGGATATTGGAATGGCATCAGTCCTGTTGCGCGTGCCCTTCGCCTTCGTTTTGTGGAACCTGTGCGGGATCCGACATCGTGAGGAGATCTTGGGGTTGTTCAAACTAGACTAGAAAAACTCTGGGTTGGACTCAAGCCTCTGAGAGGTGGCCTTTTTGACCTAATCCAGCGCTACAGGTGATCTTTCCTACTCGAGTAAATTTTTGGTGACGACCATGTTGAGGGCAGGGGTTGGCATTACTTGCTTCCTAGCCTTATCAATGTAGGGGTAGCTTTTGCTGGTTTGTACGGAGCCCACCCCAAGTTCCACCGAATGCCAGGATTGCCGATGACGTGAGCTGGAGCTTTCTTATCTTTATGCCACTTTAGCAGCTGCTTGTACTCACCTTCCAATCCTTTTTCCGCCTTGATTGAGTCGTGTGGCCTTGGTGATATCCTTGTCCAGCCTCACGCCTTGCTCCGCGATGTATTTGGCCTCTGCGAGGAGTTCCTAGCATTTGTTGTCAAGTTGTGTAACGTCTCGAATGTGAGAGACAGTTATTGTCTCGACGAAGAGTTCACCACGCCTGGAATAACAAAGGGATTGCCGACTGCTGACATGGATGGTGAAGGCGGTAGATTTGTTTGGTTGGCAGTATTGGTTCTGATGGCGAGTTCCTACTACTGCTGCAGGGGGATAGCTGGAGGGGCATGACCTTTGCCAGATCTAAAGGATCGATAGTGTTTTTACCATTGGCCACCGTGTTTCCGGTATCGGCCGCTGCTGGAGGATCTCCTCTGGCTCCTAATCTTGTTGATCTTCTTCCATTACATTCCCGATGGCCACCAATACCTGGCAGGAAGTGACAACTTGCTTGGTGCGCTCATCACACTGAAATTCCTACTCAATCTCCCTCATGAAAGCTTTGATTTCTTCTGAGTTAACTGACGTGCTACCACAGTTCTTACCTTCGAACCGGATTATGGATGTAGTATAGCTCTTTTTCCCTAGTAGACCTAGGTTTATCAAATCCTCGGGAAGAAGAAGCGTAGTGAAGTTACTTTAACGGACCTTCGGGAGTTTTAGAATTCCTTTTGTGTTTTTACCGGACCAAGAGTTTGCGTCTTTTTGTTGTTGTTGATGATGGAGAGAGAGGGCCTAAGGCGTTCGGTTTCACCTGTAGCTGTGCAAAACATCTGATGGCAATAAAAGATAATGATAAAGTATGCATGTAATTGTTAGAGCAAGATAGATTATATGTGGGTAGTGCATCCATAATTGCTATTGCCTCCGCAACTGCTTATAGCAATAACCTACTAGTCTCATCCATAGAAGAAAGAGAACTAATGATATGCATAGTGACGTCACCGTTAATCCGAAGTAAATCCCTCACATACAACCGTACTACCCCTTTTGTCACTGGGGTTCCCAACCTGTAGATTAGTCATTACTCGTACTCCCTATACCTGGCTCAATCCTCGAGGTCTTGGGTACCTGACAAGTCCTTAGATTGAGGCAAGAGAGGATACAATAATCATCATGTCATACAAACTAATACATGATCCCATCTATGATAAATAACATGCACAAAAGCTACATGGCTAGGCCAAAGCCCTTAGCCAAAGGAGAATCACTCACACATAGAGATGAGATCAAAGATCATAAACATTGTAGTAAAAATCATAAGATTGATAGAAATAATATTATAATGTCGCTAATCAAAGATGAGATCTACTATTACAAGTGGTGGAATATGGATATGGTGATGGAGAAGGGTTTGGAGATCTGAAGGCAGATGGTGATCTAGGGAAGAGACTTGAGAGCGAGGCAGAGGGTCAAGGAGGAGTTTTCTCATCGCCTGAGGCTTCTTTATATAGGGGTCCCTTCACGAAAGTTGTTCTGTTTGACCTAGTGGTGGCGGCTCCAACTATACGACCGAAACTATATTGTTGGAATTTTATTCCGGTCATATAGTTGGTCGTTAAAGCGCTTGCCTCCGCTTCACGGCTCCTGGTTTCTTTTAGTTGTTGGAAATCTCGTATCTTTGACTTTAATGTAGTGATTCCCATCTTCAAATGAGATTATCTGCGCAAGGAAAAATAGCAAGAAAGGACTGCATACCCCTTTGATTATTAGGCATTAGTGGCAGGGTTTAGAGAGATATTTCATCAAAAGTATAAATAATATCCAGTTTAAATGTGGACGTCGATGGCTATTTCAGAGCCATCAACCTCCCCAAGCTTAAACTTGATCGTCCTCGAGCAACAAAACCAAAATCAAAAAGGAACTCAGCATCTAAACTGAAATAATGAGATGACGATCTTACTCATGATTGGTAGTCTCATGTTTCCTCCACTTCATAAATCTGAAAAACTTCAGCATAGATAGACTAATGGCAAGCATATCATACGGGTTTTTATGCATCCTTATAGCACAGCAAAATTATTGTAAACATGGATGATTCAAACGATTAAACTTTATTCCATGTCATGTAATCAACTCATAGGCTTGCCTTTGAAAAATAAAGTATAATCATACAAATTGAGAGTGTGAGAGTTGTCATGAAAGCATATACACTAGAGTATCTCAGTTCTCCCACATCAATAAATCAAGACTTTTCAAGCACTACTTTTCTATTTGTTGTCCTTCAAGAATTTCAGTTCTTAAGTAATTGAGAGCATGCCAAAAAAATTATTAGTTTATCGGGCTATGATGGACACCCGTGGCATCCTAAGGTTTTTGTTCCTTTTGCACAATGATTACTCATAACAGTCAAAGGAGTGATTCCATCATGAACACAGCTACCCGGGAGTGCCAATAATCATACCCACTATAACATTGCTTCTACATGTGTTTAATCAACTCATAGCCGAAATCTAGGAGTTTCCTCTATGAAGATCGTTCGTAGGCCAGCGGAGTTGTTGGCATCCCATGAAGTTTGACACGCATAAAGCTATATCATTCTTATGATTAACAAGTCAAACTTTGGCATGCTCACAAAAACCACTAAACATTAATTCAATCGAACAAATCCTTTTAAAGAGAGATATCAAGTCAATCAACATTTTCAGTGGTGTTGAGTATCTCTATAAATAAGCCTTCGAGACAAAACACTACAACACCCAAGCCTTCAATTGTGAGACTTTTTCTTATTATAATTGTTTAGCAAATTTTTAGGCAAGACTTGGTTAACTACAAGAGCTGGAACAAAACGTACCCAACTAAATACCCATGCAAACAAAATCTTACTACAATACGAAGACTCACTCCACCAATATAATATCTCAACATTTACTACTAACTAGCATGGGTTTCTCAAACTTCAAAAGTGGGGAGTCATAAGGCATACCTCTCATGTTTGGTTCCACTTCTCTCTTCTTTTTTTATTGATTTCTTGGAAACTCGAAGTTGACCACTCTCCTGCAAATACATGAGAACCTCGAGGCAGAAAGAAAAGAAACAGGGAAAATAAAGAAAAATGGAGAAATATTTTTCTTGTTTTTAAGAGAGGGAATTTAAAGAATAGAAAATTAGCGGCAAAGCTCGGCTAGAAAATCTCGAAAGCAAATATAAATAACTAAAGATAAAGTGTTGGGGAAACCAACATGAGTGCTTATAAACTCGAATTAAAAACATAACCTTAAAATAAATAAAAGCAAATGAACGCCAAATAAAGATACCTGAGGAAACTTCCCCAAGCTTAGGCTTTTGCAAGCCCTTCAAATCATTGTGGTGGCGAGAAAAAGTCGTTACTCCAATTTGCAAATTGAGTTGAGAGGTTACTAGTTGTTCCTCGGAGGTTCAAGAAGAGGCTATGCATCCTCTCCATAGTCCCTCCAAGTTCTTGGAAGTCTTGGTACGTGGCGAACTGAGTTTGTGTCTTCTCCTCTTGATAAGGAACTTCTTGCTCCTCTTCTTGGTCCTCATCCTCATTCGAAATCTACTCCTCGGGTTGGTGTTGCTCAACCTGCAAGTCATATAGCAAACGTCCTTTCTCGATAGAGAAAAGACCATTAGGCATAGGAGCGGGGTAAAGATGCCCAGCTCCAGCAATATGCAAGTAATAAACACCACATCTCCTAGTGAGCATTCCACAAGCCTTTAAAGTAGAGAAACCAACACGTCACTCACCTAGCACAGGTTGCAACTCACCTAGATCGATGCCTAGGATAGTGGCAAGCACGATGATGACGCCTCCACCTGTGATAGGTCCTTGGCTTTGAGCAAATTGGTGCTCTAGGTAGCGCACAAGGATTGCGCCCAAGTTGAGTGACAAGTCGCAGTTGATGTAAGTAGCTTTTGTGAGGACTAAGATGTCCTCCTCATTGAGTCTTGTGAACTCATTTCTTGCTTGCAAGGTGTTAGCAATAACATAGAACAAATAGCGAATTGCAGGATGTTGAATATTCTTCCCCTTGCTTACCCTAATAGTGAAGCTTATTCCATTATAATATTGTGCAGGGGAAGGGTCTAAGCCAGTATAGGATGCACGTAAGGCATTAACATCATTGTTTGGAAGATTAAAACATGTGCACCATTCATCTAGTGTTAAAGTGTAGTTGTTGTTCATAAGTCGGAAAGAAATCGTGTCCTCTCCTTGCCATAGTTTAACGGTGCTTTACAAAGAACTTAGAAATTCAAAAGTTAATCGACGATAAATAGGCACATCATTATACACAAAGTCTTGCAGGCCAGCTCTATTGCAAAGTAAATTGAAGTCATTAGAAATAACGAGTTGGTTCAATATGATGGGGCAAGCCCACTTGGTTGCCTTCACTTCGTGGTTCTTGATCCTATCGAAGCAATCACGTTGGAGCTCATTCCTGAACTGTATCCCCATGCATTCTTGAGTGACAGCATGAGAAGCGCTGGCGGCACAAGCACGAGTTTGGCTCCTTGTGTTCATCATCTAAAACAATAAAGAAAGGAAAAAATAAAACCTTTTGATCCAACAATAATAAGTTTAACATATTCCTCATCATAGCACACTAAAGAATCCCCTCAAAATAATAATCTAGGCAAGAGAATCATGGCAATTAGTTCATAGTAGGTCTCACCCTAGATTGATAATGGCAATAGGACGAAGATGAATTTGCAAAAAGTAATTGGAGGATAGGAGGAGAAATATATCGTAGATCACTTGTGTGTGAGGAAATCGAACAAAATTGAGTAGAGATGAAGATCCCTTGAGGTTTTGAGAGAGTTTGGAGGTAGAAGAGAGAAAAATGATATAAGTTTTGGAGTTGGAGGTACCTTCCCGTGCGTTTTTGTGGTTGGACGCAAATACACGGGCGGAACTATACGGTCGGAACAATGTGTTCCGGCCGTATAGTTGGCCTGCTATCAAAATTTTAGGGTTTTCACCTGGCAGTGCAGCTATACATCCAGAACTATATGGCCGAAACAATATGTTCCCGCCGTATAGCTGGTCGTTAAACCGTTTGTACCTGGAAAAGAAATTATACGAAAGCATCGATATCTATACGACCCGAGCTATACGGTCGGAATTTTAATTCCTGTTGTATAGTTGGTCGTTAAACCGTCTGTATTTTTGAAAGAAAAATTGTCGATGGCAAAAATATCTATACGACCGGAGCTATACGGCCAGAATTTTTATTCCCGCTGTATAGTTGGTCGTTAAACCTTCTATATGCATCAAAAAAATCTGTTTCTTCGTGAATTCTTTCTTATCCTGTAACTTAGCGAAATACCTTGTTTTTGACAGAAAAATGACAGTAAATATTGTCGACCAACAACATGTATTAATCAGGATTTTTAGTACTACCAGACTTCTTATCCTCACTTGGAGTTTTCTAGCACTCTTTATTAAAGATAAACTTAAACTAAAACTTAAAAATTTACTCAAACCTTTATTTCACATGGGTTGCCTCCCATGAAGCGCTCTTTTATGGTCAATAGCTCGACCTCAATGTTGCTTACTTAGGCCAGATGAGTGGAACTCCCACTCCAAAATAGTTGGCCTTCAAAGTGATGGCCTCCTTTTCATCATGCTTGGCTTTCTTCTTCTTGGGGAAATGAATAACAAAAGGATCTCGTGAAGGCAATTGAAGCTTCACGTTCCCTTCATGTAGATTAATCAAAGCCTTAATAGTTCTTAAGAAAGGGCAGCCTAATATAATCGGAGCAATAACATCTTCAGACATGTCAACAATAACAAAATCAATAAGAGTAGGACAACCTTTAATGTATACTAAAGTATTCTCCTTAATTCCTACAACTTATTTGTAGGTAGAATCTGCTAGATGCAATTTTAACTCGATGATCTCAAAAGAGCCAAGATTTAACTTGTTAAAAAGACTTTTTGGAATTGTTGAAACGCTTGCACCTAGATCACAAAGTGCAGCTATCTCATTGGTCCCAATTTTAATCTTAATAGTAGGCTCAAATATATCATCAAGCTTCACAGGTAAATTTGCAGCGATGTTCTTATATTCTTCTTCAAGCTCGTGTACCTTTATTGCTACTTGAGTAATGAAGTGTTGGTACATAGCTTCCTCATTTCCTTCACTTACTGGAATCTTAACGTTGATCCTTTTTACAAGATCTTCAATGGTGTAACTTGATGAAGGGGTATTACTATAATCAAGTTCTTCAGGCTCCTCCCTTTGGATTCTCATCATCTTGAGGTCTTCAACAGGATTGGGATCAACTTTACCTACAAATTTGGCTAGAATGAGAGTTTGACTCTCGGTTATCTTACCTAGATGTGCCTCAACAATCCTTGTTCTTTCTTGAAGGGACTGCAAATCATTTCTCAAACTGACAACTTGGTTAGATAATTTACCAAGCATAGCATCATGGTTCTCCGTTATTTTAACAAAAATATTGTTTTGTTCATTTTGTGAGTCTATAAAAGACTTAAGTGTTTCTTAGAGACTACCATTACTAGTTCCCATACTATTATTAGAGTTACCTGTAGGACTAGAATAATGTTTCTAAAAATTAGAATTATAATTCTTCTTCCAAGCAGGGTTATAATCATTACGAGCTATGAAGTCTACTTCTTCAATATTAGTTTCAGGGATGGCTCTTACTGGGGTTTCCTTACCTTTTACGGCTAATATAAGCTCAACCAACTTAGCATTGAGTTCTTGATTTTCTTGTGGCGAGACGAAGTTCACCTTCTTCGTGTTTGATCTATCCACATGCCACTGGGCATGGTTGTATTGCATATTGTCTAGAAGCTGCTTTGCTTTGGTAATATGTTTACCCATAAATGTTCCTCCAGCTGCAGTATTAAGCATAGACTTAAACACAGGGTTAAGAGCATTATAAAATAAATGGACGATTAACCAATCTTCCATCCCGTGACTGGGACAGTTTCTCATGCATTCTTTCATCCTCTCCCATGCAAGTGCTAGTGGCTCATGCTCTTCCTGTCTAGAACCAGTAATATTAGATCTTAGTTGCATAGTCTTTGCGGGTGGGAAAAATTTAATCATAAATAAATAAGTGCATTCCACCCATGATCTAATAGTATTTCTAGGCAAAGATAGCAACCATTCTTTTGCTATTCCTCTAAGAGAGAAAGGAAATAGACGCAATTTCACTGCTTCGGGGTCAACATCTTTTATGCACATCATATCACATATTTCAGTGAAAGTATTCAAGTGTATACCTGCGTCCTTAACAGTAGAGCCTCCAAATTGATTTTGTTGAACCAGACTTAAATAATGGGGCTTAATTTCATAGTCATCAGCAACAATTGCTGGCTAAGTAATAGGAGTACGCAAATAATCATTATTGGAAGTAGCAAACTCCCCAAGCTTCTTTTCAGCCATATTTCCTATGTTTTTGGTTTTTCTTAAACAAAGACTTATAAAAGTAAAATCAAGAATTTAAAGACTAACTATTTTTTGGTTTTTCAAATAAAGACTGAAATCAAACTAACAAAATTGAAAACAAGAATTAAAACTAGTAAGATTCCTACTACCCTCACCAGGGTAGTTATCGCTTCCCAGGCAATGGTGCCAGAAAAAGGGTTGATACCTTCGATCCGGATTACGGATGTAGTATAACTCTTTTTCCCTAGTAGACCTAGGTTTACCGAATCCTCGCGAAGCAGAAGCATAGTGAAGTTACTTTAACGGACCTTCGGGAGTTTTAGAATTCCTTTTATGTTTTTACCGGACCAAGAGTTTGCATCTTTTTGTTGTTGTCGGTGATGGAGAGAGAGGGCCTAGGGCGTTCGGTTTCACCTGTAGCTGTGCAAAACATCTGATGGCAATAAAAGATAAAGATAAAGTATGCATGTAATTGTTAGAGCAAGATAGATTATATGTGGGCAGTGCATCCATAATTGCTATTGCCTCCGCAACCGCTTATAGCAATAACCTACTAGTCTCATCCATAGAAGAAAGAGAACTAATGATATGCATAGTGACGTCACCGTTAATCCCAAGTAAATCCCTCACATACAACCATACTACCCCTTCTGTCACTAGGGTTCCCAACCTGCAGATTAGTCATTACTCATACTCCCTATACCTGGCTCAATCCTCGGGGTCTTGGGTACCTGACAAGTCCTTAGATTGAGGCAATAGAGGATACTATAATAATCATGTCATACAAACTAATACATGATCCCATCTATGATAAATAACATGCACAAAAGCTACATGGCTAGGCTGAAGCCCTTAGCCCAAGGAGAATTACTCACACATAGAGATGAGATCAAAGATCATAAACATAGTAAAAATCATAAGATTCATAGCAATAGTCTTCAATGTCGCCAATCAAAGATGAGATCTACTATTACAAGTGGTGGAATATGGCTACGGTGATGGAGAAGGGTTTGGAGATCTGAAGGCGGATGGTGATCTAGGGCAGAAACTTGAGAGCGAGGCAGAGGGTCGAGGGCAAGGTAGAGGGTCGAGGAGGAGTTTTCTCGTCGCCCGAGGCTTCTTTATATAGGGGTCCCTTCATGAAAGTTGTTCTGTTTGACCTAGCTGCGGCGGCGCCAACTATACGACCGAAACTATACGGCCAGAATTTTATTCTGGTCGTATAGTTGGTCGTTAAAGCGTTTGCCTCCGCTTCACGGCTCCTGGTTTCTTCTGGTTGTTGGAAATCCTATATCTTTGACTTTAATGTAGTGATTCCCAACTTCAAACGACATTATCTGTGCAAGGAAAAATAGCAAGAAAAGATTGCATACCCCTTTGATTATTGGCATTAGTGGCAGGGTTTAGAGAGATATTTCATCAAAAGTATGAATAATATCCAGTTTAAATGTGGACGTGGATGGCTATATTTCAGACCCATCAGCAGTCCACGCTGATGTCAGCGTAGATTGCGTCGAACACTGAGTCAGAAGGAGCGTCGGCATTGCCCGTGGTCGAGGCTGAGACAGAGGCAACATGGACGATGAACTTGGATTTTCCGGCCGCGGTGGCGATGTTGGCCTTGGCTTCCTCATCAGCAGCATCAAAACTGTTAACAATCGCGATTACCTCGTTGAGAGTAAGTAAACCAGTGGCCTTCCGCCTCCTAAGTGTATGTCGGAGAAGGGTGCCTGGCGTGAGCCCTTCAATGAAGTGGTACACTGCACCATTGGTGCGGACTCCTTCCACGGAGGCCCTCACACTTAACTATCTGGCGAGGTACTCACGCGGGGATTCGCCCGACCTTTGAACATAGCGAGCCAGATCGAAGATGCTGATGACACCGACAAAGCGTGACCTTTGCTTCTCTAACACTTGGGGGAGCCAAGAGGATATGCGTTGGTCATCCACCACGTTATCCTGCATATGGGCGGTTTGGGTGGGACTTGATTTGTTCCGATCTAAGCCGACAAACTCCGAAAAGAGATCCGAGATCGACCCTTCCGTGAACATGTCCTACTCGAAGGAGGTCCGTGCGGGCCTTGATGCGTGTCCGACTTCCTGGGAGCTTGATCCCGAGTAGGTTTCGCCGATGAAGAGATGGATGTCCCCGATTGGAACAATGGAGCAGCAGGTGGGGTTTGACTTCACCGGGATCTAGAACTCCTCCGTAGGGACAATCAGAACGTTGTCAGAGAAGAGAACACGCCCAATGGCTACCGTGTCGTCGATTTCTGTGAAGAGATTGGATCTCGCCCGGTGTAGAGCTCGAAGCACCTCTTGCCCCACGATGGGCGCCAACTGTCGTGGTATTGCCGACGAGTACGCCATGGAGGGGTCCTCACAGAGCGTGTTTAGAGAGGTAGGGGAAGGCGGCGAGTTGGCAGGTACGAGGTAACACAGCTTACCTAGGTTCAAATCCCACGAGATGGAGGAATCCTACTCCTGCTATAAATCACTATAATGGTAATACACCAAGTTACAGGGATTAGTTTGCTATGCGAGGTTGTGGTGTTCTATGAAATTGTCCTTGTGATTGTGCCCTAAAGGCTCCCATTGGTCCTTCTTATAAAGATGCCAAAACCTAGGGTTACAGGGAAACATCCTTGCCGGACAGGTTACAGAGTCCTACAATAATACTAACTAGTTTGCGTGTCTTGCACTCCAAGGCTCCGGGTTGGTCGGTGACTACACCGTAGCCTTCCTTCTCTCGGCATGGGCTTCACTTCTAGATCTGTCTAACTAGGCCACCCAGCAGGTCATAGGCTTTGCTACCAACTGTGGGAGACCCGGATTAGCCGGATTAGAGACATGCACTAATACTAACTAGTCTTCGTGTCTTGCACTCCAAGGCTTCGGGTTGGTCGGTGAGTACACTGTAGCCTTTCTTCTACCGATATGGGACTCCCTTCTGGATCCGTCTAATTGGACCGTCCAGCAGGCCATAGACCTTGCTACTAACTGTGAGCCACCCGAGTTAGCCGTATTAGAGACATATAATGGTGATACTCATTTATATCTCCAACAGAGATGACTATGTTCTGCTCGACGGGTGTTTATTTTGGAAATATTAGCCAGGCTTCGAAAGGAGGATGGCAAAGAACACATGGCAAGTGAGGCAGCTCTTCAAGCAAAAACTTTTGTTTATGTATATGGTTGCATCCTCATCGGCGTGCCTCTTTGGCTGGTTGGCATAATTCCCAGAGCGCACTTGCGCGGCATAGGTCGGGGTGCCCTGGAATATAATTTTTTGGGTTGACCTATTTTTTCATTGCTGCCAACCTCGCAATATGGTAGGATATATGTAAGAAATATAAATTAGTTTTTTTCGAAAATCTTATGATGTGTCTGGCAGGTCCCACATGTAAGAAACAAAATGCGTTCGCTAGCTTGTCGTGGGAATTACTCCTCGAGGTGCTCGAGTAAAAAGGCTACGGGCAGCGATGGCGCAACTGGATTTCTGTATTGCTAGCTACTGCTTCCACGAGGATTCTGAAGAACGGAGAGCTCTCTAAGACCATTTGGCGTCGGTGTGGCCTGTGGCAGGGAGATCCCCTCCCTGCGCTGTTGTTTGTCATCGCCATGGATGTTTTGGACGCTCTCCTGAAGGCGGCTGATCAAAATGGCATTCTCAAACCGATAGGTGCTGGCCTCCCTAGGTTCAGAGCATTGTTGTATGCTGACGATGTCATCCTATTCATCAACCCAAGTCGCCACTCGTCGGCTGCTCGATCTATTCGGTGAAGCGAGCGGGCTCCATACCAAGTTCTCCAAGAGTTCTCTGTCACCAATTAGATGCGATGGCATTGATCTGCAACCCATAATCCAAGAGCTCCAATGCCCCCTTGCTACTCTGCCTTGCACTTACCTGGGTCTGCCCTTTCGGTTACAAGGATCAAACAGGCTGATCTTCAACCAGTGATCGACAAGATCCTAAACAAGTTTGCAAGCTAGAACAGGATATCCTCCATCGTTGGCCGACTTGCACTGTTGTTGTCCTTCATCTATGCTATGCCCATTTTCTAGATAATGGTAGTCCATCCGCCAGTGTGGTTTGTCAAGAGGATCAACAAGGTGGCGAGGGGATTCCTTTGGGCTCACAAAGAGGTTGCGACCGGAACCAAATGCTCGGTCAACTAGCGTCAGGTTTGCATGCCCAAGGTTTATGGAGGTTTAGGGATTCCTGACTTGACTGCCAGGAGCATTGCTCTTCGTTGCCGCTGGTTGTGGCAGAGCTGGATGGACAACAATAAACCCTGGGCCGGGCTGCCCCTCCCCATTGATGGACAGGTCCGTGCCCTGTTAGAGGCTTCAGTTATAATCACGGTTGGCAACGGTGAGGCCACGCAATTCTGGACTGATCTGTGGTGCAAAGAAGGCAAGCTCTGCAATTGTTTCCATGAACTCTTCAAATAGTGCACTTTGCAACGGATTACCATCAAGCAAGCCCTAGACAGGGACAAGTGGATTCGACACTTCAAAAAGGAAATGTCGGCGGTGGCAATTCAGTAGTTCACCAGCATGTGGATCCTGCTACAGGATGTGCGGTTATCTCCTGGAATCCAGGATCATCTGACTTGGAAGTGGACGGCGGACGGATCTTACACGGCGAGCTCAGCCTATACGATTTAGTTCGCCGGATCTATCCGCCCTGCCTTCCCGGCATTCGTGTGGGGATCCGATGCCCCCCCCCCCCCAATGCAGGTTCTATGGTTGCCTTGCGGTGCAGGGAAGCAGATGTTCTGGCGAAGCGCTGCTGCCCTCATGACCCTCTATGCCCATTGTGTCGTTTGCAACCTGAAACCGCGGCCCACCTGCTAGCGACTTGTTCATACGCCCAACAACTCTGGGCGCTTGTCATCGGCCGAGCCGGGCTGCCGTCTGATCCCGACTAGTGACGCGGACCTATCGGACTGGATGCTCTCCTCCTCTAAGATGCTCTGCAAATCCAAGTTGAAGCTGCGGCGAAGCATCGTACCCTTGGTCTGGTGGTGCCTCTGGAAAGAGCACAACGCGAGGATTTTCAGGCAAGTTTCCACCACAGCAGCACCTGAGCTGTTTCAGACGCTGCTGACGAAGGCTAGAGCTTGGGTCGATGCAGGCTGAAGACGGGTGCTCGCCTTAGTTGAAAGACCGCTTGAGCCAGACTGAGTTCTTCCAAGTTCCAAGCAACCAGACTTCGGTCATAGACCGGGTCTTACTTCTTTCCTTTTCTTTTTCTCTTTCTCTTCCACTTGTGCTTTGCCTTCTAGGCGCGTTTCGTGTTTTGGGAGACCTCCTCCCAGCTCTGTATTGGACATTCTCTAATCACAATGAAAGCAGTGCCTTTCATCAAAAAAAGAGAACAAGCATTTGAGGGTTGAGAAAGGAGGGATATCGTTGGAGTTGGAACGAAAATTTGTTGAAGATGCTACCGTGAGTTGTAAAGATTCCGGCCAAGAGTTGCCAAATATACACATATAATAAGATAAAATAGAAAAGGAAGAGGTTGCTTCGTTTCCCCGATTTGCTAATTCCTTGGCAGCGTTGAGAAGAACTCATCAATAAGAAAATATTGGTTTTGTTTGGATTCTCGCCAACATTTTGCTGGCCATGTATGGTAAGCAAACCAAGAAATAATGGTCAGGTGGTGGAACAGCACGTATGGAAGCTTCTGATGTTGGAGCGAACTAATTAACTTGGTTTCGCATATTACAACTAAGCAGCAGCAGTTGGCTGCCGATCGATCAAGCACATGCACAGACAGATCGATGCACATGTCGCACGCACGCTACAGCCCCTAGCTAGCTACTCGTCGTCGTCGCCTCCGAAGAGCGACGACGACCTGTAGTAGACGACGAGCAGGAAGAGCAGCAGCGCGAGCGCGGCCCCCGCCGGCGATCCCCGGCCGGCGCGTTGCGCAGCGTCGAGCGACTCGCCCAGCGCGAAGCCGAAGATGTCGACGAGGCGGTGGCCGGAGGAGAGGATCCGGATGAGGAGGATGAGGCTGACGGGGAGCAGCAGGAGCCCCACGGGGCCGAAGAGCTCCGCCACGGCCTCGAGGATCGCGTCGCCGCCGTCCACCATGAAGACCGGGCCCGCCACCACGATCCCCACCACCAGGGACAGCGGCAACCCGTAGTGGCGCAGGTCGTGCCCGCGCTCTTGCCCTATCTCCGGCATCATCATCGCTAGCTAGCTCCTCTCCTGGACTCCTGGGCTAGGCTAACTCGGAGGCCGGAGCTGAGGAAACTGAGATACTCGTCTGGACTCCTGCCTTCGATCGCCATTGACAACGGGGCAGGTTGCCAATTCTTATGGATCCCAAACGCCAACTGCGACCGTTCCGTATGTGTATTCTATATGATCGTTGGGTAATCGGTATGCATTGTATATTTGGAACCGAAAGTGAAATGGTACCGGCGACGACGACCTTGACCGAGCACATGTTGAGAGCTCCGCCCTACTATAAGCTAAAACATGTACTTTGCTGACGAGGTATATGTATATAAGTATGGCTCCTCTCCATGGATATGCTTGAATATGGTACACTAGGTACGTCGTTTAACATTTTTACAACGGGGGGAAGAAAAAAGGGTTCGCCCGAATAAGAGAGCCACAATTGTTGGGGAGAAGGGGAAAAAAGGTTGAAAACGTGTCACTTTGCCGTCCCGTACGCGATCGATTACTAACAAGCCAACGCGGTCCGAGGGCCGATCGCCGCGCTCTCGCCGGAAGGCCTGTGGTCGTGGTGGAGGGGCTTGCTGGTGGCCGCCGGCTTCAACATGGTGGACACCTGCGGCTTGGTGGCCAAGGAGACGGCCACCTGGAAGGCCTCGCGGGAGGCTGACCGGAGCAGCTCGGCGACCATCCTCCTCGCCGGCATTATTGCTCGGCGAACAGGTTGGTCGGAGGTCGGAACGCGCGCGCGCGGGAGACGAGTGGACCAAGGCTGCGTCTGCGATGGAATTAATGCAGCTTTTAGAGGAGCGAGAGGGGCTCGCCGGGCCTAAATTTGGGGGCAGAAAGGGCGGTTACGCGTACGAAGGGCTAGCTGGTCCATTTCCAAGCCTCAACTTTGTTTTTTTAGCGAGCCAAAACCTTCCCAAGCCTTGACTTATTTTAGTTCCTAGCCGTCGTAGAACGACAATATGCCGTGTGCAAATACAGAGCACGTGATTGATTCAAGTTCAGTGAAGAAGCATTTTCGTTTCTTTTTAGAGATTTATTTATGGAAAATGATCCCCTTCCCCCGGACGATGATCGTCCGGGTCGGGGTCGCGCTTTATGTTGCGTGCGTCTCGCTAGGGACGTTGTGTCTGGCAGTTCCTCTTCCCCGATGGGCCTGCCGCCGGAGCGCCTCCTCCCCTGCCTCCCTGCTGCGCGCCGCCGGCCGGAGCGCCTCCTCTCTGCTACGCAGTTGGCCGGAGGTCCTCCACCACCTGCCTACTGCGCGTCGCCGCTGGCCGGAGACAGTGGCCAGGACAGAGGCGCTCGTCGCCGAAGCTCACTCCTCCCTCATTTCTTCGGTAGGCACCCGCCGCCTTCCCGCCATGGTGGGCGTCATCGACATCGCTGCAGGCCAGCCTTTGACCTCCGCGTCCGGCCCCTTCCTCCTTCCATGGTGGTTGTCGCCGACGCCGCCGCCACGAGGTGGAGGTGCTCCTGTGAGCGGTGCTACCGGATGCCACCGGCACTGCTACGTACGACGCCGATGTGTGCTACCTGTGCCCAGCGGCTGTGCTACAAACGGTGTCAAGTTTTGCTATTAGTAACCGGCGGCGATGCTACATGTGGGCTTAGGATTTTGCTACCTTAGCATATTATTTTTGCTATCTATTTATATATTTTTTGCTACTTGTGCACAATTTTTTTGCTACAACCAATGTCTACGGTTTTGCTACGAGGTCTCCGGTTGGAGTCCCGGTGATGTCTCCGGCGATGTCCCCTTTGCTACACTAGAATTTTATTTTTGCTACCACCGTTTTGTGGTTTTGCTACAACAGTGTCAACTTTTTGCTACAAGGTCTCCGGCGAGATCGACGAGTTTTTTCCGATGATGTTTCCGGCGAAGTCGGTTTTGCTACATTAGATAATTTTTTTGCTGCATGGTCTCCGGCGAGACGTTCTATTTCTGAAACGAACCATTTTTTTTGCTTCGGAAGTAAAAGCGGAGACATCTGTAGCAAAAATGAGTATTTTGCAGCAAAACAGGGATTTTTGAAACATTTTAGGGACACGTGGCATGCGGTGGAGCAGGACGATGGGAAGCCCCCGTCGTCCTTGACGCCTAGCGCGATCCTTTATTTATTGTGCATCGTACTAGTATACTGATCGGACGGTATAAACTACAAATGTGTCAGTTTTGGGCCAAAGGTAAATTCGCTCAATTCTCCAAGGCTAAAATTGGGGTTTTACTTATTAACTAACGCTGAAGGTTAATTCGGTAATTTCACATAAATCTTACAATTTGAATTATTTTGGAGATAACTTGTTGCACGGTTTAAAATAGTGTAACACCCAAATTATCCCTGGGATGAAATACACTACTTGGTCCCGTTCGTAATGAGTGTAGCTGATTTTGTATAATTTTGTACTAAATCAACGACCTTATTATGAACCATAGGGATTACGACAAATCTGAGGCAGTATATCGGATTTGGACCGTAAGATCGTGTCGCATGAATGGTCTATATCCCTCGAAACTGGCTTTTGGCTATTATATTAATATAGTAATCACATGATACAATGAGTCTCGAAATGAACAAATGTCAGGGCAACAGCAAACACAAGCCCAAAAGAAAAGAAGAAGAACAAAGGAGACAAATGCAGATTGAATAAACTAAGGAGTCCCGCAACCGCTGTACCCTCAGAAGACGTTCCACCAAGTTTCTAGCACCGGATCGACAAGTACCAAGCAACATCTTCAAGAAGGAAGCAACGATGCTGATTTTCGGACTAGTCAGGAAGTGGACAAAATGGTAGCCACGACGCCCCCGGGAAGGTGGCACCGTATCGGTGTCCAACGAGCCGACAAGGATTTCCACCAAAATAAACCTTATCCACTATCCTCGGACGATCTGTTTCTCAGGAGCCCCACGAGGTCGAAGCCTCAACACCACTAAACTCACCGCCCATCAGCATGCGCCAATACGGTCACGCAGCCGCCATTGTCATCTCACCGAAGCTATCTAGGTCGAAAATACCGCGACCACGCATGAGGGAATCGCGTCCATCGCTGAAGACGGTAGTCGACCGGACGGGGCAGCAGGACACACCAGTCCTAGTTGGGTCCGTCAAGGCCTAGACCACCCGTAAAGCCCCCGCGGAGGCATATCAGTTCTAAGAGGGTCTGGCCGAGCTCGAATCGGGCCCATAAATCCCACTGCGATGCTGCAACAGGCTGACCACCGTCAACACCATCCCCATTAGTGAGCTACCATTACCACCGTCTCCTGAAGATGGCGCCGTCACGGGCAGAGCCTACCACCATCCTAGATGGACCCCGAAGGGCCCAAGATCTGGGGCGGTCGACGACCACCACCCATCCATGCCGTGCGCTGCTCCCCGCGCCGCCCCGTCGGAAGCCGTTGGCACCGTGTCTTCTATCCTCGGCCGGAGCCAGACACATGCCACCCGACGGAGAGACTCCCCGTGCGCTCTCTCAGCACATGAGGGGTAGAGGGTCCGACGGCTCGCGCCGACGGCGACGACAAAGGGGGGAGAGAGGGAAGAGGGGGTGGAGGGAGGTGGGGGCACCTCGAGGTTCCTCTCTCTCTCTCGCGTCTGGCGTGGTGCGTGGATTGCCCCTAAACCTTGCGTTGATAATGTACCATAAAACAACAGTTTCTTTTGTCCTTGCAATAACACGAGCGTGGTGCCACTCACGTCAGCTCCGCGACCAGCTGGAATGAGCTGCAGCCACGGTAGCGGCCGCAGGGCCGGCCCTGGAGGGGGGCAGGGTGGGCGGCCGCCCAAGGCCCCCAAAATTCAAGGACCCCATCCTACGTTACGTATGTTACGTATTGACATGCCAAGTGGCATGGAAAAAGGGCCTAATTGGCCATGTGAGCGACCGTGTAGGAGGCAAAGGGCCACACGCATCAGAAAAATACTTGATCGATTCGAGTCGTGTGACCCCTAGCGACCTCCTCCATCTCGTCTGCGTAAGGCGCTCAGGCTGCCACAGACGAACTGCCAGGACCAACCAGCCGCCTGCTGTGCGCAGGGCCACGGCCTTCTTCAATTCTTCGTTGAGACATGGATCATCAGATCATCCGATCAGAGATCTTCTGGCTGTATGGTAACGATTCATTAGTTCACCAGCTAGGGTTCTCCTTTTTCCCCAAAATCTCTTCTAATTTTGAATCCTAATTTAATCGAGTTGTCTGGCCGATCTTAATTTCTAGAGCCCGATCACATGAATATGTCACACTGCTTTTTTCAGTCTCTAATACGTCGATCTTAACCCACGTCGTCGGATTTAACCAATCTGAGATATGTTGAATATTGTATTGCTACTTCCTAATACCCACCTTCACATACATTACCCATAGTTTGTACCACTGCACATTTGATGTAATCTTTTTCCAGCATTGTGGGTTATCATGTTGTTCTCGGTCGAGAGAGTGCACATCAGGTCACGCTAAAGAATAGTGTCTGCCTCTTTACTATTACAGAGAGGAGATATTTACAATTTATTGGACAACTATTTGATGTCAATAATGACTCAGCAAAGGTTAGATGGTTTGGCAACATTATGCATCTACTTGAAATTTGGATGACATCGATATTGGTCTCATCATAAGTGACTTTGCATTGAAAAATGTTTTAAGGTAATATATATAAATTGTTTGATGCTTGTGGATAATGTTATTGACAATATATATTTTACACGTATAATATTTATTATTATTATTGTGATGTCTATAGGGCCTATTTTTTAGTCTCGCCTAGGGCCCCAAAATCTCAGGACCGGCCCTGAGCGGCCGGTAGGTGCCATTTTGCCTCCGTCGCCGGCCGCCGGCCGCCGGGGACAGGGTGCCGTCGTCCGGGTAAACGAACCATTGCGTGGTGGCTCTTTCTAGCGGAACATGGTCTCGCGACGTGGAGCGGGAAACCGGTACGTAGGCGTAGGCTAGCTCGCAGGAACCCAGCCGTGGTTTTGACCACGGATTTCAAATCAGCTAGTACCTGTTTTGGGTTTATTTTAATCCGTTGTTCCAAGTGAAGCAGTGGGCTGCTGCCCGCTGGCAGGCAGGGGTGTTGGCCGGGAATGTTACCCGCCATCGTCAGATCTCCTGCGCAGTTACACATGTGTGGTTGCTATGTGTTGTCTTGCTTTTTCGAACGTGTATAAATCGCATGGGCAGTTCGGATTCTTTCCTCCCACCTTCACTTTAGTCCTAATTTTTTTAAATTACACATTATGATCCTAAATCATCCGTAAATCGTTTCAGCGGAGGTTATAAATCTGTTTGACCTGCATTGGTCGGTGCCATGTCGACCGTGGGGCATATGAGGCGAACATGGCACCCGGTATATTTGTGAATAGGCGCCCGAGGTTGTATTTCCAAAACATGGTCCTTGAAACATTTCCATCTGAGAATTTCTATCAAATAACAGAAGAATGAGTGGGGTGGAGATTGCATTGAAGGGGATTTGAACTCGGGGGCTGGGATGGATCGGAAGGCGAAAGCCAACTCGGTTAACAACACTTCGTATTGATTAGGAGGAGTGGCTTTTTGACTTTACAAAGGAGGTGGATTTGGGCAGAAACGTTGGCGGATGAGCTGGCGGTGCTGGGTTGTGCGTGCGGTGCAAAAGAGGCGCGAGGCTCCGAGAGTAGCACACATGCAGGCGGGAGCAAAGCAGGGGGCTCAAGGCACGAGCTCGAGCTCGATTTCATGGTGATCACACCTGGTTCAGATGGTGAACAACGACCACAGAGCGAGAAATCGATGGAATCTCACGAGGAGCGCGTAGGAGGGCTTGGCGAAGCCATATGGAAAGCAACAACGCCATACTCAAAGAAATTGTGTTGCCGGTCATGAAAGACGGCGAGGTCAATGCCAATAAGCGGCCCGCTGTGTAGCAGATGCTAGGCACGTTGAAGGTTGTGCTGCACTCCTTGGTGTGCACCAGCTCCGAGATGTGGAGGTGGTAAGTGCATGACCATGGCTAGAATGACTAGGGGTGGGAAAAATACTAAATCGTGGAAACCGGCCAGCAATCACCGTAGTTCATTTCATTTCACAATTAAAATCCTTGCCCCAGATCTAGTATAAAAACAAACTTGTACAAACTATCTTAAACCGTGAATCCGTGTATGCACACCCCTAGGAATGACACCCTCTTTTCCGGATTTTAGTGATGAGAGAGAAACATGACCCTATTTTGGAAGAAATGCAACAATAGAGCCTATTTGCAAATATGCAGGGTGGTCGGTTTTTCTCTTGGGCCTCAGTGTCGACGTGGCACTGGTCAACACGGGTGAAAGCGCTTTAGGACCTACGGTGAATGACTTACGAAAGATTTATAATCTAGATGTGAAATTTTAAAGAACTAGGACCAAAGTGAAGGTGCGGGAAAACCATCTATGCGGTTTACTCTCTTTTAAAAGAGTGTGTTGTCTTGCTACTTCTCCATCCATTATAACTACTTATTAGTTTCTATTTTTCTCAAACTTGCTATGTTTTTCATGGATGCATGGGGGTCTGGTAGATTTGATTTGTCAAGGGTGATGGTTGTATTGGATGAGCGTTGACGTATGCCGAAAGTGGTGTGTTTAACGGCTAGATTTCTTGTTCTGGTGTTGTGTTACCTCTTATGGTTGTAGCATTTGCTAGACTTTATACAAAGTGACAAGTTTGCCAAGGACCTTCAGGGTGCCTTTCATTGATCTTCCATCCTTGATGGTTAGTGGCGACGACATGCTAAGCGTTGCTCTAGAATTACTGATAAGAGCGAATCTTACATCTGATCGCCGAGTTCTTGAGATTTGGAGGAGACATGACTTCAAGTTAGAGCACCCCAATGAACAACACCAGTGTTCTAGTGAAAGATAAATATAAGATGTGGGATGCGAAATGATAATCGCATAACGAGCAATGCCACCAATTATGCATGGCGCGAACTAAGTGTCAAGTTGCTAAGGTGTCCGGCACTAACACATACTCCCTCCGTTTCAGGGAAGAAGACGTACAGTTTTGGGCACGGTTATTAAGGTGTATGCCTCAACGCTGTCTTTTTTCGGTTATACCCCTAATTACTAGTACTACTCCAAACCGTTAACTTCACCACCGAATCCACATCTCATCCTCGTCGTCTTGCCTCAGGCCGCAACAGCGTCCCTCCTTTACCTCGTCTCAGGCCACATCGCTGCTTGCCTCCACCTCTCCCCGCAGCGCCGCCTCGTCTCCAGGCCACAACGCCGCCTAGGAACGGCCGCCTCACCTAGGTCCGGGCCGCCTAGGAACCACCACCTTGCCTAGGTCCAGGTCGCGCCGCCGCGCGGGAACCGCTGTCGCACGGGAACCGTCGCCTCGACCCAGTCCCTAGCTCAGAGGCGTCGCAGGTGGCATGGCTTCCTTCGAACAAGATGTGCGGCCAGGCACAGAAAGATGAATCTGGATCGGGGGTATTTCCGGAAGAACAACGCCAGAATAGCAACTAACATCGCTCGCGCCTTGTTCTATGGGAATAACTGGAAAATTTTATACGCCCTAAGCGCTGGGACGGAGGGAGTATCACATAATGATTATTAGTAGTTGAGTTCAGCCACAACCTAGGAGCACATGGGTGTAATCTTGTTAAGGCATGCAGCCTCAAACTTGATCGTAACTCTTCATTGTACTTGCTAAGGGAGTTTTTGGTGACTATAGAAACTTCTTCTTGAGAATCGTTCCTCTCGGATCTTTGAAGGAACCCTAGCACCCCCACCACCTAGCCCACAAAATCCGCTTAGGATTACAAACTGGTAAGGGAAAACCTAGTTTGAAATATGTGAGACGATAGGGAAAGGACGGTTTCTTAGAGAAGCGAATAAAATAATCGGGCTTTAGATGACATGGATCGGCTTGAAGATGTTTTAGGCCACACCTTGAGAGAAGAGTTCTGTTTCTTTAATGCGATAAATGAGTTACAAGTGACTCCTTTAATATGTTTGGTAGTCTCTTAGCCTTTTGCAAATTATTTTTCTTATTATTGGATAAAGGATAAGGTAAGGGTAATATTATTATTTTTTTGTTTAGGCCTTTGGACCATGGTGCACGATATACCATGGGTTTAATGGGATACCTTGTTTCCTCGTGTGTTTCTTAGCATTTGGATCTGCTTTAACTTTGGGCCTTCTAATTTAACCATTTCTATGCACGACATTAGATTGGTAGCTTCCTTGTCAAGTGTTGATTTTCTCCGAGACACAACAATTCATGTTTCACGGAGATGGGCTATCTTTTGCCCACTATTGAACTTTCTAGGTTGAGGACAGGGCAGCACCCAGCAACCAAAGTTTAACGGTTGGCCACTTTTGCGACCACAGGATATCACACATACCGTTTGCCCACACGGCATCCAGCCCCGCACCACGGTTCCGCCACGACGCCGCCGGGAAATCGCCCAAAACCACGAGCCACGTACGACCCGCCCACCGCGGTGCCGGCTGTGGACTGATTTCCTTCCCCTCTCCTGCCCCCCACCAACACAGTGCAAGAGCCCGAGACCCTTTTCCCCTCTTCTTCTTCTACTCCTCCCACTCCCGTCAAGAACACACACACGCGAAGCAGATTGGAACCGGAACTCGACCTGATAATCGAAGCTTTTTTTTTTCTCGTTTCTCGCGGAATGGCGGAGGAGAAGGGCACGCTGCAGTCGATGAGGGAGTGGGTCGTGGAGCACAAGCTCCGGGCCGTCGGTACGTCCGCCGCGGGGAATTTCTCTTCCCCGCCGCCAAAAGCTCCACCCGTCTCTTTCTCGTCGTTCTCTTCCTGCCTTGAGGCGAATCTGAATATCTGACCCCCTTTGTTCGTCCTTTGTGTGTGTGCTTGAAGGGACGTTGTGGCTCACGGGGATCGCGGGATCGATCGCGTACAACTGGTCCAGGCCCGGCATGAAGACCAGCGTCAAGCTCATCCACGCCAGGTACGATTCCCTCTGGCCTGACGAACCGCTGTAAAATGTGCTCTGTGCTTGTTGTTTCCTGAGTCGGAATCCTGTGTTGAAAATGCCTGTGGGGTATTGGACTGCTGGGTAGATGTGGTGCACTCCATCGTTGGTAAACAAGGCACGAACCTAATTCAATCCTGGCTATGTCACAAGGATGTCAGGTTTTTTAGCTTCTCATCTGATTAGGTGACATCATGGATTGTTTCTTTGATGTTACTTGTAGATGACACGATTAACCCTGTTATACTTGTTTGGTCCACATGATAAATGCTGATTTCGTAGTACAAGATGCGGTAGAAAACACTTCATTCCCCGTAATTTTGAAACGGGGCAAAGTCTATGCCCCAATCTATTAATCAAGGAGTTTTACATGAAAGTAAAGGAGTTCGAATGATGCAAAATCCTACTCTCCCGGCATAATTTCGCCCAGGTGCTTTGCTCCCGCTATAACCCGCAAGCGGGCCTCTCAATTTTTTTCTAAGATCACTAATGGAGGCGCATGGTGAGAGGGTTTAGGGTTCAGGTGAGGATGGAGCTAGCAATATTGGTGATTGCTGGAAGTAAATCTTGCGTCCAAGGCGTGTTATATTTAGACAGACCATGCTTTCTCAATCAAGTCCCGTGCTGCACACACTACACTCCAAATACATCCATTAACTTGATCTTCAGTCATTTATGCAACACTATCCCCAAATGATGATGATGTCTTGAGTTTAGCAAAGGAGGTAGTATGTGAACAAACACGTACATAGTGCAGTTCTAATTTTCCTGTATGTCTTTGGATATAATGTCATGGAAGTACTTGACAGTGCCAGAAAGGGCTCATGACTGGCTAGGTAACTACCGTTTACTCGTTATAAAGTAACAAGCATAATAATACGCCAAGAGTGCACTCACTTCTTGATGCAAACAACAAGCTTGCAGAACACATCATGGTCCACATTGTGTCAATTGTGAACTAGCTATAACCCGGATGGGTGCTTATTATACTCATGAAAGGGGCCGTGACCAGTTGACCGCATCACTGCACTCAATGCAAAAGGACAGAACCAAAGTATGCAGAAAGGAAATAGTTTCCTGTGGGGAACTTCTATATTGTGGTAACACATTTCTTGTGATAGTGCCATTCTCTTTAGTTTCATAAAACTGCCGAATATTACTAGTTGATTATCTGAAGGAAAAAACCATACCTAGACAGCTAGAGTTCATATATGTTTCTTAGTGTCGGACCTTGACTATTATCAACACAACTTGTGTTGTCCTGGAGAAGGCTAGGCACTGCAGTAACCTCACTTTCATGTCCTTAACTTGATTTTGGAGTCCCCAAGAGTTCTTCATTTTTTATGCTTTTCCAGGACAACTGTTTTATGACATCTTTGGTAGCCTGTACAGACTACTGTAGGGTGGTTGTGTTGAATCCCCAAAGTATTGCACGGATCAAGAAAGTAGTAGAACATACAACATAGTGAGAGAAACAAATTCAAACCAAGTGCACTTGGACATCTGACAATAGTGATGTCCCAGAGAAAGGAGGTATTATGTGATAATGTGAACATACATGTATGCTGTGCAGTTCTAACTTTCCTGTATGTCTTTGGGGTATAATGTCATGGAAGTACTTGGCAGTGCCAGAAATGTTTCATGACTGGTTGGGTAATATCGACTACTGCCCATAAAGTAATAAACATAATAACACCAAGAGGCTCTGCCGTTGTGCTCCTCACTTCTTGACACAAACAACAAGCGTGCAACACACATCATGTGTTAACTACCTATAACCCAGATTTTTTTCGAAATGGACCTATAACCCAGATGGTGAGATGCTTATTATAGACTCCGTGGTAGGGGATGTAGCCAGACAACCGCAGTATCGCATCACTGCGTTCAATGCAAAAGGATAGAAGAAAGGTATGCACAAAGGAAATAGTTTCCTATGGGGCACTTCTAAATTGTAGTGACACATGTTTTATGATGGAGCCATTCTCTTTAGTTTCCGAAAATTACTGTGTATTACTAGTTGGTTTTCTGTATGAAAAGAAGACATACCTAGTCTGTACATATCTTTCTTAGTGTCAGCCTTTGATTGCTATGAACACAATTTGTGTTGCCCTGGAGAAGGTGCACTGCAATAACCTAACTTTCATGCCCATAAATTCATTTTGGAATGCCTCAGAGTTCTGTATATTGGACATTCTATTTTTTCTGCTTTTCCAGGACAAACTATTTTATGATATCTTTGCTAGCCTATACGGACTAGTTTAGGGTGGCTGTGTAGAATTCCTGAAGTAGTAGTAGGTCATAGTGTTGAAATAAATTTGAACCCAGTGCAGTTGGACATCTGGCAACAGTGATGTCCCAGAGATTAGCAACTGATGCTCCAAGCAGAATTGGGCAAAAATTTGCTGTTCTCCATGATTGTGTATTATCTGGCATCAGCATGTTTTGTCCTAGTCATGTCCTGAAAATGATCCTGTTATTCTACAGCCTACAGGTAACAAGTTTATAGCACATAAAGCAATAGTTCTGCATACTAATTAGGTGTATGGACACATATTACATATACCTTATTCAGTATTCCACTAGCCTTACTTCTAGTTTTTATGGATAATGCCGTGAACTGAAAATTTGAAGTTAAGTTAACAACCCTAGTATGCTGACTCCAATATTTGGACAAGGTTGTATCAATGCTCATGGAAATACAAGACCACCAATATTTAGAGGAGGAACTCACTGAGAATTTGTCTACCTTTAGAGATAATTTTCTTTTGAAAGCAGGGATACATTCAATGATCAATGTTATTAACATCTCACAGATTTTGTCCAATAGGCAGTCGGGACTCGGGAGCAGACCCATGTACAGAACACAACTCAACCCTCTACTGCCTAATTGGTCTGGCGTTGAACTTTCATAGTCCTCTAACCAGGAAGAGCAGCCATAATCACACAAATATCCTTGATGATTCCATGAACATAAGATCTGTTCTCAGCAGTAAATTAAAAAAGGACTAAACAACCAATAAACAGTATGTTGCTAAGACTACCCCGATGTTGAGTCCACTTGAGCAGCCAAATGGATCTCTGTAATCAAGCCAAACATGCTGCTTCAACTGCATTACTAATACATACCCTCAGAAACTTCCACGATGACAAAAGAAGTTGTCCCAAGCCCTCTCTTATCATAACGCCAACACTTCCTTTGCAGAATGAATATCAAAGCTTGTGTTCACATTTATCTTAAAACTAATGAGGATCCTGACAAGCACGCATATCTGAACTTGTATGGTTTTGTGACTTGATGTAGTCTTAAGCACCCCTGGATTTCTGTTTTGCCCTTGTGATCGACCTCGTGGTAGAGATTTAGCAAGGCAGAAATATAAATGATAATCCTTTTCTGACATTTTCTCTTATTAATCCTTTAGGGTTCTGTGATCTCATTCACTTCATTAATCTACCTATCTGTACTTCTTTACCGTCATATAGATGTCTTCCTTCCTTCTCTACTCTTTGTTTCTAAACGTGGCCCCAGTTTACTTCAAAGCTTTTTTCTGAACAAAGAGAAAGTTACTGCATAACGAACCTACCCATGGTTTGACTTTCAGAAAGCATGCCATGTTCAACCAGTCAGTTCTTGTGATCTTGTCAATTTGCCGTCAGTAAGCATGGCCCTTTTGTGCAGTCCTTTTCTCCTTTTTGGATAGTTCTACTGTTAACCCTTTAGGTTCATCTGATACCATTCACTTCAGTTAATCTACCTCCTCTTGTGGTGCTGTACTTTGTTTAACTGATCTTATCCATGTCCGTGCCATTTTGTTCGTTGAAACAGATGGAGTATTCATTTTTTTCAATTCAAGATACTTGGTTTGCATTGTTTACTTGGTCTTCCTCTGCACTCAAAACTAATTTGTCATGAGTGCAAGGGGACCTGGAAAATAGTGCAAACGAAAATTGGTTTGAAGTTTTGGCACTTAGACTGTTATATTCAGTGAATGAAACCCTGTGCTATTGTCATGGTTGCACTGTCGAACTACACATAATTTATTTGTTTCTTCTACCTTGGCAGGCTTCATGCGCAGGCCCTTACCCTGGCTGCCTTGGGTGGTTCCGCGCTGGTGGAGTACTATGATCACCAGTCAGGTTCAGGATCAAAAGTTCACAGCTACGCAAAGCAGTTCCTTCCAGCTGACAGCAACCCCAAAAAGGAGTAGGATTACAGTGTGTAGAAGAGGCAGCAAATTACAGGCAGCCACCAGCTGATATGGAATTTCTTGATGTTATTACCTGAGCAAACAGTCTGGCATTTTGCGTGCCGTTATCGAAACTATGTAGGCTGCCTAGCTATTTCCATGTATAAGCTACTGAACTACCATTCAGACCTGCCATATGCAGATGCGTGATGACAGAAACATGCAACTTTCCTGAACCTCACATGAATGTTATGAATGAAATGTTACCCGCTTATTACTGATGAAGTAAACTGCCAAGTAAGTTTCATATTACATGCTTCTTGGTTGCAGTCTGGAAGCTTGTTCTCAAGACAGTAAACATACATCACGTTGCCTGACATCGGATGCCCTTAGAATCCCCATAAGATGAGATTCCTTCCTCTGTTTTGCTGCAATATGATACTGCAAGTTAGCGTCGGTGCTTAGTACATGGGAGGCACGTGCTGATGTGCTACGGAGATGATGGGTGAGACATCGGTGTTGCTTCTTGCGCTAGGTGCCTTCCGGTGGATCTGGTGCTGGGTTTGTTTATGGTTTCCTGTTGGGTGATCAGTTCGTGCTTTCGTGACTTGCATTGTTTAGTTGGCACTAAACTTAGCAAGCTGCATAGTCGGTGTCCGGCTCATGAATCTCGGAGTGTGCCAGAAGGTAACAGTTTAGGTGCATCTCGAATTCTCGATAGTAAGTAGCACTAATCTTCACATTGTTCCAACCTGCAATATGTATATACAAAGTGCACAGCACACTGCGCATCGCAATTCTTATGTCGCTGGACATGATAAAGATGCAAAAGAGACAGCAGTTTCAATTTCGACACGAGGAGAAAATTCACTTCAGGAGAAGAGCAGGGGTGATAAGAGAAACACCGTACTGCAAATTCGATGTAAGGGGTGTATGTATTTGATCTTCTTCGGTTACCGGAAGAAGATTTACCTACCTAGTACTATAAACATGGTCTGGCGTTGACCTAGATGGATCCATCTAGTAGTAGGGACTCTTATTTTAACTTGTCCATCTAGGAACTTGGTGATCTCTTGAGTAACGGAGAATCTCCTCGAAAACTACCGCTCCGTTTTACTACTATAGAATTGGAAGTCTTGAAGCACTGACAGTTTCAGACATAACATTTTTCAGTCTAACGCAGCGTGTTTCGATAGAACTGTCACTCCGTTTTTACTGCAGAATCTCCTTGGAAGCCTTATATATCTCGGGAGCGAAGTGTATCACGGATGGGGGATGGGTAAATAGTTGAGGGTCTTGGCCGTGATCAGGGCGCCATCGATCACTGTCCGTCGCCGGCAACAGCTCGTAACGACCGAACACCCGCTGTCTCTTTCTCAACTTGCTCCTGCTACCTTCTACTACAACAGTATTACGGTTGAATCACGGAGCAAGACCGCAAAAGGGCACACATGCTAGCCACTACGGAAAGCCACTGCAGAACAGAAGAGAAAAAGAGAAGCCTTTTTTCATCAGGTGTGAAGAAAGCTGCACGTTTTCTGTCAGCTTGGGAGAATGACCGAACGACGCCGTTGGCATCTTTGCTGCTGCTTTCTTTTTTTCTCACTGGGGGATCGTCTACGTGTACTGTCGGTCCCGGAATCATCGGGCGTTCAGTAATTCAGTTTGGCAGTTTTGGCAGCAAGATCTGAAGAAGAAGACTAGGGAACGTACTGCGGGTCAAAGTTGAAACAATGAAGAAGAGAATCTGGCAGTGATTCGTGAGTGACATGTGAGATGATACCGCCGTGCCATTTCCGATCTTCTGTGATCACTGGTACAGAGTAATTAGCCAGGTCTCTAGATCGCCATTGTTTTATTTCGTGGTCGCTCTCAGTTAAGAACTGTATACGCTGAATTTCTGAGGAAGACCCAAGAGAGGAGAGCCGCTCGATCCAGGAGGGCCTGCCTAACTAACGCTGCCAAATTAACCAAGATTCATGGAGAAAGCAAGATTAATTGAGCGCATGACACATGAGGGTAGGGAGCGTGAACTCCTCGTGAAGGATGGGCATGCCTGGCTTCTTTACACCCTGGGCGTGTCATAACTCAGAGAAGAGGTTGGTACCGTTGCTGTTCATGTTGGTGACTTGGTGTTGGTGGCACCAACTACTGTCTTTCTGGCGTTATTAGTATAGATTTTGCATTAGGTGCTGTGCGCATCGAGCGATGGGAAAGCCGAGAGGCTCTGGAATTTGAAATTGTTCCATTGTTGAAAAACAGAAGCGAGGCAGGGTAGTGGCGACGTGGTTTCGGACTTTCAGTTCAGTCGTCATCTGGCAAGTACACACATATGATATGATACACGCGCGCGTCTAATCATCTCTAACTAATGAACTCGGTTTCAGTGCGGTGATGCTCGTTCTGAGGTGACGGTCCTCTTGTTTTTTTCCCTTTGGGCTGGTTCCTCGTGAGATACTTCCGGTGTGTACAGGTATGAATCGTTCTGGCGCGTCGCCGTCGCGTCAACCTAATTTCCGGTGCCTAATTTTCCCACCATGTACGAAACTGAACAAGACGCACGGGCCGACGGACCTCCGGGAGAAGAAAACGCTCTCTCCCAATCAATCACGGCGCATATCTATCGCTTGATTTTTCGTCTTGATTTTCCACAGCAGTGGCAGCTAAGCTAGGTAACTGGTAACACTCGTGGCCCAAATGGTTTCCTGTCGCGGAGGCAGCGTCTTCCTCCTTGGAAAGAGGGGGGGAAAAAAGGCGGAGGTCGTTTCTTGTCAGGCATGAAACTCGAGGCTGACGATGATGGCTCTGTTGGGGTGTCCCTCTCTCTTCCCCAACTGGCCAACTGTTCACCAGATTCATAAGACTTTGCTTGCGATCTTGAGATGATGCAGCAGAAATCGTGGGAATTTTGCATCTTCTTGTGTATGTTGGCTGACGGAAAAAGGACAGGACTTTACCCACCTAGCGTAGCCCTTAAGAAAACGGAAACAGCGGAGGAATGTACATACGTAAAGGCCACCACCGATCGCTAGCTGCTCCAACCGATTTCGTCCGCATCCGATCCTGCCGTGCCGTCTGGCCAAGACTCGATCCGGCCGCGTGTGCGGTGCACCGACGGCCGGTCAAATGTAGCACCCCACGCAGCAAGCACGCGTTAGCGGCGTAGTCGGTCAACATTATAATTTTTTGTCTCGCGGGCGCATCGATCCAAGATAGCTAGCCGGCCAGCCGAGAAAGACCTACGCGTTGATTAGCTCATGTCCACTAGTAGTGTACTCCTCCTTCACAAAAAATGCACTGTATATAAGATTTTTTGAAACGCAATTTCTATTCCTATGTCGACCTCGGTTCTCTCTTCTCGCCTGGCTATTCGTACCCTGTGGGCCACTCTCCTAAGAACCAACAGCCACCGCTCGGCCAACTCCGTTGGATGTTGATCCCGCGGTCCAGGGCACGACCTCACGATAAGCTAAAACGAGGTCTGACATTGCCCCTAGTACTCTCCAGGGTGTTTTTCCATCCTGACCCTCGCGTCCCTCTCTGCCCTAACCTATGCAGCTACTAGCCCCTTCTCCGCCCTCCCTTACCCCTGTCATCCCCGGGGGAGGGTGCCGCCGGCGGACAGAGGGGTAGGGAGTCCCTCTAACGTGGGGTCTCCACGGCAATTCTCATACTTGATGGGCTTGGGTTTTCGAAAGGAGATGTGCGCTGGTGATTCCGTCGGCTGCCAGACAAACAAGGGGACACGATTTACCCAGGTTCAGGTCCCCGCACCCCACTCCTTGTTTGTTCTTGATTGATGATAAAAATTACAAGTCACTGAGAAGGCTATGGATGCGCAGATTGGATCTGGCATAATCTACGGGTGTTGTGTGTAAGGTCTCTCCCTCAGTGGCCCCCGCTAGCATTTATATATGGGGAGGCTAGGTCTCAGGTACCATACCGAGTCGGTTACAAGTTGGATTCTATCTCTTAAGCTTTCCTAGTTTATGAGCTTCTTCTTGTTTGACACGCCTAGAGTTGGTATCCTTATGGGCTTTATATCAGCCGAACTGTTCTTGGACTTAGTGGGTTTTTCTAGATCGCCATGTGAACCTCCCGTCGGGCCGAGTTAGGTAGGCTAAAGGCAGGTGCCCTTGGGCATACCAATGTCACCCTCCCTTTCGTATTTTTCTTTGCCCTAGCATCTAGTCTTCTACCACTACAAACCTACCCCCGTGCACGATGTTTTTTTAATGACACAAGCAAAAAGTACCCACAAAAGTTGTTTACCTGGTGGATGAGCAGTCACGCCACCATTTTTTCGCACCATCCACCGTCCACGTATATGCCATGGCAGACACGGTATCGACACATATATGCGTTGTGGTAGGTGGTATGCAAGAGCGGTGTTTTCTCAGACCGCGCTTAGGCAACGATGGCATTCTCATGTTGCGTTGTCTATTGCCAACGCTGCTAATTTTATACAGTGTACCACTGCCCACCCGAGCCTAGTCCTTTATGGTCAAACACCAAGTGTTGGGGGTTTTGTTGCACAAAACCAACACCACAATGTGATTTTGTGCAGAGCACCAACTTTTCTGGTAATTACATTTTCAAAACGAATAACGCATGACCCACTTGCAGGTAGCCACCATGGCTGCTGGAGAACGACGGGTGGGCCCTTTGTGCAAATTCGGTTCACGTGATTGGCCGCACTTGTTCTATAACACATATAACAAACCCTAGATCTCTCCAACTACCCACCTCATTTTCTATATAACACATGGAACCCTTAGTCCTCACTCTCCACTCCTCTCTCTCCATACGGTGTCGTTCTCCCAATCTCGGCCAAGCCTAGATCTAAACATAGTCATTCGGAAAATATCCTAAGACCTCACCAACTTCCATATTTGCTACTTTGGGCTCTCCCAATATCCTAATAAGCTCGGACTAGGTACTTCCTACCAATTTGACATAGCCTCCGCACCGGAGTCCTCCGAGCATATGGTATGTTAATTTTGTCCATCTCATCTATAAATCAACTAGTGTTGCATCTTGTTGTTTCTCTAATCGATTTGTTGTTGTATTTTGTTCTTTCTCTAATTGATCTTCTATTTATTTTAGATGAATGGTGACATCGTCAATGTAAGGTGCACGAAGGATGCCCCGACCATCACGTGCCCAAGCGGATGGTGCGATCATGGCAGGAAGTTTGGGCGCCTGCACGTTTGGCCTGGACTGCGAGTGAATCTCAAGTACGCCACGATACCACCTATATAATTGCATATATAGCCGCGCTACTTTGGTGTGGGTGTTAGCCATCCAATCCCGACGTTTCTCCTAGTTGGCTTAATAGCGTGTATGGTATCCGAGGTCCAATCTTCGTCTCAGCTACAGACCGTAGCCTGGCTGTTCGGCTAGCAAGAGCAGAAGCTGGAGGCCACCTCACGCAAAAAACGTCTTAGGGGTAAACAACTTGGTCGATCCAACTGCTTCCCCGCCATTCAGCCGGCTGAGTGTTTTGTTTTCTTGAATCTATTCTTCATGGTCCAAGTACCGTATGCCTCAACTCGTGGCCCACTCTTAGGTTACAACTACAGACCGCAACCCGGCTATCAGCATGGCAAGATCAAAAGCCAAAGAGTGGGGGAGACGAGAAAATGACTAAGGGGCCCGGGTTAAAGCGAGTCGGCACCCAAGTTAATAAAAATGCCAACCAAGACACTTGATTTGTAAATGACAAACCATGTATTCAAATATTTGACAACTACTTTATTGTGTTCTTGCATGACAACCTTCATGAAACCTGCCGATCTACAAGAAACGAAAAAATTGTGGCTCCAGCAACCGACCCAAAACTCGAGGGCTGCACCCAATGGGTGCGCTTGCACGTCCCCACTAGAAGAAGACAGTAGTCGGTAGAAATTCGGCTAGAGCCTGCCTGCCGAATCCAGCTAGAGCCTGCCTAGCAAATATGGCTAGAGCTCGCCTGCCGAATCCACTGGAAGAAGAGGACATCACCATCATCTACTACTACAACAAAATTGAAGATTCTCTTCCTAAATCTTTGAGTCACTTAGAGGCTCGGGGGATAGTGTCGGGGGGATGGACCCCAAGTGCTTCAAAGTCGGCAGAAGCCTAGCAGCTTGTAGAAATCCGGCTAGAGCCTACCTAACAAATCCGGCTGGCCCCTACATGGCAAGTCTGGCTGGAGCCTGCTTGTCAGATCCGGTTAGACCCTACCTGCCAAATTCAGCTGGAGCTCGCCTGCCGAATCCGGCTGTCCCTTGCCAGCCTACATGAACTGAACCCAGAAGATATTTTCTCCATCGATACCAATTCCACATGGCAATAGTAAGGATTGTACCAAGAAACATGGCCACAATACCTACCAGTACAAGATGAGATAAGCCATCAATCAACATTGTTCATCAATAGTAAACACTGTACATGATATCAGAGATCCGAATCCCGTAGCGCGACGACGCTCTGCGGTGAAGATGTCTCTCGTTCGCGTAGTCCGGACTTGGGACCATGGTAACGGGAGATAGATAGAGAGAGAGAGAGAGAGAGAGAGAGAGAGAGAGAGAGAGAAATATCAATTGGAGGTCTCCCCAAAAGTGAGGAAACCTTTATTGAATATTGGTTGTATTTATTTGGTCAAAATACCCCACTATATATAGGGGGAAGGGGAGGTACTCCCTCCCTCAAAATCCCGGGGTGGGACTAAACAAGGGAGAGGGGGAGAGGGGTTGGCCGGCCCCAAGGGCCCCTAGTGGGCCCCACACGGGGTGGGGGGCTAGGCCCAGCCGGCCATCTCCTCCCTCCTTCCTCCCGTTGCCTTTCCCTCATGGGCCCTTCTCCCTCCGGAATTTGGCCCATTAAGACTTTTGACCTTTTAATTGATTTTCTCTTTATTAAATAATTATGAATAAATGATTAAATCAATATTTAACATTCATTCACATATTATTCAATCTTCGTGGCTATGGAACACCTTCCACCTCCACTCCGGACATCCTCCGGACTTACCGAAACCCTTCCGGTTTTCTCTCTTCTCTTTCTTCGGTGATTCTACCGATCCTGTAAACACTCTCTAAGAATCACCAAGCCCTTAAGGATGATACCCCACGGTTCGAGAACACTCTAGACATGGTCGGGACACTCCCGGACCAATGATCAACAGAGGGACCTGGATGGCCATGTGACCCCTGCGCATTCCATGAAATCTTTCGTTGTTTGAACCGTGATTGTCATGTCTTATTCCTTTTGTATCTCAATACTTGCAATTCCTGAGATCTGATCAATGACATCACCATGTCAGGTTCAATCTTGTTACCGACAAATGCTACTTGACTCGTTTCGACAAGTGATATCCCTATGATCAAATCACACGATGCACATCTATTAGATATAATTTCTCCGAGTAGGCCCTCGAGTATCTTTCCGTCACGTGGATGGACAAATCCCGCTCTTGACGTATAATGCATCTTGTTCCTCCGAATACCTGAACACACCTTTATGATCACTGTTTTATCAAGTGACGTTTGATGCTATCAAAGTTTCCTCGGGAGACAATGATTGATATAGCCTCACGGTCTAAGGAATAGTCTACTAGGTCTATTCTAATCATCGTAACTTGAACTTCGTGACTTGATCAGGTCATGATGTTTAGGTTGGGTATTGGTTTATCATCTCATTCTCAGAATGAGGTGACTCCATTTCCAACTGGCATAAATGCCACATGATCAGGAAACCTTGAT
This sequence comes from Avena sativa, assembly GCA_916181665.1. Taxonomy (NCBI): domain Eukaryota; kingdom Viridiplantae; phylum Streptophyta; class Magnoliopsida; order Poales; family Poaceae; genus Avena; species Avena sativa. Next base: position 460,110,147 of record OV702297.1, on the reverse strand, counting down.
CATCTGTTGACCAATGAACCAGTGACTAGAGTATCACCGGAAACCCCTGGTTGTTTATATATCACACGTGCATTGATGTTTCCTACAATACAGTTATAGCATGATATAAAACTTAATCATAAAATTTATGAAATATGATAATAATCCTTATTATTATTTGTCTCTAGGGTATATTTCCAAAAAATGCTCAAAAGTTAACAACGGAGATAATAAAAAGTTATCAATTACACCACCAACATGGTTAGGGGTGCTGTTATCAATGAATTTACTCCAAAGTTACACAAAAAGAGATAATCTAATGTTATCCTGCCATCGGTACATAAGTTACCCATGCTCATAAACCAATTTTATCATGCAAATTGCTCAATATTTACCAATAGAGATAATCAAAATTTATCAATTACACTACCAAACATGTCAAGTGTTGTTGTTATCAAGGGATTTACTCCAATGTTACCCATAGGGATATACTAAATTATCCACTTGAATCATATATAGTGTAGATCAATCACACATATCAAAACCAACCAAAAAATTCAAATGCCAAGGACAACTAGAGCAATGAATCATTTTTCTCTCATGTATATTAGCTAGCACCCAGTATATATGCTCTGTCATGGGGAACCCAGATTTCATTTTTTTTCTCATAGTAAACACCTACTACAAACACACACACACACACGCACCTAAGACGTCAAAACCATTGAAACAACCATAGTACATCAGAACCAGAAAATCAGCAACAATTAGTCATTAATTAGCATGAAGAAAGAATAGTGTACTAAAAATAGGTATTGCAGTAGATCTATAATTGGGACAATCCTCAACATTGGCAAACAAACATGACACATGGGCTCAAACAGGGGGGCGCGGGGGAATCATGGATTCGAATGGGGGGAAATGGCTCGCACAACTACCTACAAACATGTATTGCAGTAGATTTTCATTGGGGACAGTCCTCAACAGTGACTAGCAAACATAGCAAACAGAGGCTCAAACAGGGGGAGCGCGGGGGAATCAGAGATTAAAATAGGGGAAATGGCTCACATCACTTCCTCTAAGCATCCCTAAAGCCTAGAACCAGTCGAAAGCAACACCGACAAAAAAACCGACGGAAATGGAACCGCCGGAAACAGAGGAGGAGAGAGGAAATGGAACGCCCATGGGGAGTAAGCACAGGAGGAGAAAACCTGCGAGCATACCTAGAGGGAGAGCACGCGGCGCTGGCAGCGGGGGCAAGCAGAATCAATGTAATTCGCCAGGGAACTGCCGCACCACGCAGCAATTGCCGGAGAAGAGGGGGAGAGAGGACAAGAAATCCCGAAACGGTCGGGAGAAGTGGGAGGGGTGGGAGACGATGACAGATGGGGCCCCATGTGAAGGGGCTGTCCGGATCAGGTGTGAAACATTGAAAAAGCAACCACCCCGCTAATGACTGCAAGTGCACAGATCGTTTGTAGCTAGTTTCGAAATAAAGATATCGATCCCACAGGGAGCAGGAGTCTGAAGTCTAATAACTCTTGAAATAAGTATTATGATAGAAATGCTAGATTAAGTTCTAAGTTATAAGATAAAATGCGAGTATTGTGTAAAAAGGTGTTTTGGGGTTTTTGGTATAAGAGCAATAATAAAGTCAAGCAAAATAACTTAATACAGAAAGTAAGTATCGCGTATGTAAGAGAGATTGAAACTTCAATAGGGAAAACACATTCTCAAGGAGTAGCGGATACACCACTAGTATTATAAGGATCTAAGATAAAGATTATCAGCATGCACATTCTCAACTATGTATGTGTGGGAGGAACTCCGTATTTGGATAATTAGGTAGTAACCGCTGCTCACATCATCCCCATAACCACAGTAGTTAGCAATCAACATCAATCGAGTTATTGCGCTATTAAGGGACATAATCCCGTTGGACGTATCCCAAGGCAAGGATAGTGTTCCGTGAGTTTCCTCGGTTTTCCAAGTTGATACGTAAGGGGTGCCAACAGCTTTATAGTCACTGTAAGTGCAAGCACGCCTCCATCTACCAACTAGTAGTTCGCTCCATCAAGTCCCCATGAGAGGCAAATATTGAGAGGTCGACTTCTCTCAACATTAAGATGTAGAAAATCTAACACATGGTCACAATGATGAATTCCATAATAGACTTTATCTTATTTCAGTCTGATACTAGGGTTTCTCCATCTCCCAAGAACTAGAGATCTACTCAGACATGGAGGCAATCAACATCATGGCAATGGTAATGGAAACAATCATAGATGAATAGTACTTGTATAAATCCACAACGAATACAGGAATTACAACAAGATCTAGACAAGATGTAGATGGATGGATGGAGATGGTGGTGATGCAGCGGTGGTTGATGAAGATCAATGCCTTAGCCTCCCGGATCTGCGCAGGGCGAAGATGGATCCCCGGTGGATAAGTTCCCCCTCCAGATGCCTTCCAGAGGTGAGGTTTCTGCGATTTCTGGGTGTTCTGTATGTCGTCTCCTCAAACTAGTTACACGGGGTGAAACTATTTTAGGAGGCGGAGGCGACGCCAACTATACGGCCGGAAAATTTGCTCCCACCGTATAGTTGGTCGTTGAACCTTCTGCCTCCTTTGTTCGCTTCTAGTTTTCTTATGGTATTATTAACATTTTCCAAATAAGTGATTTACGTTGTTTTGACTCCTTTTCTCCACAGTACAACTACTCCAAGAATTGTATCCATTGGTTCCATCATCTGTCCTGATCTTAGTGAAAACAGACATAAAATGTGCGCGTGAGCGCCGTAAAATACGAAGATCCTACATATACAATGCAAAATAATAATGTAAAACATGATGCAAATATGCACTCATCAACTTCCCCAAGCTTAGACTCTTGCTTGTCCCGAGCAAGTTTTAGCTTAATGGATGTGATCCTCATATTCATGAAGCTGAGTCGATTAAAATAAATGAGGCGGTTGCATCATGTGTTTATCATATACGATACATAGGAATAAGTTCATGAATATTATCTTACTCGGACTATCTGAATAGTATTAGCAGGCTTCGACACCTTAGTGATCAATAGTTCATAAAAGATGAATCTCAACATAATGTAAAAGTATCTGGTTCAACCGAATGAGTTAACGAGGTAATCCCAAGTGTTTTAGGATCAACTGTATTAACCTGGGATTCAAAATCTCGAAAGTGTCTCTTTGTCATACTACAATACAATGGTATATGCCTATTTTCTCTTTGCACACTCACTCTTTTTCTTCTTTCTTTTCTTTTCTTTTGCATATATGCTCACACTTTTGTTTAATTGTTGTGCAAAGGAGCTAGCCATATATTCCACCTTATGTAGGAATTCAAAGTTTAACGATCTCAATTATCAAATTCCAACTATATATGAAGCATTCTTATGACTTGTAAATTCTACCTCTTCTTGTTCTCACTCTATTTTGATAGCACTTTCTCCTTTGTTCAAGGTTTATTTTTCAACATAATTGTATAGATAATCTTTCTTTGTAAATCAAACCGTAGACTTAAAGCATATTGACCAAATTATCTTTATGTGTTTCATTAATACCAATGGTGTGGAAGACTCCTATTGCTATCATCAAGTGCAAGTAAAATCATACTCAAGCCATTCATATATCATTAAAGCAAACACAAACTCAATATTGCTCCATATATAATAATAAACTCAGAATTTCATTAACGGGATAGACTATTCCTGAAGGGAATTCTAATGATGCAAACTTTATTGCTAGTTTGACTAATGGAAAAATAATAATAATAACTTATAAGATAGATTACAAGGTCTTAAAGATCTCCCCAATCTTGGAATCAAGCCAGGTGGGATCAAATAATCCCTTGCGATTATTTGATACCGTGATTAGATCACTATGGCGTCATGGCACGTGGTATCTTCTCCTCACGGGCCACCCTGAGGCGGAGGGATTGATTGACAGCTTCTAATTCTTAACACACAGCTTGTAGAAAAGATTGTTCCTCTCTAGCACTTTCACTTGTTCTTTAATGAACTCATTGTTATCTTCAAGTGTTTGTAGCGCCTTAAGACTCATAGAAAAACCTGCTTCGGTTGTTTGCTTGATATCTTCATCAAGTTTATCAAGATAAAGTCACAGCAAGCGAAGGTGTTTCGGTGTCCCTGGCTTTTCCTTGTCCAACTCTTCAATCTTCAGCTCGTTAGCCTTCAAATCCCTCTTTTGACACCCATGTCGGTGTCGAGGAACTCTACAGGGATGGTCTTGATCTCCTTGCCTTGCTCGCTGTTGCTCCCGATCTCCATAGGAGCTTTTCTTCTTGACTTCTATCCCTTGGTTGAGAGCCCTCACATGTAAATAAGAGGTACATTGGTTTATGGAGATTATGATTAGAGAGAGACAATGGCAGTATATAAGGGGGGGGGTCAGATGTCGGTAAAACTCGCGAGAAACACCAAATTGTTGTTCAAGAAAAGAATCTTAACAAAATAGGGAAATAAATCACAGATTTGGAAGAGTTATGCCGCGTAACGACCAACTATACGGGCGCGGCCTGTATAGGTCCGGTCGTATAGTTGGTTCCGGGCAGATATTTCCAAATATCTCGAGTCTAGGTCGATTAAATCACGACTCGGAACCAATAATAAGTTTTTTAGATGAATAAACAAAAACACAAACGAAAAGTGTCTGAGAGTTTAACGACCAACTATACGGCCGGAATTTTGGCTCCGGTCGTATAGTTGCGACCGTATGGATACAGAGACCAAAAATCAAAAGTGTCTGAGAGTTTAACGACCAACTATACGGTAGGAATTTTGGCTCCGGTCATATAGTTGCTACCGTATAGATACAGACACCAAAAAGCAAAACTATCTTAGAGTTTAACGACCAACTATACGACCGAAATTTTGGTTCCGGTCATATAGTTGCGACCATCTAGGCTCAGATAACGAAAACAATTTCACAAAGATGATACGGAGAGTTTAACGACCAACTATACAGTGGGAGCTCCCTCTCTGGTCGTATAGTTCCGCCCGTATAGTTGGTAAAAACCCTCTAAAACTTCAGAAAAACACAAGGAATTCAAAGGCATAATTTTTAGGAGTAAAATTTGTGAAAACAAATCACTTATTTGGGTAAGAACACTTACCTTGCACTTACCATTTGCTTATTCGAGGATGAGAAAGTTCTTTGAATAATTCTCGTAAATGAAAATCACCAGGACTAAAGTTCCTCTCAACAAGATTGGTGTCTTGCTGGGCAATCATGGACACTGCATTTAACATCTTTATTTCCTCCCTCTGCATTATCTACAACTCAAATTCTTGAAGTGAAAGAATCGAACGGTCAGTCTTGGCTTATGTTCTTTCCTCTCAAGGAGTTCTTTTAAACCATCACGGTCCGTTTGAACTCTTACCTTTGCATCAACTATGTAAGAACAAAATTTATCACAAGAGAAAAATACAACAAACAGTTCCTTTTGTTCCTTTGGGTAATTCTTCTGAGCACCATTTAGAGTTCTACTACAACGATGTATAATATTAAATATGCGACCAATATGTTGTCCCAGAGTTACTCCTACAACATCATCACTAGCTTCACATATTAAGTTAAAGGTTGTATCCCAGATAGATGGTTTAATGATTGGAGCACGAGATAAAGCATTTTTGAGTTTATCAAAGGCTTCAAGAAATTTATCATCAAAATTAAATCTTACTCCCTTTTGTAGGAGGTTAGTTAAAGGTTTAGATATTCTAGAGAAATTTCTAATGAACCTTCTATAAAAACCCACATGACCAAGGAAACTTCTTATACCTTTAATATCCCTAGGTTGTGGCATTCTTTCTATTGCCTCAACCTTAGCTCTATCAACTTCAATTCCCTTACCTGATACCTTGTGTCCAAGAACTATACCTTCTTTGACCATAAAATGGCACTTCTCCCAGTTTAGAACAAGATTGGGTTTTTTCGCAACGCTACAAAACTCTTTTGAGATTATCCAAGGAACTAGTAAACAAAGTTCCATAGACAGAAAAGTCATCCATAAATACTTCCATTATAAGTTCTATGAAATCAGCAAAAATAGCAGTCATGCATCTCTGAAAAGTAGCCGAAGCATTACATAAACCAAAAGGCATACGTCGATAAGCATGTAAACCATAAGGACCAATGAAAGTTGTTTTAAGTTGGTCATCAGGATTAACAGCTATTTGAGAAAAACCAGAGTATCCGTCCAAGTAACGAAAATGAGTATGGTTTGCCAACCTCTCTAAAGTTTGATCTATGAACGGTAAGGGATAGTGATCTTTCCTAGTTTCTTTATTTAATTTTCTGAAGTCTATGCACATCCTATGCCCAACAATAGTTCTAGTAGGTATCAATTCATTATTTTCATTAGGAACAACAGTGAAACCGCCCTTCTTAGGGACACAATGAACATGACTTACCCATTCACTTTATTTAATAGGATAGATTATACCTGCGTCCAGTAGGCGTACAATTTTTTTCTTACCACTTCTTTCATTTTAGGCTTCAATCTTCTATTAAATTCCGCAACTGGTTTAGCACTGACGAGGGTTTAACTCATCAATGCCCATTGTTATGGACTTGGGTTTTGGAGAAGGAGGGAGCGCTGGAGACATCTATCGGCTAGCAAATAAGCACACATGGGACTCGAAGATTTACCCAGGTTCAGGCCTCGTAGAGGTCCCTACTCCTGCTTGTCTGCTCGTGGAATTATCAAAGGAATCGATGATTACAATGGTGCACAGATGCAATCTGGTGAGGGTTGTGGAAACTAGGGTTGCGTGTGTCTTCCTCGCCGCCCCTGATGACCCACAAGTATAGGGGTGTATCGCAGTATTTTCGAGGGAAGTGAAACCCAATTTATTGATTCGACACAAGGGGAGCCAAAGAATATTTATCAGCCTTAACAACTGAGTTGTCAATTCAGCTGCACCTAGAAACAATCTTGCTCACAACAGTTTATCAGTAGCAATAGTTTTGTAGTAGGAATAGCAAAGTAACAACAGTAGTAAAGCAAAGACAATAGTAACAAAAGCAGTAAACAGTGGGATTCGAGTGCAGTAAGCATAGGGACAAGACAATTCACATAGCAATCAGAACATAGGGCAATTGCAGATAAATAAGATAAAGCATCCAAGTACTAGACAATCCTAGGCATGTGTTCCATATATAGTCATATGTGCTCGCAATGAGAACTTGCACAACATGTCCTGCCAGCCCGTTTACAGCGGGGCCTCTAGGGAACTACTGGCAATTAAGGTGCTCCTTTTAATAGAGCACCGGAGCAAAGCATTAACACTCCATGAACACATGTGATCCTCACATCAAAGCCATTCCCTTCTGGTTATCCCGATTTCTGTCACTTCGGGGCCATAGGTTCCGGACAACAACGTGTGTATACAACTTGTAGATAAGAACAAAAACAATACTATCATAATGAATCAATAACATGTTCAGATCTGAAATCATGGCACTCGGGCCCTAGTGACAAGCATTAAGCACAACAAGTGACAACAAAGTCATAAAGCACTAATAAAAGATACTAGGCACCATGCCCTAACAATCTGATGCCATTACATGAACAATCTCATCCAATCCCTACCATCCCCATAGCCTACAGCGGGGGATTACTCACTCATAGATGGGGAAACATGGATGGTCGATGGAGAAGCGATGGTGATAATGATGGCGATGATCTCCTCCAATTCCTAGTCCCGGCAGGGTGCCAGAACGGAGTTTCTGGTGCTGTTTCGCGGAATCTAGTGGTGGCGGCAGAGCGGAACTCCTTCTGGAAAAACGTCGAATCCCCCTAAGTTTTTAGGTCAGAAGGCTCCTTATAGGCGAAGAAAGAGGCCGAGGGGGTGCCTGGGGGGGCCCACACCACCCCCTGGCGCGGCCTGGCCTGGCCCACGCCACCAGGTGGTGTGGCCACCCCCTGGCTCTTCTCCGTCTCGTATTCTGGCTCCTGGAGTCTTCGGGTGAAATAGGATTTTGGGCATATTTTCCAGGATTTTTCCTGATAGTTGATTTTCTGCACAAAAAGTAGACACCAAGGCAATTCTGCTGAAAACAGCGTCAGTCCGCATTAGTTGCATCCAAATCACACAAGTATAGAGGAGAAACAATAGCAAAAGTGTTCGGGAAAGTAGATACGTTTTGGACGTATCAACTCCCCCAAGCTTAGCTTATTGCTTGTCCTCAAGAAATTAAGTTGAAAACTGAGTGCAATAAAAGAACTTTCACGAACACATTTGCTTCATATGATGTAAATATTCTCGGCAATGTGATCAAGTACTTAGACAATTCATAATAAAGAGTATGCAACTGAGTCTACTTAATAGTCATTGCAAGCTATGAAGAGATTCCAACTCAAGAATAATAAGTAGCATGAAGCACAAACATAAGCAACATTACAATGCTCATAAAAAGGTATGATAGAGTGGTATCTCGCTTGCCCTTTGATTATGAATGCCAAGGCACCTCTGAAGTTCAAGTGATGACTATAAGTAAAGATATCAAGGATACAAGCATCAAAGTCATAACACAAATAATCAAGTAATGGAACAAACACAAAGAATGACAACTATGCTCTCAAGAAGGTGCTCAAAGAATATGTGGAGACTCAACAAGTAGAAGAAAAGGTTTTGAATAATTTGAAAGGCTTCCAAATGCTGAAAGTATGGTACTCGTTAGCTTTGAGCTCTCATTGCCCCTATCATAAGCATCTTTAATGTGGTTAAGGTGAAAGTGAGGTCCAATCTGAGTTATATGCTTGACAGACTATAAACTGAAAATCCCAAGTCCCTTGAGTACGAGGACCGCTCCTCATGCTACTCAACTTTAGTTACCGGTAAGTTCTTGCCATCGTAAGTATGTGCGTATCATTGAGAACCGCCAATGGGGTACCCCTTGCCCGATGATACGGAAGAATCGCCATATCAAAATGACAAGGCAAGCAGACAATGAGTATCTCAGCAATCTTCTTATTTACCATGGGAAAATGGTGCTTTTTTCTCTCTTTCCTCTTTTCATAAAACTCTGTTTTTTTATTTTTCTCAATAGCTATATCTCTCTCTCTTTTTTTATAAGAAGAATGCTTCATAGATATCATTATGGTTACGCTACAGGTTTCCACCATGTCAGCATGGATTAGACCAGCGGCCCAGGCGTTTCTCTAACACACATACATAACTCGATGGACTTACAAGCTCCCCTTTTATTTCACACCGACGACATCCGCAAACAAAAGAGCAAGGTATCAACTGGGTATATATTTACAAGTGTTGAAAGCGTTCCCCGTGACAGCACGGTTCGGCTAATCCCCAGCCTATAATTTGCAAGCATATAACTTTCATGGAGAGTTCACAATGGTTTAGGTTTATTAAGTGCAGGAAATAAAGTGTGCCATCAAGTTCGTGAGAGCTTTACTAACTAATTTTCCCATAACAAGCAAACATTTTATTTGGAAGAAAACAAGGCATATTGAATATGCACGGGAGTAGCAAATGATGCTAATAGGTAGGTATGGTGGACACTTTGGAAATATTTGGTTTAGGGAGTTGGAAACATGAGTAAAACACTCAGTGGAAGTGAAGGCTAGCAATAGTAAGGGAGCGACAAACGAGAGAGCAATAGCTGGTATTATCATGCTTGCAACAAAACATGACTACTCATGGCATGAAAGTGATTCAAGATCCTCAAGTCAAAATAATTCATCGAGGCTCAACTGATTATTACAGTCATGTGCATGCGTGAGCATGTGCCAAGTCAATTCAAATGAAACATTCAAGGAGGATACCACGGTGTCATACCAATTTATGAATAGAGCAATGCAAGCAAACATTCATAAGACATGCTACAAAATATTAGCGAGCTAGAGCTAATCATAAGAAAGCAAGAACTACTAAGCATCCAAAGGTAACATGCACCCTACTCGAACAGACTAAGCAAGCCCACAGTAATGAGTATATGTACAAAAATGAAAACAAATAGAGTTCATTACCAGCCTCTTACCATGCCTCAAGTTGTCATTGATCCTCATTATTGCTCTTCACTTGTGTGGCTTGAATAATAATATGAAACCTATATCCACTGAGGACTGCCGAACCCTGTAGCAAACTCGCAAAAACCAAAGAAGAACGACAAATATTTTTGGTGTTTTCGATTTTTAAACAAGAACCAAAAGAGAAAAACAAGCAAAGCAAAATCTTTTTGGGTTTTTTGAATAGTTCAAACAAAGCAAAAAGGGAAAAGCAAACCAAGGCAAAAAGAAAAAGCAAACCAAAGAGGAACAACAGAAATATTTTTGGTCTTTTTGTGTTTTTAGAAAGCAAAAGCAAAGAAGAACGAAAACTAAAAAGAGAACAAAAACATGAATATACAAAGTACCGACGCAACATGATATGGAGATGAGTGCGGTGTCGGCGTACCTCCCCCCCAAGATTAGGCTTTGGCCTAGTGGGTATCAATCCCAAGCTGGCCAGGATGAAGTGTCACCCGGGTACGACGAAGAGGTCCCCTCATCCTGGTGCGAACTCGAGTACGTCCCTCCGTAATGCGCGGAGTAATCATAGGAGGGCACATCCTCCTGGTGCTGCTCGTGGAAACCCAGCAAGCGAAGCTGCTCGTCCACCTCCTCCTTGGAGCGCGACCACGGTCTCCTGTGAACACTAAACAAAGAAGGCTGTGGCAAAAGGATCTCCCTTTCATCCCCGTCAGTGAAAAGCATCCTATATACTAGATTGTTCAAATCAGAGGTAGCAGTGACAAAGTGATGAGTTTTCAAGGCAACAAGGTCAAGCCTCTATGGTGCCAGCATAGCATCACAGGGATCCACGGAAAGACCTAATGCATTGACTATACACGAGGCAATGATGCCCCCATAGATAGGCCCCCTAGCAGCTAGGCGGCGAGCAATAAGCGAGCCAAGATTGTACCGAGTATCATTGTTAAGCGCAGCAGCAAGGAATGCTAAATGATAGTTGGAGATATTACTTGTGTTCTCCCTACCAAGTACACTAGTAGCAAGATAATATGCAAAGTATCTAAGAGCAGGGAGTTGGATATTTCTTATCTTTCCGCGCTGCGCCACGCGGTCATCATCATTGGTCACCCCTCGGTAAAGCTCCAACAAATCAGTGGGTCGCCCTTGAATTTTCTTCACGGTCCCTGTCATGCGCACACCTACAATACTACAAAATCTCTCTAAAGGCATGGTGAAGGGCAGATCATAGATTTTAAAAGAGATAGTAGACTGATAGGATGTGTTAGTAAACGTGAAGCTCTCTACAAAAGTTTTGGTGAGCATAGCATATTGTGCACTCTCGTCTTGCATATATGAAGTTAAACCAACCCTCTCAATCAGTAGCAAGAAATCATCAAGAATACATGCAGCTTGTAAGAAAGTAAAACAAGGAAAAGAGGATGGGTGAGCATCCCCATCATCCCTTTCACTACCAATACGAGTTGCAACGAGATCTTCATTGTATGATGGCCTAGCTTGAGAGGCTGTCCTCGTGGGCCTCGACCTCCTAGGTGCATCACTCTCAAATATCTCTCCAAAAGTATGGTTGTTCATGCTTGGTATTCTGAAATTTAAACACCTATTAAACAAGTGATTGCAAAGTAAATATAATGAAGGATTCTACTCATAGGGACTTGCAAGAGGCCTAAACATGCATCAAAACTATATCTCTAAGCATCAAACAAGCTTACAAGCTCTCATAACCAGTCACCTACAGCAACAAAATACTCAACATATAATCCACTAAACACAAATCTACTTGGACAAGGGGAGGAGTCACATACCAGGGAACAAATGCTCCAAATTTTAGCAAGAAAGATGGGCTGAGCAAGGAGATCGAAAAAATCGAGAGCAAGCACAGCAAGAACGCAATTTTGAGCAATGAACTGGAGCTTACTCGGGAGAGAGAAGAAAGTGGCAGGTGAGAGAGTTAGTGGGGGGCCAGGGGTGGCCCACACCAGGGCATGGCGCCACCCAAGGCTGGTCGCGCCACCATGTGGTGTGCCTGCCTGGTGGGCCCCCTGGTACCTCCCAGGTACTCCTCTGCCCCTTTTTTCACGTAAAAATTTAATATGAATTTTCTGGAATTTTTCGAGACACTTTATTTTTGGGCATTTTTTAGAAATAGAAGAATGATTTTTCTGACAGACAGATTTTTTATTTTGGAAACATGATGCAAGGACAAAACAAGGCTAGAACTACAGAAGTTCTAACATGTAAGCAACTAACAACAAAAAGATATCTAAACAAAAGCAAAAACTAAAATGCAAATGATAGAAATAAACGGAGATAATCATAATGAAAACATTGTTTTGTTCAATGGAATCCTTTTGTTAACAAGGTTGATCAAGTCTTGCTACCAAAACAATTGCATATGAGACAAAACTTTGTACTCCACTAATGATTATGTTACCTCAACCTTGATAGCAATGGTCCCAATCATAATAGTTTCAAAAAAAAATCTTGGTATGGGACAATATATTTCTCCAACTTGAATGCCTTCAACATGTTCAATTAAATTCAAACCATAAGTCCTTTCAATCTTCTTGGGGAAATAGACAGTATGTTCCTTGTCATTAACATTGAAGGTCACCTTTCCTTGATTACAATTAATAACATCTCCTGCAGTATTAAGAAAAGGTCTCCCAAGAATAATAGACATATTATCATCTTCAGGCATCTCAAGCACAACAAAATCAGTTAATATCAAGCAATTGTGAGCCACCTGAACAGGTACATCCTCACATATACCCATAGGAATAGTGGTAGATTTATCAGCCATTTGCAAAGATATATCAGTTGGTATTAATTTTTCAAGTTGAAGCCTCTTATAGAGAGAGAAGGGCATAACACTAACTCCAGCTCCCAAATCACACAAAGCAGTTCTAACATAACTGTTCTTAATAGAGCAAGGGATAGTTGGAATCCCTGGGTCTCCAAGTTTCTTAGGAACCTTACCATTGAAGGAATAATTAGCAAGCAAAGTAGAAATTTCTTCATTAGGGATCTTCCTTTTATTTGAGACAATGTCCTTCATATACTTTGAGTAAGGAGGCAATTTAATAGCATCAGTCAAAGGAATTTGCAAGAATAAAGGCTTCATCCACTCACAAAACTTATTATAGTGTTCATCTTCCTTTGACTTGTGTTTCTTATCAGGGAAAGTCATAGGTTTTTGGACCCAAGGCTCTCTTTCACTACCATGTTTCTTAGCAATAAAATCTTCTTTGGTGTATTTAGTATTCTTAGTGTGGTTTTCAGGTTCTTCTTCAACTTTTTCTTCATTAGGAACTTCATTTTCTTCATTACCACTTTTAGTTTCAGCATTAGAGATAGATATACTATTAGGATCTATAGCAGGTTCAGAGGGTTCTACAACAGTTTTATGTTTCTTTTTCCTTATAACCACTATTTTCAGCTTGTTGAGAATCCTGCTCAATTCTTTTGGGATGCCCCTTAGGATATAGAGGATCCTGGGTAGCAGCACCACTTCTAGTTCTAATTTCATAAGCATGTTTTTCTTTAGCAGCATTAACTAGCAAGTCGTTTTGCACTTTAACGAGTTGATCTATTTGAGTTTGAACCATTTGAAAGTGTTTAACAATCATTTTAACATCATTAGAGGTTCTTTCCACAATATCTTTCAACTCAACAATAGCTCTAGTGTTTTCCATTAGATGATTTTGCACCCTTTTATTAAAGTTACCTTGCTTAACAATAAAGATATGAAATTCTTCTAAGCATTGATCAGGAGGTTTAGAGTAAGGGATATCGCCTTCATCAAAGTGTTGGAGAGAGTGTACCTCAATAGTGGATGAGTAGGGAATAGGCTTACATAATTCTTCTATAGGAGGTAAATTCTTGACATCTGCAGCTTTAATTCCCTTCTCCTTAAGACATTTCTTAGCTCCCTTCATCACTTCATCATTTAATTCAATAACTCCCCTCTTCTTTGATGTTGGAATAGGCACAGGAATAGATGGTTCAGGTACAATTACTTCAGGTATAGCTTGTTTAGGATGAGTCCAATCTTCATAGTTCTTACTTATTTTAGCCATTAATTCCTCAGCTTCCTTAGGAGTCCTATTCCTGAAAACACAATCAGCACAACTATCTAGGTATGTCCTAGATTCTTCAGTTAGTCCATTATAAAATATATCAAGAAGCTCATTCTTAGGTAATGGACTTCCAGCCTGTGCATGAATCAAAGCACAAAACCTTGCCCAAGATTCGGGCAATACCTCTTTTTCTCCCTATTTAAAATCAAAAAGTTCCTGCAAAATAGCATGTCTGGCATTGGGAGGAAAATATTTCTGCAGGAAAGTACTAATCAAGCACTCAGGGCTGTCAATAGATCCAAGAGGTAAATTACTAAACCAAGTTTTAGCTTCTCCTTTCAGTGAAAAGGGAAAAATCTTAGCAACAAAGTAAGTACGCATCTTAATATCATCAGAAAACAAGCCACTCATGGTAGAAAGTTCATTCATATGTGCTACCGCACTTTCATTCTTAGTCCCACAAAAAGGTTCTTTCTCGACAATAGCTATGTAAGATAGATGGAGAGAGAGAGAAATCATAATCTTCATCTATAATGTTTATGGGAGAAGCAGCAAACTTAGCATCAGGAGACAATTTGGGTCTAATAGTACGCCTCTCAAGGAGACTCTTAGCAGTGCTCCTATCATGGGTGTTTTTTACATTCTTTAATAAACTCATCGGTCATCTCAACATAACCATCTTCAATATCATAACTCTCACTAGACTCAGGTGAGCTAACAGGTGTGGTAGTGTCTTCACTAGGAGTTTCGGTATTTCCAACTATAGTTCTAGCAATCGTAGCATCTAGGAAAGGACCTAATGAACCACTCTTATCAAGCACAGTAGAAGCAGCATCATAAGCATCAGAAGTTTCAGATTCAGCAGTAGTAGCAGTGTGTGTAGCATGTGTATGTGGTGGTGTAAGGAACTTACTCATAACTGAAGGGAATATGCCCGAGAGGCAATAATAAAGTGGTTATTATCTTACTCCATGTTTATGATAAATGTTTATTTTGCATGCTATAATTGTATTGATCGGAAACGTCAATACATGTGTGTTTAATAAACAAAAAGGGTTCCTAGTTATGCCTCTCTTATAGACTAGCTCGTTGATTAACAAGATGATCAAGGTTTCCTGATCATGGACATTGCATGTTGTTAATAACGAGGTCACAACATTGGTGGAATGATGTGATGAACATTCATCCAAAGTATAGCATTACGATCAAATTCATTACGTTTATATTGCTATAACATCATACGAAGTAATCTTTATCCTTAGACCATGAGATCATGTTAATTGCTAACACCGAAAGAGTATCTTGATAACATCAAACGTCACAGCGTAACAGGGTGACTATAAAGATGGGTTCAATGCTACGAAGGTGTTATGTTGAGGCTCATGGATCAAGAGTGGAATTTTTCAATCCCGATGACGGATAGATATACTCTGGGCCCTCTTGGTGATATCACATTAAGATAGCTTGCAAGCAAGTGATGTGATCACTAGAATGTTATATCACGGGAACGGGAAAAGAGTGCATGTCGGAAACGAGATCAAACTAGGTATGGAGATACCGATGATCGAATCTCGGACATGTAATATATCGAGATACAAAGGGATTTAGTTACTAGCGTTAAAGGTTCTCACGATCACAGAAGTCATCGTTGAATGTGTAGGAGTCAGTATGGATCTCTAGGTCCCGCTGTTGATTATTGATCGGAGAGGGGTATCGATCATGTCTGCATTATTTGCGAACCGTAGGGTGACACACTTAAGGGATACCGACACCATTTGTAGCAAATATGTTTCAGATAAAGATTTAAGAATGCGCTAGAATTATTTCAATAGACACCGAAACTGTTTCGGGTGAAATTGCTGAAATTGGTTTTGCATGTAATATTGAAATGTTGCAGGGGGTTTTATGTGAATGTTTGTTAATTAAAGTAATTAACAAAATTCTAAATAAAAATAATAAAAGAGTTTTATTAAATGAGAGAGCACTAAATTTGGAGAAATTGAATGCATTTAAAGTGGAGACTTTAAAAGAGAATGTGAAGGGGCATTTTAATGTGGAGGGGTTACCACCACATGAATGGAGGAGGTGAAGAGGCACCTCCTCCATGCGCCAGTCATGAAGGAGGGCACCCCCTCCTCCTATAAAAGGCCACCCTCTCCTCACTTCTCACTCACACCTGCTTGTGAAGGATCTCTCTCCCCCTCTAGTATTATTCCCCCATGGTCTCGGATTAGCGAGATACATGTTCCCGGTGGCTTTATCTGGAAAGGAGTTGCTGCTTCCGCTGCTTTGCTGGAGCGAGGGACGGAGGTTGTCGGGGTACCGGACGTGTGTGCGATCACGGATGCACCGCTGCTTTGCGGTGCTGGACTTGGTGCTGCTGGAGCTAGATCTGATGGACGTGCTGGAGCCAGACCTGCTGGACTTCCTCATGATCTTGAGATTTGCAAGTGTACGACTACATCAACCACGAGTTCCTACTCGTTAACAAAACTCGTTGTCTTCGAGGGTAAGTTCTTGTTGGATGTATGTCCACCCGTTGTTTTGTACCTAGTAGATAGATCTTGGCGTGTAGTTCACATCATAGGAAAATTTTTGTTTTCTATGCTGCAGACCCAACAGTGGTATCAGAGCCTGATCTATGCGTAGGTGCTTTGCACAGGTAGTACACATATGTTTATATGTGGGCGATGATGATCATGTTATTGCATCTTCTATGTATTTTGGATATTGGTGGCATAGTGGGATGAAGCGGCCCGTACCAACCTTACATGTCATCGTACATGAGACCGGTTCCACGACTGACATGCAACTTGTTTTGCATAAGTGGCTGGCGGGTGTCTGTCTCTCCTACTATAGTCAATATCTGATTTACAATGAGTTGCTAATAACTTGGTTATCCTCGTTGTGGTTCATGTTCGTAGGTGAGAATGGTTCTATCTCCAAAAGCCCTAAGCCACGTAAAACTTGCAATTGATAAATTAGAGGCGTCTAGTTTAGATCGTTGCTGGGCTAGTGTCTTGATATGGTATTGTTGTAAGTAGATGTATGATAGATACTCTTACAACACACTCAACATGTAAGTTCCATAGACCTTGGCCTTACACACAAAGGAATGATAGAGATCATACCACGATGCAAGTGATAGAGATCAAATGCATGTACCATATCATCTCACTTTACACATTAGATGTTAGCATCTTATACTGCTAGTTTGGCGCTTTCTGTAGCATTGTAAGATGATCCCTCTTTTAGATATCAAGATAAAAATGTGTTCTTCCTTAATTATGCACCGTTCTTTGGATCGTGTTTCGAGACATCACGTGATGATCGGGTGTACTCGAATCTACGCTTTCATAGGAACGGGAGTAAGACAGTTTTACACACACGAATACTAAGGTTCTTACTTGGCGAGCCTAGCATGTACAGACATGGCCTCGGAACACGGACCGAAAGGTTAAGCATGAGTCATATAGTTGATATGATGCCCATATAGATGCTCGCCTTTGAAGCTACATCAACTCACGTGATGATCAGACTTGGTGTAGTGGATTTGGTTCATGTAATCACCAAAAAGACACGAGGGATGTCATTTTTGAGTGGGAGTTCATTTCTAATTTGGATTAGTCGAACAAAATTTGTCATAAATTAAATCAAAGTGAATTTGCATAGTTTTTTGTAGTCATTGGCATTCGTTTTCTACCTTATGCTTAGTTTTTATTTGAGATAATAGACCTATAGAATTCTGGATATTTACTTTACAAACTGGTATCGTATTGTTTTGAATGTCAATTTGAAGTTTATAAGTCCTATTGCAAACTTTAAGCAAACTCTATTTACTCCATGAAGTTTAATAAGTAGTATTAAATCAAGAGTAAGAATTCCGATGTTAGTATCTAAAGTATCATGTTTGCCTCCATGATTATTGATATTCAAAAGTTGTTTTAATATCAAGATTATATAGGAGCTGAAAATTGTTTCAGAAACCATCATGTGTGAAAGATATTGTGATATCTGAAACAATGTTTTTGGGTTGCATTATGATAGAGTATAATTTAGCAAAATACATGTTCTCATATTGTATGAGAATTTGTGAAGATTGGAGATGCTATGCGTCCTAATCTACCAAAAATGTTTTGGGAACTGATATTATACTCGTGATTCTTCCTTATAAGCTATAGTAGCTTGATCATGAAAGTTGTCATGATAAGGATGAATAGAAGATGTAAGTAAAATGTTTACTACACTAATAGATTACTAAAGAATGGATTTTTGAAAGAACACCAAACATTTGATAGATTCTTTTAAAAGGAAAAGGAATTACTGAAAGAGAATCTATAAAATATTTGGCAGAAAAGAAAAAGTTGGAAATGTCCAGCTTGGGTATATAGAAGATATACATGTTATGGTTGTATTCCTTGCTTATTAAACAATGTGGTTCTTAGGTATTGGATACCGAATTGGTTGGTATGAAGTGTCATATAGGACAACGCAATTCATGAACTGCAATGGCCTAAGTAACTAGCAAGAGAATAAGTGATGATGATCATCGAAAACAAATAAAGTGTTATTGTGCTTTTCGTTGTCGTCAAACCTAGCCTTCAAGATTTGTTTTAATAATTGTTATTTTTTTCGGTATTACGAGAACAATGGTTGTTCAAATAATTACCGTATTCCATAAAGGATGGATGGACTTTTACAAGTCTAGTGGGAGAAATCACATCCATAAACACTATTGCTAAAATGTTGCAAGACAAATGATTGAAAGATCACTTATGAAGTGACATCGCTGTTTAAATTATATTGGAAAGAAAACATGAAGAAACTCCATGTTGATGGATTTTTGGAGTCTTTTGATTTTGATCAATTGACGCATGTGAGACTTTCCTCGAGATAATTGAAACTCCGTCCATAGGCCAGAGAGGAACGGATGACTAGCTTATTGGAAATTGTGCATGCTGATGTGCATAGTCCATTATGTGTAGCCATGTGCGATGGATCTTTTTGCTTCATATGCTTTCTCCAGAAATTTAAGTGAATATATCTATATATTTACTTAATGAGGAAGAAGTATGAAAACATTTGAAAATTGTTCAAAGACTTTCAAGATGAAGTGGAAAATCATTGTAACAAGAAAATAAAGAGTTTATGATTCGATCATAAAGGAAGATATTTGAGTTACATGTTTAGCAAAAACACCTAAGACTTGAGGAATTGTTCCATGATTTGTGTTTCCCGATAAACCATAGGAGTATGGCATATTTGAGAAATGAAATCAAACCATGTTTGACATGGTAAGATCAAGGGTGTCATTTATAAAACTGCCATTATGTTTTAAGGATTGAAGCTTTAGAGACTACCGCTTTTACACTGAAAAGAGCACCATCGTGATCCGTTGAAATGACACCATATGAGTTATGGTTTGGGATAAAACCCGAATTGTCTTTTCTTAAATTTTGGTATGCTATGCATAAGTAAAATGTTTACAACCAAAGTCAGATAAGCATGTCTTTGTAGGTTATCCCAAAGAATTTGTTGGGAATTTCTCCATAACACCGAGGACAAAAGAGTTTGTCGCTTGGAACGCCAAGTTTCTTGAGAAGGAATTTTTCATGAAAAGTTAAGTGGGAGGACAATAGAACTTTGATAAGGTTGTTGAACCTTAGCTATATGTGCTAAGTAGCGCAGCACCGGAAAGTGTCCCGGTGGCGGACACAATGCTCATGGCTCTCGTGATTACAAAAGGTGTGATCTCGGAGATTAGAGTTCCTATAGAACCGTATGGGTCGGTAAGAATCAAATAGTAAGATTTGATAAGCAAGTCGTTATTGTTTTGACAATGATGAACTGACTACATGCAAAGAAGCGATGATGGGCCCTGACTCCATAAAATGACTAGAAGTCATAGAATCCGTGATAGTATCCATACACGAGAAAACAAGTTTCTGAACTTGGAAGACCCTCCGGAAAGGTGTGAAGCCTATCGGTCGTGTTTGGATCTATAAAGAAATAAGACATAGATGTTTAACATCTATGAAATAGTCGACATGTCGGAAAGAAGTTTACGACAATGTTCAAGGAGTTGACTATGACAAGATTTGATCTTTCATAGCGATATATAGTCTTGACGGATTAATGTAGCAACCACTACATATAATTTGGTATATATGGTAGTTGAATAAACAAAACAAGGTTCTTCTAATAGAACGGTAACCTAGGACATGTACATGACATGGTCCGAAGGGTTTTGTTAATTCAAAGGGTGCTAAAAGGGCATGTAAACTTCAATAGTTGAAGTAAGCATAGCGGAGTTGGAATCTTCACCATGATGAAACTGTTAAAAGAGTTTAAATTCATCGGAGATGATGAATATGCTTGCATTCGCAACAAATTAAGTGGGAGCGCTGAGACATATTTCTAATACTTTATGTAGAGGACATGTTGTTGATTAGAAATGATGTATCTTGTATTGACACAAGTAAAGAATTTCATTAAAATGAGATTTCGATGAAAGACTTGGGCAAACCCGGAATATTTGGCATCAATATCTATATGGATAGATTAAGGCGCAAATATGGTTGTGCCAGACATACATATATGAGATATTGAAAGGGTTCAATATGGAAACAACAAGAAATGTTCTTGCTGCATGGAAAGAATTGTATCAAGATTCAAGTGTTTCAACACTTGGTGAGTAAAATCACATGAAGATTTTGATCGATTATACCATGATATGTATATATCCAGAATGTCCCATGCTCTAAATGTTATGAGCATATACCAGAATGATTCATAAGATGATCATTAGACAATAGTAAAGATATTCTTATGAGCTTTGGAAGAACTAAGAATATATCATGTATAAGTGACAAATAGTTAAAGGTAGTTCATTGTAAAGTGTTACATTGATACTAATTTTGTCACAAGATACAAATTAAATTTATCTCAATTTAGACTATGGGTGGCACAATGTAATGGAAAGGATGTTCCATGATGGATTTGGATGAGTTCCAAAGTTGAGACATTGGGACGGATACTACAACAAAAGGCTAAGTATATAACTGCTATAGTAGCAGCAAAGGAGGGACCTTTTCACTGACCTCTTGGATGTTCCTAAAAGTGTTAGATTCACCATTGGGGACCTTGTGGAAACTGAATCATGGACCTTTTCTGTTGAAATATTGAATAGCAATCTCCTGGGGGGGGCACCTGATGAGGACCCACTACCTGATGATGGTGATGACCCTCATCCTCTACTTGTGGTGGGACCCATTTTTGGGCCCCCTTAACCACCACCTCCTCCACAACCTGAAGGAGACATAGGTGGATGGGACCAATGGATTGAACCTGCACCTTGGAATAATAATGCTGGCTGGGGAAACTGGAATGCTGTCCAAGGACCTGTATTTGCTGAAGGAGTTGACATGCCCATTGATAACCAGAATTTGCCACCTCACGAGGATGACAGTGCTGTTACTGGATCAATCCCTGTTGCAAACGTTTCATCTGACAGTGACAAGGCATCTGTCCATGGAGCTGAGGATATTGAAGTGGAGCAAATTATTGCTAATGCTAACCAGGATGTGGGCATGGGAGAAGGACTGCTTAACATTCTGCAAAACTACCAGGATGAGGATGAGGACACCCATGCTGAGGAGGGCAACATGCAAGATGACTAGATGTTGGAGGACACAAACCTTCTCTCTCCAAATGAGGCTCACCTTCAAGTTGGAATGGCCATTATTCCTTTTGTCAATTCCTCTGAGGTGCTTTCTGCTAGGAATTCTTTCTCAAAGCAAGGCCTTGATCTATGGGACAGATTCTTTGCTCCTCACATGAATCCCTCACCTGACAATGGCAAACTGCAATGTGACATCCCTGTAAGTTGGTTTAATTTTATCACTCTAATGCTCATCACTCCTGAGAAATTCAATTGGACTAGACACTTTCTTACCTCCCCCTTTGGGATATTATTAAGGAGCCAATTGCAGAAGAAACTACTTTCACCTTCATTATCCCTGATGAATGTGTTGGACAGATTCCTCCTCACTGCCTGAATGAATCTCCATCAAGCATGATGGTGCCAAATGCCCCTGCAAAGAGGAGGAGGGGTAAAGAACCTTTGGTGGACTGTGAGGTGAGAAGAAGTCCTAGAATTGTGGAACTTAATGGGGGGTTTAAAAGCCATGTGAATTGTTCTGATCATAATTGTCTCTCTTGCAATGCTGCACCACCTTGTCTCAGTAATAAAGTTGTTAAGAACCTTGCTAATTCATTTTGCAAGGTTAAGGAGGGGGAACTTGAGAAAAGGTTGCTGAAGAAGGGCAAGATCAATGATTTGATCATCAAACCACCTGGAAAACCTAGACCAAAGAAGATGGGTCTAGAACCATACCCTCCAAGCAAGAAGAAGGGAGGTGCTGCTGAGTCTTGTGGACAGCAGTCTAAGAAGAAAGCACCTAAATAATGTGGTTAATGTCGACAAAATTCTTTTGTGACTGGATCATTTACCTTTGATGTCTGTTATGAGTTGTTGCAGACCTATTTGCTGTTATGCATGTTTATGAACTCAGTTCCATATGATATGTTCAGTCTTTTTTGTGTGACTACAAATCTTGTGTCACCTCAATGCCCACTCAATTGGTTTATAAATGAGTAACAACAGAAATTGGAAGATTCTGAACTGGAACCTCAGAGGAATTAACTCTGAGAAAAAATGGTTGGCATTAAAAAGCAAGATCATGGAATCTGAGTGTGACATTATTTGTCTCCAAGAAACCAAGAGAGAAAATTTTGACATCAATTATTTAAAAAAATTCTGTCCAAATAAGTTTGACAGCTTTGACTTCTTACCATCAATTGGTGCTTCTGGAGGGATTATCATCATCTGGTGCAGCTCATTATTTAATGGCACCAGAGCTTTCCAAAATGATTTCTCAACTTCTGTCACTTTCACCTCTTAGTTATCAAATGATTCCTGGACTCTTACTAATATCTATGGTCCATGTCAAACTGATAGAAAGATGGATTTCTTGGACTGGTTTTCAAACATCACTATGCCTGATAGTATGGACTGGCTTGTGTTAGGAGACTTTAACCTTATCAGAAGTCTTACTGACAGAAATAAAATTGGGGGGATGTTAATGAAACTATGCTCTTCAATGATGCTATCAGCAACCTAGGACTTATTGAGCTACCACTAAAGGGTAGAAAATTCACTTGGAGTAACATGCACAAAGATCCACTTCTGGAAAGACTGGATTGGTTTTTTACTTCTAGTTCTTGGACAACCAAATACCCTTACACTTTGGTTACACCCCTATCCAAGCCTACTTCTGATCATCTCCCTGTGTCATCTCCATTGGAACTAACATCCCCAAGGCACAAATATTTAGATTTGAAAATTATTGGCTTCATCATTCTGATTTTAAAATGATTGTGCAAAATGCCTGGAATATACCAGTGAATTATCAAGACTTAGCAAAAAGAATATGTGCCAAGTTGAAAAATGTGAGGAGAGGCATCAAGATTTGGGCCAAACAATTACCATGCTTAAAGGACCAAATTGCTAAGGTGAATGACACCATTGATCTTCTGGATCTACTTGAAGAATCTAGAACATTAACCATCAATGAATGGCACCTCAGAGATATCCTGAAATCCCATATTATCTCTCTTCTTCAGAACCAAAACACCTATTGGAAACAAAGAGGGAAAATTAAATGGGTAAAACTTGGGGATGAAAACACTAAGTTTTTTCATTCCAAAGCAACCATCAGTTATAGACACAATTATATCTCAATGATCAAGAATGAAAATGGACAGGAATTTACCAATCACTATGACAAGGCTGATATCCTTTGGAATGACTTCAGGGCAAGAATGGGTACATCAATCAAAACTGAGATGCACTATAACCTTGCAGACTTCTATGGAAATGGAATGACTAATGAGATGAAGAATTCACTTGAAAAACCTTTTCTTGACAAGGAAATTGAGGAGGTTATTTCTGAACTACCAAATGACAAGTCACCTGGACCTGATGGTTTTAATAATGAATTTATCAAAATCTGCTGGTCAATCATTGGATATGATATCAAATTACTGATTCATGATTTTTTCAATGAGAAAGTTTCCCTTGAGAGCATCAACTCTTCTTACATTACTCTCATCCCTAAAGTCACATGCCCTTCTACCTCGGCTGACTTCAGACCAATTTCCTTTTTAAACTGTATATTCAAAATAATTACCAAACTTCTTGCAAATAGACTGCAATCTGTTATTCTGGAATTGGTACATAAAAACCAATATGGTTTTCTCAACAATAGATCTATTCAAGATTGCATTGGATGGGCATTTGAATACTTATTCCAATGCCACAAATCAAAGGAGGAAATTTTAATTCTTAAACTTGATTTTGAGAAGGCATTTGATACAATTGACCACTCTGCCATCATAAATATCCTTAAAGCTAGAGGATTTGGGAGAAAATGGATTAAGTGGATTGAAATGATCTTTGAATCTGGAACTTCTGAAATTCTACTTAATGGTGTGCCTGGTAAAAAGTTCTATTGCAGGAGAGGTGTAAGACAAGGAGACCCTCTTTCTCCATTACTATTTGTCCTTGCTGCTGACCTTCTACAATCTGTCATGAACAAGGCCATGCATATGAACCTTCTAACTCCACCTATTGTGGGACCACCCAATAGTGATTTCCCTGTTATTCAATATGCTGATGACACATTGGTGGTACTTAAGGCTGATGCTTCTCAATTATTATGCTTGAAAGCACTTCTTCAAACTTTTGCAAATTCCACTGGGCTCAAAGTCAACTATTTGAAATCTAGCATGATGCCAATAAACACATGTAATGATAGGCTTATGCATTTTGCTATGACAATCAACTGTCAAACTGGTTGCCTCCCTTTCACCTACCTTGGGTTACCATTAAGCATTACAAAACCATCTATGGAGCACTTTCTTCCCATTGTTCAGAGAGTGGGAAGAAGATTATGTGGAATTCCTGATTTCTTGAATTATGGAGGAAAACTACAGCTGGTTAAATCTATTCTCTCCTCACTTCCCCTATTTTTCATGAGCTGTTTGGAGGTACCAATTGCCATCAAGGATCAAATTATAAAATATATGAGATATTGTCTGTGGAGAAAGAGGACTGAAGATGTTCAAGCAAAAGGAAAAGATCTAGTGTCTTGGGACAAAATCTGCCGTCCTAAAAATCAGGGGGGTTTAGGGGTGCTAAACCTACAGATTCAAAATAATGCCCTCCTTCTGAAAAACTTGGACAAATTCTACAACCACCAAGACATCCCTTGGGTTCATCTCATATGGGAAACCTATTACAAAAATGGAAAACTACCTAGAAGAAGCATGGAGGGATCTTTCTGGTGGAAGTCACATATCAAATTAGTTGATAACTTTAAAGGCATGGCTAAATGCAATCTGAATTCAGGCAGGTCTGCTTATTTCTGGTCTGACCTCTGGCAAGATGAGCGCTTGATGAATAAATTCCCTCACCTTTTGTCCTATGCTAAGTCCACAAACATCAGTGTACATGACTTCCTTCATGCTGAATTCCTTGAGGATAACTTCCACCTACCTCTCTCTCAACAAGCTTACTCTGAGTTTTTAGTCATGGAAGAAAGATGCCAGGATTTCAGGCATGCCAATCAGGAGGACACCCATGATAATTGGAACTACATTTGGGGATCAGATAAATTTGAAGTTAAAAAGGCCTACTCAGCCATGATTGGATACTCACCTTCACCACCACACTTTTCTTGGGTTTGGGCAACCTCCTGCCAAAATAAGCACAAGTTCTTCTTCTGGCTTCTGCTTCTAGACAGATTGAATACAAGAAATCTCCTAAAGAGAAAGAATTTCATCCTTCCTGATTATAATTGTGTGACATCCAACTGCTACTCAGAAGAATCAGCTAATCATCTCTTCTGGGATTGTCCTTTTGCAAAAAAATATTGGGACCATATTTCCAGAAACAGAACTGCAAACCTAACAGGATTGGAAGCTATTTCAAACATCAAAGAAAAGTTACACCTACCATTTGCAATGGAGATCATTATCATGACTTCCTGGGGTATCTGGATATGCAGAAATGAGAAGATTTTTAATGATAAAAGACCCACATTTGATAGATGGAAAGCAATTTTATATCAAGAAATGAGATGGATACAATTTAGAATCAAAGGAAAATACAAGGAGAAATTCAAAGCCTGGCTCAATCAACATTTAGATCAGGGATAGAATAGAATTTTCTCAGCATAGCATAGAATGATGTCACTATTTTGATCTACCTTAGATAATTTCTCATTGTAACATACCCATATATATTATAATAAAAATTGCAGTGGGGATTCTTCCCTACTCCTTTACCTCAAAAAAAAGGAGGGCATTTGTGTTAAGTAGTTTGTTATCAAACTAGGTGTGGTTCAAAGTGGTCTAATACTATGAAGATATATTGTGTGACAATAATATCAACATATTTTGAGCCGAACGAACTAAAGGTCTCACCAAAGGACCAAATTTATACAATGCCATCTCATTTGAGAATGAGTGATGCGTAGAGACGCAAAGACATGCAAATACACACGGACCTGAAACTGTCAGATCCGGAGATTATGTTAACCACTAGCAATAGCGTATATGCAACACAAGAAAGCCATAAGTGTTCAATACGCAAAATTTTTCAAACTAGATTATTGACTCTAGTGCAAGTGGGAGACTGAAGGGAATATGCCTGAGAGGCAATAATAAAGTGGTTATTATCTTATTCCATGTTTATGATAAATGTTTATTTTGCATGCTATAATTGTATTGATCGGAAACGTCAATACATATGTGTTTAATAAACAAAAAGGGTTCCTAGTTATGCCTCTCTTATAGACTAGCTCGTTGATTAACAAGATGATCAAGGTTTCCTGATCATGGACATTGGATGTTGTTAATAACGAGGTCACAACATTGGTGGAATGATGTGATGAACATTCATCCAAAGTATAGCATTACGATCAAAGTCATTATGTTTATATTGCTATAACATCATACGAAGTAATCTTTATCCTTCGACCATGAGATCATGTTAATTGCTAACACCGGAAGAGTATCTTGATAACATCAAACGTCACACCGTAACAGGGTGACTATAAAGATGGGTTCAGTGCTACGAAGGTGTTATGTTGAGGCTCATGGATCAAGAGTGGAATTTGTCAATCCCGATGATGGATAGATATACTCTGGGCCCTCTCGGTGATATCACATTAAGATAGCTTGCAAGCAAGTGATGTGATCACTAGAATGTTTATCATGGGAACGAGAAAAGAGTGCATGTCAGAAACGAGATCAAACTAGGTATGGAGATACCGATGATCGAATCTCGGACATGTAATATATCACGAGATAAAGGGATTTAGTTACTAGCGTTAAAGGTTCTCACGATCACAGAAGTCATCGTTGAATGTGTAGGAGTCAGTATGGATCTCTAGGTCCCGCTGCTGATTATTGATCGGAGAGGGGTCTCGATCATGTCTGCATTATTCGCGAACCATAGGGTGACACACTTAAGGGATACCTACACCATTTGGAGCAAATATGTTTCAGATAAGGATTTAAGAAAGCGCTGGAATTATTTCAATAGACACCAAAACTATTTCGGGTGAAATTGCTGAAATTGGTTCTGCATGTAATATTGAAATGTCGCAGGGGGGTTTATGTGACTGTTTGTTAATTAAAGTAATTAACAAAATTCTGAATAAAAATAATAAAAGAGTTTTATTAAATGAGAGAGCATTAAGTTTGGAGAAATTTAATGCATTTAAAGTGGAGACTTTAAAAGGGAATGTGAAGAGGCATTTTAATGTGGAGGGGTTACCACCACATGAATGGAGGAGGTGAAGAGGCACCTCCTCCATGTGTCGGCCATGAAGGAGGGGCACCCCCTCCTCCTATAAAATTCCACCCTCTCCTCACTTCTCACTCACACCTCCTTGTGAAGGATCTCTCTCCCCCTCTAGTATTATTCCCCCATGGTCTCGGATTAGCGAGATACATGTTCCCGGTGGCTTTATCTGGAAAGGAGTTGCTGCTTCTGCTGCTTTGCTGGAGCGAGGGACGGAGGTTGTCGGGGTACCGGACGTGTGTGTGATCACGGATGCACCGCTGCTTTGCGGTGCTGGACTTGGTGATGCTGGAGCTGGATCTGATGGACGTGCTGGAGCCAGACCTGCTGGACTTACCCATGATGGATGGATAGCAGCGAACAATAGAGAATCCAAGTGAACTTGATAAATAAAGCTATGATCCCTGGCAACGGCGCCAGAAAATAGTCTTGATGATGCACAAGTATAGGGGGTGTATCGCAGTATTTTCGAGGGAAGTGAAACCCAATTTATTGATTCGACACAAGGGGAGCCAAAGAATATTTATTAGCCTTAACAACTGAGTTGTCAGTTCAGCTGCACCTGGAAACAATCTTGCTCACAGCAGTTTATCAGTAGCAATAGTTTTGTAGTAGGAATAGCAAAGTAACAGCAGTAGTAAAGCAAAGACAGTAGTAACAAAACCAGTAAACAGTGGGATTCGAGTGCGGTAGGCATAGGGATGGATGGACAGGCGTTGCACGGACAAGACAATTCACATAGCAATCAGAACATAGGGCAGTTACAGATAAATAAGATAAAGCATCCAAGTACTAGACAATCCTAGGCATGTGTTCCATATATAGTCATACGTGCTCGCAATGAGAACTTGCACAACATCTTTTGTCCTGCCAGCCCGTTTGCAGCGGGGCCTCTAGGGAACTACTGGAAATTAAGGTGCTCCTTTTAATAGAGCACCAGAGCAAAGCATTAACACTCCATGAACACATGTGATCCTCACATCAAAGCCATTCCCTTCCGGTTATCCCGATTTCTGTCACTTCAGGGCCATAGGTTCCGGACAACAACGTGTGTATACAACTTGTAGATAAGACCAAAAACAACAATATCATAATGAATCAATAACATGTTCAGATCTGAAATCATGGCACTCGGGCCCTAGTGACAAGCATTAAGCACAACAAGTCGCAACAAAGTCATAAAACACTAATAAAAGATACTAGGCACCATGCCCTAACAATCTGATGCCATTACATGAACGATCTCATCCAATCCCTACCATCCCCACAGCCTACAGTAGGGGATTACTCACTCATAGATGGGGAAACATGGATGGTCGATGGAGAAGCGATGGTGATGATGATGGCGATGATCTGCTCCAATTCCCCGTCCCGGCAGGGTGCCAGAACGGAGTTTCTGGTGCTGTTTCGTGGAATCTGGTGGTGGCGGCAGAGCGGAACTCCTTCTGGAAAACATCGACCCCCCCCTAAGTTTTTAGGTCAGAAGGCTCCTTATAGGCGAAGAGAGAGGCCGAGGGGGTGCCTGGGGGGCCCACACCACCCCCTGGTGCGGCCTGGCCTGGCCCGCGCCACCAGGTGGTGTGGCCACCCCCTGGCTCTTCTCCGTCTCGTATTCTGGCTCCTGGAGTCTTCGGGTGAAATAGGATTTTTGGCATATTTTCCGGGATTTTTCCTGATAGTTGATTTTCTGCACAAAAAGTAGACACCAAGGCAATTCTGCTGAAAACAGCGTCAGTCCGCATTAGTTGCATCCAAATCACACAAGTATAGAGGAGAAACAATAGCAAAAGTCTTCGGGAAAGTAGATACGTTTTGGACGTATCAGCCCCCTCCTAGCCTTTATATAGATAGGCCAGGTCTCGGGTAGCCGATCGAGTCGGTTACAGGTTAGGGTTTTCCCCTTTGAACTTTCTATCTCTAGTTTCTTCTTGTTCTTCAAGCAATCGAGAGTCCGTAGGTTACTCGAGTTCTTCATTTGGGCCTTGGCGACACAGTGGGCCTCTATGTATCCAGGCCGTATATACCAAGCTCAAGTACCTGTAGGGTATACCCATGTCAGTAGCCCCCGAGTGTCTAGTGGAATCGCAGATTCGACTGGAGACTTTATGAAGCCTTTCGAGTGCATGACTGAGTATGTTTTTCGACTGCTCTGTTTATGTCATAGGGATTGTTGATGTGCGTGCGTGATTTAACCGATGTATCGGTATCAGTTTACTACCTTAGGGTAAAACAATGCAATCTACTCGAACTCGAGTCCCCAGACTCAAATCCGGAAAAGTGCTGGTGTAATTCGACTCAAGCCGCGGAGGTCTTACAGGAGTCGAATTCCAGTATATGGGTGTGAGCACTCGACGCGTCCGTGAAGGTATGTTCATCGTACCTGTAGGCACGGATATATTTCTGGTAGTGCGCAGCTAATGTGTTGCCAGGCCTTATTCAGGTCTTATCTTCACGCTGTAAGCGCGGCATCCGAAATTTTATCATCGCGGAGATGATTCGGGTGACCCAGGAGACGCAGTCTCTTTGTAGGGAAAAGTCATGAGGCGGTGTCGCCATAATCTTCGAGTGTGGATGTTATCAACACACAATACAGTGTACAAATAATCATAGGGTGCGCGACCAGCGCTCCCTATGGGAGTAGCCCTCGAGTGCCTAGTTGAGTCGAAGACTCAGGCAGGGACTAAAGAACTTTTGCGACTGCTGTCGTCTTTTGTTTGCTTGTTTCAGTCGAATTTTCTTCCAGTGCTCCCTATGGGAGTAACCCATGTCCGCAGACGAACTGTGTTTCGAGTGATTGGGTTTGCTTTGATTGTCCATGTTCCTGCAAAAAGACGAAGAAAAAACCGTAGGGTGCACGACCAGCGCTCCCTATGGAAGTAGCCCCCGAGTGCTTGGTGGAGTCGAAGACTCGAGCAAGGACTAAAGTAGTCGAAGTCTTCTGCTGCGTAATTTTGATGACGTCAGTGCTGACGATTTCATGACCTCAGTTGCCTGCGTGAGCGAGTTTGACGGGACGTGACAAGCGGTGGGTCCCATTCCCTGACTCTGATTTGACCGGGCGTGCGTAATCTTTATTCTAACTGCGCCTCCTCGATTTCCACACGTAATGGGAGTAGTGGGGGACGGTTCGCGTTTCAAGTTCACCACGTGTCGAGCTCGATGAACGCCACACGTCTGGTAGGGTTTTTCTGAGCCGTTGGATTGCATCTTCCAGGGGGTTAAGTAGCAATGCGGCGACGGTAAATTTCACATCTTACTTCTTTTCTGCCTTTGCCTTCATCGCCATTGCCGCTGCTCTTCTGCTTCCTTGCGCTCCTTTCTTTTGCGGCGCTGGACCAGCTCCGCGTATTTCCTAGCTACTTCCTTCGGTCGCATCGCCGCCGCGGAATGGGAAGAAAAAGGGAGGTGCTGCGGCCGATTCCGTTGCTGCCGCAGCTGCAATGAAGAAGAAAGGCGGCTCTGCCGCTGCGGGCACCAGTACCACTGTTGGCGGCAAGAATAAAGGCGTGGGCACTCGCATCACAAATGGCGCGTGGCGTCCCTCTGTGATCAAGTCCTCAGAACTTCGTCTTCTTCGCCAAGACAGAGTTTTGTCCTTCGCAGTCGCCGACGCGCGCGTCCCTGGCGGCGAGGTAATCCCCTCTCCTCCTGCCGGTTTTTGGGTGATGTTCCTAGCATTCATCATTCGCGGCCTCTTGGTGCCCCTGCATCCTTTCTTCAGGGGCCTTCTTTGTTTTTACGGGCTCCAGCTCCATCAGCTGTCCCCCAATCCTCCATGTAGCTTGCTACATCACCCTCTGCGAGTTCTGGCTCGGAATCGAGCCGCATTTCGGCCTCTTCAAGCGTCTCTTCAAGTTGAAGCGTCAATCGGCGTCTGGCTCCGTAGTCTACTATGTAGGCGGCTGCGGAATCCACGTCGATCCATCCGCCACTTACTTCGTCATTAAGCTGATGATGTCCGTCCAAGGGTGGAGGGACAAGTGGTTCTACATCCGCGACCAGAAGGCTGACGGAGACCACTTTGGACTCGCGCCCTTCGACCCCGCGACGCCGTGCAAGAGGAGGCGCTCCTGGAAGAATGTGGTCATGCCCGGCGAGTCCGTGGAGACAGATGTGTTGTACGAGTGTGTCTGCGACCTCGAGAATCGGATGGGCAAAGAGGAAGGAGGCTGCGCCCTTATTCGCACATGGCTGCACCGTCACGTCCAGCCTCTGCAGGCTAGAGTCCATCCCATGTTCCAGTGGGCTGGCGCGGACGATGTCACTAGCGTGTCTACCGATGGCATGTCCATGAGTGAGGTAAACAAAAGGGTTCGACTGGTCACCAAGTACACCGTCCAGGATGTGCTCCCCAGTGAGCCAGTCGTTCCTCCGTTTGATGCTTCTAACCCTCCTCCTGAGGTACGGTTGTGCTATGTAGTATCTTTGTTTGTCGATTGCTTCTTGGCGTTGCTTGACTTTGTGTTAAATTTGTTTCCTCTATGCAGGATTAGGCGGTGTCACCCTGTATGCCTCCTCTTCCTGAGGGGGTTATCCCTCGTGAAGCCTTGGAAGAGGACGAGTCGGAGTCGACCGTCCCATCTGATGTGGAGGAGGAAGCCCCCGAGTCGGATAGTCCGGATACTCGCAAGCGTTCGCACAGCAAGGATTCTGATGCGTCGTCTCCTTCGACTCCGGAAGGTGCAGGCGTTGGTGCGGAGTCGCCAATCCCTGCTATCCCTGTGAGTGCCATGGCGCCATCTTCTCGCAAGAAGATGCGGCTGCCGAAGGAGTCATCGTCAGAGTCAGGGGATCCAACCTTCGACTTTAATAAGTTTGATTGGTAAGTATTCGAGTCTTCCCTTTTTGGTTCTTCTTTGGAGTTGCTTTTTCTTGATGCTGGTTTGGTCTTGTAGTCAGCAGGCGTCGTCATCTTCTGGCGACGTCCAATTTTTGAAAGAATCTGGAGTCGCGACCTCCAGGGCCAAGAAAGAAGTTGAGCGTGCTCCTTCTCCTCCATTGGCGGCCCACTCCGGGCACAACTCATCAAGCTCTCCACACGATGGGGAGCATCGGATGGTTGCTCGGATGACTGCTCATCAATCGACTTTGGAGTCATTGGAGGATCATGTAAGTGTAGAATCTCTTCTTTGGATTTGCAGTTGATTTTATCTATGTCATATCCTGATATTCTGATGTTTTCCTTTTTTCGGCAGCTCCTTGTGAATGAATCCGCTCACCTGGCGGAGCAGGTGCTTGTGATGGGTCACCAGCATGCCATGCTGGATACGCGCTATCGCGTGGTGGAAAGTAAGTGCCATTTACTTCTTCTTCTACTGCATTGCTGTTATGTAGTCGACTGATAATCTATCCTTGTTGTTTTGTTTTGTAGCTAAACATAATGCCCTTCTTCGTGACGCCGCCACCATGGAAAATACACTCGCAGCGGTTGTGAAGAGCCACGATGAGGCAATCGCGGCGCGTGACGAGGCGCAAAAGCGTGAAGAGGATCTACGTGCCTCCATCGTGGCCAGGGAGAAGTTGTTCGAAGAACAACTTTTCTCGATTGCCAAGGCTCTCTCAGGTACCTTGCATGGATATCATTATTGTTCTCTGTTCGAATTTGTCGTTGGTACTGACTTTCGTGCCCATGTGTGGGTTCTATACAGATGCTAGCGATTTGAGTTTCGACCCTCAGGCCCTTCGCCATGATGATGCCTTGGCGGGTGCTCTGTCAGCAGTCGAGGACCGCAGCGCCGCCATTCAAGATGTGCTCTCCAAGGCCAAGGGCGTGCTCAGTCGCGTCCGGGAAGAGCTGGTGCCCAAGGCTGAGATGATCGAGAACATGGACGAGCTGGTGGAGTCTCTTGCCGGGGGCGTCCCTGCGAGCTTCAAGAACTCGCTCTGTGCGGATAGTGCGTCAATGTCACTCGCTATGGTGCACGCTCACGGAGTCAAAGTTGATCCTGCAGTGGTCTCCAGGGCGATGCCCGTTAGGACGGATGGCCAGCAGGTAGTCTTTGCTTCTTTTGCGACTGCCTGTGGCAAATATGGGCCACAGTTGATCAACACCGTTGCAAAGTACTCTGAGGAGCTGCAGCGAGCCAAGAAAGCTGTGAAGGCCGCGGCATCAGGGGCCGGCGGAAAGTCAGTGGCATCTGATACTGCCACAGACTCAATGAGGTCCCCAAAGCCAAAGTCCAAGTCGAAGAAATCTATTGCTCCTCAGTAGCTTTGTAATAGTTAGATGTCTTATATCTTTTGTCAAAAACATGCCTTTTGGCGAGTGTATCTGCTGATACTTTTTGCTAATCTTGAATGCACTCGAATCTTTTGTCTGCGCATCGATTTGGTCTTCTTATTACTTCTTGATTGGCTTGTGATAGGGCACATCAAGTGATCCTTTGAGGGAACCTTAGGATTCGCCACCCCTTGATGACACTTTGGCACCACCGCCCTCAAGGGTGGATGAGCTGTCTATGCTTTCGTGACTCCGTGATCGCGTGAAGCAGTTGGAGCGTGAATTGCCTGTACTCCGTGGTAATGCGGATGTATGGAAATCGAAGGCGGAAAAGGCCACCGCCCGAGAACAATATCTGTTGGGGGAGGTGACGCGGTTGGGCGACCAATTTAAATGTTAGCTTTCTTACTCTTATCTTTTCCTTATAGTCACTCGCGATGGTGTGCTGTCCGCATACTTCCGCTTTTGCCTTGTATAGTTGTCAGCGCGCGCCATCCGCAGGATGAGAAGGATATGATTGCTATTCGCATGAACGATCTGACCCAAGAGCAGCTTCAAGAGAGTGGATATTTCTGGGTGGATCATGATCGGGCAACCGCATTGGCGACCCTGCAGGATCATGCGTCGCGAGTGCTGCACTTCCTGAATAAGTCGCAATCGTGCTTGAAGAACATTTATCGGACGATGTTTCCGCTGGATGTTGCCATCGAGCCTGTTGACCCTCCTTGCCAAGTTCCAAGACCTGACTGCGGTTCGCAAGTGTGTAAGACAGCAGTTGGTGGCTGGTGCCAAGGCCGCTCTGTCGCTGGTGCGACTACATAGGCCTGATGTAGACGTTGCGGCAATTGCAGCTGGACCACCTGCGCCACCAGCGGGTTCTGCTTGGAATATGGTGCCGCATTATCAAGCGGTGGATCGCCCAGTAGAGGAGATCGTCGACTTCTTCGAGGAGCAAACCAAAGTTCTCTTGTTGCAATAGTATCTTAGTTTGTATCCTGCACATAAGTGTACCAATGTTGTAAAGTTCGTATATATGCTGTGTCTAATTGATTGTCGATGATGTATAAAGAGCTTCTCAGCGTGTATATTTTTTGTGAGTGCGTTGCACTATGCGACTCCTTTTCGTTAGCCTGGCAATGTGTGTATCTCCGTCCCTTGTCAACCTGTCAGGTGCACTGCAACTGGGTTGATGTTATGTCAAGAGTTTCGATTGGTGTGCCAGCTACTCGGGATATCGCGTTGTAGTTCGTAGAACAGATGTGTATAGGGTGGCTCAGCCCCCGAGTGGATAAGTTGCAAAAAAATAAAGGAAAACACAGAGTTTTGGGGCACTTTATTTATTCGCGGGACAATACGAAGTATAATGTGTGGCTAAGTAGCCTTGGCTGAGTAGCCTTATTTGTAATGTAAAAGTAAAAACAACTAAGGGTAAAAGCGTCGCAGCTGCGCGATGTTCCAAGGGTTGGAGTATGCGACTCCTGTCTCTAAATCTTGAAGGCGATAGGCGCCACCTAGGGTTACTTCTGTAATCACGTATGGTCCCTCCTAGGGGGACTCGAGCTTGACATGTCCCTGCTGCTTCAGTCGCAGGACCAGGTCGCCTTCGACGAAGGATCTAGGGCATAGCCTCCTACTGTGGTAGTTGCGCAGGTTCTGCTGGTAGATCGTTGATCTTTCCGCGGTGATTTCCCTTGCCTCGTCAAGGAGGTCGACGGAGTCTTCGAGTGCCAGGGTTGACTCCTGCTCGCTGTAAGCGACCACACGTGGTGCTTTGTATCGTACTTCGGCGGGTAGCACCGCTTCAGCCCCGTGCACCATGAAGAACGATGTATATCCTGTGGCGCTGTTTGGAGTTGTGCGTAGGCTCTAGAGTACCGATTGCATCTCGTCTGGCCAGCAACCCGCGGCCTATTCGAGTGGCCTGAGAAGTCGCTTCTTGATGTCGCTGCAGACGAGCCCGTTAGCTTTTTCGACTTGACCGTTGGTCTGAGGATGTGCCACGGAGGCATAGCTATTGTTGATTCCTAGATTCTCACAGAATTCTTGGAACTCTTTGGATGTGAAGTTGGTCCCGTTGTCCGTGATGATGTTGTGTGGCACTCCGAAGCGGTAGACGATGGACTCGAAGAATTTGACTGCGCTGGCTCCTAACTGGTTAGTCACCGGCATGGCCTCTATCCACTTGGTGAATTTGTCGACTACGACCAAGAGGTAGACGTAGCCTCCTTGTGAGGACCTTGGGAGTTTGCCAACCATGTCGAGTCCCCATTGCGCGAAGGGCCAGGCCAATGGAATTGGCCGGAGCTCTGCGCCAGGTGCGTGCGGCTTGTCCACGAATCACTGGCACGCGTTGTATTTCTGGACGATGTCCTTGGCGTCGCGCATGGCCGTAGGCTAGTAGAATCCGGCTCGTAGAGCTTTGGCCACGAGGGCGCGACTGCCAGCGTGGTGTCCACAGGTTCCCTCATGGATGTCTAGGAGAACAACTCTTCCCTCGGCCGTGGAGACGCATTGTTGGAGTACTCCTGTGATGCTGCGCTTGTATAGTTCACCATTGATAACAGCGAATGCCTTGGATCATCGCGCGATGTGTCGTGCATCAGTAGTCGGGTCGTCCGGTAGCCTTTTGCTGAGGAGGTACGATTGAGTCTAGGATGACTCGATCATCATGACGCTCATTGGTCCTTCGAGTCTTGTGTCCAGCTCCAGGTCGTCGAGTGTCATTGGTTCATTGGGCGGCGTAGCCCCCGAGTCCGTTGTTGCGCTTGTTTTCTTCTCTGCGGCCTTTGGCTTGATGGAGCGTTCACAGATGCGCTCGAGAAATACCCCAGGTGGTATGGGGGCGCAGGTAGAGCCTATGTTGGCGAGTGTATCTGCCTCCTCATTGCTTTCGCGTCCTATGTACCACAGCTCGCAGCCGTCGAAATCCCCTTCGAGTGTGTCGTAGAGGTTGCGGTAGGTGATCATGTTGTCGTTCTGTGCGTCATACTCATGCATTGTTTGGTTGACGACCAGCTTGGAGTCGCCGTATATAATGAGCCTCTTGGCGCCGCAGGCTTTTGCCATCCTCATCCCGTGTAGCAGGGCCTCGTATTCAGCTTCGTTGTTGGAGGCAGTGAACTGCATTCGCAGGATATATTTCAGCTTGTCCCCCTGGGGCGATGTCAGTATGACACCTGCACCAGCTCCGTCCTTCCGCTTGGATCCGTCGAAGTGCATTGTCTAGAGGTAGGACATATCTGGTTTTTTGGGGAGCTGATTCTCCATCCAGTGCACAAGGAAGTCAGAGAGAACTTGCGACTTGATTGCATCGCGCTTTTCGTATGTGATGTCCCGTGGAGATAATTTGATTCCCCAAAGCGCGACTCACCCCGTGGCGTCGGGGTTGTTGAGGATATGCCCTAGTGGGGCGTTGTTGACCACCACGATTGGGTGTTCCTGAAAGTAGTGGCGCAGTCATCGGGCAGTCATGAAGACGCCATACGCCAGTTTCTGGTAGTGCGGGTACCGTTGCTTTGTTGGCGTGAGTACCTCGCTGAGGTAGTAGACTGGTCGTTGTACCCCGTGGACCTTGTTTTCTTCGGCTCGTTCGACTACGAGTACTGTGCTGACCACCTGGTTGGTGGTGGAGATGTATAGTAACAACGATTCCCTTTCTCGTGGGATCACCAGTACTGGCGAGGTGGATAGTAGGCGCTTGAGGTCTTCGAATGCTTCTTGCGCCTCATTGGTCCACTCGAACTTGTCGGATTTGCGAAGGAGCTGGTAGAAGGGGCAGTGCCTTTTCACCCATCTGACTGATAAATCGACTGAGAGACGCAATTCGCCCAGCCAGTTGCTGGACGCCCGATATGTTTTTCGGCTTCTCCATGGCCAGTATGGCTTTTATTTTCTTCGGGTTCGCCTCGATCCCTCTCGCGGAGATAAGATACCCGAGTAGTTGCCTAGATGGTACGCCGAAGGCGCACTTGTCCGGATTCAGCTTGATCCGGTAGCGATCGAGATTGGCGAAGGTTTCATGCAAATCATCGATTAGGGAGGCTTCTTCTTTGGTCTTGATTACTATGTCGTCGACATAGACTTGAATGTTGCGACCGAGTTGGTTCTTGAGGCAAGCCTGCATGCACCGCTGGTAGGTGGCTCCTGCGTTCTTTAGCCCGAAGGGCATTGTGTTGTAGCAGAACACACCAAAAGGCGTTGTAAACGCTATTTTTTCTTGATCTTCTTCCTTCATTTGAATCTGGTTATAGCCTGAGTAGGCGTCGAGGAAGCAGAGGCACTCGCACCCCACGGTGGAGTCGATGATCTAGTCGATTCATGGTAGTGGGAAGTGGTCCTTCGGACAATGCTTATTCAAAGAAGTGAAGTCCACGCACATCCGCAGGATGTCCGTGTCCTTTTTTGGCACTAGCACCATGTTGGCGAGCCAAGTACTTTCCTTGATTTCGCGTATGAATTTGGCGTCGAGGAGTCTGTTGATCTCCATTCCGACTGCCTTTGCTCTTGGCTCAGATAATCGCCAGATTGTTTGCTTGACTGGCCTTGCATCGGGGTTGACATTGAGCGCGTGCTCGGCGAATTCCCTGGGAACCCCTGGCATGTCCGTTGGACACCAGGTGAAAATTTCCCAGTGCTCACAGAGGAATTCGATGAGCGTAAGTTCCTATGCGGGACTCAAGTTGTTGGCGATGAGGGCCGTCTTGGCGGGATCCGATGGGTGGACCTGAACTTTCTTTGTGTGCACCGATGAGTCAAAAGATAGATCGGGCGAACTTGGTCGGCTTAGGGGAGGCATACTGTTGTCTGTCGACTCCTTTAGTCTCGCCAGTTCTTCCTGCATGCCGAAGGACTGGGAAATTCTGTTGAATTCCCTATCACAACTATCGGATCTCTCGAAGCTCCCGTTGATTGTGATTACGCCATTAGGGCCTGGCATCTTCATCTGCAGATAGGCGTACTGTGGCACTGCCATGAACCTAGCAAACGTGACACGTCTGAGGATGCAGTGGTACTGTGAGGGCCAGTCGACGACCTCAAAGTCGATGCGCTCGCGTCGAAAGTTTTTCGACGTGCTGAAGATGACGTCGAGGTTGATTTTGCCAAGGGGATACACGCCCTTGCCTGGGACGATGCCGTGGAATGTTGTGTCTGAGGCCTCTAAGCAAGTCATAGGGATTCTCATTGCTTGCAAGGTACTCGTGAATATAAGGTTGATGCCGCTTCTGCCATCCATGAAGACGCGGCTCATGTCGAAACCTCCGATTTGCGCCTCGAGTATGAGGGGACAATGGCTCGGACGAGGTACTTGGGGTGGATGGTCGCGCTTGTCGAAGGTGATATAGGACTCGCTTCCGTTGAGGTACTCAGTGGTAGATGGCGGCGAGTTTGTGGCCAAGTTGACTTGGCAAGTGATGGCCTTCTGCACCCTATTCGAGGGGCATCCCTTTTGGATCATCATGGTACCCATGTCCCGTGGGTATGGTTCGCCTCCCTGGTGCTGGTCTGGCGCAGCTGCATTTGGGGGTAGTCCAGGTGGTGGTGGCGGAGCGCCATGTGCCACGGCGCCTGGAGCGGCTCTGTAGCCCCTTTCGACTGTGTTGCGATTCATCCGAACCAGTCCCTCATGTAGCTTGAGGAACTCACGGCAGTCCTTGAGGAGGTGGCTGGACTTCTTCTTTCCATCATGCTTGTCGATGTAGAAGTGTACGGTGCATGGCCCGGACAGCTTGTCTTCGATGGATGTTGCGGGTGCCTCATCGCGATTGCAGCGCTGCCACACTTGCGTGGTCTTTTCGGAGTCACGGTATCCACCACTGCGATAGCCGCTGTTGCGATTGTCGTCGCGTCTGTCGGTGTAGCTGGCTGCGACCATGTTGACGTCGTCGCGGTCATCGTAGATGCGCATGCGATGTTTGCTTCGGCGGTCGCGTCTGCGCTCGAGTTCTGCCTCGTCGTCGAAGTGAACGCGATTCTTCACCGAATCCTCTCCATCTACCCAGCGATTCGCGATCTCCATCAGGTGGTCGATGGTTTTGGGCTTCGAGCGGCCCAGCTCCTCCCTGAGCTCTATGCGACGTACGCCCCCGTTGAATGTGTCAATCACGCGATCCTCCGAGATGTTCTCCGCGGAGTTCTTGATGATGGACCACCTTTGGATGTAGGAGCGTAGTGATTCTCCCGATCTTTGCTGACAGCATCTCAGCTCTTTGATTAATGCGGGCCGTTTGTACGTGCCCTTGAAGTTGCGCACGAAGCTGTATACCAGCTCTTCCCAACTGCGAATGGATCCGCGTGGGAGGTTGTTGAGCCAGGCTCGGGCGGCACCCTATAGCTATAGCTACAAGCATTGCATGGCCGTACTTCGACTTCCGCCGTGAAGCCTGACGGATGAGATGTGGTCCTCCAACCAGATCTTCAGGTCCTGTAGGCCGTCAAACTTCGGGTTCTCTGATGGGAGTTTAAACCCCTTGGGCATTCGCTTTTGCCTGATGGCCCTGCTGAAGCATCTGTCGCCAAAGAGCTCCACATCTTCGTCTTCTGAGTCAGTCGACCGAGCACATCGCGCCCTTGATTTGTCGATCTTGCGCTGCGTGAGATCGGCACGCGCATCATAGTCGTGGTCGTGTCGCCGTTAGCGGCCGCGGCGGGACAGGTCGTGACTGTCATTGTTGGATGAGGGGGAGGAGTAGCGCTTTGCTAGAGCTTTGCTAGAGCTTTGCCTTTTTTGGCTCCGGTGTTGGCTCCTTGTCGAGGGCGGCCTCGATTATTCCCAAGCCCGCGATCGTGGATCGGTGCATGGCAGCTCGGGGATCTCCAGCTGGCGGTTGGTTGTTGAGGAGGTACATGGTGGCTGCTGTTACTGCAGCCTACGGCGTCTTGGGGACCACATTGCCCCGTGTATCGACTGTCATAGAGCTGAAGTCAAGGACTTTTGCAGCTTCTATGCGCTCTTGCTCGGTGAGATGGGTCATCCGAGATCGCCTCTTGTTTGCGATGTACTCGTTGCCCTTTGAGGAGGATCATCCGTGGGAGGAGAGCCCGACTCGTCGGAGGCTTGATTCATCAGTCGTCTTTTTTCGCGCCTCGAGTTGCGCGATTGTCTGTAGATGGCGTTTGTATTCCTCCTTCAAGAGCCAATGGTAGCCCATCAGCAGTTCTTGCGCGGAACCGAAAGGTAGAGGATGGCCTCGTAGGGCTTCGCGGCAACGGGCCCACTCGAGATCGTTGAGCCTGATCACGACGCGTTTGCCAGTTTGCTCGTTTATCATGGTTGGAGGTTCGATTTCTCCTCCATTGTTGACGGGGGGGCCGTTGCCGCCGTTGGGCGATGGTCCGCCATTGGGTATGCCGCCGTTAGGTGGGTCGGTTTTGTTGCCACGATTGCCCGTGTTGTCGCGATTAGCGGAGGTGTTGCCCGCGTTGATGACGGCGCACATGAAGTGGTTGGGGAAGCTGCTGCTCCCACAACTTTCAGATCCGGAGCCGTAGGCTCCATCTTTAGTTGCCAGATCGCTCAGATCAGAGTCGCGACTGCTGCCGCTGACCGTGTTCTCGACTGTTGTCGGGGCGTTGAGCTCGCTGAGGGTGCCGATAGATGGAGGGAACCACAATGCTGGAGCAATCGATGGTACCGTCGGCTGGTCAGGCATGCGAAGCGTGCCCATCTGACCAACTTGGAAGCGAAAGCTCCCGATCGTCAGGCTGATTCCGTCACCTACGGACTCGAAAGCCGGGCGAGTGGCTGGCGTGTGGACGGTGAAGTCGAACGCGCCGAAGAGCTGGCGAATCTCCACTGTTGCAGAG
Source organism: Avena sativa (assembly GCA_916181665.1). NCBI lineage: Eukaryota > Viridiplantae > Streptophyta > Magnoliopsida > Poales > Poaceae > Avena > Avena sativa. Next base: position 460,068,101 of record OV702297.1, on the reverse strand, counting down.
TTGTAGATCGCGGTTGATGGGGCCGAAGAAGCCGCAACATCAGCACTCCCAATTCCCACAGGCGGCACCAATTGACGAGGGTTTAACTCATCAATGCCCATTGTTATGGACTTGGGTTTTGGAGAAGCAGGGAGCGCTGGAGACATCTATCAGCTAGCAAACAAGCACACAGGGGACTCGAAGATTTACCCAGGTTCAGGCCTCGTAGAGTTCCCTACTCCTGCTTGTCTGCTCGTGGAATTATCAAAGGAATCGAGGATTACAATGGTGCGCAGATGCAATCTGGCGAGGGTTGTGGAAACTAGGGTTGCGTGTGTCTTCCTCGCCGCCCCTCCTAGCCTTTATATAGATAGGCCAGGTCTCGGGTAGCAGGTCGAGTCGGTTACAGGTTAGGGTTTTCCCCTTTGAACTTTCTATCTCTAATTTCTTCTTGTTCTTCAAGCAATCGAGAGTCCATAGGTTACTCGAGTTCTTCATTTGGGCCTTGGCGACACTGTGGGCCTCTATGTATCCAGGCCGTATATACCAAGCTCGAGTACCTGTAGGGTATACCCATGTCAAGCACCTTCCTCCATGAATATTCGATGGACAACTATCATGGGACCGATGCCCTTCAAGTCATCCATTGAGTACCCAAAGGCCTTGCGATGCTCCTTAAGTATCTCCATAAGTTCTTTTTCTTCTTTTCCTGAAAGTTTAGCACTGATAATAATAGGAAATTTATTTGTATCATCTAAAAACCTGTATTTGAGATTATCTGGTAGAGTCTTCAACTCTAGGGGGTGGTAGTTCCTCGTCCCCTCTATTTTCTGGTTCTTCAAAAGCCTCATCAGTTGGAGGTCCCATTATGGGAAGTGAATCGAATTCATCTTCTAGTTCTTCCAAGGACTTATCCTCCATAACTATTTCTTCATAATTTGGATCTTCATTTATTTCTTCTTGATTACCAAAGAAAAGAGCCGCCATTTCTTCAATAGTTCTCTCTTCCTCTTCTTCTTGTATTTGTGGAGGCATGTCTTTAAATTTGGAAGAATGGAATTTATTTTCCGTTCCCCCAAGCTTAAGAGACAAAATATCCTTCTTGAAATTAACATAGGCACCTATATCACCCAAAAAGTTTCTTCCAAATATAATAGGGCAAAGAGTGTCAGTTGGCATATCAACAACTACAAAATCAATAGGAAAGTTTTTATTGCCTATTGTGATAGTTGCATCTTCAACTACTCCCATTGGAATTCTAAGATTTTTATTGGATAACATAATTGTCATATCAGTATTTTCAATTCTAGCTGGTTCTATTTCTTCTTTTATTTCTAAGTAGAAATCATAAGATATAACATTAACTTCAGTGCCAAGATCACATAAACCGTAATGCGAGGTTTCATTAAATATGCAGGGAAGAATAGGCTTACCCACATCTTTTACCTTAGTTTTACCTTCAACCGATACAGAAGTCTCTTCATCAAGTTCAACTATGTTACAATGTGCGTACATAGCCATAATTGCTTCCTTGGTTACCTTTTCATCTTTGGTTTCTTCCAGATGTTCCACAACTTCTGGCATACTTTCTTCTTTCTTTTTATCCTGTACTGCTTTGACATGTTCATATTCAAGAATATGCTTTCGTGCAGTGTTAGGAAAGGGCATTTCATTTATTGGTTCTAAGGAGGCTAGTGTTGCTTTATCTTCTCTTTTCTTCTCAGGTTCGGGTGGTGGATCATACTTGACCGGTCCCTCTTTTGGAGCTTTAATATGTTCTGTAAAAGCTTTAACAACTTGCAACACAAGATCCGAATCCAAATAAAGTTCTTTAGATAATTCTTTAACATGGCCTTTTTATTATAGTCATGAACACAATCATGTTCTATTTATATGCCTCCTTCACTTCCCAGACCAAAATTCTATGAAACTCTATGATCACGAATTCTATTAAGTAAAGCCCAAGCTTTAGGTATAGGAAGATTCATAAATGCTCCTTTCGTGAAAGAGTCTAGTTCAATTTTATTAGGTTCAATTAAACCGCCATAAAAGATATATAATAAATACCATTCGGGTAAATCATGATGCGGACATAGACGTAGTAAATCTTTAAATCTGATACAAACTCTTACTAGTCCTTCACTAGAACAGTTTTTCCAAGTCATTATAAGATGCCTGATTCCAAAAGATTTTGATAATGGACAATATTTTGCTAGAAATTCATAGGCTAAATTATCCCAAGTAGTAGTGGCTTTAGGTGGTAGAGATCTATACCATGAGAGAGCTATACTAGTCAAAGTCTGACTAAAAAGTTTAACCCTTACCTCATCAGCGGTATATCCCGTCAATAGAAAAGTGCCACATATATCTTTGAAACATGCAATATGCTCATATGGATCAGGATCTTCTTCATCTCCAGTAAATTTCTTCTTGTGTAAAATACCAAGTAGTAGAGAATTTATTTGAAACCCCCTTGTGTTATCATTGGAGTTGTCTCTTTTATAAATATCATAGGGCTTCCCAAAGTAGTTGAGTGGGTCAGCACTAGTCATATGCTCAAACTCCGTCATGTTGGTGGGAACCAGTAACTCAGAACAAAATTTAGCAAGACAAAAATAAATAAGCAAAAAATAAAATACCTGAAGGAAATATGCCCTGAGAGGCAATAATAAAGTTGTTATTATGTATTTCTTGTATATGATAGATGTTTATTTTGCATGCTATAATTGTATTGATAGGAAACGTCAATACATGTGTGTTTAATAAACAAAAAGGGTTCCTAGTTATGCCTCTCTTATAGACTAGCTTATTGATTAACAAGATGATCAAAGTTTCCTGATCATGGACATTGGATGTTGTTAATAACAAGGTCACAACATTTGTGAAATGATGTGATGAACATTCATTCGAAGTATAGCATTACGATCAAGTCATTATGTTTACATTGCTATAACATCATACAAAGTAATCTTTATCCTTAGACCATGAGATCATGTTAATTGCTAAAACCGGAAGAGTATCTTGATAACATCAAACGTCACACCGTAACAGGGTGACTATAAAGATGGGTTCAGTGCTACGAAGGTGTTATGTTGAGGCTCATGGATCAAGAGTGGAATTTGTCAATCCCAATGACAGATAGATATACTCTAGGCCCTCTCAGTGATATCACATTGAGATAGCTTGCAAGCAAGTGATGTGATCACTAGAATGTTATATCACGGGAACGAGAAGAGAGTGAATGTCGGTAACAAGATCAAACTAGGTATTTGGATACCGATGATCGAATCTTGGACATGTATTATATCATGAGACAAAGGGATTAAGTTACTGGCATTAAAGGTTCTCACGATCACAAAAGTCATCGTTGAATATGCAGGAGTCAGTATGGATCTCCAGGTCCCACTTCTGATTATTAATCTGAGAGGAGTCTCAATCATGTCTACATTATTGGCGAACCGTAGGGTGACACACTTAAGAGTTACCAGACACCATTTTGGAGCACATATTTTTCTGACGAAAGAATTGCAAAGCGCAGGAATTGTTTCGATAGAAACCGGAATTGTTTCAGGTGAAATTGCAGAAAGTGGTTCTGCATGTGATATTGAAATGTTACAAGGGGTTTTATGTGAATGTTTTTTAATTAAAGTAATTAACAAAATTCTGAATAAATTTAATAAAAGAGTTTTATTAAATGAGAGATCATTAAACTTAGAGAATTTTAATGCATTTAAAGTGGAGACTTTCAAAGGGAATGTGAAGAGGCATTTTAATGTGGAGGGGTTACCACCACATGAATGGGGGAGGTGAGGGGTCACCCCCCATGAGGCACCGGCCATGGGGAGGGGCACCCCCTCCTCCTATAAAAGGCCCCCCTCTTCCTCCTTCTTCCTCACACCTCCTCGTGAAGGATCTCTCCCCCCCTCTAGAATTATTCCACCATGGTCTCGGATTAGCGAGATACATGTTCCCGGTGGCTTTTCGTCTGGAAGGAGTTGCTGCTTCCGCTGCATCGCTGGAGCGAGGAGGTGGAGGTTGTCCGGTGGCTTGAACGTGTGTGCGAGGACGGATGCGCTGCTGATTTGCGGCGCTCGGACTTCCACACGATCTTGAGATCGGCAAGTGTACGACTATATCAACCACGAGTTCCTACTCGTTAACAAAACTCGTTGTCTTCAAGGGTAAGTTCTCGATGGATGTATGTCCACCTATTGCTCTGTATCTAGTAGATAGATCTTGGCGTGTAGTTGTCATCGTTGGAAAATTTTTGTTTTCTATGTTGCGGACCCAACAATACCTACAGCGCTTAACTCCCTGACAACGGTGCCATAAAATAGCTTGATGACTGCAAGTGCATAGATTGTTTGTAGCTAGTTTCGAAATAAAGATATCGATCTCATAGGGAGCAGGAGTCTGAAGTCTAATAACTTTTGAAATAAATATTATGATAGAAATGCTAGATTAGGTTCTAAGTAACAAGATAAAATGCGAGTATTGTGTAAAAAAGTGTTTTTAGGTTTTTGGTATAAGAGAAATAACAAAGTAAAGCAAAATAACTTAATACAGAAAAGTAAGTATCGCGTATGTAAGAGAGATTGTAACTACAACAGGGAAAAGGCATTCTCAGGGAGTAGCAGATATACCACTAGTATTATAAGGATCTAAGATAAAGATTATCATCATGAACATTCTAAACTATGTATGTGTGGGAGGAACTCCGTATTTGGACAATTAGGCAACAACCACTCCTCACATTATCCTCATAACCACAACAGTCAGCAATCAATATCAATCGAGTTACTACGCTATTAAGGGACATAATCCCGTAGGACGTATCCCATGGTATGGATAGTGTTCCGCGAGTTTCCTAGGTTTCCCAAGTTGATACGTAAGGGGTGCCAACAGCTTTATAGTCACTGTAAGTTCTAGCACGCATCCGTCTACCAACTAGTAGTTCCCTCCATCAAGTCCCCATGAGAGGCAAATATTGAGAGATCGACTTCTCTCAACATCAAGATGTAGAAAATCTAACACATGGTCACAACGATGAATATCATAATAGACTTTATCTTATTTCAATATCATAATAGGGTTTCTTCATCTCTCCAAGAACTAGAGATTTACTCAGACATGGAGGCAATCAACATCATGGCAATGGTAATGGAAACAATCATAGATGAATAGTACTTGTATAAATCCACAACAAATATGGGAATTACAACAAGATGTAGATTGGATGGATGGAGAAGGTGGTGATGCAGTGGTGGTTGATGAAGATCGATGCCTTAGCCTCCTGGACCTACGCAGGGCAAAGATGGATCCCTGGTGGATGAGTTCCCCCTACAGATGCCTTCCAGAGGTGAGGTTTCTGCAATTTCTGGGTGTTCTGTATGTCGTCTCCTCGAACTAGTTACATGGGGTGAAACTATTTGAGGAGGCGGAGGCGGCGCCAACTATATGGCCGAAGCTATATGGCCGAAAAATTTGCTCTCGCCGTATAGTTGATCGTTGAACCTTCTGCCTCCTTTGTTCGCTTTTGGTTTTCTTTTGGTATTATCAATATTTCCCAAATAAGCGATTTACGTTGTTTTTGACTCATTTTCTCCATAGTACAACTGCTCCAAGAATTGTATCCATTGGATCCATCATCTGTCCTGATCCTAGTGAAAACAGACATAAAATGTGCGCGTGAGAACCGTAAAATACCAAGATCCTACATCTACAATGCAAAATAATAATGTAAAACATGATGCAAATATGCACTCATCACCCCGGCGGGTTTGCCGGGAGCCGTTAGATGATGATCAGATGGCTTCTGTGAGCTGATATGTTGCTAACGTATCTATAATTTTTGATGTTCCATGCTTGGGTTTATCTACTTTCTTATGTTTTGTCCACACTTTGGAGTACTTTTTATACACTTTCTTGGACTAACCTATTAACAAGAGCCACAGTGTCAGCTGCCTGTTTTCTGCTGTTTTTGGTTCAAGGAAAGTCAGAAAATGAATATTCTCAAAATTGGACAGGACAAAAGCTAAAGTCAGTTTTTCACCAAGGGGGGCACGGAGCTAGAATACGAGACAGAGAGGGGCCAAGGGCCGCCACACCACCTGGCCGCCCGGCCAAGCCTGGCCCGCGCCAAGGGGTGGTATGGCCACCTCGGGCACCCCCTCGGCCTCCTCTTTTGCCTTAAGATGCCTCCGATGCAGAAACCCTAAGTACCCGATCAAAATTCCACGAAAGAGTCTGTAGCGGCCATTATCTCCATCCCTAGATCGGGAGGGATCTGAAGCTCTTCCCGGTACCCTGCCGGAGAGGGGAATTCACCTTGGAGGCCTTCTTCATCATCATGCAAGCCTCCGGTGTGATGCGTGAGTAGTTCATCTCTGGACTACGGGTCCATGTAGTAGCTAGATGGCTGGTTCTTCTCCTTTGTGCTACCTGAAGGAAATATGCCCTGAGAGGCAATAATAAAGTTGTTATTATGTATTCCTTGTATATGATAGATGTTTATTTTGCATGCTATAATTGTATTGATAGGAAACATCAATACATGTGTGTTTAATAAACAAAAGGGTTCCTAGTTATGCCTCTCTTATAGACTAGCTTGTTGATTAACAAGATGATCAAAGTTTCCTGATCATGGACATTGGATGTTGTTAATAACAAGGTCACAACATTTGTGAAATGATGTGATGAACATTCATCCGAAGTATAGCATTACGATCAAGTCATTATGTTTATATTGCTATAACATCATACAAAGTAGTCTTAGTCCTTAGACCATGAGATCATGTTAATTGCTAACACCGGAAGAGTATCTTGATAACATCAAACATCACACCATAACAGGGTGACCATAAAGGTGGGTTCAGTGCTATGAAGGTGTTATGTTGAGGCTCATGGATCAAGAGTGGAATTTGTCAATCCCGATGACGGATAGATATACTCTGGGCCCTCTCGGTGATATCACATTAAGATAGCTTGCAAGCAAGTGATGTGATCACTAGAATGTTATATCACGGGAACAAGAAAAGAGTGCATGTCGGTAACGAGATCAAACTAGGTATTTGGATACCGATGATCGAATCTCGGACATGTATTATATCATGAGACAAAGGGATTAAATTGCTGACGTTAAAGGTTCTCACGATCACAGAAGTCATCGTTGAATATGCAGGAGTCAGTATGGATCTCCAGGTCCCACTTCTGATTATTGATCTGAGAGGAGTCTCAATCATGTCTGCATTATTCGCGAACTGTAGGGTGACACACTTAAGGGTTGCCGGACACCATTTAGGAGCACATATGTTCCAGACAAAAGGTTTGCAAAGTGCAAGAAATGTTTCGATAGAAACAGGAATTGTTTCGATAGAAACCGGAATTGTTTCGGGTGAAATTGCAGAAAGTGGTTCTGCATGTGATATTGAAATGTTGCAAGGGGTTTTATGTGAATGTTTGTTAATTAAAGTAATTAACAAAATTCTGAATAAATTAAATAAAAGAGTTTTATTAATTGAGAGTTGCATTTAATTTGGGGGAAATTAAATACATGTGAGTGGGATTTTGGGTGGAGGCCATGTTTATGTGAGTGGAGGTTCACCACATGAATGAAGGAGGGGAGGAGTCCCCCCCATCATGCGTCGGCTATGGGAGGGGAGGGGTCTCCCTCCCTCCTATATAAAGCCCCCCTCTCCCCTCTCACAAACCACACCTCCTCGTGAAGGATCTCTCTCCCCCTCTAGATATTCCCCCATGGTCTCGGATTAGCGAGATACATGTTCCCAGTGGCCTTGCGTCTGGAAGGAGTTGCTGCTTCCGCTGATTCGCTGGAGCGAGGAGGTGGAGGTTGTCCGGTGGCTTGAACGTGTGTGCGAGGACGGATGCGCTGCTGATTTGCGACGCTCGGACTTCCACACGATCTTGAGATCGGCAAGCGTACGACTACATCAACCACGAGTTCCTACTCATTAACAAAACTCGTTGTCTTCGAGGGTAAGTTCTCCATGGATGTATGTCCACCCGTTGCTCTGTATCTAGTAGATAGATCTTGGCGTATAGTTCTCATCGTAGGAAATTTTTTGTTTTCTATGCTGCGGACCCAACAATGCTATCAGAGCCTAATCTATGCGTAGGTGCTTTGCACAGGTAGTACACATATGTTTATATGTGGGCGATGATGATCATGTTATTGTATCTTCTATGTACTTTGGATATTGGTGGCATAGTGGGATGAAGCGGCCCGGACCAACCTTACATGTCATCGTACATGAGATCGGTTCCACGACTGACATGCAACTAGTTTTGCATAAGTGGCTAGCGGGTGTCTGTCTCTCCTACTATAGTCAATATCTGATTTACAACGAGTTGCTAATAACTTGGTTATCCTCGTTGTGGTTCATGTTCGTAGGTAAGACCGGTTCTATCTCCGAAAGCCCTAAGCCACGTAAAACTTGCAATTGATAAATTAGAGGCGTCTAGTTTAGATCGTTGCTGGGCTAGCGTCTTGATATGGGATTGTTGTAAGTAGATGTATGATAGATACTCTTACAACTCACTTAACGTGTAAGTTCTATAGACCTTGGCCTTACACACAAAGGAATGATAGAGATCATACCACGATGCAAATGATAGAGATCAAATGCATGGACCATATCACCTCACTTCACACATTAGATGTTAGCATCTTATATTGCTAGTTTGGCGCTTTTGGTAGCATTATAAGATGATCCCTCATTTAGATATCAAGATAAAATGTGTTCTTCCTTAAGTATGCACCGTTTTGTGGATCGTGTTTTGAGGCATCACGTGATGATCGGGTGTTCTCGACTCTACGCTTTCATACAACGGGTGTAAGACAGTTTTACACACGCGAATACTAAGGTTCTTACTTAACGAGCCTAGCATGTACAGACATGGCCTCGGAACACGGACCGAAAGGTTAAGCATGAGTCATATAGTTGATATGATGCCCATATAGATGCTCACCTTTGAAGCTACACCGACTCACGTGATGATCGGACTTGGTGTAGTGGATTTGGTTCATGTAATCACCAAAAGGACACGAGGGATGTCGTTTTTGAGTGGGAGTTCATTGGTAATTTGGATTAGTTGAACTCAATCTATCATAAACTTAGTCTAAATATATTTTACAAATTCTGTTGTAGATGGCACCACCTGCTTTTAATTTCAATGTGTTCATGGAGAAAGAGAAGCTTGCTGCGAATGGTAGCAACTTCACCAATTGGGCTATGAATTTGAGGATTCTCCTCACTGCTACACAAAAGCAATATGTGCTAGAGGTGCCGCTAGGCCCCCCACCAGCTCCTGATGCCCCTGACGAGGAAAAGAACGTCTATATAACTCGTCAGGAGGACCACAACTTAGTTCATTGCGGCATACTGTATGGGCTAGAGCCAGAACTTCGAAAACGTTTCAAAAATGGCAATGCCTTTGATACCATGGGAGAATTGAAAATGATTTTCGATACCCATGCTGCCGTAGAAAGTTATAATGCTTCTGAAAAGTTCTTTAGCTGCATGATGGAAGAGAACAACTCCGTTAGTGAGCATGTACTCAAAATGTCTAGGTACGCCGATAAGCTTGTGTCCTTGGGAATAACGATTCCCATTGACTTAGGCATACATCATGTTCTCCAATATCTGCCACCTAGCTACAAGAGCTTCGTGATGAACTATAATATGCAGGGCATGAAGAAGTCTCTTCCCGAGCTTCTGTCAATGCTTAAGACTGCAGAAGTGGAGATTAGGAAAGAACATCAAGTGTTGATGATCAATAAGACCACCGGTTTCAAGAAGGACAAGAAAGGCAAGCAGAAGGGAAAGAAGGGCGGCAAATCTGTTGCCGCGCCTGAAAAGAAACCCTGAGCTGGCCCTAAGTCTGACACCGAGTGCTATTATTGTAAGGGGACTGGCCATTGGAAGCGCAACTGCCCCAAGTATTTGGCGGACAAGAAGGCCGACAAAGCAAACAAAGGTATATGTGATATACATGTTATTGATGTGTACTTGACTAGTACTCGCAGTAGCACCTGGGTATTTGATACGGGATCGGTTGCTAATATATGTAACTCGGTTCAGGGGCTGCGAAACAAGCGACAACTAGCAAGGGATGAGGTCACGATGCGGGTCGGCAATGGATCAAGAGTTGATGTGATCGCCGTCGGAATGCTGCCTCTCCATATGCCATCGGGATTAGTTATAAACCTGAATAATTGTTATTTGGTGCCTGCACTGAGCATGAACATTGTATCCGGATCGTGTTTGATGCAAAGTGGTTATTCGTTTAAGTCTAAAAACAATGGTTATTTGATTTATATGAATAATATCTTTTATGGTCATGCACCTATGTTGAATGGTTTATTTCTGTTGGATCTCGATAGTAGTATTACACATATTCATAATGTTGATGCTAAAAGGATTAAACTTGATAATGATATATCTGCATATATGTGGCACTGCCGTCTAGGTCATATTGGCGTTAAACGCATGAAGAAACTCCATTCTGATGGACTTTGGAATCACTTGATTTTGAATCATTTGATACATGTGAGCCATGCCTTATGGGCAAGATGACTAGAACGCCGTTTTCCGGTTCAATGGAACGGGCGACAGATTTATTGGAAATCATACATACTGATGTGTGTGGACCAATGAGTGTGTCGGCGCGAGGTGGATATCGTTATTTTGTTACTTTCACGGATGATTTGAGTAGATACGGGTATATCTATTTGATGAAACATAAGTCTGAAACATTTGAAAGGTTCAAAGAATTTTAGAATGAAGTGGAAAATCATCGTAACAGAAAGATCAAATTTCTGCGGTCCGACCGTGGAGGAGAATATCTTAGTTACGAGTTTAGCACACATATGAAAGACTGTGGAATAGTTTCACAACTCACGCCTGCCGGAACACCACAACGTAATGGTGTGTCAGAACGTCGTAATCGTACTTTATTGGATATGGTTCGATCTATGATGTCTCTGACTGACTTGCCACTGTCATTTTGGGGTTATGCACTGGAAACCGTTGCATTCACTTTAAATAGGGCACCATCTAAATCCGTTGAAAAGACACCGTATGAATTATGGTTTGGAAACAAACCTAAGCTGTCATTTCTTAAAATTTGGGGATGCGATGTTTATGTGAAGAAACTTCAACCGGATAAACTCGAACCCAAAGCGGAAAAATGCGTCTTCATAGGATACCCTAAGGAAACGATTGGGTATACCTTCTATCACAGATCCGAGGGCAAGGTCTTTGTTGCCAAGAATGGATCCTTTCTTGAGAAGGAGTTTCTCGCGAAAGGTGTGAGTAGTCGGAAGGTAGAACTCGAAGAGGTTATTGAACCTTCTCTTCATGAAATGGCGAGTAGCGCAACTCCGAAAGTTGTTTCAGAGTTGACTTCACCTAATGAAGAGAGAGCTAATGATATTGATCATGAAACTCCGAAAGAGGACACTGCCGAACCTCGTAGGTCAAGCAGGGCACGTGCAGCTCCTGAACTGTACGGCAATCCTGTTATGAATTTCATGATTGATGAAATAGATGACCCTGCGACGTATGAAGAAGCGATGATGAGCCCGGATTCCAACAAATGGCTAGAAGCCATGAAATCCGAGATGGAATCCATGTATGAAAACCAGGTTTGGACCTTGGTGAACTTACCTCACGATCGAAAGGCCGTTGAGAATAAATGGATTTTCAAAAGAAAAACTGATGCTGATGGTAATGTAACCATATATAAGGCTCGACTTGTCGCAAAGGGGTTTCGACAAATTCAAGGAGTTGACTACGATGAGACATTCTCTCCCGTAGCGATGCTTAAGTCGGTTAGGATTATGTTAGCAATTGCTGCATATTTCGATCATGAAATATGGCAGATGGATGTCAAAATTGCGTTCCTCAATGGTAATATTGAAGAAGAGTTGTATATGATACAACCTAAGGGTTTTGTCGATCCTAAGGATGCTGATAAGGTGTGCAAACTTCAGCGATCCATCTATGGACTAAAGCAAGCATCCCAGAGTTGGAATCTCCGCTTTGATGAGGTGATCAAAGAGTTTGGATTTGTCCAAACTTATGGAGAGGCTTGTATTTACAAGAAAGTGAGTGGGAGCAATGTGGCATTTCTAATATTATATGTGGATGACATATTATTGATTGGAAATGATATAGATCTTTTAAACAATGTTAAAAGTTATCTAAACAGCAAATTTTTGATGAAGGACCTTGGTGAAGCTTCATATATATTAGGCATTAAAATCTATAGAGATAGATCAAGACGCCTAATTGGGCTATCGCAGAGTACATACCTTGATAAGATATTAAAGAAGTTTAATATGGACGGAAGTAAGAAGGGGTACTTACCTATGTTGCAAGGCAAGACATTGAGTAAGACTCAAAGTCCGGCTACGGCGGAAGAAAGAGAGATAATGGATAAGATCCCCTATGCCTCAGGCATAGGCTCTATAATGTATGCCATGCTATGTACAAGACCAGATGTGGCACATGCTATTAGTTTGACTAGTAGGTACCAATCTGATCCAGGTTCGGAACACTGGATAGCGGTCAAGAATATCCTTAAGTACTTGAGAATAACTAAGGATATGTTTCTTGTATACGGAGGTGAAGAAGAGCTAGTTGCTAAGTGTTATGTTGATGCTAGCTTTGACACTGATCCGGATGACTCTAAGTCTCAATCCGGATACGTATTTCTCTTGAACGGAGCAGCAGTTATTTGGAGGAGCTCCAAACAACCTGTGGTGGCTGGATCAACGACGGAGGCGGAATATGTTGCTGCTTCAGAAGCAGCGCAGGAAGCGGTTTGGATGAAGGAGTTCATAACAGAACTAGGTGTGGTTCCTAGTGCGTTGGACCCAATGGTGATCTATTGTGACAATAATGGAGCCATAGCCAACGCCAAGGAACCAAGGTCTCACAAGAATTCCAAGCATATTAAGCGCCGGTTTCACTCCATCCACGAGCATGTCAAGGATGGAGATATAAAGATTTGTAAAGTGCACATGGACCTGAATGTAGCAGATCCGTTGACTAAAGTACTCCCTAGGGCAAAACATGATCAACACCAGAACTCCATGGGTGTTAGATTTATCACTATATAAACTAGATTATTGTCTCTAGTGCAAGTGGGAGACTGAAGGAAATATGCCCTGAGAGGCAATAATAAAGTTGTTATTATATATTCCTTGTATATGATAGATGTTTATTTAGCATGCTATAATTGTATTGATAGGAAACATCAATACATGTGTGTTTAATAAACAAAAGGGTTCCTAGTTATGCCTCTCTTATAGACTAGCTTGTTGATTAACAAGATGATCAAAGTTTCCTGATCATGGACATTGGATGTTGTTAATAACAAGGTCACAACATTTGTGAAATGATGTGATGAACATTCATCCGAAGTATAGCATTACGATCAAGTCATTATGTTTATATTGCTATAACATCATACAAAGTAGTCTTAGTCCTTAGACCATGAGATCATGTTAATTGCTAACACCGGAAGAGTATCTTGATAACATCAAACGTCACACCGTAACAGGGTGACCATAAAGGTGGGTTCAGTGCTATGAAGGTGTTATGTTGAGGCTCATGGATCAAGAGTGGAATTTGTCAATCCCGATGACGGATAGATATACTCTGGGCCCTCTCGGTGATATCACATTAAGATAGCTTGCAAGCAAGTGATGTGATCACTAGAATGTTATATCACGGGAACGAGAAAAGAGTGCATGTCGGTAACGAGATCAAACTAGGTATTTGGATACCGATGATCAAATCTCGTACATGTATTATATCATGAGACAAAGGGATTAAATTGCTAACGTTAAAGGTTCTCTCGATCACAGAAGTCATCGTTGAATATGCAGGAGTCAGTATGGATCTCCAGGTCTCGCTTCTGATTATTGATCTGAGAGGAGTCTCAATCATGTTTGCATTATTCGTGAACCGTAGGGTGACACACTTAAGGGTTGCCGGACACCATTTAGGAGCACATATGTTCCAGACAAAAGGTTTGCAAAGCGCAGGAAATGTTTCGATAGAAACAGGAATTGTTTCGATAGAAACAGGAATTGTTTCGATAGAAACCGGAATTGTTTCGGGTGAAATTGCAGAAAGTGGTTCTGCATGTGATATTGAAATGTTGCAAGGGGTTTTATGTGAATGTTTGTTAATTAAAGTAATTAACAAAATTCTGAATAAAATAAATAAAAGAGTTTTATTAATTGAGAGTTGCATTTAATTTGGTGGAAATTAAATACATGTGAGTGGGATTTTGGGTGGAGGCCATGTTTATGTGAGTGGAGGTTCACCACATGAATGAAGGAGGGGAGGAGTACCCCCCCCTCATGCGTCGGCTATGGGAGGGGAGGGGTCTCCCTCCCTCCTATATAAAGCCCCCCTCTCCCCTCTCACAAACCACACCTCCTCGTGAAGGATCTCTCTCCCCCTCTAGATATTCCCCCATGGTCTCGGATTAGCGAGATACATGTTCCCGGTGGCCTTGCGTCTGGAAGGAGTTGCTGCTTCCGCTGATTCGCTGGAGCGAGGAGGTGGAGGTTGTCCGGTGGCTTGAACGTGTGTGCGAGGACGGATGCGCTACTGATTTGCGGCGCTCGGACTTCCACACGATCTTGAGATCGGCAAGCGTACGACTACATCAACCACGAGTTCCTACTCGTTAACAAAACTCGTTGTCTTCGAGGGTAAGTTCTCCATGGATGTATGTCCACCCGTTGCTCTGTATCTAGTAGATAGATTTTGGCGCATAGTTCTCATCGTAGGAAAATTTTTGTTTTCTATGTTGCGGACCCAACACTACCATGTTTAGATCTTGTGAGCTCCGTTCATGATCAAGATCATCTATTTGTAATTCCTACATGTTGTGTTTGCGGGGATCCGATGGATATTGAGATGCTATTTCAGATTGATTATTGATTCTATCATGTCTTTGTTATTTGTGATCTTGCATGCTTTTCGTTGTTAGTATCTATCTTGGCCAAGTAGATGCTAGAAACTCCAAGAGTTAGTATTTATGCTCGATAGTGGGTTCATGCCTCTAGTAATCTGGGGAAGTGACAGAAATCTCTAAGGTACTAGATGTGTTGTTGCTACTAGGGAGAAAACAACAATCCTTTGTTCATAGAACAATCGTATTGTTTACTTTACACGCAATGCGTAATGCAATTATCTGTTGCTTGCAACTTAATACTGGAGGGGGTTCGGATGATAACCTGAAGGTGGATTATTAGTCATAGATGCAGTTGGATTACGGTCTATGTATAATGTTGTAATGCCTAATCAAATCTCAAAGGAGTCAAGATGATTAGTATATGCATGTATTGCTTTCTCGATGTTTGTCAATTGCCCCGCTGTAATTTGTTCACCCAACATGTTATCTATTTTAAGGAGAGCCACCACTAGTGAACTATCGACCCCGGTCCTTTCTTTTACCATCAATCTACAATTGTTTACTGCTCTCTGTTTACTTTCTGCAAACTATTACTCTCTTCCACACAATACGTTTAAACTTTTGTTTTCAGCAAAACCGGTGAGATTGACAACCTCACTATAAGTTGGGGGCAAAGTTCTATGATTGTGTTGTGCAGGTTTCCACGTTGCTGCTGGCGCTGGTAGTGCGCCCTGCCAAAGTCCAGCCAGCAACACCTTGGAGGTGTTTCCTTGCTCCTACTGGATTGATAACCTTGGTTTCATAACTGAGGGAAAACTTACTGTTGTGCTCATCATACCTTCTTCTTGGGGTTCCCCAACGAGCTCGTTAATACACGAGTCAGCATGAGCCCGCCGGGTTTTGACAATCTCAGACCGGTCTGAATCTAGAATTATCGTTATTTTTTCACTCAAGTCCTGCAGCAAATGACCATGCAATTAAGCCTTGCAAATGTTGCACATAGGGTCTCATTCTCTCCCACCTCGAGTCTCACTCCTCCCACCGCTCCTTGAGAGTCTCCAGTAGGTTCCCGGCTCCTCCCTCTCTCTTCTTCGGCAGCCTTGTCGGCTGGAGGGGATGGGGGAGGAGGCCGGTCTGTACAGCCTAGTAGAGGTAGGATAGTTGGCCTTGTGCTGGTCTTGGGCTTCATGCCCGTAGGTAGAAGCAGAGCCCCAGATTCGAGCAGCCAGATCGGGAGCTTCCTAGGGTTCCTCCAGCTTGTTCTTCTGCTCTGGTGGTTAGAGTGGAAGATGGAGATGAGGGCCACTGCTTTCTTCAATAAAGTTGCGGTGTTTGGCCGCCATGACCTAGGGCTGAGCGGTGGTGATGGCAGGCTTCCTCTAGCCGGCCTTGGTGGCGAGGAGAGGACGCAGGCTGCAACGCTGCCATCTGAAACAGGTTACTGGTGGGGCGACCTCCTGATGCATCTGCTTTGAGATGTTCTTCTTCTTCCGGCCAGCCATGGAGGCGAGGGGAGGAGAAGCTATAGCTTCCTCGGCGACAGATTGGGAGGTTGTGGGAGTGAAGATGCTGATGCTGAAGGTCATCTCGACTGCATCCTTGTCGTTGACTACTTCAGTTGAAGGTCAGCCGCTCCTTCTGTTCGGGAGTTCTTCTTCGACAGTGCATTTTTGATGGCCTGATGCCATCCAGCTGCCGAACTTGATGGCTGAAGGGCAGCCACTCCCTCCCTGGTTGCCACAAAGCCGGCGATGGGTGTTCATCCTCTAGGCTATGATGCCAAATCGGGGGTTTTCTTGCTCCAAGGCGGTGTGCTCCCGCTACTCCATCCCAAGTGGCCTAGTCCTCGGTGGTGGAGCAGTCGGCCGTGCTTGGTTGCATCGTGGAAGCGGGTGGAGAAGGAGCTAGACGAAGCCCTGTCCTTGTTTGCTTTTCAATTTTTAGTTTCAGGGTTTTCACTGCAATTTTCGAGAGCCTTGTTGTAACTTTTAGTTTCCTTAAGATCCATCCTGTAAAATGTACTCCACCGAAGTCATAATGCAGTATCGGGGTCTTTCCAGACCCCTCTTACCGTTAAAAAAAAGGTGCACACAAGTGATCGATCCATTTGCTAGCCAACAAATGCTTTGCTAAACACTTAAACCACCAGAGCACGCGGACAAGTGAATCGATCGATTTATTTACTTGTACTCACGGCCACCGATCAAGGCTTTTCCGTTATTAATGCGCGTGGCCTGCTCCAGAGCACACGTAACGATATGTTACGGGTGCACCACCCCTTTGATGACGTGCTCTGTTACAATTGCGACAAGAAGATAACGAAGAACGAAAACAAAAAACACAACAAGGGGACACAGATTTAACGTGGAAAAACCTCCCCAACAAAGAGAGAAAAAAACCACGGGCGCCAGCCAGCAAAACTTCACTATATCGAGGAGTGTTTACAAACGCCGGGAATTTCACAGATGCAACTCATCCCAACCGGTGGCTTACAAGGGGTTTATATATCGGTGGAAACCTAGGTCTTCGACGATCCGTACCGTACCGCGGGGGGCTGTCGCCCCCCGCACCCCCCACAGGCGTCCCCGTTGGGCACGGTGTGGGTTTCGCGCGGACCCAAGCCTCCCGACGACGGGCCTCGCTCCACTCGTCAGAAGTTGGCCTATACTTTGTAGAATTTTGATCAACATATAACATGCTCGCTCTCTAAAGCGCCAATCAGTTGACAAAACGCCAAGAGCGCAGAGCACAAACAGTGTTTATTTGGAAGATTAACCCACAAATCGTATTCAAATGACTGCGAGGGAAATGGTCCTCGCTGATCGATGGGCAAAGCCTTTGTTTTCACTCCTACGTAGTACTTGGTTCCCTTTCCTCGAAGCCTGCAAATCTGCAATGACCATGTGCTTTAAAAACTTGTACACTTGTTCACCGAGGCTTTGGAGAACAAAAGTAATAAACAGCTTGCACGTCAGCTGAATCGATCGGTAAGATTGATTCAGCACCACCCGGTCGGCACGAGCGCAACTTGGTCGATCGATTGATCCAATCCAGCCAGCCCAAGCCGGGTAGAGAGTGCCAGTCAAACGGAGGGGCAGGGTCGGTGAATCGACCCACATCGAGGGGCGCACGTTGACTCCCGCGAGGCGACGGCCGATCCACGTGGGCGGCCACCTCCGCGGCCGCGATCCCATCGCCCGGCCCGCGCGAAACCCACCTAACCTCAGCCCCGGATCCTCCTCAAATACGTGCCACTCCTCTTCTCCCGCACCCCGCGCGCACTCCTTGGTGTGAGAGAGAGATCATCACATTCGCGATCCCGCCGATCGGCCGCCATGGCGACCTCCGAGCTGACATACCGCGGCCACGACGCGCAGCCGCAGGCCGGCGCGCGCGCGGCGGCAGCGGAGAACAAGCCGCGGAGTAACAAGCCGACGGCGCTGCGGTACGTGCTGGGCGAGCAGCGCCTGGCGTTCGCCCTGGTCGGCATGGCCATCGCCACCGTCCTGTTCCTCCTCCTCGCCCCCGCCGCCACCACCACCACAGCCTCCTCGAGCAGCAGCAGCAGCAGCGTGGCGAGCCTGGCGGCGGTGGGGATGGTGTCCCGGCAGTTCTCGGGCGGCGCGGCGCGTCTGGCGTACGAGCATCAGGCCCGGCTGCCCGCGGGCGGGCGCGTGCCGCTGGGGCTGAAGCGGAAGGGCCTGCGCATCGTGGTGACGGGCGGCGCCGGGTTCGTGGGGAGCCACCTGGTGGACCGGCTGCTGGCGCGCGGCGACAGCGTGATCGTGGTGGACAACTTCTTCACGGGCCGGAAGGAGAACGTGGCGCACCACGCCGGGAACCCCAACTTCGAGATGATCCGGCACGACGTGGTGGAGCCGATCCTGCTGGAGGTGGACCAGATCTACCACCTCGCCTGCCCGGCCTCCCCCGTGCACTACAAGTACAACCCGGTCAAGACCATCAAGACCAACGTGGTGGGCACCCTCAACATGCTCGGCCTCGCCAAGCGCGTCGGGGCCAGGTTCCTCCTCACCAGCACCAGCGAGGTCTACGGCGACCCGCTGCAGCACCCGCAGGTCGAGACGTACTGGGGAAACGTAAACCCCATCGGTACGCTACCTTCTTTTCCCTGGAAATTTCTTCCATGCTTTCTTTCCTTTAGCGACACGCGTGCTGTGCGCATGTGGATCCAAATTGCCGTTTCAAATGCTGATCGAGTCGTCGCCGCTCTCTGACCACATCATACACCTTACACTTACGTCGTCTGCCGTTGTTGGTACATGGTAGGAAAGGGACAGAAACGGTTGTTACGGATGATGCTTCCGTTCTGTCTGTATTAAAACTCCTCCGATCCTATCCATGGGTGACTGAATAGTGTGTCTGAATAATTGATGGATCTTGGTCATCGATCAGGTGTGCGGAGCTGCTACGACGAGGGCAAGCGGACGGCGGAGACGCTGACCATGGACTACCACCGCGGCGCCAGCCTCGAGGTTCGTCCACACTTTAATCATTCACCACTCGATCGACCTCCGGCCAACTCAACTCTGATGACTTTACTGGAAACGAAAGCATCCGGTTCCCTTTTCTTTCCTTTAGAAGCAAAAACTAGATTATTATAATGAGCATGCAAGTGGTGGGTGGAGGAGGCAGTGCTAATTGGAGTTGTTAAGCTAAAGGGAAGATGTGTTGTGTGTCTGTTACAGGTGAGGATTGCTCGGATCTTCAACACCTACGGGCCGCGCATGTGCATCGACGATGGCCGGGTCGTCAGCAACTTTGTCGCTCAGGTAATAAACGAAATTACCCATGCATCGCTCGTGTGCATGCTGCTTCCACGTCGTTGCCTCACTCTTTCCGCTTTACTTGCCCCGGTCGTAGCTACTAGGATTATTGTACCGATCTAGATCTACGA
This sequence comes from Avena sativa, assembly GCA_916181665.1. NCBI lineage: Eukaryota > Viridiplantae > Streptophyta > Magnoliopsida > Poales > Poaceae > Avena > Avena sativa. The sequence continues at coordinate 460,048,246 of OV702297.1, read as the reverse complement.
TAACAATAGTTTAATCACACTGCCACCTCGATCTTGTATAATTTTAGTAAAACCCTTTATCCCATCTAGTCTAGCTAGCTAGCCGGCGAGCCAGGTCCAACCCTTTTACTAGTACTTTTGTGGCCGGAGTAGTAGCTTGGGTCTTGCTAAGTTGCTAGTTGTTCTTTTGTGGCATATATAGTATACTGAATACTCCGCTAAATGATAAGGACAGCAAATATATACCTTTTCCTTGCATAGCTGGATGATTCAGCATCCCGTTTAATTATTCTAGGCTTTGCTAAAGGGGGACAGGGTTCGTACAACTAGTGTGGACCAAATGCTGGTTTGTTTACTTCATGTGAGTGGCAAATGCATCATGCCGCTAAAATTTGGACAAGTGGACGGACACCACGTTCTTCCAACTCCCTAATTTTCTTACACCAAAACCTGACCCCTGGTTAAACCTGCCTTTATTTAGACGCCAGGTCATGTAGTAGCTACTAGCATTTTTACACACCGAAAGTAGGTGTCAAGTGTGTGGAGAGGATGCAATGATAGCATTAGCACACGTTAGAAAGTCTCACGAACCACACACGTCTAGCTAGATATGAAGATCGAAGCTAGTGATGCTTAGCACGCGCGATCTGTCCGGAAGGGATTAGTTGATGGGTGTACCAGTGTTGGTGTGCGTGATGTTAATGGGGACTGACTGATGGATGCAGGCACTTCGGAAGGAGCCCCTGACGGTGTACGGCGACGGCAAGCAGACGAGGAGCTTCCAGTACGTATCCGATCTGGTAAGCTCTCCCTCTCTTCTCATCAGTACTACAGTACCAACCCACGCACGGGGCACGGCACATGTCAATTTACTCACGCGTTATTGCCTGTTGGCTTGGCTCACCGTACCGTGTGTGCCTTTTCCCTTTCATCACAAGCTAAAGTGGTGGTAGAGTAGCGGCACAGTGTCAACCGGTTGGCCCATCGTACGTACAGTACGTACAGCTGAAGCTACAGTATATAGTTCGCCATTGATTTCCGTGTGCTCGATCCCGGAACAGTTGCTTGGTTGCAGCAGTGCGTGCGCGTCACCTTTTCTCCTACTTTTTGCCGAGTCGTCGTCGTCGTCGTCGTCGTCGCTGCACATGTTGGCGTCTCCAGAGACGCGAGAGCATCAGAGCAATAACAGTGTTTCGGGTGCCCGTGCGTGCTCCCAACGGCACGCGACCGTGGAGTTGGTTAATTAGGGTAGGTCGGGGTCGGGGTGGTCCAATCATCTCTTGGCTCCACCGTCGTCCAAGTACGCCGGCCGGCCGGCCGGACCCTGCTGCGTTCCGGACCACCACCGGGCCCAGGCTACTGATACGGACCGAATTGGCTCGACCATCAGCTAGCCGAGGCCGTGCGAGACTCTCTATCACCAAGCATTAATTAAACTGCAAGGTGCCAGGTTAGCGGTTTAACGGATCACGCCGATCTAGCTGCGCACGTCTGGACCGCGCATGCAGGTAGGTGCCGCTGGCTGGCTAGCGTGGCTCCAAACCGTCGGGTGCACTGTTGCTACCCATCGACACGGCAGCGTCAGGCCCAGTAGCCATCCATCAGCCTTTCTTTTCTTGGCTTGCCGCACGGCACGAGCACGAGTCCGTTGGCATCGATACTAGTACCTTGCTGTCACGCCAGGGGACCGGCCACGCCGTCCTTGTCCGATTGGTATGCGCGTACGTGTCCTCTCGGGCCGGGCCGGCCCACTCGAACCTTCTCAGTTTCTAACTGGTTTTCACCAACTAACGTTAATACCGCGTGTACTGACGGATGCGTCTGCTGCGTGCAGGTGGAGGGACTGATGAAGCTGATGGAGGGGGAGCACACCGGCCCGTTCAACCTGGGGAACCCGGGGGAGTTCACCATGCTGGAGCTGGCCAAGGTGGTGCAGGACACCATCGACCCCAACGCCAAGATCGAGTTCAGGGCAAACACCGCAGACGACCCGCACAAGCGAAAGCCCGACATCACAAAGGCCAAGGACCTGCTCGGGTGGGAGCCCAAGATCCCGCTCGACAAGGGGCTCCCGCTCATGGTCCAGGACTTCCGCAACCGCATCTTCGGAGACCACAAGCAGCAGCAGCAGCCAGACACGGCAGAGTGATCTGATACATCCATAGCTACTACCTGTATCTTTTTCCGTACTCCTACTAGGAACCGTCAGGGGAGAGATCGAGGATGACGGACAGTGAACCACCGGAAGGATCGATCGACTGGGATTCATGGGACCGTGTGGATGATTGATACACAAGTGTTGTAGGTTGTTGTTTAATCTGTAGCGTGTCTTCATACAGAGATCGTCGGTGTAGCCTGCGAAATGCTGCCGCCGCAAGAACACTGAATAGGATCCATATGGATCCATAGATGGATGTACCCTTAGATCCTCAGTTACGATTTCGCGCCCCACATACAATGCTCTTAATTTGTTTATTCGACTCCTTATCATGTTTAACTGTTCGTTTCTTTTCTTTTCGAGTAAAGGGCCTCCTCGGCCCCCAGCTTTCATTGAAGAAAGCCGCACAAGGTCTATAACATACAAATCTGGGGGCACAACTTTCCCCTCATCAGATAAAAAGAGACTAGTTCCACTACTGCAATTCAGAAAACCAGAATCCACCAAAGGGACAAACTCAGAGAAGAACATCTATAAGGTTGTAGGAACGTAAATAGAAGCCAAGAAATAACCCCTCATCCTTCTATTCGTTTCACTCCCAGCATCCATCCTTTACTTCGGTGGAAAATTCCATTCGCCGCCTTAAGTAGCTTCTCGGCTCCCCTCTCCAAACGTGCCCAAGAAAATAACACGCGATGTTCGAGAAATAACACTAACTAGATCCACAGGTACCACATTCTTAAAAACAGGCTTCATTTCTAACTTTCCAAAGGATCCATAGAACCCCACCAAATAAAAACTTTTACTCTAGCAGGTATCTTAGCAAACCAGAATTTCCTACAAGGTATATATCTAGAGAGTGAGTTTTCAGAGCCGGGTACATGGATTTGACAGAAAAGATCCCATTCTTTTCTAACAACCATCTACTCCATATATCTCTATCTTCATTAAGGGTTACAGAAATACAAAGACTTATTTAACTTATTACACATGACAGCAGTTTCTCCACACAGGTTCCTTGGAAAACGAATGCAGCGTCAACCTTCAGAAAAAACTACAGCTACAGTAAAATTCACACTAAAAGTAAGCAAATAAAGCCTTCCCAAAACAAGTTGTGCTCCCTGGCGAAACATCTTCCCAAAACAAGTTGTGCTCCACATTACCTACTATCCTTTTGCAGAAACGATAAAAGATACTACTAGAAACATTAATCATAAACCCCTGCCAAAAATGAGACTGAGCAGGTTTCCTAAGGTTGATCTTTTTCATTTATGCTGACAGTGGCTAAGTGGCAGGCCCCACAAGAAAGTACAGCAGCAAACACACCGCAAACTTGCCTGACCTAACGGCAACCAGTGTCAACTGCGACCAGTAGCGTAGAAGCAGCGACCTTCCAATAGTCAGTGGCACGCGCACAATTCAGAGAATGTTAGTAGCACCGAGCGAATTACCGCGAGTAGTGGTACACCAAAATTTTCCTAGAAACAAATGGAGGGATAAAAGGGCGTTGGCCTTGGTAGTTGACTTTTTGGACACCAAACTAAAGCTGGTATAGCGTAGTCATTTGAATTTGTAACGAACAGGCGAGGTATCCAGTCTGCATCAATCAGTTCCACCAACACCCTATAGCTCAAATCTGCCTGCCTGTTCCTTGCTGTCCAAAAAGAGCAAGTAGTAGTCTCAACCCTGAAAACCAATTTATTTTTCTCACAAACACCAGCAGCAGCGTACTATTTTACTGAGCTAGCTCTGCTGCAGGGTGCAATTCCTTTTGAATTAGTCTCATTGCCCAAACTAATCCTAATTTACTCTCAAATGTACACCCTACATCTGAAAGTGCAGGCCATCAGACCTAAACATGCAATTTAGTTTAACTTTGTGCCGGTTTGGAATAATGTGTCAGAGGCGTCAAACCCTGCAAGCTGCTAAACCAAACTAGTGAGATCATATTCTTCACTTCTGAAACCTGAAAAATGTCCGCCTGCCTCTTCACCGTTCAAACTAGTTGGGATCATTTTCTTTTTGTTGCACACGCCAAAGTCTATCTACGAGAGCAAGAAGGACAGATAGCTCATGCATGGCAAGTGGACATATTCCAGAGTAAAAGATGCACGAAACGACACGATTGTACAACAAGTCTTTGAGACAGAAGGTGGCTCTCTGACATTTTCATAGGCTACAACAATTTATGATTGTGCTTGAGAATCGATAATTACCAGCACAAATGTGGATTGCTGATGGATTAACTGCTCAAAGGGAGAAGCAGCTACGGAGTCTCCTTGCCTTCAGGTCTTCCAACTTCTCCTTGTCCTCAGGTCTTCCAACTTCTCCTTGTCCTCAGGTCTTCCAAATTCTAAGTAATGCAGCTATGGGCTACATAGTTCCAACCCCTTGAAGAACAAAGCATGTTCAGTAAAGAAAATTTGGCAATAAAAGGACTTAACAGATGCAACGAGGCAGGAGTAAGGACTCGTACTACATCTACAGGTTAGCAAGCTTTTTACAAGTGTACCTCACCTTGATATGAATTAAGCAATTCGTCGTGCTTCCAGTGCCTCCAGTTCCTTGAAGAAGAAAACATGGTCAGTACAGAAAATTTGGCAAAACAAAGAAGACTAAATTAGCGAATATTTCTCTTGGACTAAACATTGGAACTAAAAAACAGAAACAAGACATACAATACATACAATACATGTAGGATTATAGGTGTCATCAACACATAAGTCCAACATACTTTAGTGATGATGATTTAAGTTGAACTATTATTACTATGTTATTTCCAGTACTACATAGAGAATTTCGAACAAAAGAGAGGTAAAAGCTGGACAGGAAACAGGTGTTGGCACAAATACCTTACGAGGAATTTTCTATTGATCTGTTCTGCTTCCACTAAGTTTGGACACGTGAGTATCAGCACCTTTATTTTTGCCACTGCCTTTGCTCCACCAATTGAAACTAGGTCTGGACAATCCGAAATCACCAATTCCTCAAGTGATGCAAGATTACTCTTCCAAATGTCGCCTGGAATGGATGTTACACCATTGCATCCACCCATGTTCAGTGCAACGAGGGACGTGAGGTTCTGTAGGCAGCTGGGAATGCATGGAGTTATATCACCACATCTCGTTAAGCGGAGACTTTGGAGAGATGGCGGCAACAACAACCCCCTTTGCCAGTCGAGGCTTGGGCACACAGTGACCACCAGACGTTTTAGATATGAAAAACTCCCAAACCTTTCACCAGGCAGGGACAATAAATTGCGACAATAATTGATGTTAATTTCCTCGATAGCAGGTAGATATTTTTGGGTTAGGAGGTCATCGAGGGTTGACAATTTATCACCACATATAACCGATAGGACTTTAAGGGACGAGAATGTCCTAATGCTGCCTGCAATAGATGTAAGATGCCAACATTCGATGCACAACTGCCATACAGATGGAAGACTCCACGTATCTAGTTGGATGGACGTGACAAACTCACATGATAAATCAAAGTAGGTGAGGGAGCAGCAGTCAATATTGCAAAATAGACCAGATTTATGCAACTTGAGCTTCTTAAGGGATGACGATACCAATCTTTGGGAGCAGATGTTTGGACAACTGACCACGTCCAGTTCTTCGAGGAAATGCAAATCCCCAAACTTTTCAGTTGGTATTGATGCTAAGATCTTGCAATCTTTAATTCTTATTTTCTTGATGGCTGGTACATAATCTGGATGTAAAAAATGATCGAGGCTTGATAACATGTGGCACCCATCAATGGTTAGGTCTGTCAGGGACGAGAAAATACCAACTGCAGGTATCTCATTTAAGTTTATGCTTTGTAAGGTCATGTATATGCTCTGGAGTCCAACACAACCTACAAAAGTAAGTGATTTTAAGCTTGGCAAGTTCTGTGGCAGGAACCAGCTTGGGAGCGAGACACCGATATAATTCTTGAGGAACAGAGACTTAAGACTGATAGGAGGTTGCAGAACTTCAAGCACTTCTATCTCCTTGTTGATACAATACCTAGGGAAGCCTATATAATCATGCTCCCGCATATCCAAATTGAACCCATCAAGATATTTCTTATTCTTCAGTTCTAATTCTGCTGCGTGACCCTTACTTAGCAAGCGAACATGAGTTATCGACAAGTGCGAACGGAATTGGTTCAGATTCTTTATTAACCTAATTTCTTCCCACCAATTGGATGGAGCAAGATGCATACAATACCCATCATAAGATTTTAATCTAAGTGACTCCAGTTTCCATAAACTTATCAACTTACCAAAGTCACCGGGCAAGCTTTCTAGCCTGCAACTCTTGGCATATAAAATCTGAAGATGATAAAGCCAGCAAAAGGTTGAAGGAATCTTCTTCAAAGGACAAGTTTTGGAGATTTCAAGGTACCGAAGATGCTTCCAGTTGCCAATATTATCTGGTAACTCATCTGTTGTGGCACAAGAAATCACGCGCATACGCGGAAGTTTGCTACACCATTGGCCCATTACAAAACAAGATTTCTTCCTTAAATCCTTCTTGCAAATTAGGGTACGCAGTTTCGTGTACTTGCATAGCCTCAGCAAGCTGGAATCATCAATGTCACTGCTAGGGAGTACATACAGATGACGAACATTCCGGGGAACTTTATCAAAGTCACTCTTAGTTCTTAAGATGCAACACTCATGTTCTGAAACCATCTGTGCCATGTCATGTAACAAGTCATGGATCACATATCTACTAGCAACTTTTTGAAAGAAGGATCGTGCTACAAGGTCTTCAAAATACTGACAAGCAATATCTTGAATTGGAACGCTGCAATGAGGATCCACAAAGCCTTCTGCTACCCAAATTTCAGCTAAGTGTGCCTTCTCAAATTTGTAATCTTTGGGGTACACAGCACAAAATGCAAAACATTGCTTCAAATAGAATGGTAAATACATGAAGCTCAACCGAAGGGCAGGCAAAATGTCAGTCTCCTCTTGTTTCAACTCCCACAGTTCACTCTCAAGTATAGAATTCCAGTGCAGTGCTTGAAGGTCCATTCTTAACATGCGTCCCAGAGTTTTGGCCGCCAAAGGAGAACCCTTCAGTTTAGGAAGTATACTTCTACCAATGTGCTCTAACCCAGGATAATTGTTAGAACCCTCAGATCCAAATGCGCACAATTTGAAGAAATTCCAAAAGACATCATCTTTCAGACCTTCAACTATGATGGGCTCCATTGTGCGCACCCCCTCAGTAACATTTGGACATCTAGTGGTGACCAACATCATACTTCCCTCTCGGACACTTCTAAAAGGTGCACAAAACCTTTTCCAACACTGCCCATTTTCCTTGAGAGCATCATCCCACATGTCATCAAGGACAATCAATAACCTTTTATTATTCACATGTTTAGAGAGAGCACGTTGAAGAGAATCCAGATTATCAGTTGTTGCGTCCTTTCCAGTACAAGATTGTATCACCTCTTTTGTTAACCTCTTCACATCAAAGTCATCCGAGACACAAATCCAAATTATTAGCTGAAAGTGAGATTTCACTCGTGGATGGCTGCAAATATGTTGGGCCAAAGTAGTCTTTCCAACACCACCAATTCCAGCAATTGGCAAAACAGGAAGACTAATCATTCCTGATTCATTACTAACATGGTTGCTTGCTGATGTGCTCGTTGATGCACTGACTGAACTAGTTGTTCTCTTGCGTTTTGAGAATGTAGGGACATTAAGAAGCCCCAATAGCTGCTTTAGTTCCTTGTCACGACCAAATATTTTTGTTTCATTTGGCAAAGATGTGGTCTCTGGCCTGACTATTTTGTCAAAGCATCGTGTAACTCCACAGAGCCCCATATTCTCCAGCTGGCGTGAAAGATGATTCAACCTCAATTGGACATCACTCAGTTTGTTGAAGCTGCCTTGGATGACGGTACGAAAGAAGTCGGTGAAAGCAGATTGGATTGCATTGCCCTCCACTTGCATCCTCTTCTCATACCATTTGAACTCATCAAGAAGGTCCTCGGCCTCAGCCACTGCATCCTTGAGATTAGGAAGGAGCTTGTTAACACCCTGTTCATGGCTTCTCCACTCTGCTTTATTAACGAGGTCGTACATTGCAGGAAGAGTATCCTCGAGACTTTGTAACCCACTCTCCAACTGCAACACTTGATCCTGGAGACTTTGCTCCTGTGAGCCATTCCATCGGGAGTGCAGAGATGAAAAGGCAGATTTGGCCCACTGAAACAAAGTGACACATTCATTGATAGCAGTAACGATCCCAGTGGCTGATAAGCTCATGGTGGCTGGAATTTGGGCATCCATTTCTGTCCCTGCGAGCAAGTAAAATTAGCATCCTGGCACTTATTTTCATAGTCAATGTATATATAACAAACCGAATTTTTTAAAGGAGGACAACCCAGTAGGCAAAAAAAAACTGACGTAAACAACCATATATTATTATTTTTTTCAAAATGCCAAGCAAAGCTAGACATTGATACCGAACAAGTAGGCAAAAAAAAACTGACGTACCCGACCGTCTAGCGCCCGTATTTCCACAATCCTACCACAAACCCCATGACAAGTGACAAGTATATACCTCCTAGACAAAACATTTAAAAAAGGCTTTCCACACATGCGCCGACGATGACGAGTACAAACCTCGGGGGATCTCGAACTTTTCACCCCAAAGCAATGATTCGAGTCACCACCTTCATCAAGGGCATGCTGCACCCTCGTCAACATTGCCTGGTCAAAGATCTTGTGTTTCCACCGGAGTGCGCGCATACTTGTTGTCGCCGTCATTGCTAGTAACCTCGCTACTTGCTGGCGACTTCTCGCTAACCGGTCCTGGAGAAGATTCCAGAAGCAGGGTGAGGACCATGCCTCGCCGCTTCCATTTAATGTTACGCCTTGAGGTCCCTAATCACTAGCCGGAGGCGAAGAAGAACGCAAAAAGCAGAGCAAAACAGAGAGCAGGAGCGAGAGTGTGCCGCGCACAACTTGCGGCTTTTCCGATTTCTTTCTCATCCTTTTGTTCGACCTACAACGGAAATCACGAGTCCAAAGTCCATCTTGTTCGTGCCATCCCACGAATGAATCGTGTCACTCAAGAATCGCTCCAAGTTTGTTACTAGAAAACTTAGCCTAAACTCTGACTAAATCATCCTACCGCTAACTGAACTTACTGAAGGAAAAAACGACACCTACAGCTAGTCTGACGAAACTGAACCTAAACTAGGAGCTGCTCTGGATTATTACAACACGCCTCCTTCAATCTCGTCGATGGGAGATGATCTTCCTGGCCGATCATCACCCACCTCCACGACACCTACAAGTGACTTCCGCCATCCCAGCGCGCGCTCATCGCAGAGGTCGACCGATGCCATGACACAAAAGCACCCACCTCCGCGAGATTGAATCTAGTGGCTTCTTCCGATCCATCTCCTTGAGGCCAGATCCGCGACCTCCTCGCCACCACCTGGCCGGAAGGCGTGGAGCAGAGGAGCGGGCAAGGCGGACAGCTCCAATCCAATGCGCCGCCGCGAAGATCCCTGTCGCCCCCTTCATGGGCACCCACGTATCTTGGACCAGCGGGGGCCTCGTGAGGTGGCAACGAGATGAGGAGAAGGGAAGGAGGTGGCGGCTCGGCTGCGGCCCCTCTGAGTCAGCCTGGAGGAGACGACTCCGTCGACCGACTCGCTCGCGAGGGAGTTTTCTCGGGTCAGCGACGGTGAGCCGCTATCCTCGTTGGAGTACTAATTTTTAATCAGAAGAATCAAAGGCCGCCAAAAGAATCAAGATACTTGTACGCGAACCATACACTTGGATATTCAAGTGAAATGTATGCACATTTTTTACGAAATCAATCATGCGACTCGAAGCAGTACAGTGTAGTACATGAAAGCCCAAATTGTCTTGACCGCCTTCTCCACATCTTCATAACAGGGTTTTCAAAGCAAGAAAAGGTTGCTGGATTCTATTTTTGACAACACACTGAAAACGGGTATCTAGAAGGAACGCAGAAGAAGAAATGAAGCCGTAGCAAGGGGCGGTGCTCACCTGAGCCTGGATCCGTCCGTGATGCTCGCCGCCGACGAGAGCAGCAGCAGGAGAGAAGGGGAGCCAAATAACAATCTCTTGGAAAGAGTCAAGCCTCACAAACATGTACAGCTTCTGGGCGGATGAACCAACCATGGTCATGGCTGGGATCTCACAGCTTTGTCCGCCTGCGGGAACAACAAGGTGAGGTGCTATGATATCATCGTCATACCTTAAGCTTACGGTGTTAGCTTCTCCTTGTTGCATTCGGCAAAGCGTTTCCACCAGGCCGACCTAAACAGCACACAAAACGTCCGTTTTGGTCTGGATGGATCGGTCCGTGGAGGATTTGGATCGTGATCTGTCTTTTTTATTTCGTCTAAAATTGATTTTACGGTATAGGCGGGATTTCGCGCACAGCGGCCCGACGCATCTTGTGCTTCTCACCTGTTGTCACCGCTTGATGTCCTCGGCGATGGGACGTTAGTAGCGACCTGACGTTAATACATGTGCGTTATTACCGTATTTCAAGTATATGATAGATGTTTATTTTGCATTCTATAATTGTATTAATACATAAACCTTAATACATGTGTGTTTAATAAACAAATAGAAAGTGTTTCTAGTTATGCATCTCTATAAACTAGCTCGTTGATTAATAGAATGATTAAAGTTTCCGGATCATGGACATTGGATGTTGTTAATAACGAGGTCACAGCATTGGTGAATGATGTGATGAACATTCATCCGAAGTATAGCATTACGATCAAAATCATTGTGTTTATATTGTTATAATATTATACGAAGTAATATTAGTTCTTAAACCATGAGATCATGTTAATTGCTAACACCAGAAGACTGACTTGATAACATCAAACGTCACACCGTAAAAGGGTGACTATAAAGATGGGTTCAGATACTCCGAAGGTGTTATGTTGAGTCTCATGGATCAATAGTGAAATTTGTCTAGCCCGATGACGGATAGATATACTCTGGGCCCTCTCGGTGATATCACATTAAGATAGCTTGCAAGGAAGTGATGTGATCACTAGAATATTATATCACGGGAACAAGAAAAGAGTGCATATCGGTAACAAGATCAAACTAGGTATTGGGATAGCGATGATCGAATCTCAGACATGTAATATATCGCGAGACAAAGGGAGTAAGTTACAAGCATTAAAGGTTCTCACGATCACAGAAGTTATCGTTAAATGTGTGGGAGTCAGTATGGATCTCTAGGTCCCGCTTCTGATTATTGATCCGAGAAGGGTCTCGATCATGTCTGCATTATTCGTGAACTGTATGGTGAAACACTTAAGGATTGCCAACACCATTTGGAGCATTCTAGACGAAAAAATTGCAAAGCACTGGAATTATTTCAATAGACACCAGAATTGTTCTGGGTGAAATTGCTGAAATTGGTTCTGCATGTGATATTGAAATATTGCAGGGGTTTTATGTGAATATTTGTTAATTAAAGTAATTAACAAAATTCTGAATAAAATAAATAAAATAATTTTATTAAATGAGAGTTGCATTAAATTTGGTGGAAATTTAATGCATGTGAGTGGGATTTTGAGTGGATGCAAAATTGATGTGAGTGGAGCTCCCACCACATGAATGAGGAAGAGGTGGGGGCACCCCCATGGGCGCCGGCCATGGGAGGGGGGCACCCCCCCTCTCCTTCCTCTTAAAACACACCTCCTCGTGAAGGATCTCTCTCCCCTTTTATAATTATTCTCCCATGGTCTTGGATTAGCAAGATACATGTTACCGGTGGCATTTCCTCTGAAAGGAGTTGCTGCTTCCGCTGTATCGCTGGAGCAAGGAGGTGGAGGTTGTTCGGTGGCCTGAACGTGTGTGCGAGGATTGATGCGCTGCTGATTTGCCGTGCTAGGATTTCTGCATGATCTTGAGATCGGCAAGCATTCGACTATATAATCCACGAGTTCTATCTCGTTACACTTTGTCGGTCTTCGAGGGTATATTCTCTATGGATGTATATCCACCCGTTGCTTGTATCTAGTAGATAGATCTTGGCATATAATAGTTCTCGTCTGGGCGGCGAGGGCGGCGATCGATGAGGCCAACAATAGTGGCAACGGTGGTCACGGCAATGGGGGCCGCGACAACGGTGGATGTGGCAACAACGGCCACGGCAATGGCGACGAGTAGCCGTAGGGACGGTCTCCTCCGGCAGTGGTAGTCCTTTTTTAAATTTGTTCAAATATGCCTTTTTGTAATGCGTAGGGCCAAATCTAATGAAAAGCAAGTTTTAGTACTAGTGTATCACTTACATATGGGCCCGAGCGGCTGACTAGCGAACACCCGCCGTGCGCGCGCTGTCCGGGACGATGCAAACATTGCCCAAATTTGGTGTGTCGATGGGTCAGGCCGGCCGCGTCGGTCCGGATGGGTCGTGCCGCTGGAGAGGCCGCGCACGTCCCGCACGTCCGCGCGAACGCGTTCGGACGGGTTGGGTTGTGCTAGTGGAGATGCCCTTAATTTCCAAGTCTCTCACGGCTCGTGTTGTGATGTCTACGCACTTTTATTCTTATAGGCAGCTGTTGGGCCTCTAAGTACAGAGGTTTGTAAAACAGCAGCAAGTTTTCCCTTAAGTGGATCACCCATGGTTTATCGAACTCAGGGAGGAAGTGGTCAAAGGTATCCCCTCTCAAGCAACCCGGCAATCAAGATACAAGAAGTCTCTTGTGTCCCCAACACACCCAATACACTTGTTAAGTGTATAGGTGCACTAGTTCAGCGAAGAGATAGTGAAATATAAGTGGTATGGATATAAGACAACAGTGCTACAAAAGAGCTTGATGGCATGAAAGAGACTAAAGGAAAACTGAAATAAAGATAGCAGCAAGCAAACATGTAACAAATCTAGTTGCAAACAATGTTTCAATGCTTAGAAACAAGGCCTAGGGATCATACTTTTGCTAGTGAATACTCTCATATAAATATCTTCTCTTCATGATACTACTCTGAACTACTCTCCGGTTGGACACTCTAATCTATGGTAGGGCTATAACAACACTCCTCAAAGTTCATTTTCCCCATCTAGATAACCCCACACTGTCACCTTGAGCTCTAGATGGTTCCAACAAACACCACAATTTCATAGAGACATCCAACTTCAAATATAACTCACAACAAGTATTTGTAATCTCTAGCCTAAGTGCCACTATGGTGTGCACGCTGTCACTTTCACACACATGGGGAGAGCCAGAGATCTATTAAAGCACTTGAGTAGCAAGGTAGATCTACTTAATTACAAAGCTCATGATCACAATATAATCATGCATAGAGAGAGAGAGAGATGAACACATAGCTACCGGTAGAACCCTTAGCCTCGAGGAAGAACTACTCCCTCATCATCATGGGAATCAGCAACGGCGATGGAGATGGTGGTGGAGATCGATAGAGATGGCTCCGGGGGCACTTCCTCGTCCCGGCAGGGTGCCAGAACAGAGACTTTCCGTCCCCCGAATCTCCCCTTCGGTGGCAGCGGCGCTGTGAAACTTTTCGTGGCTGGAGGCTCCCTTTTCTAGGTTTCTGCATCGAAGGCTTCTTATAGCGAAAGGGGCGGCCGAGGGGTTCCCTAGGCGGCCACACCACCCTCTCGCGCGGGCTAGGCCTGGCCGCGCGTCTAGGTGGTGTGGGCGGCCCCTGGCCCCTCTTCGTCTCGTATTCTAGCTCCGTGTCCCCCTCGGTGAAATATTGACTTTGGCTTTTGTCCCGTCCAATTCCGAGAATATTTATTTTCTGACTTTCCTGGAACCAAAAACAGCAGAAAACAGGCAGCTGGCACTGTGGCATCTCGTTAATAGGTTAGTCCAAGAAAGTGTACAAAAATACTCTAAAGTATGGACAAAACATAAGAAAGTAGATATAAAACAAGCATGGAACATCAAAAATTATAGATAAGTTTGCAACGTATCATGTTGCTACTTGTTACCCGGTTGCGGACCCAACCCAGAAAGTAAGTGGGGCCTTGTGAGTGGGACACTTTTATCGAGCTAATTAGAGTCATTTACAGTAAATTATAGGGCTTTGAAGCTTGAGAATGAAAAATTGACTGGGGGCATGGGGTCCCCACGCAGCTCTATGTAGGTTCGCCCATGTTGTTACTGGTGGATATATCCTGGAAAATGGCGGGGATTTTGGAATTTTCTATGATGTGAATTGCGGGAGGTTCTAGTCCTGACTTCACATCACCCCCTCCAGGGCCTCGGGGGAACCCTAGAAGAGGCACCACAACCTCCCTTCCAGCACTACTCTCCCTCCTACCGCTGCTAGATGAGTCCGTCGAGCGAAGCCCATGCTAGAGGATGGCGATGGCAGGGCTCTCCGCACGTGTGGCGACCTTGGCTTGCATCATGAGCCCATGGTGGTGGAAGGCTCAGCCTCGGCATCTCCTGCTTGCGTGGTGGCTGCCCGAGCTCGGCATCCTCGTCCGCTTCCCGATGATCTAGCACCACGGTGATGAGTAGATCTTTAGCTCTTCCCAGATGCAGTAGCGGTGGCTCGAGTCCTAGCTCATGTCTGGCATGGTGGGGTGGGGTGGCAATCTGTCGGCCGCTCATTGCTGCCTTGTCACGATGGCATCTCGAGGTATCAAATCTGGTTGTGACGGGCTTGGCCCGATTTGGCCCGTAGGCTCCTGCCGGCGATGAGGTTGGTGGTCCTGTGTGGTGATGGCGTCGTCGTGCAAGAGGTGCTTGGGCCAGTGGGTTCGCAGGCTGCCAGCATTGGGTTCTTGTTAGGTCCGCAACATAGAAAACAAAAAATTTCTACGGTGTGAACTACACGCCAAGATCCATCTACTAGGTACAAAGCAAACGGGTGGACATACATCCATAGAGAACTTACCCTCGAAGACAACGAGCTTTGTTAACGAGTAGGAACTCGTGGTTGATGTAGTCGTACACTTGCCGATCTCAAGATCGTGAGGAAGTCCGAGCGCCGCAACTCAGCAGCGCATCCGCACTCGCACACACGTTCAAGCCACCGGACAACCTCCACCTCCTCGCTCCAGCGATCCAGCGGAAGCAGCAACTCCTTCCAGACGAAATGCCACCGGGAACATGTATCTCGCTAATCCGAGACCATGGGGGAATAATTCTAGAGGGGAAGAGAGATCCTTCACAAGGAGGTGTAAGGATGAAGGAGGGAATGGGTGGCCTTTTATAGGAGGAGGGGGGTGCCCCCTCTCTCCATGGCCGGCGCATGGGGGGGTGACCCCTCACCTCCCCCATTCATGTGGTGGTAACTCCTCCACATTAAAATGCCTCTTCACATTCCTTTTAAAGTCTCCACTTTAAATGCATTAAGTTTCTCCAAATTTAATGCTCTCTCATTTAATAAAACCCTTTTATTAAATTTATTCAGAATTTTGTTAATTACTTTAATTAACAAACATTCACATATAGCCCCTTGCAATATTTAATATCACATGCAGAACCACCTTCTGCAATTTCACCCGAAACAATTTCCGGTTTCTATTGAAACAATTCCTGCGCTTTGCAATTCTTTCGTCTGAAACATATGTGCTTCAAAATGGTGTCCGGTAACTCTTAAGTGTGCCACCCTACGGTTCGCGAATAATGCAGACATGATCGAGACCCTTCTCCGATCAATAATCAATAGTGGGACCTGGAGATCCGTACTGACTCCTACACATTCAACGATGACTCCTGCTTGTCTCTCGATATATTACATGTCCGAGATTTGATCAGCAGCGGGATCAATAATCAGCAGCGTGAGAACCTTTAACGCTTATAACTAAATCCCTTTGTCTCTCGATATATTACATGTCCGAGATTCGATCATCGGTATCTCCATACCTAGTTTGATCTCGTTACCGACATGCACTCTTTTCTCGTTCCCGTGATATAACATTCTAGTGATCACATCACTTGCTTGCAAGCTATCCTAATGTGATATCACCGAGAGGGCCCAGAGTATATCTATCCGTCATCTGGATTGACAAATTCCACTCTTGATCCATGAGCCTCAACATAACACCTTTGTAGCACTGAACCCATCTTTATAGTCACCCTGTTACGGTGTGACGTTTGATGTTATCAAGATACTCTTCTGGTGTTAGCAATTAACATGATCTCATGATCTAAGGATAAAGATTACTTCGTATGATGTTATAGCAATATAAACACAATGACTTGATCGTAATGCTATACTTCGGATGAATGTTCATCACATCATTCCACCAAAGGTGTGACCTTGTTATTAACAACATCCAATGTCCATGATCAGGAAACCTTGATCATCCTGTTAATCAACAAGCTAGTCTATAAGAGAGGCATGAGTAGGAACCCTTTTTGTTTATTAAACACACATGTATTGATGTTTCCTATCAATACAATTATAGCATGCAAAATAAACATCTATCATATACAAGGAATACATAATAACAACTTTATTATTGCCTCTCAGGGCATATTTCCTTCAGTTCTCCCATCTTCATTTGGCAGCATGGGGGTGCTGAGGTTGGGTTGCTCCAAGCAAAAATCGACGGCGTGGCATCTGTGGATGTCGCTCTTGTCTTGGGGGGGGGGGTCGTCGTGGAGCTCTCCGGCCTCCTCTGCTCTTGGTCACTTTTTCGGGTGAAGCCTAGACCCTACGGTGCAGGGTCAGACGATGGCGTTGATACACGTTGCTTCCCCTTCTGTGGGTGTCTTCTTGAAGACCGTGATTCCCTGCGTGCTTTCCCGAGGCTGAACTTGCACGTCATCGTCACATGTGGTCGGCGATGCGAGAGGTCCGTGTGGTGGCTTGTGTGGCAACGATGGCATTGTTAGACGTTGGTTTGGTAGCAACAAGACCTTGTTAGTCGTCTTTGCTTTGGCGTGTTCGAGTATCTTCGTCTTGGTCTTCACTTGTTGTGAAGTCGGAGCTGCTATGTTTTTTCGAGCATCTTCATGTGAGCATCGTATGATGACATGCAAGGGGCGGTCCGATGGTGATGATATTCTTCGGCACGGGTCTTGCGCATCTCCTCTTCGGAGCTCGTCACCAGAGTCGGAGCTGTCTGTCTCTACGCGAGGAGTCATTTGTTTGGCATAGGCCGACTTGAGCTTCACAATGTTGCTACGGTGAGATCTTCCTAGGTGGTTGTTTCTTTGGTGAAGTCGGAGTCGCTGCAGAGTGATGACGATGACACCAGCGGGTAACCCCGACGACGACCTCGCTTCGATGGTGTCTGTGCAGGTTATGTGGGTAGCCAGGGTGGTTATTGTGCGTTGTCACGATGGTCGTGTTCCATGATGGTCACGAGCGTGCTTGTTCAGGTTCTCTACCAGTTTCCGCTAATAAACAGGCCAAACTTTGTACTTGCCAAACTTTGTACTTTTGTTCTATTAATTAAATTGGTAAGTCTTTTGCCTTATATATCATTGGAAACAAGTGCAGCTTGTTAGGCCAGATCCGATAGGACGAATCATTTGTTCCGTCTGTTTGTATCGTATAATTTGAAAGGGTTAGCCCTGTATATTACTCTATCCATTTCTAAAATAATTTCCAAAATAAGTGACGTGAGTTTGTATAGATTCGTACGTATCACATGTTTTAGGACGTAAATATTTTGTGGTACCTTAAATAAATAACCGTAGACATGCTACTTCTGATTCAAATTAATGGATTTAGATTTGTCTAAACTGAGATGAATCTAGTCATGTTTTCAGAGGCAGACCTTAGTGGAGGCCAAAAGGGGCCATGGCCCCCCAACTCAACTACAATTTGTACCATACTACTCAGTATTTATCATTTCTTTGGTACAAAACACCAAAATAATTCAATTTGGCCCTCCCAATTGCTATCTATTGTCTTTTGGCCCCTCCTATAATATTGTTCAAGGTCCGCCACTGCATGTTTTAAAGCATCTTTACTCGTGCCTTCGAGAACCTCTTAGGGTCTGCTTTTTTATCCGGGCAGAGAAAAATGCCCAGTCACGCTCCTAGCTCCTCGCTTTCGTCTAAATTTGCCCCAAAATCTATCTGATGAACACAGGTCAAACTCAGCGCACCGGGGTTCGCCTGTGGGTGCCGGGCGAAGCAAAAAAGACGAGCGGGTCAACTCTATCGGAGACAGAAGCCGCATTCCACTCAAAGATGCGCCTCCCTGGCGCTTTGCTCACTCCTTCCCCCTCGCCATCGTTTTGCTACCGGCATCACCCCTCTCTGCTCCGCCGCAAACACACCTCCACAAAAAAGAACCAACCGCCGCCTAGCTCCCCTCCCTCCTCGCCGCGCTTCTCGCATTGTGGTTCAGTGTTGTCGACTGTTCCACGGCCAGTTACATGCTCAACATGCCCACTAGGTGTTCGGCATTTTTCCGAGCTCGGCCATGGACTCCGACGATGATGATCATATATTCATCGTGCTAATGGAGGAAGAGAAGGTTGCCGCCGTCATCGATGATGAAGAGCACATGATGATCCTCGCCTGCCTGGCCAGCCTGTACGCACGGGAAACAAATCCACAGCGTGGCGGCTCGGCGCCAGGATGCCGGAAGTGAAAGCCGAGGCAGCGGATGGAGGGCTACTTCATGATGTACGCCGACTACTTCGCTGATGATCCATTGCACGGCGAAGCAGTGTTTTGGTGACGATTTAGGATGGGCCGGAAGCTCTTCCATAAGATTGTGTATGCCCCCCCTCCCTCCCCCGAGATTTCGACACCTACTTAAGATGCAAGAAGGACTACACCGGCATGGTGGGATTTTCTTCGCTCCAGAAGTGCACGGTGGCTATGAGAATGCTCACATACTGATCTCTCGGTGACACACAAGATGACTATCTCCGCATAGCCTAGTCCACTGCCATTGATTGTTTGTACAGGTTTTGTAGGGTAGTGATTGCAGTGTTTGAACCATTACACCTGAGATCACCCACTGTTGAAGACACTGCTCGAATCCTAGCAATCAATGAAGCTAGAGGATTTCTTGGGATGCTTGGAAGTATCAACTGCATGCACTGGAAATGGAAGAACTGCTCGTTTTCTTGGTAAGGAATGTACAAAGGCCACAAAATAGGTTGCAGTGTGGTACTCGAGGCACCTCAACCCCTCTTATCGGCAAGTATTCCAACTTTGCCAAGAAACAAGAAGCTCGCATGAAGGATGTCAAGTAGGCATTTGATGTGCTCCAAGCTCGATTTGCAGTTGTCTGGTTCCCCTCTATGAGCTGGTCGCAAGAACAGATGTGGAAGGTGATGAATGCATGTGTGATCTTGCACATGATCATTGAGAGCGAGCGGAGCGAGCCAGTGCTTGATGAGAGCGAGTCGGCACAACCATATTTCAGACACGGTCCTCTTGTAGAGCCTGATCACGAGGTGCCGACACCGTGAGCTGTCTTTGTCGCTATGCGTTAGGAGATCCGAGACTCGCATGCGCATCAACAACTGCAAGATGATCTAGTGGAGCACCTATAGAGCCTCAAAGGCAACACTTGTTAAATTATGACATTAGAGAAACTCTAACCAATCCCCTTTCAGCCTTTAGAGGACTTTTTCGGATGTTAACGGCTGAGGACGCACCGAACCGATCCCCAAGCGGCTGTTAGCGGAGAATAATTCTAGTCCAGCTCTTCCGTGGCCCCTAAATATGGCCGACCGCAGGCGCTGGACTATATTTTTACTCCTCCACTTCGGCCTCCACCTCTCGCCCCGCGGCCTCGCAAATCCGCCGCCGACTCGCCGTCGACGAGTCCGGTGACCAGATCCGTCCGCCCCGACCCGTAGTAGGCTCCCCCACCCTCCCACGTTCTTCCCCGACCCAGCGGCCCCCTATTTTGTCGGACTCAGGCGGTGCAATCACCGTCACAAATCCACCGCCAGGATTCGTCAAAGACGAGTCCCCGCGCCCAGGATTCGGTGAGTTTCCGCCGAAATCACGTGGCCTGGCCAGCACTCCGGCATGGCTTCTTCCTCCACGCGCCGGAGCAACTCGTCGGATTCGCTTGAGGACCTCGCTAGATCCCGACACCTCTGGCATGGGTGGAGCACCTCGTGCGGGCAACCACACCTACTCCAGCGGTGCCAGCAGCACCTACACCGGCACCTCCCCCGGTACCGCCAAGGTGTGTTCATCTTCTTTTTTGTTTGCTTTTAGTGAAATCTTCACCATTTCTTCCGATGAAGCAAGTGCATGTCATTTGATTTCGTAGGATTCGACGTCCATGGGATGAGGACGAGGACAACGATTTGTACTTCGTGTGGCATGAGCAAAACCGAGTTGGAGATGAGCAAACATACATGCAATTTTGGGAAGGGGTACATGCCAACTTCCATCAAAAAACTAGTCTAGGTCCTAGATCCATACCATCGATGATGCATCGATGGAGCTTCCTAGTAAGGTGTCATAATAGTGACGAGTATCATCTCGTCAAAAATAATTTGTAGATGGTGGAGAACCCAATTCTGATGGTTCTAGTGATGAGCTAGAACCCAACTCAGATGGTTCTAGTGATGAGGTAGGAAAAAACGGTAGACGGTGCAAAAACCCAATTTGCCAGGTTTATGATGCTTGTAATTATTTATATGACTTAATATGCATTATAAATCTACTTATTCTATATTTATTCTATATGTTGTTATGCATTCATGTGCTCAAATTTGATAAAAACAAATTTAGTCCTCTAAGTTATTGGGAATCGGTTCCGGTGCACAAAATTTAGAGGACTAAAATTATTTGATGAAATTTCGACGAAACTGGGTGAAGAATGGCTAAACTACGTGTGTAAAATTGTTTACACGACATTTTTGTAAAATTTCGGCCAAATTTTTTCAAATTCACCGGCTCAGGGGTGTACAACGGGATCGTTGAGTGGAGTTGGTGGACCCAGGTCAAATGTTCACCCAATCCGGTGAAAATTACGCCGGGTTTCGGCCTAGGGGCCTCCAACGAGTGGAGATGCTCTTAACGCTAGATACATTTGAATCTAGCCAAATCTGAGTTCATTGATTTGGATCGGACAAAGTATATAAATTCATACCACGAGCATGCATAACCTGATTTAGTTCTGATTTAGTTGTCACTCGGTCCACAGTACTGCTACGTGATTTGGATCCCGATCGAGTCCGAGCAGACAACGAACTCTAAAGCCAGTCGAACTCGATCGGCTGTGCTTACATGTTGCGAGGCCCTGAAGATACTACCTGTAGGTACGCGCTTCTCACACACGGTCCATGCCATGGCGCCACGGAAGAGGTACATAACGACGGACAGACACGCCATGGCTCCACGGGCGGAGCGCCGACGCGAAAACGCGTCCGTGGCACCGGAGACGCCGGCGCTGCCGGCAGATCTCATACTTGAGATCGTGGCGCTCTCCGACCCCGTCGTCCTCGTCCGTTGCGCCGCCGCTTGCAAGCTCCTACGCCGTGACATCCTCAGCCCGTCTTTCATGCGCCGTGTCAGCCACTGGGCGGCTCCCCGCATCCTCGTCAATCTGAGCACGGACGATGACAATCCCCCCTTTAGTCTTGTCCACCCGGCAACCCCCGCCGTTGCGTCCTTGTGCCACGGCCACCTATTTCCCTTTTTTTCGCGCTACACGGACGCCCTCTTCAAACAATACGTTGTCATGACGTCCCGGGGCGGCCTCGTGCTACTCCGCCGCATATACACCGGAAACCGAACCAACTCCATCATGAACCCGCATAACTCCGAGCGACGCTCCGACTTGTGCGTGTACGACCCGATGAGCGGCGTCCACACCTGCCTCTCCCGTCCGCCAGAGGCCTCGAGCAACTCGATGTACTGCCGGCGTAAGTACATCCTGCTCACCGCAGCCGACGGCATCGACTGCTCCTTCCAGGTGCTCGTCGCCGATCTCGACAGATGTAGCATCAGGGTGCAGACCGCGTCACCGTGCGGTACATGGTGGTCTGCCAAGTGGCTGTTGAGCAACCACGAGCGGCCGTTGTTCGAAAGGTACCGTGGTCCTGTCATCCTCCACGGTGGCGTCATCTATTGGCGGGTGTATCAAGACAAGCACATCATAAGACACGACTTGGGCAGAGGGGAGCTAGGCTCGGTGGAGCTCCCGCCCACTAACTGCAAATTTGACCAACTCCAGTTGGCGATGTCGTCGGACGGGAAACTGCTGAAACTGCTCGCCATTGAAGGGTTCATGATGTCCGTGTGGCTGCAAGTTTCAGTCTCAGGAGCAGGTGGTAGTGGTTGGTCGTTGGAGACTGTGATCGACATGGAGGATGAGCTGCGGATGCTGCACCCAGATATCCCTCCCATCAGTCCAGATGAACGTATTGAATTTGATGGCTTGAAGAGGCGGAGCGGCGACGTGGTGTTGCTCCAGGTGCCTGGGCCAGGTTGTTACGACACGGTCACGGTGTTTGAGCTCAAGACCAAGGATATGTATACGCAAGAGCGTGTGCGGGGTTCCTCGTTGTTGGAGATCGACCTACAATCTCGTCTACAGAACATGAAGATCTTTTCCTAACGAGAATAGTCATGTAAGTTGGGCATCATGCGATGAATATTATCACCTTGAGTGGTCCATGTCTACCCAGTATTCAAAACATGAAAATGTTATTATGATGTTGGACTGTTTATCATGTTGTTTGATTCTCATTACCAGCACGTTACTGTAGATTGGGCAAGCAAGCTGACGTTAACAAACATGTTCATAAACACGAACATCAGAATCAAAATCCATCCAGTAGGCATGACAGTTTTCTCCATAACATGCTATCAGGATCTTCAGACTAAAACATGCTATCAGAATCTTCAGACTAAAACATGCTATCAGGATCTTGAGATTTGGAGAGGAAACTCAGGCAAAAAAAGGTGGCGACGGAAAAGCAAATTGAGCAGGACGAACATACAGAAGCTCAAAGGGCATAAAAAGTAAGGACTTCACCCTTCATGAGCAAAGCAGCATAATTAACACAGCAGTTCAAGTAAAACAGCAAATCTTGTCTAGGGTACCAACATATGAATTCATAGTTGACATGACAAAATATATGTATTCTTAAAATCAAACAATCCATGTTCACCAGAGCACAAGATAGGTAAAACATGCTATCACTCGAGCCAAAAGAGTGGCAACCGCAGAGTAAATTGAGCAGAAGACCATACATGAGCTCAAAGGGCATAAACAAAATGACTACAAACTTCACATGAGACGAAGCATAATTTGGCACAGCAGTTCAAGTAAAATAAGAGCAAATCTTGTCTAGGTTCACAACATATGAATTCATAGTTGACACGACAAAATATAAGGATCCTTAAAATCAAACCATCCATGTTCACCAGAGCACAACATAAGATAGGTAGATAGCTAGAGGTACTCAGATCAAGTATCAAAACTCAACAAGCCCAAGACTACAATATAAGTGGAATGCACTCTAATCTTCCTCCTCGCCCTCGTTCTCAGCGATGTTGAAGTACCGGAGCTCGTAAACATTGCGCTCCTTGTTGGCTGCGATCACACGTAGCCAGTCACGCACGTTGTGCTTCTTCAAGTACTTCTTGGTCAAGTACTTCAGGTACCTGAAGACAAAGAATGATGTTATCAGGCTAAATTGTAACAAAATAACAAAGACAACATTTGTATTGGAAAATGGAAGCAATAATCAATCATATATGATGGCAGTGCTACAAAAGTTTAGGTATGATGTTTCATTTGATCTACACAGAATACTAAAGCTGCAACGACATTGAATTGTGCAAGCAAAGTATTAATAGTAGGGTCATGCCAATGTGTTATTTTTTGCTTAGCATTCAGGTTCTAACTACTGTTAATGCTTCAAAAATATTCTGCTATTTGAAAGGACCCTGTTTAGAAGGGACTGCACAACTATAAAACGAACCCTAAAAGTAATCATGATCAAATTATGGAACCCTGAAAAGATCATTTTTGCAGTCATGTTGCTCAGCGTGTAAGCAATGCAAAACTTATGTGCTGCATATCCTGAACCAACAAAAACAAGCAACTTATAATGGCTTAATAGCGACTGAAGTCGATAACATTTACATAACTACTGCAAAAATGTACCCAAGTATAGATTTCCATAACAGGTTCGAGCCGCGTTTTCCTAATTAGATGAAGTTCATACATATAACAGAACTAATACTAGCCAGAGCAGACAGAATATATAGTTAGCATATCTTTACACAGATCAGAACGAATTCAGTGACAGCAAAAGTCTGCATCTCAGAGTAGAGTAACAACGGGATGCTGGAACGTGGAAGTCACGTATACCTCTTGGAGAAGTTGCCGTCGGAGGTGACGGTGACCTTGCTCTTGTCGCGCGTGACGGTGACGGAGTCGCCGAGGTTCCCGGCCTTGCCGCCGGCGACCTTGATGCGCTCCTGGAGGAACTTCTCCAGCGACGCGATCTCCATGATCTTGTCCTCGACGGGCTTAGTGCAGTCGATCACGAAGGAGACCGACCCCTTCTTCTTGCCCTTGGCAGCCGCCACCGCCGCCGCGCCGCGAGCCATCTCACCTTCTCTTCCTCCTCAGCCTACGCTCGGGTTGGTGGTGGTTTGTGTGGCGGCGCGCAGGCGGCTAGGGTTTACCAGGGCGAGGGAGGGAGGGGTCGCCCGCTATATATAGGCCTTGTGGGCTGCCATTCTCGCGGGCTGGCTAGTTGGGTCTGGGCGATTAAGATGGGCTTATGAATGGAACAAGTTGGGCTTAAATTGGATGGCTGAAGACAACATGGGCCCCTGTATTTGACTAAGCAGGCGCTGCTTCTGGCTGCTCAGGACCATGTCTCGGCCCACCCCCCTCAAAAAAAAGGACCATGTCTTGGGCATGATTTCGTTTCATTGCCAAAACAAAACTCTGGAAGATGGGAACTGGAGATGAGCTGTTGGATTGCAAAAGTATGGACCAGATCAATCCTTCAGTTGTTCCATGCATTTTTTTTAAGAAACGTCCGCTTCCTAGCTGTGCTCTTTGACAAAAAAAAACCATAATTATTTCTCCCTTTTTTTTTGACAGAATTCAGCACTTTATTGATCAAATAACATCAATACAATGTTTGTTCACGAGAAAATCCGGAACAGAGGACCGATAGAGAACACTACCAACAAGTTCTACTCTACTAGCTAAAGCATGTGCTGAATTATTACACAAACGACTAACATGGCGGAAAGACACCGATGTTAAGGACTTGGCGAGGGTTTTGATATCCTCGACCACAACTCCAACCCGAGAACGATCCTTCATCTTGCAGTTGATCCTCTGAATGACGGAGAGACAGTCTGAAACCAAGATGATCTTGTCCAAGCCTTCATCACGAGCGAGGGAGACTGCACACCTAATGGCCTGTGCTTTTGCGATTTTAGGCGACATAACCTCATCAAGAACCTGGCTGCAAGTAGTCAGGAAAGTACCAATGTGGTCCCTGATTACGACGCCGACCCCCATTCGATCTATTGATTTGAACAAAGCAACATCAACATTAATCACCACCGATCCTTCCTGTTGCGGAACCCAGCTAGGAGCTGAGAGGGTATCACGTGTACAGACCACCGATGTTTTGAACAAATGCTGAACTATCATCTCGACATACGAAAGTATCTGTTGAGCAAGACTGTGAGGTGACTTCAGAGGTTCTCCATTGCGATAAGCATTTCCATTATTCCAGAGATGCCATGTCGTCACAGCTAAGATGACCGCCTCGTGGTCGTCCATCCTAGCCAGAAAATCAAAAATCCAAACTTTGATGTTGGTGAACTCTTTTCGGCGTAGGTGGACATTAGAAGCTGTATTAACCTCGCGCCAGACCTGATAGGCATACGGGCAAAACAACAGGACATGCTCCACGCGTTCATCTCTATTGCAGAACACGCAAGCAACTGACTCTAGGATATGACGACGACAAAGTTGATGTCCAGTAGCCAGACAGTCATGCATCATCCTCCACAGCATGATAAGCATCTTCCCCAGGGCATTTATTTTCCATAGTTTCTTTCACATGGCCACTTCTCCGCCATCATGCGATGATAGGCCATGCCCCGATGAATTCAAGCGAGACGCTAGTTGCGCCTCCTTAGCCAGATTATAACCGTGTAGATGCCCAGCTTAGTGTGTGGCCACAATGGGAAATTGTCGCCACCATGACGGCTCAGCGGAATCTGCAAAACTTTGGACGCGATCTCGTCGGCAAAGATGCTGCGAACAAGAACGGCATCCCATCCACATGTATTCTCATCGAATACAGATTCAACCTTGGCATTGTCCGGTAGCGGCTGAAGAGGAACAACCTTTGACAGTGGTACTCCAGGTATCCAGTTATTAGACAAGATTCTTGTTGTCCTTCCATCTGCTATACCCCAGCGCATACCCTCTTGTACCAGATCTTTGCCAATCAAAATGCTACGCCACGTGAAAGACGAGGACCTCGGTCTCGGTGCTTCCCAAAAGGAGGACTCGGGGAAGTAATGGCCCTTCGAAACACGAGCGCACAGTGACGTAGGATCGGAAAGCAGCCGCCACGCTTGCCTTCTGAGCATAGCTTGGTTAAACATCACGAGATCGCGAAACCCCATGCCACCACGAGCTTTTGGAGTTGAGAGCCACTCCCACGACCTCCAATGCATCTTCTTCTGACCATCCTCAAAGCCCCACCAGAAATCCGCAATCGATTTGCAAACTGACGTACAATTTGAAATAGGGACTTGGAAGCAGCTCATGACCTAGGTAGGGCATGGCCTGGATAACACTTTTTAGGAAAATCTCCTTGCCTTTTCTAGAGAGAGGGCAGCCCATACAGACATTCATCTATTTCCAACCCCGATCAAACAAGAACCGGAAGGATTCGATTGGGGAATTGCCAACATCAGTGGGCATACCAAGGTAGGTTTCCTACAGAGCTTCATTGGAAACCCCAAGCTGGATTTTGACAACAGCCCGGATCGGGTCGGCACAATTCTTTCCAAAGAAAATTGTGGATTTCTTATGGTTGATCTTCTGCCCCCATCCTTCACAGAAGAGTTGCATAGTAGATTGCAAGGACATCACGCTGTGTGTGTCACCCCATTCTTGATGCCCTGTAATTCACAAAAAATATGCTATCATCCGCAAAAAGCAGGTGGGAAATCGACGGACCTGTCCGCCCATTCTTGATGCCCTGTAATTCACCAGAAATCTCCTTGCGATGTAACAGACAAGATAAACCTTCAGTACAGAGGAGGACTAGATAGGGACTAATGGGGTCCCCTTGTCTAATACCTCTAGTGGGTATAACAGGTTCTGCTAAATCACCATTGACCTTTACTACATACCTGACCATGGTCACACATCTCATAACTGAATTAATAGCCCAACTTCACTAAGTAGCCATACAAATAGCTACATTCGACTCGATCATAAGTCTTCATCATATCAATTTTCAGAGAAAAAAAAGGTTTGTTTGACTTTTGCCTCCGAATCGTGTGAAGACATTCATAAGCTATCAAAGCATTGTCAGTTACCAGCCTATCTGGCACAAAGGCACTCTGTTGCTCAGAAATAACACACGGAAGGATAAGCTTCAAGCGGTTTGCCAACACTTTTGACGCAATTTTATATAGCACATTGCAAAGACTAATAGGACGGAAATTCTTAAGATTATCTGGGTGTGATACCTTCAAGATCAGGACGACCACTGAGTCACAAAAGCCCTCCGGGACCGAATCTCCCACCAAAACCCATGCACGGTTGTGCAGATTTCCTCCTTGATGAACGCCCAATGCGTTTGATAGAAAAGTGTCGGGAAGCCATCGGGCCTAGGCGCTTTAGTCGGACCCATCTGGAACAAGTCTTTCTCAATCTCCTCATCAGAGTATGGCTTGTAAAGATCTGCATTCATTTCATCATTAACTTTGCCAGGGATTGAATTAAGAACCTCGTCCATTTGGTCACACGGTTCAGAACTGAAAAGATTGTTATAGAATGACCCAACCCTTTTCTTGATTTCAACAATATTAGTACATTTAGATCCATCCTCCCTTGATAGGGCCTTTATTTGATTAGCACGTCGTCGCGCATACATACGTGCATGGAAGAACGCGGAGTTGCGATCTCCCTCCTTGAGCCAGTCGACGCGAGAGCGCTGGCGTGCCATGATTTCTTCGCGTTCAAAGAGCTCACATAGTTCTCGCTCCACATCCTTTGCCTCGGCATCCATGTGCGACCAGGGCGCCAAACCGAGATATTTCAAATGGCGCTCGAGTTTGCGGATTTTGCGCTGGACCAAGCCAAAGGTGTCCTAGCTCCACTGGCCTAGCAAGGGGGCGACGCCGTGAAGCGTAGCCCAAGTAGTTTGGAGAGATGTTGGCCCAGTGGAGCGATCGGACCAGGCCCGCTCCACAACATCGATATAATCTGGCGATCGTCTCCATGCAGCTTCGTATCAGAATCCCATCTGCACCGGCCTCTGAACTTTTGGCTGATCAAATTTACTGAGATTAATGGCGAACGCATAGTGATCCGAAGTCATGGTGATGACATTCTCCACTTGGAAATCGTTGAACAACTGAGAAAAGGAGTTGTTAGCTACCGCACGGTCCGAACGAACTCGAATGGTGGTGTCCCTCTCTTGTCTGTTGGTCCATGTGAACTTGGGTCCAGAAAAACCCAAGTCGGACAAAACGCGGTCGCTCATGCATTCCTTAAACAATAGCATGTGAGCTTCTGATCGAGCCAAAGTGCTCATCTTGACAGAGTACCTCATTGAAATCGCCACGACAAATCCAAGAGCCGGGTTAGGTTGTAGCAAGTCTGCGCAAAAGGGCCCAAAATTCATGCCGATTCTTCCTCCGAGTTTCACCATAAACAAAGGTAGCACGCCATTGATCCCCTGTATCCGCAGATACCAAAACATCGATGCAATTTGAGCTACACCCTTTCAAGGTAATGGAATATGGTTGCTTCCAAAAAAAGTACAAGGCCACCACTTTGACCTTCACTACTAACACCCAGGCTATTTGTGAATCCGAGGGACCACATAAAGTTCTGGGCTCTTCTATCCTTCATTTTTGTTTCCGAAAGAAAAAGGATCGATGGTTGGAAATTTTTAATGAGCCATTTCAGCTCTCCAACTGTTGAGTCCGACCCCAAGCCCCGATAGTTCCAAGCTACGGTATTCATTGCATTTGGCGGGGCTGGTCAACTCGGTGCATCACTTGCACCAATATCTCCACCACCATTCACAACTTGGTTGGCAGCCACGTCCATTAAGGCAAGAACAGACTAGATTTTAACTTTGTACACTGGCTTCCTCTTATGTCCCGCCGTTTTGGCAGCACCAGCATCAGTTGACGGCTGCGGCACCTTCTTTGCCCGAGGTTTTCGAGGCTTAGCCAGAGAGGTGGCCTCAGTTCCTTTTCTCTTCGTCCCCTGGGGTTTATTGCTAGACCTCTGGCCCGAGTTCGAGCCGTGGCTCGAAGACGACCAATGCTCTTTCTTCCACAGTTCCTGGACAGATACAAGCTCACCGTCCCACTGTAGCTTGCCCTCCTTATCTCTGCTAGCCGGCATCGCACATAGCAGCGAAGAGTGACCAATCAGGCCACAGGAGGATCAGAAAAGTGGCAGCTTCTCATACTGAACATCGTACATAAAGGATTTGTTGAGACTCGTCGATTCGAAAGTCACCCACCTCATGAGCGGCTCTGAAAATCAACATCAACTCTAACACGGAGATAATCTCCTTAAGCCCGCCCATTTTCATCAGTTTCAACCTTGTCCACTCTGTCGTTCATACTAGCCAGTGCAGCTCCCCTTGTGGAGTTCATCAAAGGGAAGGGCAGGAGATAAATCCTTACTCAGAGCAGTAGTCTATCAAAGACAACATCTGACGGCTTCACTTTAGGATCAAACTTCTTCAACAGTATGGCATTCTTCCCCATCACCCAAGGTGAACAATTAATCACACGTTGCATTTCAGCCTCTGTCTCAAATTCAGACAGAAAAAAAATTGGACCCATAGATCGCACCTTCATGCCCCTCAGATTTCCCCAAGCCGCCGTCACCACCAACTTGATTGTTTGAACATGCAAATTATTGGGTGCCAAAACCTTCCCCACCAGATCCCACTCGGGGCCCTCGGACATGGATTCATCATCATCATTGAGAACAAACTTCTTCGCCTCCTTTGAGGTGAGTTTGATTCGGCACATCATCTCCGCCACGCCGTCGCCAGCGCCAGGATCCGACAGCACCACCCATTGGGTAGCCTTGCCCTTCAATGATTCTTTCGCCATCGCGGCCCGGGCCTCTATGTTAGCAGAGGGACCGTCAGCCTTGCCGTCCGTCATCACCCCAATCCTGCCATCAGCCATCCTCGACAACCCCCCAAATCCGATCTCCCTCGCTGCCAAGGGTGGGAAGCAAACTAGGTTTATCCCTGGATCACCCCGAACGAGCGCGAGAAGGAAGGACCAGAGGGAAAGCAAGGGGGAGATAGGTTGGATCGCTAGTGTAGACGACGAACACAGGATCAGATGCACCGCTGAGAGGATCGGGGGCACCAGAGATCGCCGCGAGTTCAAGAATCGCCAAAATCGCCAGAGCGGTTTTGGAAACCCTAGAAAACAGGCATTGCCTCTGCTTACTTTATGCAGCAGTACCGCTTGCGACGTTTAATTATTTCTCCCTATGCTGAAAACAAAGCTCCAAAAAGTGGCACTACTTGTCTATTCTTCCGGTCTAAAGCTGTACCTTTGAGGTCCACTTGTGAGAAGAATTTATCAACATACAGATCGGTCTGATGCTATTTTCCTACTCGAACAGTGTACTCCCTCCGTTTAAAAATATAAGATGTTTTAGCTTTTTAATAGAGTGTATCTAGACCCATTTTAGTGTTTAGATTCATTGTAAATCTAGATGAACCTAAATATTAAAAAGGGACTATATACACTTCATTCACAAAGGTAAAACATCTTATATTTTAAAACAGAGGGAGTACCATGTTATTTTCCTACTTGCGTTCTATGTGGTACGTTGTTTCTTGAGAAAAGATGTACTCCTCCATTTCAAAATATAAGATGTTTTAGTTTTTATGAAATAATGTATCTAAACATGTGGCCTTGTTTGGATATGGGATTTTAGCAAAACTGGTTTCGATATATTGCTATAACCGTGTATAACAACCTAAAACCTGTTTGGGTGGGGCGGTGAAAACGTGGACAGATAAAACCGGGTTTCACCTTTGAGGTTCTACTAGTCTATTCTTCCGGTCTGAAGCTGTACCTTTGAGATTCACCTGTGAGAAGAATTTTGATGCTTACAAGTAAATTTTAGCCTGCACAGGATGTATAAGTGTTGTAAAGCTCGTATAGTTATTTGACTGGGCCTTTTGTCGCCCTTGCAGTATGTAAGCTTGTTAGCCTATGTGTTTTCGAGTATGTTTCTTATGCGATGCCGTTTCATTAGCCTGGCACTTTTGGATCTCAGCACCTTATCAGCCTGTCAGTTGGGTTACAATTGGGTTGGAGTTATCAAAGGTTCAATTGGAAGAAGAGTCAGCTACGCGAGTCATTGCGGTGTTGAGTTATACGTGTGACGAGGTCGTCAGGAAGGCGCAACCCCCGAGTGTAAGATGCGAATAAAAATAAATGTAACAAGACTCATAGTTGAGGCACTTAGCTTTATTTATTTGGAGAATAGTAGGAGGTACATTGTTCGGATGGATAGCCTGGCTGAGTAGCCTTATTGTAAAGTAAAAATATCTGGGGATAGAAACATCGCTGTTGCACAACGTTCCATGGGTTGGAGTATTCGACACCACTCTTTATGTCCTTCAGGCGATATGCGCCACC
The DNA here is from genome assembly GCA_916181665.1 of Avena sativa. Classification (NCBI taxonomy): domain Eukaryota; kingdom Viridiplantae; phylum Streptophyta; class Magnoliopsida; order Poales; family Poaceae; genus Avena; species Avena sativa. The sequence continues at coordinate 460,016,283 of OV702297.1, read as the reverse complement.
TAGGATTACTTCGGTGACCACGTAGGGTCCTTCCCATGGGGATTCGAGCTTGAGGTGCCCTTTTTGCTTCAGACGTAGGATGAGGTCTCCTTCGACGAAGGACCTTGGACGCAACCGTCGGATGTGGTAGTTGCCAAGGCTCTGCTGATAGATCATCGATCGCTCTGTCACGATTTCGCGTGCTTCGTCGAGAAGATCGACGGAGTCCTCGAGTGCGGCCGTAGATTCGGCCTCGCTGTAAGCGACAACCCTTGGGACTTTGTAGCGTACTTCGGCTGGTAGTACCGCCTCAGCACCATGCACCATGAAGAATGGTGTGTTGGCCGTGGCGCTGTTCGGTGTTGTGCGCAGACTCCATAGTATGGATGGCAGCTCATTAGCCCAACAACCAGTTGCTCACTTGAGAGATCGAAGAAGTCTCTTCTTGATGCTGTTGCAGACGAGGCCGTTGGCCTTTTCGACTTGACCGTTGGTCTAGGGGTGCGCTACAAGGCATAGCTGATGTCGATTCCCAGGCTTTCACATAAATCCTGGAACTCGTTCGAGGTGAAGTTCGTCCTGTTGTTGGTGATGATGTTGTGCGGCACTCCGAACCCGAAAATGATGGACTCGAAGAACTTGACGGTGGTGGCGCTAGTTTGGTTGGTGACTGGCATGGCTTCGATCCACTTGGTGAATTTCTTGACAACCATGAGGAGGAAGACTGTAGCATCCCAATTGCCTAACAATTGTAATGCTACTTGCCTAGTCTATATATTGCTACTTCCTACATATAATTAGTTTCACTATCATTATATCATGCTCATGTCACCCTGCCACATTGCATTTGAGCATCATATAAAACCCTTTTCATTTGGTTCGTATCCCATATGCATTATATTGCATCACTTGCATTTGCCTCTTGATATATTGTATTTGATGGGTTCGTAGCATGGAAAACAAAAAAATTCTACTACAAGAACGAACAAAACCCAGATCTAATCTAGATAAAAGCCAAGATCTAATCTATTAGACATGTGCAACGAGATAGATCTGTACTAACCCTTGTAGATCCGAAAGCCTTGTGCGAGATCGGATCTCGTGGTTGATGTAGACGATCACTTGCCGATCTCAAGACCGAGTAGACGATCCTTCCGGCGCCGCGTTCCGGCAGCGCTTCCGCAGTTGGTCACACGTGTGGAGTCGATGCAGACCTTCCTCTCCCCGTTCCAGCGAGCAGCGGAGGTAGTAGATCTCTCCACGGAATCCCAGCAGCACGACAACGTGGTGGTGGTGGTGGAGTAGAGAATTCTGCAGGGCTTCGCCTAAGCCTGAGCAGAAGGAAGGAGGAGGAGAGAGGCGGCTAGGGCAAGAGTGGAGGGGCAAGGGGGTGGCGCCTCCACCCCTCTATATATAGAGGGAGGGGTGCGGCCTAGGGTTCCCACCCCTAGGCCCACCTCCTAGGGCCGACGCACAAGGGGGGCTTGGGGGGAGTTTCCTTCCCCCCAAATTTCCCCTTTTTCTTTCTTGGTTTTCAAGTAAACTCCATAGAAATTTCTAGAACCTTCCGAAACATTCCGAAACCTTCTAGAACCCCCATATAAACACTCCGGGACATTTCCGAACCTAGAAAATGATCTCCATTATATGAATCTTATTCTCCGGACAATTCCGGATCTCCTCGTGATGTCTCAGATCCAATCCGAGACTCCGAACAACATTCGGTCTCCAACGCACATTCCATATCTACCTAAACAACATCGAACCTTAAGTGTGTCACCCCACGGTTCGTGAATATGCAGACATGATGGAGACACCTCTCCGATCAATAACCATCAGCCGGATCTGGAGATCCATAACGGCTCCCACATACTCAACGATGACTTCGTGATCGATAGAACCATTAACATACGAAACCAATTCCCTTTGTCACGCGATACTCTACTTATCCGAGGTTTGATTGTTGGTATCTCCATACCTAGTTCTACCTCGTTACTGATAAGTACTCTTTACTCGTTTCATGATATGTCATCCCTTGTGACCTAGTCACATGCTTGCAAGCTAACTAGATGACATTCCATCGAGAGGGCCCAGAGCATATCTATCCGTCATATGGATGGACAAATCCCAATCTTGGTCCATGCGCTTCAACACATACTTTCAGAATACCCAATGACACCTTTATGATCACCCAGTTATGAAGCAGTGTTTGATGTCATCAAAGTACCCATCCGGTGATGGTGATTAACATAACCTCATGGTCGAAGGATTAGGTTACTATGTATTTGAAAGCTTGTAGCAATGCGAACTTAATGACTTGATCTTATGCTATACTTACTATGGGTGTGTGTCCATCTCATCATTCTCCTAATGATATAACCTTGTTATTAATGACATCCAATGTCCATGATCATGAAACCATGATCATCTATTAATCAACAAGCTAGTTCAACAAGAGGCTTACTAGGAACTCTTTTACGTTTACAAAACACAGATGTATTAGTGTTTCCTTATAATACAATTATAGCATGGGATGTAAACATTCATCATAAACATAAAGATATAATAATAACCACTTTTATTATTGCCTCTTGGGCATATCTCCAACAGTCTCCCACTTGCACTAGAGTCAATAATCTAGATTACATGGTAATATACCTAACACCCATGGCGTTCTGGTGTTGGTCATGCTTTGCTCTAGGGAGAGGTTTAGTCAACGGATCTGCCACATTCAGATCAGTGTGTACTTTGCAAATCTTTATGTCACCATCTTGGACATACTCGCGAATAGCATGGAAACGTAGCTTGATGTGCTTCAGCTTGCTATGTGACCTTGGCTTCTGTGCATTAGCTATGGCACCTGTGTTGTCACAGTAGATGGCCATCGGGTCCAACGCACTAGGAACCACGCCAAGTTCAGTAATGAACTCCTTCATCCATATGGCTTCTTGTGCAGCCTCCGAAGCAGCTATGTATTCCGATTCAGTTGAAGATTTCGCCGCAACGCTTTGCTTGGCACTCCTCCAGCTTACTGCAGCACCATTCAAAATAAATACGTATCCAGACTGTGACTTCGAGTCATCTGGATCGATGTTCCAACTAGCATCAGTGTAACTGTTTACAACAAGCTGTTCATCACCTCCATAAGAAAGAACCATATCCTTAGTCCTATTTAGGTACTTTAGGATATTCTTGACCGTTGTCCAGTGCTCCATTCCAGGATCACTTTGATATCTGCTAGTCAAACTAACAACATGTGCTATATCCGGTCTTGTACACAGCATGGCATACATGATAGAACCTATGGCTGAGGCATAGGGAATATTATTCATTTTCTCTCTATCTTCTGCCGTAGCTGGACTTTGAGTCTTACTCAAGGTCTTACCTGACAACATGGGCATGAACCTTTTCTTGCTCTCTTCCATTCTAAACTTCTTTAGAATTTTGTCCAAGTATGTACTTTGTGAAAGCGCTATTAGGCGTTTTGATCTATCTCTATAAATCTTGATGCCTGGAATATATGCCGCTTCGCCAAGATCCTTCATTGAAAAACTATTATTCAAATAGGCTTTGACGCTATTAAGAAGTTCTATATCATTCTCAATCAACAATATGTCATCTACATATAGTACTAGGAGTGCTATAGAGCTCCCACTCACTTTCTTGTAAATACAAGCTTCTCCATAAGTTTGTATAAATCCAAAGTTTTTGATTACTTTATCAAAACATTGATTCCAACTCCGGGATGCTTGCTTCAGTCCATAAATGGAGCGCTGAAGTTTGCATACCTTTTTAGCATCTTTAGGATCGACAAAACCCTTGGGTTGTACCATATACAACTCTTCCTCAATGTATCCATTAAGGAATGCCGTTTTGACATCCATCTGCCAAATCTCATAATCGAAATATGCAGCAATTGCTAACAAAATCCTCACAGACTTTAGCTTCGCTACTGGTGAGAATGTCTCATCGTAGTCAACTCCTTGAATTTGTCGGAACCCTTTCGCGACAAGTCGAGCTTTATAAACGGTAACATTACCATCAGCATCTATTTTTCTTTTGAAAATCCATTTGTTCTCGACAGCCTTACGACCATCCGGTAAGTCCACCAAAGTCCATACTTGGTTTTCGTACATGGATCCCATTTCAGATTTCATGGCTTCTAGCCATTTGTAAGAATCTGGGCTCACCATAGCTTCTTCATACGTCACAGGGTCATCAGTGCTGTCCACCAACATGACGTTCAAGGCAGGGTCATACCAATCAGGAGTGGTACGAACCCTTGTTGACCTGCGAGGTTCGGCAGCAACTTCGTTCGAAGTTTCATGATCACCATCATGAGCTTCCTCTCCAATTGGTGCAGGCGGCACAAAAACATCTTTCGGTGCTGCGCTACTCTCAACTCCGAGAGAAGGTTCAATAACCTCGTCGAGTTCTACTTTCCTTCCAGTCACTTCCTTTGAGAGAAACTCCTTCTCAAGAAAGGATCCATTCTTGGCAACGAAAACTTTGCCTTCAGATCTATGATAGAAGGTATACCCAATTGTTTCTTTAGGGTATCCTATGAAGACGCATTTCTCCGCTTTGGGTTCAAGCTTATCAGGTTGTAACTTCTTTACATACGCTTCGCAACCCCAATCTTTAAGGAACGACAACTTAGGTTTCTTTCCAAACCACAATTCGTACGGTGTCGTTTCAACGGATTTAGATGGTGCCCTATTTAAAGTGAATGCGGCTGTCTCTAATGCATAGCCCCAAAATGATAGCGGTAAATCTGTAAGAGACATCATAGACCGAACCATATCTAAGAGAGTTCGATTACGATGTTCGGACACACCATTACGTTGTGGTGTTCCCGGCGATGTCAACTGCGAAAGTATTCCACATTTCTTTAAATGCATGCCAAACTCATAACTTAGATATTCACCTCCGCGGTCAGAACGCAGAAACTTAATCTTGTTGTTACGATGATTTTCCACTTCACTTTGAAATTCCTTAAACTTCTCGAAAGTTTCAGACTTATGTTTCATAAAGTAGACATATCCATATCTACTTAAGTCATCCGTGAAAGTGAGAACATAACGATATCCACCACGCGATGCTACACTCATTGGACCGCACACATCGGTATGTATTATTTCCAATAAGTCTGTAGCACGCTCCATTATTCCAGAGAATGGAGTCTTAGTCATTTTTCCCATTAGACATGCTTCGCATCTTTCAAGTGATTCAAAATCAAGTGATTCAAGAAGTCCATCAGAATGGAGCTTCTTCATACGCTTCACTCCAATGTGACCAAGACGATAGTGCCACATGTATGTAGAATTATCATTCAATTTTGTTCGTTTAGCATCTATGTTGTGAACATGTGTATCACTACTATCGAGATTCAGTAAGAATAAACCATTCATCTCAGGTGCATTACCATAAAAGATATTACTCATATAAATCGAACAACCTTTATTCTCAGACTTAAAAGAGTAACCGTCTCGCAATAAACAAGATCCAGATATAATGTTCATGCTTAACGCAGGCACCAAATAACAATTATTCAAATTTAAAACTAATCCCAAAGGTAGATGCAGAGGGAGTGTGCCGATGGAGATCACATCAACCTTGGAGCCATTTCCAATGCGCATCGTCACCTCGTCTCTCGCCAGTCTTCGCTTATTCCGTAGCTCCTGTTTTGAGTTACAAATATGAGCAACCGAACCAGTATCAAATACCCAGGCACTACTACGATTACTAGTAAGATACACATCAATAACATGTATATCGAATATACCTTTCTTCTTGATGTTGCCGTTCTTCAGATCCGCCAGGTACTTGGGGCAGTTACGCTTCCAGTGACCGGCACCCTTGCAGTAGAAGCATTCAGTTTTAGGCTTAGGACCAGCCTTGGGCTTCTTAGGAGGTGCAGCAGCTTTCTTGCCGTCCTTCTTGAAATTGCCCTTGTTCTTAGGCTTGCCCTGTTTCTTGAAATTGGTGGTCTTATTGACCATCAACACTTGGTGCTCCTTTTTGATCTCCACTTCAGCAGTTTTCAGCATGGACGATAGTTCAGGCAACGTCTTGTTCATGCAGTGCATATTGTAGTTCATCACAAAGTTCTTATAACTCGGTGACAGTGATTGGAGGACACGGTGAATCCCTAACTCATTAGGAATCGTTATCCCCAACTCTTGGAGCTTGTTTGCGTGCCCAGACATGGTGAGCACGTGCTTGCTAACGGAGCTACCCTCTTCCATCTTACAGTTAAAGAACTTTTCGGAGGCCTCATAGCTCTCCACGGCCGTGTGAGTCTCAAAAATCAGCCTGAGCTCCTTAATGATCTCGAACGGGTCGTGGTGCTCAAAGCGCTTCTGAAACTTCGTTTCTAAACCGTACAGGATGGCACACCGAACTGTGGAGTAATGATTTTTTCGAGTGGCGTAAATATTCTTTACGTCATCGGTGGCATCTTCTGCAGGTGGGTCACCTAGCGGTGCTTCGAGCACATAGGTCAACTGACCAGCCCTGAGGACAATCTTCAGTCCACGGAGCCAGTCCGTGAAGTTGCTTCCATTGTTCTTAAGCTTTTCTTTATCTAGGAACGCATTGAAATTGATGGAGAGGTTCGCCATAATCTACAACAAATTTGCAAGTAGTTTGGACTAAGTTTATGATAAAGTGAGTTCAATTTTAATTCTTAAATTAACTAGGTGAACTCCCACTCAAAACAACATCCCTCACATTGTCTTAGTGATTACACGAACCAAGTCCACTACACCAAGTCCGATCTTCACGAGAGAAGATGTAGTTTCATCGGCGAACAATCTTCATGTTCATCATATCATTTATATGACTCATGCTCTACCTTTCGGTATTCCGTGTTCTGAGACCATGTTTGTACATGCTAGGCTCGTCAAGATTAACCTTAGTTTCCGCATGTGCAAATCTGGCTTGCACCCGTTATATGCACACGTAGAATCTATCACATCCGATCATCATGAGATGCTTCGAAACGACGAGTCTTAGCAACGGTACCAACTAAGTATGAACACTTTATTACTTGATATTTAGTGAGAGGGATCATCTTATAATGCTACCATCGTGATCTAAGCAATACAAGATGCATAAAGGATTAACATCACAGGCAATTCATAATTAGTGTGATATGATATGGCCCTTTCTTCTTGTGCCTTTGATCTCCATCTCCAAAGCACGGACATGATCTCCATCATCACCAGCATTGCGTCAAGGTCAGTGGCGCCGCTTCATGGTTGTCCATCATCACTAGCAACTATTACAACTACTTGGAATAAAGCTATTACAAGATGAATAGACACGCATGTCTTAACAGAATTAAAGACAACCATTAGGCTCCTGCCGGTAGCCATATTACATCAAGGATCATTGCATACATCAAATATAATCACAATCACATGATGGCCATATCACATCACCAAAACCCCTGCAAAAACAAGTTAGACGCCTCTAATTTTCTTTGCATGTTTTACGTGGTTTGGGGCTTTCGAATAAGAATGGATCTTACCTACGAAACTGAAACCACAACGTTGATACAAGTGCTATCAAGTGCAAAGTGTAGATTGGATCTATACTATGGTGGGAGAGACAGACACCCGCAAAGCCACTTGTGCAAAGCAAGTTACACGTCAAGCGTGGAGCAAGTCTCATGTGCGATGACATGTAAGGTTAGCCCGAGCCGCTTCATCCCACCATACTGCAAGATGCAAAGTACACAAAGCAAAAGACGGCACGAGCACCAACGCCCACAAAACCATTGTGTTCTACTCGTGCAATAGATCTACGCATAGACACGACTCTGATACCACTGATGGGTTCGTAGCATGGAAAACAAAAAAATTCTACTGCAAGAACGAACAAAACCCAGATCTAATCTAGATAAAAGCCAAGATCTAATATATTAGACATGTGCAACGAGATAGATCTGTACTAACCCTTGTAGATCCGAAAGCCTTGTGCAAGATCGGATCTCGTGGTTGATGTAGACGATCACTTGCCGATCTCAAGAGCGAGTAGACGATCCTTCCGGCACCGTGTTCCGGCAGCGCTTCCGCAGTCGGTCACACGTGTGGAGTCGATGCAGACCTTCCTCTCCCCGTTCCAGCGAGCAGCGGAGGTAGTAGATCTCTCCACGGAATCCTAGCAGCACGACGGCGTGGTGGTGGTGGAGTAGAGAATTCTGCAGGGCTTCGCCTAAGCCCGAGCAGAAGGAAGGAGGAGGAGAGAGGCGGCTAGGGCAAGAGTGGAGGGGCAAGGGGGGTGGCGCCTCCACCCCTCTATATATAGAGGAAGGGGTGTGGCCTAGGGTTCCCACCCCTTGGCCCACCTCCTAGGGCCGGCGCACAAGGGGGGCTTGGGGGGAGTTTCCTTCCCCCCCAAGTTTCCCCTTTTTCTTTCTTGGTTTTCAAGTAAACTCCATAGAAATTTCTAGAACCTTCCGGAATATTCCGAAACCTTCTAGAACCCCCATATAAACACTCTGGGACATTTCCGAACCTAGAAATTGATCTCCATTATATGAATCTTATTCTCCGGACAATTCCGGATCTCCTCGTGATGTCTCAGATCCAATCCGAGACTCCGAACAACATTCGGTCTCCAACGCACATTCCATATCTACCTAAACAACATCGAACCTTAAGTGTGTCACCCTACGGTTCGTGAATATGCAGACATGATGGAGACACCTTTCCGATCAATAACCATCAGCAGGATCTGGAGATCCATAACGGCTCCCACATACTCAACGATGACTTCGTGATCGATAGAACCATTAACATACGAAACCAATTCCCTTTGTCACGCGATACTCTACTTATCCGAGGTTTGATCGTCGGTATTTCCATACCTAGTTCTACCTCGTTACTGATAAGTACTCTTTACTCGTTCCATGATATGTCATCCCTTGTGACCTAGTCACATGCTTGAAAGCTAACTAGATGACATTCCATCGAGAGGGCCCAGAGCATATCTATCCGTCATATGGATGGACAAATCCCAATCTTAGCCCATGCGCTTCAACACATACTTTCAGAATACCCAATGACACCTTTATGACCACCCAGTTACGAAGCAGTGTTTGATGTCATCAAAGTATCCATCCGGTGATGGTGATTAACATAACCTCATGGTCGAAGGATTAGGTTACTATGTATTTGAAAGCTTGTAGCAATGCGAACTTAATGACTTGATCTTATGCTATACTTACTATGGGTGTGTGTCCATCACATCATTCTCCTAATGATATAACCTTGTTATTAATGACATCCAATGTCCATGATCATGAAACCATGATCATCTATTAATCAACAAGCTAGTTCAACAAGAGGCTTACTAGGGACTCTTTTACGTTTACAAAACACACATGTATTAGTGTTTCCTTATAATACAATTATAGCATGGGATGTAAACATTCATCATAAACATAAAGATATAATAATAACCACTTTTATTATTGCCTCTTGGGCATATCTCCAATAGTATTTGCTTCTTGATAAATTGCTTCATGCCCAATTTGAGTTGGGGGCATATATTTTCTTAACTCCACCACCTTTCTTTGTCAGCACCTTATAATTCCACCATCCAAACTATATGTGGGAAATTGCATTTCTTTTCGGTCTTGTCTAGCTCACATGTATAAAGATGGATCCACTTCTATACCACATGCTCTCATATATGTTACTATTGTTTTCACAATATAAATGATGGGGAGCCACATGTGGGGATGCTTCTATATCTTTTATATTAAATGAGTGAGCATGTATAAATATAAATGGGGCCAAATAATCATCTAGTGGAACCACATACTAGCATGGCCTATTTATATTCATTTATGCTTGTTGTAATCCATTCCATATAAGAGAGCAAGCTTGTCTATTTTTTGTTGGCCTTTATTCAAATTTTGAATGCATGCATCAACATAAGGCCATATGAATATCTAGATGTTTTCACAACTAGCAACCATGGCCAATATGATCCATGCATGGCCCATGCAAGCTCATATCTATCTTCTTTTGTTTTTTATTTGAATTTGAGGGAAGCTTGTTTGATTGAAATACAAACAAGAGGATTCAAATTCAAATATATCTTTGGTCCATCCTTTTCCTCCTTGATCTTTTTGGATCTTTAGAGCTTGTGGTTTGAGAACCTTTTCTTTTGGCTTGTTTTAAACAAATGTAAGCTAAAACAAAAAGAAACCAAAACAAATTCAAACAAGAACCAAACCCTACCTTGCTAAGCCCCTAACCACCTCTCTTGTGTTTTGGTGGAACCAAACCACACCACCACCACCTCTAATCACCCTACCACCTCGCCCTACCCGAACTACCCCATGGCCATGGCCATGTGACTTGGCCATGTGCACCACACCCTCCTCTCTAGCTAAACCACCCCCCTCCTTTTTATTGCTGTCCACATTGGACACCACCACGCCCAGCTGTCCTAGGTCCCCCTTGCTCACCTTAACCTGAGAGAGAGGAAAGTAAGAGAGATAGAGGTAGTGGAAAACCCTAATAGGGCACCACCCATGTGCAGCTCCCCTCCTAGCTTTATCTACCACCCCACATGCCCAGGCTGCTCCAGATCGCATTTGGGGTGTGCCCAAAACCTCCTTTGTCCCCTTCCACCCTCTGCTAGCCACCTACCCACCATAGCCAACGCTGTCGGTCATCCTTTGTTCTAGCGAGGAGAGGAGGAGGCGAGGACCACCGGGTGTCAAGGAAGGCAGAGGAGCCGCCTAGAAGCCTGCTTGTACCCCATGTTGAGGAGGAGAAGGACCAGATCCAATAGTACATTGCCGATCCGAAGCAAAACCCTAGTTCGAGATCACCAGCACCGCCGCCGATCTCCGCCGCCCCAAGCCATTCGCCATCAACGACCCCGCGGTGAGCCACTGATTATCCTAAACATGGTCCCGTGAGCGTGCGCTTCCTGTCATGCGAGTGCGTTCTGTCAAACACCTTGGATGCGCCGCCGGCCATGACCAACTCGCTTGCGTGTCGCCGCTACAACGCGTCCCACTGATGTCCGTGCATTCTGCCGACCCCGCGTCGTCGCGCTGCATTAAAACCGACCGCCGCCGCGCCCTGGTGCCCTAGTTGGCCGTGCTGCCGTGACCAGTTATTGTTGATGCTGTCGCGTCTATCTCGGGGAAGACGACCGCTGCATTAAAACCGACCACCGCCGCGCCCTGGTGCCCTAGCTGGCCGTGTCGTCGTGACCAGTTATTGCCGATGCTGTCGCGTCTGTCTCGGGGAAGACGAAGACGAGACTCCGTTGTTTGTCCCTTCCAGCCAGACCTACCAATCACCAGTCCACATTCACCGTAGTGGCTTTGTCCAATGGATCGAGCCGGGTCACGAGTTCGACCGCCCCCAGCCGTGTTTCCTATATATCACGCGCGGTTGTTTTTCGCTATCAGTTTCGAAAGTGCCGCGCGAGAGAGAAGAACAATAGCGTCACACCGTTTTACACTTACCCCCTTGCACCTTTTGCCTCTCAACCCGGTGTCCAGCCATCGGACCCACCTGCCAACGACTGACCCCTCTATGTCGGGAGCTTTTTACAAAAAGGAACCGGTGGATTCCTGTATTTGCAAACTAACCCCTAGCTCGGCCACGTGTCCGCGCCGAGTTGACTACGGGCGTGATGTGGCCCCGCAACCGGCGGTCCCTCTTGTTAGTGACTATGGGTCAACTGAGCCCGAGTAACAAAATTCGAGAAGATTTTTCCAAATAACATAAATTCCAAAAACTGTTTTATATCTTAAATAAATCATATTTTTTTATATATTTTGAATTTGAAAAAATTTCAACGAAAAGTGATTCAAATTTAAATATAAATTCAAATGCAAATTCAAATTTGACCAGAGTCAACCCTAACTAGTCAAACCTGTGACATTTGACCCCTTTATGAATTACTTGTATTTAATAATTGTTTTAAACTCATAAATTCAAATAATGCATATGATATATGTTTTCTGATTAGAAAAATTTCAGGAATTCAAATATACCATCCAAAATAATTTTTGAGCAATTTAAAATTTCGAAATTATTTAAATTTGAATAAATGCCTTTTTAATAAATCCATAACTTTAATTCCGTAAATCCAAATTTGACAAATAATATATCTAAATCAATCATCGCGACGAGCCAGTTTTGATTATGAATTCCATGATATGAATTGAAGCATGCATGATATAAATATTATGAAAAGAGCAAGGAATATGCAAGTAAAACTTGACTAAATAAATACTAAAAATGCTTATTTCTTGTTTCCACACCTCACCCATGCCATGCTATGTTATACCATGAAAATGTGCATCATTCCATCATGTCATACCTTGTTTGGTTGTTGCATATGATTTATATGATTGTGTAATGTATTTATTTTGGCCCTTGTGTGTTTGGTTTTTATCCGGATAGACACTGAGCAAGAAGAATAGTAGGAGCCTCAGGAGTATGATGGCCCAAAATATATCGAGCTCGTTGGGGAACCCCAGGAGGAAGGTATGATGAGCACATCAGCAAGTTTTCCCTCAATTATGAAACTAAGGTTTAATCGAACCAGTAGGAGCAAGGAAACACCCCAAAGGTGTAGCTAGCTGAACTTTGGCAGGGCGCACTACCGGTGGTAGCAGCAACGTGGAGACCTGCACAACACAACCACATAACTTTGCCCCCAACTTGCAATGAGGTTGTTAATCTCACTGTTTTTGCTAAAAACAAAGGATTAAACATAGCGAGTGGAAGAAAGTAATAGTTAGCAGAAATTAAACACAAAGCAGTAAACAATTGATTGTAGATTGATAGTAAAAGAAAGGACCGGGGTCCATAGTTCACTAGTGGTGGCTCTCCTTAAGATAGATGACATGTTGGGTGAACAAATTACAGCGAGGCAATTGACAAACATCGAGAAAGCATACAAGCATATACTACTCATCCTGACTCCTTTGAGATTCGATTGGGCATTACAACATTATACATAGACCGCCATCCAACTGCATCTATGACTAATAATCCACCTTTCGGTTATCATCCGAACCCCCTCCAGTATTAAGTTGCAAGCAATGGATAATTGCATTACGAATTGTGTGTAAAGTAAACAATACGATTGTTCTATGAACAAAGGATTGTTGTTTTCTCCCTAGTAGCAACAACACATCTAGTACCTTAGAGATTTCTGTCACTTCCCCAGATTACTAGAGGCATGAACCCACTATCGAGCATAAATACTAACTCTTGGAGTTGCTAGCATCTACTTGGCCAAGATAGCTACTAACAATGGAAAGCATGCAAGATCACAAATAACAAAGACATGATAGAATCAACAATCAATCTGAAATAGCATCTCAATATCCATCGGATCCCCGCAAACACAACATGCAGAATTACAAATAGATGATCTTGATCATGAATGGAGCTCACAAGATCTAGACATGATAGCACAAAGCAGGAGAACCAGCCATCTAGCTACTACATGGACCCATAGTCCAGAGATAAACTACTCACGCATCACACCGGAGGCTTGCATTATGATGAAGAAGGCCTCCAGGGTGAATTCCCCTCTCCGGCAAGGTGCCGGGAAGAGCTTCAGATCCCTCCCGATCTAGGGATGGAGATGACGGCGGCTACACTCTTTCGCCGAATTTTGATCGGGTACTTAGGGTTTCTATATCGGAGACATCTTATAGGCGGTAGGAGAGGCCGAGGGGGTGCCTGGGCTGGCCACACCACCCCCTGGCGCGGGCCAGGCCTGGCCGCGCGGACAAGTGGTGTGGCCACTGATACGTCCAAAACGTATCTACTTTCTCGAACACTTTTGCTATTGTTTCTCCTCTAAACTTTTGTGATTTGGATACAACTAACGTGGACTGACGTTGTTTTCAGCAGAATTGCCTTGGTGTCTACTTTTTGTGCAGAAAATCAACTATCAGGAAAAATCTCGGAAAATATGCCAAAAATCCTATTTCACCCGAAGACTCCAGGAGCCATAATACGAGACGGAGAAGAGCCAGGGGGTGGCCACACCACCTGGTGGCGCGGGCTAGGCCAGGCCGCGCTAGGGGGTGGTGTGGGCCCCCCAGGCACCCCCTCGGTCTCCCTCTTCGCCTATAAGAAGCCTTCTGACCTAAAAACACTAGGGGGTTCGACGTTTTTCTAGAAGGAGTTCCGCTCTGCCGCCACCACCAGATTCCACGAAACAGCACCAGAAACTCCGTTCTGGCACCCTGCCAGGACGGGGAATTGGAGGAGATCATCACCATCATCATTACCATCGCTTCTCCATCGACCATCCATGTTTCCCCATCTATGAGTGAGTAATCCCCCGTTGTAGGCTATGGGGATGGTAGGGATTGGATGAGATCATTCATGTAATGGCATCAGATTGTTAGGGCATGGTGCCTAGTATCTTCTATTAGTGCTTTATGACTTTGTTGCAACTTGTTATGCTTAATGCTTGTCACTAGGGCCCGAGTGCCATGATTTCAGATCTGAACATGTTATTGATTCATTATGATAGTATTGTTTATGGTCTTATCTACAAGTTGTATACACACGTTGTTGTCCGGAACCAAAGGCCCCGAAGTGACAGAAATTGGGATAACCGAAGGGAATGGCTTTGCTCTGGTGCTCTATTAAAAGGAGCACCTTAATTGTCAGTAGTTCCCTTGAGGCCCCACTGCAAACGGGCTGGTAGGACAAAAGATGTTGTGCAAGTTCTCATTGCGAGCACGTATGACTATATATGGAACACATGCCTAGGATTATCTAGTACTTGGATGCTTTATCTTATTTATCTGCAATTGCCCTATGTTCTGATTGCTATATGAATTGTCTTGTCCATGCAACGCCCGTCCATCCATCCCTATGCCCACCGCACTCAAATCCTACTGTTTACTGCTATTGTTACTACTGTCTTTACTTTACTACTGCTGCTACTTTACTATTCCTACTACAAAACTGTTGCTACTAATAAAATGCTGTGAGCAAGATTGTTTCCAGGTGCAGCTGAATTGACAACTCAGTTGTTAAGGCTTATAAATATTCTTTGGCTCCCCTTGTGTCGAATCAATAAATTGGGTTTCACTTCCCTCGAAAATACTGTGGTACACCCCCCTATACTTGTGGGTCATCATGGACTCTTTGGAATAACTTGGTTTCATGAGTTGGATGCATGAGTGGAACTTATACTTTGGTTGTGTAGGCTAGCAAAAGACTGGGAGCGACCAACTAAGAGAGCAATAATGGCCATAATCATGCAGAGCGACAAAACATCATTGATCAAAGCATAAAGTGATACTACAAGTTGAAAACTAAAGGATCATAAAGGCTATGGTGACTTGGGATAGTCATAACATGGTGTGACCATGTGCCAAGTCAACCAAAATAAAGCATCAAAGGAGAATACCACAATACTATGCTTTAATATGCTAAAACAACGCATGATCCTTCCAAGGCACATTAAGCATTCTCAATTGTTTATAACAAGTCATGCTACAACAAAGAATACTAAGCATAAAGCCAAAACAATATTGAGAATGGCATGACAAAGCATAGGCCACAGTCAAAAACAAGCTCTCTTTACCACTTAAGCATGAACTTTCCTACTCTTTTCCAATCCAAACCAAACTATTTGAAAACCAATGTATGAAAGAGGGGGTCCAACTAATTTATTCAGCAAACTAAGAAAACCAAGCAAACGAAAAACCAAAACAAAAAATAAAAAGAAGACGCTCCAAGAACAACACAACTGTGCATGAAACAATAAAAATGAAGTATTTGGAAGAAACCTGGGATTTTTATTGATGAAGAGGGGGATGCCTTGGGCATCCCCAAGCTTTGACGCTTGTACTTCTTGGATATTTATTGGGGTGACACATGTGGCATCCCCAAGCTTGAGCTTTAGTCCATCCTTCATCTCATTACTCATTCCTTCCATACACCTAAAATTTTTCCTTCATACAAAACTTCACATAATCTTTATTAGCAACATTATTGCACTCAAGATAATAAGTCTTTAGTTTCAGTTCTAACACCAATAAAACTTCCATTAAAACACTAGCTACTGTAGCACTTCCCTAAAAAAGCTCAATTCCCCAAAAGAACTCAAAAAGGAACCAACAAGAAGCAAATGCAAATAATAGCAGAAATCTATCAAAACAGACCAGCAGGTAAAGACGATTTTTTTCGAAGACCTTCTGTTGCTCAAATCTAAAAGTGTTGATATAACAAAAGTTAGATAACAACCTGGGGCAGAAGGAAAAAAATTCACGCCTCAAAAGGATGTACAGAGATTTTACGCGAATTTTTACGGTGAAGAACATAAATCTGTTTCGGGACAACAACTTTCCCAATCATTACTTCTCTCTTATTAGAGGTTACTCTTGGCACAAAAAAGCAAATAAAAAGGATAAAGAGCGGTTATTACTGAAGTAATAACTTCCAAGACTCATCTAAAACTTTTGGGTTATCTCCCAATAAATACTTTTCTTTAACGCCTTTAAGTTAGGCATAAGAAGCAAGAAAAAGAATCAAGTGTTTTCAAATGAAGAAGCATTAAGATTAATACCAGAAATATCTTCAACAAGGCAAGGTATCTCATCCAAATAAGTTCTAGACGATCCTCTCTCAATACTCTTGGGTTCACTATTTTCATCAAACGGGTTTTCGGGAACAATCCAATGAAGATTCTTTTCTATGGCTTCATGCATTGCTACAAGTTTAATAGGTATTGGTATCTTAATTTCCTCCCCATTAGATTCGGTTTTGTTCATGTTTTCTCGTGTACCAACAACATCTACACATGAGCCTAGCATATTAAAACGTTCAAAGACTTTTCTAGCCTCCTTGGCAACATCATAGAATTCCTTAAGCAAAGTTTCCAGAATAAAATCCCTCTTTTCAGGGTCCTCAATTTCTTTAAGTTTAAGAAACATTACTTGCATTAAGGGGTTAAGGTTAACAAACCTAGCTTCCAACATGTGAACTGAAGAAGTTGCAGCAATTTCATAGTTTGGATCAAGTTCTGCAAGGGATCTATCCTCAATATCCTCATGTTTGCTAACATGATTAAAGAATTTTTCAATATTATCTTTTCCAATTATAGAACCACTGCCTATTGAAAGGTCTTTCAGGGTGAATTTAGGGATCAACATGGTGAGCTAAAGAAGAGGTAACAACTATATAAAGACTTAATTTTTTTGTGTTTTTAATAAAGAAAGCAAACTAGTAAAACTATTTTTTTGTGTTTTTTATAAAGAAACAAGCAAACAAAGCAAAAGTAAACTAAGCAAAACAAAACTAAGCAAGGGATCTATCCTCAATATCCTCATGTTTGCTAACACCTCTGTTGCTCTTGATTCACCATCTGTTATGAGTAAGCTCGTTACACCACCACACACACAGGCTACACACATTACTACTACTGCTGAATCTGAAACTTCTGATGCTTATGATGCTGCTTCTACTGTGCTTGATAAGAGTGGTTCATTAGGTCCTTTCCTAGATGCTACGATTGCTAGAACTATAGATGGAAATACTAAACATCCTAATGAAGACACTACTACACCTGTTAGTTCACCTGAGTCTAGTGAGAGTTATGATATTGAAGATGGTTATGTTGAGATGACCGATGAATTTATTAAAGAATGTAAAAACACCCATGATAGGAGCGCTGCTAAGAGTCTCCTTGAGAGGCGTACTATTAGACCCAAATTGTCTCCTATTTCTAAGTTTGCTGCTTCTCCATAAACATTAAAGATAAAGATTATGATTTCTCTCTTGATCTATCTTACATAGCTATTGTTGAGAAAGAACCTTTTTGTGGGACTAAGAATGAAAGTGTGGTAGCACATATGAATGAACTTTCTACCATGAGTGGCTTGTTTTCTGATGATATTAAGATGCGTACTTACTTTGTTGCTAAGATTTTCCCTTTTTCACTAAAAGGAGAAGCTAAAACTTGGTTTAGTAATTTACCTCCTGGATCTATTGATAGCCCTGATTGCTTGATTAGTACTTTCCTGCAAAAATATTTTCCTCCTAGTGCTAGACATGCTATTTTGCAGGAACTTTTTGATTTTAAACAGGGAGAAAAAGAGATACTGCCTGAATCATGCGCAAGGTTTTGTGCTCTGATTCATGCATAGGCTGGAAGTCCATTACCTAAGAATGAGCTTATTGATATATTTTATAATGGACTAACTGAAGAATCTAGGACATACCTAGATAGTTGTGCTAATTGTGTTTTCAGGAATAGGACTCCCAAGGAAGCTGAGGAATTAATGGCTAAAATAAGCAAGAATTATGAAGACTGGACTCCTCCTGAACTAGCTATACCTGAAGTAATCATACCTGAATCAACTATTCCTGTACCTACTCCAACATCAAAGAAGAGGGGAGTTATTGAATTAAATGATGAAGTGATGAAGGAAGCTAAGAAATGTCTTAAGGAGAAGGGAATTAAAGCTACATATGTCAAAATTTACCTCCTATTGAAGAATTATGTAAGCCTATTCCCTACTCATCCACTATTGAGGTACACTCTCTCCAACACTTCGATGAAGGTGATATCCCTTACTCTAAACCTCCCGATCAATGCTTAGAAGAATTTGATATCATTATTGTTAAGCAAGATAATTTTAATAAAAGGGTGCAAAATCATCTAATGGAAAACAGTAGAGCTATTGTTGAGTTAAAAGATATTGTGAAAAGAACCTCTAATGATGTTAAAATGATTGTTAAACACTTTCAAATGGTTCAAACTCAAATATATCAACTTGTTAAAGTGCAAAAAGACTTGCTATTTAGCGCTGCTAAAGAAAAACATGCTTATGAAATTAGAACTAGAAGTGGTGCTGCTACCCAGGATCCTCTATATCCTGAGGGGCATCCCAAAAGAATTGAGCAGGAATCTCAACAAGCTGAAAATAGTGGTACTACTCGTAAGAAAAGGTAAAAGAAACATAAAACTATTGTAGAACCCTCTAAACCTGCTATAGATCCTAATAGTATATCTATCTATGATGCTGAAACTGAAAATGGTAATGAAGAAAATGATGTTCCTAATGAAGAAAAAGTTGAAGAAGAACCTGAAAAGCACACTAAGAATACTAAATACACTAAAGAAGATTTTGTTGCTAAGAAACATGGTAGTGAAAGAGAGCCTTGGGTCCAAAAACCTATGCCTTTCCCTAATAAGAAACATAAGTCAAAGGAAGATGAACACTATAACAAGTTTTGTGAGTGGATGAAACCTTTATTCCTGCAAATTCCTTTGACTGATGCTATTAAATTGCCTCATTATTCAAAGTATATGAAGGATATTGTCTCGAATAAAAGGAAGATCCCTAATGAAGAAATTTGTACTTTGCTTGCCAATTACTCCTTTAATGGTAAGGTTTCTAAGAAACTTGGAGACCCAGGGATTCCAACTATCCCTTGCTCTATTAAGAATAGTTATGTTAGAACTGCTTTGTGTGATTTGGGAGCTGGAGTTAGTGTTATGCCTTTCTCTCTCTATAAGAGGCTTCAACTAGAAAAATTAATACCAACTGATATATCTTTGCAAATGGCTGATAAATCTACTACTATTCATGTTGGTATATGTGAGGATGTACCTGTTCAAGTGGCTCATAATTGCTTGATATTAACTGATTTTGTTGTGCTTGAAATGTCCGAGGATGATAATATGTCTATTATTCTTGGGAGACCTTTTCTTAATACTATAGGAGCTGTTATTAATTGGAATCAAGGAAAGGTGACCTTTAATGTTAATGACAAGGAACATACTGTCTATTTCCCCAAGAAGATTGAAAGGACTCGTGGTTTGAATTCAATTGAACATGTTGAGGGCATTCAAGTTGGAGAAATATATTGTCCCATACCAAGAGAAAAATTTGAAACTATTATGATTGGGACCATTGCTATCAAAGTTGAGGTAACATAATCATTAGTGGAATACAAAGTTTTGTCTCATATGAAATTGTTTTGGTAACAAGACCTGATCAACCTTGTTAACAAAAAGGATTTCATTGAACAAAACAATGTTTTCACTATGATTATCTCCGCTTACTTCTATTCTATCCATTTTAGTTTTTGCTTTCGTTTAGTTTACCTGTCTTATGCTAGTTGCTTGCATGTTATAGTGTCTTAGAACTTTTGTAGTTCTAGCCTTGTTTTGTCATTGCATCATTTCCAAAAAAAAATCTTTTTCTGTCAAAAAATCATTCATCTATGCCTGAAAAATGCCCAAAAATAAAGTGTCTCGAAAAATTCCGGAAAATTCATATTAAATTTTTACGTGAAAAAAGGGGTAGAGGAGTGCCTGGAAGGTACCAGGGGACCCACTAGGCAGGCACACCACCTAGTGGCGCGGTCTGCCCTGGGTGGCGCCATGCCATGGTGTGGGCCACCCCTGGCCCTCCACTCACTCTCTCACTTGCCACTTTCTTCTCTCTCCCGAGCAAACTCCAGTTCATTGCTCAAAATTGCGTTCTTGCTGTGCTTGCCCTCGATTTTTTGATCTCCTTGCTCAACCCATCTTTGTTGCTGAAATTTGGAGCATTTGTTCTCTGGTATGTGACTCCTCCGCTTGTCCAAGTAGATTTATGTTTAGTGGATTATATCTTGAGTATTTTGCTACTATAGGTGACAGGTAATGAGAGCTTGTAAGCTTGTTTGATGCTTAGAGATATAGTTTTGATGCATGTTTAGGCCTCTTACAAGTCCCTATGAGTAGTGCCCTTCATTATATTCACTTTGCAATCACTTGTTTAATAGATGTTTAAATTTCAGAATATCAAGCATGAACAACCATACCTTTGGAGAGATATTTGAGAGGGATGCACCTAGGAGGCCGAGGCCCTCAAGATCAACCTCTCAGTTTAGGCCATCATACAACAAAGATCTCAATGCAACTCGTATTGGTAATGAAGGGGATGATGGGGATGCTCACCCATCTACTTTTCCTTGTTTTACTTTCTTACAAGCTGCATGGATTCTTGATGATTTCTTTCTACTGATTTAGAGGGTTGGTTTGACCTCATATATGCAAGATGAGAGTGAGCAATACGCTATGCTCACCAAAACTTTTGTTGAGAGCTTCATGTTTACTAACACGCCCTATCAGTCAACTGTCTCTTTCAAAATTTATAACCTGCCCTTCACCATGTCATTGGAAATATTTTGTAGTGTTGTAGGTGTAAGCATGACAGGGACCGTGAAGAAGATTCAAGGGCGAACCGCTGATTTGTTGGAACTTTATCGAGGGGTGACCAATGATGATGACCGCATGGCGCAACACAGAAAGATAAGAAACATCCAACTCCCTGCTCTTAGATACTTTGGATATTATCTTGCTACTAGCGTTCTTGGTAGGGAGAACACTAGTAATATCTCCAACTATCATTTAGCCTTCTTTGCTGCTGCACTTAACAATGACACTCGGTACAACCTTGGCTCGCTTATTGCTCGCCGCCTAGCTGCTAGGGGGCCTATCTATGGGGCATCATTGCCTCACGTATGGTCAATGCATTAGGGATTTCAGTGGACCCCAATGATACTATATTGGCACCACAAAGGCTTGACCTTGTTGCTATGAAAACTAATCACTTTGTCACTGCCGATTCTGATTTGGACAGTCTAGTATATAGGATGTTGTTTACTGACAGGGATGAGAGGGAGATCCCTTTGCCACAGTCTACTTTGTTTAGTGTTCACAGGAGACCGTGGTCGCTCTCCAAGGAGGAGGTGGACGAGCAGCTCCGCTTGCTGGGTTTCCACGGGCAGCACCAGGAGGATGTGCCCTCCTACGATTACTCCCCGCACTATGGAGGGACGTACTCGAGCTCGCACCAGGACGAGGGTACCTCCTCGTCGTACCACGGAGACACCTCATCTTGGCCAGCCTAGGATTGATACCCACTTAGGCCAAAAGCCTAAGCTTGGGGGGAGGTACGCCGACATCGCACTCATCTCCATATCATTTTGCATCGGTACTTTGTATATTCATGTTTTGTTCTCCTTTTAGTTTTCGTTCTTTCTTTGCTTTTGCTTTCTAAAACACAAAAAGACCAAAAATATTTTTGTTGTTTATCTTTGGTTTGTTTCTTTTTCTTTTTGCCTTGGTTTGTTTTTCCCTTTTTGCTTTGTTTGAACTATTCGAAAAACCCAAAAAGATTTTGCTTTGCTTGTTCTTCCCTTTTTGGTTCTTCTTTTAAAATTGAAAACACCAAAAATATTTGTTGTTCTTCTTGGGTTTTGTGAGTTTGTTGCAAGATTTAGCAGTCCTTAGTGGGATTTGGTTTCATATTATTATTCAAGTCACACAAGTGAAGGGCAATAATGAGGATTAATGACAACTTGAGGTGTGGTAAGAGGTTGGTAACGAACTCTATTTGTTTTCATTTTTGTACATATACTCATCATTGTGGGCATGCTTAGTCTGTTCGTGTAGGGTGTATGTTATTTATGGATGCTTAGTAGTTCTTGCTTTCATATGATTAGTTCTAGCTTGCTAATAGTTTGTAGCATGTCTTATGAATGTTTGCCTGCATTACTCTATTCATAACTTGGTATGACACCGTGGTATCCTCCTCTGAATGTTTCATTTGAATTGACTTGGCACATGCTCATGCCTGCATATGACTGAAATAATCAGTTAAGCCTCGATGAATTATTTTGCCTTGAGGGTCCTGAATCACTTTCATGCCATGATTAGTCCTGTTTTGTTACAAGCATGATTTTGACAGCTGTTGCTCTCTCGTTTGTCGCTCCCTTACTATTGCTAGCCTTCACTTTCACTGAGTATTTTACTCATGTTTCCAACTCTCTAAAACCAAATATTGCCAAAGTGTCCACCATACCTACCTATTAGCATCATTTGCTATCTTCGTGCATATTCAATATGCCTTGTTTTCTTTTGAATAAAATGTTTGCTTGTTATGAGAAAGTTAGTTAGTAAAGCTCTCACGAACTTGATGGCACACTTTATTTTCTTGCACTTAATAAACCTGAACCATTGCGTCCTTATTTGTTGCGTATATGCTTGCGCTTTATAAGTTGAAGTTAGTAGAACCATGTAGCATGGGGAACGCTTTCAACATTGCACTGGTACTTAGTACCTCGTTGATATCATGCTCTTTTGCCTATGGATCCTAGCGGTGTGAAATAAAAGTAGAAATTGTAAGATCATGGAGTTTGAATATGTGTTAGAGAAACGCCTGGGCCGCTAGCCTAAGCCATGCCTAATCATGGTAGAAACTTGCAGCGTAACCGTAATGAGCATTCTATGAAGCATCCTCAATAAAAATCTATGCACATAGTAAATAAAAAGATCGCTAAGATGCTCATTGTCTGCTTGCCTTGTCATTTTGATTATGGGATAGCTCCTGTGTCATGTACGAGGGGTACCTCGTTGGCGGTTCTCTATGATACATATGTATTTACAATGACAAGAGCTTACTTGTGACTAAAGTTGAGTAGCATGAGGTTCGGTACTCGTAAGTAAGGGGCATGAGACTTTAGCTTATAACTTGTCAAGCATATCCTCTTAGTTGTGTCACTTTAGCCTTAACCATTTAAAGATGCTTATGATAGGGGCAATGAGAGCTCAAAGCTAACAAGTACCATACTTTCAGCATTTGGAAGCCTTTCAAACTATTGAAAACCTTTTTCATTTTCCTTGTTGAGTCTCCACACATTCTTTGAGCACTTTCTTGAGAGCATAGTTATCATTCTTAGTGTAATGTGCTTGCCACAAAACTTGATTATTTGTGTTATGACTTTGATGCTTGTATCTTTAACATCTTTACTTCTAGTCTTCACCTGAACTTCACAGGTGCCTTGGCATTCATAATCAAAGGCAAGCGATATACCACTCTATCATACCTTGTTATGAGCATTATAATGTTGCTTATGTTTATGTTTCATGCTACTTATTATTTTTGAATTGGAATCTCTTCATAGCTTGCAATGCCCATTAAGTAAACTTAGTTGCATACTCTTTATTATGAATTGTCTAAGTAGTAGATCACATGCTGAGAATATATACATCATATGAAGCAAGTGTGTTCGTGAAAGTTCTTTTATCGCACTCAGTTTTCAACTGAATTGCTTGAGGACAAGCAATAAGCTAAGCTTGGGGGGAGTTGATACGTCCAAAACTTATCTACTTTCCCGAACACTTTTGCTATTGTTTCTCCTCTAAACTAGTGTGATTTGGATGCAACTAACACGGACTGACGTTGTTTTCAGCATAATTGCCTTGGTGTCTAGTTTTTGTGCAGAAAATCAACTATCAGGAAAATTCCCGGAAAATATGCCGAAAATCCTATTTCACCAGAAGACTCTCGGAGCCAGAATACGAGACGGAGGAGGGCTGGGCCCAGGACACACCACCTGGCCGCGCGGGCTAGACCAGGCTGCGCCAGGGGGTGGTCTGGCCGCCCCATACACCCCAATGGTCTCCCTCTTCGCCTATAAGATGCCTTCTGACCTAAAAACTCAGGGGGGTTCGACGTTTTTCTAGAAGGAGTTCCGCTCCGCCGCCACCACCAGATTCCACGAAACGGCACCAGAAACTCCGTTCTGGCACCCTGCCAGGACGAGGAATTGGAGGAGATCATCGCCATCATCATCACCATCGCTTCTCCATCGACCATCCATGTTTCCCCATCTATGAGTGAGTAATCCCCCGCTGTAGGCTATGGGGATGGTAGGGATTGGATGAGATCGTTCATGTAATGGCAGCAGATTGTTAGGGCATGGTGCCTAGTATCTTTTATTAGTGCTTTATGACTTTATTGCGACTTGTTATGCTTAATGCTTGTCACTAGGGCCCGAGTGCCATGATTTCAGATCTCAACATGTTATTGATTCATTATGATAGTATTGTTTATGGTCTTATCTCCAAGTTGTATACACACGTTGTTGTCCGGAACCAATGGCCCCAAAGTGACAGAGATCGAGATAATCGAAGGGAATGGCTTTGATGCGAGGATCACATGTGTTCATGGAGTGTTAATGCTTTGCTCCGGTGCTCTATTAAAAGGAGCACCTTAATTGTCAGTAGTTCCCTTGAGGCCCCGCTGCAAACGGGCTGGTAGGACAAAAGATGTTGTGCAAGTTCTCATTGCGAGCACGTATGACTATATATGGAACACATGCCTAGGATTATCTAGTACTTGGATGCTTTATCTTATTTATCTGCAATTGCCCTATGTTCTGATTGCTATATGAATTGTCTTGTCCATGCAACGCCCGTCCATCCATCCCTATGCCCACCGCACTCAAATCCTACTGTTTACTGCTATTGTTACTACTGTCTTTACTTTACTACTGCTGCTACTTTACTATTCCTACTACAAAACTGTTGCTACTAATAAACTGCTGTGAGCAAGATTGTTTCCAGGTGCAGCTGAATTTACAACTCAGTTGTTAAGGCTTATAAATATTCTTTGGCTCCCCTTGTGTCGAATCAATAAATTGGGTTTCACTTCCCTCGAAAATACTGTGGTACACCCCCCTATACTTGTGGGTCATCATGGACTCTTTGGAATAACTTGGTTTCATGAGTTGGATGCATGAGTGGAACTTATACTTTGGTTGTGTAGGCTAGCAAAAGACTGGGAGCGACCAACTAAGAGAGCAATAATGGCCATAATCATGCAGAGCGACAAAACATCATTGATCAAAGCATAAAGTGATACTACAAGTTGAAAACTAAAGGATCATAAAGGCTATGGTGACTTGGGATAGTCATAACATGGTGTGACCATGTGCCAAGTCAACCAAAATAAAGCATCAAAGGAGAATACCACAATACTATGCTTTAATATGCTAAAACAACGCATGATCCTTCCAAGGCACATTAAGCATTCTCAATTGTTTATAACAAGTCATGCTACAACAAAGAATACTAAGCATAAATCCAAAACAATATTGAGCATGGCATGACAAATTATAGGCCACAGTCAAAAACAAGCTCTCTTTACCACTTAAGCATGAACTTTCCTACTCTTTTCCAATCCAAACCAAACTATTTGAAAACCAATGTATGAAAGAGGGGGTCCAACTAATTTATTCAGCAAACTAAGAAAAACAAGCAAATGAAAAACCAAAACAAAAAAGAAAAAGAAGACGCTCCAAGAACAACACAACTGTGCATGAAACAATAAAAATGAAGTATTTGGAAGAAACCTGGGATTTTTATTGATGAAGAGGGGGATGCCTTGGGCATCCCCAAGCTTTGACGCTTGTACTTCTTGGATATTTCTTGGGGTGACACATGTGGCATCCCCAATCTTGAGCTTTAGTCCATCCTTCATCTCATTACTCATTCCTTCCATACACCTGAAATTTTTCCTTCATACAAAACTTCACATAATCTTTATTAGCAACATTATTGCACTCAAGATAATAAGTCTTTAGTTTCAGTTCTAACACCAATAAAACTTCCATTAAAACACTAGCTACTGTAGCACTTCCCTAAAAAAGCTCAATTCCCCAAAAGAACTCAAAAAGGAACCAACAAGAAGCAAATGCAAATAATAGCAGAAATCTGTCAAAACAGACCAGCAGGTAAAGACGAATTTTTTCGAAGACCTTCTGTTGCTCAAATCTAAAAGTGTTGATATAACAAAAGTTAGATAACAACCTGGGGCAGAAGGACAAAAATTCACGCCTCAAAAGGATGTACAGAGATTTTACGCGAATTTTTACGGTGAAGAACATAAATCTGTTTCGGGACAACAACTTTCCCAATCATTACTTCTCTCTCATTAGAGGTTACTCTTGGCACAAAAAAGCAAATAAAAAGGATAAAGAGCGGTTATTACTGAAGTAATAACTTCCAAGACTCATCTAAAACTTTTGGGTTATCTCCCAATAAATACTTTTCTTTAACGCCTTTAAGTTAGGCATAAGAAGCAAGAAAAAGAATCAAGTGTTTTCAAATGAAGAAGCATTAAGATTAATACCAGAAATATCTTCAACAAGGCAAGGTATCTCATCCAAATAAGTTCTAGACGATCCTCTCTCAATACTCTTGGGTTCACTATTTTCATCAAACGGGTTTTCGGGAACAATCCAATGAAGATTCTTTTCTATGGCTTCATGCATTGCTACAAGTTTAATAGGTATTGGTATCTTAATTTCCTCCCCATTAGATTCGGTTTTGTTCATGTTTTCTCGTGTACCAACAACATCTACACATGAGCCTAGCATATTAAAACGTTCAAAGACTTTTCTAGCCTCCTTGGCAACATCATAGAATTCCTTAAGCAAAGTTTCCAGAATAAAATCCCTCTTTTCAGGGTCCTCAATTTCTTTAAGTTTAAGAAACATTACTTGCATTAAGGGGTTAAGGTTAACAAACCTAGCTTCCAACATGTGAACTGAAGAAGTTGCAGCAATTTCATAGTTTGGATCAAGTTCTGCAAGGGATCTATCCTCAATATCCTCATGTTTGCTAACATGATTAAAGAATTTTTCAATATTATCTTTTCCAATTATAGAACCACTGCCTATTGAAAGGTCTTTCAGGGTGAATTTAGGGATCAACATGGTGAGCTAAGGAAGAGGTAACAACTATATAAAGACTTAATTTTTGTGTGTTTTTAATAAAGAAAGCAAACTAGTAAAACTATTTTTTTGTGTTTTTATAAAGAAACAAGCAAACAAAGCAAAACAAAAATAACAAAGTAAAGAGATTGGTTATGAGGGACTCCCCTTGTGAAGATGTCCTTGACTCCCCGGCAACGGCGCCAGAAAAATAGCTTGATGGCCCAAAATATATCGAGCTCGTTGGGGAACCCCAAGAGGAAGGTATGATGAGCACATCAACAAGTTTTCCCTCAATTATGAAACCAAGGTTTAATTGAACCAGTAGGAGCAAGGAAACACCCCAAAGGTGTAGCTAGCTGAACTTTGGCAGGGCGCACTATCGGTGCCAGCAGCAACGTGGAGACCTACACAACACAACCATAGAACTTTGCCCCCAACTTGCGATGAGGTTGTCAATCTCACCGGTTTTGCTAAAAACAAAGGATTAAACGTAACGAGTGGAAGAAAGTAATAGTTAGCAGAAAGTAAACACAAAGCAGTAAACAGTTGATTGTAGATTGATAGTAAAAGAAAGGACCGGGGTCCATAGTTCACTAGTGGTGGCTCTCCTTAAGATAGATGACATGTTGGGTGAACAAATTACAGCGGGGCAATTGACAATAATCGAGAAAGCATACAAGCATATACTACTCATCTTGACTCCTTTGAGATTCGATTGGGCATTACAACATTATACATAGACCGCCATCCAACTGCATCTATGACTAATAATCCACCTTCAGGTTATCATCCGAACCCCCTCTAGTATTAAGTTGCAAGCAACGGATAATTGTATTAAGAATTGCGTGTAAAGTAAACAATACGATTGTTCTATGAATGAAGGATTGTTGTTTTCTCCCTAGTAGCAACAACACATCTAGTGCCTTAGAGATTTCTGTCACTTCCCCAGATTACTAGAGGCATGAACCCACTATCGAGCATAAATACTAACTCTTGGAGTTTCTAGCATCTACTTGGCCAAGATAGCTACTAACAACGGAAAGCATGCAAGATCACAAATAACAAAGACATGATAGAATCAATAATCAATCTGAAATAGCATCTCAATATCCATCGGATCCCCGCAAACACAACATGCAGAATTACAAATAGATGATCTTGATCATGAACGGAGCTCACAAGATCTAGACATGATAGCACAAAGGAGGAGAACCAGGCATCTAGCTACTACATGGACCCGTAGTCCAGAGATGAACTACTCACGCATCACACCGCAGGCTTGCATGATGATGAAGAAGGCCTCCAGAGTGAATTCCCCTCTCCGGCAGGGTGCCGGGAAGAGCTTCAGATCCCTCCCGATCTAGGGATGGAGATGATAGCGGCTACAAACTCTTTCGTGGAACTTTGATTGGGTACTTAGGGTTTCTGTATCGGAGGCATCTTATAGACGGAGGGAGAGGCCGAGGGGGTGCCTGGGCTGGCCACACCACCCTTGGCGTGGGCCAGGCCTGGCTGCGCGGCCATGTGGTGTGGACGCCCTCTGGCCCTTCTCCGTCTCGTATTCTGGCTCCAGGTGTCCCTCGGTGAAAAACTAACTTTGGCTTTTGTCCCATCCAATTCCGAGAATATTCATTTTCTGACTTTCCTAGAACCAAAAACAGCAGAAAACAGGCAGCTGGCACTGTGGCTCTTGTTAATAGGTTAGTCCAAGAAATCATATGAAAAGTAATCCAAAGTGTGGACAAAACATAAGAAAGTGGATAAAACCAAGCATGGAACATCAAAAATTATGGATACGTTAGCAACGTATCAGAGTATTACCCGGATCGTTCTTATTCCACAACTTAACTGCCAGGAAAGCAATTCCCCATGTTTGCATACATATAGTACCCGTGCTTCTATCTTACTCTTGCATCATTGAGTCGTGATTACATTAAATTGAATCCCAAGTCTTGCATAGCCTTTACTTTTAAACCCCAGCGAAGCTTGTACCTCAATCCCATGAGCCATACTACATGAGTTGTTTGAGTCATGCGAGTCATAGAATTGCATGAGTAGGGTTTGTGCGAGTCTTTGGATAACGAGGTACTTAAAAAACTCAAACTATGTAGCAATGGGATAACTAAAGAAAGTGGCATCAGTGAGCATTATCTGCTATTTGGTTCTTTAAGATCACTCGTGTCCCGTAGGTCCCTAAGTACTTGATTCCTAGTCCTTGACTATCGCACTGTGGGACCATGAATCCCCTTCGCTTGAACTTGATTCACACTTTATTTCTTGGGGCCACAAACTAGTTTGGGGCTTTATTACTATCTTGTACTTATGCCATGCTTTACTACTTTATTTACGATTGCGCATGGAGCGTCTGTACTATTTAGGAAAGCGGAATGTTTTCACGATATTGACAAGCCCAATCACACTTTCGGGTTCCCAGTCATTTACAGCCATTGTCGCAAACCCTGGATCTATCTCGGAGCCGACAAACTTCGTTGCGGGTAGCTTATTGGGGTGGCCACCTGAAATAACTTATGAATCCTGTGAATGCTTTGTCATGAGGCATCATTGCATTTTATTTGGTTCTTCCCGAGGTTGATCATGCGTGTGTTGCTATTTGTGCACCCCTACAGGGTAAATCTTTCTGAAAGCCGTGTCTGCGGTTATGGATGACTTGGAGCACATTTCTCGATCATAGTCAAGTATAACTAAAGTACCGCCTTTAATTTGACTAATACATGACTAGTAAATAGTGCAACACTCATGGAATGGTTAATAAAATTGCCTACAGATGGGATGTTCTTCTGCCTTCTCGTCAGTAAGCGAGAAGGAGGGTGAGTGATGTTTATATTTATTACTGTTATAACTGTTGTTATTTATTAACAGGCGTCCGTCCATCTCTGGTTGGGAGGATGTGTAGAGTGTCTCTATAGAACTGATAGATATTATCTTTCGCTGCAATTGCATCACCCTCAGGTTGTTCCCTTTAGATGCATTAAGACTTGCTGAGTAACCCTAGTGTCTCACACGATAAATATTTGATTCAGATGGACAAGTTTACTCATAAGAAGGTTACTGGGTCGAGGAGACTGGTGACGGTGGCAATGGTCATTAGGTGTAGAGATTCTAGGATGGAGATCCGTGAGATCTGTGGGCGGTGATGTCTACGAACTTCTATTCTTATAGACAATTGTTGGGCCTCCAAGTGTAGAGGTTTGTAGAATAGCAGCAAGTTTTCCCTTAAGTGGATCACCCAAGGTTTATTGAACTCAGGGAGGAAGTGGTCAAAGGTATCCCCTCTCAAGCAACCCTGCAATCAAGATGCAAGAAGTCTCTTGTGTCCCCAACACACCCAATACACTTGTCAGGTGTATAGGTGCACTAGTTCGGCGAAGAGATAGTGAAATACAAGTGGTATGGATAATTATAAGTGGTAATGGTGATAGAAAATAACTTGATGGCGTGGAAAAGACTAAAGTAAAACTGAAATAAAAATGGAAGCAAGCAAACATGTAATAGATCTAGTTGCAAATGGTGTTTCAGTGCTTAGAAACAAGGCCTAGGGATCATACTTTCACTAGTGAACACTCTCATATAAATATATTCTTCTTTATGATACTACGCTGAACTACTATCCGGTTGGACACTCTAATCGATGATAGGGCTATAACAACACACCTCAAAGTAAGCCTTCCCATCTAGATAACCCCACACTGTCACCTTGAGTACTAGATGAGTCCAACAAACACCACAATTTCATAAAGACTCCAACTCCAAATATAACTCATAACAAGTATTTGTAATCTCTAGCCTAAGTGCCACCATGGTGTGCACACTGTCAACTTCACACACATGGGGAGAGCAGAGATCTATTAAAGCACTTGAGTAGCAAGGTAGATCTATATATTACAAGCTCATGATCTAAATAAGATCATGCATAGATAGAGAGATGAACACATAGCTACCGGTAGAACCCTTAGCCTCGAGAGAGAACTACTCCCTCCTCATCATGGGAATCAACAATAGTGCTAGAGATGGTGGTGGAGATCGATGGAGATGGCTCTGGGGGGCACTTCCCCATCTCGGCAAGGTGCCGGAACAGAGACTTTCTGTCCCCTGAATCTCCCCTTCGGTGGCGGCGGCGCTGCGGAACTTTTCGTGGTTGGAGGCTTGATGATTTAGGGTTTTCACATCGGGAGGCTTATTATAGGCGAAGAGGCAAGGTCGGTGGGCGGCCAGGGGGCCCACACCACCTGGTGGCGCGGCCAGGGCTAGCCCGCGCCACCACATGGTGTGGCCACCCTGTGGCCCCTCTCCGACTCTCCTTCTGGCTCCGTGAATCTTCCAAGAAAATAGGAACTTTGGCTTTTGTCCCGTCTAATTCCGAGAATATTCATTTTCTGACTTTCCTGGAACAAAAAAAACAGAAAACAGGCAGCTGGCACTGTGGCTCTTATTAATAGGTTAGTCCAAGAAATCATATGAAAAGTACTCCAAAGTGTGGACAAAACACAAGAAAATGGATAAAACCAAGCATGGAACATCAAAAATTAGATACATTTGCAATGTATCAACATCCCCAAGCTTAACTCCTGCTTGTCCTCGAGTAGGTAAGTGATAAAAAGAAAGAAATAATTTTTGAGGTGACATGCACCATCAAAGACTTGATCAAAGTATTTGCAAAACATTCAAAGCTAGGATCAAAGTACTTCAATCATAACATGAAAGACAAAGTTCTAGCAATAAGCAAAGAAACTATGATGCAACATAAAAAGGCACAAACAAAAGATTCATGAATAACAATGCTTTGCAAGACGTTTGTTTGTTTCACATAAAGAAAACATAGCATAAAAGTATTAAGCTTGTCCCTCAATAGAGTAGCAAATATAAATGCATAGAACACCTTCAAAGTTCATAAGAGTGACTAGATACAATAGTTTCAAACAAGCGATAACAAGTTATGCATCAATCAACTAGTATTGGGACAATGCACATAGAACTAAGAATAGCCACTATGCTCTCAAAGTAGTGCATAAAGATAGAAGGTGGAGACTCAATATAATGGTGGAAGAAAGGCCTTTTGTAAAAGGAAGTAGGGATTCAAGTCTCATAAAGAGCTTCCAAAAATTATGGTACTTAATAGCTTTCAGCTCTCATTGCCCCTATCATAAGCATCTTGAAGTGATTAAGGTTAAAGTGAACAAACTATGGAGTATATGCTTGGCGAAGTATAAGTGAGAAATCTCATGTCCCTTGTATACGAGGGCCGCTCCTCATGCTAGTCAAGTTTAGTCATCGGTAAGTTCTTGTCATCGTAAGTACATGTGTATCATAGAGAACTGCCAACGGGGTACCCCTTGCCCGATGATACGGAAGAATACCCGTATCAAAATGACAAGGCAAGCAGACAACGAGCATCTCAGCAATCTTCTTATTTACCATGGGAATATGGTGATTTTTTCTCTCTTTCCTCTTTTCATAATCTTTTTTTTTCTTTTTGTCTTTTTCTCTCAATATCGGACTCTTTTTTTATAAGAAGAATGCTTCATAGACAGCTCATTATGGTTACGCTGCAGGTTTCCACCATGTCAGCATGGATTAGACCAGCGGCCCAGGCGTTTCTCTAACACATATACATAACTCCATGGACTTACAAGCTCGCCTTTCATTTCACACCAATGACATCCATATACAAAAGAGCATGATATCAACTAGGTACAAAGTACCCGTGCAATGTTGAAAGTG
Organism: Avena sativa; assembly: GCA_916181665.1. Classification (NCBI taxonomy): domain Eukaryota; kingdom Viridiplantae; phylum Streptophyta; class Magnoliopsida; order Poales; family Poaceae; genus Avena; species Avena sativa. The sequence goes on along the minus strand of OV702297.1, from coordinate 459,982,975 downwards.
TTCCCCATGACATCATGGTTCTGCTAATCCCCAACAAATAAGTGCAAGCATATACAACATAGATGACACAATGGTTCAAGTTTATTAAGGGCAAGAAAAGTCAAGTGTGCCATCAAGTCCGTGAGAGCTTTAATCACTAGTTTTCTCATAACAAGTTTAATTTGGAAGGTAAACAAAAAGCATGAATATACTTGGAATAGCATAAGCTAGTAGGTAGGTATGGTGAACTCTTTGGAATAACTTGGTTTAAGGAGTTGGATGCATGAGTGGAACTCATACTTGGTTGTGGAGGCTAGCAAAAGACTGGGAGCGATAAACTAAGAGAGCAATAATGGCCATAATCATGCAGAGCGACAAAACATCATTGATCAAAGCATAAAGTGATACTACAAGTTGAAAACTAAAGGATCATAAAGACTTATGGTGACTTGGGATAGTCATAACATGGTGTGAGCATGCACCAAGTCAACCCAAATAAAGCATCAAAGGAGAATACCACTATACTATGCTTTAATATGCTAAAACAACGCATGATTCATCCAAGGCACATTAAGCAATCTCAATTATTTATATGAAGTCATGCTGCAGCAAAGAATACTAAGCATAAAGCCAAAACAATATCAAGCATGGCATGACAAAGCATAGGCCACAGTCAAAAACAAGCTCTTTTTACCACATAAGCATGAACTTTCCTACTCTTTTCCAATCCAAACCAAACTATTTGAAAACCAATGTATGAAAGAGGGGGTACAACCAATTTATTCAGCAAACTAAGAAAACCAAGCAAAATGAAAAAACAAAAATGAAAAAGAAGACGCTCCAAGAACAACACAACTGTGCATGAAACAATAAAAATGAAGTGTTTGGAAGAAACCTGAGATTTTTATTGATGAAGAGGGGGATGCCTTGGGCATCCCCAAGCTTTGACGCTTGTACTTCTTGGATATTTCTTGGGGTGACACACGTGGCATCCCCAAGCTTGAGCTTTAGTCCATCCTTCATCTCATTACTCATTCCTTCCATACACCTGAATTTTTTCTTTCATACAAAACTTCACACAGTCTCATTAGCAACATTAGTGCACTAAACATAAAAGGTCTTAAGGTTCAGTATAACACCAAATAAACTTCCATTAGAACACTAGCTACTGTAGTACTTCCCTCAAAAAGCTCAATTCCCCAAAAGAACTCAAAAAGGAACCAACAAGAAGCAAATGTAGAAAATGGCAGAAATCTGTCAAAACAGACCAGCAGGTAAAGACGAATTTTTTAGAAGACCTTCTGTTGCTCAAATCAAATAGTGTTGAACTAACGAAAGTTATATAACAACCTGGGGCAGAAGCACAAAAATTCACGCCTAAAAAAGATGTTCAGAGATTTTACACGAATATTTACGGTGAAGCACAAAAATCTGTTTCGGGACAGCAACTTTCCCAATCATTAGTTCTCTCTCATTAGAGGTTACTCTTGGCACAAAAAGCAAATAAAAAGGATATGGAGCGGTTAGTACTGAATTAATAACTTCCAAGACTCATCTAAAACTTTTGGGTTATCTCCCAATAAGTACTTTTCTTTAACGCCTTTAAGTTAGGCATGATAGTTTGAGAAGATGCTCACATAGGAAATATGAATTAAGTAAAAGAGAGCATCAAGAAGCAAATTCAAAGCACATTTAAGTCTAACCCACTTCCTATGCATAGGAATCTTGTAAATAAACAAGTCATGAAATCACAAAGCAACAAGCATAGGAAAGCAAAACAAGTGCAACTTCAAGACTTTCAACATAAAGAGGGGAAACTTAATATTATTGAGATGCATAAAACCATGTTTCCCTCTCTCATAATAAATTTCAGTAGCATCATGAATAAAATTAACAATATAACTATCACATAAAACATTCTTATCATGAGCCACATGTATATAATTATTACTCTCCACATAAGCATAGTCATTCTTATTAATTGTAGTGGGAGCAAATTCAACAAAATTGCTATCATTATTATTCTCATCACCATAATCATCAAATATAGGAGGCATATTGTAATCATAATTAATTTTCTCCTCAATAGTAGGTGGACTGAAAATATCATATTCATCATTGTAATCATCATATATTGGAGGTTTTGTATCATCATAAGCAATATAATAGCTATCTTCCAAAGCTGGGGAACTAAAAAGATCATTTTCATAAAAACTAGCTTCCCCAAGCTTAGACTTTTCCATAGCATTATCAATAATGGTGTCCAAAGAATTCATACTAACAACATTGTTATTAGCATGCAAATAAAGTTCCATAGGTTTTTTAATTTTCTCTTCAAACACTTCATGTCCTAACTCAAGATAAATACTATAAAGCTCTCTAATTTTGTTGTTGTTTTCCATTAAGCATAACTAGTGAAAACAAGAAACAAAAGACAAAATTGCAGAATCTAAAGGAAATAACTTCGAGCACTCACACCGGAGGATGTGAGTACCTTTTACCTTACCTCCTCGGCAACGGTGCCAGGAAATAGGCGTTTGCCGTGGGAGGTTCTTCTTCTTTAATCCTCCGATGTGAATACCTTTTACCTTACCTCCCCGGCAACGGCGCCAGAAAATAGCTTGATGTCTACGCACTTCTATTCTTGTAGACAGTTGTTGGGCCTCCAAGTGCAGAGGTTTGTAGAATAGCAGCAAGTTTTCCCTTAAGTGGATCACCCAAGGTTTATCGAACTCAGGGAGGAAGTGGTCAAAGGTATCCCCTCTCAAGCAACCCTGCAATCAAGATGCAAGAAGTCTCTTGTGTCCCCAACACACCCAATACACTTGTCAGGTGTATAGGTGCACTAGTTCGGCGAAGAGATAGTGAAATACAAGTGGTATGGATAATTATAAGTGGTAATGGTGATAGAAAATAACTTGATGGCGTGGAAAAGACTAAAGTAAAACTGAAATAAAGATGGAAGCAAGCAAACATGTAACAGATCTAGTTGCAAATGGTGTTTCAGTGCTTAGAAACAAGGCCTAGGGATCATACTTTCACTAGTGAACACTCTCATATAAATATATTCTTCTTTATGATACTACGCTGAACTACTCTCCGGTTGGACACTCTAATCGATGGTAGGGCTATAACAACACACCTCAAAGTAAGCCTTTCCCATCTAGATAACCCCACACTGTCACCTTGAGTACTAGATGAGTCCAACAAACACCACAATTTCATAAAGACATCCAACTCCAAATATAACTCATAACAAGTATTTGTAATCTCTAGCCTAAGTGCCACCATGGTGTGCACACTGTCAACTTCACACACATGGGGAGAGCAGAGATCTATTAAAGCACTTGAGTAGCAAGGTAGATCTATAGATTACAAGCTCATGATCTAAATAAGATCATGCATAGAGAGAGAGATGAACACATAGCTACCGGTAGAACCCTTAGCCTCGAGAGAGAACTACTCCCTCCTCATCATGGGAATCAACAATGGTGATGGAGATGGTGGTGGAGATCGATGGAGATGGCTCCGGGGGCACTTCCCCGTCCCAGCAAGGTGCCGGAACAGAGACTTTCTGTCCCCTGAATCTCCCCTTCGGTGGCGGCGGTGCTGCGGAACTTTTCGTGGCTGGAGGCTTGATGATTTAGGGTTTTCACATCGGGAGGCTTCTTATAGGCGAAGAGGCAAGGTCGATGGGCGGCCAGGGGGCCCACACCACCTGGTGGCGTGGCTAGGGCTAGCCCGTGCCACCACATGGTGCGGCCATCCTGTGGCCCCTCTCCGACTCTCCTTATGGCTCCTTGAATCTTCCAAGAAAATAGGAACTTTGGCTTTTGTCCCGTCCAATTCCGAGAATATTCATTTTCTGACTTTCCTGGAACCAAAAACAACAGAAAACAGGCAGCTGGCATTGTGGCTCTTATTAATAGGTTAGTCCAAGAAATCATATGAAAAGTACTCCAAAGTATGGAAAAAACACAAGAAAGTGGATAAAACCAAGCATGGAACATCAAAAATTATAGATACATTTGCAATGTATCAGGCGAGATGTGCTTATTTTCAAGGCATCTTATGCCAATTTGCTTCTTGTCCATACTCGGATCTTGTTTTCTGCTTCCGCTTGATACTTTGATGTGTGATGTATGAGGATGTATCCTAAACTATTACATCTATCTAGGATATTTGGATCTTGCCGTATGGCATTGCAATATTTCTATTTCTTTTAGATGGTGTGGCTCTGATGACTCTTGTATGTCGCTGACATACATACTCATTTGTGTATGTTTTTGATCGCTTTACCTATTGACTACGCCACTCGCTCTGGTCCCGATGTTCTTGGGTGGTTGGCCGGTACCGTGCCCTGCTCGGCTTCTACGGGCCTACATGTGGGTGGCCTTGGGCCTCCGTAGTAGAATCCCTTATCCACTTTCGGGTTCATCCAGGCTTGTGCTTGGAGCGTAGGTTCCGAGGTATTACAAGTGGTATAAGAGCCATTCCACCCTCCGTAGTACCATAGGATGTGTGTGTAATTCTTTGTCTATCTATTGCATCCAAATTTGCTTCACAATCTGCTTTTGGTTATCAACTGTGGGTACATTCCATACTGACAGGCTTATGTGTAAATTGATGCGATCTATCCGACTCTTTGTTAACCGACGCAATCTTGTTAAGGGTGTTCTTCCTTCATGCATGCTTTCACATAATGTGGATGTGCTAATCCCTATATGTTAAGTGGTTTTGAGAATTTAGTTAGTATTTTAATGCCAAAAAATGCAGAATTTTTTCTTTAGTACATATGTGTTTCCACTCTCCTTTCAGTACATGTTTCACCTTCTTTTTGTCGGCATGTCCATGCTAACTCGATCTTTTTCTACTAGCGCTTCAATCTATAGTTTTCACTTCATCTTCAATTCTTTTGGGCTAAATGCATAACTTGCATCGATCTGATGCTTGTGATTGTAATTTGGTTCTCGGTATAGCTATATGACACCTATCATGAGTGGAATATGGTTAATTCTATAAATCTAATTATCTAAATGATTGTGGTTAACTCTTGTGTATTGAGCTGTACCGTGATCATATCTATATCATATTAAAGTATCATTGGCGAGTTCGAAGATTTCTTAAGGCATTATGGTGGATTTTCATCCAATTATTGTGCTTCATTTGAACTCCATATCTGCAAGGTTCTCTTTGATACGAGAGAATCTCATTCTTTTCATCTCTGATAGCTTTGCTTAAGGTATAAATTATCATTGGTTCTTATCCAGATCTCTCCTCTTTTCAACCGGTGATCCGATCAACAAGGTGAGCAAGTCGGTATCTCTTTTCTCATTTGAAGGTCTAGATAATCTATTTGTCCCATGCATCTCTTCTAACACAAATCCTTGCTCTTAATGTTGATCTTTCAAAGAGCGTTGATCTCAAAAAGTGTTTCGAGCATTCATTCGTTCTCCCGCTTCATGGACTTGGTGTTCTTGGAATATCTCATTAAATTCTTGGTAATATATTGTGATGATATTCTCACTTCTTATATATTAATGGAAGAACATGAAGAACATCTCATTTTCATCCTCTTAAGCTTCGAGAGCATCGCACTTGTGCAAAGTTCTCAAAGTGTGAATTCTGACTTTTTGAAGTCACCTATCTCGGCCACGTCCTTTTGCTAAAGACATTGCTACAATTCTGGAATCATCAAGTCAATTGTTGATTCCATCCTCCACCTCTAACCAAATCCGGAGGTTTTCCTTGTTTGGCAAGTATCATCGTTGTTTTGCAGAAGATTTCCTCTAGATTGCTATCTCTCTCTCAAATATTCTCCAGAAGGATGAGAAATTCTTTTGGTCTTCCACTCATCAAGAAATCTTTTGAAACCTTCTCAATCTTTCCCAGTTCTTCTATTTAGACCTTGGTGCTTTTCTCGTTCTATCTATTGAATATTTCGTCTGTTTTAGTGATCTTTCTTCATTTCTTTCAGATGGCCTGGGACTTCCAACACGGCGAAAAAATCATCATCTTTATCTACTTTCGATCCGACGAAGTGTTTGCATCACCTCCTTGTTTTCTTACAGAACTTCAGGAATTCTGCTTCTCAAGATCTTTAGTCTAAATTTCTGAGAGTTGGGTTGCACAATTTTCCTATTCATGTATGGATTAATGCTTTGGGTGCACGATGGACTGATCCCCATCCGACTACTCTTATCATTCGCTCTTGTACATTGAATTGGTGGATTAATGCGATTTTACTCATTCCACGATAGTTAGAAGTAGCCTCTATCTCTTGATACTTTTACTTATGTCCTTGTTTTTATGGAGTGTTCTCTCAAAGAATGTAATCAATAACCTCTTGTTGGCGGTCTCGTCTATTTCAAGATGGAGAAAAACCTTCTACGATCTGGTGGAAACAAATGCAAAATCTCCTCTGTCCTCTTCTTTCTACCGAAGATCGACATCGTTAGACAACAGATGGAAGATATATCTAACTTCTTTTGGCAATTCTTTTCTTTTGGTAAATCCAATTGTCACTGATGCCATCAATCTCAAAATCTATTGCAAATAACCTCATGGTTAATAAAAGCAATAAGCATCTCTACAATAAACTTCAGATATTCTACATTCAACTTCTTCTTCAGGTTTTCACCATAAACTTAGGTCACCTCCTTCTCTTGAAGATAATCCATGCACCTCAATTGTGTGATCCTTTGATTCTTACCGGCGTAGGAATAAGCTCATTCGAGAAGTCCTCTACGCTAATCTTTCCATGGATATCAAAGAACTCTATTGTTGGAAGGAAATGTTGTTTTTCCAACTTCATTTCTTAAATCCAAGGGAAGAAACAACGCTATTTTCATAGTGGTTGATAACTTCTCCAAAGTCATTCTTTTCTATCGGTGAAGAAAGAATTATCATCACTTTTATCTCTTCCTCTTTAATCCTAACGATGTGTCTATTCTTCCTCCTCAATACATCGCCCTTTCAAAATTATTTCAACAAGTGGTTCTATTCCTTTATCGTGTTTCTCGAGAGCACCGGAGCTATGTTCATCCTATCTTTATCATCTCACAACAACCCTCCAAGTTCTTCAAGTCCCTTCTTTTCAAGAAGCAAAATGCAAGACTCGCAATAAGTCTAGCAAGTTTTGCAAGGTGTATTGGTCGCACCATTCTGTTGTTCATCAACTTGGGAACGTGAGGATCACCTTTGTTCTGAACACCCGCCTCTCCTTGTGCCTTTTTCTTTTTCCTATGAATCTCGGGGCGAGATTCTTGTTTAGTGGGGGAGAGTTGTAGCATCCCAATTGTCTAACAATTGTAATCCTACTTGCCTAGTCTATATATTGCTACTTCCTACATATAATTAGTTGCACCATCATTATATCATGCTCATGTCACCATGCCACATTGCATTTGAGCATCATATAAAACACTTTTCATTTGGTTCTTATCCCATATGCATTATATTGTATCACTTGCATTTGCCTCTTGATATATTGTATTTTCTTCTTGATAAATTGCTTCATGCCCAAGTTGAGTTGGGGGGCATATCTTTTCTTAACTCCACCACCTTTCTTTGTCACCACCTTATAATTCCACCATCCAAACTATATGTGGGCATTTGGATTTCTTTTGGGTCTTGTCTAGATCACATGTATAAAGATGGATCCACTTCTATACCACATGCTCTCATATATGTTATTATTGTTTTCACAATATAAATGATGGGGATCCACATGTGGGGATGCTTTTATATATTTTATATGGTTTGTTTTAAATGAGTGAGCATGTCTACATATAAATGGGACCAAATAATCATCTAGTGGAACCACATACTAGCATGGCATATATATATTCATTTATGCTTCTTGTAATCCATTCCATATAAGAGAGTAAGCTTGTCTAATTTTTGTTGGCCTTTGTTTAAATTTTGAATGCATGCATCAACATAAGGCCATATGAATATCTAGATGTTTTCACAACTAGCAACCATGGCCAATATGATCCATGCATGGCCCATGCAAGCTCATATCTATCTTCTTTTGTTTTTTATTTGAATTTGAGGGAAGCTTGTTTGATTGAAATACAAACAAGAGGATTCAAATTCAAATATATCTTTGGTCCATCCTTTTCCTCCTTGATATTTTTGGCTCTTTGGAGCTTGTGGTTTGAGAACCTTTTCTTTTGGCTTGTTTTAAACAAATGTAAGCTAAAACAAAAAGAAACCAAAACAAATTCAAACAAGAACCAAACTCTGCCTAGCTATGCCCCTAACCGCCTCTCTTGTGTTTTGGTGGAACCAAACCACACCACCACCACCTAGCTAATCCGCAGGCCCCACCTGAACTACCCCATGGCCATGGCCATGTGACTTGGCCATGTGCACCACACCCTCCTCTCTAGCTAAACCACCCTGCTCCTTTTTCTTGCTGTCCACATTGGACACCACCACACCCTAGCTATCCCAGGTCCCCCTTGCTCACCTTAACCCGCGCGCGCGAGAGAGAGGAAAGTAAGAGAGAGAGGGAGTGGAAAACCCTAATCAGGCACCACCCATGTGCAACTCCCCTCCTAGCTTTATCTACCACCCTACCTGCCTAGGCCGCTCCAGATCGCATCTGGGTTGTGCCCAAAACCTCCTCTGTCCCCTTCCACCCTCTGCTAGACACCTACCCACCATAGCCGACGCTATCGGTCATCCTTTGTTCTGGTGAGGACAGAAGGAGGCGAGGACCACCGGGTGTCGAGGAAGGCTGAGGAGCCGCCCAGAAGCCTTCTTGTACCCCACGTCGAGGAGGAGAAGGACCGGAGCCAGCAGTACACCACTGAGCCGAAGCAAAACCCTAGTTCGAGATTGCCAGCACTGCCACTGATCGCTGCTACCCCCAAGCCGATCCTTTGCCATCAACCACCTCGCGGTGAGCCACTGATTATCCTATACATGATCCCGCATGTGTGCGCTTCCTATCGTGCGAGTGCGTTCCATCAAACACCTTGGATACGCCGCCATTCGTGACCACCTCGCTTGTGCACTGTCGCTACAATGTCCCGCTGCCGTCCGTGCGTGCTGCCGAACCCGCGTCACTGTGCCGCATCAAAACAAACCACCGTCGTGCCCTGGTGCCCTAGCTGGCCGTGCCGTCGTGACTAGTTCTTGCCAATGCCGCCGCATCTATCTCGGGGAAGATGATGACGAGTCTCCGTTGTTTATCCTGTCCCGCCAGATCTACCTAGCACCAGTTCACAATCACCGCAGTGGCTTTGTCCACCGGATCGAGCCAGGTCGTGAGTTCGACCGCCCGCGTCCGTGTTTCTTTTCTATCGTGTGTGGTTGTTTTTCGCTGCCAGTTTCGACAGTGTCGCGCGAGAGAGAAGAACAGTAGCGTCGCGCTGTTTTACACTTACCCCTTGCACCTTTTGCCTCTCAACCCGGTGTCCAGCCATCGGACCCACCTACCAGCGACTGACCCCTCTCTGTCGAGAGCTTTTTTACAAAAGGAACCGACAGATTCCTGTATTTGCAAACTAACCCCCAGCTCGACCACGTGTCCATGCCCAGCTGACCATGTGCGCGATGTGGCCCCGCAACCGGCAGTCCCTCTTGTTAGTGACTATGGGTCAACTGAGCCCGAGTAACAAAATTCTAGAAGATTTTTCCAGATAACAAAAATTCCAGAAACCGTTTTATATATTAAATAAATCATATCTTTTTATATATTTCAAATTTGACAAAATTTCCAAAAAGAAAAGTGATTCAAATTTAACTATGAATTCAAATGCAAATTCAAATTTGACCAGAATCAATCCTAACTAGTCAAACCTGTGACATTTGACCCCTTTTTGAATTACTTGTATTTAATAATTGTTTTAAATTCATAAATTCAAATAGTGCATATGATATATGTTTTCTGATTATAAAAATGTCAGGAATTAAAATATGCCATCCAAAATATTTTTTGAGCAATTTAAAATTTCGAAATTATGTAAATTCCAATAAATGCTTTTTCTTAATAAATCCATAACTTTAATTTCGTAAATGCAAATTCAACAAATAATATGTCTAAATCGATCAACACGATGAGCCCATTCTGAATATGCATTCCATGATATGAATTGACGCATGCATCATATAAATATTAAGGAAATAGCAAGGAATATGCACGTAAAACTTTACTAAATAAATACCAAAAATGCTTATTTCCTGTTTCCACACCTCACCCATGCCATATTATGTTATACCATGCAATTGTGAATCATTCCATCATGGCATACCATGTTTTTTTGTTGTATATGATTTATATAATTGTGCAATGTATTTATTTTGGCCCTTGTGTGTTTGGGTTTTATCCTGATGGACACTAAGCAAGGAGAATACCAGGAGCCTAGGAGTATTATCCGGATCCTTCTTATTCCATAAATGAACTGTTAGGCAAGAAATTCCCCATGCTTGCATACATATAGTACCTATGCTTCTATCTTACTTTTGCATTTGAGTCGCGATTGCATTAAATTGAATCCCATGTATTGCATAGCCATTACTTTTAAACCCCACCGAAGCTTGTAACTCAATCCCCTGAGCCATACTGCAGGAGTTTTCTAAGCCATGCGAGTCGTAGAATTGCATGAGTAGGGTTTTTGCGAGTCTTTGGATAACGAAGTGCTTAAATAACTTAAACTATATAGCAATGGGATAACTAAAGAAAGAGGTACTAGTGAGCATTATCTACTATTTGGTTTTTTAAGCTCACTTGTGTCCCGTATGATCCCGAGTACTTGATTCATGTTCCTTGACTATTGCACTATCCGCATGTGGGACCATGAATCCCCTTCGCTTGAGATTGATTCTTGAGATTGATTCACACTTTATTTCTTGTGGCCACAAACTAGTTTGGGGCTTGATTACTATCCTCTGCTTATGCCATGCTTTACTGCTTTATTTACGATTGCACGTGGAGCACTTGTACTGTTTAGGAAAGTAGAATTTTTTCGCGGTATCGACAAGCCTAGTCACACTTTCGGGTTCCTAGTCGTTTATAGCCATTATCGCAAACCCTGGGTCCGTCTCGGAGCCAGCCAACTTCGTTGCGGGTAGCTTATTGGGGTAGCCCCTGAAATAACTTATGAATCCCGTGAATGCTTTATCGTGAGGCCTCGTTGCGTTTTATTTGGTTCGTCCCGAGGTTGATCGTGCGTGTGCTGCTATTTGTGCACCCCTGTAGGGTAAATATTTCTAAAAGTCGTGTCGCGGTTATGGACAACTTGGAGCATAGTTTCTCGATCATAGACAAGCATAACAAAAGTACTGCCTTTAATCTAACTAATACATGACTAGCAAATAGTGCAACACTCATGGAATGGCTAATAAAATTGCCAACAGATGGGATGTTCTTTCTCCTCGTCCGTAAGCGAGAAGGAGGCCGAGTGATGTTTATATTTATTACTGTTATAACTGTTGTTATTAATTAATGGGCGTCCGTCCATCTCTGGTTGGGCGGAGTGTAGAGTATCTCTATAGAACTAATAGATATTATCTTTCGCTGCAATTTTGTCACCCTCAGGTTGTTCCCTTTAGATGCATTAAGACTTGCTGAGTACCCCTAGGGCCTGATACGTCGTAAATGTATCTATAATTTTTGATGTTCCATGCTTGTTTAGTATCTACTTTCTTATGTTTTGTTCACACTTTGAGGTATTTTTATACATTTTCTAGAACTAACCTATTAACAAGATGCCAGAGTGCTAGTTGCCTATTTTTTTGCTGTTTTTGGTTTCAGAAAAGCTAGTAAAGAAATATTCTCGAAATTGGACGAGACAAAAGCCAAAGTCAATATTTTACCCAAAGCAATACAGAGACCAAAGGGGAGACGAAGTGGCGCACCAGGGCGGCCACACCTGGTGGCCGTGCGGCCAGGGGTGCCACCAGGGGTGTGGGACCCTTGGTGCTCCGCCGACCTTGCCCCTTCGCCTATAAAAGCCTCCCGGGACGAAAACCCTAAGAACCCGATCAGAAATCCACGAAAGAGTCTGTAGTCGCCGCCATCTCCATCCCTAGATCGGAGGAGGATCCGAAGCTCTTCCTGACACCCTGCCGAAGGGGAGAGATCACCTTGGAGGCCTTCTTCATCACCATGCAAGCCTCCGGAGTGATGCGTGAGTATTTCACCCTTGGACTATGGGTCCATGTAGTAGCTAGATGGTTGGTTCTCCTCCTTGGTGCTATCATGTTTAGATCTTGTGAGCTCCGTTCATGATCAAGATCGTCTGTTTGTAATCTTACATGTTGTGTTTGCGGGGATCCGATGGATATTGAGATACTATTTCAGATTGATTATTGATTCTATCATGTCTATGTTATTTGTGATCTTGCATGCTTTCTGTTATTAGTAGCTATCTTGGCCAAGTATATGCTTGCAAATCCAAGAGGGAGTATTTATGCTCGATAGTGGGTTCATGCCTCTAGTAATCTGGGGAAGTGACAGGAATCTCTAAGGTTGTATATGTGATGTTGCTACTAGGGAGAAAACAACAATCCTTTGTACATGGGGCGATCGTATTGTTTACCTTACACAATTTGCTTAATGCAATTATCTGTTGCTTGCAACTTAATACTAGAAGGGGTTCGGATGATAACCTGAAGGTGGATTATTAGTCATAGATGTTGTTGGATTACGGTCTATGTATGATGTTGTAATGCCCAATCAAATCTCATAGGAGTCAAGATGTCTAGTATATGCATTGTTATGCTTTCTCAAATCTGTCAATTGCCCCGCTGTAATTTGTTCATCCAGCATGTTATCTATCTTAAGGAGAAACACCTCTAGTGAACTATGGACCCCAGTCCATTCCTTTACCATTGATATACTATTTAATGTTTACTATTTACTTTCTGCAAGTAATTACTATCTTCCACACTATACATTTAATCCTTTGTTTTCGGCAAAACCAGTGAGATTGACAACCTCGCTGTAAGTTGGGGCAAAGTTCTGTAGTTGTGTTGTGCAGGATTCCAAGTTGCTAGCAACACCTTGGAGTTGTTTCCTTGCTCCTACTGGTTCGATAACCTTGGTTTCATAACTTAGGGAAAACTTGCTACTGTGCTCATCATACCTTCCTCATGGGGTTCCCAACGAGCTTGATATATTTTGAGCCATCAAGCCTTTTTTCTGGCGCCGTTGCCGGGGAGTTAAGGATAGCTTCACAAGGGGCGTCCCTCACAACCAATCTCTTTACTTTGTTTTTTTGTTTTGCTTAGTTTATTTTTGCTTTGTTTGCTTGTTTCTTTTTATCAAAAACACAAAAAATTAGTTATACTAGTTTGCTTCTTTTTATCAAAAATACAAAAAAATTTAGTTCTTCCTATAGTTGTCACCTCGTTCTTAGCTCACCATGTTGATCCCTAAGTTCACCCTGAAATACCTTTCAATAGATAGTGGCTCTATAATTGGGAAAGATAATATTGAAGAATTATTTAATCATGTTAGCAAGCATGAAGATATTGAGGATAGATCCTTAGCAAAACTTGCTCAAAATTATGAAATTGCTGCAGCCTCTTTAGTTCACATGTTGGAGGCTAGGTTTATTAACCTTAACCCCATGATGCAAGTAATATTTCTTAAACTTTGCTTAAAGAATTCTATGATGTTGTTAAGGAAGCTAGAAAGGTCTTCGATCATTTTAATATGCTAGGCTCATGTGTAGATGTTATTGGTACACAATAAAAGATGGACAAAACCAAACCCAAAAATGGAGAGGAAATTAAAATACCAATACATTTTAAACTTGTAGGGATGCATGAAGCCTTAGAAAAGAATTTTGATTGGATTGTTCCTGAAAACCCGTTTGATGAAAATAGTGAACCGAAGAGCATTGAGAGAGGATCCTCTAGAAATTATTTGGATGAGATACCTTGCCTTGTTGAAGATATTTCTGGTATTGATCTTAATGCTTCTTCATTTGAAAATACTTGAATCTTGCTCTTATGCCTAGCTGAAAGGCGTTAAAGAAAAGCATTATTGGGAGATAACCAATTTTTTTATTCAGTAAGTCTTTATTTTGTTGAGTCTTGGAAGTTATTGCTTCAGTAATAACATCTCCTTATCCTTTTTGTGTGGTTTTGTGCCAAGAATAACCTCTAATGAGAGAGAAGTAAGACTTGGGAAAGTTGCTGTCCCGAAATAGATTTTTTATGCTTCACTATAAAAAATCGTGAAAAATACCTGTAAGTCGAATTGAGCTGTAATTTTTTGTGCTTATGCCCCAGGTTATTATAGAACTTTCGTTAGTTTATCACTTTTCGATTTGAGCAACATAAGGTCTTTGAACAAATCGGTTTTTACCTGCTGGTCTGTTTTGACAGATTTCTGCCATTATTTGCATTTGCCTCTTAATCTCTTTCTCTTTGAGTTCTCTTTGATCACTTGAGCTTTAGAAGGAATTGATACAATAGCTTGTGTTTTAATGGAAGTTTTACTTGTGTTGAAACTATACCCAAAGACTTATTATCTTGAATACACTAATGTTGCTAATGAAGATTGTGTGAAGTTTTGTATGAAGGAAATTTTAAAGTGTAGAGAAGAATAATATGATGAGATGAAGTATGGACAAAAGCTCAAGCTTGAGGATACCACCCGTGTCACCCCAAGAAATATTCAAGAAGTATAAGCGTCAAAGCTTGGGGATGCCCAAGGCATCCCCTTCTTCATCAATAAAAATTTCAGGTTTTCTTCCAAACACTTCATTTTTATTGTTTCATGCACAATTGTGTTGTTCTTAGAGCGTATTTGTTTTTGTTTTTATTTTTATTTTGTTTGGTTTGATTAAATAAATTGGTAGGACCCCGTATTCATATGTGGTTTCAAATAAGCTGATTGGTGTTGGAAAAGAGTAGGAAGCTTCATGCATATAAGTGGTATATAAGGAGCTTGTTTAGACTGTGGCCTAGACTTTATCATGTTATGTTTGATATTGCTTAGACTTTATGCTTAGTGATTATTGTTGTAGCATGACTTCTTCCAAACAATTGAGATTGCTTAATGTGCCTTGAAAGAATCATGCGTTGTTTTAGCATACAAAAGCATAATATTGTGGTATTCTCCTTTGATGCTTTATTTGGGTTGACTTGGCACATGCTTACACCATGTTAACACTATGAACCAGTCACCTTAGCCTCTATGATCATTTAGTTTATGACTTGTAATATCACTTTATGCTTTAATTAATAATGTTTTGTCGCTTTGCATGATTATGCATGGCCATTATTTCTCTCTTAGTTGGTCGCTCCCAGTCTTTGCTAGCCTCCACCTGTACCAAGTATGAGTTCTACTCATGCATCCAACTCCCAATGAAACCAAGTTATTCCAAAGAGTACACTAAAAATTCCTATACATGGTGTGTTACACCATTCCAAGTATATTCATGCTTTTATCTACCTTCCAAATTAAACTTGTTATGTGAAAATTAGTGATTAAAGCTCTCACAAACTTGATGGCACACTTTACTTTCTTGCACTTAATAAACTTGAACCATTGTCTCCGTCTATGTTGCTTATATGCTTGCACTTTATAAGTTGTGAATTAGCAGAACTATGCTGTCATGGGGAACGCTTTCAACATTGCACTTATTATTCAGTTTATATCATGTTCTTTTGCTTATGGATCCCGGCGGTGTGAAATAAAAGGGGAGCTTGTAAGCTCATGGAGTTTGTATGTGTGTTAGAGAAACGCCTGGGCGGCTAGATTAAGCCATGCCTAATCATGGTGGAAACTTGCAGCATAACCATAGTGAGCACTGTTCCTCAATAAAAACCTATGCAAATAGCAAATAAAAAGATCGCTGAGATGCTCATTGTCGGTTGCCTTGTCATTTTGATATGGGATAGCTCCTGTATCATGGAGCAAGGGGTACCCCGTTGGCGGTTCTCTATGATACACATGTACTTACAATGACAAGAACTTACTTGTGACTAAAGTTGAGTAGCATGAGTTCGATACTCGTAAGCACGGGGCATGAGATTTTCAAGTTATAACTTGTCAAGCATATCATATTTGTGTCACTTTAACCTTAATCACCTCAAGATGCTTATGATAGGGGCAATGAGAGTTGAAATCTAATAAGTACCATAATTTTTGGAAGCTCTTTATAAAACTTGAATCTCTGCTTCCCTTTGTGAAGGGCCTTTCTTTTTACTTTTATGTTGAGTCTCCATCTTCTATCTTTATGCACCAATTGAGAGAGCGTAGTGGTCATTCTAAGTTTAATGTGCATTGTCCCAAAACTTGTTGATTGATTCATAACTTTTATATTGCTTGTTCTTAAATTATTTGTATCTAGTAACCCTTATGAACTTTAAAGGTGTCCTATGCATTTATGTTTTGCTATACCATGAGGGACAAGCTGAATACCAACTTTATTATGTTTTCTATATGTGAAACAAACAAACGTCTTTCAATGCATTGTTATTCATGATCTTTTGTTTGTACCTTTTCATGTTACAACACAGTTGCTATGTCTTATTGTTAGAACTCTATCTTTCATGCTTATGTTTAGAGTACTTTGATCCCAGCTATCAATGTTTTACAAATACCTTGATCAAGATTGTGATGGTGCATGTCACCTCAAAAATTATTCTTTTTATCACTTACCTTCTCGAGGACGAGCAGGAGTTAAGCTTGGGGATGCTTGATACGTCGTAAACATATCTATAATTTTTGATGTTCCATGCTTGTTTAGTATCTACTTTCTTATGTTTTGTTCACACTTTGAGGTATTTTTATACATTTTCTGAAACTAACCTATTAACAAGATGCCACAGTGTTAGTTGCCTGTTTTCTGCTGTTTTTGGTTTCATAAAATCTAGTAAAGAAATATTCTCGGAATTGGACGAGACAAAAGCCAAAGTCAATATTTTACTCGAAGCAATACGGAGACCGAAGGGGAGACGAAGTGGCGCACCAGGGCAGCCACACCTGGTAGCCGCGCGGCTAGGGGCGCGCCACCAGGGGGTGTGGGCCCCCTGGTGCTCCACCGACCTTGCCCCTTTGCCTATAAAAGCCTCCTGGGATGAAAACCCTAAGCACCTGATCAGAAATCCACGAAAGAGTCTGTAGCTGCAGCCATCTCCATCCCTAGATTGGGGGATCCGAAGCTCTTCCCGGCACCCTACCGGAGGGGAGAGATCACCCTGGAGGCCTGCTTCATCACCATGCAAGCCTCCAGAGTGATGCGTGAGTAGTTCACCCTTGGACTATGGGTCCATGTAGTAGCTAGATGGTTGGTTCTCCTCCTTTGCGCTATCATGTTTAGATCTTGTGATCTCCATTCATGATCAAGATCATCTATTTGTAATCTTACATGTTGTGTTTGCGAGGATCCGATGGATATTGAGATACTATTTCAGATTGATTATTGATTCTATCATGTCTATGTTATTTGTGATCTTGCATGCTCTCTGTTGTTAGTAGCTATCTTGGCCAAGTAGATGCTTGCAACTCCAAGAGGGAGTATTTATGCTCGATAGTGGGTTCATCCCTCTAGTAATCTGGGGAAGTGACATGAATCTCTAAGGTTGGAGATGTGCTATTGCTATTATGGAGAAAAGAACAATCCTTTGTCCATGGGGCGATCATATTGTTTACTTTACACACTTTGCTTAATGCAATTATCTGTTGCTCGCAACTTAATACTGGAAGGGGTTCGGATGATAACCTGAAGGTGGATTATTAGTCATAGATGTAGTTGGATTACGGTCTATGTATAATGTTGTAATGCCTAATCAAATCTCATAGGAGTCAAGATGTCTAGTATATGCATTGTTATACTTTCTCAAATCTGTCAATTGCCCCGCTGTAATTTGTTCACCCAGCATGTTATCTATCTTAAGGAGAAACACCTCTTGTGAACTATGGACCCCAGTCCATTCCTTTACCATTGATATACTGTTTACTGTTTCCTGTTTACTTTCTCCAAGCAATTACTATCTTCCACACTATATGTTTAATCCTTTGTTTTCAGCAAAACCAGTGAGATTGACAACCTCACTGTAAGTTGGGTCAAACTTCTGTGGTTGTGTTGTGCAGGATTCCAAGTGGCTAGCAACACCTTGGAGTTGTTTCCTTGCTCCTACTAGTTCGATAACCTTGGTTTCGTAACTGAGGGAAAACTTGCTGCTGAGCTCATCATACATTCCTCTTGGGGTTCCCAACGAGCTCGATATATTTTGAGCCATCAGGTTCTCACACGATAAGTATTTGATTTAGATGGACATGTTTACTCACAAGAAGGTTACTAGGTCGAGGAGACTAATGACGGTGGAAGTGATCATCAGGTGTAGAGATTCCGGGGATGGAGATCCATGATATCTGTGGGCGAGATGTGCTTATTTTCAGGGCATCTTATTCCAATTTTCTTCTTGTCCGTACTCAGATCTTGTTTTCCGCTTCCGCTTGATACTCTGATATGTGATGTATGAGGATGTATGCTAAACTATTATATCTATCTAGGGTATTTGGATCTTGTCGTATGGCATTGCAATATTTCTATTTCTTTTAGATGGTGTGGCTCTGATGACTCTTGTATGTCGCTGACATACATACTCATTTGTGTATGTTTTTGATCGCTTTACCTGTTCACTACACCACTCGCTCTGGTCCCGATGTTCTTGAAAGTGGGTAGGGTGGTTGGTCGGTATCGTGCCCTACCCCGCTTCTACGGGCCTACATGTGGGTGGCCTTGGGCCTCCGCGGTAGAATCCCTTATCCACTTTTGGGTTCATCCAGGCTTGTGCTTAGAGCGTAGGGTCTGAGGTATTACAAAGACGTAGCCTCCAGGCGATGATTTCTGCAGCTTGTCGGCCATTTCGAGTCCCCATTGCGTAAAGGGCCAGGCCATGGGTATTGGCCTGAGTTCTGCGCCTGGTGCGTGTGGCTTGTCCACGAATCTCTCAAAGGTGTTACACCTCTCGACAATGTTCTTGGCGCCGTGCATCGCGGTTGGCCAATAGAAGCCAACTCGTAGAGCTTTGGCGACAAGAGCGCAACTGTCGGCGTGATGTCCGTAGGTCCCCTCGTGTATCTCCAGGAGGATACCCCTTCCGTCGCCATTGGTGACGCATCATTGGAGGATGCCCCTGATGTTGCGCTTGTACAATTTGTCGTTGATTATGGTAAAGGCCTTGGAGCATCGAGCGATGTGTCGCGTGTCCGTCGGGTCATCTCGCAGCCTTTTGGTGAGCAAGTACTTGATGTACGATTGTGTCCAAGATGGCTCGATGAGCATGACCTCCATAGCACCTTCGAGTGGGGGTCTTGTTCTGTACCGGCGGGCGCCGCATCTTCTTCGGGTGGCGCAGCCCCCGAGTGCGTTGTTGCTTCTGATGCTCCAGCAGCAGGTTTCACCTTCATTGACCTCTCGCAGATTTGCTTCAAGAACACGCCTGGTGGTACTGGCGCGCTGGTGGAACCTATGTTGACGAGCATATCCGCCCTCTCATTTCTTTCACGGCCTACATGCCGCAGCTCGCAGCCATCGAAGTCCCCTTCGAGTGTGTTGTAGAGGTCGCGGTACGCAACGATGTTGTCACTCAGAGCATCGCACATGTTCATGGTTTGCTGGACCACGAGGTTGGAGTCGCCATAGATGACGAGCCGTGTGGCGCCACAAGCCTTGGCCATCCGCATCTCGTGGATCAGCGCCTCATACTCCGCCTCATTGTTGGATGCACAGAACTTCATCCGTAGGGTGTACAACATTTTATCACCCTGAGGAGATGTCAGGATGACACCGATGCCATCTCCTTCTTTGCTCTTGGATCCATCGAAATATGGTCCAGAGGTTAGACATGTCTGGTGTGTCGGGGAGCTGATTCTCCATCCAGTGGATGAGGAAGTCCGGTAGGACCTGCGACTTGATTGCCACCCCCCGCTCTTATGTGATGTCCCGCAGGGACAACTCGATGCCCCAAAGGGCGACCCGCCCTGTAGTGTCGGGGTTGTTGATGATGTGGTTCAATGGGGCGTCATTCACCACAACTATGGGGTGCTCCTAAAAGTAGTGGCGCAGTCGCCGTGTTGTCATGAAGACACCATAGGCCAGCTTCTGGTAATGCGGGTACCACTGTTTTGTTGGTGTCAGTACCTCGCTGAGGTAGTATACTAGGCGCTGCACCTAATGGATCTTGTTTTCTTTGGCTTGTTCTACCACCAACATGGTACTGACCACGTGGTTGGTGGCGGAGATGTATAGCAACATTGACTCCTTTTCCCTGGGGGTAACTAGCATAGGCAAGGTGGAGAGCAGGCACTTGAGATCTTCGAATGCATCTTGCACCTCGTCCGTCCACTCGAATTTGTCGTTCTTGCGGAGGAGCTGGAAGAATGGTAGTGCCTTATTGCCCATTCGATCGATGAATTGGCTGAACGCGTTATGCAGATTTTGGCTAGGGGAGAAGGAAGGCAATGGCACGAGTGAGAAGAAAATGAGGAAATTTTTACCCCTTATAATCCTCGTCTGCGCCAAGGTTAGTGTAAATGCATATACATTGCGCCACGCGTCGTGGAAGGAGCAAGGTAACTTCCCTGAGAATATTGCGCCGCCTTGATCTCCACGCACGCATTGAAACGACGCCTCGGTTCCGCAAACCGTGGACCCACCAATGGTCACACTGATAAGAATGTTTGTTAGTGATAAGACTAGACCTTGACTGATGCTAGGATGCGTCACAAACTAAGTTCCGACTCAGATTGAAATTAAGCAGGAAAGTAACAATGAGATATTGACATGTCCGACTCATGCTTGAGACTCAGATCTCATTTTTTGTTTTGGAGTTTCAGGAACCCTTCAAGATTCTACAGCCGAAGAAGAGTCAAGCTAGACGGTGAAATCCGACTTTGATCTTGGAGGCCTAGGGGCTACTGTTGGGGATATACTTTCCGGTATACCCATTGTGACTCACTAACCACGGTGTCCCACTTCGAGTTAGAGCTATGCTTCACGGGTGGCCCAGACAGGGAGAGAAGTTGGAAGCCCATCCGGCTACGGGAAGGCCCAGAAGACTTACCGACTTAGGCATGTAGTGTTACTTATAGTCCAAGATATACTATGTAACCGACTCTGTATCGTAGCCGGATAGGACTCTCCTGTAACCCTAGGACCAGATGATTATATAAGCCATCCTAGGGATAGGCCTTTAGGGCAACAGTCAATCGACAACCACAACCTCAACTCGCACAAGCGAAACCTCTCTTGTAATCTATACTTCCGGCACTGTCGTATTACTGGATTGCTAGCAGTAGGATTCGTCCACCGCAGGCGGATTTGAACCTGGATAAAGCTTGTGCGCTCACCATCCTGGAACACCGTCGTCTCACACCCCATCTTTCTCCATGCCTCGAGGACCCCCTCATGGTGTACTTGTCATCAATCCGATGACACTTCCCTGTTCTCGCGGTGTCCTACATTGTCATCTGAGAGAATATTATTAGGATCAAGGATTGGGTTACCGTTGGAGTCTTTTCCAGATCACGCATACTTGGTGATGTGCCATGTACATGTTGTTGACATCACTGTTAGATCAATAGGAGACAGTGTCTTGGAAACCAGTGAAATCCCATAGGTTTTGTTATGGGTATGATTCGACCTTCCTGATTTTGGAGTCGACACTTTCTTCAGATTCATCGAGGATGACGTTTGATGGGTTTGATCCGTGTGGAGGTGTTGACTAAGAGTCTGACCAGAAGAAGAGACCGTCGTACAGATAGGCTAGATCCCCCAGATCTACGGAGTTTTCGCGACTTTCTTCGACATTCGTCGGCTGAGATACAACTTTCTAGTGGAGCCGACAGAGGATGTAGGTGTTTCCGTGAGCACTGTAGTTATGGCCGATAGACCTGAATAGATCGAGGCTGAAAGGCATAGGTTCTCGGGTTCTCCGATGCGGAAGTGGAAGCACCCGATCATGAGATCCTTTGTCCTGGTCGAAATCGACGGAGGCCGAGAGAGCATGGGAGGGTGTGGGTCAAGATCGATGGGATCATAGCAGATATCACCAACCTCGATCGTCAGATTGTTGCTTGGGGAAGAGGGAGCCGCCAAATCCATGGATCCAGCGCTCAGATTTCCCACAGACAAAGCCAATTAATGATGGGTAACCTCGGAAATGCCCATGGTTATGGACTTAGGGTTTCGTGAAAAAGAGAACGTTGGTGTTTTCGTCAGCTTATCAGACAAACAAGGAAGTCAATATCGTCTAATTATAGATGATGATTACAAAGTCATCGATTCGCCAGTTACGATCTAGCTCATGACAAATTATGTAGTGCATGAAAGCTAAGGGTGCCCGCTCTGTTGGCTCCTCCTAGCCTTTATATGAGAGGCTGGGTCCTGAAACCGTATACGAATAGGTTACAAGTTACAATCACAACACTAAAATTATGTCGGTTTGTATTTCTATGTTGATCGTCAAGCCAAGCTTCTATCTGTCGGATGCTTCCTAGATCCTTTACTCTTCATGGGCCTCATGGGTCATAGCTTCTATACACACAGGACAACCAATCATGGGAACCTGATAAGTCATACCCATTTCACCAGCGCTGAGCCCAAATGCGCAAAAGCAAAGTACCCAGGCCAACATACTTCTACTTCATCATGAGATTGGAGGTATAACTAACGCTCCAACGCAGCGGCGGTGGTTCAGTCTCTACTATAGTCCCTCTCGCCATCACAACCAATCTCCAAGCACCGTGGACAACCTCAGGAGAAGGATGCACATCTCTAGATAGATCGCTTTCCACAGTCATGGTGTCCATACCTGAGTTCACGGGAGCGGCGAAGCAGGTGGTCGTCGTAGAGCTGCGAGGCGGGTCTCCATGATTTGAACATGGTTGGCCAAATCCTATGGAATTTGCGGGCGCCAGCCAATCGGCTCCGACATGGCTCTGCGAATCTCCTCCAAGCCAAGGATCGCATACAACATCGTGTAGCGGTGGTGGAGCTTGTCGTGTTTCTCCGCATCCCTCTCCGCTCGGCGGCGCTCCACTTCCAACCTCCTCTGCTCCTCTTGCTGCCTCTCCGCCGTCAGCACGACATCCCTCTCCTCGTGCATGATCGTCGTAGCCCATAGACCTCCTCTCAACCGAACGCTCCTTCTCGTCGGGGCATGGGACCTCCCCGTGCTCTCCAAGGAATCCTCCCACTCTGCCATCCATGCCTCCCATCGCCGTAGTCTCAGATCGGAGATCCGACACAACAGGATGGGGTGGGGGAAAGGTGAGTAGAGAGTAGGCATGGGTGGAGAGGAGGCATCTGGGGCAAGCTAGGTGGGTATGCGGTGGCGTGGGGCCGGCGACGGTGGGGACGCCATCGCCAGAGAGCGCGAGAGCTATCCACAAAAGGCCCATCCCTCGTTTAGGAGTGGATTTACACATTAAAAGACGTCTAAAAACATTCGTTTTCAAAAGGTAAAATATTTTATATTATGGACACTACGGGAATAAAGAGCTACACCGAAGGCCATGTTATATGATGACGGAAAAATGTTGGGATCGTCGGCGCAGGTGTACATGCTCGGCAGCTGGGCTGTGCGGCTGTCGGCCCAGTTTTGTCGTCGATGTAGGATGGATAGGCTCACGGCAGGGTCGACGTAGACCAGGCCGTCGGCGTAGGTCATTAGGTGTGATGGAGATGCGATGACATCAAGTCTACGCCGCCGGCTTGGCCGCCGGCATAGGTTTCACACCACGCCGACGGCAGCGTAGCTATTTTTCCTTTTTTCCACATTAATCTTAGAAAAATCATAACTAAATC
Source organism: Avena sativa (assembly GCA_916181665.1). Classification (NCBI taxonomy): domain Eukaryota; kingdom Viridiplantae; phylum Streptophyta; class Magnoliopsida; order Poales; family Poaceae; genus Avena; species Avena sativa. Next base: position 459,959,207 of record OV702297.1, on the reverse strand, counting down.
ATTTAAATTCAGAAAAATACATATAATATATCAAAATTTGCAGAAAAATAAGATCTATCTATATAAACTCAAATATTTTATATTTTTGTCTAAATAAATATAAAAACAATATAAATACTTTCGTATAACATATTTTCCATTTTCTGAGTACCCAAACGGGGTGTTTTGTGAAGCAACCACCAAATTAAAGTTGAAAAATGGTACCACCCAATTTTTCAAAATTAGTAGATTACCTTTCATGGACAATGTTCCAACCAGGGTATTTTAAACCTTTCTGTCCACCCCTCCTGAAAAAGACAAATTCCCGTCGAATCGGTAGGAAGTGAGTCAGATTTGAACTACAGGTACATGATCTGATGCTCATAATTTTTTGGAAAAATCATTTTTAGGTTCGTAATATGTTATTTAATCATAGATCCACTACAAATTTAGCGAGGCTCGCCCCGAGCTAAGAATCTTCATGCCCGCCGTTTTAGAAAGTTTGATGATAGTTTGAAAGAGACATAAAAAATTTAAAAACGATCAAAACAATGCAAAACCTTCGCATGGTGTCATATTATGTGACATAGTTGTAAGAAAAAATATTAAAATTGATATATGGATTGTGTCTCAATAAAACCTTCACAAAATGACCTATCTCAATCGATGTTTCCTCGCTTTCATGTCAAATAACCAATGTTATGGCCAGAATCGCGGCATAGTTTGTGATAACGTGTCCATATTATGCATGTATGTAAATCATGGGATGGCGAACAATGTTGCAGGAGTAAGTTTTCCTATTTATCACACAAAAAACCATTTTCCATTTTTCGAGTGCCTAAAACGGGATGTTTTATGAAGTAACCACCAAATGAAAGTTTAAAAATGGTAACACCGCATTTTTCAAAAAAAAAGTAGACCACCCTATGTGGACAATACCCCAACCGGGATATCATAAACCTTTCTGTCCACCTCTCATAAAAAAAGACAAATTCTTGCTGAATCGGTAGGAAGTGAGTCAGAGTTAAACTACAGGTACATGATATGATGCTCATAAATTTTTAGAAAAATCATTTTTAGGTTCGCAATATGCTATTTCATTAGAGATCCAATGCAAGTTTTTCTTTTCGTCGCACCAAAAAGCTATTTTCTATTTTCCGAATATAAAAAAGAGATGTTTCATGAATTCTGACATAGTTTCTGTTGGACTAGTGTTAAAAAGATACGATACATAACTAAATAGATGATAGGGGTGTCATATTTGGATTCCTCTCATTTTTCTCACCGATTTGGATATACTATTTGTGATTTACGGATTTGTAGATATGAATTATTCAATATTAAATAGAAAAAAGGCAAAATAAATAAAATTTATTTTATTTTTATTTGAATTTAAGATTATTATTACTTATTCATTATTGTTTATTTAAATAATTATATGGAATGTAAAATAAATAAAGACTAACATCATGATCCAATGGTTAATAGGATTGATATGATTGTATTCACAACAAATTTGAATTGCTTTGTCAGAAGCTCATGTGGAAGGACTAGAGAAGTTAAGCGTGCTGGGGCTGGAGTAGTGTTAGGATGGTGACCGATGGAGAAGTTTGACTATGTGTACAATTTGACTTGAGATTAAGTGTACTTAGAGTTAAAATTGTTTCTATGAGATTATCGAGTTAAACAATTCAAAAATAATAAATTTCTTTTGAAAAATGGAAAAAATCTAGGCCGACAGCAAAGAGCCGTCGGCATAGCCAAACGGTCATCAGTCATCAAGATGAGACCCATATGGTCTACACCGACGAGGAGAGGGTCTACGTCTACGGGTTAGTACGTCGATGGCAACCGTCGGCGCAGTCTACGCCGACGGGATCCGGCCGTCGGCACTTATCACGTTTCCTGTAGTGGGAACGGAGGAAGTAACAGGTTATTTATATATCTCTGGGGAAATTTCTGGCTGAGAGCGTAACTTTGGATGCATATTTTGAGTCTGATTAGGTAAGTGTTATTTTGTAATTGGATTGCATGTCCGTGTCCTACAAGTATTAGCATGTAGAACTACTAGTACGAGTCGAGCTAGGTGAGTCAAGTTAGCTTCCAAGTAGCCGTCGGCTTTGCATGCCATAAGTTGAGTCCGTGTCCTTGTCGAATACGCGTATCTGGCTATGCACATGCGTGTATATAAGATGGACCAGGCGGTGCGATCAATCTAAAACCGTGATATACCGAGAAGAAATACAGAAAAGAAGAGGAGCACGACTAGTGCCCTTGACCAAAGCTCCTCTAAAATTTACGTGATGGCCTCGGACAAAATCAAAGAGCCGGCACTAGAGAGAAGGGAGAACAACGACGACGACGACGACGAGGAGAACGTGGCCGACCGCGCCCGCCTGCTAGACGCGGACTCAGAGCCAGAGCAGCCAGACCCCATCATGGCGCGGGCAGCTATCAAGCCGTACCTCGAGGACATCCATAGCTACATGCGGTCCCTGGAGGAGTCGAGGAGGCCGACAGACTACATGCCGGCAACACAGGAAGACATTATCCCGGCTTTCAGGGCGATACTGGTGGACTGGCTCGTGGAAGTGGCCGATGGATTCGATTTTCCGGCCGACACACTTCACCTCGCGGTTTCATACATGGACCGCTTCCTCTCGGTGAGGGCCATCGCCCGGAGCGAGCTGCAGTTACTGGCCGTGGCTGCAATGCTTGTCGCTGCGAAATACGAGACCGATATATACGCACATAAGGTGAGAAATTACAGCTACATTACCGACAGAACGTACACCGATCAGCAGGTGGTGAAGATGGAGGCCGACATACTGAACATGCTAAAGTTTGAGATGGGGAGTCCCACCGCGAGAACTTTTCTTCGGAGATACATACCTACCTGCTGCCGTCGAGGCGACATAAGAAAGCTCGAGTTTCTGTGTAGCTACCTCGCAGACTTGAGCTTGTTGGACTACGACTGCACGAAGTTCAAGCCGTCGATTGTTGCCGCTGCCTGCCTTTACATGGCCAGGTTCACAATCAGCCCGAACAGCCGTCCTTGGAACCTGATGTTGCAGAGAAAAACGGGCTACAAGGTCTCGGACCTCAAGTGTTGCATCTTGAAGATACACCGTTTGCAGTCAGACGGAACGTATCCGGGCTTGGAAGGAACAGCCGTAAAAGACAAGTACAACCACCGCGAGCTTGAGCGTGTATCGAAAATGGTTCCACCACAAGAAATCCCCGACTACTTCCTCGAAGACATTAAACACTGAAAAGGGGAAGAAGTGCTCTCGTGACATTTCAGCATGCACACAGTAGAACACGGGCTCTTCCCGCTTCCTGTGCGACTGGAATGTGTTTGTGCATGAGATAGAAGATGGTGTCAGAGTCAACGATATTCCGTACGGAATTGAAGAATCAGTTTACTAAATAGGCTTGATTAGTCTAGCAAGAATTTGCATGCCCACTTTTGTAAGTACTCCAGTTGGTCCTACCATTTAGGTTGCATTGACAACACAGCTAGATGCATTGCTTGGTTCGTACACGGTAGTGTGGGACCATCCAATGGTGGACCTAGAAAATTTCGGAAGCCTGGACAACAAGCCTAAGATGCTAAATTTTGAGCAAAATCGCTAAAAGAAAATACAAGGATTGAGCCGTCAGCAAGCCTAGGCGGTTGCCTGGGCTAGAGGGGCGCTAGGTCCCGCACATGGCGACCATGAACAACTTCTTATACAAAGGTATATTTTGTATGAAATCTTCCTCTGAGACATCAAACAGTGAAAAGGGCAAGTTCTCTCGTGACATTTCGGCAGGCGCGCAGTAGAGCACGGGATCGTGCAGTCATTAACGCATCACCAAGCGTCTTCCGGTTTCGTGTCCACGCCCGTCTTCATGACGATGTCCCAGCTACATTAGATATCTTGGAGGCCGACGAGGATCTTCCAGATGGTGATCTCCTCCGGGAGGCAAATGCAGGGAGGCATCGCCATGGTCGCCGGGGATTCCATCGAAGAGAGGAGAACAGGAGTTGTGGCAATTTTGGGAAACAAGGTGTATCTACTTGGGCTGGGCTTAGCTCAGGTTATATCAAAATATTTATAATGTTTTTTGAATGGACTTGGGCCAGGCCTCAAGGTTTTGGCATGCAACATTCTTTTTTTTTTATCGAAGCAATTTTCAGAAGTTGCTTGAATATTTTATTTCATGAACACCTTTTTTTTGTACACATGAACAGTTACTTTTCACAACTATGAGATATTCATATAGGGTGGAGCATATTTATTTTGGAAAATGTTTATAAAAATTACGGGCTTTCTGAACTATTTTCATACACGGGTGAAGGTGGAACTATTGTGCGACGCACCTGTTTTTGTGCGCAATTTTGTTAGCAACTGTGATGTTTTTGTTAGCAACTGTGATGTGCTTGTTGGGCAACACAGGGTGGAATATAAGGACATTTTTCAGCATGGTTTCACATTTCACGGTCATTTATGTATGAAAATGACAAACACTAGGACAAACCTTTAGTTGTTCTCAGTCTAGCTTCGCCATATGATGACAGTCGACAGCCCCTGTGGTAAGCAAGCCTTGTCCTTCTGATTTAGCTAGCTCAGCTCTGTTAGAACTTCAACGATGCACCCAAAGAGCACAGAATGCAGTTCCAGACGATCGCCAGTTTCGCATCCCATACATACTGGATAATCTGAACGCGTAACTGCACACATATATGGTGTAAAATGTAGCCATGCACTCCAAAATGGCCATATAGTAGTAGAAAATAGGCTGCCGAGTAGCCTGAATTTTAGCAGCTGAGCAATTGATCTGCAATGGCACATAATAAAACACATAGCGCAAGGACTGATCAGTTATCTTGCAAATGCACATAATACCACACAGTAACTAGTGATCAGTAGTATGTATCAGTTCTTTTCCTAGGAAAAAACAACACCAGCTTGAAAGGAGACAACTATAACTAGTGTGGACTCTCAGCTGTAATGGTGAGCCTAGTGTCCATACTTAACACGATGGAGTGGGATTCATGAACAAGATTTGACTACGGTACAATTTAATTCAAGAAGTAGTGCCCTAAGCTCAAATCAGGTACACCTGATAGGTCAACGGAGAGGGCAATCTGCCACATTTCATCATTGGCAAGAATCACAGAAAGAATACTAAACGACTAGCGTGTGCTTCTGCTTCACGCCAGGACACTTCAATTTACTTCCGCCAATAGTAACTGCTCCTGAATGCTAACTACAAGCTTCACGAGAACTCGACAAGGTCACAGTCCGGCTTCAGAGAACAAACCAAGACTTGATGCAGCAGTTCTTTGAGGTGAAGAAATCATAAACGTACAGTGAGAACTAGTAGCTGTGCGCGCAACTGTTTCGTTGAATGGATCACCTGATACTCTCACGCACTGGTCTATGTTCCAACTACCACTTCTCTGCTTTACATGACACGTTTGAGCATACACACCATACCAAATAGTTTCAGGTAAAAAGGCTTCTCAGTCGTCATGAACGAGCCTTACATGACAAAGTTTTACGAGCCATACTAAAAAGTTTGTCAGGATGGAACCAGAAAAAAGTACTACTCTGTATAGAATTTCACTGTGCAGCTTCACTGTTAGCGGTGGCAAGTAACTAGCTGACATTTCATAACACCAAAGTTACACATGAAATTATTTGTGCAATAGCGATACTGGAAATGTGCAACTATGTAGGTGCCTAAATTGTACAACCAGGAAATTGCACATAAATTTAGGATGGGAATTTCACTATCATTTTCTATAGCTTGGTGAAAATAGTACGGCGCTTTAGGGAATAAATATATACAATCCAGAGAACATGAATACACTTTAGGGAACAAAATAAAGCTATGATTAGGAGAAGCTTGCTGAGATAACCCATCCATTTTAGGGGGAAACTACGGAAATATCAGAAGTGAGCAAAACATCTCCCTTATAGCCTGTAGTTGATAGCTACTCCCTCCGTTTCAAAATATAAGATGTTTTAGCTTTGTGAAAGGAGTGTATCTAGACCTCTATTAGTGTCTAGGTTCACTCTAAACCTAGGTGAACCTAGACACTAAAAGAGGTCTAGATACATTTTATTCACAAAGCTAAAACATCTTATATTTTGAAACGGAGGGAGTAGTATGCACCAAATATGTGTAACCAGAGTCTAAACTTAGTTACTGCAGTATCTACAGAGTAACTAATAATAGCGTATAAGGACTTATCCTTGCATTACCATATCATTACTCTGTTACAGACAAGTGCATTTTTAGAAACAATGGGCTTACTGAAAGAGGTTTAAGCTACTGCAAGGAAAACATGCAGTGTAAGAGACAAATTACCACATTTTCTTGCTTAGAATACTATGTTCTTAAGTTTCTTGGTATGAGCTAGTTTACCTAAAGGATCAGAGTCAGAGACAGTAGACCACAGGTGGAGATCTCTCACTACCAAACATCCCAGGAAGTCAAAGAAGGGAGCAAGAGGCTGGCTGTGTACCTTAACGCGCGTTCGGTTGAACAAATCCCATGGCAGGCTGCCTGTCAGCTTGTGAAATGATGTTACATATGGAAAACCTAATGTATCATTGATTCTCAGGCCTGCAAACATGACCATGAGATCTTCATCCAAAAGAGCCCAGGTGCACTTATACATTGTATAATACAGTAGAGCATGATCCCAAGTATGTTCATCTGCACCACAAACACAACAAGCCCTGGCAGTTGGATTGCAGTGAGCATTTGAAAACTGGAACAAGCTGAAGACGTCTATGCAGAGTCCTTTACCCTCCAAGGGTTTCTGAAGAATTATGGATGTCAGCAAATGGAAGAGTAGAAATGCAACTGTAAAACATGTCAGATTTGTTATTGACAAGAATATGTGAAGTGGGCCCAGAATCAGTCATATAAATCAAGCTCGGGGCTTATTCAAGTCTGTCGTTCTCAACTGATTCACCCAGCCTCCAGTGCCAGGTCAAAACAAAAATAAACGTTCAGCCTTCATTGCATAATGTTCTAGCCTGTTCCCGTTCTAATCAGCAACACCTATTCTTGTTCTAGAGCAAGCCAAAAACATTTCTGACTACTATAGACAGTGGTTGTCTTAGAGGTTGCTTCTCCTGCTTGTTGAAACCATCATCCCTGATTGTACAACCCTTGTCCACTGTTATTCCAATTGCTGAATCATCCATCACACAGTAATGTTCTTCGTCTGGCTCAGTAAGATCTGATGGGTTGTCAGGCATTTCTGGTGAGCATCCAACTTCTTCAACTTTAGCTTCGTTATTATCCTTGTGTACTTCATCCAGAAGTTTTGATGATGGAAACAACGAAGGTATCTCGTTTTCGGTTGAGACGAGAGGCTCTACTCTGTCATCAGAACAACTTTGATCCATATGATAAGTGAGGAGCTGGTGATCCTCTTGTTCTTCATTGCCGTAGAGATGCAATTTGTCAAGAATCCTCCAAGTCACAGCATCTGGTGAAAGCCCATTTCTTCTCATCTCCTTCATTACCTGATACACTAACTTCTTTGATCCTTGCTTGCAGGCAGTATCGATGAGTATGTTGTAGCACACGACACCGGGACAAACCCCACAGTCTACCAACTCATACAGGAAATCGCATGCCTGTTCCAATTTCCCAAGTTTGCAAAGGCCTCCAAAGATTGCACTGTAAACATAACCATCATGTACCCCCGATGGCCAAACTACATTGTCCCAGAATGCCTTTGCCTTCTCGAGTTGTCCTGCATCACACAGCCCTTTGATCACCACAGTGTGAGTCACAGAGTCGGCAAGAACATTATTTGACTTCATTTCGTCGATGACCTGCATTGCTCTGTCAACTAGGCCAAGGCAGAACAGTCCCTTGAGGACAGAATTGTAGGTGACAGCATTAGGGGCACAACGGCGCCTGGGCATCAAAGTCTGCAGCACATGGAGGGCTTCTGCATGCTCACCTACATCCAGATATCCAGAAATGAGGGTGGTAAAGGTGACAACATCTGGAGCACAGAATTTCCCATTAATCATGTCATCCACAATCTTTCTGGCCTCCTGGGCCTGCCCAACTTTGCAGAAGCCATGTACAACAGTGTTCATAGTGATTACATCTGGCCTGCATCCCCCCTGCAGCATTGACACGAGCACACTAAGCTGCTCGCTGGGGTTGTCCACACCACGGAGTGCCCCAAGGAACATGTTGTATAGCCTAGTTCTCGTATCCTCATCAGGATTGTCATGATCAGTTCGGGCCTGCAACATCAGCTCCAGGACGTCCTTGGCCTTCACAAGCTCTTTCTCCCGGCAGAGCTCCTCGACGAGTACCTTGAATGTTACCTCTCTCGGTCGATACCCAAGACGCAAGCCTTCCATCACCAGCTGGTATGCCCTCAGGCGTCCCCCGGGCTTTTTACTGGTGCACAGCCCATGAACAATGCAGTTGTAGGACACAGTGCTCGGGCTCAAGTCCCTCTTCCTCATGATGTACACTATCCTGGACGCTCCATGGTGCTGCCCAGCTCGGCACAGCGAGTCAATCATCTGGGCGTATGCAAACTCATCAGGGACCCTGCACCGTCTCTGCGGCATTTCCTCCGCGACACGGAAGACAAGATGGAAGAACCCCTCGACACAAAGGGACTGCACGAGGTTGGCAAAAGCGGCATTCTTGACTCCTTGGTCCTCACCATGGGACCGCTCCATGCTTGGCCAGAGTTGGTTGTCTACGAGGTCCATGGCCGCGTCGACGTTGCGGCTGCGGAGGAAGGCCTTGACGAGGTAGGTTTGCGCGAGGGAGCTGGGAGTGAGCCCCCAGTGGTGCATTTCGTCGAGCAGCTTCTGGGCGGCTTGAGGGTCGGCGGCGCCAGCGTACCCGTCGAGGAGCGCGGCGTAGGACGCGGCATCCGGGGGCACACGCATGCGCAAGAAGAGGCGGTGGGCTAGGAGGAGAAGCCAGGGTGCGGCGGCGGAGGAGAGGAGCCCGAGCAGGCGGTTGTAGTTGGGGAGGGAGGGGACGAACGGGGCGGCCTGGAGGAGGCGGAGAGTGAGCAAGGGCGTGTGGGCGCGGAGGAGGCGGTGGAGGAGGCCGTTGGCGGTTGGTGCATCTACGCGGCGGGACGGGAATGGAGAGGATAGGAGAAGCGCGACGCGGTGGTGCGCCTCGGCGGAGCGGCCCGACGCGCAGAGCTCCCCCACCAGGCCGCCCAGGTCCGGCTGCTCGGGCTGCGTTGCCGCGACCATCATGTCTCGGGCAAGAAAGAGGGGCCCGGTCTTGCCGGTCCCCGGCGCCGTCGTGCTGTTGCTCTAATTTAGGCGATCTGTCATAGGCAAGTTCCCGCCGACGAGCATCCAATCGGGTTGCGGACTTGCCGGCCTGAACTTGGCGGGTAACTGTTAGCTGAATGACATTCAGTTCAGAACAAATGTAGAGTAGTAGTACTACTCATTGTTCTTTTGTTGCATACTCGATGTAGTAAAGGTCTATATTTTCTTCCAAAGCCATATAATGTGAATTTTGATCATTTTTTTCGGAGAATTTTGATCAAGTTTGTTAAATAAAAACTATGGACGACTACTTCTTCCATCCACAAATACATAATGTCCTTGTTTTGCGTGCATGAACTTGATTGTGAATTTGACCAATAATATTTAGAAGAATCACATAAAAAAATTATATCATTAGAAACTGTAATCAAATGTGGATCCTTTTGTAGCAAGTAACTCAAATTTTAATGCTCAAATCCCGACCCTGAAGACCGTTTCCGTCGAACCCCGAGATCCCCTATGTGTGACCCCTATCCGCCCTATTTTATAATATGATATACCATTTGTCGCATATAATTGTTCATGATCGCATGCATACATATTCTGATTGTTTAGGGTATTTAGATGATTCACTTAAATTAAATATGGAGACCATATGCGGGTTATTCTATTCTTATTCTGACTCCATTTAAATTTGTGTAGCGAACCGATGTCATGTTTTGTCTTGTTAAGACAACATTTAAATTGTAGGGTATGTAAACAACATGAACCTATTAATTAATTGTCGGGATCCTGGTTCCGCTTAATATTGCTTATTTGTATCGTATCTTTGTCATGCCACCCATCGTACATGCATCATGCCCGATTTTCTGCCGTAGTATTAAATATTGCATCCGGTGTTTCTTTTAGTGCTTTGCTTCTTCACGGGTTAGGCCGATGAGTTGACGCGAGTATCGACAAGTTCTTCGGATAATGTATCTTCGGCAGTGTTTCCCAGGCGAGCATTCTGTCCCTTTCTAACTATTTTACATTTTTAGTCTTTACTTTCTCCTATTGATCTATTGCTATTCGTGTTGTCGATGCTTTAGTTTTCCATACCAGTTATATCCCCTGCAACCTATATTTGCCTTAGACACATCCTATTGTCTGTTGTTTGATAGACAGTTGGTCTTGCGAGTCGTAATTGCTTGCTTAGGTGCTTCTTCGCGTCGTTGTCGTTCCACCGTAAAGTTGGCACATACTTAATGGTGGAGATGCTTAATGCTGTTGATGATCATGGCTTTCAATATAACTTGTCAATTAAAATGCTGAAAATAGATATAATGCAGAGGCACCAGTGGGTAATAGTCAATATTTGGTTTTTAACCGCCCATTTGGGTCCACCTAGGACACGAGTTCTTGACACATGTTCCAAAATCGAGCGCGCTAACCACAGGTGGGTGTGTGGGCACCCTATCGGCTTACTACCTGATTTCGAAGTACTGTGTTGGGGGCCACAAAGTAGTTTGGAGCTTTATTACTATCCTGTACTTATGTCATGCTTTACTGCTTTAATTACGATTGTGCGTGGAGCATCTGTACTGTTTAGGAATAAATGTGGAATGTTTTCGCGGTATCGACAAGCCCAGTCACACTTTTGGTTCCCGGTCGTTTACAACCATTAACACAAACTCTGGGTCCGTCTCGGAGCCGATCGACTTCGTTGCGGGTAGCTTTGTGGGGTGACCCCTATGTACTTACTTTAGGTCTGAGAAACGTCGTGTCCGAGGCCCCGTCGCATACCGTTGGGTGTATGTTCAGGATCTTGCTCATATTCGGATCTGACAACAAGGGTTGAAGTGCGTGTGGATAATTTGGTGCACCCCTGCAGGGTTAAATCTTTTTGAAAATCCATGTCCGCGGTTATGGACGACTTGGAGCACAGTTTATCGATCATAGACAACTATAACTAAAGAATTACTGTTATAAGATGACGTTTATCTGATATGACTAGTAAGTTGGACAACCACCATGGAATGAATGAATAAAACTGCCAACTATGTGAGTTTCCTCGGCATGACTTCCTCGTTTGGTCTCGAGAGGGAAATACCAGGATATGTATGTTTGGTGTTAGTAACAGGTTGATTCGGAATAGGTCTTTCTCATCCTTCTCTGATAGCCGTCAGTTGTATCGAGTCTCTATAGGTTGTTTAGTGCATACTTTGTTGCCGCTTCAGTCCACCATACCTATGTAGGCGAGAGCCACCGAATTCTAGAATCGCCGTGTATTGGCTTCAGTACTGACCGCTGCCTTTTTCCTTTGTCCTTTATCGGTACCCCTTTTGTTTAACATGTATGAGTTCAACGTCGTTAGCAGGATTACCCTTCCGGCTTAGCCTGGGCAGGGTTATGGACGCCATTGGTTATTCTTTAGGGCTCTTAGCCCCATTTGCATCTTATCCGTAGTCGGATGTTGTATCGTTTTCAAGATGATTTGGATCTTTGTATTATATATCTGTATTCTTGACTCATGGAGTCATTGTTGTATATATATGTTCTATGGGTTCCATCGTGGACTATTGTGGAATGATATTACTTCGTTTTCCATCCGCATGCAAGTGCCTGGTGGGCATCTTTGAATCGTTTCTATGCGGATTTGGCGGGAATCGCTAAAACTTGCATAGGACCGATTCGAGGGTGTTATAAAGTTTCAGTTTACAATTCCTTGGTACCCATCTAAATCAATGAAATTCGAATAAATCGATGAGTTTTCTTCCCGGAGTCGCTGGACGTGAGTAAAAGATCATGCGCCGGTTCAGAACTTCAGATTCTATCCCGAGGAGAGATGCTAAAATGTTGGTTATTTATCCTCTCAATCCGCAGGTGAAGAGTCTATTCTTGAAGATCATGCACTAGTTCAGATCCAATCTAGAGGAGAGATCCCTATGATACGTTCATTTTGCATCACTATTCTATATCATAACTTACTGTTATTCATTGATATATTTTATATTAAGAGATGATACTTATGTAATTTCATCTGTTTTTGCATGGTTGATGACTTTTGAAGCATGGACTGCTGCAGTCAGGATTCTGATGGAAAATGTGCTGTTTGGAGGCAAAATTCGCGAATATCAGAAAATCTGGGAAAATATACGGAAAATCCTATTTTTCCAGAAGACGAAGGAAGCCAGAAGGAGGAGTGGAGATGGGCCACAGGGGGCCCACACCACCCCCTGGCGCGGGCCACCCTGGGCCGCGCCACCAGGTGGTGTGGCCGCCATGGCCCACCTCTGGCTCTCCCCTCTGGCGTATATAATCCTCCCGAAACCCTAATACTTGGGGAGCGACCACAGAAAGATTCCCCCGCCTCTGGGGGGTGGAAAACACCGAGAGAGAAAGATCTCTCCGGCAGACAGATTTCTGCCGGGGAAATTCCTTCCCGGAGAGGGGAGATCGTCGCCATCAACACCACCATCAAGCTAGACTTCATCGGGATCATCATCATCATCATCACCACCATCATCACCATCAGCACCCTCATCACCATCTCCATATTGCTGTAACAATTGGGTTGAATCTTGCATAATTCTTAGGGGAAACTTTCCGGTGTTGATTACTCTTTGTAGTTGATGCTATTAAGTGGAACCATTGAATTATCGTTTATGTTCAGATTGTTATACATCATTATTCCATCTCTGATCATGATCTATATGATGTCTTGTGAGTAGTTCATTTTGTTCTTGAGGACATGTGAGAAGTCATGTTGTTAGTAGTGGAATTGTGTTGAGAAAGATTCAATGGTTTGTTAATTAAGTTGTGGTGTACTTCTTCTAGTGGTGTCATGTGAACGTCGACTACATGACACTTCACCTATATGGGCTTAGGGAAATGCATTGTGTATTTGGCTACTAATCGTAGGGGTTGCTAGAGTGACAGAAACCTGAACCCCCGTTAGGAAACCATTGCACAGGGGATGTAAGGGTCTTAGAGTTTAAAGTTGTGGTTAGGTTTCTATCTTAATTACTTTCTTGTACTTACGGATGTTTGCAAGGGGTATAATCACAAGTATGTATTAGTCCTATGAAGGTCGGTACATTAGCACAGGTTCACCCACACAACACTTAGCAAGCTAAAGAAGATTAATCAACTATATGAAACGAAAGCACTTGACAGTCTTCCCATGTATCCTCGAGAATATTTGGTCATCTTAGTAATACAACCGGCTTGTCCTTTGCTGCATAAAGGATTGGGCCACTTGCTGCATTTATTCCTACTGTATTTTATTTACTCGTACTTTATTTACTTGCTTTATCAAAAACCCTAAAAATCCGTTTGCTAAGTATTTGCAGAGAATTCCTGATCCATACCACTAGCCAGCACCTTCTTCTCCTCGTTGGGTTCGACACTCTTACCTATCGAAAATATTATGATATAATCCCTATACTTGTGGGTCATCACCCTACTGTGGCTGACTGCTGGTATTTCTCCTCCCGGTCCATAGGTGAAGGGTACGGACTACGGAGGCACCGACTTATTGATGTTGCTTCAGCATTGGCACTTGGTGTCTGATTTTTTCTTCTTCAGTATTAATACATTGTCATTTGTATAAAAAAATAGGAGCGGATATATGATTTTCACATGGACACTCTAGTACTCGCCATATACAGTTTTTTGTTCCCTTCCAAAATCATCTCCATGGATGAGGCCATGTAATCTTATCCAGAACTTACACCTTCGTACTAGTACTATAAATAGTAGCCGACTCAGATCTATGGGTTAGACATGAATTTAATTAGAAGTGGAGTTTATTCTCTTTTTCAAAGGGAGATCTCCACCCTCTCCTAAGATTTACTCTTGGAGTTGTACAAGATCTCTCCTTGCACTAGGATCTTTGCTATTGTGTACTCTATTGCATTTGATCTCTCCATTTGGGTCTCTACCATTTGAATCTCTTCATAATAGGATTCTATCCTCTTTCTTGGCGAACATTTCATTGTGGATCTCTACCTTGCAGTCTCTTCCACGTAGATTATATCGAGTTGGTGATATTAACCGAACTAGTCTGGGTGAAAATGATGCCTCTATCGAGACTCAGGTACATGTTTATATCAGGTGGAAAGAGGCCTCCATCGTGGCGTAAAGAGGAGGGATACTGATTGATGTACTACACCATTAGTATCCCTATACATTATAAAGTCTATCAATCCCCCTTAGCCTAAACACCATATCAGTATCCCAGGTGGAGGCGACCCTCACTGCCAAGAGAGCGTCCCGACGCTGGTGGATGAGGATCTCTAGATCTTTACGGTGGGCAGCAGGGGCACGACAAGGCCCCAACATATTCCATCCACCAGGCAGGCGTGCATCCAACGGGACGAGGAGGTCGTACGCCTCTATCGCGCGTGCCTCCTCCTTATTCGGTGAAGGCGCCAGTCATTGACCTCGTAGCCGGCGTCGCCGTGGTTCGCGATCGCCGGGAAAAGACCACATCCTTAGTAGTTCCCGCCAGTGGGTTCCATACAGGTGCTGGTGTTCTTGCCCGCAGCGCCATGTCACCAATGCCACGTTATCACGGACATTGTTGTCAATTATTGTGCACCGAAATTGTTACAGCGGCGCGCCCACGTGACGGTACTCCCCGGATAGGGTGTCTCCTATAAGAAAGAGTGGTATTAAAATTGTTGCGGTCGTCGCGCCCATGTGACGGTACGCCCATACGGCCTGTCATCAAACTTTCATCTCGTAGTACTAGTATTATGCTCTCTTTGTGGAGTCCTTGGTGCTCTGTAATCTTTCGGCGTCTTGTCAGCTCCGTGTGTCGTCTTCGAGATATTGCAGTCTTAGCAAGATGATCAAAAAAAAACTCGGGGTCAAACTCACATAGGTGGTACGCTCCCGACACGCAAACACATAGGCACAGACAGATGCTCACACAGAGGAGTAGGATCACTTAGAGCAGTACCCAACAAGCACAACACCTGGACACGCGGTCTCCATCTTCAATTCGAGCAGCATCCGGGAACGACAGGCGCGAAAAAAAATAAGTACATTACATGGTTTTAGACTGATTTGATTTGATTTCCTATGATTTTATACTGATTTGATTTCCTATGAAAATATCCTGTGTCACGTGCAGGTTGACACAAAGCCAATGTGTGTGCGCGCCCTCGGCGTGCAGAGTTCCGGTGGCACGTACTGAACTGACAGTGCGATTGCGTCTGCCAGTGCCAGCAACCGGTCTACCGTCTACGCCGTAGGCTAGCCACCATTGCCCCAAGTTATACACATGTCACTCGGACTCGACTCCAGTGCTTTCACAGACTCCGACGCAATGGCATGGGCGCATGGCATGGCATGGCATGGCATGTACAGCACCAAAGCCCCCCGACAGATTCGACCGCGGCTGCCAATCAAGCGGTCAGCCCGTTTCCACCCACCGTCACCTCCGCGTCAGCTTTCTCCATGTCATCAGAGACTCGCGATTCGCGAACCATACGGGCACTGGCAGCTGGGTGAGAACTAGTAGTACTCCGTACTACACTTGCGAGCAGCAGCAGCAGACACCGATGGATGGATGCTGGAAACGGAGACGAGTACGTTTCTGAATTCTGAACCAGGTCGGTTTCCATGCCCCCATCTGATCCGCGGAAGGAAGGAAGGAAGAAGAGGCCGTGTGGCAGGTGCAGCGGTAAATTCCGTCAGATCGTCGGTGCCCCCGGGAATCCCGGCCGGCCTCGACCGCCAGCTCGTCGGCGTGCTACCTTTTCCTCCTCTGTCCGTCCGTCCGTCCCCCGGGAGACGCGCATCGTCGAGACCTGACTCCTTGATTCCTGGCCTTTGCGTGTGCCCTTGCGCTTGCTTCGCTTCGGCTATGGTTCTCCCCGATGGATGATCGTACCTGCCGTGCATCTTTTTGCCCGACGACGCAACGATGGGGAAAGGTGCCCATGCATATGCATGTATTTGCACTACGGGGAAAATGAGCATTATTATTCTTATCCTAGGATGGTACTTCCTCCCTCCCATCCCAAGATGCAAGACGCCTAAGAATTAGTCAAATTCAATATTTTCGAAGTTTAGCCAAGTTTATATAAAATAAATAAACTTTTTTACTAATGTGTCACTTCAATAATGTAGATGTAGACATTTTTTTACTAAATATTCGATCAAAATTAGTAAGGATTTTACTTCTGACCGATCCTTAGACACCCTTACATTTCAGAACGGAGGGACTAGTATGATTATTAATTTGTGATATACTGGTAACTTGGTGTTTTGGAAAAACATCAATGTGAAAAGGAAGCTGTATATTAGACACTTCCTCCATTCCAAATTATAAGACATGCTCTTTTATAGTCTACTAAAACGTATTTGCAATAAACTAGTAGTACATGGTTATTGCCTAGATAAATAAACTAGTACCAGCCTGAGAGAGAAATATGGCCTTGCCAGATGTGGTCGGACATGTCCAAGTGGATGCACGTGGACCTGCAAGGTGCCCTCTCCGCCTCCACGTATATGATCACATTTAGCTGTCTAAACTCCATACAATACAATACTCAATAACGAGGGTTTTTGCTACAAAACCACAATAGTCAGATTTTGGATTTTGCTACAAAACCACATTAGTCAGCTTTTTTTTGTTTGTTAAAGCGACCCGAATAGGCATTGGTTTGTCGAAAATGCAATTTGGCTCCAAGAGCATATTCTCGTGCACGCGGGAAAATAATTGTATGGATGCCAAAAAAATATGAAAAAAAATTACACGTGTATATGTTCATGTCAGTTGATTACAAAACACGAATATTGCAACATCTGCTAAAAAATGTTGAGTGCCAGATATGTCCTTTTGCTTGTTTAGACCATCGAACTTTGTCTTTTTTATTGGGAAAACATATACGTTGATTTTTGTAAAACATGGAGAGTGAAAAAAACAAGTGCACAAAATTTAGCATGTACCCTCATATACATGTACACAAACCACACTAATATTATTATTATTTGTTTTGTGAATTTATTGTTCATCCAGGACCACGTGTTGATTTTGTTTCACCCGATGCTCGTTGTATGCTAGCTCGATTAAACCAGAGCGAGGCCCGAGAGGTGAAGCGGTGCGACAAGTAAGAGGTGGGGTGGACAGAACAGAGGCGACACTATGTGGAGTGAAGGGAGACGGGGGCAATCTCTCTCCCGGCGGACCCCGAGGTGGTTCCGCCATGAAGAGGACCTCGGGTCGCAGCCGCGGAGCTCACATCCATCTAGCAAAGACTTCTTTTCAATTAAACCAGGGGTTCGTGCAATCGTGCTGGATCTCAATACTACAACGCGTACGGATCACACCTACCAAAGCTAGTAGTGGGCTGGTAGCTAGCTAGTGACATCGAACTGTAAGTTGTAGACTTAAAAGTATGACACTACCAAACACTTTCGTAAAGTGTCAATGCAACGGACACGAGGGATTGCTGTAAATTACTAAGGACGCCTGCAAAAAGAGACGGGAATTAATGATTACTACCATTGTCATCGACGATCGCAAGCGATATCGTTCCGGCATCTGGCCAGTGCTCCATGTGTATGTTGCAATTGCTCGGTGCACTCATCGCCTCCTTGATCGGATCCGCATCTCTCTCCACCATCGCGGATTGCCAATGCCACTATACCCAGATTCCCCCTACCTCCAGCCTCGTGCGAAAAAGGCCAAAATTTCCATCGTAACCGGAGCGAGCTAGCGGCCATCTCTCCGTGCGGCGCCGTACGTACGTGGTGCTCGAAGAAAATCTTACCAGGGCAATGCGTGTGTGCACCATTTCAAAGCGAAAATCTGAACCGAGTTAAAGCGGCAAATCCGACCAGGCCACCGCGGATCGGCGGGACAGCGACGGTCACCGGAAAGCTGTCTCCGACGTTGCTGTCCTTAATTACTCGGCTGATGATCCAGTAATTATAAACTACGGCGTGGAGTGCGCCACACACGCACTAGAACTCGATCGATCGATCTTTGATCCGGTTAGCCAATCCAATCGGGGTAAGGGGTTGGTTGGTTTGTTGTCGTGTGCGTCACATGCTCGAATTTGGGAGCCGTGGTGTGGCCAGAAGACGCCAGTTTCGACGCACTCAAGGGGCAGCCGCGCAGACACTTGTCGGTTCCTCTCAATATAGCGCATGCCTGTTTCGAGGAGACACTTGTCGGTTCCTCTGTCCCTTGCGTTGAATCTTCAGTAAACGTGGATTAACAATTTTTTTAGAAGAGAGGTTGGAAGTAGGGGAGAAAGAGGACATCTAAAGACAATATTTGATATGTACTTGCCGCTTCAAAACATGCCAATTGGAACCGTTCTATATATAGAGGGAGATAGATGGAAAGAACTTGTACTATTATTATTCCTTTGGGGCTAATATAATTAAGCATCCACTGGTCTCAGGATAAAATACTATCCAGGAACATGCAAACCTGTTCTTCCGCAAAAAGAAAGTACTTCCAAACCCAAAGTAGTAGTAGGGTCTTACGCAATAGATGCTGTGCGAATTAATTAAGCACCAAGGGAATCAAGCAAGTATTCACCGTAAAAGTCTTTACACCAAAGAATAATGCAAAAGAAAAAATGCATTGCCTTTTCGACTGGAACGCTCGCCGGCCGGCCGGCCGGCGTGCATGGGCATGGATCAGTGTCGCCGGCCGTGAAATTGACAGCGGATCTCAGGTTAAAGATGCACTGCATCTATAGGTGCTGCTTACCTTGAGGCCGGGTCGCCGCGGAATTGACGGCGGAACACTCGCCGGCAGGCATAGTTGCCATGGAAATGGAACTGACAGCGGGTGAAAGAAGACTGAAGATCGATACGGTGTATCTATGATCTATTGTCTATACTGCATACCTTGATGCCTGGTCGACCATGGCGGGAGGGGGCACATACAGCGCGCAATCCGTGCTCGCGCGCAGTCAGGCAGGCAGGCGCAGCAGGCTGATGATCGACTCCGAAGCGAGAAAGACCGTGATGGAGGAGAAGAACACGTGCACGCAGTACCGGCTAGCCATTTCCGACCCCGCAAGGTTGTGGGAGGAGAACACAGCTTGCATGCATGCACGTGCCCTGCTTCTCCAGCGCGGTCCTTCTCGCTGATCCTGCAGAGAGCGGCCGCCGCTCCCAGTGCGCGGCCTGTGGGGAGGAGGCAGAGGAACCCCTTCCCTTTTTATACCCGTCCCAGCCTCCCAGGAGGGAGGAAGACATAGACGGAGAGATTGCTGGAGGTAGGGGGGACTGCAGAGCAGGAGCGGTGTCGATTACTCCCTCCGTTTTAAAATATAAGATGTTTTAGCTTTGTGAATGGAGTGTATCTAGACACTTTTTAATATATAGGTTCACTCCAAACCTTAATGATTCTACATATTAAAAAGGATCTAGATACACTCTACCCACAAAACTAAAATATATATTTTGAAACGGGGAGTAGTTTTTTGGGGGTGGAAATGGAGGCAGACGAGCTGAGCAGAGTAGGGGGCCAGTGGCGAGGCTGTCAGGCTTCACTTCGCTGCAATCCTGTCGGACCACTTACGCGAGCCTGTCACGCCCCGTGCCGAATGGCGAAGGCGACCTCTCTCAAGTCCCAAATCTTCTGCTCCTGCGCACCTGACGCCGCTCGGCTGTTGGTTCGAATACGTACGTGGAGAGCGTGTCACGCCACTGCCAAATGGAAAATTATGTGGTTATCTAGTACTCCCTCCTTTTCAGAATATAAGATATTTTAGTTTTATGAAAAGAGTGTATCTAGATTTGTTTTAGTGTCTAGGTTCTCTTCAAATCTAGATAAACCTAGACACTAAAAGAGATTTAGATACACTTCATTTATAAAGCTAAAACATCTTATATTTTGAAACGGAAGGAGTACAACGAGTTTACATCGACCCACTTTTATGTCGTTGACAAAAAAACATTTGCTTGCTGTTGCGAGGGCAGTTTGCAGGCCACACCCATGCATGGCCCTTAACAGCACAGTGACTGTGCATGCGTGGAGTTCCGCTCTGATCGGTCGGTCGAGCAGATCGATCGGTTACAGGGAGGCAACGGAGTATACTAATCTATCCTGTATAGTACTAGTTTGGGTTGTTCGACGGATGCTGTTCCCGGGCCGGCCGCTTCATGTGGATGCATCTGGCACACATGGACCAGCCCCTAGCTGCTTACTCCTGTTAATCTGGATAACATACGCTACCTGACCTAACCTGACCTCACTCAAGAGAAAACTGAGGATGTACTACCTGCGGTCAAGTGTACTAACATACGTGGATAACATACGCTAACAAGTCCAATTTTCTTTCCTAAATACAGTGAACCAGCGGTCAATTAATTTGGAACAGGGGTAGAACAGGGAAGCTGACTCTAGACGAACTACCTGTCAAGCTGTCAGCACACGGCCGTCAAATCAACTTATTACCCGCCATGCCGGCTGATCCATCGGTAAACGGCCACAGCATCGGAAGAGCCATGCTCGCACGCGATCGCTCGGGTGAGCTGGAAAAGAACTGCCTCTTCTTTTCCTTGTGCGTGGGTTTACCCATGCCGCGGGAGCGCTGAAACCCTCGTACTAGATTTTTCCGTGAGAAGCGCACGCAACGGGGACGTCCGTCGACTTGAATGGGTTGCGTACGCTCTCGTTTACATACACGGATTTGAAGCAGGGAAAAGACCGGGGATGGACGTGCGGATTGACGGGCGGACAGCGAGAGTGGGCAGGCGACGACGACGGCGGCGACGGACGGGGTAAAACATCGCGCGCGCGGGAGACATGGATGAGACATGGACAGCGGCGCTACGACTCGAGCGCTGCCGTGCCACGGCGTTTGCTTGAGCGCAAAGCCTTCCAATTTTTGGTTTGATCCGCTCGCCCGGAATTTATGGCCCGGTTACCTCACGCCAGGGAGTAAACCCCAACCGACCGCCATCAAATCAACTTACTCCTTCCAGAAATAACTTATTTTTTATTTTTAATAGGTACGTCCGTGGCATACATTACTCGTACTCCCTCCGTCCAGAAATAACTGACTTAAATTTGACTAGATTCGAATGTATCTATACTACTTGTACTCCCTCCGTCCAGGAATAACTGACTTGGATTTGTCTAGATTCGAATATATCTATACACTAAAATATATCTAGATACATTCGAATCTAGTCAAATTCAAGTCAGTTATTTCTAGACGGAGGGAGTATTTATAACTGTAGCGATACAAAGGTGACACATACAAATAATAGAAAATAAATAGTTGAACAATTGCAAACCATCCTCGTCGCAACTACTAGGGACCAAAATTCTTCGCCGTCGACGGAGAAGAATAAGATAACCAACAACCATGTCTAAATACATTCGAATCTAGACAAATCTAAATCACTTATTTACTTATTTCCGTATGGAGGGAGTAATAGATTTCTCGGACGTGTGGGCGTGTGGCCATGCATGATACTACCAGTATTGACTCTTTTTTTCATGGATGCACGATTTTTTTTGTAGAGACAGATGTGTAATACTGATATCGTGATGGTTTAATTAGCAGTTCTTTTGCATGGACATTAGAACGACATATACGTTTGGTGAAGCTATGTGTACGACGACCTGTACAAGTCATGGATTTCGAATTGCACAAATGAAAACGGTGAAAAATATAAAGATCATGAATAACTTACACAAAGGCAGGAGGGAGAAAACCCTAGCATGTACTCCCTCCGTTTCGAAATATAAGATGTTTTAGCTTTGTGAAAGGAGTGTATCTAGATCCTTTTATTCTGTAGGTTTACTCTAAACCTAGATAAACCTACACACTAAAAGAAGTCTATATACACTTCTTTCACAAAGCTAAAATATCTTATATTTTAAAACCGAGGGATTATATATTTGCTTGTGAAAGTACTGAGAACATATTTCGTTTCGAGATCCTCAGTCCATCTTATAGATTTGGCTAGATGGGACTTAGGGTCCCCGTTTAGTGCGTGGTAAGAGCATCTCCAGTATAAGGCGAATATTTGACTTCCAAAAAAGTGATTTTGGAAGAGGAGAGAGAGAGAGAGAGAGGAGGTTTTTGGGTTTCAGAAAACCCAGACTGTAGCAGACGTAGAAAACTGGATTCATAGATTTTGAAATTGACTATGATAACTATAAATCTATAAATTGACTATGAATCTATGATGCAAAATAGGGCGGCGGCTAACAAGCTTAAACTTTGAACATCAATAGTTTGGCACATTCAAATATTAAAAGATCTAAACTTTAACACGTTCGCACGTAGAAACTTCGCCAATGCAAACTAAGACCAACTCTACATACAAACATTGACACATTCAAACATAGAAGTTACTCCTTGTCCTCGTCGAAACTACACGCTAGCCCCCTCCCCAATCAACACCCCATAGAATGCACCGTCTTCCTCTTGATTCACCGTCAAGGGGCCAGCCTCGTCTTCCATCTTCTCCTCATTGTATTGCATCTTCTCTTCCTCCACTTTCTCCTTCTTCATCGCGTCCCTCGCAACAGAGAACTCATACTCCGCCTACACTTCCTCCTGATGCTCAGCTTAGCACCTTGCCATAGCTTGCTCATCAGCCTCGTGGGCGGCTAGCTGCTGCATGGAGAGTCAACACTCCTTCTCTTCTTAGCGAGACGCCACTCACACTTCGGGATCTAGGAACTTCGCCTCCTGTCATCTCTCCACATTTGGGAAGTTGAGCTCCCTCCTCAGGCATCCAAACCTGCACGCGTACAACTTCCTCCGGTGAGTTGAAGGTGCGGGGCCAAACCCTCTCCCTATCGCACATAATCTCTACCGCGTAGCGGCCGGAGTCCCACAGTCTCATTGCGATGGTGCGCTGACATCCCTAGGTGGCATGGAGAGCACCTAGGAAAACATTGAACCCAGTAGCTGCGATGGAGGTACAAGATGGAGGTGGTGCAGTGCTAGCCGCTCGAGGTTAGTCCTACCTGCGGAAGATGGTTGCTGACGTACTGGATTCCTTCTCGAGAGTGGCCGATGACCGTGATTGGATGTTGCATCCCGACCTATGGTCATTACCACATCAAGGTCTCCAACTTATGTCAAGTCATCATGAACTCCAAAGGTGAATCCTTTCATCTATGCGAGCCTACCTCCTACCCTATTGAATGGTATACTACTTCATACTTCATCCCATAATCATGATAGGTTCATACTGACAAGTACGGAGGCAAGGGATGAAGCCTGCAACATCAAGCCAGACAAGATAGAGGCTTGGAAGAGGAGAAGGGGAAGCTATTGAGATAGCATCGGAGTCTCCGGCTTGCGACCACCAGAGTCTCGGGCCTCCGCACCTTAGAGTCTCTGCCCAAGGACTCTAGCTAGGACTCCGGCTCAAATTCCAGAAGCTCCTGACGTAACACCGGTGTCTGCACTAGAGACTACACCGGAGTCTCCAGCCATCGCTCCTTGGAGTCTTCGACCTAACTATTGGGCATGCGTGTCCACATTTGGGCCTTCGGACCATGTACTCCTTATTCCATTCCAAACCCTAGTTTTAATCCCCAAACTACCCCTTGTTAAGTGGTTGACCTATATATAGCCCCCATTTCCTTATTGTAACCCTATGCATAGATGATAGACTATAATACAACCCCTTTGTGAAATCTCTCTAGTTTTGCCTCATCCCTTTACAAGGGGACCGACTATCGTCATCAATCTCGTTGGACTTTGCATAGTGCATCCATCGTTTTACAAGGCCTACGTTTGCGAGTGCATGAGTGTAGATGTCAAGATCCTCCCCAAGATGTTCTTCCCTCTCCGATGTGGATTGATGAGAGCACATTGACCGATCTTTCCTTGCGAGAATTCTATCGGACCGGTGGCGGCCATTCGGGTGCAATAGGCCTTGTATCGTGTCGAATTTGCATGTGTTCACCATGTTCTTCGCGAGGTGTGTGTTCGCTTCTGCTACCTTCTCCACTTCCCTCGCTTTTTCATCGAATTGGCCACGAGATCCGTGAAGATCGGGCCACCCTTGAGGTTAACCCTTATCAGTGGCGGAGAGCACTAGGCGGCCACGTCAAGGCCGAGACTGGTGGAGGGCGTGGCGGCGGTGAGGGAGCTCCCGCGTGACCTCCCCAACCACTAGAGACATATCATGAGGGCGTCGAAGATGGGGGAATGGTGTCAGGAGTGTGGCGGGACGACGACAGGGTCACGGATCGAGTTTAGTGGCATCAATGGCATGACGATGACTATGCTTTGCTTTGCGGGTCGCGTGCGAGAGAAGAGGGCGGAGAAGGTAAGGACTGATGTCGGAGGAGAGCGGGATGGTAGTGGAAGCCGACGGAGTAAACTTAATTTTTTTAAAGTTATGTTAGGATATATGTTGTGGTGCAACTTCGATAATGGATACAAGATACATGGTTCCCAGAATAGAGGTCACATGCATCGTATGATCTCATTTGGTCATCCGACGCTTAAACCCGTCATGTCGGGAGAATATCTAGCTATACCAAGGCTTACATGGTGCCATGATCCCACTCTTCACAAATCAAATTTGGAAGTTTTAAAAAATGGGAAATAAATTTGTGGATGTTCACAAGATGTTTGTTTTATAGTCCCTATAATATGTAGAACCAAATTCAAAATACAGGCAAAGAAATAAAAAGATAAATCCAGATAGTGTACAAAAAGACAAAATGATATACACATAGGAACTCATATTTTTTGTCTCTCAATGAGTACCTCGAGTTTGGTTCTGAAATGTTTTAGAAAATGTAAGAACTCACCTTGTGAACACCCACAAATTTGTTACGGTTTTTTTGACACTTGTAAATTTGAATTTTAGTACATGGTATCATGGTATCAGGTGATGTGTGATAACACCAGATAATTTTCCCCGTCATGTGCGGTGGTTGCAATACAGTGGTGCCAACTGCCAAGATTGGGTTAGTGGATCCCGTATTTTTATCTTGTTGTGCTCGTGGATTTTGCCCTGGAGAGTACAATAAAAAACCGAAGGTTCGAGAGGGTTGTTTTCAGGGTGTGTTCCATGCCACCACGTGTTCAACATGCTATGATTCTAACCTAATAGGTGGAGAACTCAAAGGGCTCTTTCAAACAGGTTATTGTAGCCTATACATGTCTGTTCTCATATATTTTTCCTCTCAAGTTTTGGAGGAATATAAACTTTCGAAAAGGTGGGGCTAGAGAAAATGAGTTTCAAGGCCTTCGATGTAGCTTTTAAGTTTTATTAGGGATTTTTGTTGATCAGGTTGTTAAGTTTTAGCTTGATATATAGTGGTAAGTTAATAAATAAATTTGGGTTGTTTGCTTAAGAAAAGAAATGAAAAGAGAGTAGCTTCTTTCCAACATTTCTGATTTATCTAGGATTTTACTCAAATTGGTTTTTTGAAATACTTTTAGATTAGGTTAGGGCAAGTCCTATACAACGCTCGTTGCACTCGTTACACACACAACACACACCCCCGTCGCTAAGAATTTTCTAAATGGGACGACCCAAGTAGATCAGGGGGTGTCCTGGTTTCTTTCAATTTTGGGAACATTCTAGAGGTTTCCGGTTTGGTTTTCCTGGTTTCCCTTAGGTTTTCTAGTTTTTCGTTTTTCGTTTTTCTTTTTTCTTTTTTCTTTTTTCCTTTTTTTATCTTTATCTTTTATCTTTTTTTTAAATTAGAACAATTTTTATATTTGAACAATTGCATTTGAACAAATTTTAAATTTGAATTATTTTCAAATGTGAACTTTTTAAAATCTAAAAAAATTTAAAATCTGAATAATTTTTAAATCTGAACATTTTTTTTGCAAAATCTGGACGTTTTTAAATTTGAATAATTTTTACATCTAAACTTTTTATAATGCGATTTTTTTGAAAATATGAACATTTAAAAAAATTAAACTTTTATATATATTACACCAATTTCTTGAAACAGAAGAAATAGAACCTTTTTCCACCGGCGACCGAAAAAATAGGCGAAGCAACCCGAGCCTAACCGATCACGTACATGGGTCCACCCCAGGAGGTGCTACATGTCGACCTGGTCGCCATGTACCAGGCGCCGCACAACCCGGGTAGGTGTGTTGGTCTAGCCCATTACCCTTTTTTTCTTCGTTTTCCATTTTCATTTTTTCTGTTATTTCTTTCTCTTTTTTGTGTGTTATGAAAATTTGTTTTCTAAATCTGAACTTTTTTAAAAACACGAACATTTACAAAATTTGAACATTTCTTGAACACGAACATTTTTGAATTTGAATTTTTTGATTGAACATTTTTGAAATCTTAACAATTTTAATTTTAAAGATTTTTGAATCTGAACAAAAACCAAAAAGAAACTGAACCGAAAGAACCTACAGACAACCGAACTAAATAACTGACCGCTATATGGGCCTGGCTAGGAGGGTGTGGGTGCCTACCAGGCACCGACCTGGTCGGCAAATAGGAATTTCCACCTTAGTTATCCCTGCCAAAAAAAAAGAGGTCAAGCAGGTCCAGCTCGCGAGAATTCGCTCTCCTCTTTTTGTTTCGTGTTCGATCATGTCAATTTGACCCTGTAACAATTGAATATGAATTTACCCTGTAGTAACTGAATGTTAATTTGACCCTGTAGTAACTGAATGTCCAACACTAGAGCCCTGAATCCCCGATCAATGTCAGTAGCACGTGCGATTGAAGCAAACAACGTGCGATTGGAATACCTGCTAATACTATGTTGTCATGCTAAACAACTATAGAATTCTCACTTGGCGTTAATTTGAGTTGTTTAGAATTTAGCTATTGAACACAAATTCTGGACTTCCTAACAAATGGCTGTTAAGAGAAACTTGAATGTACTTCTTTGTGGGCTATGCGCCTCTTTGTGAAGTACATCTCAGGTATGCACTTTTCTTGTACGTAATGCAATATTGCCACATTTCTAATGTTGCCTTACAACATTAGTCATTGCATTGATCAAGATTATTGCAAATTGTCATGGATTTAGGCTCAAGAGTTACTAACTAATTTCTTCTGTTTGTAACAAACCACTGACCGTTCAATGCCAACTATTTGTATTTTGTAGCTCCCATTTGAAAACAATCAACAAGTAGAGAAAATTGCATATAACTACGACAATTGGGGCCAGGGCTTAAAAAACCTATGAATTTTTGGGATCGCTTCAAAAAACTACGAACTTTGGGGCTGGAGACTACAAACAACTACGAACTTTGCATAATCAGGCAATTAGCCAGTTTAATCGCAATTCTGACAGGACTCACACGTCAAAAAACTACGTACTTTGGGGCCGAAGACTACAAAAAACTAGACTTTTGGAGCTTTCACATCATGATCCGAGGTGGGCCCGCCCTATCTGAATTGCGATCAAACTAGCTAACTTCCCGATTACGCAAAGTTCGTAGTTGTTTGTAGTCTCCAGCCCTAAAGTTCGTAGTTTTTTGAAGCGATCCTCAAAATTCGTAGTTTTCTGAAGCCCTAACCCCAATTATCGTAGTTTTCTGCAATTTACTCCAACAAGTAAGAAACAATATTAAGCATGCAGCCTAATAGTTGTCTTAAATCGTTGGTGTTATTGTTGAATTGAAGCATTTTGTATGTGAAGCTGTTTTATGCCTTTTTCAGTTGGAAGTCACTTGCTGTCCAACCACAACAGTGGTCTCAATAATTATTTCTCTGCCTTGTGAGATTTAGGAAGGATTACTTCTGGACAATATTTATCACAAATAACTAAATCAGAATGTGAAATGATTGTATGATTTTCTGGGGTTTCTTTCACTCGAAAATTATTTGACTACCTTTTTGCCTCTCCAAAACAGAATTTTTTTTTCCATAGCTAGAGCCAGTATTGGATTAATGTTCATCCATCATATCATCATATTTAAGGTTTGAACGATATGCCATAAGCACCTCTGGTGAAACTGCAATTGCAAATGCTGGTACTTTTGTTTATTTTTGTAACTTAAGCACACATATCTCAACTTCTGGTTCTTTATGATATGCAGGCTATTACTGCTATGGTTCAGAGGGCGATGGAGTACATTAATGCGGCACTAGACGTAGACACACGTACTGAGCTTATCAAAACATTGAGTAGTGTCACTGCTGAAAAAGTGAGAAGCTTTGTTACTTGTTATTGTTTAAGTTTGTAAGATTTATCAGCTTTCACTTGTGATCTCATTGTTGTCCATCGACTGTAGATATATGTGGAGGTAGAAAGAGCGAGATTGATCAAAAGACTTGCAAAAATCAAAGAAGAGCAGGGACAGATTGACGAGGCTGCCGATTGGATGCAAAAGTTGCTGTAAGTTCATACACACTAGAATTCCAGACAAGCAGTTCGTCCACTATAACTCTGATTTACACATTTTTTCCCGTGCTATTTTCCAAATACCTGCAATAATACTAATGTCTCTGCGACTAATGAATTGATTATCAGGTTGAAACAGTTGGTAATGGCGAAGACATAGAAAATTGCATTCATTCTGGTGCAGGTACGTGTCGATTGCCAAGAACAAAGCTTTGAGTGGTCACAAAAAGCTCGATCCATGAAAAACTTACTATAAGCTTGGCAACAGGTTCGGTTGTGCCTGGATTGTCAAGATTATGTCCGAGCACAAATTTTGTGCAGGAAAATTAGTCATAGTGTATTTGATGGGGAAACATCAAAGGAAAAATAGAAACAAAAAGAGTGTGATAATATGGTTCAGGAAGCCCCTGCAGAGACACCTTCTCTCTTATAACTGAAAAAATTGCATCTACTATGAACTGATGATTCGGTATGTGATGCTTTTGCTCAGTGATACTTAATCATGAAATATTCAGATATCTTTTGTGCTATTTAACAGAGGAAATATCTTAGAGACTTAGTTCACGACGTAACCAAAATAACAGTAACTACTTAATAAGATGTTACTGTATGCCTGGGCGATGAGGACAAAATAACTCACAAGCTATCATTTATTTCAACTGCTATTTGTTTGTCATTACTGCAGCCTGTGATTTATTTATCTTTGGAAAAACTCTTAATTTTCTGCCTTTACTATTAGCTGCCCTAAATGTATATGTTCTGTTTGCATTGACATGTTGGGGGTATGCTGGAATGCTTTATTTCCAAACTACATCATTATATGATTTGGGCGTTATCATATTCTAGAGGTAAGCTAGTATCGGCTCTCTAGTTTCCCTGTTTGAGCTGTTTGATATCTGAAAACAGATTCTCTATTTGAACCACTAGATGCTAAATACCTCAGACTGCTAGTCACCACAAGTATGTTCTGTATCGGTGTTCAATAAAAATTTCGCATTGACTCTTTTCAGCTATTACTCGCATAACAATGATTACCTGGAAATCTGCCGTTCCTACAAGTCATTTTATGATATTCCGCCAATAAAAGAAGCACAAAGTGGTTACCGGTAATCTGCGTGTGCATGTGTGTACTTGTGCATACCTCACTTATCTTACTTCCGACTGCATTTTTAGGTTCTTAGGAAGATCTGTTAGTACTTGGTGCTGGCACCTCATGATCCAAGGTGGCCAAGCCCTCTGAATGCTACATTTCTTTTTTTGAACCAAAATTGTAGGGCAAAAGCCCCACTACTTTTATTTATTCCACCTCAACAAAACAAACAGTATTTAAAATATGTACGAAGAAAGATAAAACAAGATTACAGCAGCGTGTCAAGCCATTTTGACAGGGAGTCTTTGTACTTGGTTCTCACCCTATGCACATGCAAGGTGACCTCATGGACAAAAGCCGTTCTCCAAGACCTGAAGGAAGGCAAAACATTCTGGAAAATAGCCTCATTTCTCTGTTTCCATATGTGCCAGGCAGCTAAAATGACCACTTCAGTGAAGAAGGGATGTGGAAAGCTCCTTCTAGCCAGAATAAACATTTGATTAATGGTATCAGCCTGCTGCCAATCAATTTGGAGGTAGTTCCATATGACACTGAAATTACACTGAAAAAAGAGGTGTACCCAGAGTCCTCTGTTTGCTGGCAGGGGCATAAAACACAAGAATAAACCCCATTTGTGACATTCCAGTTTCTCCTTCTGAGCATATCCCTGGTGTTAAGTCTGTCACTAACCAGAAGCCAAGCAAAAACCTTTATTCTCAGCATTACCTTGCACTCCCAGAGCCATTTATATACTTTAGGCGCAGTAACATTTCTGAAACAATGATGGTAATATCTGCTGGAGGTATACTTGCTATCAGCCCAAATTGTCTTCCAAACATCCTTACCAGACTAATCTAGCTGCACATCTGCCAGAACAGTCTCCATCTTCAGGAATTCCTCATATGCCTAGGGAGAGAGGGGCAAGTGAAATATCTGGGCTCTGTCATCATGCAAGATAAAATCTTTCACTGGTAAATTAGCATCAACAGCATGGGAGAACAGTCTTGGGAAAACTTGCTGCAACTCTTTACCAGTCCAATTATCAGCCCAGAACAAGGTTGTGTCCCCAGCAGCTATACTGACAGTACAAATGGATCTGTAGGAATGTACCAGACTCATGATATCTTTCCAACCAGAAAGAACCACATATATTAGCTATTTGTGGTACTCCATCAGGGTAATGTCTCCAAACCAAATCCACTCAGGGTATATCCTCCTTAATAAAGAACTTGTGTAAAAAATTTCATTAACCGGGCATCATTTTTTTGCCAAAATCTAGAATACCAAGACCACCACTACCCTTTGGTTTACAAATCATCTCCCAAGATGCCAAGGATTTACCTTTGGAGTCAGGTTCCTTCTTTCTCCATAAGCATTGTCTGATTATTCTGTTTAATTGTGTAATGATGCCAGGAGGTATGCTAAGAGAACAAAGAAAGTAAATTGGCATAGAACAGAGGCAAGATCTGATCAACTGCAGTCTGCCACCATATGCAAGGAAAGAGGAACTAGCTGCCAATTTCCTCTCCACCCTGTCCACAATAGGTGTTAGATCCATTATCCTTGGCCTTGTTGTTCCCATAGGCAACCCTAGGCAGGTGAAGGGGAAAGTTCCCACAACACAACCAAAAGCATCAGCTAAAAGCTGCACTTCCTAATCAGACAGATTGACAGACAACATACAAGATTTATGGAAGTTCACTTTTAGGCCTGTTGACACACTGAAATCCTCCAGAGTTTTCTTCAGTACTGCCAGCTGTTGTATGTCAGCCTCTATCACCAGCAAAGTGTCATCTGCATACTGTATTATTGGAAAAATTTCATCTCCAACAAAAAGCCCGAAGTTGATTAACCCCCTCAACCCGAGCTCATTAATAATGTCCTGAATGCTAAATTGGATGATAAATCTTTCTGAGATCAGAAATGTCTGATACCACTTTGTGACCTTTAGTATTAGCAATTGTCATCACATCAGACGGCCTTACCCAATGCTTACTTACCTTTTCCATGTTTGTAGTATGAAATAAGATCACTGCTGAAGCAACTCATTTCCATGGAGGTGATTCAGTGGACAAAGTTGTGTGAATATTCTTTAAGGACAAATATGAGAATGGCAAGATTTTTCTTGGAATAGTCTAGGCTTCAAAGCAGCGGAAGATCTAAAGCTGAGGATCATTGACCATCTACTGCTTATTTGGCCTTCATTTCGTATATTTGTAGTTCTTGCCTTGTGCTTGTCAATTGATTTTCAGTTCTCGCTCTCTGTTGACGTTCAGGATATATTCAAAATACTATTCAAGGATTACCCTGAAGAGGCTTGCAGATCTTCTTTGCTTGATCTTGCAGGCCCACGTTTCCGAGAGCTCCATAGCAGCATCGCAGCTTCTTTTTCCTCTCGGTTCTCTGTTATTGTAGTAGGTACGGTGTCTGCTGCATCTAACCTGCCCTGCGTTTGTCCTCCTTCAGGAAGCAGAGGATTACAGAGCCCTCAGAGGATAGAACCTGTAATCTAGCAACTACAGAGCACTGAACGGGCATACGAATTTTACGGAGGACCTTAATAGGCCCGATCCGTACTAGTGAGCCGATCACGACCGGTGCAATTTTTTGTGGTAGTTTTGGGGTTGTAGCCCAGCGAGCCGCCGACGATTTTTTTTTAAGATTCGATCGAGCTAGACGTCCGAAGTCCGAACGAAGATGCTCTGGTACCATGCAAGTCAACAGGAAACCAATAAATACTCTCGTTCCAGGACCGGATTATGTGTTATATAGATCAGAAAAGGGCCCTGAAAGCAAGCACAGTACGTGATACGGTGTCCAGTTGGTATAATAGTTTGTATTACATGTCTAACAGACCGAAGTGCCAAGATGGATGAAAAGAGAACATAAAGTTCAGATGTAGGATTGCTCCCCGGGATTGCTAGGTACGAGTAACATTCGTGCCAAAGATGGATGAAAAGAGAACAGAAAGTTCAGATGTGGGATTGCTAGGTACGAGTAACATTCAAGGAAAGCACCACGCTATCTGATCCAGCGGATACTTCTTCTTTACGTGGGCCGATGAATGAATCTACGGAAGCAAAGGATTTGTAGCTTACGCGCCGCCGATTCTTGGCCGGTCCGCAAGTAGTGGATCCCTTTTGGCTGTTCAAGATGATGTCATGTGTGAGTGTACCGGAGAAGCATGTCCTGGTGGAAGGACGGCGGAAGGTTTACGAGGAATCCCGTCGTTGCACCGGAGAAGCATGTCCTGCGGCCGGCGGTAACCCTGGCCTTGGGATAATTACGGCGGCAAGGAAGCTCTTAATTAGCGAGAGTAGTTAACATGTGCAAGCAGATTATTACCAGTCTATAAAGTAGTAAAGCAATACCAAACTACTCCCCCGTTTTATTTACTTTTTTTTGCGGGGACCCGTTTTATTTACTTCGCGTTCAAAAAAAAAAAATCGAAGTCATTACTTTGTCAAGTTTGATCAAGAATGTAAGCAAAAATATCAACATTTATCAATAGCAAATACAAATATTATAAAAAAATACTTCATAACGATTTCAGTACTATAGGTTTTATATTTTTATGTTGATTTTTTTCTAAATATTTGGCCAAACCTTGTAAAGTTTTACTTTCACTAAACCTAAAATGTAAAGTAATTGTGAACGGAAGGGGGTCGGTAGATATTTGTGATAGATGAGTACAAGATGTGCTATCATATTTTCTTAAAACTTACGATTTTTTCAAGAAACAAACTGTTCTAAATAACAACCGCAAAAGAAATTTTGCGAGGCCGCGGATTGTATTAATCAAATAATAGTTGTATTGATTCTAACCACACTATAGTTTATCATGCAATTTGCCAAAATTTGCCATATCATGGCTTGCGCTATTTATGCGAACTAAGGATCTTGGAAATCTTGTTGATACGATTCGACACGGGGAGAGTTACACACCACGAAGAACAAATGAGCCGGTCTTAACAGATCTATTTCGCTATTCGTGATCATACAAATAATTTTGGAGCTATCCATTTTAACTTCAACATTGAGTTGAGTTCTGTCCACTCAAGAACCACACATAAATTTATTACTTCAGGTTAAAGAACCAGAAATTATCCAGCAATATGGATATATCTTTCTCCTTAATGTGAGTTTTAAAATCTTCAAAAAATCACAATAATTAAGAAAAACACGGTGGCCGACCATGTGGTTCGTGATGGGATTCGCAACATGAAAAATAAAAAAAATCATACGCAAGAGAAGATGGAACCCAAAAAGATCCGATCTATGAGATGTTAGTAACAAGAATTAGTTCAGATCTACATACCCTTAAAGATCCAAAGCGCTTAATGATCTCGAAGGTCATGGTTGATGTAGACATACACGATGTCAGATCAATCCGATGAAGAAAAGCACGAGCAGCGCCTCGCGATATCCGCATGTCCGACATGATGTCATCTCCTAGAACTTGATCTAGCAAGGTGAGGGAGAGGTGGATGATATGACGGTGTGGTGGTGGAAGATATGGTAAGAAACCGGCAGAGCTTCGCCAAAAATTTGTGTGGAGGAGGTGTAGTATGGGAGGGAGAGGGTGGCGGTAGCCGGGGGGTCAAGTGCCATGCCCCAGCCCTCCCCTCCCTCTTATATAGGCGTGGGGCCTTCCTTGGCCCTACCTCCAACTCCTAGGACCGGCCAAACAGGGGGTAGACTTCCCCCAAGTTAACACCCTATTTTCAAGGGATTTGATCCTATCCTTTTATCCCAGCTGCATGGGCCAAGTGGGAATGGTGCACCTAGCCCATGTGGACCTATGTGACATCCGTCAATGCAATGGTTGTTCGGGACAGGTGGGCCCCATTATGGGACCATACAAAACCTTCTAAAACCCTGGTACAATACCAAGAAATTATGAACTTTTTTGGTAACCCTAGAAATACTTTTCCATATGTTTTTCTTTATATCTAAACCATTTTGGAAGCTCCTCGGGATGTCCGGGATCCTATCCGGGACTCCGAAACAAAATTCAATAACATCATCTATTTATCTCATCAAACCCTAGCGACATCGAACATTAAATTTGTGATTCTACGGGTTCGAGAGCATACAGACATGATCGACATCGAACATTAAATGTGTGATTAAACGAATATCATTATCGATAGAACCACAATGTCAATGATTCTTTTAATCTGATATACAATTCCCTTTGTCTAGCAATATATCACTTGCCCTAGATTCGATTGTAGGTATCGGTATACCTAGTTCAACCTTGTTACCTAAAAGTTCTCTTTAATTGTTTATTTGTGTAGGATCTGCGTGACTAAACACATTAGTCACATGCTTGCATGTTTTGGAATGCTACACTATTGAGAGGGCCCACAAATATCTCTCTATCACTTGTGTGACAAATCCCACTCTTGATTCATGCAACTCAACAAGTACCATTAGAGATACCTGAAATACATCTCTATAATCACCTAGTTACAAAGTTTGATGTCCACAAAGCAATCCTGCGGTACCAGGAGTAAAAACAATCTCATGGTCTAAGGAAATGATACTTGACATATACAAAAACAATAGCAATCAAACTAGGTGACATGATCAATAGCTACACTTATTATTGGGTATGTCCGTCATATCATTCTCCTAATGATATGATCTTGTTATCAAGTGACATTACATGTCCATGGTTAGGAAATCTTAACCATCATTTGACTAACGAACTAGTCAAGAGGCTTACTAGAGACACTGTGTTGTTTATATATACACACATGTACTTAGTTCCGATTAATATGATTATAGCATAGAGAGTAAACACTTAACATGAACAAGTAAATATTATAATAATAACTTTATTATTGCCTCTAGGGAATATTTCCAATATCTCCCACTTGCACTAGAGTCAATAATCTAGTCACAGCTTGCTCATTTAACATGTATGGCATTCCGGTGTTATTCATACGCTTTTCTCTCACACTTTCATCTCCATGTGTATTTGCATGTCTTTGCATTCTACGCATTACTCATTCGTAAATAAGATGGCATTGTATAAATTTGATCTTCTGGTGGGACCTTAGTTCCTTAGCCAAAACTATGTTGACACTATTGCCGTACAATATATCTTCATAGTACAGCCCGCTTGGAACGACACATAGTGTTATAACAAACTCTTCGACACAAATGCCGTCCTTCTGCTACTACTATAGCAGTCACATACTCAGCCTTCGTTGTAGCATCTGTCACATGTTATAACTTTGGAACTCATCCAAATCCATCATGAAACTTTCTTCCATTTTATTGTGCCACCTTATTTCTCAACACACATCCTAAATTGAGATAAACTTTATTTATATGTGCGACAAAACTAGTATCAATATAACACAGTATAATGAACAATTTATCACCTCTACATACAGAACATATTATTAGTTCTTCCAAATCACATAAGAATATCATTACTATTGTTCAATGACCATCTTATAAATTACTCTAGTATATACTCATAACATTTATAGCATAAGACATATCTAGATATGTACACATCATAGTATACATGATTTATCAAATCATTCATGAGGTTTCACTCACCAATTGTCAAAAATACGCGAATCTTTCCTCAATCTCTTCCATGTGGCAAGAACCAGTCTTGTCGTTTCTATATTGAACTAATTCAGTACTAGAAGGATCATGCGCGCGTTGTTGCGCCGTTTCTTGATGTTTATCATTGCTGCACTCGACGAATAGGCGCGCTTCACCCTACCACCTGCATGGTGTTTTGGCTTAGCGTGGCGGGTGCGGTGCACTTTGCCATCTTTGTTTTTCATTGTTCTGTTCTGTTATAATGACACCATATTCTCTGGAAGCAATATTTGATGAACCATATATACGATGGCAATATGGAGACTATTTTTTCCAGCAAATCATGTAACACAGTTACACTCATTTTACCCCAGGGGTATAGCTGATACATTGATCAAGAAAATAATAATGATAAACCAAGGAGAACTTTCTAAATTGAATATTGCACAAATAGGAATAATTGCAGCAATATATAATAAAGATGCCACGCCTCTTTACTCAAGTATTACTTCATCCCCTCCACAGAACCTTCACTTTTTTTATATGCACACATATATTTGACTTGCGAAATCCATTACTGAACTATGTGCAAGTACGTGCCTTCAAATGCCTTATTAGCAATAGTGTG
Organism: Avena sativa; assembly: GCA_916181665.1. Lineage (NCBI taxonomy): Eukaryota > Viridiplantae > Streptophyta > Magnoliopsida > Poales > Poaceae > Avena > Avena sativa. The sequence goes on along the minus strand of OV702297.1, from coordinate 459,922,368 downwards.
ATCTATCAACATCTAAGGTCCAGTGTGAAGATCACTTGGCAATGAATTTAATCAGTGTAAACAACTAAAAGTTTATCACACCTATTAATATTGATCTACGGCATTGATATTTATTTATGGAAGCAGTACAAATAAACATGAGAGCAAAAGCGATGACGGTGCAAAAAATAATAATTTCGAGTGGATCAACATTCCCAAGATCGAATTTGCATTCTGTAGCGGAGTGGTGAAAAATGAGACACACCTGAAAGTACCTTTGTTCTTTAGTATTGCTTTGGCATCCAAAACTATTTGCAAAAGAATATAGTAGAAAATAAGAAAACTACATCATCTTACTTATAGAAGCATACATATTCCCAACTTAAATACAGAACCATCCATTTCTACGGTTAAATAAGAGAGATATCACAAAAATGCCTCTTGCTAATTAATCAATAAATAATGCTTGATTGCGGTGAAGTAGATGTTCCCAATTTGTGCAATATTCAATTTAGAAAGTCATACAAAAATTCAACTTAAAATTACTACAGAATAAAACAAACTGAGAAACCATGACCGGGTGTTGACATTATCTCGTCCAGTTTGACATCATCTCGTCCGCAATGTGGTCGCGAAATAATTGCCGACAAACTACAATGAACTAAAGTGTGACCGTTGAAAACTCCTTAGAGTAACATTTTGGCAATACAAATAACATGGCAAATTTGAACGAAGATGAGCATAAGCAGACGTGTAAGAAAAACAACAGTTACACAAAATAGTCATGCATTAGGCATGTTCATCAATGGAATCATATGGTGGCCAAGAGAACTCCTGCATATATATCTAAGCCTACTTGTAGAATGCAAAGAGGAATAACCATGTGTGTGGCACAGACTATGAAACAAATTTTTGTGAATAGTATGTACCAAGCAAATGGAGGAATAAGAAAAATAATTATCCATCAATTATATAGCATAAAAAAGAGAATCATCCAAAGAGGCACACATATCAACATATGGACCATCGAACAAACTATGAAATAAATCAGGGGAACAGACAAAACAAATCAAGCTAAGTAAACATGAATTAAAAACACTTGATTTAATATCATCAAAATCAACATAAATACATGTAATAAACCAAGATGTGCCCACACCAATATTGTGTGATTTGACATTGATTTAATCATCATACAATTATGTTTCTAATAGATTGTAACTTGATTACTCATAAGACCCTTCTAATCTAATGAGATGTAACATATTCTACTGAAGTATAATCTTCCTTGCAAAAAAGTAAATACCACCAATAACCTATAAAAAATATAATAAGTGAATCTTTGTCATCTTGTTGTAAGACGAACATAAAATGATCATTTGTTCTAACTTCCTACTACTTATGAGGTGCAGCTGAAAAAGTATTCTCCAGTTCTTGAGAAGGTAAAAATGTTCTACCCTAGGTATGATAGACAATGCTCAACCAGACTCGTGATTTGTTCTATATCTAACTGAAGCTAATTGAATTAGTGGTGCCTTACGAAATGAAGTAGTTCTTACCACCATAGATTTCCGAAAGTTTGTACCATTCGTAGGATAATATGGACTACAGCAAATCAGTTCCATGTCGACGTCAACTATAATGAAAAATCTTCCCACACTATTTTTAACCTTCAAGTTCATCCTGGTTCTGAAAACAAATAAAATAGAATTTCAGGCCGTTGCTTCCTTTGGATCTCCTCAGGAAGAAGAGAAAAAAATCTACCTAGGTGAAATAAGTATGGTTGCGACTGTTCTCTTGTAGGGACAGCAATTATACCATTGCGATAGATGGCTCGATCTCTCTGGTGCCAAATAGGTAAATATATATTAGTTTAACACGGTTTTATTCTAATTGAAAGATAGGCAGAATGTTGAACTGAAGGTTAAGATAAATCTAGCTTAGTGTAAGAACGATAAAGGGGCCCTTACAGTTGTATGTGCCAAAGCAGATGTTTTTGCTACATAATAAATATCGCAAAGTCAAGCTTTAAGTTACACATGTGAAATTCATATAGATAGCCCAACCTTTGTGAATTGTTGCCCAGTTTCACATATGCATAGCTAAGAGAAGAATCACCAGTATACTGATGTTCAGGACATTATGCTCCTCTTTTATGTAGAGTAGATTCAGTTAATTAAAGTATAACGAATAATTTTTATCTTCCCATTTGTGCGAACCAATCACCATTCCTGGTATGAGACCAACAAATGATATATCTTCAGAATTAGCATGACCATATGGAGTCTGACTATAATAAGGGAAATTTTCTCACCAAAGAGTTCAATAAGTAGGTTCATGTTCCAATGTTTAGGGTTTGGAAGCAAACATTTCATACCTTTGTTGGCATATGAAAATCTCGTGGTTGTGGGAATAAGGACACTTTCAAGAAATACCATACCACAATAGAGTGCTAAACATTTTTACAGGTTAAGTCTCTAAGTCAAAAGTAAGATAGTAGTACTTATATTGTGAGCAAACTAACATGCCGGAAGCTAATTTTTTATTAACACGCTATGATAGATAGAGCTACACTATACCGAAATATTATCTATTAATGTGGGCTGCATTTTCTTTATACCAAGAGAAACATATGTCTTCGAGTATAAAGTATTGTACTTATTGTTTTTATCTAAACACAGCCTGGCTTGAAAATAAAAGCCAGATTGCTAGAAATATGAAGCGCATATACATGATGATAGTAGTACCTGCTTGTTCTTGAGGACTCATTGCAAGTGACAATGGTCCTCCATATTGATGTGCAAAGCCTGTTATAGCATTAGCTATAGAGGACGCAGTTGAGAAGAGCAACATCCGTGGATATTGCATATTGTAGTCCTGTCCACTTGCGGAGTTGGTCATGGTGCATCATGGCTGCTCAAACTGCAAATATGAATAGAAGGACTGGGTTCCACCATACGTGTTGTATCAGTTCTAATCAACATAAGAATGAGAATGCATGCAAGTCTTATGTTACCAATTCTTCTATGTACATTTTACATCACAACTCAAATTCCAGTCTGGGTAGTCAGGTTAGCATGTGCATCTTATTTATTTTGTCTTAGTTTCCAAATCAGGCATTTCTACAAACACTTGGTGTGCACATCTAACACTTCAAAATCAAAGCTTTATTGTGTGCAACCTTTCTCATCCATTTGCTCAAACGGTTGGTGTGCACACTTGACACCTTGAATAACAAACCAAAAACAAAGATGCAACTAAGTAAAAAAACTGCTCCAGCTACCTATCTAACATTTGCACTGAAATAAAATTGGGGAACATGAGGAGGAGACAACCGTGCTGGCAAACACCCTCCCTGAGAAGTCACAACCACCAGGGTAATAGCGGGCTTAGAAACACCCAGAAAACCACGATCTGGAATAGGTAGTAGTACCCATGGACGTGACCCACTCAGTCGCAACACCGCATCCAGAGGAGGGACATCGGGGTGGAGCACCACCAGGCAGGCAAGCACCAATCCCATCGCAGCAAATGGTGCCATTAGCAGCTCATTGATACGTCCATTTTGCATCACTATTCTATATCATAATTTACTGTTATTTATTGATATATTTCATATTAGGAGATGATACTTATGTTATTTTATCTGTTTTTGCATTGTTGATGACTTTTGGAGCATGGACCGCTACAGTCAGGATTCTGATGGAAAATGTGCTGTTTGGAGGCAAAATTCGCGAAGATCATAAAATCCGGAAAATACATGGAAAATCCTATTTTTCCAGAAGACGAAGGAAGCCAGAAGAGGAAGAGGAGATGGGCCACAGGGGGCCCACACCACCCCCTAGCGCGGGCCACCCTAGGCCGCACCACCATGTGGTGTGGCCGCCCTGGTCCACCCCTGGCTCTCCCCTCTGTGGGGCGGAAAACACCGAGCGAGAAAGATCTCTCTGGCAGATAGAATTCTGCTGGGGGAAGTCCTTCCCGGAGAGGGGAGATCGTCGCCATCAACACCACCATCAAGCTGGACTTCATCAGGATCATCATCATCATCATCACCACCATCATCTCCACCAGCACCATCATCACCACCTCCATACCACTGTAACAATTGGGTTGAATCTTGCATAGTTCTTAGGGGAAACTTTCCCGGTGTTGATTACTCTTTGTAGTTGATGCTATTGAGTAAACCATTGAATTATTGTTTATGTTCAGATTGTTATACATCATTATTCCATCTCTGATCATGATCCATATGATGTCTTGTGAGTAGTTCGTTTTGTTCTTGAGGACATGGGAGAAGTCATGTTGTTAGTAGTGGAATTGTGTTGAGAGAGATTCAATGGTTTGATATTTAAGTTGTGGTGTACTTCTTCTAGTGGTGTCATGTGAACGTCGACTACATGACACTTCACCTATATGGGCCTAGGGGAATGCATTATGTATTTGGCTACTAATCGTAGGGGTTGCCGGAGTGACAGAAACCTGAACCCCCGTTAGGAAACCTTTGCACAAGGAACGTCAGGGTCTGAGAGTTTAAACCCGTGGTTAGGTTTCTACCTTAATTACTTTCTTGTACTTGCGGATGCTTGCAAGAGGTATAATCATAAGTATGTATTAGTCCTAGGAAGGTCGGTACATTAGCACAGGTTCACCCACACAACACTTAGCAAACTAAAGAAGATTAATCAACTATATGAAGCGAAAGCACTTGACAATATTCCCATATGTCCTCGAGAACGTTTGGTCATCTTAAGTAATACAACCGGCTTGTCCTTTGCTGAATAAAGGATTGGGCCACTTGCTGCATTTATTCTTATTGTCTTTTATTTACTCGTACTTTATTTACCTGCATTATCAAAAAGCCCTAAAAATCCGTTTGCTAAGTATTTACAGAGAATTCCTGCTCCAAACCACTAGCCAGCACCTTCTGCTCCTTGTTGGGTTCGACACTCTTACTTATCGAAAATACTGCGATATACCCCCTATACTTGTGGGTCATCAAGACTATTTTTTAGCGCCGTTGCCAGGGAGTGAAGTGCTATTGGAGAGTGGAACTGGTAAAGGAAACTTCTACTGTGAGTATTGTTTACTTCTGTTAGTTGCTTTATTTTCAATATGGATAATTCGCTGAGTTTCTTACTTCGTAATGCTACTTCCACTGCTAAGGTAGTAGATGAACCACCGCCTGCTGAGAATGATACTTTTAAAATATCTACAAGAATTATTGATCGTGTTATGGATAACTATTATGTTGGAGATGGAACTGTCCATCCTGGTGATCATTTGCTCTTTATACACGAATTATGCGGGTTGTTCAAGTGTGCAGGTATTACTACAGATCAAGTCAAGAAGAATTTGTTCTCATTATCACTAAAAGGAAGAGATGAAGAATGGTATAAGCTGCTGAAGAATGGTCAAGCTCTTGAATGGGAGGAAATAGTACCTCTCTTTTATTCAAAGTTTTATCCTCCTAGTGAGATTCATAAACATCGGAATCAAATATACAACTTTTGGCCACTTGATGGAGAAAATACCGCTCAAGCTTGGGGGAGATTGAAGTCACTAATGCTCAAATGTCCCATTCATGAGCTCCCCAATAATATTATTATCAATAACTTTTATGCAAGGCTTTCTCTTCATGATAAAGATTTATTGGATGCCTCTTGTGCCGGTCATTCACTCGCATGGAAGAAGAAGCCAAATGGGATCTTCTAGACCATATTCAAGATAATGCTGAAGCATGGGAGAATGATAAAGGAAGAAAGTCAGGTATAAATTATGATTATGAATGCATTGAATCTTTTATGGAAACTGATGACTTTCAAAATATTAAAAATGCTTATGGTCTAGACTCTCAAGCTATTGCAACTTATTTCAAGGCTTTTGCTTCCTATATTGAAGTGCCTAAAAAGAAGTGGAATAAGTATCATGAACCTTATAAAGATATTGCTAATAGTGTTCCTGCAAGAAATACTGAAGTTTATACTACTAATCATGCTTTACCTGAACCTTACATTGAGAAAATGCCTTTCCTAGTTAAGATAAAGGAACATTCTATGATAGCTAGTATGGTTAATGAAAGTACAAATAAAGCTGTTGAACCTGATGAACAAAATTATGAACCTATAATAACAAATGTGAAAGACTTTGTCACTAAATATAAAGAAGATGGACACACTATCCTCTGTAAGGGTATCCCTAATATTGTTTCACAAAGCAGTGTTATGAGAGCTAGTGTCCCTGTGTTTTCTGTTAGGATAAGTGATCATTGCTACAACGGTTCTTGTGATAGTTACATTATTAAGTTTATGCATGATACTGAAAGTTATTATGAAGGAGGGAAGGCTGTTCTTATGCATCTCAATAATACCAAGTTTCCTCGTTTTATGCTGAAAGTTTTTATGTTGCACTTCTTTTGCCTTCCTATGCTTGTAGCCTCTGGTTTCAACAACTTGTTTTTTTACAAAATTCCCTTGCATAGGAAGTGGGTTAGACTTAAACATGTGTATTTTTGCTTCTTGACGCTCTCTTTTTCTTCAATTCATATTCTAATGTGAGCATCATTAAACTTATCATGTCCCTCTTAATGGCTATAAAGAAAGAGCTTTTTTGGGAGACAACCCAATTTATTTCTGCTTTCAGTTTGTTTTTGTTTATTTGAGTCTTGGAAGTTATTACTTCGGTAATGACCTCTCCTTATTGTTTTGTTTGGTTTTTGTGTCAAGATCAACCTCTAATGAGAGAGAAGTAAGATTTGGGGAAGTTGCTGTCCCGAAACAGATTTTTGTGCTTCACCGTAAAAATTCGTAAGAGATCTCTGTACGTCGGATTGAGCTGTAATTTTTTTTGCTTCTGCCCCAGGTTGTTATTTAACTTTTCTTAGTTTTGCACATTTTGATTTGAGCAACATAAGATTTTCGAAAAATTTGATCTTTACCTGCTGGTCTGTTTTGACAGATTTTGCCACTCTTGCATTTGCTTCTTAAGTCGATTTCCTTTTTGAATTCTTTTTGGGTTTTCGGAAGGAGTTGCTACAGTAGCTTATGATTTCATGGATTTCAGTTGAAATTAGACTTCAAAGGTTTATTACCTCGCTCACACTAATGTTGCTAATAAGAATTGTGTAAAGTTTTGTGTGAAAGAAATTTTTAGGTTATTGGAGAAAATGGTGTAATAAGAAAAAGAAAGGTTTCATGACTTGAGAAATATGAGTATGAAGATGAAGATATTGATGTTATTCAAGTGGTGACTCCGGAAGAATCTACTAAATGCCAAATTCAGACACCTTCAAAGTCCGTTTTCGAATAGGTAACAGTTCGGGTAAGAAAAGTTCCGCGAAAATTCAATCCAGCTATATTTTTGCAGTTTTTATCCAACAAGGAAAGCAACGAAGCGAAAGAGGGACGGAAACAGAGCCTGGGTGGCTCACACCACCCTGTGGCGTGGGCCCACCCCTGGCCGTGCCACCAGGTGGTGTGGCCACCTCGGACTCCGTCTCTGACCCGTTTTCTCCCAGTACCTTCGTTTTGTTGTAAAACTTCATAATATATAATCCCCTGGATCCCCCGAGGTTAGTATATTGTGTTTTCGTTGTGTTTTCGTTTCAATCTATTTCTGCCAGGAACTATTCTTGAAAGTTAGAAGCACAATGGTGTCCGCCAAGGATAAGGGAAAGGAGCCTATGGAGGAAGATCCCCAAGACCCCGGACAGGAGGAGGAGATCAAGAGTGAAGATGAAGAGGAGGCAAAACAAGGCCAACATCTGCACACCGGCACTACCATTGCAAGCATTGGAGTGTTGACAAAACCTGCCAGGGTTAGAAGGACTGCACGGATGTCAACTGGAAGGAAACCTCCGCGTCACTGTTTGGCTCCACGGTCACTTCCTCCATGCACCAAGAATCCTTTCCATACCCTTATCCATGAGCATCAATACCAGAATATGCCCAAGGGGAAACTACCCTCCAATTGGGATTTGCCTCGTTCTAGCCATGCAGGAAAAGAAGACTTCAAGGAGGAAGAGTGGGGAAAGAATCGCAAGAGCTGGAATTCTCAACCCGACATGATCATGAGCCGCATTGAGCAAAACTCACAGCCGATTCGTAATATCACCTTCGAGATTGAGGACTTGGGGAAACTAATCAAAGAGCTCATCGAGAGAATACCACCACCACCGAAGGAGTAATTCGTCATCAGGTTTTGGCATCCCCTTGGTTTGATTCAAACTTGGGGGAGTGCCGCGGTATCACATCATTATCTTCTATCTTTTTACCTTTTTAGTAGAGTCATATCATGAATAGAGGAGTTATCATGTAGGATGGTTTGCATTATGGAAGTGTCTCCCCTCTCGTTAGATATCTATGTATCCCTTGGAGTGAGTTGCCCTTATGGAATATTAATGAGAAGTTCTATCATTTATTCTTTTGCATATTTTATATTAGTTTTCAATTCATGGTTATATGATTGATCTTGTCATTAGTATTGGTATCACTTTGGGATCATTGAGTTAATTCAGTTGGTTTTGGCAAACCTGGCTCGATCAGTAGCAGCACTATTTTTGAGAATTGAATGAAAAAGATAAAAGTACTCTAAAGAAATATAATTTCATCATCTTTCTTTCTTGATTTTCTCATAAGTTTAGTATTCTCTACTTAAGATCTTTTGTGCTTCTAAGGAAGATTGCATGTTTGTTTTTATCACTTGTATGTTTGTTTGTTTCCTTCAACTCTGATGCTTGCTACCCAGCCTTGCTAGCCAAAAACCTGTACTGAGAGGGAATACTTCTCGTGCATCCAATACTTAAACCAAAACCTATGCCATTTGTGTCCACCATACCTACCTACTAGCATTATTGCTATTCCAAGTAAATTCACGTTTTTATCTACCTTCCAAATTAAACTTGTTATGTGAAAATTAGTGATTAAAGCTCTCACGAACTTGATGGCACACTTTACTTTCTTGCAATTAATAAACTTGAACCATTGTGTCCATCTTTGCTGTGTATATGCTTGCGCTTTATAAGTTGAAGTTAGCATAACCATGTATTATGGGGAATGCTTTCAACATTGCACTGGTACTTTGTACCTCGTTGATATCATGATTCTTTTGCTTATGGATCCCGGCAGTGTGAAATAAAAGGGGAACTTGTAAGATCATGGAGTTTATATGTGTGTTAGAGAAACGCCTGGGCCGCTATCCTAAGCCATGCCTAATCATGGTGAAAACTTGCAGCATAACAATAATGAGCACTCTATGAAGCATCCTCAATAAAAACCTATGCAAATAGCAAATAAAAGGATCGCTGAGATGCTCATTGTCTGCTTGCCTTGTCATTTTGATTATGGGATAGCTCCTATATCATGTGAAAGGGGTACCCCATTGGCGGTTCTTTATGATACATATGTATTTACAATGACAATATCTTACTTGTCACTGAAGTTGAGTAGCATGAGGTTCAGTACTCATAAGTAAGGGGCATGAGATTTCAACTTATAACTTATCAAGCATATCCTCTTAGTTGTGTTACTTTAACCTTAATCACCTAAAGATGCTTATGATAGGGGCAATGAGAATTGAAAGCTAATAAGTACCATAATTTTTGGAAGCTCTTTATGAAACTTGAAATCCCTGCTTCCCTCTGCGAAGGGCCTTTCTTTTACCTTTTAGTTGAGTCAGTAAACCTATTCCCTTCTACCTCAGCAAGCATATTGAGTTGTTGTGTTTCATTCATTCATATGATGATTTATTCAATCATGTTTCTTATGTTCCTTGTTTTGCACTTTTCTCTTATCCTGGTGATTACTACTTTGAAAGCTATCTTTGAAAACCAGTTATTTGTGAACTCCAGCAAATTATCATCTATTCTTCGACCAAGAGCTAAGTTTGCCATTACCAATTATGATTTACTTTATGTATCTTTATTGTGTTTCCTTTACTTATTGCAAGTTAAGTTATATAATAGTGAGTTGTCTTCTATTATGATTTATGTTTTGATGAATGTGATGCTTCTTGTCCGTATTCTTTTATCGACTCTTCACTCCATAAACCTGAGGTCATGTTTATTGAGTTCAATTTCGCTTGGGGACAAGCGAAGTCTAAGCTTGGGGGGAGTTAATACGTCCATTTTGCATCACTATTCTATATCATAATTTAGTGTTATTCATTGATATATTTCATATTAGGAGATGATACTTATGTTATTTCATCTGTTTTTGCATGGTTGATGACTTTTGGAGCATGCACCGCTGCAGTCAGGATTCTGATGGAAAAGGTGTTGTTTGGAGGCAAAATTCGTGAAGATCATAAAATCCGGGAAAATACATGGAAAACCCTAGGCCGCGCCACCAGGTGGTGTGGCCGCCCTGGTCCACCCCTGGCTCTCCCCTCTAGCGTATATTATCCTGCCAAAACCCTAAGACCCGGAGAGCGACCATCGAAAGATTCCACCGCTTCTGCGGGGCGGAGAACACCGAGAGAGAAAGATCTCTCCAGCAGACAGAATTCTGCTGGGGGAATTCCTTCTCGGAGAGGGGAGATCGTCGCCATCAACACCACCATCAAGCTGGACTTCATCATGATCATCATGATCATCATCACCACCATCATATCCACCAGCACCATCATCACCACCTCCATACCACTATAACAATTGGGTTAAATCTTGCATAGTTCTTAGGGGAAACTTTCCCGGTGTTGATTACTCTTTGTAGTTGATGCTATTGAGTGAACCGTTGAATTATTGTTTATGTTCAGATTGTTATACATCATTATTCCATCTCTGATCATGATCCATATGATGTCTTGTGAGTAGTTCGTTTTGTTCTTGAGGACATGGGAGAAGTCATGTTGTTAGTAGTGGAATTGTGTTGAGAGAGATTCAATGGTTTGATATTTAAGTTGTGGTGTACTTCTTCTAGTGGTGTCATGTGAACGTCGACTACATGACACTTCACCTATATGGGCCTAGGGGAATGCATTGTCTATTTGTCTACTAATCGTAGGGGTTGCCGGAGTGACAGAAACCTGAACCTCCGTTAGGACACCTTTGCACAAGGGACGTCAGGGTCTTAGAGTTTAAAGCTGTGGTTAGGTTTCTACCTTAATTACTTTCTTGTACTTGCGGATGCTTGCAAGGGGTATAATCAAAAGTATGTATTAGTCCTAGGAAGGTCGGTACATTAGCACAGATTCACCCACACAACACTTAGCAAACTAAAGAAGATTAATCAACTATATGAAGCGAAAGCACTTAACAATATTCCCATGTGTCCTCGAGAACGTTTGGTCATCTTAAGTAATACAACCGGCTTGTCCTTTGCTGAATAAAGGATTGGGCCACTTGCTGCATTTATTCTTATTGTCTTTTATTTACTCGTACTTTATTTACCTGCATTATCAAAAAACCCTAAAAATACGTTTGCTAAGTATTTATAGAGAATTCCTGCTCCAAACCACTAGCCAGCACCTTCTGCTCCTCATTGGGTTCGACACTCTTACTTATCAAAAATACCGCGATACACCCCCTATACTTGTGGGTCATCACTCATGCAGAGCGGCTTGCTTCAGGTTGAAGGAGATGTGGGAGGCGACCCAAACTACCATGGGACCGACACGCCCACGAACTGAGCCGCGGTTAGGGTACGCCGCTGGGGCGTGTACGGGCGTAAGGTTGCGATGACGTAGGAGGGTCACTATAGAAGATAAGAGGAGAGACTGTTTTGGCAGTCGGAGGCGCATATAGTTGGTGGCGACAGTCAGAATGGGCAACACCGGTGGTGATTCCAAGAGAGAGGTGTCGAGAGAGGCGGAGAGAGGGCGCGTGCGGGAGAGACCGAGAGAGCACAGTCAAAGATAGGACGGTTTGCGTGTGTGCTGCGCGCTTCTCATCCTACCTCGACATGTCCATGAACCGACCTAACGGGCCAACGTGCACACGGAGAGAGTTGGATGTGCTGACAGGTAAGCCGATCACAACGATTCACACTTGGAGCACTGTGGGCTCTGTATTTCTAGGGAGCTTAGTGATCCTTAGGGATATTTCATCTATGTACTTTGACATAACTATATTAGCACTTCAATCTATCTATATAGACATTGATGTCTAATATTCCAGTTTTTCCTAAGTCTTTAATCAAAATCCAAATTTTAGTGAAATTCTTAATGTGTGTCAATAAAAACTACAACATTTCCAATCAACAAAATATCTTCTACATGAAACATTCAAAATATGTCTCAGCACTCCTACTTACTTTCTTGCAAATAAAAGTATCTTCATCATTTCTGTTGAAATTAATTTTTTTAACAATTTCATCATGGTGAAAATTCCAACTCCATGATGCTTACTTCAATCATTGAAGTTTGCATGACTTTTAGCACCCCTTGATTAACAAAACCCTTTGATGGCATCATGCACACATCCTAGGTAACCATTACATTTTAAGAATATTGTTTTGTTTGTTCAACTGACATATCTCAAAGTTGAAGTATGTGGTACAATAATGCGTACAAACTAAACATCGTATGAAAGATCAAATCTTGTCGTAGTGAACTCGTTGAACATTGTTGTAAACTTCCGAAAGATCAAATCATGTTGTAGTTAACTCCTTGAACATTGTTATAAACTTCTTTTCAACATGTCGACCATTTCGTAGATGTGAACATCCACGTATGTTTATTTATAGATCCATTTACGCTTGAAAAGCTTCATGCCTTCTGGAGGTTCTACCAAGTTCACACCTTGATTTTTGTACATGGATATTATCGCGGATTTTATGGCTTCTATATATTTAACGGAGTTAGAGCCCATCATTGCTTACTCGTATGTAGTTGGTCTTATTGTCTAACTATACTACTTCGTCCTCAAATCTTGTTATTTGATTACTACCCGACCCACATGGTTCAGTAGGAACTTAGATCTCTAGGACTACAACATTTGTAGGCGCGGGAGGCATGACCATTGTAGCAGCCTCTAGAACACCTTCCGTCATTTAGAACATGTTGTTCAGGTTCAACAACCTCATCAAAAATTCCATTGTTCCCCCATTTAACTTTTCGCAAAAAATTCCTTCTCAAGGACCTCGTCGTTTTTAGCGACAAACACTTTTGTCTTCAATGTTATGATGGAGGAATACCCAATGGTTTTTTTTGGGATAACCTACAAAGAAGTGCTCATTCGACTTTGGTTGTGAACAATTTACATATGCCTTGCATACTAAAATTTAAGAAAACACAACCTAGGTTTTATCCCTTGCCATAACTAATATGGTATCATTTCATCAGATTATGATGGTGCTCTTTTCAGTGTAAAAGCGACAGTCACTATAGCATAATCTTTAAAACTATAATAGCAATTTTATCTTTGATCTTACCAAGTCTAACTAGGTTCGATTACATTCTCAAACACTCCATACTGCTATGGTGTTTCGTGAAATGCAAGTCAACGAAACAATTTCTCAACTCTTATATGTTTGCTAAACTTGTAACTCAAATATCTTCCTTTATGATCCAATCATTGATACTTCTCTTGTTATAATGGTTTCTACTTTATACTGAAACCTTTGGACATTCTTAACAAAGTCTCATACTTGTTTCACATAGATTTACTCATATATCTACTCGAGTCCTTGGTGAAAATATATAAAGTAGAATAATCCACCACACACACTTTCACATAATGGACTACATACATCACCATGTATGACCTCCAATAAGTTAGTCGCCCCTTCTGGTTTTGACCAATGAACGAAGTTTCAGTTATCTATAGAAAAGTATTACAAGCATCAGTTTATTCGAAAACAAATGACTCCAAAAGTCTATCAACATGGAGTTTCTTCATGTCTTTCTTTCCAATATAACCTAAACGGTGGTGTCACAAATAAGTGAAATTCTAATCATTTGTCTTGCGATGTTTAGCATCAGTGTTATGAAAGATATTTCACCAACAAGATTTATAATGGTTCATCCATCGCCTATGGAATACAATAATCATTTGAACAACAATTGTTCTCACAATACCAAAACAAAATAAAAAATTGTCAAAATAAATATTAATGATTTATTTCCAGATGTGCATCATCACCACATTCTCTTGTAGTTACTAAGGCCATTGTATTACTAGCATTGAGTTGCTTTGTATGGTACTTCATACCAACCCATCTAGTATCTAATACCAAAGAATTATATTGTTTTAACAAGCAAAGAATACATTTATAACATGTATATCTTCTATATACTTGACTTGGACATTTCTAGTGTTTTATTTTGTGCCAAATTCGTTTGCAAATCATCTTTCAATGTTTTCCTATCTTTTAGAAGAATCTATAACATCAATAGTGGTACCAATGTCATGGTACATAATCCCAAGTGTGTCAGTCAAATACTAATATCCTTGAATTCACACTTTAAAGTGGATCACCATCATCACATGATTTGTAGTCTTCCATATTCTACTTTTAGTGATCTATGAGTACTGTAAACATTTTACCTATACCTTTCATCCATTCTATCATCACAACTTTCATGATGAAACTACTATAGCTCATAAGGATGAATGTGTGTATAATAATAGTTCCCAAACCTATTGGGTGATTGGTACGCCCATCACCATCATTCGGAAATGCTCATAAAATCTGGGAATTTGTATATCACTAACTTATACTTTATCATATTGCAATCAAATAGTGTTTGAGATATCATAATATCTTTCACACATGATGATTTCTAAAACAATTGTTTCAGCTCCTAGATGACCCAAATACTAAAACTACTTTTGAATATCAAGTATCATGGAGGCAAGCATGATCTTTAAATACTAAATTTGGAATATTTACTATTATATTAATTCAACTTATTAAACCGTATGGAGTAAGTGAGGTTTGTTGAAAGTTTGCACTATAACTTTATCTTTAAATTGGCACACACACATTATGGACCAGTATGTAAAATAAATATCCAGAATTCTATAGTTCTATTAGCTCAAATAAAAGCTAAAAGAAAGGTAGTTAATGGATTCTAATGACCACAATAAACTATGCAAATTCACTTAGATTATTAGTTCATGATAATGGTTCAAGTTTAATCATATTGCTGATGAACTCGCACTAAACTCAACATCCCTCAAAAAAAATAGTGATACATGATCCAAATCCAGTACACCAAGTCCAAACATCACGTGATATGATGTAGCTTAAATGGTGAACATCATCATGTTTATCATATCATCTACGTGACTCATGTTTAACCTTTCAGTTTTTTGTGTTCTGAGGCCATGTATGTACATGCTAGGCTCGTCAAGTAAACCAAAGTATATCCGCGTGTGTAAAACTGGCTTACACCCGTTGTATGTGAATGTAAACTCTATAACACCTGATCATCATGTGGTGCTTCAAAACGAGGATATTTCGCAATGGTGCATACTAAGGGAGAACACTTATATTGATATTAAGTTTAAGGGGTCATCTTATAATGCTATCGTCAAATCAAAGCAAAATAAGATGCATAAAAGCATAAATATCACATACATGGATAATGTGATAAGGTATAACCTTTTCTTCTTGTTTCTTTGATCTCCATCTCCAAAGAACCAACATAATCTCCATCTCTACCAGTATGGCACCAAGGTCCGTGGCATCAAACATGCTGTCAGCGGCGGACCTACAGGGTATGCCGGGTATGCCGCGGCATACCCTGTGGCCGGGCTACTCTACCGTATATTAGTTGCAAAAAAAAGATAGGCTTGATCGATTTGTTGCATAACTAGCTAGTAGGAAACCACGGAAAGAGACCTGATCGGTTACGTTTTGTATTACTCCTCCACCGATTAGAAGGAAACGAGAACTGGTCAGCTGAAAACTAGCACTTTTTGTTTACCGATCCAATTCCAATCCCACATCCTGCGTTGCTGCCTAGAGTGACGGCGCCCTTGCCGATCACCGTGCTTTTGCCCTACGCCGCCACTCTGCCACGGACCTCGCACAGCCAGGTCAGAATTCGGAAGGAGCCACCCGATCGGATTGTTGTCTATGACCTGTCGACCTGGATGCTAGGCACCGGTAGCCCAGCAGGCCATGAGTATCCCGAAGGCCGGAAGCTTCTCGCCGGCGAGGTAGAACATCAGTCTATGGCTTCGTGTTTTCTACTTCGCAGGCCGTCACGAGCCCGGTAATGGTTGGTAGCTTATAAATTTACGTATACATCATCATGGGATTAAATAGTACAATAAAAATAAATTACCAACATATATAGATGATTGCTCATATTATTTATTTATGTAAATATATAATATTCTCTTATTAAATAATTTTCATACTTATATTGTCTTCTTGTTTAATTATTCTTCTATAAAAAAGAGAGACGGAGACATTGCATTTTTTTCAAAAACAAGCACAAAAGATGGCTACTGTTGCTTCAAAAGCTTTCCAGGATAAAATTGTGGCGGAAGAGGAAACTCAAGAGCAAGAGAGTATAATTAAAAAAGTTGTGAATGATATGTCACCATCACCGCTACAAATAGTATTGTAAGTTTCTTTATGCATATTTCGGACTATTAGTTCTGTTTGAAGTATTTATGAGGTAATTTGTGCAACTTTTCTAAATTAATCTTTCAATAGATATTATTT
Organism: Avena sativa; assembly: GCA_916181665.1. Lineage (NCBI taxonomy): Eukaryota > Viridiplantae > Streptophyta > Magnoliopsida > Poales > Poaceae > Avena > Avena sativa. The sequence goes on along the minus strand of OV702297.1, from coordinate 459,905,773 downwards.
GTTATTTCTTTACCATTTTACAATAAATTATACAGTTATTTATTTAATTAGTAATATGTATTATCAAAATTGCCATTTAATTTTTATGGCACATACCCATAAGTAAAATCCTAGGTCCGCCACTGCATGTTGTCCCTACCATATGTTGCAACTATAACTATAACTAACTCATAGCAATAAAGTAAAGCAATTACATGGCATTGAAGTTGACACGCGTGTCATATACAATAAAACAACAACCATATGGCTCTTGCCAGTTGCCATACTCATCAACATGCAAGTTGTGAAATATTAAAATATGATAATTGCACACATCACATATATAACTCATCACATTTTTGGCCATACCACATCACATGCCCCGCAAAAACAAGTTAGACGTCGTCTACTTTGTTCCTGCATATTTTACGTGGCTTCTATGGGCAACGGATAAGAACCATTCTTACCTAAGAAGATCCACAATGCTGATAATATTTTTGTCTCTACTACACTCTTCCGGGACCTCCATTGTAAAAGCAATATTAACTATAGTAATAGAGACATATACTCGCTAGCCACTTATGCAATACAAGTTGCAGGTTGAGCATGGAACCTGGCTCGTGTAAGCGTACGCGTAAGGTTGGTTCGGGCCGCTTTATCCCACTATCCCACAATATTAATTAGTACACGTGCGAGGGTAACAACATCATCAACAACGCCCACAATGTTATTGTATTCTACTCATCTAAAGCATGTACACATATATCTAAGCTCCGATACCCCTGATGGGATTTCGTAGCATGAAAAAATTCCCACGAAAGAGCTGATGGAACCCAACAAGATCCAATAATCTATGAGATGCTAGTAATGAGAATTAGATCAGATCTACACACCCTCGAAGATCCAAAGCGCTTAACGATCTTGAAGATCGTGGTTGATGTATATGTATACAACGCCAGATCAATCTGATGAAGCACCACTAAGGCAGCACCTACGTGGTATCCACACTTCCGGCTTCATGTCGTCTCCTCAAACTTGATCCATTAAGGTAAACCGAAAATCTTGCTTCTGCCACGCGCCGACCGAGCTTCCTCCATGTTTTTAGCGGTTTTGTCATAGTAGAAGGCCGTGAAACCGGAAAAAAGTTTTCCATCGGCCACGGTCAAGCTGAGAAATTCGTCGCGGAAGACGCACCTTCTATGACAACCGACGGGCCAAGTCGTTGCGGATGGATACTTTTCCTGTAGTGCTTCTAGCCTGCTTATTTCCACCGCAAAGGGCAATTTACATGTAAAACCATAATTGGCAGGTGACCTAATTCCTGTGCTTCTCCACCTTGGGCCAAAATGGTATTTGCAGCTGCCCCTGGCGTTGTTATTATTTCCAAGAGACTGACACCACATAGAGATAACTCGAGAAGGAAAATAAGGTAATGTCTCGCACGATGCCTGTATCCGATCCACGCGCGGCCACAAGGATTGGTTCCTCCTCCGCCGTCCCCCCGTCGTCATCGCCGCCCCTCTACCACCGCTGAAATGGATCGTATGGGCACCTAGAAGGGGGGTGAATAGGTGCTACTTCAAATTTTAATGCTTTTTCCATTTTAGGCTTGACACAACAGGTAAATTCTCTAGATAAATTATTATGTAGAATTTCCCTATATGCAAACCTAACTACTAGCGAGTAAAGGCGAGTAAAATGATGAACGAGGAAACCGTGATGAAGCAAGCGGAGACACATGATTTGTTTTACCGCAGTTCCTTCCTTGTTAAGGGAAATACATCTGCGTTGGAGGGGTGGACGGTACTAAGACCACCACGCCACAATAGGCCTCACCCTGTTCTCTGATGGATCCCGCCACCAAAAGCCTGATCCACCTTTCCACTATAGGTACCCTTCGAGGCAGGAACCGACGCCTTTACACAACTAGCGGGCCACAACTCTACAAACAAATTGGAGGCTCCCCTAATAACAACAAGTTGCCACAAGAACAAGTTATCAATAACAAAACACAAGATCTAGATATTAACGAGAATACTAGATCAGGGATTTCTCCAAGTGAATGGAGAGGAGTTGATGCGCTTGATTCGTGATGACGATGTAGGTTGTCTCCTCCTTCAATTCCCCCAAAGATCGAAGCCTTCGGGTGGTTGAAGTGGGAGATCTAGAGAGAGAGCTCTTGCAACAGGTCTGGTCTTTTTCGAATGAATCAAGAGTTCTGACCGAAGGGGATGAAGGGGCTTTTCTACCCCCTGTCCCAACTGAGTCGTTGGAGCCTTTAGGGGGTGGATTATCCGGCCCAAGTGAGGCCCGGATTATCCAGCCTGGGGAAAACTCCGCCTCAGACTCTGATTATCTGGCACATAATCCGCCCCTAGTTAGAGCGACGCGCCGAGCCAGCCCTTGCTTGTCTTCTAGGGGCCGAATTATCTGGCTGAAGGTGAGGGCCGGATTATCCGGTCGGGGGAAGACAATCCGCCCCACTTCGGATTTTCTGGGGGGAAATCCGAACCCAGTCAGAGCGTCGCGCCTTACCTGTCCTTGAGCGCTCCTGGGGGCCGGATTATTTGGCCCAAGGCATGGGCCGGATTATCCGGTCAGGGGAAGAAAATCCGCCCCTTTTCGGAATTTCTGGGGGAAAGTCCGCCCTAGACAGAGCGACGCGCCCTGCCTGCCTTTGCCAAGTGAGTTGGGCCGGATAATCCGGCCCCCAAACACAATAACTTTTCCCTACACACTTAGCACACATGTTGGGGGGATACCCCCGGGTAGGGTCACGCCGAGGTATAAAGGCCGAGTTAGCCGAGGTACGGCAAGGTCAAAGCAGATGCTGGCCGAGTCACCTCAAGGAAGACCGAATCACGGGGTAACCCGGACCAGGGTATGTCCACCTAACTGGGTCTTAGCCGACTTATATCGTAAGTCAGTGAGATGTATCTAACTTGTATGCAGGTACAGGTGCGGCCGGATCTACTAGGTACGATCCGGGTTATTCCAAGCTTACAAGAGAAGGAAGGTATCTCGCTGGTCAAAGGGTGACCACTGTACGCATCGTGTGAGCGAAACGGACAGAGGCCAGGACCACCGAGGCGTGGCCAACAAAGGTGACGAAGCCTGTGTCGGATGACGCGGGCACCGCAGAGGCTCAAGTAGCCTCTGCATGGATGACGCTGGGTTAAAGTGACTCGGTCGGCTTGCTATTTTGGGAGGAGGCATATTCCCTGGAATATGCGAGAATATGCCTCCACGTATGCCCTAATTGGAGACCTAGCCGCCCTTATATAAGGAGGGCTAGGGCCTCTGTAGAAGGGGTAGAGTTTTACTTAGTTGGTCTTTGACTAGTTGATTTTGAGAGGTTCATGTTCTACTAGCAAGTTCCTGGGGGCTAGCTAGCGGTGAGAGTAAGAGAGTTCCTTCTTCCTCCTCTCTCAAATACATCTCAAGGAGCACTTGTAATATGTGGAAGTGAATCAAATACAAAGATACTGTGTGTGGAATCACCACACTATCCCTCCCTAGATTCCCCTAGTGCATTTAGTCCCCACCTTTAGCCTATCCATGGCATCTGCCGTGACACCACCACGACAGTTGGCACCCACCGTGGGGCTAGCGGCGATAGCAGGGGTGAAGATCCGGACGGGAAACCTCATCGGCACCGGCGAACGCATCGTCTCCGGGCTCGTTCAGCGCTTTGGAGCGCTGGACTTTGTCAGCGACAATGCTGGCTGCTTCGGCAAGCGTCCTCTTCCGCGCAACGGCATCTTCGTCAAGCTCGGCACGCACAAGATCTACGTTGCTATCAATGTATCGTGCGTTCACCCGCGACACGTCGTCGAAGGGGGCGAGCCACCCCTTAGCATGGTTCATGGGGCGCGTGTCACTCGCTCCCCGGACCATGTAGAGGTGATGATGACTGCGCCTGGCGCTGGCGCAAGCAAGGATCTGGCACCAGATCCGGAGGTAATGCCTAAGGCACCAAGGAAAAGTACAGGTCCTCCACTAGAAAGGCCAGAGAATGTGCTGCAGCAGGCGATGGATAGCCTGGCAAACTCGGTACTAGCAGCAGGAGATCCGTCTCAGGCACAGGTCGAGCTAGAGGAGACTAGGCAAAAAATACAAGAGGGTGCGAAAAAGATAGCCGCGGCTCAGCAGTCGTTGAACATGACACTGCGTGAGTATGCAAAGGCAAACAAAGTAGATGTTGTAGAAGTGAAGGGGAGAAACCTCATGACTGAAATGAACAGAGAGGGTGATACTAGGATTGAGGAGTCAGAGAACTGTTTGTCCGTGGGGCTGCCGAAGTATAGTACCCTGGCAAAAAACCTCAGAGCAGCAGATGCAGCTGCGTCCGAGTTAGAGGGTCTGACGGGTGAAGCCCGTCAGAGACAGCAAGATAGGGTTAATGAGTTGGTTCGGATCGCGAACAGGCAAAATGAGGAATTGCTCAGGGCTAACCCGGAGAGAGCTGGGGCCTCCAAGATCGTTCATTTGGCGGTGGGTAACCCAGAGAAATCCGCTGGAGCTGCATCGTCTCCTCATGGTGGTCCTGGGAGAGAAGAGGTAGTAACCTCGGCCAGGAGGAACAAACAGATAGTCCCGTATGACCCGGCAAGGGCAGGGAAAAGAAGCGCAGAGAAATGAGGATCGACGAAGTGTGAGCCAAGGTGAAGCTGGCCGAGTTAACCGCGACCAAGGCAATGCCGGTCAAGGAAATGCTGTACAGCGCAACTCGGCAGGAGCAGGACAACCGCAGCAGCGGAATATGCCAAGGCAAGAGCAAAGTGCCGGCAGAGGTATGCCATAGAGAGGTGCTCCACGAGAGGAAGACAGATATAATGATGGTGATTCGGAAATGGTGAACGCAGGATACCCAAGGCCGGACTATCATGTGATAGGGTCAAGATTGGGAAGCGGGGATTTGATGCCTAACAATGCCAGATTAAAACTGGATCGGCTATATAGGTCGGAGCAAATTGAATGTCAAGGTCCCCTGGGTCCAGCGTGTTTTGGGCCCCGGATCATGAAGGAACCACCGATACCTAACTTCCAGCTACCTAGAGGCACTAAGACATACGACGACAGCACAAAGCCGGAGGATTGGTTGATTAACTACGCTACAGCTGTCAAGATTGCTACAGGCAACTTGAGATGGGCTGTGAGATACGTATCCCAGATGTTGGAGGGGCCAGCGAGGGTATGGCTAAACAATTTGCCGCCCGGAAGTATTAACTATTGGATCGATTTTGAGGAAATGTTTGTCAGCAACTTCTCAAGTACGTATCAGAGGCCGAATAGGCCATAGACCCTAGCAATGTGCAAGCAGAGACCGAATGAGATGGATCGGGAGTTCTTAACCCGGTGGTGTATCGTGCGAAACTCATGTGAGGGTGTGATTGAGTCACAGGCCATAGCATGGTTTGCGCAAGGGTGCAGATATGCAAGCATGTTGTGGCAAAGATTGCAAAGGGATATGCCAACTACATTGGCAGAGACAATCCGGATTGCTGATTCGTATGCTTTGGGTGATCCGACTCAACCTAGGCTCGTGTCAAACAAGTCAAATGAGGAGTACTACCAGAGAGATGGAGCCGGGTCATCCCGGAGGAATGACTACCGGGGTAAAAGAAGAGATGACAGACCGGATTACCAGTATAGTTTGCAACAAGTTGTTGCTGTGAATCAAGATCAACCCGGAGCAGGGGGCAATCAATGTCAGAAAACTGGAGGGCAACAATGGACACCGAGAAACGATGGCAAGAAAACTTGGACGCCAGAGCAGAAGAAACAGTGGCAAGAAAAGAAGGACCGTCCGAGGTATACTTATGAGTCAATGCTGGATCAGCCGTGTAAATTTCATACGCCAAATCCGAGTAACCCAGCGGGTCATACAACAAGCCAGTGTGAGTGGATGCGCAAGATAGAACAAGGTGGTTCGGGGAATGCTCAGGCACCTCAGAATGATCAACCTCGGCAGGAGTTACCCCGGCAGCAATTGCTCTCCAGAGCGAACACGCAACAGTTAATGTTGCCTCCCCCTCCGCCGAGGTATGACAACCATGAGAGAAGGGATACAGTGCATCAAGTGGAAGACCAGCATCAACCGGATCAGAGGTACCCCGGAAACAAGGGGAGGAATGAGTACAGAGAGCATCATCAGAGTTACTGTGTGTTTACCACAGAGGAAACAGATAGAAAGAGCTTGCAGCGCCGACACATGGAGGTGAATGCGGTAATGCCCGCAGTGACGAGGTATATGCCATGGCCGGACCAGGAAATTACCTAGAGCATCAAAGATCACCCCAAGCTTATTCCAAGCCTCGGCTCATATGCGTTAGTGCTGGACCCAACATTCATAGGGCCAAATATCAATGTGAGATTCTCCAAGGTGCTAATTGACAATGGCAGTAGCATTAACATCGTGTATGTGGACACGATGCGCAAGTTGGGTATCTCGAAGAACATGCTACAAGCCACAAGGACAACTTTCCATGGCATTGTGCCCGATATATCTTGTGAGCCCATAGGCAAGGTCCGGGTAGACGTATTGTTCGGCACAAGAGACAACTGCCGGACTGAGAATTTGGAGTTCGAGGTTGTAAATTTGGAGAGCGCATATCACGCGTTGCTCAGCAGGCCAGCTCTGAACAAATTCATGGCAAGTTGTCACATCAGTTATCTGAAGATGAAGCTGCCCGGGCCAAATGGTGTGATTACCATAACTGGTGATTTCCGACGTTCTGTTGAGTGTGCGTCAACCGGATCTAACCTATCCGAGTCACTCGTGATTGTGCAAGAGAAAATAAAGATACGGGAGGTGGCGGCGTTGGCTCAGTCCGCGCAGCAATATATGCCGGCGTTGAGTAATCCGCATGGTAGTGTCTCATTCCAAGCCACAAAAGATACCAAGAAAGTGCCTGTTGATGACATGTTCCCAGAGCGCACCGTAACAATTGGTGTCGGGTTAAATGACAAATAGGAAAGCGAGCTCGTCAGCTTCCTCCGTGAGAATCGAGACATTTTTGCTTGGTCCACACAGGACTTGCAAGGTGTTCTGAGGGAGTTGGCCGAGCACTCTTTGAATGTGAGACCCGGAGCAAGGCCGGTGAAGCAACCTCTTCGTCGCTTCGCCGAAGATAGGAGAAAAGTCATTGGAGATGAGATAGCTCGGTTACTACCAGCTGGATTTATCATGGAAGTTCTTTACCCGGATTGGCTATCTAATCCGGTGCTGGTGGAGAAGAAAAAGGACGATCCGAATGTGGCAGTGGTTTGGCGCATGTGTATCGATTACACGAACCTGAATAAGGCGTGTCCAAAAGATCCATTCCCACTGCCAAGGATAGACCAAGTCATAGATTCTACTACTAGGTGTGAGTTGTTGTCGTTCATTGATGCGTATTCTGGTTTCCTCTAGATACCCCTGAACCCAAGTGATCAAATAAAGACTGCGTTTATCACCCCATATGGGGCTTATTGCTATCGCACCATGCCATTTGGTTTATGTAATGCAGGGGCAACGTACCAAAGATGTATGCAGAAATGTTTGCACGACCAAATTGGTCAAAATGTGCAGGTATATGTGGATAATGTTGTTATCAAGACCAAGGAAAGAAAAATGCTCCTTGATGATATCAGGCAGACATTCGCGAACCTAAGGAGGTTCCGAATGAAGCTTAACCCGGAAAAATGCACTTTCGGTGTCCCGGCTAGAAAATTACTCGGATTTATTGTCTCCAGCCGAGGTATCGAAGTCAATCCAACTAAAATCCGGGCCATAGAGTGAATGGAACTGACGAAGTGTCTTAACGATGTCCAGAAGTTCACTGGTTGCCTGGCATCTTTAAGTCGGTTTGTATGTCGGTTGGGAGAAAAGGCACTGCCTCTCTATCAACTCATGAAAAAGTCAGACAAGTTCATTTGGACGCCGCAGGCCAATGAAGCCTTTATCCAATTAAAGAAAATGTTAGCCACTACACCAGTGTTAGCCTCTCCACTACCAAAGGAACCAATGTTGCTCTACATAGCCGCAACCAACCGAGTTGTAAGTGTAGTAATTGTGGTAGAGCGCGAGGAAGAGGGTAAGTCAGTGCAAAGGCTAGTATATTACCTAAGCGAAGTGTTATCCGTGTCAAAGCAAAATTATCCGCACTATCAGAAAGTGGCATATGGTGTGTACATGTCGGCTAAGAAGCTAAAACACTATTTTGAGGAGCATCCCATCAAAGTAATATGTGAAGCTCCCATATCCGAGATAATGAGTAACAAGGATGCAAGTGGCAGGATTGGGAAATGGGCAATTGAGCTAGCCCCTTATGTGCCACAATATGACAGAAGAGAAGCAATCAAGTCTCAGGTTGTGGCCAACTTTTTTGTGGACTGGGCCGAGGTGCAATATGAACCACCGCTACCAGATCCGAATTACTGGAGAATGCACTTTGACGGGTCAAAAACAAAAACAGGGTTAGGCGCCGGAGTTGTGCTTACCTCGCCAAAGAATGACCAGCTGAAGTATGTGCTGCAGATCCATTTCGCAGCATCAAACAATGTCGCCGAATATGAGGCACTTGTGCACAGGCTCAAAGTGTCAAAAGAAGTCGGGATACGTCGGATCCAATGCTTTGGCGACTCGGATTTGGTAATACAGCAAGTGTCGGGGTTGTGGGACGCTCTTGATCCAAACATGGCATTATACAGATTCCACGTGCAAAAGATATCTGGTTACTTTGAGGGATGCGAATTTCACCATGTACCCCGGGTGGAAAATGAGGCTGCCAACGTATTGTCGAAGCTCGGATCAACTGGACAAGCAATTCCACCGGGTGTAGCATTAGAACACCTCAGAAAACCATCTATCAGACCGTCCCCAGAAACCGACTCAATCTACGTCCCGGAGGATACGGAGTCTAGAGCTGCACCCATGGACATTGACATGGGAGATGGTACGCGAAACCCGGGGACTACCTCGGTGAACCCGGGGACTGCTCAGCATGATCCGGTTGAGGTTATGCCAGTGGATCAAATGGAAATTGATGAGGATGTGTTCCTAGTGCAAGCTGTACCAGCTTGGGCGTTGCCCATATTTCAATTCTTGAAAGATGGAACCTTACCCGCTGAGAAGGTGTTGTCCAGGCAAACTCAGAGGAGAGCAAAGGCATACACGATCATCAATTCCGAGCTATACAAAAGGAGTGTGACTAATGTCCTCCAGCAATGTGTTGACCCGGAAGAAGGGCTTGACATCCTCCGAGATATACATCAAGGGGAATGTGGGCATCATGCCTCGTCCAGAGCCTTGGTAGCAAAAGCTTTTCGGCATGGATTCTACTGGCCAAGTGCCTTAGAACAAGCAGAGAACTTGGTAAGAAAATGCAACGGTTGTCAGAGGTATGCTACCAAGACACATATGCCAATGTCGGAGCTCAAGACCATACCAATCACCTGGCCATTTGCCGTATGGTGTTTGGACATGGTTGGCCCGTTCAAACCAGCGAGGGGAAATATGACTCACATTTTAGTCATGATTGATAAATTTACAAAGTGGATTGAAGTAAAGCCAATAAGAAAATGTGATGGAGCTACGGCCGTGACATTTCTCAAAGACATCGTCTTGAGATACGGTTATCCTCACAGTATCATAACAGATAATGGCACAAATTTTGCTGAAGGAGCATTTGTGCGATTCTGCCGAGGTAAGAAGATCCGGCTGGACGTTGCCTCGGTAGCCCATCCTGCATCGAACGGACAAGTGGAAAAATCCAACGGCTTAGTATTATCCGGGATAAAACCCCGGCTCATTGAGCCGCTGCAGAGATCAGCGGGGTGCTGGATAGAAGAACTACCAGCAGTACTGTGGAGTTTAAGAACAACTCCGAATCGATCAACAGGCTATACGCCATTCTTTCTGGTATATGGGGCAGAAGCTGTATTACCAGCCGACATAGAGCATGATTCACCTAGGGTCACCCAATACACAGAAGCCGAAGTGGAAGAAGCCCGGCAAAATGATGTTGATCTGCTGGAAGAAGCGAGAGAATTGACATTGTCCAGATCCGCCATATATCAGCAAAATCTCCGACGCTATCATAGCCGGAAAGTAAACCCCCGAGTCTTCCGGGAAGGTGATCTGGTACTCCGGTTGGTACAACGTACTGCTGGAATGCACAAGTTATCCCCCCATGGGAAGGGCCATTCATTGTGAGCAAAGCATTGTACAATGCATCTTATTATCTTATCGATGCAAAACCACAGGAGAAGAACAAGGCGGACAGGTCCGGCGAGGAATCTAAGCGTCCATGAAATGTAGCTCTACTTCGTACTTTCTACACTTAGCAAAGAAGTGTATGTATCTGAATCTCTCATATGTCGGTGTGTATGCCGGCAATGAGTCTATCAATGAAATGTGGGCACCTCAAGCAGTAACTCGGGGACTGCCTTGAAAATATTTGTTGTCTTCTGTATTTATTATTTATACATCGGCTGGCGTAAGTTGTTTCTACTTAAGTCAGATTAGTAGTGTGTGAGCACCAAGAACCCAACTCTTCGACTTGCTGGTGTCCAACAAGATTTGGCTTCATGGCAAGCAAGAGAACAAGTTTGGAATTGCGTAGCAGATGAAAAACGACTAAGGAAAGGAACTTAATCGAGCCGACATTTGTTTTTCGGACTAACCTTACGCTTACTTTAAATTTTCTTTGCTGGATTATTTTGAGCTAATCCTAAAGTTTCCAAGTATTGTTAAGTCAATTTTTTGAAGCTCGGACTCGTAAGTCATAAAACCGAACCAAGGTAGACACGAGCCGAGCCAAGAAATTGGAAGAACAAGAAAATGAAACTTGGGGACTACGCCCAAGTCAATCCAGCATAAAAACTTAGTAGCAAAATATCACTTGTGTGCTTGATACAATTGCACTCGCATACCGGGGATCTGATGAAATTTAAAGTGTTTATAATCAAGGAGCAGTAGGAGGAGGTAATTCGGCGCCAGCAGGTGCAGCCCCAGCCTCGGCTTCAGAGTCATCTGCGTCTTCCTCGATGTCCGAAGCTTCGTCCTCTTTGTCCTCATCCGAATCATCTTCGACGTTTTCAGCATTTTCATCATCGGCGGCATCTAGGAAGCTTGGTCCCTCGTTCCATTGATGAATGGGGGCATATTGGATGAAGCTATGGGCGCAAGCCTTGCGCCGAGCTACCCAATCCGGGTCAGTGGACCACCTTGATCCGGTGTGCATGCGCTCGAGGAGTTTGAGGTCAATCTTCTCGTACCACGTAAGCATGTAGTGAAGAACGATCTCAGCTCCGGCGCATCCAGCGGATTCTCTCCAGAGATCGAGCTGAGTCTCGCATTCCATAAGCCTAGAAAAAAGAGAAGGGCACCCTCCGGAGTATCTTCTCTAGGCCAAAAGGCATTGAAGATCTGGACTACTACATCCAAGATGTCCTTGTCGTAGTTCTTCACAATCTCGACACGAGAGGACAAGCTGACCAGCAAGTCCTCCATGTCATATGGAATTTCTCTAGTGCCAGGGGCAATTGGGGTACCCCTCTTCTGGCGGAACTTGGCGACAGCAGTAGTTGCAACAACATTGCCCTCTAGAAATTTGTTTGGAAATGAGACAGGTCAAATAAGTGAGAAGGGTTGATCCAGAGAGATTCATGACAATTGAAGAGAAAAAGAACTTACGAGAAATGCGGCTGTGGATCCGGGTTAGCTCCTTGGTGCAGTTGTCGCGCCTCTCCCGGAGTTGAACAAGCTCAGCATTCGCCGACTCAACTTTAGAGTCGGCCTCCTTCAGCAATTCTTGGTCCTTGGCAATCTGGAGGTTGAGGCGCTCGCGCTCTTTAGTAAAGTCCTAGCCGGCTTTTTGAAGTTCGGATTGGCGATGCGCTTTCAGCTTCTTCATGTCTGCCTTAATCTTAACAATTTCATCATCTTTGGTTCGGAGGACGGCGAGCTCATCATCTTTCTTCTTGAGTTCAGCTTGATGCTGCCTTGCTTGTTCGAGAAAAAGCAGCATCATATCAGGCACGGGCACACTATCTTCAAGAGAGGCTGAAATAGTTTGTTGACCCGGCAAAGCCGAGGTATGAATGTTTGCCGAGCCAAGGAGAAAAGGAGATAGAGAGCATAGCAAGGTTGAGCAAGAATAACTTACCCTTTATCTGGTCCAAGTTTTTCCTCATGATGGTATTCTCAGCCTCCACCCCAGCTGTGAAATCCGAATGATGGATTAGTTCATCAGAAAAAGATGAAGAAAAACGGAAAAATGCCAAGGAAGAAACTTACCCCTTTTATCGTGTTCGGCGATAAGCGCAGTATGTTTCGCACGCAACATTTTGTGAGTATCCAGGAGATGCTGAAACTCAGCACTCCGGCGATTGGTGGTCACCTGAAAAAAGTACAAAAAGATAGCTTAGTCTTGTGCATATTCGAATTGTACAAAATCCGGGCTAAGTGGAACTTAACCCGGCTCTAGGTGTGTGCATATTCGAAGTGTACAAAATCCAGGCCAAGTGGAACTTAACCCGGCTCTAGGTGTGTGCATATTCGAAGTGTACAAAATCCGGGCCAAGTGGAACTTAACCCGGCTCTAGGTGTGTGCATATTCAAAGTGTACAAAATCCGGGCCAAGTGGAACTTAACCCGGCTCTAGGTGTGTGTGCATACTCGAATTGTAAAAAATCCGGGCCAAGTGGAACTTAACCCGGCTCTACGTGTGTGCATATTCGAAGTGTACAAAATCTGGGCCAAGTGGAACTTAACCCGGCTCTAGGTGTGTGCATATTCGAAGTGTACAAAATCCGGGCCAAGTGGAACTTAACCCGGCTCTAGGTGTGTGCATATTCGAAGTGTACAAAATCCGGGCCAAGTGGAACTTAACCCGGCTCTAGGTGTGTGCATATTCGAAGTGTACAAAATCCGGGCCAAGTGGAACTTAACCCGGCTCTAGGTGTGTGCATATTCGAAGTGTACAAAATCCGGGCCAAGTGGAACTTAACCCGGCTCTAGGTGTGTGCATATTCGAAGTGTACAAAATCCGGGCCAAGTGGAACTTAACTCGGCTCTAGGTGTGTGCATATTCGAAGTGTACAAAATCCGGGCCAAGTGGAACTTAACCCGGCTCTAGGTGTGTGCATATTCGAAGTTATTAAGAAGTTACGTTAGTTCTCTAAGGAGCATCCGGCCGAGTAACAAGTTACTCCCCAGAGGCTTGGGGACTAATGGCTATATCAATAATATCTACTACATGTTAAGGAAAAGACGAAGTAACGTACCTCCATCATCCGACCTGCAAGATTAATTGCCTTGGCAGCAGTATTCATTTGCGCAGCGAATTCGTCGGGACAGAACTTCTCCGGGAGATCGTCATTGTGGACGAACTTCGCCTTGTTCCAGTTGTTCACAAACTCGATCAAGGTCGGAGGATATCGCTCTCCGCTGAGCATGTGGGGCGCCACTAGACCCTTGGCATGCGCTTCCCTTCTCTCAACCTGGGCAACGGCGGGGCTGGTGTGCAAAACAAGTTGCGCATCAGCTGGCTTGGCAGGGGCGTCCTTCGGCAGTGGAGTCTTCTTCGTGAGCATGGACGCAAGTGTATGCTGTCCAGCCTTGATTGACGCTGCCATGGTGGCGTCAGGAGCCTTTTTGCCTTGGGCTGCTGCTGAGAAGTTGAAGTTGCTGCAGCTGATTTGCCCTTGGGAGCCGCCTTGGTGCTAGCTTTGGTACTGCTGGTATCTTCTCGCCGAGCCTTGGAAGACTCGGACGAGGCATAAGGACTTGGTGCTGTTGATGGTGCTTTTGCTGTTGCTGGGGCTGATGATGATGCTGGTCTTTGTGGTGGCGGAGGTGCTGTGGGTAAGTCGGATGAAGCTGGTTGCGGCGGAGCTGAAGTGGTGGTTGCTGCTGCCTCAGCAGAGCCAGTCTCCCCCGCTCCGAGGTTGCCCTCCTCTTGACGAGGTGGGCTGGAACCCAGAGCAGCCGCTGAACCCTCCTGAATGGGGCTCAACGGGCGTGAGTCGTCACCACGAGGGGGAGAAGGGCTATGTCGGAGCGGAGAAGCAATACCGGATCCGCTCTGGGGAACCTCTACCGTGGCCCTGTCGAATCAAATCATAAATGATGAGAAACTATAACAAAGTAAGAACAAACAAATAGCAAAGGGAGAAGTGACTTACTCATCCAAGGTCAGAGGCTCTTTGGGATTCCGAGCCCTCCGAGCTGTGGCCTTGGTTGCAGGCTTGGTGGCAGTTTTGTCCCCGGACTTCTTTCGCCTTTTAGCTGGCTGAGAAGGTCCGGAGGAAGATGCAGATGCAGCTCCCCTCTTCTTCTATGGTGCGACCGGGACAGGCTCACCCACAGCAAGGGGAGGGTCTTCATGGATCTGCCCACCGGGGTTAGCTGATGCCGGAAAAGCATAAGAAAGGGGGACAACATCAAATTCCTCCATCACCTTAACGTCCGAATCATCTTCATCGTCGGGCCAATCTCTAATGGAAGAGAGTGTACCGGTGGGTCGCTTGGTCGCATCGGCCATCGGAAGGAACATCTCCTGATCTGGTTCCTCTTCGTCCGAGGTATCCAGGTCAGGCACCCATTTGAGGGAAGGCTCGGTGCCATCCTCGAGGGTCTGCTGAAGAAACATCTAAGGGAAAGAAAAGACAAAGGGATTAAACCTACAACAGAAACCGACATATGATACAATTCGGAGAAAGTTTGGGGCACGAGACTTACCGCGGGGGGAAGCCTATCTCGGCAGAAGTGTTCGATCCCCCACGTCCACTCAGCCGAGAAGTCCTTCTTAGTGGTGAAGAGGGCCTTGACCCGGCGGAAGATCTCGGTGTTGCTCAACTCAAATGAGGAGGTCCGGTTGGGGTCACGGCCCCAGCTCATGTGGCAAACTTTATGTGTACGTTTCTGGAGGGGGAGATCCGGTTGCGGACGAACGTAATCATCGCGTCCTCGTTGCGCAACCCCAAGTCCTTTAGCTCCTGGAACCTTTTGTTGACTTGGTTCGCCAGGACAGTGGGCTTCTTGGGGACAACGTCCCACAGATCCAGATTGGGAGGACCTGGAGCGTAAGGGCACAGCCGGATCAGATCTTCAGTTGTGATGTTCTGGACGTAGAAGAAAGTCCGGGCCCATCCCTTGCAAGAGTCAAGCCCTGTGACTCGGCGGAAGATGGACTGCTTCCGGGGACAGATAGACGCAGCGCCGAACTGCGTAAGCTGCTTGTCCTTCGGGTCAAGTTCTATGTTCAGAATCATGTTCTGGCGAAGTCCAAAGAACCGGATCCAGAGCTCCTTCGTGGGCCATAGTCCGGCGTAGCCCTCGATGGTGGAAGCGAAGGCAGAGAGACGTGATGGCATTAGCCAGAAGATGGTGTGGCTGAAGCTCATACGTATCAAGCCAGTCGTGGATAAAATCACTAACTAGGAGACCAAACCCGCGTTGGAAGTGAGATAGAAACACCACATACTCACCCGAATTGGGTGAGGGGGCAAGCTCGGCGGCAGCGAGGCGTGCGGTGACACCCTCCGGGATGCGCCTGGTGCGATACAGCCACTCCAGGTCATCCTGGCAAACCCAGGATCCAGCCCACGCGCCGCGGTCGGTGTTCGCCGTGTCTTCCTCCATCTCCTGCTCTGCGACGGCGAGCTCCTCCTCTGTCATCTCAAGATCACTATCCTCACTAACGCTAGCAGCGGTGGGAGGCAGTGGCCGGGACTGGCGAGGACCCGTGGCGGAGGAGATGCGTGAAGATGGCGGCAACGCTGGTGCGCGTGGAAGCAGTGCGGCGGCGGCGCTGCTACTCAGATGCGGTGGCGGTGGTGCTGTCGCTGGAGAGGAAGAAGAAGAAGAAGAAGAAGCAGAGGTAGAGGGGCGCGGAAGTGGGGAAAGAACCCAAGGGGCGCACCCTTCCCCTATTTAACCACTCCCTTGAGGGGTAGTGGGATCGCGCTATGCGGGCGGGCCACACGGTGTGGCCGTGTACAACCCGGATCAACCAATCAACAGCGAGCCACAGGAAAGGCCACAGGGTGCAGGAGATCCCATGACGTGAGGTTATGACGTAGTTAACGAGGAGGCAGGCAGGATGTGACGTGTGCTACAGTAATAACTAACAATTACTGTGGCGGTTACTGGCGTAGGCCCTTAAAATGAGGCAAACGTGATGATTAACCTCCACGTGGGGAAGCGTACAAGAGAAGGAAGAATGATCCGGATGAATATGAGGTGACCTGGCCAGCGAGTGAAAACTCGGAATGTGCCAAGGGAAAGTAAACCTATGAAAATCCGGACTATGAGGTAACTCAGAAAGAGAACCAGAGGCTCGATAAAATTGAACCTGCTGTGGCCTTAGCGGCTAAGGCAGCTAAGACCGCACCAGCTTCAGGGACTAATGTTGGGGGGGATACCCCCGGGTAGGGTCACGCCGGGGTATAAAGGCCGAGTTAGCCGAGGTACAGCAAGGTCAAAGCAGATGCTGGCCGAGTCACCTCAAGGCAGGCCGAATCACGGGGTAACCCGGACCAGGGGATGTCCACCTAACTAGATCTCAGCCGACTTATATCGTAAGTTGGTGAGATGTATCTAACTTGTATGTAGGTACAGGTGCGGCTGGATCTACTAGGTACGATCCGGGTTATACCAAGCTTACAAGAGAAGGAAGGTATCTCGTTGGTCAAAGGGTGACCACTGTACGCAGAGCGTGAGCGAAGCGGACAGAGGCCAGGACCACCGAGGCATGGCCGACAAAGATGACGAAGCCTGTGTCGGATGACGCGGGCACCGCAGAGGCTCACATAGCCTCTGCATGGATGACGTTGGGTTAAAGTGACCCGGTCGGCTTGCTATTTTGGGAGGAGGCATATTCCCTGGAATATGCCTCCACGTATTCCCTAATTGGAGACCTAGCCGCCCCTATATAAGGAGGGTTAGGGCCTCTGTAGAAGGGGTAGAGTTTTACTTGGTTGGTCTTTGACTAGTTGATTTTGAGAGGTTCATGTTCTACTAGCAAGTTCCTGAGGGCTAGCTAGCGGTGAGAGTAAGAGAGTTCCTTCTTCCTCCTCTCTCCAATACAACTCAAGGAGCACTTGTAATCTGTGTAAGTGAATCAAATACAAAGATACTTTGTGTGAAATCACCACACTATCCCTCCTTGGATTCCCCTAGTGCAATTAGTCCCCACCTTTAGCCTATCCATGGCATCTGCCGTGACACCACCACGACAACACATGAGAGAACTCCACGGTATTGTTATCTAACACACAAAACACAGGGAACCATGAAATGTTCTTTCAATCTCCCCCTTTTTGGTGTTAGATGACAATGCTAGGATTTGCAAGATAGTTCTCAAGACAACAATATTTTAGAGAATGTAAAAGACCCCCCCTAAATGTGTGCATATTAAAATTTGCATTTGATTACAAATACACACAAGAAGGTACAAGTCTATTTCATTGAAACATACGTGAAAAATTCATACCACCGTAGGGGAGATAGATGCGTCCTCAAAATATTATAAGAATATCCAATGATAGCCATAATGAGCACCTCCCTCGATATAGATATCCAATATAGCCAATATGATAGATGAATCCATAAGAATAATCCACAAGATAAATCTAGAGCCACACAAACATAGTCTCATACAGCACAAATCACAAATAAAAGTTCAACACTAAATGGGCACAAGCAAGAAAAAGACCAAAAAGCTAAAGTGCAAATGCTTATCCGCGACCCATGCAAATCCACGAAGACCTAATAGAACTACTTCTCCCCCTTTGGCATCGAAACACCAAAAAGGAAGAAGAGCGATGCTAGCGCCCCAAGGGATCACTCGTAGTCCTCATCATCGTCCTCGTTCCCGTCCTTGTCCTCATCCTCAAGCTCCTCGGTGTCATCCTCCTCCTCATCAGCAGTGGCCGCAGAAGGAAACAGATGATGCTCAATCTCACCATAGTTGAGCCCAGAAGAAGAGTCCCACCGAGCATATGGGGTAGGAGTAGTAGGAGTAGGGGATCGCCTGATGCACTAGACACATGGTGGAGAATGAGCCGGCCTACACTTGGGCCAGATTATCCGGCCTAAAATCTGAAAATCTGTTATACACAAATTCAGGCCCGTGTAAGAAAAGATGGCTTAGGGGTAGAGAAAGGCTTGGGATTAAGAGAACCAAACTGAGATGGTACTACACACTCAAAATTGCAAGAATCAAATCAACTAAAGGCCAAAATTAAGTGTGATTCCCATAAGAAGATGAGATGAGCAAAAACAACCAAAAAGATCCAAATAAATCCAACTCTTCTCATGGAAGAGGGCGGTGGACGAGGCCACCTTGTTGGAGTGAATGGTATGACACCGCAAAGATATATCTTGGGTTCATGACCAATACTCATCAATAAGCTCACATATCATAGAATGATATAAAGAGAAATGATTTGACTTGCTTTCGGCATTATGGGGGAGGGTTAACCCAATAAATTAGGACCACACTCCCCCTATATCCATGCCCACACCTAGACCAAATAAGACCGAGATGTAAGAGTGAGTGCATGGGTAATCAAGACAAGCTCCTTGAATCAACGATATTTAGCTCATTCCTCAAGAAACAAAACCTTGCTTCATCAAGTGGCTTCGTGAATATATCAGCAAGTTGGTTCTTCATGCTCACAAAGGATAGATCAATATCGCCTCGAGCCACATGGTCCCAAATAAAATGATTCTGAATCTCAATATGCTTCGTCCTTGTGTGTTGTACATGATTGTACGCAATTTTGATTGCACTTTCATTATCACATAAAAGAGGCACTTTGTCACAATTGACACCATATCCCTTTAAAGTTTGCCTCATCCATAATAACTGAGTACAGGCACTAGTAGCAACAACATATTCAGCTTCGGCGGTGGAGAGAGATATACAATTCTGCTTTTTAGAAGACCAACATACTAGAGATCTTCCCAAGAACTGACAAGCTCCAGAAGTTGATTTCTGATCATCCTTATCACCAGCCCAATCTGAATCAGTATAACCACATAGAGCGAAATTGGAGCCCTTGGGATACCATAGACCGAAATTAGGGGAATGAACCAAATATCGGAAGATCCTCTTGACCGCCACTAAGTGGCTTTCTTTAGGAGCTGCTTGATACCTTGCACACACACCTACACTCAACACAATATCGGGTCTAGATGCATAGAGGTAAAGAAGAGAGCCGATCATGGACCGGTATACCTTTTGGTCCACATCTTTACCATGGGGATTAAGTTCAAGGTGACATTTTGTTTGCATTGGAGTGGAGACGCCTTTAAGATCCATCATCTTGAATCTCTTGAGCATGTCTTGGATGTATTTTTCTTGATTGATGAAGGTTCCTTCTCTAAGTTGTTTGATCTCGAATCCAAGAAAAAACCATAATTCCCCCATCATAGACATCTCAAACCTGTCAGTCATAAGCTTTAAAAATTCATCATTAAAAGCTTTATTAGTAGAGCCAAAGATAATGTCGTCTACATATAGTTGGCATACAGAGAGCTCCCCCTTAACCTTCTTAGTAAAAAGAGTGGGATCGATTTGCCCAACTTCGAAGCCACGGTCTAACAAAAGCTCTTTAAGGTGCTCATACCACGCATGTGGGGCTTGTTTAAGGCCATAGAGTGCCTTATCGAGTTTGTAGACATGGTTCGGGAAGTTAGGATCCGCAAATCCCGGGGGTTGCTTTACATATACCAACTCATGCAGAGGACCATTAAGAAAATCACTCTTAACATCCATTTGTTGTAATTTAAAATTATTATGAGCAGCATAAGCAAGAAGGGTACGGATGGACTCAAGACGAGCCACAGGAGCATAAGTCTCGCCGAAGTCAATGCCCTCAACTTAGGAATAGCCTTGTGCCACGAGTCTTGCCTTGTTCCTCACAACAATGCCATTCTCATCTTGCTTGTTTTTAAAAATCCATTTTGTGCCGATAACATTGCGGCAATCCTTGGGCTTCTCTACTAAATTCCAAACCTTATTGTGTTCAAAGTTATTCAACTCTTCATGCATAGCAACAACCCAGTCCGGATCTTGAAGAGCTTCAAACACTTTCTTGGGTTCCACCATTGAGATGTGAGCTTGATGCTCACCGAAACTTGCCAACTCCCTTCTTGTGGATACCCTTCGTCGAAGATCACCTACAACTTTGTCAAGAGTGTGACCCCTTAACTCAAGGTTCCTATCTGTACAAGTTTTGCGACAAAGTTCAATTAGCTTGTTGTCTCTTAGGGGAATAACTTCATCATTTGAGTCTTTGTTGGAATCATTGGCTTGTCCTTGATCTGTAACTTGATTAGCAGTAGTAGGAGATGATGATCCTTGCCCTTGATGTTGATCAACAGCCGTAATAGCTGCTCTTCAGGAGTTTCAGGGCCGGATAATCCGGCCGAGGGTGAGGCCGGATAATATGGCCTAGGAGAACCTGAAAGATCTTCACAAGCTGGACTGGATCTTGCTCGAACTGGAGAGTGTCCAGATAATCCGGGGTCAGCCGGAAAATCCGGCCTAGGACTTGCTGCAATTTCTTCGATAGGTTGATCATTTTTGCCAGTTGAGGAGGGATGGCCGGATAATCCGGTGTCCACCAGATAATTTGGCCTGGAGCTTTCAGGAGCATTTTGATTTTCAGCATTTTGTGTGGTTGGTGTAGAAGATTCACCGATGGTTGGAACATGTTGAGCTTGTCTTGATGAGGGATCCACTTGAGTAGAGCATTATCCTTCCCGATCCGCCACAAGGGGTTCCTCAATGGGGTGGAAAAATCCCACGCCCATTCTTCTTATGGCATCTTGGGGTATTTCAACATCTGCATCACAAACATCAACTTGCCCCACACGGGAGCCATCATTTTCCTCGAACACCACACTACAAGATTCTACAACAGTTCCGGAGAGCTTATTGTAAACTCTATAAGTGTGGGATTCGGCACCATAACCAACAAAAATACCTTCTAAAGCCTTAGACTAAAATTTAGATAAACGACCTCCTTTAATGAGAAAGAAACACTTACAACCAAATACCCGGAAGTAGGAGATGTTTGGCTTGTTACCAGTAAGTATTTCATATGGAGTTTTGTCCAAGATTTTGCGGAGATAGAGCCGGTTGGATGAATGGCATGCGGTAGAGATTGCTTCAGGCTAGAAGTTATAAGGAGACTTAAATTCAGCTAGCATAGATCTGGCCATATCCATTAAGGTCCGGTTCTTCCTCTCGGCAACACCATTTTGTTGAGGGGTGTACGCAGTGGAATATTGATGTATTATCCCCTCTTCACTTAGAAATTCATTTAAGGTGTAGTTCTTGAATTCAGAGCCGTTATCACTTCTTATTGCCAATATAGGGACATTGTGTTGACATTGAACTTCATTGGCGAAATCGATGACCATTTGTTGAGTCTCGCTCTTCAACTTGAAGAAATAGACCCATGTGTATCTTGAGTAATCGTCAACAATCACGAGGCAATATTTCTTCCCACCGAGGCTTGCATGAGATGGAGGACCAACGAGATCCACATGAAGGAGCTCCAAAATCCTCGTTGATGAAATAATGGTCTTCCGTCGATGGGGAGAGTCATGCATTTTTCCTTCAACATAAGCCCTGCAGACACGATCTTTGGCAAAGGAAACATTTTATTTTAGTCCAAGGATGTGACCACCCTTGTGGAGACTTTGCAAAGTTCTCATATTGACGTGGGCTAGTCGGCGATGCCATAGCCAGCCCGCGTCGGCCTTTCCGAAAAGACACATCGGTCCTGTAGTGGTTTTCCCCGAAAAGTCCACCACGTACAGGTCATTTTCGACATATCCCACGAAAGCGACCTTTAGAGACTTGCTCCACAAGAGTACCACCAAACCAGCATCAATAAAAACCGCAAAGCCCATCTTACCAAGGGCACAAACTGAAAGTAAGTTGTAACCGAGGGTCTCAACAAGCATGACGTCCATGAGAGAGATATCATGAGCAACCACAACTTTACCAAGACCCAATACCTCAGATTTTGACTTGTCACCATAGGAGACGGTTATGTGATCATGGTTTGGCCGCATATTTGAGATGATCTCCTTGCTTCCGGTCATATGACTAGTACACCCGCTATCGAGTACCCATTTAGACCCACCGGAAGCATAGCCCTGCAAGAAAGTTACTTCTTGGTTTTAGGTACCCATTTTTCAATGGGTCCTCTCATGTTAGTGACAAGGGTCTTGGGAACCCAAATAGACCAAGAAATGTAACTATCATAAGGACCAACATACCTAGCATAAACATCACCATAATAATCACAATATAACTCATAGTTAGGATTATTAGCCCCTGCAAAACCATCATAGTTAGTCTTGTCATTAGAGGTGGTTCTTGTTTTTGATTGAGCAGTTTTGCTCTTCTTCTTCTTCTTCTTCTTCTTCTTCTTCTTGTTCTTCTTCTTCTTTGTCCTGGAGACATAACCAAGACCTTCTTTCCCATTGTTTGCCCTTTGTTTGCTAAGCACCTCATCTAGGACTTCTTTACCTTTATGTTGAGATTCCTTTACAAGTTCTTCTTTTAGCCTTGCATTTTCCTCAACAATGTCTTCATGTCCACAAGATAGAGTGGAGGTGATGGGCATATCATACTTGTCCAATTGAGTTTGGAGCTGATCACGAGAGTCACTTAGAGTAGAATGTTCACTCTCTAGTGCCTTGTGAGCAATGTCAAGTTTCTCAAACTTCTCTGAGAGTCTAGCATGAGCAGTCCCAAATTCAACCTTTTCTTTGTTTAGTTTCTTTACCTTAGCAAGAGCATTGTCACGTTCTTTCATGAGATGGTCAACAACCTCTTCATCGGATTCCTCAATTGACTCGAGTTTCTCCTCCAAGGATACTCGAGCTTCCTCTTCTTCTTCTAAGGCATTCTTCAAGGAGGCTATCTCCAAGGCGTCTTCTCTCTCAATTCTACCCTTTTCTTCGAGAAGAGCTTCAGAATGTGAAAGTTGACTCATAAGAGCATCAAAGTGAAGTTTATGATCACCTTGCAAGTTAGTGAAAAAATTGTCCAAAACAATAACTTCTTGTTTTATCTTAAGACTAGTATGATCATCCATATCCATATTTATGTTAGTCTTAGGAAATGAAGAAATAGAAGATGATAGCTCAGACCCTCTTGCCATAAGGCAAGTGACGTTGTTGTTGATGACATTTTCATCAGGAGAGTCGAAGAGAGATGACGGGGTAGATGTGGTGGCTATAGCAGCCACCTCTCGAGAGCTATCTTCATCCTCTTCGTCTTCACTCGCAGAGGAATATTCTTCTTGTGCCACCAAGACAATCTTGGGTTGCTTCTTGAAGGGACCATTATTTTTGATAAATGGCTTCTTTCGAGAAGCCTTGGATTTTTCTTTAAGGATGAGCCTACTACCATTGTCTTCTCTACTTTGATATGGACATTCAGCCACAAAGTGCAACCTATCTCCACAATTGTAGCATGTCCTCAGTTTTGGGTCATTCTCTGTTCTTCCACTTGACCCATTCTTGTGTTCAAGTTCAGACTTGGCCTTGGCTAGATGCTTCCAAAAATCCCTTGCATAAAAGGCCATGTACTCCCCATGAGCACGCTTGACTTCCTCGGGATAGCCCATGGAAACTACATCGTATCCTCTTTCATCTTCATCTTGCTCAACAACATTTGCTTTTAGAGCCACATTGACTCCCTTTTGCATTCCAATAGCCCGAGCACGGGCATCTTCGGCGTTCTTGGCGGCAACCTTGAAGGCTGCCATTTCTTGCATGACTTCATTGGAAGTCATTTGGTGGTAGTTGTGTCTACCTTGCAAACTCTTCAAATCCGTTGGCTCAAATGGCATGAGGGCACTCACATATTTCCTTTTGATCCAGGCATCATCAATGTGAGTGGCTCCATGCTTTCTAAATGTTCTTGCAATGCTCTTGAGCCTTCTATACATGTCTTCATGGTCTTCACCATCCAACATGTAGAAACCTTCAGCTTCATTACTAAGAGCATCGTACATATTCCTTCTCATGCTTTCATTTCCAATGAATAGGTCGGTGAGAGCATCCCAAGCTTCTTTGGCAGTGTTGAAATGCTCAATGTGGGGCATGTCCTTGGGACCCACACCGAGTTGTATCATGTGGAGAGCCGTTGCATTCAATTGACTATCCATAACTTCTCTTCTTGTCAAGTTGGTGCGATCTCCAATATGAAGACCCTCTTCGATAATCCTCCAAAGTTCAATTGACGAACTGCATACATGAGATTTCATTAAGAATTGCCATTGATTAAATGAAGGTGCAGTAAGTTTGGGTGGATCACCCCTATTGTTTATATGAGAATGAGGGATAGGTGGGTCGGGAGAATATAGATGAGGAACCTCACTATAGTCCTCCTTACCACTTTCCTTCTTGGAGGCGAAACCATTATGTTTTTCACCTACCACTTCATCTTCCTTAGATCCGGCGTGAGCCTTATCCTTGGATGAAGGAGTGGAAGCCTCAGAGGAAGATGGAGATGGGGCTGTAGATGATGTGAGGCGAGCAATCATTTGCTGCATTCCTCCATCTTGGTCTCAAAGGATTTCAACAAGGTTGTTTCCAACGTCTTGAGGTCATCCATTGTGACCTTATCCATTGCCTCATTCCCATTTTCCTTAGTACCCATACTTCCCTTAGGCGGTTAAGCCCGAATAAAGAGCCGGGGCTCTGATACCAATTGAAATGGATCGTATGGGCACCTAGAGGGGGGGGTGAATAGGTGCTACTTCAAATTTTAATGCTTTTTCAATTTTAGGCTTGACACAAAAGGTAAATTCTCTAGATAAACTATTATGTAGAATTTCCCTATATGCAAACCTAACTACTAGCGAGTAAAGTGAGGAACGAGGAAACCGTGATGAAGCACGCGGAGACACAGAATTTGTTTTACCGCAGTTCCTTCCTTGTTAAGGGAAGTACATCTGCGTTGGAGGGGTGGACGGTACTAAGACCACCACGCCACAATAGGCCTCACCCTGTTCTCCGATGGATCCCGCCACCGAAGGCCTGATCCACCTTTCCACTATAGGTACCCTTCGAGGCGGGAACCGACGCCTTTACACAACTAGCGGGGCACAACTCCACAACCAAATTGGAGGCTCCCATAATGACAACAAGCTGCCACAAGAACAAGTTACCAATAACAAAACACAAGATCTAGATATTAACGAGAATACTAGATCGGGGATTTCTCCAAGTGAATCTAGAGGAGTTGATGCGCTTGATTCGTGATGACGATGTAGGTTGTCTCCTCCTTCAATTCCCCCAAAGATCGAAGCCTTCAGGTGGTTGAAGTGGGAGATCTAGAGAGAGAGCTCTTGCAACAGGTCTGGTCTTTTTCGAATGAATCAAGAGTTCTGACCGAAGGAGATGAAGGGGCTTTCATACCCCCTGTCCCAACTGAGTCGTTGGAGCCTTTAGGGGATGGATTATCCGGCCCAAGGTGAGGGCCGAATTATCCAGTCGGGGGAAGAAAGTCCACCCCACTTCGGATTTTCTGGGGGAAAATCCGCCCCCAGTCAGAGCGTCGCGCCTTGCCTGTCCTTGATCGTCTTCTAGGGGCCGAATTGTCCGGCCCAAGGCTTGGGACGGATTATCCGGTCAGGGGAAGAAAATCCGCCCCTTTTCGGAATTTCCGGGGGAAAGACCACCCCCAGGCAGAGCGACGCGCCCTGCCTTCCTTTGCCAAGTGAGTCAGGCCGGATTATCTAGCCCCTTGGGGGGGGGGGAATAATCCAGCCCCCAAACACAATAACTTTTCCCTGCACACTTAGCACACATGAGAGAACTCCACGGTATTGTTATCTAACACGCAAAACACAGGGAACCATGAAATGTTCTTTCAACCGCCTACCGACGCCTCTCTGCCACCACCCGCCCCATCCGCCACCTTCATTCGTGCACTGATGACCATGGCCTGTCGCGCCAAGGACGGCCACCAGCCACCAAGGACTACCACCACCGATGTGCATGATCTCGTACCCAAACCGGTGACCTCAAGATCAAACTCGTCCTCCCCATGTCTTTCCTCTCACCCTTAGCCACAAGTTGTTTTTATCAGATTTTGGTTCCATTGATTTCGAATTCAATGTCGTTTGATGTCGTGCTGATCTCTGAATTCAATGTTGTTTGATGTCGCACTGATTTCTTGCATTCAGTGTAAATGATACAAGTTCAACGGTACTTATAATACTCCAATACATATTGATGCGTAAGGCCTTTCATAATGAAGTGTTTCTTAACATATTATCATAGGCAAAATAAATACTTAAGAGACCACCACTCTAATGGGTTGTATCTTAGGTGTTATCTCTACATTTAATGACTTTGGTGATTTGTAGGCATGCCATTGGGCTAGCCGTTCTTTTTTGCCTATGGTTTTATGCAAACTTGTATCTTAGCTATAAGATACAACACCACCATCTTTCCTCATTAAGTATAGTGCCACATAAACAATTTGTCTATGATACTGTGCCAAGAACCTCCCATTGTGAAAGACCTGAAGATCAATGATAGTACGTAATTAAGCAACAACTAGCTCCTAAGAGTATTACAATGACTGCTACAGTTGGTATACAAATTCACAGCAAGTTCAGTGAAGTACATGATACAAGTTCGGTGATAGTGCTTAGACATAAAAAAATTATGTACTAAAAACTAGCATAGACATGGTATTGTCACTTATTTAAAACCCATATCAAATTTGGGGTACATTGCAGACATTTCACAACTCAATATATGATACAAGCAAAAAATTTAGAAGTTAAAAAAAAGTCTAAGAACCTGCTTATATGAGCTTCTCCTCACCTCAGCTTTCCCACCACTTTCTAAAAGCTAGCTTCTCCAGAAGCACGAACCCAAAAGCTATCAGCATAAGAGATAACCATTGTGAAGGAGTTACATTGGAGTACATTATATCCCTTACGAAGCTATTTGTTTTTCTTTGTCGCTGTGGCTTCCCTCTTTTTCTTCGTCTCACATTTTGCATTTGTATCCTCACCCTGTCACCCAAACATTCCCCTTCGACCCTCTCGTGTGCATCATTTAACAAGCAAGGAAGAAATCTCTCCCAGGAGATTCCAAATCATATCCCCTCTCTTCCCCGTTCACACTCCTACACTTCCCCCATTGGCCATTGCTGTCCCAAACCCGAGCTCCAAATGTCAAGAAATTCAGCATCCTCGCCTCCATTGGCCCGCTCGCTCTGCTGCGTGCTGCCATTCTCCTGCATTGCTATAAAATCGACCTCATCGACGCCCCGGAGCAGCTAAAAAATCCAGGGTGGAAACCATGGCCGGAGCCCCCAAATCCACCTGCATTATCTTGCTCCTCCCCCTCCTGCTGCTCGGGGCCACGGCCTCCTCCCTCCCTCTGCTCAACTCCTCCCTCCCGGACCCCGCCGCCGTCGTGGCTGACTTCCACAGGTACCTTATCCCTCGAATCTTGGGCGCCTGGCAGAGGAAATGTCCGATGTTTGACTTTCCTGACGCTGCAAATTTGCAATCTTTGACTTAATGGTGGCGGATTTATGTTGGTATGTGCAGCAAGTTGGCGAGGTCCCGGCGGCGGATGCAGGAGTCGGGCGGGTGCATGACGGGAAACCCAATCGACGACTGCTGGCGGTGCGCGGGGACGAACTGGTGGCAGGACCGGCAGCGGCTGGCAGACTGCGGCATCGGGTTCGGGCGGAACGCGGTGGGCGGCAAGGGCGGGCCGTACTACACGGTGACGGACCCGTCGGACCTTGACCCCGTGAACCCGTTGCCCGGCACGCTCCGCTACGGCGTGATCCAGGAAGGCCCTCTGTGGATCGTGTTCGCGCGCGACATGACCATCCGTCTGAACGAGGAGCTCCTGGTGAACAGCTACAAGACCCTGGACGGTCGCGGCGCGAGCGTGCACATCGCCGGCGGCGCGTGCATCACGCTGCAGTACGTGTCGAACGTGATCCTCCACAACCTGCACGTGCACGACTGCGTGGCCGCGGGGGACGCGAACGTGCGTTCCTCCCCGACGCACTCCGGGTGGCGGACGCGGTCGGACGGCGACGGCATCTCGCTCTTCTCGGCCCGCGACGTGTGGGTGGACCACTGCGCGCTGTCCCGGTGCGCGGACGGGCTGGTGGACGCCATCATGGGGTCCACGGGGATCACCGTCTCCAACAGCTACTTCTCCCACCACGACGAGGTGATGCTGCTGGGCCACAGCGACGGCTACCTCCCGGACTCGGGGATGCAGGTGACCATCGCGTTCAACCACTTCGGCGTGCAGCTGGTGCAGCGCATGCCGCGCTGTCGCCGGGGGTACTTCCACATCGTGAACAACGACTACACGGCCTGGGAGATGTACGCCATCGGCGGCAGCGCCGGCCCCACCATCAACAGCCAGGGTAACCGCTACGTCGCCCCCGCGAACCCCAACGCCAAGGAGGTGTGTGTTCGATCTGCTGTCGTGCCGTGTTCGTGGCTTCTTTTCTTTGCTTGTCCAGTTCTACTTTCACGGCCACCTGATGAAGGAAGGAAGGAAGGAAGGAATGAGTGGTGGTTATTGTGTGTTGCAGGTGACGAAGCGTGTGGACACGGAGGAGGGGCAGTGGAACGGGTGGAACTGGCGGACGGAGGGCGACATGATGGTGAACGGCGCCTTCTTCGTGCCCTCCGGGGAAGGGATGGAGGCCATCTACCAGAAGGCCTCCAGCGTCGACCCCAAGTCGTCGGCGCTCGTCGACCAGCTCACCATGGGGGCAGGCGTACTCGGAGGACCCAGGTATGTTTTCGTCCTTCGTGCTTCCGCAAGAGGACTGAAATGTCTCGTGAAACTGCAATCGCCGCCGATGAGCTGGTCCCACGTACAACGCCTTTGTTACGCAACTTTTGGCATGTTGGTTCGTCAATTTTTTAGATGCCTTTGCCTTCGCCCAACGGTCCGGAGTGCGTGCGGCTGCGGCGTGCCACACACCCTGCACACTGCATCCCCGGGGACCGGGGTCGTCGATTCCTGTGAAAACTTCCCCTTGCCGCCGGCCCCTCTGTGACTCTGTCTGCCCATCTCCACATGCGCGCCACTGATGGCTGATTTTGTCCCGGAATCCTGCGTCCCAGCAATTCGATCTCGCCCACAATGATACTACTCTCTCTCTTTCAAATTACTCCGGGTCCGGGCTAGTACGGAGTGGAGTACTCCGGTACGAAACACATTACACGACGACGGTAAATATTCTTTGATCGTCTCCTAGATCTATAGGCGGTATGCTTTGCTTCGGGACCGGCCCTACCTAAAAAGAACTCTTTGAAACGATGAGAACGGAGGGCTCGTTTCAAAATAAAACTCCAGCGGGCAACGTTTCCGTTAGGAAGACAAAATACCCTGTGTCCCGCACCATGTTCCCCGGAATCCAGTTTCTCGTTCCGGCGTGCCCTCGTGACGATCTGAGCTTAACCAAGACTCCCAAAACAAACACGCGTAATACGTGGCTGACATCTCACATAGTACAATGTGTGTTTTCTCTCGCAGGGACAACGGCGAAGCGGCCGCGTACGAGGGGGTCAACTACGCCGGATCGGCTGCTGGCGGCGGCAGCGGCGTTGCTGGAGGCGGAGGCAACGGGTACGGTTACCTTGGGATGGTGTACGCCAGCAGCGGCCATTGGAGCTGCCGATCACACTCCATACTAGCGTTGACTACTCTGGTTCTTGCTATCATATGCTTGCACCCAAGAATAGTGTAGAATTATGAGATTGTTGGAATATAGCACCTAGCCTCCGCGGTTGTCGGAGTAGGCGAACATGTGTAATTGGAAACCAGGCGATGATATTGTAGTGGACGAATATGTAGAAGGCGGCGAAACCAGCGGCAGCGGCCTAAGGAGGCCATGTTAGACGCTTAGACTGAGGCGATGGTGGCAGTGGTGCTAGAAGTTGGCGAGAAAGAACCTAGCGGCCTGACGAAGACCATGCGTGGACGATGGCAGTGGCGAAGGTCAAAAAAATTGAGATTGGACGAACTCTAAATCCAAAAAAAAATTGATACAAAAAATCAAAATTGTCTAGACACATTAATACTTTATATGATGTTAAGTCATGATCTCTTAGTACGATGGTAATATCAACTTGTTTAAATAGACGTCGAATCTACAAAGGCCATCTACCACTTCTTTTCAGCTTCTTGCCCAGAAGCTACTCTCGGCCAGTTTCTGCCAAAATCTCATCTGCTAAAATCATTTATACTTTTAAATTAACGTTGAAACTACTAGTTAAAAAGTTTAAACAAATTTTGAAGATGAGAGAAGCTGGTGGAGGATAGCTTCTGAGAGAAGCTGCTCAAGAAGCTGAAAATAAGGAGGCCTAGAAATCCCGAGGAAATTGCAGGTTCCACCAGGTTTTGGTCCTGGCGTTGCGCATTTTACTAGGTCGACCTCTCTTTTGCAGCATTCACCAGGTTTTCGTCTAATACCTTGCACATTGGTCTAAATAAGATATTAGTCTTTCATTGACAGGCAATCTGACACTAGGCCCCACACATCTGAATTATTTTGACATGATGCATCCGTATAAAAGGACATATTTTCTTTTTGACAATTAGAGAAAATAATAGCGCTACATTCGGTCGTCGGATCGACGCCGGAGAGGACAAGCGGCGCGGTCGCAATGGAGCTCAGCTCTTCCCTATGGCCAGGGCGAAAGATTCTAGAACACGGACGTGTGACCTGTTGAAAATATAAGCAATAATCCATATAATTTAATCCAAATAATAAACTGATAAAGCATGATCATACAGACAGTACCAAAATTAATCATGCAGATCAACAAAATAGATGAACAGATTACATCTAAATAAGACAAACCTATCACATCTACACCAATCATCTACACCAATCGCTAGAATAAAGAATTCTAGCAGAATCTGAAAGAGACAGTTCAGTATTACGTACGGTAGAGCAGCGGCAGCAGCAGCCGCAGCGGTAGCAGTAGCAGTAGCTACAGCGGTGGTAGCAGCATCGTCAGCCATGTCGTCGATGTAGAGGCTGCCGATGTCCGGGAAGAAGTTCTCGTCCGGGAAGGAGTCGTCCGTGATGGCGTCAGTAGTCGCGCGAAAGCGCTCCTCAAAAACCTGATCGCCCCTCACCCGTACAGGTTCACAAGAAGGCGGGGTTCCGGAGGCCTACTGTCCCGATCTACGGTGCACGCCGCAAGCCGGGATGGGGAAGACGAAGGCGGCGGCGTAATAGACTGAAAGGAGACGCGTGTGGTAAGCGATGCCGATTAGGGTAAGCGTGGAGACTTATATAGAGCAGGACAGGGAGATCGTGGGACTCAGCCCACGTCCGAGTCGGTAACAGCCCACGTTCCATAAAGACTGGAAACGGCTGACTCATTAACGCGTCCGTTAATTACTCCTAATTAATCTAAGATTAATTTTCCCAACTAGCAAAAATAAAGCTCGGCTCGGCGAGGCGGGCGGTGTCGGAGGAGGAGTGCGCGAGAGCTGCTCTTCTTCTCACACCTTAGTGAGTGGTGGAACAGCCTAGTATATAAGGAGGTGTAACTCTCACTCAACTAGCAGTATGGGACTAAACTTTGACACCACGTGCACATCTATATGCTGCCATGCACAAATAGGCCAAAGAGAATTTCAGAATTTGTCTAATGGGCCAATAGCCCAAAACTCACCAAATTCCAACAATCCCCCACAAAGTCTCATTGGCACATCACCTCATTTCCATTCTAGAATATTGTTTTATATACCGGTGTGTAGTGGAGACTGTTAAGTTGAACTTCCATATTAAACTTCATGCTATACCAGCGAGCAACTTGAATAGTGGACTATGCCTTCAACTACAAGTTTTCTGCACACTAGTTTCACACAAAATCTAGACCGGTACAGGGCTGCCACAGGGTTTCCCCGCGGTTTGGAGCTTATGCGTCATACTCCAAGGCCTTTCATGAGTTTATTAGAGACCACCCAACTCTCATGGACTGCGACGTTTAACAGTCATACTCATATAGGTGTGTTCCTCAATAGATGTTCTGCAGGACAACATCTGTGCTTAGAAAAGCCACTTAGAACACATTAAGATAAATATCAACTTGCCATGCAGAATAAGAGAGTATTGCATATTTATGGAGATGTAAATATAATATGGGCATACTCTCCTCTCAGCTGATCAACAGCTTGTCTCCCAGCTCTAATTTACGGGATCTCCGATCACATAGAGTGGGTTGCCACTGCGAACAACTCATTGTGTGGGTCTCAAACCCATCTCCCTTGATGCATTATCTATCACATTACGTGATAAACCCTTTGTGAAAGGATCTGCCAAGTTTTTAGATGTTTGGATATAATCCAACGCAATAACTCCGGAGTTTCTCAGTTTTCTAACAGATTTCAATCTCCTTTTCACATGCCTTGATGACTTCATGTTATCCTTAGAACTGTTTACTTTGACGATCACAGTTTGACTATCACAGTTCATCGGGATTGCGGGTATAGGTTTTTCAACCACAGGTAAGTCCATCAAAAGCTCACGAAGCCACTCTGCTTCAACAGTGGCTGTGTCTAATGCTGTGAGTTCTGCTTCCATAGTTGACCTAGTTAAGATGGTCTTCTTGCAAGACTTCCAGGAAACAACGCCACCATCAAGTGTAAACAAATAACCACTTGTGGCCTTAATCTCATCAACATCAGATATCCAATTTGAATCACTATACCCCTCAAGTACTCGTGGATACCCAGTATAGTGAATACCAGAACTCGCAGTGCCTTTCAAATAGCGCAAAACTCTCTCAAGAGCATGCCAATGATCATCTCTAGGATTTGACACAAATCGACTCAGTTTGCTTACAACAAAGGAGATGTCCGGCCTCATAGCGCTGGCTAAATACATGAGCGAGCCAATAATTTGAGAATATCTCAATTGATCTTTAGCATCCCTTCGATTCTTTCGAAGCAGTACACTCGGATCATAAGGTGTTGGAGAAGACTTGCAGTTGCTATACCCAAAGTGACTCAATATCTTTTCCACATAGTGGGACTGAAGCAGTGTAATCCCACCATTATCATCCTTCAGTAGCTTGATGTTTAAGATTACATCAGCCACTCCCAAGTCTTTCATCTCAAAGCAGCGAGATAGGAACTCTTTGACCTCCTCAATAACAGTGAGGTTGGTCCCGAATATCAATATGTCATCGACATAGAGACACATAATAACCCCCTCGCCCCCACCATGGCGATAGTACACACACTTATCAGCTTCGTTTACAACAAAGCCTTCAGCGGTTAAAGTTCTTTCAAACTTCTCATGCCACTGTTTAGGAGCTTGCTTAAGACCATATAAAGACTTCACTAACTTACACACCTTTCCTTCTTGACCATCTACTACAAATCCATCAGGCTGCTCCATATAAATTTCCCCATCTAGCTCTCCATTTAGAAAAGCTGTCTTAACGTCCATTTGATGAACGAGAAGACCATGTGAGGCAGCCAAGGATAGTAGTACTCGAATAGTGGTCAATCTGGCAACATGTGAGTAGGTATCGAAGAAGTCTTCACCTTCTTTCTAGGTATAACCCTTGGCAACAAGATGTGCCTTGTACTTTTCAATAGTACCATCAGGTCTAAGCTTTTTCTTGAACACCCACTTACATCCTACAGGTTTACACCCATAAGGACGATCAGTGACCTTCCAGGTTCCATTAGCTAAGATGGAATCCATCTCACTACGGACAGCTTCTTTCCAGTAGTCAGCATCTTGAGATGCGTAGGCTTCTGAAATAGAGGTGGGAGTATCATCCACAAGGTACACAATGAAATCATCACCAAAAGACTTTGCAGTCCTTTGTCTCTTGCTCCTTTTAGGAGCTTCATTGTCGTCCTCCACAGGATCATCATAGTGTTCTATCGGCATAGTGGGTTCAGGAATTATAACAAATTCCTGACTAGATGAACTAGTCACCTCCTGAGTTGATGAGCTTGACATACCTTTCATGGGAAAGGTGTCCTCAAAGAAAGTCACATCATTCGACTCCATAATTGTACCAACATGCATGTCGGACACCTCATATTTTACTATCAAAAATCTATAGCCAATGCTATGAAAAGCATATCCCAGAAAAACACAATCCACGGTTTTTGGTCCAAGCTTTCGCTTCATGGGTATTGGAATATTGACTTTCGCCAAACATCCCCAAGTTTGTAAGTAAGAGAGTTTAAGCCTTTTCTTCTCCCATTCCTCAAATGGAGTCATGGTTTTATCCTTTACGGGAACACGGTTAGGACATGACACGTAGTCATTAGCGCCTCTCCCCACCATTCCTTGGAAAGACTCGATGTATCTAACATGGCGTTAACCAAATCAGTTAGAGTGTGGTTCTTTCTTTCGGCCACCCCATTTGACTGAGGTGAGTAGGGAGGCGTCCTCTCATGAATAATACCATGTTCCGTACAGAATGTATCGAATTCATTTGAAAAGTACTATCCACCATGATCCGACCTTAACCGCTTGATTTTAAGATCAAGTTGGTTTTCTGCTTCAGCTTTATAGTTTTTGAAGTAACTCAAAGCTTCATCTTTAGATTTCAGAAGATAAACATAGCAATATCTAGTGGAGTCATCAATCAACGTCATAAAGTATCTTTTTCCACCTCTTGTCAACACACCATTCATCTCACAAAGATTTGAATGTATAAGTTCTAGAGGTGCTAAGTTTCTCGGTTTCGTAGCCGTATGAGACTTGCGGGGTTGCTTTGCTTGCACACAAACTTGGCACTTAGAACCTTTGACAGTGTTAAATTTCAGAATTAAACTCATATTGGCTAGCCGCGTCATGCAACCAAAGTTAATATGACAAAGTCGTGAATGCCAAATATTGGACTCATTATCATTGGAAACATGATTAATAACTTTAGTACATGAGTCTGACAAAGATAAGCGGAACAGACCTCCGCACTCATAACTCTTTCCAACAAATTATACATACTTAGAGATTACAACTTTATTGGACTCAAACACCAACTTAAAACCATCTCGACATAGGAGCGATCCGCTGACGAGATTCTTATTGATGGACGGAACATGCTGCACATTCTTCAGCTGTACGGTCTTCCCCGAAGTAAACTTCAGATTTACTGTACCAACACCATGAACAGAAGCATGTGAGCCATTTCCCATCAGCACAAAGGAAGTCTTTGCGACCTGATAAGAAGAAAACATGGATATATCAGAACATACATGTGTATTAGCACCCGTGTCAATCCACCAATCAGGAGAATGACATACTGAAAGGATAGTAGGTAAAATACTGTACCCAACGTCCTTCATCTCAGTATCGCAATAACAATATTAGCGGTCTTGCCGCTGTTCCCATGTTGCCGCTTGTCAAAGCGATTAGGGTAGCTCGGAGCCCAATGATCAGGATCACCACAGACGTGGCAAGAGCCTTTTTTCTTATCATTCTTCCTCCTAAAGTTGGTGGAGTGAGTGGCCTTGTTCTTGCCATTAAAATTCCCTTTGCCATCAGGCTTGTTCTTATTCTTGAACTTGTGGGATTGGAAGTTTTTCTTCTGTACCAAATTGGCACTAGAAGCTCCCTCAAAACCTCGAGCACGTGTGTCCTTTGCTCTCGCCTTCTCTTCCACATGAAGAGACCCAATGAGATCCGTAACAGAAAACTCTTGTCTCTTATATTTCAGAGAAGTAGCAAAACTCCTCCACATGGGAAGAAGCTTGGCAATAATGACTCCGGCCACAAACTTGTCTGGTAAGGTACACTTGAACTGCTCGAGTTCTTTGGCAAGTGATTGTATCGCATGAGCTTGCTCAACGATGGACCGCTTATCAACCATCTTGTAGTCATAGAATTGCTCCATGACATACAACTCAGTGCCAGCGTCCGAGACCCCAAACTTGGCCTCGAGCGCATCCCACGCGTCTTTGTCATTATCAAATGACATATATGGGTCAACAATATTGTCCCCAAGAATACTGAACAGAGCCGCCATAAACATATTATCGGCTTTCTTAAAGGCCGCTTCCTGCTCAGCAGAAAGATCTCCTTCAGGTTTGCCAAGAGTGGCGCTATAGCAGTTTAGGTTTTTAAACCATAGAATTGCTCCCGTGCGCCATTACCATCAAACGAAGGAGGCCTAGTAGCCGCGGCTACACCAGTGGAATTTAGTTGCCTATAATCAGGTTTTTGGATGTTGAAAATATAAGCAATAATCCATATGATTTAATCCGACTAATAAACTGATAAAGCATGATCATACAGACAGTACCAAAACTAATCATGCAGATCAACAAAGTAGATGAATAGATTACATCTAAATAAGACAAACCTATCACATCTACACCAATCGCTAGAATAAAGAATTCTAGCAGAATCTGAAAGAGACAGTTCAATATTACATACGGTAGAGCAGCGACAGCAACAACCGCAGCGGTAGCAGCAGCAGTAGCTGCAGTGGTGGTAGCAGCATCGTCAGCCATGTAATCGATGTAGAGGCTGTCGATGTCCGGGAAGAAGTCCTCGTCCGGGAAGGAGTCGTCCGTGATGGCGTCAGTAGTCGCGCGGAAGCGCTCCCTAAAAACCTGATCGCCCCTCACCCGTATAGGTTCACAAGAAGGCGGGGTTCCGGAGGCCTACTGTCCCGATCTGCGGTGCACGCCGCAAGCCGGGATGGGGAAGACGAAGGCGGCGGAGCAATAGACTGAAAGGAGACGCGTGTGGTAAGCGATGCCGATTAGGGTAAGCGCGGAGACTTATATAGAGCAGGTCAGGGAGATCATGGGACTCAGCCCACGTCCGAGTCGGTAACAGCCCATGTCCCATAAAGACTGGAAATGGCTGACTCATTAACGCGTCTGTTAATTACTCGTAATTAATCCAAGATTAATTTTCCCAACTAGCAAAAATAAAGCTCGGCTCTTGGATCTGTAAGCCGAGCAATCTTAATCACATTCAATCTAGCAAATGAGCCTCTTGGATCAAGACAGGAGAAGTACTGAAGAACCTCCAAAGATATCACATTAAAGCGATGATCAAAATCAGGTATAACAAAGTCTATGGAAGCATAGAAGGTGTCAACATGATAAATATGATTAGTGGTAGCATGGAATTTCCCTCTTTTCTTGTTTTACTCCATCTTATTACCATTTGATCCATACTTGAGATTGTGATCTCATTTTCATTGCAAAATGATTTGACATCTTCTAACAGTGGCTCCCCCATCATTCCTCCAATTCACCAATCGTGTTTTCACATCTATAACCAAAGACATTGCCTAAAATGATACATCTAGAAGTTTAGATCAATAAAACAAACATAGTGAGAATGAGCATAAAATACTATAAATAACATGCCTAGACAATACTCTGATCCTTCTTTTGGAACAAAAGGATACATCATTTATCGTACGAAGTAGTTTTAACATCATCTTCATGATGAACACAAAGATAAAAGTCTCCATTTTGTGAACATAACATCATGCCTTGGTTGGATTACAAGACCCATCCTCAATAATGTGCAAAACTTCTATCACTATGTCCCACATTGATCCAATACGAGTTAAGGTTGTGTAGTGAGAAACCCATCTTGTATCTCCAGGCCGGTACAAGGTTGTTTCTTGATTTTTCCATCTTCCAATGGGCATATCACTACCATTAATCCTAAATAAAACAATCTCTTTCGCATCATCAAAGAAATCCTCAAGATCTTTGTAGAATATCGATAAAGCAACAACTATCAATTGCATATGGTGGACAAAGCAATGAATGTAGAAATCATATGGGTTCTTATCACGGATTAACTTTTGAAGGCCATTAAATTCTCCTCACATATTAGATACTATGTCATATCCTTGCCCTTGTAGTCTTATAACAAGTAGACCATGTTTAGCGAAAACCTCTAAAAGTGCCTTCCTTAAAGTTGTAGATGTTGTGTTTATGACATACTTAATACACAAAAATCTTTCAACAATCGCTCTACTTTTGTTCACGTACCTACAAGGATATGATACAATTAGTTGAACCACACTACATTGAACAAAAGTAAACCCATAAGTAGTTAACATACTTGAACACATACCTCACAACCACGTCCATTTTTTTTGACCGAGAGATCACGAGATTCATCAATAAGAACAGTGGAAAGACAACCATCCATCTCTTCTTTGATATATTTGGTGACTGCCTCCGCACAATGTTTGGAAAGTATTTTCTGAATATCTGAGGATATCATCTTTGCATTTTAGGACATTCTAATCAAATGAAAGCTTCACTTCCCTATTCCTTTCTTCGATGCTAATGGTTTCACATGCCCATTGAGGAGGAATCCGCCCGATCACTTCTTAAGAATTATAAACCTAGACTCTGAGGTATGTAACTGACCTCTCAAAATTTCATATTTTGTTTATAAAACCGAAATCCACTTGAAATCAAAGGCATATACGTCATCTTCGCACACGAACTTGAGGAAGGATCTATTGTAAATTCGCCAAATGTTGACAAAGTAATCCAAATTTTGGTGGATTCTTCTAACTCTCTATGTACTTCAAGAACCAAAACAGAAGCAAGGAAAACAATTAAGAAAGTAAGTTTTTTAATTTTACTAAGATTTGATGTATCGATTTAGTTTGGGAAACAATAAATGTCTCACATAATGTTTTTTTCATTTCTATGGTCTATGTTTCTGCAGAATGTGTTCATTGTCCACCAAAGGCAATCTACATTTTTTTTACCAAATTACTTGTCCTAATGAGAAGATCAATGATTAACATGCATAGAGATACAGGGTATAATTGGTTGCTATTTCCTATTTACATCGCACTTTTTTAACAATTGGGACCATTTTCTTCAATGTTGGTTACAATTATGCATCAATCCAAGCAAATGACACATTTCCAATCTATACGATAGAGTTGTGAAAAAAGTTAGTATAGCAATGTCATACTAATTCTATTTGCTGGCCATTTTAGGCACATGCATCCATGCTTATGTTTACATCAACTTTTGTGACCATGATGGCAATAGGAGGTTTCCCCTCATTTGTCGAGGAGATGAAGGTGGGAAAATTATCCCATCTTAACAAAATCTACTTTATTTTCAGGATTTTATGTGACTTGGCCATTTGGTGATGTAGATATTTAACAAAGAGCGGTGGAGTGGACACTGTGGGATCATGGAATTTGTAATTGCCAATATGCTCTCATCAACACTGTGGGTTTCTTTAGGCTTCCAAATGACATCCCAAAAACTTTTATGGAAGTACCCAATTTACTACATATACTACCACAAGTATACAATTCAAGGAATGTACAAGAATGAATTCTTAGGCTTGGTGTTTGAAGGTCCAAGTGACACAGGAGGACTTAACATTAGTGGTCAGTATATCCTGAGTAACAACTTACAAGTTGAATTAGGTCACTCCAAGTGGGTTGATCTTGCAATATTATTCAGAATGGTCATTAGAATGGTCAATATCTATAGGGTGCTTTTCTTGGTTACTGTAAAGGTTTTTGACATTGCAAAACCCATGAAAAAGGGTTTAACTGTAAACATATAAGGTTATTGTGTATTCTATGAGGTACAATAATATGTCTGTTGTCATATCATACATTTATGTAGTTTTCCATATATGAAGTCATGGACATGGTTGTATTTCTTAGATGTTTATGCACAAATTATTGTTATAAACCTCAATAAGATATTTTGTCCCTCAAAATAGTAACGAACTTTCTAGTTGTCTAAGTAGAATGTTCTTGATGATATATATTCTCAAAAGTTAGCGGTTTTACCTAAAAATGGAGCTATTGTTTTATGGGACAACACTTGTAGTGATAAACAAATTCTGGTAAAAATGATAATATTGAACCAAACTCTAGTGTATCCTAGTGATACACGAAAAATGTTAAGTCTCATCTAAAGTTTTATGAATTTTATTGTCATCTTGATAGCATTCCTTCAGAAGTTTTGTATGAAGTGGTGTTGCAAGTGGTTTTTTCTCACATTGATGACAAGAAAAGTTATGTAGCAATCTAATTCTTCGAACAACCTTAAGAAGTTCTAGTTGCTACATTGGTGTCGCCAAAACCATGTCTCCACTGAAGTACGTGTCAAGTACATGGTAGTAAAATAAAACACTTAGACAATAAAAACTAATAATAAACATGTGGAATAATTGAAGAATTTTAAACTGCTAGTAAACTGAAGTAAAATGTGCTTCTTATATTAAAAAAATGGACAATGGTCCATGGATTCACTTGATCACTATCAGGAAAACATGTTTGCAAAATATAACATGCATGGATATGAGGAAAAGCCTGATGAATACAAAATGCAAGTTGTATGTCTGTACAAGCTATTGACAATATGTATATGGTCATCAGGTTATGTCGTTACCCATGTGACATTTCAGTCACACTCCGTAAAACATACTTTAAAAAGTATTTTATGCGGTGCACCAAAATGTCAAAATACCAACGGATGGAAGCTTCTCGTTGTCAACGGGGACGTCGTCTAACTGAATGTATATCCCGTCTTTTATACAATACAAAGTGTCAAATCTAAGGTTTTAACTCTGGTAGACTGGGGGTACAACCATCCTCCTAGCCATCAACCACAAGCTGGTTTGCGTTCTATGCCCTCTCCTTGACGCAGTGTGATGACGAAGTATCATCGTCATTCTCCTTGCACTTGGATTACAGCTACCGGTCATCAGAGGGAGGCTACACTGGAGCTGATGCTGTCTTCGCCAGAGGTAAGTCATTCCATTTCTACTCTCCAACGTCCCTCGCCGACATTCCATGATCTAAAAAAATCCGTTGTTATCACCGTCAACTTTTAATCTCGAGCGTTTCAGCGCCTCGGAATGGATTCGTGTGCAACGAAAAAAGAACCGTGTTGTACCTTCTCCAGGCTCAAGAGCTGTTGACATTCACGGCGATCTGGAGAAGCAGCTGGCGATCATCTCCATGGTATGGGGATCTACAATGCACGTACTATGCCAGATTTCGACCTGTGCATTTTGAAAAAAGATTTCGACCTGTGGCACTAGTTTTCTTTGACATTATTATTGTGCTAGTACGATTCGGCCTATAGAAAAAATGCCAATAGCTTTGGTGAGAACTAACCGTTGGCTGCCGTTACGTCTAGCTAACTTGATGTCTATTTGACCCTTTTTTAAGGTAGGACCTTATCGTTGCCTCGTCAGTAGCGACGGAAAAAATAGATTTTTTAGCCTTTCGATATATGGGACCAGCACCCAACCCCGTCAGTAGTGACAAAAATAATTATTTGTCTATCTTCCAACATGCAGGACCCACACTTAGCCCTGCCAGCATCGTCAGAAAACAGTTAAAAAAGTCTACCCCGGACGCCTCCCAAGTCTCGACGCCGCTGCTCTAGGCAGGCCAAACAGCCACATGCATGCTAGTCACGTTGTGCTGATCTCTACATCACGATAGAATGATCTTA
The DNA here is from genome assembly GCA_916181665.1 of Avena sativa. Classification (NCBI taxonomy): domain Eukaryota; kingdom Viridiplantae; phylum Streptophyta; class Magnoliopsida; order Poales; family Poaceae; genus Avena; species Avena sativa. The sequence continues at coordinate 459,864,270 of OV702297.1, read as the reverse complement.
CCCGCTCAACACCACAAGCTATTGCTATAGAACATTAGATCCATGAAAAGAAAAGAGCTTGAGCCAACACTACAACATGATCAACGTAACATGATGGTTATCCTCCAAACGGTTTTGCGATCCATCAGCGATCGCAATAGCCCTTGACAGTTTTGCAATTTCGTGTCACGGATCTGTCTCGAGCCTACCCATCTGAGAAGATTTCTAGTGGTACGGAGCCTTAGCTGATACAATGGACACAAAGAATATGGGCCGTCCGATCTTGTACGTAGGTACAGGATCAACATCCTCGTGAGGCTTGGTCCCTTGGTCGCCGGATATGCAAATGACACCTTGTTCTATCAAATAATTCAACAAAGAGTCTGGTTCGTCTTCCTACCTGTTCAGTTGTGCGGCCGCCAATAGAGCTCGAAAGGAAAATGTAGTTCTAGGGTTAGCTTGGGTTTCTAGAGTAGGGAAGCACAGATGGACCCCGAGCTGGACCTGGTGGTGCCGCCGCCACTAGATCTCCTCTTAGTGCCTCCGCCTCCGGACCACGAAGCGCCTCTTGTGTCCGCCGGATCTGTACCCGCCCCCTCCACCTTCGGTGCTGGACCTTTCGGTAATGGGGATCTTCTTCTACCAGCAGCCTCTTACTCGGGAAATTGCTTGAAGATTGGAGGAGCTGAAGTCGATTTGGTTAGTTCATATTGTTGTATTTAATTATCTGCTAGTACATGCCCGAAATGACTGCATAGCTTACTCGTGTTGTTCTCAAATTGTTTATTCAGAAGTAGCTGATTTTTATTTCAGGGATGAAACTTAGATCCATAGCAAACTCTGTTGCCTTCCTTCGACTTTCAGCTACAATGTATTCCTGTAACTTATGTTACTTATGGGTACCATCTGGGCCAATCTCCTAACTGTTGTTTTTGTACATTTTCTAGTAATTATGTGCCAGTGCAAGTTATTCCAGTAGTTCACTAGTACCTGTCACTTGATATGTCAAATCACCAGACCATGTACTCTCTCCGTCCTGATGTTCCAGATTTGTCTAAATTTGAATATATGTAGACACCATTTTAGTATATAGATACATCCGAATTTAGACAAATTTGCGACATCCTTTTCGGGACGGGGAGTAATTAAATATGAGCTATGTTAAGCTTCAAGTATGTCAGCTGTGCCTTATTTAACTTCTCTCGAAATTCTATTTGTACCGTACAGTCCATGATGGAGCCATTGGAAAGCTTTGTTCAGAGTGTAGGATCAACCACGGCAATAGCACTGCAAGATAATGCTGAAAGCAATTTGAAGGTACATGTTCTTTTGAAATTCTTTAATTGGATCTCAGTTCACCACATCACTTCATTTATTCCATGTTTGTAATTTCAATAGGGCATGACCTGGTCTGGTGCAGCTGATTGTGATAGTTACTCAACACCAAAGAGATCAAGTAGCCTCCCATTTTGTGTAAATATTATACAATGCCCACTTTGGCTCCATCCTTATGTACTTATAGATACATATTTATTTTCCAGGGGTCGACGTACGAGCTTGAGTGTGACGATAGCTTGCAGCCTACAATTGGCATGGTTTTTGATAGCTGGGAGAATGGAGGTGTTTTACACAAGATATGCACATGAGGCCGGGTTCTCGGTTCGTAGATTTACACAACACAAAGGGGGTGATGGTGTTCCAGTGTGGAAGCATTTTGTTTGTGCAAGACAAGGATGGAGGGAAGAGAAAGATATTCCGGTTGGCCAAGTGAAGAAGCCTAGGAGAAATGTGAAATTAAGTAGGTGCGGTTGTGAAGCGATGATCGGCTTGAAGAGGAGAAATGACAACAAGTATGAGGTTGCCCGGTTCATCCATAGACACACGCATCAGTTTGTATCACCAAACAAGAAACATTTTCTCAGGTCTAATAGGGAAGTCAACAGTGAACTGCGGAATACATTGAGGGTCCTTCGGCAACATATCGTTTGCTTGGTGTACAAAAAGGTGATCCTGGAAAGATTGGATGCAGTTTGCAGGATATGCAGAATTTCTATCGTGATTTCAAAGAGCTAATTAAAGATCCAGATGCACAGACTATCGTTGATGCTATGAAAAGTAAGCAACATTAATCCAACTTTCTTCTTTGACTATGAACTAGACGGTCAGGACAAGCTAACACACATTTTCTGGGCTGATGGTACCTCTAGAAAGAACTATGCGCTCTTTGGAAATGTTCTGTCCTTTGATTCTACATATCGCACGAATCGATATGACCTAGTATTTGCCCCTTTCACTGGCATCAACCACCACAAAGCTTGTGTTACATTTGGTGCATCATTTTTATGCCATGAAAAGATTGGATCATACCAATGGTTATTTAAGACATTCCTAAAAGCAATGGGAGGTGTAGCACCAACACTTATAATTACTGATGAGGACAAAAGCATGAAAGCTGCTATTGAAGAAGTATTCCCAAACACTGTACACAGACTTTGCATGTGGCATATTCTGAATAAAGTGCAAGAGAATGTTGGACGTGAACTATACAAAAATGAGGATTTTCAAAAGCAATTTGGTATATGTGTGTGGGCCTCGGAGACTCCGGATGCCATCTACTATTTCAGATTTTGGACTACAAGACAACAAATGGTTGGCAAGCAAGTTTGAAATTCGTCAATCATGGATACCTGCTTACTTCAAAGGTGTATTTCTTGCTGGTTTGTTGAGGACTACATCAAGATCTGAGAGTGAGAACGTATTTTTTGGTCATTTCATTCACCGACGACTCTCTTTACTTGAATTTTGGATTAGATATGAAACTGCCATGGAGGAACAGCGCCAAAAAGAGTTGGAACATGATAATGCAACATTGCATACACTTTCGGTATTGGTGACTACGTGGAGCATCGAGAGTCACGCCAGGAAGTCTATACTCATACAATTTTTAAGTTGTTCCAAGCCGAAGTAGTTGTTGCCATAGAGAAATGTGATGTACGGAGAATAGAACAAGTTGGAGAAGTACAAACCACAAATATAAGTCATGGAAAAGGCAGGGTAAGGGAGGTGGTCTTCAACACTTATAAGAAGGATGTGCAATGTTCTTGTAAATTGTTTGAATCTGTGGGTATACCTTGCTCTCACATGATTGTTGTCCTTAAGAGGGAGCAATTTAACGAGATCCCAAGCAATTATGTGCTCCACGGATGGAGAAAAACGGCAAACCAGAAGGTAGTCCTTGATGCCAATGGGAATGTCCTTCAAGGGACCAGTAGAACTCTGTTGCCCGTCATTAATACTCTGATACATGCTCTAAGTTTAATATGGGCATGATGGCTTAACGCGGACTTTTGGCTCTCGGGTGCCACACACCCTCATAACTGAAAAAATTAAAAAATAATTATAAAAAAGTTTAAAAAAATTCTAACTTTTTTTGAAATCAAAGATGATCAGGTATTGTACTCGTAAAAAAATATTTGGAAAGAAAATGATTCGCTTGGTCTTCAGGGCAAAAAAAAAAAAAATGACGTATCACAGGTTAATAGTATGTGGTCATGGAGCGTTTCGAGTTTATTTTTTTATCCATGTCACAATGAAAATAATACCCTAGGAAAATATTTTTATACAAGTACGATACCTGGTCATCTTTGATTTAAAAAAAAGTTAGAATTTCTTTAAACTTTTTTTAATTATTTTTTAATTTTTCTAGTTATGGGGGTGTGTAGCATCGGGAGCCACATTGTAATTCTCCATGATGGCTGCCAAACATTGCGAGGAGAAGATGAAATATTTGCATAAGGGTATTAATGATCTTATAGACCATGTTTTGCACATGGGACCAGCGAGTGAGCAAACTAAGGTTCAAGAGTTCGAGTCATTTATTGGAGTAAAAATTATATCTGAGATCAATATCCATCCTCCTGCTATAGCACACACAAAGGGCAATGGCAAGAGGTTAGGAAAAGCTCAGAGAAGGCAACAAGTGCGGAAAAAAAGACGAGGTAACGAGCTGCCTCTAGGTTAAATAGTCTATGTCTATCACGTACATAACTAGCCATTGATTTATTATATGAATTTTGTAAGGTCTGCAAGCAGCCAGAAGGGAAAAGAGGACTAGACTACATCCAAGCTTGCCTAGAAAGATTTATGTTGCATCAAGTGGGTAGATTTATGTTGCATCAAGTGGGTTTGTCTAATTATGAAGGGTTGTTCAGGAAAACATGATGGTTCGCATTGTCGCTTTGTCTGTAGGTTTGCCCTCGTGTCTGGATGTGGACGGTGCGGAAAGAGATTGTCCATAGTGGGTGTCTTTATTTAGTTATTCTGAACTTGCAGGCTACCTGATGTGATTCGAAATGCAAAAATCACAGAAATGACCTAATTAAAAAATAATCACACGAAATAACCTACTTTGTCGAAGAATTCTCGATCTGACCTGTTTTCATGGCGCTTTACCAGAAGGCGCCATGGTCAGTAGCACGGCGCTCCCGCCGAAAGCGCCATGATACCATAGCACCCTTTCCAAAAACGCCATGCCCCGTCCGACGTGGCAGTCAACGTGGACCACGTGGGCCCGATTTTAATTTTTGACGCTTTTAGGGGGCGCCATGCTACCTAGCATGACGTTTTTGCGGCGGGCGCCATGCCCCTCTAACTGGGAACGACGCGAGCGCCCACCCCGACCCCTCCCAGTTATCCCCTCCCAGCGCCATACCCCCCGAGCAGACAGACAATGGCGGCGACGGCTCCCCTCCAACCCCCCTTAAATCCACACTTTAGAACCCACGGATCTGAGGTGATTTCTGGTGGATTTTCTTCCTCTCCCCTCACTTGAGGTATTCTCCTTTGATTTTTATTATTCTATTGGTTGGAATCCTCACATGGTCCGCTTCCTCTTAACCCTAGTTCTTTGCAAATGTGGCATGTATATGAATTTCTTTGGAGAAATCAGTGTGGTGGCATTATAGTTTGTTAATGTTAGTTAGTAAATGAGTAAAATTGCTTAGTTAGGGTTAGTAAAATTTATTTTGCATGTATATGGTAGAATGGTGTATCCATATTGTGGTTTTTGTAGATGGGAATATATGAATGTAGGAGTATAGATGGCATGGTTTATAGATTGGCATAAATGGACATATGTTGATTATAGATTAGCATATATGGATTATATATAGATGAGCATACATTGATTATATATTGGCATAGATGGGCATATATTCATATATGGAGTGTTTGGCATAGATGGGCATATATTCATATATGGGCATAGATTGGCATAGATTTTGTTTGTTTATATAGATTCTATGTATATTTGTGGTGGATTAGAGAGTGTGCATAACGTAAATTATTCACTCCTCTCGTTGCTCACATATGTAGGATGGAACAACAATCTATTTTGGATGGCCATTATGACCAACGACACCGTGGTCGGTACATTGCGGAGAAGAAACATGTCTTTAAGTGGCTGCACCTAAGGTCCAAAGAGGTGCATAGCAAGAAAATGTCATATGACGAGCGCTACACTCCATACGTTGAGCGGACTAGACTTCTCTCCTTCGTCCAACTTGTCTCTCGTTCGATGCCGCATATGAACCCCTGTTTGATCACAGCGCTTGTTGATAGATGGAGACCGGAGAGACACCGTTTTCACCTCCCTTGTGGTGAGATGACAGTGACTTTGCAGGACATCTCCATGATATTTGTGCTTCCCATCAAAGGACAGCCCGTGTGTATGAGCTCAGATTCGGATAACTGGCGTAAAGTGATGATTGTCCTAATTGGTAAGGTGCCAACGCAACAGAAGATGTCTACCGGTGCTACTTACAAATGGATCCAAGAAAATTTTAAGAAATGCCCTGAGGATGCTGATGAGGAGGTGATCCAAATGTATGCCCGTGCATACTTATGGTATGTCATAAGTAGAACTCTTTTCTCGGATGGCACGGGAAGGATCGTGTCCTTCATGTGGCTCACTCTATTTGTGGAATGGGGCTATATGCATAGCTGGGGTTCAACGACACTCGCTTACTTGTACCGACAGGTAATGAACCATACATATTTTATTCTTCTACTACATATGTTTGCTCACCTAGATACTTACCTATGCTTGCTCCATATGCAGCTGGACAAGGCGTGTTGTAGGACCGGAAAAGGAGCAAGTATTGGTGGACCTATGGTTCTACTGACGATATGGTCATGGTTGCGCATACCAGTTGGTCGGCCCATTCCATGAAGGAAAAACCATGGGATGATCATGGCAATAGCCGTCTCCACGCGCCTACATGGGCGTACTTGTGGGATAATACCGAAGTTTTCCACACTGAATCCGAGGAATGCTACTTGCGGTACACCAACCAACTGGACTTGCTAACCCTAGATAAGGTAATAGTTTGATTGGTCTCAAGAACTCATCTTTTCCTACAAATGTACTTTGGATTGACAGGATAAGGTTGTGTTCCTCACAGGTAGAATGGGAGCCATACGGAACTCGAGGGAATGTGGGTACGGGTGTCTGGTTCCAGGCGGACTTGAACCGCAAATGTATGCAAGAAGCACATCTCTGGTGGATTTGTGCCCCGTTAATATGTGTCTATGCTGTTGAGTTCCACCTTCGACAGCGGGTGATGAGGCAGTTTGGGTTATTCCAGGAGACCCTGCCGCTGTACAAGGACATTAGCACAACTCTTCACGAGTGAGTGATTTGTGTACCCTAACTTGCTACTTTTATTGGGTGTCTAATGACACTAATAAGGTGATGAAAATGATTGTAGGTTGGACAAGACAAAGCAGAAGAGGGAAAAAATTGGGCTACATATCATCATAAGTATATTCAGAAGTGGTATGCAAGGATTGAGGAGATAGAAAATCCAAATGCGTTCTCTCATCCTGAGGTGCCGCATGATGCTGCAGCCTTTAATCGGTATATCGTGTGGCTTGGTGGAGTATCTCGTTTGTACCTGCAACCGTCTGCTTTTACATCTGATGACATAGTGGAGGACCCATATCCTGCTTTTGATGAGCTGAGCCAGCTGGAGTATAACAGACTTGTTCAAGGCGGTAGGGGCGCAAATTCAGCGAGGGTTATCCGCTTTGTGGTAAGTATTGTACCGGGAGATTGTGATGTGCAAGTATAGCAACAAAATATTGACTAATTTGTCCTTTTGCTAGCGCGAGGAGATCTCGAAACACGTGGATGACGCCACTGAAGCACTAAAACATCCTCTAGGGAAGGGATCCGAGTCAGCCCTTCGAGAGTTTGTGGAGGTATGTGTTCATACCGTTCAAATTGTTATAGTATTTTTATCTGTGCTTAAATTGCTATTCGTCAATGTCGTAGCGTACCAAACGTTGGGGCCGTGGATTAGGTGTTTTGCTTGGTTGCCGCACCATCGAGGCCGCATCGCTAGTGAGGTCTTCTAGCCGTGGATTAGGTGTTTTGCTTGGTTGCCGCACCGTCGAGGCCGCATCGCTAGTGAGGTCTTCTAGCCATGAGGTGACGGGCACAAGAAACGCAAATGCCGAACTAGAGGATGATCTAGAGGTCAACCAGGATGGAGAGGGCGAGGATGAGGATGATGACGAGGTAATCAATTGCTAACTTTGTTATTTTTTGTTGCCATGGAAATTGCGGGAATGCGCTCACTATTGAATGTCGAATGTAGGAGGGACTCGAGAATGTGGACGAGGATGAGGAAGAGGGACAAGATGAGATAGTCATGTCTCAACTACATGATGCCCCCTAGTCTACTCAATGGGTGCGGCGTTTCAACCTAAAGCCGAGGCAACCAAGGGAACCGTACACGCCAAGTGAATGGGAGAAGAAGAAAATGTTGGCCGAGGAAAGGAAGCGTCAGTCGCAGGTGGCACGCAATGCTCCTAGCAACGAGGATGAAGACTACGATCCACCTCGGAGGAGTAGGAGGCACAAGGGTCGTAGCAAGGCGAACGAGGATCGGGTGGCACAAAGGGGGAAAGGGAGAAACTGACCTCGTAGCTTGAACTAGTGCTTGTGGCTTCGACTTGTTTGATGTGTTCATTATGAACTTGTATCTTGAACTTGTTGTTTGGTGTGGTCATTTTGAACTTGCGCTTGTGGCTTGAACTTGTTTGATGTGTTGAAATATTAAAAATTGGATGTTCTACAATTATTCACTGTTATGGTCAAAACTGGATGTTCTACAAATATGTATTGTTGCACTGAAATGTTGAAATGTGTAGTGGTCATTGCTCAAAACTGCATGTTCTACAGAGCATGGCGCTTTCCAACAAAACGCCGTAGTCACGTGCATGGCGCTTTTGTCCAGGGCGCCATGCAACCAAGCATGGCGTTTTTCAAGGGGGCGCCATGGTCGGGACTTGGCGAAATTACTGGCTGCTTGTTTTCTTCGCTCGCGCACAGGTTCTGTGACCCAGCGCGTCATATAGGGCTTAAAGCGCCATGGTGCCATGGCGCCCTGGTCAAAAGCGCCATGGTGCCATGGCGCCCTGGTCAAAAGCGCCATGCTCGGGACTTGGCGAAATTCCTGGCTGCTTGTTTTCTTCGCTCGCGCACAGGTTCTGTGACCCAGCACGTCATATAAGGCTTAAAGCGCCATGTTGGCATGGCGCCCTAGTCAAAAGCGCCATGGTTGCATGACCACCTCCTTGGCTCTCTACCACCGCCATGACCTCTACCAATGGTAGGCCCTCTACCACCGCCACGTTATGGTCAAAAGCGCCCTCTACCACCGACACGACCTCTACCAATGGTAGGCCCTCTACCACCGCCACGACCTCTACCACCCACACGGCCTCTACCAATGGTAGGGCCTCTACCACCGCCACGACCTCTACCACCGACATGACCACCTCCTTGGCTTGTGCTTCTACCACCATCACCACCTCCTTGGCTAGTGCTTCTACCGCCATCACCACCTCCTTGGCTCGTGTCCCCAATAGGTGTGTTGGCTATCTTTGATTTTTTCCTTTGGCTACATGATGTTTTACAATGGCCCTCAACATTGCATTCTCCACAATGGGTTTTGTCACGAGGCTCCGCGAAATACTCGCTCCCCCATTCCCGTCGGTATCCACCCGCCCAATCATCCATGTCACCTCGAAAACGCTTGGTTTGTCTTCTTCCCCGACTAACAACCTTCATAGACGGATCGGGCCAAAGTTGGACACCATGATATTCTGGCCATTGAGATTGGTCAAGGTAAGGCTGAAATCTACCAATCCATGTGTTCTTCACCGCTTGGATGGAATGCTCATCCAACCTAACCATTTCTGGGTGATTAAGACCCACCATTCGTTCAGATGCCGCCTTCATCACGTGTGAGCAAGGGAGATGGTACAATGTCGGCCTCTCGCAGGAGCAGTAACCATTGCGTAGCCATACCTTATAGGATAGTCCGCCATGTTGCACACCTCCCCTTGTGCTACCTCCATGCTCATTCACTTGGTAAATCAGTTCTTGATTGTCAAAACATTCAACCGTTTGTGTATCACTTTTTTTGATTGATATTCCAACCAATTATCAACCAATGGTGGGTACTCATACTTCTTTTTTTTCTTGTTATCCCCAGCGATTTGCTTATCCGTTTCATCACTATACTTTAGAAAGTATTCATTCAACTTCTGAAATGTGTACTCTGCTATGGCAGTCACGGGCAATTGACGTACACCTTTAAGTACTTTGTTGAAGCATTCTGCCATGTTTCTGGTGGAATCACCGTATCTCTTGCCGCCATAATCATAAGCCCTTGCCCACTTCGTCCTTTCACTAAGGTTCCTTCTGAGAAACTCTTTTCCACCATCATTTGTGAGACAATACAATCTATCATATAATTTTTGAAAATGCCGAGCGGTGAAGGCAAGACAACAATCTTGTAGATCGTCGGCATGCTCCTTGTTGCCACATTCTCTATAGAAGTTGGACATGAAATGCCTCATGCACCATCGATGGTGGATACGAGCACACCCGGGAATGTCCTTCTCGACTGCGTTGAGTATTCCTTGATGGCGATCCGAGATGATGCAAACCTCTCTATCAGGTTCTATAACCATGGTCCTCAATATATGGAAAAACCACTCCCAGTTGTCGTTGTTCTCCACCGAAACCAAGGCAAAAGCCAAAGGCAAAACCCGGTTGTTTGCGTCGTGGCATATGGCAGTCAATAGTGTTCCCTTGAACTTGCCGGTCAAAAATGTGCCATCCAAGGACATAACAGGCCGACAATGCTTGAATCCCCTAATGCATGGTCCGAATGTCCAAAATGCATGGCCAAATACTCGGACAGTGGCACCATTGTACAACCTAGTCACCGACCCAAGTGGCTCCACCACATGATACATTCCTGGGTTCCTTGCGGCCATCGCTCCCAACAACCGAGGGAGGCGGTTGTATGCTTCTTCCCAATCACCATACAACAGCTTAAATGCGGCTTGTTTGGCCTTCCACGCCTTACCATACTTCACTTTATAACCGAATACTTCTTTAACCAAATCTATGACACCCTTAATAGTATATGTTGGGAGAGACCTTATGCTATTTGCCACTCTATACGCGATGAAATCGGAGGTTAGCTGACGATGGTCATCCTTGACAACTTTGCCATCTTTGATAAACTTGTCATCACACATATGAATGGACTGACAACTTACAATGGTCCATTGTGGCCCGCCCCTCAATGGTCGTGCACGCACAACCCATGGACATCCTTGCTTCTCACACTTGACTGTGTAACACACCTTAGTGTCTGAGTGAGCCACCTTGTACGGTCGGTGGTACTTCACCGTGTAGTCCTTGATCCACATATGAAATTCCAACAAGCTATAAAACTTCACCCCAGGATTTATCCCGTACTTTTTTGGCTTCAAGTCCTTTTTAGAAGGTGCTCGTGGCTCGAGCACTCGACTAATTCCACCATCAACTTGGGCCTCATTCGCAAGGCTAATATCATGGAACAAGGAAGGTCGATGATCCGGACCTACTACCTTTTTATGAGCTTCGGCGAATTTAACCGTTAGACCATCCTCATCCACATCTTCATCTGGTCCTTCGTCCTCGGAGTCCGATGCATGACACTGCAAATAAGTGATGGGTTCATAGCATGGAAAACAAAAAAATGTTACCGCAAGAATGAACAAAACCCAGATCTAATCTATTAGACACGTGCAACGAGATAGATCTGTACTAACCCTCGTAGATCCGAAAGCGTTACGAGATTGGATCTCGGGGTTGATGTAGTCAATCACTTGCCGATCTCAAGACCGTGTGGACGATCCTTCCGGCGCCGCGTTCCGGCAGCGCTTCCGCAGTCGGTCACACGTGCGGAGTCAAAGCAGACCTTCCTCTCCCTGTTCCAGCGAGCAGCGGAGGTAGTAGATCTTCTCCACGGAATCCCAGCAGCACGACGGCGTGGTGGTGGTGGAGTAGAGAATTCTGCAGGGCTTCGCCTAAGCCAGAGCAGATGGAAGGAGGAGGAGAGAGGCATCTAGGGTTTGGAGTGGGAAGGGGCAAGTGGGGGTGGCGCCTCCACCCCTCTATATATAGAGGGAGGGGTGCGGCCTAGGGTTCCCACCCCTAGGCCCACCCCTTAGGGCCGGCGCACCAAGGAGGGTTAGGGGGAGAGTCCTTCCCCCCAAGTTTCCTTTACTTATCCCTTAAGTTTCCCTTATCTTATCTTGGTTTTCAAATAAACTCCAAAATATCTTCTAGAACCTTCCGGAACATTCCGAAACTTTCTAGAATCCCCATACAAACACTCCGGAACATTTCCTAACTTAGAAAATGATCCCCATTATATGAATCTTATTCTCCGGACAATTCCGGATCTCCTCGTGATATCCCGGATCCAATCCGAGACTCCGAACAACATTCGGTCTCCAACGCATATTCCATATCTACTTAAAACAACTTCGAACCTTAAGTGTGTCACCCTACGGTTCGTGAATATGCAGACATGATGAAGACACCTCTCCGATCAATAACCATCAGCGGGATCTGGAGATCCATAATGGCTCCCACATACTCAACGATGACTTCGTGATCGATAGAACCATTTACATATGAAACCAATTCCCTTTGTCATGCGATATTCTACTTATCCGAGGTTTGATCGTCGGTATCTCCATACCTAGTTCTACCTCGTTACTGATAAGTACTCTTTACTCGTTCCATGTTATGTCATCCCTTGTGACCTAGTCACATGCTTGCAAGCTAACTAGATGACATTCCACCGAGAGGGCCCGGAGCATATCTATCCGTCATATGGATGGACAAATCTCAATCTTGGTCCATGCGCTTCAACACATACTTTTAGAATACCCAATGATACATTTATAACCACCCAGTTACGAAGCGGTGTTTGATGTCATCAAAGTACCCATCCGGTGATGGTGATTAACATAACCTCATGGTCGAAGGATTAGGTTACTATGCATTTGAAATCTTATAACAATACGAACTAAATGACTTGATCTTATGCTACGCTTACTATGGGTGTGTGTCCATCACATCATTCTCCTAATGATATAACCTTGTTATTAATGACATCCAATGTCCATGATCAGGAAACCATGATCATCAATTAACCAACAAGCTAGTTCAACAAGAGGCTTACTAGGGACTCTTTTATGTTTACAAAACACACATGTATTAGTGTTTCCTTATAATACAATTATAGCATGGGATGCAAACATTCATCATAAACACAAAGATATAATAATAACCACTTTTATTATTGCCTCTTGGGCATATCTCCAACAATAAGGGAGATCATGGTCCATGTCCTCCTCATCCCAATTTGCCTCCACATCTCCTACTTCATTGTCATGAAGGCCATGCTCTACTTCATCACCCTCAAGGTCATCATCCTCCATTTGGGGTGCTTCATAATTCTCATTGTAGGAGGGACTCATGGGAGGTTGGCTCATTGTTGTGTCACCGCAGGTTGTCTCTACGCGGACCGGGCTCAAGGGAGGATGGCTCATTGTTGTCTCATACACATGTGGCTCACCTTGAGCCGGGCTCATGGAAGCATGCCGGTTCAAGTCAATTTTCAACCGAGCCCCAACCTTTCTTGCGGCAAATATCTCAAGTGCTTATCTTCGGATTCCGCAACCATCTCCTTATATGCACTCCAATTCAACTCTGAGTTGATACGCATTATCTTCAATCTATTGTGATGGCCAAACCCGGCATTATACCTTCCAACCAACTCATACACATCACTAGGATCCATCCATTTCAAATCATTCCTCACTCTTTCCACAACCTCGGCATAGGTAGGACTAGTGACAAACACCATAACTACCTCCTCCGGGTCACACTCGGCATTGCCTTTCAAAAATGCGGCCTTGTCCACATGATGAACATTAACGATTCTTGCCATCTAAAAAACATTGACAAAAACTATTACACATCAATGTCCATGATCAGGAAACCATGATCATCAATTAACCAACAAGCTAGTTCAACAAGAGGCTTACTAGGGACTCTTTTATGTTTACAAAACACACATGTATTAGTGTTTCCTTATAATACAATTATAGCATGGGATGCAAACATTCATCATAAACACAAAGATATAATAATAACCACTTTTATTATTGCCTCTTGGGCATATCTCCAACAGTCTCCCACTTGCACTAGAGTCAATAATCTAGATTACATGGTAATATACCTAACACCCATGGCGTTCTGGTGTTGGTCATGCTTTGCTCTAGGGAGAGGTTTAGTCAACGGATCTGCCACATTCAGATCAGTGTGTACTTTGCAAATCTTTATGTCACCATCTCGGACATACTCGCGAATAGCATGGAAACGTAGCTTGATGTGCTTCAGCTTCCTATGTGACCTTGGCTCCTGTGCATTAGCTATGGCACCTGTGTTGTCACAGTAGATGGCCATCGGGTCCAACACACTAGGAACCATGCCAAGTTCAGTAATGAACTCCTTCATCGATATGGCTTCTTGTGCAGCCTCCGAAGCAGCTATGTATTCCGATTCAGTTGAAGATTTCGCCACAACGCTTTGCTTGGCACTCCTCCAGCTCACTGCAGCACCATTCAAAATAAATACGTATCCAGACTGTGACTTCGAGTCATCTGGATCGGTGTTCCAACTAGCATCAGTGTAACTGTTTACAACAAGCTGTTCATCACCTCCATAAGAAAGAACCATATCCTTAGTCCTATTTAGGTACTTTAGGATATTCTTGACCGCTGTCCAGTGGTCCATTCCAGGATCACTTTGATATCTGCTAGTCAAACTAACAGCATGTGCTATATCCGGTCTTGTACACAGCATTGCATACATGATAGAACCTATGGCCGAGGCATAGGGAATATTATTCATCTTCTCTCTATCTTCTGCCATAGCTGGACTTTGAGTCTTACTCAAGGTCTTACCTGACAACATGGGCACGAACCCTTTCTTGCTCTCTTCCATTCTAAACTTCTTTAGAACTTTTTCTAAGTATGTACTTTGTGAAAGCGCTATTAGGCGTCTTGATCTATATCTATAAATCTTGATGCCTAGAATATATGCCGCTTCGCCAAGATCCTTCATTGAAAAACTATTTTTCAAATAGGCTTTGACACTATTAAGAAGTTCTATATCATTCACAATCAACAATATGTCATCTACATATAGTACTAGGAATGCCACAGAGCTCCCACTCACTTTCTTGTAAATACAAGCTTCTCCATAAGTTTGTATAAATCCAAAGTTCTTGATTACTTTATCAAAACGTTGATTCCAACTCCGGGATGCTTGCTTCAGTCCATAAATGGAGAGCTGAAGTTTGCATACCTTGTCAGCATCTTTAGGATCGACAAAACCCTTGGGTTGTACCATATACAACTCTTCCTCAATATCACCATTAAGGAACGCTGTTTTGACATCCATCTGCCAAATCTCATAATCGAAATATGCAGCTATTTCTAACAAAATCCTTACAGACTTTAGCTTCGCTACTGGTGAGAAAGTCTCATCGTAGTCAACTCCTTGAATTTGTCGGAACCCTTTCGCGACAAGTCGAGCTTTATAGACGGTCACGTTACCATCAGCATCTGTTTTTCTTTTAAAAATCCATTTGTTCGCGACAGCCTTACGGCCATCCGGTAAGTCCACCAAAGTCCATACTTGGTTTTCGTACATGGATTCCATTTCGGATTTCATGGCTTCTAGCCATTTGGAATCTGGGCTCACCATAGCTTCTTCATACGTCGCAGGGTCATCAGTGTTGTCCACCAACATGACGTTCAAAGCAGAGTCATACCAATCAGGAGTGGCACGAACCCTTGTTGACCTGCGAGGTTCAGTAGCAACTTCGTTCGAAGTTTCATGATCACCATCATGAGCTTCCTCTCCAATTGGTGCAGGCGGCACAAAAACATCTTCCGGTGCTGCGCTACTCTCAACTCCGAGAGAAGGTTCAATAACCTCGTCAAGTTCTACTTTCCTTCTAGTCAATTCCTTCGAGAGAAACTCCTTCTCAAGAAAGGATCCATTCTTGGCAACGAAAACTTTGCCTTCGGATCTATGATAGAAGGTATACCTAATTGTTTCTTTAGGGTATCCTATGAAGGCGCATTTCTCCGCTTTGGGTTCAAGCTTATCAGGTTGTAACTTCTTTACATATGCTTCGCAACCCCAAACTTTAAGGAACAACAACTTAGGTTTCTTACCAAACCACAATTCGTACGGTGTCGTTTCAACGGATTTAGATGGTGCCCTATTTAAAGTGAATGCGGCTGTCTCTAATGCATAGCCCCAAAACGATAGCGATAAATCTGTAAGAGACATCATAGACCGAACCATATCTAAGAGAGTTCGATTACGACGTTCGGACACACCATTACGCTGTGGTGTTCCCGGCGGTGTCAACTGCGAAAGTATTCCACATTTCTTTAAATGCATGCCAAATTCATAACTTAGATATTCACCTCCGCGGTCAGAATGCAGAAACTTAATCTTCTTGTTACGATGATTTTCCACTTCACTTTGAAATTCCTTAAACTTCTCGAAAGTTTCGGACTTATGTTTCATAAAGTAGACATACCCATATCTGCTTAAGTCATCCGTGAAAGTGAGAACATAACGATATCCACCACGCGACGCTACACTCATTGGACCGCACACATCGGTATGTATTATTTCCAATAAGTCTGTAGCTCGCTCCATTATTCCAGAGAATGGAGTCTTAGTCATTTTTCCCATTAGACATGCTTCGCATCTTTCAAGTGATTCAAAATCAAGTGATTCAAGAAGTCCATCAGAATGGAGTTTCTTCATACGCTTCACTCCAATGTGACCAAGATGACAGTGCCACATGTATGTAGAATTATCATTCAATTTTGTTCGTTTAGCATCTATGTTGTGAACATGTGTATCACTACTATCGAGATTTAGTAAGAATAAACCATTCATCTCAGGTGCATTACCATAAAATATATTACTCATATAAATCAAACAACCTTTATTCTCGGACTTAAAAGAGTAACCGTCTCGCAATAAACAAGATCCAGATATAATGTTCATGCTTAACACATGCACCAAATAACAATTATTTAAATTTAAAACTAATCCCGAAGGTAGATGTAGAGGGAGCGTGCCGACGGCGATCACATCAACCTTGTAGCCATTTCCAACGCGCATCGTCACCTCGTCTCTCGCCAGTCTTCGTTTATTCCGCAGCTCCTGTTTCGAGTTACAAATATGAGCAACCGAACCAGTATCAAATACCCAGGCACTACTACGATTACTAGTAAGATACACATCAATAACATGTATATCAAATATACCTTTCTTCTTGATGTTGCCGTTCTTCAGATCTGCCAGGTACTTGGGGCAGTTACGCTTCCAGTGACCAGCACCCTTGCAGTAGAAGCACTCAGTTTCAGGCTTAGGACCAGCCTTGGGCTTCTTAGCAGGTGCGGCAGCTTTCTTGCCATCCTTCTTGAAGTTGCCCTTGTTCTTAGGCTTGCCCTATTTCTTGAAATTGGTGGTCTTATTGACCATCAACACTTGGTGCTCCTTCTTGATCTCCACTTCAGCAGTTTTCAGCATGGACGATAGTTTAGGCAACGTCTTGTTCATGCAGTGCATATTGTAGTTCATCACAAAGTTCTTATAATTTGGTGGCAGTGATTGGAGGACACGGTGAATCCCTAACTCATTAGGAATCGTTATCCCCAACTCTTGGAGCTTGTTTGTGTGCCCAGACATGGTGAGCACGTGCTCGCTAACGGAGCTTCCCTCTTCCATCTTACAGGTAAAGAACTTTTCGGAGGCCTCATAGCTCTCCACGGTCGCGTGAGTCTCAAAAATGAGCTTGAACTCCTTAATGATCTCGAACGGGTCATGGTGCTCAAAACGCTTCTGGAGCTCCGTTTCTAAACCGTACAGGATGGCACACTGAACTGTGGAGTAATGATTTTTTCGAGTGGCGTAAACATTCTTTACGTCATCGGTGGCATCATCTGCAGGTGGTTCACCTAGCGGTGCTTCAAGCACATAGGTCATCTGACCAGCCCTGAGGACAATCTTCAGACCACGGAGCCAGTCCGTGAAGTTGCTTCCATTGTTCTTAAGCTTTTCTTTCTCTAGGAACACATTGAAATTGATGGAGAGGTTCGCCATAATCTACAACAAATTTGCAAGTAGTTTAGACTAAGTTTATGATAAATTGAGTTCAATTTTTAATTCTTAAATTAACTAGGTGAACTCCCACTCAAAACAACATCCCTCACATTGTCTTAGTGATTACACGAACCAAGTTCACTACACCAAGTCCGATCTTCACGAGAGAAGATGTAGTTTCATCGGCGAACAATCTTTATGTTCATCATATCATTTATATGACTCATGCTCTACCTTTCGGTATTCCGTGTTCCGAGACCATGTCTGTACATGCTAGGCTCGTCAAGATTAACCTTAGTTTCCGCATGTGCAAATCTGGCTTGCACCCGTTGTATGCACACGTAGAATCTATCACATCCGATCATCACGAGATGCTTCGAAACGACGAGTCTTAGCAACGGTGCCAACTAAGGACGAACACTTTATTACTTGATATTTAGTGAGAGGGATCATCTTATAATGCTACCGTCGTGATCTAAGCAATACAAGATGCATAAAGGATTAACATCACATGCAATTCATAATTAGTGTGATATGATATGGCCCTTTCTTCTTGTGCCTTTGATCTCCATCTCCAAAGCACGGACATGATCTCCATCATCACCAGCATTGCGTCAAGGTCAGTGGCGCCGCTTCATGGTTGTTCATCATCACTAGCAACTATTACAACTACTTGGAATAAAGCTATTACAAGATGAATAGACACGCAGGTCTTGACAGAATTAAAGACAACCATTAGGCTCCTGCCGGTTGCCATATTACAATAAGGATCATTGCATACATCAAATATAATCACAATCACATGATGGCCATACCACATCACAAAACCCCTGCAAAAACAAGTTAGACGCCTCTAAGTTTCTTTGCAAGTTTTACGTGGTTTGGGGCTTTCGAATAAGAACAGATCTTACCTACGAAACTGAACCACAACGTTGATACAAGTGCTATCAAGTGCAAAGTGTAGATTGGATCTATACTATGGTGGGAGAGACAGACACCCGCAAAGCCACTTGTGCAAAGCAAGTTACACGTCAAGCGTGGAGCAAGTCTCATGTGCGATGACATGTAAGGTTAGCCCGAGCCGCTTCATCCCACCATACCGCAAGATGCAAAGTACACAAAGGAAAAGACGGCACGAGCACCAATGCCCACAAAACCATTGTGTTCTGCTCGTGCAACAGATCTACGCATAGACAAGGCTCTGATACCACTGATGGGTTCGTAGCATGGAAAACAAAAAATTTCTGCCGCAAGAACGAACAAAACCTAGATCTAATCTAGATAAAAGCCAAGATCTAATCTATTAGACATGTGCAACGAGATAGATCTGTACTAACCCTCGTAGATTCGAAAGCGTTACGAGATTGGATCTCGGGGTTGATGTAGTCGATCACTTGCCGATCTCAAGATCGTGTGGACGATCCTTCCGGCGCCGCGTTCCGGCAGCGCTTCCGCAGTCGGTCACACGTGCGGAGTCGAAGCAGACCTTCCTCTCCCCGTTCCAGCGAGCAGCGGAGGTAGTAGATCTTCTCCACGGAATCCCAGCAGCACGACGGCGTGGTGGTGGTGGTGGAGTAGAGAATTCTGCAGGGCTTTGCCTAAGCCAGAGCAGATGGAAGGAGGATGAGAGAGGCAGCTAGGGTTTGGAGTGGGAAGGGGCAAGGGGGGGTGGCGCCTCCACCCCTCTATATATAGAGGGAGGGGTGCGGCCTAGGGTTCCCACCCCTAGGCCCACCCCTTAGGGCCGGCGCACCAAGGAGGGTTAGGGGGAGAGTCCTCCCCCCCAAGTTTCCTTTACTTATCCCTTAAGTTTCCCTTATCTTATCTTGGTTTTCAAATAAACTCCAAAATATCTTCTAGAACCTTCCGGAACATTCCGAAACTTTCTAGAATCCCCATACAAACACTCCGGAACATTTCCTAACTTAGAAAATGATCCCCATTATATGAATCTTATTCTCTGGACAATTCCGGATCTCCTCGTGATGTCCCGGATCCAATCCGAGACTCTGAACAACATTCGGTCTCCAACGCATATTCCATATCTACTTAAAACAACTTCGAACCTTAAGTGTGTCACCCTACGGTTCGTGAATATGCAGACATGATGAAGACACCTCTCCGATCAATAACCATCAGCGGGATCTGGAGATCCATAATGGCTCCCACATACTCAACGATGACTTCGTGATCGATAGAACCATTTACATATGAAACCAATTCCCTTTGTCATGCGATATTCTACTTATCCAAGGTTTGATCGTCGGTATCTCCATACCTAGTTCTACCTCGTTACTGATAAGTACTCTTTACTCGTTCCATGTTATGTCATCCCTTGTGACCTAGTCACATGCTTGCAAGCTAACTAGATGACATTCCACCGAGAGGGCCTGGAGCATATCTATCCGTCATATGGATGGACAAATCCCAATCTTGGTCCATGCGCTTCAACACATACTTTTAGAATACCCAATGATACCTTTATAACCACCCAGTTATGAAGCGGTGTTTGATGTCATCAAAGTACCCATCCGGTGATGGTGATTAACATAACCTCATGGTCGAAGGATTAGGTTACTATGCATTTGAAAGCTTATAACAATACGAACTAAATGACTTGATCTTATGCTACGCTTACTATGGGTGTGTGTCCATCACATCATTCTCCTAATGATATAACCTTGTTATTAATGACATCCAATGTCCATGATCAGGAAACCATGATCATCAATTAACCAACAAGCTAGTTCAACAAGAGGCTTACTAGGGACTCTTTTATGTTTACAAAACACACATGTATTAGTGTTTCCTTATAATACAATTATAGCATGGGATGCAAACATTCATCATAAACACAAAGATATAATAATAACCACTTTTATTATTGCCTCTTGGGCATATCTCCAACAATAAGGGAGATCATGGTCCATGTCCTCCTCATCCCAATTTGCCTCCACATCTCCTACTTCATTGTCACGAAGGCCATGCTCTACTTCATCACCCTCAAGGTCATCATCCTCCATTTGGGGTGCTTCATAATTCTCATTGTAGGAGGGACTCATGGGAGGTTGGCTCATTGTTGTGTCACCGCAGGTTGTCTCTACGCGGACCAGGCTCAAGGGAGGTTGGCTCATTGTTGTCTCATACACATGTGGCTCACCTTGAGCCGGGCTCATGGAAGCATGCCGGTTCAAGTCAATTTTCAACCGAGCCCCAACCTTTCTTGCGGCAAATATCTCAAGTGCTTATCTTCGGATTCCGCAACCATCTCCTTATATGCACTCCAATTCAACTCTGAGTTGATACGCATTATCTTCAATCTATTGTGATGGCCAAACCCGGCATTATACCTTCCAACCAACTCATACACATCAGTAGGATCCATCCATTTCAAATCATTCCTCACTCTTTCCACAACCTCGGCATAGGTAGGACTAGTGACAAACACCATAACTACCTCCTCCGGGTCACACTCGACATTGCCTTTCAAAAATGCGGCCTTGTCCACATGATGAACATTAACGATTCTTGCCATCTAAAAAACATTGACAACAACTATTACACATCAAAGTGAATTATATTACCACAAACAACCATAGCAACCTATTAAAACAAGTCATACCAATTTGCTACTTCTAACATACAGATCCTATCCCTAAGCTACAAATCTAATTACTAGAAGCAACAACACCAACCCTAGGTAGGGTTAGGGTTTTAGAATTTTTGCCAAAAAAGAACCAAATTGCATAGATCTATTTGGACCAAACCAAGGGGATCGGGGGAGATTACCTCTTGGGGCAAGGGGGAGTCGAAATCCATGGAGAAAAGCAACAGATTTGAAGGGATTTAAGTAGGTGCAGAGCTGGGGGCGAGAGAGAGAGAGAGAGAGAGAGAGAGAGAGAGAGAGAGAGAGAGAGAGAGAGAGAGGCACGGTCGGGGACGAACATGTACGAGTGGTAGTGACTGGCAGCGGTCGCTCGAGTCGTTCCCAGTTAAAGGGGCATGGCGCCCGCCGCAAAAACGTCATACTAGGTAGCATGGCGCCCCCTAAAAGCGCCAAACATTAAAATCGGGCCCACGTGGTCCAGTTGACTGCCACGTCGGACGGGGCATGACGTTTTTTTGGAAAGGGCACTATGGTATCATGGTGCTTTCGGCGGGAGCCCCGTGCTACTGACCATTGCGCCTTCTGGTAAAGCGCCATGAAAACAGGTCAGGTCGAGAATTCTTCGACAAAGTAGGTTATTTCGTGTGATCATTTTTTAATTAGGTTATTTCTGTGATTTTTGCCGATTCAAAAAGGTTATGTTGTTGATGATGTACTCGACGAGATTAATAACCATTGTGAAAATGTGTTACTGTTCCATAACGATGTGCACATAATTTCTTCGTTATATATCTTAGTCGTTCGTACCAATTGCATAGCTGGTTTGTTTTTAAGAAGTACCCAGCTATGATGCTACTGCTCAGCAATGGCCTTAGCAAGGTGGTTCTGGAGACTTATCAAGTTTGAAGCAGGCTTCTCCCAAAAAATGTGAAGCAGGCTATCACCTCGGAAGACTCTCTTTTTTGTGTTTATATTTTAAAGAAATTATAAATCTCTTTGTTTGTGTTGTTTATAAAAGCTGTACAGTAATATTTATGTGTCAAAGGTCACGTAATTCTGATGTGCACGAGTTAGAATTTTTTTATAGTTCAAGCGTTCGTCTCTACCAGCTGAATCCACCAATTGTTTGGAAAGCAAAACCTGGATCTCAAAGGGGACAGACCGGAGAGGAGAAGTGGTTTCAGAAAAAAAAAATAGTTGGCACAGTTGAGGTGGCTTTGCGAGTAAAGAGGTTCTTTGAAGGGGCCAAATGCAAAATTCCCAGGAATGGGATCATGTGAAGATCAAACGGCCCATGTTCTTTCTATGCATTGTATCAGCTAAGAGCTTGTATCACTGGATATTTCCTCCTACCCATCTTGAAAAAAGATGACGAGCGTCCACTAACCATCGATGATTGTCAAAGGCTTACCGTATGATATTGATCAAAGGTTTAGAATTATTCTATGAGTGGGAGCGCTTGCATTAGTTGATCGCCGTGGCTACGTTGAAATGATAATTTTTTTAATATAAATATTTTTTTCTTATACAGGTTATTTACTGGTGCACATGTGCGCTATGTTTATGGTTGTCTCTACAATGTGGAGAACCAAGATATGTTTGCGAAGGTGTGTACGTGTTTGGAGGAACGGCGATGGCTAGTTTTACCCTACATGAATGACAACATGATTTTAGTATCGACCCTCCTCCAGCTTAGGCATTTTATAGTCTCTACATGATTACCCGTATTTCGCCTTTTTCTGGTCTTTGATGTTTGCATCTTGGTTCGGCTGTTATGATGTGGCCGGGTATAATAGTTAAATCTTTTAAATAGGGTTTTTTATTTTCGTGTCTTCGGTTCGTTAGTTGTACTCAGTTTTTCCTAACCGCTTAGTTTTTTCTTACTTTTGCCCTCCCTCCATTCTGAAACCCTCACATGTGCTCGGACAGGAGATGTCGTCAGGTCAAAGACTTGACCATTACATGCTGACCGGTGGGACTGTGTTGGGGCGGGTCGTGCGTTTAGCGTTACGTTACGTCTCCTCGACCATTACATGCTGACAGGTGGGGCCAGGATACACAGCGGACCAGTCATCCATCTCTCGCTGATTACGGGGGACGTGGTGTGGAACCATGTGGGGCGCGTTTGGTGGTTACGTGCGTCCTGTCGCCTAAATTAGAAGTTATTTTTGTTATTTTTATGATTAGACTTTTTAAGAGCGTCTTTTCCATTCTCTCGCTAATAGTTGTGTTTTTCCCTAAAAGGTAGTGAATCTAGAGCAGCTTCTCTCTTCATTCATTGTTCCTTTTGGCCCTCGTTTGTCTTCAATCTGGTAGCAAATCTGGAGTAGTAAATCTAACCAGCACCATAAATAAATTCAGTAAACAGAACAGATATAGATAAAGCAGCTAATATAGGTTATATAGTACAGTACTTAACGAGGTTCGACAATTAGGCTGCTCAGCAGCAACATCGGACAAGTGAACACAACCAAGACAAAAGAAACTTCTTTACAGCAACAACACAAGATCAGTGGCCCCTCATGGCCTCTGCCAGGAGGGCCTCCGCCTCCTTCCTCTGGCGCCTCCTCCACTTCTTGCTGCCTAGTCCTTTGACCTTGAGCGCCTTGGGCTTGATCGGGGGCATGCAACCCTCCTCAATAGCCACCTTCTGAAGGTTGCGGAGGTGAAGACCGAGCGTCTGGTGCTTGGCTATGAAGTCGTGGATGTTCCCGGACTCGTCGCATGTCCTCACATCCTAGGCATGCTTCACGAGGGAGTTGAAGTCCGTGGCGTGGAGACTCCTGGTGGGGCAGAAGGGGCACATGTATACGTCACCGGCGAATAAGTTGTTGTACTGGCCAGACTTCAGCCTCCTCAGCACATGACGAGTCTTGGTGTCCTTGGACTCATCGTCGTTGCGGACGTTGCTGCTATCCTCCTGTTGGAAAAAAACAGTAGAGTGCAATAAGGACATGATTGAGATACTTTGATTATCAGGATTGATTATTTGCATAAATTAACTGATTGAGATCTCCTGATTATTCTCCAAATCTCAAACTAAATCGAATACTGATACCAACTACGAACAGGGGGTTCAAATACGAACAGGGGGATTCATCGAAATACGAGATCTAACACAAGAGGATTAGCTACTGTAAAAATACGAACAGCCGAGCCCTAATAACATACGATATAGCATCCAACGATGGGAACGGGGAAGAACAAGGGAAGGGGAGAAAACCCCGGTTACCTCCGACCATGGGTCGGCGATGCTGGTGTCGTAGGGGTTCTCCAGCCTTATGTAATCAACCTCCTCGTAGGGGTCCCAACCGAGCAGGATCTGCCCGAGACTAGCGGGGGCCTCCTCGCCGGCGGCTACGGCGGATGCGAGGACGGGGACGGCGGCTGCCTTCGATGCCTGGACGGGGGCCTGTACAGGGACGGGGGCCTCCTTGCCGGAGGCCTTGGAGGCGCCGATGGCCACCACGTCGTTGTTCTCCATTACCAGCGTGGTTGAGATTTTCTTGGGGGTCTGCAGAAGGTGATGTGACAGTGGAGACGGTTAAGTGAGCGAGTAAGTGATGAGTGAGAGTGAGGAGGCCTCTAATGGAGAAGAGAAGCGATGTTTCGTTGCATCACCGTGTACCGCGTAACCGCGTGCGCTACTGCACCGTGCATGGCCACACGTGTCCGATACCGCCCCGTGCACCACATACGGGTACCGTGAGTCACGTTTTTCCCTTGTTTCTAACCCTGGCGACTTAGTTGTACTTAGTTTTGCCCTCGAGTGTAACACTGGCAGCTTGGTTATACTCAGTTTTACCCTCTAGTACTAACACTGCCGTGTGCAATATACTCAGTTTTACCCTCCGGTGGCTGGTCAACAGAGAGTCAACGAATAGGTTTTAGCTAGCTAATTTAGTCATTTTATGCACAATAAATTCAAAAAAGCAAAACATAGTGGCATCTACCCGGGGAGTCTTATTATGTGACCTGCCACCATCAGAAATGTATATAAACCAAGTTTTAATCTAAATCACCACTTTTCAAATCACCTACTATCTATTTTGGTTCATGGCTTTCTACTCAAACCTCTTCCCAAAACATCCTTCCCCAAAACATAGTTTGTCTGAATGAGGCAATAATTATCAAATTGGTATATATTTGAATTGCAAATAGTTTGATGTATGCCAAGATATATTTTATTATATAGAGACGCATTTTCCATTTTTTAAATCTTTTCTATTTTCTATTTGAATCACTTTGTTAGTCTTGCCCTTGGTTTTTAAGTTCTACTCAGTTTTGTCCTTGGTTTTTAAGTGCTACTCAGTTTTCCTCTCTCTTAGAATCTCTCGTACCTATGCTCATCTTTGCTGCTACGCTCTGATTGGTTGAGCCAGTTGTCACGTGGATCGTGCCCACCAACCGTTGATCATCTGTGATCTAGAAGAAAGGATAACCCCTATAACTATCGGGAGGCACCCCTTTATCCATGCAAAATAATAAGGTTGTCACCGGTACTTTAACTCCATAAACAAATAATCTTGAATATAATTTGATGGGAACATGTTCAAAGGTGTATAATTTGTGCATTACATTCCACTCTATGAAAATGATAATCCCTCGAGATTTTCTTAGCACAATATTATCACGTATTAAGTACGATTTCAAAAAGTTTAAATGTGTATAATTTTCGTATATGCAAGTTTATGCATTACATTCCACTCTATGAAAATGGGGGGGGGGGGATAATAATCTCTCAAAATTTTGCTAGCACATCATTATCTTGTTATTAAGTGCGATTTCAGAGTGTTCAAAGGTTTAAAATTTTCATATACGCAAGTTTATGTATTATATTTCACTCCATGGAAATGATAAATGGTCAGGATTTTATTAGCATAACATTATCATGACCTAAGTGTGATTTCAAAGAGTCCAATGGTGTATAATTTACGTATATGCCAGTTTATGCATTACATTCCACTATATGAAAATGATAATCTCTCAAGATTTTCTTAGCACAATATTATCACGTATTAAGTGCAATTTCAAAGAGTTCAAATATGTATAATTTTCATATATGCAAATTTATATATTACATTCCACTCTATGAAAATAATAATCTCTCAAGATTTTCTTAGCACAATATTATCACGTATTAAGTGCAATTTCAAAGAGTTCAAAGGTATATAAACTTTGTATATGTAAGTTTATGCATTACATTCCACTCTATGAAAATAGGGAAAAAATAATAATCTCTCAAAATTTGTTAGCACATCATTATCACGTATTAAGTGCGATTTAAAAGTATTCAAAGGTTTATAATTTTCGCATATGCAAGTTTGTGCATTACATTCCACTCTATGAAAATGATAATCTCTCAAGATTTTATTAGCACGATATTATCACGTATTAAGTGCGATTTCAAACAGTTCAAAGGTGTATAATTTTCATATACGCAAGTTTATGCATTATATTTCACTCCATGGAAATGATAAATGATTAAGATTTTATTAGCACAATATTATCATGTCCTAAGTGCGATTTAAAAGAGTTCAAAGGTGTATAATTTTCGTATATGCATTACATTTCAATATATGAAAATTAAGCTAGACAAAGGGTGCGGGCGCGGGACTGGCTCGGGGTCCCATCTTGCAACGCCAACCTGGGTAAGCTGTGGGTCTAACGCTCAAGTGGATAAGCTGTGAGTCCGATGTTGATCGGAATAAGTTGGGAGAGGTGTCCACTACACGAATCGACTGAACGCGACCCCACTTGTTAGCATGTAACGGCAAGGGTACACTATAGGATTCGACAGAACACGACGCTACTCGTCAACATGTAACGGTGTTGGTCCACTACGGGACCCGACTGAACGCGGCCCTACTTGTCAGCATGTAACGGCAAGGCTGACGGACGGCGAGTTTCAGACCATGTGGGAGTTTCGTGCAAGGAGATGGACAAAAGTAAGGAAAAACTAAGCGGCTGGAGAAAACTGAGTACAACTAACGAACCGATAGTAAAAAAATCTCTTCTAAATAATAAAGCCCCTTTTATCCGGAAAAAATAGATTCCAGAGAGTGGTTATTGGCAATATGTGCGTGTACATGCAGCGCATGTCTGTACTTGTGCATACCTCTTACTTCCTGACTGCCTTTGTAGGTTCTTAGGAAGATTTGTTAGTACTTGTTGCTCAGTGGCGGACCTACCAAATTTTGGAAGGCTGGGCACACTGAAAATAAAAGGCTGCACTTTGGTCTACTAGAAACCATAAATGACACATATTTGCGTGAATGTCATATGAATATAATTGATAGTGTCTCATAGATTATTGATATAAAAAAGGTAAAAATATTGCCAATTCTAAAAATTAAATAATTCAAACTGTAAACCTTACTGGACACTAGGATGTTTAATAGGAAATTCGCTACAAATTATAGAGAAAAACTCACCTACTTATCTTGTACAATCCATGTGGTTCGCCATCCCCGTAGTCGGTCTGATGCTGCTTCCTAGTCGATGTGCACAGCTTGAGAAATTATCGGTGATGGCCGCTCGGGTACTCCTGATTGCGGGCCCAACGACCCACTATTCGCCGGATTAGAACTCTGTTATCGCCGCCTTGCCTCTTGCGCTTCTGTGAATCGCTGTCCCGCAGCGAAGTGGCAGCCTGCTGGGAGCGACCCGTCTAAGGTAGGGCACATCGGCTCGCCGATGTCCCGTCCTGGTGGAGGTGCCGTCAGTTTTGGCTACCAGCAGACGAACAAACGAAAACCAATCGATTGATTCCTTTTTTTTTTGAGGGGCTCATACTTTATTAAAATTCGACAATAACAGGGATACAAACGCCCTCTGGGTGCGCCATCAGCCAAACATGGCGGCCGTGCACGCAACTTCTAGTTAGTGTGTGAGCTTCTTTGTTTAAAAGGCTATGTTCATGAACAAAAACTACCTCTTCAAATTCCTCTGCAGTTTTCTTTATCTCTCGCACAACGTGCGTACACTCCGAAAGTTCACTTCTCTAGATTCTTTGCCACATTTAGGCAATCGCTTGCCACACGCAACGCCAGGGAAAGCGCCTCATGGCACGCCAGTGCTTCTAGAGCTTCTGCTTCAGTCTTTTCAGAGAAAACCATGGCCGAAGCTCCCCTGAAAATGCCGTTCTCATCTCTCGCCACGGCTGTGAGCCTGCGACTGAACCACATCCCGTGTTATTTCCAATTGCGGCATCGACATTTATTTTTATCACTCTAGAAGGTGGTGAGAATTAGGCCATCACCGCGCGAGTACCACCCCTATAACCGTCCACCTTTAGCCTTGGATTCGGGTTGCTGGATCTCCGACACCATCCAATCAATGAACATGTGCACCGATATGGGGCTCTGAAATTCCTGCTCATGCACAGCCTTCCTTCATGCATGCCAAATAGCCCAAAGGGTTACAAACACCCTCGTTTGGTCATCGTGAGGGAGCGTAGCCATTAGGGTAGCTAGCCACTCCCTCACCCTCCCTTCTTCCGAGCAGTGCAGATGCTCCAATAACTCTTCATATGCTAGTGCCTAGACCACCCTAGCCATAGAACAATCCAACAGAGCATGGAACCATGAGTCGGGAGCCCCACACAGTTGACACCGATCATCGTCAGCAATATGCCGGTGGTGACGCACATCGTTCGTCGGTATTGACTGTTTGGACAGCCTCCAGAGGAAAACCCGTACCTTAGATGGTATAGGAGTATGCCAGAGCGCCTCTCCACCGCAACAACATTGAAGCTTGCTGTTGTGCTGTCCAACCATTCCTCGCGTCTCGTCCTTGTCGACACAAGCATCATGTACGCTGATTGTACCGTGAAAATTCCACGGCGATCGTAATGCCACGCCCAAAAATCATCATGGCACCTCATGCACATAGGTATCTGCAAGATTTCATCCACATCCATTGGCAGCATATGGTTCCGAAGCACCTCTTCCTTCCATGTTGTCGTGCTCAGGTCCATGAAATTAGACTCTACTTGGCGGCATTTCTGTACTTGGCGGCATTTCTTCCGAAGCACCTCTTCCTTCCATGATGTCGTGCTCAGGTCCATGAAATTAGACCCTACTTGGCGGCATTTCTGTACTCGGTGTAATACACGCAATTGGATGTAGCATACAATCACGTGGATCCACGGATCGTTCCACGGGTTCGTCGTTGCGACACTTCCGATTCTCCTCACGAGGCCTTTTTAAGAACTTGGAGGCCCTCATGAATCACCTTCCAGACCTGTGATGATGCTGATCCTGCTTCCGCCACAAGCACGCTCGTCCCATGGAAATACTTTGCCTTGAGAACCCTCGCATTCAGCAAATTAGGGTTTTGCAGATCCTGCTTCAGCAAATTAAGGTTATAGAGCTTAATGTTCCTAAACCCCAGCCCTCCCATGTGTTTAGGCTTACACATCTCCTTCCACGCTACCCATCTCGGCTTTCTTTCTCCTTCTCGGCATCCCCACCAGAACTTTCTTATCATTGCACTCATACACTCACACAAACCCTTTGGCAGTTTGAAGCAAGCCATTGAGAAAATAGGCACAACCTGCACCACTGATTTGATCAACACATCTTTACCTCATGCCGAGGGTAGCTTCTCTGACCATCCCTGGATTTGACTCCATATGTGATCCTTTATGTATTTAAAGGCCCCAGTCTTTGATCGCCCTACATCTGAGGGCATCCCAAATATTTCTCATTTAGTGTATCCCTCTGCAAATTGAGTGTCGCTTTGACACCCTCCTTGATACCTTCCGGGCAACCCTTACTAAAGAAGATCGAGGATTTGTCCCGGATAACTCTCTGTCCTGAAGCCATACAATAGAGCTCTCCCTGCATTCTCCATATCTGCCTTGAATAGCAACATGGTGTCATCAGCGAAAAGGAGGTGACTCACCGCCGGGGACGACAGTGCCACCATCAATCCATGGAGCTGTGATGATAAACAATGGTGTTTTAAAAGGCACGAAAGGCTCTCTACGGCTGACAAGAAAAGATATGGTGATATTGGGTCGGCTGACAAGAAAAGATATGGTGATATTGGGTCACCCTGATGGACCCCTCTGGAGGGTAGGAACTATGGGAGTCTCCCCTATTAAACAAAATGTGAAATGATAAAGTGGTGACCAGTCTCATCACCATCTTCACCCACAGACTGTGGAACCCAAGTTTGAGCATTACATCCTCCAAATATCTCCACTCCAGCCTATCATACACCTTTTGCATGTCTAACTTGAGCGCACATAAACAGTTTCTCCTCGCCTTATTCCGCTTCATGAAGTGCAAGCACTCATAAGTGGTAATTATGTTATCTATGATTAATCTCCTTGGTATAAACGCTGATTATTCCTCAACAATTATCTCAGGCAAGCAAACCTTCAGTCTGTCAGCCATAACCTTTGATGCGATCTTATATATCACATTGCATAGACTAATGGGTTTGAACTTCCCTAGCTCTTTTGTGCTTGCCACTTTTGGGATGAGCAACAAGAAGGTTTGGTTAATATCACTCATATCATCCTCCCCTTTAGCACTCTCAGTACTGCCAAGGTCACCTCCTCGCCGCAGATTTCTCAATGAGTTTGGAAGAAATGTGTAGGGAAATAGTAGGGCCCATGGGCCTTTGTCAGGAACATCTGGAAGAGGGCTAATCTGACTCCTCCGCCACAATCAGTCTCAAGATATTTTCATTCATCAGGGTTACTTTGTGTGGAACCACATCAATCACCTCTGCTCTATTTGCCACTCCCTCTGATGTGTACAGATTCTCATCGAAATGACGCCATCTCCTGCTCATCTTCATTCACTCTCCCATTAGGTTGAGTGAGTCGACTAATTCCATTGTGTTTCTTCATCTGGATCGCTCGGAGGTGAAAAAATCAAGTATTCTTACCTGAAATGGATCGTATGGGCACCTAGAGGGGGGTTGAATAGGTGCTACTTCAAATTTTAATGCTTTTTCAATTTTAGGCTTAACACAAAAGGTAAATTCTCTATATAAGCTATTATGAAGAATTTCCCTATATGCAAACCTATCTACTAGCGAGTAAAGGCGAGTGAGAAAGAGGAACGAGTAAACCAAAGTGGAGCACGCGGAGACACATGATTTGTTTTACCACAGTTCCTTCCTTGTTAAGGGAAGTACATCTGCGTTGGAGGGGTGGGCGGTACTAAGACCATCACGCCACAATAGGCCTCACCCTGTTCTCCGATGGATCCCGCCACCAAAGGCCTGATCCACCTTTCCATTATAGAAACCCTTCGAGGCGGGTACCGGCGCCTTTACACAACTAGCAGGGCACAACTCCACAACCAAATTGGAGGCTCCCGTAATGACAACAAGTTGTCACAAGAACAAGTTATCAATAACAAAACACAAGATCTAGATATTAACGAGAATACTAGATCGGAGATTTCTCCAAGTGAATGGAGAGGAGTTGATGCGCTTGATTCGTGATAATGATGTAGGTTGTCTCCTCCTTCAAATCCCCCAAAGATCGAAGCCTTCGGGTGGTTGAAGTGGGATATCTAGACAGAGAGCTCTTGCAACAAGTCTGGCAATTTTTGAGTGAATTAAGAGTTCTGAATGGAGGGGATGAAGGGGCTTTTATACCCCCTGCATCCACTGAGCCGTTGAAGCCATTTGGGGCCAGATTATCCGGCCCAAGTGGGGGCCGGATTATACGGCCTAGAGAAAACTCCGCCCCAGACTCGGATTTTCTGACAAATAAACCGCCCCCACACAGAACATCGCACCGAGCCTGCCCTTGATCGTCTCCTGGGGTCCGGATTATCCGGCCCCTTGCGAGGACCGGATTATCTGGTCATAGAAGGAAAAAATGCCCCTGTTCGGATTTTCCGGGAGAAAATCCGAACCCAGATAGAGCATCGCGCCTTGGTAGCCTTTGATCATCTTCTGGGGGCCGGATTATCCGGCCTAAGGCGAGGGCCAGATTATCCGGTCAGGGAAAGAAAATCCGCCCCTGTTCGGATTTTCCGGGAGAAAATCCGTCCCCAGACAGAGCGACGCGCCAAGCCAGCCTTTGCCAAATGAGCTAGGCAGGATAATCCGGCCCTTG
This sequence comes from Avena sativa, assembly GCA_916181665.1. NCBI lineage: Eukaryota > Viridiplantae > Streptophyta > Magnoliopsida > Poales > Poaceae > Avena > Avena sativa. The sequence goes on along the minus strand of OV702297.1, from coordinate 459,831,969 downwards.
ATGGGGGCAGATAATCCGCCCCCAACCACAAACATCCCTGCACAGTTAGCACACATGAGAAAAACTCCACGATATTGTTATCTAACACACAAAACATAGGGAACCATGAGATGTTCTTTCAATCTCCCCTTTTTGGTGTTTGATGACAACACTAGGATTTGCAGGATGGTTCTCAAGGCAACAAAAAATAATGAAAGAATAAGACTCCCCCTCAATGTTTGCATATCAGAAAATTGCATTAGATTACAAATGCACACACGAGGGTATAAGTCTATTCCATTGAAACATATGTGAAAAGCTCATACCATCGGTAGGGAGACATATGCGTCCTCAACACATTATGAGAATATCCAGTGATAGCCATAGTGAGTGCCTCCCTTGATAAAGATATCCAATATGATAGATGACTCCATATGAATAGTCCACCAGATAAATCCAGAGCCACACAAACATAGTCTCATACGGCACAAAATACACATAAAAGTTCGACGCTAAAAGGGCACAAGCGAGAAAAAAAAAGAAACGCTAAGAGCAAGAGCTTGTGCTCGACCCATGCAAATCCTTAGAGACCTAATAGAAATACTTCTCCCCCTTTGGCATCGAGACGCCAAAAAGGAAGAAGAGTGATGCTAACGCCCCAAGAGATCACTCGAAGTCTTCATCCCCGTCCTTGTCCTCATCCTCAAGCTCCTCGGTGCCATCGTCCTCATCATCGGCAGTGTCCACGGAAGGAAACAGGTGGCGCTCCAGCTCTCCATAGTTAAGCCCTGAAGAAGAGTTCCACCAAGCATACGGTGTGGGAGGAGTAGGAGCAGGGGGATCGCCTGAAGCACCGGACACATGGTGAAGGATGAGCTGCTGAGAGTGAGCCATTTCATGGTGCTGCTTGTACGCCTCATACTGGCCCTTGTGGGTGTCCACGCTCATGCAAAGGATGTTTCGCTGGAACCAGTTCAACTACTTGATCTCACGAGCAATAGGAGGCATTGGGGGCCTACGAGCACTAGCACGAGCATCCCTCATGAGACGCTCAGGAGCAGAGGAGGGGTGAGAGGTCTTCCGAACCTTGGTGTAGATCTTCTTGGTCTTGTGCACAACATCAATGTTGAACTCTTCAGTTGGGAGCAAGTGTTGAATCAACATCATGATGTAGGGAGCATATGGGATGGAAAGCCTATTGAACATGGCATCGACTAACGCGTGGTAAATGAAGTCCATCACATCCAGCTTATATGACACGGACTCATCCTCACAGGATGCCACCTCATGAGAGAAGGCAAGAAGCTGAACCAAGTGACCACGGATACTGTCATTGTTGCCTCCACTTGGAGTGATGGAATCACGAAAGAGACCCACCAAGCTAGCATATATGGGAGAAAGACCAGCAAGGGTGCCCACAATACCATTGTCATCGGTGCACGGAGAGAGGGCATCATCTTTATTGGGCTTGAGTTGGGTGATGATGCGGTGGCCACTAGCACGGTCCCTATGGCGGAAGGGATAACCAAGAACCTCAGCAAAAAATATGGAAATCAGCTTGCATAGGCCTGTCACGGGTCATCCACTTCATGGTGCGGTGCTCATCCCCGCAAATGACCAAGGTGGAGAAGAACTGCTTCACAATCTCAGAGTCATAGGAGCATTGGAGGGCCATTAGATGGTGCAGCCCCATCCTTTCAGACACATACATGGCATCAACGAGGTGAGGCTTCTCCAAGGCATCAACAAAGAACCAGAGGATGCATAGGCCGAATCTTCTGCTGAGCATACACATCTTCATAGATACCCTTTTGTTCAGCGCACCAAAAGCGAGAGTCGCCCAGCTCAGTATCATCTGGCACTTCATCAAACAGATCTCGATGACGAATGGAGGAGAAAGTAACAGGATCCATCTTCTCCTAGTTGATCTTGGGCCCTTTGCCCTTCCTCTTGGACACACCTTTCCTGTCCCTCTTTGCCTATTCAGCCATGCGCTTCTCCTCATTCTTCCGTCTCCTCAGCTCAGCCTCGTCCACGAGGTTACCTTGACCGTCATCCTGAAAGTATTTAGCGCGAGGACGGCGCTTGTAGGTCTGGGGAGCACTGGAACCACCTGTGAAGGGAGAAAGATGGGTAGCATGGGGATAAGCATACACACAAGTCCAAGATAGAGCAAAGAAAAAGTAGTCAAACAGTTCATAGTCCAATACTACTCAATGCACAGATCTTATGCAAAACTGAACCAGTTCTGACTCTGTCAGGCCGGATTATCCGGCCTTGCCAGGGGCGGATAATCCGGCCCTGGCAGAAAATTTCAGAATTGTTTAGATCTAATGCATAAGAGTAGATCGGGCCTAGGAACTTCAAGGCTACAAATTCTACGCGAAACAACACCCTTCTAGACAACGTTTCTGTAGCATCCCATCTGTCTAACATATGTAATGCTACATGGTATAGTAATATAATGGCTACTTCCTACATATAATTGTTGCATCATAAATATATCATGCTCATGTCATCATGCCACCTTGCATTTGAGCATCATATAAAACCCTTGTCATTTGGTTCTTCTCTCATATGCATTATTAATTGTATTTTGGCCCTTGATATATTGTATTTGAATCTTGATAAATGCTTGATGCCCAAATTGAGTTGGGGGCATATCTTTTATTCCACTCCACCAACTTTCTTTGTCACCACCTTATAATTCCACCATCCTACTTACCCATGAGCTTTTACTTCTTTTGGCATTTAATCTAGCTCATAGGAGTTGGGATAGATTCAATTCTATTTTCTTTTGCTTGGCCTTTACTCCACATTTTGGGTAATGCATAGGAATAATGCCATGTTTATTATTTTGTATTCACAAGGTTAAAACATGGCATTTCATGCTTTGCATGGGCCATGCAACCACCATCATCTTTTCTTATCTTTTGGTTTGTCCTTGGTTTTTGAGTGGATCTTTGCCTTGTGAGATCTTTCTCTCTTCCTCTCACCATCTCCACCTCATCACCCTCATCATCCATGCCATACCACCCTCTCCCTAGCTAAACCCTAATCCCATGATCACCATGCAACCCTCCCCCCATGCGGAGGCATTCCTTCCTCTCTCTCTCTGTCGGCAGGCCCCACCCCTACCTTCCCCAACCCTAGGCCAAAACCTCCTCCAACCCTAGCCATCTACCCCCTTTTTAAACCTAACCCTAATCGAGCCTCACTCTAACCCTAGCTCCCACCGAGCCTTTCTCTCTCTCGGCCCCTCTCTCTTGCTGCACAAGGACCCACCCGAGCCCTCTCTTTTCTCTGGCCCACCTGCAGCTGCCTTGCCCTAGCCCCAGGCCGAGCACGTGAAGGGAGAAGGAGAGAAAAGGTGGCCGAAGCCACCTTTTTCTCCACTCGTTCCCTCACGACACCCCTCTCTCTCTCCCGTCCCTATCTACCCCCCTCACGACTCCTCTGCCTCGCTCAGACCTCCCCAGGGCTCTGCACATCACCTCAAGTCCCCCCACCTGCCGTTGCTCTCTCCCCTCCTCCATCTACCCTACCGTCGGCTTGCTCTCGGTTACCTGCTACACGGTGGCGGGAGTGGTGCTTTGGGCGTCGAGGAAGAATCAGAGGAGCCCCCTGCGTCGCCCCGTACGCAACAGCGAGGAGGAGACGCCCTGTATCAGCGGAACTCCGATGAGGCCGACCGAAACCCTAGCCGCGGGAGCGTCTGCTTCGTCGACGACCTGCTACTCCCCGGCCAGATCCGACACCACCGTCCGCCCCGCGGTGAGCCCCCTCCCTGCTAGACATCCTCTCTCTCGCCTTCGCGGCCTCGCCTCGCGGGACCTTGTGCCGTGCGCTCTCGGTGCGCCGGCGTACGAGTGCTTCTGCTCTCTGTGCGCCGCTACCAAACTACTCCTAGCCGCGTTCCCCGTACCCAGCATCAACACCAAGCCTGCCGCAGCGGTAGTCGCCGCCGCGCGCGCACGAGGTCGCGGGTTCGATCCCTGCGTCACGTGTTGCCTCTGACGCGCACTGATCGGTCGTCAGTAGTTTTAGAGAAGAGAAACAGTAGCTTTGGCATTCTTACAGATACCCCCCCACCTTTTTGTCTCGCGACCCGTACTCCTTCCGGCCCCACATGATAGCCTCTGTGGGCTTTTAACGAAAAGGCACCCGCACTTCCGGGGTTCTCAACCCGTGCTCCCCGGCTCCCCCACGTGGCAGGCCCCTGCTGGCGCGCCCGCGTGTGGCCCTGTGGCTGCCTTGGCCCCACCCGTCAGTCGCTGCGGCTGGATAAATGCGCGGTGAGAAAAGCCTGGCACGCTCTGTGTCGCCCAGTCAGCACGTGCCCTACCCGTCAGTGACTGGGGTTAGCTGCGACTGAGTAGAAAAAGTTTGCCTGTTTATCTGTTTAATAAAACAATTTATGTAAATGTTTTAATATAAATTCAAATCTGTTTTAAATAACTTTAAAATTACAAATCCAAATAATACAAATGATATATGTTTTGGAATCAAAAAATGTGAGGAATTCAAATATGCTATTCAAAATAATGTTTGAACACTTTAAATTTCGAGATGATTAATATTACAACAAAATGCTCTTTTCTTAATTAACTAATAAATTTAAATCTATAACTCCAATTTTGGCAAATAATATGTCTAAATCGATCAGCGCGACGAGCCCGTTCTAACTATGCATTCCATGTTCTGAATTGCAGCATGCATCACATAAATATTAAGTGTACAGCAAGTGTTATGAGAGCAAAACATGACTAAAACTTAATAAAAATGCTTTACTCTTGTACCCCATACCTCACCCATGTCATGCTACTTTATTGCCATGTAAATTGTGCATCATTCATCATAGCATGCTTGTGTGTTTGTCGCATTTCAATACATATGCTTGTGCACTTTATTTATGTTGGCCCTTGTTTGTTTGGTTCTTCTTCGAATAGACGCCGAGCAGGGAATATATCAGGAATCCCAGGAGCACTACCTAGATCTGACTCTCGCTTCAACTGAGCTGCCAGGCAAGCACTACCACATGCTTGCATACATGTAGTACCTATTGCCTCTATCTTATTCTTGCATCATTGAGTCGCGATTGCATTAAATTGAATCCCAAGTACTGCATAGCCTTTACTTTTAAACCCCACCGAAGCTTGTTCCTCCATCCCATGAGCCATTACTACAGGAGTTGTTTGAGCCATGCGGGTCGTAGAACAGCATGTGTAGGGTATGTGAGTGTCTGATGGATAACGAGGTACCTAAACAACTTAACCTGAGTAGTAATGGGATAACTAATGAAAGTGGCGCCGGTGAGCAATATCTGCTATTTGGTTCTTCATGCTCACTTGTGTCCCGTAGGACCACGAGTACTTGATTCCTGTTCCTTGACCATTCGCACTATCCACATCCGGGAGGCCTTATGGACCCCCCTGAGCCATAGCTTGATTCGTTTCTATTTCTAGGGGCCACAAAGTAGTTTGGGGATTTATTACTATCCTGTACTTATGACATGCTTTACTGCTTTATTTAAGATTGTGCGTGGAGCACCTGTACTGTTTTGGATCGTAGAATGTTTTCGCGGTATCGACAAGCCCATTCACACTTTCGGGTTCCCAGTCGTTTACAGCCATTGACACAAACCTTGGGTCCGTCTCGGAGCCGGCCAACTTCGTTGCGGGTAGCTTAATGGGGTGGCCCCCTGAAATCTTTCTGAATCCTGTGATCGCTTTGTCATGAATGCCTCGTTGGGTTTTGAGTTGGTTTGTCCGAGGTTGATCAAGTGTGTGTTGCTATTTGTGCACCCCTGCAGGGTAAAACTTTCTGAAAGCCGTGTCCGCGGTTATGGACGACTTGGAGCACAGTTTCTCGATCATAGACAAGTATAACTAAAGTACCGCTTTTAAATTGACTAAGTACCTGACTAGTAAATAGTACAATACTCATGAAATGGTTGATAAAACTGCCAACGGAGGGGGGTGTCCGTCCGCTTTCTCGTTGGTAAGCGAGAAGGAGGATGGATCTGTTAATTATACTGTTATAACTGTTGTTCTTCATTAACGGACATCCTTCTATCTTTGGTTAGGCGTATGGTTAGCGAGTATCTATAGAATTGTTAGTTATTATCTTTTGCTGCAATTGCGTCACCCCAGGTTGTGTCCCCTTTAGAGGCATAAAGACTTGCTGAGTACCCCTAGGGTCTCACACGATAAATTGTTTTGATTCAGATGAACAGGTATACTCGCAAGATGGATACTGGGTGGAGGAGACGGATGATGTGGGCAATGATCACTCGGTGTAGAGATTCCGGGAACGGGGATCCGTGAGATCTGTGGGCGGGATGTGTTTATTTATGTGGCATCTTATGCCGATTTGCTTCTTATCCGTACTCGGATCTTGTTTTCCGCTTCCGCCTGATACTCTGATGTTTGATGTATGAGGAGATATCCTAAACTATTATATTTATCTAGGATATTTGGATCTTGCCGTATGGCGTTGCAATATTTCTATTTCTTTTAGATGGAATGGCTCTGAGGACTGTTGTATGTGGCTTGCATACATACTCACTTGTGTATGTAGTTGAACCCTTCGCCTGCCGATTACGCCGCTCGTTCTTGTCCCGATGTTCTGAAAGTGGTTAGGACGGCCGAAAGGTCTACCTGTGAGTGGCCCCTGGGCCCCACCGTACTATTTTAACCACTTTCGCTCATCCAGGCATGTAACTAAGAGCGTAATTCACCGAGGTAGTTACAATTGGTATCAGAGCCATCCCGCCCTTCAGGGTCTCAGCCAAATGATCGTTATCAGTCTAGCAAATATTTTTGGTAGTTATGTATACTAGGGAAAAACAAAACGTGAGAGTAGGACTGCTTCTATTTTTCTTCTTACCCACCCACCCTTTTTCTAGTATGGAAGTGTAACGTTTTCAATCCTCTTCTAAAATTCAAACTAGGATTCACGTGTTCTGGGTTCCGTAGTACCATAGGTTGTGTGTGTGTGTGTGAATTCCTTGTCTATCTGTTGCATCCAACATGTTATCACTATCTGCCTTTTGGTTATCAACTGTTGGTACATTCCATACCGACAGGCTTTTGTAAACCGATGCGATCTATCTGATTCGTTGTATACCGGTGCGATCTGTCTTACTCTTTGTTATTCGACGTTATCTTGTTTGGGGTGTTCGTTTCCGTAGTTACTAATCTGTAGGTTCATCTTAAAAAGAAGGTGTTGGGATATGTGTTTTACTTATTCATGTGCGGAGTAATGATTTGAGTGCGGGATGGAGTCACGACCATACCACTACTTTTATCATTCACTTTTGTATATTGAATTGGTAGAGTTACTAATCTTGATTCGTTAAGTGGTTTTGCGCATATAGTGGTATTTTAATGCTGAAATTTGCGGAATTTTTTTCTTTGTTAGCTTGTGTACCACACTCTTTGTTCAGTCATGTGCGATATGCTTAATATCTTATAGGTGCTTTGAACTTTGTTGATATTTTAATATCATCTTAGTAATTTGTATCCTTTAAATCTTGGTTAACTCCATCTTGGTACTATTTTGGATTATTATTATTCTCCATTATGGTACTAACTTGTGTTTTATATCAATCACAGGATGGCACCACCACGCCGTTCTGAGGAGGACATACCACTTGAACTGGGGGCTGCGTTGGCAAGTATCGCCAATGCCTTGGGAGCAATACAGCAGAGCCAGCAGCGATTTGAAGAAAGTGTCAGGAGTAATGAGTTTGTTCCGCTACCTCCACCTCCCAAGCGAGGAGACATCAAAAGCTTCCTGAAATTCAACCCACGTCAATTTGACGTGTCTGATCAACCACTTGATGCTGATGATTGGTTGCGTGAGATGTCAAGGTTACTGGTGACTGCTGATGTTCCTGAGCAAGAATGGGTAAAATGTGCCACTCACCTTCTGAAGGGAAATGCAGCTCTGTGGTGGGAGAATTACCTCAAGGCAAACTACACTGGTTTTCAGCCTACTTGGGAACAGTTCACAGGAGCTTTCAAAGAGCAATATTTGTCAGAAATTGTCATGGAGAGGATGAAGGAAGTGTTTCTCAACCTCAAGCAGGGCAATGACAATGTCAATACCTATATCAGAAACTTCATGAACCTTTCTCGGTATGGTGGCGATGAGATCTCTGATGACAAGAAGAAGCAAAAGAGGTTCAGACAAGGGCTCAATGCATCAATTAAATATGCAATCACACATGCAAGGCCAACGTCTTTTCTGGAGCTCCAACATACAACTCTGCAGGAAGAAGCAAGTAGGCAGGTGTTTGAGGAGTCAAAGAAACACAACCGCGATGCAGCAAGCTCTTCAGCTATGTCAACTCCTTCTAAGCGTCGTGTCTGGGTTCCTAACACCCCACCGTCGCTCCCGGATCCACCAAGACCTTCAAGCTATGCGGCAAGGCCACCAAACTCCTCCACTGCTGCTCCTAGGGGCTACAACCACAACTACCCTGGAGCGCCTGGCGGAGTCCCTGGCTACGTTGCTCCACGTCCACCTGGTTCTTGTTACACTTGTGGAAACACTGGGCATCAACACTGGAACTGTCCAATGAACAACAAAGCTCTTCCTCCACCACCTCCAAGACCTGCGGCAAGCTCTCCTATGGTTCGTGCACCACCACCTCGGGCTCTCAACATCAACACCAAGCCCGGGTCTGCTGCTGCTCGTGCCAACTGTGTCAACGTTGTTCAAGCTGAGCATGCACCTGGAGTTGTGATGGGTATGCTTCCTGTTAACTCAGTTCCTGCACGAGTTTTGTTCGATTCTGGTGCATCGCATTCTTTTGTGTCTCACAAATTTGCAAATGAGCATGAGCTAGCTATAGACCAGCTGGATAAAAAGTTAATGGTTCTTTCTCCCGGGGCAAGAATGTTATCTACCAAGATCAGCCATGGCAATCAAATTGAGATTGGTGGTTCTTCTTTTCTAGCCTCATTGATCCTTCTAGGTAACTCTGACATTGATGTTATCTTGGGCATGGATTGGTTAACAGCAAATGCAGCTGTGATTGATTGTGCTGAACGCTCGGTTTCTCTGAAAATTCCTGAAGGCCATATAGTCTATTCTCCAAGTCTGACTCCTGCAATTCAGCTTTTCTCTTTGGCGGCTCTGAATGATGATGCTATGGAAGCTATTCAGAGTATTCCGGTGGTCTGTGAGTTCCCAGGTGTTTTTCCTGAAGAGTTACCGGGTATGCCTCCTGACCGTGAGGTCGAGTTTGTGATTGAGCTTGAACCTGAAACCGCTCCTATCTCCAAGCGGCCTTATAAAATGGGTCCTGCTGAGTTGGCTGAACTCAAACGTCAGCTTGATGAACAAGAGAAGTTGCGTTTCATTCAGCACAGTACTTCTTCTTGGGGTAGCCCAACCATCTTTGTGAAGAAGCGAGACAAGACTGATAGACTTTGTGTCGACTATCGGGCTCTCAATGCTAAAACCATCAAGAATAAATATCCCTTCCGCGGATTAATGATCTCTTCGATCAGCTAGCTGGAGCTGTGGTTTTCTCTAAGCTTGACTTGAGAAGTGGATATCATCAAATCAAGATTCGCAAGGAAGATGTTCCTAAAACAGCTTTCACCACCCGCTATGGCCTGTATGAGTACACGGTCATGTCTTTCGGTCTCACCAACGCACCTGCCACCTTCTCGAGGCTTATGAACTCGGTTTTCATGGAGTATCTGGATAAGTTCGTTGTGGTCTATCTGGATGACATCCTAGTCTATTCTAAGTCAAAGGAAGAACATGAAGAACACCTTTGGTGTGTCCTAAACAAGCTTCGTGAGAACCGCCTGTATGCAAAGTTCTCCAAATGTGAGTTTTGGCTGCCTCAAGTCACCTATCTTGGTCACGTCATCTCTGCCAAGGGCATTGCCGTCAACCCAGAAACTGTAAAGACAATTGTTGACTGGCTTCCTCCTGTAAATGTCAAAGAAGTCCGGAGTTTCCTTGGTTTGGCTAGTTACTGTCGTCGCTTCATGTAGAACTTCTCGAAGATTGCGAAACCTCTTACCGATCTCCTCAAGAAAGGCAAGAAATACCTTTGGACTCCTGCATGTCAAGCAAGCTTTGAAACACTCAAAGAGAAGCTCACTTCCACACCAGTCTTGATTCCTCCAGATACATCAAAGCCTTTCCAGATATTCTGTGACGCCTCTTTGCAAGGATTGGGTGCGGTCCTTATGCAAGAAAAACAAGTTGTTGCCTATGCCTCTCGACAGTTGAAGACGCATGAGGTCAACTATCCTACACATGACCTCGAACTCGCAGCAGTTGTCTTTGCTTTGAAAGTATGGAGGCACTACTTGCTTGGCAACCGTTGTGAAATCTTTTCTGATCACAAGAGTCTGAAGTATATCTTCACACAGCCTGATCTCAACCTTCGTCAGAGGAGGTGGATTGAAGCAATCAATGATTTCGATTTGACCATCAACTACACTCTGGGCAAAGCTAATGTCATGTCCGATGCTCTCAGCCGCAAAGCTTATGTCAGCAACCTCATGGTGGAAGAACAACAACCTCTCTTGTGCGAGGAATTCCGTCAGCTCAACCTTGAAATTGTGGATCAAGGGTATCTTCTGAACCTTCTGGCAACCCCTCTCTTGGAAGAAAAAGTTCGCTCCATTCAACTTGGTGATCCGTACACTAAAAAGATCATCTCCAACATTCAGCTTCCGAAGTATGAGTCCTTCCACGTCGAAGACCAAGGCACTCTTTTCTTTGAACACCGGATGTTTGTTAAGAACTACCCGGGGTTGAGAGAGCAAGTTCTCAAGGAGGCGCATGATTCTGTTTTTTCTATCCACCCTGGAAGCACTAAGATGTACATGGACTTGAAAACACAATATTGGTGGCCTGGGTTGAAACGATATTGTGCCAAGTATGTCTCGGAGTGTGATGTCTGCCGTAGAGTTAAAGCTGTTCATCAGAAACCTTCCGGTCTTCTACAGCCATTGAAACCTCCGGAATGGAAATGGGAGAAAGTAGAGATGGACTTCATCACTGGTTTTCCTAGGTCGCAGAAGGGCAACAATGCAATCTTTGTTGTCATCGACAGGCTTTCTAAAGTGGCTCACTTCTTTCCCGTCAAGGAAACAATTTCTGCAATTCAGTTGGCTGAGCTCTATATCAACAGAATTGTCTCTCTGTATGGGGTTCCTCTTGAGATCAGTTCAGACCGTGGAAGCATCTTCACTTCCAAGTTCTGGGGAAGTTTCCAAAATGCTTTGGGAACAAAATTGAACTTCAGCACAGCTTACCACCCTCAGTCGCAAGGACAAGTTGAAAGGATCAATCAGATTCTGGAAGATATGCTCCGTGCTTGCGTCATCTCTTTCGGCATGAAGTGGGAAGAATGTCTTCCTTATGCTGAATTCTCTTACAACAACAGCTTCCAGAAAAGTCTAAAGATGGCACAATTTGAGGCTCTCTATGGTCGCAAATGCAGAACTCCGATTGGTTGGTCGGGCGCAGGTGAAAGAACATTGTTTGGCCCCGACATTGTAACTCAAGCGGAGGAGAAGGTTCACATCATTCTTGAAAATCTGAAGGTTGCTCAAAGTCGCCAGAAGAACAACTATGACAGAAAGCACACGGACATGGAGTATGTCCTTGGTGATCTCGTTTACCTTCGTGTCACCCCCATGAGAGGCACGCACCGCTTTGGTATCAAAGGAAAGCTGGCTCCTAGATACATCGGTCCGTTCAAAATCCGTGGAAGAAGAGGAGAAGTTGCTTATGCTCTTGAACTTCCTGAAAAACTCAAGGTCCATGATGTTTTTCACATCTCTCAACTCAAGAAGTGCTTCAAGGATCCCGGTAGGACCGTGCACCATGAGCTTATCAATCTCCAAGAAGACCTGTCTTATCAAGAACAACCCACAAAAATCCTGGAAGTCGCAGAAAGAAGGACTCGCAACAAGTCCATCAAGTTCTGCAAGGTACAGTGGTCGCACCATTCAGTTGATGAAGCCACTTGGGAACGTGAAGATGAGCTCCGTGCCAAGTATCCTATCCTCTTTGTGTCTTCTTCTTCCTAGAATCTCGGGGCAAGATTCTTGTTTAGTGGGGGAGAGTTGTAGCATCCCATCTGTCTAACATATGCAATGCTACATGGTCTAGTAATATAATGGCTACTTCCTATATATAATTGTTGCATCATAAATATATCATGCTCATGTCATCATGCCACCTTGCATTTGAGCATCATATAAAACCCTTGTCATTTGGTTCTTCTCTCATATGCATTATTAATTGTATTTTGGCCCTTGATATATTGTATTTGAATCTTGATAAATGCTTGATGCCCAAGTTGAGTTGGGGGCATATCTTTTATTCCACTCCACCAACTTTCTTTGTCACCACCTTATAATTCCACCATCCTACTTACCCATGAGCTTTTACTTCTTTTGGCATTTAATCTAGCTCATAGGAGTTGGGATGGATTCAATTCTATTTTCTTTTGCTTGGCCTTTACTCCACATTTTGGGTAATGCATAGGAATAATGCCATGTTTATTATTTTGTATTCACAAGGTTAAAACATGGCATTTAATGCTTTGCATGGGCCATGCAACCACCATCATCTTTTCTTTTCTTTTGGTTTGTCCTTGGTTTTTGAGTGGATCTTTGCCTTGTGAGATCTTTCTCTCTTCCTCTCACCATCTCCACCTCATCAACCTCATCATCCATGCCATACCACCCTCTCCCTAGCTAAACCCTAATCCCATGATCACCATGCAAAACCCCCCCATGCCGAGGCATTCCTTCCCCTCTCTCTGTCGGAAGGGCCCCACCCCTACCTTCCCCAACCCTAGGCCAAAACCTCCTCCAACCCTAGCCATCTACCCCCTTTTTAAACCTAACCCTAACCGAGCCTCACTCTAACCCTGGCTCCCACCGAGCCTCTCTCTCTCTCGGCCCCTCTCTCTCGCTGCACAAGGACCCACCCGAGCCCTCTCTTTTCTCTGGCCCACCTGCAGCTGCCTTACCCTAGCCCTAGGCCGAGCACGTGAAGGGAGAAGGAGAGAAAAGGTGGCCAAAGCCACCTTTTTCTCCACTCGTTCCCTCGCGGCACCCCTCTCTCTCTCCCGTCCCTATCTACCCCCCTGACGACTCCTCTGCCTCGCTCAGATCTCCCCAGGGCTCTGCCCATCACCTCAAGTCCCCCCACTTGCCGCTGCTCTCTCCCCTCCTCCATCTACCCCACCGTCGGCTTGCTCTCAGTTACCTGCTACACGGCGGCGGGAGTGGTGCTTTGGGCATCGAGGAAGAATCAGAGGAGCCCCCTGCATCGCCCCGTACGCAGCAGCGAGGAGGAGATGCCCCATATCAGCGGAACTCCGACGAGGCCGACTGAAACCCTAGCCGCGGGAGCGTCTGCTTCGTCGATGACCTGCTGCTCCCCGGCCAGATCCGACACCACCGTCCGCCCTACGGTGAGCCCCCTTCCCTGCTAGACATCCTCTCTCTCGCCTTCGCGGCCTCGCCTCGCGAGACTTGTGCTGTGCGCTCTCGGTGCGCCGGCGTACGAGTGCTTCTGCTCTCTGTGCGCCGCTACCAAACTACTCCTAGCCGCGTTCCCCGTACCCAGCATCAACACCAAGCCTGCCGTAGCGCTAGCCGCCACCGCGCGCGCACGAGGTCGCGGGTTCGATCCCTGCGTCGCGTGCTGCCTCTGACGCGCACCGATCGGTCGTCAGTAGTTTCAGAGAAGAGAAACAGTAGCTTTGGCATTCTTACAGATACCCCCCCACCTTTTTGTCTCGCGACCCGCACTCCTTCCGGCCCCACATGACAGCCTCTGTGGGCTTTTAACGAAAAGGCACCCGCAGTTCCGGGGTTCTCAACCCGCGCTCCCTGGCTCCCCCACGTGGCAGGCCCCCGCTGGCGCGCCCGCTTGTGGCCCTGTGGCTGCCTTGGCCCCACCCGTCAGTCGCTGCGGCTGGATGAATGCGCGGTGAGAAAATCCTGGCGCGCTCCGTGTCACCCAGTCAGCACGTGCCCCACCCGTCAGTAACTGGGGTTAGCTGCGACTGAGTAGAAAAAGTTTGCCTGTTTATCTATTTAATAAAACAATTTTTGTAAATGTTTTAATATAAATTCAAATCTGTTTTAAATAACTTTAAAATTACAAATCCAAATAATACAAATGATATATGTTTTGGAATCAGAAAAATGTGAGGAATTCAAATATGCTATTCAAAATAATGTTTGAACACTTTAAATTTCGAGATGATTAAAATTACAACAAAATGCACTTTTCTTAATTAATTAATAACTTTAAATCTATAACTCCAATTTTGGCAAATAATATGTCTAAATCGATCAGCGCGACGAACTCGTTCTAACTATGCATTCCATGTTCTGAATTGCAGCATGCATCACATAAATATTAAGTGTACAGCAAGTGTTATGAGAGCAAAACATGACTAAAACTTAATAAAAATGCTTTACTCTTGTACCCTACACCTCACCCATGCCATGCTGCTTTATTGCCATATAAATTGTGCATCATTCATCATGGCATGCTTGTGTGCTTGTCGCATTTCAATACATATGCTTGTGCACTTTATTTATGTTGACCCTTGTTTGTTTGGTTCTTCTTCGAATAGACGCCGAGCAGGGAATATATCAGGAATCCCAGGAGCACTACCCAGATCCGACTCTCGCTTCAACTGAGCTGCCAGGCAAGCACTACCACATGCTTGCATACATATAGTACCTATTGCCTCTATCTTATTCTTGCATCATTGAGTCGCGATTGCATTAAATTGAATCCCAAGTACTGCATAGCCTTTACTTTTAAACCCCACCGAAGCTTGTTCCTCCATCCCATGAGCCATTACTACAGGAGTTGTTTGAGCCATGCGGGTCGTAGAACAACATGTGTAGGGTATGTGAGTGTCTGATGGATAACGAGGTACCTAAACAACTTAACCTGAGTAGTAATGGGATAACTAATGAAAGTGGCGCCGGTGAGCAATATCTGCTATTTGGTTCTTCATGCTCACTTGTGTCCCGTAGGACCCGAGTACTTGATTCCTGTTCCTTGACCATTCGCACTATCCACATCCGGGAGGCCTTATGGACCCCCCCTGAGCCAGAGCTTGATTCGTTTCTATTTCTGGGGGCCACAAAGTAGTTTGGGGCTTTATTACTATCCTGTACTTATGACATGCTTTACTGCTTTATTTAAGATTGTGCGTGGAGCACCTGTACTGTTTTGGATCGTGGAATGTTTTCGCGGTATCGACAAGCGCAGTCACACTTTCGGGTTCCCAGTCGTTTACAGCCATTGACACAAACCTTGGGTCCGTCTCGGAGCCGGCCAACTTCCTTGCGGGTAGCTTAATAGGGTGGACCCCTGAAATCTTTCTGAATCCTGTGATCGTTTTGTCGTGAATGCCTCATTGGGTTTTGAGTTGGTTTTTCCGAGGTTGATCGAGTGTGTGTTGCTATTTGTGCACCCCTGCAGGGTAAAACTTTCTGAAAGCCGTGTTTGCGGTTATGGACGACTTGGAGCACAGTTTCTCGATCATAGACAAGTATAACTAAAGTACCGCTTTTAAATTGACTAAGTACCTGACTAGTAAATAGTACAATACTCATGGAATGGTTGATAAAACTGCCAACGGAGGGGGGTGTCCGTCCGCTTTCTCGTTGGTAAGCGAGAAGGAGGATGGATCTGTTAATTATACTATTATAACTGTTGTTCTGCATTAACGAACATCCGTCTATCTTTGGTTAGGCGGATGGTTAGCGAGTATCTATAGAATTGTTAGTTATTATCTTTTGCTGCAATTGCGTCACCCCAGGTTGTGTCCCCTTTAGAGGCATAAAGACTTGCTGAGTACCCCTAGGGTCTCACACGATAAATTGTTTGATTCAGATGAACAGGTATACTCGCAAGATGGATACTGGGTGGAGGAGACGGATGATGTGGGCAACGATCACTCGGTGTAGAGATTCCGGAAACGGGGATCCATGAGATCTGTGGGCGGGATGTGTTTATTTATGTGGCATCTTATGCCGATTTGCTTCTTATCCATACTCGGATCTTGTTTTCCGCTTCCACCTGATACTCTGATGTTTCATGTATGAGGAGATATCCTAAACTATTATATCTATCTAGGATATTTGGATCTTGCCGTATGGCGTTGCAATATTTCTATTTCTTTTAGATGGAATGGCTCTGAGGACTGTTGTATGTGGCTTGCATACATACTCACTTGTGTATGTAGTTGATCCCTTCGCGTGCCGATTATGCCACTCGTTCTTGTCCCGATGTTCTGAAAGTGGTTAGGACGGCCGAAAGGTCTACCTGTGAGTGGCCCCTGGGCCCCACCGTACTATTTTAACCACTTTCGCTCATCCAGGCATGTAACTAAGAGCGTAATTCACCGAGGTAGTTACAGTTTCACCCAACAAGTAACACATCTAGCCAAAGATGGGGAGAGAGGGAGTTACCCTCCCTCATTGGAGGAAAAACACGGTGGAGAAGGTACCCGGAGGTGCGGAGAAGAAGATCCGGGGAGGCCCAGAGAATCCGGCGGCCGGAGAGGCTCCGGGGAGGGTGGAGGACGGCAGGCGGCAGCTGGGGAGAGGGAGAGGGTCGGGGGAGAAGTGATGCTCGTTATGAGCCCTTCCCCCCGACCCCAGCCCTTAAAGACTGAATTAAATTCTGAAGTTCTGTTACACACAGATTCAGGCCCGCGCGTCCCCAAACAACACCCCCACAATGTGTACAAGAGACTTGTGTGCAAGAATAGATGGCTTAGGGGTAGGGAAAGGCTTAGGATTCAGAGAAACAAACTAAGATGGTACTACACACTCAAAATTGCAAGAATCAAATCAACCAAAGGGCAAAATTAAGTGTGATTCCCATAAGAACAAAAGATGAGCAAGAATAACCAAAAAGATCCAAATAAACTCAACTCTTCTCATGGAAGAGGGCGGTGGCCGAAGCCACCTTGTTGGAGTGTATGGTATGACACCGCGAAGATATATCTTGGGTTCATGACCAATACTCATCAATAAGCTCACATATCACAAAATGATATTATGAGGAATGATTTGACTTGCTTTCGGCATTACTGGGGAAGGGTTAGCCCAATCAATTAGGACCACACTCCCCCTATGTCCATGCCCACATCTAGACCAAATAAGACTGAGAAGTACGAGTGAGTGCATGGGTAATCAAGACTAGCTCCTTGAATCAACGATATTTAGCTCATTCCTCAAGTAACAAAACCTTGCTTCATCAAGTGGCTTTGTGAAAATATCAGCAAGTTGGTTCTTCGTGCTCACAAAAGATAGATCAATATCGCCTCGAGCAACATGGTCCCGAATAAAATGATTCCGAATCTCAATATGCTTCATCCTTGTGTGATGTACCAGATTGTATGCAATTTTGATTGCACTTTCATTATTGCATAAAAGAGGCACTTTGTCACAATTGACACCGTATTCCTTTAAAATTTGCCTCATCCATAATAACTGAGTGTAGGCACTAGCAGCAGCAACATATTCAGCTTCGGCGGTGGAGAGAGATATACAATTCTGCTTTTTAGAAGACCAACAGACTAGAGATCTTCCTAAGAACTGACAAGCTCCAGAAGTTGATTTCCGATCATCCTTATCACCAGCCCAATCTGAATCAGTATAACCACATAGAGAGAAATTGGAGCCCTTGGGATACCATAGACCAAAGTTAGGGGAATGAACCAAATATCGGAAGATCCTCTTGACCGCCACTAAGTGGCTTTCTTTAGGAGCTGCTTGATACCTTGCACACACCCCCACACTCAACAAAATATCGGGTCTAGATGCGTAGAGGTAAAGAAGAGAGCCGATCATGGACCGGTATACCTTTTGGTCCACATCTTTACCGTGAGGATTGAGTTCAAGGTGACATTTTTTTTGCATCAGAGTGGCGACGCCATTAAGACCTGTCATCTTGAATCTCTTGAGCATGTCTTGGATGTATTTTTCTTGATTGATGAAGGTTCCTTCTCTAAGTTGCTTGATTTCGAATCCAAGAAAGAACCGTAACTCCCCCATCATAGACATCTCAAACCTGTCAGTCATAAGCTTTGAAAATTCATCATTAAAAGCTTTATTAGTAGAGCCAAAGATAATGTCGTCTATATATAGTTGGCATACAAAGAGCTCCCCCTTAACCTTCTTAGTAAAAAGAGTGGGATCGATTTGCCCAACTTCGAAGCCATGGTCTAACAAGAGCTCTTTAAGGTGGTCATACCACGCACGTGGGGCTTGTTTAAGGCCATAAAGTGCCCTATCGAGTTTGTAGACATGGTTCGGAAAGTTAGGATCCTCAAATCCCGCGGGTTGCTTTACATATACCGACTCATGTAGAGGACCATTAAGAAAAGCACTCTTAACGTCCATTTGCTGTAATTTAAAATTATTATGGGCAGCATAAGCAAGAAGGATACGGATGGACTCAAGACGATCCACAGGAGCATAAGTCTCGCCGAAGTCAATACCCTCAACTTGGGAATAGCCTTATGCCACGAGTCTCGCCTTGTTTCTCACATTCTCATCTTGCTTGTTTTTAAATATCCATTTAGTGCCGATAACATTGCGGCAATCCTTGGATTCTCTACTAATTTCCAAACCTTGTTGCATTCAAAGTTATTCAACTCTTCATACATAGCAACAACCCAATCCGGATCTTCAAGAGCTTCAAACACTTTATTGGGTTCCACCATTGAGATGTGAGCTTGATGCTCACCGAAACTTGCCAACTCCCTTCTTATGGAAACCAGTCGTCGAAGATCACCTACAACTTTGTCAAGAGTGTGACCCCTTAACTCAAGGTTCCTATCGGCACGAGCTTTGCGACAAAGTTTAATTAGCTTGTTGTCTCTTGGGGGAATAACTTCATCATTTGAGTCTTTGTTGGAATCATTGATTTAGCCTTTGTAGCTTGATTAGCAGGAGTAGGCGATGATGAACCTTGCCCTTGATGTGGATCAAAAGCCATAACAAGAGACTGCTGCACTTCAGGAGTTTCAGGGCCGGATAATCCGGCCGAGGGTGAGGCCGGATAATCTGGCCTGGGAGAACCTAGAGCATCTTCGCCAGGTTGCCTCGAGCTTGGTGGAATTGGCGAGGGGCCGGATAATCCGGGGTCAACCGGAAAATTCGGCCTGGAACTTGCAGTTGTTTCTTCGATATGATGAACAGTATGGTCGTCCGTGGAGTAATGGCCAGATAATCCGGGGTCGACCGGATAATCTGGCCTGGAGCATTCAGGAGCATGTTGACCTTCAGCATTTGGTGGAGTTGGTGTAGAAGTTTCTCCCGTGGTCGGCCCAAGTGGGGGTCGGATTATCCGGCCTGGGGAAAACTCCGTCCCAGACTCGGATTATCCGGCAAATAAACCGCCCCCACACAGAACGTCGTGCCGAGCCTGCCCTTGATTGTCTCCTGGGGGGCAGATTATTCGGCCCCTTGCGAGGACCAGATTATCCGGTCAGGGAAGGAAAAACCACCCCTATTCGGATTTTCCGAGAGAAAATCTGAACACATACAGAGCATCGCGCCTTGGCAGCCTTTGATCATCTTCTGGGGGCCGGATTATCCGGCCCAAGGCGAGGTCCGGATTATCCGGTCAGGGGAAGAAAATCCGCCCCTGTTCGGATTTTCCGGGAGAAAATCCGTCCCTAGACAGAGCGACGCGCCAAGCCAGCCTTTGCCAAATGAGCTAGGCCGGATAATCCGGCCCTTGATGGGGGCGGATAATCCGGCCCCCAACCACAAAAACATCCCTGCACACTTAGCACACATGAGAAAAACTCCACGGTATTGTTATCTAACACACAAAACACAGGGAACCATGAGATGTTCTTTCAATACCCCCCTCTGCTAGCCACTGAACTCACAATCGTTGGCTCCACATGGTCTCCTCCCTTTGGAACAACTCAATCAAACAATGGACAATCGTTGTTTCCTCATCCGAGGGCCCCTGCCGTGCCTGGCCCTCCCTAAGTTCCATCAGCGTTTGTTGTAGCTGATGTATCTCACCTTGAATGTTTCCAAAACATCGACCGGCTCTAGCTACCTAAAGATCCTGACACTCGGGATAGCTTCTCCTTGAGCTGGCTCAGTGTGGTCGCCTTTCCATCCGCCTTCCAAGAATCATAGAGGAAAGGCTTAAATTCATCATGTTTTTCCCACATAACTTCGTAGCGGAAGATTTTTTCCTCGAAACTCCTTCGTTGTCTCGTAGTCTCCCGCCATCCGAGAAGGATAGGCCCGTGATCGGATGTCACCCCTGTCAGATGTGATACAGCCACGAGCGGAAACTTCGCACTCCAAGGTACCATCGCTAGGGACCTGTCTAGGCATACGCTATAGAACTCCCCTCCCCCCTCCCGTGACTCGCTTTTCAAAAGTCCAGCTTCTGCCCTTGAAGCCTAGATAAGAAAGCTCACAAACATCAATCACGTCGCGGAAACCTTGCATTTGAGAAAAGTTTCTTTCCACCATCCCCTCATGTTTTTGTTGATGCAACACCTTGTTGAAATCTCCGATGCAGACCCAAGGTAATGGGTTCGAAGTATGTTTGAGTAAGTCTCAGGTTTTAAACCTCAAGGGTGCCTGCGCTTTCCCATAGACAGATGTGAGCCTCCATGGCTCTCCATCCCTCCCTCTCCGTAATCTTTGCACCTACATGATACTACGAATACGGCAAAATTTCAACATTTATTCCAGTTGTCCAATACATGCCAATCCCTCCACTCCTACCAGAGCTACCGACAGCAAAACAATGATTAAAACCTAGCGTTCGAGCTATTCCTTCAACCCGAGCCTTGTGTATTGTGTTTCTAGCAAACACAGCACGGTGCGTTTGAACCGCCTCGTGAGGTCAAGAAGCTCCCTAACTGTCGCGTCACTCCCCAGCCCGCGATAGTTATAAGTCATGCAACTCATTTATCTCGGCAGTTCTCCTCCTCGGAGCCCGTCTCTTTAGTGTTTTTATCGCTCCTCCTCGGTCTCTTTGGGTCGGTTTTGATAGGCGACACCATCCCTCCTTTGTTACTATTCACGTCCGCTGCCAGAACCATATCCAGGTTCTTCCTAGTGCCCGGCAATGTGCCCTTAGCACCATTAACCTGGCCGTTGGAGATCCGTAGTAGCCCTGCGGCGTCCTTTTGTTCTGATCCCTCCTTCCTAGTCGTCGGCGAAGATTCCCCCGACGGACGTTTGCATGGCGGCACCTTTGTACCAGGTCCACCCCCATGTCGGTTTCAGGCCTAGTCTGCAATCGTGAAACACAGAAGCAGAGAAGAAAAACAGAGTACGCACGCGAACACCAGGACACAAATGTTTTTGCGACGCTCTAAATTGCGTCTTTTCTGCTCTCTCTTCTTTTATTCAGAGTTTGGGCACAACTCCAACAACAAGCCCCTACATCATCGCCATGATCCACTTCGTGCGTGCCATCCCACGTACTAGAATCATGGCGAGTCAAACCTTAACAAAGGGAAACAAAAAACGACTCGCCGCAGCGTGGACTAAGCACGCCTCTGGCAACTAGAAAACGTGATTATACTTTTCATGTGTACAAACTGATAAATGAACTACTGAATGTTATTTGGTGCAACGTACACCCCGCTGCTCCCCTCTCGTGCAGGCCCCCTCGTGCGCACCCCGGAGGTTTTAGGGTGCCAGTCCTCCATCGGAGCGACCAACCATGATCCGTAATGTTTGGCCGCCTCCTCATGGACCCTATCATCACACCCCGAGCTCACCATGCCCGAGTAATCCACACACATCACAGAATTTCGGCAGTTTCTCGAACATCACCTGAAAAAACATCTTCTCGCTGCCCTCCGGATGCAGCCTTACCCAATGCTTACCTACCTTCCCCTTGTTCGCATTACTGCTGAATCAACTCCTTACCATGGAGCGAGGTGATTCAGTGGACAAAGCTGTTGGAATTCTTTAAGGATGAATATGAGAATGAGAAGAATTTTCTTGGAGGAGCTTTAGGCATCAAAGCAGCGGGAAATCTGAAGCCGAGGATCCTTGAATACATACTGCTTCCTGGACATTTATTGTATATTTTTGTAGTTCTTGCTTCGTGCTTGTTGATTGATTTTCGGTTGTTGCTCTGTTCACGTTCAGAATATTCTGGTTGTCTCAAAATGCTATTCAAGGATTATCCTGAAAAGGCTTGGGGATATTCTTTTCTTGAGCTTGCAGGTCCGTATTGCTGAGCTCTCCCTAGCAGATTGCAGGTTTTTTCCCTCAGTTCCGTGTACTAACTGTAGCTATGGTGTATGCAAGTACTCCCTCCGATCCATATTAATAGCCTCGATTTTGTTTAGATACGAATGTAGACCATTAATATGAATCGAAGGGAGTACCTAATTTGCCCTGCGTTGTCCTTCTGCAGGAAGCAGATAAGCATCTCTCACACATGGTGAACTCAAATTACCTGATCGCAAAGATTGACAGGCTGATGGGGATCGTATCCTTCCGGACAGCCGAAGACAGTAATCGGTTGTTCAACTCATGGGCGTCAAACCTCGAGAAGCTTCTTGACCTCGTTGAGAAGAGCTTCCACCAAATACGCAAGGAGACGATGATCCACAAGGTGGCGTTGAAAGCGTAATGCGTAAACTTTTTCGGGTTGGATGGGCGCCTACTTCTGGTTCAACGCCTCTGCCTCGTCGTCTACTGTTACAATCTCAGGATGGGGGAACTATACTATACTCAAGGAGCCTGTTGCTTTGGAAACTCTAAGAGCAACTCTAGCAGGTACCGATATCCGCCGAACCATAAAAAGGCGTTAAGGGTCGTGTTTTTGCTCTGTTTTACTTGGGTTTGCTCGTGGCCAGAACAGAAATCACAAATCCGAACCATAAAAACTTAAATTTTGAGCATTTGCGGGATATTTCAAATGTTCATACGTACATAATCGTGATCGTAGGTACAAAAGGCACAAATTAGACTAAATTAAAGGGGGATGTGCTGTCGCTGCCTCTAAACCCTAACCCGCACGCAAAATCGGGCTCACCGGAGCCTCATGGAGCGGCGGCGACGCTTCCGTCGGCAGATTCAGAGCTCGTCGTCGGAGAGGCCGAGGTCGGAGAGGCCGGAGATGGTGTTGGAGCCGAGGTCGACGTACTTGTCGTCCTGTGCCGCCCGTAGGAGGTCGCCCTGGAGCTTCTTCGCGCGGTCTTCGTGGTCGCGGGCGAGCCCCTGCTCGAGCAAGATGTTGTCGATGTCCTCGTCGCGGCGAGCTCGAGCGGCGTTGACCTCGGCCTCGGCGACGCTCTGCTGCTAGATGACCTCCATCAAACGCTCGAAGGCCTTGTCGGTGGCGTAGTTGGCGCTGGTGACGACGCGGCCCTCCCTCCACATGCGGCGTTCGAACTCCTCCGTCTCGCAGCGGAGAAGCGTGACCGGCACCGGTGCGCGGTGCTTCTTGTAGTGGAGGGCGGCGCGCTTGCGCGCCCCATCCGCGCGGATGCACCGACGGCGCTCCTCCTCCTGGGCGGGGGTGAGGCCACGGTAGCGCGAGGAGGAAGGCGACGTATGGCCACGGCGGAGTCCACAATGGTCCATCGGCGACTACCGGTGGCAGATCTAGTGCGGAGGCTGAGGAATTTCTCGCCGGAGCTCGGCGATTATTTGAGCGGCGGTGTGAGCAAATGCGCGGTGGAGGCGTGGAGGGGGCGGTGACGGAAAGAGGGGTCGAGATCCACAAAACGCCCTCGGAACCAGAATTATATAGTTCGAGAGGATAGATTTGTCAGCCCCCTTAAAAAAATCTGGGTCAGGCTCTGTTTGTGGTGTCTGCTCGGGCGAAAAAAACACGGATCGGCCCGTAAACCCGCTGGAATTATATGGGTCCGGCGGTTTTCTGGTTTTGCTCTAACGACAGTGGTGTACCAGTCAATTTCTGGGAGTGTAGTATTGTTTGCTGCTGGGGTTTTTGGGGTGTGAAATCCATTTTCTCATTTGGCCGGGATACGATGCTGTTCTGAATGATGTGAACACTTCATCATGCACCGTGCATTTACGTGGAAGAGAAGAACTCCATCCGTTCTACACTAGTGGTTTTAGTTCAGTTTGAACTACAACCACGAGTACTGCTACAAAGACATCTCCTGAAGAGAATTAATGTCGGGGAGAGGCAGTAGTAGGTTGTGCGAGTGGTTGGAATTTTTTGGAGAATGTCTAGGGGTACTAGTAAGCTGCAACTTTTTGTTGTAGCTCCAGTTGTTCATTCAAACGAGCCAGCTGGAGCGGAATTCTTTATGCTTGTTTAATTGGATATAGACAGGGATGGTGCTTTCTAGCATTAGTTACTGTCAACATGTGGTGATTATGCGCATAGTAAGTGACCCTAAATTTTGGCCAGCCTAGAGCGTCTATAGCCATCCGCCTAAAACTTACTAACTCACTGTACTCATATTTCTGAACTTAACCCCATAACTGTAGTAGAGTATAATTTTAGGGGTTTTGAGTGGTTGCACCAAGTCCTTTAGGCTGCTCATAGTGGGAGTAACATAAGTGGTACTCTGATTCATAATAAGTGTTGGGAATTTAGTATAGTTTTAGTACAAACTTTGTATTAAATTTTTGACACTTATTTTAGATGGGAGGGAGTCACATAGATGCCACCTAGACTAAAAATATGATGTGGCAAGCAATTAATAAAGAGTGAATGAGGAGGCATACAGGAAAACCAGTTCCCCCATGTCGGTCGCTCCCCCGAGGGCGACGGGCACCATCTCCAACTCCGGCCGCCCCCACCCCCTCCACCTCCCTTCCTCCTTCGCCGCCACCGGCCTGGGTCTAGGGATGGCAATGGGTACACTTGACCCATGTACCCACCGGGTAAAAACCCATTAGTAGTACGGGTATGAGACAAAAAATTACACATGGGTATATAAGTAGGAAAATTCCACACCCATCGGTACAGCGGGTACAGGTGTGTGATCGTAGAACCCATACCCGCGTACCCATGTACCCATCCAAAATGAGGTTGGGTCTCTATAATATTCTAACATACTTAATTTTCATTAATCATGCATTAACTCTAGCAAGCTCATCTCGTGTTTTCTAGTTCCACGATCGCTCATAGGTTAGTTAGGATTGCTTCACCTCCCGCCAAGTGACTTTCACGGTACATATCTTCTTTATGTGACCACATCTTGATTCTCAAGCTTCTTCATGTGATCACATCCTGATTCTCATACGATCAATATCGATCTCATATTTGTCATACCATCGCAACTTCATGAACAAATAGGGTTGCCGTCAGACTGTTGGCACCTCTATTCCAGGTTTGGCCATTGTTTATAATGTGTTGATGTTTATAATGTCTTACTAATTTTTTTCGATTTTATGTGTTGTAAAGACGGGTATTTTTACCCACGGGTATCCATTTACCCTTCCGGGTGACAGGTATGGAAAAATGGTATACCCGTTGATGGGTATGGTATGGGTGACGGGTAAAATTGGAGGGGATGGGTAAGGGTATGGGGTGGCTCCACCTATATCCGTACCCTGTGGGTGCCATCCCTACCTGGGTTGCAGGACGAGCCCTGGCGACGCCGGCGGCGGCGGAGTGTCCTTCCCCACGCCATGGAGTGGGGGTCAGAGCCCCTCCTCTTCTCGGTGGTGGTGCACTTCGGGAGACTCGGGTCTGGCGTGTTCGGGTGGACTTGGCGGTGGTGCTACCCCCAGGCAGCCGACGCCATGCCTGGGAGCGCTGTTGGCTGCCGTCCCTGGCTAGATCTGGCAGCCTCGAGCCCATATGGGCTCGGTGGGCTCAGGTGGGATTTGGCGGGCCAGATGCTACCTCAATGGGGCTCCCTGGAGGCGGTGGTGGCTACTAGCTAGGGTTGGGGACGTGGAGCTATGGCCTGCCCATTGCAGCAGTGGTGGCTAGGGCTTTATGGGCCCGTCTGGGCCTAGCCAGGCCCGTCTAGGCCTGGTGTGCCCCGGCTGCTCTGTCCGGTTGATGACTGCCTCTCGGCGTTGGAGGTGGGTTCCTCCCGCGGCTGCGGGGCTATGGTCCCTCGCTCCGCGATGTTGTGTGCCTCCGCTGTTCAGGGCATGTGTCAATGTCCATGAAGAGATGGTGATGTTGATTTCAATGTCATGGTGGCGTATGTTGGTTGGTGGTGAAGTTGGGTGGTGGTGTTCTGTTGCTCCACGGTTGTGTGGGGCGAAGATCGGGAGAAATCCCTGTCGGGTTATCCGACCATGACGCGGGACCGCCGCCGGGTGGCACCATTCCTTCCTGGAATGCGTCGAGGGAATCCTCTGTCTCCACTTTACTTGGAGTGTCGGGGGAACCCTTGGACCATGGTCCGTTCAGCAATACCGTGTCGACGGTGCTTCTCTTGGGAAGGGGCTGCTAGGTACTAGGCGCGTGGTTGGCCAAAGTCGGAGGGCGCAACAATTTTGGGTCATCATTGCTAGTCGATTTGCCTTTGTTTCCATTCCTTTTCTTTTTGGGCATGTATGTGTTGTTGAAAGAACATTTCATATTTCCCTATGTTTTGCGTGTTAGATAACAATACTATGGAGACTTTTCATGTGTGCTAAGTGTGCAGGAAGTTTTGAGGGGGGCCGGATAATCCGCCCCTCCAAGGGCCGGATAATCCGGCCTACCTCATCTCTCAAGGAAGCCAAGGCGCGTCACTCTGTGTCTAGTCGGATTTTCTCTCGGAAAATCCGAACTGGGGCGGTTTTTCCTCCCCAGGCCGGATAATCCGGGTTTCGCAAGGGCCGGATAATCCGACCCCCAGTTTTTGAGGAAAAGGAGTCAAGGCGCGTCGCTCGGTATCCGGTCGGATTTTCTACCGGAAAATCCGAACTGGGGCGATTTTTCTTCCCCAGGCCGGATAATCCGGCCTTCGCATAGGGCCGGATAATCCGGCCCCCAGAAGTTGATCAAGGGCAAGCTCGGCGCGACGCTCAGATAGGGGGCGGTTTTTCTGCCGGATATTCCAAGTCTAGGGCGGAGTTTCCTCAGACCGGATAATCCGGCCCTCACTTGGGCCGGATAATCCGGACCCCAAAGTGTGCAACGGCTGGTTTTTGGAAGGGGGTATAAGTACCCCTTCTTCCCCAACGTCCAGATCTCTTGATTCGTTCAAATTTGACCAGACCCTGTGCAAGAGCTCTAAATCTCGATCTCCCACTTCAACCACCCTAAGGTCTTTATCTTTGGTGGAATTGAAGGAGGAGAAGTTCATCATCAACATCAAGAATCAAGCGCTCCAACTCCTCTCCATTCACTTGGAGAAATCCCTGATCTAGTATTCTCGTTAATACCTAGATCGTGTTATTGTATTTGACAACTTTGTTCTTGTGGCAGCTTGTTGTCACTTCGGGAGCCTCCAAGTTGTTGTGGATTTGTTGCCCCGCTAGTTGTGTAAAGGTGCCGGTGCCCGCCTCAAAGGGTACCTATAGTGGAAGGTGGATCAGGCCTGTTGTGGCGAGATCCATCGGAGAACAGGGTGAGGCCTTTTGTGGTGTGGTGGTCTTAGTACCGCCCACCCCTCCAACGCAGACTTACTTCCCTTAACAAGGAAGGAACTGCGGTCAAACAAATCCTGTGTCTCCGCGTGCTTCACTTCGGTTCACTCGTTCCTCTTCCACTCGCTCCTTACTCGCTAGTAGATAGGTTTGCATATAGGGAAATTCCACACATTAGTTTATCTAGAGAATTTACCTTTGTGCTAAGCCTAAAATTGAAAAAGAATTAAAAATTGGTGTAGCACCTATTCACCCCCCTCTAGGTGCCCATACGATCCATTTCAATTGGTATCGGAGCCCCGACTCTTAATTCGGGCTTAACCGCCTAAGAGTAGTATGGGTACCAGGGATGATGGAAATGAGGCTGTGGATAAGGTCACAATGGATGATCTCAAGTCGTTGGGAACAACCTTATTGAAATCCTTTGAGGCCAAGATGGAGGAGATGAATCAAATGATTGCTCGCCTTACATCATCCATAGCCCCATCTCCATCCTCCTTTGAGGCTCCCTCACCATCATCTAAGGAAAAGGGTAACACCGGATCTAAGGATGATGATGTGGAAGGTGAAAAACTAAATGGTTCCACCTCCAAAAAGGGAAGTGGCAAGGAGGAATATAGTGAGGTTCGCCACGTATATTCCCCCGACCCACCTATCCCTCATCCTCATATAAACAATAGGGGTGATCCACCCAAGCTCACTGCATCTTCTTTTAACCAATGGCAATTTCTAATGAAATCTCATGTTTGCAGCTCCTCTATTGAATTGTGGAGGATCATTGAAGAAGGTCTTCATGTTGGAGATTAAACCAATCTAACAAGAAGGGAAGTTGTGGATAGCAAGTTGAATGCCACTGCTCTCCACATGATACAGCTGGGTGTGGGTCCCAAGGACATGCCACACATTGAACATCTCAACACGGCTAAAGAGGCGTGGGATGCTCTTACGGACCTTTTTGTTGGAAATGAAAGCATGAGAAGAAACCGGTATGATGCCCTTAGTAACGAAGCTGAGGGATTCTACATGTTGGATGGTGAAAACCATGAGGACATGTATAGAAGACTCAAGGGCATCGCAACAACATTTCGGAAGCATGGGGCCACTCACATTGATGATGCATGGATAAAAAGGAAGTATGTGAGTGCCTTAATGCCTTTCGAACCGACGGATTTGAAGAGCTTGCAAGGTAGACACAACTATCATCAAATGACATCCAATGAAGTCATGCAAGAAATGACGTCATTCAAAGTGGCGGCAAAGAATGCTGAAGATGCCCGTGCTCGGGCCATTGGAATGCAAAAGGGTGTCAATGTGGCTCTCAAAGCCAATGTTGTTGAGCAAGAGGATGATGAAGGAGCATTTGAGAGGATATCCATGGACTGCCCCGATGAGGTCAAACGTGCTCATGGTGAGTACATGGCATTCTATGCAAGGAACTTTTGGAAGGACCCTGCCAAAGCCAAGTCTGAACTTGAGCGCAAGAACGGGTCAAATGGAAGAAGAGAAAGTGGCCCAAGATTGAGAACTTGCTTCAACTGTGGAGATAGACTGCACTTTGTAGCCGAGTGTCCTTATGAAAATAGAGAAGACAATGGTGGCAGGCTCATTCTCAAAGAGAAATCCAAAGTTCCTAAGAATAAGCCATTTGCTAAGAAGAATGGTCCTTTCAAGAAGCAACCCAAGATGGTCCTTGTAGCTCAAGAGGAATACTCCTCCGCAAGTGAAGATGAAGAGGATGATGATAGTTCCCGCGAAGTGGCTGCTATAGCCACCACATCGACTCCCTCCTCTCTCTTCGACTCGCCTAACGATAACACCATCAACAACAACGCCACTTGCCTAATGGCAAGAGGATCCGAGGTATCGACTTCTAACTCCTCATTTTCTAAGACTAACACAATTTTGGATATGGATGATCATGACAGTCTTGAAATGAAAGAAGAAGTTATTGCCTTGGATACTTTTTTCACTAACCTACAAGGTGAGCACAAACTCCATTTTGATACTCTTATGAGTCAACTTGCTCGAGCCGAAGATCTCCTTGAAGAAAAGGGCAGAATTGAAAGAGAAGATGCTTTGGAGATAGCCTCTTTGAAGAATGCCTTGGAAGAGGAAGAGGGAACTCGAGTTTCTTTGGAAGAAAGACTCGAATCCCTAGAGGAGTCACAAGAAGAAGCCGTAGCTCAGCTCATTAAAGAACGTGACGATGCCCTTGCCAAGGTAAAGAAACTAAAGAAAGAAAAGATTGATTTTGGGGCTGCTCATGCTAGACTTTTGGAGAAGTTTTATGATCTTGAAAGTGCTCACAAGGCATTGAAGAGTGATCATTCTACTCTAAATGAGTATCATGACCAGCTCCAAACTCAATTGAAACGGTATAATGTACCAAGTACCTCATCTTCATCCTTTAGAAAAGAAGATCTTGCAAGGAGTTCTCAACACAAAGGTAAACGGGTTATTGATGAGATACTGAGCAGGCAAAGGACAAACAACAGTAAAGAAGGTCTTGGTTACATACCCAAGATAAAGAGCAAGAAAAACAAGAAGAAGAAGAAGAAGAAGAAGAAGAAGATTAAGACTGCTCAATCGAAGACTAGCAACATTACCAATGACAAGACTAATTGTGATGGTTTTGCAAGGATCAACAATCCTAACTTCGAACTATATTGTGATTCTTATGGTGATGTTTATGCTAGTTATGTAGGGACTTATGATTGTTACATTCCTTGGTCTATTTGGGTTCCCAAGACCCTTGTTACTAACATGAGAGGACCCATTAAAAAATGGGTACCTAAAACCAAGAAGTAATTTTCTTGCAGGGCTATGCTTCCGGTGGTTCTAAATGGGTACTCGATAGCGGTTGTATGAGTCATATGACCGGAAGCAAGGAGATCATCACGGAGATGCGGCTAAACCTTGATCACATTACTGTCTCCTATGGTGACAAGTCAAAATCTGAGGTATTGGGTCTCGGCAAAGTTGTGGTGGCTCACGATATCTCTCTCGTGGACGTCATGCTTGTTGAGACCCTCGGGTATAACTTAATTTCTGTTTGTGCCCTTGGTAAGATGGGCTTTGCAGTTTACATTGATGCTGATTTGGTGGTACTCTTGTGGAGCAAGTCTCTAAAAGTCGCTTTCGTGGGATATGTCGAAAACGACCTGTACGTGGTCGACTTTTCGGGGACAACCACTACAGGTCCGATGTGTCTTTTCAGAAAGGCTGACGCGGGTTGGCTATGGCATCGCCGACTAGCCCACGTCAATATGAGAACTTTGCAAAGTCTCCACAAGGGTGGCCACATTCTTGGACTAAAAGAAAATATCTCTTTTGCCAAAGATCGTGTTTGCAGGGCGTGTGTTGAAGGGAAAATGCATGATTCACCTCATCGAAGGAAAACCATTATCTCTTCAAAAAGGATCTTGGAGCTCCTTCATGTGGACCTCTTCGGACCTCCATCTCATGCAAGCCTCGGTGGGAAGAAGTATTGTCTAGTGATTGTTGATGATTACTCCAGATACACTTGGGTTTATTTCTTCAAGTTAAAGAGTGAAACTCAACAAACTGTCATCGACTTCGCCAACGAGGTTCAACATCAACACAACGTCCCCATTCTGTCTATAAGGAGTGATAACGGCTCGGAGTTCAAGAACTACACCTTAAATGAGTTCCTAAGTGAAGAGGGGATAAGACATCAATATTCCGCTGCGTACACCCCTCAACAAAATGGTGTAGCCGAGAGGAAGAATCGGACTCTAATGGACATGGCAAGCTCAATGTTGGCCGAATTCAAATCTCCATATAACTTCTGGGCTGAAGCAATCTCTACTGCTTGTCATTCATCCAACCGGTTATACCTCCGCAAGATTTTGGCCAAGACTCCGCATGAAATACTTACCGGTAACAAGCCAAACATCTCATACTTTCGGGTATTCGGGTGTAAGTGTTTCTTTCTTATTAAAGGAGTTCATTTATCTAAGTTTGAATCTAAGGCTCTAGAAGGTATTTTTGTTGGTTATGGTGCCGAATCCCACACTTATAGAGTCTACAATAAGCTCTCCGGAACTGTTGTAGAATCTTGTAGTGTGGTGTTCGAGGAAAATGACGGTTCTCGTGCGGAGCAAGTTGGTGTTTGTGATGCGGATGTTGAAATACCGCAAGATGCCATAAGAAGAATGGGCGTGGGATTCTTCCGCCCCATTGAGGAACCCCTTTTGGCGGACTGGGAAGGACAATGCTCTACTCATATAGAGCCCTCATCTACACATACGCAACATGCTCCAACCACGGGGGCAACTTCTACACCATCTCCATCAACTGCTGAAGGTCAAGATGCTCCAGAAAGCTCTAGGCCGGATTTTCCGGTGGATATCGGATTATCCGGCCACCCCGCTCCAGCTGTCCATGCAGCTCCTGGTGGTGAAGATATCAACACAAGCTCCAGGACGGATTTTCCGGCTGACCCCGGATTATCCGGCTCCTCGCCAGGTCAAGCAAGTCCCAGGCTTCCTGATGATGCTGCTGCAAGTCCTCCCAGGCCGGATTATCCGGCCACTTCATCGGCCAGATTATCCGGCCCTGACTCTCCAGTTCTGCAGCCTCCAGTTATGGCTACGGACTCACCTCAAGGGCATGCATCTCCACCACCTGCTACTGATGTTCCAGCTACTGATCAAGGCGGAGAAAATGCCTCCAATGAAGACTCAAGTGATGAATCTCCTCCACCAAGAGACAACAAACTTATTGAACTTCGTCGCAAGGCTCGGGCTGATCGTAACCTTGAGTTGAGGGGTCACACTCTCGACAAGGTTGTTGGTGATCTTCGACGAAGGGTGTCTACTAGAAGAGAATTGGCCAGTTTTGGTGAGCATCAAGCTCATATCTCCATGGTGGAACCTAAGAAGGTCTTTGAAGCTCTTGAAGACCCAGACTGGGTTGTTGCTATGCATGAAGAATTGAATAATTTCGAGCACAACAAAGTCTGGAAACTAGTGGAGAAACCCAAAGAGTGCCGCAATGTTATCGGCACCAAGTGGATTTTCAAGAACAAGCAGGATGAGAATGGCATTGTTGTGATGAACAAGGCAAGACTTGTGGCACAAGGTTACTCACAAGTTGAGGGCATCGACTTCGGCGAGAGTTATGCTCCTGTGGCTCGCCTTGAGTCCATCCGTATCCTACTTGTTTATGCTGCTCATAACAATTTTAAGTTGCAGCAAATGGACGTCAAGAGTGCCTTCCTTAACGGTCCTCTACATGAGTTGGTATACGTAAAGCAACCCCCGGGGTTTGAGGATCCTAACTTCCCGAACCATGTCTACAAACTCGATAAGGCACTCTATGGCCTTAAACAAGCCCCACGTGCGTGGTATGAGCACCTTAAAGAGCTTTTGTTAGATCGTGGCTTCGAAGTTGGGCAAATCGACCCCACTCTTTTTACTAAGAAGGTTAAGGGGGAGCTCTTCGTATGCCAACTATATGTATACGATATCATTTTTGGTTCTACTAACAAAGCTTTTAACGATGAATTTTCAAAGCTTATGACTGACAGGTTTGAGATGTCTATGATGGGGGAATTACGGTTCTTTCTTGGATTCGAGATCAAGCAACTAAGAGAAGGAACCTTTATTAATCAAGTAAAGTACATCCAAGACATGCTCAAGAGATTCAAGATGACGGATCTAAATGGTGTCGCTACTCCGATGCAAACAAAGTGTCATCTCGAACTCAACCCTCATGGTAAAGATGTGGACCAAAAGGTATACCGGTCCATGATCGGCTCTCTTCTTTACCTCTGCGCATCTAGACCCGATATTGTGTTGAGTGTGGGAGTGTGTGCAAGGTATCAAGCAGCTCCTAAAGAAAGCCACTTAGTGGCGGTCAAGAGGATCTTTCGATATTTAGTTCATTCCCCCAACTTTGGTCTCTGGTATCCCAAGGGCTCCAATTTCTCTTTATGTGGTTATACTAACTCAGATTGGGCTGGTGATAAGGATGATCGGAAGTCAACTTCTGGAGCTTGTCAATTCTTGGGAAGATCTCTTGTATGTTGGTCCTCCAAAAAGCAGAATTGTATATCTCTCTCCACCGCCGAAGCTGAATATGTTGCTGCGGCCAGTGCTTGTACTCAATTATTGTGGATGAGGCAAACTTTAAAGGAATACGGTGTCAATTGTGACAGAGTGCCTCTTTTATGTGATAATGAAAGTGCTATCAAAATTGCGTACAATCCAGTTCAGCACACAAGGACGAAGCATATTGAGATTCGGAATCATTTTATTCGTAACCATGTTGCTCGAGGCGATATTGATCTATCTTTTGTGAGCACGAAGAACCAACTGGCGGATATCTTTACAAAGCCACTTGATGAAGCAAGATTCTGCTATTTGAGGAATGAGCTAAATATCATTGATTCCGGGAGTTTGTCTTGATTACCCATGCACTCACTCGTACGTCTCAATCCTTGTTTGGTCTAGGTGTGGGCATGGATATAGGGGGAGTGTGGTCCTAACTTATTGGGATAACCCTCCCCCCATAATGCCAATAGCAAGTATATCATTTCTCTTAATATCATGTTGTAATATGTGAGCTTATTGATGAGTATTGGTCATGAACCCAAGATATATCTTCGCGGTGTCACACCATACACTCCAACAAGGTGGCTTCGGCCACCGCCCTCTCCCTTGTGGAGAATTGGATCTTTTTGGATGTTATTTGCTCTCTCATGTTCTTATGGGAATCACACTCAATCTTGGCTTTTATTTGATTTGGATTTTGCAATTTTGAGTGTCTAGTACCATCTCAGTTTGGCATTCTCAATCCTAAGCCTTCCCTACCCCTAAGACATCTATTCTTGCACACAAGTCCCTTGTACACCTTGTGGGGGTGTTGTTTGGGGACGCGCGGGCCTGGTTCTGTGTATAACAGAATCCCAGATTTTAGGCCGGATAATCCGGCCCAAGTGTTGGCCGGATAATCTGGCCCTGGCGGATTCGATCTTAAAGGGCAGGGCTCGGGGGGGAAGGGCTCATATCGAGCAGCACTTTTCCCCCAGCCCTCTCCTTCTCCCCAGCCGCCGCCTGCCGCCCCTCACCCTCCCCAGAGCCTCTCCGGCCACCGGATTTTCCGGGCCTTCCCGGATCTTCTTCTCCGCGCCTCCGAGTACCTTCTCCTCCACGTTCTTCCTCCAATGAGTGAGGGTAACTCCCTCTCTCCCCATCTTTGGCTAGATGTGTATCTTGTTGGATGGAACGTTGTCTAGAAGAATGTGTTTTCGCATAGAACTCGTAGTCATACAGTTTCTAGGCCCGATCTACTTTTTTGCATGCATTCTTGGTGAAATCGAAACTTTCTGCCAAGGCCGGATTATCCGCCCCTAGCCAGGTCGGATAATCCGGCCTGACAGATTCAAGTCTGCTTTAGTTTCACTATGGTGTATATATTGAGTAGTTTTGACCTATGAATTTTTTGCCTACTTGTTCCATGCTCTCTCCTGGACTTGTGTGTATGCTTATCCCCTTGCTATCGCCCTTATTCTCCTCACAGGTGGTTCCGGTGTTCCCAAGACCTACAAGCGCCGTCCTCGCGCCAAGTACTTTCGGGACGACGTTCAAGGTAACCTAGTGGACAAAGTTGAATTGCGGAGAAGGAAGAACGAAGAGAGGCGCATGGCTGAACAATCCAAGAGGACTAGGAAGAGTGTGTCCAAGAGGAAGGGCAAGGAGCCCAAGATCAACTACAGGGCTCTGGATGCGGTCTCCTTCTCTGCCATACGTCACCGTGACTTGTTTGCTGAGCTGCCTCGTGATGATGAGCTAGGGGATACCCGGTTTTGGTGTGCAGAACAGAAAGGGATTTATGAAGACATCTATGCCAGGCTGAACATTAGGCCTATGCACCCTCTGGTACTTGTTGATGCTTTGGAGAAGGCGCATCTTGTGGATGCGATGTATGTGGCTGAGAGGATGGGGCTGCACCATCTCATGTCCCTCCAGTGCTCCTTTGACTCTGAGGTGGTGAAGCAATTCTTCTCTACTCTGGTGATTTGTGGTGATGAGCGTCACACTATGAAGTGGATGACTCATGACAGGCCCATGACTGCTGATTTTCACGTGTTTGCTGAGGTTTTGGGGTACTCCTTCCGCAGCAGGGATAGAGCTAGTGGCCACTGCATCATCACTCAGTTGAATCCCAACAAGGATGCTGCTCTCTCTCCGTGCATTGTGGACAATGGAATTGTCGGTACTGTGGCTGGTCTTGCTCCCATCTATGCTGCATTGGTGGGTCTCTTCCATGACTCTATAACACCGAGTGGGGGCAACAATGACAGCATCCATGGTCACCTTGTTCAGCTATTTCAATTTTCTCATGAGGTTGCCTCCTGCGAGGACGAGTCAGTGCAGTACAGGCTGGATGTCATGGACTTCATTTACCATGAGCTGTGTGATGCTATGTTCAACCGTCTCTCCATTCCCTATGCGCCCTACATTATGTTGCTCATCCGCCACCTACTTCCTGCCGAGGAGTTCCACATTGACTCGGTGCACAAGGCCAAGAAGATTTACAACAAGGTTCGGAAGACTGCTCACCCCTCCTCTGCTCCTGAGGGTCTCATGAGGGATTGTCGTAGGCCCCCAGTGCCTCCCGTGGCCCGCGAGATCAAGTAGCTGAACTGGTTCCAGCGTCACATCCTTTGCATGGGCGTGGACACACGCAAGGGTCAGTATGAGGCCTACAGGTAGCGCCATGAGTTGGCTCACTCCCAGCAGCTCATTCTCCACCACGTGTCTGGCGCTTCGGGTGCTCCTCCGGCTCCTACACCTCCCACTCCATATGCTCGGTGGAACTCTTCCTCCGGGCTGAACTATGGTGAGCTGGAGCGTCACTTGTTCCCCTCTGCGCCTGCTGCTGATGCTGATGATGAGGAAGGTGACACTGAGGAGCTTGGAGATGAGGATGAGGAAGAGCATGAGGACGAGGACGAGGACTATGATGAGTGATCCCCTGGGGCGCTAGCATCATTCTTCTCCCTTTTTGGTGTCTCGATGCCAAAGGAGGAGAAGTAGTTCTATTAGGTTGTCCGTGGATTTGCATGGGTCGGGCATAAGCACTTGCACTTTTTATTCGTTATTTCTTGCTTATGCCCATTTAGCGTTGAACTTTTATATTCGTGGTTTGTGATTTATGGTTGAGACTTTATGTGGTTGTCTGGATGATACTTATGGACTTCATATCATGGATTATGC
Organism: Avena sativa; assembly: GCA_916181665.1. Classification (NCBI taxonomy): domain Eukaryota; kingdom Viridiplantae; phylum Streptophyta; class Magnoliopsida; order Poales; family Poaceae; genus Avena; species Avena sativa. The sequence continues at coordinate 459,795,176 of OV702297.1, read as the reverse complement.
TCATGGTTATATCTATTCATATCCTGTTGCTAGAGGTTTATCACGGAAGGCGCGCGCTCATAATGGTTATCCAATAATAATTGTGATTTATGTCAATGATGCCTATTCTCTACTTTGGTGGTATGTGTTTTTGCCTGTTTGTCTATGGAATAGATTCACCTATTTGTGTGCATTTGTATTCCAATGCAAAACTCTTTTATGCACACATTGAGGAGGAGTCCCTTTCATAGTTATCTCTGTGTGTCTTGTGTCTTTCTCCTGCAAATCCTGGTATTGTCATATAACACCAAAAAGGGGGAGATTGAAAGAACATTTCATGTTTCCCTATGTTTTGCGTGTTAGATAACAATACTATGGAGACTTTTCATGTGTGCTAAGTGTGCATGAAGTTTTGAGGGGGCCGGATAATCCTCCCCTCCAAGGGCCGGATAATCCGGCCTACCTCATCTCTCAAGGAAGCCAAGGCGCGTCACTCTGTGTCCAGACGGATTTTCTCCCAGAAAATCCAAACTGGGGCGGTTTTTCCTCCCCAGGCCGGATAATCCGGGTTTCGCAAGGGCCGGATAATCCGGCCCCTAGTTTTCGAGCAAAAGGAGCCAAGGCGCGTCGCTTGGTATCTGGTCGGATTTTCTACCAGAAAATCCGAACTGGGGCGGTTTTTCTTCCCCAGGCCGGATAATCCGGCCTTCGCATAGGGCCGGATAATCCGGCCCCCAGAAGTTGATCAAGGGCAAGCTCGGCGCGACGCTCAGATAGGGGGCGGGTTTTCTGCCGGATATTCCGAGTCTGGGGCAGAGTTTCCTCAGACCGGATAATCCGGCCCTCACTTGGGCCGGATAATCCGGCCCCCAAAGTGTGGAACGGCTGGTTTTTGGAAGGGGGTATAAGTACCCCTTCTTCCCCAACGTCCAGATCTCTTGATTCATTCGAATTTGACCAGACCCTATGCAAGAGCTCTAAATCTCGATCTCCCACTTCAACCACCCTAAGGTCTTTATCTTTGGTGGAATTGAAGGAGGAGAAGTTCATCATCAACATCAAGAATCAAGCGCTCCAACTCCTCTCCATTCACTTGGAGAAATCCCTGATCTAGTATTCTCGTTAATACCTAGATCGTGTTATTGTATTTGACAACTTTGTTCTTGTGGCAGCTTGTTGTCACTTCGGGAGCCTCCAAGTTGTTGTGGAGTTGTTGCCCCACTAGTTGTGTAAAAGCGTCGGTGCCCGCCTCGAAGGGTACCTATAGTGGAAGGTGGATCAGGCCTGTTGTGGCGAGATCCATCGGAGAACATGGTGAGGCCTTTTGTGGCGTGGTGGTCTTAGTACCGCCCACCCCTCCAACGCAGACGTACTTCCCTTAACAAGGAAGGAACTGCGGTCAAACAAATCCTATGTCTCCGCATGCTTCACTTCGGTTCACTCGCTCCTTACTCGCTAGTAGATAGGTTTGCATATAGGGAAATTCCACACATTAGTTTATCTAGAGAATTTACCTTTGTGCTAAGCCTAAAATTGAAAAAGAATTAAAAATTAGTGTAGCACCTATTCACCCCCCTCTAGGTGCCGATACGATCCATTTCAGTTGTTGCCCTAGCATTCCCTTCGGTTCAAACTCTTGTATCAGTGTGATTGCTATATTAATATAGCGGGGCGAAAGCCTACTTCAAGATCAATTAATGAAGAGAGAGACAAATGTACTAACATAATATATTACCATCATATCACACTTCCAATACAAAATGAGTCTACAAAATTATACTCTAAGTTACTACACTAAGTCACTACCACTATGAAGGTAGTAATTAGACTGGTAACATATGCTCTAAGTTACTACCCACTATGACTAGCCTTAGTGGACTTAACTTCTTAACACCCCTCCCCCTTTTCTATTATTCAAACCCAGTTGCATACAAGAACATCGTCTCTAATACATTCAACATTATAAGCAATCAAAACCTTGTCACATCTCGTGCACACATTTAAACAACATTTTAAATTCAAAGCATATATGAATCCAATCAAAAGTAACAACACAAAACATCCAAAAGCCACCTGATACAAACATAAACAACACTCCTTCATTGCCAGTACCGCCACCACTACCGTAAAACATTAATGGTGGCATTTTGGAAGCCACGATTTTTCCACAAAGCTTAAGTGATCTCGCAATATTTGCTTGCCATTGCATTCATCCCACTAGCATTCATAAACATGATCTTTTAATCATGCTCATTTTTCTTGATCATTTCTTTCTTGGCCTTCAGCTTCAACCTCTCCTCCTCGATAACAATCATATGTGCACCTTCCTATTCTCAGTCTCAATCAGGCAAGCCTCTATTCTATCCTCCACCCACAACCTCTCCTCCTCCATCCACCTGGCTATTATCTCGTGGTTATGTTTGAGAGCCAACTCCCCTTTTGTCTTGTCATTTCTTTGGAGTCCTCTTTGTATTCACCCACTCCACCAGTCTTGTTCCACTCCTTCTCGTTCACTTGTTCATCTATCATCAAACTAGGAGTTAGTTTTCCCCTGCCTATCCTCACCCTCGATATCAATGGATGATGAGATCAATTTTGGCCTCCTTACTATAGTTTCATAATTTCTTGTCGACGATTTCTCGTATCCTTTGAGCACCCCATAACAATGTATCGAATTGAATGGATTGTTCCCATTTATCTTGTGTTTTTCCTCTTATATCTCTTGGATATTTTTGTTGTACTCTCCATGGAACTCCATTAGGAGGGGTGTTGTTCACATGGTCACAACAACCTGACCACTAATTTCAAGCATCTTGAATTAAACTCCAACAGTGTGGGAGATAACCTTGTGTATGGTGGGAATGAACCTTGACATGGATTGCATAATATGCATGGATCCTCTTCCAAAATGGTTCCTTATTTTAGTAGGTGCTAACTATGGCACCAAGAGACACACTCATCCAAGCATGTCACAAAATTATACATTAGACCCAACCTTGTATTTCGACGACCTTGATTGATTCTTCATGATACTTGGATCTAACTTGTACACTTTGATATTTTCACTTGACACGTATTGGATATCATCCATAATCGAGTATGAAATGTCCACGAACCCGATGGTGCCAAATTCATCCAACATGGTCATTAAATATCACATATTATATGGTTCAGTTTGTGTTCTACATCGCATGAGTGCAAAAAACTATCATTTATCTTGAACATTTCTACTTCCAAATATATATGAACAAAATACATTTGTAATACATCATACAAAAATCTTGATGAATTTAAATATTATTAAGAAAAGTTTCAACGATACAAAATTTGCATGTATGAATGACTAGAGGTTCAATCAAGTAGTTTTGTTCTCAAAGATAACGCTTTTGACTCCTGGAATGTGTTTTTGTTTATGAGCTTCTTGTTGAGGTTCCTCATTCCCACAAGTGCAGTTTTCTGGTGCCATAGCCACCAAAGAAATGACCAAGATATCAAACAAGATGACATACTGTCCATGTGATAAATAAACACTATATATCACATTTTATTTTCCTAGTGAAAACTATGAAATGTTCAGCTAACTTGAAAGCTTGGAAAAATTAGTCAAAATCAATTAAGAACAAATATTTGCTACTTAAGGACTTAATGTATGGCTAAAACGAGGGAATTCACACAAATAGCCTTATTTGTAGGTTTGTCCTTGAATTTTTTTGGATGTGGAAACTCTAGCTAAGCCACTGCCTTTCTTTAGGTTTATATCCAAATTGATGTTCTTGTGAGGTGTAACATGGGGATCAAACTGAAAGAACAACTCCCAATATCTAGACATATGATCGGTGTATGCATCGTAAATTACCATTATGGGGGATAAACTCTACAAAACAAGTGAGTTTGTTTTAGACATCTATACCTTCTTAGGAACCCATATTGAATAGTTGAAGGTATCACCACACTAATATACTTGGCATAGATGAAACTGTCATTGTATCTCGAAAGCACATAAGATGGATTCATGTTATTATTACAAAGTGCAAGATCGCTTCAAGTACAGTGTCCCTCAGCCAATAATAGTAAATCCCTCCTCTAAGCACACATCCTACCTAGGATATCAGTGAGGATCTTAGTTAGTGCCAACATTATTGTACCATACAAATAAATTCAAGGCCTTCCTTGTAGAATATTCATATTTAGTTGCTTAATATTTCCTCTCTCATTCCATGGGTGACAAATGAGCATGTGATAACCCCCAAATACAGGTCCTAGCTGTAGCTCCTTTCATTGTGGAAGTATAAGGTATCAAACCGAAAGATCAAGAAGGTAAAGCTAATTATTCTCCCCAACTAGATTGTTACAATTCTAGCTATTTATGCACTAAACAAATTAAATAGTAAATATTAATTGGTTGCTTTTAAAGTATAGTGCAGGAACTATAAATGCAAGAATGTTCCAATCCTCTAAAGTGCAAGACGACATGATGAAAGTGTTTCTCTTATGTAAACTATGGACCTAGGTTCATGGATTCAATTGATATCTCTTTCCCTCCAACTATAGTGGTGATCATGTTATGGATAACAAAGTACACACAATTATCATGCTTAAAAAAATCTAGAGAAAAAACTAAAAGAGAATTTTCTTGCTACATCAAGGACCCAAAGAAAAACTCAAAATAAAAATAACCGGGTTACCTCACGCAAAGCGCTTTCTTTATAGTCATATAATAAGGCGTCATATCTTTGTCTTTAGGAGGTGCACACATAATGATAGAAATGCTTTCTAATTGCACCCTCCTTATTTGATAGAAAACTTGAACAAACAATGCGTACCAACATTAGGGTACTTGCAACTTTGTAGTTGTTTGGAAATAAAGATGGCACTTATCACCTCACATTTCATAATAGTTACAAATACTAGAAGTAACTTAACAATGTAACCACTAAAATGGTGCAACTTAGTAAATTTTAAAGCGTCAAGTGGATCATTAAATTTATCATGGAAATCATTAGCATGCTTTACTATTTCAAAATAGTTGCTAGAGTGCATATTAATATTAATATTAATATCATGGTTGCAACAATTGCTTGGACTTAGAGGTAAATGAAAACCACATATGTACTTTCTAGCAAGTGAATATTTCTCCTTTACTGTGTAAATAGGAGAATTCAAAAATGATATAGGACTATCATAAGTGAGAGTATTATCACAACCAACAAGCATATAATTTTCATTTGTAAAGCTAGTAACAATTGTTTTACATGGAGGATTATCAAGAAATATATGACCATGATCTAAAGCATTATCATGTGTGATAGGGGTGAAGGCATGGGGTAAGTAAGCATATTCTTGTGTTAGACTTTAACATTTACTTGTGTGATAGGGGAGAAGACATGGGGTACCAGCTGAGGCCTTGGACCCATAACCATCGAATTTTTCGATTGCACCCTTCTTTTTCATGCTAAGACCTCCTTACAATTATATATTGTGTGCCCAGGCCCTGCCTAACAATTTGAATGCACCTGTTTTGTTGGATTGCGTCCTCCCCCTCTCCACGTCAAATAAACTCAAGTGTGTCTAATCCTCAGTCGATTGCGAATTAAGTTAATTCTCAGTCCAGTGATGTCATTCAATTTTAGTTGCAACACCACTTGCAACTAAAAAGTCTCAGTTGCAACCTCATTTATAACTAAAACATCTTAATTGTAACCCCGCTTACAACTGAAATATTTCAGCTCCAAATGATGAATTTCACCAAAGCCAATAAACTTGCATCCTCCACCCCCATGTACTCATAGTTTGTTAGCATATACTTTTGAGATAAATATACAACATCACTTGTGGATGACTAGTATGTTAAGTATTTACGTGCAATACTAGTCCTTAAGTACACCGAAAAACTTAGTTAATCTAAAACAATACTGCTTTAGACTGTTTTCAGTGTCTACTTCAGGATGTTGAGGCAGCGGCTACGTCCGTCAGAATAAGGTCATCTCCGCCCTATCCTCGCTCTGGTGGTGCGCCTAGCATCGGCGGAGGGCACGTGGATTTGTGTGTCCGACGGATTCCTTGGTATCCTGTCGTTTTCCGTATCCGTTTGTGTGGTTTGAAGTCAGTCTCTTCCGATCTACGTTTGTCATCTTCGGCGATGTTTGTTGTACTGGCTCGCTGGTCCTTTTGGGTCTTAGCACGACGACTTCCCGTCTGTCTATAAAAAGCTCTACTACGATAAGCTTTGCCTGACTCCGGTGATAGAGGGACGAGGACGGCGACGGGCCTTCGGCTCGTGCAAGTGTTTGCAGTCATCGCTAGGTGGTCCAATGACATATTTATAATTTTTATTACTTTCGGGACTCTTTGTACTGTTGTTGTTGATTATTAATAGATCGGTGGAATTGCGAAAAAAAAATACTTTGTTCCAGCACAAAGAAAGAAAACCATCCAAATACCCGCAGACAAAAACCATCCAAAAAAACCATGTGGACGTAAACGAGACACATCACCTAATTTAATCGCACACGTGGTGATAAGCAGTTCATTAGCTAGCTATAAGACCGGAGTATCAACACAACCACGGAATCCTATATAAGGCGCCGGTAGGCACACGAAAGCCTGCAACACAAAGGCAACTAGGCAGTACATATGTATGGCAGCGTCACCATTGCCTCGCTGGGCTCCGACGCCGAGCCCCACCAGGCCACTCCGGTCGACGTCGAGCAGCACCGTCGTGGCCTCATGGCGCAGCTGGTCAGCGTGCCAGCTGAGCCCCGTCTTCTTCCCACGTCGTACCTCCGAGCCATCGACGCCTTCGCCAGCCAATGGTGTTGCCGGCGACCGGAGAGAGGAATCTTGCCTGCCGGAGGTGTTCCTCACGTGGGAGGATCTATCAGTGACGGTCACAAACGGGAGAAAGGGCCCTGTCGTGATCCTCGATGGGCTTACCGGATACGCGCGCCCCGGCGAAGTGCTGGCTCTTATGGGTCCTTCGGGCTGTGGCAAAACTACTCTACTCGATGCCTTAGCTGGTATAGCTTTCCTCCCCTAAGAAAAGCCGGTAACTTCACATGTTCTTTAATTTTTGAGGGGGACATAACGTCGCATGTCTATCTGTTGCTGGACTCATTATATTTGTTTGTGATTCTATTTCAACCATCAGAGCTATGCCTTGTTAGTCGGAGTTTTCACCCCTGGGACATGTGCTTTTTTTAATTAAAAATTCAGATAACAAGTTTGGATACTGTTTGAATTGTTTCGATACCAATTAAACCCAAAGTTAAGTTCCTAGATTTTGCTCGAACTTTTAAAATCTTGAACCAAAGTTATTCTTAAGAGAAAATAATGCCTAGATTTAAAAACATTTTTTTCTTTGGTTTCATGTTTGTAGTCATAGAATTGCATAAAAAGTTCAAATGCGTTGAATCAAACCTCAAGATTCACGACCTAGAAATACAAATATTCTCTACAGTTGGATTTCCCTATCTGTCTTTTTCTTCCTAAGGAGTTCATATCTTTGTGGTACCAGAGCTGGAAGCAGCTACTTCACCTGAAGAGCATCTCTAACACATCCCCAATAATTTAGAGAAGTAAAAGGCTCCCTATCCTTTAGAGGAGCAAATATACTTCTCTAAATTTTGCGGCACGCATCCGATTCCCAATAATTTAGAGGAGTAAAAATATTTTATAACAAAATTTGCAAAATTAAGCACATGAATACATGAGAACATATCACATAACTTAAGCCTATAAATAATTCATATATACCTGATGAGCACATTAATATACGAAAACACATAGCATAAAATTCATAATTCATATAGATCGATAGATTAATCATAAAAATTGCTAGCACATTAATACCCCATAATTTGCATGGCATTAGAGCGCATTACTAGCATGTTCCACATATTCATAATCGACGATATCAACAAAGTTTCTCCACTAGTTCTTTGACTGAAATTGTGATGGATCTCTTCCCCAAATTGTTGGAGCGGTTGGTTAGCTCCAACAAGTGTTACCTTGGTGCGGCGCCGTGTTGAGAAGGTGTTGGTGCGGGTGCGGTTGCCGGAGCTGGTGCTAGTGCTGGTGCGGGTGCGGGTGCTGACGCCATCGCTCCTGCGAACTCTAGGATCTCCTTCAACCCTAAAGTTGGCGAGATGCTTCGGCGCAGCAAGGACGAAGACATGTCGGCGGTGCTGGGCCGCACGAATCCGGCAGTATCACGACGAATTCTAGCCGCAATGCGTCTAATCCGACAAAGTCGGCGGTGGATTTGCGGGAGGGGAAAGTAGCTTGTGCCGGAGAAGTTCAGAGGGTCGGGGCAGCCTTCTAGGCGTCAGCGAAGGCCGGATCCGGTAGCCGGCGGCGGGAGGGAAAGCTGGCCGGCGACAGGAAGGGCAACTAGGCGGCGGCGGGGTGGGAGAAAAAATATAGGAGTCGACCTCGCAGCCGCGTATATTTGCGAGTCGAAAACGGTGACTCCTAAAAATATTCTCCTCTAACCGCCAATAAGGGATCGGTTCGGTGCGGTTTCGGCCGTTAGAGGAGTATATTTTCTCCTCTAGGCCGTTTTGGAGATGGGTTAGAGATGCGCTAACCATGTTTTTTTAGATAAAAGGGTTTCACCCGATTTCATATAAAGAAACCAAATTTTTGCTACAGAGTCTTCCACCAAATGTAGACTTTCATGGCCACCTTTTCCAGGAGCTTCTTAGCGCACAGCATAATCATGTGCTTTCTATGCTGACCATGGGTTTCATTGTTTAATGTGTCCATTCTTCTTTCTGCCTTTACTTCTAGACAGTCTCTCCAAAATTGTTGTGAATCATGTCTGTGCTTCCTAAAGAAGGACCACTTGAGCCCAAAATGAAAGGGACAGGGGACAACTTGATCAACTCATATAAATGGTCTCTCATGACTTATAACCTACTAATATCAGAGACATTTTAAATATGGAAAACAATTCTCATGATTATCAACTCTCGGAAACGGAAAAGGATCTCGGTCCAGTGAGATCTCGCTACTATTTGGATTCGCTATCTGTCATCTTCTGCTTTACCTATTACTAATTCATATCTCGGTCAGCATAGTCATACTGACTTGGACGGAATTTTGTTTATACAGGACGACTTGGATCGAACATGAAAGGGAGCGGAGACATCTTGATCAATGGTCGGCGTGAGAAGCTTGCGTTTGGCACCTCCGTAAGCTTAATTTGACGTTTGCGTATAACTCCCTACTAACTTGTTACTTGTCTAACTTCCAACCATGCACATTATTCATGATGACATGATGCGACAACTGTAGGCGTACGTGACCCAGGAGAACGTGCTGATGGCGACGCTGACGGTGGCCGAGGCCGTGCGCTACTCGGCGCAGCTCCAGCTGCCGGACTCCATGTCACCGTCGGAGAAGCGGTCGCGCGCCGACGATGCTATCAAGAAGATGGGGCTCGCCGCGGTAGCAGAAACCCGGATCGGCGGCCGCGCGCGCAAAGGCATCAGCGGCGGCCAGCAGAAGCGGGTGAGCATCTGCATCGAGCTGCTGGCTTCACCGGCGCTCATCTTCCTCGACGAGCCAACCAGCGGGCTCGATAGCGCTGCGTCGTACCACGTCATGAGCCGCATCGCCGGGATCGCCCAAAGGGGTGGGACGACGGTCGTCGCCGCCATCCACCAGCCGAGCTCGGAGGTGTTCGAGCTCTTCCATGGCCTCTGCCTGCTGGCCAAGGGAAGGACGGTGTATTTCGGGCCAGCTTCCAAAGCCATAGAGGTACGTTTACGCAAGTGTTACTTACAGAACATCTCCTATAGCTTATGAACTAAATGCATATCTAGCGCGATGTGTTGGTCTGAGAATCACAACATAACGCATAATCTATGTGGTTTGCTATAGGCAAAACTTGGTGGAGAAGATATCCACGGTATCTCAGTACTAAATGCACCCCATTAAGTTCGTGATGTGATCATGTGGAACGTGGATGAACGTTTATATATGCAGTAATTAAGTAGTTATACAAGTGGAATGTGTTGAATATCAGAGCAATTTTCATAGATTTAATCCATAAAAACAATACTCCCTCCGTCCCAAAATAAGTGACTTGAATTTGTTTAGATTCACATGTACCTATATACTAAAATGTGTCTAGATACATCCGAATCTAGACAAACCCACGTCATTTATTTTGGGACGGAGGGAGTAGATAAATCATGACTAGTCATGCAAACTACTAGAGAAGAAGAAAACAACTTATCTAAACCGATTTCTAGTAGCGGTAATTCTAAAATGATCTCCAACAGAAGAAACAAGAACATATATGGTGTATTGGAAGAGGACATATTCGCAATGCCATCGTTGGTAGCCATGTTGGTGAGGATATTGTCGACATCGGGGAAGCAGTGGATGTGGTGTTAGAGAAGATGCCAGTACTCGCACTTGTGCACTCCCCAAAATCACGATCACCCCTCTCATGTACGCGGTCACAAGAGGAGACGCTCCATAGGCCTACAATCCTGCATCTCGACAAATACCGGAAGATGGGATGGAGAAGACGTGAGCGGTGAGGAAAAGCTCTAGAACTAGGAGGCAGTCTTAGGTGGCTAGTGTGTGACATGTGTCTGTATGGATGATGAGAGGCCGCTTTTATAGACATGCTGGGAAGTGAAGGCAAATGTTGTGATAGATAGACATCTTAGTTTCATCTTCTAGTATAAAAAAATGTTTCAGATTCATCTTTCACTAGTGCAAAAAAAAAATACTTCAATTTCATAGACCGCTGAGATTCATCCATATTCCTAAGTGGAAAAAATGAAGACAATATTAGGCTAGACAAGACGGGTGGCGGAGGAGGAGCACGCATGTATATGTTCTCTTCTCATGCTCTTATGGTGGCATAAGAGACTCCCTTATAAATATATCAAACTCCCTCTATAGTAGCAATGTGGCACTAAACTATTAGTCCCATCTTTTGACATACATGAATGCACCAAATGGCCTCAACTTCCCACTAGGGATTGTTGCTACAAATTTAATGGGCTTACCCAATAATTCCAACACAAATAGATCATGTCCACAATTTATTCAAATTATCATTGTTCATTCTTTGGTTTACTTTGTTTCAAATAATAAAGAAGATAGTAGTGGTTGAGACAAAATAAACTAGCTAAAGTAAAATGCAACTCCCATATTCCCATGTCCTACTGACACCCTCCTAGTCTTTAGGGGGTCTTGTCTTTAGGGGCTCTCTGTTTCACATGATTCTAAAGATAGAGTCAGTCAAAACCATATGATTAGGATGTCACTATACCATATTGAATGCCACAAGAACCCAAAACGCATGAGTCTGACTAAAAAGTTGCAGTGTTACATCATAGGAAAATAACAAAACTTTTCTCAAAGATTAGTTGAACGGCTGAGTTGTCATAGAAATAAGGTAAATTTCCATGTTGCACCCGCATTTGTTTGGAATTGCATGCAAAGTAGACTATAGGAAAAATACTTATGGTTTATAATCCTATAAACCAAGAAAGTTCTATAGGGAAAATCCTAAGGAATGAAATATGAAAATTTTCCATGTAAGTCCATTGAACTAGAGAAAACCTAGAAAATTATAGTATTTACCTGTTGGAATAGCACATCACAGGAAAACAACATTCCAATCGAGACTGAGACGAGTAACATTGTATTGGAAGTTCAGGGTGTGTGTGTCCTAACCTTTTTTTGGAGTCAATGATTCTAAACTACTGGGCAAATAGTTCATTGTTATAATGTGCATTTCTGAAATCCTAGATGATAGATGACACTCAACATTTGGTCTTGCCTAGTCTGACGGTGACAAAACAGAGAGATAAAAAGAACTACTCCATCTGACCCAAATTAGTTGACTTAGATTTATCTAGATTTGATTATATCTAGACATGATTTAGGATTAGATACATTCGCATCTTGATAAATTTGAGTCAACTAATTTGGGTCGGAGAGAGTAGTTGTTTACAGAGAAGAGGACACAAAATTGGTTCATTGTTGAAGGTCAACTGTTCCGTGGTTTCATTTTGTGAAATTAATGCCATTAGCAAAAACCAACAATTGTCAACTCCACTTAAGGCCATAAAAAGGGGGGGGGGGGGGGGGGTTACCGACTTGAGTAAATCTAAAAAGCACAACAATTTGCGGGCAAAGTATACAAAATATTTTTGATTAGTTTTTTTGTATGTACATATTGTATTAGCGGGTAATGTAAAATTTTATAATGTTCACCGGTTAGAATACTCACTAGGTGTATATGTTAAATTAGTTCACGACATGGTGCATGTAAAAAATCTGCAACACATATCTAAAGTGCACATTTAGAACACCTACAGAAAATATGGTAGTTAGACTAAGGACTGCTTTTGTATATACATTACTCCTATTTTTGCTAACAAAAGCAGCATTTGTTGTTGCTTGTGATACAATTACGCAAACATGCACATGTATCTAGATTTATCTTCGAACTCCTTCATTTATAGATGTATATGTTCAGACAATGGCATGGCATGGACATGTGTGTGGGCTCCTGGGTGGTATCTTTTGTTATAGAAAATATTTTCTCCACAAAATATGTACAGAAATTATGGATGCTCATATTTGTAACTTGTAGTTCTTCGATTCTAATGGATTCCCATGCCCAATGAGGAGGAATCCATCCGATCATTTCTTACGAATGATAAACACAGACTTCGAGGTATGAAATTGATCTCTTGAGGTTTTGAATTTTTCCTTAGAAAATTTAGTGCCACGTGAAGTTTGAAGGCATGTAAATCATTTTTTGCATAGGAATCCGATGAAGGATCTACTGTAGATATGCCACATGCTGCCAAAGTAATCCAGACTTTAATGGCATCTTCTGTCTCTCTTAGTACTTTAAGATCTAAAGTGGAAGTAAGCAGGACAATTAAGAAGGTATTTTATTTATCTGGATGTACATTGGATGGATTTGCTTGTTTCGAGAAATTTTGTATGTTTTTCGTTTCTATGGTGTATGTTTATGTAGGGTACATCTATAATTCAGAAAAGACGAGCTACCTTCTTGACCAAATCGGTTGTACTAACCAAAAGATCAATGGTTAACATGTATAGAGACATAGGATATTATTGGTTGCGGTTTGCTATCTACATTGGACTTTTTCTAACCATTGGGACCATTTTCTTCAACGTTGGATACAGCTATGCATCAATCCAAGTAAGTTGTTGTTTTCAAATCTATACAATAAACAAGTGCAGGCAATGAGTACTAATGACTCGTTCAACATAAAATGAGTACTAGTGACCCGCTAATCTTATATTTTTATCATTTTAGGCACGAGCATCAATGCTTATGTATACATCAACGTTTGTGACAATGATGGCCATTGGAAGTTTTCCATCATTTGTCGAGGATATGAAGGTGGGTAGCAATATCATCCAGTCTAAACATATCCATATTTCTTACGAGCTTTTGTCACATAACCATTTTCCAATGTAGATATTTGAGAAAGAATGGCTTACTGGACACTATGGGGTCACTGAATTTGTAATATCCAACACGCTTTCATCAAATCTATACTTGGGCATCATCTCCATATTACCTTCTGCAATAGCATATTACCTAACTGGTCTGCAAAGAGGAATAGACCACTTTTTGTTCTTTGCTTCAACTCTGTGGGCATGCACAATATTAGTCGAGGGTATGATGATGATTGTTGCAGCGATTGTACCCGATTTTATCCTAGGTGTAGTCACTGGTTCTGGAATACAGGGTTTATTGATGCTAAATGCCGGTTTCTTCAGGCTTCCAAGTGACCTTCCAAAACCAGTATGGAAGTACCCAACTTATTACATATCATACCACAAGTACACAACTCAAGCATTGTATAAGAATGAATTCCAGGGTTTGGTGTTTGAAAATTTAGGTGAAATTGGAGGGCACAACATTAGTGGCCAGTTTATACTGAAGAACAACTTACAAGTGGAGATGGGTCACTCTAAGTGGGTTGATCTTGCAATATTACTTGGAATGATCATCATTTATAGGATGCTTTTCCTAGTTATCATAAAGGTTTCTGAAATTGCAAAGCCTATGATAAAAGGGATGATGGCAAAAGTGTAAATCATCATTTTTTTTCCTTCTAAGGTAAAATGGTTTGTTTGTTGTACCATCATACATGTATCTGGCTTTCCTTAGGTGCAATCAATAACGTAGTTGTATTGCTTAATTATATGTGATGAACTCTCAAGAAAACTACCATTCTATATCTTAAATAAGCTATTTTGTTCATTAAATAGTGCTCGAATCACTTATTATGAAACTCTCATGTTCGTTTATGAGATATATATTCTGAAAAATTAGTAATGTTCTACTTATATATATGATATTAGCAGTTTATGGAGAAACACCTTTAAAGATAAATAATGAATCATGTGTATTATGTTGGGAGTAAAATTACCATCTATTGTAACAACTTCCTAAAATTCTCTCTTTCGTTTATAAGACCTAAGGACTAAGGATAGATAGCATGACAATTCAATTGTACACTTTTCCTATTTCTATATTTATACATAATCTTATGAATAAAAGAGGCCCTACAATAGTAGCCTAAGAGCATCTCCACCGGGCACCCAAATAGCATGTCTGGCAACAAGACCAGACATGTGCTACCCATGGCGCCGACACAAAATTCACAAAAGAGTTTTTTAACAAAAAAAACATTAAACTCACAAAATTCAATTAAAGAAGCAAAAATTCGTTCAAACATGTAGGATTTGATACAAATTCGAAAAAAAGTTAAACTACTTAAACCTAAACCTAGATCTAGTGGCAGCGCCGATCAAATGGTATATAATCCTGCTTGTTGTTGTCTATGTCGTCATTGTCTTCTTTGCCGTCCCAAAAGGCCGAGTCGAAGCTACTTGACTCCTCACCATCACCATGGTCGATAACTTTGTAGGACCCCTTCGCCGACCACCATTCAACCTCCACACATGACACCGAAAAAATACATTCGTCAATTCACACAGAGCTCATGTGAGCCCCATCACATGGGCAGGGTCGGTTGGATCGCGCATTGCCACTTACATATGGAGATACGTCTTCCATGTTGGATCCTCCTCTTCCTCCTCTACCTTTCTCGGTGCCGTCGGCGGCCCACACGGCGATCCGCCTACTGCTTCAGCATGAGGGCATCACGTCGGCTTTCGATGTATTCCTTCAGTTGGACGCCCTCCGGTAACGGCGGTATGATGTAGCCAGCCGTGTTAATGTTCCATCCGCTGGAGAGACACCAGTCCGGTGTCATGAGCGGGTGGTTTTCAGCGAGGATGGATGCCTCCTCGATGGAGAGGTTGGTGGGGGTGGCCACCGCCTCTGCTCCCGGCTTCGTGGTGTGCCATGGCGTCTATGAGTGGCAAGAAGTGGACACATGTGTAGACACGTGGCCCCCGCATGGGGAAGACACGCCGGTGTTGTATGTGACCGCCTAGGAAACATCCCACCACTAAATAAGACCAGCAGTTAGCTGCCAATTGCCATGGAAGCCCAACTGTCGGATCCTACTGCCGGCTCTTCCCGGTCAAGGTGTAAGTGGGCACGCCCACAGCGACCCACCAAGTGACCACTTGTGCCGTTTAATTTATATGGGACACCGCTAACTGTCTCTATAATAAGTTCGCGCTTAGCGGCCGGCTATTTGCCCACTTATTCCCGCCAGCTCCATGAAGGAAGATCCTACTCGATACAGGCTAGCTATTGGTCAGGGGGAGTGGAGGGGCGGATTTTCCTCGTGCATGGCGGCGTGGTGGTGGTAGCAAACGCGCCGTGGGCGTCTATGACATTTTATACCTGGCCCGTAGGTGTCCATTTAAGAAAAAAAAATAGTGGGATGGGCCGGCGGCGCCGTGGGCAACCCGTGCCCACTTGCAGATTGACTTGCCGGCCCTTCCACGTCGGTCCGGCATGGGAGTGCAGACATAATAGTGTGTCTCACTTTATGCCGTGAGACAATTGGGGCTACTAGTGCTGGGAGATCAATTCGGAGCCCCAATAGGTATCAACCACCAAATGGCACGCAAAAAGAAGCATGTCTATCGGGAATCCAATGCCCCAAGGTCAAGCTTCCATGGAATTAGACGGACCAGTGGGCGGGTACTCTGGCGGATGCTTTTCTGTCTGAACCGGAGCTTTTGGTCGCTGTCCAGTTCAGTTGCCAGCTAGTCGGGATGATGTGCTAGAGATTCCTCATAGTCATACTGATTAATATACTTGACATACGTACATAATCGAGCTGGTCACGAGCGGAGCAACGCGCAAAATGACAGTGGAGAGGACGACACTAGTGTTTGGATTCGTAGCTCATGACTACTCGCAAAGCTGGAATATGAACAGATGCAACCCACAAGCTGGATGTAAATAATCGTGCCAGCGATTAACCGGTTTTTGTTAACTCGCTAGGGGCCTAGGGCTTCGAAAGCACATATCCACTGGCCTCGGCGGGATAAACAATTGCCGACATGGCACAACGATCCGCTTTTTTTTTGCCACTGATGATTTTATGGATCATTTCCGCATCTTTCCCACAGCACTCAGCGAGCGCGTGCAGCAAAGCTTGTTTTTGGAAGCACTGACGACGCCACTGCTACAGCATGCGTAATGATTTTAGTCTGTCAGCACAAAACGAAGAGACCCTTTTATCGATCGTGAGGCGATATTTGTAGCACCGAAACGCCTCGGTGACTGACAGTCGACCTCCGAGGCTAAAGCGAAGTACTACTAATTAAGCTAACCACTGGGGTAGAAATGGGTAAAACTTGATGCACTTTCCGAGTCTATAATAAGTAGTCTGTCCTCTCCTTATCGAAGCAAGTAGCCAGTAGCCACAGCCAACTCCGAGTTGAGCTCTGACGCGCACTCGGACCAATGGCATCCAAGGCCGCCCTCCTCGCGGTCGCCGTGATCGCGGCGGCGGCGTGCGTGCTCGCGGGCACCGCGGAGGCGAAGCTCGGCAGGCTCATCGTCAGCGGCGTGGTGCCGTGCAGCACCGGCAGCCTCATCGACATCGCCACCTCCCCCGCGTTCCCAAGCAAGTGCACGCGCGCTTCCCGAATCTTGCTGACTGACTGACAGTGACACGCTCACACACAGGGCTAACTAACCGACACGTTCTGGTTCTCTGCAGACGCGGAGGTGGAGCTGCGGTGCGCGGGGAAGGTGGTGGCGGGCGCGACGACCAACACCAACGGGTCGTTCACGATGGAGGCGGACCTCACGAGCGCGCTGGCGGCCTTCATCGGCGGGTGCTCGCTGGTGGTGGACACGCCGCTCATCAAGTGCGACGCGCAGCTGCCGCCGGCGGGGAGGCTCGTCTCCTACCTGCAGGGGCCGCTCACCAGGCTGCTCGGCGGAATCTTCCACCTCCTCCCCGCCGGCTTCTCCTTCCACGGCCGATGAAACTTGGCCAGCTGAACCGTCTCAACGTGCAGAGATCTGGTTTATTACTACCTCTTTGTCTACCTTTCAGTTTGAGTGCAAACTAAACTTGCGTGGTGGTGAAATGTATGATAAGTTGAAGGAGCTGGAGATGGTCGGCATAAGTGTTGAAATGACTGCAAGTTCGCTAAGTTGAGCAGCTAGATATAAGATAACTTACTTCGCAAATATGACTTCTTGTTAAGATCATCTAAACTGGCATTGCCTCGGCTGCCAATATGAATATAGGATTGTACAATGTTAGTGCCTCCTAAAGTAGGGATGAGCGTGTCTTGCGATTGACGAAGTCACCCACCGAATAATATTTTGTTTTTTATGAGACACCAAGTGTCAAACCTGAGATTTAAACTTTCGTAAGCTCGGGGTGTGTCACTCAACCATCCAACCATAAATTGGTTCTCAAATAGCAAGATGTATAACGCACTTCTAATGATGACGGTTGTCCATCGCTTTGCTTGCCAAAAATTTATGTAAGAGGGTCCGCTTCCCTTCCCTGCACCCCACTCAAACTCATCAAGAGTAAAGTAGTAATTAGTTCTAAATAAGTAATTAGAAGATTTAATTAAATCGGCCGCCCTGACCGATATCCAAAACCCTGTATGCCTATGTGTGGACATATACCGTATTTGAAGCGCCGCACAACTCTCTCTGGCTCGTCCTCACCTCACTAGCTCCCAGGTACTCGTCGGCAGCCGTCTTCGCTCCTAGCCGTCTCCGCAATTCCAACAGCTACTAAAACGCGATTATCGGCTTATCGCCTGATCCCATCCGTCAGCCATCTTCGGAGTTCTCCCAAAGCCGTGCAACCGTCTCCCCTTCTACATAGCTATGTACAGCGATCTCAGGCCTTTATCAAATATGAGTGTTCGCCCGATTAGTGGTGTAGTTAAACAAGTACTCCCTCCGATTAAGAAATAAATGTTAGTGCCTCCGAGTATAAGACATTTTAGCTTTGTGATCTGTGTATAGGTTCACTCCGAACCTCCACGAACATATACACTAAAAAGACGTCTAGATACACTCGACTAACAAGACTAAAACGTCTTATATTTGGTAGTAAATGACAACATCTCTAGTGACCTTCGCTGGACACAGGTAGATATTTCATTTTTCCTGAATTAGATTCGAAGGTGCGCAATCCATACAGAGTGGTCCTTTTACTGTGCTAAAGTGCAGGATAAAGACGAGGAAAGTGATCTGATGCCACTGAGTTGTTTCAGTGTGCCGCCCATGCCTAACTTTAGTTCAGCTTTCCATCTTTTATTTATCGTCGCTATGCTGACCGATACATCCACAGTTATCCGCTGTAATATTTTGGGCCGGTTGCTACTCGGATAAAAATTTAGCATGTCACAGCATTGGTTAGACGGATCTGCAGGTCCACAGTTCTGCAACAAAGACAGCAGAACATCCAACTCGAGTGTGGAAACATTGGTTAATTAGACGGCTCGGCAGGTTAGACAACAATCCATTTAGCATGATTTGGGATAGTAGAACGGTCGTATTAGTAGAATGAGAATATAGGTTGGGTAGGCTAAGGAAGAGGTTTCTGAAGTAGTAATTTATCATACTCCTTTCGTCTAAAAATAAGTGATTTAAATTTGTCTAGATCCGTATGCACCTTAATATGTTTTACCGTCTAGATACATATGAATCTAAACAAATTCAACTCACTCATTTTCGAGTGGAAAGAGTACCAAATTAGGGTGCTTGAGTCATTGTTTATTTTTTATTTTTTCGATGAGTCATTGTTTATTAGGACAGAAGAGATTTGTGGTAGGGTAGATGGTTGGTGGTTATCTATTTTCCAAGGAATGAGGGCAATGATTGAGGGGTCACAAATTGCATGTGAATATTGCAGCTTTTTTTGCGAATAGGACTCCTGTATTAAAAGAAACATCAAACAGTACAAAGCAGCTCAACAAAATGAAAATTAAATCGAAATCCTTGAGAAGCCCTTTATCTTCAACCTCCAGACCGTGTCAATGGCGTGCCGCCTCTGCCACTCCTCCCTGAGTTGGCATGACGTTGTTAGTTGCGGACGGAAAGTCGTCGAATGGGTCAAAAAGACCACATTCGTCCCAGAGACGAAGAAGAAGGATGAACTACCGATGAAGCTCCTTGATGATACGAAGATCCCCACTGCCAAAAGAAGTCATCGAGGACCACACCACTCCCACAAGATCCTCGACGTCGCCATCGAGATGGGGTGGAAGCTGGGAAGACCTTATTGGAAGGGACGCCGCCGTCACCACCTGAGCGCCTCCCCACCAAACTTGAGCCATAAAAAAAATAAAAACTGAGCTCTCTCGCCGGCGGGGGCCTAGATCCACCCCATATCGATGGCCCGAAGACAATAGAAGCGAGGAAGATCGGCGGCAGTGCCGATGGGAGGCGATGAAACCCTAGCCGCCGTGACAGGGAGGAGGAGAGGAGGTGAATATTGTAGTTTACCTATTGCAAGTCTGTGATTAGAGTAGTTGAAATGAAAGTTCCATAAGTAGAAATTTATCTTGTGTTAGCAAAAAATTATGCTTAAACCACCATATTTTTTGTGTTTGCAAATACTTTTCCAAGCAATTTGAGTTTGGCTCTGGTGCGAGTCTCATCAGCTTCGAGAACAAAGGCTCTACGGACCACACTGATGGCTTTGATATTCCATTTTGGTTACCGAAAACCATTTATAGCATGTACTCCCTCTTCTAAATTAAAGGATACTTTAGCCTTTTTCTCTATTGTAATTCCAGCTTTTACCCCTTAGTTTAACAATTCTGACAATAATTAATCCGTTTAGCAAATTTACATCCTAATTACCCTATTTAATAAGATATGTGCCAATTTATACCACCTCTTTTTTAGCAATTCGATAGGTGAGCCCTGACTAGCGTGTACAGGTGGCGTGCCAGATAGACTGTTTTCATTCACCCGAAGGCATATATAGTCAAAGTTTGAACTCTTATAAGAGATTCACTAGGTGATGCTCGTGACAATCAGCTCCACGACGCTGTGCTTGACATGGGGGAATGCGGCGTCGATGGCCTTGGCATGACGGCGCACCAGAGGGTCATGAACTTAGTGCAGACGAAGATGTGGCTCCACAGCTCGGCCCGCATTCTGAGAAGCTCGTGATACATAGCGAGACCGAGTCGCAATTAGCTTGGTTGGCATCAGATCGATCGATCTACTGACAGTATTGTTCTACACTCGCGTAGAACTAAAAATCACAAGCATGCTTCTTATTTTCTGTTAGCACAAGATTCTATAGAACATGACACATGATATAGGCGCCAATCGCACCTGGTTGTTTTTTCTCTATTGTTTTGGTACAAAGAATAAAGTGTTGCATTGCAGCTAGATGCCTTGTGTAACTTTCCGTTGCTTTGGTACAAAGATTAC
Source organism: Avena sativa (assembly GCA_916181665.1). NCBI lineage: Eukaryota > Viridiplantae > Streptophyta > Magnoliopsida > Poales > Poaceae > Avena > Avena sativa. The sequence continues at coordinate 459,774,316 of OV702297.1, read as the reverse complement.
AAAGAAAAAAACACCACGTGGCTGGAACCCACCTATCCAATCGCTCAAAATTACGGGGGGTAAAAATCGGTACAACTCTTACTAAATGGGTAATTGGGATGAAAATTTGCTAAATGGGGTAATTAACGTTAAAATTATGAAATTAGGGAGTAAAATCTGGAATTTACTCTAAAATATATGTATCTAGACGTCTTTTAGTGTGGGTTAAGAGCAAAATGAGTGAATCTACACACTAAAGACATCTAGATATATGTATTTTATATAAAACTAAAACATCTTATATTTTAATATGAAGAGAGTACGATGGTGGACTATAAAGTTGCTTACATGAAATATTTTCCTACGTGGGAAAGAGAGACAAGAAAAAAAATATGGATTCTCATAGAAGAACCAACTCTACGCGTGCTTTTAGGTAAAAACATTAAATGAGATGAAAGGAAAAGAGTGTGAAAAAACTAACCTAATAGTCTATCATATAGCCAACTCTATTGTATAAAGTTGTCTTTTGATGGCATTGCACCTCTATATAACCAATAATTAGTTCTTCGGTTGTTCTTGCTCCTAATAGGTACACTAGTACAGAAATGGTCATTGGTGCGGATATTCACTTTGGCTCTCAGGTGCAAATGCTTCCATTATGAGAAAACATATTTATAAATATTAAAAAATTCAAAAAACAATTCCGCGTATATATTAGAACATTTTATGTCGGTTCACAAGTTTTTGGGATGAAAGAACATTCACATAAAATGTTCTTTCATCCCAAAAACTTGTGAACCGACATAAAATGTTTTAATGTATATGCGATTTTTTTTTTGATTTTTTTAACATCCAAAAGTATGTTTTCTTATAATGGATGCATTTACACCTATGAGTCAAATTGCCGCCTTCTGGTTGGTGTCATATAAAAAGCAGCATTGGTGGTGTTCACATGGCACATCACTCGCCACCAGTAACATGAATACGGGTAGCATTTCCCTTACATTAACGTCACTACTCCCTCGTTTCAAAATATAAGATGTTTTAGCTTTGTGAAAGGAGAGTATCTAGACCACTTTTAGTGTGTGGGTTCACTCTAAAGCTAAATGAACCTACACACTAAAAGGGATCTATATACATTCCCTTCATAAAGCTAAAACATCTTATATTTTGAAATGGAGGGAGTAGTTTGCATTTTAGTTAGTGTTGTGCCATGTCTCCAACGGCCCTACTAAAATTTATAGAATAGAAAAAGGTAAATCGCTCGTTGTCGGTCGCCACTACATGGACCAGTCATTTGTCTTCATGGACATGATTGTCCTCGCTGCAGCCCCATGGCAGCGACCAAGGTAGTTAGAGTCGGGATTCTAAGTTGGATCGATTTTTCTCTGGTAGAATCAAGTCATAGTATCGAGTTGTAGAATCGAGGTCTCTACTAGATTTACTTAGAAAAGATCTTTTTATCTGTGCAAAAAAAATTGTGCGGTAGTATAGGGGACATGAAAAATACTAAGCAATAAGATTTCTAGAAATATAGTTTACATGTAATATTTTTAGCAATGTCGTTTACACTAGAATAGCAAAAGGTAGAAAATATTGGCACATACTACATACAAGGCATAATAATAACTAGATGGAGCATAAGATGAGTGGATAATTATGCAAAAGCTATGATTAAAAGTGCCACAAGAATGCTCCATATTCATTTTCATAATAATAACTAGATGGAGCATGATATAAGGCATAATAATAACAACATCTCATGCTCCATCTAGTTCTTATTCATTTTTATATAAGTGTTGCACCACTATTACTTCATCCATTTCAAAATATAAGATGTTTTAGCTTTGTGAAAGGAGTGTATCTAGACCCATTTCAGTGTGTAGGTAATCTACACACTAAAATGGGTCTAGATACACCTACACACTAAAATGGGTCTAGATACACTCCTTTCACAAAGCTAAAACATCTTATATTTTGAAACGGAGGGAGCAGTTTTTATTAGGATTTTTACTTTTCCTTGTCTTTGATATGTGTGTAGGTGTTATGGATGATCATAAATGAAGCAAGGTAAAAGGAGAAAAGAGAGGGCAATATGGTTAGTGTAATCAAGATGCATGCCAAAATTTGACATGTTGATCAAAGTAAGATATTGCTTTACGTGTGTTTTACAACACTATCTCACTCATGATATGTCATGAGTCCACTAGCCTAAGAATAATCTATATGCAGGAAACTCTTAGATATCGGCTATGAGTTGAATGAACATTTGTAGCAGGCAACTTCTATAATGGTTAAAATTATGGCATCCTTATGGTCTACGTTGCAAGCAAAAGACGGAACAACCCTTTTGACCGGAATGGTTACAAAAGTCTATCTTAGCCTACACAGTCTGGTTAAAATCATTAAGTTTTGGCATGATCTCGTTACTACTGAACTGAAGTTTTTGAAAGACAAATAATGTAAAATTAGTATTTGATAATCTTAATTTATTGATGTGGGTGTTAAACAATGAGACACTCCAATGATTTTCTTCTTTTTACATGATCTCTCACTCTTAAATTGTTTAATAAATCTTCGAATGTTCCTTAGCAATGTAAGAGTTGAGTAGAGGAATTAGAATAATTGTGTGTTAATCTAGTTATTCTTGCTTACAAATACTTTGCTTTAATTGTTTGGCCTTGATATCACTTGCATAATATCTTTGGAAATACTATTGCTATGCTAAGATTTAGGTTGCAGAAGTGGTGGGGCATGAAACTACCAATTGTAAGTGAACCCGCTTTTTCATTGATTCGGTTTAAACATTGAGATCTTTATGATTTTTCTTTATTTCTTGCCTGAGGACGGTCAATATTTAAGCTTGGAGATGTTGATGTATGTAAAATACAGTCATGCATCTCTATAGTCATGTATCTCTCTAGCCTTACCACTAATAATTAATTATTGCATAGATGTGGAAATCTCTTTCTTGATCCTTCTCCTTACAGAAATGGATATTTTTATGACGAAATCTGGAGCAATTATGAATTTCCAATACTCCCAAGGTAAAGGTGCTTCAAGGGTGACGTTCATAAGATTTAACGAGCACCAGTACCGGCAGGTCTCGCTCGTATGGCCTTCCAAAGGCTCCACCAAGTCAAATCCTATGGCTTTCATGAAGGAAGCTATATAAGAATCGACCCGCAACCGCCAGAAGGGAGGCCCACATTCTGCATAACACATATGACACCATTCGCATCTGAGGAGAGGAGATCCCATCTTCATTACCGTAGCCACAACTCATCTCTATCTTCCATCTTCACTCCATAGCCATAGAATCTCCTAAGAGCTCTAAGCTCCCTGGAAATAGAGAGTTGTGGTTTCTCCTCTGGTCCACCGAATCAAACGTTGCCACTTACAGCACGTGTTGTCACTCCAAAACCTGAAGGGCTTGATGCTCAAACCTTTTGCGTGCGTGGCGTGTAGTCAAGTTGCACCGCCCCTTTCAACAGCCTACCAACAGCGGCAAAAACACGTGAGAACCTGCCCCTATGGCAGGTGACCCGAATGGTATGTCTTCTCCTCGAGATCCCTCTTCTACTCCCGATCCGGTCTCTCTCCTGTCTCGCCGGCAACCCACGGTGATCGCGGGGGATTGTGAGGGAGGTCCATCTTTGTGAGGGAGGTTGTTCTGGCTTTCCCAATTAGACTGATCTAGGTTTCAGGGTCTTCTCCTTCCTCTACTCATCCTGTCCATGAGGCCCGGGATGGTGATGGCTCAATGCACGGCGCCCAGAAAAGTGCTGGTGCGTGGTTGATGTAGAGCTCGTTGGGAACCCCAAGAGGAAGGTATGATGAGCACAGCAGCAAGTTTCCCTCAGTATGAAACCAAGGTTTAATCGAACCAGTAGGAGCAAGGAAACACCCCAAAGGTGTTACTAGCTGAGCTTTAGCAGGGCGCACTACCGGTGCTAGTAGCAACGTGGAGACCTGCACAACACAACCACAGAACTTTGTCCCCAACTTGCGATGAGCTTGTCAATCTCACCGTGTTTTGCGGAAAACAAAGGATTAAACGTATCGAATGGAAAGAAGTAAAAGTTTGCAGAAAGTAAACACAAAACAGTAAACAGTTTATAGATTGTATGTAAAAGACAAGGACCGGGATCCATAGTTCACTAGAGGTGGCTCTCCTTAAGATAGATAACATGCTGGGTGAACAAATTACAGCGGGGCAATGGACAAACATCGAGAAAGCAATACATGCATATACTAATCATCTTGACTCCTTTGAGACTTGATTGGGCATTACAACATAATACATAGACCGCCATCCAATTGCATCTATGACTAATAATCCACTTTCCGGTTATCATCCAAACCCCCTCCAGTATTAAGTTGCAAGCAACAGATTATTGCTTTACGAACTGCGTGTAAAGTAAACAATACGATTGTTCTATGAACAAAAGATTGTTGGTTTCTCCCTAGTAGCAACAGAACATCTAGTACCTTAGAGATTTCTATCACTTCCCCAGATTACCAGAGGAATCGAGCATAAATACTAACTCTTGGAGTTGCTAGCATCTACTTGGCCAAGATAGCTACTAACAATGGAAAGCATGCAAGATCACAAATAACAAAGACATGATAGAATCAATAATCAATCTGAAATAGCATCTCAATATCCATCGGATCCTCGCAAACACAACATGTAGAATTACAAATAGATGATCTTGATCATGAACGGAGCTCACAAGATCTAAACATGAAAACACAAAGGAGGAGAACCAGCCATCTAGCTACTATATGGATCCGTAGTCCAAGGATGAACTACTCACGCATCACACCTGAGGCTTGCATGGTGATGAAGAAGGCCTCCAGGGTGAATTCCCCTCTCCGGCAGGGTGCCGGGAAGAGTTTCAGATCCCTCCCGATCTAGGGATGGAGATGACGGCGGCTACAGACTCTTTTGTGGATTTTTGATCGGGCACTTAGGGTTTTTGTTCCGAGGGCATCTTATAGGCGAAAGGGGAGGCCGAGGGGGTGCCGGGAGCGGCCACACCACCCCCTAGCGCGGGCCAGGCCTGGCCGCGCGGCCAGGTGGTGTGGTGTCCCCCTGGCCCCTCTCCGTCTCGTATTCTGGCACTTGATGACTTCTAAAAAAGTAGGCACTTTGGCTTTTGTCCCGTCCAATTCCGAGAATATTCATTTTCTGAATTTCCTGGAACCAAAAACAGCAGAAAACAGGCAGTACTTCAAAGTTAATAGGTTAGTCCAAGAAATCATATGAAAAGTACTTCAAAGTTGGAACAAAACACAAGAAAGTGGATAAAACCAAGCATGGAACATCAAAAATTATAGATACATTTGCAATGTATCAGATGGTAGCCGCCCTTGGCCTTAGATCGGTGGTCCATTAGTGGTGCATCCCCACAAAACAGCTCTGCCCATCCAAATGCATAGAAGCCCCTGTGCTGGTGCCTCCCGTGAAGGTTCATGTGCCGACTGACGGTAGTCATCGACTTATGTCACGTGGGGCAGACGACAGATGATTAGTTGCCGTTGTTCTTCAATGTGTCGCCGGTAAAGAAGGTTTCTCATCTTGCGGTAGCAACGACATCTGGTGGAGGTGATATGGAGCGCTATGGTCTGAGGATGATTACCTTGCAACTCTAGGCTAAGACTTAATCAAAGCTTTCAAGATCTGAATGATGTGATGCAGATTTTTCTACACATGAAGAAGAGGGACGGTGCCCCTGTTCTTCACTTTTCTCCTCAATTCGATGGTGCTTCCAGAAATGTCATGTGCCAATAAAGATGGCCATCTGATGGAGGTGAGGCTTGTTGCTGTTGTTCGGCTTTTCCTGCTTCCTTTTATCAAAATTCAGAAGTTGGTTGAATCTGAAGATCCCCACTTGTGCGTTCTGCTGGTAAGCTCACACACACAAACTAGGAACCAGTGGCACCACATTACGGTCTATTGAGTAGGCATCTCACAAGAGCTATGGTTATCATTTGGCTTAGAACTATCCGATCACAAGCATATATTTAGCTCAACGAGATATATAATAGATTAGATAGATGACTCATTGAGATGATACTATTAGATTGTGCTCTCAGTTCTTTCATTTAGTTTATTTCTAAATAGTTTTGTACTTGATTACTTGGGTGGGGCAGAGCTACCACAGATGAGGGGACCTAGAGGCAAGCAACGAGGAAGATAAGAAGAAAATACCAGCCCCAATCTCCGATCTGTTCTTTTGCACTGTTTTTGAAGTAGGTATAGCCCGTATGTGAGGCCACCAATAATCGTTTTCCATGTTTACGATCTATTCCTTTTGTTCTGTATGATGATTTGATGCCTGGAGGTGTCTCCAGATCTTCCAATCTATTATAGGCTTGTCCTTAGAGAAGATTCCTGTAGCATCTCTTCTCAGATGTAGCTACTCATCCAAATTAGTTGACTTAGATTTGTCTAGATTCAAATGTATCTAGACTTATTTGGATTTTAGTGCTAGGTACACCCGAATCTAGACAAAACCAAGTCAACTAATTTGGATCGGAGAGAGTACCTTTGATTCAGTTTGTTCTCTCAAACTCAATCCCATGTTGTGCTGATTTGTGTAACAATCTTGTTTACATTATTATTTAGATCTGTGTATTTACTGAAACTAACAGTAGCTACTCTCCTCTGTATTATGTATGAGTATTAAGTATAGCATACTACAGAGTTGGGCTGTCAGTTCACCGGAAAAGAGGCCTAAAAGGGCAGCAGGTCTAGCACACAAGTAGCTACATTCGTTCCACCCTTAGATGCCATGCATGCCATTATGTTCGGTCCAAAATCATGTGTTGTATTCCAAACATTGTGAGATAGTTTAACATGTGTGATGACTAGAATCAATAATTAATTCCATGATGCAGAGTACCGGCTTCCAGATTTGTTTTGTATAGGGCTTAGTCTGCTCTTGACTCTGGTGATTCAGAATCTTCCATAAACACAGATGAGAATGACGCTGTGGGTCGGGGCAATGCCCTTTCAGTTACCCAGTTAGGTTCAGTGTCACGCTGATATATGTTGCATCCGAGTACCAAGTACTAGCACGAAATTGGAGATGTATGGTCCACTACGCAAGTACTGATTTGGATACTTGGTAAAATATACAACTCAAGTAACATTCCGTGGCACAATCTGACAATTAAGCTTATACCGTAAAAGCAAAGGGGATATTTTTCTACACATCGTACTGAGGACAATATATAGTGTTACTATTATGTTTTTTCTTGGCAGCAATTCCTATTTGACTTTTCATGTGTTTTTCCGAAGCATGCTGGTAAACTTTTCCTCTATCTGAACTGCAGACACACAAAAGATGCACTTAAGCTTCTAAAGAAATGCCTTGAGAATAAGAATTCAGAAGTGCAAATTCTGGCCCTTTATGTGAGTACTACCAAATTTCTCATATACTGATTTTTAGTTGTGAATCTGTAATGCAATATCTTAAATTTCTGTTTGACAGTTTTGGTGTGGTTGTAGAATAAGGTCTAGGTACATTTGATTTGCTAATAATGCATGACTTATCAAAGGCCACGCCTACCTATTTGCCGCTTAAGTCTCAGAAAAGTCATCTTGTCTAGGTGGTAGCGCTATTAAACAAAACGGCTAGCTAGTCATTTTTTTGGTTCACGGTCTAGCAAACTTCTCTAATTCCCTGCTCTATCTTTGGTTTTCCCTTCTTCTTTTTTGACTTGTGATTTTCTCCTTGTAAGCTACGAGGATGTGCGGTCTAGGAAAACCAATGACTGAGATGCATATGTACACCTCTATATAATGTAAAAGCATGTTATTCAGACATTGGGCCTACTGCGTAGTCTGAGTAGACTGTCGGATACGACAATCCAAGATATCATATCTATTAGGTAATACCCTAGCTTTTACATGATTGTTGGTAGTGCCACTTCCACTACACCATTATCAACCAGTTTCACCTCTGTCAAATGATTGTTGGAACTGCTACTTCCACTTGCACCGTCGCAAACCAGTTTTGCTTCTTATAAGCTACCCTGCATTGTCCACATTTCTGCGATGTATCCCATCTATTTTATTCTCTACATTTCCTCAGATTTGTGCAAGCTCAGTTTATTATGCTAATTGAGATTCTAATTAAAAAATGCAAGCGTAATGTTCTTTTCTAGGATAATGAGATTGACGAAGATGCGACATGCGGCTAAATTTGGTGAACTAGCCTGGCTGCAGAATATGTGATTTCTATGTTTTTTTTTATGATCTTCTTTCTTTATCTGAAACAAGGGTTGGCAACAGCGGCATAGCTAGACTGGATAGTAACTTAGGATCAGAAAACATTGAAATACCTATACTTGTGATTATATCAAGGTATACCTCCGTTCCATAATATAAGCTTTTTTAGAAAGCTGAACGGAGGTAGTAATTGATATGTTTGCTTCCCTCATTTGGAAACCTAATATTGTGTTGTGTATACCAGATTGTTGCAGTATGGATATTTTCTTCAATTATTAGTTTTGGATTCCTCAAAAAAAAGAAAATATCCGTGTTTTAATGTAATTTATGTTGATACCTTTTCTTGCACATATAATATGCATGCACGCTATAACATTATTACCGACCCATGAATATCACCATGAATTCAAGCCGTAGTTGTGTTACTATTTTTCTTATTGGAGAACTTGATGATCTTGCACAGGTACCCGAGTCTCAATTTCCCACTCTCCCAAGACTTAATTTCTTCTCATTGTTTTTGCAGATTGGAAGCGGGGACATTGTTTGCTACCAGAAAAACCTGAAATCATGAAACCAACATACACACCCTTTTGTTGTATCACTCTGGAGCACGTTCATATTTGAAGGTAGTTGTCTTTGTTTCAACTTTTCCATTTTATCCATGCCCCTTATACCGTGCTCCGCATCCTCGGCCTCACGCAGGCGCAAGGCCTCCGGCTCTGGCTGGCAGTGGTGGATGTGCTGCTGAAGGAACATCTTCTTGACCGCCTAGGTAGTTGTTTGGATGCTATAAAGTGCTCCAGCCGTGGATCAGGACTGGAAGATACAATAGGTAGAGGGAGGGGGAAAGTTTTTGCAGAGTCGCAAGATGGAAGAAGCTCAGGATACCAGGTACTGGTGCCACAACTGCGAGGTGGTGATCGTTCCCATCGAGCCGGAGAAGGAGTGCCCGGACTGTGATGGTGGGTTCGTGGAAGAGATGGAGTCTGAGGGATTTGAGCCGTCGACGAATGTGAGGTCTGAGCGGAACATCTCGCTTTGGGCCCTGCTGCTGCTTGGGATGATGGGGGGTTCGTCGCGGCGATCAAGGCCACGTAGGGATATAATGGATTCTTCTGATAAGGAGGGACAGTAGGAAAGGATCCACAGGGCACTGAGGGATACTGATGATGAGGATGTTGAGGATTTGGACCATTTAGTTGGTTGTTGCACTTAGGTTTTTTAATATACATTCTGTTTTAGCCATGAGTTTTTTTATTTCAGCATTAGTAATTTTATATTACAGTTCAGATTTCCATTATATTGATTCTATTTGTTAGATGTTCACTCCTACATCGTTCCAAATTTGATCTACGATTGTGTCCAACTATATTGAATTCATTTTTGGTTAATTTTGTTCACCTTCAATCGGTCCAGGGTTTTATAGATTACAATGCTTTGTTTAATAAACTCCTCAGTCGCATCAATTGGAAAGCTGTGATTTAGCCATACAAATCGTTTGAGCTATGTGGCCCCAGACCTATATACAATGCTTATGTAACTTACATGTTTGTACTCTTCAAAAGCTATGGTTTATAAGCTGTAGTACAGGTGGTTTCTAAGCTAACATATTTTTGCATAACCATCTGATCTTTATGTTCATTGAGAACACTTACTGCTAGCTGGTTGCTTCAAATTTGGCAGGCAAGCGTCGCACCTCCGCAATGTTCAATAAACGAAAAGCATATGTACTGCCATCCGACAATTAGCCTAGATCAAGTTTCATGTGCATAAACCACAAAGCAAAGAAAAACCTCCAGCTGCAAAGATCGGCGCAGCAAAGCGTGCAGGGTCCTTCTAGTGCACTTGTAATCTTGGTCTCATCACTATTGACGGCATTGTAAGACTATTTATATTAATCTTTTGTGAATGTTTTAATAAAATGTTTATGATTGTTGATCTAATCAAGTGTGAGTAGTCCTCACGGGATGGAGGATGAGGCATAGCATTGCAGGAATTATGTGCAATCTCTAACATCATGGTATATTGTGTTGTGATTTAATATTAGATCTATCCTTTTGTATTCTTGTCTTTTGCCTTGATCCAAGAACTTGTTAGGTACCCAAGACCCAATGGGTCGATGCAGGTAATAAGGAGAGACAGATGGTGATGATCTTATACACGTGAAACACAGTGACAGTAAGGGGAGTACAATAGTTGTTTGAGATCCACTTGGGAGTAACAGTAACGTCATTGATCTTAATGCTTTGGCATGTTTTACTTAATAATTGTTGCAACCCCGCGTGATGGTGGTGTAGTGGTTGAACAAAAGTCTATGGTAAGCGTTGCTGACAATTACCATAGTAGTATGGACGTACCTCCCACAATCTCTATTGATATATATCACAATACATGAATGAGATGATTAGTTTATCTTTATCCTAAAATATATGCATAGCTGCAGGTGAAACCTTAGCCTTGTCCTATCTTCATCTATTGATTAAAAAACCACAAAAAATAAACTTGTTTGGTCCAGTAAGCAAAAATACTACGAGTTTCCAAGGTCTTATTCGAAGTAATCTTACACCAAGAGAAAGCTTCCCAAGGATTCGATATACCTAGGTATAATAGGGAATAAGAAGCTATACTACAATCTGTAATCTGGATGGAAGGTATCGCATCACATGTGTTCAATGAAATTGATATGTGGAAGGCTTATGACCGGGTTAAGTGGCGATATATAGAGGTTATTATGTTGAAGCTAGGTCTCGACGGTTCATAGGTTGGCTTCAATCTTCATCATGTGTCTAGTATCTACGATATGCTTTTATGTGCTCTTTAATGGGGTACCGCATGAGGAGTTTTAACCTTCAAGGGGAATCCTTAAGGATGACCCCATCTCTCCATACTTGTTTTCCTTAGCGGCATAAGGTCTTATGTGACTTTTAAAATCCCAGATCAGCCATCAACACTCAATGGTATCAAGGTGGCCTCCATTGCTCTGGCAGTAAACCAACTACTTGCAGATCATCCTGTTGTTTTTCAGGGTAAGTAATGAGGGAGCATCAACATTGAAGGGTGTTATGGAGAAGAATTGCAATGCTTCGGGACAATGAATTAATATGGACAAGTCTTCAATTTTCATCAGTAAAGGCTATCTAGGTGTGATCAAGGAGAGTATCAAAACTGAAGTTGATGTGCAAAAACAAACTCTTGACGAGATGCGTCTTGGTATGACATTGATGTTGGTAGATCTAAGAGTGGGGCTTTCAAATAGCTGAAAAGATAAAGTCTGGAAGAAGGTTTTGGGTTGGATGGAGTAGCCCTTGTTAGTAGGGGAAAGGTGATTTTGATCAAAGCTATAGCACATGCGATCCTAACCTTCTCCATGTCTTGTTTCAAATTACCTAGTGGGATATGTGATCATATCAATGCCATGATGTAGGAATTTTAGTGGGGCAATAAGGAGGGAAATAAAGGCATGTGATGGGTCTCATGGGACACAATGACACAACTAAAATATGTCATGGGCGTCCAGGACATTGAGTTTTTCAATATTAAACTTCTTCAATAGCAAGCCTGGTGGATTCTGCAAGAACCTACATCCTTGATCGCGAGGGTGCTCAAGTTGGTTTATTTCCCAAGGTTGGATGTGTTATTCGCTGAGTTTGTCTCACACCCATAGCAGGTTTCGAGGGTCATTGTAGAAGGAATGAATGTGTTGATGCTCAGTTAAATCAGAATGGTTGGGTATAGCTAGACGATGGATGTGTGGTGCCATAATTGGCTTCCATGAGATGAACGCTTGACACCAGTTGCCCCGCGAAAACAAAATGCATCAAGGCTGGTTCGTGACTATATTGATAGCACAAATGCTACATGAAATTTAGAGAAGCTCGAGGAGTTTTTCGTTCCAATGGATGTTGAAGTGATCAGAAGTATTTCTCTATGTACAAGGAACCAACAAGATTTTTGGGCCACTTCGAAAAAATTGGTGGGTATCTTCATTGTGCGATCGTTCTATCGGATGTTGGTCAAGCTGATGAGGACTAGAGAAGACTGGATTGATGGACATGTAGCATCGTTGAGTGCATCGGACGAATGGAGACTATGGACCAAGATGTGAAAGTATAGGGTCCCTTTAATGCTTCGGATCTACTTATGGAGGCTAGAGAAGTGATTGCTGCCAACAGGGGATGTTCAACATCATCGAGGTATGTCTCCATTGAGTGTCTGTTCGGTGTAGGGGCAGGAAGACTCATGGCGCCACTCGCTTGTCGAGTGCACCATGTCAACGTGTGTGTGGGATCTTTTGGATCCGACAGTTGAACATGCCAGTCTCTCAATAGAGTCGTCCATGCGTGCGCCAGTGGCTATTTTCGATGATGGAATCTATGGAGTCCGATGAGTTCACAAAAATGGTGGTCACTTTGTGGGCCATTTGGCAAGCTAGGCAGGAGGTCATCCACGAAGAGATCTTCTAGTGTCTGTTGGCGACGTGCTAGTTTGTGGAGAGCTTCTTGCGTGATCTGGGTAAGAGTCAAGAAGCAAAGAAGGAGATGAGTCGGTCGACGGTGCAGTCGCTGAACTAGCTACCACCTCCGTCTGATGCATGTAAGGTGAATGTGGATGGAGCCATGGAGCAATGGCGAAGACTGCAAACTGCGATGCTGTGTACGCGGTTTGTCGATCATATTAGGTGGTGCTTACCTTGGAGCCTCCTCTGACTTCGTCTTCGAGGGGATCACACACCGAGTCTTCCTTGAGGCAATGGAATGTAGAGAAGCCCTAGCTGTGGTGGCTGATCTGCACGTTCACAAGGTCTTGACGGCGTCAGACTGTATGGAGGTGGTCCAGAACCTGCATGAGAAGGCCATAGGTTTGTTCGGGCATATCTTGCGAGATATATAGGCTATATATTGCGAGAGATAGATGATAGGGCGGGGAGATGCAGCAGAGTCTCCTTCCGCTATGAAGGTCATCCCTCAAACACGGAGCCTCATAACCTTGTACGACTTGCGACATCGCTGCCGGCAGGGCAACATGACCTGAGGGTCTGAACTTCCCTGTAAATGTTCTGATGACTGATGAATAAAGTCGTCGGAATTCACAAAAAAAGGAGCACCTTTCTCTCTCTCTAAAAAAATGCTAGGAGCACCAGGTCGCTTCGATCGTTCGGCGTGATCCTTGGTCTCGGACCAGTCGATGTGAATCAAGCATTGAAACGGTTTGAGACCATTTGGTTTGAGTCCAAACCAGTCCAAGTCCAATCTAATCCAATTAATAAAAGCTAGTAGATTCTAGACCGAATTGAACTACTCTATGAATTCAGACCGTTGAGACTTGAGAGCAATCCAAAGGAAATTAAATGGAAAACCAAGCCAAATCTATGGTTTCAATCCAAACTATTCCGAGCGCTACACCCATGACCGCACCGTCCGGGTACGGTTTCCCAACAAGTACCAAGCATGGAACAGTTTGTACAAATAACTGATATATTTGCACTTGCAGTTGACATCTATACAAGTTCTGTAACTTTTAGTAGTATTACAATACAACTGTCGAACCACTAGTACGGAAAATTATGTGTGCCAAGGACGAGACCCCGTCTCTAAGTTGCTTTGCTATTGATTCTTGCTCGTGCCTCTGTGTTGGAAAGATGCCACCTACCCGAGGAGGTATTGTGACCATTGCTTTGCAGCGCTTGCATGACGCTTTACCATCTGTCAGAAGAACCGACTTTAAGTCTGGAGCTCGACGCATCATGGTACTTACAAATAACAAGTGCTGCTCCAACAGGGGCTTAAAACCCGCAAACTGGAACTCTTTCAATTGCCACTTGTTACAGCTCGTGAACCTGGGCATGTTCCATGAAGGTTTAACTTTCTGAGTACCAAAATGTCTTATTCTTTCTTCATTACCCTCCCGGCATGGATGAAAGAACATCTGCATTCAGCACCCAACGAAAAAGTTATAAAGGTATATAGGATTCCCACCAAAGTCTATTCTACACTACAGTGGTGTTCTTAGATTGAGTCTGATATGACTTATATATGTTCCAGCTAAAAGTTGAAAAGAATGAGTACAAGTACCTCGATATCAAACATCTCAACAGACGGAGCAGCTTCTAGGAGATATAATATCCATAACAGGTCAAATTTCATATAGATGCCATGAATAGACAGCTTCTTTAGCCTGTTAAATGCAGTGCAGAGTTGTTTTCCTTCTGGTTGCATCCAGATCTGATGAACAAAATAAATAAAAGAAAAGGTAAGAACAAAATGACTGTTTGTATATAGAGGCAAGTTAGTGTGCAGTCATTTGCTAGGTAAAGGGGTGCTTACTGACAATTGTAAATCACAAATAAAAGGAAATAACTTATCATAGAATGAACAAGCAAAAGTAGATAAAATCCTAGCCCTGCTCTAACTTGAAGTTCATACTTCATGAAATAGCACAACCACCATAATATAACAAATATCTACTGAAATTACCTTCTCTCCATGAAAGCTTAAAGTTAGAGTATGTATGTTTGCGGCACCACGCAGAACCTGGCTTAAACTAAACTCTTGGTGACTGAGAGTTGCAGAACAGAAGAGGCAGATTTCCTCAAGTGATGGGACAGAGCCAAAACACAAGGGGGCCTCGTAACACACCCAGTGCTGCCAACGGAGCCGCTCTAGTTTCGGAAGGCAGAGGACCTCGGCTCTTTTCAATGAGGTCAAGTTGACTTGTAGAACTCTGAGATTAGAATCTGGTGCATTGATCTTCCATACAGAACCTTCCCCGGTGTCACAGTGGTCCAGGCTAAGGTGCAGCAGTTGCTTGCAGGTGTCGAACAGGAGGTGATGCATGTCTCCTTCGGCAAGGCGAACATTGTATAGATGGAGCCTTGTGAGGCAAGGAAGAACACTAGGATACGCATTGAAAAATCCAACCACATCCCGAGCTTGCTGTACCATAGACTCATGGTTTGTGTCCCTGAGTCCCTTCTCGTTTAAGATTGCAAGTTCCAACCGTTTTACGATCTTGCCATCAATGGCGTCCCTAACAAGCAGGCCAATGTCACGGTAGTGGTTGCCCATGGGATAGAGCTTAAGGCATAGCTTATTGATGGTGCGTTTATTGCGGGACTGAGCCAAGAAGCTGCCAGTAGCTCCTGTTAGAGCTGCCATTGCTTGATCAATCTGGCATGGAGCCGCTGGGCATGGGGCGGCAAGGAAGTCCGTGACATGAAGTTTAAGCTCGGGAAGTAACCAAGGCAAGTCTCGCCACCGTGTCGACAACACGCTAGTCCTTGCTGCCGTTGCAAGGTCGAACGTACCCAAGATAGAGATTAAGATGTCATCGGTCAGCGCGCTGAGCCTATCTTCTTCCTCCACTTTCTGCAGGAATAATACATCCTCCACGAGTACACTCAAGAACATGTTCAGATTGAAGCAAAAGTAATAGTAGTTGCCAAGAAGCTAGCAAAGAACTTACATGGCCGTGCACATTATTTGACTCGACGGATAATAACCTCCGACACTGCCTCCGATTCCAGGATGCCATGAGCGATAGTCTTCTACTATTTCAGCAGGGCCTGTCTTTTATTTCTCAAGCGCCCGATCGTCTCTGTTTTATTCACAGAGAGGAGAAGAAAGAGGAGACAGTAACAATGCTCTATATGGGTCCGACCAGAACCATAAGTAGAGAATCTCCGACTTGTCCGAACCAAAATCGATTCATACCGACAACCGCCTTACGACTGCGTTGACACGATAAATTATGTACTCCTATGTACGATCTCAGGATAAATCCTGTCGTTGTATTGGGAACAACAGTACCTAAAAAGGTTAGATAGAGGTGTAGGGACTAGCAGGAAAGCTATCGACGGCGTCCGCAGGCGAGATTGGATACGAGCGAGCGTAGCGAGACGCAAGAAGTACCCAAGTTCGGGACCCTCGTGGTGAGGTAAAGCCCCTACTCCTGCCTGATCTGACTAGGTGAAATATACGAGCTACAAGTGCTCCTCGAGCTGTATCCCTTAGCTACTGCCTTAAATAAACTGAAACCAACCCTTTCTACTGAGGCCCTCTCTCTTCTTATATAGGAAGAGAGGCAAGGGTCTCACTGGCTAGTCCGGCTGGCGGGCCCCACAGGCGGGTCCCAGCCGGCTAGTCATCTATAGTACCCGGCATGGTATGTCACATCGGTGTATGAGCGGTATGGTTATCGTAGGCACAGTGGACGCCGTGCGAGCCCGTCGTCAGCACAGGCCACTGTTCCCCCGTCAGCCACGCCAAGTCTTCGGTATGGGCGGGTGGTTGCCCGTCTTGTCGTCGTACAGGGCGTATCGTGCACTGATACGCACGTCGTCCTGTCCCTCTGATTGGATCCGGCTACGTAGTTGTATCCGGCTTCCCCTCCAGGGTCCGGCTACTGGGTGATAGCCGGTCCCTCCTACCCTGTCCGGCTGCATCTGGTCAGCCGGCCGAGACCGACTGTCCTGTTTCTTACTCGGGTGGGGTATCCGGGGATCATCCCCTTGACACTAGCCCCCGAGCGCGTGTGGATTCCGCCCTTGGGCGAAATGCGCGCGCGCTCCCTTCTGCTTTTCGAATTTTGATCCGGCTGAGCCTGGCGGTTGCGCTACCCGTGACGTCAGTGCTGACGCCGGCCACGCGCGCACGCGCCATCATTGCTCTGCTGCGGGCAGCGTAACGTCCCGTCGCGCGTCGCCTCGGGGAACTGCTTGCCCGGCGCCTCGGTTTCTGTCCCAGGATCTTCTGCGCATCCCGTCTCGGCACACGGGATCTAGGCGGCGGTTGGGGTGTGAGTCGCCCGGATGCGCGGCACGTGGCCCCGCCGACGGTTGCCCTTCCGGTCCCTTAAAGGGATGCCGCGGGGGAGGCAGTTCTTTTCCTTCGCTCCCCCGCTGCAATCTTCCTCTCTTTCTCGCGCGCCGCTGCTCCTGTGCTCTTGCCCTCTGCGCCACCTGTTCGCCGTCGTCAATGCTACGGGCCACCGTCACTCCTCCGCTGCCGCTCCTTCTCCTCAGCCGGGCATGGCAGCTGACCGCGGAGCCTGGTATGGCTCCTCTGTCACCGAGGACCAGATCGCAAAGTACCGCGCGACCCGCGTCCTTCCGCCGACGGAGGAGGTGGCGGTGCGGTTGGCACCGGTGGGGGAAGAGTCGCCGCATCCGGCGGAGGGGGAGCGCGTGATCTTCCTCTCGCACCTGGCGCGCGGGTTTGCGCTGCCGCTGCATCCCTTCTTACTCACCTTTCTGGCCTTCTTTGACCTCCGCCTCCACCACCTCGGCGCCAACGCCATCGGAACGCTGGCGCACTTCATGGCATTCTGCGAGAGCTACCTCGGGATCCAGCCGGATCTCGGGCTCTTCTACCGGCTCTTCCGAGTTCGGCCGCAGGTCCAGTACACGAAGGGCCTGCTAGTCGTCTGCGGCGGCGCGTCCATATACTCCCGCTCCCAGTCCGGCTACCCGAAGTTCCTGCTCCAGGACACAGTACGGCTGTGGCAGCAGTCGTACTTTTATGTCAAGAACGTCACCGTCGTCGACTGGATAAACCTGCCGGCCTTCCAAGACGTCGAGTCCAGCCGGCAAAACTGGAACTTGAAGGTCTACGGTGACAGGGCGGAGACGGACGCGATGCTGGCACGCATGCGCTCCCTTGTCACCTGCCAGCTGACCAGTCGCGACATCACCCTTAGCTGGATGTCCCGGCTGATGATGCCGCTCCAGCAGCGGGCACACAAGATGTGCTTCTACTCCGGCCGGCTGGACCCGACCCAGCTGTCGCGCCGCGATCCCCGCTACCACAACTTGAAGGAGTGATTGTGGACGATTAGCAAGGAGCGGCTGCCGGAGAACTGGAAGTTCAGCCTAGCGCCCTACAGCCGGGAGAACCACGCGCCCTGGGTAAGTTCTTGTAGCCGGAATTTTTGCTTATTCCCTCTGTTATTTCCTTGTTCTGTCTGGCTTACCCTTTTGCGTTTGCCAGATCTTCCCCTGCATCCTTCGCGAGGAGGCGACGCTCCTCTCGAGGTGTTCGCGCCCGACTTGCCCGAGCCGCGCGCTCGGCGATCCAGCGAGGAATCGGATGGGGACGGCGATGCCTTCCCCAGCCAGAACGACGAGCCGGACGCCGACCCGCACGCGGTGGTGCACGAGGAGGAGGATGCCGGGCCGACCGCGGAGTCGGCGACGCGCTCCGCGGCGGACGACGAAGCAGGTGGGAGCGGCTCTGGCCATTCCGGCTCCCGCCGGCCTGCGGCGGAGGAGCCGGCTCCGAAGAGGGGCCGAACCAGCGCCCTGCCGCCAAGCCGTCTTGGCCAGAAGAAAGGGCCGCCCCTAGTTGTGCCGGGGTACGTTTTTCTCCCTCCCCCTTGGTTCTTTCTGTTTGTTTTGCCTTGTCCTTATTTTTCTGACTTTAGCCTGTTTTGCTCTTGTCTTTTCCTCTTTCTCTTTAGCGCACTGGTTTCTTTCGGCGCCGCGAGCCCGACTCGGACGCCAGCCGGGTCGCTGCCTCGCGCCCCGACGGATCCAACCGGCGCCTCCCCTTCCTCTGAGGTGCAGCCTCCTTCTCCTTCTCAAGCCGAGCCGGCTGCCCCCTCCCCGCCGGAGGGTCCCCAGCCGGAAGCGACTCGCGCCCAGCCGGAAGGCTCCTCCGCGGGCGCGCGGGGGGCTACTGGCAAGGAGCTTGTCATGGTAGGCGACGACGACTCCGACGAGGCGCTCGGGGAGGAGTGGCAGACAGCGGTGCTCGCGGCGAAGGAGTCCTTGGCCGTCAACGCCATGGACGACGACGCCTCTTCCGCCGCTTTACTGTCGGATCTTGCCGCCACGCTCGAGCTGGCGGTTAAGGAGATCCGGCTGCTTGAGGCCACATCCGGTGGGAACCGGACGCTGGAGCAGAAGCTTGCTGCAGCCAACAGGACCTCCCAGAGTAAGCCCACCTCATCCGTCTGGATTTTTTTTTAATAGTCGGCTTCGTTGCAGCTGTCCTCGTGTGCGCCCAGCGCGAGATCGATCGCTTGAAGAAAGCGAACGACCGGCTGAGCAGGTCCAACTCCACGCTGCGCTTGCAGAACAAGGACTGGCACGCGCGAGTAGACGGCTTGGAGGCTACCGTCAAGGAGCGCGACGCCTCGCTCGCTAGCCGGGCCGAAGCCCTCTCCCTTCTCGAGGCCCAGAACAAGGACCAAGAGAAGGAGATAAAACAGCTAGCGGTCAAGGAGAAAGCGCTGGTGGAGGAGCTGATGCAAGTCGGCCAAACCGCCAAAGGTGAGTTCTTTCTTCCGTCTTCTTTTCTTTCTGGATCCGGTAGCCGGATTTGACTCCTCTTTTCTGACAGCCTTTTACCCCGGCATAGACCTGCTGGCCTACAACCGGCTGAAGGAGAACTGGCCGGGAGCACAGCCGACGGCTCAGGAGCTCGTCGTTCTTCTTGGCGAGGAGGCCGCGAAGCTTCGTCAGGCGGCGCGGGACATCTTCTCCTTTATGTGGCCGGAGGCTCCGGTTCCGGAGACGATGGTGCAGCTGGCGGCAAAGGTGGGAGAGGTGCCGGCTGCGGTGGACTGGCTGCGGGATCTGGTGGCGCGGGGTGGAGCGGAGATGGCCTTGGCGCTGATGCTTTCCTGGTACAAGGATGCTCGCGTCGAGAAGATCGACGGGGGCTTCCGCGCCGGAGCCAATCTTGCCGCCATCCGCCAAGCCCATCCGGAGCTTCGCGGGTCCGCCATCAAGATCGTCGACTACGTGGATCCGGACGAGGTGCTCACCGACTCGGAGTCCCCCGACACTCCAGATGCAGAGTCCTCGGTGCCACCGTCCGCCAGCGCTGGAGCCGGAACGAGCACTGCGGCTCCGCCCCCGCCTCCAGCATCTGCCAGCCAGGAGCGTCCCCACGGCAAATGCCCTGCCGTTTAGCTGTTGCCCCGGGATGCCGGGTGTATTTGTCTTGTTTTTGATTATCGTAAAACTTGTCTGTCTGTACCGGCTATCTTTGATGCCGGGTAACTCTCGGGAGCTTCATATCCCTTTTGCTTGTTAATATTGAATTCTTGGGCCTTCCTTTATTTGTGTGTTGCGTTTTCCTTTGATATCTTTGCCGGCTCGCTTCGCCCGGCTGACCTGGCCCGGCTACACGCTTTTAGCCGGATGAACTACACCTCCAGTGGGGGCGCGCCAGCGCACCCACTGGGTGTAGCCCCCGAGATTCGGAGTAGCTGGCGTAGCCAGGTGCTTTGAATCTTCCTTGTTCTTCCCTGCTCTTCTAACTTTATCCGACTGGCCTCGCCCCAATCGGCTGCTTTCGTCGGCTGGACGCCTTCAGCCGGGGGAACCAACATTCCAGTGGGGGCGCGCGAGCGCACCCACTGGGTGTAGCCCCCGAGATTTGGAGTAGCTGGCGTAGCCAGGTGCTTAGAATCTTTCTTGTCCTTTATTGCTCCTGCCCTTGCCCTCACCTGGGCTCCGAACTGCCGGCTAAACGCCCTTAGTTGGCCGGGAACTATAGCATTCCACTGGGGGCGCGCGAGCGCACCCAGTGGGTGTAGCCCCCGAGATTCGGAGCGCTTGATGAAGGCAAGGGCTTCGAATCTTCTTTCCTTCTCCTGAATTCCGACTCGACGTAGTCGGACAAGAATGCACATATGCATGCATGTACATCTTCATAGGTTAATAGGTTAGTCCGTCAAATCGTAGCCGGAAAACGGCTTATTTTTTCAAAAACCGGCTTGCTCCTTTCTAGGCGCTTAGTCGCTTTCTCGTGTGTTCTGCTGTTTTCTAGGAGCTGACAGTACATTACGCACGGTACTAGCGGCTTAGCGGCTGGATTGGTTTGAGCTAGTTGCTGGGCCGGGACGCCCGATCTGTCGCGCCTCTTCCCCGTTTTTCGTGTGGGATGCCTCGCGCTTTTGCTCTTGCTAGCCGGACAGCCGGGTTGCGGTCTGTAGCTGAGACGAAGAGTGGGCCTCTGACATCACGCACACTACTCAGCCGGTTAGTTGGCTTAACAGGCCGGGCCAGCCGGCAAGCCCCCGGGTAGGGGTAGCCGGAGCCGGAAAGATTTTTAATCGGAGAACAGGTACGCACACATTTTCAGAAGGAGCCCCTGAGATTCTCGTGGGAGTCCGTATTTTCATTTATGAGGTTTTCGGGATACATACACTGTTTGGCGACTAGGTGTAAAACGGGCGCAGCAGGGCCGCGTTCCACGGACGTTCGGTCTCCTCGTCCGATTTGTCCATCTTGTTCTTGCGCGGCTGCTGCGCGTCGATGAGGTAGTAAGAGTCGTTGGGTAGCGCCCGGCTGATGATGAAGGGGCCCTCCCAGGGTGGTGATAGCTTGTGCATGCCCTTCGTGTCTTGCACCAGCCAGAGAACCAGGTCACCCTCGCGGAATGTGACTGGGCGAATCCGGCTGGAATGGTAGCAGCGTAGTCGCTGCTGGTACAGGGCGGATCTGGACAGGGCCAGCTCGCGGGCCTCCTCCAGGAGATCTACCCCGTCCTCCCGCGCCTCCCTGTTGGCCTGCTCGTCGTAGAGGAGCTTGCGGGGGGAGTCGAATTCGATGTCGGCGGAGAGGACGGCTTCCGATCCGTAGACCAGGAAGAACGGCGTGTAGCCGGTTGATCTATTCGGTGTGGTGCGGAGGCTCCACAGCACAGCCAGAAGTTCTTCGATCCAGCATCCGGGTGACCGCTCCAACGGCTCGATAAGACGTGGTTTGATGCCAGCTAGCACCAAGCCATTTGCTCGTTCGACCTGCCCGTTGGACTGTGGATGTGCAACGGAGGCGAGGTCTAGCCGGATGCCCTTGTTGCTGCAGAACCGGGCGAAGGCCCCCTTGGCGAAGTTCGTGCCATTATCGGTGATGATGCTGTTGGGGTAGCCGAAGCGGTTGATGATGTCGGTGAAGAAGGTAACAACCGTCACCCCGTCCAGCTTCCGGATAGGCTTGGCCTCGATCCACTTTGTGAACTTGTCCACCGCTACCAGCAGGTGGGTCATTCCCGCGCGAGCTCGCTTGAAGGGCCCGACCATGTCGAGGCCCCAAACCGCGAAGGGCTAGGTGATCGGTATGGTCTTGAGCACCAAGGTTGGCATGTGCCTGAGCTGCCCGAAGCGTTGGCACCCCTTGCACGCGCGGACCAGCTGCTCGGCATCCTCGAGGGCGGTGGGCCAATAGAAGCCGTGGCGAAACGCCTTGGCGACTATCGCCCTTGATGAAGCGTGGTGCCCGCACTCGCCCTGGTGGATGTCCTTGAGTAGCCGGTAGCCTGTGTCTACGTCGACACATCTTTGGAAGATACCGGATACACTGCGCTTGTATAGCTCGCCGTTTATGATGGTGTACGTATGCGCGCAACGTCGGATTTGTCTGGCCTCCACCTCGTCATCCGGGAGCTCGTTGTTGGCGATGTAGTTCATGACGGGTTGTGCCCAGGATGGGACTTCCCGGATGACGAGGATGCTCCTGTCCTCCGGCTGTCGGGTGTCGGTGGGCCGTCCGGGTGGGATGTCCGGGGCGGCAGCCCCTGAGCCACTGGGCGAGCCGGTAGCCCTCGGGTCCTGTGAGCCGGAGGGCCCCGCCTGGCCGGAGTTGGCACGAGTTTTCTTCTTTGGTGGCTTCGCCGGCTCCGCCTCCGCTGCCCCGGCTGCCGGGACGCTCCCCGCCCAGATGATGGAATCTGATTCCGGCGACGGGTCGATGGATGGCTTGCGTAGGTGCTCCAGGGAGACCCCTGGTGGGATGGCCTGCCTGGTGGACCCTATCTTGGAGAGCGCGTCGGCTGCTTCGTTGTTGGTGCGGGGGACGTGATGAAATTCACATCCGTCGAAGGAGGAGCTAAGCTTCTGGATGTGGAACCGGTAGAGGGACATGTTGGCATCTCTGGCGTCCCATTCCCCGGATACCTGTTGTACCACCAAGTCCGAATCGCCGAAGCACAGGATCCGGTTGACGCTGATTTCCTTGGCCAGCCGGAGCTCGTGCGCCAGTGCCTCGTATTCGGCTACGTTGTTGGAGGCCTTGAAGTGGATATGCAACAGGTACTCCAGCCGGTCTCCCTTGGGCGAGGTGAGCACGATGCCGGCTCCCAAGCCCCCGAGCATCTTCGACCCGTCGAAGTGCATCCTCCAGTGGTCCGAATCCGGAACCGGTGGGAGATACTGGGTCTCAGCCCAGTCGACGAGGAAGTCCGCCATCGCCTGTGACTTGATCGTGAGCCGGGGCTCGTACTGGATGGAGTAGGCGGCGAGGTCGATGGCCCATTTGGCGACCCGGCCGGCGGCGTCCTTGTTGCCGATGATTTCCGAAAGGGGTGTAGTGCACACGACCTTGATCGGGTGCTCCTGGAAGTAGTGCTTGAGCTTCTTGCATGCTAGGTACACGCCGTAGCACATCTTTTGGTAGTGGGGGTAGTTCTGCTTGGAGAGGGAGAGAACCTCGCTGAGGTAGTAGACGGGCCTCTGAACTTGCTGAGCCTTGCCTTCCTCGGGGTGCTCCACCACCAGGACGACGCTGACGACCCGGCTGGTGGCTGCTATATAGAGCAACATCGGCTCCTTGCTAGCCGGTGTGGCTAGAACCGGCGCTAAGGACAGCATGCGCTTGAGATCGTGAAACGCGGTGTCGGCCTGCGAAGTCCAGGAGAACTTGTCCGTCTTTTTCATCAGCTGGTACAACGGAAGTGCCTTCTCCCCCAGCCGGCTGACGAAACGACTGAGGGAAGCTAGGCATCCGGTGAACTTCTGGACTCCAAGCAGGTTCTTGGGCGGTTGCATCCTTTCGATGGCCGCGATCTTCTCCGGATTTGCCTCGATGCCTCGCTGAGATACGAGGAAACCGAGTAGCTGGCCGGATGGTACTCCGAAGACGCATTTTTCCAGGTTCAGCTTCATCTGGTACTGGCGGAGGTTGCCAAATGTTTCTCGCAGATCCTCGAGGAGGGTGCGCTTTTCCTTGGTCTTGATGACTACGTCATCCACGTAAGCGTGCACGTTTCGGCCTATCTGCGAGTGCAAGCATTTCTGCATACATCGCTGATAGGTGGCGCCTGCGTTTTTTAGGCCGAAAGGCATGGTTACATAGCAGAAAGCCCCGTAGGGGGTGATAAATGATGTCTTAATCTGATCAGCCGGGTTTAGCCGGATCTGATTGTATCCGGAATAACAATCTAGAAAAGACAACAAGTCACAGCCGGCCGTGGAATCGATGACCTGATCGATACGGGGCAAGGCGAAGGGGTCTTTCGGGCATGCCTTGTTCAGGCTGGTGTAGTCGATACACATGCGCCAGGTCTTGTTCTTTTTCAGCACCAGGACTGGGTTCGCCAACCAGTCCGGGTGGTATACTTCCATAATGAACCCGGCTGCAAGGAGTCAGGTGATCTCATCACCGATTATCTTTCTCTTCTCTTCTGCGAACCGGCGTAGAGGTTGTTTGACCGGCTTGGCATCCGGACGCACATGAAGTGAGTGCTCGGCGAACTCCCTCGGCACACCCGGCATGTCTTTGGGAGACCATGCGAAGATGTCCCGATTCTCACGGAGGAAGTCGACGAGCGCGCCTTCCTATTTGCTGTCCAAGCCGACACCAATTGTGACGAACTTAGTCGGGTCGGAGGGGTCGAGCAGGATCCTTTTCGTCTCCTTTGCCGGCTGGAAAGCTCCTTCTCCAGCCGGTTTGCTGCTGGCCGGAATGTCCTGCTGGGCCATGGCCACATTGCGCATGATCGCGCGCCTTTCTTCGGCTATGATGAGGGCCTCTGCCAGTTTAGAACCGGCTGAGGCGCACTCCATCGATCGCCTGAAGCAGCCGACGACGGTGATCACGTCGTGGGGTCCTGGCATCTTCGTCTTGAGGTATGCGTAGTGGGGGACGGCCATGAACTTGGCGAGGGCGGGGCGCCCGAGGAGAGCGTGGTAGGAGCTCGTCAAATTTACCACCTCGAACCAGATTGGTTCACGGCGGAAGTTCTCCTCGGTCCCGAAGATGACGTCCAGCTGGATTTTTCCCAGCGGAGCGCAGGCTGGCCCCGGCAGTACGCCGTGGAACATCGTGGTAGTCGGGCGCAGGTCGCTTTCGCGAATGCCCAGGTTCTCCAGCGAGGACTGGTAGAGGAGGTTGAGGCTGCTGCCTCCGTCGATGAGGACGCGTGAAAATCGGCAGGTGCGCGCGTTGGAGACGATGAGGGGGTCGAGCACCATGGCGTAGCCCCCGGGAGTCGGCAGGTGCTCCGGTTGATCTGCCCGGCTCCAGGTGATGGGGGTTTCCGACCAGTTCAGGTACTGGGGGACCGGGGAAACGATGGCGTTGACCTCCTTGGAGCGTCGCCTCCGGTTGTGCTTGTCGTCCTGCTCCGTCTCGAAGATGTGGTAGGCGACGTGCGGCTGGGGGTAGCCGTTGTTGTTGTTGCCGCCGTTACCATCATTACCGGCTCCCCTAGCCGGTGGTAGGGGTCCACCCGGTGGGGGAGGCGGGAGACGGGGCTGGTTGCCCTGGTCCTTTAGCTGGCGAGTCTAGCTGCAGTTCCGGGTGGTGTGCGTAGCCGGTTTGAAGGGACCGATATGCCACTTGCACGGGCCGTCAATCATCTGGTCGAAGGTGAGCCGGGGCTTCTGCCTTCTTGCGTCGTTAGCCGGTGCGTCAGGCGCACCTTCTACGGCATTGACCTGCCGCACGTGGTAGCGAGGCTTCTGTTGCCTGTCCTGGCGGTCCCCGTGGAACCGGTTGTCGTTGTCGTTGCCGTGGCGTCTGGAGGATCCGGCTTCACCAGCCGGATTGCTCGGACGGTCGCGAGCCGGCTCCGCCGGAGTCGGACGGACTTCTGCGTTTACTTGGAGGGGCTTCTTCATGGCGGCATCTGCCGTGGCGTATTGGTCGGCAACCGTCATGAGCTCCGCCATGGTTTTCGTCTCATCACACAGTAGCCGGTGGCGAAGCATGGTGCCCTCTCGGCATCCTTCGATGAAGAAACCAATGGCCTGGCTCTCCAGGATGCCCTCGCAAGTGTTGTGGAGCTCCGTCCACTTGGCGAGGTACTCGCGGTCGGTCTCGTGGTCGCCCTGGACGCACAAGGCCAGGTCGCGCGGGTGCCCTAGGCGCTTGTACGTGCCGTTGAAGTTGCGGACGAAAACCTTCTCGAAATCTGGCCAGGCGTTGATGCTGTTGGGCGCGAGGCTATTGAGACAGGTCCTTGCCGACCCGGTTAGCATGAGAGGGACGTAACGCACGGCTGTGCGCTTATTCCCGTGGGCGATGCCGACTGCCGTGGCGTAGTCGGTCAACCAGTCTTCCGGCTTCATGCTGCTGTCGTACTTGGGGGTGTCCCTGGGCAGGGAGAATTTATCCGGAAACGGCTCGTTCCGGATGCGGGGTCCGAAACAAACCGGTCCGGTAGAATCTTCCTCCTCCGTGACGCGCGCTTGAGCGAGCAGCTCGATGCGGTCGCGGGCATCCGGACAATCCGGGTTGGGCGCGCCCACCCGGCCCGAGAGGCGGGAACCAGCTGGTCTGGGTGCTCCTGCTGGCGGGGGTGGAGGTGGCGGGTTGCTGTTGACCGTCTACTCCTGGCGCGGCTGGCCCCTGTTGCCGGAGCTGCGACGCCTGCTGCAGGCCCTAGCCGGCTGAGGGAGGACGCCTGCTGCGTGTCACGTGGTGCACCCCTGTTGTTGGCGGGTAGCCTGCTTCCTCTGGAGTAGCTAAGGTCCTCCTGCGTCTGCCGGTTGGCCCCAGCCTGCTCGTCCACGACACGGAGGAGCTCCTGGACGCGAGCGTGCTGGCGGGCCCGCTCCTCGCCCTCCAGGCTGGGTAGTTCCTCCGCTGCGGCTCGCGCCGCGCGCAAGTTCTTGATGGGCGTGCTGTAGGTGGGCCGTGTAGGGGCAGGCGCGGGATCCGGTTCTCCGTCCTTCTCCATCCTACCGCCTAGCTCACCGCCTCGACGTCGTACCTGGCCGCGCTGGCTCGGCTCCACAGTAGCCGGGGTGAGGCCGTGCGCGCGGTCATACTCGCGCCTGGCGATCTCCAGCTGCTTGCGGGCTGCTGCCAGCTCCATGGCCTCCTGGAGGAGGATCTGTCTCTCCATGGTGAAGTTGGCCTCCTTCTCCTCCGGGTTGTCCCCGAGGGTAACCGGCGTCAGGAGCCGATCAATGGCATCCTCGACCGGGTTCCGAGGATGCGAAGGAGCGGAAGTCCCGACCTCGTCCACGCCTCGGTCCCGCGGCCGGCGGGGCTGCGAGCTGGATCCGGCCATCATGACCTCCCCGCTGCAAGGTGCGGCGGAGGTGGCGCCGCCTGAGCATGGCGGCCCCGTGACAAAGACGATTTCCCTAGGGAAACGCTCCGGGACGGTGGCGACGTAGACGGGGAGATCGCGGAATAGCAGAACGGTGTCGTTTGCCGGGAAGGAAGTCCCGGCGAAGCAGGAGGCGTTGTCGATGACGCAGTCGAACTTGCCAAGCGTGAGCACCAGGCCGGAGGCCACGCGCTCACCGGCTGAAGTGCGGGGTCCCGTGCGGAACGTGACTCCGGTCGAAGCCATTAGCCCCACGGTGGGCGCCAACTGTCATTGTATTGGGAACGGCAGTACCTAAAAAGGTTAGATAGAGGTGTGGGGACTAGCAGGAAAGCTATCGACGACGTCCGCAGGCGAGATTGGATACGAGCGAGCGTAGCGGGACGCAAGAAGTACCCAGGTTCGGGGCCCTCGTGGTGAGGTAAAGCCCCTACTCCTGCCTGATCTGACTAGGTGAAATATACGAGCTACAAGTGCTCCTCGAGCTGTATCCCTTAGCTACTTCCTTAAATGAACTGAGACCAACCCTTTCTACTGAAGCCCTCCCTCTTCTTATATAGGAAGAGAGGCAAGGGTCTCACTGGCTAGTCCGGCTGGCGGGCCCCACAGGCGGGTCCCAGCCGGCTAGTCATCTACAGTACCCGGCATGGTATGTCACATCGGTGTATGAGCGGTATGGTTGTCGTAGGCACAGTGGACGCCGTGCGAGCCCGTCGTCAGCACAGGCCACTGTTCCCCCGTCAGCCACGCCAAGTCTTCGGTATGGGCGGGTGGTTGCCCGTCTTGTCGTCGTACAGGGCGTACCGTGCACTGATACGCACGTCGTCCTGTCCCTCTGATTGGATCCAGCTACGTAGTTGTATCCGGCTTCCCTCCAGGGTCCGGCTACAGGGTGATAGCCGGTCCCTCCTATCCTGTCCGGCTGCATCTGGTCAGCCGGCCGAGACCGACTGTCCTGTTTCTTACTCGGGTGGGGTATCCGGGGATCATCCCCCTGACAAATCCACACCCACGTTATGTACTATTGGTGGAGGAGGGATCGCAGCCTGTAAAAAGGATGTGTGTGTTCTCCTTCCCTGATTTCTTCTATTTGGGTGGTGGGTCATCTCACAGAGGCCGGTAAATGAATACTCTTCCTCTCCCGGAAAATCGACCCAATCACCACACCCTGCCGACGGCGCGAGGAAAACAAAAAAAAGAGGGATCAGGGATGCGAGGGCCTTACCTTCTCCTTCTTCGAGGGCGGCGGCGTTCCGGCGGTGCCTGCTGGACGGCGGCTCAGCCTCAGCATAACCCTAGAGTCCTAGACTAGGCAAGGGAAGATGCCAACTGCCCAACGCGCCCAGGAACATATGTAAATCTGTCTTCTAATCGTCTTGGGCCAGCATGGGCTGCAGCCTTCTCGCCAAGTCCTGAGAAGGCCAATGTCGTGGTCCAGTAGATGCGCTCCATTTCGTGAGCGGCTTTACTGTTCTTGGATTTGGGAGCGATCGAGGAAGCAACGATTGCCATGTGGCGAGCGAGGGCGTCTCCACAATCCAACCGGTTCTCTGACTCACTGCGCGGCTCTCCAGCGAGTACTAGTCTGGTTCGATCTATCGGTGCATTAAATCTGGACAA
Organism: Avena sativa; assembly: GCA_916181665.1. Classification (NCBI taxonomy): domain Eukaryota; kingdom Viridiplantae; phylum Streptophyta; class Magnoliopsida; order Poales; family Poaceae; genus Avena; species Avena sativa. Next base: position 459,745,192 of record OV702297.1, on the reverse strand, counting down.
CGTTTGTGTCGGTTCAGATAGCGCGTGCCCACGGACCCATACGTAAGTGAAACATTAATATTAAAACTTGTTTGCCATTAGATTTGGCCCTGTCCATTATAAAAAGACACATTTGAACAAAATGAAAAAATAACTACTGCTGCTGTTGAAAGAGGTCGTCCCTACGGCGACTCGTCAGTTTTGTCATTAGACCAGGATTAAACCGATATCAGTGCTATCCGTCATGAACTCACTCTAAAGTGGCGGTTTTATGACATCCTAGCATAGTGGCTTTTTGAAACCCTAACTCGTAATGTGGTGGTTTTTTGTAATTTTCTCTCTCGTAGAGGCCGACAAATGAATACTCTTCCTCTCCCTCAAAATCAATCCAAACACCATACCCTGCAGACTATGCGAGGAAAACGAATCACACGGGATCAGGGATGTGAGGGCCTTACCTTCTATTTCTTTGAGGGCGACGATGGCGTTCCGGCGATGTCGACTGGATGGCGGCTCAGTATAACCCTACACTAGGCAAGGGAAGATGCCAACCACCCAACGCGCTGAGGGATGTACATAAAGCTGTCTTCTAATCTTCTTGGGCTAGAATGGGTTATGGCGCTCCATTTTGTTTTCCAAAATGCACATACCCCTGCTAGCGACAAACAAAGCATTGGAGGGACCTACTTTTTTAGGGTTTGGCGACTCCGGTGGCGATCCACATCTCCGCCATAGGAATTCATTGATCCCACACTCCGGCCTTCCCTCCATCCTCTCGGCTACTCAAGCTGATGATACATCGTAAAAGTATCTATAATTTTTGATGTTCCATGCTTGTTTAGTATCTACTTTGTTATGTTTTGTTCACACTTTGAGATATTTTTATACCTTTTCTGGAACTAACCTATTAACAAGATGCCACAATGCCAGTTGTCTGTTTTCTGCTGTTTTTGGTTTTAGAAAAGTTAGTAAAGAAATATTCTCGGAATTGGACGGGACAAAAGCTAAAGTCAATATTTTACCCAAAGCAACACGGAGTCCGGAGGGGAGACAAAGTGGCGCACCAGGGCGACCACACCTGGTGGCGGCGCGGCCAGCCCTAGGGCGTGCCACCAGGGGGTGTGGGCCCCCTGGTGCTCCACCGACCTTGCCCATTCGCCTATAAAAGCCTCCCGGGACGAAAACCCTAAGTACCCGATCAAAATTCTACGAAAAAGTTTGTAGCCGTCATCATCTCCATCCATAGATCAGGAGGGATCTGAAGCTCTTTCCGGCACTCTGCTGGAGGGGAGAGATCACCCTGGAGGCCTTCTTCATCACCATGCCTGCCTCCGGTGTGATGCTTGAGTAGTTCATCCTTAGACTATGGGTTCATGTAGTAGCTAGATGGTTGGTTCTCCTCCTTTTTGGTATCATGTTTAGATCTTGTGAGCTCCGTTCATGATCAAGATCATATATTTGTAATCTTACATGTTGTGTTTGTGGGGATCCGATGGATATTGAGATACTATTTCAGATTAATTATTGATTCTATCATGTCTATGTTATTTGTGATCTTGCATGCTCTCCGTTGTTAGTAGCTATCTTGGCCAAGTAGATGCTAGCAACTCCAAGAGAGAGTATTTATGCTTGATAGTGGGTTCATGCCTCTAGTAATCTGGGGAAGTGATAGAAATCTCTAAGGTTGTAGATGTGCTGTTGCTACTAGGGAGAAAACAACAATCTTTTGTCCATGGGTTAATCGTATTGTTTACTTTACACACTTTGCTTAATGCAATTATCTGTTGCTTGCAACTTAATACTGAAAGGGGTTTGGATGATAACCTGAAGGTGGATTATTAGTCATAGATGCAGTTGGATTACGGTCTATGTATAATGTTGTAATGCCCAATCAAATCTCATAAGAGTCAAGATGTCTAGTATATGCATTGTATGCTTTCTCGAATCTGTCAATTGCCCCGCTATAATTTGTTCACCCAGCGTGTTATCTATCTTAAGGAGAATCACCTCTAGTGAACTATAGACTCCGGTCCATTCTTTTACCATTGATATACCATCTACTGTTATTGTTTACTGTTTACTTTCTGCAAACAATTACTATCTTCCACACAATACGTTTAATCCTTAGATTTCAGCAAAACCGATGAGATTGACAACCTCACTGTAAGTTGAAGGCAAAGTTCTGTGGTTGTGTTGTGCGGGATTTCAAGTTGCTAGCAACACCTTTGGGTTGTTTCCTTGCTCCTACTGGTTCAATAACCTTGGTTTCATAACTGAGGGAAAACTTGCTGTTGTGCTCATTATACCATCCTCTTGGGGTCCCCAACGAGCTCTACATTTTGAGCCATCAGTTGATCAAGGGGTCGACCTGGTTGATTGTTGGCCTTGGTAGATCGATTTTGGACGGCTTAGTGTTTTGGATTTGGGAGCGATTCAGGAAGCAACGTTCGTCATGGCGACCGAGAGTTCCAATGCGAGGAGGGGACATCTAAGAAGGATTTTGACGTGCAAGAGTTGCTCAAGAACTTGAACTACATGGAGCCAGACTCAACGATGTAGTTGTATGAATGGACGTTTCCTGCACCTGAGGCCCCCTTCGTGGCTTACTAGACCAAAAAATGATGACCGAAAACAAAAAAATAACAAGACCAAAAATGAATAGACCGAGAGTAAAAAAAAATCAAAATTGGGTAGCAAAGACAGAATTTTGTTTAGTCAATTCGGTCATTAAGTCCTTGTAACAGAATAGACCGAATAATACATGTAGTTCTATTCTTAGTTGGTTGATTACATTTGTAGTTTTGTATTTAGTAGTACTTGTAGTTTGTTGAAGTATCATTGCATCCTACAAGCTATTGGTGATGGGCACAGTGCTTATGTCACTGTACACGCACACTTCATGTCCAGTTTGTAGTTGTGCATTTGTTCGATTTGCATCCAAAATGTTATACTCCCTTAGCTCTGAATTAACGGTTGTGACGATCTTTTTGAAAAGCAAACCTTCATGTTTTTATGACACAACCCTCGTCCTTCCATTGTTTTCTCCGCTTTGTTTCACCACTCCCTCGCTCGTAGCCGCTTCCTACCCGGTGACGACTCGCCTGCGTTGCTCGCTCCTCCCAGTCCTCTCTCTCGCTGACGCAAACCCACTTTCACCGTCGAACCCTAGCCCCAACCTCCGTGAACCCTAGCCCCCGACCTTCGCAGCTGTCGTGTCCTCGCCATGGACTCCACCGTCGTCACGTCCAATATTATACCTTGGCGGCTCCGGAAGCCAAGATGGTGCTCCTCCTACACGTATTCAGATGGCCTCCCTCACTCCCGACCTCCGCTTCAGCGGCTCTGGTGAGCAAAATGGTACTCCTCCTCGAACGATTAAGATGGCCGCCCTTGCCCCGACCTCTGCGTTTGTCGTGCGCTCGCCACGACATCAGTGGCCTTCGCCACCTCTATCTCCCGAAGGTGCTTCCCTTTCTGGATTGTTTGTGGGTGGATTTTTTATTCTTGGCCACAACATATATGAATTCTGAATTATGAATTCAGTAGTGCTCAAATTCAGACATCAATTTCTAGATACTACGGATCTAGATAAACTCAAGTCACTTATTTTGGGAAGGAGGGAGTAGTTTTCTGTTGCCTTGATTATTCAAGGGTTCTATGTGCATGTGATTTGACCTGATATTCTTTTCTATGCCCTAATATTCTTTTATAGCATAAGAAATCAACATCTATTATAAACCTGAAATAACATAATAACCATTTATCATTGCCTCTCGGGCATATTCCTTTCACTTAAAGTTAGCCATCCCAAGGTAATGTTTAGACATTAACAACATGGGTCAATAGAATGGATCTTGGGTCAAAGGTTAGCTTCATGTACAAAATTCACAACACTAGAATTCAGCACAATCCGGGACCTTCGATGCAACTCCTTGAGATAAAACCCGAGAAAAGAGTAACTACTATTTGAGTGACACGTCATACACTACAAGGTAGTAAACATGAGGTAGCTTCCAAAATAAGAAAAGACTTCTCAAGTACCCAAACAAAGGAGACACACGAGGAGAAAGGAAACCTCGAAGCCTGGAACAGAACATTGTGGAACATTATATTGTAGGTTCCATAAGAAAGAGAGATCGGGATGGAAAGGAATCTATCGGCTGAAGCGGAACAAAGGGAACAAGGAACATACAACACACACAACTCTAGAGAACTCCACACTAGGTCAACTGGTTGCGAAACGACATGCCCAGTAGGCACCTAAGCTTTGAAAGACTAGAAGAGATATCAAAACTTTTCCAAACCAACACAAGATAAGATGACCAAGAGTTGGAGCGATACCAAATAAGGAGTAAAAGAAGCATACTAGAGTTTTTGAAAATACTTTCATCTTTGAAATAGTTTTCACAAATGCTAGACTCAACATCAACCAATATCAAGGTTTTCCTACGGTCGGTATAGCTCTGATACAAAATCCTATGACACCCCCCGGATTAGGGCTAGACAAATCCCAAACCTCGGTCTTACATAAGTCTAACCTAGAGCTCGAGAATATCCAGTGAGAAAATCGGTAACACCACAGTGACCCTACGAAACAAAAATTATTACAGCAAGCTCATAATTGAACAGAGAACCAAAATATTAGAAGCATAGGTCACTAAACACAAACATCAAACAATGGAAGGCAAATTATGCTATTAAGTATAGCAAACTTAACAAATGGCCTAAGAGGCATGAAGCATAACGATGATGACCTAGCCCATAGATTCCAGGCTGCTGGCCAGGAAACCCAAGCTACTCGTCGGTGTCGATGTCGTATAGAACTCATCTCCAGGGAACACTTACTTTGCTAAAAAATGTATCAACAAAGCAAGGGTGAGTAGAGGGTGTACTCCGCAAGACTTATGGCTGGTGGGGTTATTTTGCATAAAGTTATCTTTGTTTGTAAAACATGTGGGAGAAGAAGCTCTTCTAAGAAGAATATATTAGAAGGGGATAAGAGAGCGACATATCCAAAGTATTGATCATCATATCTTTGATATCCACCTAATAATCATCATCACCTCTCAACTAGGAACACCCCCTTGTGCCATGAGGAAGCATCCTTACGCACATGTTGAAACCTCCAAGTTTTACTATTAGGTTAAAGTTCTCTATGATCTTAGAATCTGCTCACCAAGCGTTCATAACCGTGATCATGACTTTTTGAGAACAACCAGAATGCATATGTCAAATGGAATGCCCGAACTATGTGACTCATGGAATCTACTAGGCAAGTTAGTTAGTCGAGGGATTCCCAAGCCCCGTGTGGTTGTACACTCGTCTTAGTTCCAAAGGCAAGAACTCGATTCCTAATGGTGGCGAGCGTGGGACTACAAAAACCACATGCCACGGTGGCCTCCCATACAAGTCTTAGCATGTTTACCTCACTTCACCACTAATCTCATCTCATCATGTTCTCTTGTCATGCTGGATTCTCTGCATCTGATACATCGTCTGGATGAACCAGCAATGGCAGCTAAGCATGGCTAAGCAGGACACATATATAAGCTCTAGCAGTGCAAACAAGCCAAACCTAGTTATGCATATCAACAAACTACAAAGTTCATGTATGCATTTTACATGCATCACACGGGTAGCTAATACTTTTTACACCGGCTTAACCCTAACTAGAGAGGCTGACGGGAGGGGCCTGAAGCCACCTCAGCTGAGATGCAGGTAGAGCTGGTCAGCACCCATGTTAGCATCACGTGGACACCATGTCAATGCCATATGGGCGCCATGTCGGTCTCGCTGGAAACCACGTCGGACGGCGGCGGGGGACGGCGATAGCGTGCATGCAGGGCAGCATGCGAATGTGCATTGGTCTCGCATGAGTGCGCTGAGTCAATTAGTGGCGACGCTACCCAGGATTGGTCAACAGAGTGACCTCTCTGGCGACAAGCGGCGGCGGAGCTTGCAGATGCTGGAGGAGGTGGTGCTATGATACATTGCAAATGTATCTATAATTTTTGATGTTCCATGCTTGGTTTTATCCACTTTCTTGTGTTTTGTTCCAACTTTGGAGTACTTTTCATATAATTTCTTGGACTAACCTATTAACAAGAGCCACAGTGCCAGCTATGTATTTTCTGCTGTTTTAGGTTCCAGAGAAGTCAGAAAATAAATATTCTCGGAATTGGACGGGACAAAAGCCAAAGTGCCTATTTTTCCATAAGTCATCAAGTGCCAGAATACGAGACGGAGAGGGGCCAGGGGGCCACCACACCACCTGGCCACGCGGCTAGGCCTGGCCCGTGCCAGGGGGTGGTGTGGCCGCTCCCGGCACCCCCTCGGCCTCCCCTTCCGCCTATAAGATGCCCTCGGGACGAAAACCCTAAGTGCCCGATCAAAAAATCCACGAAAGAGTCTCTAGCCACCGTCATCTCCATCCCTAGATCGGAAGGGATCTGAAGCTCTTCCCGACACCCTGCCGGAGAGGGGAATTCACCCTGGAGGCCTTCTTCATCACCATGCAAGCCTCCGGTGTGATGCGTGAGTAGTTCATCCTTGGACTACAGATCCATGTACTAGCTAGATGGCTGGTTCTCCTCCTTTGTGCTTTCATGTTTAGATCTTGTGAGCTCTGTTCATGATCAAGATCATCTATTTGTAATTCTGCATGTTGTGTTTGCAGGGATCCGATGGATATTGAGATGCTATTTCAGATTGATTATTGATTCTATCATGTCTTTGTTATTTGTGATCTTGCATGCTTTCCCTTGTTAGTAGTTATCTTGGCCAAGTAGATGCTAGCAACTCCAAGAGTTAGTATTTATGCTCGATAGTGGGTTCATGCCTTTGGTAATCTGGGGAAGTGACAGAAATCTCTAAGGTACTAGATGTGCGGTTGCTACTAGGGAGAAAACAACAATCCTTTGTTCATAGAACAATCGTATTGTTTACTTTACACAGTTCGTAAAGCAATAATCTATTGCTTGCAACTTAATACTGGAAGGGGTTCGGATGATAACCTGAAGGTGGATTATTAGTCATAGATACAGTTGGATGGCGGTCTATGTATAATGTTGTAATGCCCATTCAAGTCTCAAAGGAGTCAAGATGATTAGTATGTGCATGTATTGCTTTCTCGATGTTTGTCAATTGCCCCGCTGTAATTTGTTCACCCAGCATGTTATCTATCTTAAGGAGAGCCACCTCTAGTGAACTATGGATCCCGGTCCTTGTCTTTTACATTCAATCTACAAACTGTTTACTGCTTTGTGTTTACTTTCTGCAAACTTTTACATCTTTCCATTCGATATGTTTAATCCTTTGTTTTCCGCAAAACACGGTGAGATTGACAACCTCATCACAAGTTGGGGACAAAGTTTTGTGGTTGTGTTATGCAGGTCTCCACGTTTCTACTAGCACCGGTAGTGTGCCCTACCAAAGCTCAGCTAGTAACACCTTTCGGGTGTTTCCTTGCTCCTACTGGTTCGATTAAACCTTGGTTTCATAACTGAGGGAAACTTGCTGCTGTGCTCATCATACCTTCCTCTTGGGGTTCCCAACAAGCTCTACATCAACCACGCACCAACACTTTTCTGGGCGCCGTGCATTGAGCCATCAAGCATTTTTCTTGCGCCGTTGCCGGGGAACGAAGAAGAAGAAACTCCCACGTCAACTACGCGCCATCAAAACATTTTTCTGGCGCCGTTGCCGGGGAGTCAAGGACATCTTCACAAGGGGGGTCCCTCATAACCAATCTCTTTACTTTGTTATTTTTGTTTTGCTTAGTTTCTTTTTGCTTTGTTTGCTTGCTTTCTCTATTCAAAAACACACAAAAAATTAGTTTTACTAGTTTGCTTTCTTTATTCAAAATCACAAAAAAAATAGTTTTACTCGTTTGCTTTCTTTTCAAAACACAAAAAATTAAGTCTCCTTTAGTTGTCCTTAGCTCACCATGTTGATCCCCAAATTCACCTTGAAAGACCTTTCAATTGGTAGTGGTTCTATAATTGGGAAACATAATATTGAAGAATTCTTTAATCATGTTAGAAAACATGAAGATACTGAGGATAGATCTCTTGCAGAACTTGCTCCAAACTATGAGATTGCTGCAGCTTCTTTAATTCACATATTAGAAGCTAGGTTTGTTAACCTCAACCCCTTAATGCAAGTAATGTTTCTTAAGCTTAAAGAAATTGAAGACCCTGAAAAGAGGGATTTTATTCTAGAAACTTTGTTTAAGGAGTTCTATGATGTTGCCAAGGAAGCTAGGAAAGTCTTTGAACGTTTCAATATGCTAGGCTCATGTGTATATGTTGTTGGTACACGAGAAAATATGAACAAAACCGAACCTAATGGGGAGGAACCTAAGATACCAACACCCTTTAAACTAGTGGCAATACATGATGCCATAGAAAAGAATCTTGATTGGATTATTTCTGCAAACCCTTTTGACGAGAATAGTGAACCTAAGAGCATTGAGAGAGGATCCTCTAGAACTTACTTGGATGATATACCTTGCGTTGTTGAAAATATTTCTGGTGCTGATCTTAATGCTTCTTCATTTGAGAACACTTGATCCTTTTTCTTGCTTCTTATGCCTAACTTAAAGGCGTTAAAGAAAAGTACTTATTGGGAGATAACCCAAAAGTTTTAGATGAGTCTTGGAAGTTATTACCTCTGTAATAACCTCTGCTTATCCTTTTTATTTGCTTTTTGTGCCAAGAGTAACCTCTAATGAGAAAGAAGTAATGATTGGGAAAGTTGCTGTCCCGAAACAGATTTCTGTGCTTCACCGTAAAAATTTGTGTAAAATCTCTAAACGTCTTTTTGAGGCATGAATTTTTGTGCTTATGCCCCAGGTTGTTATATAACTTTCGTTAGTTCAACACTTTTTGATTTGAGCAACATAAGGTCTTCGAAAAAATCCGTCTTTACCTGCTGGTCTATTTTGACAGATTTCTGCCATTTTCTGCATTTGCTTCTTGTTGGTTCCTTTTTGAGTTCTTTTGGAGAATTGAGATTTTTGAGGGAAGTTCTACAGTATCTAGTGTTCTAATGGAAGTTTATTTGGTGTTAGAATTTAACCTTAAGACTTATTTATCTTGAGTGCACTAATGTTGCTAATAAAGATTGTGTGAAGTTTTGTATGAAGGAAAAATTTCAGGTGTATGGAAGGAATAGGTAATGAGATGAAGGATGGACTAAAGCTCAAGATTGGGGATGCCACGTGTGTCACCCCAAGAAATATACAAGAAGTACAAGCATCAAAGCTTGGGGATGCCCAAGGCATCCCCTTCTTCATCAATAAAAATCCTAGGTTTCTTCCAAACGCTTCATTTTTATTGTTTCATGCACAGTTGTGTTGTTCTTGGAGCGTCTTTTTTTGTTTTCGTTTTGGTTTTTAGTTTGCTTCGTTTGCTTAGTTTTCTGAATAAATTGGTTGGACCCCTGATACATTGCAAATGTATCTATAATTTTTGATGTTCCATGCTTGGTTTTATCTACTTTCTTATGTTTTGTCCACACTTTGGAGTACTTTTCATATGATTTCTTGGACTAACCTATTAACAAGATGCCACAGTTCCACTTGCCTGTTTTCTGCTGTTTTTGGTTCCAGGAAGTCAGAAAATGAATATTCTTGGAATTGGACGGGAGAAAAGCCAAAGTTCCTATTTTGTCGGAAGACACACGGAGCCAGAAGCAGAGACGGAGGAGGGCCAGGGCCTGGCCACACCATATGGTGGCGCAGGCTAGCCTTGGACGCACCACCAGGTGGTGTGGGCCCCCTGGCACTCCACCGACCTTGCCTCCTTTGCCTATAAGAGCCTCCCGATACCAAAACCCTAAATAGTAAATCAGAAATCCACGAAAAGTTCCGCTGCGCCGCCGCCACCGAAGGGGAGATTCAGGGGACAGAAAGTTTCTGTTCTGGCACTCTGCCGGGACGGGGAAGTGCCCCCGGAGCCATTTCCATCGATCTCCACCGCCATCTTCATCACCATTGCTGATTCCCATGATGAGGAGGGAGTAGTTCTCTCTCGAGGCTAAGGGTTCTACCGGTAGCTATGTGTTCATCTCTCTATCTATGCATGATCTTGTTGTGGTCACGAGCTTGTAATCTATAGATCTATTCTGCTACTCAAGTGCTTTAATGAATCTCTGCTCTCCCCATGTGTGTGAAAGTGACAGCGTGCTCACCATGGTGGCACTTAGGCTAGAGATTACAAATACTTGTTATGAGTTATATTTGGAGTTGGATGTCTTTATGAAATTGTGGTGTTTGTTGGAACCATCTAGTACTCAAGGTGACAGTGTGGGGTTATCTAGATGGGAAAGGCTTACTTTGAGGTGTGCTGTTATAGCCCTACCATCCATTAGAGTGTCCAACCGGAGAGTAGTTAAGAGTAGTATCATGAAGAGAATATATTTATATGAGAGTGTTCACTAGTGAAAGTATGATCCCTAGGCCTTGTTTCTAAGCATTGAAACACCGTTTGCTACTAGATCTGTTACATGTTTGCTTGCTGCTATCTTTATTTCAGTTTTCCTTTAGTCTTTTCCATGCCATCAAGTTATTTTCTAGCACCGTTACCACCTATAATTATCCATACCACTTGTATTTCACTATCTCTTCGCCAAACTAGTGCACCTATACACCTCACAAGTGTATTGGGTGTGTTGGGGACACAAGAGACTTCTTGTATCTTGATTGCAGGGTTGCTTGAGAGGGAATACCTTTGACCACTTCCTCCCTGAGTTCGATAAACCTTGGGTGATCCACTTAAGGGAAAACTTGCTGCTGTTCTACAAACCTCTACACTTGGAGGCCCAACAACTGTCTACAAGAATAGAAGTGCGTAGACATTAACCCCCTCTTTCATACATTGGTTTGCAAATAGTTTGGTTTGGTTTGGAAAAGAGTATGAAAGTTCATACTTGTGTGGTAAAAAGATCTTGTTTTTGACTGTGGCCTATGTTTGTCATGCCATGCTTGATATTGTTTTGGCTTTATGCTTAGGATTCTTTGCTGTGGCATGACTTGTTATAAACAATTGAAATTGCTTAATGTGCCTTGGATGAATCATGCGTTGTTTTAGCATATTAAAGCATAGTTAGTGGTATTCTCCTTTGATGCTTTATTTGTGTTGACTTGGCGCATGCTCACACCATATTATGACTATCTCAAGTCACCATAGCCTTTATGATCCTTTAGTTTTCAACTTGTAGTATCACTTTATGCTATGATCAATGATGTTTTGTCGCTCTACATGATTATGGCCATTATTGCTCTCTTAGTTTGTCGCTCCCAGTCTTTTGCTAGCCTCCACAACCAAGTATGAGTTCCACTCATGCATCCAACTCCCTAAACCAAGTTATTCCTAAGAGTCCACCATACCTACCTACTAGCTTATGCTATTCCAAGTATATTCATCCTTTTGTTTACCTTCCAAATTAAACTTGTTATGAGAAAACTAGTGATTAAAGCTCTCACAAACTTGATGGCACACTTTACTTTTTTCTGCATCTAAGAAACTTGAACCATTGGGTCCTTCTTTGTTGCGTATATTCTTGCGCTTTATAAGTTGAAATTAGCAGAACCATGTTTCATGGGGAACGCTTTCAGCATTGCACTTGTACTTTGTACCCCGTTGATATCATGTTATTTTTCTTATGGATCCCGGCGGTGTGAAATAAAAGTGGAACTTGTAAGATCATGGAGTTTGTATGTGTGTTAGAGAAACGCCTGGGCCGCTAGCCTAAGCCATGCCTAATCATGGTGGAAACTTGCAGCATCACCATAATGAGCATTCTATGAAGCATTCTCAATAAAAACCTATGCAAATAGCAAATAAAAAGATCACTGAGATGCTCAATGTCTGCTTGCCTTGTCATTTTGATTATGGGAAATCTCCCGTATCATGTGCAAGGGGTACCCCGTTGGTGGTTCTTTATGATACACATGTACTTACCATGACAAGAGCTTACTTGTGACTAAAGTTGAGTAGCATGAGGATCGGTCTTCGTAAGTAAGGGGCATGAGATTTCGGTTTATAACTTGTCAAGCATATCCTCTTAGTTGTGTCACTTTAACCTTAATCACCTTCAAGATGCTTATGATAGGGGCAATGAGAGCTGAAAGCTATAAGTACCATAATTTTTGGAAGCTCTTTATGAGACTTGAATCCCTACTTCCTTCTATGAAGGCCTTTCTTCCACCATTATATTGAGTCTCCACCTTCTACCTTTATGCACCTACTTTGAGAGCATAGTGGCCATTCTTAGTTCTATGTGCATTGTCCCAAGACTAGTTGATTGATGCATAACTTGTTATTGCTTGTTTTAAACTATTGTATCTAGTCACTCTTATGAACTTCGAAGGTGTCCTATGCATTTATATTTGCTACTCTATTGAGGGACAAGCTGAATACTATTATGCTATGTTTTCTTTATGTGAAACAAACAAACGTCTTGCAAAGCATTGTTATTCATGAATCTTTTGTTTGTGCCTTTTCATGTTGCATCATAGTTTCTTTGCTTATTGCTAGAACTTTGTCTTTCATGTTATGATTGAAGTACTATGATCCCAGCTTTGAATGTTTTACAAATACTTTGATCAAGTCTTTGATGGTGCGTGTCACCTCAAAAATTATTCTTTCTTTTTATCACTTACCTACTCAAGGACGAGCAGGAGTTAAGCTTGGGGATGTTGATACATTGCAAATGTATCTATAATTTTTTATGTTCCATGCTTGGTTTTATCCACTTTCTTGTGTTTTGTTCCAACTTTGGAGTACTTTTCATATGATTTCTTGGACTAACCTATTAACAAGAGCCACAGTGCCAGCTGCCTGTTTTCTGCTGTTTTTGGTTCCAGCAAAGTCAAAAAATGAATATTCTCGGAATTGGACGGGGCAAAAACCAAAGTGCCTATTTTTCCGGAAGTCATCAAGTGCCAGAATACGAGACGGAGAGGGGCCAGGGGGCCACCACACCACCTGGCCGCGCGGCCAGGCCTGGCCCGCGCCAGGGGGTGGTGTGACCGCTCCCGGCACCCCCTCGGCCTCCCCTTCTGCCTATAATATGCCCTCAGGACAAATACCCTAAGTGCCCGATCAAAAAATCCACGAAAGAGTCTGTAGCCGCCGTCATCTCCATCCCTAGATCGGGAGGGATCTGAAGCTCTTCTCGGCACCCTGTCGGAGAGGGGAATTCACCCTGGAGGCCTTCTTCATCACCATGCAAGCCTCCGGTGTGATGCGTGAGTAGTTAATCCTTGGACTACGGATCCATGTAGTAACTAGATGGCTGGTTCTCCTCCTTTGTGATTTCATGTTTAGATCTTGTGACCTCCGTTCATGATCAAGATCATCTATTTGTAATTCTGCATGTTGTGTTTGTGGGGATCCGATGGATATTGAGATGCTATTTCAGATTGATTATTGATTCTATCATGTCTTTGTTATTTGTGATCTTGCATGCTTTCCATTGTTAGTAGCTATCTTGGCCAAGTAGATGCTAGCAACTCCAAGAGTTAGTATTTATGCTCGATAGTGGGTTCATGCCTCTGGTAATCTGGGGAAGTGACAGAAATCTCTAAGGTACTAGATGTGTTGTTGCTACTAGGGAGAAAACAACAATCCTTTGTTCATAGAACAATCGTATTGTTTACTTTACATGCAATTCGTAAAGCGGTAATCTATTGCTTGCAACTTAATACTGGAGGGGGTTCGGATGATAACCTGAAGGTGGATTATTAGTCATAGATGCAGTTGGATGGCGGTCTATGTATAATGTTGTAATGCCCAATCAAGTCTCAAAGGAGTCAAGATGATTAGTATATGCATATATTGCTTTCTCGGTGTTTGTCAATTGCCCCGCTGTAATTTGTTCACCCAGCATGTTATCTATCTTAAGGAGAGCCACCTCTAGTGAACTATGGATGCCGGTCCTTGTCTTTTACATTCAATCTACAAACTATTTACTGCTTTGTGTTTACTTTCTGCAAACTTTTACTTCTTTCCATTCGATACGTTTAATCCTTTGTTTTCCGCAAAACATGGTGAGATTGACAACCTCATCGCAAGTTGGGGACAAAGTTTTGTGGTTGTGTTGTGCAGGTCTCCACGTTGCTACTAGCACCGGTAGTGCGCCCTGCCAAAGCTCAGCTAGTAACACCTTTGGGGTGTTTCCTTGCTCCTACTGGTTCGATTAAACCTTGGTTTCATAACTGAGGGAAACTTGCTGTTGTGCTCATCATACCTTCCTCTTGGGGTTCCCAACGAGCTCTACATCAACCATGCACCAGCACTTTTCTGGGCGCCGTGCATTGAGCCATCATGCTACAGTGTGCAATAGACAAAATGAAGGGGTCCATCCAGATCATAAGCTCACCACGAGTGCACTAGGCTTGACAGCGAAGCAAGATGAGGTCAGGGTCGACAGGGAACGACGACAACTTGTGACTATTGAGGGCTAACCTCGGGGGTGGCTCGATCTTTTACGAATCCCTTGGAAGTTTGGGCGGAGTGAGTGGAGGATGAGGGAGAGAGCGAAAACAAAGAACTCATGCATGATGAACACACACTCACCACAAAGACACGATATAAGCCAATAGCTCACGCTGGCGTCCACCGGTTCGGCGCAATCCTTAGGATCGGTGTTGGGCAAGGATCTCTCTCTCGAACCGGCATAGTGAGTAGGGAGGCTTGGTGAGATCTTGACGTCTTGTCAAAGGGACTCTGATGCTAAGGCCTTATACAACACGGAGGCAGGATGCAAACTCCAATGAGGTTTGTGATATTTGGTGCTCCTCTATCAAATGATCATGAGGCAAGAACTAGATAGATCCACAAGGGGTGTCCACTAATTCCAAATATCAAGCCTAGGGTTTACAATAGATGTGGGGGACTATATATAGGCTAGGTCACTAAGTCAGGGGTACTTTGGGGATAAAAGGTAAGTTCTGGACGGACTAAGGGGTACATGGGCCAAAGGCCCAAAGGCTTTTACATGCCTGTTGACGCACTGTCTGGAGGCTCTAGTGTGGTGGACCGAAGACTCCGATCTGGGCCAGAGATTCTGTCTGATCTCCGGTCTGTCTCTAGAGGGGCATACAGAATGTCCCGGGTCCATATAGGAGGTCGGTCCAGAGATGGTCCGGAGACTCCGGTGTCTCGGTCTAGAGACTCTGGTTTGTCAGGTTGGAGACTCCGGTGTGAGAAGCTCCAGCAACTTCCTCTTCACGTCCTGCTCCTTGTTCTCCATCCTTGGGGTGCTTGGTGATGCGTTGGGGTGATACGTTGGAAACGTATCTATAATTTTTTATGTTCCATGCTTGTTTTATATCTACTTTCTTATGTTTTGTGAACACTTTGGAGTATTTTTACACATGTTCTGGAACTAACCTATTAACAAGATGCCACAGTGCCAATTGCCTGTTTTCTGCTGTTTTTGGTTTCAGAAAAGCTAGTAAGGAAATATTCTCGGAATTGGATTTGACAAAAGCCAAAGTCAATATTTTACCCAAAGCAACACGAAGTCCAGAGGGGAGACAAAGAGGGGAACCAGGGCGGCCACACCCTAGGGTGGCACGGCCAGCCCTAGGCGCGCCGCCACCTGGTGTGGGCCCCCTGATACTCCATCGACCTTGCCCCTTCGCCTATAAAAGTCTCCCGGGACGAAAACCCTAAGTACCCGATAAAAATTTCACGAAAGAGTATATAGCCGCCGCCATCTCCATCCCTAGATCGGGATGGATCTGAAGCTCTTCCTGGCACCTTGCCGGAGGGGAGAGATCACCCTAGAGGCCTTCTTCATCACCATGACTGCCTCCAGTGTGATGCGTGAGTAGTTCATCCCTAGACTACAGGTCCATGTAGTAGCTAGATGGTTGGTTCTCCTCATTTGTGCTACCATGTTTAGATCTTGTGAGCTCCATTCATGATCAAGATCATCTATTTGTAATCTTACATGTTGTGTTTGCGGGGATCCGATGGTATTGAGATGCTATTTCAGATTGATTATTGATTCTACCATGTCTATGTTATTTTTGATCTTGCATGCTTTCCGTTGTTAGTAGCTATCTTGGCCAAGTAGATGCTAGCAACTCCAAGAGGGAGTATTTATGTTCAATAGTGGGTTCATACCTCTAGTAATCTGGGGAAGTGACAGAAATCTCTAAAGTACTAGATGTGCTATTGCTACTAGGGAGAAAACAACAATCCTTTGTTCATGGAGCAATCATATTGTTTACTTTACACACTTTGCTTAATGCAATTATCTGTTGCTTGCAACTTAATACTGGAGGGGGTTCGGATGATAACCCGAAGGTGGATTATTAGTCATAGATGTAGGTGGATTACGGTCTATGTATAATGTTGTAATGCCCAATCAAATCTCATAGGAGTCAAGATGATTAGTATATGCATGTATGCTTTCTCGGTGTCTGTCAATTGCCCCGCTGTAATTTGTTCACCCAACATGTCATCTATCTTAAGGAGAATCACCTCTAGTGAACTATGGACCCTGATCCATTCTTTTACCATCAATCTACAATCTACTATTTACTGTTTTTGTTTACTTTCTGCAAGCAATTACTATCTTCCACACAATACGTTTAATCCTTTGTTTTCAACAAAACTGGTGAGATTGACAACCTCACTGTAAGTTGGGGTAAAGTTATGTGGTTGTGTTGTGCAGGATTCCAAGTTGGAAACAACACCTTGGAGGTGTTTCCTTGCTCCTACTGGTTCAATAACCTTGGTTTCATAACTGAGGGAAAACTTGATGATGTGCTCATCATACCTTCCTCTTGGGGTTGCCCAACGAGCTTGATATATTTTGAGCCATCATGGGGCTTCATATCTGATGATGCATAGAGTAGTTGCATGAAGTAGCAAACCATCCAAAGATGTATCAAAGTGGCTCGAGAAGAAGAGCGAGTTAACCTTAGTTTGTAGGAGTTTAGCTCATGCATGAGTCATTGGTCCACTTGGGGGACTTGGTGGTGGAGATGTAGGGACGTCCATAGGACGGGCTGCATCATCTCCCCCCTTGGGAAAGAGTCATCCTCGACTCTTCATGGTTATCATCTTGAACATCTCCATGGTGGGGTGAAAGGTCCTTGACATTGAATGTATTGCTCACAAGGTACTTGGAGATTGGGATGTCGATGATGTAGGTGTTGTTCTTGATTCTCTTGAGAACTTTGAAGGGGCCATCTCCTCTTGGTTTGAGCTTGGAATCACGTTCCTTGGGGAAGCGGTCCTTGCTCAAGTGTATCCACACAAGGTCACCTTCTTCAAAGATCATCTCCTTCTTGTCCTTATTTAACATTGAAGCTTTTCGAAGGACTTGCTACTCGATCATAGCTCTTGTTTCTTCGTGAAGCTTCTTCATAGCTTGTGCGAGCTTGTCGATGTCCATGTTGGTGCGCTCATGAAGAGGTAGCGGTAGGATGTGGAGCACAGTGAGGGGTTCTAAACCATAGATGATCATGAAGGGACTCATCTTGGTTGTTGAGTGCTTTGCTCGATTCTAGGAGAACTCGGCATGGGGAATGCATTCCTCCCAATACTTCAAGTTCTTCTTGATCAACACATGTAGGAGAGTTCTGAGGCTTCGGTTGACAACTTCGGTTTGGCCATCGGTTTGAGTGTGCGATGTAGATGAAAAGAGGAGCTTGACGCCGAGCTTGGCCATGAGGGTCTTCCATAAGTAGCTCATGAATTTGACATCACAGTCAGAGACGATTGTTCTTGGCACACCCTGGAGACGGACGATTTCCTTAAAAATCAAATTTCCAACATGTGAAGCATCATCGGTCTTATGGAATGGTATGAAGTGTGCCATTTTGGAAAAGCGATGCACGACAACAAAAAAATAGAATCATGACCATGCTTAGACCTAGGAAATCCTAACACAAAATCCATGTTAATGTCGGACCAAGGTGCATGAGGAAAAGGCAATGACATATACAGACCAAAGGGATTATACTTGGACTTAGCTTGAACGCATGTCGTGCATCATTGAATGTAGCGCTCCACGTCGCGTTTCATCTTGGGACAAAAGTATTGAGTGGAGAGAATGTCCAATGTCTTGTCGCGGCCAAAGTGACCCATGAGGCCTCCACTATGTGATTCTTGGAGAAGCAAAAGTTGGACAGACGACTTCAGAATGCAAAGCTTGTTTTGTTTAAAGAGAAAGCCCTTATGCAAATAGAAATCATCAACTCCTTTGTCAATGGAGCACTTTGCGAAAATTGGTGCAAAGAACGGGTCGGAAGCATACAAAGTTTTAATTTCATCTAGACCCAACACATTGATTTCAAGTCGAGTAAGAAGGCGTGTGTTCTTGTGAGACAAAGAATCTGTGACTACATTATCTTTTCCCTTCTTATACTTGACAATGTATAGAAAAGACTCCATAAACTCAACCCACTTAGCATGTCTCTTGCTCAAGTTGGCTTGGCCTTTGAGATATTTCAATGACTCATGGTCGGAATGTATGATAAATTCTTTAGGCCAAAGGTAGTGTTGCCAAATTTGAAGAACACGAACTAAGACAAAAATCTTTTATCATAAATTGGATAGTTAAGGCGAGCACCATCAAGTTTCTCGCTATGGTAGGCTATAGGACGTCCGTTTTGCATAAGACTCCTCCAATGCCAATACCACTAGCGTCACACTCTATCTCAAAAGTTTTTGTGAAATCCGGTAACGCAATAAGAGGTGCTTCAGTGAGCCTCTTTTTAAGTTCATCAAAAAAATGGTGTGCCTTGCCCCACATGAAGGTGACATTCTTTTTGGTCAACTCTTGAGAGGACAAGCAATGGTCAAAAAGTCTTTCACAAAGTGACGATAGAAACCAACCAACCCATGAAAACTTCGGAGTTCACTCATATTTGTGGGAATGGGCCAATCTCGTATGTCCTTTACCTTGGAAACATCAACTTCAATGCCCTTCAAAGAAATGAGAAATCCAAGAAAAATAAACTTGTCTTTATCAAAAGTACACTTGGGAAGATTACATATAGCTTTTCATGTCGAAGGATTTGCAAAACTTCCTTGACATGTGTAACACGGTCCTCAAGTGACTTGCTATACACAAGTATATCATCGAAATAGACAACAACACTTTTTCCAATGAGAGCACGCAAGATATGATTCATAAGGCGCATGAAAGTGGATGGGGCATTAGATAAGCCAAAGGGCATGACCAACCATTCATAGAGACCAAGTTTGGTCTTGAAGGCGGTTTTCCACTCATCACCTTTTGCCATGCATATTTGATGGTAACCACTACGAAGATCAATTTTCAAAAAAATAGTGGCTCCACATAACTCATCAAGCATGTCATCGAGACATGGTATGGGATGTCTATAACGCACGGTGATAGCATTTATTGGACGACAATCCATGCATAATCGCAACGTATCATCCGTTTTTGGCACACAAATCATGGGTACGACACTTGGACTAGTGCTTACTTGGATCAAACCTTTGGAGACGATTTGGTTGATTTGACATTCTATCTCCTTCGTCTTCTATGGGTTCGTGTAGTAGGCGACTGATACGTCGTAAACGTATCTATAATTTTTGATGCTCCATGCTTGTTTAATATCTACTTTCTTATGTTTTGTCCACACTTTGGAGTACTTTTACACATTTTCTGGAACTAACCTATTAACAAGATGCCACGGTGCCAGTTGCATGTTTTCTTCTGTTTTTGGTTCCAGAAAAGCCAGAAAATGAATATTCTCAGAATTGGACCGGACAAAAGTCAAAGTCAGTATTTTACGAGAAGACTCACGGAGCCAGAACACGAGACGGAGAGGGGCCAGGGGCTAGCCACACCATGTGGTGGCGCGGGCCCCTTGGCCGCACCACCAGGTGGTGTGGGCCCCTGGTCCAGCCTCTGACATCGCCTTTCGCCTATAAGAATCCTCCGATGAAGAAACCCTAAAGAATCTAGCCTCCATCCACGAAAAGTTCCGCAGCACCACCGCCACCGAAGGGGAGATTCGGGGGACAGAAAGTCTCTGTTCCGACACCCTGCCGGGACAAGGAATTGCCCCCGGAGCCATCTCCATTGATCTCCACCACCATCTCCATCGTCGTTGCTGATTCCCATGATGAAGAGGGAGTAGTTCTTCCTCGAGGCTAAGGGCTCTACCGGTAGCTATGTGTTCATCTCTCTCTATGCGTGATCATATTGTGATCATGAGCTTTGTAATCAAGTAGATCTACCTTGCTACTCAAGTGCTTTAATAGATCTCTGCTCTCCCCACGTGTGTGAAAGTGATAGCGTGCACATCGTGGTGGCACTTAGGCTAAAGATTACAATTACTTGTTATGAGTTATATTTGGAGTTGGATGTCTCTATGAAATTATGGTGTTTGTTGGAACCATCTAGTGCTCAAGGTGACAGTGTGGGGTTATCTAGATGGGAAAAAGTGAACTTTGAGGAGTGTTGTTATCTACCATGGATTAGAGTGTCCAACCGGAGAGTAGTATCATGAAGAGAAGATATTTATATGAGAGTGTTCACTAGTGAAAGTATGATCCCTAGGCCTTGTTTCTAAGCATTGAAACACCGTTTGGAACTAGATCTGTTACATGTTTGCTTTCTTCCATCTTTATTTCAGATTGCCTTTAGTCTCTTGCTACCCGTCAAGCTCTTTTCTCGCACCGTTACCACTTATAATTATCCATACCACATGTATTTCACTATCTCTTTGCCAAACTAGTGCACCTATACACCTGACAAGTGTATTGGGTGTGTTGGGGACACAAGAGACTTCTTGTATCTTGATTGCAGGGTTGCTTGAGAGGGATACCTTTGACCACTTCCCCCCTGAGTTCGATAAACCTTGGGTAATCCACTTAAGGGAAACTTGTTGTTGTTCTACAAACCTCTGCACTTGGAGGCCCAACAACTGTCTACAAGAATAGAATTGTGTAGACATCAAGCTATTTTCTAGTGCCGTTGCCTGGAGGTAAGCTATTATTGCTAATGCTATGGAAAAGTTTAAGCTTGGGGAAGCTAGTTTTTATGAAAATGATCTTTTTAGTTCCCCAGCTTTGGAAGATAGCTACTCTATTGCTTATGATGATACCAAACCTCCAATATATGATGATTACAATGATGAATATGATATTCTCAGTCCACCTACTATTGAGTAGAAAATTAATGATTACAATATGCCTCCTATATTTGATGATTATGGTGATGAGAATAATAATGATAGCTATTTTGTTGAAATTGCTCCCACCACAATTGATAAGAATGACTATGCTTATGTAGAGAGTAATAATAATTTTATGCATATGGCTCATGATAAGAATGTTTTATGTGATAGTTATATTATTAATTTTATTCATGATGCTACTGAAAGTTATTATGAGAGAGGGAAACATGGTTTTATGTATCTCAACAATATTAAGTTTCCCCTTCTTATGTTGAAAATTTTGAAGTTGCACTTGTTTTGCTTTTCTTGAAGGAAATATGCCCTGAGAGGCAATAATAAAGTTGTTATTATGTATTCCTTGTATATGATAGATGTTTATTTTACATGATATAATTGTATTGATAGGAAATCAATACATGTGTGTTTAATAAACAAAAAGGGTTCCTAGTCATGCCTCTCTTATAGACTAGCTGTTGGGGGGATACCCCCGGGTAGGGTCACTCCGGGGTATAAGGGCCGAGTTAGCCGAGGTTCGGCAAGGTCAAAGCGGATGTTGGCCAAGTCACCTCAAGGAAGGCCGGATCACGGAGTAACCCGGACCAGGGGGGGTCACCTCACGTAGTCTCGTCCGACTTAAGGAGTAAGTCGGAAATGCTTGTCTAACTTATATGCAGGAACAGGTGTGGCCAGATCTACTGTGATCCGGATCCTCGCTTGGCTTCTAGGAGAAGAAAGGAATCTCTCTGGTCAAAAAGGAGGGTCCGGTACGTACTGGCTGAGCGGATAAAGCAAGGGCAGGACCACCGGACCGTCGCCGACAAGGGTGACGACGCTCACGTCGGCTTACGTCGCTAAAGCAAGTGTGACGCGGGGGAAAAGCACCCCTGTCGGGTTACTACTTTGGGAGGGGGCATATTCTTAGGAATATGCCTCCACGTATGCCCTAGGCCAGGACCGAACCACCTCTATATAAGGGGGGTTAGGGCTCTGGTAGAAGGGGCTGGCTGATTGAGAGAACTCTAGTTGGTTGAGCACTAGCTGGTCTAGGGTTCTTGGGCAAGATAGTAGGCTAGATTAAGAGAGCACCTTCTTCCTCCTCTCGCCAATACAGCTCAAGGAGCACTTGTAATCTTGGAGATATTGCAATACAAACTTCTGTGTGGAGAATCACTCTACTATCCCTCCCTGGATTCCCCTAGCGCATATTAGTCCCCACCTTTAGCCTATCCATGGCATCTGCCGTGACACCACCACGACAGTTGGCGCCCACCGTGGGGCTAGCGGCGCTAGCAGAGATGAACAGTTGGCGCCCACCGTGGGGCTAGCAGCGCTAGCAGGGGTGAAGATCCGGATGGGAAACTTCATCGGCACTGGCGAACGCATCGTCTCCAGGCTCGTTCAGCGCTTTGGAGCACTGGATTTCGTCAGCGACAACGCTGGCTGCTTCGGCACGCGCCCGCTTCCGCGCAACGGCCTCTTCGTCAAGCTCGGCGCGCACAAGGTCTACGTTGATGTGGACGTCTCGTGCGTTCATCCGCATCGCGTCGTCGATGCGGGGGAACCACCCCTCACTGTGGCTCGCGGGGCGCATATCGCTTGCTCCCCGGACCGCGCGGAGGTGATGATGACTGCTCCAGGTGCGGGCGCAAGCAAAGACCCAGCGCCAGACCCAGAGGTAACACCTAAGGCACCGAGGAAAGGAAGAGGACCTCCACTAGAGAGGCCTGAGAACGTACTGAGGGAAGCTATGGATAGTTTGGCTAACCCGATAGCAGCGGTGGTAGATCCGGCTCAGGCACAAGCCGAACTAGAGGAAACTCGACAGAAGATACTTGAGGGTGCAAAGAAAATAGCCGCGGCTCAGCAGTCACTGAACATGACGCTGCGTGAGTACGCGAACGCAAACAAGGTTGATGCAGTGAGGGTAAAAGGGAAAAATCTCATAAGTGAGATGAACAGAGAAGGTGATGATGGAGCAGAGGGGTCGGAAAACTATCTGTCTGTGGGGTTGCCGAGGTATAGTACCCCGGCGAAGAACCTCAGAGCAGTAAATGCCGCAGCATCCGAGCTAGAGGGTCTGACGGGTGAGGCCCGTCAAAGACAGCAAGAACGGGTTAACGAGATGGTTCGGATCGCGAACAGGCAGAACGAGGAGCTGCTAAGAAATAACCTGGAGAGATCTAGGGCTTCCAAGATCGTCCATTCGGTGATGGGTCACCCGGAGAAATCCGCTGGAGCCGCATCATCGCCTCATGGCAGCCCGAGGAGAGAAGAGGTAGTAACCTCGGCCAGACGGAGCAAACAGATCGTCCCGTATGACCCAACGCGTGCGGGAAAAGAGAAAGAAATGCGAAAAAATGATGATCAACGGAGTGTGAGCCGAGGTTTAGATGGCCGAGGTAATCACGACCAAGGCAATGCCGGTCAAGGGAATGCTGCCAACGGAAATGCCGGACAGCGCAACTCCGCAGGAGCAGGACATCCGCAGCAGCGGAATATACCGAGGCAAGAGCAAAGCGCCGGCCGAGGTATGCAGCAGGAAGACGTGCAACGAGAGCAAAACCGATACAACGACGGTGATTCGGAGATGGTGAACGCAGGATACCCCAGACCGGATTATCATGTAATAGGGTCAAGATTGGGGAGCAGGGATTTGATGCCAGATGACGCCAGGTTAAAACTGGATCGCCTGTATAGGTCGGAACAGATCGAATGTCAAGGTCCTCCGGGTCCAGCGTGCTTTGGACCCCGGATCATGAAGGAACCTCCGGTATCAAACTTCTAGTTACCAAGGGGCACGAAGACGTATGACGGCAGCACCAAGCCAGAGGATTGGCTGATAAACTATGCTACAGCGGTGAAAATTGCGACAGGCAACTTGAGATGGGCTGTGCGTTACGTGCCCCAGATGTTGGAAGGTCCGGCCAGAGTATGGCTGAATAACTTGCCACCCGGAAGCATCAACTGCTGGATAGATTTTGAAGAAATGTTTATCAGCAACTTCTCAAGTACGTACCAGAGGCCGAATAGACCGTAGACCCTGGCAATGTGCAAGCAAAGACCCAACGAGACGGATCGTGAATTCTTGACCCGGTGGTGTACTGTAAGAAACTCGTGTGAGGGCGTCATAGAGTCACAGGCCATTGCCTGGTTTGCGCAAGGGTGCAGATACGGCAGCGAGCTGTGGATGAAACTGCAAAGGAAAATGCCAGTTACGCTGGCAGAGATGATCCGGATTGCTGATTCGTATGCATTGGGCGACCCGACTCAACCTAGGCTCGCGTCAAGTGAGTCAAACGAGGAATACTATCAGAGGGACAGAGCTGGGTCGTCCCGGAGGAATGATTACAGAGGAAAAAGGAGAGATGACAATCGCTATGGCTCGCAACAAGTTGCAGAAGTGAATCAAGATCAACCCGGAGGAGGAAGTAACCAACGCCAGAGAACTGGAGGGCAGTGGACTCCAAGGAATGGCAAGAAAACATGGACTCCGGAGAAGACGAAACAGTGGCAGGAAAAGAAAGGCCGTCCGAGGTATACCTATGAGTTGATGCTGGACCAGCCGTGTAAGTTTCACACGCCAAATCCGAATAGCCCAGCGGGTCACACGACGAGGCAATGTGAGTGGATGCGAAAGATAGAGCAAGGTGGCTCGGGGAATGCTCAGGCACCCCGGAATGATCAACCTCGGCAGGAGTTACCCCGGCAGCAATTGCTTTCCGGAGCAAACACGCAGCAGCTAATATTGCCTCCCCCTCCGCCGAGGTATGATAACAATGAAAGAAGGGATGCAGTGCATCAAGTGGAAAATCAGCAACAATCGGATCAGAGGTACCCCGGAAACGAGGGAAGAAACGAGTACAGGGAACATCACCAGAGTTATTGTGTGTTCACGACTGAGGAAATAGATAGAAAAAGCTTGCAGCACCAACACATGGAGGTCAATGCGGTCATGCCAGCGGTGACGAGGTACATGCCTTGGTCGGACCAGGAAATCACCTGGAACATCAAAGATCATCCTAAACTCATGCCAAGCGCGGGTTCGTATGCGCTAGTTTTAGATCCGACATTCATTGGACCGAACATCAATGTGAGGTTCTCCAAGGTTTTGATTGATAATGGCAGTAGCATTAACATCATGTATGCGGATACGATGCGCAAGTTGGGCATCTCGGAGAACATGCTCCAGGCTACGAGAACAACTTTCCATGGCATAGTACCAGGCATTTCTTGTGAGCCCATAGGCAAAGTCCGGGTTGACGTGTTATTCGGCACAAGGGACAACTGTCGAACCGAAAATCTAGAATTTGAGGTGGTGAACTTGGAAAGTGCATATCATGCGTTACTCGGAAGACCAGCATTGAACAAATTTATGGCGAGCTGTCACATCAGTTATCTGAAGATGAAGTTGCCCGGGCCAAATGGATCGATTACCATTGCTGGAGATTTCCGACGTTCCATGGAGTGTGCTTCAGCCGGGTCCAACCTAGCCGAGTCACTCATGATCGTGCAAGAGAAAAGAAAAATCCAAGAGGTGGCAGCGTTAGCTCAGTCCGCGTAGCAATATATGACGGCATTAAGTAACCCGCATGGTAGTGTTTCATTTCAAGCCGCAAAGGACACCAAGAAGATCCCGGTTGATAACATGTTCCCGGAGCGCACCGTAACGATTGGTGCCGGGTTGACTGACAAATAGGAAAGCGAGCTCGTCAACTTCCTCCGTGAGAATCGGGATATTTTTGCTTGGTCTACACAGGACTTGCAAGGTGTTCCGAGGGAGTTGGCCGAGCACTCTTTAAACGTAAGACCCGGAGCAAGGCCGGTGAAACAACCTCTCCGCCGCTTCACCGAGGATAGGAGAAAAGTCATTGGAGACAAGATAGCTCGGTTACTAGCAGCAGGATTTATCATGGAGGTACTGTATCCGGATTGGCTCTCTAATCCGGTGCTGGTGGAAAACAAGAAGGACGATCCGAACGTGGCAGTGGTTTGGCGCATGTGTATCGATTACACGAACTTGAACAAGGCGTGTCTGAAAGATCCATTTCCACTGCCGAGGATAGATCAGGTCATAGACTCAACCGCAGGATGCGAACTGTTGTCATTCATTGACGCTTATTCTGGCTTTCACCAGATACCCTTGAACCCGGATGATCAAATAAAAACGGCGTTTATTACCCCGTAGGGGGCTTACTGCTATCGCACTATGCCGTTCGGTTTACGTAATGCAGGTGCAACGTACCAAAGATGTATGCAAAAATGTTTGCATGACCAAATAGGTCAAAACGTACAAGTATACGTGGATGATGTGGTTATCAAGACCAAGGAAAGCGCAACACTCCTTGACGACATAAGACAAACATTCGCGAACTTGAGAAGGTTCCGGATGAAGCTTAACCCGGAAAAATGTACCTTCGGTGTCCCGACTGGAAAGTTACTCGGATTTCTCGTCTCCAGCCGAGGTATCGAGGTTAATCCAACTAAGATCTGAGCCATTGAACGAATGGAGCTGCCGAAGTGTCTTAACGATGTCCAGAAGTTCACTGGATGCCTGGCGTCGTTGAGTCGATTTGTATGTCGGTTGGGAGAAAAGGCACTGCCTCTCTACCAACTCATGAAAAAGTCGGATAAATTCATTTGGACGCCACAAGCCGATGAAGCTTTTGCCCACTTGAAAAAGATGTTGGCCACTGCGCCAGTGTTAGCCTCTCCACTATCAAAGGAGCCAATGTTGCTCTACGTAGCCGCAACCAACCGAGTTGTAAGTGCAGTGATCGTAGTGGAACGCAATGAAGAGGGTAAGTCGGTGCAGAGGCCAGTGTATTACCTAAGCGAGGTATTGTCTGCCTTAAAACATAACTACCTGCACTTTTAAAAGGTGGCATACGGTGTCTATATGGCGGCGAAGAAGTTAAAGCATTACTTTGAGGAGCACCCCATCAAAGTAATATGTGAAGCTCCCATATCCGAGATAATGGGTAACAAGGATGCGAGCGGCAGAATCGCAAAATGGGCAATTGAGCTAGCCCCTTATGCGCCCCAATACGACAGAAGAGAAGCGATCAAATCTCAGGCTGTGGCGGACTTTTTCGTGGATTGGGCCAAGGTACAATATGAACCACCGCCACCGGATCCGAACTATTGGAGGATGCACTTTGACGGGTCGAAAACCAAAACCGGATTAGGTGCCGGGGTCGTGCTTACCTCGCCGAAGAAGGATCAGCTCAAGTATGTATTGCAGATCCATTTCACGACATCGAACAATGTCGCTGAGTATGAGGCTCTTGTGCATGGGCTCAAAGTGGCAAAGGAGATTGGCATACGTCGAATAATATGCTTCGGCAACTCGGACCTGGTGGTGCAGCAGATGTCCGGAGTGTGGGACGCCCTGGATCCAAACATGGCACTATACAAGTTTCACGTGCAGAAGATATCTGGTTACTTCGAGGGGTGTGAATTTCACCATGTACCCCGGGCGGAAAACCAGGCTGCCAACATGTTGTCGAAGCTCGGATCGACCAGACAGGCAATTCCACCGGGCGTAGCATTGGAACACCTCAGAAAACCATCTATCAGGCCGTCCCCAGGAACCGACTCGATCTATGTCCCGGAAAATACAGAGTCCGGAGCTGAGCCCATGGACATTGACATGGGAGGTGGTACGCGAGACCCGGGGACGGCCTCGGCAAACCCAGGGACTGCCTCGGCAAACCCGGGGACTACCTCGCTAGACCCGGGGACTGCTCAGCGTGATCCGGATGAAGTTATGCCGGTAGATCGGATGGAAATTGATGAGGAGATATTCCCTCCACGAGCCATACCAGCTTGGGCACTGCCTATATTCCAATTCCTGAAAGATGGAACGCTACCCGCTGAAGAGGTGTTAGCCAGGCAAACGCAGAGGAGAGAAAAGGCATACACAATCATCAACTCCGAGCTATACAAACGGAGTGTGACCAATGTCCTCTAGCGATGCGTTGACCCGGAAGAAGGGCTTGACATCCTCCGAGATATACACCAAGGAGAGTGTGGGCATCATGCCTCATCCCGAGCCTTGGTGGCAAAGGCGTTCCGGCATGGATTCTACTGGCCAAGTGCCTTGGAACAAGCAGAAGATCTGGTGAGAAAGTGCAATGGTTGTCAGAGGTACGCCACCAAGACACATATGCCTATGTCGGAACTCAAGACCATACCAATTACATGGCCATTTGCTGTATGGTGCTTGGACATGGTTGGCCCGTTCAAACCCGCGAGAGGAAACATGACACACATTTTGGTCATGGTGGACAAGTTCACAAAATGGATTGAAGTGAAACCTATAAGAAAATGTGATGGAGCTACGGCCGTGACATTTCTCAAAGACATCATCTTGAGATACGGTTATCCACATAGTATTATTACTGATAATGGAACAAATTTTGCGGAAGGAGCATTTGCGCGCTTCTGCCAGGATAAGAAGATCCGACTCGACGTCGCCTCGGTAGCCCACCCCACATAGAATGGACAAGTGGAAAGATCCAACGGATTAGTATTATCCGGGATAAAACCCCGGCTCATTGAGCCGCTGCAAAGATCAGCGGGGTGCTGGATAGAAGAACTACCAGCGGTACTATGGAGTTTAAGAACAACTCCGAATCGATCAACAGGCTATACGCCATTCTTTCTAGTATATGGGGCAGAAGCTGTATTACCAGCCGACATAGAGCATGATTCGCCTAGGGTCACCCAATACACAGAAGCCGAAGTGCAAGAAGCCCGACAAAATGATGTTGATCTGCTGGAAGAAGCGAGAGAACTGGCACTGTCCAAATCCGCCATATATCAGCACAACCTCCGACGCTATCATAGCCGGAAAGTGTGCCCCCGAGTTTTCCGGGAAGGCGATCGGGTGCTCCGGTTAGTACAACGTACTGCTGGCATGCATAAACTATCCCCCCCATGGGAAGGGCCGTTCATTGTGAGCAAAGCATTGCACAATGATTCTTACTATCTTATAGATGCAAAGCCATAGGAAAAGAACAAGGCGGACAGGTCCGGAGAGGAATCCAAGCGATCGTGGAATGTAGCACTACTTCTTCCCTTCTACATTTAGCTAAGGAGTGTATGTATCCGAGTCTATGTCGGTATGTATGTCGGCAATGAACTTATCAATGAAATAGCAGCACCTCGAGCAGTAACTCGGGGACTGCCTTAACAATGTTTGTCGTAGTTTCTTATGCGGTAGCTGGAATGAGTCGTTTCACTTAACCCGGATTAGTAATGTGTGAGAACCAAAAACCCAACCCTTCGACTTGCTGCTGTCCAACAAGAATTGGCTTCATGGCAAGCAAGGGAACAAGTTTGGACTTGCGTAGCACATGAAAAACCACTAAGGAAACGAACTTATTCGAGCTAACGTTTGTTTTTTGGACTAACCCCGTATTTACTTTCAAGTTATTATGTTGAATTACTTTGAGCCAAGCCTCAAAGTTTCTAAGTATTGTTAAAATGATTCTTGAAGCTCGGATTCATGTCGTAAAACCGAATCAAGGTAGACACGGATCGAGCCAGAGAATTGGACGAACAAGAAAATGAAACTCGGGGACTACGCCCAAGTTAATCCAGCATACAAACATAGTAGCAAAATATTACTTATCAGACATACAATTGCACCCGGCATACCGGGGATTTGATAAATTTTCAAGTTTTTTAGAACTAAGGAGCAGCGGGAGGAGCAGGTTCGGCGTCGTCGTCGATGTCTTCAATATCTGAAGCATCATCTTCCCCGGCCTCATCCGACCCATCTTCAACATTCTCATTATGCTCATCCCCACCGGACTCTAGAAAGCTCGATCCCTCAACCCAGTCATGGATCGGAGAATATTCGACGAGGCTGTAGGCGCAAGCCTGGCGCCGAGCTACCCACTCTGAATCGTCGGTCCATTTGGATCCGGTGCGCCGGCGTGTGAGGCGGCTCAGGTCGATCTTCTCGTACCATGTAAGAATATGATGAAGGAGGGTATCTGCTGTGGCACGCCCGGCAGACTCCCGCCAGAGGTCAAGCTGAGTCTCAACTTCCAACAGCTTTTCGACAAGGAGTGTGATCCTCTCCGGAGCGCTCTCGCTTGGCCAGAAGGTGTTATAGATCCGGACCGCAACATCGAGGAGATCTTTCCCATAGTTCTTGATGGTTTCCACGCGAGCTGACACGCTGACCAATAGGTCCTCCATGTATAAGGGGATGCTCTCACCATCAGGAGCGATGGGAGTACCCCTTTCTCGGCGGAATTTGGCAACAGCAGCACTGGCAATGGGAGTACCCTCTGGAAAATGGTCTGGTAACAAGGCAAAAGAAAAAAGTAAAGAAAAGACATATGAGGCTGACCCGGAGAACTATGTCGGATAAGGGAAAGAAACTTACGTGAGATATGGCGGTGGATCCGGGTCAACTCCTTGATGCAATTGTCGCGTCTCTGGCGAAGTTGTTCAAGCTCGGCGAGTGCCGACCCAAGCTGGACCTCGGATTCCTTAAGCAGGTCTTGGTCCTTGGAGATTTGGAGAGTAAAGCGCTCACGCTCTTCGGTGAAGTTCTGGCCAACTTTTTGGAGCTCGGTTTTGTGTTGGGCTTTCATCTTCGCCATCTCAGCCTTGAGCTTGGCTATCTCATCGTCCTTGGTCCGGAGGAGGGCAAGCTCATCATTCTTCTTCTTCAGCTCAGCTTGATGTTGTCCTGCTTGTTCGAGAAAATGCAGCATCATATCAGGCACGGGCACACTATCCTCAAGCGATGCTGAAATAGTATGTTGACCCGGCAAAGCCGAGGAGTGAATGTTTGCCGAGCCAAGGAGAAGAAGAAATGGAAAACACAACAAGGTAGAACGAAAGAGGACATACCTCGGATTTCCTCCAAGTTCTTCCGCATAATTTTGTTTTCAGCCTCCACCCCAGCTGCAAAAAACCGAATGAGGAGATTAGTTGGGCGGAAACAAGTAAAGAAAAATGGAGAAGTGCTGAGGGAGAAAATTACCCCTCTTTTCATGCTCTGCGCCAAGTGCAACATGTTTTGCGCGCAGGATCTTGTGGGTATCAAGCAGACGTTGAAATTCGGCGCTCCAGCGGTTGGTGGTCACCTGAAAGGAGCACAGAAGTGTGACATTAAGTTGATGAATATTCGAAGTGTGCAAGATCCGGGCCAAGTGGAACTTAACCGACTCTAGGTGTGTGCATATTCGAAGTGTGCAAGATCCGGGCCAAGTGGAACTTAACCCGGCTCTAGGTGTGTGCATATTCGAAGTCTGTAAGATCCGGGCCAAGTGGAACTTAACCCGGCTCTAGGTGTGTGCATATTCGAAGTGTGCAACATCCGGGCCAAGTGGAACTTAACCCGGCTCTAGGTGTGTGCATATTCGAAGTATGTAAAATCCGGGCCAAGTGGAACTTAACCCGGCTCTAGGTGTGTGCATATTCGAAGTGTGTAAGATCTGGGCCAAGTGGAACTTAACCCGGCTCTAGGTGGGTGCATATTTGAAGTTTACATGCAGCTATGTTAATTTTCTAAGGAGCATCCGACCGAGTAACAAGTTACTCCGCCGGCGGCTCGGGGACTAATGGTTATTATCTACAGCATGTAAAGGGGAAACGACATACCTCCATCATTCGCCCGGTGAGGTTAATTGCCTTGGCAGCAGTGTTCATCTGGGCAGAAAAATCTGTAGGGCCGAACTTTTCCAGGAGATCGTCGTTGTAAACAAACTCTGCCTTGTTCCAGTTCATGACGAACTCGATAAGGCTCGGAGGGTACCGTTCGCCAGTGGGCATGTGGGGTGCCACCAAGCCTTTCGCATGAGCTTCCTTCCTCTCAATTAGAGCAAGTGCTGGGCTGGTGTGAAGAACCATCTGCTGTGTATCGGTTGGCTCGGCAGAACGATCCGTCGCTGCTGGTGATTTCTTCGGAAGCATTGACGACAAGGTTCACTGCTCGGCCTCGACGGAGGTAGATTTGGCAGCATCCGGAGCCTTCTTGCCTTTAGCTTGCTGGGAAGAAGTAACCACGACGGATTTCCCCTTGGAAGTTGCGGGAATGGTTCCTCGCCGGGGCTGGGATGACTCGGAAGAAGCAAAGGAACTTGGTACTGGAGCTGCTGTGGGTTTCCTAGCTGCCGGGACAGGTGCTGGTTCGGAAGCTGGTGCTAGGGTTGCTGCTGGTGCTGGAGTTGCGGTAGACTTGGTGGTTGCTGGTTGCGGTAATGCCGAAGTGGCGGACGCCGTTGCCTCGGCTAAACCGACCCCTCCTGATCCGAGGTCGCGTTCCTCTTGACGAGGTCCTGCGGAACCCGGAGCAGCCGTAGAGCCCTCCGGAATAGGGCTCAGCGGGCGTGACTCGTCGTCACGAGGAGGGGAAGGACTGGACCAAAGGGGAGAAGAGTCTTCGTGAAGAGAAGGCCAAAGTCAACGATGTCATCTTTGGTATGTTTCCCTTTTTCTGACTTATCTGCATCTTCAGACTCTTTGGAGTCTGGGTTTTCTTGACTTACCCTTTGCATTATATGCGTAGGTCCTCTGAACTTGACGAACTCAACCTCTACCGAGTCTCGCTCCAGCCGGCTTACTCAAGTCGGTGATTTGTTGCATGACTTCCGCCAATCCCTCGAAGATATTGGCGAAGTTCTCAAGGTTCCGGATATGCATAGCATGTCCAGTTTTGAGGTGCGAGACAAGGCCAAGGATATACCACAGCTTGTTCAGGACTGGAACATGTCCTACGCGCTAACCGCGGCGCAAAATGCTCTCACCATGGTTATGAGCCACCATGGAAACATGGAGATCTCACAAGTAACCAGAGGGTACTGCAAAGTGGACGAAGACGGACAGGAGCACGACATCAAGGCCATCATGGACTCCTGCGCCGGATATGGGTGCCAGGTAGCTGATTTTACCAGCTACGACACTCCTTTCTTCACCCGCGTGGACACGCCGCCTCCGCCTTTCAAAGAAACAGCTGAAGTTTCCGACGATGATCAAACCATATCGGATTTGAACATCTCGGAACGTTATCAAGCCGAGGCCAATGTATCCAGCGAGCCAGCAGCTCCTACATCTCCTCCTGCATCATAGAGTATCAGAAGAACAATATGTTATTCTGAAAAACAATTTGGATCTGTAAATAAGTAGTACAATACTTTTGCTAGTGCTAAGTTTTAATTATCTATTCAGCACTTTTGGCTTTGATTTTATGTGCCTGAAATGTTTGCATAAGCACTTGTATTTTTTGTCTGCACTTATTGTTTATCTGGCTTTCCGCCTCGTCCCTTTTGTGAGCCGGCCAACTTTCAGCATGGAAACTTTGCCGAGCAACGAAGCTCAATTGCTAAACTAGTTTAAACTCGGAAACAAAGCCGGCTTCCAGTACCAACAATTCACTACTCGGAAAATGCCCGCATCCAGCAATCAGACAAATAACCAAAGTATAGACTAGAAAATTTAGATTTATACCCAAAGGTATCAATTTTAGAATTGGAAATCTAAACCAGAACAAACATGAGCATAAAGTACTTTCAAGTATTCTGGGATTTTCGACTGTGACATGATCATTCAGAAATAAGATGGTAAAAACTTCTCAGAAAGATTTTGAGGGAACCAAGACTTTATTTCTCATTGAACATGTACACATATATGATTACAAAGAAAAGTAAACTAAGAATAAAAGGGATGTAGCTGAGCAATATTCCATGGTCTATCTAACTCATTCGGATTTGTACTGCCTCCAGCTCTCTTTCTTTTCTTAGTAGCAGGTCTTTCTTTGACTGGCCGCATATCAGTTAGGTAGTATGAACCATTGTGCAATACTCGACTAACTAAAATGGGCCCTTCCCATACTGGGGAAAGTTTGTTCTTTCTTTGCTGCACAAGCCGGAGAACCAAATCGCCCTTATTGAAAGACCGGTTTCTGATTCTCTGGCTATGATACTTGCGTAACTTTTGCTGATACGCTGTTGACCTCATCTCAGCAATGACGCGAACTTCTTCGACTAAGTCGAGATCATTTTGTCGAGAAATTTCAGCATCCTCTTCAATATACGCGGCAACTCTAGGAGAAGTGTGAATCAAATCACTAGGAAGAACTGCTTCTGCGCCATAGACCAAGAATAAAGGTGTGTATCCAGTTGACCTATTTGGAGTTGTTCGCAAACTCCATATTACAGAAGGTAATTCCTCTGCACAAGCCCCCGTAGCACGTCGTAGTGGTGCTTCGAGTCTCGGTTTTAGGCCATGCAAGATTAAACCATTTGCTCTTTCGACTTGTCCATTAGCTTGTGGATGTGCGACTGACGCAATGTCAAACCGGATATTTTGTTCATTGCAGAATTCGGCAAGCTCTCTCATAGAAAAGTTACTCCCATTATCCATGATAATGCTATGCGGATAACCGTATCAGATTATAACATCCTCAACAAATCTTCTGGTTGTTTCTCCATCACAAATAGTGACGGGTTTAGCCTCAATCCATTTGGTGAATTTATCCACCATTACTAAGAGGTGTGTAAACCCACTTGGAGCCCGTTTAAACGGTCCTACCATGTCAAGCCCCTAGACCGCGAAAGGCCATGTTATATGTATTGTTCACAGCTGATCAGCCGGAACGTGAGCTTGTTTGGCGTACTTTTGGCAGCCCTTGCACGTCTTGACCAGCCGTTCGGCATCTGCCTTGGCTGTAAGCCAGAAAAAAACGTGTCGGAAAGCTTTTGCCACTAAAGATTTGGCTGTAGCATGGTGACCACACTAGCCTTCGTAGATCTCTCGTAAGATTTCCACTCCTTCCGGAGATACACAGCGCTGAAGGACCCCAGATGCACTCCGCTTATAGAGCTCACCACTAATTATAGTATAGGCTTTTGCTCGTCAGACGATCTGTCGGCTCAGAACTTCGTCTTCGGGTAATTTTCCGTCTATCAAGAAATTAAGATAGGGTTGAGTCCAGCTAGGAATCACAGCCAGAACTGCTACTAAAGGTGAGTTGGATTTGGTCAGATATTCCTCATCTACTCCATTTATAGAGGGAACTTTGAGGTGCTCTAAAAAAGCACCATTCGGGACCTTTTTCTGGGCAGAGCCTATTCGAGATAGTGCATATGCTTCCTCATTTTCTGTTCGAGGGATGTGTTGAACTTCAAATCCATCAAACGATTTAGATAATTCATCCACGACAGCTCTATATGTCGCCATGTGCTTGTTTGCCTTACAGATATCTCACACTTGTTGAGCAACAAGATCCGAATCTCCATAACACATTAATCGTCGGATGCCGATGTCCTTAGCTATTTGGATTCCATGCAGTAGTGCTTCATATTCGGCAATTTGTTCGTCGCCGTGAAGTGTATCTGCAATACATAAAAAAGTTTATCACCTTGGGGTGACTTGAGCACCACGCCAGCCCCCGAGCCCCCGAGCGCTTTAGACCCGTCAAAATGCAAGGTCCAGTATTCTGACTCTAGTAGGGTCATACTCTCTGTTGTCTCTGCCCAATCAACGAAAAAGTCAGCGAGGATTTGGGATTTGATTACTGTACGAGGTTTGTAGTCAATATCGAAAGTTGAAAGCTCTATGCCCCATTTGGCGACACGTCCTGTGGCGTCACTATTGTTGATTATATCTCTCATGGGAGCTGTGCTCACCACGGTAATTGGATGTTCCTGAAAATAATGTCGTAGCTTACGAGATGCTAAGAACACACCGTAAGCCAGTTTTTGATAATGCGGATACCGCTGTTTTGATTCTGTTAAGACCTAGCTGAGATAGTAAGTCAGACGCTGCACCAAGTGTTCCTGATTTTCCTCCGGTCTCTCCACCACCATGACGATACCGGCGACTTTGTTTGTCACAGCAAGATAGAGCAACATCAGTTCCTGTGGTTCCGGTGCTGCAAGGATGGGAGCAGATGAGAGTACTGCTTTCAGGTCTTGCAGTGCAGCTTCAGCTTCGTCGGTCCACACAAAATTCTTGGTCTTTTTCAGGAGATTGTATAGTGTGCGGCTCTTTCACCGAGCCGGCTTCCAAACCGACTGACTGCGGCAATGCAACCAGTTAGTCTGTGTACGTCCTTCAGGCAAGTTGGCCTGGAAATATTGTGTATAGCCTTGATTTTGTCTCGGTTTACCTCTATGCCTCTTTGAGACACGATAAAACCTAACAATTTTTCGGCTGGGAATCCAAAGAAACATTTCTTCGGGTTAAGCATTTTGTTGTATTTTCGTAGATTGGCGAACATTTCCTCCAAGTCGGAAATCAGGGTTTCCTTCTTTTTGGACATCACCGCAATATCATCCACATATGCATGTACATTGTGTCCGATTTGGTCGTGGAGGCAACGCTGCATTGTGCATTGGTACGTAGCTCCTGCGTTTTTCACCCCAAAGGGCATCGTAACGAAACAGAAGGTTCTGAAGGGGGTTATGAATGAAGTTTTGACTTTGTCAGATTCCTTCATCCAGATTTCGTGATAACCAGAATATGCGTCGAGAAAACATAGGAGCTCTGAGCCTACCGTAGAATCGATAACTTGATCAATC
The DNA here is from genome assembly GCA_916181665.1 of Avena sativa. Classification (NCBI taxonomy): domain Eukaryota; kingdom Viridiplantae; phylum Streptophyta; class Magnoliopsida; order Poales; family Poaceae; genus Avena; species Avena sativa. The sequence goes on along the minus strand of OV702297.1, from coordinate 459,708,487 downwards.
TTAGGCAGAGCGAACAGATCTTTCGGACAAGCCTTGTTCAAGGCAGTATAATCAACACACATCCTTAGATCAGTGGTGTCCTTTTTTGGACCATTACAGGATTGGCCGACCACTCAGTGTGGATGACCTCTTCTATGAATCCGGCTAACTCGAGCCGTGCTAGTTCCTTAGCTATTGCCTTACGCTTTTCATCACCAAAACGTTGTTGGGACTGTTTGACGGGATTAGTGTTCGGGTGTACATTTAAAGAGTGCTCGGCTAGTTCCCTAGGTACTCCAGTCATGTCAAATGGCTGCCATGCGAAGATATCTTGATTTGCTTGGAGGAACTTGACGAGCACGCATTCCTATGCGCTATCTAGGCCTACACCTATCTGGGTCACTGATGGTTCAGTGCACGGCGCCCAAAAAAGTGTTGGTGCATGGTTGATGTAGAGCTCGTTGGGAACCCCGAGAGGAAGGTATGATGAGCACAGCAACAAGTTTCCCTTAGTATGAACCAAGGTTTAATCGAACCAGTAGGAGCAAGGAAACACCCCAAAGGTGTTACTAGCTAAGCTTTGGCAGGGCGCACTACCGGTGCTAGTAGCAACATGGAGACCTGCACAACACAACCACAAAACTTTGTACCCAACTTGCGATGAGGTTTTCAATCTCACCGTGTTTTGCGGAAAACAAAGGATTAAACGTATTGAATGGAAAGAAGTAAAAGTTTGCAGAAAGTAAACACAAAGAAGTAAGAAGTTGTAGATTGTATGTAAAGAAAAGGACCGGGATCCATAGTTCACTAGAGGTGGCTCTCCTTAGATAGATAACATGCTGGGTGAACAAATTACAGTGGGGCAATTGACAAACACCGAGAAAGCAATACATGCATATACTAATCATCTTGACTCCTTTGAGACTTGATTGGGTATTACAACATTATACATAGACCACCATCCAACTGCATCTATGACTAATAATCCACCTTCAGGTTATCATCCGAACCCCCTCCAGTATTAAGTTGCAAGCAACAGATTATTGCTTTACGAACTGCGTGTAAAGTAAACAATACGATTGTTCTATGAACAAAGGATTGTTGTTTTCTCCCTAGTAGCAACAACACATCTAGTACCTTAGAGATTTCTGTCACTTCCCTAGATTACCAGAGGAATGAACCCACTATCGAGCATAAATACTAACTCTTGGAGTTGCTAGCATCTACTTGGCCAAGATAGCTACTAACAACGGAAAGCATGCAAGATCACAAATAACAAAGACATGATAGAATCAATAATCAATCTGAAATAGCATCTCAATATCCATCGGATCCCCGCAAACACAACATGTAGAATTACAAATAGATGATCTTGATCATGAATGGAGCTCACAAGATCTAGACATGGAAGCACAAAGGAGGAGAACCAGCCATCTAGCTACTACATGGATCCGTAGTCCAAGGATGAACTACTCACGCATCACACCGGAGGCTTGCATGGTGATGAAGAAGGCCTCCAGGGTGAATTCCCCTCTCTGGTAGGGTGCCGGGAAGAGCTTCAGATCCCTCCCGATCTAGGGATGGAGATGACGGCGGCTACAGACTCTTTCATGGATTTTTGATCGGGCACTTAGGGTTTTCATCCCGATGGAAATATATAGGACGGAAGGAGACGCGGAGGGGGTGCCGGGAGCGGCCACACCACCCCTGGCGCGGGCCAGGCCTGGCTGCGCGGCCAGGTGGTGTGGTGGCCCCCTGGCCACTCTCTGTCTCGTATTCTGGCACTTGATGACATCCGGAAAATTAGGCACTTTGGCTTTTGTCCCATCCAATTCCGAGAATATTCATTTTCTGACTTTCCTAGAACCAAAATCAGCAGAAAACAGGCAGCTGGCACTGTGGCTCTTGTTAATAGGTTAGTCCAAGAAATCATATGAAAAGTACTCCAAAGTGTGGACAAAACACAAGAAAGTGGATAAAACCAAGCATGGAACATCAAAAATTATAGATACATTTGCAATGTATCAACATCCCCAAGCTTAACTCCTGCTCGTCCTCGAGTAGGTAAGTGATAAAAAGAAAGAATAATTTTTGAGGTGACATGCACCATCAAAGACTTGATCAAAGTATTTGCAAAACATTCAAAGGTGGGATCATAGTACTTCAATCATAACATGAAAGACAAAGTTCTAGCAATAAGACAAAGAAACTATGATGCAACATCAAAAGGCACAAACAAAAGATTCATGAATAACAATGCTTTGCAAGACGTTTGTTTGTTTCACATAAAGAAAACATAGCATAAAAGTATTCAGGTTGTCCCTCAATAGAGTAGCAAATATAAATGCATAGGACACCTTCAAAGTTCATAAGAGTGACTAGATACAATAGTTTAAAACAAGCAGTATCAAGTTATGCATCAATCAACTAGTCTTGGCACAATGCACATAGAACTAAGAATGGCCACTATGCTCTCAAAGTAGGTGCATAAAGATAGAAGGTGGAGACTCAATATAATGGTGGAAGAAAGGCCTTCATAGAAGGAAGTAGGGATTCAAGACTCATAAAGAGCTTCCAAAAATTATGGTACTTATAGCTTTCAGCTCTCATTGCCCCTATCATAAGCATCTTTAAGGTGATTAAGGTTAAAGTGACACAACTAAGAGGATATGCTTGACAAGTTATAAACCGAAATCTCATGCCCCTTACTTACGAAGACCGATCCTCATGCTACTCAACTTCAGTCACGAGTAAGCACTTGTCATTGTAAGTATATGTGTATCATTAAGAACCGCCAACGGGGTACCCCTTGCACATGATACAGGAGCTTTCCCATAATCAAAATGACAAGGCAACCAGACAATGAGCATCTCAGCGATCTTTTTATTTGCTATTTGCATAGGTTTTTATTAAGGATGCTTCATAGAGTGCTCATTATGGTGATGCTGCAAGTTTCCACCATGATTAGGCATGGCTTAGGCTAGCGGCCCAGGCGTTTCTCTAACACACATACAAACTCCATGATCTTACAAGTTCCACTTTTATTTCACACTGCCGGGATCCGTAAGCAAAAGAACATGATATCAACGGGGTACAAAGTACAAGTGCAATGTTGAAAGCGTTCCCCATGAAACATGGTTCTGCTAATTTCAACTTATAAAGTGCAAGCATATACGCAACAAAGAAGGACCCAATGGTTCAAGTTTTTTAGATGCAGAAAAAAGTAAAGTGTGCCATCAAGTTCGTAAGAGCTTTAATAACTAGTTTTCGCATAACAAGTTTAATTTGGAAGGTAAACAAAAGCATGAATATACTTGGAATAGCATAAGCTAGTAGGTAGGTATGGTGGACTCTTTGGAATAACTTGGTTTAGGGAGTTGGATGCATGACTGGAACTCATACTTTGTTGTGGAGGCTAGCAAAAGACTGGGAGCGACAAACTAAGAGAGCAATAATGGCCATAATCATGTAGAGCGACAAAACGTCATTGATCAAAGCATAAAGTGATACTACAAGTTGAAAACTAAAGGATCATAAAGGCTATGGTGACTTTGAGATAGTCATAACATGGTGTGAGCATGCGCCAAGTCAACCCAAATAAAGCAGCAAAGGAGAATACCACTATACTATGCTTTAATATGCTAAAACAACGCATGATTCATCCAAGGCACATTAATCAATCTCAATTGTTTATAACAAGTCATGCTACAGCAAAGAATACTAAGCATAAAGCCAAAACAATATAAAGCATGGCATGACAGAGCATAGACCACAGTCAAAAAACGAGCTCTTTTTACCACATAAGTATGAACTTTCCTACTCTTTTCCAAACCAAACCAAACTATTTGCACACCAATGTATGAAAGAGGGGGTCCAACCAATTTATTCAGAAAACTAAGAAAACAAAAGCAAACAAAAAACCAAAACAAAAACGAAAAAGAAGACGCTCCAAGAACAACACAACTGTGCATGAAATAATAAAAATGAAACGTTTGGAAGAAACCTGGAATTTTTATTGATGAAGAAGGGGATGCCTTGGGCATCCCCAAGCTTTGACGCTTGTACTTCTTGGATATTTCTTGGGGTGACACGCGTGGCATCCCCAAGCTTGAGCTTTAGTCCATTCTTCATCTCATTACTCATTCCTTCCATACACCTGAAATTTTTCCTTCATACAAAACTTCACACAATCTTTATTAGCAACATTAGTGCACTCAAGATAAATAAGTCTTAAGGTTCAGTTCTAATACCAAATAAACTTCCATTAGAACACTAGCTACTGTAGTACTTCCCTCAAAAAGCTCAATTCCCCAAAAGAACTGAAAAAGGAACCAACAAGAAGCAAATGCAGAAAATGGCAGAAATCTGTCAAAACAGACCAGCAGGTAAAGACGAATTTCTTCGAAGACCTTCTGTTGCTCAAATCAAAAAGTGTTGAACTAAGCACAAAAAAGTACAGCTCAATCCGACATACAGAGCTCTCTCACGAATTTTTACGGTGAAGCACAAAAATCTGTTTGGGGACAGCAACTTTCCCAATCATTACTTCTCTCTCATTAGAGGTTACTCTTGGCACAAAAATCAAATAAAAAGGATAAGGAGCAGTTATTACTGAAGTAATAACTTCGAAGACTCATCTAAAACTTTTGGGTTATCTCCCAATAAGTACTTTTCTTTAACGCCTTTAAGTTAGGCATAAGAAGCAAGAAAAAATCAAGTGTTCTCAAGTGAAGAAGCATTAAGACCAAATTTCTGGCCCTTACCTCTCTTACTTTTATTCTTAACCTTGGGGAAAATATGATTGTTTGGTGGAGAAGAAAGGTGCATGGTCCCCTTTCCCACATCTATTATTGCTCCCAGGAGTTCTAATAGGGACCTTCCAAGTGTAATTTGTCCTTTTCCTGCACATTCAATAACAAGAAAATCAATAGAAATCGTTTTCCCAAGGATCTTTGTAGACACTCCTTCAGCTATTCCAAGAGGTAATATGGTAGTATTATTAGCAAGAGATATTTCTTTTCCTCCTTCAGTGAGCCCCCAAGTATTCAGAGATTTATAAATATCTTTGGGCATAATACAAAATTCAGACATGATATCACAGCGAGCTTGAAAAGTTTCAGTGTTTATCTTGATCTTTACTGTAGGGAACCATTTTGATGGTTCAGAGTTTATTGGAACATAATTGTGATGCTCCCTAAGTGTGTTATAGCAATTTTCTAAGCTAGTAGTGCTAGCCTCAAGAGTGTTCAACCTAGCAAATATTTTTGCGAAAGAAATATCAGTTTGGCTAGGCATGTTGTAAATGAGGATCAATTTCTTTATAGCATTAATAGCATCATCCTCATTACATTGGAGGAAATATCCTCCCACAACAGCATCTAAAGCATATCTATAGCAAAGAGCAATCCCAAGGTAAAAACTGCTAAGGAACAAGCTTTGAGTCATTTTAGGCTCAGTTTTTTCATGTAGATCGGAGATTCTAGACCAAGATTTTTTAAAAACTTTCCTCAATTCCTTGTTTAAAAGGGAAAATCATTTCCTCGAGTGACATAGTGATTGGAGCAAGGCTAGACATAGTGGCAACTCAAGATAGGAACTAATTTTTTTTGTGTTTTTGAAATAAGAAAGCAAACTAGTAAAACTAATTTTTTTGTGTTTTTGAATAACAAAACAAGCAAACAAAGCAAAAAGAAAACTAAGCAAAACAAAAACAACAAAGTAAAGATATTGGTTATGAGGGACTCCCCTTGTGAAGATGTCCTTGACTCCCCGGCAATGGCGCCAGAAAAATGCTTGATGGCTCAGTGCACGGCGCCCAGAAAAGTGCTGGTGCGTGGTTGATGTAGAGCTCGTTGGGAACCCGAAGAGGAAGGTATGATGAGCACAACAGCAAGTTTCCCTCAGTATGAAACCAAGGTTTAATCGAACTAGTAGGAGCAAGGAAACACCCCAAAGGTGTTACTAGCTAAGCTTTGGCAGGGCGCACTACCGGTGCTAGTAGCAACGTGGAGACCTGCACAACACAACCACAAAACTTTGTCCCCAACTTGCGATGAGGTCGTCAATCTCACCGTGTTTTGCGGAAAACAAAGGATTAAACGTATCGAATGGAAAGAAGTAAAATTTGCAAAAAGTAAACACAAAGAAGTAAACAGTTGTAGATTGTATGTAAAGAAAAGGACTGGGATCCATAGTTCACTAGAGGTGGCTCTCCTTAGATAGATAACATGCTGGGTGAACAAATTATAGCGGGGCAATTGACAAACACCGAGAAAGAAATACATGCATATACTAATCATCTTGACTCCTTTGAGACTTGATTGGGCATTACAACATTATACATAGACCGCCATCCAACTGCATCTATAACTAATAATCCACCTTCAGGTTATCATCCGAACCCCCTCCAGTATTAAGTTGCAAGCAACCGATTATTGCTTTACGAACTGCGTGTAAAGTAAACAATACGATTGTTCTATGAACAAAGGATTGTTGTTTTCTCCCTAGTAGCAACATCACATATAGTACCTTAGAGATTTCTGTCACTTCCCCAGATTACCAGAGGCATGAACCCACTATCGAGCATAAATACTAACTCTTGGAGTTGCTAGCATCTACTTGGCCAAGATAGCTACTAACAACGGAAAGCATGCAAGATCACAAATAACAAAGACATGATAGAATCAATAATCAATCTGAAATAGCATCTCAATATCCAACGGATCCCCGCAAACACAACATGTAGAATTACAAATAGATGATCTTGATCATGAACGGAGCTCACAAGATCTAAACATGAAAGCACAAAGGAGGAGAACCAGCCATCTAGCTACTACATGGATCCGTAGTCCAACGATGAACTACTCACGCATCACACCGGAGGCTTGCATGGTGATGAAGAAGGCCTCCAGGGTGAATTCCCCTCTCCGGCAGGGTGCCAGGAAGAGCTTAAGATCCCTCCCGATTTAGGGATGGAGATGACGGCGGCTACAGACTCTTTCGTGGATTTTTGATCGGGTACTTAGGGTTTTCATCCCGAGGGCATCTTATAGGCGGAAGGGGAGGCCGAGGGGGTGTCGGAGGCGGCCACACCACCCCCTGGCACGGGCCAGGCTAGGCCGCGTGGCCAGGTGGTGTGGTGGCCCCCTAGCCCCTTTCCATCTCGTATTCTAGCATCTGATGACTTCCGAAAAAATTGGCACTTTGGCTTTTGTCCCGTCCAATTCCGAGAATATTCATTTTCTGACTTTCCTGGAACCAAAAACAGCAGAAAACAGGCAGCTGACACTGTGGCTCTTGTTAATAGGTTAGTCCAAGAAATCATATGAAAAGTACTCCAAAGTTGGAACCAAACACAAGAAAGTGGATAAAACCAAGCATGGAACATCAAAAATTATAGATACATTTGCAATGTATCAGTCACCTTGGAGGGATCCTCATCCTTCAACGGCGTCTTCTTCGTCTCTTCTGATGCCGTGAACTCCGGATTCGTCTTTGTCACCTCCTTCTTCGTTGCGGGCATCTCGGACGGATCTATGGTCTTCTTGATATCTTGGTACTCCTGGGCATGCAGCACGGCTTCAACAAAGGCGGCATTTCCATCCTCGCACTCTCGCGCTTTCTTCGGGTCTCCCCTACTGGTGATCACGCTGTTGGGACCTGGAATTTTCATCATATTGTAAATGTAACACGGACGAGCCATAAAATCCCAATAAGCCGGATGTCCGAATATAGCATGGTAAGCGCTCTTGAACGGGAGCACTTCAAAGGAAAGTGCTTTCGTCCGATAGTTCTTTGGAGTTCCAAAGGTAACATCCAAAGTTATTTCTCCCAGGGAATTTGCTTGTATTCCTGGGACAACTCCGTGAAAGATCACAGAGCAATAGTTCAGCTGGGTCTCCGAGATCTTCATCCGGCGTAGCGTTTCGACATACAAAATGTTGATACTACTGCCACCGTCCATTAGAGTCTTGGAGAAACCATAGCCGTCAATAAGTGGATTGACGACTAAGGCGTATTTTCCTCACCCGTGCAACTTAGGCGGATGATCAGCACGGTCAAAGGTGATTGCCACTTCCGACCAGTCCTGAAACTGAGGGACAGCCGGAACTATTGCGTTGAGCTCATGTAGAAATGCTTTCTTGACCTTAGCTGGTTGAGATCCGAGGAAGGTGACATAAGTGCCTTTCTTTGTCGGGAAATTCTTTTTCCTTTCCGGCTTGGGATTTGAAGCATCCGCTTCCTCCATGTTGGAATCATCCTTGGTCTCTTTATCTTTTTCGGGATTCTTCTTTCCCTTCTTCCGCTTAGCCCTATAGCCAGTGGTATCGCCTTTCTTGATGTCGTCATTGAAACGACACTCGGAGTTTGTGTGGGACGAGCCCCCATTGGCATCTAAGTGATGCACACATGGGTTATTGGCAATGTCGGCCCAGGAGTAGGTTTTGCTGGGTTGTTGGTCTCCTCTACCCTGGACTCTTGATGTCCCACGACCGTGTCCACGGCCACTGCCACGCCCTCCTCGTCCTCCAGACCCGAAAGTAGCAGTGACCACTGGTGTTTCCGCGTTGGGTTTTTCTTCCGAGGTGCTCTTGCGCTTCTGAGCTTGCTACTTTGGTTGTTTTGCTGACTATGGCACAACTAGGGAGTTAAGTAATCCCTCTGCATCATCGTCAGCATCTGCATACTTGCTCGCTGTTTCTATCATTTCTCCCAAGTCAGTGACCTTGTCACACTTCAAGCGATGACGTAGTAAACCAATTGGGAGTCCTGCAATGAAAGCTTCAATCGCAGTTTGGTCATTTACTCCTTCAGAGGAGTTCTTAGTGTCGATCCATCATCCAAGATAATCCCGGCAAGTTTCTCTGGCTTTCTGGGTGCAACGTTGTAGGTCTCCTACCGTACAGGGCCTCCGATATATGCCTTCGAAATTCCGAAAGAACGCACTTTGCATATCATACCAATTGTGGATGGTGTTCTCCGGAAGTTCATTGAGCCATGATCGTGCCATCTTCCGCAACATGAGTGGGAGATATCGGGTCGCGACTAGGCTGTTTCCGCCTTTGGCGATACAGCAAGCCTGGAAAAAATCCTGGAGCCAAGTATCTGGCTGACCTATATTGTCGTAGGCTTGAATATGTCTTGAGATAGCAAATCCTTCCGGGAATTTTGTAGCTCTTATGCGTGGTCCGAAGCATTTAAGGCCCACGTATATATTGTCGTTTTCGTAGCGCCGCGCCTCTATGTTGGAGTTAATCATGTGCCTTGCGTCACTTGGGGATAAAGATCATCCCGAATGACGGTTGTGGCTGCGGTGCCTTGGAGCCGGACTTCGGCTTCTGCCACCACCTCCTCCACCACGACGCCCTCCTTGGCCTCCTTGGGAGCCGTTGTGATGGCTACTTGGTGGAGAGGGTGGAGCAGCTGGATGGTTTCTGGCTGATCGCCGGCCTTCGTCTGGAGCATCGTTATTCCGGTTCCGAGGAGGATCTTCATTACGACGAGCCCCCTGCCGGCTTGACTCAGCATGGTGTCCATCGTTCCTTCGTCCATCAACTGGACGGCTTGTGTGTCTAGGAGGTGGCATTCTTTGTCGGTCCTCCTCCCGACGTTTCTCTTTATCTTCTTCCCTGCGATCATTCGGCTCTCGCCGGGGAGGATTCTTCGGATTCAGTGCAGCAATTGCCTCTTGCTCCGCAACTGGGGCAACGTTGCGCCAGTCACGTGCAACTTTGTGGTGCTGTACTGAAGATCCGGTTCTTGAGTAGTTGTCTTCCCGGCGGTCGGAACGGTGATGTTGTTCCGGAACATGTTGGGGTCTTACGTCATTTCAGGTCAGATCCATGCGGCACTGGTCAGATTGGGAGACCAGTTTTCTGCCTCCGGATAGGGCGACCTTCTACTGCTCCAGACACTTGTTGAATAGTTTGATACCCAATCGAATCTGGTCTGGGCCTGGATTACTTGATAGGATTTATCGAACCGCAACGGTGTTTTGCACTGGTGTTGGATACACCTAATCCCTGTTGCTATCGTGCTGAGGCATCCTATGGTCTCCTCCAAAGAGGACTTTGTGAATCTGCGGGAATTGGTCGTCATGAGTATAACATTTCCTGGTCTTCTAATGCTGCCAAGAGTTGTACTTCTCCGAATTGCCATGCATTTCTTTTCTTCCTCGCAGTTTTTGGCTTCATCGGAGTACTTGGTGACGCGCTTCTAGGGCCTAGGCCCTTTTGTCCACTTCTTCTGCAGTAAGTTCTGCAGCTGTAGGAATAGGTGTGGTTAATGCAGCATCGATGAGTTTACATGCACCTTCGGTGATCATGTGTCCATCCACCGATTCTTCTTTGGGATCTTTTGGGATCAATGCTCCATCCGAGTCTTCCTCATATTCCTCGGCAATCACTTCCTCCGTCGGAGGATCTTTTGCCGGGGTCTTGTTCTTCTTTTTTGCCTTCTTGGCAGCGCCGGTAGCAAAGACGGCTTTGGGTCTGTTTCCCAGAGTCAGGCTCTGATCGGTAATTTTGGACATCTGGACCTCGGGATTATCTTTGATATCCATGTCATCCTGCGCTTTGGGAGAGTTTTCCCCGGATCCTTCATCCATGGCTTCTCCTTCCTCTGCAGCTTTGGAGTTATACTCCTCTTCATACTCCGCGGAGAACTTTCGGAAATCAGCCGATGTCATCGAGTCATCCGAGGATGCGGGTAGGTCGGTGTTTGTTCCGATCGCCTCCAGCACTGAGTCGGTGTTTTCTCCAACATCAGCAGAGCCGGATCCGGATCCAACGTATCCGACGAAGTGTGACGTGTGGGTCCTGAGGTAGTTGCAGCTTTCCTTGTGGGCTTCCTCGAAAATCCTGATAGTCTCGAGAACTTCATCCACGCTTGCGTCTTGCATCATCATACGCCTCAACCTGTGCCTCAGGAACGCTTGATCTGTTCCGGCGTTGGCAGGGCCGGAACCAAGGTTGTTGCTATGATCCTCCTGGATTTCGACCTCAGCGGATGAATCGATCTAGGACTCCGCCTCGCTAGGGAGATCCACTCCAGATTCGACTTGAACCGTCAGGTCTGCTTCAAGCACGGATTTCTCCACTATCTCCGCAACTAGTGCGGGCTGGGTGGGATTAGGGTTTTCTGAGATCCGGAACTCTACCGCCTCCGCGGACAAAGTGTTGGAGATATGCCCAAGAGGCAATAATAAAAGTGGTTATTATTATATCTTTGTGTTTATGATGAATGTTTACATCCCATGCTATAATTGTATTATAAGGAAACACTAATACATGTGTGTTTTGTAAACATAAAAGAGTCCCTAGTAAGCCTCTTGTGGAACTAGCTTGTTGATTAAATGATGATCATGGTTTCCTGATCATGGACATTGGATGTCATTAATAACAAGGTTATATCATTAGGAGAATGATGTGATGGACACACACCCATAGTAAGCGTAGCATAAGATCAAGTCATTAAGTTTGTATTGCTATAAGCTTTCAAATACATAGTAACCTAATCCTTCGACCATGAGGTTATGTTAATCACCATCACCGGATGGGTACTTTGATGACATCAAACACCGCTTCGTAACTGGGTGGTTATAAAGGTGTCATTGGGTATTCTGAAAGTATGTGTTGAAGCGCATGGACCAAGATTGGGATTTGTCCATCCATATGACAGATAGATATGCTCTGGGCCCTCTCGGTGGAATGTCATCTAGTTAGCTTGCAAACATGTGACTAGGTCACAAGGGATGACATAACATGGAACGAGTAAAGAGTACTTATCAGTAACGAGGTAGAACTACGTATGGAGATACCGACGATCAAACCTCGGATAAGTAGAATATCGCGTGACAAAGGGAATTGGTTTCGTATGTTAATGGTTCTATCGATCACGAAGTCATCGTTGAGTATGTGGGAGCCATTATGGATCTCCAGATCCTGCTGATGGTTATTGATCGGAGAGGTGTCTTCATCATGTCTGCATATTCATGAACCGTAGGGTGACACACTTAAGGTTCGAAGTTGTCTTAAGTAGATATGGAATGTACGTTGGAGACCGAATGTTGTTCGGAGTCTCGGATTGGATCTGGGACATCATGAGGAGATCCGGAATTGTCCGGAGAATAAGATTCATATATTGGGGATCATTTTCTAAGTTAGGAAATGTTCCGGAGTGTTTGTATGGAGATTCTAGAAGGTTTCGGAATGTTCTGGAAGGTTCTAGGAGATTTCGTGGAGTTTGCTTGAAAACCAAGAAAGGATCAAGGAGTCCTTGTGGGGCAATACAAGGAGTCGTGGGGGAGGAGGACTCCTCCCCCCTCTCCCAATCCGCCGGCCAAGGAGGGAGGGGAGTCCTACTAGGACTCCCCCTCCCATGGCGCCTCCCTCCTTTAAATAGAGGGGTGGGGGCGCCACCCCCTTGCCCCCTCCACTTCATACCCTAGCCGCCGCCTCTCTCCTCCTCCTTCCCTCTGCTCAGGCTTAGGCGAAGCCCTGCAGAATTCTCTACTCCACCACCACCACACCGTCGTGCTGCTGGGATTCCGTGGGGAAGATCTACTACCTCCGCTGCTCGCTGGAACGGGGAGAGGAAGGTCTGCTTCGACTCCGCACGTGTGACCGACTGCGGAAGCGCTGTCGGAACGCGGCGCCGGAAGGATCGTCCACACGATCTTGAGATCGGCAAGTGATCGACTACATCAACCCCAAGATCTAATCTCATAACGCTTTCGGATCTACGAGGGTTAGTACAGATCTATCTCGTTGCACATGTCTAATAGATTAGATCTTGGCTTTTATCTAGATTAGATCTGGGTTTTGTTCGTTCTTGCGGTAGAATTTTTTTGTTTTCCATGCTACGAACCCATCACAAAGGGGACCCAGAAATTTCTTCTGCCTCTATCATCACTGCTGGGGTGGGTTGGGCAGGTTCAGCAAATCCGATGTATACATCGATCTCGCCGAAAGACATGATGGTGTAGGTAGTCACGGTCTCCCTAGCCGGAATCCAGGTCTCGTCGAGAACGATGAGAGGGATGTCGCTGGCGTAGAGGATGTGACCGACGGCGATAGTCTCGCCGATTCCGATTCTTGCAGATTCCGCTCAAAATGCAGATCTGAAGCTCACTTGCCCCACAGTGGGTGCCAACTGTCGTCGGATTGATGACAAGTACGCCATGAGGGGGTCCTCGAGGCGTGTTGAGACATACGTTGTTCCGGGACGGTGAGCACACAAGTTTACCTAGGTTTGAATCCGCCGTCTTTGGACGGATCCTACTCTTGGTAGCAATCCAGTAATATGGAAGAGCCAGAATATGGGTTACAAGGGTTTCGCCTGTGCGAGATGAGATTGTAGACTATTGTGAGGTGGTAGGTGCCCTAAAGGCTCTCCCTATGCCGGCTTATATAGATATCCGGCCTAGGGTTTACAGGAGAGATCTATCCGGCTACGACTAAGAGCCGGTTATAGAGTACATCTTGAACTACAAGTAACACTATGGGCCTACGTCGGTAAGTCTTTTGGGCCTTCCCGTAGCCGGACAGGACTCTGTATCTTCTCCCTGACTGGGCCGCCCGTGAAGCAAAGCTCTAACCCGAAGTGGGTCACCCTGGTCAGTGAGGAACTGTGAGGATACCCGGAAAGAATATCCCCAACATCATGTTGTTATTTACCTTCCGAATTAAACTTGTTATGTGAAAATTAGTGATTAAAGCTCTCACGAACTTGATGACACACTTTACTTTTCTTGCCCCTAATAAACTTGAACCATTGTGTCATCTATGTTGTATATGCTTGCACTTATACGTTGGGAATTAGCAGAACCATGCTGTCATGGGGAACACTTTCAACATTGCACTTGTACATTGTACCCAGTTGATATCATGCTCTTTTTTTATGGATGTCGTCGGTGTGAAATGAAAGGGGAGCTTGTAAGTCCATGGAGTTATGTATGTGTGTTAGAGAAATGCCTGGGTCGCTGGTCTAATCCATTCCTAATCATGGTGGAAACCTGCAGCGTAACCATCATGAGCAATCTATGAAGCATTCTTCTTATAAAAAAGAGATAGAGATTGATAAAAAGAAAAAAAGATGAGAAAAGAGGAAAGAGAGAAAAAAAGCACCATTTTCCCATGGTAAATAATAAGATTGTTGAGATGCTCATTGTCTGCTTGCCTTGTCATTTTGATTATGGGATAGCTCTTGTATCATGTGTAAGGGGTACCCCGTTGCCGGTTCTCTATGATACACATGTACTTACTATGACAAGAACTTACCGGTAACTAAACTTATGTAGCATGAGGAGCGACCCTCGTATTCAAGGGACATGAGATTGCCAACTTATACTTTTTCAAGCATATACTCCATATTTTGTTCACTTTAACCATAATCACTTCAAGATGCTTATGATAGGGGCAATGAGAGATGAAAGCTAATAAGTACCAAAATTTTTGGAAGCTCCTTATGAGACTTGAATCCCTGATTCCTTCTATGAAGGCCTTTCTTTTACTTTTATGTTGAGTCTCCATATTCTATATTTATGCACCTATTGAGAGAGCATAGTGGCCATTCTTAGTTTAATGTGCATTGTTCCAAGACTTGTTGATTGATTCATAACTTTGATATTGCTTGTTCTTAAACTACTTGTATCTAGTCACCCTTATGAACTTTTAAGGTGTCCTATGCATTTATGTTTCGCTACACTATGAGGGACAAATGGAATACCATTCTCATTATGTTTTCTTTATGTGAAACAATCAAACGTCTTTCAATGCATTGTTATTCATGATATTTGTTTGTACCTTTTCATGTTACAACATAGTTACTATGTCTTATTGTTAGAACTATATCTTTCATGTCTATGTTAGAGTACTTTGATCCTAGCTTTCAATGCTTGCAAATGGTTTGATCTTGATTGTTATGGTGCATGTCACCTCAAAAATTATTATTTTTATCACTTACCTACTCGAGGACGAGCAGGAGTTAAGCTTGGGGATGCTGATACGTCGTAAACGTATCTATAATTTTTGATGTTCCATGCTTGTTTTATATCTACTTTCTTATGTTTTGTCCACACTTTGGAGTACTTTTACACATTTTATGGAACTAACCTATTAACAAGATGCCACAGTGCTAGTTGCATGTTTTCTTCTATTTTTGGTTCCAGAAAAGCTAGAAAATGAATATTCTCAGAATTGGACCGGACAAAAGCCAAAGTCGATATTTTACCGGAAGACTCATGGAGCCAGAAGACTACACGAAGAGGGGCTAGGGGCTGGCCACACCATGTGGTGGCGCGGGTCCCCTCTAGCCGCACCACTAGGTGGTGTGGGCCCCTGGTCCACCCTCTGACATCGCCCTTTCGCCTATAAGAAGCCTCCGATGTAGAAACCCTAAAGAATCCAGCCTCCAGCCACGAAAAGTTCCGTAGTGCCGCTGCCACCAAAGGGGAGATTCGGGGGACGGAAAGTCTCTGTTTCGGCACCCTGCCGGGATGGGGAATTGCCCCTAGAGCCATCTCCATCGATCTCCACCACCATCTCCATCGCCGTTGCTGATTCCCATGATGAGGAGGGAGTAGTTCTTCCTCGAGGCTAAGGGCTCTACCGGTAGCTATGTGTTCATCTCTCTCTATGCGTGATCATATTGTGATCATGAGCTTTGTAATCAAGTAGATCTACCTTGCTACTCAAGTGCTTTAATAGATCTCTGCTCTCCCCACGTGTGTGAAAGTGACAACATGCACACCGTGGTGGCACTTAGGCTAGAGATTATAATTACTTGTTATGAGTTATATTTGGAGTTGGATGTCTCTATGAAATTATGGTGTTTGTTGAAACCATCTAGTGCTCAAGGTGACAGTGTGGGGTTATCTAGATGGGAAAAGCGAACTTTGAGGAGTGTTGTTATATTCCTACCATGGATTAGAGTGTCCAGCCGGAGAGCAGTTCAGAGTAGTATCATGAAGAGAAGATATTTATATGAGAGTGTTCACTAGTGAAAGTATGATCCCTAGGCCTTGTTTCTAAGCATTGAAACACCGTTTGCTACTAGATCTATTACATGTTTGCTTGCTTCTATTACATTGATCCCAAAGGTGTTGCTAGCTGAGCCTTGGCAGGGCGCACTACCGGTGCTAGTAGCAACATGGAGACCTGCACAACACAACCACAGAACTTTGTCCCCAACTTGCGATGAGGTTGTCAATCTCACCGTGTTTTTCTAAAAACAAAGGATTAAACGTATCGAATGGAAAGAAGTAAAAGTTTGCATAAAGTAAACACAAAGCAGAAAACAGATTGTAGATTGTATGTAAAGAAAAGGTCCGGGATCCATAGTTCACTAGAGGTGGCTCTCCTTAAGATAGATAACATGTTGGGTGAACAAATTACACCGGGACAATTGACAAACATCGAGAAAGCAATACATGCATATACTAATCATCTTGAATCCTTTAGAACTTGATTGGGCATTACAACATTATACATAGACCGCCATCCAACTGCATCTATGACTAATAATCCACCTTCAGATTATCATCCGAACCCCCTCCAGTATTAAGTTGCAAGCAACAGATTATTGCTTTATGAATTGCGTGTAATGTAAACAATACGATTGTTCTATGAACAAAGGATTGTTGTTTTCTCCCTAGTAGCAACAACACATCTAGTACCTTAGAGATTTCTGTCACTTCCCCAGATTACTAGAGGCATGAACCCACTATCGAGCATAAATACTAACTCTTGGAGTTGCTAGCATCTACTTGGCCAAGATAGCTACTAACAACGGAAAGCATGCAAGATCACAAATAACAAAGACACGATAGAATCAATAATCAATCTGAAATAGCATCTCAATATCCATCGGATCCCCGCAAACACAACATGCAGAATTACAAATAGATGATCCTGATCATGAACGGAGCTCACAAGATCTAAACATGAAAGCACAAAGGAGGAGAACCAGCCATCTACCTACTACATGGATCCGTAGTCCAAGGATGAACTACTCATGCATCACACCGGAGGCTTGCATGGTGATGAAGAAGGCCTCCCGGGTGAATTCCCCTCTCTGGCAGGGCGCCGGGAAGAGCTTCAGATCCCTCCCGATCTAGGGATGGAGATGACGGCGGCTACAGACTCTTTCGTGGATTTTTGATCGGATACTTAGGGTTTTTGTCTCGAGGGCATCTTATAGGCGGAAGGGGAGGCCGAGGGGGTGCCGGAGGCGGCCACACCACCCCCTGGCGCAGGCCAGGTGGTGTGGTGGCCCCCTGGCCCCTCTCCGTTTCGTATTCTGGCATCTGACTTCCGGAAAAATATGCACTTTGGCTTTTGTCCCGTCCAATTCCAAGAATATTCATTTTCTGACTTTCCTGGAACCAAAAACAGCAGAAAACTGGCAGCTGGCACTGTGGCTCTTGTTAATAGGTTAGTCCAAGAAATCATATGAAAAGTACTCCAAAGTGTGGACAAAACACAAGAAAGTGGATAAAACCAAGCATGGAAAATCAAAAATTATAGATACCTTTGCAATGTATCAACATCCCCAAGCTTAACTCCTGCTCGTCCTCGAGTAGGTAAGTGATAAAAAGAAAGAATAATTTTTGAGGTGACATGCACCATCAAAGACTTGACCAAAGTATTTGTAAAACATTCAAAGCTGGGATCATAATACTTCAATCATAACATGAAAGACAAAGTTCTAGCAATAAGACAAAGAAACTATGATGCAACATGAAAAGGCACAAACAAAAGATTCATGAATAACAATGCTTTGCAAGACGTTTGTTTGTTTCACATAAAGAAACCATAGCATAATAGTATTCAGCTTGTCCCTCAATAGAGTAGCAAATATAAATGCATAGGACACCTTCAAAGTTCATAAGATTAACTAGATACAAATAGTTTAAAACAAGCAATATCAAGTTATGCATCAATCAACTAGTCTTGGGACAATGCACATAGAACCATTATGCTCTCAAAGTAGGTGCATAAAGATAGAAGGTGGAGACTCAATATAATGGTGGAAGAAAGGCCTTTTATAAAAGGAAGTAGGGATTCAAGTCTCATAAAGAGCTTCCAAAAGTTATGGTACTTATAGCTTTCAGCTCTCATTGCCCCTATCATAAGCATCTTGAAGTGATTAAGGTTAAAGTGAACAAACTATGGTGTACATGCTTGACGAAGTATAAGTTAGAAATCTCATGTCCCTTGTATACGAGGGCCGCTCCTCACGCTACTCAAGTTTAGTCACCGGTAAGTTCTTGTCATCGTAAGTACATGTGTATCATAGAGAACCGCCAACGGGGTACCCCTTGCCCGATGATACGGAAGAATCCCCATATCAAAATGACAAGGCAAGCAGACAACGAGCATCTCAGCAATCTTCATATTTACCATGGGAATATGGTGCTTTTTTCTCTCTTTCCTCTTTTCATAATCTCTTTTTTCGCTTTTATCTTTTTTTCTCAATATAGGACTCTTTTTTATATAAGAAGAATGCTTCATAGACAGCTCATTATGGTTACGTTGCGGGTTTCCACCATGTCAGCATGGATTAGACCAGCGGCCCAGGCGTTTCTCTAACACATATACATAACTCCATGGACTTATAAGCTCCCCTTTCATTTCACACCGACGACATCCATATACAAAAGAGCATGATATCAACTAGGTACAAGTACCAAGTGCAATGTTGAAAGTTTTCCCCATGAAAGCATGGTTCTGCTAATTCCCAACAAATAAGTGCAAGCATATACAACATAGACGACACAACGGTTCACGTTTATTAAGGGCAAGAAAAGTAAAGTGTGCCATCAAGTTCGTGAGAGCTTTAATCACTAGTTTTCTCATAACAAGTTTAATTTGGAAGGTAAACAAAAGCATGAATATACTTGGAATAGCATAAGCTAGTAGGTAGGTATGGTGGACTCTTTGGAATAACTTGGTTTAAGGAGTTGGATGCATGAGTGGAACCCATACTTGGTTGTGGAGGCTAGCAAAAGACTGGGAGCGACAAACTAAGAGAGCAATAATGGCCATAATCATGCAGAGCGACAAAACATCATTGATCAAAGCATAAAGTGATACTACAAGTTGAAAACTAAAGGATCATAAAGGCTATGGTAACTTGAGATAGTCATAACATGGTGTGAGCATGCGCCAAGTCAACCTAAATAAAGCATCAAAGGAGAATACCACTATACGATGCTCTAATATGCTAAAAATACGCATGATTCATCCAAGGCACATTAAGCAATCTCAATTGTTTATAACAAGTCATGCTACAGCAAATAATACTAAGCATAAATCCAAAACAATATCAAGCATGGCATGACAAAGCATAGGCCACAGTCAAAAACGAGCTCTTTTTACCACATAAGCATGAACTTTCCTACTCTTTTCCAAACCAAACCAAACTATTTGAAAACCAATGTATGAAAGAGGGGGTCCAACCAATTTATTCAGAAAACTAAGAAAACAAAATCAAATGAAAAACCAAAACAAAAATGAAAAAGAAGACGCTCCAAGAACAACACAACTGTGCATGAAACAATAAAAATGAAGCGTTTGGAAGAAACCTAGGATTTTTATTGATGAAGAAGGGGATGCCTTGGGCATCCCCAAGCTTTGACGCTTGTACTTCTTGTATATTTCTTGGGGTGACATGCGTGGCATCCCGAAGATTGAGCTTTAGTCCATCCTTCATCTCATTACTCATTCCTTCCATACACCTAAAATTTTTCCTTCATACAAAACTTCACACAATCTTTATTAGCAACATTAGTGCACTCAAGATAAATAAGTCTTAAGGTTCAGTTCTAACACCAAATAAACTTCCACTAGAACACTAGCTACTGTAGCACTTCCCTCAAAAAGCTCAATTCCCCAAAAGAACTCGTAAAGGAACCAACAAGAAGCAAATGCAGAAAATGGCAGAAATCTGTCAAAACAGACCAGCAGGTAAAGACAAATTTTTTCGAAGACCTTCTGTTGCTCAATAAAAAAGTGTTGAACTAACGAAAGTTAGATAACAAACCTGGGGCAGAAGCACAAAAATTCACGCCTCAAAAAGACGTTCAGAGATTTTACACGAATTTTTACGGTGAAGCACAGAAATTTGTTTCAGGACAGCAACTTTCCCAATCATTACTTATCTCTAATTAGAGGTCACTCTTGGCACACAAAGAAAATAAAAAGGATAAGGAGCAGTTATTATTGAAGTAAAGTAATAACTTCCAAGACTCATCTAAAACTTTTGGGTTATCTCCCAATAAGTACTTTTCTTTAATGCCTTTAAGTTAGGCATAAGAAGCAAGAAAAATGATCAAGTATTCTCATCAAAAGGGTTTGCAGGAACAATCCAGCCAAGATTCTTTTCTATGGCATCTTGTATTGCTACTAGTTTAAAGGGTATTGGTATCTTAGGTTCCTCCCCATTAGGTTCGGTTTTGTTCATCTTTTCTCATGTACCAACAACATCTACACATGAGCCTAGCATATTGAAACGTTCAAAGACTTTCCTAGCTTCCTTGGCAACATCATAGAACTCATTAAACAAAGTTTCTAGAATAAAATCCCTCTTTTTAGGGTCCTCAATTTCTTTAAGCTTAAGAAACATTACTTGCATTAAGGGGTTGAGGTTAACAAACCTACCTTCTAACATGTGAATTAAAGAAGCTACAACAATCTCATAGTTTGGAGCAAGTTCTGCAAGGTATCTATCCTCAGTATCCTCATGTTTGCTAACATGATTAAAGAATTCTTCAATATTATCTTTCCCAATTATAGAATCACTACCAGTTGAAAGGTCTTTCAGGGTGAATTTAGGGATCAACATGGTGAGCTAAGAAAGTGGTGACAACTAAAGGAGACTTAATTTTTTTTTGTTTTTAATAAAGAAACAAGCAAACAAAGCAAAAAGGAACTAAGCAAAACAAAAATAACAAAGTAAAGAGATTGGTTATGAGGGACTCCCCTTGTGAAGATGTCCTTGACTCCCCGGCAACGGCCCCAGAAAAATGCTTGATGGCTTGGTGTTGATGTAGAGCTCGCTGAGAACCCCAAGAGGAAGGTATGATGAGCACAGCAGCAAGTTTCCCTCAGTTATGAAACCAAGGTTTAATCGAACCAGTAGGAGCAAGGAAACACCCTAAAGGTGTTGCTAGCTGAGCCTTGGCAGGGCGCACTACCGGTGCTAGTAGCAATGTGGAGACCTGCACAACACAACCACAAAACTTTGTCCCCAACTTGCGATGAGGTTGTCAATCTCACCGTGTTTTGCTGAAAACAAAGGATTAAACGTATCAAGTGGAAAGAAGTAAAAGTTTGCAGAAAGTAAACACAAAGCAGAAAACAGATTGTAGATTGTATGTAAAGAAAGGGACCGGGATCCATAGTTCACTAGAGGTGGCTCTCCTTAAGATAGATAAAATGCTGGGTGAACAAATTATAGCGGGGCAATTGACAAACATCGAGAAAGCAATACATGCATATACTAATCATCTTGACTCCTTTGGAACTTGATTGGGCATTACAACATTATACATAGACCGCCATCCAACTGCATCTATGACTAATAATCCACCTTCAGATTATCATCCAAACCCCCTCCAGTATTAAGTTGCAAGCAACAGATTATTGCTTTATGAATTTCGTGTAATGTAAACAATACGATTGTTCTATGAACAAAGGATTGTTGTTTTCTCCCTAGTAGCA
This sequence comes from Avena sativa, assembly GCA_916181665.1. Classification (NCBI taxonomy): domain Eukaryota; kingdom Viridiplantae; phylum Streptophyta; class Magnoliopsida; order Poales; family Poaceae; genus Avena; species Avena sativa. The sequence continues at coordinate 459,686,786 of OV702297.1, read as the reverse complement.
ACAACACATCTAGTACCTTAGAGATTTCTGTCACTTCCCCAGATTACCAGAGGCATGAACCCACTATCGAGCATAAATACTAACTCTTGGAGTTGCTAGCATCTACTTGGCCAAGATAGCTACAAACAACAGAAAGCATGCAAGATCACAAATAACAAAGACATGATAGAAACAATAATCAATCTGAAATAGCATCTCAATATCCATCGAATCCCCGCAAACACAACATGCAGAATTACAAATAGATGATCTTGATCATGAACGGAGCTCACAAGATCTAAACATGAAAGAACAAAGGAGGAGAACCAGCCATCTAGCTACTACATGGATCCATAGTCCAAGGATGAACTACTCACGCATCACACCGGAGGCTTGCATGGTGATGAAGAAGGCCTCCATGGTGAATTCCCTTCTCCGGCAGGGTGCCGGGAAGAGCTTCAGGTCCCTCCCGATCTAGGGATGGAGATGACAGCGGCTACAGACTCTTATGTGGATTTTTGATCGGGTACTTAGGGTTTTCGTCCTGAGGGCATCTTATAGGCGGAAGGGGAGGCCGAGGGGGTGCTGGAGGCGGCCACACCACCCCTGGCGTGGGCCAGGCTGGGCCGCGCGGCCAGGTGGTGTGGTGGCCCCTGGCCCCTCTCTGTCTCGTATTCTGGCATCAGATGACTTCCGGAAAAATAGGCACTTTGGCTTTTGTCCCGTCCAATTCCGAGAATATTCATTTCTGACTTTCCTGGAACCAAAAATAGCAGAAAACAGGCAGCTGGCACTATGGCTCTTGTTAATAGGTTAGTCCAAGAAATCATATGAAAAGTACTCCAAAGTGTGGACAAAACACAAGAAAGTGGATAAAACCAAGCATGGAACATCAAAAATCATAGATACATTTGCAATGTATCACATGTTTGCTTGCTTCCATCTTTATTTCAGATTGTCTTTAGTCTCTTGCTACCCTTCAAGCTCTTTTCTGGCACCGTTACCACTTATAATTATCCATACCACTTGTATTTCACTATCTCTTCGCCGAACTAGTGCACCTATACACCTGACAAGTGTATTGGGTGTGTTGGGGACACAAGAGACTTCTTGTATCTTGATTGCAGGGTTGCTTGAGAGGGATACCTTTGACCACTTCCTCCCTGAGTTCGACAAACCTTGGGTAATTCACTTAAGGGAAACTTGCTGCTATTCTACAAACCTCTGCACTTGGAGGCCCAACAACTGTCTACAAGAATAGAAGTGTGTAGACATCAGCGGCGTGGTTTGGTAGAGATGCACCAGGGATGAGATCAATGCGATGTTCGATGCCACGAAGAGGAGGTAGTCCATGTGGGAGCTCTTTGGGAAACACATCCTTGAATTCTTGCAAGACAATCATCAAAGAGGGAGGAATATTTGTCAAGTCATTAGTTCCTTGCGCTAGGCCCTTGCAAATGAGGATGTAGTGCAAGATGGATGGGTTATTCCTCACTTCTCTCACCTTACTTTTGGTGGCAAGAAGAACACTCTTAGTTTTTTCACTCGAGTAAGGCTTGTGTCTCTCACTCACTATGAGGTGGTTCTCTCTCTCACCAGTCTTCTCACAAGAGGGTGTTGTGTTTTGCGCCCTCACTAAAGCCTTTGCATTGTCTGCAATTATTTGGCTAGGAGTCATCGATTGCAAAACACATGTCTTGTTTAGCCATTTGAAGGTGTACACATTGGTGCGACCATCATGTAGAGCATCCTTGTTGAATTTCCAAGGTCGACCAAGTAGCATATGGAAAACCGTCATGGGAACAACATTGTACTCCACCGTGTCTTTGTAAGGACCAATAGCGAAAGTTACTGATACAATGTGCTTGATATTAACGGACCATTGGTCACTTAGCCATTGCACGTGGTAGGGGTGCTTGTGCGGATGGAGGGTGAGGTTGAGCTTCTCATACAACTCAGTGCTAGCAAGGTTGTGGCAACTCTCTCCATCGATGATCACCTTGATAGATTTCCCATTGATGCCGACACATGTTTAAAAGATGTTGGATCTTTGATCTTCATGTTCTTGGGCTTGAGCGGTCAAGATCACTGTGACGACAAGCGATGGACTTGCGTCATGTTGTCACATGAGAAGTTCTTGGTCATCTTCCACGTGTTCCCTTGCCATTGCTTCCTTGACACGGGCATCAGATTAATCTTCACTCAAGTACCCTTCGTCGCCATCGTCATGGATGAATAATACTTTCTTATTTCCACACTCAGCCGACTTGTGTCCTTTTCCACCACACTTGTAGCATTCACCATTGAAAGGTGTATCATTCTTTGTTTATTTTCCAATTGGGGGCAGTTTTCCTTGAGGAAGTGTGGGCTTGAAGGAAGGCTTGGAGGTATTTGATGAGCTTCCATTGAAGGTGGTTGGTGTAGCGGTTGAAGCTTGCTTGTAGGTGAAGTACATCTTTGGCTTGTTGTACTTGATGTCCTCTTGCACTTGACGCTCGGATTTTATTGCGATATGCACAAGCTCAACCATGTTGTTGTATGTTTGGAACTCGACGATGCGCTTGATTGGGTGGTTCAAGCTAATGAGGAAGCATGCCATTGTTTGCTCCTTGCGCTCTTCAATGTTGGCACGGATCATGTCGAGCTCCATTTGCTTGAAGTACTCTTCCACGGTCTTTGTCCCTTGACTAAGCGATTGAAGCTTGTTGAAGAGGTAACACGTGTAGTGCGACGGAACAAAGCGGGATCTCATATGAGCCTTCATGTCATGCCAAGTTGTGATTGGGGGCTCTTCTCTTGAGTCACGAGCAACTTGAACTTGTTCCTACCAAAGGTTGGCGTAATCATGAAACTCAAGCAAGGCCATGGCAACCATATTCTCATTGCTATAATTGTGCATGCGGAAGATCTTGTCGACTTTGAGTGCCCATGAGAGGTATTCTTCGGGGTCATTAGATCCGGTGAACTTGGGCATTATGAACTTGAGCTTGCCGAAAGTTTCTTCTGAAGGGAATATGCCTGAGAGGTAATAATAAAGTGGTTATTATCTTATTCCATGTTTATGATAAATGTTTATTTTGCATGCTAGAATTGTATTGATCGGAAACATCAATACATGTGTGTTTAAAAACAAAAAGGGTTCCTAGTTATGCCTCTCTTATAGACTAGCTTGTTGTTTAACAAGATGATCAAGGTTTCCTGATCATGGACATTGGATGTTGTTAATAACAAGCTCACACCATTGGTGGAATGATGTGATGAACATTCATCCGAAGTATAGCATTACGATCAAAGTCATTATGTTTATATTGCTATAATATCATACGAAGTAATCTTTATCCTTAGACCATGAGATCATGTTAATTGCTAACACCAGAAGAGTATCTTGATAACATCAAACGTCACACCGTAACAGGGTGACTATAAAGGTGGGTTCAGTGCTACGAAGGTGTTATGTTGAGGCTCATGGATCAAGAGTGGGATTTGTCCATCCCGATGACGGATAGATATACTCTGGGCCCTCTCGGTGATATCACATTGAAATAGCTTGCAAGCAAGTGATGTGATCACTAGAATGTTATATCACGAGAACGAGAAAAGAGTGCATGTCGGTAACGAGATCAAACTAGGTATGGAGATATCGATGATCGAATCTCGGACATGTAATATATCGCGGGACAAAGGGATTTAGTTACTAGCGTTAAAGGTTCTCACGATCACAGAAGTCATCGTTGAATGTGTAGGAGTCAGTATGGATCTCCAGGTCCCGCTGCTGATTATTGATCGGAGAGGGGTCTCGATCATGTCTGCATTATTCACGAACCATAGGGTGACACACTTAAGGGATACCGACACCATTTGGAGCAAATATGTTTCAGATAAAGATTTAAAAAAGCGCTGGAATTATTTCAATAGACACCGAAACTATTTCGGGTGAAATTGCTGAAATTGGTTCTGCATGTAATATTGAAATTTTGCAGGGGGTTTTATGTGAATGTTTGTTAATTAAATTAATTAACAAAATTCTGAATAAAAATAATAAAAGAGTTTTATTAAATGAGAGATCATTAAATTTGGAGAAATTTAATGCATTTAAAGTGGAGACTTTAAAAGAGAATGTGAAGGGGCAAATTTATGTGGAGGGAGTTACCACCACATGAATGGAGGAGGTGACCCTTCACCTCCTCCATGCTCCGTCCATGAAGGAGGGGCACCCCCCTCCTCCTATAAAAGGACACCCCCTCCTCACTTCTCACACACACCTCCTTGTGAAGGATCTCTCTCCCCCTCTAGTATTATTCCCCCATGGTCTCGGATTAGCGAGATACATGTTCCCGGTGGCTTTATCTGGAAAGGAGTTGCTGCTTCCGCTGCTTTGCTGGAGCGAGGGACGGAGGTTGTCGGGGTACCGGACATGTGTGCGATCACGGATGCACCGCTGCTTTGCGGTGCTGGACTTGGTGGTGCTGGAGCTGGATCTGATGGACGTGCTGGAGCCGGACCTGCTAGACTTCATCACGATCTTGAGATCGGCAAGTGTACGACTACATCAACCACGAGTTCCTACTCGTTAACAAAGCTCGTTGTCTACGAGGGTATGTTCTCGTTGGATGTATGTCCACCCGTTGCTTTGTACCTAGTAGATAGATCTTGGCGTGTAGTTCACACCGTAGGAATTTTTTTTGTTTTCTATGCTGCAGACCCAACATCTTCATCATTGCAGTCACGATAGCAGTTTTTGACATGATGTTGATGGTCTTCATCTTCCATGCAACCATTGCGACGTGCTTGTTGACCTTGTTGATGTGCTTGTGGTTGAGGAGGTGGAACTTGGTTCTCGTGACCTTGTTGAGGAGCTTTCTCTTTCTTTTGGCACGGTTGTTGACAATGTTGAGGCGCTTGGGCCTCATGAGGGTGTTGAGAATGTGGAGCCTCATGATGCGGATGATGACGAAGAGGAGGCTTGTTCCTCGATTGGTGATGTGGATTAGGCGCATGGGCCTCACGAAAAAGATCATGGTCTTGAGCCTTAGGACATGGTGGGCATCGCTCAACATGTACCACTTGACGCTCCAAGTCTTGGTGTTGTGGAGGAGGCTCGTCATGGTGACCATTGTGTCAATGTGGATGTTCATGATGGCGATGACGAAGGTGAGGATCTTGGAGAGCTTCATGTCGAAGGCGAGCTTGATCCTCCAAGTTGGAGTCATCACTTGTAGTTGCAAGAATGTCGCGGTGACGATGGCGAAGTGGTTTAGGTTGGACTCGTGGTTCTTCATGTGGTTGTGCTTGTTGGATCACTAGTGCCCTTTCATGATGACGATGTCCTTCTCTCCTTGCTTGTGGCCTTGAAGAGAAATCACCATCATAGCTTGACGTTGTGGCGTGTCATGGGGAAGGTACAAATTGCGAAGAGCTTCCATCTTCAACCACAGGGGTGTCATTGCATCTTGGAGCACTTGGATGAAGATATTGGCGAAGAGGAGAATGATGACGCAAAGAGCTTGATACACGTGAACGCGGTCTTGTCATTCCATCGATGAGGAGTCGAAGCTTGTCATTTGTTTCGGATACGGAGCATTGGAGCACTTCACTTTAATGCCCAAAGTTGTGATGCATTGCATGCATTTGCCTTTCGAGGCCATCGAAGAGGTTGTCGATGCTCTTGAACTCGGCTTGCATCTCGCCAAATTGTTCATATTGTCGTGTCTCAAGAGCTTGGCAACGCTCATGGAACTCTTGTCGGATGATATAGTGGCTTGCATGTGTCATGTATGGTCCATGTTCTTCTTATTGGGGAGGTGGTTGGCTTGACTCACCATGCCTATCCATCATGCAAAACACAAAGGATTGTATATGGAAAGCAATATGTGGTGTGGAAAGCCTTCAACCTCACCTTGGGGATTGCACCAAGCTAGAAACCACAAGTGAGAGCTATTACCTTGCAAAGTGAAAATGCAAAGAAAGCTCACACTAAAGAAAGAACTAACTCTCAAAAGCCTGTTGGTGGTAGGTTAGGATTGTGGAATGCCAAAGAACCAACCAAAAGAAAAGGGATAGTCAAAAGTGGGTAAAATCCAACAAAACTCAAGTCAAAGGCAAAGGTCAACAACTCAAAAGGGGTGACTGGAACCTACGACTATATACACACACGTGGAGATTGTTGGGATTGGCATGACTATGAAAATGAGCAAACAAAATGTCATAACAAAGACTATGCTCGGTGTTGGGCCAATGCAAGGAGAGACCATGGCTCGTTTGCAAAGAGGAAAAATGAGCAACGGGTTTGTGCACTTGCCTTGGGCGCTCTTTCTTTCTCTCTTGCTTACAAGCTTTGAGACTCTCTTTGACTATGGGAGACTATTTTTCTTTTTCTTTATATTATTTTCTTTCTATTTCTTTTGTATCTTTTTTTGCTCTCCCTTGATGCTACTAAGTCACTCTTGTTATTGCTTTTGCACTCTCACTATCCAAGGACAAATGCACAATGCTCAAGCAAACACAAGATGAGCCACTCTCGTGGGATAGGTACATACAAAGGAAGATAGGGTTAACAAGGTGACACAAGTTATACCTTCTTGTTGATGATGAACTTGCGGTCGGTGGTGCGGGATGATGTTCGGTGCCATGGTGTCGATGAGCACAGATGTTGTCAATACAGAAGCTTGTTGTTAGTTGACGACACGCACACGGGACATAAACAAACAAGAGGAAAATTAGTCAACGTGAGATAAGAGGCAAAACTATCAAAATCAGGCATCAGGGCCAGAAAATCCGGTGTCTTAGGCCGAAAAATACGGTCCACACCGGAGACTCTGGTGTGTTCAGGCCGGAAACTCCAGTGTAGGTCGGAGACTCCGGTCTATAGGTCCGGAAACTCTGGTATGAAGGCAGAGCTCGAACTGCTCGTGTTCTTGAGCGTAAATCCACACCTTGGGTCCTCAAATGCGCGAAAAATTGGCCAAATTGGGCTAGGAAAACGCAGGGTAGAGCTGGACCAATACCTAATACAAGATTTGGTCGAATCAAAACCACAAATAACAGTCCAAATCAAGAGATCGATCCAAAGGCAAATTTGGGGCTCTTTTTTTTGGAGATTTTCGAATTTTTGGTGGATAGAAGAAAATTTTGTGGCAGAATTCATGAGCAACGAAGCTCTTGGTACCAATATGTTGAGGGCTATCCTAGGGGGCGGCCTGATCTTTCACGAATCCCTTAGAAATCGGGGTGGAGTGAGTGGGGGATGAGGAGAGCAAAAACCGTGAACTCACGCACGATGAACACGATGAACACTGATGGCTCAAAATATGTCGAGCTCGTTGGGAACCCCAAGAGGAAGGTATGATGAGCACAGTAGCAAGTTTTCCCTCAGTTATGAAACCAAGGTTATCGAACCAGTAGGAGCAAGGAAACAACTCCAAGGTGTTGCTAGCAACTTGGAATCCTGCACAACACAACCACAAAACTTTGCCCCAACTTACAGTGAGGTTGTCAATCTCACCAGTTTTGCTGAAAACAAAGGATTAAACGTATAGTGTGGAAGATAGTAATTGCTTGCAGAAAATAAACAGTAAATAGTAAACAGTAGATGGTATAGCATTGGTAAAAGAATGGACTGGGTCCATAGTTCACTAGAGGTGTTTCTCCTTAAGATAAATAGCATGTTGGGTGAACAAATCACAGCGGGGTAATTGACAGATTGAGAAAGCATAACAATGCATACGCTAAACATCTTGATTCCTATGAGATTTGATTGGGCATTACAACATTATACATAGACCATAATCCAAATACATCTATGACTAATAATCCACCTTCAGGTTACAGTCCAAACCCCTTCCAGTATTAAGTTGCAAGCAACAGATAATTGCATTAAGCAAAGTGTGTAAAGTAAACAATATGATTGCCCCATGGACAAAAGATTGTTGTTTTCTCCCTAGTAGCAACAACACATCTACAACCTTAGAAATTTTTGTCACTTCCCAAGATTACTAGAGGCATGAACCCACTATCGAGCATAAATAGTCCCTCTTGGAGTTGCTAGCATCTACTTGGCCAAGATAGCTACTAACCATGGAGAGCATGCAAGATCACAAATAACATAGACATGATAGAATCAATAATCAATCTGAAATAGTATCTCAATATCCATCGGATCCCCGCAAACACAACATGTAAGATTACAAATAGATGATCTTGATCTTGAACGGAGCTCACAAGATCTAAACATGATAGCACAAAGGAGGAGAACCAATCATATAGCTACTACATGGACCCATAGTCCAAGGATTAACTACTCACGCATTACTCCGGAGGCTTGCATGGTGATGAAGAAGGCCTCCAGGGTGATCTCTCCCCTCCAGCAGGGTGCCGGGAAGAGCTTCGAATCCCCTGATCTAGGGATGGAGATGGCGACGGCTATAGACTCTTTCGTGGATTTTTGATCGGGTACTTAGGGTTTTCGTCCCGGGAGGCTTTTATAGGCGAAGGGGCAAGGTCAGTGGAGCACCAGGGGACTCACACCCCCTGGTGGCATGATGACCCACAAGTATAGGGGGTCTATCTCAGTATTTTCGATAAGTAAGAGTGTCGAACCCAACGAGGAGCAAAAGGTGTTGACGAGTGGGTTGGAGCAGGAATTCTCTGTAAATACTTAGCAAACGGATTTATAGGGGTTTTTGATAATGTAGATGAATAAAGTGCGAGTAAATAAAAGACAATAATAAAAGATGCATCAAGTGGCCCAATCCTTTCTTTAGCAAAGGACAAGCCGGTTGTATTACTTAAGATGACCAAACGTTCTCGAGGACACATGGGAATATCGCCAAGTGCTTTCGCTTCATATAGTTGATTAATCTTCTTTAGTTTGACAAGTGTTGTATGGGTGAACCTGTGCTAATGTACTGACCTTCCTAGGACTAATACATACTTGTGATTATACCCCTTGCAAGTGTCCGCAAGTACAAGAAAGTAATTAAGATAGAAACCTAACCACAGCTTTAAACTCTAAGATCCTACACCCCCTTGTGCAAAGGTTTCCTACTGGGGGTTTAGGTTTCTGTCACTCCGGCAACCCCTATGATTAGTAGCCAAATACACAATGCATTCCCATAGGCCCATAAAGGTGAAGTATCATGTAGTCGACGTTCACATGATACCACTAGAAGAATAACACCACAACTTAAATAACAAGCTATTGAATCTTTCTCAACACAATTTCACTACTAACAACATGACTTCTCCCATGTCCTCAAGAACTAAACAAACTACTCACTAGACATCATATGGATCAAGATCAGAGATGAAATAATGATAAGTAAGAATCTAAACATGAATGATAATTCAATGGCTCCACTCAATAGCATCAACTACAACAAGTAATCAATACCAGTAAAGTTTCCCCTAAGAACTATGCAAGATTCAACCCAATTGTTACAGCGGTATGGAGTGGTGATGATGGTGCTAGTGGAGATGATGATGGAGATGATGATGACCCCGATGAAGTCCAACTTGATGATGGTGTTGATGGCGATGATCTCCCCTCTCCAGGAAGGAATTTCCCTGGCAGATTTCTGCCTGCCGGAGAGTTCTTTCTCTCTCTGCAGTTTCCGCCCCATAGAGGCGGCGGAATCTTTTTATGGTCGCTCCTCGAGTCTTAGGGTTTTGTGGGGAATATATACGCCGAAGAGCAGAGCCAGAGGTGGGCCAGGGTGGCCACACCACCTGGTGGTGCGGCCAAGGGTGGCCCATGCCAGGGGTGGTGTGGGCCCCCTGTGACCCATTTCCGCTCCCTCTTCTGGCATCCTTCGTCTTCTGGAAAAATAGGATTTTCCATGTATTTTCTAGAATTCTCTGATCTTCGCAAATTTTGCCTCCAAACAGTGCCTTTTCCATCAGAATCCTGACTTCAGCGGTCCATCCTCCAAAAGTCATCAACCATGCAAAAGCAGATGAAATAACATAAGTATCATCTCTTAATATGAAATATATCAATGAACAACAGTAAATTATGATATAGAATAGTGATGGAAAATGGACGTATCAACTCCCCCCAAGCTTAGACTTCGCTTGTCCCCAAGCAAAAACTAAGCTCAATAAACATGACCTCAGGTTTATGGAGTGAAGTGTTGATAAAATAATATGGACAAGAAGCATCACATTCATCAATATATAAATCATAATAGAAGACAACTCACTATTATATAACTTAACTTGTAATAGGTAAAGGAAACGCAATAAAGATACACAAAGTAAATAATAATTGGTAATGGCAAACTTTGCTCTTGGTCAAAGAAAGGTTAACAATTTGCAGGAGTTCAATCATAATGGGGTTTTCAATGATAGCTTTCAAAGTAATATTCACTAAGATAAGAGCAGTGTGCAAAACAAAGAACATAAGAAACATGATTGAATAAATCATCATATGAATGAATGAAACACAACAACTCAAAATACTTGCTAAGATAGAAAGGAATATGTTTACTGATTCAACTTTAAAAGTAAAAGATAGGCCCTTCATAGAGGGAAGCAGGGATTTCAAGTTTCATAAAGAGCTTCCAAAAATTATGGTACTTATTAGCTTCCAGCTCTCATTGCCCCTATCATAAGCATCTTTAGGTGATTAAGGTTAAAGTGATCAAATATGAGGATATGCTTGACAAGTTATAAGCTGAAAATCTCATGCCCCTTACTTACGAGTACCGTTCCTCATGCTACTCAAGTTTAGTCACAGTTAAGTTCTTTTCATTGTAAGTACATGTGTATCATAGAGAACCTCCAACGAGGTACCCCTTGCCCGATGATACGGAAGATTCCCCATATCAAAATGACAAGGCAAGCAGACAATGAGCATCTCAGCAATCCTTTTATTTCGTATTTGCATAGGTCTCTTTTTTCTTTTCTTTCTCTTTTTTCTTTCCTATTTGCATAGTTTTTTTATAGAGGATGCTTCATAGATTGCTCATTATGGTTACGCTGCAGGTTTCCACCATGATTAGGCATGGATTAAACCAGCCGTCCAGGCGTTTCTCTAACACATATACGAACTCCATGAGCCTTACAATCTCCCCTTTCATTTCACACCGCCGGGATCCATAAGCAAAAGAACATGATATCAACTAAATAAAGTGCAATGTTGAAAGTGTTCCCCATGGTAACATGGTTCTACTAATTCACAACTTACAAAGCGCAAGCATATAGGCAACATATATGGGCACAATGGTTCAAGTTTATTAAGTGCAAGAAAGTAAAGTGTGCCATCAAGTTCGTGAGATCTTTATTCACTAATTTTCACATAACAAGTTTAATTCGGAAGGTAGATAAAAACATGAATTTACTTGGAATAGCAATAATGCTAATAGGTAGGTATGGTGGACACAAATGGCATAGGTGTCATCGAATTGATTACAAGTACACCATGAGAGGGTCCTCGAGGCGTGTAGAAGAGAGGTGTGTGAGACGTACGGTGTTCCAGGACGGTGAGCACACAAGTTTACCCAGGTTCGAATCCGCCAGCTTTGGACGGATCCTACTCCTGCTAGCAATCCAGTAATACGGCAGAGCCGGAATATGGGTTACAAGGGTTCGCATGTGCGAGTTGAGATTGTAGACTATTGAGGGTGCCCTAAAGGCTCTCCCTAGGACGGCTTATATAAATATCCGTCCTAGGGTTTACAGGAGAGATCTATTCGGCTACGACGAAGAGTCGGTTACAGAGTACATCCTGAACTACAAGTAACACTATGGGCCTAAGTCGGTAAGTCTTCTGGGCCTTCCTGTAGCCGAATTGGACTCCGCCTCTTCTCCCTGAATGGGCCGCCCGTGAAGCAAAGCTCTAACCCGAAGTGGGCCACCCTGGTTAGTGAGGACTATGAGGATACCCGGAAAGTATATCCCCAACAGCAGCCCCCGGAAGTCTCCAAGATCCAAAGTCGGATTCTTCATCATCTAGCTTGATCTTCGGCTTGCAGAATCTTTAAGGGTTCCTGAAACTTCAAAACAAAAGATAGGATCCGGGTCTAAAAATAAGTCGGACATATCAGTACATTATTCGAATTTTCCAACTTGATATTCAAACTAAGCCAGAACTTGGTCTCTAACATCATCTGACACTGGTCATGGTCAAGTCACGTCATCTGACAAACATCCTATCAGCACGACCATTGGTGGGTCCGCCGTTCGCGGAACCGAGGCGTCGTTTCAATGCGTACGCGGAGATCGAGGTGACGTAATCATCGTGTGGGTCCTTCCCAGTTCCTTCCACGACGTGTGGCATTTACACAGTGCCGTTTGCACAAATCTTGGCGCAGTTAGGTGGTTATAAGGGGTGAGGTTTTCTTTTCCTCTTCTTCACCTATTCTCTTGCCGTTCCTTCTCCTCCACTTCTCCCTCGCGCACCGAGATCTACTGCCTCCCAGATTCCCAGTGCTGCCCATCCAAGGTCACTGGCGCACCGGAGAAATGGCTTCCTCTTCATCGTCCGGCTTGGTTGGCTTCGCAGCGGCGGCGATGGCGGCGGCGGTGGCGGAGAAAGAGAGCAACCGTGGGGTTTGGATCTCGTGTCTCCTCGACAACGAGAAGCTCCGTGGCATGGAGAATGAAGGACTCCTCCGCGCCAGCGACTAGCGGAGCGGTTTCGGCGAAACCATCCCCACCCGCACGCCGCCGAGTGGGTACACTTTGGCACCCACCTCGACAGAGGTTTGTCTTTCCCTCCCTTGGATTTCTTTTCTGAGGTGATAAACCATTACGGTGTTCAGCTCCACCATCTTCCTCCCAACTCCATCTTAGAGATGAGCACTTATGCGACTTTGTGTGAGGGATATATCGGCATTAGGCCGAGTCTCACTTTATTTCGTTTCTACTTTCATGTCCGTAGAAACTCCATCACTGCCGGTAATCCTTATATTACTGGCACTATTAGCCTTTCAGTTAGACGCGAGCGTAGTTATCCTCGCATTTCAGCCAGTGAGTCGGTCAAACAATGGCCGGCCACTTTCTTTTACCATAAGGATATTCCTGCTCCCGGCAAAGCTACTACTTTGCCGGCTTTCATCGACGAAGCCACCACGGCCCTTCCATCTTGGGACGAGGCCCCTCCAGCTCTCAGTGACGATCTGATCCTCGCTAAGAGGCGGATCGAATACCTGATCAAACACAAGGGCCTGCAAGGGTCCGACTTAGTCTAGTTTTGGGTTGCACATCGGATCCAGCCCCTCCAGCACCATGGCGACCGTCTGATGCATTCCATCACGGCGTCGAAGAATGACTCCCTCTGCATCAGTCCTAAGGCTTTAAAGCCACAGGATTACATAAGCCAGATCAAATGGCTGGTCAAGGAGGGGATTGAGAGAAAGATTCCGGACTTGTCTCTGGACATGCACATAGCGGAAGACCCTGTAGTGCCGGTAAGCTTTTAACAATAAACCCTTTTATGTGTCTCATCTTTAAGTTATTTCGCAATACTGAGATATTATCTTCTTTTCAGCTTGACGACCTCCCCGAGTCGGAACTGGCTCCTATCGAGGGATATCCTCTAGAGTTTTCACATGAGGGGGAACTAGTTCCACTGTCGAACGTTGTGCCCAGGAAGCACAAGGCTTCGATAGTGGCTGTTGGCACAAAGGAAGTGCCGGTCGTGAAGAGGTAACTTTCCACACAACTTCCGCCTTTGTATTTTACTCGTAATTTCTTCCGAGATGTAATGTTTTCTATTCTATCACATTCCCAGATCTAAGCATCTCACCAAGGGCAAGGGGAAGGGAACTTCTTTGAAGCCCTTGCGACAGACGAAGCTGATTATGGCTTCTCCTGCCGCGGCTCCTCCGATCCTGCCCCTCAACCTTCTGCAACGCCGATGATCATTCCATCGCCGCTCGCAGAAGATCTGGCTCCTTCAACGGGGCCAGCGATCCTTGAATCGCAGACTGACGCCACAATGGGTGGTTCAGGTTTAGATAAGGGTGAACCCTCTTCGGGTAATGATCCCTCGGCAGAGACCTTTGCCGAAAACCTCCTGAACAATCCAGGACTTGCCAAATTTGGCTTGTCTCAGAAATCTGCGGAAGAAATCTAGCTTCTGGCCCGGCAATGCCTGGAGAGATGAAATCTCTCTACCGAAGAAGAAGCACAAGAAGCGGAGGACATCAAGTACTCCGACCTTCTTGAACAAGTCCGCCTTCGCGACGAGGGACTGAGAGTTGGTGTGCTTCCACCACCTCCAATTATTCCACTCACCCTCGCCGAGAAGGTTACCACCAAGGTGAACATGTGCCTGAGCAAGCTCATACATGAACATCATGTAAGTCGGAATCCAACTCACGTTTACTTTATTGTACTTTATATCATATCCTCTAGCCCCCAAGCATGAAGTAGGATATACAATCCGGGTTTATGCTTCCTTAGGATGCCAAAGAATGAACTAGTGTAGCCCGAGTCTTCAGTAGACTTCTGACTCTAGGTATTCTGACTTATAGAAAGTTAATTCATATAACCAGGATTTGTTGAAGAATGTTTGCAACAAGCGGAGAGAGATCAGAGCTCTCCGACTTAAGAATGCTGAGTTGAAGGTTTCCAAGGATGAGGCCGAAGGTAAACATTCCGAGAATCAAACCTTGTCTTGTGTTTTCATAGTCGAATATTTTTTGCTGAACTGTTGTTCTTTTTGACTTACAGCACTGATAAAGCAGTCTTGTGCTATGATAGAAGAGGCCGAGAACCTCAAAACCCTAGTGGTGGAGAATAAAGGACTTCGCCAAGAGCTAGATAAGCTCAAGGCAGATCATGAGAAGAGCATCGCTCAAGTTCTCGAATCCTCCTCCATGGCTACTGAGGAACGTGATCGTAAGATTGTGGCTCAAGATCAAAGAATCTCGGATCTCAACAATGAGCTTTGCAGAGAGAAGGATCTTTCCGAGGCGCTCCAGGCTGAACTCCGGAGTCTTCGAGAAGAGAAGACCAAAGTTGATGACGTCATCTTTGGTATGTTTCCATATTTCTGACTTGTCTACATTCTTCGACTCTTTTGATGTTGGATTTACTTAACCATTTTGTGTTATACGAATAGGTCCTCTTAAATTGACGGACTCTGCTTCTACCGAGCCTCGCACCCACCGACTTACCCAAGTCAGTGATTTGCTTCATGACTTCCGCCAATCCATCGAGGACATTGGCGAAGCTCTCAAGGTTCCGGACATGCATCGCATGTCCGACTTTCAGGTGCGAGACCAGGCGAAGGAGATGTCACAGCTCGTCTGGGACTGGAATATGTCCTACGCGCGATCAGCAACACAGAACACCCTCACAATGGTCATGATCCACCATGGAAGCATGGAAATCTAGCAAGTGACCAGAGGGTACTGCAAGGTGGACGAAGACGGACTGGAGCAAGACATCAAGGCCATTATGGACTCCTGTGCTGGATATGGGTGCCACGTAGCTGACTTAACCAGCTACGACACTCCCTTCTTCACCCGCGTGGACACGCCGCCTCCGCCTCCAGAAGAAGCAGCTGAAGTTTCCGATGATGGCCAAACCATATCGGATTTGGACATCTCGAATCGTTATCGGGGCGCGGCTGATGTGTCCAGCGAGCCGGCAGCTCCTACCTCCTCTCCTGCATCATAGATGATTAGAAAACAAATGTATTATTCTGAAAAACATTATGGGTCTGTAAATATGCAGTAGTATATTTTTGCTAGTGCTAAGCTTTTATCTATTCAGCACTTTTGGCTTAAATTTTTGTGTGCCTGAAATGTTTACTTAAGCACTTGTACTTTTTTGTCTACACTTATCGCTTATCTGGCTTTCCGCTACATCCCTTTCGTGAGCCGGCTAAACCTTTAGCACAGAAACTTTGCCGAGCAACGGAGCTCAATTGCTAAACCAGTTTAAAGTCGAAAACAAAGCCGGCTTCCAGTACCAACAATTCACTACTCGGAAAATGCCCGCATCCGGCAATCAGACAAATAACCAAAGTATAGACTAGAAACTTTAGAGTTATACCCGAAGGTAGTATTTTTAGAATCGGAAATCTAAACTAGAACAAACATGAGCATAAAGTACTTTCAAGTATTTTAGGATTTTCGACTATGACATGATCATTAGGAAATAAAATGGTAAAAACTTCTCAGAAAAACTTGAGGCAACCAAAACTTTTATTTCTCACAGAACATGTACATATGTATGATTACAAAGAAGGATAAACTAAGAATAAAAGGGACGTAGCTGAGCAATATTCCATGGTCTGTCTAACTCATCCGGATTTGTACTACCTCCAGCTCTCTTTCTCTTCTTAGTAGCAGGTCTTTCTTTGACTGGCCTCATATCAGTTAAGTAGTACGAATCATTGTGCAATACTCGACTAACTAAAAAGGGCCCTTCACATACTGGGGAAAGTTTGTGCTTTCTTTGTTGCACAAGCCAGAGAACCAAATCGCCTTTATTGAAAGATCTATTTCTGGCTCTCTGGCTATGATACTTGCATAACTTCTGCTGATAGGCTGTTGATCTCATTTCAGCAACGACGCGAACTTCTTCAACTAAGTCGAGATCATTTTGTCGAGAAATCTCGGCATCCTCTTCGATATACGCGGCTACTCTAGGAGAAGTGTGAATCAAATCACTAGGAAGAACTGCTTCTGTTCCATAGACCAAGAAGAAAGGTGTGTATCCGGTTGACCTGTTCGGAGTTGTTCGTAAACTCCATATTACAGAGGGTAATTCCTCTGCCCAAGCCCCCGTAGCATGTCGTAGTGGTGCTTCGAGTCTCGGTTTTAGGCCTTGTAGGATTAAACCATTTGCCCTTTCAACTTTTCCATTAGCCTGTGGATATGCGACTGACGCAATGTCAAGCCGGATATTTTGTTCGTTGCAGAATTTGGCCAATTCTCCCATAGAGAAATTACTCCTGTTGTCCGTGATAATACTATGCAGATAACCATACCAGATTATAACATCCTCAACAAATCTTTTGGTTGTTGCTCCATCACAACTAGTGACGGGTTTAGCCCCAATCCATTTGGTGAATTTATCTACCATCACTAAGAGGTGAGTAAATCCACTTGGAGCCCGTTTAAACGGTCCTCCCATGTCAAGCCCCTAGACCATGAAAGGCCATGTTATAGGTATTGTTCGCAGCTGATCAGCTGGAACGTGATCTTGTTTAGCGTACTTTTGGCAGCCTTTGCATGTTTTGACTAGCCATTCGGCATCTGCCTGAGCTGTAAGCCAGAAAAAACCATGTCTGAAAGCTTTTGCCACTGAAGATTTAGCTGCAGCGTGGTGACCACACTCGCCTTCGTGGATTTCTCTTAAGATTTCCACTCCTTCTTCCGGAGATACGCAAACTAAAAACCCCAAAACACACTCCGCTTATAGAGCTCACTTTTAACTATAGTATAGGCTTTCGCTCGTCGGATAATCTGCCGGCTCAGAACCTCGTCTTCGGGTAATTTGCCATCTACCAGATAATCAAGATAGGGTTGAGTCCAGCTAGGAATTACAGCCAGAACTGCTATTAGAGGTGATTCGGATTTGGTCGGATATTCCTCATCCACTCCCTTTATTGAGGGAACTTTGAGGTGTTCTAAAAAAGCGCCATCCGGGACCTCTTTCCATAGCCTATTCGAGATAGTGCATCTTCTTCCTCATTTTCTGCTTGAGGGATGTGTTGAACCTCAAACTCTTCGAACGATTTAGATAAATCATCCACGATAGCTTTATATGCTGCCATGTGTTTATTTGCATTACAAATATCCGACACTTGCTGAGCAACAAGATCCGAATCTCCGTAACACATCAAACGTCGGATGCCGATATCCTTAGCAATCCGGATTCCGTGTAGCAGTGCTTCATACTCGGCAATATTGTTTGTCGCTGTGAAGTGGATCTGCAACACGTATAGAAGTTTATCTCCTTGGGGTGATTTGAGCACCACGCCAGCCCCCGCGAGCCTTAGATCCATCAAAATATAGGATCTAATATTCCAACTCAGAGAGGGTCATATTCTCCTTCGTTTCTGTCCAATCAGCAACAAAGTCGGCAACGATTTGGGATTTGATTGCTGTCTGAGGTTTGTACTCAATATCAAAAGCTGAGAGCTCTATGCGCCATTTGGCGACGCGTCCTATGTGTAGGGGTTCGTAGCATGGAAAACAAAAAATTTCTACCGCATGAACACACAATCAAGATCTAATCTATGATCAAGCCAAGATCTATCTACTAGATTGTAGCAACGAGTCAATAGAGTACTAACCCTCGAAGATCCAGAGCGGTTAACGAGAGCAGATTCTCGTGGATGATGTAGTCGTACACTTCCGATCTCAAGATCGCGTAGACGATCCTTCCGGCGCTGCGTTCCGGCAGCGCTTCCGCAGTCGGTCACACGTTCGGTACTCGATGAAGACCTTCCTCTCCCTTGTTCCAGCAGGCAGCAGAGGTTGTAGCACTCTCCTCGCGATTCCGGCAGCACAACGGCGTGGTACCGGAAGTAGAGGGGAGATCTCGCAGGGCTTCGCCTTAAGCCGGAGCGAGTATGGTGGAGTATGAGAGAGCTCCTCGGTGTTCTAGGGTTTAGACACACCAATTAGAAGGCTCTAAACCGGAGGCTAGGGCAATTAGAAGCTCTAACTTGACGGCTTGGGAGAAATCCCTAGGCTGTGGCTAGGGTTTAGGTTTAGAGGAGAGGGACTTGTGTGTGCTAGGAGGGAGCCCTGCCCCTCCTTATATAGGTGGAGGGGCCGGCGGCCAAGGGGAGGGAGTGGAGTCCCTCCCCAACTCGGCTTGGGTGGTGCGCCGGCTTGGGGAGGAGGACTCCCTCCCCAACTCGGTTTCACCTCCTCCTCCTCTTTTCCACTTTCCAAAAACTGCCGTTTGACTTTCAAACTAGCCGTTTGACTTTTCAAACTTGGATTTGAATAAACCCTTTATTTTGGACAGCGATGACACTTAGTACATGATGCAATCATACCAACTTGATATAACACATTCATGTACCCCTTCCCCCCCCCCCCCCCCCCCCCGCGGAGTGCCGGACATTTCGGAACCTTCTAGAATGTTCCCGATGAAAACACCGGAATCATTCCCCAACTCCGAAACGAGACTTTCCTTATATGAATCTTATTCTCCGGACCATTCCGGATCTCCTCGTGATATCCAGGATCCCATCCGAGACTCCGAACAACATTCGGTCTCTTACTCATCATTCCATAACTACTCAACAACATCGAATCCTTAAGTGCGTCTCCCTACGGTTCGTGAATTATGCGGACATGATCGAGACACTTCTCCGATCAATAACCAATAGAGTAATCTGGAAATTCATATGGCTCCCACATATTTCTACGATTACTTTGCGATCGAATGAACCACTTACATACGATACCAATTTCCCTTTGTCTCACGATATTTTACTTATCCGAGGTTATGATCATCGGTATCTCTGCATACCTAGTTCAACCTCGTTACTGATAAGTACTCTTTTCTCGTTCCCGTGATATGTGACCCTTGTGAGCCAGTCACATGCTTGCAAGCTAATTGGATGACATTCCACCGAGAGGGCCCAAAGTATATCTATCCGTCATATGGATGGACAAATCCCACTCTTGATCCATGTGTCTCAACCAATACTTTCCGAACACTCAATGCCACCTTTATAGCCACCCTGTTACGGTGTGGTGTTTGATGTCATCAAAGCATCCTTCCGGTAAAGGTGATATGCACGATCTCATGGTCGAAGGAATTAGGTTACTATGTATCAGAAAGCTTATAGCAAATGAACTATATTAAATGACTTGATCTTTATGCTACGCTTAACTATAGGAGTATGTCCATCACATCATTCTCCTAATGATATGACCCTGTTGTTAATAACATCTCTATGTTCATGATCAGGAAACCATGATCATATATTAACCAACAAGCTAGTTTAACAAGAGGCTTTACTAGGGACTCTTTTATGTTTACAGATCACACAAGTATTATTGTTTCCGGTTAATACAATTATAGCATGGTATGTAAACATTTATCATAAGTATGAAGATATGATAATAACCACTTTATTATTGCCTCTTGGGCATATCTCCAACACTATGGTGTCACTGTTGTTGATTATATCTCTCATGGGAGCTGTGCTCACCACGGTAATTGGATGCTCCTGAAAATAGTGTCGTAGCTTACGAGATGCTAGGAAAACACTGTAAGCCAGCTTTTGATAGTGCGGATACCGCTGTTTTGATTCTGTTAGAACCTCGCTGACAAAGTAAGTCGGACGTTGCACCAAGTATTCCTGATTTTCCTCCGGTCTCTCCACTACCATGACGATACTGACGACTTTATTTGTCGCAGCAAGATAAAGCAGCATCGGTTCCTGTGGTTTTGGTGCAGCAAGGATAGGAGCAGATGAGAGTACTTTCTTCAGGTCTTGTAATGTAGCTTCAGCTTCATCGGTCCACACACAAAATCCTTTGTCTTTTTTAGGAGTTTGTATAATGGTGCGGCTCTTTAACCGAGCTGGCTTACGAACCGACTGACTGTAGCGATGCAACCAATTAGTCTTTGTACGTCTTTCAGGCGAGTTGGCCTGGAAATGTTGAGTATAGCCTTGATTTTGTCTCGGTTCACCTCTATGCCTCTTTGAGACACGATGAAACCAAACAGTTTTCCGGCTGGAATTCCAGAGAAGCATTTCTTCGGATTAAGCATTATGTTGTATTTTCGTAGATTGGCGAACATTTCCTCCAAGTCGGAAATCAGTGTTTCCTTCTTTTTGGACATCACCGCAATATCATCCACATATGCATGTACATTGCATCTGAGTTGGTCGTGGAGGCAATGCTGCATCGTGCGCTGGTACGTAGCTCCTGCGTTCTTCAGCCCAAAGGGCATCGTAACAAAACAGAAGGTTCCGAAGGGGGTTATGAATGAAGTTTTGACCTTGTCAGATTCCTTCATCTGGATTTGGTGATAACCGGAATATGCGTCGAGAAAACAGAGGAGTTCCGAGCCTGCCGTAGAATCGATAACTTGATCAATCCTAGGTAGAGCGAATGGATCTTTTGGACAAGCCTTGTTCAAGGAAGTATAATCAACACACATCCTTAAATCAGTGGGCGTGCAGCACGGCTTCAGCAAAGGTGGCATTTCCATCCTCGCACTCTCGCGCTTTCTTCGGGTCTCCCTTGATGGTGATCACGCCGTTGGGACTTGGAATTTTCATCATATTGTAAATGTAACACGGACGAGCCATAAAAGCCCAGTAAGCCGGACGTCCGAATATAGCGTCGTACACGCTCTTGAACGGGACAACTTCGAAGGAAAGTGCCTCCGTCCGATAGTTCTTTGGAGTTCCAAAAGTAACATCCAAAGTGATTTCTCCTAGGGAATTTGCTTGTCTTCCTAGGACAACCCCGTGAAAGATCACAAAGCTGTGGTTCAGCTGGGTCTCCGAGATCTTCATCCGGCGTAGCGTCTCGACATACAGAATATTAATACTGTTGCCACCGTCCATGAGAGTCTTGGAGAAACCATAACCGTCAATAAGTGGATTGACGATTAAGGCATATTTTCCTCGCCTGTGCAACTTAGGCGGATGGTCAGCATGGTCAAATGTGATTGCCACTTCCGACCATTCCAAGAATTGGGGGACAGCCGGAACTATTGAATTGAGCTCATGTAGCACTGCTTTTTGACCTCTGCTAGTTGAGATCCGAGGAAGGTGACATAAGTGTCTTTCTTGGTCGGAAATTTTTTCTTCCCTTCCGGCTTGGGATTTGAAGCATCAGCTTCCTCCATGTCGGAATCTTCCTTGGTCTCTTAATCTTTTTCGGGATTCTTCTTTCCCTTCTTTGCTTAGCTTTGTAGCCAGCGGTATCATCTCTTTTAATGTCGTCATTGAAACGACACTCGGCGTTTGTGTGGGACGAGCCCCCATTGGCGTCTAAGTGATGCATACACGGGTTATTGGCAATGTCGGCCCAAGAGTAGGTTTTGCCTGGTTGATGGTCTCCTCTACCTTGAACTCTCAAAGTCCCACGGCCGCGTCCGCGGCCTCCTCCACGTCCTCCTCGTCCTCCAGACCCAAAAGTAGTAGTAACCACTGCCATTTCGGCATTGGGTTTCTCTTCCGAGGTATTCTTGCACTTCTGAGCTTGTTACTTTGGTTGTTTTGCCGACTGTGGCATAGCCAGGGCGTTGAGTAGCCCCTCTACATCGTCATCAGCGTCTGCATATTTGATCACGGTTTCTATCATCTCTCCCAAATCAGTGACCTTGTCACACTTCAAGCGATGATGCAGTAAACCAATTGGGAGACCTGCAATGAAAGCTTCAATCGCAGTTTGGTCATTTACTCCTTCACAGGAGTTCTTGGTGTCAATCCATCATCCGAGATAATCCCGGCAAGTTTCTCCGGCTTTCTGGGTGCAACGATGTAGATCTCCGACCGTACAGGGCCTCTAGTATGTGCCTTCGAAATTCTGAAAGAAAGCACTTTGCATGTCATACCAGTTGTGGATGGTGTTCTCCTGAATTTCATTGAGCCATGATCGTGCCGTCTTCCTTAACATGAGTGGGAGATATCGGGTTGCGACCAGGCTGTTTCCGCCTTTGACGATGCAGCAAGCTTGGAAGAAATCCTGTAGCCAAGTATCTGGCCGAGCTATGCCATCGTAGACTTGGATATGTCTTGAGATAGCAAATCCTTTTGGGAATTTTGTATCTCTTATGCATGGTCCGAAACACTTTGGGCCCACGTATATATCATCATTTTCGTAGCGCCGCGCCTCTATATTAGAGTTGATCCTGTGCCTTGCGTTGTTCGGGGATAGAGATCGTCCCGAGTGTCGGCTGTGGCTCTGTGGTGCCTTGGAGCCGGACTTCGGCTTCTGCCACCACCTCCTCCACCACGACGCCCTCCTTGGCCTCCTTGGGAGCCATTGTGATGGCTTCTTGGCGGAGAGGGTGGAGCAGCTGGGTTATTTCCGCTTGATCGCCGGCCTCCATCCGGAACGTCATTATTCCGGTTCCGGGGAGGGTCTTCATTGTGACGAGCCCCCTGCCGGCTTGTCTCGGCATGGTGTCCGTCGTTCCTTCGTCCGTCATCCGGACGGCTTGCATGTCTAGGAGGTGGCATTCTTTGTCGGTCCTCCTCCCGATGTTTCTCTTTATCATCGTCCCTGCAGTCTTTCGACTCTCACCGGTGCGGGTTCCTCGGATTTAGTGCAGCAATTGCCTCTTGCTCTGCAACTGGGTTAACGTTACGCCAGTCACGGGCAGCTTTGTGGTGTTGTCCCAAAGATCTGGTTCTTGAGTAATTGTCCTCCTGACAATCGGAGCAGTGGTGCTGCTCCGGAACGTGTTGGGGTCTTAAGTCAGCCCATGCCGGATCTGTGCGACACTGGTAGGAATCGGAGACCAGCTTTTGACTTCCGGACATGGCGACCTTTTGCTGCTCCAGTCCCTTGTTGAGTAATTTGATGCCCAACCGGATCTGCTCCGGGCCTGGATTAGCCGATAGGATTTCTCGGGCCGCAACGGTGTTCTGTACTAGTGTTGGATACACCCAATCCCCTTTGTTATCTTTCCGAGGCATCCCCATTTCTCCTCCGAAAAGGACTTTGTGAATCTGCAGGAATTGGTTGTCATTAGTATGACATTTCCTGGTCTTCTGGTGTTGCCTGGAGTTGTACTTCTCCGCAGATGCCATGCATTTCTTTTCCTCCTCAATGTTTTTGGCTTCATCGAGGAGTACTTGACGACGCGCTTCTAGGGCCTGTGCCCTCTCGTCCAGCTCTTCAGCAGTAAGTTCTGCAGCTGTAGGAATAGGTGTGGTTAATGCAGCATCGATGTGAAGGGAATATGCCCGAGAGGCAATAATAAAGTGGTTATTATCTTATTCCATGTTTATGATAAATTTTTATTTTACATGCTAGAATTGTATTGATCGGAAACATCAATACTTGTGTGTTTAATAAACAAGAAGGGTTCCTAGTTATGCCTCTCTTATAGACTAGCTTGTTGATTAACAAGATGATCAAGGTTTCCTGATCATGGACATTGGATGTTTTAATAACAAGGTCACACCATTAGTGGAATGATGTGATGAACATTCATACGAAGTATAGCATTATGATCAAAGTCATTATGTTTATATTGCTATAACATCATATGAAGTAATCTTTATCCTTAGACCATGAGATCATGTTAATTGCTAACACCGAAAGAGTATCTTGATAACATCAAACGTCACACCGTAACAGGGTGACTATAAAGGTGGGTTCAGTGCTACGAAGGTGTTATGTTGAGGCTCATGGATCAAGAGTGGGATTTGTCCATCCCGATGACGGATAGATATACTCTGGGCCCTCTCGGTGATATCACATTGAAATAGCTTGCAAGCAAGTGATGTGATCACTAGAATGTTATATCACGGGAACGAGAAAAGAGTGCATGTCGGTAACGAGATCAAACTAGGTATGAAGATACCGATGATCGAATCTCGGACATGTAATATATCGCGGGACAAAGGGATTTATTTACTAGCGTTAAAGGTTCTCACGATCACAGAAGTCATCGTTGAATGTGTAGGAGTCAGTATGGATCTCCAGGTCCCGCCTGCTGATTATTGATCGGAGAGGGGTCTCGATCATGTCTGCATTATTTGCGAACCGTAAGGTGACACACTTAAGGGATACCGACACCATTTGGAGCAAATATGTTTCTGATAAAGATTTAAGAAAGCGCTGGAATTATTTCAATAGACACCAAAACTGTTTCGGGTGAAATTGCTGAAATTGGTTCTGCATGTAATATTGAAATGTTGTAGGGGGTTTTATGTGAATGTTTCTTAATTAAAGTAATTAACAAAATTCTGAATAAAAAATAATAAAAGAGTTTTATTAAATGAGAGAGCATTAAATTTGGAGAAATTTAATGCATTTAAAGTGGAGACTTTAAAAGAGAATGTGAAGGGGCAAATTTATGTGGAGGGAGTTACCACCACATGAATGGAGGAGGTGAAGAGTCACCTCCTCCATGCGCCGGCCATGAAGGAGGGGAACCCCCCTCCTCCTATAAAAGGCCACCCCTCCTAACTTCTCACACACACCTCCTTGTGAAGGATCTCTCTCCCCCTCTAGTATTATTCCCCCATGGTCTCGGATTAGCGAGATACATGTTCCCGGTGGCTTTATCTGGAAAGGAGTTGCTGCTTCCGCTGCTTTGCTGGAGCGAGGGACGGAGGTTGTCGGGGTACCGGACGTGTGTGCGATCACGGATGCACCGCTGCTTTGCGGTGCTGGACTTGGTGGTGCTGGAGCTGGATCTGATGGACGTGCTGGAGCCGGACCTGCTGGACTTCATCACGATCTTCAGATCGGCAAGTGTACGACTACATCAACCACGAGTTCCTACTCGTTAACAAAGCTCGTTGTCTACGAGGGTAAGTTCTCGTTGGATGTATGTCCACCCGTTGCTTTGTACCTAGTAGATAGATCTTGGCGTGTAGTTCACACCATAGGAAAATTTTTGTTTTCTATGTTGCGGACCCAACAGTGGTATCAGAGCATGATCTATGCGTAGGTGCTTTGCACGGGTAGTACACATATGTTTATATGTGGGCGATGATGATCATGTTATTTCATCTTCTATGTATTTTGGATATTGGTGGCATAGTGGGATGAAGCGGCCCGGACCAACCTTACATGTCATCGTACATGAGACCGGTTCCACGACTGACATGCAACTTGTTTTGCATAAGTGGCTGGCGGGTGTCTGTCTCTCCTACTATAGTCAATATCTGATTTACAATGAGTTGCTAATAACTTAGTTATCCTCGTTGTGGTTCATGTTCGTAGGTAAGAACGGTTCTATCTCCGAAAGCCCTAAGCCACATAAAACTTGCAATTGATAAATTAGAGGCGTCTAGTTTAGATCGTTGCTGGGCTAGTGTATTGATATGGTATTGTTGTAAGTAGATGTATGATAGATACTCTTACAACACACTCAACGCGTAAGTTCCATAGACCTTGGCCTTACACACAAAGGAATGATAGAGATCATACCACGATGCAAGTGATAGAGATCAAATGCATGGACCATATCATCTCACTTTACACATTAGATGTTAGCATCTTATACTGCTAGTTTGGCGCTTTATGTAGCATTGTAAGATGATACCTCATTTAAATATCATGATAAAATGTGTTCTTCCTTAAGTATGCACCGTTCTATGGATCGTGTTTCGAGACATCACGTGATGATCGGGTGTTCTCAACTCTACGCTTTCATGCAACGGGTGTAAGACAGTTTTACACACGCGAATACTAAGGTTCTTACTTGGCGAGCTTAGCATGTACAGACATGGCCTTGGAACACGGACCGAAAGGTTAAGCATGAGTCATATAGTTGATGTGATGACCATATTGATGCTCGCCTTTGAAGCTACACCGACTCACGTGATGATCGGACTTGGTGTAGTGGATTTGGTTCATGTAATCACCAAAAAGGCACGAGGGATGTCGTTTTTGAGTGGGATTTCATTTCTAATTTGGATTAGTCGAACTCAATTTGTCATAAACTAAATCGAAGTGAATTTGCATAATTTGTTGTAGTCATTCGCATCTGTTCACTACCTTATGCTTAGTTTTAATTGAGATAATAGAACTATAGAATTCTGGATATTTACTTTACGAACTGGTATCGTATTGTTTTGAATGTCAATTTAAAGTTTATAAGTCGTATTGCAAACTTTCAGCAAACTCTATTTACTCCATGAAGTTTAATAAGTAGTATTAAATCAAGAGTAAGAATTCCAATGTTAGTATCTAAAGTATCATGTTTGCCTCCATGATTATTGATATTCAAAAGTTGTTTTAATATCAAGATTATATTGGAGCTGAAAATTGTTTTAGAAACCATCATGTGTGAAAGATATTGTGATATCTGAAACAATGTTTTTTGGTTGGATTATGATAGAGTATAATTTAGCAAAATACATGTTCTCATATTGTATGAGAATTTGTGAAGGATGGAGATGCTAGGCATCCGAATCTACCAAAAAGGTTTTGGGAACTGATATTATACTCGTGATTCTTCCTTATAAGCTATAGTAGCTTGATCATGAAAGTTGTCATAATAAGGATGAATAGAAGATGTAAGTAAAATGTTTACTACACTAATAGATTACTAAAGAATGGAATTTTGAAAGAATGCCAAACATTTGATGATGGTGATCCACTTCAAAGTGCAAGTCCAAAGGTATTAGTATTTGGCTATATACGCTTTGTACTATGTGTCATGTGAATGACACCACTATTGATGTTGATATATTCTTTTAAAAGAAAAAGGAATTGCTGAAAGAGAATCTATAAAATATTTGGCAGAAAATATAAGGTTGGAGATGTCCAACTTGGGTATATAGAAGATATACATGTTATGGTTATATTCCTTGCTTATTAAACAATGTGGTTCTTAGGTATTGGATACCGGTATTGGATACCGGTATTGGATACCGAATTGGTTGGTATGAAGTGTCATACAGTACAACGCAATTCATGAACTGCAATGGCCTAAGTAACTAGCAAGAGAATAAGTGATGATGATCATCGAAAACAAATAAAGTGTTATTGTGTTTTTCGTTGTCGTCAAACCTAGCCTTCAAGATTTGTTTTAATAATTGTTATTTTGTTCTGGTATTACGAGAACAATGGTTGTTCAAATAATTACCGTATTCCATAAAGGATGGATGAACTTTTACAAGTCTAGTGGGAGAAATCACATCCATAAACACTATTGCTAAAATGTCGCAAGACAAATGATTGAAAGATCACTTATGAAGTGACATCGCTGTTTAAATTATATTTGAAAGAAAACATGAAGAAACTCCATGTTGATGGAATTTTGGAGTCTTTGATTTTGATCAATTGACGCATGTGAGACTTTCCTCGAGATAATTGAAACTCTGTTCATAGGCCAAAGAGGAACAGATGACTAGCTTATTGGAAATTGTGCATGCTGATGTGCATAGTCCATTATGTGTAGCCATATGCGATGGATCTTTTTGCTTCATATGCTTGCTCCGAAAATTTGAGTGAATATATCTGTATATTTACTTAATAAGGAGGAAGTATGAAACATTTGAAAGTTGTTCAAAGACTTTCAAGATGAAGTTGAAAATCATTGTAACAAGAAAATAAATAGTTTATAATTCGATCATAAAGGAAGATATTTGAGTTACATGTTTAGCAAAAACACCTAAGACTTGAGGAATTGTTCCATGATTTATGTTTCTCGATAAACCATAGGAGTATGGCATATTCGAGAGATGAAATCAAACCATGTTTGACATGGTAAGATCAAGGGTGTCATTTATAAAACTGCCATTATGTTTTAAGGATTGAAGCTTTAGAGACTACCGCTTTTACACTGAAAAGAGCACCATCGTGATCCATTGAAATGACACCGTATGAGTTATGGTTTGGGATAAAACCCGAATTGTCTTTTCTTAAATTTTGGTATGTTATGCATAAGTAAAATGTTTACAACCAAAGTCGGATAAGCACGTCTTTGTAGGTTATCCCAAAGAATTTGTTGGGAATTTCTCCATAACACCGAGGACAAAAGAGTTTGTTACTTGGAACGTCAAGTTTCTTGAGAAGGAATTTTTCGCGAAAAGTTAAGTGGGAGGACAATAGAACTTTGATAAGGTTGTTGAACCTTAGCTATATGTGCTAAGTAGCGCAGCGCCGAAAAGTGTCTCGGTGGCGGCCACAATGCTCATGGCTCTCGTGATTACAAAAGGTGTGATCTCGGAGATTAGAGTTCCTATAGAACCGTGTGGGTCGGTAAGAATCAAATAGTAAGATTTGATAAGCAAGTCGTTATTGTTTTGACAATGATGAACCGACTACATGCAAAGAAGCGATGATGGGCCCTAACTCCATAAAATGACTAGAAGTCATAGAATCCGTGATAGTATCCATACACGAGAAAACAAGTTTCTGAACTTGGAAGACCCTCCGGAAAGGCGTGAAGCCTATCGGTCGTGTTTGGATCTATAAAGAAATAAGACATGGATGTTTAACATCTATGAAATAGTCGACATGTCGGAAAGAAGTTTACAACAATGTTCAAGGAGTTGACTATGACAAGATTTGATCTTTCATAGCGATATATAGTCTTGACGGATTAATGTAGCAACCACTACATATAATTTGGTATATGGTAGTTGAATAAACAAAACAAGGTTCTTCTAATAGAACGGTAACCTAGGACATGTACATGAAATGGTCCGAAGGGTTTTGTTAATTCAAAGGGTGCTAAAAGGGCATGTAAACTTCAATAGTTGAAGTAAGCATAGCAGAGTTGGAATCTTCACCATGATGAAACTGTTAAAAGAGTTTAAAATCATCGGAGATGATGAAGATGCTTGCATTTGCAAGAAATTAAGTGGGAGCGCTGAGAAATATTTCTAATACATTATGTAGAGGACATATTGTTGATTGGAAATGATGTATCTTGAATTGACAAAAGTTAAGGATTTCATTAAAATAAGATTTCGATGAAAGACTTGGGCAAACCCAGAATATTAGGCATCAATATCTATATGGATAGATTAAGGCACTAATATGGTTGTGCCAGACATACATATATAAGATATTGAAAGGGTTCAATATGGAAACAACAAGAAAGGTTCTTCCTGCATGGAAAGGATTGTATCAAGATTCAAGTGTTTCAAACACTTGGTGAGTAAAATCACATGAAAATTTTGATCGATTATACCATGATATGTATATATCCAGAATGTCCTATGCTCTAATTGTTATGAGCATATACCAGAATGATTTATAAGATGATCATTCGACAATAGTAAAGATATTCTTATGAGCTTTGGAAGAACTAAGAATATATCATGTATAAGTGACAAATAGTTAAAGGTAGTTCATTGTAAAGTGTTACATTGATACTAGTTTTGTCACAAGATACAAATTAAATTTATCTCAATTTAGACTATGGGTGGCACAATATAATGGAAAGGATGTTCCATGATGGATTTGGATGAGTTCCAAAGTTGAGATATTGTGACGGATACTACAACAAAAGGCTAAGTATATGACTGCTATAGTAGCAGCATAGGACGGCATTTGTGTTAAGTAGTTTGTTATCAAACTAGGTGTGGTTCAAAGTGGGCTAATACTATAAAGATATGTTGTGTGACAATAATATCAACATATTTTAACCCGAACGAACTAAAGGTCTCACCATAGGACCAAATTTATACAATGCCATCTCATTTGAGAATGAGTGATGCGTAGAGACGCAAAGACATGCAAATACACACGGACCTGAAACTGACAGATCCGGAGATTATGTTAACCACTAGCAATTGCGTATATGCAGCACCAGAAAGCCATAGGTGTTCAATACGCAAAGTTTTTCAAACTAGATTATTGACTCTAGTGCAAGTGGGAGACTAAAGGGAATATGCCCGAGAGGCAATAATAAAGTGGTTATTATCTTATTCCATGTTTATGATAAATGTTTATTTTACATGCTAGAATTGTATTGATCGGAAACATCAATACATGTGTGTTTAATAAACAAAAAGGGTTCCTAGTTATGCCTCTCTTATAGACTAGCTTGTTGATTAACAAGATGATCAAGGTTTCCTGATCATGGACATTGGATGTTGTTAATAACGAGGTCACACCATTGGTGGAATGATGTGATGAACATTCATCCGAAGTATAGCATTACGATCAAAGTCATTATGTTTATATTGCTATAATATCATACGAAGTAATCTTTATCGTTAGACCATGAGGTCATGTTAATTGCTGACGCCGGAAGAGTATCTTGATAACATCAGACGTCACACCGTAACAGGGTGACTATAAAGGTGGGTTCAGTGCTACGAAGGTGTTATGTTGAGGCTCATGGATCAAGAGTGGGATTTGTCCATCCCGATGACGGATAGATATACTCTAGGCCCTCTCGGTGATATCACATTGAAATACCTTGCAAGCAAGTGATGTGATCACTAGAATGTTATATCACGGGAATGAGAAAAGAGTGCATGTCGGTAACGAGATCAAACTAGGTATGGATATACCGATGATCGAATCTCGGACATGTAATATATCGCGGGACAAAGGGATTTAGTTACTAGCGTTAAAGGTTCTCACGATCACAGAAGTCATCGTTGAATGTGTAGGAGTCAGTATGGATCTCCAGGTCCCGCTGCTGATTACTGATCGGAGAGGGGTCTCGATCATGTCTGCATTATTCGCGAACCGTAGGGTGACACACTTAAGGGATACCGACACCATTTGGAGCAAATATGTTTCAGATAAAGATTTAAGAAAGCGCTGGAATTATTTCAATAGACACCGAAACTGTTTCGGGTGAAAATGCTGAAATTGGTTCTGCATGTAATATTGAAATGTTGTAGGGGTTTTTATGTGAATGTTTGTTAATTAAAGTAATTAACAAAATTCTGAATAAAAATAATAAAAGAGTTTTATTAAATGAGAGAGCATTAAATTTGGAGAAATTTAATGCATTTAAAGTGGAGACTTTAAAAGAGAATGTGAAGGGGCAAATTTATGTGGAGGGAGTTACCACCACATGAATGGAGGAGGTGAAGGGTCACCTCCTCCATGCACCGGCCATGAAGGAGGGGCACCCCCCCCCCCCTCCTCCTATAAAAGGCCACCCCTCCTCACTTCTCACACACACCTCCTTGTGAAGGATCTCTCTCCCCCTCTAGTATTATTTCCCCATGGTCTCGGATTAGCGAGATACATGTTCCCGGTGGCTTTATCTCGAAAGGAGTTGCTGCTTCCGCTGCTTTGCTGGAGCAAGGGATGGAGGTTGTCGGGGTACCGGACGTGTGTGCGATCACGGATGCACCGCTGCTTTGCGGTGCTGGACTTGGTGGTGCTGGAGCTGGATCTGATGGACGTGCTGGAGCCGGACCTGCTAGACTTCATCACGATCTTGAGATCGGCAAGTGTACGACTACATCAACCACGAGTTCCTACTCATTAACAAAGCTTGTTGTCTACGAGGGTAAGTTCTCGTTGGATGTATGTCCACATGTTGCTTTGTACCTAGTAGATAGATCTTGGCGTGTAGTTCACAACGTAGGAAAAATTTTGTTTTCTATGCTGCAGACCCAACACGATGAGTTTACGCGCACCTTCAGTGATCACGTGTCCATCCATTGATTCTTCTTTTTTGGGCTCGTCTGGGATAAGTGCTCCATCCGAGTCTTCCTCGTATTCCTCGGCAATCACCTCCTCTGCCGGAGGGTCTTTCGTCGGGGTCTTGTTCTTCTTGCTCTTCTTCTTTGCCTTCTTGGCAGCACCGGTAGCAAAACGGCTTTGGGTCCGTTTCCCAGATTCAAGCTCTGATCGGTACTTTCGTACATATGGACTTCAGGATTATCTCTGACTTCCATGTCATCCTGCGCTTTGGGAGAGTGTTCCCCGGATCCTTCATCCATGGCTTCTCCTTCCTCTGCAGCTTTGGAGTTATACTCCTCTTCATATTCCGCGGAGAACTTTCGGAAATCTGTTGACGTCATCGATTCATCCGAGGATGTGGGTACGTCGGCGTTTGTTCCAATCGCCTCCAGCATAGAGTCGGTGTTGTCTCCAGCATCGGCAGTGCCGGATCCGGATCCCACATATCCGACAAAGTGTGATGTGCCCCTCCTGAGATAGTCGCGGTCTTCATAGTAGGCTTCGTCGAAACGTTTGATGGTCTCGAGAATTGCATCTACGCTTGAGCTTTGCATTATCATGCATCTTAGTGTGTACCTCAAGAAAGGCCTAGCTGCCCCAGCATCGTCAGAGCTGGAACCGTCGTTGTTATTGTGCTCCTCCTGGATTTCGACCTCAGCGGGTGGGTCGATCTAGGATTCGGTCTCTCTAGGGAGATCCACTCCAGATTCGACTTGGTCCGCTAGGTCTGCTTCAGGCTCGGATTTCTCCACTATCTCCGCGACTGGTGCGGGCTAGGTGGGATTAGGGTTTTCTAAGATCCAGAACTCTGCTGCCTCCGCGGACAAAGGGGACCCAGAAATTTCCTCTGCCTCTATCATCACCGCTGGGGTGGGTGGGACAGGTTCAGCAAAACTGATGTAAACATCGATCTTGCCAAAACACATGATGGTGTAGGCAGTCACAACCTCCCTAGCCGGAATCCAGGTCTCGTCGAGAACGATGAGAGGGACGTCGCTGGCGTAGAGGATGCGACTGACGGCGATAATCTCGCTGATTCCGATTCTTGCAGATTCCGCTCGGAACGCAGATCCGAAGCTCACTTGCCCCAGGGTGGGCGCCAACTGTCATCGGATTGATGACAAGTATGCCATGAGGGGGTCCTCGAGGCGTGCGGAAGAGAGGGGTGTGAGACGTATGGTGTTCCGGTACGGTGAGCACACAAGTTTACCCAGGTTCGAATCCGCCAGCTTTGGATGGATCCTACTCCTGCTAGCAATCCAGTAATACGGCAGAGCCGGAATATGGGTTACAAGGGTTCGCCTGTGCGAGTTGAGATTGTAGACTATTGAGGGTGCCTTAAGGCTCTCCCTAGGACGGCTTATATAAATATCCGGCCTAGGGTTTACAGGAGAGATCTATCCGGCTACGACTAAGAGTCGGTTATAGAGTACATATTGAACTACAAGTAACACTATGGGGTTAAGTAGGTAAGTCTTTTGGGCCTTCCCGTAGCCGGATTGGACTCTGCCTCTTCTCCCTGACTTGGCCGCCCATGAAGCAAAGCTCTAACCCGAAGTGGGCCACCCTAGTCAGTGAGGACTGTGAGGATACCCGGAAAGTATATCCCCAACAATAGGTTTTGGTTTAAGGATTGGATGCACGAGAAGCATTCCCTCTCAGTATAGGTTTTTGGCTAGCAAGTATAAGAATTGAAGAAAACAAACAATCATACAAGTGATAAACACAAACATGCAATCTTCCTTGGAAGCACAAAAGATCTTAACTAGAGAATACTAAGCTTATGAGCCAATCAAGAAAGAAAGATGATGAAATTATATTTCTTAAGAGTACTTTTATCTTTTTTATTCAATTCTCATAATAGTGTTGCTACTGACCGAGCCAGGTTTGCCAAAACCAACTAAAATTACTTAATGATCCCAAAGTGATACCAATACTAACAACAAGATCAATCATACAATGTAAATTGAAAACTAAAATAAGATATGCAAAAGAGTGAATGATAGAACTTCTCATTAATATTTCATAATGGCAACTCACATCAAGGGATACATAGATAACTAAAGAGAGGGGGTACTTCCATAATGCAAACCATCCTATATGATAACTTCTGTATTCATGATATGACTCTACTGAAAGGATAAAAAGATAAAAGATAGTGATATGATACCCCGGCACCCCCCCAAGCTTGGAACAAACCAAGGGGATGCCAAAATCCGATGACAAATTTACTCCTTCGGTGGTGGTGGTGTTCTCTCGATGAGCTTTTCAATCAATTCCCTCAAGTCCTCAATCTCGAAGATAAGAGTACGAATCAACTCCGAATTGTGTTCAATGCGGTTCATGATCATGTCGGGCTATGAATCCTAGCTCTTGCGATTATTTCCCCACTCTTCCTCCTTGAAGTCTTCTTTTCCTGCATGGTTAGAATGAGGCATATCCCAATTGGAGGGTAGTTTCTCCTTAGGCATATTCTGAAATTCCTGCTCATGGATAAGGGTATGGAAGGGATTCTTGGTGCATGGAGGAGGTGACCGTGAAGCCAAGCAATGACGCGGAACCTTCCCTCCAGTGGACATCCATGTAGTCCTTTTGAACCTGCCAGGATTTGCCACCACTCCAATGCTTGCAATGGTGGTGCTGGTGTGTGGATGTTGGTCTTCCTTTGCCTCCTCTTCAACTTTACTCTCGATCTCCTTCTCCTGCTCAGAGTCTTGGAGATCCTACTTCACAGGCTCCTTGCCCTTATTGTTGGCGGAGACCATTGTGCTTCTAAACTTTAAGAATAGTTCCTGGCAGAAACAGATCAAAACGAAAACACGACGAGAACATGATATACGAACCTCGAGGGATCTGGAGGATTATATATTACAAAGTTTTACAACAAAAGGAAAGTACTGGGAGAAAACGGGTCGGAGACGGGATCCGGGGTGGCCACACCCCCTGGTGGCGCGGCCAGGTGGGCCCGCGCCACGGGGTGGTGTGAGCCACCTACGCTCCATTTTTGTCCCTTCTTCTACTCAGTACTTTCCTTGTTAGATAAAAACTGCAAAAATACAAATTGACAGATTTTTTGCGGAGCTTTTCTTACCAAAACTGTTACCTATTCGAAAACGGACTCTACAGGTCTCTGAATTTGGTCTTTAATAAATTCTTTCGGAGTCACCGCTTGAATAACATCAATATATTCATCCTCTTAAACATATTGTTTGAGTCATTTAACCATTCACCATCTTAACACCATTTTCTCCTATAACCTGGAAATTTCTTTCACACAAAACTTCACACAATTCTTATTAGCAACATTAGTGCAAGAGAGGTAATAAACCTTTTAAGTTCAATTTCAATTGAAATCCATCAAAACATAAGCTACTGTAGCAACTCCTTCTGGAAGCCCAAAAAGGAATTCAAAAGGAAATCGATATAAGAGGCAAATGCAAGAATGACAAACATCTGTCAAAACAGACCAGCAGGTAAAGATCATTTTTTTCGAAAATCTTCTATTGCTCAAATCAAAAAGTGCAAAACTAACGAAAGTTAAATAATAACCTGGGGCATGCACACACAAAATTACAGATCAGTACGACGTTCTGGGATTTTTCACGATTTTTTATAGTGAAGCACAAAATTCTGTTTCAGGACAGCAACTTCCCCAAATCTTACTTCTCTCTCATTAGAGGTTGATCTTGACACAAAAACTAAACAAAAAGGATAAGGAGAGGTTATTGCAAAAGCAATAACTTCCAAGACTCAAATAAACAAAAACAAACTGAAAACAAAAATATATTGGGTTGTCTCCCAAAAAGCTCTTTCTTTATAGCCATTAAGATGGGCATGATAATTTCAATGATGCTTACATAAGAATATGAATTGAAGTAAAAGAGAGCATCAAGAAGCAAAAATACACACATTTAAGTCTAACCCACTTCCTATGCAAGGGGATTTTGTAAGAAAATAAATTGTTGAAACCAGAGGCTACTAGCATAGGAAGGCAAAACAGGTGCAACATAAAGACTTTCAGCATAAAGCGAGGAAACTTAATATTATTGAGATGCATTAGAACAATCTTCCCTCTCTCGTAATAACTTTCAGTATCATGCATAAATTTAACGATATAACTATCACATGAACCATTGTAGCAATGATCACTTATTCTAACAGAAAACACATGGACGCTAGCTCTCATAGCACTACTTTGTGAAACAATATTAGAAATGTGTCCATCTTCCACATATTTAGTGACAAAGTCTTTCATATTTGCTATTACAGGTTCAACAGCTATTTGTTCATCAAGTTCAATAGCTTTATTTGTACTTTCATTAACCATACTAGCTATCATAGAATGTTCGTTTATCTTAACTGGGAAAGGCATTTTCTCAATGTAAGGTTCAGGTAAAATATGATTAGTAGTATAAACTTCGGTATCTCTTGCAGGAACACAATTAACAATATCTTTATATGGCTCATGATACTTATTCCAGTTCTTTTTAGGAACACAATTAACAAACTTGCAATAGCTTGAGAGTCTAGACCATAAGCATTACTAATATTATGAAAGTCATCAGTTCCCATAAAAGATTTAATGCATTCATAATCATAGTTTATACCTGACTTTCTTCCTTTATCATTCTCCCGTGCTTCAGCATTGTCTTGAATATGGTCTAGAAGATCCCATTTAGCTTCTCCTTCCATGCGTGTAAATGATCCAGCGCAAGAAGCATCCAATAGATCCTTATCATGAAGAGAAAGCCTTGCATAAAATTTATTGATAATAATATTGTTGGGGAGCTCATGAATAGGACATTTGAGCATTAGTAACTTTAGTCTCCCCCAAGCTTGAGTTGTACTCTCTCCATCACGAGGCCAAAAGTTATATATTTGATTCCGATCTTTATGAATCTCACTAGGAGGATAAAATTTTGAATAAAAGAGAGGTACTACTTCCTCCCATTCAAGAGCTTGATCATTCTTCAGTAGCTTATACCATTCCTCAGCTCTTCCTTTCAGTGATAATGAGAATAACTTCTTCTTGACTTGATCAATTGTAATACCTGCACACTTGAACAACTCGCATAATTCGTGTATAAAGAGCAAATGATCACCGGGATGGACAGTTCCATCTCCAAAATAGTAGTTATCCATAACATGATCAACAATTCTTGTAGGTATCTTAAAAGTATCATTTTCAGCAGGTGGTGATTCATCTACTACCTTAGCAGCGGTAGTAGCATTATGAAATAAGAAACTAAGTAAATTATCCATATTGAAATAAAGTAACTAATATAAGTAAACAATACTCACAGTAGAAGTTTCCTTTACCAGTTCCACTCTCCAGTAGCGCTTCACTCCCCGGCAAGGGCCCCAGAAAATAGTCTTGATGACCCATAAGTATAGGGGGTGTATCGCAGTATTTTCGATAAGTAAGAGTGTCGAACCCCACGAGGAGCAGAAGGTGTTGACGAGTGGCTTGGAGTAGGAATTCTCTGTAAAAACTTAGCAAACTGATTTTTAGGGTTTTTTGATAATGCAGATAAATAAAGTGCGAGTAAATAAAAGACAATAATAAAAGATGCAGCAAGTGGCACAATCCTTTCTTTAGCAAAGGACAAGCCGGTTGTATTACTTAAGATGACCAAACGTTCTCGAGGACACATGGGAATATCGTCAAGTGCTTTCGCTTCATATAGTTGATTAATCTTCTTTAGTTTGACAAGTGTTGTGTGGGTGAACCTGTGCTAATGTACTGACCTTCCTAGGACTAATACATACTTGTGATTATACCCCTTGCAAGCATCCGCAAGTACAAGAAAGTAATTAAGATAGAAACCTAACCACAGCTTTAAACTCTGAGATCCTACACTCCCTTGTGCAAAGGTTTCCTAACGGGGGTTTAGGTTTCTGTCACTCTGAACCCCTACAATTAGTATCCAAATACATAATGCATTCCCCTAGGCCCATAAAGGTGAAGTATCATGTAGTCGATGTTCACATGATACCACTAGAAGAATAACACCACAACTTAAATAACAAGCTATTGAATCTTTCTCAACACAATTCCACTACTAACAACATGACTTCTCCCATATCCTCAAGAACTAAACGAACTACTCACGAGACACCATATGGATCAAGATTAGAGATGAAATAATGATAAGTAACAATCTGAACATGAATGATAATTCAATGGTTCCACTCAATAGCATCAACTACAACAAGTAATCAATACCGGGAAAGTTTCCCCTAAGAACTATGCAAGATTCAACCCAATTATTACAGCGGTACAAACTGGTGATGATGGTGCTGGTGGAGATGATGATGGAGATGATGATGATGACCCTGATGAAGTCCAACTTGATGATGGTGTTGATGGCGACGATCTCCCCTCTCCAGGAAGGAATTTCCCTAGCAGATTTCTGCCTGCTGGAGAGCTCTTTCTCTCTCTGCAGTTTTCCGCCCCGCAGAGGCGGTGGAATCTTTCTGTGGTCACTCCCCGAGTCTTAGGGTTTCGTGGGGGAATATATACGCCAAAGAGCAGAGCCAGAGGTGGGCCAGGGTGGCCACACCACCTGGTGGCGCGGCCATGGGTGGCCCGCGCCATGGGGTGGTGTCGGCCCCTTGTGGCCCATCTCTACTCCCCCTTCTGGCATCCTTCGTCTTCTGGAAAAATAGGATTTTCCATGTATTTTCTGGAATTTTTTGATCTTCGTGAATTTTGCCTCCAAACAGTGCCTTTTCCATCAGAATTCTGACTTCAGCGGTCCATCCTCCAAAAATTATCAACCATGAAAAAACAGATGAAATAACATAAGTATCATCTCTTAATAAATTATGATATAGAATAGTGATGCAAAATGGACGTATCATGGCGCGCCCCCAGGCCACATCGCCACCAGGTGTGGCTGCCCTGGTGTGGCACTTCGTCTCCCCTTCGGTCTCCGTATTGCTTCGGGTAAAATATTGACTTTGGCTTTTGTCCCATCTAATTCCGAGAATATTTCTTTACTTGCTTTTCTGAAACCAAAAACAACAGAAAATAGGCAACTGGCACTATGGCATCTTGTTAATAGGTTAGTTTCGGAAAATGTATAAAAACACCTCAAAGTGTGGACAAAACATAAAAAAGTAGATATAAAACAAGCATGGAAGATCAAAAATCATAGATATGTTTACGACGTATCAGCATCCCTAAGCTTAACTCCTGCTCGTCCTCGAGTAGGTAAATGATAAAAAGAATAATTTTTGAGGTGACATGCACCATCACAATCTTGATCAAGATATTTCTAAAACATTGATAGCTGGGATCAAAGTACTCTAAACATAAGCATGAAAGATAGAGTTCTAACAATAAGACATAACAACTATGTTGTAACATGAAAAGGTTCAAACAAAAGATCATGAATAACAATGCGTTGAAAGATGTGTGTTTGTTTCACATATAGAAAACATAATAAAAGTGGTACTCAGCTTGTCCCTCATGGTATAGCAAAACATAAATGCATAGGACACCTTTAAAGTTCATTAGGGTGAATAGATACAAATAATTTAAGATCAAGGAATATCAAAGTTATGAATGAATCAACAAGTTTTAGGACAATGCACATTAAACTAAGAATGACCACTATTCTCTCTTAATAGGTGCATAAAGATAGAAGATGGAGACTCAACATAAAAGTAAAAAAGAAAGGCCCTTCACAAAGGGAAGCCGAGATTCAAGTTTCATAAAGAGCTTCCAAAAATTATGGTACTTATTAGCTTTCAGCTCTCATCGCCCCTATCATAAGCATCTTGATGTGATTAAGGTTAAAGTGACACAAATATGAAGATATGCTTGACAAGTTATAAGTTGAAAATCTCATGCCCCGTGCTTACGAGTACCGAACCTCATGCTACTCAACTTTAGTCACAAGTAAGTTCTTGTCATTGTAAGTACATGTGTATCATAGAGAACCGCCAACGGGGTACCCCTTGCCCCATGATACATGAGCTATCCCACATCAAAATGACAAGGCAATAGACAATGAGCATCTCAGCGATCTTTTTATTTGCTATTTTCATAGGTTTTTATTGA
Organism: Avena sativa; assembly: GCA_916181665.1. NCBI lineage: Eukaryota > Viridiplantae > Streptophyta > Magnoliopsida > Poales > Poaceae > Avena > Avena sativa. The sequence continues at coordinate 459,646,499 of OV702297.1, read as the reverse complement.
GGATGCTTCATAGAATGCTCACTATAGTTATGCTGCAAGTTTCCACCATGATTAGGCATGGCTTAGGCTATCCGCCCATGTGTTTCTCTAACACACATACAAACTCCATGAGCTTACAAGATCCCCTTTTATTTCACACTGCCGGGATCCATAAGAAAAAGAACATGATGTCAACTGAATAATAAGTGCAATGTTGAAAGCATTCCCCATGACAGCATGATTCTGCTAATTCACAACTTATAAAGCGCAAGCATATAGGCAACATAGATGGACACAATGGTTCAAGTTTATTAAATGCAAGAAAGTAAAGTGTGCCATCAAGTTTGTGAGAGCTTTAATCACTAATTTTCACATAACAAGTTTAATTTGGAAGGTAGATAAAAACATGAATATACTTGGAATTGTGTAACACACCATGTATAGGAATTTATAGTGGACTCTTTAGAATAACTTGGTTTTCTTGGGGGTTGGATGCTGAAGGTATGATGAGCACAGCAGCAAGTTTCCCTCAGTTATGAAACCAAGGTTTAATCGAACCAGTAGGAGCAAGGAAACACCCCAAAGGTGTTGCTAGCTTAGCCTTGGCAGGGTGCACTACCGGTGCTAGTAGCAACGTGGCGACCTGCACAACACAACCACAAAACTTTGTCCCCAACTTGCGATGAGGTTGTTAATCTCACCGTGTTTTGCTTAAAACAAAGGATTAAACGTATCGAATGGAAAGAAGTAATAGTTTGCAGAAAGTAAACACAAAGCAGAAAACAGTTTATAAATTGTACGTAAAGAAAAGGACTGGTATCCATAGTTCACTAGAGGTGGCTCTCCTTAAGATAGATAACATGCTGGGTGAACAAATTACAGTGGGGAAATTGACAAACATCGAGAAAGCAATACATGCATATACTAATCATCTTGACTCCTTTGGAACTTGATTGGGCATTACAACATTATACATAGACCGCCATCCAACTGCATCTATGACTAATAATCCACCTTCAGGTTATCATCCGAACCCCCTCTAGTATTAAGTTGCAAGCAACAAATTATTGCTTTACGAATTGCGTGTAAAGTAAACAATACGATTGTTCTATGAACAAAGGATTGTTGTTTTCTCCCTAGTAGCAACAACACATCTAGTACCTTAGACATTTCTGTCACTTCCCCAGATTACCAGAGGCATGAACCCACTATCGAGCAGAAATACTAACTCTTGGAGTTGCTAGCATCTACTTGGCCAAGATAGCTACTAACAACGGAAAGCATGCAAGATCACAAATAACAAAGACATGATAGAATCAATAATCAATCTGAAATAGCATCTCAATATCCAATGGATCCTCACAAACACAACATGCAGAATTACAAATAGATGATCTTGATCATGAACGGAGCTCACAAGATCTAAACATGAAAGCACAAAGGAGGAGAACCAGCCATCTAGCTACTGCATGGATCCGTAGTCCAAGGATGAACTACTCACGCATCACACTGGAGGCTTGCATGGTGATGAAGAAGGCCTCCAGGATGAATTCCCCTCTCCGGCAGGGTGCCAGGAAGAGCTTCAGATCCCTCCCGATCTAGGGATGGAGATGACGGCGGCTACAAACTCTTTCGTGGATTTTTGATCGGGTACTTAGGGTTTTCGTCCCGAGGGCATCTTATAGGCGGAAAGGGGAGGCCGAGGGGGTGCCGGAGGCGGCCACACCACCCCCTGGCGTGGGCAAGGCTGGGCCGTGCGGCCAGGTGGTGTGGTGTCCCCCTAGCCCCTCTCCGTCTCATATTCTGGCATCTGATGACTTCCGGAAAAATAGGCACTTTGGCTTTTGTCCCGTCCAATTCCGAGAAAATTCATTTTCTGACTTTCCTAGAACCAAAAACAGCAGAAAATAGGCAGCTGGCACTGTGGATCTTGTTAATAGGTTAGTCCAAGAAATTATATGAAAAGTACTCCAAAGTGTGCACAAAACACAAGAAAGTGGATAAAACCAAGCATGGAACATCAAAAATTATAGATACATTTGCAATGTATCAACATCCCCAAGCTTAACTCCTGCTCGTCCTCGAGTAGGTAAGTGATAAAAAGAAAGAATAATTTTTGAGGTGACATGCACCATCAAAGACTTGATCAGAGTATTTGTAAAACATTCAAAGCTGGGATCATAGTACTTCAATCATAACATGAAAGACAAAGTTCTAGCAATAAGACAAAGAAACTATGATGCAACATGAAAAGGCACAAATAAAAGTTTCATGAATAACAATGCTTTACAAGACGTTTGTTTGTTTCACATAAAGAAAACATAGCATAATAGTATTCAACTTGTCCCTCAATAGAGTAGCAAATATAAATGCATAGGACACCTTCAAAGTTCATAAGAGTGACTAGATACAAATAGTTTAAAACAAGCAATATCTAGTTATGCATCAATCAACTAGTCTTGGGACAATGCACATAGAACTAAGAATGGCCACTATGCTCTCAAAGTAGGTGCATAAAGATAGAAGGTGGAGACTCAATATAATGGTGGAAGAAAGGCCTTTTTATAAAAGGAAGTAGGGATTCAAGTCTCATAAAGAGCTTCCAAAAATTATGGTACTTATAGCTTTCAGCTCTCATTGCCCCTATCATAAGCATCTTGAAGTGATTAAGGTTAAAGTGAACAAACTATGGTGTACATGCTTGACGAAGTATAAGTCAGAAATCTCATGTCCCTTGTATACGAGGGTCGCTCCTCATGATACTCAAGTTTAGTTATCGGTAAGTTCTTGTCATTATAAGTACATGTGTATCATAGAGAACTGCCAATGGGGTACCCCTTGCCCGATGATACGGAAGAATCCCCATATCAAAATGACAAGGCAAGCAGACAACGAGCATCTCAGCAATCTTCTTATTTACCATGGGAATATGGTGCTTTTTTCTCTCTTTCCTCTTTTCATAATCTCTTTTTTTCTCTTTTTTCTCAATATAGGACTCTTTTTTTTATAAGAAGAATGCTTCATAGACAGCTCATTATGGTTACGCTGCAGGTTTCCACCATGTCAGCATGGATTAGACCAGCGGCCCAGGCGTTTCTCTAACACATATACATAACTCCATGGACTTACAAGCTCCCCTTTCATTTCACACCGACGACATCCATATACAAAAGAGCATGATATCAACTAGGTACAAGTACCAAGTGCAATGTTGAAAGCGTTCCCCATGAAAGCATGGTTCTACTAATCCCCAACAAATAAGTGCAAGCATATACAACATAGACGACACAATGGTTCAAGTTTATTAAGGGCAAGAAAAGTAAAGTGTGCCATCAAGTTCGTGAGAGCTTTAATCACTAGTTTTCTCATAACAAGTTTAATTTGGAAGGTAAACAAAAGCATGAATATACTTGGAATAGCATAATCTAATAGGTAGGTATGGTGGACTCTTTGGAATAACTTGGTTTGGGGAGTTGGATGCATGAGTGGAACTCATACTTTGTTGTGGAGGCTAGCAAAAGACTGGGAGCGACAAACTAAGAGAGCAATAATGGCCATAATCATGCAGAGCGACAAAACATCATTGATCAAAGCATAAAGTGATACTACAAGTTGAAAACTAAAGGATCATAAAGGCTATGGTGACTTGAGATAGTCATAACATGGTGGGAGCATGCGCCAAGTCAACCCAAATAAAGCAACAAAGGAGAATAACACTATACTATGCTTTAACATGCTAAAACAACGCATGATTCATCCAAGGCACATTAAGCAATATCAATTGTTTATAACAAGTCATGCTACAGCAAAGAATACTAAGCATACAGCCAAAACAATATCAAGCATGGCATGATAGAGCATAGGCCATAGTCAAAACGAGCTCTTTTTACCACATAAGCATGAACTTTCCTACTCTTTTCCAAACCAAACCAAACTATTTGCAAACCAATGTATGAAAGAGGGGGTCCAACCAATTTCTTCAGCAAACTAAGAAAACCAAAGCAAACGAAAAACCGAAACAAAAACAAAGAAGAAGACGCTCCAAGAACAACACAACTGTGCATGAAACAATAAAACTGAAGCGTTTGGAAGAAACCTGGGATTTTTATTGATGAAGAAGGGGATGCCTTGGGCATCCCCAAGCTTTGACGCTTGTACTTCTTGGATATTTCTTGGGGTGACACGCGTGGCATCCCCAATCTTGAGCTTTAGTCCATCCTTTGTTGGGTCCGCAGCATAGAATACAAAAAATTTCCTACGGTGTGAACTACACGCCAAGATCTATCTACTAGGTACAAAGCAACGGGTGGACATACATCCAACGAGAACTTACCCTCGTAGACAACGAGCTTTGTTAACGAGTAGGAACTCGTGGTTGATGTAGTCGTACACTTGCCGATCTCAAGATCGTGATGAAGTCCAGCAGGTCCGGCTCCAGCACGTCCATCAGATCCAGCTCCAGCACCACCAAGTCCAGCACCGCAAAGCAGCGGTGCATCCGTGATCGCACACACGTCCGGTACCCCGACAACCTCCATCCCTCACTCTAGCAGAGCAGCGGAAGCAGCAACTCCTTTCCAGATAAAGCCACCGGAACATGTATCTCGCTAATCCGAGACCATGGGGAAATAATACTAGAGGGGGAGAGAGATCCTTCACAAGGAGGTGTGTGTGAGAAGTGAGGAGGGGTGGCCTTTCATAGGAGGAGGGGGTGCCCCTCCTTCATGGCCGGTGCATGGAGGAGGTGACCCTTCACCTCCTCCATTCATGTGGTGGTAACTCACTCCACATAAATTTGCCCCTTCACATTCTCTTTTAAAGTCTCCACTTTAAATGCATTAAATTTCTCCAAATTTAATGCTCTCTCATTTAATAAAACTCTTTTATTATTTTTATTCAGAATTTTGTTAATTACTTTAATTAACAAACATTCACATAAAAACCCCTACAACATTTCAATATTACATGCAGAACCAATTTCAGCATTTTCACCCGAAACAGTTTTGGTGTCTATTGAAATAATTCCAGCGCTTTCTTAAATCTTTATCTGAAACATATTTGCTCCAAATGGTGTCGGTATCCCTTAAGTGTGTCACCCTACGGTTCGCGAATAATGCAGACATGATCGAGACTCCTCTCCGATCAATAATCAGCAGCGGGGCCTGGAGATCCATACTGACTCCTACACATTCAACGATGACTTCTGTGATCGTGAGAACCTTTAACGCTAGTAACTAAATCCCTTTGTCCCGCGATATATTACATGTCCGAGATTCGATCATCGGCATCTCCATACCTAGTTTGATCTCGTTACCGACATGCACTCTTTTCTTGTTCCCGTGATATAACATTCTAGTGATCACATCACTTGCTTGCAAGCTATTTCAATGTGGTATCACCGAGAGGGCCCAGAGTATATCTATCCGTCATCGGGATGGACAAATCCCACTCTTGATCCATGAGCCTCAACATAACACCTTCGTAGCACTGAACCCACCTTTATAGTCACCCTGTTACGGTGTGACGTCTGATGTTATCAAAATACTCTTCCAGCATGAGCAATTAACATGATCTCATGGTCTAAGGATAAAGATTACTTCGTATGATATTATCGCAATATAAACATAATGACTTTGATCGTAATGCTATACTTCGGATGAATGTTCATCACATCATTCCACCAATGGTGTGACCTCGTTATTAACAACATCCAATGTCCATGATCAGGAAACCTTGATCATCTTGTTAATCAACAAGCTAGTCTATAAGAGAGGCATAACTAGGAACCCTTTTTGTTTATTAAACACACATGTATTGATGTTTCCGATCAATACAATTCTAGCATGTAAAATAAACATTTATCATAAACATGGAATAAGATAATAACCACTTTATTATTGCCTCGCGGGCATATTCCCTTCAGTCTCCAACTTGCACTAGAGTCAATAATCTAGTTTGAAAAACTTTCCGTATTGAACACCTATGGCTTTCTGGTGCTGCATATACGCAATTGCTAGTGGTTAACATAATCTCCGGATCTGACAGTTTCAGGTCCGTGTGTATTTGCATGTCTTTGCGTCTCTACGCATCACTCATTCTCAAATGAGATGACATTGTATAAATTTGGTCCTCTGGTGAGACCTTTAGTTCGTTCGGGTTAAAATATGTTGATATTATTGTCACACAACATATCTTCATAGTATTAGCCCACTTTGAACCACACCTAGTTTGATAACAAACTATTTAACACAAATGTCGTCCTATGCTGCTACTATAGCAGTCATATACTTAGCCTTTTGTTGTAGTATCCGTCACAATATCACAACTTTGGAACTCATCCAAATCCATCATGGAACATCCTTTCCATTATATTGTGCCACCCATAGTCTAAATTGAGATAAATTTAATTTGTATCTTGTGACAAAACTAGTATCAATGTAACACTTTACAATGAACTACCTTTAACTATTTGTCACTTATACATGATATATTCTTAGTTCTTCCAAAGCTCATAAGAATATCTTTACTATTGTCCAATGATCATCTTATGAATCATTCTGGTATATGCTCATAACAATTAGAGCATAGGACATTCTGGATATACATATCATGGTATAATCGATCAAAATTTTCATGTGATTTTACTCACCAAGTGTTTGAAACACTTGAATCTTGATACAATCCTTTCCATGCAGGAAGAACATTTCTTGTTGTTTCCATATTGAACCCTTTCAATATCTTATATATGTATGTATGGCACAACCATATTAGCGCCTTAATCTATCCATATAGATATTGATGCCTAATATTCTGGGTTTGCCCAAGTCTTTCATCGAAATCTTATTTTAATGAAATCCTTAACTTGTGTCAATTCAAGATACATCATTTCCAATCAACAATATGTCCTCTACATAATGTATTAGAAATATGTCTCAGCGCTCCCACTTAATTTCTTGCAAATGCAAGCATCTTCATCATCTCCGATGATTTTAAACTCTTTTAACAGTTTCATCATGGTGAAGATTCCAACTCCGCTATGCTTACTTCAACTATTGAAGTTTACATGCCCTTTTAGCACCCTTTGAATTAACAAAACCCTTCGGACCATGTCATGTACATGTCCTAGGTTACCGTTCTATTAGAAGAACCTTGTTTTGTTTATTCAACTACCATATACCAAATTATATGTAGTGGTTGCTACATTATCCGTCAAGACTATATATCGCTATGAAAGATCAAATCTTGTCATAGTCAACTCCTTGAACATTGTTGTAAACTTCTTTCTGACATGTCGACTATTTCATAGATGTTAAACATCCATGTCTTATTTATTTATAGATCCAAACACGACCGATAGGCTTCACGCCTTTCCGGAGGGTCTTCCAAGTTCAGAAACTTGTTTTCTCGTGTATGGATACTATCACGGATTCTATGATTTCTAGTCATTTTATGGAGTTAGGGCCCATCATCGCTTCTTTGCATATAGTCGGTTCATCATTGTCAAAACAATAACGACTTGCTTATCAAATCTTACTATTTGATTCTTACGGACCCACACGGTTCTATAGGAACTCTAATCTCCGAGATCACACCTTTTGTAATCACGAGAGCCATGAGCATTGTGGCCGCCACCGGGACACTTTCCGGCGCTGCGCTACTTAGCACATATAGCTAAGGTTCAACAACCTTATCAAAGTTCTATTGTCCTCCCACTTAACTTTTCGCGAAAAATTCCTTCTCAAGAAACTTGACGTTCCAAGTAACAAACTCTTTTGTCCTCGGTGTTATGGAGAAATTCCCAACAAATTCTTTGGGATAACCTACAAAGACGTGCTTATCCGACTTTGGTTGTAAACATTTTACTTATGCATAGCATACCAAAATTTAAGAAAAGACAATTCGGGTTTTATCCCAAACCATAACTCATATGGTGTCATTTCAATGGATCACGATGGTGCTCTTTTCAGTGTAAAAGCGGTAGTCTCTAAAGCTTCAATCCTTAAAACATAATGGCAGTTTTATAAATGACACCCTTGATCTTACCATGTCAAACATGGTTTGATTTCATCTCTCGAATATGCCATACTCCTATGGTTTATCGAGAAACATAAATCATGGAACAATTCCTCAAGTCTTAGGTGTTTTTGCTAAACATGTAACTCAAATATCTTCCTTTATGATCGAATCATAAACTCTTTATTTTCTTGTTACAATGATTTTCAACTTCATCTTGAAAGTCTTTGAACAACTTTCAAATGTTTCATACTTCCTCCTTATTAAGTAAATATACAGATATATTCACTCAAATTTTCGGAGAAAGCATATGAAGCAAAAAGATCCATCGCATATGGCTACACATAATGGAGTATGCACATCAGCATGCACAATTTCCAATAAGCTAGTCATCCGTTCCTCTTTGGCCTATGAACAGAGTTTCAATTATCTCGAGGAAAGTCTCACATGCGTCAATTGATCAAAATCAAAGACTCCAAAATTCCATCAACATGGAGTTTCTTCATGTTTTCTTTCAAATATAATTTAAACAGCGATGTCACTTCATAAGTGATCTTTCAATCATTTGTCTTGCGACATTTTAGCAATAGTGTTTATGGATGTGATTTCTCCCACTAGACTTGTAAAAGTTCATCCATCCTTTATGGAATACGGTAATTATTTGAACAACCATTGTTCTCGTAATACCAGAACAAAATAACAATTATTAAAACAAATCTTGAAGGCTAGGTTTGACGACAACGAAAAACACAATAACACTTTATTTGTTTTCGATGATCATCATCACTTATTCTCTTGCTAGTTACTTAGGCCATTGCAGTTCATGAATTGCGTTGTACTGTATGACACTTCATACCAACCAATTTGGTATCCAATACCTAAGAACCACATTGTTTAACAAGCAAGGAATATAGCCATAACATGTATATCTTCTATATACCTAAGTTGGACATCTCCAACCTTTTATTTTCTGCCAAATATTTTATAGATTCTCTTTCAGAAATTCCTTTTCTTTTAAAAGAATCTATCAACAGCAATAGTGGTGTCATCAACATGACACATGGTACAAAGCGTATATAGTCAAATACTAATACCTTTGGACTTGCACTTTGAAGTGGATCACCATCATCAAATGTTTGGTGTTCTTTCAAAAATCCATTCTTTAGTAATCTATTAGTGTAGTAAACATTTTACTTACATCTTCTATTCATCCTTATCATGACAACTTTCATGATCAAGCTACTATAGCTTATAAGGAAGAATCACGAGTATAATGCAAAAAAAACCTTTTTGGTAGATTCGGATGCCTAGCATCTCCATCCTTCACAAATTCTCATACAATATGAGAACATGTATTTTGCTAAATTATACTCTATCATAATGCAACCAAAAAACATTGTTTCAGATATCACAATATCTTTCACACATGATGGTTTCTGAAACAATTTTCAGCTCCAATATAATCTTGATATTAAAACAACTTTTGAATATCAATAATCATGGAGGCAAACATGATACTTTAGATACTAACAATGGAATTCTTACTCTTGATTTAATACTACTTATTAAACTTCATGGAGTAAATAGAGTTTGCTGAAAGTTTGCAATAGGACTTATAAACTTTAAATTGACATTCAAAACAATACGATACCAGTTCGTAAAGTAAATATCCAGAATTCTATAGTTCTGTTATCTCAAATACAAAACTAAGCATAAGGTAGAAAACGAATGCCAATGACTACAACAAACTATGCAAATTCACTTTGATTTAATTTATGACAATTTTGGTTCGACTGATCCAAATTAGAAATGAACTCCCACTCAAAAACGACATCCCTCGTGCCTTTTTGGTGATTACATGAACCAAATCCACTACACCAAGTCCGATCATCACGTGAGTCGGTGTAGCTTCAAAGGCGAGCATCTATATGGGCATCATATCAACTATATGACTCATGCTTAACCTTTCGGTCCGTGTTCCGAGGCCATGTTTGTACATGCTAGGCTCGTCAAGTAAGAACCTTAGTATTTGCGTGTGTAAAACTGTCTTACACCTGTTGTATGAAAGCGTAGAGTCGAGAACACCCGATCATCACGTGATGCCTCAAAACACGATCCACAAAACGGTGCATACTTAAGGAAGAACACATTTTATCTTGATATCTAAATGAGGGATCATCTTATAATGCTACCAAAAGCGCCAAACTAGCAATATAAGATGCTAATGTGTGAAGTGAGGTGATATGGTCCATGCATTTGATCTCTATCATTTGCATCGTGGTATGATCTCTATCATTCCTTTGTGTGTAAGGCCAAGGTCTATGGAACTTACACGTTGAGTTGTAAGAGTATCTATCATACATCTACTTACAACAATACCATATCAAGACACTAGCCCAGCAACGATCTAAACTAGATGCCTCTAATTTATCAATTGCAAGTTTTACGTGGCTTAGGGCTTTCGGAGATAGAACCGGTCTTACCTACGAACATGGACAACAACAAGGATAACCAAGTTATTAGCAACTCGTTGTAAATCAGATATTGACTATAGTAGGAGAGACAGACACCTGCTAGCCACTTATGCAAAACTAGTTGCATGTCAGTCGTGGAACCGGTCTCATGTACGATGACATGTAAGGTTGGTCCGGGCCGCTTCATCCCACTATGCCACCAATATCCAAAGTACATAGAAGATGTAATAACATGATCATCATTGCCCACATATAAACATATTTGTACTACCCGTGCAAAGCACCTACGCATAGATCAGGCTCTGATACCACTGTTGGGTCCGCATCATAGAAAACAAAAAAATTCCTACGGTGTGAACTACACGCCAAGATCTATCTACTAGGTACAAAGCAATGGGTGGACATACATCCAACGAGAACTTACCCTCGTAGACAACGAGCTTTGTTAACGAGTAGGAACTCGTGGTTGATGTAGTCGTACACTTGCCGATCTCAAGATCGTGATGAAGTCCAGCAGGTCCGGCTCCAGCACGTCCATCAGATCCAGCTCCAGCACCACCAAGTCCAGCACCGCAAAGCAGCGGTGCATCCATGATTGCACACACGTCCGGTACCCCGACAACCTCCATCCCTCGCTCTAGCAAAGCAGCAGAAGCAGCAACTCCTTTCCAGATAAAGCCACCGGGAACATGTATCTCGCTAATCCGAGACCATGGGGAAATAATACTAGAGGGGGAGAGAAATCCTTCACAAGGAGGTGTGTGTGAGAAGTGAGGAATGGGTGGCCTTTTATAGGAGGAGGGGGGTGCCCCTCCTTCATGGCCGGCGCATGGAGGAGGTGACCCTTCACCTCCTCCATTCATGTGGTGGTAACTCCCTCCACATAAATTTGCCCCTTCACATTCTCTTTTAAAGTCTCCACTTTAAATGCATTAAATTTCTCCAAATCTAATGCTCTCTCATTTAATAAAACTCTTTTATTATTTTTATTCAGAATTTTGTTAATTACTTTAATTAACAAACATTCACATAAAACCCCTGCAACATTTCAATATTACATGCAGAACCAGTTTCAGCATTTTCACCCGAAACAGTTTCGGTGTCTATTGAAATAATTCCAGCGCTTTCTTAAATCTTTATCTGAAACATATTTGCTCCAAATGGTGTCGGTATCCCTTAAGTGTGTCACCCTACGGTTCACGAATAATGCAGACATGATCGAGACCCCTCTCCGATCAATAATCAGCAGCGGGACCTGGAGATCCATACTGACTCCTATTCAACGATGACTTCTGTGATCGTGAGAACCTTTAACGCTAGTAACTAAATCCCTTTGTCCCGCGATATATTACATGTCCGAGATTCGATCATCGGTATCTCCATACCTAGTTTGATCTCGTTACCGACATGCACTCTTTTCTTGTTCCCGTGATATAACATTCTAGTGATCACATCACTTGCTTGCAAGCTATTTCAATGTGATATCACCGAGAGGGCCCAGAGTATATCTATCCATCATCGGGATGGACAAATCCCACTCTTGATTCATGAGCCTCAACATAACACCTTCGTAGCACTGAACCCACCTTTATAGTCACCATGTTACGGTGTGACGTTTGATGTTATCAAGATACTCTTCCGGCGTCAGCAATTAACATGATCTCATGGTCTAAGGATAAAGATTACTCTGTATGATATTATAGCAATATAAACATAATGACTTTGATCGTAATGCTATACTTCGGATGAATGTTCATCACATCATTCCACCAATGGTGTGACCTCGTTATTAACAACATCCAATGTCCATGATCAGGAAACCTTGATCATCTTGTTAATCAACAAGCTAGTCTATAAGAGAGGCATAACTAGGAACCCTTTTTGTTTATTAAACACACATGTATTGATGTTTCCGATCAATACAATTCTAGCATGTAAAATAAACATTTATCATAAACATGGAATAAGATAATAACCACTTTATTATTGCCTCTCGGGCATATTCCCTTCATCCTTCATCTCATTACTCATTCCTTCCATACACCTGAAATTTTTCCTTCATACAAAACTTCACACAATCTTTATTAGCAACATTAGTGCACTCAAGATAATAAGTGTTTAGGTTCAGTTCTAACACCAAATAAACTTCCATTAGAACACTAGCTACTGTAGCACTTCCCTCAAAAAGCTCAATTTCCCAAGGAACTCAAAAAGGAACCAACAAGAAGCAAATGCAGAAAATGACAGAAATCTGTCAAAACAGACCAGCAGGTAAAGACAAATTTTTTTTAAGACCTTCTGTTGCTCAAATAAAAAAGTGTTGAACTAAAGAAAGTTAGATAACAACCTGGGGCAGAAGCACAAAAATTCACGCCTCAAAAAGACGTTCAGAGATTTTACACAAATTTTTATGGTGAAGCACATAAATCTGTTTCAGGACAACAACTTTCCCAATCATTACTTCTCTCTCATTAGAGGTTACTCTTGGCACAAAAAGCAAATAAAAAGGATAAGGAGCGGTTATTACAGAGGTAATAACTTCCAAGACTCATCTAAAACTTTAGGGTTATCTCCCAATAAGTACTTTTCTTTAACGCCTTTAAGTTAGGCATAAGAATCAAGAAAGAATCAAGTGTTCTCAAATGAAGAAGCATTAAGACCAAATTTTGTTTTCATAGGAGAAGCAAAAGAAATCTTCTCTCTCTTCTTAGGGAAGTGTTTTATACCTTTCTTGGGTGGGAGTCGATATTTAATGGTGCCTTCTTTCATATCAACAATGGCACCAACAGTTCTAAGAAAAGGTCTTCCTAAAGTAATAGGACAAGAAGCATTGTATTCAACATCCAAAACATAGAAATCAACAGGGACATAGGCATTGTTAACCATAATAAGAACATCATTAAGACTCCCCATGAGTTTATTTTTAGCATTATCATCAAGTGGGACATTCAAATAACAATCTTCAAGTGGAGGCAAATCAAGCATATCATAAATCCTTCTAGGCATAATAGAAACACTACTATCAAGATCACATAAAGCTTTGAAATCAAAGTCATTCACTTTCATATTAATGATGGGTTCCCAACCATCTTCTTGTTTTATAGGAATAGAAGCTTTATGTTTCATCTTTTCTTCTTTAATCTTTATGAGAGCATCAGTAATGTGTTTTGTAAAGGCCATGTTCATAGCACTAGCATTAGGACTTTTAGCAAGCTTTTGTAGGAACTTAATAACTTCAGAGATATTGCAACCATCAAGATCAAAATCAAATTTATCATCTAAAGTAGTAGAACTATTACTAGCCTCAACACTAGTGGTGGTGATAGTAGAAACAACTAATGTTTCTAGCAATTTCATCTTCTCTTTCCCACTTAGCATGTAATTCAGCTAATAGTCTAACATTTTCATCAATTCTTACTTGTATGGCATTAGTAGCTACAAAGGGATTATCATTAGTTTTAGGTTTAGCAGCCATTTTATTCAAAGAAGATTAAGCTTCAGCCAAAGATGCTATATTTCTTTCAGCATTAGAGAGTTTTTCCTCAATAGTTTTATTGAAAGCAGTTTGTTTACTAATAAAGTCTTTAAGCATAACTTCAAGTTTAGAGGGAGCACTCCTATTATTGTTGTAAGAATTTCCATAAGCATTACCATTGTTGGGAGGATATGGCTTATAATTGTTGTTACCAAAATTACTCCTATAAGCATTATTGCCAAAGTTGTTATTTCTTATGAAGTTCACATCAACTTGCTCTTCTTGAGAAACCAAAGAAGCCAAAGGAACATTATTTGGATCAATATGGGCTTTCCCATTAACAAGCATAGACATAATAATATCAACCTTATCACTCAAGGAGGAGGTTTCCTCAACAGAATTTACCTTCCTACCTTGTGAAGCTCTCTCAGTATGCCATTCAGAATAATTAACCATCATATTGTCCAGAAGTTTTGTTGCAGCACCCAAAGTGATGGTCATAAAGGTACCTCCAACAACAGAGTCCAATAGGTTCCTTGAAGAATAGTTCAATCTTGCATAAAAAGTTTGGATGATCATCCAAGCAGTTAGTCCATGAGTGGAACAATTCTTTACCAAAGATTTCATTCTTTCCCAAGCTTGAGCAACATGCTCATTATCAGATTGTTTAAACTTCATTATTTCACTTCTCATAGATATAATCTTAGCAGGAGGATAGTATTTTCCAATGAAAGCATCTTTGCATTTAGTCCAAGAATCAATACTATTCCTAGTTAAGGAATTCAACCATTCTTTAGCTTTTCCTCTTAAAGAGAAAGGAAACAATTTCAGCTTAATAATATCACCATCTACATCCCTATGCTTTTGCATCTCACAAAGTTCAACAAAGTTATTTAGATGGGCAGCAGCATCTTCATTACCAATACCAGAAAATTGTTCTCTCATAACAAGATTGAGCAAAGCAGGTTTTATCTCAAAGAAAGTATCTTCAGGCACAGGTGGAGCAATAGGTGTGCTCATAAAATCATTGTTGTTGGTGCTAGTGAAGTCACACAACTTAGTGTTTTCAAGAGTAGTCATTTTTTTGTGTTTTTAAATAAGAAAGCAAACTAGTAAAACTAATTTTTTGTGTGTTTTTGATAAAGAAACAAGCAAACAAAGCAAAAAGAAAGCCATTATTTGCATTTGCTTCTTGTTGGTTCCTTTTTGAGTTCTTTTTAGGGAATTGAGCTTTTTGAGGGAAGTGCTACAGTAGCTTGTGTTTTAATGGAAGTTTTATTGGTGTTGAAACTGAACCAAAAGACTTATTATCTTGAGTGCACTATTGTTGCTAATAAAGATTGTGTGAAGTTTTGTATGAAGGAAAAATTTCAGGTGTATGGAAGGAATGAGTAATGAGATGAAGGATGGACTAAATCTCAAGCTTGGGGATGCCACACGTGTCACTCCAAGAAATATCCAAGAAGTACAAGTGCAAAGCTTGGGGATGCCCAAGGCATCCCCTTCTTCATCAATAAAAATCCCAGGTTTCTTCCAAACACTTCATTTTTATTGTTTCATGCATAGTTGTGTTGTTCTTGGAGCGTCTTTGTTTTCGTTTTTAGTTTTAGTTTGTTTGGTTTGCTTAGTTTGCTTGAATAAGTTGGTTGGATCCCAACACACTTCTTTTGGAGAGAGACATGCTCCGTTTTCATTGCCTAGAACACTCTAGTTTTCATTCTTATTGTTCTGTGAGTGTTCTCTTTTGCTAGCACCGTGTTTAGCCTTAGTTTTCTCGTGCTTTCAGCTTAGAACTTTTTAGTTCTTCTTTGTGGATTTGTGAGACAAGCTCATTGATCTTTATTTATTATCATATTTGTGAGTTGTTTCAAATAGTTTGGTTTGGATTGGAAAAGAGTAGGAAAGTTCATGCTTAAGTGGTAAAGAGAGCTTGTTTTTGACTGTGGCCTATGCTTTGTCATGCCATGCTTGATATTGATTTGGCTTTATGCTTAGTATTCTTTGCTGTAGCATGACATGTTATAAACAATTGAGATTGCTTAATGTGCCTTGGAAGGATCATGCGTTGTTTTAGCATATTAAAGCATAGTATTGTGGTATTCTCCTTTGATGCTTTGTTTGGGTTGACTTGGCACATGCTCACACCATGTTATGACTATCCAAAGTCACCATATCCTTTATGATCCTTTAGTTTTCAACTTGTAGTATCACTTTATGCTTTGATTAACGATGTTTTGTCGCTCTACATGATTATGGCCATTATTGCTCTCTTAGTTTGTCGCTCCCAGTCTTTTGCTAGCCTCCACAACCAAGTATGAGTTCCACTCATGCATCCAACTCCCTAAACCAAGTTATTCCAAATAGTCCACCATACCTACCTACTAGCATACGCTATTCCAAGTATATTCATGCTTTTGTTTACCTTCCAAATTAAACTTGTTATGAGAAAACTAGTGATTAAAGTTCTCACGAACTTGATGGCACACTTTACTTTTCTTGCCCTTAATAAACTTGAA
The DNA here is from genome assembly GCA_916181665.1 of Avena sativa. NCBI lineage: Eukaryota > Viridiplantae > Streptophyta > Magnoliopsida > Poales > Poaceae > Avena > Avena sativa. The sequence continues at coordinate 459,630,042 of OV702297.1, read as the reverse complement.
CCATTGTGTCTTCTATGTTGTATATGCTTGCACTTATTTGTTGGGAATTAGCAGAACCATGATGTCATGAGGAACGCTTTCAACATTGCACTTGGTACTTGTACCTAGTTGATATCATGCTCTTTTGTCTATGGATGTCGTCGGTGTGAAATGAAAGGGGAGCTTGTAAGTCCATGGAGTTATGTATATGTGTTAGAGCGCCTGGGCCGCTGGTCTAATCCATGCTGACATGGTGGAAACCTGTAGCGTAACCATAATGAGCTGTCTATGAAGCATTCTTCTTATAAAAAAAGAGTCCTATATTGAGAAAAAAAGAGAAAAAGGAAAAAAAAGATTATGAAAAGAGGAAAGAGAGAAAAAAGCACCATATTCCCATGGTAAATAAGAAGATTGCTGAGATGCTTGTTGCCTGCTTGCCTTGTCATTTTGATATGGGGATTCTTCCGTATCATCGGGCAAGGGGTACCCCGTTGGCGGTTCTCTATGATACACATGTACTTACGATGACAAGAACTTACTGGTGACTAAACTTGAGTAGCATGAGGAGCGGCCCTCGTATACAAGGGACATGAGATTCCTAACTTATACTTCGTCAAGCATGTACACCATAGTTTGTTCACTTTAACCTTAATAACCTTAAAGATGCTTATGATAGGGGCAATGAGAGCTGAAAGCTAATAAGTACCATAATTTTTGGAATCTCTTTATGAGACTTGAATCCCTACTTCCTTCTATGAAGGCCCTTCTTCCACCATTATATTGAGTCTCCACCTTCTACCTTTATGCACCTACTTTGAGAGCATAGTGGCCATTCTTAGTTCTATGTGCATTGTCCCAAGACTTGTTGATTGATGCATAACTTTGATATTGCTTGTTCTTAAACTATTTGTATCTAGTCACTCTTATGAACTTTGAAGGTGTCCTATGCATTTATGTTTGCTACTCCATGAGGGACAAGTTGAATGCCATTGTGCTATGTTTTCTTTATGTAAAACAAACAAACGTCTTGCAAAGCATTATTATTCATGAATCTTTTGTTTGTGCCTTTTCATGTTGTATCATAGTTTCTTTGTCTTATTGCTAGAACTTTGTCTTTCATGTTATGATTGAAGTACTATGATCCCAACTTTGAATGTTTACAAATACTTTGATCAAGTTTATGATGGTGCATGTCACCTCAAAAATTATTCTTTCTTTTTATCACTTACCTACTCGAGGACAAGCAGGAGTTAAGCTTGGGGATGTTGATACATTGCAAATGTATCTATAATTTTTGATGTTCCATGCTTGGTTTTATCTACTTTCTTATGTTTTGTCCACACTTTGGAGTACTTTTGATATGATTTCTTGGACTAACCTATTAACAAGATGCCACAGTGCCAGTTGCCTGTTTTCTGCTGTTTTTGGTTCCAGGAAGTCAGAAAATGAATATTCTCGGAATTGGACGGGACAAAAGCCAAAGTTACTATTTTCCCGGAACACTCACGGAGCCAGAAGGAGATTCGGAGAGGGGCCACAGGGTGGCCACACCCCCCTTGGCACGGGCCAGCCTAGGCCGCGCCAGGGCATAGTGTGGGCCCCTGGCCGGCCATCGACCTTGCCTCTTTCGCCTATAAGAGCCTCCCGATACCAAAACCCTAGATCGTCAATCAGAAATCCACGAAAATTTCTGCTACACCGCCGCCACCGAAGGGGAGATTCGGGGGACAGAAAGTCTCTATTCTGGCACCCTGTCGGGACGGGGAAGTGCCCCCGGAGCCATCTCCATCGATCTCCACCACCATCTCCATCACCATTGCTGATTCCCATGATGAGGAGGGAGTAGTTCTTCCTCGAGGCTAAGGGTTCTACCGGTAGCTATGTGTTCATATCTCTCTATGCATGATCTTATTGAGATCATGAGCTTGTAATCTATAGATCTACCTTGCTACTCAAGTGCTTTAATAGATCTCTGCTCTCCCCATGTGTGTGAAAGTGACAGCGTGCACACCATGGTGGCACTTAGGCTAGAGATTACAAATACTTGTTATGAGTTATATTTGGAGTTGGATGTCTTTATGAAATTGTGGTGTTTGTTGGAACCATCTAGTGCTCAAGGTGACAGTGTGGGGTTTTCTAGATGGGAAAGGCTTACTTTGAGGTGTGCTGTTATAGCCCTACCATCGATTAGAGTGTTCAACCGGAGAGTAGTTCAACGTAGTATCATAAAGAAGAATATATTTATATGAGAGTGTTCACTAGTGAAAGTATGATCCCTAGGCCTTGTTTCTAAGCACTGAAACACCGTTTGCTATTAGATCTATTACATGTTTGCTTGCTTCTATCTTTATTTCAGTTTGCCTTTAGTCTCTTCCACGCCATCAAGTTATTTTCTATCACCATACCACTTGTATTTCACTATCTCTTCGCCGAACTAGTGCACCTATACACCTGACAAGTGTATTGGGTGTGTTGGGGACACAAGAGACTTCTTGTATCTTGATTGTGGGGTTGCTTGAGAGGGGATACCTTTGACCACTTCCTCCTTGAGTTCGATAAACCTTGGGTGATCCACTTAAGGGAAAACTCGCCGCTGTTCTACAAACCTCTGCACTTGGAGGCCCAACAACTGTCTACAAGAATAGAAGTGCGTAGACATCAATTGGGCATTACAACATTATACATAGACCGCCATCCAACTGCATCTATGACTAATAATCCACCTTCAGGTTATCATCCAAAACCCCTCCAGTATTAAGTTGCAAGCAACAGATTATTGCTTTATGAATTGCATGTAAAGTAAACAATACGATTGTTCTATGAACAAAGGATTGTTGTTTTCTCCCTAGTAGCAACAACACATCTAGTACCTTAGAGATTTCTGTCACTTCCCCAGATTACCAGAGGCATGAACCCACTATCGAGCATAAATACTAACTCTTGGAGTTGCTAGCATCTACTTGGCCAAGATAGCTACTAATAACGGAAAGCATGCAAGATCACAAATAACAAAGACATGATAGATTCAATAAGCAATCTGAAATAGCATCTCAATATCCAACGGATCCTCGCAAACACAACATGCAGAATTACAAAAAGATGATCTTGATCATGAATGGAGCTCACAAGATCTAGACATGAAAGCACAAAGGAGGAGAACCATCCATCTAGCTACTACATGGATCCGTAGTCCAAGGATGAACTACTCACGCATCACACTAGAGGCTTGCATGATGATGAAGAAGGCCTCTAGGGTGAATTCCCCTCTCCGGCAGGGTGCCGGGAAGAGATTCAGATCCCTCCCGATCTAGGGACAGAGACGACGGCGGCTACAGACTCTTTCGTGGATTTTTGATTGAGTACTTAGGGTTTTCGTCCCAAGGGCATCTTATAGGCGGAAGGAGAGGCCGAGGGGGTGCTGGGGTCGGCCAGACCACCCCCTGTCATGGGCTAGGCCTAGCCGCGCGGCCAGGTGGTGTGGCCGCCCCCCAGCCCTTCTCCGTCTCGTATTCTGGCATCTGATGACTTCCGGAAAAATAGGCACTTTGGCTTTTGTCCCGTCCAATTCCGAGAATATTCATTTTTTGACTTTCCTGGAACCAAAAACAGCAAAAACAGACAGCTGGCACTGTGGCTCTTGTTAATAGGTTATTCCAAGAAATCATATGAAAAGTACTCCAAAGTGTGGACAAAACACAAGAAAGTGGATAAAACCAAGCATGGAACATCAAAAACTATAGATGCATTTGCAATGTATCAGATGCATGAGTGGAACTCATACTTGGTATAGGTGGAGGCTAGCAAAACACTGGGAGCGACCAACTAAGAGAGCAATAATGTCCATAATCATGCAAAGTGATAAAACATTATTAATTAAAGCATAAAGTGATATTACAAGTCATAAACAAAATGATCATAGAGGCTAAGGTGACTGGTTCATAGTCTTAACATGGGGTAAGCATGTGCCAAGTCAACCCAAATAAAGCATCAAAGGAGAATACCATAATATTATGCTTTTCTTATGTTAAAACAATGCATGATTCTTTCAAGGCACATTAAGGAATCTCAATTGTTTGGAACAAGTCATGTTATAGCAATAATCACTAAGCATAAAGTCAAAGCAATATCAAACATGACATGATAAAGTCTAGACCACAGTCTAAACAAGCTCCTTTTGTACCACTTATAAGCATGAAACTTCCTACTCTTTTCCAACACAAATCAACTTATTTGAAACCACATATGAATGCGGGGGTCCAACCAATTTATTTAAGCAAACCAAACAAAAAAACTAAAAAAACAAAGACGCTCCAAGAACAACACAATTGTGCATGAAACAATAAAAATGAAATGTTTGGAAGAAAACCTGAGATTTATATTGATGAAGAAGGGGATGCCTTGGGCATCCCCAAGATTTGACGCTTGTACTTCTTGAATATTTATTTGTGTCACACGGGTGGCATCCCCAAGCTTGAGCTTTTGTCCATACTTCATCTCATCACATTATCCTTCCCTACACTTTAAAATTTCCTTCATACAAAACTCCACACAATCTTCATTAGCAACATTAGTGTATTCGAGATAATAAGTCTTTGGATTTAGTTTCAACACAAGTAAAACTTCCATTAAAACACAAGCTACTGTAGAAATTCCTTCTAAAAGCTCAAGTGATCAAAGAGAACTCAAAGAGAAAGAGATTAAGAGGCAAATGCAAATAATGGCAGAAATCTGTCAAAACAGACCAGCAGGTAAAAACCGATTTTTTTGAAGACCTTATGTTGCTCAAATCGAACGAAAGTTAGATAATAACCTGGGGCATAAGCACAAAAAATTATAGCTCAATCCGATGTTCAGAGATTTTTCATGATTTTTTACAGTGGAGCACAAAAATCTATTTCGGGACAGCAACTTTCCCAAGTCTTACTTCTCTCCCATTAGAGGTTATTCTTGGCACAAAAACCACACAAAAAGGATAAGGAGAGGTTATTACTGAAGCAATAACTTCCAAGACTCAACAAAAGAAAAATTTACTGAATAAAAATTTGGGTTATCTCTCAATAGTGCTTTTCTTTAACGCCTTTCAGCTAGGCATAGGAGCAAGATTCATGTATTTTCGAATGAATAAGCATTAAGAGCAAATTTTTTTTAACAGGAGAGGCAAAATGTATCTCCTATTCTTATTAGGTAAGTGTTATATACCTTTCTTGAATGGGAATTGATGTTTAATGGTGCCTTCCTTCATATCAATAATAGCACCAACAATTCTAAGAAAAGGTCTTCCCAAAATAATAGGACAAGAAGCATTGAATTCAATATCCAAAATATAGAAATCAATGGGGACATAGGTATTGCTAACCATAATAAGAACATCATTAATACTTCCCACGAGTTTATTTTTAGCATTATCATCAAGTTGGTCATCTAAATAACAATCTTCCAATGGTGGCAAATCAAGCATTTTATAAATCTTTCTAGGCATAATAGAGACACTAGTACCAAGATCACATAAAGCTTTGAGATCAAAATCATTCACTTTCATATTAATGATGGGTTCCCAACCATCTTCTAATTTCCTAGGAATAGAAGCTTTATGTTTCAATTTTTCTTCTTTAATTTTTATGAGAGCATTTGTAATGTGTTTTGTAAAGGCCAAATTCATAGCACTAGCATTAGGACTTCTAGCAAGCTTTTGTAGGAACATTATTACTTCAGAAATGTTGCAACCATAAAGATCAAAATCAAAATTACCATCCAAGGTAGTAGAGCTATTGTCTCCCATATTTCGAAGAATTTCAGCATTTTTATTGGAAAAGGTTCCATTGGTTTTAGGCACTGTTGCAAAAAGAATGGGGACTTCATGTGGTTTGCTAGCATCAACATTGGTAGTGGTAATAGTACAAATACTACTATTTCTAGAAATTTCATCTTTTCTTTCCCACTTAGCACGCAATTTAGCTAATAGTCTAACATTTTCATCAATTCTAACTTGTATGGCATTAGTAGCAGCAAAGGGGTTTTCCATAGTTTCAGGTTTAGCAGCCATTTTATTAATCAAAGAAGATTGTGCTTCATACAAAGATGATATATTTTTTCCAGCATTCGAAAGTTTTTCCTCAATAGTTTTATTGAAAGCAGTTTGTTTACTAATAAAATCCTTAAGCATGACTTCAAGTTCAAAGGGTGCACTTCTATTGTTATTGTAGGAATTTCCGTAAGTATTACCATTATTGGGAGGATATGGCCTATAATTATTACTACCAAAATTGTTCCTATAGGCATTATTGCTAAAATTATTATTTCTAATGAAGTTCACATCAACTTGCTCTTCTTGTGAAACCAAAGAGGCTAAGGGAACATGATTTGGATCAATATGAGATTTTCCATTAATAAGCATAGACATAATAACATTAATTTTATCACTCAAGGAGGAGGTTTCTTCAACAGAATTTACCTTCTTACCTTGTGGAGGTCTCTCAGTGTGTAATTCAGAATAGTTAGCCATCATATTATCAAGGAGCTTTGTTGCAGCACCCAAAGTAATGGTCATAAAGGTGCCTCCAGCAGCATAATCCAATAGATTTCTTGAAGAATAATTTAGTCCTGCATAAAAAATTTGGATAATCATCCAAACAGTCAGTCCATGACTGGGGCAATTCTTTACCAAAGATTTCATTATTTCCCAAGCTTGAGCAACATGTTCATTATCAAATTGTTTAAATTTCATTATTTCACTTCTCATAGATATAATCTTAGCAGGAGGATAGTATTTTCCAATGAAAGCATCTTTGCATTTAATCCAAGAATCGATGCTATTTCTAGGTAGGGATAGCAACCATTCTTTAGCTTTTCCTCTCAAAGAGAAAGGACACAATTTAAGCTTAATAATATGTCCATCTACATCCTTATGTTTTTGCATCTCACAAAGTTCAACAAAGTTATTAAGGTGAGCAGCAGCATCAGTACCAGCACCAGAGAATTGTTCTTTCATAACAAGATTGAGCAAAGCAGGTTTAATTTCAAAGAAAGCAGCTTCGGGAATAGGTGGAGCAATGGGTGTGTACACGAAATCATTGTTGTTTGTGCTAGTGAAGTCACACAACTTAGTGTTTTCAAGAGTAGTCATTTTTTAAGATTAAAGCAAGCCAACAGAAATAGAAACTATTTTTTTGTGTTTTTGATAAAGGGAAGCAAACCAGTACAACTATTTTTTTGTGTTTTTGATAAAAAGAAACAAGCAAACAAAGCAGAAATAAGTTTTTCAAAACAAAAAAACAAAGTAAAGGGATTGGTTGTGAGAGACTCCCCTTGTAAAGTTGTCCTTAACTCCCCGGCAATGGCGTCAGAAAAAAGGCTTGATGGCTCAAAATATGTCGAGCTCGTTGGGAACCCCAAGAGGAATGTATGATGGCACAGCAACAAGTTTTCCCTCAGTTATGAAACCAAGGTTATCGAACCAGTAGGAGCGAGGAAACAACTCCAAGGTGTTGCTAGCAACTTGGAATCCTGCACAACACAACCACAGAACTTTGCCCAAACTTACAGTGAGGTTGTCAATCTCACGGGTTGCTGAAAACGAAGGATTAAACGTATAGTGTGGAAGATAGTAATTGCTTGCAGAAAGTAAACAGTAAACGGTAAACAGTAGATGGTATAGCAATGGTAAAAGAATGGACTAGGGTCCATAGTTCACTAGAGGTGTTTCTCCTTAAGATAAATAGCATGTTGGGTGAACAAATTACTGCGGGGCAATTGACAGATTGAGAAAGCATAACAATGCATATACTAAACATCTTGATTCCTATGAGATTTGATTGGGCATTACAACATTATACATAGACCGTAATCCAACTGCATCTATGACTAATAATCCACCTTCAGGTTATCGTCCGAACCCCTTCTAGTATTAAGTTGCAAGCAACAGATAATTGCATTAAGCAAAGTGTGTAAAGTAAACAATATGATTAACCCATGGACAAAAGATTGTTGTTTTCTCCCTAGTAGCAACAGCACATCTACAACCTTAGAGATTTCTATCACTTCCCCAGATTACTAGAGGCATGAACTCACTATCGAGCATAAATACTCCCTCTTGGAGTTGCTAGCATCTACTTGGCCAAGATAGCTACTAACAACGGAGAGCATGCAAGATCACAAATAACATAGACATGATAGAATCAATAATTAATCTGAAATAGTATCTCAATATCCATCGGATCCCCGCAAATACAACATGTAAGATTACAAATAGATGATCTTGATCATGAACGGGGCTCACAAGATCTAAACATGATAGCACAAAGGAGGAGAACCAACCATATAGCTACTACATGGACCCATAGTGCAAGGATGAACTACTCACGCATCACTCCGGAGGCTTGCATGGTGATGAAGAAGGCCTCCAAGGTGATCTCTCACCTCCGGCAGGGTGCCGGGAAGAGCTTCGGATCCCCCCAATCTAGGGATGGAGATGGCAGCGGCTACAAAATCTTTCGTGGATTTTTGATCGGGTACTTAGGGTTTTCGTCCCAGGAGGCTTTTATAGGAGAAGGGGCAAGGTCAGTGGAGCACCAGGGGGCCCACACCCCCTGGTGGCGTGCCAGGCCGCGCCGCCACCAGGTGTGGCCGCCCTGGTGCACCACTTCGTCTCCCCTCTGGTCTCCATATTGCTTCGGGTAAAATATTGACTTTGGCTTTTGTCCTGTCCAATTCCGAGAATATTTCTTTACTAGCTTTTCTGAAACCAAAAATAGTAGAAAACAAGCATCTGGCACTATGACATCTTGTTCATAGGTTAGTTCCATAAAATGTATAAAAATACCTCAAAGTGTGAACAAAACATAAGAAAGTAGATATAAAACAAGCATGGAACATCAAAAATTATAGATACATTTACGACGTATCAAACACACACTCACCATGAAGACACAATACACGCCATTATCTCACGCCGGCAACCATCGGTCCGGCGCAATCCTTAGGATCGGCGTCGGGCAAGGATCTCTCTCTCGAACCAACACAGTGAGTAGGGAGGCTTGGTGAGATCTTGACGTCTTGGCAAAGGGACTCTGGTGCCAAGACCTTGTACACAACGCGGAGGCACGATGCAAACTCCAACGAGGTTTGTGATATTTGGTGCTCCTCTATCAAATGAGCATGAGGCAAGAACTAGATAGATCCATAAGGGGTGTCCACTAATTCCAAATATCAAGCCTAGAGTTTACAATAGATGTAGGGGACTATATATAGGCCAACCACTAAGTCAGGGGTTCTTTGGGGATAAAAGGTAAGTTTTGGACAGACTAAGGGGTACATGGGCCGAAGGCCCAAAGGCTTTTACATGCCTGTCGATGCACGGTCCGGAGATTCTGGCTGATCTCCAGTCTATCTCTGGAGGGGCATACAGAATGTCCCTGGGTCCATTCAGGAGGTCGGTCCAGAGATGGGTCGGAGACTCCGGTGTCTCGGTCCGGAGACTCCGGTCTGTCAGGCCAGAGACTCCGGTGTGAGCAGCTCCAGCAGCTTCCTCTTCATGTCCTGCTCCTTGTTCTCCATCCCTGGGTGCTTGGTGATGCGTTGGGGCTTCATATCTGATGATGCATAGAGTAGTTGCATGAAGTAGAAAACCATCCAAAGATGTATCAAAGTGGCACGAGGAGAGGAGCGAGTTAACCTTAGCTTGTAGGAGTTTAGCTCGTGCACGAGTCATTGGTCCACTTGGGGAACTTAGTGGTGATGTAGGGACGTCCGTAGGACGGGCTGCATCAACGACGGAAGGGAACGTTCAATTCGACTAATTGAGTGCACGCCAGCTTGCGCTGATGGGGACAAAATAACGAGTAAGGTGTGAGGATCACGATGGCTAGCTCGACGAGGCGAGGGATGGTTGGACCTAGAGGGGCACCGGAGCACCTGCGTTCTAGGATTCGTCGACCATGGGGGATTCAGGGGAGAAGATGATCTAGGTTCCGTCCGGCGGCTCGAGGGGGGTACTTGTAGCGCGAGTCCTGGCGTATGGCAGGCATCGCAGGGCCGGCGAGCGAAGGAGGAGCTGCTAGGCAGATGCTTTGCATCGAGAGCGAAGACGACAACAAAGTTAGACGGGTCGAACCAATATGGGCCATGGCTAAGCTAGAGTTGGGCCGCGGAAAAGCTTCCAGAAGGAGAGGAAGGAATGGGTTGCGGCCTGCTTGGCCTTTGCTGTCTTTTTTCCCTAGAAAAAACCTTTTTCTTTTTAGTTTTCTCTATTTTGTATTTGCAAATCTATTTTAATTCTATTTTATATATTTCAAAATTATCGAAAGGTTTATAAAATGATTTGAAATACTTAGGCCCTCTATACTGTTTGGGCTCCACATATGTTGGATTTTCGAAATACAAGATCATTTTAAAGGGGTTTTCAAAGAGGGAGGGAAATTAGGGTTTAGGGTTTTGTTTTGCTTTGCACTATTTTGTCTTAGCAAAATACATGATGCTTATGAATACACAAACAACCCTAATTATTATTTAATTAAAACTAGGGTGTTAAAATGGACATTGAGACTAGACCGAAAATCTAGAAACAAGGTGACGGGAGGCTCTTCGTCAAGATGTCGACGAACTATCGAGACAATGGGGCATGCAGCATGCGGACTTGGCCCATGGCGACACGATCACGAACGAAGTGAAGAACGATCTTGATGTGTTTAGTACGCTGATGCTGAACAGGGTTCGTAGCCATGTAGACGACACTGACATTATCAAAGAATACAACCAAATATCCTGTGCGGCCCGGAAAATTCGGAGCTCCGGCCATCGCAAACATCTGACATTCAGAAATGTGCATCATAAATGCTTTTGGGACGCTTCCTCTGGTGCCCTGTAAATGCCTCTTATAACTATTTCCGTAGCACTTATCCATGTAACTCGTTGGATACAACCACCTTGTAATGCAGCGTTTTTGCAGATTAAAAAAGCTAATATGAAGTGTAATCTCTGCTATCTAAAAAAGAGGAGCGCGTTCCGTTTTCTGCCGGCCTGCACTACGTCGTTTCCGTCGTCGCGCTCTCTCGCCACTAAATGGGCCAAGCCAAAGGAATTCTACCGTGGAGTCCACCCGCCCTACTGGCCCACTCCTCCCCACCTCCTCCACCAGCGCTTCGTCTCCTCTATCCTCATGACGGCGACCACACACACGACGATAGAGCGGGCGATGGCCGTGAATCGGGCTCTCGACTTGGCTGCCGTTACCGGCGAGCTCTCGCGGCACTCCATGACTCGATGCGGTACGCGCTACTAGCTACGGTGGTACGGCCATCATGCGGCGCAGTGACCTCGCTGCATCAACGTCGGCCATCCCACCACGACTACCGGTGGAGCCCCGACAAATCCGAGGATAGGCCCGATCTCACGCAAATCGCCATGTTTCCTGAGCGAAGGTATGTATGTATGTATTTTCTTCATGTATGATTTCGTGGATGGGGGTGGGGATCGTGGTGGGTTCATGGATAGGGATTGGTCTACCTTTTCCATTAGTAATTCATTGGTATTTATCGTGTCCTGTGTAGATAGCAATTCCAATTTTTGGTTACACGGGAATATATTCTTGATGGTGTTCTTGATCAGATCAAAGCATGTTGTTTGTGGTCAGATCCGTTGTTTGTGGTCTGCTCCGGTTCTGTTTCTTCCTTCTGTTATGCATGTGAAATCCACCCCATGTTGAATTTATCCTAGGATGTGCAAATTGTATATGGCTCCAAAAGTATGCTTTGGTGCTGGTAGAAATTGCCAAGAGCTTATGATTTTTCATTAATTGTTGCTCGTTTTAGAGACTGCTATTACTTGTGAACTGTTTCCATGAAGTCTAATGTGCATGTTTGTTTGCTCGATTTGCAATTGGTTCCGGTGGGAGCATGGTTGCTCATGGGGGTTCTGGTGTTCTATTTATAGGGTAGAGAAAGAACCGCGCACTTGGGGTCTCGCCAAGGTTGTCGAGTGCGGGCATCACTGGTGGAATTGATCCCTCTGTCTGAGTTTGTCTTCTTTTCTTTATATTCTCGTCCAGTTACTTCTCAGATCCAATTTTTTCATGATTGAACTTGTGAAAATATCATGACAGAATTCCTCTGGTGTTTTTGCTACAGACATAGGCTTATGATTCATGTTCTGGATGTTTTATTGGGAAATTCAGCCTGTCCATGAGCCTTTTGCAAGGCAGACTGATAGTGTTATGTCCTGCGTCCATTCACTTCTATGAAGAATGAAGAAGAGTGAGGAGGCGAATGTATTTGTCCATGAGCCTTTTGCAAGGTATACTGGTAGTGCTATATCCTGCGTCCATTCATTTGTATGAAGAATGAAGCCGAGCGAGGAGGCGAATTTATGCATATGTTTACCAAGCAAGATCATTTTTCTAATGATGGCCATCTGTTTCTATTCCTAGCCATGGCATAGTCACCGTTAAGGGCTGCATGGATAGGAAGCATTTCAACTTCTAACACTATGTGCCAGGTAAGGTGATTGAGGGAATCATGATTGAGCTCCTTCTCATATGCAGTAAGTATGACACGTCAACATGCATTTGATGAGCTAATTTTCTTGAAAATTATCCTCATCTTCCTATTGTTGTGGTGCATATGAGAAAATGTTAATCGGGTTATCTTTTCCTTTAATTGGATATATGGGTGACATAATAGCTCTTTTATGTCAAAAGTGGATCTCATGCATAGGCGTGAAAGCCTTAATTAAGGCCGAAGACGAATGGGAACACAGGCCGCCCTTCTTCCTGACACTATTGTTTTTATGTCAGTTGGGGGCCTTGGAAGGCATTGACGGTGTTCCTATAGGTGTGCAGGAAGCACACACCGCAATCCTCCACAACCGCGGCTCAATCCTCAGGGACGCCTAGAGAAGGCACATTGGCATATGCTGCGGGGAGTCGCAAGGTTGGCCGATGCCCATAATTTCTTTCTTTCGCTAGCTCTCTCCCCTTTCCAGTGCCATTCACCTCTATATAATTCTATTACTTTCATTTTTAATACATTTAGTACTGACATGTGTACATAGGTTGAAACATTTAAGGGAACCACAAACTATATATAGGCCCCACTTCCTTTCCCTTCCTAATTCTTTCTCCCATGGTAATGGCAGATATGCTCGAGAACCTATGGTATCATGAATTTATGAGGTACATCAAGATTGCGGCATGCTGCCTAACAGGACCATCGGGGATGTTGCATTGCGGTGCTGCCGTGCTGGTGGGCTACAGTTAAGTTTCTTCCAATTGTCTATGCCTCTCTTATCCATGGTTGTTCGGTTTGCAAGTATTTCCCTAAAATTTTACCTTGACTTTGTAACGAAATTGTAGCTTTTTGTAGCGTACTAAGCTTGCTTTACTCTTCTCTAAACTTTCACATGATAATTTATCTTAAAACAATTTTCTTTTGTATTGTTGTACTGCGGTGTGAGCCACATCAGGATACATCCCAATAATCAGTTGGCTACTGAATCTATTTACTTCATGCTAGATAGGGTTAATCTACAAGCATATCTGATCCATATTTCCTTTTTAAAACATACGCATGCATTATATCAACGACCATTTCATTGCATAGGAGAGCGACATGCAAAATTACTATTAGATTATTGTTTGGTGTCATCTTAAATATATGTGAAGCTTTCCTCCCAATCGGCTTATGCATATTAACAAAAATATTATGTATTGTTTACCTGGCAAAAAGTATGTAAATCAAGGTTTACATTATGTACGACCTACAGATCTCATGGTTCCATGTGGTGTAGGTAATTATCGAGGCCTCCATGATAAAGATCTTGTGTGATGGCAATTTTTTTGTGTTCATGCGTACAGCCATGGGCAGTGGCTTTCAAAAAGTATGATGAGTAACTGCAGCGCAATGGCGGTAACTCTCAGCTTCATTCCTCATGTTAGTTGTAGTCTTTTAGATGTCGAACCATTTGAACAAACAGAATGTTTTTGCCTGTGTAAAATTTTATTGAGTTTATCCTATCTCTGACTGTTGAATCTGCAATCAGGGTGCTGGTATTAGTGGTCTTGGGACATTGCGATAGTCCTGAAGTGTGTATTCTTCTCGGTAAAATATTGCATGCTCAAAACCAAAACAAGGAAATTCATGAAAACTCAGTCACAAAAAAAATGAAAACTATATGCACCTAACGTGCATGATGCTTTCTAATCATGAAAAAATTTGACACTTGGCTAGGTTCAAAAGCTATCTAATTCCTTAATTCAGTCAGTAAAGAAGTGGCTATCTGCAACTTCTATATTATTTTTGTACTGAAAGTGTGAGAATATCATGTCTGCAGTCAACATTCCCTTTCAGTTGCCAAGATAGCTAGCGATGATTTTAACTAGAGCCTAGCCAGCTGCAAATAGAAGGAATCTCTCACTCCAGAATGGCAAAAACTTTTAACAAATGGTTATCACTTAAGATCATTAGGTTAATTCAATATGGATTTCGATTTGTGAATATTATGTAACAAAGATTCTTCTAAGTTGATCAGGTTTCTACACTCAGTTTAGTATTACCTTTTGGAAGAACGGTAAATCTAGAACTATCTGCTAATATTTTTAAGTATTCTTGCAGTGGTTACCTCTTAGAAAGAACTCAATTTAGTATTACCTTTATCCTTACTCCCTCTCCCCCACTGATTTGTTTGGTCGGTAGATCCTGTTGGAAATTTGTTTACTCACTGTGAATTGATTCTACTTTTGTTAACTTACTCACCGTGAACTATTTCTATGTTTGACGAGGTTAATTGTTTCTATCTTTCCATTTCTTGGAGATGCTGTGATGGATGTATGTGTGTCTCTCACAAGGTGAATGACCCATGTTATTAGTATTTTCAAATTTAGTTTGTTCTAATTCATATAGACCCACGAATATAAAAACTTAAGTTTGCGGAAAAAGAGAGATGTTGGTGTGAAGATGTGTAGAATCTGCGGTGTGCAACACAAATGATAGATAGACAATGACTATTGGTGGTCAAAGGCATCTCTCCACACTTTTCAGTTTTCTCTATTGAGAATAATAATTCAGCATCATGTACCAACATAGATGCATATTTAATTCTCAGTTACATGAAAATCGCACATACATATATGAACCAATTCTTAATTATCTATTTAAGCTAGCATTTTGAGTGTTCTCTTGAACATAGTTGGGGTCAATTATTTACACCATTTAAGACATTTCAATTGAACTTACATCTTTCATACTATGCTTAAAAAACGAAAGTACAGGAAAAGTCTCCTTTTCTCCACCTCTTTGTGTTGGGCGACGCCAACAAAGTTCCCGCGGACTCCGGCGGCGGCTTCCGACCTTCAGGATGGGCTCATGTTGCCGTGAGGTGCTGGTTACGGGCAGCGTGACATGGTCAGGACGACTTCACCGGCATCGAGCTAGCATGGCCACCGATGCGTTTCAGGCTCCTGTTTTATCATCGCAGGCAGCCTTGATTGATTAGGTAGCTTACCAGCTTAATTACAAAGTGTGTCCGTCAGTGCTTTGCACGTAGTAGCCTGATTCTCTCAGGTGACTTCACTTCTTCTTATGAGGCTTAACTGCTTAAGAAAAATAATGTGGTAAATGTTATTATAAGTGATGATCCATGATTTATCTATCTGTGCTTAGTTTTTCCTCAAAAAGAAAAAACATGTCTATATGCAGCTGTTGTAGGGAGGATTTACTTCTTTCAAGTTTTTTGTCAAGAGTTCTATTAAACTGTAACATTCCTTGATAGAAAAAGAAACTTTACATAATCTTCAATGTTCTGGAGGAGGAAAAAAATATTTTGTTTTTAAACTTATCTAGAAACAAACATCAAGCTCTACTGAAAAATGTGGAAAAGATTTGGAAAATGTGAGGCGAGAAAAATGTGTATGAAACATCAAAGAAACTTCCATCTAATTACGAATAGTGCAGTTCTCTATTGTTCATATTTGGAGCTATGGATTGTATTCTTTTGTATATAAAAATAGACATCGTCAAAATCCTTGACATATATGCATATCTTTTGCTGTCCTGGGCACACACGGCCATAACAATACCAGCCTCATAATAAGTTTCTAATCATATGTGGGTATATTTGTTCTATGTTTTTCAGACATTTAAACTTCATTTAAGTGACTGTTTACTTATCTAATTTCTCTGATTTGGCATTGGTGATCTGGTTCTATCCAGGGTTAACATCTAGAGACGAGAAATGGATGATGGTTGATCCAGAACATCAACTTAGTGTCAACTATATGGCAGCATCCCACGGTTGTATGTTTCACTCACCCCTCCCCTTCGGATCCTCCTGTGGTGAAGTCCTGCTTCTCCGCGTCAACGAAAGGGCAGAAGATTGCAGAGTGGTCGGTCTTGAAGCGGAAGAGTGAAGGACGGCCGAAGTATGCAAAGTCTATGTGCAATAAGTGAACCTTTTCCTTTTGTTTCCAAGATTAGATATTGTAGTGTGATGGCTTTAGTCTGACGGAACACCTGATTTTTTACTTATGTTGTCGTAAGATCTCCATGTCCATCTCATGCATTTTATATGTTGAACATGTTTCTTTTACTCTCCCATGCATCTGTCGAATTCTAAATTTGTGGGAGATTTGAATGATAACCGGGAGGGCTTTAACCTGACCCATATTTTACTTGTTACCTTATTTGATAGAGGAAGTGGTGAGCTGATGCGGTAGTAGTGGCCCCAACTAGATATACCTATGTTCAGTTTGATTCCTACTCTAATTTATGTAATTCCTACATAGTATTCGATTTTGGAGGTGCATGTCACCATGGAGATTTAGAAAACCTTCTGACATTCATATACATGGATACATGAAATTTGAGGAGTGTGAAGTGATAATCACATGGAGGAAGTATATACGAGGCGATAATTGTCACAACATAGGCAATAGTTGAAACATCGATTATAAATATGAAGGTATAAATTTGTTAACCCGTGGCATCGCACGGATATTTTCCTAGTAGTGTAAAGGTTTATGTTTAATTAGCATGCATTGTCAACTATGGACGCAACATAACCTCAAATGCAATGAAGAGGGAAATGAGAAGCTGCCAGCCATTCAACCAGTATTACTCAATGCACGTAAACAAAGAGAATAAGTGTAGTTGAGCAAGGGAGATGCAGAGCTAACATGACGAAGCTTGTGCTTAGCAGCAATATGGACATGATGTTTGGTTGTGTTTGCTTTTAATGTTGACTCCCGAGGAATGATCCCTCACGGGCTGTACGTTGTTAGATAGATGAGACATCTCCAGCAGCGAATTAAACACGCTCGGATAATACCGCGTTTAATTCGGTCCCCCTGGGGACTCGAATCCGGGTGGGCTAGCTGCGCACTCGCTAGCCTTGTCACCAAGTCAGCGTTTGGTTCTCGGTTGTGTTTCTTTTTGGACTTTGGGTTTTTGTCTATAAGTCATAAAAACATCTAAATGGATGCTTTTAATTATGGTTTTGACTTTTAACTAAACATTGTTGTATGATGGTATACAATGAAAACAAAAATAAAAAACACTTATTTAGATATTTTTGTGCCTCATAAGCTCGAAAAGTGGCTATTTTTTTTAAATAATACTCCCTCCGATTCATATTATTGTTCTCAACTTTGTCTAGATTCGGATGTATCTAGTCTAAATACTTAATTAGATACATTCGAATCTAGATAAAGTTGAAAACAATAATATGGACCAGAGGGAGTACCTTTTTTTTTCATAAGTTTCACGAATAATACGCGATTTGGGGTATTAACGAATCCACGGTGTCGTTTTTTGAAAAGCCGAGCACCCCTGGTCGTCTTTTGGAAAGCCGACCAGCCTCGTCTTTAATTGAAAAGCTGAATAGCCCCTCGTCTTTAATTCAAAAGCTGACCAGCATCGTCTTTAATTGAAAAGCCGACGAGCCCCTCTTCTTATCCCCGCACGCGCCTTTCCTCCTTGTTTCTCTCCTGGTTCCTCTCGTCGGCTTTTGAAAAAACAACGCTCGGCCTGACACCGTCCGACAGGTCTCGTCGGCTTTTAAAAAACCGACACTTGGCCTGACACCTTCCGCCAGGCCTCGTCGGCTTTTGAAAAACGACTTGACCTTTCGGCTATTCAAAAGCAGACACCGCGCTATATTTGACAATCCCTCAAATCGCGTATTATTCGTGAAAATTATGGAATAAAACGTATTATTTAAAAAAAAACCGGAAAGTGTCTTTGCTTCCGGGCTCCAATGCTCTTTTTTTTAAATAAAAAAAAATCATATTTACAAGTTTAAAAAATTGAAAATAATTTTAGATGTAGTCAATGTTGTATCCCGCAAGTATGCAAAATTGCAAGACGATTTTTTTTTATTGTGGGCTACATAAAAATGATAAAATCTCATAAAGTTTGAGGATTTTAAAAATGCATCCAGAAATCCACACTCTTGTCATTTTTGTGTAGCTCAAAATACAAAGTATTTAATTAATATTTGCACATTTGTGGAAAAATCATTGGCTATGTGGGGATTATTTTCAAAAAAAATGAAATTCACGATTTTATATTTTTTATAAAATAGCAGGAGCAACTAATGCTTGGGAGTCAAAAATAAGTTCAACCAGGGCCAAATTTCAACTTGGTTTTAACGGAGGCCAGATGAAGCAGAAAATACCCAAATTAGGTCTTGTTTAGCCCAAACGAAAGAATCAAAGACTTGGGCCCAGGCCAGCCCACCACAACTCACCGCCCACACGGCCACATCATATT
The DNA here is from genome assembly GCA_916181665.1 of Avena sativa. Lineage (NCBI taxonomy): Eukaryota > Viridiplantae > Streptophyta > Magnoliopsida > Poales > Poaceae > Avena > Avena sativa. The sequence continues at coordinate 459,611,311 of OV702297.1, read as the reverse complement.
TAGACTCCACTCCTCACTTCGCCCTAAACCCTAGCACCCTTCCTGCCGCCCCCCTCACCGCCGCCGCCGCCGCTGCTGCTGCCGCCACCGCGCAACCATGGTAATCTCGTACTCATCTTCCTCCCCCTCTTCGTCTCCTGAACCCTACTCGTTGCTGACACCACCCGTTCCTTTCGCGACCAGGGTATCGACCTCGAAGCCGGCGGTCGCAACAAGAGGACCAAGCGCACGGAGCCCAAATCGGACGATGTCTACCTCAAGCTGCTCGTCAAGGTCAGTTCCCCTTCGATTCGGTGTCTCCATATCATTACTGATTACCGCTCAGGAACTCAGATTTGCTGCAATTGGCTTTCTGTTCCCAGCTCTACCGCTTCCTGGTGCGGAGGACCAAGAGCCACTTCAACGCCGTGATCCTGAAACGCCTGTTCATGAGCAAGACCAACCGTGCGCCGCTCTCGATGCGCCGCCTCGTCAGGTTCATGGAGGGGAAGGTATCCATCTCGCGGTGCCATTTTTTTTGGTTCTGGATCATCGATGCGAAACTTATATCTGGGCGGTGTCTTTGGTTGTGCGAGCTTAGGGAGACCAGATCGCTGTGATCGTGGGCACCATCACCGACGACAAGAGGGTCTACGAGGTGCCGGCGATGAAGGTGGCTGCGCTCAGGTTCACCGAGACGGCGAGGGCTAGGATAGTCAATGCTGGTGGCGAGTGCCTCACCTTTGACCAGCTCGCCCTTCGTGCTCCTCTTGGACAGAACACGGTATGGTTCGAGTTTTCTGTTTTGGCCTACTGTATTTGCTAATAATTCTGTTCGATGCATTTCTTATCTTGTAGTATGACTTGGTACTCCGAGATCTAGAACCGAAGCAGACAATTCTACTATTTTGAACTTGTTAGTATGCTTAGACCCTTAAAGGAGGACGAATTTAATAGCCACTGACAACAAGTTAATTGTTCACGCTCACCTTGTGCTGCATCGATACATTTGTGTGTATAGTATGTGGTTGGCTATTCCAAGAACAATATGTTGTTGTTATATTTTGTAAGAGCTGTAAGAGATGCATCATTTTCCTTCTTGTTTGGGTTATAACAGTCCACACAAGCTATGTTCTTAAATTTGCTGTCTAAATCTATGTTGTTGGCTTACAGCACATTGCATTTCTTCTCATGCTTCCATTGTTGTCTAAATTCCTACGAAACTATTTTGTTGATGACTATTAAACTACACTTAATGTTTCACTAAGAAAATCATCTTAATGATCACAGTATATGCATATGCTTATTTCAAGGGAGTAGTTTCTTTACTGATTAGGAGGGCTTGTCTGCTTTGTTTTCCTTAAGAGTGGTATAGCATCTGAGTATGTTCTCTTCACCTAATGAGTGTAAATGTGTGCTGATGTTGTACATGGTAATGCAGTGTGTAGATTCATGCTGATATTTCCTAGCATGATTTGTTGAATCTCGTTCTATGGTGCTGCCTGTGTAAATACGTGATACTGAAGCTTGAAAGATTTTGACACACTATTCATATAGAGATTTTTTTCTCCAATTTATTGTATCCCTTTATTTTGTTTGAGATTTGTCAGCGTGTGTTACTATGTTTAGAAGTTTCCCTTTATATATCAGCGAAGCACCTCAAAATGAGGTGTAAACTTTTGAAGCATTATTACGAGTAACTGCTATACAATCCATTCTAACAAATTGCATTTTCTTAATAGGTTCTCCTGAGGGGTCCCAAGAACGCCAGGGAAGCTGTTAGGCACTTTGGCAAAGCTCCGGGTGTACCGCACAGCCACACCAAGCCATATGTCCGCGCAAAGGGCAGGAAGTTTGAGAAGGCAAGAGGAAGGAGGAACAGCAGGGGCTTCAAGGTTTAAGCTGCAGTGTTTTCGGCACCCTTTTGTCGTATTTCTCTTGTTAGTTAATCATCATCATCATCATCACCTCTTTGGGTTACCAGAATCGTACTGTTTTAGATCTCAGAATCTTGTGCGTTGATGGATTTTCAGAACCAGTTAAATTTTGGTTCCATGTATTGCACTGGGATATTACTATGTTTGCAAGCCAGTTATGAATATCGTTTCTAGTATGAGCAGAGTTTGTGCTGCTGCAGCGTGGTTGATGAACAGGTTGGTGATGCTCATGATTGTGATATACTCCCTCCGTCCCAAGGAATAAGGTGTCCTCTTGTTTTGCGTGATTTTTCTTTGACCAATATAATTACTTTAGATATATAAACAATGTTGTTACAAATGTTAATCCAACGGTACTAATTATGCACAATATAATCTAGACTAGATATTGTTGCTCTATTTTTTCGCTCAAACTTTGCTTATTCCTTGAAATGGTGGTAGTAGAAGGTTTCAAATGTAGCGCCTTGTACTTTTTGAATAATAAAAGAAAAGATTGTACGTACAGCCAGTTATATATCACTTATTAGAGCTGCTCGTGTTTATAGAAATTAAAACATTCTGTTGACGGTTCATCTAAAAAACTTCATGTCGATGATATTTACCAGCGTCTTCCACCAGATTTGCCAAGAATACGCATCTCTTGTTGCCCAGTGCATCTGGCGATGTGTCAGAATCATTATACAAACCCAAAACAATGTTCCTTGTCCATTCACTGAACGACGGTCGAACAGAATTCAGAAATCGATTTGAAAAGGTGCAACTTAAACATCATGTTACATTCAGATATAGGTGCGGTTTCTGGTGATGTCGTCAATTGTCAAAGCTCCAGAGCTCCATCCCGCCCTCCTCTTGTAGCGGCAGCTGGTGCACGTACGCCACCATGGGCGTTTCCTCCGGCGCCACCAGAACCGGCACGGCATCATCGGCCATGTACGGCTGGTGCTGGAAGAAGCTCGCCATGCCCACGGCGTCGTAGCCGTCCATGAGGTCGCCGCCGTGGACGACGTCGTCGTAGTCGTCCGGCTCCGGGGGCGGGTCCTCGTTGGGGAAGTTGACCTTGGCCTTGGCCCCGCGGATGCGTCGGGCGGCGCGGTCGTAGGCGCGCGCGGCGGCCTCGGCGGTGGCGAAGGTGCCGAGCCAGACGCGCGAGCCCTTGGCCGGGTCGCGGATCTCCGCCGCCCACTTGCCCCAGGGCCGGCGCCGGATGCCGCGGTACTGCGTCTTGCGCTCCCGCTTCCTGCTCGGCTCCTCCGCTGCTGCTGCACGGTACGTACGCGCACCGGCCGTTAGAAGAAAAATGGTACACGGCGCGTCCCGGCGTGACGCGGCAGGAAATGGTGTACGTGGTACGTAGTACGTACCTTGGTGATCGGTTGGGAACGTGCAGGCGCCGGTCGGGTCAGCGTAGAGGTCGTGGTCGGTAGGGTCGTTGAGTGCGGCGTGCGGCCAGAAGTCGGCGGTGCAGAGGCTCCGCTTGCTTCCGCCGCCGCCGCCGGCCGCGCGGCGGTGGTCGCGCTCCGGGATGAACTCGGAGATGATCGCGCCGCCACACATTCCGTATGCTGCCACTTGCTTCCGCGGGGGTGTCACGAGCGCGCGAGCTGGTGTCGCGGACGAGGCGGGCGCGTGGTCGCGGGGGGATCTCTGTAACTGTAGTATGAAGAAAGGTGGTGGTGTGGTGGTGGTTGGCACCAGATGGAGGCGAGGTGAGCATCGGAGTCGTGTGCCGCGCGCGCTTAAGTAGAGAGGTCTCGAAGATGTGGCCCTGGCGTGTTTCGCCGCGTGAGTGAGTTTCTTGCTCTGTGGTGTGGTGGAGCGTGACGGGTGCTGTCGCGTGATCGCGGCGGCTTCCTTCCTCGATCGGAGGGGTCGAAATCGGTGGACGCCGTCGCTGTTTTCTCTCCGTCCGGGTGAATTCCTTTCCAATTAACTAACTCATCTTCGTACCCAGCCTACGTACGAGAGCCTACGACAGTCTAGGACCCGCTGTATTAGTCTAGACGTGTGGTGTTGCCTGGCCGCCAGCGCCTCTGTTTTCAGCAAGCTCTTTGCGAAGCTGCAGCTGCGTAAACCGGGGGTGTGCTACTGCTAGCTGCACCATCATGCCCTGGGCACTGTCGTACCGTACGTGCGCGCGGATGCACTGCTCCTGCTCTCAGCGGAATGCCTAACCGGCGGCCGCCCACCGGATGCGGCGCCCGCCGTCAACGCGGTGTTGTTCGGTCTTGATTATCCCGCGGCGTGGACGCACGTCTTCGGTCTTGTCTGACTTCGACTAATAAACTCGCGTCGTACTAATCTTTATCTTTACTATTAAATGGGAGTTGGTGATCGTAGGTCACATCAAACATTGGAGCAATCCCAACCGGTAAACACATCCATCAAACATTGGAAGAATAAGCACCGTCCAATCGTGTGCGCTTAAGTTACAAAATTGGAAAGGATTGGAAGTAATTGGAAAGAAAATAACAGGCGCGTCAAATCCATGCAATGGCACCTAATCCCTCTACGCATAGTATCAATTATCATTATTGTCTACCAAATTTTCTCTCTTTAGATTTTACTACTTGCCAAAATGGTCCTAATTATTATTAATTAATTAATATTGCCTATCAAAAATTCTCTATTTACATTTTAGTTGCCATATTTCGTCTTCCTTAATTAGCGCTAAAATAACTGCACGAATTATTCCTAAACTATAAACCGGTTGACAGGTAGTCCCGGAAGCACACGGGCGGAGAGAAATCACCTTTGTACGTTACTTTCCCGTCTCCATCGCTCCACCACCAAGTACCAAACTCCGACCGAGTAAGAGAGTAGAGAATATAAGCCGCCATGGTGACGACGCGATCTAGGCCGAGTGACCCGCATGTTCCTGCTGAGGAGGCGGTGCGGGTAGAGACCTAGGTGCGCGGATATATCGACAACGTCACTCCGAGCTGGCCGGTCAAGCCGCTGCGCAGCAAACCGTTAGATGGCAGCCTCGGTGGTGCCAAAGAGGCTGTCGGTGACGACTTGCAGGAGGTATGCAAGCTCCATGATCTGGTAGCCAAGCCCCGGGTTCAAGCCCTTTTCCCTTGTATGTAGGGTTCTAATATCCGTTGTTCGACTGCTCGATATAAGTGGCGTGTGTGGTGCCGTTCGCCTTGCGCAGAAGTTTGTGTTGAAAGGAGTGGACTCGAATGAGAAGAGTACTTACAATATTTTCATGGGCTCAGACAACATCACACGGTGAGCTGAGATATTTCTCTGATTGTGTAGTCTATAGACGTGACATATGAAATACATGTACTGATCTATAGGTGTTTCATGGGTGTTTTTGTTTTCTTCTGAGTATCTGATATTTAGTATTTCACGCCCTTTGATGGAACCAATTACACCATTTTATCTTTGAGCATTCATATTAATGACGTGTAATTGTAGACACCAACGCTCAAGCAGTTCCATTTGAAAAGCATCGAGTTGTTTTGCCTGGCTAATCATAATTACAATATTACACGGACCAAAAGCACTGTAATAGCCCAATATTTACTATTAAATGGGAGTTGGTCGTCGCTCGACACTTTGACATCAAACATTAGAACCATAGAGTCCGTTCATTCAAAATCCAATGGTCTACATCGTTTGATGGTAACTTTGCTTAGCTAATTACAATCTACTACCACCTATTAGTAGAAAATTATGGGTATAGAACACCTCACGGAGAAGAGAAGTGAACCAACGGCCCCAGCCTGGGTCCATCGTCCTCAACCTCCCCCATGGAGCCCTAGCACAAGGTACGTTGCCGTTGTCCCTCCCGTCTTGCCCCTTTCCTCAGTCGCCCTCTCGCTGGAGGGCGTCCTACAACACCTACATCTCCGCTCCCAAACAAACATTCTGAGCATCTCGAAGACGGATGACCACCTTCTTCGTGACGAAGCACCTCCATCCCGGTGGTCTAAGATCACCGCCGATGTCCTTTTCCACCCCATCGAGGAGGAGCTGCCATTGCAGTACCCGTGCAATATAGCGCAGGAGCGTATGTATCCGTACAGGTTACCATAGTAGCAAAAGTCAGGTTCCGGGCTGAGCAGCGGCGGGCAGGGAGTGGCATGAATTTCACCTAGGAGGGCACCGGAGGCTACACCACGAGGATCTCGATTTCATCAGCAACAAGTGCATGGAGGGTGGTGCCTATGATCATAATAAATCCTAGGGGCACGTCATCTTTTGTCCCTACCCCCATCATCTATTGGCCCGATCAATCGTGTCATACACGCTTGCCTGCCGGTCGGGCCTCCGATGCTCAGGTTCCTCTTTCCATTCTCATGCTGACGATGGAGCACCTCATAGACGAGGAATGCACGAGGACATACGCGCTTGCTAGACGTCCACCATACTCGCGCTCGCTCCCATGTCCAGCTGTGCCACAACGAGCAGGCAAGGGGCAGGCGAGCTAAGGGCAGGGTCACCCTCACAGATCCCTTCGATGCCTCATGGTGTGTGCCAAACACGCTGGTGTCCATGGTGAAAGAGTCGGAGGTGCTGGAGGTGAAGACCATTGTCGATGGCTTCCCATAGAGTTTCAGGCGTGGTAGCGGATTAGGTACTCGGTCCCTCCCTTGCGGAGGATGGTGGTGGGACAAACAAAACGAGCACCCGAGGGGGAGACTGAGGTAGGCATCGTATCGCTGGAGCGCGGGATGAGGCCAAACATAGGCGGAGGGGATCATCAAGCCTTACATCTATTCGATTAAATACTTCGATGGACTAACACATGCTCATCTCGACCGAATGAAAACACGAGAAATGCGGGTTTCTCAGTTGATGTTGATGTAAGGCAAATTTTGCATGAGAAGAAAAATACAAGAAATCAGGATCATTCACGCGATCGGAGTGTCACTCATATCATATCATGAACGTGCAACCAACATGAAAAAGACTGAACAACTCTATTTGCTAAGTTCCGTCACCCGCGTCAAGGTATGAATTATCTTTTACATGCTAATTTTCTAGCTATCATTTTTACTGGAATTCATCTAATAGTAAAAATGGGAAAGAAACTAGATATATTTATTTTTGTCATAGACTAAAATTCCGCAAGTCTTTTTTGTATTCGTAAAACCATTCTATTTTCGGCCACATGTACATTTGTTTTCTTTTATGAATCATCAGCATTTAATAGCACATTTTGCTTATAATTGAATCAAACCCGTATTCAAATAAGTTTATTTCTATGTACAAAAAGGTTGATTTGTTCAACTTGGAGGTATGACTTCCTTCTAATATTACACTCCCTCGTGGTTATTATTCCTATAGAGGACTTAGTTATAGATGATGTCCCTTTTACACTTATTATATACATCTGATGCTAATTTGGAGCGTGTGCAGGGAACCTCCATGTTACTCATCTATCCCTTGTACTTTAATCAGGATCATTCATGTGATCGTAGTGTCACTCATATCATGAACCTGCAACCAACATGAACATGACTGAATAGCTCTATTTGTTAAGTTCTATCACTTTTGTCAAGGTATGAATTATCTTTTACATGCTAAAATCCATTTATGATGAGGTATTGTTCAGGAGTTCAAATTCAGTCTTTTTTTTGGTTCTAGCTATCATTTTTACTCGAAATAATTCATCTAATAGTAAAAATGGAAAGAAACTAGATCTGTTTATTTCTTACATAGACTAAAATTCTGCAAGTCTTTTTTGTATTCATAACACCATTCTATTTCCAACCACATGTACATTTGTTTTCTTTTATGAATCATCAACATTTAGTATCACTTTTTGCTTATAACAAAATCAAACCATATTCAAATAAGTTTATTTCTATGTACAACAAGGTTGATTTGTTCAACTTGGAGGTATGTATGATTTCCTTCTAATATTATACTCCCTCGTGGTTACTATTCCTGTAGATGACTTAGTTACAGATGATGTTCTTTTTACACTTATTATATACATCTCATGCTAATTTGGAGCATGTGTAGTGAACCTCCATGTTACTCATGTATCCCTTGTACTTTACTACTCATTTTAAGTGTGTTTAAGTTCAGTTTAAATAGAAAATATTTAGGAACAATCCATGCCTAGCTCATTTTAAGTGTGTTTAAGTTCAGTTTAAATAGAAAATATTTAGGAACAATCCATGCCTAGCGATCCCTTATGGATAAAATTATTTGTCCATTTTTGGACTTATAATTTTCTCAAAATAAAAAATCAGTACAATGTGGACCTTAAGAGGCACATGTGCTTGTCAAAATATATTTAAGTAGAAATCAAAATTCCAAGAGGTGGTTGAATTTTCTTATCTGAAGCTAAAAATGGTAGCATTGTGCCCAGTTCAAAGAGTGTTTGTTGTTGAGCAAAACTATTCCCTGTCAATTGTAAGATTTTATGACGCCTTTCCTCATTTTCTAGCCTAGGGTCTCATATATCCATGAGTACAACTTCTTACAACACGTGTGTTTATTTTTTAGCAAAATGTGTGTTCATGGAAAATCATTTAATTGAGACTGTCCATCACCAACTCAACTTTTTAGTTAATATAAGCATGGAAAATTGTTTCATTAGTATTGCTTTATCTCTTTCATACCATTTTATTCAATAGGTTGCACTGTCTGTGTTAACTTAATCTCTACACCTAACGTAAGTAGTGAGATCATTTATGATTAACTTGTGATGTACTTTTGTGTTAATCGAGCGGATAGATCATAGATGATCAACTTGTGCTCTACCATAATGTGAGTAGATAGATCATAGATTCTAGATGATCAATTTGTTGTACTGTAAGGCAATTGTCGATTCATGTGATCAAAAATAGTCGTAATCAATGCAGTGTCCGTACCTAGCATTTGGTAAGCCAGTGCCATCATCAGATACAGTTGTCAAGAGCACGGCCAGATCCATCGTCGAACTCTAAGATAAAGCCGAAAATTATATCGTCAAGCCATGTCACGTCGCTAGTTAAGTGAGATGGATGTAATAGTGAGATTGGCCGCTTACATCCAGGCACGCCACCACGTCGACTGTCGTGGCGCTCATCTGTCCCCATGGTATGGAGACGCCCCTAATACCATCTGTCTTCACCCCCTCATCCAACAACCGCAACGATGGTGCTCCAGCCGGTCAACTTCATCCTTGATGGCGACCTGAGAGCCCGAGCATTCCCATGGTGCAGCCGCACCAGACGGTGCAGATGACCCTATGGTTACGGGGAGTGATTCCTTATCCTTCTATTAGCTGATAAAAGAAGAAATATTATAGTGTTTGTTTTTCAAGAAAACAAAGATACACAAATATCTTTTTCATCCTATTCCATTTGTGTAAACGACCAAATGTGGTGGCTATCTTATATTATTAAAGGACCAAGCTTGTCTGTTTAATCTTGTTGGGGATAATGTTAGTACCAAATGTAAAGAAACCTTATGATCATTGTGTATCTTTGAAGCTGAGATTGCCATCTTTTATTCCTTTTCTACACTTTGGATTACTGATGGTAATTGGTCAAGAATTTGTACCGTGGTTCAGTTTGTTGTTGGTCAAGGAACCTCCACATTTTGGCTAGATTCTTTCTACTCTTCACTTTGGAAATGACTTGATTGGCTTCACTAGAGATAACCGAATTTTAAAATTCTTTGCAATGGTTCCGATGGTGCTCATCTGCACAAGTATAATAAGACTCCTAGAAAAATCCTATTAAGTAATGTCATGGTGCACTATTCATGTATAATAGATGATATACATCACTGGATAAAGAATGATTATGCAAGTAAATCATTGATGTACCTTCAGAACTAATAAGATTATCATTCGATTTTTTTGTCTGGTTATGTATTGAATTCGTTACTACTTTTCTGCTTATTCCAATCTCGCGTTGTAATCTATGCATTTCCTCTAGACTACAACTGGTACTATGTGTGCAATGGAGTGATGAATTCCTGACGTCATTGTTGCGTGCGACTAGGTCTGTTCAGCTGCTTTAGTGGGATCAAATTGCTTGATGTGAACATTGTTCTCTTGGTTTTAATTGTTCTTTCGTGTGATCCTTTTTGTACTATAGAAACTTGGGCAGCTTGGGAAGGTTGATCAAAGGTATCGAACGACATGGACTTGAATGATGCACGAACCAATGTTTCGTCACGAGGAGGATAATGATGAACAACATTCCGTAGGTCAGATCCATTTACTATAGTTATAGTAAGTTGTTCGGGAGTTGAGCTAACTAACTGATTAAGATAAATGGCATCTTCACTTGGAATTTGTTAACTACTTGACCACTTGATGCTACCCATACTTTGTAAGGCATGCACGTAACACACCACTTGGCCCAAAATAAATGGAGTTAGTCACTAACAAATTAATAAAACATAGTGTATGTTTATTGACTAGGTAGAGTTGATAACCTAGAACAAGGAAGGGCTTGGCTAATAGTGAAAGTGAATAGCTTAAAAGGCTGGTAACAATTAAGCAACTTCTCAAGCGAGAAGACATAGTGAGGGTGGTAAAATCTTCGATTTTGACTATTATTATGACAGTAAGTTATCTGAATTTTACCTTGTGTTTAAAGATTAGTTTATGAAACACATGTGCAAGTTTTAGTCTGATATTAATTTATAAGTTTGCGCATCATGAAATGTATGCTCTTGAAAGAGTCTTATCACTTTTCTGTCTCTTCATTAACGATCAGAAAAGGCACCGTGTGGACGATACCCAAGCAAAGAAGGCGTGAAGGCATAAGGAGTTCAGTCGTTGGCCGACCAGCAAGATCTATGTCGCTGGTGTTGGACGATACCCAACATTAAAGACCGCACACGTAGCTAAATGAGTAGAAATTATTTTCTTAATCTTCTCGATGTTGGAAAGAACTTGTAAATCTTCATTGTTTATTTGGGCTAGCACATTATTTTGACTCAGACCATGGCTGCCTTTGTATGTTATTTCATTATTATCAATACACGGGTATTTCTTAGAGAAGCAAGAGTTGTATTAAGCAATGTATTCTCCTAAGCTAAAACACTATTCAATGTGTCTTGTGTACTTTTTTTGGTTGCTTGACTTAAATGAAATGTGTTCAGTGGTTAATTTTTCATACATCTTCTTGCAATATAGGGACAAAAAAGGAGCTCTGCGACAAAAATTAAAGCACTTGAAAAATAAAACGATGATTAATATTTTCATATGTCCGTAGCAACACATGGGCATTCAACTAGTATCATAATAATGCACGTGCCAGCCAGTCGGCCGTTATCCCTTGAGCAAGTTCTGCGCATCGTTGAGGCACGCAAACATTTTTGCGCCCAGTGGACATATCCACACAGAAAAAATTACTGGTACAATTGCTAAATTATCCACCCTCGCTTACCATATTGCAGGTACGTTTTGACAATTTAGGTGTTGGGTTATATAGACTATAGTAACTTGGTTTCTAGATTTTTGAGTCGTCCTTCTACTTGCAAGACTAGCATAGCCCCATGCTTTTAACAAGATATCATCTCTTTAGTTGTCAGTTATATTTTACCCACCGTAATTCTAGACAACAATGCAATGCTTAAAATATGTAAGACAAAATCTAGTAACTATATACTATTACATGGTTACCTCCTTTTTTTTTTGAAAATTCTAGAGATCTAGTATTAATAATCACCAATAGCGGTAGAAAGAGGACTAAAAGTGTTAAAAATTACAAATAGGTCAATGGACCACCTAGTGATGAATAAAAACGCCGGCGCGAGCCGAAGGCGTGTTGCCGTTCTCGCCCCTTCATCAACAGAGCCATGCAAAGCGTGTCGTAGTAGAACTTTTTATACTCCCTCCTTCCCAAATTAAGATGCCTATTAGTTTTGGTCAAAGTCAATCTTTCTAAAATTGGACCAACTATATATAAAAATATAGTAACTTTTGGAATACAAAATGCAAAATATAGTAACTTTGATAAAATCTAATAGGCATTCTAATTTGGGAAGGAGGGAGTAGTAAACAATTGGGAAGTTGTCGTGCTAAGAAAGTGTTATTGCCTCAATCGATTTGCTCTCTACTACACCAGTTAATATATTATCCAGATTACAACCAGATTCGAATTGAAGGGAATTCTAGGAGAAGGAGGAGCGGATACAAGGATGCCAGATCGTGAGCAAACGCGACATGCCAGTGCTGGTGCCGTGATCTCAACAGATAACGATGCTTATCGTGCTCGCTAACTTAAATAGCCGTGGATGTTGCGCTCGCCTGTCCAACCCAGTTCGAGCCTTCATACATGAGGTTGGGCTTGACGAACCTCTTGTGCCGGCCTTCATTAGCAACCTGGGTCGTAGGCATATGGTCATCCGGAGGATCGTTAACAATCCCTCTTTGAAACACAGCTTGTCCCCAAGCTGGTGATCTTGGAAACTTTGCGTGAAGATATTGGAGATTCTCCCATGTATCTTCGGCTTCAAGTGTGCCAGACTAGTGGATGAGGCCTCGTTCCACCGACTGATTCCTAGAGTACACTATCGAGTTGCCAACACTTTTAGTCGAGAAGCATACATGTTAGAATCATCACGAAGAACAAGTGTGATACCTGACCATGAGGGAAATAACACGCCTTAGTTGCGAAACATGAAATAATGGATGCACACAAGTAGAAGTAGGCAGGTGAAGACGATATGCCACTTGTCCCACATGTTTCAGCACTGGATATGGCACAAAGAATCTGAAGCTTAATTTATGATTAGCAAGCTGTGAAACTGAACTCTGTGCATACAGTTGAAGCTTTAGAAAGGAAGAATCACCCACAACATAGGAACAATCCACTTGTTTCTTATCAACTTGATACTTCATGATTTGATTAGCTCTGTTGAGATGTCGTTTCACCAATTCATTCATGAGTCTCCTTTCTTGTAGCCAAATATTTACATCAGTGACTGGTTGATCATCAGCTGCTTCAATTTCCCATAACCGTTGCTTGTATCCATACAGTACATGAAATGGAGAAAACCCAATAGTTGGATGAACTGTGGTATTATACCAGAATTCTGCCAAAGATAACCACTGACCACTGCTTAGGAGAAGATTTGCGGATCCAACACACTAATGCATGTTGTATTACGTAAGTCGTAGACATAATATTCATGAAGTACCGTTTCGCAAATATCACATCTCTTAGAGTGGTACAACAGAAACATTGCGGGTCCGCGACTTTTACATGGTCATTATATTTAAACAAAATTGTACAAATGTTTTGAAATTCTCATCGGTTTATTGAGGACTTCTTCGAATATTGAAATTCGAACTAACTAACTTGAATAGGAATGGCATCACTAGATGATTCCACTGGAGCTCAGCAACTTATTTAAGTAAGTTTATGTTGCTCGACTCATCTATACTATTCTAAAGACTACTATTATGTTTCCATGTCTTCAGGATCTGCTCTATATTCTATACCATAGTCTACTCCTTCAATGCCCCCAAAAAAGATCTGTTTCTCGTAATAGACCTATCTGTCGTTACTATGTGTATGGTTCTCCTCTATCTTGATATTCTCGCAGTCTAGCAAGAGTTTAAGAAAACTAATTTGAGTAAGAGCCTACTCAGTAAGTTCTATAGTTCGTTGTGTAACTATGGATTCATGCATTCAACTTTCCTTTTTAGTTTTCAAACCGTTTTCTTATCAAAGATTGCTTAGTGATGCTTATCACACCCAAATCTAGTACATAACATTTCACACATCTAGTAAAATTCAAAATAGCCATTGAAACCTAGTAAGTTTCATGCACCGCATGCACCGTGAAGTACTGTTCACACAACATGCGCCAGAGCTTGGGATTATCACCATTGAACAAAGGAAAGTATAAGGTAAGAGGTTGATGACCCAAGGACCGAAACACTTGGGCAAATGTTTGAGGAGTACCATGTTCAGGTGAAGTCACATGACCAGGTGCGACGGTGGAAATTGACTCCCATCCACACATCCCGGTGAATATAGAAGTAGCCGTGGCCGGATTGCCTGTAACTCTTCCCCGTCATCGATACTGGATCCGCGAGATGGGGTGCCGTAGGGATGCAACGATATGACCTGTCGCAGACTCACCACGCTCTAGAGTAGGCAACTTCTTCTACATCTTCCACACCGTCCCTTGCATCTCCTTGATGCGCGCATCAAGATCTATCCTCCACGCCGACAGATCAATAAGCTGTATCCGCGTATTAGACAACGAATCCTTGATGGCGCCAGAGACTGTCACTCCTAGTGAAGCCTGGACCGACTTGGTGATGCGGTTGGTCATGGTAGCCGTCACTGAGTCCAAGCTAGCGTGGATGCCCAAGCGAACCGCCGTATCAAGGCCGTCGATGAGGATTTGCCGCTCCTCACGACGCTCCTCTTGAAGATGAGTTGTCATGACGAGTGGAATTTTTTGCATCGGATTTTGGTGGTGACCGGCTCTAGATACCAATTGTTATGGCCACGATCTATTTGCTCTCTACTACACTAGATAATATCCAGATTACAACCACATTCAAATTGGGGGAATTCTAGGAGAAGAGGATAGGGTACAAGGATAATAGATCGTGAGCAAACACTACTACGAGAACCTCAACAGATAACGATGCTTATCGCTCTTGCTAACTTAAGTAGCCGCGGACGTTGCGGCTCGCCTGTCCAACCCAGTTCAGGCCTTGATACCTGAGGTTGTGCTTGACGATCCTCTTGGACCAGCCTTCATTAGCGACCTCTGCCGTAGGCACATGGTCATCAAGAGGATTGCTAACAGAAAGTCCTAGTGCATCAAGCCACAACCATCACCAATGATAACATATGTAATTCAAAAGATATTGACTTAAAATCGTACTAACAAATACGAAAATAGACAAAATCCTATGAGATCCCTAGAGACATAATTTCACGTGCCCTCCGCCGACGCTAGACACATCAGACTTAGGATAGGCCTTTAGAGTATCAAACAATGGAAGAAAAGAAACCCGCATTTCCTTTATCTGCCTCCCTGAAACATAGGAAATTTAGCCATTTGAGCCGTCATCCATGTATGCTTTTTAGCCCATGTCATGATGAATTTAAAAATTAAGATAGATCGTTCATCGAATTAACAGTTTTTGACGTGAATTATTAGAATTCCAATTTAGCACGGTTAGTATGAAGTCCTGTAAGTACGTGTTACCTAGCACGGATAGTATGTAAGTCCTGTAAGTACGTGTTACTACCTCTCTAGCTATACGGTATAGTCGTATAGAGTATCTAGAAGCTGCTGGACCCCGAAACAGTAATCCGGATTCCGGACAGGCAAAGGTATTGTACGTACAAATCTGCTCACCCGCCTGGCCTCTCAAGTCTCATCGATAGCATCGTCAAGACATCAACTGATCAACAGTACTGCCACGCAGCGCCCCATGTGAAACGTGCCAAGCCTCAAGCCTGTCACGCCGCATTACAGACTCCGGCAGCCGAGCGCGGCAAGCCGGCGACGCGACGCAACGCAACGGAGAACCAATCAATCCATTTCAGACGATGTCTTCGAGGCGCGCACGCAATTCCGTGCAGGCCGGCAACGGCCTCACCTAATAAATAAATACGTAAATAGGGGAGAAAAAAGGGCAAGCATTAGTAGTCGTCGTCTTCTTCCCCTCTCCCCGTCCTCCTCCTCCCGCGATGGCGACGCTAATCTCGGAGCTGCTGCGTCCCGTGGACCCGGCGCAGGCGCTGGACGAGGCGGCGCTGCTGCGGTACGCGGCCACGCACGTCCAGGGGTTCCCCGCGCCGTCGCCGGCGCTGGCCCTCACGCAGTTCGGCCACGGCCAGTCCAACCCCACCTACTGCATCCAGGCCTCCTCCGCCACGGAGACCAGGCTCTACGTGCTTCGAAAAAAGCCCGCGGGGACCATCCTCCAGTCCGCCCACGCCGTCGAGCGCGAATTCAAGGTCCAGATCCTCCTCCTCTTCGCTGCTCAGTTCGGTTTATGCACACTCTCTGTAGCCTGTCCACTTCACCGATACAATTAGCTTGAATTTATCCGGTTCGACCCTGGGCTCGATCTGAGATGGTAGTCAGAATTCGGTGCTGCTTGTTTGACCGGGGCTACGTGGTTGTCACGACGACAGTGCTACAGTGGAATTAGCGTTTACTTCCGAACCGAACTCAGTGGTAGACAATCCACTTTTCGTGCTTATTTAGAGTATCTTGAACCTTCTAGCTTCTGTTTAATTATGGAACTTAGTGTAGTTATTATCACTGATCAAACTAGTTATGGCATTCTATCTTTCAACTATGTGCTGAAAGAGGGTTTAAATTATATGTTGATATCAAATGTTTCTTACGTGCTGTTATTTCCTTCTGATAAGTGAAGCGAGCTTACTCACTCACCGAGTTGTTTTTGATATGGAAGCAGGTTCTCAAAGCTTTAGGCGTTTACACAGATGTTCCTGTCCCCAAGGTGTTTTGCCTTTGCACCGATGCTAGTGTGATCGGAACCCCTTTCTACATAATGGAGTATCTGGAAGGAGTCTTATATCTTGATAGCAATTTACCGGTATGCTCTTCATTGCGTGTTCTTTGTCTTACCAATTCGCTGACCAGTTCATCAACTCCACTTGGTATTGGTGGTGATTCCGTGCAGAATTTGGACAATGTTTTCCTATCAACAGAATTTCTTCTAGCTTATGGCTGTGGATTGTAGTTGTAGCACATATGCAATGTATGAAAACCTCTTAAAATTAGATCGATAACTAGCAACCTTAGTAGTTGATTGATTAAGTTCAAACTCTAGAAGACATTGACACTTTTCAAACCCCTCCTTCCTCTACAACATTTATAGTTTTTTTAGGAGCTGAGATCAAAGTTCCCATAATCCTATCTTATGAAAGGAATGTATCAAATTGGCAACGGTTATATTCATATTATTATTGCGATGGGCAACAATTTTATGCATGATAATTTGGTGATTTTGTTGCTCTTCTTTATGCAGGGAATAACCCCAGCCAGAAGGAAGAGTATATACTTTGCTGCTGCCAAAACTTTGGCTGATGTACACAAAGTAGATGTGTCTGCAGTTGGATTGCAGAAGTACGGGAAAAGAGACAATTATTGCAAAAGACAAGTAGGTCTTATCTAGACAATTATTGCAAAGGACAAAAGTAAAAAAAAAATGTATTCTTGCTAGACTGCAACTTGAACTATTATTACATTCAAGTACTAAATATATCTTACCAATACTTAAATTCGCATTGATCTAACCAGCTGAGTCCGTAAAGTGTGTTGCGTGATTAAGACTGCTAGCAAATGTGCTCTCTTTTTTTACAAACACTTGCTCTATGGACTGTGTTTTCCCAGCTGTTACAACTTGATCACCCGAGTTCACAAATTAAATAAATTCTTACTGTCATGTTCTGAATAATGATAACCGTGATTTTTCATTTGAAGATAGTTACTGTTTCCTGGTTCAGGTAGAAAGGTGGGAAAGACAGTATCTTCAGTCAACTGGCGAAGGGAAGCCTGCTCGTTATCAGAAGATGCTTGATCTAATTCGTTGGTTGAAGGAAAATGTACCTAAAGAAGATTCTTCGACAGGATTGGGTACTGGCCTTGTTCACGGTGATTATCGTATTGATAACCTTGTGTTTCACCCAACAGAGGTTTGTTTGGCATCACACATGTTTATGCAACCCCCTAACTACTTTACATAGTTTAAATCCTCTGTCTGATGATCTCTTATGTTTCTCTACAGGATCGAGTAATCGGTGTACTTGATTGGGAACTATCAACTTTGGGGAATCAGATGAGTGATGTTGCTTACAACTGCATGGTATGAAATATGAAATAAGTTTTCTTCGGCAAAATGTGAAATACTTCTCTATACATAATATTGTTACCCATCATTCACCTATTTACAACATGATTTCTTCTGTGATTAGCTTGTTCTCTAAAGAACAGTTCTAACTCTTCAGATGTAATGTTTTAGATTAACTATACTCGCTGGGCATTATGTCACTTTGCTAACCATGATTTAGCTAATGTTATCTTGATTATTATTTATCCTTTCAGACCTATATTATTGATTCAACGCCCACTGAAAATATTTCCTATGGAGGACTTAAGCGTCCTGTCATTGCAGATGGCATTCCTCAACTGGAAGAGTACCTATCTGTGTACTGCTCTATGTCTGTAAGCATCCTGTTGTTTGCGCTTTGACACTGGCTGGATAAATACACCCCTCTTACTCACCAATTATTATCCCTTACTTTCTTTACAACGTTCCTCAGGCAAGACCCTGGCCTGCAGCAAATTGGAAGTTCTATATTGCTTTTTCACTGTTTCGAGGGGCTTCTATCTATGCAGGAGTATATCACAGATGGACTATGGTACTTGTCTTTAACTCTGGAAATATGTGTCTGTTTTCTATTCTAATTTATTTGAGCTGTCACGCAGGGTAATGCTTCCGGTGGTGAGCGTGCTAAATTTGCTGGAAAGGCTGGTAACGCTATGGTTGACTGTGCCTGGGATTACATAAATAGAGAAAATGTCCTGCCCGAACGACCTGCTACAGGTAATTATATTTCATAGCATCATCTCAATAGCATCCTGCAGCCTCATCATTTTGTGTGCTTTGTGGACAAGCTCGCTCTTTTCAATTTCTTAAACCTTGTTGCTGTTTCCAACTAAATTACTTTTTGCTTAGAGAATTAGAGATGCAAAATGTGGCTATGATCCTTTCCTTTTTAGGGACAATCCTTTATTCTTGTGAAGTCTAATGTACTTAAATAAATTTTGTTAACTGAGCGGACTTTGCCTTTAATAATTAGTTATGCATTTCTTGAAAGCTCCAAGGCAAGAGTTCCACAGTGAGCAAGAAGGTTCAACTTCGACAGATGGTCAAGGCAGATTTGTTCCTAGTGAAAAGGTTATGCTGCTACGGGAAAAAATAATTAAGTTTATGAAAGATCATATATACCCCAAGGAGGATGAGTTATACAAGCTTGCACAATCAACCTCACGGTGGACAATTCATCCAGAAGAAGAAAATTTGAAAGCATTAGCAAAACAGCAGGGACTGTGGAACTTGTTTATTCCGGTATTTTCTGTTTTCTTTTGACACCTTTAATATTTACCTGATCCGGAAAAATCAAGAACCGGGCTTCCTATACTTCAGTAATGTAAGGTGCACTTATTTTATACTGGGTTCTATGCTGATTAAAATGGTTGAACTGCAGCTTGACAGTGCAGCTAGAGCAAGAGAGCTACTAGTTGAGGACCGATACATTTCTCCTGGAAGTTCGGATGATCTTTTGCTAGGTGCGGGTCTCACAAATCTTGAGTATGGATATTTATGTGAGATTATGGGCCGTTCAGTTTGGGCTCCACAAATATTTAACTGTGGTGCACCTGATACGGGTAATATGGAGGTAAGACAGATTTTCTATGTTCTTTTATAGGCATTATTTTCGGTCTGTCACTAAACATGCATATTTTGAGAAATGACTTCTTTCGAAAATATCTGCCTGTATAACATCTTCAAATTATTGATGCTGCTTAATTGATTATAAAAGTGGCAGCTATCCTCTTGATTCTGCAGTTTTATGTATATCACATTAAGTCAGATTTGTTATTCTGTTTCCCAGCATAGAGCAATGATAGATGACATATTTATTTTGTCCTAGCAAATGATCCATCTTTAGTATGCCAATCATTTTTTTAGAAGGTTCTTACAACATATGTCAAGTTTGAATGCTTTGTTATGGTTGGTGCTAGTAATTTTGTATATGAGAATATATGATATGGAAATCGCATTATAGGTCTTGTTGAGATATGGGACTAAGGAGCAACAAAAGCAGTGGCTTGTTCCTTTATTGGAAGGGAAAATTCGTTCAGGATTTGCAATGACGGAACCACAAGTTGCATCTTCGGATGCAACAAATATAGAATGTGCAATATCCAGGTAATAAAATCAATAAAATATTTATGGGCAACTAGCATGTTATTTTTGTTCCTTTAAGCTGTTCATATTTAATTACATGTGCTTACCACCCCCTCTTGTATCTCTCTTCAGTTACAAGCTATTATCTTGCTAAAGGCTATCACATAGTTGCGAACAACATGTTCAGCAAATCCTAGTTCCTACAGCAACCAGCCTTTTATTTTGTCTATTTTTTTCTCATCTCAAAAGTATTTCAGCCTACTAGCCAAAAACGGCATCCAAATTATTGAGTATTGCCAGGAAAGTAATTATATCCTAATGGCATACATTTGCTGGCCGCTTATTTTGTTAGATTATACAATGGCTTTCCTTTCTTTATTTTGAGCTTTCTATGTTGCTGATTACCTGTGATATTCCCCCCTCGGCAGGCAAGGGGATTTCTACGTGATAAATGGCAAGAAATGGTGGACCAGTGGGGCTATGGACCCAAGGTGCAAAATCCTGATATTAATGGTAACTATGACATCTAACCAAGAAAGTGGTGCTGTGATTGATCTATATTTTTCTTTTAACGTAAAGGTGTTTGTTTCATGCAGGGAAAAACAGATTTTTCTGCACCTAAACATAAGCAGCAGTCAATGATTTTAGTGGATATCAACACTCCTGGAGTGCAG
The DNA here is from genome assembly GCA_916181665.1 of Avena sativa. Lineage (NCBI taxonomy): Eukaryota > Viridiplantae > Streptophyta > Magnoliopsida > Poales > Poaceae > Avena > Avena sativa. The sequence continues at coordinate 459,590,828 of OV702297.1, read as the reverse complement.
ATAAGGAGACCACTGCTAGTCTTTGGGTTCGATGACGCACCACATGGACATGCAGAGATTACTTTTGATAACGTGCGTGTTCCAGCCACAAATATCCTCCTAGGGGAAGGACGGGGTTTTGAGATTGCTCAAGTAAGCAATACTCTTCTGTTATCACTAATAATTTTTGTTATGATATGTACATTCTGTGTCATATTTAAGATGGTTGGCAGGGAAGACTAGGTCCAGGAAGATTACATCATTGCATGAGACTAGTAGGGGCAGCAGAACGTGGCATGAACATGATGGTTGAGAGGGCCTTAAGTAGGACCGTATTTGGAAAGAGGATTGCACAGCATGGGTCGTTTCAATCAGACCTTGCAAAGGTATGACCTCCTTGACTGCTTGCATGATTCATTTAACCATTGAGGTGGTCCATTTACGCAAAAGTGTCTGTTTCACAGAAGCTAGGTGCCAGATGAGTTAGTTATCAGCTCGTTGTTCCTTTTGTTTATTATGGACATATCAGTCTCTGAACTTCATCGTTTCTTTCCTCGCATCTTTTCTTGTGTGTGTTCTACTAACATGGATGTGGAATCCAGTGTCGAATAGAGCTGGAACAAACTAGGCTTTTGGTGCTTGAAGCAGCTGACCAACTTGACCGGCATGGGAACAAGAAAGCCCGCGGAATTCTCGCAATGGCCAAGGTAAATAACCAAGGTTCAGCAATTTGGCACCTCTTTTTAATCATACTAGCAGCAACCCCCAAATCGAGTGAATCTGGCCCTCATGTAGGTTGCCGCTCCAAACATGGCCCTGAAAGTGCTTGACATGGCAATGCAAGTCCACGGTGCTGCTGGCGTCTCATCCGACACGGTCCTGTCTCATCTATGGGCAACCGCTAGGACACTGCGGATCGCGGACGGCCCTGATGAAGTCCATCTCGGCACAATCGCGAAGCTGGAGCTGCAAAGGGCAAGGCTGTAAGATCAGGATGGTGTCCAGGGTCAATAAAAGGGGGACAAGGAACATCTGTGAAAAGATCACAGCCACAGGTAGGTAGAGTGGTGAAATAAGTGGTGTTAGATTCCTGGATGTACGCTTCCTGTTCGCCTTGTAATTTCCCATTATTACTTGTCCATGAGAGACTATGCACACATGTTCAATGTTGGTCCTGTTGTAAAGGGACCAACCCTACCAGTACAGTTACACGAGAGTATTACAGATCATCAGAACACTAGTTACTGTACAAGTGAGTATCGCATTCGCTGATCTGAATGAACATCTGCACTAGCAGTTTTCCTTTGGTGTACAGTGGAATGAGTTCCCTGGTCTTCGGCCAGTGTAACCCATCGGAGGCCAAACCTGAGGTACATGAACCACCTTTATTTCACACGGACTAGTTACGTTACATAATAGTACTACGTGTGAACTAGTACGAACAAAAAAATCTTGGTAATAATCATCATCCTATCTGAGGCCGAGCGTGTAGGGGAATGAGCTGGAGTTGAGCCAGATGTCGCCCTGAACAAACGACTGCACGGTGAAGTTAGCCGCATCGACGTCGCTGCCGAGCACGCGGTAGCCCGGCCACGCCACCCTGGCGGACGTGTTGGCGCCGGGGCCACGGTTCATGTACTCGGCGTAGTAGAGCGTGTCGAGCGCGAAGGAGCCGTTCCACTCGAGCCAGCCCCTGGGGTGCACGAGTGCCTCCATCTTGCACTGCATGAACACCGTCCGGGAGTACTGCTTCCATGGCCGGCCGAGGTAGGAGGAGAAGCCGGCCTGCACGGGGAGGAGGTCGGCGGCGGCGGCCACCTTGCAGCCCTGCACGGAGATGCCCGTGTTCTGGTTCGGGTCCTCCCGCCCCTGCGCCGTGAAGACGTTCTTCTGGCCCGGGTCCGGGCGGCGCGCGTAGAGGTTGCAGTTCTGGAGGATGACGGCCGCGTCGCCGAAGACGAAGTCGACGGTGCCGTAGACGTCGCAGTCGCGGTAGAACTGGCGGAGCGAGTGCGCGTAGAGCGTGTCCTGGTACCCCGCGAAGCTGCAGCGGTAGAAGGCCGAGAGGTCCGCGTTCACGCGTAGCGCTACCGCCTGGTGCTTGCTTGGACCCGCCGCGTTCTCCACCGTCAGGTCCCGCGCCAGGAACCCCGCCCCGACCACCGCTGCGGATTGATTAGTGTGTAACCAGCAGATGTCAGCCACGCCGAGCACGTAACACATTTGCCACTAGGCTAACTAAACTGGAAAACTTTATGAAGTCTAGACGTGCTAGTACTGTTTTTTGTTTTTACCAGTATTATTATGTGCGAATGAATGATCGATGCAACGTGCATGTGTTGCTATATCGGTAGGGTACACGTCCTCCTGTGCCTGCATGTGGCGGCCGTACGGTCGCGGGTGGGCATGAATGCGAGGCACAGGTGCAGGTGAGAGTACCGGTGTGGCGTGGCGATGCATTTGTCTCCGCACCGACACCGTGGACCGACGACGACAGTGCCGTGGCGACCACAACACTCGTGCAGCATTCGGCGACGGAGTTATTGAGGCTCCGCCGTGTAATGGCAAGCATATCATCGTCAGTGCCAATGGGGTGCGCCCACTTTTCTTCTGTCCTAAAATCGCGTGTTTCTCTCTATCTGACGCAACAACAACAACCAGACGAAGCCGAAAAGTACACGCGCGGTGGAAGTGGAAGAGCATAGAGCAGTGGGATATGCCAACGGCGTACCGCGCCTCTCTACATCGATCGATACGACCAGTGTCCTCTTGCGCTGCTTGTTCCTTGGCTTAAAAGGTGGCATCCGGGAGGGAACCTAACTCGATTGCTCGTCTTGAACGACTTTTTCCCCCGTTCTCTCTTATCTCAATCTGGGGCGGGGCATTATCAGGGCTATCTGGTGCCCTCCACTCCACCGTATCGGGTGGTGCTGACCGTTTTGCAACCGAATCTACCTGTCGGTGCCTACAAAAACATGAGGCTGGGGCCAGGGCCATCCATCCAAATCGGTCGATCGGGGACGCCCATCCAGCAGAAAAGAGAAACGAAAGGGAACTGAAATAGAAAAGGAGATCGAAGCGCCTTTCCCCGACAAAGGCACTTCATCGTGCTATAATTGGCTGCCCATTGTAGTACTACTAGCTGTCGTCGAAGGCGGTCAGATCATGGGATCGGTTTCTGCTGCCCTCCCCGATCTCGTCCTGCGTTCGCGGCCACACACACACCGGCAGCCGAGCTCTAGCTCGCATTTCCACTTCCATTTTGCCGCGCACGTCGTTTCCGCGGCCTCACCCGACATATACCTCACCTAATTTCGGGACTTCATAACTCCAGATGTGATCTCTTGGACCGGAATGGCGACAATTAACGTGTCTAGTCGCCGAGACGTTTACGCGGTGAGCTAGCACAATAATGCAGCCCAGATGGCACCAGAATTAATCCGATCATCATCTTCTCGAGTATACTATTTGTCTGTAACTAGTCACAGGTGGTCCAGTTCCTGCACCTAGTACAGTGCCAGTCCTCCTAGTAGAAGCAGGCCCTGCCCCCCGTTCTTTACTTGACCGACGATGGCACTCGTGACCAATGTACTTACCACGGACGCTCGCTCACGAGCTCGGATCTCACGTGAACAATGTACCACGCACGCGCGTGCATTCCTACGACGAGGCGTCGTCAGCACTGCGTCACCCGTCCGGCCGTGCCGGCGTCGGCGCTCGCTCGGCATGCCGACAGCGGCTCGTGGTGCGGCACTGTACGTGTAGCTAGCTAGCTAGCTAGCACTGGAGCAGCGGCGGCCAGTGAAGTGAAGTGCGGGGCAGCACGTGCGGGCCTACTACGAGCCAGCTGCTACGTAACAAGTATTCGAGTCTACGCACGCACGCACGTACCTAGCGTGGCGGAGCGGAAGGTGGTGTAGTTGTCGACGACGTTGCGGCTGGCCTTGATGACGGTCTTCCACATGCCGTCGCCGACGAGCATCAGGTTCGTCTTCTCGCTCCCGACCTCCACGTTCTCGAAGTACCCGCCCGCCTTGATGTGGATCACGTACCGCGTCGCGCTGTTGTTCGGCGCCGCCGCCACCGCCTCCCCCACCGTCGTGAAGTTCCCGCTCCCGTCCTTGGCCACCACCACGTCCGGCGCCGCCTCCTGCAGCCGCCTCCGGTCCCCATTCGACACCCACGACGGGAACCCGCCACGCACGGCGCCGTACCCCTCCAGCGCCTCGCGTCGGCCGGGCTGTCGGTTTCGGCGCTGCGGGAGGCGGCGGAGCAGGGCGAGCGAGTTGGACACGAGGTGGGCCACGTGGTAGATGCGGCCCTGGATGTAGGGCCGGACGCGGCCGTCGCCGTCCTCGGCTGCGCCGGGAGGGGCGGCGAACCCGTCCAGGCAGGTGTACTGGTTGGTCATCGCCGCCGACAGCACCGTCTGCACGCCGGCCACGGACTCCTCCGCGGTGCGGTTCCCGGCCGAGAGCTCGGCGGCCGCCGTGCCCAGCTGGTCCAGCGTGTGCCCGAACAGCTCCAGGCAGTCGGCCAGAGCGAGGCGGTCGCGCACGCGCAGCCGCCCCGGACGGGACAGGTAGGAGGTGCTGTTGGACGCGGCCGCGCGCACGGCCGACGCGGCGCGCGCCACCACCTCCGAGATCACCTCCCCGACCGGCTTCCGCGCCAGGCCCGGGATGGAGGCCAGCGTCGACACGCACACGTCCCGGTGCAGCATGCCGGCGCAATGCCGCTCCACGGCGGCCGCGTGCTCGGCCTCGGCAGCCGCGCTGGCGCCGTCTTCGACCAGAGCGCGCGCGCGGCGGTGGTGATGGTCGTCGGTGGCGGCGGACGCATTTTGGGCCAAGAGCAGGAAGAGGAGGAGCTTGGCCGCTTCCGATCGCTTGGTTCTTGGAGTCGTCGGAGGTGGCATTCTGCGGCGGAATGGAAGTGTGGGATCACTCTGGGAGTGAGCGGGGCCGAACGTGACAGGGACAGTGGCCGGTGCGCGTCGGTCGGTCGGCGTGGGAGAGGGGATTATTGGAGGAGGAGCCTCACTTTTATAGCCACCGCTAGAGATAGATATATGCTCATGGAATTTTTGACACCCGATTCAGCCGTCCCGTCATGCACGGCGCGACACGCTCGTGCATGTGCATATACGCGTGTGTGTCTGCCTCACATTTGCACGAGAGCGAAGATGAGCAAATTTACGGTGCTAGCTGTAGGTAGCTACAATGGAGAGCTTATGATTGCAGGAGGCGATGATCAGGACCATATGACATGATTCACTACTAGTAGTTAGCTTTGGCTAGTAGAGTACTGCTCCATCTGCATTCATTCATGATTATTTTTGGAGGAGAACCTCTGCATTCATGGTGTGACTACAGCTCTCAACAAGCACCAATGACCATTGATTGATAGACAGAACTGTGCTGCAAAGACTGCAAACGAACAGCAACGGCTGTCACCACATTAACTAGGAGTATAACGATACTAATTTACATTTTGTATAACGGAGACGAAAAACATGTGGAAAAATGAGTTATGTTTTTGAGGTTTTACAAAATGAAGGCGAAGCAGCAAAGAGTAATTCTTCATCATTTTTTCCAAATGCTTTTCAGGGAGGACGGCACCTGCATGTTTTGTTTAAGTCTAAAGCCAAAATCTCCAAAGTTAAAAACGAGATTGTTCCAAACTGTGTCAGTATGGTCTTGTCCACCGGAATAGCTGAGATATACTCACTCTTTTAAAATATAAGATGTTTTAGCTTTGTGAATAGAGTGTATCTAGACTTTTTAGTGTGTAGATTTATCTAGATTTGGAGTGAACCTACATACTAAAAGGGTCCTACATACAGTCCTTTCACAAAGATAAAACATCCTACATATACTAAAAGGGGTCTACATACAGTCCTTTCACAAAGCTAAAACATCTAATATTTTAAAACGGAGGGAGTACGATATTGCCCACTTGTTCAGACAATGAAGACAGCATCTAGCAAGCTTCTTCTTTATTCATACGTTGTTTTAGGGCGTGTTTGGTAGGGCGTTTTAGGCCGCGTCAGACCGTGTGGAGAAGTTTCTAGGCCGATTGGATGCCTGCCCGACCTCCACGTCATGGCCCGCATGATCCTCAAAGACCCCGGGCAGGCCCCGGAGAAACTACAGAATCACCAGTTTCGGTGGAGCCACCCGTTGCAGCCAAATTTTCTCCGAGGAGGCCACCCGTTGCACGTGTGGGGAAGCACGAGACACCACACACCTTGTTATCTTTCTGCAATCTTTTGATCCTCAATATAGTTTAAATTCTTCCTAAGTATTCGTCATTGCATATGTGCAAATGTCATAAGAAATTGATTTCAAATGAACACCTTTGAAGAAATTCTCACTATATTGGCTGTCTAGAACTTTTCACCTATTTTGGCAATCGATGCCAATGGGTAAGAAGTTTTAGAGGATTTAAGAGAAACTGATTTTATGCTTTGAGTTTGTTCTTAAGCATTTAATCTTCATGCTCTTGCATCTTTATTGTTGCTTTGCATGTTGAATATTTAGAGGAAACTCCTCCAACGGTAATGGTTGGCAATATCTGAAATGAAATTCAATTTCATCACACGTGCATATATTATGGGGGAGGTTGCTCTATATATTGGGGGTGTACCAACATCACATACTTGTGTAGTATTTGATGTTGGGGCAACCATTTTCTTCGTTAAATTCATATATAAACCCTCTCAAAAAGATTGTCATCAATTACCAAAAGGGGGAAGATTGAAAGTGCATGTGTGCCCCTATGTGTGGCTGGCATCGCTTGCACCATGTGTTGACTTCAAGGTTAAAGGATGCAGAAATGAAGAAGAATATGCAATATTCAAGGAGATATTCAAGGTGTTGTGAGAATTGAGCCTACTGTAATCGTGTCTTGAAGAAGAAGATAGTGTGAGCATTCTTGCATCACTTCAATACATCATATTGAAAAAAGAAGAAAGGCTTCAAGTATATCAACCTCAAGAAGAAATGAAGAAGTGCATGATCAAAATGAGCCATCTTGAGAAGATTATATGCTTGAAGCTTGCCATCCTCGGTGATCATGGATCATGCCATCTTCTTGTTTCCCTTGTGCTTCGACTTGTTAGTGGACTTATTCTTGTTATTGGAGTTAAATCCAAGTCCACTCTTGTCATTGTTTTTTTTTGCACAATCAAGATGTGGTTGAGTGTGGCCTTCCCTTTATGACCCTTTTTCAAGTCATTCTTCAAAGAAGTGACTTGAGCCTTGAGCTCTCTAAATTCCTCTACATGGTTAGTGTCAACAACAATAGTAGTAGAGGAAGTAAAAAAATTATTGTTAGAGCAACAAGGCACGGAATGCAATTCATCACAAGATATAACATGGTTATGCGAGGATGAATTATAAGGACTAGCACATGCCAATATCACATTAGGAGTAGAAGTAGTGCTAATGTCCATATGAGGCCCACTAGATGTTACCTTTGACATAATGGCCTCATGAGCTAACTTTAGCTTATCATGGGAGACTACAAGATCCTCATGCGAGCTTGAGAGCTTAACATTACTTTCTTCCAATTTCCCATATTTGCTAGTTAGCAAAGCAAGTTGAGCCTTTATCTCAACATTCTCCTTCAAAATAGATGCTTCATAAAAAATAGAGTTAGTAGCACAAGCATCATTATTAATAGCAAGAGGTGAGGTTAACTTTGCAAGCACTTTTGAATATGAAGCTTTAAGTTGCTCATGTGACTTGGTGAGTTTGATGAGCTCACTCTTAACAACCCGAGAGCCATTTTCGAGGTGCTTAAAATCCTCAACAAGTTTAGCATGGGCAACTACAAGTTCATCATTTTTAGTTTTTAGAGCACTTGCCACCACAAGTTCTCTATCATGGTTTTCCTTTACTCTAGACAATTCTAGAGCAAAAGTCTCCTCAAGAGATTCTTTGGCAGATTGCTCTTCTTCAAGGGAGCTCTCTAGATAAGCAATCTCGTTAGCATACTCACGCTCATGTTCATTCTTTTGACAAATAATATTTACTTGCTCCTCAATAAGTTTCTTGCCTTTAATAGCACAAGTCAATATTTCAACAAATTTGGTGGAAGCAAGTTTATTTTTATGAAGAGCGGCAAAGATAATCTCTCCAATCTCTTGAATGGAGGCAATATCATAATCAACAGCATCATCATCATGAGATACACTAGGATCCAATGAGGTTCCCTTTGTTCCCTTAGCCATAAGGCATATATGAGAATCGGAAGAAGGTGATGATGAGATTGCATTTGTAGCTCCATTCAAAACCTTGTCTTGGCCCATAGGATATTCGTTTTCCTCTACATGGTTAGAAACACAAGCACTAGAGTAAATAGAAGCATTTTTATCATGGCAACAAGACAAAGCAAGCATATCATCATGTAAATTATTCAAGCCATTTCTACATGATATGCAAGGACTATCGACACTAGCATGTAAGGGGTTTTGAGTGCTACAAGTGTTAGAGAGCAAAGATAGACCATTGCAACTAGATAGAGATGAAGGAGTATCAATAGTAAGCTCACTATCCAAATTGCAATTTCTATCACCACTCACCATATCATTACCTTGTGAACAATCACATGTTGGTGAAGTGGTAGAAGATGATAACTCATCACAGCCAGAGGTGGAGGGAACATGATCATCCTCAATAAAGTTGGACACACCATATTTATCTTGAAGCTTTGTCCAAATATCATGAGCACTCCGATAAGGCATGATTGAAGATTTAACTACATTGCTCACAACAAGTAAAAGAATTTTAGTAGCTTGAGCATCTATATAAGAGTTCATCTTCTCCTCTAAAGATTCATTTTGGGGATCCATAGGAGAATAGAAACCCATATATAGAATTCCCTCAATGGATGGGTGAATGTCCCGGAAATAATCTAGCATGAGAGATTTCCAAAAACCATAATTATTTGTGCCATCGAATATATAATAGGAATCGTGCACTACTCCACTAGACGACATCATTACTCTCAAGGTGGTGAAGCCTAAAAGTGAGATACCTTGCTCTGATACCAATTAAAAGATCTCGGATGTCGCCTAGAGGGGGGGTGAATAGGCGATTAAAACTTCTACGAGATGGGCTTAACAACGGCGGAATAAAACTAGCATTTTCTTTTATTAAGCACAAGCCTAGATATACTAAGGTTCACCTATGTGCACCAACAACTTATGCTAAGCAAGACAAGCAACAATATGATAGCAATAGATTACTTCAAGCATGATGGCTATCACAATGTAAAGTGCATAAGTAAAGAGATCGGGTATAGAGATAACCGAGGCACGCGGGGACGATGATGTTTTACCGAGTTCCTCCCAACAAGGGAGTATGTCTCATTGGAGGGGTGGGCGATACTAAGATCACCAATTCCACAAAGGACTCACCCTATTCTCCCAAGCACCCACCACCCGGGCAAGCACCCGTTCCACTATGGGACACTTAAGGGTGGTCATCGAACCCGTACAAGATTGGGGCTATCTCCACAACTTAATTGGAGGCTCCCAATAGTCGCCACCAAGGCCTCAATCTTGAGGGAGCTTCACAACTTAATTGAAGACCCCAAGAACACGCCACAAAGGCCACACAACCGTCTAGGGTTCCAAGAACCCAAGAGGGACAAGTAACAATGAATATCACCGACAAAATCCTCCAGAGAGAACACAAACCGATGCACCTAATGCAAATGGCAAGAACACCACAAAGATATCCCAAATCTTCACTCTCAAGTTCCAACAAGGCTACTAAAGCAATTGGGGGAACAAGAGAGGAATAACACAAAAGGGGAACACAAAATGCCCCAAAGATCTAGATCCCAAAGATACACTCACAAAGAGGTGATTTGGTTTGGTCAAATTGTAGATCTAGATCTCCTGTAACTTCCCCTCAAATATTGGCAAGAATCATTAGAGGGGGAGAGAGAAATCAAGCCAAGAAATGTATCAAAGAGTATGCAAAGCTTGAAGAATAATAGTGAGAAGAAGCAACCCAAAAAGAATAAAGGGATGGGGCTTAAATAGGGGCCCAGGAAAATCGGTCCATTGGGGCAGATTTTCGACCTGGTCCGGTACTACCGGCCCGCTAGCTAGCGCCAGGCAGTGAACAGCACAACAACAAAGAATGGGATCGAGGTGGATGGCGAACCGCGCGCGGGCGAGGGTTAACGCGGGCGAGCGCGTGGCAACAGAGGATCGGGGCTAGGCGAGCGCGCTAGTGCGAGGCGCAACAAGCGAAGCGCGCGCGCGGCGACCATGGGCGAGGCGCAGTAGAGAGGCCTTGAGTGGGAGCGGCGGGGCATGCTGGGCCGCAGCGATGCAGAAGCTGGGCAGGCAAGCGGGCCGGCCCAGCGAGCAGGGGGAGATCTGGCGCGCGATGCGACCAGAGCAAGCGAGGCGGGAGCGATCGGGTCAGGGCACACAGATGGCAAGCAGAGCGGAGGAGCAGTGCGGGAGCGAGCGGCGGGAGCTGGCTAGGGACTTGTTGGGCGCCAGGTAGGCTGGCCCGGTAGTACCGCCGGCCTAGGCGATAGTACCGCTTGGGCCCTCTACTACTGGCCAGTGCTGCTGGGCCATGCAGAAGGTTGGGCCGCGTGGAACAGGTGCGGGCTGTAGGAACGGCGGAAGTACCACTCGGGCCCAGAAAAATACGCCTTTTCTTTTTCCAATTAAAAGGGCAAATATAAACTGCGATAACTTTAGATTGGTAACTTCGACTGACCTGAATCCAATTGCATTGGAAAGAGGACGACAAGATACCCCCCTTGGTGAGAATCCGGAAAACCGCAAAGATCAAATTGCAACAAGATATAAAAGGGAGATCCGATTTTGATGAACAAGAGCTTGCTATGAAGATTACCACAAGCTCTATATCCTCACATGGATAAGACTAAATAACAACCAAATACGATGATACAAGTATACAAAGGTTTGAGCTCTCTCTGAACGATATGATCGAGATACTCACTCGAGAGCCCCTCTTGATAGTACGACTGTCTATCCTAAACCCGGTCTCCCAACTAACAACATCAGACTGGCAAAACGGAAAATCTATCAAGATTACCTTTGCCTTGAGCATTCCACTTGAGCGTGATGTAGACGATCTTGACCTTCTCAAGATGGAATGCCTTTCTTGATTCCTCTTCATCGATCCAAGACCACCGAGGATGGCAAGCACCAAACACGAGATCTTCTAGAGATGGCATATTTTGAGCTTGCACAACACGTCTTCTTCTTCTTCTTCATTTCATCGACCTTGAAGCCAACACATGCTCCAAGCGATGCCAATGGATAGTTCCTACAAGTACAACTTAATACACACATTAGTCCATAAAGATTGTCATTAATTACCAAAACCACACATGGGGGCCCACATGCTCTTTCAATCTCCCCCATTTTGGTAATTGATGACAATCCCTTTGAGAGGGTTTATATAATGAATTTAACGAATAAAATGGTAGCCCCAATATCAAATACTACACAAGTATGTGATATTGGTACCAACACAATATATAGAGCAAACTCCCCCACAATCTATGCAAGTGTGATGAACTTGAATTTCATTGCATATGTTTCCAATCATTATCATTGGTGGAGTTTCCTCTATATAAACAATATGCTAAGCAACACAAAGATGCAAGAGCATGAAAGACAAATTCTTAAGAATAAACTCAAACCATAAACCAACTTCCCTTAAACCCTCTAAAACTTCTCCCCCATTGGCATCGATTACCGAAATGGGTGACAAGTTCTAGAAGGCCAATATAGTGATAGTTCCTCCAAAGGTGTGCATCCACACAAATCCAATGATGAATACTTGGGAGGAAGTAAAACTATATTGAGGACCCGACGATTGCCAAAGAAACAAAATAAAAGAAGCGTCAACAAATAACGCAAGCAATCACAAGATCCATAAACCAAATGAAAACAACAAATCATACCAAATGAACATACCACAAGATCAAAAGTGTGTTTTAAATGAAAATAGAGAAGCTCCCCAAGATTTGTGCACAAATAGAATAGTTGCATATGAATATATCATGCACAAATATGGAATCCTCGCTCCCCCATAGGCATTTAAAGCACAACACAAGATAAAGAAGACAAATAAGCATTATTAAATGAATTAGAGGAGCTCCCCAGAGATTATGCACCAATTATGATAATTATATTTGGGAACAAAGTGCATAATCATGGAATCCTGAATCATCCAAGTTCATTTAACAATACAAGGAAAGAGCGAATAAATATGAGTGCCCAAAGATGCAAACAAGAGGAGCAAGCACTCCTAGGCAAATAAATTTGGAAGCCACCGAAGAATCAAAAAGGAATAAATGGTGGTATCCAAGGAATAAAAATATCAACTAAAACTATCTTCTCTTATGTGTATAAGTTTCTAAGTGGAATGCATCACAAAGACATATGTCCACAAAGAAACATGCACACATAAACAAGATACTCAAGAAAGCACATGAAATCCAAAAAGAAGTCATAATATATACCAATAAGATTTTTGCTTGTAAGCATGGCCAAAGGCACAATATTATCTTATTGTTCATTAATGAACTTCAAACACCAACACACTACATATATTACAACAATCACCAAGGGAAAAGGAGATGGTTGGAATATATGGAGAAAAGCAACAAGTATCACAAACAAAAATCAACTAACGAAATCTCACTATTGCACATGAGAGAAGTTAAGGAAAGGATAGGCAATAAAATTACTAGATTGACATATTTGGGATTGGTGGATCATATGCATGATTTTGTATAGTCCCAATAATATGAACTCATCTCAATTTACACACACTTGCAATAGGAGGATCTCTTAAAACCAAAGCTAGAACCACAACACATACAAATACAAAAGATCATCCTAGAAGGCAACCCACACACGGTTGGAAGCAAGATATATGAGCATGAGAAAGAGATACTTATTATCGAGATATAATTGGCAGGATGAAGGGTGATACGTCCATTTTGCATCACTATTCTATGTCTTAATTCACTATTATTCATTGATATATTTCATATTGAGAGGTGATACTTATGTTATTTCATCTGTTTTTGCATGGTTGATGACTTTTGGAGCATGGACCACTGCAGTCAAGATTCTGATGGAAAAGGTGCTGTTTGGAGGCAAAATTCACGAAGATCAGACAATCTGGGAAAATATACGGAAAATCCTATTTTTCTAGAAGACGAAGGAAGCCAGAAGGAGGGCTGGAGATGGGCCACATGGGGCCCACACCACCCCCTGGCGCGGGCAGCCCTAGGCCGCGCCAGCAGGTGGTGTGGCCGCCCTGGCCTACTCCAGGCACTCCCCTCTGGCGTATATTATCCTCCCGAAACCCTAAGACTCGGGGAGGGACCACAGAAAGATTCCGCCGCCTCTGCGGGGCGGAAAACACCAAGAGAGAAAGATCTCTCCGGCAGACAGATTTCTGTCAGGGGAATTCCTTCCTGGTGAGGGGAGATCGTCGCCATCAACACCACCATCAAGATGGACTTCATCGGGATCACCATCATCATCATCACCACCATCATCACCATCAACACCCTCATCACCATCTCCATATTGCTGTAACAATTGCGTTGAATCTTGCATAGTTCATAGGGGAAACTTTCCCGGTGTTGATTACTCTTTGTAGTTGATGCTATTGAGTGAACCATTGAATTATTGTTTATGTTCAGATTGTTATACATCATTATTCCATCTCTGATCATGATCCATATGATGTCTTGTGAGTAGTTCGTTTTGTTCTTGAGGACATGGGAGAAGTCATGTTGTTAGTAGTGGAGTTGTGTTGAGAAAGATTCAATAGTTTTGATATTTAAGTTGTGGTGTACTTCTTCTAGTGGTGTCATGTGAACGTCGACTACATGACACTTCACCTATATGGGCCTAGGGGAATGCATTGTGTATTTGGCTACTAATCGTAGGGGTTGCCGGAGTGACAAAAACCTGAACCCCCGTTAGGAAACTATTGCACAAGGGACGTAAGGGTCTTAGAGTTTAAAGTTGTGGTTAGGTTTCTACCTTAATTACTTTCTTGTACTTACAGATGTTTGCAAGGGGTATAATCACAAGTATGTATTAGTCCTAGGAAGGTCGGTACATTACACAGGTTCACCCACACAACACTTAGCAAGCTAAAGAAGATTAATCAACTATATGAAGCGAAATCACTTGACAGTCTTCCCATGTGTCCTCGAGAACGTTTGGTCATCTTAAGTAATACAACCGGCTTGTCCTTTGCTGCATAAAGGATTGGGCTACTTGCTGCATTTATTTCTACTGTCTTTTATTTACTCGTATTTCGTTTACTTGCTTTATCAAAAAACCCTAAAAATCCGTTTGCTAAGTATTTGCAGATAATTCCTGATCCATACCACTAGCCAGCACCTTCTGCTCCTCGTTGGGTTCGACAATCTTACTTATCGAAAATACTGCGATACACCCTCTATACTTGTGGGTCATCAAAGGGGATATGAATTCATTGATCATCCTATAGCTTGCCTCCAATTTCCATGAACGCACCACTTCTTCAAACTTTGAGAGACAAGCATCCAATATATCTCCAATGTACCTAAAACACATTTAAGTACAAAAATGGTTTCCAACATATTGGGTCCAAAGTAGTTAGTGAAACTACAATACATAGGAGGTACTCCACATAAATATGTGCATATTGATATGAAATTGAATTTCATGCACATCTTAGCTGATTAGGATTTGGTGGAGTTCCCCTATATATTGGATCAAGAAATGCAAGAATGCCATAATATATACACATAGTAACTATGCATGCAAGACTTCCAAGAACCAAAAGGAGATACATTTTTAACACAAACACCAAGTAAACCGAGATGGCACACACAAGAGTGTGACACGACAAACGGTGTCCAAATTGGATCAAAGAACCAAATCAACACATGAAAGAATACGAGTTCAACAAATGAACTAGACAAAAGCCAAAGAGCAAAAGATAGATAAACAACACAAATGCTCAAGGGTTTATCTCATTCCAAAAAGTTAAAACACGAAACAAGGAATGAGACAAAACCAACTCCCAAAAGAGCAAGGTTCCAACACATAAACCAAACTCTCATACTTTCCATGATGGCACAAAATACCAAAATGAAAAGATCGAACTTCCAAGAACATAAAACATGATATGGATCAAAGCAAGAAGCATAAATAAGAGTGTTCTAAATAATATAGGAGAGCTCACCCATAAGTAGTACATTATTTAGGATTTTTGCTTTTGAATGCAAAATGCACACAAATGAGATCATCACTACTAATTATATTAAATAAAACACTAGAGGATACCAATAACCTAAGAAGATCCATAAGAGGCAAGGGAATCTTGGGAGAAATACACAACATTTTATTGGCAAAGATAGGACAAAAATAACCAAGGCCAGAGTGAATATGATCACAAGATTCTACCATATATAGAGCACCACTTGTCCAAGGACAAGAAGTATTGGGAATAATCTTCCCGCGGTAGTTCACACGGATATCCAAGATCATATTCACACAAATAAGCATATATCAAAGTATAAGAATTAAGATTGATACCTCAAAGAGATTCTTGGTGGCTTCCAATAGTTACACAATCACTAGTGATTGGAGTGAATTGAAGCTAATGGTTTCCATGGATATAGATGTCTAAATAATAGGACACACATACCAAGAGAACCTCACACAAACAAGATCCAAAAGATGAGAAACAAAGGCATTGAACTTGTTTGAGCAAATGTGTCACATAGGAGCTAGATAATTCAATATCAATTCTAAGTGACAGAACCTTGATTTTTCACATTTTCTAGGTTTGTAATATGCACGAAGCATATGACTCCCCCATAATGTGATAAACCATAAATCTCAACATGAGGCAACAATATCCAAACAAGAGATAATTAATGGACATTATAGAACTTAAGTTTCTCATGAGAATCACACCACATAGAGACTAGATAATATTGCACTATCAATACTAGGTGGTGTTCCTCATGTACACACATTTTAGGATTGTGGAATGCCCAATCATAACACTCCCCCAAAATGGGATAGTCCATTAATCTCTCACAAGAGCTAAATAAGATACCAAATAACATTCAACAATAGCTCCAACACAAGAAACACTCATACATGGTGTGCAAACCAACAAACACAAATATACTTGATAACTCAAGATAAGAAAATGGTAAGCACAACATGCAAGGTACAAAACCAACACATGCACAAGGGGGCGAGCAACTTTCAATGTAATAAGTTAAGCACATGTTACCGCAAGGAGGAATATTGGAAATATGATAGAGGCAATATAATCCACATGACTTGGCTTGACAATAGATGAAGATCCCTCAATTCTTCATGATGAAGCCAAGTCTCCATTGTCCTCCAAAATCACCTATTGATCAAGATTTGGCTTGTTGGTCCCCAACCAAGTTGGGTCCTAAGAAGTTAGTCACAATAGGCTTGGCAACCCAAATGGTTATTTTCTTGATGCCACATTGAGTACCAACAAATTTGGCAAACACATTGACAATCTCATCCAAACAAAGAGAATAAGCATCATCAATAATGATAGGGTTGGATGTGGAGATACCACTAGTGCATGAGGAAGAAATGTGCCCCTTCTCACGGCAAATGTAGCAAGTTCTTGTCTTGCTAGCTTTCTTCTTAGGTGATGCCACAACATGATGAAGAGCTCGAGTAGTCCTCTTAGGAAGAGGTCCATCTACCAGTTGAGGTAGAGCTTGAAGCCGCGTTCCTTGTTTCTTCACACTAAGAGGATTCTTATTTAATGGGCAAGATCTAACATGATGCCCTTCTTCCTTGCACTTGAAGCAAATAATGTTGGCCGATACTTCGCTTGATATTGGAAATTCTTCTTGTTGCCCTTGTGCTTCGACTTGTTAGTGCACTTGTTCTTGTTATTGGAGTTGAATCCAAGTCCACTCTTGTCATTGGGGGATTTTTTCACACTCAATATGTGGTTGAGTGTGGCCTTCCCTTTATGACCCTTTTTCAAGTCATTCTTCAAAGAAGTGACTTGAGCCTCGAGCTCTCTAAATTCCTCTACGTGGTTAGTGTCAACAACAATAGTAGTAGAGGAAGTAGAATTTTCATTGTTAGAGGAACAAGGCACGGAATGCAATTCATCACAAGATATAGCATGGTTATGTGAGTATGAATTACAAGGACTAGCACATGGCAATATCACATTAGGAGTAGAAGTAGTGCTATGTCCACATAAGGCCCACTAGATGTTACCTTTGACATAATGGCCTCATGAGCTAACTTTAGCTTATCATGGGAGACTACAAGATCCTCATGCGAGCTTGAGAGCTTAACATTACTTTCTTCCAATTTCCCATATTTGCTAGTTAGCAAAGCAAGTTGAGCCTTTAGCTCAACATTCTCCTTCAAAATAGATGCTTCATAAGAAATAGAGTTAGTATCACAAGCATCATTATTAATAGCAAGAGGTGAGGTTAACTTTGCAAGCTCTTTTGAATATGAAGCTTTAGTTTGCTCATGCGACTTGGTGAGTTTGATGAGCTCACTCTTAACAACCCGAGAGCCATTTTCGAGGTGCTTAAAATCCTCAACAACTTTAGCATGGGAAACTACAAGTTCATCATTTTTAGTTTTTAGAGCACTTGCCACCACAGGTTCTCTATCATGGTTTTCCTTTACTCTAGACAATTCTAGAGCAAAAGTCTCCTCAAGAGATTCTTTGGTATATTGCTCTTCTTCAAGGGAGCTCTCTAGATAAGCAATCTCGTTAGCATACTCACGCTCCTGTTCATTCTTTTGACAAATAATATTTTCTTGCTCCTCAATAAGTTTCTTGCCTTCAATAGCACAAGTCAATATTTCAACAAATTTGGAGGAAGCAAGTTTGTTTTTATGAAGAGTGGGAAATATAATCTCTCCAATCTCTTGAATGGAGGCAATATCATAATCAACATCATCATCATCATGAGATACACTAGGATCCAATGAGGTTACCTTTGTTCCCTTAGCCATAAGGCATATATGAGAATTGGAAGAAGGTGATGATGACATTGCATTTGTAGCTCCATTCAAAACCTTGTCTTGGCCCATAGAATATTCATTTTCCTCTACATGGTTAGAAACAAAAGCACTAGAGGAAATGGACGCATTTTTATCATGGCAACAAGACAAAGCAAGCATATCATCATGTAAATTATTGAAGCCATTTCTACATGATATGCAAGGACTATCAACACTAGCACGTAAGGAGTTTTGAGTGCTACAAGTGTTAGAGTCCAAAGATATACCATTGCAACTAGATAGAGATGAAGGAGTATCAATAGTAAGCTCACTATCCAAATTGCAATTTCTATCACCACTCACCATATCATTACCTTGTGAACAATCACATGTTGGTGAAGTGGTAGAAGATGATAACTCATCACGGCCAGAGGTGGAGGGAACACAACCATCCTCAATAAAGTTGGACACACCATATTTATCTTGAAGCTTTGTCCAAATATCATGAGCACTCCGATAATGCATGATTGAAGATTTAGCTACATTTCTCACAACAAGTAAAAGCATTTTAGTAGCTTGAGCATCTATATAAGAGTTCATCTTCTCCTCTAAAGATTCGTTTTGGGGATCCATAGGGGAAGAGAAACTCATATATAGAATTACCTCAATGGATGGGTGAATGTCCCGGAAATAATCTAGCATGCGAGATTTCCAAACACCATAATTATTTGTGCCATCGAATATATAATAAGAATCGTGCACTACTCCACTAGACGACATCGTTACTCTCAAGGCGGTGAAGCCTAAAAGTGAGAGACCTTGCTCTGATACCAATTTAAAGATCACAGATGTCGCCTAGAGGGGCGGGAGGGGTGAATAGGCGATTAAAACTTATATGAGATGGGCTTAACAATGACGGAATAAAACTAGCATTTTCTTTTGTTAAGCACAAAGCCTAGATATAGTAAGGTTCACCTATATGCACCAACAACTTATGCTAAGCAAGACAAACAACAATATGATAGCAATAGATTACTTCAAGCACGATGGCTATTACAATGTAAAGTGCATAAGCGAAGAGCTCGGGTATAGAGATAACCGAGGCACGCGGGGACGAGGATGTTTTACCGAGTTCCTCCCAACAAGGGAGTACATCTCACTGGAGGGGTGGGCGGTACTAAGACCACCAACGCCACAATGGCCTCACCCTATTCTCCCGAGCACCCACCATGCGGGCAAGCACCCGTTCCACTATGAGACACTTAAGGATGGTCACCGAACCTGTACAAGATTGGGGATAGCTCCACAACTTAATTGGAGACTTCCAATAGTCGCCACCAAGGCCTCAATCTTGGGGGAGCTTAACAACTTAATTGAAGATCCCAAGAACATGCCACAAAGGCCACACAACCGTCTAGGGTTCCAAGAACCCAAGAGGGACAAGTAACAATGAATATCACCAACCAAATCCTCCGAAGATAACACAAACCGATGCACCTAATGCAAATGGCAAGAACACCACAAAGATGTCCCAAATCTTCACTCTCAAGTTCCAACAAGGCTACTAAAGCAATTGGGGGAACAAGAGAGGAAGAACACAAAAGGCACAAAAGGGGAACACAAAATGCCCCAAAGATCTATATCCCAAATATACACTCACAAAGAGTTGATTTGGTTTGGTCAAATTATAGATCTAGATCTCCTCTAACTTCCCCTCAAATATTGGCAAGAATCATTGGAGGGGGAGAGAGAAATCAAGCCAAGAAATGTATCAAAGAGTATTCAAAGCTCGAAGAATAATAGTGAGAAGAAGCAACCCAAAAAGAATAAAGGGATGGGGCTTAAATAGGGCCCCAGGAAAATCTGTCCATTGGGGCAGATTTTCGACCTAGACTGGTAGTACCAGACTGGGCCGGTACTACCGGCCCGCTAGCCAGCACTAGGCAGCAAAACAGCAGCGCAACAAAGAAGGGGATCGAGGCGGATGGCAAACCGCGCACGGGCGAGGGTCAACACGGGCGAGCACGTGGCAACATGGGATCGGGGCTGGGCGAGCGCGCCAGCGCGAGGCGCAGCAAGCAAAGCACGCGCGGCGACCAGGAGCGAGGCGTGGTAGAGAGGCCTTGAGCGCGAGCGACGGGGCATGCTGGGTCGTAGCAACGCAGCAGTTGGGCAGGCAAGCGGGCTGGCCCAGCGAGCGGGGGGAGACTTTGCACGTGATGTGGCCAGAGCAAGCAAGACGGGAGTGAGCGGTTCGGGGCACGCAGATGGCGAGCGGAGCGGGGGAGCAGTGCGGGAGCGAGCGGCGGGAGCTGGCTGGGGACTTGCTGGACGCCAGGTGGGACGCCAGGTGGGTTGGCCCGGTAGTACCGCCAACCTGGGCGGTAGTACTGCTTGGGCCTGGTACTACCGGCCAGCGCTGCCGGGCCAGGCAGAAGGCTGGGCCGCGCTGAATAGGTGCGGGCGGTAGTACCGCTCGGGCCCAGAAAAATACGCTTTTTCTTTTTCCAATTAAAAGGGCAAATATAAACTGCCATAACTTTAGATTGGCAACTCCGATTGACCCGAATCCAATTGCGTTGGAAAGAAGACGACAAGATACCCACCTTGGTGAGAATCCGGAAAACCGCAAAGATCAAATCGCAACAAGATATAAAAGGGAGATCCGATTTTGATGAACAAGAGCTTGCTATGAAGATTACCACAAGCTCTATATCCTCACATGGATAAGACCAAATAACAACCAAATACGATGATACAAGTATACAAAGATTTGAGCTCTTTCCAAACGATATGATCGAGATACTCACTCGAGAGCCCCTCTTGATAGTATGACTATCTATCCTAAACCCGGTCTCCCAACTAACAACATGATACCGGCAAAACGGAAAACCTATTAAGATTACCTTTGCCTTGAGCATTCCACTTGAGCGCAATGTAGACGACCTTGACCTTCTTAAGATGGAATGTCTTTCTTGATTCCTCTTCATCGATCCAAGACCACCGAGGATGGAAAGCACCAAACACGAGATCTTCTATAGATGGCGCATTTTGAGCTTGCACAACACGTCTTCTTCTTCATTTCATCGACCTTGAAGCCAACACATGCTACAAGTGATGCCAATGGACAATTCCTACAAGTACAACTTAATAGACACATTAGTCCATAAATATTGTCATTAATTACCAAAACCACACATGGGGGCCCACATGCTCTTTCAAAGGGGCAACATAAAAAATATCTAAATGACAGAAAATAGCAAAATGAAATGAGAGCTTATAAATTAAAGGTTAACTTTCCGACTCTTCAAGGCTTGAAAACCAGTAATGATGTCCTCATCCTTGAGTTGCAAAAATAAATTGAGAGTCTCAATGAATGTAACCAAGCAACCGGTTCAAGACTTGACCAGGACATCTCAACATAGTCAATTCATGGAGTAACCTAGTAGGGAGACAGAGACGAAGAGAGGACCGTCGACTGCCGTGTTGACGCGACCTCTCTACCGTCGTGTGTCGCCATCATCCTCCGGTTCCAGATCGATGCCGATGATACAACTAGGAAATTGGGGGCGATCAGGATTTCGGGAAGAGCGGCGCAAACAAAGCAACTGACATAGCCTATTCTCGAGCGAGCGAGGCAGCGATGCTCCAATACTACTATTGAGCTCATTTGCTAGCTGGGCCTCGTAACAGGAGAGAGGATGGACAGAAAGTGGCCTTGGTTACCGCATATTCTACTTGTTCTTCTACTTTTTCTATTTTTTCATTGATATACCTGTTATATACTATATCTGACTAGTTTTTTGCCAAAAATTTTGGGTATTCACTTGAATACCCTTGAATTGAAGTGGGCCCGCCCCTATTGCAAATCGTCTCAATCCCTCCCATATTTCTTGAATCTTTTGGGACGATTTGAAAGGAAAGATCTAGATCTACAACTCCACTAATCCATATCTCCTCTATTTGAGGGGATCATCTTGGGATTTATTTTGTGAATTTCCTCTTATGTTCGTTCTCTCTTATTCCCCCAATAGCTTTTATAAATTTTGTGGAATTTGGGAGATAAGAACTTGAGCACTTCTTATGTTCTTGCCATTGCATTTGGTCATCGATTTGAGTTCTTGGCGAGGATTTAGTTGGGAGAAAGGTGATAAGATTTTTACTCTTGGGTTCTTGGAACCCTAGACGGTTTATTTGTTTTGTAGATTTGTGATGATCTTGTAAGCCTCCAATTTAGTTGTTAATGTGTGCCCCAAGCTTGTTGTAAAGGCTCCGGTTTCCTCCTTTAAGGATACTGATAATGGGGAGTGAATGATACCTTTGATCCAGATTATGAATGTAGTATAGTAGCTTTTTTCCTAGAATACCTAGGTTTATCAAACCTTGAGAAACAATTGTGGTAGGTCAAGGAGTATCTACAAGACTTGCTAGTTTTCTTCAATCTTTGTTTACCGGATGTTTCCTGTTTGCTTTTGTTATCGGGGTTATATCAATGGATGGAAATAAGCTAGGGTTGAGGTTTCACGTGCAACTATGCATACGTATGGGATAACCATAATAATAAGCACAGTCATGTGTAAATGATCTAATATATATATAGTATTTATGGGCAGGACATCCATAAATACTAAAGCCCTTACCATAGCATAAAGTCTCTTGGTCTAACCATCATACCATGAAGCATCGGGCTATGAAAAATTATTAAGTAAAATACATATCAAAGCATTAAGATCAGTGATGTTGCCATTGTTCCCAAGTGGACCACTAAACGACTATGGTACTCTCCTTGTTGTTACTGGGTTTTTGTAGGCGTCGTTTACCAGAAATCTCACCTCAAACCTTGACCAATCCTCAAGGTCTTGGGTACCTGACAAGTCCTTGGACTGAGGTAAGAAACAATGATACAAATACAAATCTGCTATGCAATCACCACATAATATTCCCATATAGTTAGATACACATAATTGTTGCGAGACTATTCCCCAATACGCAACCCATGAGGACTAATCACTCATAATAAGATCAATGATAAAAAACATTATAGAATTACTTATATCAATACCAAATATCCTTACAATAGTCGCCAACCGTGAGGAGATCTTGAATACAAGTTATGAATATGGCTATGAATGGAGGTGGAGATGGATATGATGAACTATATGGTGGTGGAGAAGCGGTGTATCTTGCTCGGTGTGTTTTCAGATGCAACCTACGAATGGCGGCTCTCTCTGTGGCGGCTGAGAGTCTCGAAATATATAGGGTGTTCACTAAAGTTGCTTGGTTTTACCTAGCAAAGCCATTGTCGTGTGGTACGGGCGCACGGTATGGGCAGTGCTCCTTGGATCATGTCTAGGGATGTGAGGTTAGATATACGGTTTGTGTTCTTTTTACTCGCTACTGTTCTTCTTCTTCCCTAATCTATTCTATTTGCATGTGCTCATAGTCATGGCTAGGACAATGTGGTGTTCCTTAGCAATGACGATGCACATGGCTTCCTGATAACTGTCAGTGCAACTAAATCTCTCCTACTGTTGGGTCCTAGTGATTCCTAGCTACTATGATTTATGGCTAGTAATTAGCTACAACCTCTGTAGATTCCTAAGCTTTCTTGATGAAGATTTATAGATGCTTGTCCTTCTTCCTCATGATCTTGAAGTGTTCTTCAAGTTCTTTCTCTATTCCTAGCTTCCTTTGTATCTCAGATCCCTCGCTAACTAGTGAGTGTGTGTTTCTAGTCTAATCTCGAATGGTGAGTTATGAGTTCTAGGGTGTAAGATCCTTAACTATTTATAGTGGTCCCAAGTGAATGAGGTGATGACACCTAAGACCCGCATTCAGGTGGTTCACCTGCTTGGGTAAGAGTGAAACCGTCTCTGTAGCTTAACTTATATGCACGTGGCATATGATTTTCAGTGATTAAGCCCATGCTGGTTTCAATTCTTATGTACATGCCAAATTCGGCATATGGGTTCTATTGTTGTCCTATCCTGGTCTTGGACATTGACAAGTGTTAATTTGATTATTGTTGTTCTTTTTAGGTTGATTTTAATCTGTGAGTCCTTGCAATTCTGTTTGGTTGGATCTCACCAATACTTGTTGTTCTTCATTTTGATTGGTTTAGATTTTGTATTAGTAGCTATTTTAGTTTCCTGATAATGTCGAGTTCATATTGAGTTGTGGTTTAACCCAATATTCCTTTGGATGGTTAAGTTTAGAACATGCTGCTCTACATTTGTACTGGATAACTTGTTAGGTTAGTTTCTTTTAAACCTTATGGATTTTATCTGTTCTTCACAAAATCCATGGCTTGAAGAAATGTTTTGGTATACATCTTCTATTTGATCCTGGAACATTCCTACTGGTTTACTTTTGTTACTTGAACAAGATGGTAATCTAGCTTCTATCCTGGTATTGGGTTTTGGGGGCATTTCCAAGAGTTTGTACAAGTTGATGGTACTAATGTGAGTACTAGGTCATGTTTTAATTAGGTTTGGTGTTTGGTTTTTACTTCAATCTTGTCTTGGTTGTGGTTCTGGGATTTGCTACCTCAAGCTGCTAAGGTTTATGACTAGTTCTTAATCTTGATTATGGATTCTACACTAAAATGGATTCACTCTCCTGTGAATCCAACAATTTAACACCAACGATTTTCTTGTCTTTGATTTTTTGGTTGGCAAGTTTGAAGATGATCAAGTGATAGTAGTAGATAAGAAGATTATATAGGTTTTAACATAGGTTTTTATTTTATGTTAGTAGTTTGTACTAGATTTTCACTTCAGCTTTGTAATTTTGTTAATTATAATTGGTGTAAGATGATATGAATAAAGTGGTTTTCTAAATCTGGTGTTCCACCACTACTGCAGAAAGGCTTATAGCCTTTAGGTGGTTAGTGACGGGCAAAACATTGTATGTCACTAATAAGTATGACAGGCAATGATAAGCCCGTCACTAGTACAGAATACTAGTAGCAGACATATAAAAGTGACTGTCACTAGTATATTGCGTGGAGGCAGGCTAAATGGAAAAATTACTCAGCGACAGGCATCAATAAATGTCTGTCACTGACACACGCTGTGATTAGTAACTAACTCATTTTTTACCTATCATTAGTATTTTCCTAGATGCCGGTTGAAAGGGATAAATTTATTAATAACGGACATTTTTTAGATGAATAATAGACATTTCTAAAGGACCTATCACGGGTAACAGGACATTTTTTATGGTCGGTGTGAACTAGCCGGCTGGGCGACTAGAGTGTGCAGACTAATATCCTGGCCCAGTGAGTCAAATAGCAACTCTAGAAACTCTATTTAACTAACATTGATGGGCAATAATTCCTTTTCACCTCATTCGCAATTTTCTTTTCACCCGGATCAGTATACCAAGCCGGACCACCTCTATTGCCTGGAAGCTGAAGTGGCCCAACCCGCTTGCCACTTGCCACCCCTCTGTTGACGTTGTATTTTAACTTTCGTTTATGTGGCAACAATTTCTTTTTTTTTCTCATGGTCATGAGAGCTAGGCCCATTAGCCCCGCATGGATAAAGACGCAGACGGTTTTGTCAGCTAGAGAAAGGGGAACGGGGATAAGGGATCTCACGGACGCGCCATGGACCTCGCCGGCGTGATCGGCCTTGCGATGGCCGCCTGTTCAAGTCGACGGATTTCCCATCGACCAACACGCCGCAGTCCACCCTTATTCCTTCGTCTATCCCCGGCACGATGAGCAGAAGAGGTACGTCCTCCGGTTCCGATTGTCGCTTCCCATGACTCACAGATCGATCTGATTCTTACCATGCACAACGACGGTGGGGGACCGGTGCAGGCACTATGAGGTCAAGTACGACGACCCTCGGTGCGTTGCGAAGTTTTCAACCATTGCCACGACGCCGAGGCCCCCAAATACCCCATCTGAGCCATCGTTTTCCATATCTCCATGATGACCCAAACTAACAAGTTAGTATGCTTACTTGTTCCTCTTCTGACATTGATCGATCTGCGGTGTCTTCCTCTGAAAATGCAGTTCTCTGTGTCTAGTGTGTCACTATGTACAGTAATTTTATTTTTATTTATACTAACCGGTGTGATAATATCCAGGAAGAATATCGTTGTTAGTCTATTTATTGATCGCATACTGGTGGATATTTGAGCATACCCATCCGAGCATACTGGAGTAGAAAATAATTATGTACTTGGACAAGACGTTTAGTTTTTTAACAACATATTTGCTGATTTTGGATCTTAGTCGTGGAGGGTAAGCTCTCATATTCAATTTGGTTAAACCAAATTGGTATACTGATGGACATACATCGCCTTTTTTATATCATATCTCTTAATTTTGGACCTCGGACCAGGAGGTTGGGTGCTTGTTATGATGGCTCAACTAAGAAGATGAAGATGGAAGATTAGAAGGGTCAGGATTCCTGATGTCTACAAAGATTGATATAGAAGATGAATATTTTTGTTGCCATCTTTTCCATTGACATCGCACAAGAAAGATCTTCTTTACACAAAGATCTCAGCCCTGTGTAAGAAAAACAGGTTCAATCTTTCGCTTGATGTAAATCCTTGCGTTCAGCCTTCAAGTTGGCATCTAATATCAATGTATAATATGACTGCTATTGGAAATAAATTGTTCATACACTAAAGACAAGATGGCTTATTTTTCTGGAAACTGCTAATAAACTGGAAAATCAATACGGAGCCTTTTGCAAGCATATTGTTCAATATTTCCTTGAAAAATCGAGCGCACCTTTCTAATTTTCAGACAATTCTTGTTTGGTATTTATTTATTTGCCTTGTGAAATCTGGTAGGTAGTAAAGTTCTCTTTTACACATGCAATGATATGTAGTGCTGGTATTGATGTTAGTAGCATGGCCATGTAGAATTATCTTCCTGAGGAAAAAAAGTGTGCTTTACCGCCCAAGAATTATACAAACCACTATAATTATCTACTTTATTATTTTTGGTGCACCTAATATTCTCTTGTGCAAAGAATTTGCTATTCATCACGTGCAAAGTATTTTTGTATCAAGATTTCTTTAGATTTTATCTTCTAAAACTTCTATATACTCTATCATTTTTTTCCTAAGATGGACGGACGCACCAACGCGCCCTTCCATGGTCAAGTTTACTGTATAACACTGCTAACTTTTACCTTGACACGCTTCTCAGGCATATATTATCTCGGTGATTCAATATTTCCTAGTCTCTAGTTTCTTGATACGTCCTTGTTATATGTCTTTAATCGATCTATGTATGCTTGTTCCTTTGAACTTGTATGGAAAATGTGAAACTTCGATTAAGTACGCTGTGTATCATGAAAAGCAGAACTGATATTATATGCTTATTTCCTTGTATGTATCAGGTTAAGCACACCATCATTGTCCTGCCTGCGCGATTCAGATCCATACAAGGAAGACGAAATGAACACCTCAACAAGATAATGGAAATGTATAAAAGTGAAAGGAACTTGCAACTGTGCATATGACAATAATACATGTATTATGGTGGTGTTGTTCTTTGGAGTTCAAATTGCTTGTTAGATAATTCATCAAGAAACTATTCTTCGTTAGTCTATGATAGATTGCAAGTTCTTATGCAAATATTATGTCATATTGGTTTATGTGTCTGTCATTTGTACAACATCTTGAAATATTTATGGAAAATGTATTTTATATTCTTATAACATACTATTGTGCTATCCGGAATATTAGTGGTGAATGTATTTAATTTTTTTATTACCAAAATTCAAACCAGTGACGGGCAAGATAATGAACTTGTCGCTACAAAACAAGATAATGAACTTGTCACTACAAAACCGGATAGGGATGCGGCCTTTGGTTGTAACTAGTGACATGCATCTCTTTTGCCTGTCACTAATATACATATAATAGTGACTGGCATGCGTAAATGCCTGTCACTAGTACACATACTTGCCTGTCACTAGTAGCCTCATACCAGTGACTAGTCATCAGTGACAGACGCTTTGCCTATCACTAATGGGTCTTTTGAGCCTGTCACTAGTAGCCTATTCTGCAGTAGTACTTTGAATTTTGTTATATGTTGTGATGTGTTGATTGAGTATTACTTTTGAGTTATTCATATGTATGTGTTGGTTTGAGTTTGAATTCAAGTTTGACTTAGGTCAAACCTCAATTTTGAATTCATTCAAACTTTCAATCAAACTTGGTTCAGTTCCTAGTGACAATTTGGTTATGCAACCTCACTAGAGACAAACTTAAATGAAAGCTTTTAAATTTTTCAAACTACCCCTAATTCTAAATGCATGCTATGCAAGAATGTAATTCACACAAATGCCCTTTTCCTATATAATTTTCCATGGGTTGTCACATCCATGTAACGAACCCTTCACATACCACCTTCCGACGAGTCTGTGATGTCAAACTAAACCTTGTTTATGAAGGGGCGAAGGGTATATTCAGCACGGAGCTCCGTAGAAACACATAACAAATATCCAGATTGCATATTTAAAGAGGGAAAACCCTAGGAGCTAATGCCTCATCACTATTCTCCAAGGCGGAGTCCTGCCGCCACCACACCTCTGTCATCAGATCTATATCTCCATCAACACCTTCACACCATACAAGGGGAGGAGAAGAAAGGTTGGGACAAGGAGGCTGCAACATCAATCTTCATCAACATCATCATCATCTAGCCGCTCGTCATCGCATCCTCCATCCATCGCGTTGTAATCCCAAACTATTATGGATCTCTATGTGTATCACTTCATTCATTCACCCATGTTTATTCATATGATGTCTTGTGCCTCTATGCCTGAGTAGTTTAGTTGGGGATATGGATGAACCCTAGCTAGTACCACAATGAAGATTTCAACCTAGGGGATGCCCAATAATCCAAGTTTGTGTCCTCCATGAAATTTCTATATTAGTTTTTGACAAGATCAATGATATAGAAAGAGCTAGTTTTCGTTTAGGTTGAGAAAGTTGGTTTATTCTTGGCATGCATGCATGTTTTCTCCGAGGCAAATTTGCAGCACGAGTCCACAACTGCAAAAATTAGCACGACGCAAATATGTAAATTTATTTGTAAAACGTCGCATCTCAAGAAAAGCAGGGAGGGACATCCATTTGATTTGACATTAACATTATTAGTTAACTCCTCTTGGCAAGAACCCGCAAGCATTTTGTCAAATGTACAGTTACAAATTTGCTCCTAATTTCAACTTCCATTGGATGAGATCAACATTCAACAAATGTTTTCCTCTTTTTTGTATCAGTAATCGTGCTGAAGGGTTACAAAAAGAATGTGTTTTGGTCAGTGGGGCGCTCCCTTGAACATTTAGCCAGCTGAGGACCAAAGTACAACCGACGATCTTGCACCGGCTTGGATCTTCAGAACAGGGAAAATGCAGAACCGACACCACGTTGGGCGCCAAATGGAAGCACCATCATCAGCATTCAGCAGGCTGTAAGAACTGCTGGTAAAAGGTGGATCAAAGTTTGTCAATGTTTCGACTGAATTGATCAACAAAAGATGCATCATGTACAAGTGATTTCTGGTTCTAGCATATGTATCTAGCAACAGTGAACACAAATAACTTTAGCAAGCATTTGGACTTAGAAGATATTAAATGGAAAACAAAATCTACTAAAGTGTACCGAGAGCAAGTAAGGATATATGAAAAAAACTATTTTCGGGCTTTTATTAATTACCTCAAAAAGATCCTTTGGTTTATAATTGTTCAACTTAAACTCTTGATAATACTCATTGCCACGTTAATGAGAGTTCTTACCTCAAGATAAAACATGTTTCTCTTCATTGAGCGCAACTCTTCGCAACTCTTGTAAATGGCCCGTTATCTCCCGTACACACTGCAGCCCATCGGTGCTACCTTTGAGGGAACTGAGTACCCGCTTGAGAAACTCATGATCGTCTTCAAGCGCTCTAACTCTTGTATCCAAGAGCAAAAACTCATCCTTAAGACTCGTTGTGTTGCTCATTTTGTCGCTGCTATCCAAAGGAGAACACGAACATTCATCCTTGTGGTTCTCCTCAACTGATTGCTGAGCAGAAGTTGATTCATCCCCTGTCTGATCTCCAGATAATCTGTCCTCTTGACTGTTTTTGGGATCATCATCAGAAGCAAGCCTGTCTGTAGGAATGCGAAGCTTTTCCTCCAATCTGCCCAGTGATTCCAAAATGTAAGCCTTCTCTTCTTCGAAACCTGACATGGTGGTGGTCACGAAGTCGGATCCATGCAAGACATCAAATGACAGGGATGAGCCATTCAAGGCATCAAATGGCACATCCCTGTCATATCCACCTGTACTGTCCATCGTATCGTCGAACTTCCCACCCATCATATCATCGAACTTCCCACCCATGGTATCGTCGAACTTCCCACCCATCGTATCGTCGAACTTCCCGCCCATGGTATCGTCGAACTTCCCACCCATCGTATCGTCGAACTTCCCACCCATCGTATCGTCGAACTTCCCACCCCTGAATTGCTCATGCTGGAGTCCACCGCTGAATTGCTCATGCTGGAGTAGCCTCCGGCAGTTGTCGAGCTCGGAATCCATGTCAAGCAATTCTTTCTCTCTCTCCGTGAGCAGGTCATGCAGATTCTGGATCGCTTGATGGTCATGGTCAGCCTGTTCTTCCATCATCCGAAGATATTGCAGCGCTTCCATCTGCATCGCAGCCTTTTCCTCGTGCAGTCTGTTGATCATGGCCATCGCCTGGCTAGTTGCGACTGCCGAGGCGCTCCTTTCTTCATCGATCTCTTTGTACAGGGCAGCCATTGCGTTCCTGTTGAGCTCAATCTGCCGCTTCAAACTCTCAGGTGTGATCTCCCCTTCGGCTTCACCGGCGTCGAGGTTCGCGTCCGATGGGTCCAGCACAGAGTAATTCCTCTCGAGGGATGGTCTCCTGCTGCCGGCACCATTGATTTCATCGTTCTGAACGTTGGTATCAGAACTGGGTGCTCCTTCAGTCCAAGAAAAGTCGATGCCCCTTGCACAGGACATCTGAGTAATGAATGCCTTCACTTCTTGCTGAGTGGTAGAATTGTTATCCCTGGCAGAGATGATCTCGGATGGGCGAGGAGATGGCAGATTGACCCTGCCGATAAAAGTGTTCTTCATGCTGCTGTTGCGGTCGAGGAAAATGCGCGAAGGTATGGCGGATGGTGCTGCCTTTGTTGTCGATCCAACATTTACAGAAGAAGTGCTGCTGTCCTTCGTAGATTGTTCATATGTGCCTGGTGAACCATCGGATTCACCGACTTCCTCGGTGCCCACCACAAATGCTACATCAAAACCAAATGGATACAGTCAGTGGATTTTCAAGCACGAGAAAACTTTATTCAGATATAATAGAAGAAGCACATCAGTAATTCAGATAGGTAGACATACGTACCCTTCTCTTTTGAATGGTCTGCAGGTACCTTTTCAGGTACAGCCTTGGGTGGCATGGCAAGATTGTTTTTGTCTGTCGCAGCAACTTGTTGACTCCTCCGGTGGGTTTCTTCTCGATCGGAAGCATGCACAATATGTGAAGACTCTACAACATTTGCAGCTTCAGAAAGCTTCTTCTTGTTCGTGAATGGCTCCGAACAACAAGAACACAGACGTCTGGATTTCGTCGATCTGGACCGAGAGTTAACCTCATCGGGCGCGGCGCACGCAGCAAGGCATCTCTTGCAGAGATCATCGGAATGCGCGAGGTTGCCGTGACTCTTGCAGTATGCTATAGATGATATCTCCGACCGATGGGCGGCGCAGATCAAATCCGAAGAAATCCATGGCTTGCCATGAAGGGCATGGTCCATCCGCGAGCACACCGTGCATGGCGCCTTCAGCTTGCTGACGCGCGCTAGCCTCGTGGCCGCGTATGAAGCCGCAGCAGCCACGTGGAGCAGCGTGATCACGCAGAGCTCACTGAGAGCACGGGATAATTGCTGCGAGAAGTCCTTCTGGGACCTCGCACCGGTTTTCGAAGCCATTGGTGATCAATGCTCATCCAAATTCATATGCAGCAGTTAGCTTTAAAAAAAACCTGAATTACAAGACAAATCCTTGGTCGAGGCAGCACCAAAGCACCCAGATCACACACCCTGATCTACTTTCCAACAAGTCTTGAGCCCTTCACGAGTTGGTATTGAATATGCAACAGCTGTAAAGATGCAGCAACATTTGTTTCAGAAGGAATTTACAAATCTGATTTGTTGCAAATTCAAGATTCCTCTTGAAAATTATTTTTTTCAAGAGTAGATTGGAGACGTATACCAGCGCTGAAATATGGTCTGGAAATTCCAAATTCCCCGAACCGAGAGACGGTGAAGAATCGACCAAGAGGCAATGAAATGTGCGGGAAAATCTGCAGCAAATATTGGGGGCAAAATCAAGACGTGGTTCTTGGCAGGAAATTAGAGGAGGCAATGTGGGCTTCCTCTCTTTCCCTCTCTCTCTACGTGGAAACGAAGAGAGGAGAGAGAGGGAAAGGAGGAAGAAGAATCTGCGCCTTGCACTCCTCTAAACCCGGCATTTTCTCCTTCTAATGTTTGCATGTAAGACGAGGTGAGAGATTTAAGCTTGGCCCCACGGTTTGGAGGTTGCACAAACCTGGAAGGGGATCTATATATATCAACCCAACACTTTCTACACTACTCATCCCCGTTACACCTCCCTCGAATCAGACTTTCGCCTTGCTTTTTAAATAAAAGAACCACCATCCATACAAAGTTCACATAATCAAAAGACTGCGAAACAAATCGTTAGTTGGGGGCAACAACACATACAGGCCCAAAAACCTTGAGAGAAACTAGCAGGCTCTCTCGAGGACGAAAACGAACCAAAACGCTCAACAGTTGGCCGAGGTGGAGATCCGACGAGCCGTCTCTAGAAGAAGAAGAACGTCCAGCTGCTCCCTGTCCCGATGTTTACATAGAGGGTACCATAGCTGAAAAACGCTAGAAATTTTAAAGCGGAGTCAGAAGCCTATCAAGGAAATATCTTCTCAGTCACCATTTTATTGCGAAGTCACCATTTTATTGCGAACGGTCTAATGGGTCTAGGACAACGCGGTGAACACTAGCCAGAGAGGTGACGCCCCTCTCTAGCCTGGTTCACCCGGGCCTCTAGGAATTCGCCGAGGTCTAGGGCATGCCAGTAAGGACCCAAGGCTTCTCGGATGAAATTCTGGACAAAGCGAGCCGCAGGACATGTGAACATTATGTGGGTTACCAAATCATGGACCCGACATAGTGGATATAACCCATCCGCCCATGTCGTTTCACTACTTCCGCCCTGGAGTGAAGGCGGCCCCATAGCACACTACAGGAAAGAACTGAGGCGCCGACGGCCAAATGTCGGGGTCGTCGGCGTAGCTGCCTCCCTCGGCCAGCCGACCAGCCCGGCCGTCGGCGTAGGGACGGCTGTCGACGTAGATGACGGTGCCGAGGGTAGTCCTCGGCATAGCGTGGTCATCGGCGTAGTAGAGAGGGTTGTGCCGACGGTGGCCCTCGGCGTAGGTACAACCCTCGGAGTAGCCCCAATTTAAACACGGCGATGGAAACAGCGTTAGGTAGCCAGGCTGTGCCGATGGCCTGGCCGTTGGCACAGCTCTTTGAAAAAAATTGTTTTCTCTGTGCCGACGACTAGGCCGTCGGCGTAGGCCTTCAGATTTTTTCTTTTATCTCATTAATTTTTGAAAAATCATAACTAAATCATTCTAATTCAGAAAAATATAAATAATATATCAAAATTTGCAGAAAAATAAGATCTATCTATCTACACTCAAATATTACATATTTGTAAACAAAAATTAAGTGAAACGTAAAACATTATATATAGTTTAAAACGGGCATTAGAAATTCAAAGACGATCCAAACAATACGAAACCTTCGCGTGGTGTCATATTATCTGACATAGTTAGAAGGAAAAATATCAAACTTGGTATATTGATTATGTCTCAAAAAAACTTCACAAAATGACCTATCTCGCTCGACGTTTCTTGGCTTTCGGGTTGAATGAACAATGTTATGGCTAGAATGAAGACATAGTTTGTAATAATGTGTCCATATTGTGCATACATGTGTATCATAGGATGGCGAACAATGTTTTAGGAGAAATTTTTCCTTTTCGTCGCACCAAAAATCCATTTTTCATTTTTCGAGTGCAAAAAACAGACGGTTTTGTGAAGCAACCACCAAATGGATAATTCAAAATGCTACAATCACATTTTTAAAAAATACTAGACCACCTTACATGGATAATGTCATAACAGGGTGATCTCAAACCTTTCCGTCTATCCCTGATGAAAAAGACAAATTCCTACCGAATCTGTAGGAAGTGGGTCAGATATAAATTACAGGTACATGATCGGATGCTCATGATTTTTTACAAAAATCATTTTTAGGTTTACAATATATTGTTTCATCAGAGATCCACTTTAATTTTAGCGAGTCTTAGTCCCAAGCTAAGAATCTTCATGTCCGCCCTTCGATAAAGTTTAACGATAGTTTAAAACGGGCATTAGAAATTCAAAAACGATCCAAACAATGTGAAACCTTCGCGTTGTGTCATATTATGTGATATAGTTAGAAGGAAAAATATCAAACTTGGTATATTGATTATGTCTCAAAAAAACCTGTACAAAATGACCTATCTCGTTCAAGGTTTCTTGGCTTTCGGGTAAAATGACCAATGTTATGGCTAGAATGAAAGAATAGTTTGTGATAATGTATCCATATTGTGCATATATATGTATCATGGGATGGCGAACAATGTTTCAGGAGAAAGTTTTCCTTTTCGTCGCACCAAAAAGCCGTTTTCCATTTTTTCGAGTAAAATAACGGACGGTTTTATGAAGCAACCACCAAATGGCTAATTCAAAATGCTACCATCATATTTTTGAAAAATACTAGACTATCTTACATGGATAATGTCATAATAGGGGGATATCAAACCTTTCCGTCTATCCCTGGTGAAAAAGACAAATTCCTACCGAATCGGTAGAAAGTGAGTCAGATATGAACTACATGTACATGATCGGATGCTCATGATTTTTTACAAAAATCATTTTTAGGTTCACAATATGTTGTTTCATCAGAGATCGACTTCAAGTTTAGCGAGTCTCAACCCCGAGCTAAGAAGCTTCATTCCCGCCCTTCAACAAAGTTTAACGGTAGTTTAAAACGGGCATTAGAAATTCAAAAAAGATCCAAACAATGCGAAACCTTCGCGTGATGTCATATTATATGATATATTTAGAAGAAAAAATATCAAACTTGGTATATTGATTATGTCTCGAAAAACCCTCACAAAATGATCTATCTCGTTCGAGGTTTCTTGGCTTTCAGGTCAAATGACCAATGTTATGGCTAGAATGAAGGCATAGTTTATGATAATATGTATATATTATGCATATATATGTATCATGGGATAGCGAACAATGTCTCAGGAGGAAGTTTTCCTTTTCGCCGTACCAAAAAGCCGTTTTCTATTTTACGAGTGCAAAAAACGGACGGTTTTATGAAGAAACCACCAAATGGCTAATTTAAAATGCTACCATCATATTTTTGAAAAATACTAGACCACCTTATATGGATAATGTTATAACAGGGGGATTTCAAACATTTTCGTCTATCCCTGGTGAAAAAGACAAATTCCTGTCGAATCGGTAGGAAGTGACTTAGATATGAACTATAGGTACATGATCGGATGCTCATGATTTTTGACAAAAATCATTTATGTTCACAATATGTTGTTTCATCAGAGATCCACTTCAAGTTTAGCGAGTCTCAGCCCCGAGCTAAGAATCTTTATGCGTGTCGTTTTAAACGCGCAAATAAAATTATGATAAGAATCATGGCATAGTTTGTGATAAGTTGATATTGATATCATATTTGGATTCCTCACATTTTTTTAATCAATTTAGACATATTATTTGTCGAATTCCGATTTATAGATTTAAAGATATTAATTATTCCATATTAAATAAAAAATACAAAAAAATAAAATCATTATATTTTTATTTGAATTCAATAATATATTTATTTATTCATTGTTGTTTACTTAATAATTGCTTGTAATTTCAAAAAATACAACTATGTGACATGATGATATAAGAGTTAATAGGATTGATATCATAGTATTGATAACAATGTGTAAAGTGCCTTACGGAAAGAGATTCTAAAAAAACGAGGAAGTTAAGCATGCTGAAGCTGGAGTAGTATTAGGATGGGTGACCGACCGGAAAGTGTTAAAAATGATTAAAGCGAGATATTAATGAGTCAAACAATTCCAAGATTAAAAAAATTGAAAAAAAATTGAAAAAAAATTAAAAAAATTATTTTAGGCTATGCCGACGGCCAGTTCCTGTGCCGACGGCCAGGCCGTCGGTGTAGTTCCAGGCTGGACCATTTCGTAACGGCCGTCGCCTGACATCGTGGGGCCCGTTGCGATTGCTATGCCAAGGGGCTATGCCTGTGCCGATGGCCAAGGGGATGTGCCGTCCAGGAGCTACGCCGACAACCACCGTCGGTACAGCCTGTGTCGACGGCAATTTGGCGCTGTGCCGACGGCATCCGGCCGTCGGCACCTCATTTCTTTCCTGTAGTGGCAGTTTCCACATGAAAATATTCGTCTTTAGGGTAGAGGTGCTTTGCACAATTGTTTGGTCCATAGTAAAACATGTCCTCTAAAAAGGGCCCAATACGCGGAGCCAACCGTGAAGGCCCCCGAAGGGGTTAACCTCCAAGACACACTATCAACTACGTCAAAGAGAAAACTCGGTAGGTCAGATTTAAGCTCTTCCCATTTCTCGGATTCCTCCTGGTTGAAGGTTCTACGGAAAGCGATGTTACATGTCCCCTCCTTTGCTGTGGAGGCTAACCTAAGAGATGGTTCTGCGCAAATAGCAAAGAGATTATGATACTCCTCCATTAGCCACGGATCCGTCCAAAACAGGGTATCCTCTCTGCTGCCAATGGAGAAGGTAATCCCTAAACAAATCTCATGATTGATCTCCTGGAGAGACCGCCAGAATTGAGAGCCCTCCCAGCGGCCACAATCCTCAGATATTTGGCCTTCACCAGTTGGAGCCACAATTCTCATTCATCTCTCAAGATATGCCATACCCATTTCAGTATCAACATCTTATGAAGTGATGTGATGCTAGAATGCCTATGCCCCAAGCTCCTTGGGTGCGCATATATCCGTCTATTTTACCATGTGATATTTTCTAGCTCTTGGGATCCTACGATAAGAAGTTTGACAATTTCTTATCAAAGGCGCTGTGCACTCCCTCTTGCAGGAGGTAAAGGCCCATCATATACATCATAAAGCGTTGTTGGCATGCTTCCCGGGGATTTGGTACGACCCTAACCTCATGTTCAGCACACCGGGCCTTCTACGCTCCAACCTCGTCACATGGCCCGATGACCGAGATGAATTTGAAGTTTCACAACCTTGCATGATTCATTCATATCGTCGCTGCATCTTTTCGGAAAGAAAGTTCTATGTAGTATATTGTTCCTTCTGTTGAACGCCCTCCCTCTGTGCATGCAGTTTGAGAAAAAATTATTTAGCACACCACACACTTAAACTGGTGCCGCTGGACAAGCATACGGTACCAGGATTGGTCTGTGTCAAGGAGGAAGAAAAGGCATGACATGGAGGGGTAGTTCCTACAAATAATTGGACTAATGACGCATACAATGCTTGAATTATCGATGTAGATGCTACATAGTGGGCTCTCATCCTTCAGAGACTACGTCACGTGTGCATATCTTACATGTACTCGAGTTTGGTATATACGTCCTGATCTGACAGAAGCCAACGGCGTTACCAGGGCCCAATCAAAGATCCGGGTCATCGAAGCAGACTCCGACTGCTTGCGGCAACGACAAGTTCAAAGATAGAAAGTTTAAAGGGACAAACCCTAACTTGTAACCGACTCGGCCTGCTATCCGAGACCTAGCCTATCTATATAAAGGCTAAGAGGGGGCGGCGAGGAGGACAATCACAACCCTAGTTTCCACAACCTCACCAGATTATATCTGCGCACCCCCTGTAACTTTTGACTCCCTCGATAATTCCAAGAGCAAACAAGCAGGAGTAGGGACCTCTACAAGGCCTGAACCTAGGTAAACCTTGTGTCCATGTGTGCTTGTTTGCTAGCCGATTGATGCCTCCAGCGCTCCCTGCTTCTCCAAAACCCAAGTCCATAACAATGGGCATTTATGAGTTTAACCCTCGTCACTACGAGTGCAATAGGACCATCCGTTGACAAAAGGATCACCCTAAGATGATCATCTCATGGATATTAGGAACGAATCAAAAAAGATGGTTCTATTTCTCAACCTTTATGACTTGCTACTACTACTCTGAAATAAAAAAAGAACTCTCACTTTTCTAATTAAAGTAAGCATGCGATTCTAAATTGAAGTAAAGTCAAACTTTCTCGTGTATTTATTATATTATCACTTTATTACATTAATAATAGAAAGGAGATAAAATGAGAAATCTTTGCCCGATAAAAGGATTCAAGCTCTACTATCTCGTATTGAAAGAAGGAAGGATGTTGGGTAATCTTGACAGTCCTATAAGTTCCTTCCGCCTTTTCGGGGATAGCAGATACATCACATCAACTATGTTATATTTCGAGTTGGCAAAGTGGTGCCAAACAAGTTGTTTGTATAGGGCCACCGCTCGATGGATTGCATACTACTGCTGGAACTGCTGTATTATTGTATTCTGCTGGAGTTCCTAGAAGATACAGCAAACGGGGGTGGCAATGTTGTCCCAAGACTAGATCACGGTACGTAGCTTCTTTAAAGAGGTTGGGAGACAGACTGGTGAACAATCTTCTTCTTCTTTTCTCTAACCTAGAGCACTTTTTTCAATTGTAACGAGGCCTTATTGCAGCTGATGCTACTAAATATGTTGCTCTTTTTTATGCCAACAATTAAGAGATCACAACCTTGATGTCTACGCACACTTCTATCCTTGTAGACAGTGTTGGGCCTCCAAGTGTAGAGGTTTGTAGAACAGCAGCAAGTTTCCCTTAAGTGGATCACCCAAGGTTTATCGAACTCAGGGAGGAAGTGGTCAAAGGTATCCCTCTCAAGCAACCATGCAATCAAGATACAAGAAGTCTCTTGTGTCCCCAACACACCCAATACACTTGTCAAGTGTATAGGTGCACTAGTTCGGCGAAGAGATAGTGAAATACAAGTAATATAGATGATTATAAGTGGTAATTGCAATCTGAAATAGTTGTGGCAGCAAGCAAACATGTAACATGACTAATTGTAAATGGTGTTTCAATGCTTAGAAACAAGGCCTAGGGATCATACTCACTAGTGGACACTCTCATATAAATATCTTCTCTTCATTATTTTATGCTGAACTACTCTCCGGTTGGACCATGTAGGGCTATAACAACACACCTTAAAGTTTGCATTCCCCATCTAGATAACCCCTCACTGTCACCTTGAGCGCTAGATGGTTCCAACAAATACCACAATCTCATAAAGACATCCAACTCAAATTATACTCATGATAAGTATTTATATAACCTTAGCCTAAGTGCCACACGGTGTGCACACTGTCAACTTCACACACGTGGGGATAAGCAGAGATTAATTAAAGCACTTGAGTAGCAGAATATATCCTAGATTACAAAGCTTATGATCTCAATAAGATCACGCATAGAGAGAGATGAACACATAGCTACTTGTAGAGCCCTTAGCCTCGAGAGAGAGAACTACTCCTTCCTCATCATGGGAGTCAGCAACGATGATGGAGATGGCGGTGGAGTCGATG
This sequence comes from Avena sativa, assembly GCA_916181665.1. NCBI lineage: Eukaryota > Viridiplantae > Streptophyta > Magnoliopsida > Poales > Poaceae > Avena > Avena sativa. Next base: position 459,550,960 of record OV702297.1, on the reverse strand, counting down.
GAGATGGATTTGGGGGCACTTCCCCGTCCCGGCAGGGTGCTGGAATAGAGACTTCTGTCCCCCGAATCTCCTCTTTGGTGGCCGCGGCGTTGCGGAACTTTTCGTGGAATTCTGATCTGGTCTTTGATTGGATACTTAGGGTTTTCGTCCCGAGAGGATTTTATAGGCGAAAGGGTAAGGTTGGTGGAGCACCAGGGGGCCCACACCAGGTGGCAGCGCGCCTAGGACTGGCCGCGCCACCCTAGGGTGTGGCCGCCTCGTGGCCCCTCTTCGGCTGCCCTCCGGACTCCGTGTTGCTTCGGGTAAAATATTGACTTTGGCTTTTGTCCAGTCCAATTCCGAGAATATTTCCTTACTACCTTTTATGAAATCAAAAATAGCAGAAAACAGGCAACTGGCACTGTGACATCTTGTCAATAGGTTAGTTCCAGAAAATGTATAAAAAATACCTCAAAGTATGAACTAAACATAAGAAAATAGATACTAAACAAGCATGGAACATCAAAAATTATAGATATGTTTACGACGTATCAACATCCCCAAGCTTAACTCCTTCTTGTCCTCGAGTAGGTAAGTGATAAAAAAAAGAATAATTTTTAAGGTGACATGCACCATCGCAATCTTGATCAAGGTATTTGTAAAACATTGATAGTTAGGATCATAGTACTCTAACATAGACATGAAAGACATAGTTCTAACAATAAGACATAGCAACTATGTTGTAACATGAAAAGGTACAAACAAAAGATTCATGAATAACAATGCTTTGAAAGACGTTTGTTTGTTTTACATATAGAAAACATAATGAGAATGGTATTCAACTTGTCCCTCATGGTATAGCAAAACATAAATGCGTAGGACACCTTCAAAGTTCATAAGGGTGACTAGATACAAATAATTTAAGAACAAGCAATCTCAAAGTTATGAATCAATCAACAAGTTTTAAGATAATGCACATTACCACTATGCTCTCTTAATAGGTGCATAAAGATAGAAGATGGAGACTCAACATAAAAGTAAAAGAAAGACCCTTCATAGAAGGAAGCAGGGATTCAAGTTTCATAAAGAGCTTCCAAAAATTATGGTACTTATTAGCTTTCAGCTCTCATTGCCCCTATCATAAGCATCTTTAGATGATTAAGGTGAAAGTGAACAAATATGAGGATATGCTTGACAAGTTATAAGTTGAAAATCTCATGCCCCTTGCTGACGAGTATCGAACCTCATGCTACTCAACTTTAGTCACGAGTAAGTTCTTGTCATTGTAAGTACATGTGTATCATAGAGAACCGCCAACGGGGTACCCCTTGCCCCATGATACAAGAGCTATCCCATATCAAAATGACAAGGCAACAGACAATGAGCATCTCATCGATCTTTTTATTTGCTATTTGCATATGTTTTTATTGAGGATGCTTCACAAATTGCTCACTATGGTTATGCTGTAAGTTTCCACCATGATTAGGCATGGCTTAGGCTAGCCTCCCAGACGTTTCTCTAACACATATACAAACTCCATGAGCTTACAAGCTCCCCTTTTATTTCACAACGCCAGGATCCATAAGCAAAAGAACATGATATCAACTAAATAATGTGCAATGTTGAAAGCGTTCCCCATGGTAACATGGTTCTACTAATTCACAACTTATAAAGCGCAAGCATATACGCAACATAGATGGGCACAATGGTTCAAGTTTATTAAGTGCAAGAAAGTAAAGTGTGCCATCAAGTTTGTGAGAGCTTTAATCACTAATTTTCACATAACAAGTTTAATTCGAAAGGTAGATAAAAACACGAATATACTTGGAATAGCAATAATGCTAATAGGTAGGTATGGTGGACTCTTTAGAATAACTTGGATTTATTTGGAGTTGGATGCATGAGTGGAACTCATACTTGGTACATGCGGAGGCTAGCAAAAGACTAGGAGCGACCAACTAAGAGAGCAATAATAGCCATAATCATGTAAAGCGACAAAACATTATTAATTAAAGCATAAAGTGATATTACAAGTCGAAAACTAAATGATCATAGAGGCTAAGGTGACTAGTTTATAGTCTTAACATGGTGTAAGCATGTGCCAAGTCAACCCAAATAAAGCATCAAAGGAGAATATCACAATATTATGCTTTTGTATGCTAAAACAACGCATGATTCTTTCAAGGCACATTAAGCAATCTCAATTGTTTGAAACAAGTCATGCTACAACAATAATCACTAAGCATATGGTCAAAGCAACATCTAGCATGACATGATAAAGTCTAAGTCACAGTCAAAACAAGCTGCTTTTGTACCTCTATAAGCATGAAACTTCCTACTCTTTTCCAACACCAATCGACTTATTTGAAACAACTCTCAAACATAATAATCAATAAAGACCAGAGAGCATGTCTCACCCATCTACAAAGAAGAACTAAAAAGTTCTAAGCCAAAAGAATAAGAAAACTAAAGCTAAACGCAGTGCTAGCAAAGGAGAACACTCACAGAATAATAAGAGTGAAAACTAGAGTGTCCTAGGCAATGAATAACGGGGTGTGTCTTGAAGGGAATATGCCTGAGACGCAATAATAAAGTGGTTATTATCTTATTCCTTGTTTATGATAAATGTTTATTTTGCATGCTATAATTGTATTGATTGGAAACGTCAATACATGTGTGTTTAATAAACAAATAAAAGGTTCCTAGTTATGCCTCTCTTATAGACTAGCTCGTTGATTAACAAGATGATCAAGGTTTCCTGATCATGGACATTGGATGTTGTTAATAACGAGGTCACAACATTTATGAAATGATGTGATGAACATTCATCCGAAGTATAGCATTACGATCAAAGTCATTATGTTTATATTGCTATAACATCATACGAAGTAATCTTAGTCCTTAGACCATGAGATCATGTTAATTCCTAACATTGTAAGAGTGACTTGATAACATCAAACGTCACACCGTAAAATGGTGACTATAAAGGTGGGTTCAGATACTCCGAAGGTATTATGTTGAGGCTCATGGATCAAGAGTGGAATTTGTCCATCCCAATAACGGATAGATATACTATGGGCCCTCTCGGTGATATCACATTGAGAATAGCTTGCAAGCAAGTGATGTGATCACTAGAATGTTATATCACGGGAACGAGAAAAGAGTGCCTGTCGATAACGAGATCAAACTAGGTATTGGGATACCGATGATCGAATCTCGGACATGTAATATATCATGAGACAAAGGGATTTGGTTATGACGTTAAAGGTTCACACGATCACAAGAGTCATCGTTGAATATGTGGGAGTCAGCACGGATCTCCAGGTCCCGTTGCTGATTATTAATCGGGGAGGGGTCTCGATCATGTCTGCATTATTTGCGAACCGTAGGGTGACACACTTAAGGGATACTGACACCATTTGGATCAAATATGTTTCAGATAAAGATTTAAGAAAGCGCTGAAATCATTTCGATGGAAACCGGAATTGTTTTGGGTGAAATTGCAGAAACTAGTTCTGCATGTGATATTGAAATGTTGTAGGGGATTTTGTGTGAATGTTTGTTAATTAAAGTAATTAACAAATTTCTGAATAAAATAAATAAAATAGTTTTATTTAATGAGAGCTTGCATTAAATTTGGTGGAAATTTAATGCATGTGAGTGGAAGTGTGAGTGGAGGCATATTTATGTGAGTGGAGCATCCACCACATGAATGATGGAAGAGGTGGGGGCACCACCATGGCTGCCACGCCATGGCCCTTGGCTGCCCCCTCTTCCCTATAAAAGCCCCCCTCTCCTCCTCACAACACACACCTCCTCGTGAAGGATCTCTCTCCCCCTCTAGTTATTCCCCATGGTCTCGGATTAGCGAGATACATGTTCCCGGTGGCTTTATCTAGAAAGGAATTGCTGCTTCTGCTGCATCGCTGGAGCGAGGAGGTGGAGGTTTTTCGGTGGACCGAACGTGTGTGCGATCACGGATGCACCGCTGCTTTGCGGTGATGGACTTGATGGTGTTGGACCTGATGGTGCTGGAACTACTGGACCTGAAGGACTTCATCACGATCTTGAGATCGGCAAGTGTACGACTACATCATCCACGAGTTCCATCTTGTTAACAAAGCTTTGTTGTCTTCGAGGTTAAGTTCTCTGTGGATGTATATCCACTCGTTGCTTGTACCTAGTAGATAGATCTTGGTGTATAGTTCCCATCGTAGGAATTTTTTTATTTTCATGTTATTGATTCTTTCATGTATTTTGGATATTGGTGGCATAGTGGGATGAAGCGGCCCGGACCAACCTTACATGTCATCGCACATGAGACCGGTTCCACGACTAACATGCAACTAGTTTTGCAGAAGTGGTTGGCGGGTATCTGTCTCTCCTACTATAGTCAATATCTGATTTACAATGAGTTGCTAATAACTTGGTTATCCTCATTGTGGTTCCATGTTCGTAGGTAAGACTAGTTCTATCTTCGAAAGCCCTAAGCCACGTAATACTTGCAATGGATAAATTAGAGGCGTCTAGTTTAGATCGTTGCTGGGCTAGTGTCTTGATATGGTAATGTTATAAGTAGATGTATGGTAGATACTCTTACAACACACTTAACGTGTAAGTTTCATAGACCTTGGCCTTAAACACAAAGGAATGATAAAGATCATACCATGATGCATATGATAGAGATCAAATGCATGGACCATATCATCCCACTTTACACATTAGATGTTCGCATCTTATATTGCTAGTTTGGCGCTTTTAGTAGCATTGTAAGATGATTCCTCATTTAAATATCAAGATAAAATGTGTTCTTCCTTAAGTATGCACCGTTCTATGGATCATGTTGTTGGGTCCGCAGCATAGAAAACAAAAAATTTCCTACGGTGTGAACTACACGCCAACATCTATCTACTAGGTACAAAGCAACGGGTGGACATACATCCAACGAGAACTTACCCTCATAGACAACGAGCTTTGTTAACGAGTAGGAACTCGTGGTTGATGTAGTCGTACACTTCCCGATCTCAAGATCGTGATGAAGTCCAATAGGTCCGGCTCTAGCACGTCCATCAGATCCAGCTCCAGCACCACCAAGTCCAGCACCGCAAAGCAACAGTGCATCCGTGATCGCACACACGTCCGGTAGCCCGACAACCTCCGTCCCTCGCTCCAGCAAAGTAGCAGAAGCAACAACTCCTTTCCATATAGAGCCACCGGGAACATGTATCTCGCTAATCCAAGCCCATGGGGAATAATACTAGAGGGGGAGAGAGATCCTTCACAAGGAGGTGTGTGTGAGAAGTGAGGAGGGGGTGGCCTTTTATAGGAGGAGGGGGTGCCCCTCCTTCATGGCCGACGCATGCTGGGGGTGACCCTTCACCTCCTCCATTCATGTGGTGGTAACTCCTCCACATTAAAATGCCCCTTCACATTCTCTTTTAAAGTCTCCACTTTAAATGCATTAAATTTCTCCAAATTTAATGCTCTCTCATTTAATAAAAATCTTTTATTATTTGTATTCAGAATTTTGTTAATTACTTTAATTAACAAACATTCACATAAAAACCCCTGCAACATTTCAATATTACATGCAGAACCAATTTAAGCAATTTCACCCGAGACAGTTTCGGTGTCTATTGAAATAATTCCAGCGCTTTCTTAAATCTTTATCTAAAACATATTTGCTCCAAATGGTGTCGGTATCCCTTAAGTGTGTCACCCTACGGTTCGCGAATAATGCAGACATGATTGAGACCCCTCTCCGATCAATAATCAGCAGCGGGACCTGGAGATCCATACTGACTCCTACACATTCAACGATGACTTCTGTGATCGTGAGAACCTTTAATGCTAGTAAATAAATCCATTTGTCCCGCGATATATTACATGTCCGAGATTCGATCATCGGTATCTCCATACCTAGTTTGATCTCGTTACCGACATGCACTCTTTTCTCGTTCCCGTGATATAACATTCTAGTGATCACATCACTTGCTTGCAAGCTATTTCAATGTGATATCACCGAGAGGGCCCAGAGTATATCTATCCGTCATCGGGATGGACAAATCCCACTCTTGATCCATGAGCCTCAACATAACACCTTCGTAGCACTGAACCCACCTTTATAGTCACCTTGTTACGGTGTGACGTTTGATGTTATCAAGATACTCTTCCGGTGTTAGCAATTAACATGATCTCATGGTCTAAGGATAAAGATTACTTCGTATGATGTTATAGCAATATAAACATAATGACTTTGATCGTAATGCTATACTTCGGATGAATGTTCATCACATCATTCCACCAATGGTGTGACCTTGTTATTAACAATATCCAATGTCCATGATCAGGAAACCTTGATCATCTTGTTAATCAACAAGCTAGTCTATAAGAGAGGCATAACTAGGAACCCTTTTTGTTTATTAAACACACATGTATTGATGTTTCCGATCAATACAATTCTAGCATGTAAAATACACATTTATCATAAACATGGAATAAGATAATAACCACTTTATTATTGCCTCTCGGGCATATTCCCTTCAGTTTCCCACTTGCACTAGAGTCCATAATCTAGTTTGAAAAACTTTGCGTATTGAACACCTATGGCTTTCTGGTGTTGCGTATACGCTATTGCTAGTGGTTAACATAATCTCTGGATCTGACAGTTTCAGGTCCGTGTGAATTTGCATGTCTCTGCGTCTCTACGCATCACTCATTCTCAAATGAGATGGCATTGTATAGATTTGGTCCTTTGGTGAGACCTTTAGTTCGTTCGGCTCAAAATATGTTGATATTATTGTCACACAATATATCTTCATAGTATTAGCCCACTTTGAACCACACCTAGTTTGATAACAAACTACTTAACACAAATGTCCTCCTTTGCTGCTACTATAGCAGTCATATACTTACTCTTTTGTTGTAGTATCTGTCACAATGTCTCAACTTTGGAACTCATCCAAATCCATCATGGAACATCCTTTCCATTACATTGTGCCACCCATAGTCTAAATTGAGATAAATTTAATTTGTATCTTGTGACAAAACTAGTATCAATGTAACACTTTACAATGAACTACCTTTAAGTATTTGTCACTTATACATTATATATTCTTAGTTCTTCCAAAGCTCATAAGAATATCTTTACTATTGTCCAATGATCATCTTATGAATCATTCTGGTATATGCTCATAACATTTAGAGCATAGGACATTCTGGATATATACATATCATGGTATAATCGATCAAAATCTTCATGTGATTTTACTCACCAAGTGTTGAAACACTTGAATTTTGATACAATCCTTTCCATGTAGCAAGAACCTTTCTTGTTGTTTCCATATTGAACCTGTTGGAGATATGCCCTAGAGGCAATAATAAATATAGTTATTATTATATATCTTTGTGTTTATGATAAATGTTTGCATTCATGCTATAATAGTATTAACAAGGAAACCATTAATACTTGTGTGATTTGTAAACTTAATTTGAAGTCCCTAGTATAGCCTCTATACTTCACTAGCTTGTTGGTTGATTGATGATGTGGTTTCTTTGTCATGAACATTGAGATGTTATCAACAACAAGATCATATCGTTAGGAGAATGATATGGTGGACATACTCCTATAGACAAGCGTAGCATAAAGATCAAGTCATTTCAATAGTTCAATTGCTATATGCTTTCTGATACATAGTAACCTAATTCCTTCGACCATGAGATCATGCATATCACCTTTACCAGATGGATGCTTTGATATCATCAAACACCACACCGTAACAGGGTGGCTATAAAGGTGGCATTGAGTGTTCGGAAAGTATTGGTTGAAACACATGGATCAAGAGTGGGATTTGTCCATCCACATGACGGATAGATATTCTCTGGGCCCTCTCGGTGAAATGTCATCCAATTAGCTTGCAAGCATGTGACTTGGTCACAAGGGATCACATATCACGGGAACGAGAAAAGAGTACTTATCAGTAACGAGGTTGAACTAGGTATGCAGAGATACCGACGATCATAACCTCGGATAAGTAACATATCGTGAGACAAAGGGAAATTGGTATCGTATGTAAGTGGTTCATTCGATCGCAAAGTAATCGTAGAAATATGTGGGAGCCATATGAATTTCCAGATTCCTCTATTGGTTATTGTTCGGAGAAGTGTCTCGATCATGTCCGCATAATTCACGAACCGTAGGGAGACACACTTAAGGATTCGACGTTGTTTGAGTAGTTATGGTATTATGAGAAAGAGACCGAATGTTGTTCGGAGTCTCGGATGGGATCCGGGATATCACGAGGTGATCCGGAATGGTCCGGAGAATAAGATTCATATAAGGAAAGTCCCGTTTCGGAGTTCGGGAATGGTTCCGGTGTTTTCATCGGGAACATTCTAGAAGGTCCCGGAATGTCCGGCACTCCGGAGGGGAAAGGGTACATGAATGTGTCATTGCATGTTGGAATGATTGCATCATGTACTAAGTGTTCTCGCTGTCCGAAATAAAGGGTTAATTCAAATCCTAATTGGAAAAGTCAAACTGCCAGTTTTCGGTCAAACTGCCAGTTTTCGGAAAGAGGAGAAAGAGGAGGAGAGGTGGAGGCCGAGTTGGAGGAGGGTTCCTCCCCTTGGCCGGCGCACCTCCCAAGGCCGAGTTGGGGAGGAACTCCTCCCCTTGGCCGCCGGCCCTCCCACCTATAAAGGGAGGGGCAGGGCTCCCCTCTCTAGACACACTAGTTCCTACCCCTCTAAACTAAACCCTAGATCTAAACCCCGGTTTAGAGCTATTTTGGTTTAGAGCCTTCTAATTGGTTTAGAGCCCTCTAATTGGTGTGTCTAATTACTAGACCACTAATAGCCTCTCTCATAAGCTCCACCATACTCGCACCGGCTTAAGGCGAAGCCCTGCGGGATCTCCCCTCTACCTCCGGTACCACGCCGTTGTGCTGCCGGAATCACGAGGAGAGTACTACAACCTCCGCTGCCTGCTGGAACAAGGGAGAGGAAGGTCTTCGTCGAGTACCGAACGTGTGACCGACTACGGGAGCGCTGCCGGAACGTGGCGCCGGAAGGATCGTCTACGCGATCTTGAGATCGGAAAGAGTACGACTACATCACCCACGAGAATCTGCTCTCGTTAAACACTTTGGAATCTTCGAGGGTGAGTTATTCCATCGACTCGTTGCTACAATCTAGTAGATAGATCTTGGCTTGTTTGTTTGTATGCGATAGAAAATTTTTGTTTTCCATGCTACGAACCCCTACAGTGGTATCAGAGCCGTGTCTATATGTAGATCTGTTGCACGAGTAGAACACAATGGTCATTGTGGGCGTTGATGCTTTTATTGTAGATTGCTTTTTGTGTACTTTGCATCTTGCGGTATGTTGGGATGAAGCGGCCCGGGCTAACCTTACATGACATCGTTCATGAGACTTGCTCCACGCTTGACATGCAACTCGTTTTGCATAAGTGGCTTTGCGGGTGCCTGTTTCTCCTAGCATAGTAAAGATCCAATTTACAACGGGTGATCAACAATGCTAGTATCAATGTTGTGGTTATTGTTCGTAAGTTAGAACGACACTTATGGAAAGCCCCAAACCACGTAAAATATGCAAAGAAAGTAGAAGCGTCTAACTTTGTTTTGCAGGGGTGTGCAGTGATGTGATATGGCCATGATTGTGATTATATTTGATGTATGCAATGTTCCTTATTGTAAGTTGGCAACCGGCAGGAGCCATATGGTTGTCTTTAATTTCTGTTAAGACCTGCGTGTCTATTCAAAATAGTTGTAATAGTTGAAGCTGGTGGACGACAACCATGAAGAAGCGTCATTGATCTTGATGCTATGCCGGTGATGATGGAGATCATGTTCGTGCTTGAAGATGGAGATCGGAAGCACAAAGAAGAAAGGCCATATCATATCACATATTATGAATTGCATGTGATGTTAATCCTTTATGCATCTTGTATTGCTTAGTAGACGACGGTAGCATTATAAGATGATCCCTCATGCACATAAATTTCAAGTTCTAAAGTGTTCGCCCTTAGTTAGCACCGTTGCTAAAGCTTGTTGCTTCGAAGCACCACGTGATGATCGGGTGTCTTTGATTCCACGGGTGAATACAACGTAAGCAAGCCAGATTTGCTTATGCGGTAGCTAAGGTTTGATCTTGACGAGCCTAGCATGTACAGACATGGCCTCAGGAACACGGATCGCCGAAAGGCAAAGCATGAATCATATAGTAGATATGATGAACATGATGATTGTTCGCCATTAAAACTATATCAGCTCTCGTGATGATCGGTGTTGATGTAGTGGATTTGGTTCGTGTGATCACTAAAACAATGTGAGGGATGTTGTTTTGAGTGGGAGTTCACCTAGTTTAATTTCATTAATTAATTTGAACTCAATTTGTCATAAACTTAGTCTAAACTATTGCAAATATGTTGTAGATCAATGGCAGCCCCTACCATCAATTTTAATGCGTTCCTAGAGAAAGAAAAGTTGAAAAACAATGGAAGCAACTTCGCGGATTGGTTCCGCAATTTGAGGATTGTCCTCACAGCTGGTAATTTGACCTATGTGCTGGATGCACCGCTAGGTGACCCACCTGCAGCTGATGCTTCCGATGAAGTAAAGAATGTTTACCTCGCTCGGAAGAATCAGTACTCCATAGTTCAGTGTGCTATCTTGTATGGTTTAGAATCGGAGCTTCAGAAAAGGTTTGAAGAGTCAGACCCATATGATATTGTCGAGGATCTCAAATTAATTTTTGAGACTCATGCGGCAATTGAAAGTTATGAAGCTTCTGAAAAGTTCTTTAACTGCAAGATGGAAGAGGGTAGCTCCGTCAGTGAGCATGTGCTTAAAATGTCTGGGCACGCGAATAAACTTCAAAGCTTGGGTATAGTGATTCCTAATACTTTGGGAGTTTACCGCATCCTCCAATCACTACCACCAAGTTACAAGAACTTTGTGATGAACTACAACATGCAGAACATGAACAAAGAGTTGCCAGAACTATTTGCTATGTTAAAATCTGCAGAAGTGGAGATCAAGAAAGAGCACCAAGTGTTGATGGTCAATAAGACCACCAAATTCAAGAAAGGCAAGTCTAAGCAGAAGGGACACTTCAAGAAGGGTGGTAAGAAAGCTACCATGCTGACGAAGAGGACCAAGGCTGGACCCAAGCCTGATACTGAGTGCTTTTACTGCAAGGGAGAAGGTCACTGGAAGCGGAATTGCCCAAAGTACTTGGCGGATTTGAAGAACGGCAACATCAAGAAGAAAGGTATATCTGATATACATGTTATTGATGTGTATTTCACTAGTATTCGTAGTAGTGCCTGGGTATTTGATACTGGTTCGGTTGCTCATATTTGTAACTCGAAACAGGAGCTGCAGAATAAACGAAAGCTAGCGAAGAACGAGGTGACGATGCGCGTAGGAAACGGATCAAAGGTTGATGTGATCGCGGTCGGCACGCTACCTCTTCATCTACCATCGGGATTAGTTTTATACTTAAATAATTGTTATTTGGTGCCTGCGTTGAGCATGAACATTATATCGGGATCTTGTTTATTGCGAGACGGTTACTTGTTTAAATCCGAGAATAATGGTTGTTCGATTTATATGAGTAATATGTTTTATGCACATGCACCTTTGATAGATGGTCTATTCATATTGAATCTCGATAGTGGAAATACACATATTAATAACATTGAAGCTAAACGTTTGAAATCAAGCGATAACTTAACCTATATGTGGCACTGTCGTCTTGGTCACATTGGAGTGAAGCGTATGAAGAAACTCCATTCCGATGGACTTCTTGAATCACTTGATTTTGAATCACTTGAAAGATGCGAAGCATGTCTGATGGGTAAAATGACTAAGACTCCATTTTCTGGTATGATGGAGCGAGCTACGGACTTATTGGAAATCATACATACCGATGTGTGTGGTCCAATGAGTGTAGCATCGCGCGGTGGTTATCGTTATGTTCTTACCTTCACGGATGACTTGAGTAGATATGGGTATATCTATTTCATGAAACATAAGTCCGAAACTTTCGAGAAGTTTAAGGAGTTTCAAAGTGAGGTAGAGAATCAACGTAACAAGAAGATTAAATTTCTACGTTCTGATCGTGGAGGTGAATATCTAAGTTACGAGTTTGGCGAGCATTTGAAGAAATGTGGAATACTTTCGCAGTTGACACCGCCGGGAACACCACAGCGTAATGGTGTGTCTGAACGTCGTAATCGAACTCTCTTAGATATGGTTCGTTCTATGATGTCACTTACAAATTTACCGCTATCATTTTGGGGTTATGCATTAGAAACAGCCGCATTCACTTTAAATAGGGCACCATCTAAATCCGTTGAAACGACACCGTATGAATTATGGTTTGGGAAGAAACCTAAATTGTCGTTCCTTAAAATTTGGGGGTGCGAAGCCTATGTAAAGAAGTTACAGCCGGACAAGCTTGAACCCAAAGCGGAAAAATGCGTCTTCATAGGATACCCGAAGGAAACTATTGGGTATACCTTCTATCATAGATCCGAAGGCAAAATCTTTGTTGCCAAGAATGGATCCTTTCTAGAGAAGGAATTTCTCTCGAAAGAAGTGACTGGAAGGAAAGTAGAACTCGACGAGGTTGTCGAACCTTCTCTCGAAATTGCGAGTAGCGCAGCACCGGAAGAAGTTCCTGTGGTGCCTGCACCAATGAGGGAGGAAGCTAATGATAGTGATCATGAAACTTCGGTTGAGGTTGCTACAGAGCCTCGGAGGTCAACGAGAACTCGTACCACTCCAGATTGGTATGATTCCGTTATGAATGTCATGTTGGTGGACAACACCGATGATCCCGAGACATATGAGGAAGCGATGATGAGCCCAGATTCCAATAAATGGCAAGAAGCCATGAAATCCGAGATTGGATCCATGTACGAAAACCAAGTATGGACTTTGGTGGACTTACCGGATGGCCGGAAGGCTGTCGAGAACAAATGGATTTTCAAGAAGAAAACAGATGCTGATGGTAATGTTACTGTCTATAAAGCTCGACTTGTCGCAAAAGGGTTTCGACAAATTCAAGGAGTTGACTACGATGAGACTTTCTCACCAGTAGCGAAGCTAAAGTCTGTGAGGATTATGTTAGCAATCGCTGCATATTATGATTATGAGATATGGCAGATGGATGTCAAAACAGCATTCCTCAATGGAGACATTGATGAAGAATTGTATATGATGCAACCCAAAGGTTTTGTCGATCCTAAAGATGCTAACAAGGTATGCAAACTTCAACGGTCCATCTATGGATTGAAGCAAGCATCCCGAAGTTGGAATCAACGTTTTGATAAGGTAATCAAAAGTTTTGGTTTTATACAAACTTATGGAGAAGCTTGTATTTACAAGAAAGTGAGTGGGAGCTCTGTAGCGTTCTTAATACTATATGTGGATGACATATTATTGATTGGGAATGATGTAGACCTTCTTAATAGTGTCAAAGAATATTTGAATAATAGTTTTTCAATGAAGGATCTTGGCGAAGCAGCTTACATATTAGGCATAACGATTTATAGAGATAGATCGAAACGCCAAATATCATTGTCACAAAGTACATATTTGGACAAAGTTCTAAAGAAGTTTGGAATGGAAGAAAGCAAGAAAGGGTTCTTGCCCATGTTGCCCAATACGACCTTGAGTAAAACTCAAAGTCCGACATCGGCAGAAGATAGAGAAAGGATGAGTAAGACTCCCTATGCCTCAGCCATAGGATCTCTAATGTATGCCATGCTATGTACTAGACCCGACATCGCATATGCTGTTAGTCTAACTAGCAGATATCAAAGTGATCCAGGAGTGGATCATTGGACAGCGGTCAAAAACATCCTTAAGTACTTGAGAAGAACTAAGGATATGGTTCTTTCTTATGGAGGTGATGAACAGCTCGTTGTTAATGGTTACACCGATGCTAGTTGGAACACCGATCCGGATGATTCTAAATCACAATCTGGATACGTATTTATTTTGAATGGTGCAGCAGTTAGCTGGAGGAGTGCAAAGCAAAGCGTTGTGGCGAGATCTTCAACTGAATCGGAATACATGGCTGCTTCGGAGGCTTCACAAGAAGCGATATGGATGAAAGAGTTCATTACAGAGCTGGGTGTGGTTCCTAGTGCGCTGGACCCAATGTCTATCTACTGTGATAACATGGGCGCCATAGCCAATGCGCAAGAACCAAGGTCACACAAGAAGCTGAAGCATATCAAGCTGCGTTTTCACGCTATTCGAGAACATATCCAGGATGGGGATATAAAGATTTGCAAAGTACACACAGATCTGAATGTGGCGGATCCGTTGACTAAACCTCTCCCGAGGGCAAAACATGACCAACACCAAACTGCCATGGGTGTTCGGTATATTACCATGTAATCTAGATTAGATGACTCTAGTGCAAGTGGGAGACTGTTGGAGATATGCCCTAGAGGCAATAATAAATATAGTTATTATTATATATCTTTGTGTTTATGATAAATGTTTGCATTCATGCTATAATAGTATTAACAAGGAAACCATTAATACTTGTGTGATTTGTAAACTTAATTTGAAGTCCCTAGTATAGCCTCTATACTTCACTAGCTTGTTGGTTGATTGATGATGTGGTTTCTTTGTCATGAACATTGAGATGTTATCAACAACAAGATCATATCGTTAGGAGAATGATATGGTGGACATACTCCTATAGACAAGCGTAGCATAAAGATCAAGTCATTTCAATAGTTCAATTGCTATATGCTTTCTGATACATAGTAACCTAATTCCTTCGACCATGAGATCATGCATATCACCTTTACCAGATGGATGCTTTGATATCATCAAACACCACACCGTAACAGGGTGGCTATAAAGGTGGCATTGAGTGTTCGGAAAGTATTGGTTGAAACACATGGATCAAGAGTGGGATTTGTCCATCCACATGACGGATAGATATTCTCTGGGCCCTCTCGGTGAAATGTCATCCAATTAGCTTGCAAGCATGTGACTTGGTCACAAGGGATCACATATCACGGGAACGAGAAAAGAGTACTTATCAGTAACGAGGTTGAACTAGGTATGCAGAGATACCGACGATCATAACCTCGGATAAGTAACATATCGTGAGACAAAGGGAAATTGGTATCGTATGTAAGTGGTTCATTCGATCGCAAAGTAATCGTAGAAATATGTGGGAGCCATATGAATTTCCAGATTCCTCTATTGGTTATTGTTCGGAGAAGTGTCTCGATCATGTCCGCATAATTCACGAACCGTAGGGAGACACACTTAAGGATTCGACGTTGTTTGAGTAGTTATGGTATTATGAGAAAGAGACCGAATGTTGTTCGGAGTCTCGGATGGGATCCGGGATATCACGAGGTGATCCGGAATGGTCCGGAGAATAAGATTCATATAAGGAAAGTCCCGTTTCGGAGTTCGGGAATGGTTCCGGTGTTTTCATCGGGAACATTCTAGAAGGTCCCGGAATGTCCGGCACTCCGGAGGGGAAAGGGTACATGAATGTGTCATTGCATGTTGGAATGATTGCATCATGTACTAAGTGTTCTCGCTGTCCGAAATAAAGGGTTAATTCAAATCCTAATTGGAAAAGTCAAACTGCCAGTTTTCGGTCAAACTGCCAGTTTTCGGAAAGAGGAGAAAGAGGAGGAGAGGTGGAGGCCGAGTTGGAGGAGGGTTCCTCCCCTTGGCCGGCGCACCTCCCAAGGCCGAGTTGGGGAGGAACTCCTCCCCTTGGCCGCCGGCCCTCCCACCTATAAAGGGAGGGGCAGGGCTCCCCTCTCTAGACACACTAGTTCCTACCCCTCTAAACTAAACCCTAGATCTAAACCCCGGTTTAGAGCTATTTTGGTTTAGAGCCTTCTAATTGGTTTAGAGCCCTCTAATTGGTGTGTCTAATTACTAGACCACTAATAGCCTCTCTCATAAGCTCCACCATACTCGCACCGGCTTAAGGCGAAGCCCTGCGGGATCTCCCCTCTACCTCCGGTACCACGCCGTTGTGCTGCCGGAATCACGAGGAGAGTACTACAACCTCCGCTGCCTGCTGGAACAAGGGAGAGGAAGGTCTTCGTCGAGTACCGAACGTGTGACCGACTACGGGAGCGCTGCCGGAACGTGGCGCCGGAAGGATCGTCTACGCGATCTTGAGATCGGAAAGAGTACGACTACATCACCCACGAGAATCTGCTCTCGTTAAACACTTTGGAATCTTCGAGGGTGAGTTATTCCATCGACTCGTTGCTACAATCTAGTAGATAGATCTTGGCTTGTTTGTTTGTATGCGATAGAAAATTTTTGTTTTCCATGCTACGAACCCCTACAGAACCCTTTCAATATCTCATATATGTATGCCTGGCACAACCATATTAGCGCCTTAATCTATCCATATAGATATTGATGCCTAATATTCTGGGTTTGCCCAAGTCTTTCATTGAAATCTTATTTTAATGAAATTCTTAACTTGTGTCAATACAAGATACATCATTTCCAATCAACAATATGTCCTCTACATAATGTATTAGAAATATGTCTCAGCGCTCCCACTTAATTTCTTGCAAATGCAAGCATCTTCATCATCTCTGATGAATTTAAACTCTTTTAACAGTTTCATCATGGTGAAGATTCCAACTCCGCTATGCTTACTTCAACTATTGAAGTTTACATGCCCTTTTAGCACCCTTTGAATTAACAAAACCCTTCAGACCATGTCATGTACATGTCCTAGGTTACCATTCTATTAGAAGAACCTTGTTTTGTTTATTCAACTACCATATACCAAATTATATGTAGTGGTTGCTACATTAATCCGTCAAGACTATATATCGCTATGAAAGATCAAATCTTGTCATAGTCAACTCCTTGAACATTGTCGTAAACTTCTTTCCGACATGTCAACTATTTCATAGATGTTAAACATCCATGTCTTATTTCTTTATAGATCCAAACACGACCGATAGGGTTCACGCCTTTCTGGAGGGTCTTCCAAGTTCAGAAACTTGTTTTCTTGTGTATGGATACTATCACGGATTCTATGACTTCTAGTCATTTTAAGGAGTCAGGGCCCATCACCGCTTCTTTGCATGTAGTCGGTTCATCATTGTCAAAACAATAACGACTTGCTTATCAAATCTTACTATTTGATTCTTACCGACCCACACGGTTCTATAGGAACTCTAATCTCTGAGATCACACCTTTTGTAATCACGAGAGCCATGAGCATTGTGGCCGCCAACGGGACACTTTCCGGCGATGCGCTACTTAGCACATATAGCTAAGGTTCAACAACCTTATCAAAGTTCTATTGTCCTCCCACTTAACTTTTCACAAAAAATTCCTTCTCAAGAAACTTGACGTTCCCAGTAACAAACTCTTTTGTCCTCAGTGTTATGGAGAAATTCCCAACAAATTCTTTGGGATAACCTACAAAGACATGCTTATCCGACTTTGGTTGTAAACATTTTACTTATGCATAGCATACCAAAATTTAAGAAAAGACAATTCGGGTTTTATCCCAAACCATAACTCATATGGTGTCATTTCAATGGATCACGATGGTGCTCTTTTTAGTGTAACACTTTATTTGTTTTCGATGAACATCATCACTCATTCTCTTGCTGGTTTACTTAGGCCATTGTAGTTCATGAATTGCATTGTCCTGTATGACACTTCATACCAACCAATTCGGTATCCAATACCGGTATCCAATACCTAAGAACCACATTTTTTTAACAAGCAAGGAATACAACCATAACATGTATATCTTCTATATACCCAAGTTGGACATCTCCAACCTTATATTTTCTGCCAAATATTTTATAGATTCTCTTTCAGCAATTCCTTTTTCTTTTAAAAGAATCTATCAACATCAATAGTGGTGTCATTCACATGACACATAGTACAAAGCGTATATAGTCAAATACTAATACCTTTGGACTTGCACTTTGAAGTGGATCACCATCATCAAATGTTTGGCATTCTTTCAAAAATCCATTCTTTAGTAATCTATTAGTGTAGTAAACATTTTACTTACATCTTCTATTCATCCTTATCATGACAACTTTCATGATCAAGCTACTATAGCTTATAAGGAAGAATCACGAGTATAATATCAGTTCCCAAAACCTTTTTGGTAGATTCGGATGCCTAGCATCTCCATCCTTCACAAATTCTCATACAATATGAGAACATGTATTTTGCTAAATTATACTCTATCATAATGCAACCAAAAACATTGTTTCAGATATCACAATATCTTCCACACATGAAGGTTTCTGAAACAATTTCTAGCTCCAATATAATCTTGATATTAAAACAACTTTTTGAATATCAATAATCATGGAGGCAAACATGATACTTTAGATACTAACATTGGATTTCTTACTCTTGATTTAATACTACTTATTAAACTTCATGGAGTAAATGAGTTTGCTGAAAGTTTGCAATAGGACTTATAAACTTTAAATTGACATTCAAAACAATACGATACCAGTTCGTAAAGTAAATATCCAGAATTCTATAGTTCTATCATCTCAAATAAAAACTAAGCATAAGGTAGAAAACGAATGCCAATGACTACAACAAACTATGCAAATTCACTTTGATTTAATTTATGACAAATTTGGTTCGACTAATCCAAATTAGAAATGAACTCCCACTCAAAAACGACATCCCTCGTGCCTCTTTGGTGATTACATGAACCAAATCCACTACACCAAGTCCGATCATCACGTGAGTTGATGTAGCTTCAAAGGCGAGCATCTATATGGGCATCATATCAACTATATGACTCATGCTTAACCTTTCGGTCCGTGTTCCGAGGCCATGTCTGTACATGCTAGGCTCGCCAAGTAAGAACCTTAGTACTCGCATGTGTAAAACTGTCTTACACCCGTTTGTATGAAAGCGTAGAGTCAAGTACACCCGATCATCACGTGATGTCTTGAAATACGATCCACAAAACGGTGCATACTTAAGGAAGAACACATTTTCTCTTGATATCTAAAAGAGGGATCATCTTACAATGCTACAGAAAGCGCCAAACTAGCAGTATAAGATGCTAACATCTAATGTGTAAAGTGAGATGATATGGTCCATGCATTTGATCTCTATCACTTGCATCGTGGTATGATCTCTATCATTCCTTTGTGTGTAAGGCCAAGGTCTATGGAACTTACATGTTGAGTGTGTTGTAAGAGTATCTATCATACATCTACTTACAACAATACCATGTCAATACACTAGCCCAGCAACGATCTAAACTAGACGCCTCTAATTTATCAATTGCAAGTTTTACGTGGCTTAGGGCTTTCGGAGATAGAACCGTTCTTACCTACGAACATGAACCACAACGAGGATAACTAAGTTATTAGCAACTCATTGTAAATCAGATATTGACTATAGTAGGAGAGACAGACACCCGCCAGCCACTTATGCAAAACAAGTTGCATGTCAGTCGTGGAACCGGTCTCATGTACGATGACATGTAAGGTTGGTCCGGGCCGCTTCATCCCACTATGCCACCAATATCCAAAATACATAGAAGATGCAATAACATGATCATCATCGCCCACATATCAACATATGTGTACTACCCGTGCTAAGCACCTACGCATAGATCAGGCTCTGATACCACTGTTGGGTCCGCAGCATAGAAAACAAAAAAATTCCGACGGTGTGAACTACACGCCAAGATCTATCTACTAGGTACAAAGCAACGGATGGACATACATCCAACGAGAACTTACCCTCGTAGACAACGAGCTTTGTTAACGAGTAGGAACTCGTGGTTGATGTAGTCGTACACTTGCCGATCTCAAGATCGTGATGAAGTCCAGCAGGTCCGGCTCCAACACGTCCATCAGATCCAGCTCCAGCACCACCAAGTCCAGCACCGCAAAGCAGCGGTGCATCCGTGATCGCACACACATCCGGTACCCCGACAACCTCCATCCCTTGCTCCAGCAAAGCAGCGGAAGCAGCAACTCCTTTCCAGATAAAGCCACCGGGAACATGTATCTCGCTAATCCGATACCATGGGGAATAATACTAGAGGGGGAGAGAGATCCTTCACGAGGAGGTGTGTGTGAGAAGTGAGGAGGGGTGGCCTTTTATAGGAGGAGGGGGTGTCCCTCCTTCATGGCCGGCGCATGGAGGGGGTGACCCTTCACCTCCTCCATTCATGTGGGGGTAACCCCTCCACATTAAAATGCCCCTTCACATTCTCTTTTAAAGTCTCCACTTTAAATGCATTAAATTTCTCCAAATTTAATGCTCTCTCATTTAATAAAACTCTTTTATTATTTTTATTCAGAATTTTGTTAATTACTTTAATTAACAAACATTCACATAAAACCCCCTGCAACATTTCAATATTACATGCAGAACCAATTTCAGCAATTTCACCCGAAATAGTTTTGGTGTCTATTGAAATAATTCCAGCGCTTTCTTAAATCTTTATCTGAAACATATTTGCTCCAAATGGTGTCGGTATCCCTTAAGTGTGTCACCCTACGGTTCGCGAATAATGTAGACATGATCGAGACCCCTCTCCGATCAATAATCAGCAGCGGGACCTGGAGATCCATACTGACTCCTACACATTCAATGATGACTTCTGTGATCGTGAGAACCTTTAACGCTAGTAACTAAATCCCTTTGTCTCGCGATATATTACATGTCTGAGATTCGATCATCGGTATCTCCATACCTAGTTTGATCTCGTTACCGACATGCACTCTTTTCTCGTTCCCGTGATATAATATTCTAGTGATCACATCACTTGCTTGCAAGCTATTTCAATGTGATATCACCGAGAGGGCCCAGAGTATATCTATCCATCATCGTGATGGACAAATCCCACTCTTGATCCATGAGCCTCAACATAACACCTTCGTAGCACTGAACCCACCTTTATAGTCACCCTGTTACGGTGTGACGTTTGATGTTATCAAGATACTCTTCCGGTGTTAGCAATTAACATGATCTCATGGTCTAAGGACTAAGACTACTTTGTATGATGTTATAGCAATATAAACATAATGACTTGATCGTAATGCTATACTTCGGATGAATGTTCATCACATCATTTCACAAATGCTGTGACCTTGTTATTAACAACATCCAATGTCCATGATCAGGAAACCTTGATCATCTTGTTAATCAACAAGCTAGTCTATAAGAGAGGCATAACTAGGAACCCTTTTTGTTTATTAAACACACATGTATTGATGTTTCCGATCAATACAATTCTAGCATGTAAAATAAACATTTATCATTAACATGGAATAAGATAATAACCACTTTATTATTGCCTCTCGGACATATTCCCTTCACATGTTTCGATACATCACGTGATGATCGGGTATACTCGACTCTACGCTTTCATACAACGGGTGTAAGACAGTTTTACACACGCGAATACTAAGGTTCTTACTTGGCGAGCCTAGCATGTACATACATGGCCTCGGAACACGGACCAAAAGGTTAAGCATGAGTCATATAGTTGATGTGATGCCCATATTGATGCTCGCCTTTGAAGCTACATCGACTCACGTGATGATCGGACTTGGTGTAGTGGATTTGGTTCATGTAATCACCAAAAAGGCACGAGGGATGTCGTTTTTGAGTGGGAGTTCATTTCTAATTTGGATTAGCTGAACTCAATTTGTCATAAACTAAATCGAAGTGAATTTGCATAATTTGTTGTAGTCATTGGCATCTGTTCACTACCTTATGCTTAGTTTTAATTGAGATAATAGAACTATAGAATTCTGGATATTTACTTTACAAACTGGTATCGTAATGTTTTGAATGTCAATTTAAAGTTTAGAAGTCATATTGCAAACTTTTAGCAAACTCTATCTACTTCATGAAGTTTAATAAGTAGTATTAAATCAAGAGTAAGAATTCCAATGTTAGTATCTAAAGTATCATGTTTGCCTCTATGATTATTGATATTCAAAAGTTGTTTTAATATCAAGATTATCTAGGAGCTGAAATAATTGTTTCAAAAACCATCATGTTTGAAAGATATTGTGATATATGAAACAATGTTTATGGTTGCATTATGATAGAGTATAATTTAGCAAAATACATGTTCTCATATTGTATGAGAATTTGTGAAGGATGGAGATGCTAGGCATCCGAATCTACCAAAAAGGTTTTGGGAACTGATATTATACTCGTGATTCTTCCTTATAAGCTATAGTAGCTTGATCATGAAAGTTGTCATGATAAGGATGAATAGAAGATGTAAGTAAAATGTTTACTACACTAATAGATTACTAAAGAATGGATTTTTTGAAAGAACACCAAACATTTGATGATGGTGATCCACTTCAAAGTGCAAGTCCAAAGGTATTAGTATTTGACTATATACACTTTGCACTATGTGTCATGTGAATGACACCACTATTGATGTTGATAGATTCTTTTAAAAGAAAAGGAATTGCTGAAAGAGAATCTATAAAATATTTGGCAGAAAAGAAATGGTTGGAGATGTCCAACGTAGGTATATAGAAGATATACATATTATGGCTGTATTCCTTGCTTGTTAAACAATGTGGTTCTTAGGTATTGGATACCGAATTGGTTGGTGTGAAGTGTCATACAGAACAACACAATTTATGAACTGCAATGGCCAAAGTAACTAGCAAAAGAATATGTGATGATGTTCATCAAAAACAAATAAAGAGTTATTGTGTTTTTCGTTGTCGTCAAACCTAGCCTTCAAGATTTGTTTTAATAATTGTTATTTTGTTCCGGTATTACGAGAACAATGGTTGTTCAAATAATTACTGTATTCCATAAAGGATGGATGAACTTATACAAGTCTAGTTAGAGAAATCACATCCATAAACATTTATTGCTAAAATGTAGTAAGACAAATGATTGGAAGATCACTTATGAAGTGACATCGCTGTTTGAATTATATTGGAAAGTAAACATGAAGAAACTCCATGTTGATGTATTTTTGGAGTCTTTTGATTTTGATCAATTGACACTTGTGAAACTTTCCTCGAGATAATTGAAATGTCATCCATAGGCCAAAGAGGAATGGATGACTAACTTATTGGATATTATGCATGTTGATGTATATAGTCCATTATGTGTAGCCATATGCGATGGATCTTTTTGCTTCATATGCTTTCTCCAGAAACTTGAGTGAATATATCTATATATTTCCTTAATAAGGAAGAAGTATGAAACATTTGAAAATTGTTCAAAGACTTTCAAGATGAAGTGAAAAATCATTGTAACAAGAAAATAAAAGAGTTTATGATTTTATCATCAAGGAAGATATTTGAGTTACAGGTTTAGCAAAACACCTAAGATTTTGGGAATTGTTCCATGAATTTGCATTTCCCGATAAACCACAGGAGTATGGTATGTTCGAGAGATCAAATCAAACCTTGTTTGACATGGTAAGATCAAAGGTGTCATTTATAAAACGTCCATTATGTTTTCAGGATTAAAGCTTTAGAGACTATCGCTTTTACACTGAAAAGAGCACCATCGTGATCCGTTGAAATGACACCATATGAGTTATGGTTTGGGATAAAACCCGAATTGTCTTTTCTTAAATTTTGGTATGATATGCATAAGTAAAAAATTTACAACCAAAGTCGAATAAGCACATCTTTGTAGGTTATCCCAAAGAATTTGTTGGGAATTCCTCCATAACACCGAGGACAAAAGAGTTTGTCGCTTGGAACATCAAGTTTCTTGAGAAGGAATTTTTCGTGAAAAGTTAAGTGGGAGGACAATAGAACTTTGATAAGGTTGTTGAACCTTAGCTATATGTGCTAAGTAGCGCAGCGCCGGAAAGTGTCCCGATGGCAGCCACAATGCTCATGGTTCTCGTGATTACAAAGGATGTGATCTTGGAGATTAGAGTTCTTATTGAACCATGTGGCTCGGTAAGAATCAAATAGTAAGATTTGAAACAAAAGTCATTATTGTTTTGACAATGATGAACCGACTGCATGCAAAGAAGAGATGATGGGCCCTGACTCTATAAAATGACTAAGAAGTCATAGAATCCGTGGTAGTATCCATACACGAGAAATCAAGTTTTTGAACTTGGAAGACCTTCCAGAAAGGCGTGAAGGTCGTGTTTGGATCTATAAAGAAATAAACATGTATGTATAACATCTATGAAATAGTCGACATGTCGGAAAGAAGTTTACGATAATGTTCAAGGAGTTGACTATGACATTTCATAGCGATATTTAGTCTTGAAGGATTAATGTAGCAACCACTACATATAATTTGGTATATGGTAGTTGAATAAACAAAACAAGGTTCTTCTAATAGAATGGTTACCTAGGACGTGTACATGACACGGTCTGAAGGGTTTTGTTAATTCAAAATGTGCTGAAAGGGCATGCAAACTTCAATAGTTGAAGTGAGCATAGCGGAGTTGGAATCTTCACCGTGATGAAAATGTTAAAGGAGTTTAATTTCATTGGAGATGATGAAGATGCTTGCATTTGCAAGAAATTAAGTGGGAGCGCTGAGAAAAATTTCCAATACATTATGCAGAGTACATATTGTTGATTGAAAATGATGTATCTTTTATTGACACAAGTTAAAATTTTATTAAAATAGGATTTCGATGAAAGACTTGGGCAAAACCAGAATGTTTGGCATCAATGTCTATATGGATAGATTGAGGCGCTAATATGGTTATGCTAGACGTACATATATGAGATATTGAAAGGGTTCAATATGGAAACAACAAGAAAGGTTCTTGCCAGATGGAAAGGATTGTATCATGATTCAAGTGTTTCAACACTTGGTGAGTAAAATCACATGAATATTTTGATCGATTATACCGTGATATGTATATATCCAGATATGTCCTATGCTCTAAATGTTATGAGCAGATACCAGAATGATTCATAAGATGATCATTAGACGATAGTAAAGATATTCTTATGAGCTTTGGAAGAACTAAGAATATATCATGTATAAGTGACAAATAGTTGAAGGTAGTTCATTGTAAAGTGTTATATTGATACTAGTTTTGTCACAAGATACAAATTAAATTTATCTCAATTTAGACTATGGGTGGCACAATGTAATGGAAAAGATGTTCCATGATGGATTTAGATAAGTTCCAAAGTTGAGACATTGTGACGGATACTACAACAAAAGGCTAAGTATATGACTGCTATAGTAGCAGCAAAGGAGGGCATTTGTGTTAAGTAGTTTGTTATCAAACTAGGTGTGGTTCAAAGTGGGCTAATACTATGAAGATGTATTGTATGACAATAATATCAACATATTTTAACCCGAAGGAACTAAAGGTCTCACCAAAGGACCAAATTTATACAATGCCATCTCATTTGAGAATGAGTGATGCATAGAGACGCAAAGACATGCAAATACACACGGACCTGAAACTGTCAGATCCGGAGATTATGTTAACCACTAGCAATCGCGTATATGCAACACCAGAAAGCCATAGGTGTTCAATACGCAAAGTTTTTCAAATTAGATTATTGACTCTAGTGCTAGTGGGAGACTGAAGGGAATATGCCCGAGAGGCAATAATAAAGTGGTTATTATCTTATTCCTTGTTTATGATAAATGTTTATTTTGCATGGTATAATTGTATTGATTGGAAACGTCAATACATGTGTGTTTAATAAACAAATAAAAGGTTCCTAGTTATGCCTCTCTTATAGACTAGCTCGTTGATTAACAAGATGATCAAGGTTTCCTGATCATGGACATTGGATGTTGTTAATAACGAGGTCGCAACATTTATGAAATGATGTGATGAACATTATTCCGAAGTATAGCATTACGATCAAAGTCATTATGTTTGTATTGCTATAACATCGTACAAAGTAATCTTAGTCCTTAGACCATGAGATCATGTTAATTGCTAACATCGGAAGAGTGACTTGATAACATCAAATGTCACATAGTAAAAGGGTGACTATAAAGGTGGGTTAAGATAGTCCGAAGGTGTTATGTTGAGGCTCATGGATCAAGAGTGGGATTTGTCCATCCCGATGATGGATAGATATACTCTGGGCCCTCTCGGTGATATCACATTGAGAATAGCTTGCAAGCAAGTGATGTGATCACTAGAATTTTATATCACGGGAACGAGAAAATGGTGCATGTCGGTAATGAGATCAAACTAGGTATTGGGATACCGATGATCGAATCTCGAACATGTAATATATCACGAGACAAAGGGATTTGGTTACGATGTTAAAGGTTCACATGATCACAAGAGTCATCGTTGAATATGTGGGAGTCAGTATGGATCTCCAGGTCCCGCTGCTGTTTATTGATCGGATAGGGGTCTTGATCATGTCTGCACTATTTGCAAACCGTAGGGTGACACACTTAAGGGATACCGACACCATTTGGAGCAAATATGTTTCAGATAAAGATTTAAGAAAGCGCTGGAATCATTTCGATGGAAACCGGAATTGTTTCGGGTGAAATTGCAGAAACTGGTTCTGCATGTGATATTAAAATGTTGCAGGGGGTTTTATGTAAATGTTTGTTAATTAAAGTAATTAACAAATTTCCGAATAAAATAAATAAAATAGTTTTATTTAATGAGAGATTTAATGCATGTGAGTGGAAGTGTGAGTGGAGTCATATTTATGTGAGTGGAGCATCCACCACATGAATGATGGAAGAGGTGGGGGCACCACCATGGCTGCCATGCCATGGCCCCTGGCTTCCCCCCTCTTCCCTATAAAAGGCCCCCCTCTCCTCCTTACAACACACACCTCCTCGTGAAGGATCTCTCTCCCTCTCTAGTTATTCCCCATGGTCTCGGATTAGCGAGATACATGTTCCCAGTGGCTTTATCTGGAAAGGAGTTGCTGCTTCCGTTGCATCGCTGGAGCGAGGAGGCGGAGGTTGTTCGGTAGACCGAACGTGTGTGCGATCACGGATGCACCTCTGCTTTGCGGTGCTGGACCTCATGGTGTTGGAACTGCTGGACCTGAAGGACTTCATCACGATCTTGAGATCGGCAAGTGTACGACTACATCATACACGAGTTACATCTCGTTAACAAAGCTTTGTTGTCTTCGAGGGTAAGTTCTTTGTGAAAGTAAAAATATAATGGGTTGTCTCCCAAAGGCTCTTTCTTTATAGCCATTAAGATAGGCATGATAATTTCGATGATGCTCACATAAGAAATATGAATTGAAGTAAAAGAGAGCATCAAGAAGCAAATATGGAACAAATTTAAGTCTAATCCACTTCCTATGAAAAATAATCTTGTAAAGAAACAAGTCATGAAAGCATAAAACAACAAGCATACGAAAGCAAAACAAGTGCAATTTAAAATTTCAACATAAAGAGGTGAAACTTAATATTGTTGAGATACATAAAACCATGTTTCCCTCTCTCATAATAACTGTCAGTAGCATCATGAATAAAATTAACACATCAAACATTCTTATCATGAGCCACATGCATAAAATAATTATTACTCTTCCTATAAGCATAGTCATTCTTATTAATCGTAGTGGGAGCAAATTCAACAAAATAACAATTAAGAGATCACAACCTTGATGTCTACGCACGCTTCTATTCTTGTAGATAGTGTTGGGCCTCCAAGTGCAGAGGTTTGTAGAACAACAGCAAGTTTCCTTTAAGTGGATCACCTAAGGTTTATCGAACTCAGGGAGGAAGTGGTCAAAGGTATCCCTCTCAAGCAATCCTGCAATCAACATACAAGAAGTCTCTTGTATCCCCAACACACCCAATATAATTTTCAGGTGTATAGGTGCACTAGTTCGGCGAAGAGATAGTGAAATACAAGTAATATGGATGATTATAAGTGGTAATTACAATCTGAAATAGTGGTGGCAGCAAGCAAACATGTAACAGGACTGATTGTAAATGGTGTTTCAATGCTTAGAAACAAGGCCTAGGGATCATACTTTCACTAGTGGACACTCTCATATAAATATTTTCTCTTTATTATTCTATCCTGAACTACTCTCCGGTTGGACGATGTAGGGCTATAACAGCACACCTTAAAGTTTGCATTCCCCACCTAGATAACCCCTCATTGTCACCTTGAGAGCTAGATGGTACCAACTCTTTCAGTGTCCAAACCAAACTGTGTGTTTTCTATACACGCACATGCATATCATCTTAACCGTCATCTAAGTCCTGCCTGGACACGCATGCACATCAGTGGGGGCCTACCATTGGCTCGTACCTAGGGTACAAAGAGGTTGGATATGCTGAAGATGTCGAGGCACCGATGTGGTTTGTCCCAACACTGCCACTGGCTCTGCCTAATACTTCATTTGCGGATTGGAAGAACTAGTGATGTTTAGTTAAATCCTTACTTTTATAATCACTATGTATGGTTATGTGTAAGACTAATTAACTTATGCTTATTCGGTTATGCATCATGGGTGTGAGACAATGACATAATGTATACTGTGTGTGAATATGTATATAGACTAAGTTATGTTTATTTATGTTGCTGCAAGTTATGTATTCAGTTATCTAGTGAAAATACAGTATCTCTAAATAATAGTATTCCAACCACATATGAATACATAACAATATATAATATAAAATGCATAGTGCATATAAACCGATAGCATCCTCGTAACCGATAGCTAGATACCACCTAGGCATACATGATAATACCACCTAGTCATACATGATAGATAGTGTTATTGATATGCATCAGAAAGTATAACAAAAACGTGCCACGTATTCATGATTGATGAGATCGGTCTAGCTTATCTTCTTATAATTGCATTAAAACGCTTATGGATTTGTTCCCAAAATAGTTGGAATGGTTGATGAACTTTGCTCACTTTGTACAATGCTTCATCAACAAGCTATTAGTGATGCCATGCAAAGTACAAACCGGTCTCATCATCATCATTCCACTTAGCCTCTCTCGTTTTTTCCTTGTAGAGCTACTAATTTCAAAGGAATGTCGAATAAACAACTCCCCTGCTCGGGCAACACCGGGAGGAAAACCCTAGCCGCCGGCGGGGCCTCCCTCCACGCAATTCCCCTCCTCACCTCCATCGGAGGACGTGGCCGGGCAAAGCCCTTGTCGCTGACGGTGGAGGCGAGCCTCTCCCGATGCACCCCATCGTGATGGCCTCTGACCAGGACGGTGGTGGAGCTCCAAGAGGGTGCCGGTGCTGGTAGGATCGGAGGTGGGCGGGCAAATCGTCCGGAGTGGTGGGGTCGCGGCCTAGTGGTGACAATCTGGTTCAGATCGGTCCTATCCGACGGCGGCACGATCTGCGAAGGGTGGCGACCGAGCGGCGGTGGTACTGCTCGGCAGTGGTGCGGCGCCGCGATGGTGCGTTTTCTGTGGGGCTCGGTGGTGGTTTAGATGGCGGTGTTCCTAAGGTTTATCCCGAGGGCGGCCGATGTTTGTCGATCTAAACAACGTGTTTCTGGAGATGGAATTGCTAGTGAAATCCGCGCCGACTTCGGTCATGGTGGACGATGGTGGTGTTTTCGACGCCGTAACCTTGTTGAAGGCATCGTCGTTGTATCTCTTGTCCTCTAACTCGGGCTACTCTAGGGGAAACCCTAGATCTGGGTATCCCAGATTAGATGATGACGATGCTCGACGCCGTTTTTTCCCTCTTGGGGACATCGTTTTTTGGAGCAGCTACTAATCGAAGGGGAAGAAGGTGGAGCGGCTTCATCTTGCACGGAGATGTCGGTGGATTTTTCAAGTCATGTCTAACCGCCAGGTGCTACGCTCTGTCATGCCTGGTTCGGTAGGTGCTACGCACGACGGATCTTCCGAGGGTTTCTAGCTGCGTCTAATGACGGGACTCGGCGGCATGGTGGCGAGGGGTCTCGGTGGCGACCGCGCGTGCATCTGATGGACACACGCAGGGTGGTGGCATTGTTTGGTGTCTTGGTGGCGTTGATGGCAGGCCTAATAAGGGAATTATTTTGATCCTTCTAAAGATGGGTTGGCGGAAGACGGTGGCAGCAGAAGATTGAGCATGCACGATGGTGTGCGTTATGGATCAGCTGGACCGGTTTGTGCTCCTGACCCGCTGTGGGGCGGTTTTGGGACCTCTGGTATGTTGATGATGTGCATTGGTGTGCGGTTAGAGTGTTCTGACATAGCCACCCCCTTCATCAAGTTGTTTCAGAGAGGTGGCTTTGATTGATCTTTGTATTCTCTTTGTAAAGTTTCATTGGATAATAAAAAAATGGGTTGTGTGCATCTTTTTGATGCAGAGGCCGGGGGTAACACCTCCATTTCGAAAAAAATCGAATAAACAACATATTTGTATACATTGTTCTACTTCATTCTTAGTAAGAAAGGAGGAATCGCCTTGTTATCATTGTGCTGAACGCCATAGCGGCCAAGGGATTAAAAAAGGAAGATGTGGTGGCATGTGTCACAGTTGCGACCATATCGACAACGAGCTCTAATTCGGGAGGAGGAGATCAGGACCGAGCAGGTTCACCCTGTTGAAAGATCTCCATGCTATGGTTGCGACCAAAAGCGATGACGAGCTCCGATTTGGGAGGAGAAGAGCGGGGCCGAACATGTAAGCCATGTTGAAAGATCTTCTCCAGGCAAGAATTCTCGTCCCTTCTAGCCATGGCTGCAGCCAGAGCGATGACAATCTCTGATTTGAGAAGGAGAGCGGTGCCGAGAAGAAGAATAGGTAATGGTGAATATGGCGCCAACGATACATTCTACATGGTAACGAAATAACAGTAAAAGTGACAAAACGGATCCAACTTGACGGATGTTACAGAGATATTTTGTGTTAAAATAACTTGTCCGACATTAAATGAATTCATCCAGAAATAGCCTTTGTAGTCAATCGGTTCGTCAATTTGGGTAGCTCATTGTGGCATAGCAAAAGTAAATATCCCGGCTCCGTTTTGTTTTGGGCAGTGCTAGGCATCCCAGGGGAATCGGGAGTTTCTATCCCCGGCTCCGTTGCTTGACACGTGTCCCCGTAGAATTTTCCCTCGTTTCGCTGTACCGCCCGCGAACTCCTCGACCACGGAAAAACTGCACAGGTTGCCGACCCCCGGCCACATCAAAGCCCACCGACAAGCATCCATACCAACCTCCTCTCATCGGTCACCTCTGGCTAGAGACCTCGTCGGCGCCGACCATGCTGGTAGCACCACCGGCGGCCGGTCGGAGCATCGTTGTCGGCCTTAGGTAGCACTGCCTACGCACGCTCGTAACATCGTTGTCGGCCATTGGTAGTGTCTTCTTTGGCCCACACGTAGCACCAGGGGCTGATACACACCTCGGGCAACCAGGGCCACGGCCCGAGGCATGGTGGTGACATTCAAGCTTGGCGGTGCACTGTAGCAGGAATTGTAGTAAGACTAGCTACAGATAAATAAGAAGGTGGCCCAGGGCGCAGTGATATTCTGGGTCTGTAACTGCGTAGTACCACTGCCGGCCTGTGGTAGCAAGCGGTAGACGTTGTTGTTGCAAACTGCCAACGCCTTTGTAGCAAAGCACTGCCGCGCTTGTAGTAGGTCGCCGCCGCTTATGTAGCAAAAGCGTCACCGCCACGGCCGACGCTGTTGTAGCAAGCGGCCAACGCCTCTGTAGCAAAGCGTCGTCGTGCTTGTAGTAGGTCGTTGCCGCCTCTGTAGCACGTCGCCTCCGCGCTTGTAGCAAGTATCCACCACCTCTGTAGCAAAAGCCCCGACGCGCTTGTGGCAAGCTCCCGACGTATCTGTAAGAAGGTACCTCCTCTTCTGGAGCAGGGCACCGCTGCGCTTGTAGCAAGATCTTCAGCCGCTATAGCAGAGCGCCGCTGCCACTTGTAGCATTGGAGCCGAGGTGTTGATCCCACCTCCATAAGCCATCCGCACCGTGGGGGAGCTCATTTTTTGGTCGCGACTCGGACTCTCGTGGTCGCCGTCGGTAAAATAGAGGCGGAGAAAAAGGACGAGGAGGTGCGTGAGGCTAGCGGCGAGCGAAAGGAGGAGGTGCGTGATGCCGACGGCGAGAGAGGAGGTGCTTGGCGGCATGGAATGCAGCAGGTGAGGAGCAGGTTGCAAGCTCTCCCCGGAGAGTCAGTTTGGGAAAGAAAGAAGAAGAAAGGGATAAGTGTAGAGAATGTGTGTGGGACCAAACGGGGGACATGTTTCTCTCCACGTCAAGGAGACGAGTGGCGTGCCAGCGACCCAGAGGATCGCCATGCGTTATCCTAGGGGAGTAGTATTTTTTTTTTTGTTGTTGGGCAAACCAGCTCATGCTCTCGTGAATGTGTTGCAAGGAGGCTTTTCTGAGAAAATAATTCTATGACATCTGGTCCACAAAATCACCCCATGGATCAACTCATACGGTTGACA
The DNA here is from genome assembly GCA_916181665.1 of Avena sativa. NCBI lineage: Eukaryota > Viridiplantae > Streptophyta > Magnoliopsida > Poales > Poaceae > Avena > Avena sativa. Next base: position 459,518,582 of record OV702297.1, on the reverse strand, counting down.
AGTCTCAATCATGACAGTTTAGATTAAAAATAGACACTTAAATGCTGTGTCAATCACGTGATTTGGTTTCGAGATGATTTCGTGGATCAGATGCGATAGAATTATTTTCCGCCTTTCTGGCCCAAATGGCAAGTTTATGCAGGCCCAGCTGACTCCGCGTCCATCCGTCCAGGGCATTCGAGAGAGACGGCGGGTTCTCCTGGTCGACTCGTGTCTTCCACCTCATTCTCGATCCCCTCGAACTGGCCACGCGTCGAAATCTCTCCCACCTCGTGATCCTGCTCCGGCAGCTCTCTGGACGCTCCCAGACGCGAGCATTCCCGTTCCTTATATAGAACCAGCGCCGGAGAGGCGCCATGACCAACGAAACCGCAGGACCAAACGCATAGAAAGCCACGAGCAGCACAGGAAGATGGCCACAGCACGCGCTCTCCGCTGCGTCGCCTCAAGCCCATCAGCCACCCAACGCAGCATCCTAGCAGTGCACCGCCGCCTAATGTCCATCACGACCGAAGCCGCCGGCGCGGGCGACCCTGCCGTCCACTCTGGCGAGCCGCCGAGCGAAGACTACGCCGACAGACCCCCGAAGTTCTCCGCCGCAGAGGAAGCGACAGCGGGCGCCGGCGACAAGCACCCATCATCGACGAAGCCACGGCCGTCGGAGTCGACTTCCACCACCGCCAAGGAGCGCGTCCCTCCGTTCGGCCCCTCGGGGAAGCTAGGGTCGCAGGAGCTCGCCGACCTGGCGGCAGGCTCGACGTTCACGCAGAGGCGGCACCGGTCCTCCGACCGCGCGCCCGCCGGCAGCGACCCTCTCGGGGACGCCACGCCAGGCGACGAGGAGGCGGCGGCGCGCAAGGTGCGGGAGGAGGACAGGGAGTACTACCGGACGCGCAAGCCGTCGCCTCTGGCCGAGGTGGAGTTCGCGGACACGAGGAAGCCCGTGACGCGCCACACGGACGGCGGCGCCGAGGACCGGATGGAGAACGACGTGCCCGGGACCATGGTGAGGGACACGGCCGACGCGTCGCTGGCCCGCGCCGAGGCCATGTTCCGGGAGGCCGCGTCCCGCGGCAACCCCGCGTGGCCGCACTCCCGCGCGCTCGCCGCCATGCTGGCGCGCCGCGGCGGGGATGGGGCCGCTGGCGCCGGAGGCACCGCGCCGTGGGGCAGCTGACTTGCGCGCCGTAGGGCGGCCGGTGAACTAGCAGTAGTACAAGTGGCAGGTTTCGCCGGATCAAATCTTCAGATGTAATAAGGTTCGACAAACCCGTGTAAATATTACGTAGTTAGTACTGTACCACGGAATAAAGTTGGATCGAAGGCTGGTTGTGCACCCTTCGTACATCGCAGAAGCTCCGAGAACCTCACGGTTGCCGCTTCGCAACCATATCACTGGCTTCGCTCTGCCTACGACGGACGCCCGCCTGCTCACACGTACTCCCTCCGTTTTAGAGTGTATCTAGCCTTTTTTAGCGTATGTTTATTTACGTTTGGAGTGAACCTATACACTGGTCTAACCTATACACTGGTCTAGATAGAAGTACATCGATCACCAGGGAGAGAATATTCGGCTGCCTGAAGGACGCTTTTGTATGCACACGTTACACGTACGTCACCCATCAAGCTAGCGGATAGACATGCATGGATCGCACGTTACGGGAGCGCGGCAAAGCGGACACGTGGTGTTGACCTGGAACCACGTCGCGATGCACGCCTCGTGGAACCCGTGGCCGCAGCCCGGCAGGAGCCGCCCGGCCTCGCGCTCCCCGAACTCCAAGAGGCACACGGCACACTCGTAGTCCGGCGCGCCGGGATCATCCGCGTCCGCGTGCACCAACACCGGGAGCGGCGACAGCGGCACGGCGCGGCGGACGGGCTGCGGGAGCGGGACCAGGATGGCACGGACCGGCGGGGAGGCCCGGCTCGCGGCGGCGGCGGCCTCCTCCTTTTTGTACACCCAGACGAAGCGCCCGGCGATGTAGAGCAAGAGCAGCACCGTGCTGGCGGCCGTCAGCCCCGTTGCGCCCACGCTGGAGAGAGTCCTGTCGCCGTGCCGCGGGTGGGCGGTCGGGACAGCAGCTGGTGCAATGCTCTTGTCCATGTCCTGTGTGTGTGGCTCGGGAGGACGGGCGAAGCTAGCGTTATGCATGCAAGCGAGGTCGTAGGTAGAGCTATAGGGAGGTTTCGACGGCATGAAGTGGCCACGATCGACCGTGCGTTGGTGGGGCGCTACAAGCCATGTTCGTGCAGTCGGATGAATCACGTTGTGGTGATGTTTTCGTGGAGAGAATGCCCGAGTGTTGGCCGGCGTGTGACAGAGCCACGTTTTGGATGGTTGAGCAACCGCCGTCCTAACACGAAACTTATCCCGATCGTTCTCGAGGTCAGGAAATTTCCATTCTCGCCCATGCATGTGTCCCTTTGGGCCTGCAGACACAACTATATGTCCCAAATTGACCCATCAACAAAGGTGAATCGCCTAGTACTCTTTTAGTCCTGAAATATTAAGTGACTTACATTTATCTAGATTCGTATAAAACAAAGATGAATCACCTACTACTCTCTTCGTCCTGAAATAAGTGACTTGCATTTATTTAAACTAGCAAGGTGGCCCTCGCAATTGCGAGGGCATCATCTTTCATATGTTGAAAGTAACTGAAATTTTTATATATTATATAGATATATAATATGTAAATGAAAATATTTTTTTCCTATAGCCATTCTGCATGCTATGCTAAGTAGAACATCACATGTGTGAGAGACACGGTTAATACTCTCTAATTATATAGATCAGTGATGGAATTCCATTTAGAAAAAGCACAAACTGCAAATCAATATTTTTTACGAAACCGACAAACTGCACTTATAATAATGTATCTCTCTATGCAAACTATCCACATCATAGGTTTCTCAAGGCCATTATCTAGTTTACCATACCTCATAACAATAGGCAATGTTCTAATGGCTCATTCTTGTCTGTCATCAGTTAATTCAATTAATTCAGAGGAACTTATTTGGCAAAGCATCATATGAAATAAGGAGACCTAACTACCTTTGTAAACATAAGGAATCAAATTGTCACTACAAACCTATTGGTAGTTCTCCTATAGTGATGTGTACCTATTCTTTACCTTGAAACCAAACATTATACGGAATCATTGTAGACCAGACCAACAAAGTTTCATGTTGCACAAATAAAACAAAGTTTCACATCACCGCCTTTCCTCCCATTGATAACATAGTCAATTGGCTCCAAAATAGCACGTGGATATATAGGTTTTTCATTTGCTGAACTTTCAGACCCGCGGATATTATATCAAACGACTAATAAGCACACAATGCCCCATAACCAATTGATGTGCATATGATTTAGGGATTGGTACTATAGATGAGCTTCTCTGCTGACCACCATCCTAGCACCCTACGGACAGACCTATCAGATCTCGAGCTGAATGGTGCATTGTTGCTTATGTTTTGCCTGTTGGTCATATGTTTTGTAACTTTGTCATATCTGATGCTCAGCTCATGCAACTATTGCTTATGGCCTCCTAGGATAAATAGAAAACCAGTCGGTAGCATAGAGAGTTAGGCTAGGCTACGGTTGTAGCGAAGAGGTTCGGGAATTAGGATGCAAGGACTGTTTGTTTGCATATTACTTATGAAGAAGTGGATGACATCTTCATCAGCTGTGGTCTAGTTGAGGTAAGCAATGGGTTACAACTAAATGCTAAGGAAGAGAGTAGAGCGTGACAGACGGAGATCGAGGAAAAAATTAGGGTTTGCTTCGTACAATCAAATGCGGATCGGACCAGCAGAATGGAATCAAATGATTACGATTGCCAAGTGTTGTACTTGTTCTGTGGGAAAATAAGTGACTCGATTTTGTCTAAATTTTTATGTACCTACACACGAAAACGCGCGTAGACACGTACAAATCTAGACAAATTCGTGTCACCTATTTTCAGACCGAGAGAGTAGTATTTGACATGGACTCTCTCTATATACGGGATCATGTGAATATAGAATGTACGGTCTCTAGTAAAACGGTTTCTTTAATTACAGATCTTCTATGTCGTCAGATATACCCACATGTCTAGATGAATTACTAATGTCAAATATTTTTGATCTGTTTAGGTTTTGGATAAATCGGTAAAGGAGATGTGCATGGCTATGCTTAATTTTTTTAATTTCTATCTAGGGATGTAAAAGAAAATACAGAATATATTAAAGGGGTGACTGGTGAGTGATCCACCCTACTAAAAAGGAAGACGTAACTTCTCTCAAAAAAAATTACCTCAAAAAAAGGAAGACTTTTGACATGCTAACGTGTTTAAGTTTCCTAGAGGTGTTAAATCGTGGATGTGCGAAGGGGGGTCATCGTTGATTTTTCTCTTCAACCAATTACGGAGATGGACCAGAGAACGTGTTGTCGAACTGAGATTTTTTTCTTAAACCGTGTACGCGAGAGATAAAAGACGTGACACGGACTGGATGTATGAATATAGAAACATAATTACGTTACGTTTATGTGATTAAATCATAACCATATATTTTAGATCTAACTATCGTAAATAACTTGATGATGTGGATCAACCTAGTGTCTCGAAAAACATCCTATATTACTTTTAGTATATAATAGATTCCTATTAAGTACTTTTAACATATGATTGTATTTTGTTCAGCGAAGCCACTTCGTTGATGCTATGAAGATAAATGTTTATTGGAATCCTATTGCAATGCTTGGGCCAGAGGGTGAATAATGACAAGTCATTGCTCTTCTTCGGTAAAAGGTGTCATGACACTGTTAGAGCAAGAACAAGAACAATAGAAGAGTCCACCGCTGGCTATAAGACTAGTCCATGTCACCTATAGTTAACCTAATAGCTAGTATTATGTACAATAGGGAAGTACAAATTATACTATTTTAACTAATATATGGTCCACCTTCCACACATAATGCCTAGGAGTACGTGTTGCGGCCGGTTCTAAGAACCCACTCCTCTTCTCTCTCCCCTTCTCTCCTCCAACTAAGCAAGTTCATATTATTTAATCTCTTACAGCTTGCTTACATCACCTTATTATACATGCTCTTAGGGGCAACATTAGGATCCTTAGTGAGTCTCTTAATGACAAATATCCTCCCCGACCATCGAATGCAAGAAGATCAAAGAATGGGGCCAAAATGTGGAAACCGGTGCTAATAAAGATGCGTTAGAAGACAATTATTAATCATATCATTTGACTTCTGCATTTTTATTTTTTTTCGAGATATTGAGATGCAAAACCACTCTCCAAATTTTATCCTAGGTCTTAGAGCATCTCCACTCGTCTCCCAATACGATGTCGGGCGCGGCTCGATTTTAGGCCATATGGGGGGCATCAAATTGGTTCATGTTATGGGGCGGGGCGGCGCTGGCTCCCAGTTGTGCCCCCATACAAAAAATTTAAACATCTGAAAATTTATGAAAATGTGAAAATGTGCTCGACATGTTTGTACAAAAATTGAAAGAAAAGTAATCTAGTGGCGATCCCAGCCACGCCCGCCCAGTCCAAGATGACGGTACATCGCCACCGCGTAATCATTGTCGTCTTCATCGTCGGGCTCCTGCTTTGACGGCGGCATCATGCTGCAGCCCTAACCCGGATCGCCACCCCTACCACCTCAGCCCCGAGTAGTCGGCCCCGTCACCATTGCCCTCTAGATCGTTGAGTAGGACGAGGTGGCGTCGGTACTCCGCCGCGGACCAAGCTTCGGCGAATGCGTCCGACGTTGGCGACACGGCCTCGAAGGAAACGCGCTCGGCGGCGCGTTGGTCCGGAAACTCCTCCAGGTCCTCCTCGATCTTCAGCTGGAGGGCGGACGACTTATACTCTGGTGGCGGCGTCCACTCCTTCTTCACCTGACGCTGGGGCCTGGCGAGGCGCAGGCGGCCATGAGGAGGGGATGGCACGTGTCGGCCCCTAATTGTGGCGTTGCTGGAGCGACTGCTGCGGCGGCGGAGTCTCCTCGTACTCGTCCTTCACCGGGGCGAGGAGAGCGGAGAAGCGCGGTGATGGCGTGGAATACGGGGAGTAGCGGGCCGACGGCGATGAAGACGTCGATGAAGAGCGGGAGGCGTGGCGTGCCACCCATCGCTGGTCCAGGTAGCGCGGCGTGGCCGTTTAAACCGGGTCGAAGGGAGTACTCCTCATAACTGAACTTAGTCCGACAAAATCAATACTAGTACACCGAGAATACGAATTTACATAACGCGTTGGAAGCTCACTCGCGGTGACTGTTTGTGTCGTAGAAATGTATTTGGTGACGTGGCGAGCCAGGACCTACAATGAGTCTCTTGTTTTGTTTTATTTGCAAAAAAAAATCTAACACACATGGGTCTTCTTAGCAGCTAGCAGAGGAGATCACGGTTATGAGCTTAATTTTTCCGTTCAAACGAGGCCAAATCGATTGTCCTACAACGCGGAAAGGCAGAGTGCGAGATGAGTTTAGTTCGCACGGGGAGCTCATCGGAGCATAGTCGGGTCCTCCATAAGGAGGGTGGGCACGTGCTTAGACTTCTGACCGACAGACAAGGCTAATTTGATGTTAATTTGATAAAAAGTAGTATCATTAGTCTTAAAATAAACTGTTTGTCCAGACTTTGAACAATTCTTAGATCCGCCACTGATCGGGAGGACGTAAATGTGGTCGGGGAAGCTGTTGGAGTCAGGGTTGAGGAGATAGTACAGGCGACAGCCGGTGCCGAAGTTGGGAAAGACAATGGCACGCTACTCCTCAAGTCGATTCTTTAGACCGAACCTAGACCTAGAATCACGCGTCTGTCCCTGAAGATCACCTAGATCCGGACGAGCCTCCAGAACCACGTGTGCCCCTAGAGTCGTGCACGCTTAACTCGTCAACGCGGCCCCACGCACGGGCTAGGCTGCTGGGACGGCGCTCCGAGGGAGAGGAACCAGACTGGTCTACATGGGACCGGCGTCGTGCTCTGCTCCGTGTCGACGCACACACAAGACAGGTTGCCTGGGCGGTGCTCCGGGAAGGGGGAGGACAACATCATTGTCGGTGCTAGAGAGGACGCTTCTGAGCCGCTTCTACCAAAGGTGCCCGCTCCGACAGTCCACACATCGTTGTCATTAGAAGGGTTGGGGTTGCGTGGCCCGCACCAACAAGGTGGGATGGCAAGCGAGGGGGTGGAGGCGGAGGTGGGTGTGGGGGAGGCTAGGGAGCTCGTGGTGGTATGCTCCATAGGCGGCGACAACGGATTTTTTTGTGGTCGGGGCAAGTCAGGGTTGGGGTCGATTAGAGAGACCTATAGGAGGGGGATCTCGCGCTGGCTCTGGGAGGAGGGGGAGGGTGCACCGGCATAGAGGTGGGGGAGCACGGGAGGGCATGCTCCGTCGGCGGCGGTGGCGGTGGCGGCTTTTTCATGGACAGTGACATGTCGGGGTCGAGGATAGTTCAATGTAGGGATCGAGCAGAGAGACAGGGAGGAGGGCATCTCGCGCCGGCATGGGGAGGTGGGGGAGCGCGTGCCAGCGTGCTCCATCGGCAGCGGCGCCATATTTTTTTCGTGGCCAGGGACATGTCGTGGGGTAGGATAGAGCATAGATAGGAACAAGGATGACGGTTTTGCAAAAAAAAAAACACTCATATACTTGTTATTCCTTTGATATCCTTTATCTAGTATATGTTAAGTTACGTGACAGTGGATCCCAACTCGCCATGTCATCACATACATCTCTACAAAGTGAACGGTGACCACGTGTGAGGCTCCAGCGCATCTTCAATAACTATGAACTGGTATTTCTGATGTACATTGATTGTATTCATTTTGCTGGACAAGTTCAATGACTAACTATGAATTTAACTAAAAATAGTACCGCTCCAAGTTTGGTCCAAGGTACCCAGGGCGTCAAGAAGCACCACGCCATGCCTGGCTCCGATCAGTGACCTTTGAATTTTCTAGTCATTCGTCGTATCTAGAGTTCATATCCACCTATATGGAAGTACCTCCCGACCCTTCTCTCCCCCTTCCCTTCAGAGTCCGCCGCCAAATCCCGGGCCGATACCGATCCATCTCCGTCGGTGCCGTCGGTTGGAGATGGAGGAGAGGCGTCGGCATAGGTGTTAGGTCTAGGAGTAGTTTGTATGGCGCTCTGCCGTGTAGTTGGAGTAGGGCATGGGGATCTCTTGGCCGACCCCTCTGCAGTTCGAGCTCGCCCCTCGTCGACGGCGCTCTGGCGGTCAGAGCCTTCGGCGGCGGTCGGCGTCTCGAAGATCTCCACAATAAGGCCTTCCTCTGCGGCCTCTGGTTCGGTTTCGCTGTGCCGCTTCTCCTCCTATTCTTGTCCGGCCGTGGCGGCGTGATCCATGCCAAAATATCTTCTGATGTGTTCCAGCGGGTTGAACGGGCGATCTGTTCCAAGAGAACCAGATGGTGATTACTCCCTCCGTCCAAAGGATTAAGTCACAATTTTTTTTCAAAAAGTCAAGCTACGAAAAATTATTTTACATAGTTTGATTTTTTTCAAAATACCTTAGAACGGAGGTAGTATGTACTCCCTTTTAAAATATAAGACGTTTTAGCTTTATGAATAAAGTATATCTAGACCGTCTAGGTTCATCTAGGTTAAGAGTAAACCTAGACACTACAAGTAGTCTAGATACACTCCTTTCACAAAGCTAAAACACTAGCAGACATGAAACATCAGCCTCTTCAGTCCATACCGTATGATTGATCTGACCTGAGTTCAAAAATCCCGCTTTCTACCTTCTATATCTCTCGGCTTTTCTTGTTTGAAAAGCTCACTGATGAGCAGGAAATTTTAAGAAGTGAGAATCTTTTGAAAAAGTTCAATTCCTTACAGGATATTTTGGCACATGACAATAATTTTTCAGAATGGATCACGTGACATAGATAGAACTATTTCACACAATATTAATCAATCATTTGCTCCGCACCAGTACTGTTCAGAGCGTCACTGCCGACAGAGAAGGAATTATCTGCCACTTAATTGATAGACCCCAGACGTTTCAAATATATGGAAACCACAATAACACAAAAAATCGTGCCAATCACTACAGTATACAGGCGTTATCAAGGACTAGTATAAACATCCCGACGCGCAAGGTAGAAATCGCTACTACTAGCCTAGATAAAACTACCCTACCTAAGTAGGGGAAAAGGCAGTCAAAGGATTACCATCCGAGAGACAAGCAGCACGAAACCATGACAGTGGGCACATAAAAGCATGTAAAAAATAGGTCCACAAGCACAACCAGATACTGTGACATCAACAGTTTCAAGGAAACTCTGCATAAACATCTCTGCTACATCCAACAGAACAAACACGACATGATATTTAAGGTATCTGACACACGACACTTTGATATAGCACATAAAACAGATCTGAACTTGTGATGCTCCAAAATCAGGCTAACCCTCCATAGAAGAACCAGAATACTAAGCTTCACATCAAACCTTTCACTTCTTGGATTTCTTTGGTGCCCTGTTGACATTGGCATATAGGAGAAAATGAGCTCAATGAAGCAAACAAGAAACAATTTGAAGTGAAGAAAACTTTTTGAAGAAACTTACGCTGCAGCCGGAGGTGGAGCTGCAGCTGCTGGCGCTGGTGCATGATCCTTAGGCCCCTGTTTGCCAAATAATATAGTCAACCAAAAGTTCCAACAGAAATAATAGTTGTATAGTAGGAGCAAACTTTGATCATGCATCTTCATCAGGAAAGAAAATTCTTAAAAACTTTGGCAAGGACCAGGAACAGACAAATGTAACAAGACACATATTCAGCATTGACATCCAACAGGATGTTGCCTAAGTTCAACAGAGATATGGCTCACACATTGTAGTAAAATCCCAAAAATCTTCAATAAAGAGACAAAGACAAGCCAATGTTTCAAATGATAGGTTCTCAAGTGTGTAATTTTAAGTATGACTGTACCAATATCATGCATCACCTAATTCTAATTAGTATTAAATATTAAACAAGAAAAAAGGACAGGCTCGAATCAAAACATTTATCTTACCTGAGCAAACCGCTCCTCCCTCCTGGCATTCTTCCTCTCTCGGCTTGCCTTGCTCTTGGCACGCTTGGCCTCAAACTGATCAGCAATGGTCTTCTCTCTTGCCTTCTCAGCCTTGGACTTGTGGATACTCTCCATAAGGACTCTCTTGTTCTTGAACATGTTACCCTTGACCTTCAAGTACATGTCATGGTACATGTGCTTGTCAATCTTCTTCGCCTCACGGTACTTGCGCAGGAGGCGCCTCAGGACACGCATCCTGCGCATCCACAGAATCTTGGTGGGGAGCCTAGCCTCCCTGGTACCCCTTCGCTTACCTGTGCAGAAAGCATAATCACATGTTAAGCCACACTTCTAATATGAATATAATCATGCTAATGGAAGATTTAGCTACAAACCATATCCTGAGTGACGTCCTTTCTGCTTGGCCTCATGTGCCCTCCTTGCACGAGACCTGGAGTGGATCTTCTGAGGCTTCCGGATAATGAAACCATCCTTGACCAACTTCCGGATGTTCTGACCTGCAAGTTTAAGATAAATTATGCATCAAGTTTGTGCTCCATTACGAATCAACAGAGAAAACACAGCATCAATGAAGTATAAGAAGCTCCAATGTAATTGGCTATAACAACAAACAGGTACGGAGTACAAATATCACACGAACACACAAGATAAATGAACATCACAAAGAAACAACAAACAGCACCAGATTGGATATGAATGCAACATTCTGGAACTCAAAAGTAAATGCAAACAATGAGCTAACTCTACTAGATTGACATTGAGAATACGAAGCTGCAAAACTGGTACATGTGTGAAGTTAAAGTAACAACAAAACAAGCAAAACAATATCAACTTCATTGTTCATACATTTTCAAGCTATCATGGTTAAGCTTATGGAGCAACTTGCAACCCACAATCACATCAATATGAACTGGTATATTAGAAGTTACAAGTGCAACAGGTCTCGACTTTGGTTTCCTTAATATGGTTTCTACTTGTGGTTTACATGTTTGCAGCCTATGTACAAACTCTACATGCAGGCATAGAGCAGTGCAGAAATAGTTTCTAAGAAATAATCAACAAGTTGCTAACACAGCATTAACAATTAACACATAAACTGGGAGCAATTGGATGGTCGTGCATGGATAATACATTAAACAGCTTACCATCTCCAACAACACATCTACTAATGCCCAACATAGGAAACCTATTTTCAATATATGGGATAAAAGACACAAGCTATTGAATTCTGTACACAGATAAACTCAGTAAGCACGACCGGTGCAGAGACAGCTACATACTACTGAGACCAGCAGTATAGGCTGAAAGCAATCAAATTGCAGTCAGTGAGACGTGTAAGCTAAATACAAAATCAACCTAAACATGCGCGGTAAATCAATCTAGGTGATTTTCAGCATTTACAACAGAGTATACAAGCACCCACAAGAATCGTTGACATGTTAAAATTATTAGAAAAAACCATCAAAGTGGGGCTGACTAATCTCTACGTCAATCCATAGCTAACACGGTCCATCAGAAGAAAATTAAAACCATAGGGTTATCAGCTCCACGAAGAACACTAGTCCGGGCAACGCGCTGGTCATAGATGATATAGGCGCGGAAACAAGCATCGATCTACCGACTTCGAACGACATCGACCAATATCACTACCTCGACGACAGATCTACGCAACCCACACGATAGGCGGGAGGAAGACGGGAGGCGCTTACGGGAGTTGGCCATGGAGATCTCGTTGACCTCATTGGGGTCGAGCCAGACCTTGCCCTTGCCGCACTTGAGGACGCTCGAGGCCAGACGCTTCTGCAGCTTCAGCGACACCATCTTCGCCGCCTCTCTCCCTTACCTGCCGTGTGGTTGTGGCGCAAGGGTTTCGGAAATGCGGCGCAGGCGGCGCCTTATAGTTCCAGGGGGATTAGGGTTTGCTCGCCTCTCAAGTTGGGCCAGGCCTCTGTCGTGTGGCTCGCGTCGCTCCGTTGTTTGGGCCTACAGCCTATATTATTAATCAGCCTGTTAGTAAAGGATCTCGCCTGTCTCCAACTTTTCTTCTCCGCTAAAAATAATTAAACTTTCCTCTTGCGACGAACTTTCCTTTTCCATTCTGCAGAAGATTTTGCCTTACCTAATTATCATCACTTCACCAAATAAAAAAATTCATCGCTCATCACTTACTAAGCATGCTAAACTTGTGGGTTGCAACGGAAGAAAAATCTACATACTACCTAGTTCCCGGAAACGGTTGCACACGGCCCCTAGCTGCATGGAGATGATATCGTGCATGATTTATACTAGATGGACCTCGCGCGCTCTGCCGCGCCGTCCTCTGCTAATAGAATTTAAATTATGTGATTGTGGTGCTCATTTGTTGGCGTATATATGGTTTTGCATTCGGTTCGCCTAGGTTATGCTTGTTCCGTCATGATTACCTAGCCAATCTCACGGACATATAGTACATCGGAAAAAACAGAGACAATAACAACAAAAACATAACGAAAAGGCGCAATTCAGCACTAACAAACCCAACCGAACCATGAGCATCACAAATGAAGGATATGCATGATTTTTATTGTCAGTTTTCTTCTTCCTTTTATTTTGACTACATCTTTGTTTTCTTACTTTCTTCTCATTTTACAATGTTCCTCTAGCTTTTCTCTTCAATTTGTCACGATTTCTTAATTCAATACTTTCTTTTATTTTCATTCTTCATTTTTCATTCTATTCATGTTTTATTTTTCCTTATTTTCTTTTTATACTTTTATTTATTTTTGGATTTTAAAAACATATGAATATTTTTTGTGGAACACATGAACATATTTTAGTCTTATGAATGGTATGTACATTTTTCAACCGATATTATTTTTTAGGCCGATGAACATTTTTTAGACCAATTAAAATTTTCAAACGTTTTACATCTTTTTCTAGACCCGTGAAATTTTTTAAGACTCGTGACCATTTTTTAAGACGAATAATTTTAGAGCAAATTTTTTTCAAAGCCGTGAATGATTTGTGAAGTTGTGAGAACATCTTTTTACAGACATTTGAGATTTTTTTAGAATGATGAATATTTTTCAACCTTATGAACATTTTTTGAAACTACACTAACATCTTTTTTTAGCCCGGTGATTTTTTTGAGCAATGAACATTTCAAAAAATACGCATATATTGTTTTGTACTAAGTGAAAATTTTAATTCTTAGATATGAATATTATTCATGTTCTCGGGTCAAATATTTTCTGTAATTGTTAAGAAATTAAATAATATATTTATTCTTATTGTTAAATCTATTTTTCGAAAAATAAAAAAATAACACCATAACTCACGAGGAATAGACGCACGACCATCCGCTCCGGGCGAGAAACAGCCCGTTTAATTTTTGAACGGACTTTGTCTATGTAGAAGCAAGACAGCAGAGAGACCCACACCCAGGAAAAAACAGCGAAGCAACCGTAGGTTTGTGTAATTGTTAAGAAATTAAATAATATATTTATTCTTATTATCTAATCTATTTATCAAAAAATAAAAAATAACATCATAACTCGCGAGGAGTAGACGCACTACCATCCGCTCCAAGTGAGAAGCGGCCCGCTTAATTTTTGAACAAACTTTATCTACGTAGGAGCAAGAAAGCATGGACCCACACTCAGAAAAAACAGCGGAGTAACTATAGACCTTCAATTCAAGGAAGCTTAGAGCTCTTAGAGATGTGCACTCTAGCACAAACCAAAGTGCGAGCACCAAAAGCAAACCATTCCCTCAATTGTTCTTTTTCATAAGCGATCGTGTAGAATAAATGTACAGAAAATAATATAAATTACTTTGAAACCAAAGATATTTTCTAGAAGGTGTGAACAAAGAGAGAAAAGTGCTCAAACAGAAAAGCTAATTATCATCTGATAATATAACTACTCCTTCTGATCCATATTAATATTCTCAATTTTGTCTAAATTCGAATATATCTAGTCATGTTTTAGTGCTAGATACATCCGAATCTAAATCTGGGAACATTAATTTAAATCTAAGGAAGTACAAAAGAGTGTAAACTAACGTTGAACCTCAAAAAAGACATAAATTGTCTAGTGAATTCAAACCATATTGAATGGCATATCATATTATCAAAGAAATACAAATAGACTTGTGATGCTTTGAGTATCACTGCATTATAATTAGTATAAAACTAGTACTCCCTCCGGCTCAAAATAGATGTCGGAAATTTGTCAAAATTTGGATGTATGTATATACTAAATAGTGTATAGATTTATTCAAATTTTAACAAATCTATGACATCTATTTTGAGATGGAGGAAGTACATTTAAAAACGCCGATTAGTTAATCTCAAGAAAAAAAACTTTGTTTTAGTTTCCATAGTCTTGTTTATTTGCGACCAGTGAATCTGGATGACCTGAGATAACATACGAAGATAATCTGCACAATATTATAATAAGGTTGTGAAAGGGTAATTGCCCCTATGTATGGTTTTGGTGATTAATGACAATCCCTATGGACTAATGTTTTCATTGAGTTTTATATGAAGGAATATTCTGTAGGTCATGCTTGTAGTCCATATGTTGGATTCAAGTATGGATGCCATGAATATAAAGATATACCTTGAGTTTTGGCATCAAGATCATCAAATTGAAGAGAAGAATATGATATGTTCAAGATTTTGAGAGTGTGATCTCAATAGAAGAGTTCAAGATATGGCTCTAAGTCGGTGTCATGATAGCCTCATTAGTTGAGCTATGGTTGACTAAGATTTAGAGCATGTAATCAAATGAAGAATTCTTTATGTACCTCAAGATATTTAGATGGAGCATGAGAAGATACTTGGTTGACCAATACAAAAAGTAAAGAGTGATTTCAAGTTGCTCAACACATGAAGCATAAAGAATGTACCACATGGATCTTGTGGTATGGTAAGCCTTGTCATTTATGCATCATGAACTAACCCATTATATATGTGCCTTTGTGTTTTCCATATGGGATAGGTATCTTTTCATGGGAATGCTTCAAAAGTGAAGATCTCATATAGCCCATGAGAGGATGACATCAAGTGGTGATCGTCATCAAAGTTTGAGAAGGGCAAGTTCAAGATAAGCAACTCGACAAGATCATTTGCTTGAAGCTTGCCATCCATATTGGTGATAATGGGCTTGTGAAGATGTGTCTTAATGAAGCTATCCCATAGTGGTGTATGGGGGAGCATATTACGAGTCTTCACGAAGCAACAATGATCAAGTGATGCATTCCGGCTTGGATGGAGCTTGAAGCGTTGTCATCAAGATCAAGCGGGATGCGCAAGGCAAAGGTATGGCCTTGCTAGGTTTTCCTTTTACCGGTCTCAAGGTGGTTGTTGGGAGACCGGGTTATAGGATAGATAGCCGCACTATCAAGAGGGGCTTTCGGTTGGGTAACTTGATCACATTGTCTTAGGAAGCTCAATCCTTTGCATACTTTGCATCTTCCTATTTTGTTGCTTCTTGGTATTTTCTCTATGTTAGGTTCTTGATCTTGTTGCTAGCTCTTCAATAAGCCCAAGTTCATCGAAAACGGAATTCGTATGCATCTTATATGGCGTTTTCGAGTTTGAAGGTTTTACCCGTTCTTCTTATAGGGAGGCTCCATACCTTTCCTCGTTTGATTCTATCTTCATTTGTTGGACTATGATGTTTTCATGCACCATATTGTAGAGCTTGTTTTCCTCGTCAAAACAAGCCCAATATCATCGAAATCGGAGTCCGGATGCAAAAGTTATTGTGTTTTTCGTGAAGTCAGTTTCATCCCGATTGTGGATCCGGTTCAACCGAGCCCCACACCGGACGGTCCGGTTCCAGCTCCGGTTGTTGAACCTCTTGAGCTTGCTTCCTCTCCCTTCCCTTGTTGAACCTCCATTGTTGAACCTCTTGAGCTTGCTTCCTCTCCCTTCCCTCCTATAATTCTTGCATCTTTTTGAGGGCTTTGGAAGAGGAGATCTAGATCTACAATCCACACCAATCAATTCCTCCTCTAAGTGAGGGGAACCCATTGGATCTAGATCTTGGAGTCATTGGTTGACTTCCACCATTGTTCTTCCTCTCTAATTCCTCCCTAGCACTTGTTGCTTTGGAGGGATTTGAGAGTGAGGGATTTGAATGCCCTTGGTGTTCTTGCTTTGCATTCTTGCATAAGTGATGAGCTCTCCACTATGATTTGTTCGAGTGAGAGACCGTGAGCTTGTTGCTCTTGGAGGGTGACCTCCTAGTTGGCTTGGCGGTTGGTGCCGCGGTGTCCTCTTGGTGGAAGATTGTGAAGAGACCCAGGCTTCTCCTTCGTGGAGCTTGCCATCTCCAGAGTGGAGGAAAAGCTAGCCATAAGGAAAGGGCTTATTCCTTCGTGGGATAGACTCGGAGAAGAAGGTGAGCCTTCGTGGCGTTGGGAAATCCTTCGTGGAATCCCACACCTCTCCAACGTGACGTACCTTACTTGTAAGGGAACACGGGAATACATCTTCGTCTCCGCGTGCCTCGGTTATCTCTATACCCGAGCTTACTTTCGTTGTTATAGCCATCGAGCTTGAAGTACTTATATCTTGCTTATCACTTGTGGTATATTTATCTTGTGCTATCTTGCTTAGCTTATCTTGTTGTTGGTGCACTTAGTTGAGCCTAGTGTATTTAGGTTTTGTGCTTGTAAAATAAACGTTAGTTTAATTCCGCATTCTATCAAGCCAAAACCGTAATAGTTTTGAAATTTCCTATTCATCCCCCTCTAGGCAACATCTCTATCCTTTCAATTGGTATCAGAGCAAGGTCTATCCTTGTTTAGGCTTTACCGCCTAGAGTGTAAAGATGTCGGATAGTAGTATAGTGCACAATGACACAATTATCTTTGATGGCACAAATTATATTTCGTGGAGAAATTGCTTGCTTTGTAATCTTCGGACCTTGTGTCCAAATATTGAGCAATTTCTAGATGTAGGTTTTTCTCCTCTCATGGATCCTCAAAATCTATCTTTAGAGGATGAGAAAATTTTACATCTCGAAGCTCAAGTATCTAATGAGCTTATTTTCTCTTTGAGCCCCATAGTTAATTTGTTCTTGACAAATGTAAAGCGCAAGTCATCTCATGAGATGTGGACCAAGCTTAAAGAAATATTTGGTGGGTCCATTTCTCATAGGGTCGGTGGTATCTCCGAGGAGCTCTCTTCTCCTTCACATCATGAAGAGCTCCAAGTGGCTTCCACCTCCGGCCGCGATGAGATTTCAATTCCCTCCACTTCACCTACATGTGACAAGTCACAAGGTAATGGCATGGTGAGTGGAGAAATCATATGTAATGATGGTAGTGGTTCTCTTTACACCAATGATTCATGTTCTATAAATGCTAATGGTGTAGAGAGTTTGGACTTAAGCACTTCTTGCAACGATAATTATATATCCCCTCGTGTTGCTATTCCTTGCATATTGTCTAGAAATTATTCGAGTACTAGTGTAGATGATATGCTTGATTTTTCTTGTTCTAATAAACAAAATGCTTCTATTTACTATAGTTGTGTATCTAACAATGTAGAGGAAATCAAAAACCCTATGGAGCAAGACACAATCATGAATGAAGATTCAAGAATATCCTCATCTTCATCCTCCCATGCTCACATGTGACTTATGGCAAGAGGATCAAAGGTATCTCCTACTTTGGATCCCAAGATATCTTCTCTAGATAATAACAATGATAATGATGATAGTGATGATGACCTTGATGAGGATACTAGAGATCTTGTGCTTGAGCTGACCTTTTTGTGTACCTCTCTTCGTGGTAATAATAAGGTTGTTGCTTGTATCAAACATGTTATAGACACCATAACTAAACAAAGGGAAACCATAGAGGAGTTGGATTTCCAACTTGATGATGGGAGTCAGAGATTCAATCTCCTTAAGTAAGAGATTGCCGAGGAGAAGCACACTAATTGTCTCCTCATACAAAAAATTGAATCTTATGAGCTTGAAAAGGAAAAATCTATTAATGATGCTAGTGCTACTAACTCTACTTCTTGTGAAGCATCTACCCTAAAGGAGAATGTTGAGCTAAGGGCTCAACTTGAGTTGCTAACTAGCAATTATGGGAAATTGGAAGAAAGTAATGAAAAGCTCTTGGCCTCTCATAATGATCTTCTAATCTCCTATGATGGGCTAAAGTTAGCTCGTGAGGCAAGTATCACTAAGGTAACATCTTGTGAGCCTCATTTGGACATTAGCACAACTTCTACTCAAAATGCTATTTTGCCATGTGCTAGTCCTAGTGATCCTTCTTGTCATACTATTGATAAAACTTGTGTTGGATTACTTGCTTTGCCTTGTTGCTCTAACAATGAAGCTTCCACTTCCTCTAGTACCTCTATTTATACTAACCATGTAGAGGAAATCAAAGAGCTCAAGGCCCAAGTCACTTCTTTGAAGAAAGACTTGGAAAAGAGTCATGAAGGCAAAACCACACTCGATAATATTTTGAGTGTGCAAAAATGCCCCAATGATAAAAGTGGACTTGGATTCAACTCCAATAACAAGAACAAGTCGAAGAGCAACAAGAAGAAGAGCCAAGACCAAGTCAAGAATTCGTCTAAGATTATTTGCTTCAAGTGCAAGGTTGTAGGACATCATGTAAGATCTTGTCCATTGAAGAAAAAGCACTTGAATGATAAGCAACAAGGGAAGCGGCCACAAGGTCAAGGTCAAGCCCAATCTCGACCTCAAGTTGAAGCTAGGCCACTTCCCAAAAAGAATCAAGATAAGACTCCCCAAGACAAGAAATCAATAAAGAAGAGAAAGGGGAGCACTTGTTGCTACATATGTCGTGAGAAGGGGCACTTGGCCTCTTCATGTTCAAATGGTACCTTATCTAGCCCTATCATTGTTGATGATTATTATTCTCTTGGGAAGGATAAGGATGGCAATGTGTTTGCCAAGTTTGTTGGAACTCAAAGTTGTGTCAAGAAAAGAACCATTTGGGTTCCCAAGCCTATTATGACTAACCTCTTAGGACCCAACTTGGTTGGGGACCAACAAGCTCAAACTTGATCAATAGGTGTTATTGGAGGGCATTGGAGACTTGGCTAACTCATGAGAATTAAGGAATCTTCATATATTATATTTTATAAAGCCAAGTTATAAGGATTATCATCTCCCTACCATATACCCAATGTGCCTCTTTGCGGTAAATCGAACTCAACTCTTTTATATTGTAAGTTACTTGCCCCTTTACATGTTTTGGTCTTGTACCAAGTATGTGTTTGTATTTGTTGTGCCTCATGCTTGCTTATTTTGTGTATTCAAGTATGTCTATGTGTTTGGCACATCATTTACTTGTGTGTTTTGCTTTGAGCCTCTAATGCATCTTGATGATATCTTTTTTGGCTCTTTTCGAGTGATTAATGGAACATCCCATTTTGGGAGAGTGATATGCCTTGCGCATCCCTCAAACATTAAAATGTGTGTACATGAGTACTACCACTTAGTATTGATATTGCAAGCTTATCTAGTCACTATGTGGTGTGTCATACTCATGAGAAATTCAAATTCTAAATGTCCATTAATTATCTCTAGTTGAGGTTGTTTTTCCTCTTATTAAGAAAAAATAGAATACCACATTATGGGGGAGTAATATGCTTCTTTTGCATATCACAATCCTAGGAAATGTGAACATATGAGATGGTGCCACTTAGAGTTGATATTATTGATTATCTTGTATCTAGGTGGCATGTTTGCTCAAACAAGATCCTATTTTTTGTTAGAAGCTTTTATTGCTCATCTTTTTGGTCTTTTCTTGAGTAAGAAATTCTTGGTGTGGCCTTTCTCATATGCATATCTCTATATCCTATTTGGGAGACCATTTGCTTCAAGTTATTCTAATCATTGCTTTGCATGATTGTGTGACTAGTTGAAGCTATCAGGAATCTCTATCTTTGCATAGTGCTTAATCTTTTTATTTCTATTCTATGCTTTTTATTGTGAAGATTTATCTTTAATATCTGTGCAATATACCACCGGAAATAAATTCCAATACACTCATTGTCTTCGACAATTGATATACTTGGGTGTGGTAGAATTTGTGGATTATCTTCACCTTGGATTTCACCTCCTATTGCCTTTTTTCTTTCCAAAAATTGTTGTGGCTCCCTTTGTCTTCCTTGGATTTCGAACATCTCTTTGATGGTGTTTTTGATTATTATCAAATGTGCTTTTAGTGGAAGACAAACCTTTTCTTCTCGAAACCTTGTGCCATTGTGAAAAGTGTTAAGGGTTTGGTTTATTTGTTGAAACCTTGCTCTTTCGAGAGTTTGTTATCTCATTATTTCTTCTCTATGTTATTTGCTTGAATGAGATAAATATTTGAGCATTTATGTTTTTATCTCATCTTTTATGCTCAATAGTTTTTGCTTGGTTCATTTGTTGAACTTTGTTGAACAAATCTTGTGTTGATTTGATTCTTTGATATAGTTTGGACAACAAATGTGTTTTCTCTCACCTTGTATGCCTTCTTTAATATTTTGGTGTTTTGTCCAAATTATATCTTCGTTGGTTCTTGAAAGTCTCGTGCATGCATGTTTACTAAATGTATATCTTATATCATGTTTTGCTTTCTTTGATCCAATATATAGGGTATACTCCATCAAATCCTTAAACGGCTAAGATGTGCATGAAATTCAAATTTCATCTCTAAATATGCACACATTTTTATGGAGTATGTCATATGTGGTGTGGTTAGTCTAACCACTTTGGACCCAATAAGTTTGGGGACCAAGATGTACTTGAATGTTGTTTTAGGCACATTGGAGATGCAATGGATGCTTGTCTTATCTATAAGGAAGGTGTTGTCACCACATTATAATTGGAGCCAAGCTAGGATGATCGAAGAATTCTTATCTACTACATCATACCATTGCTATCTCGGTAACAACTATCTTATTCATGTGTACTATTCTTCCATCCAATCTCTCGTAGGTTGTATCTTGGCATGGATTTATTTGTTTGTAAATGTTGCGGTTCTTGCAAGGATCTTTGAAAGACTTTTCTATCCTTATTGCTTATGTGAGTAATTTGAGATGATGCATATAATGGGGAGTATATAAAATCATGCTCATGATTCACCAATCCCAAATATGCCTTCTAGCAATTTATTGCATATCAATTCCTCAAGGTACTCTCATGTGTAATATTGTTGAAATTTCATTGAATCCTTCCTTTTTGATACTTGTTACCTTTCTCAAAATATCCCAACTAGCATTAGTTCCCTTAGTGTTAGTTGTGATGTTTTTGAGGTTTTTCTTTTTCTTTGGTGAAGTTCTTTGATATACGATGAGAGAAAATAGAGCCATGGGCTGTATATGCACTTAAGCAAAATATCATTTTTTTTTGGTATATCTTATGACTTCCTCTTGGATATCATGTTCTCTTGTTTTTTATCAACCTCTTATGTGCGGATGTTTCTTTGTGGATTATTCTCATGTTTTCCCACTTAGAAACTTATATACACAAGAGTGTTAATATCTCGCCTTGATATCCTCGCCTTTTGCCAACCATCTCACTTATCCGCTTAGTTTTTAATGGTTTTAGTAAGGTCTTGATTTATGAGTGCTCGGTTTACTTTTATTGCATCCTCGCGCACTCATATATCATATTTGGTTTCTTTTGGACTTAATCTTGTCTTGACAAGTGTATTGATTTATATCTCTACTCATTGTATCTTGGTTGTGTTCTAAATGATATAGAGGGAGTGAGGATTCCATGTTTGTGCATATTGTATTCAAATGAAACAACTAATTTATGCACAAACCTTGGGGAGCTTCCTTATTTCATTTAGAGAACTATTTGTCCACTTGATTATTTGGATATTTTGATTGCTTGCTTCATCCGTTGAAGTTTCTTCACCTTGTTATCCTTTTAGCAATATTTGATCCTCAATATAGTTGATTTCCTCCAAGTATTCGTCATTGGATATGTACATATGATTTCACTCATATTATGAGAAATGCACACCTTGGGAGGAACTTGAACTATATTGGCCTTCTAACTTTGTCATCCATTTTGGCACTTGTTGTCAATGGGGGAGAAGTTTAGAGGGTTTTAAGGGAAATGGTTTTCTACTTAAGATTGGTTTGTTCTTAAGTGTTTGTCTTTCATGCATTTCATCTTTATTATGTATTGCATGGTTGAATATATAGTGGAAACTCTCCCAAAGGTTATGCTTGACAATGTATGCAATGAAATTCAAGTTCATCACACGTGCATATATTGTGGGGGAGTTTGCTCTATATATGTTGGTTCTACTCACATCTCTTGCATTAGTTGTAGTTTGTGTGAGTAGAATTGGTTTTGATATGGGCTAGTATCTTTGTGTTACTTAACCATATCAAATACAACCTCTTGTATACAACTTATTCTCGGATAAGTTGCGTACTTGTTTCTAATATTCATTATATAAACCCTCTTCTTGTGATTGTCATCAATTACCAAAATGGGGGAGATTGAAAGGGTAATTGCCCCTATGTGTGGTTTTGGTGATTAATGACAATCCCTATGGACTAATGTTTTCATTGAATTTTATATGAAGGAATATTCCGTAGGTCATGCTTGTAGTCCATATGTTGGATTCAAGTATGGATGCCATGAATATAAAGATATACCTTGAGTTTTGGCATCAAGATCATCAAATTGAAGAGAAGAATATGATATGTTCAAGATCTTGGGAGTGTGATCTCAATAGAAGAATTCAAGATATGGCTCTAAGCCGGTGTCATGATAGCCTCATTAGTTGAGCTATGGTTGACTAAGATTTAGAGCATGTAATCAAATGAAGAATTCTTTATGTACCTCAAGATATTGAGATGGAGCATGAGAAGATACTTGGTTGACTAATACAAAGAGTAAAGAGTGATTTCAAGTTGGTCAACACATGAAGCATAAAGAATATACCACATGGATCTTGTGGTATGGTAAGCCTTGTCATTTATGCATCATGAACTAACCCATTATATATGTGCCTTTGCGTTTTCCATATGGGATATGTATCTTTCCATGGGAATGCTTCAAAAGTGAAGATCTCATATAGCCCATGAGAGGATGACATCAAGTGGTGATCGTCATCAAAGTTTGAGAAGGGCAAGTTCAAGATAAGCAACTCGAGAAGATCATTTGCTTGAAGCTTGCCATCCATATTGGTGATAATGGGCTTGTGAAGATGTGTCTTAATGAAGCTATCCCATAGTGGTGTATGGGGGAGCATATTACGAGTCTTCACGAAGCAACAATGATCAAGTGATGCATTCCGGCTTGGATGGAGCTTGAAGCGTTGTCATCAAGATTAAGCGGGATGCGCAAGTCAAAGGTATGGCCTTGCTAGGTTTTCCTTTTACCGGTCTCAAGGTGGTTGTTGGGAGACCGGGTTATAGGATAGATAGCCGCACTATCAAGAGGGGCTTTCGGTTGGGTAACTTGATCACATTGTCTTAGGAAGCTCAATCCTTTGCATACTTTGCATCTTCCTATTTTGTTGCTTCTTGGTATTTTCTCTATGTGAGGTTCTTGATCTTGTTGCTAGCTCTTCAATAATCCCAAGTTCATCGAAAACGAAATTCGTATGCATCTTATATGGCGTTTTCGAGTTTGAAGGTTTTACCCGTTCTTCTTATAGGGAGGCTCCATACCTTTCCTCATTTGATTCTATCTTCCTTTGTTGGACTATGATGTTTTCATGCACCATATTGTAGAGCTTGTTGTCCTCGTCAAAACAAGCCCAAGATCATCGAAATCGGAGTTCGGATGCAAAAGTTATTGTGTTTTTCGTGAAGTCAGTTTCATCCCGATTGTGGATCCGGTTCAACCGAGCCCCACACCGGACGGTCCGGTTCCAGCTCCGGTAGACCGGATCTCAGACCGGATTTTCCGGTTTTCGTGACCGAGTCTATTTCGGGTTGGCAAACAGAGGTATTTCGGTTTGTAGGTCGGTCCTCCAGCCTGGGGACCCAGTTTCCCAATTCTGGGGCCGGTCCAACCGACTTTGGAACCGAGTTTTCGTTGTTTTCTCTCCAACGGCCATATTTGCTTTTCCCTATAAAAGAGGGTTCTTCCCCCAACGTTTTTGGGTGTTCTTGACCACGAAATTGACCTCCATTGTTGAACCTCTTGAGCTTGCTTCCTCTCCCTTCCCTCCTATGATTCTTGCATCTTTTTGAGGGCTTTGGAAGAGGAGATCTAGATCTACAATCCGCACCAATCAATTCCTCCTCTAAGTGAGGGGAATCCATTGGATCTAGATCTTGGAGTCATTGGTTGACTTCCACCATTGTTCTTCCTCTCTAATTCCTCCCTAGCACTTGTTGCTTTGGTGGGATTTGAGAGTGAGGGATTTGAATGCCCTTGATGTTCTTGCTTTGCATTCTTGCATAAGTGATGAGCTCTCCACTATGATTTGTTCGAGTGAGAGACCGTGAGCTTGTTGCTCTTGGAGGGTGACCTCCTAGTTGGCTTGGCGGTTGGTGCCGCGGTGTTCTCTTCGTGGAAGATTGTGAAGAGACCCAGGCTTCTCCTTCGTGGAGCTTGCCATCTCCAGAGTGGAGGAAAAGCTAGCCATAAGGAAAGGGCCTATTCCTTCGTGGGATAGACTCGGAGAAGAAGGTGAGCCTTCGTGGCGTTGGGAAATCCTTCGTGGAATCTCACACCTCTCCAACGTGACGTACCTTACTTGTAAGGGAACACGGGAATACATCTTCGTCTCCGCATGCCTCGGTTATCTCTATACCCGAGCTTACTTTCCTTGTGATAGCCATCGAGCTTGAAGTACTTATATCTTGCTTATGACTTGTGGTATATTTATCTTATGCTATCTTGTTGTTGGCGCACTTAGTTGAGCCTAGTGTATTTAGGTTTTATGCTTGTAAAATAAACGTTAGTTTAATTCCGCATTCTATCAAGCCAAAAACGTAATAGTTTTGAAATTGCCTATTCACCCCCCCTCTAGGCGACATCTCTATCCTTTTAGGTTGCCTGCTGTATCATCAGAATGTTTAATGTACCTTATTTTCGGTTCAAGGATCCCTCACCGTGAATTTATTTCACAATGAAACTGATAATAGAACAAATATTCAACATCAACAAGTTTAAAAGCGCAGACACTATGATCTAAATACTTTGTTTTTAAAATACTTCATTTGCTCCCTTTTACAAGACTTTGTTTTTGCAAACCCTTTTACAAGATGTTTTGACAAGCTTAATTTTTTTGGGAAATTCCACCAATCTATTAATAATCATCAACAGTAGTACAAAGAGACCCAAAAGTAATAAAAATTATAAATAAGTCATTAGACTACCTAGCGACGACTACAAACACTAGCGCGAGACGAAGGCGCGCCGCCGTCCTCGTCCCTCCATCACCGGAGCCGGGCTAAGCTTGTCGTACTAGACCTTATTGTAGTAGACAAACAGGAAGTCGTGGAGGTAATACCACATAGGACCAACAATAACCATCGACAATGATGACATCCGTAGATCGGAGTAGACTGACCTGAAAACAAACCAACGAACACGAAAACGGACAGAATTCCACGAGATCCGCCGAACAAATGACTCCACTCGCTCACCGTTGGCGCTAGATGCACCACCAGAGCAAGGATAGAGCGGGGAGGATCTTATTCTAACTTCAGGACGTAGAAATCGTCTCAACATCCCGAAGAAGATACTAAAAAGCAGGCGAAACAATTAGCTAGCCTAAACATTTTAAAAAGGGAATGGAGGGAGTACAAGATAAAACATGGTAATTTACTTAATAATCATATATTTAGTTTCTCCAAATCAGTTTTCTATTCTAATTTTCAAGCATAAGTATTATTCTTCCGCATGCTAAGAACTTCTACTATTGTTCATGTGGTGTTTATTTACATACGAAAAATACCTATTTGTTTATTATTCTAGTTTTGAAAAATCAAACAATGTCCTTTATATGGACTTTTAGTTTTTGGTTTCTTGTAATTACTTAACCACAAGTTTTGTTAAGTATGTTCCCACCTCAGCAAAATGTATATTTATATTATACAAAGCACGATCCAGGATGGAATATTCTCTTACCTCAAGTGTGAGATACTTTATTTGTTTAATTATGGCCTTAATTTCACCTAATTTATAAAAACAATGTGCGACATGAGACATGTACATATAAAGAACTGTTATTTTTTCATACGTGGGCATGCTCTTTCCGTGTATACTATTACTATGGCAGTCTTCGTACTACAATAATCTTGTATGGCAAGTCATTGCCTATGTGTGACAAGTTAGCTTGCGCACAAACTATTTCCATGTTGATATCATGTTGACTTGCATGACAAGTCAAACACCTTAATAAATAAGCAAAGCTTGCATCAGAAGATTCTGACTTGTTTGACTTGACAATATTTTTTTACTTTTAGTCAATGGTCTTACTCGTGCACCATCTTGTATGGCAAGTTGCTGACCAGTGAATGACATAACTAATAAGTCAGCTTGCATGGCAAGATACTGACTAATATAATAGTCAATGACTTGTTTGCTAAGAAATCTTGTGTGAAAAAATTGAATTGCATAGAAAGCTAATAAGGACCAAGAACAATAAGCATCAGAGATAGGAGAGAAGAACACACCGAACTGAGAACCAACTCGTGATTGGATGGTTAGAAGGACAGTGGCACCGCCAGCCAACTAGATTTGAGACTTTGGTTTGAAACTTTGGTGAGAGGCTTCGTTTGAAACTTTGAGCTCACTAGGTTAGGAAGGCACTAGCAGCCCACTAAAACCAACTCGAAAAAGCGGAATATTTTTCAGTGAGAAGCTACGTTCCCGTCGATAGAGAGATGTCTGTGGTGACTTCGTCAAGCTCAAGACCTGTCGGATCAGTCTGAAGATTCAGTCTTTCGGAGATGCTCATAGGGGTAGGTGTGCGTGCGTGCGTTCATAGGGGTGAGTGTATGTGTGTATTTATGAGCGTTTGCGTTTGTTCTAGATTTCGCAAAAAAACATCATGCTTGGTAGTTCCTCTTAGACCCATTCCACCTGCCACTCCATTCTTGCCCAGGTCGTATAAACTAGATAGCACATTACACCATGCTTATTTCCTTGCCTTCAACTGTTGAACATATGGTAAACTTGCATGGTTTTTGTGGTGCTTGGTAGAAAATTTTATTTGTGCTATCATAGCCTACAAACATCCCCCAACACTTCTATCCCATGGTCATAAATTATAATATTGTTCACGTGGTATTTTTTTACCCAAGAGAAGTATCCAAGTCTTTGTTTTGTAGTTATGAAATAATCGATGCTCCTTATATGGGCTTGTAGTTAACCCCGTGTTTTGTTAAGTATTTTCCAACCTCAACACAATTTGTACTTGTACTATATAAATATGAATGCATGTCCTTGGTAGATGGAATACTCTTGACCTCAGGTGGACGGTATTTTTTTTGTTCTATTACACCTCACTTTTGTCATGATATTTAAAAATAGTGTGTGACACCACAAATGTACATATAAGATACGTAAAATATAAAGTTATCACTAGTGTATGTAACAGTGATAGATTGGACTATAAAAACCACCAACCGGCAGAGGAAATAACAATATGGTATGATAACCCATATGTACGTAAATGTTTTTGTGCTAGTTAATGTGAGTAGTATGTTAAATCATTCTCAATCAATCATCCAATTTCAACTTATAGAATCATGTAAAGTACCTATAGCGAAGGCATGTAGACGCCGTAATGGGTCATTGGCCCAGTCAACGCGCTAAAATAGTTTTACAACGCTGGTTTTGCACTTTTCGCGTGCACTGTTGGTTGTCGTTTCACCGAGAGCGCTAAAATGCACCGTGCTACAACCTGCGCTGCAACGGGCGCTGTAAAAATGTAGCGCGCGGCCGTCTGGTGCTTGACCAAAATATGAAAATGAACACAACATTGCAAAATATTATAGCATAGTTCAAAAGCAAGTTCAACATAAATTAAATTCACACAACCAAGTTCAACACAACTTAATTCACACAAACAAACCAAACATCAACATCATTATAATCGTCATTGACATCTCCATTTTGTGCGTTTTCATCATTGTAACTTAGACGGTGTTGACATGAACTGTAAAATCTCCATAGACATCACTCATAGAAGGCACGTGAGCAACCATGCAAAGCTATGAATCCACCCGAATGTGCTCCCATGGCACTTGTGCCTCCAAATCCACGAATCCACCCGAATATGCTCCCATGGCACTTGTGCCTCCAAATCCACTCATCGGTGGTGCTCTTATGACACCCATACCTCCAAAGCCACTCATCAGTGGTGCTCCCATGGTACACATACCTCCATACCCACTTATACCACCATAGCCTCTAAAGCCACCCACATGTGCACTCATACCTCACATGCCACCAATGTGAATCATGCCTCCAAAGCCACTCATAGGTGCACTCATCCCTCCCATGGCACCCGTAGGAGCGCTCAGGCCTCCAAAGCCACTCATGGGTGCTTGGAATGAAGTTGCTACCATTCCTTTTTAGCCAACACTTCATCACGATAAATGTTAATGTATTCTTTTTGCCTTTCATCGAGGTTGGATGTGTCCATGAAGAAGAGATGTTTCTCTTACTCCATGAGTCGGGCATTTTCTTCCATGGCAATCTTCTTCTCCTTCAATGCCAACCTCCTCTCCTCGGCGGTGGCCCTCCTCTTCTTGGTCGCCGATTCCTTGTCCCTAAACACCCTCCTCTCCATGGAGACTTCCTTTTGTGCACTCACAATTGCCTCTGTAACTATTTTGATGTCATCAACTCCAAGCTTCTTCCTATTTTATTTTGTTTGTTTAACACCAATGGGTCTTTTTATCCTTGCCATTGAGTTAGGAGTAGGGCCTCTCTTTGCATCGTCACTTGATGCTTCATCCTCATCTATGAGGGTTGGCTCAATAGTTTCCTTGGCTTTCGTTGGCACTTCCATGTCACGACACTTCCAATTCTCTTTATTCCGCGTAGCAAGGTGCCAACACAAATGATTTCCCTCTCACCATCTTGTCTTTCTTGTTCTTCTTACCATCACCTTTAAATAAATTTTGGGCAATGTTGAGCTACAAAAAGAGAACAAATTAGTCGTAGGTAACAACATATTGCACACATGGAACATAAACAAAAGAATACAACTTACCCTATCTTTTTTATTGGTGCCACTTGGATTCATTACATCAACTGCCGTCAATACCCCCGACCATTTTTGGCAATCTGTTGATATGACCGGCCAACGGGAACGAATGGGTCTATTGGTGCGCTCAATTCCACTCTTGTTTTGCTTGTCGAAGTACTCCTTAATCCTCACCCAATAAGTGTCTCTAGTTTGATCCGCACCAACGGTCAGATCCATACCAATATTGCACCATGCCTTGCATTGCATAGTATCTTGTCTTCCTCAACAGTGTAGTTGGCCGCCCATCCTCTCGGTCCATCGATCAAACCCTCACCATCCTCGTCTATTTCAAAATCTTCTTCTTGTTGTTGAGATGCATAATGTTGAGACCAATACTCATGTCAATGAAATGAGCCAACATTCATAGTTGACATAAAAGTTTCATCATCAACACTACATTGTACCGAGGTGATCACAAGTCAATTTCTATTCGAATCCTACATTTCTATTCATGAAAACATAAAAAGGGACCATTCATACCTTGCAGTCATTTGGTCGACCATGTTGGGCGCAATAGCGGGCGCGCCGAAATCTGTCGACGTAGCGCTTAGGAGGCGGCGGCGTGGAATTGGCCCGTCAGAGGCTGGACACGTCGCGCGCCGACTGCCTTGCCCGCGGCCATCTTACCATTCTTTTGGCCAGCGGCCACCGCAACCGTCTGGCGTTTAAGGAGGGCATTCGTTGCCTTTGCGGTGGGCGGCGGTAGGGGCGGCGCCCTGGATGCTCGAGTGTCGTGGGTGCGTGAAGAGACTGCAGACGACGCCAATGGTAGGGTTTGCAAGCGGCGGCGGAACTCCTCCGCCAGCTACGGTGGGGTCCAAGGAGTACGAAGGGGTTGGAGGAGTGCCGGTGCCCGGTGGCGGTGTCCATCGCCGGAAAATCGTCGGAGGCAGCGCGGGGTGGAAGGCGGCAGGCGTGCGCGGAGTTTCCAGATTGGCGGTTGCGAGTTCGCGCGCGTCGTCGACTTTTGTAGCGTGCTGGAGCCTGAGCGCTAAATATGCCACTCGCGATAGCATGCGCGATTATCCTGTGTCTATTGGAGCATGCAAATCTATCTCCCACGCGCTAAACCGGCGGTTTTTACCGCGCGGGATTTTACTCTTCCGTTGGAGATGGTGTTACGTTTATAAATTTAAGAAAAAACGTGGGTGTGGAGAAGGGTGTGGAGAAGGCAGCCCAACGATAGTAGGCTAGTGGCAGTGATACACTACACGCAGAAGCCGCCGCTAGCCGCTTGCATAGGCAGCCAAAAATTTAAGAACTTCACATACAAGGACAAGACAAGATCTGAGGTCCAGCGACGAGCGACCATGGCGAACCAACTACCAACACAACGCCATTGAATCGAGCACTAGCACCTCCTCTCTAATTTCTTTGCCCATGTAGTTTTCTTTCTTTCCTGGGATTCTAGTTAGTACTTCCTCAATCCAGAAATAACTGACTTGGATTTGAATAGATTCGAATGTATGTAAACGTGTTTTAGTGTATAAATACATTGGAATATAGATAAACCTAAATCAGTTATTTTTGAACGGAGGGAGTAGCATTTCTTTTCTTTTGAGAACATTCTTAGTTAGTAATCTGATAGCACGATTTTCTCACTCAGTTTGTTCTTTTTAGTTTACAGGTTGCAAGTTGCAACAGGCACGGGAGAGGCCACTCATCAATTTCTATGTAGCTCCACCATTGTAGAGTGGACTAATTAAGCAGAGACATCACGCACGCAATGAGCCTATGTATTCCAATCTCGAGATGAAGATAGCATGGTGCATAAGATGTCAGAAGAATTCTGAGCAACAAACGAGACTAACGAATCAAACTTCCTTCGCTTAATTCTGCCCCTACTGTACAAAATTATCGTACGAAAAACATCCAAATAAACATATCATGGTATGGAAGCAACAAAAGCTCTGCTTCTCTCCGAATCGGTTGTTTTGGGTGGCTGCGGTGTTTGCTGTCAGTATCTAATGGAATATTAGTTTTATAAACCGAAACTATATCAGTGAAGCGCATCTGGTGTAGTGGTATCATAGTACCGTCCCACGGTACTGACCAGGGTTCGATTCCCTGGATGCGCAAGTTTTTTGCCCGATCTTGCGTTCTTCCAACTGACTGTGACATCTCCGAGCCTTCTGGCCCAAGACCCAAGCCCCAAGCTTCGCTTCGCACAGGTTGAGAATATTGGGCCATAACTAGACCTGCATCTCTGATGTGCCTTCAACCAACGGCAACCTCTCACATGCATTTTGCTATATTAAAGCCGCTTTGATGCTGATTTTTGTAAATCCATGTAGGAGGGAAATCCCTCACATGTCACGACTGTCGTGTGTGTTGTGGCGGCTAAGCGTCGGTGGGTTGTGGCGATGCTGCCACGACCATATCGGGCGACGGTGGGGCAAGCAACAATCAGATTCACAGTCGAGGATTAGATGGCGGTCGCGGGGGTTGCGTCGGGAATGAGCGATGCAGCGGCAGCGGAGAAGTTTTGGCAGACAAAATCGCAGCGGTGCGGGGTGGCGACCATCGACGGTTGGATTCCCGCCACGTTTACATCACTCTATAGGGCTGCCCTAAAAAAAATTATATCACATATAATTGTCCACACTTATCATGTGCACAAAATTTGCATCACTTTAGCCTGGGGTTGTCCTAATTTTTTTACATCACCATGTATGAATAATTCAGGTACCTGCAAGAGCAGCAATCTTAGAGCAACTCCAACAGTCGCTGAAAAACGCGGCGCGCAGAGAAGCGCCGCCGGTGGCGAATCAAAGCGGCGGCGCCGGCAAAATGGGGGTGGGAAATGGGGGCGGCGCGGGTGAGTTTTCAGCGGCAGTTGGGCTTCGCGCGCGTCGCCAAGTGATAGCGCGCGCTGGACGGCGTGCAACAAATTTGGTGCGCCGCGGAGCGCAAATTGCCACGCACGGATATTTTTTAGCATGCGCAACTATGTTGCGTCTGCTGGAGGAGCAAAAGCGGTCGCACGCGCTAAATCGACGATTATTTTTAGAGCGCCGTGTTTTTTAGCGGGCCGTTGGAGGTGCTCTTAGCATACCAAAATAGTTAGGTTCTATTTTTTGAAGATGCTCTATCATTCTAACAGGCAGAAAGGGCAAAAGCCAGAAGCCCCACAGGCCCATGGCACACCTACTTACAGCGCGCTTACAAACCCTCGAGCTACGGGAGATGCATATGCAAGTGCAGAAGAGGTCTACCAAAAATCCCAACGACCGGCCGGCGCCGTGCAGCATGCAGATGCCGCAGCTGCCCACGATCGCTCCCAATTCTCCGCCTGCTACGTTTTGGCCTAGTGATGGATCAGTCACGATCCATCCATCTCTGTGCTAGATGACGAAGGAAGCTGGTCTGTTTACTCGACGAACCGGGTCGTCGCGTGTGTTGCGCCAAATCGCATGTGAGCTCAAAGTGCACGTTCTGTGGCATTGGCAGAGAGGCGAGAGAGCTGACTAAACACAATCTAGAAGCCGTCAAACTTATCTGCTATAAGTGTACTATAAAGAGAAAGATTAGACTAATGTAAGCTGTTGGATTTTATTTAGTGAGCTTGATAGTGCGATTGCGGTTAATCCATGTATTATTTTGTTAGCCGTGTTTAGAGAAGATCATGTTCCCTCTATTATAGCTAGCAAGATGGCCCTCGCAAATGCGAGGGCATCGTCTTTACTGTGTTGATAGTCACTCTGTCACCAATTTAAGGGAATACAATAGTTCCATAGCCCACTTGTGAGAACTTAATTATTTTGAAAGTTTGTGTTGTAATCTATTGTTATTTTGTATAACAATTTGCAAATTTGTAAAGTATGTATCAATTCGGACCATACTCTTATTCTGATTTGAATAGAAAATACAACATTTTCTTTTATGAATATTAAATTGTAAAGTTTCTATCTTTCTCCCTTCAGTGTGGAACTTTTGAATTCTTTAACTCATAAAAGTTAGTGATACAACGGGTCAATAATCAACCGTGTCAATCTTCCCTGTCTCCTCAAACCTTCATGTTTAGGTGAGGTTGGATAACCATGGATCAACATCCCATGAGCAAATTAGGTATCTTCCTTATTAGGACCATGTTCTAAGTCAAAGAGTTATGCATGCTCAGGCAAAGTTGTGTAAATAAGGTCACTTCATCACTATAATGGTGTAGCGATGAAGTTTTTCTGCATGGAAACAAAGTCATCCTATGATGTATTCTCGTCTTATTTTCATGGGAGAAAAGATTCGCACATTGATGCAATAAGATAAGCTCTTTCCCTTCATGGAAGAACATATTTGTGAACATATATTTCTTTTCCATAAGGACCAGGTGTTTAATCTAAAAACCCATTGAGAATTTATAATCACATTATGATAATATTGGGATTTCTAGAGATTATGATTATTGTATTTAATTAATGTGCAAAATTCAACATTCTTTTCTCCCATGAGGATAAGATGTGAAGATGTGGGACCAATGTTTGTAAAATTTCTATATATACGCATCATCTGACTATTATCTTACAGATCCACCTTAAGTGTTTGTTGTTTTAAAGGACACCATAAGTGTTACTTTTAATCACACATGTGAGTCTAAAAGTAGCACACCGATCAACAATCTTATGTATTATGGAACACAAATAAACCAATGAATCCCATACGATAATCTAATTACTCCATAGTGTGTGGCAATGTTTTACCTTTTTGTGAGACTTATAAACATAATTCTATTTTTCTAAAAAACAACATCTGATTTTTTTTAAAAAAAATCAACCATTTACGATTATTTTCTTATAAAATTTTGGATTTGTAGAGATTATGATTATTTTATGGCACTAATGTGCAAATTTCATGCTTTTTCCTTTGAGGATAAGATGTGCATATATGAGAGGAAGGTTTTGGTAAATAAAAGTTCCAAAAGATTGAAAGTATTTTATTTGCAAACTAGTGACATGGTTTTCAATTAATATATTTGTTGGCATACAGATTTGACATGTTCGTACTTTAATTAGCTTGACATGATGCAACAAACCAAACTACATAATTAACATGTGCGCCTCGTGATAACTGTGTATATAACTTAGGTTCCTAAATGTTAAATAAGTCTAACTTTGACCATCCAAATAATCTTGACGATGCACACTTTTGAAAATAATCCCATATCTTGCTTTTAGTATATAAGAGATAATTTGAAGAAGCTAACTATGAGTGAGATATTATACACCAAAGAATTAGTTTTCCAATACAAAATAAACTGCATAATTGTACTCCAACCATCAAAATTATTTTAGTATATTTTGGAAGCCACATTGCTAAACTAACGTGTCTATTCCCATTTATCTAAATTTGATTTCTAAAGAAAACTCAAAATGCAAAGTGAGAAAAACAAAGTAGGACATTCTTTAGTTGCACTCACCACTGAGTTGTTTCACTTTATGTTACTATCACGCAACCATGTACATGTCGACTGACATTTGGTATCCACACAATCTGCAAAAGAAATTTAATATCCGAACGAATTATAGACTCCTTGAGCAATAAAAGGTTCCAATGAATAATAGACTCTTTGTTATTTCAAATAGATTTAGATGCACTTATACTACACACTGCTCCAATTCTATAAAGAGTAATCCCCTGGATCACTCTTTATCTTGAGTCGAACCTAGGATCCTTCAACTTGATTATTTTCAAATGTATTTATTGAAGTAGCAACAGACTTTCTGCTCCATAGATTTTTGGAGAAAATATTGAATATATGTTTTTAAGTTTAGTAATCAAGTAGAATTTCTTTTTGCAAAGCAGGGAGATTAGATACTTGACCAATTTGTATAGCCGTCCGGTCGGATGATCGCAATACATGACTTGATGAATCTCCCCGCCTCTTATGCAAATAAATCAGATCCACGGCCTTAATTACCAATCATGTTGAGCTACCATTGAGGCAAAAAGAAAAAAACTGCGCAACTTGTGGTATATGCTGGAAACCATCTAATCCTTGCTTACATGTTTAAAATCAAAAGATAAAGTAATCAAGAAAGAAAGATGCTAATCACGTGTGCCTATCTTAATTTGGGACATGTGTAGGAGACAAATCTTTGACCAATCTCGCAAGACTGAGCGCATGGGTCAAGATTGAAACTTCTGCGCTGCTGACCTACATGGAATATACGGCTTGTTACCGACCGGCCAGACAGGCAAATTGAGTCCAACGCCATGCGACAGGAGATGC
The DNA here is from genome assembly GCA_916181665.1 of Avena sativa. Lineage (NCBI taxonomy): Eukaryota > Viridiplantae > Streptophyta > Magnoliopsida > Poales > Poaceae > Avena > Avena sativa. Next base: position 459,483,069 of record OV702297.1, on the reverse strand, counting down.
TGCTGATGTGCATGCACCCCCGCCAAAGGAAATCAAGGCCAGCACCGTGTGCTTGCACCCGGGCCAAGTATATTGAGTATGTTACGGTCGTGGAATTTTTTTCTTGCTTAGACGTTGACCGAGCATGCAAGGAAAACCTTCTTTACTTTTTTTTTCTTTCACGTTAACCGACTAATCATAAAGAGGCCCACCACATTATTGGAACGTGTCAAACGTCATTATGTTGTTACGTAACTATTAATCTCTAGTTAAATCCTAGCCACAAATTTCATATCCACCCGTCAAAAATAATTTTAGTGATGTGGCTTAACGTGGTGCCTCGAAAAACATCCTTATATTACTTTTAGTATATAATAGATTTATAATTACTCCGAGTACTGTCTAAGAACAACTATTTGAAAGTATATACTAAGATGTAGTCACTCGGGCCATCAAACAAATTAAACGGAAACATGACATCTAATAGCCGTTTAGTTTCCTTAAACATATAAGTTTTAAGCCGATTTTAGGACCGAGTTTAGCTTAATCAACTTATAAATAATTACCCAGTTCACTTATAAACTATGTACTTACACAAATCATGATGTTTGGGTGGGATGCTACGTGTTGACTTCGGGTATCTGAGAAGAACAAAGTCCGTCTTTCACCCCTAAACTTTTTATTTGGCTCATATTTCCCTCTGAAACTTCACTTGGCTCCCTAAACTCCCCTAAACTATCACTAATTGTCCATTAAACCCTCTTAATCTGGGATTTTGACCCAAAATTTTGAACCGGATGCAGGCTTTAAATGGACAATTATTCGTAGTTTAGGAGAGTTTAGTGAGACAAGTAAAGTGAGAATTCAGATGCTAGCCTTGCATACATTGACAAATATGGTATTTCTTAGTCACATGAGAAATAGTAAAACCTTTTTTACTAGTATTTTTCTTTAAATTGCTTTCCATATTTTTCTTCAACTTATTGTGTTCACTGGATTCCACATGTGTGCGAGTCACATGTCACCATTAAAACATACCACTTTCGGGCGAATGTCTTTTTTTTTTGCGAAACCTAGAACAACGTTGACACCCACAAATATGAGCATACACTTACTCATGTAAATGCACACACGACACCCTACCCCTATGAGAACCTCTGAAAGACTAAGTCTGTGTGACTGATTCGACGGATCTTGAGATTGACAAAGTTCCACAAACGCCTCGCTGTCCACGGGAACAATGCCTCCCACTGAGGCCTTGTTCGGTTGCAGGTAGATCCACCGGGTTTGAAGTGTATTGAGGGGGATAAATTCCCAACTAAGTCAAAATCCCCCTTAATACTCCCCAAACCACTCCAATCCACTTGGGAAGTGGAATAACCGAACAAAGCCTGAAGAATATTCCAGCTTTTACGAGATACCAAAACAAACATGAAGTTTGATCTCTATGGGCTGAAAGGACCATCCAATCACAGGTTGTTTTTTTTTTCAGGCGAATGTCTAGTCCTGGTCATCTTGACACTCATGGGTCCAGCATTGTGTGGTACTCAAGTTCAGGGAGCCAACTTTTTTTATTCATGGACCCAACTTAATATCATGGTCGAGGGACTAAAATCAGACACCCACCATACCAGCGTCCCACCCCTAAATAAAAAAATTCAGACTCAATCCTTAATAGTTTTTCAACAAGTTAACAAAAAGCAAGACGGAGGGGAAAAGAGACAAAACAAAAACGCGCATTTCGTGTATGCAAGACAAAAGGTCACATTTTTACACAGATACGGGGCCCTAGCGCATGCGAGTACTCCTAGAACAAAGCAGAGAGCAGTCGGCGCTCACGAGATGTTTGTCAAAATTCCATGCAGCCAAAACGCAAGCACATCAGCACACAGTGTACTACGACGCCAATGCCGTATGTGTAGATCGGTCTCACGTGAGCGAGTAGCGGTAGCGGGTCGTATTCGTACGTACGGGTTCCCGAAAAACTGGGCCTGGGGGAATGCGGCCGCGGAATGTCGCTGCCACCGGAGACAGACTGAACGGAGACGTGCCTCCAAATAGCCGCAGGCTCGATGTCGATGGGATGCCACGGGCGAATTTCCCGTGCTGGCTTGGCCCCGTAGCGGCAGCAGCGCGCGAGTCACATTCTCTTCCACGCGGGTTTCCCGTCCAGCTCGTACAGTGCGTCAGTGCCAAGGAATCAGCCGTGCTGGCGCGTGTCAGGCTGGGAGGGAGAGCGCGGCCATGGTTGCATTGCGTGCATGTGATCTCCGGGCTGGGAGCTAGTACGCCGAGGCTGAGCCCTGCTGCCATGCCGTGCAATGGTCGCGTCGCGTCCCTGCGATCACGAGACTACGCTATGTAGCACGAGCATGGACGGGCGTGCTCTGCTCCGCCCCACGGCGGAGTATGTCACAGAGATCAACGCGTACGGCTAGCTACGACGTCTCCCATTATTGGACGGACACGCGCGGCATTGGTCGAGCTGATCGCGTAAGTTAGAGCATGTCCACCGGCGCCTCTCAAACCGTGTTGGCCAGCAGTGCAGGGCAAGGGCTTGGGGACGCCGGTTCACAGTGCCGGCCATGTGGGAGACCCTCCCCACACCCGCAACACTCCAAAATCGGTCCTTAAATAAATTCGGTCCAAATAATATGCATAAATTGAAAATTACAAATCGTTCAAATCCACGGCCACAAGACCAGGGGATCCAACTCCAAAGTCCGGCGATCATACAAACCAAGTTCTCGCGATCAGACAACGTCTTTCAAATTCAATTTAATGAGACCGTTGACACGCCCAAAACGTCATCCTAGTCCGGCGATCATCATACAAACTAGGCGATCAAACGAGGGATGACGGTTCGTCCTCGGTCACTAGCTGTGTCGGGCGGACTTGAGACGACACCGCCACTTCAGGAGCCGGAGGTGGTGGCGACAATGCCAATCTCGGGGATGAGAACCAAGATAGAGGCCGAGTCCGGTGTGCATGGGGAAGTGCACCCCCCCCCCCCCCCACGGTGGTGCTTCCTTTGGTCGCCCCAACACAAGTGTCTTGCACACCAACTGATCCTTGACCACCGTGTGCTGCTACGTAAATTGCCGCTACAGCAACCACCGCTTCTACTTCTTTCTTGGACAAAGCCGCCTCACGCCATTGTTTCTATTCAGCGGTCATGAACTTGCGCCACTGCATGTCCACCTGCCAAGCATCTTTATCCATGGCACTTAGGCTTCATCGACACCTTCTTCTTGCGTGGCTGGTTGACCATCACCGTCGTGCCCGGTGGGAGCACATCGAGGGTTCTGGGCGGGAACGAGAGCGGCATGCGGGAGGCAGGGAGGTGAGAGATGGAATAAAATTTCAGTGGGCGAGAAAGCGTTTTATCTTCCCCTTTTATCGCTGCCAATGTGGTCCCGCACGACGCATCCGACGTGGCTTCAATTGCTTCCTTCCCCAGTTCACTCCCTTTCGGTATGAGCCGATATGGGAGCGCCAGACAAAGAACTAGGCCACGTAAGACGCCGACACCCATTGGGGCTGCCGATGCAGCCCTTTTTGGAGGCCGAAGGGATAGCCACGCTAATGTGTCTTCTATGTGTGCAGCAAGCCAGATCTAGGCCAAGCATCCCTAGAGGTGCCAGCGGTGGCGACCTCCATGTGCGCTAGCCACGGAGAGACATAGTGGGTGTTCTCAAAATCGTGGAGAGGCATGATAGTGGGCGGTAGGCTGGGTGGTGATGAGGCGTTGACCACCGGGCGACCAGCTCTAGTCAATCGTTAGGTCAGCTACCATGCATGGTGGTGGGTCGGTGCAGGGCAGTTGGGAGACAACAAGACTGAGATGGCAACATCATGTCGACGTCGCATCCGTTCTTGAAGGTTCTGCCTTGGTACTCGGTGATCCGAGGTGCATGTAGAGTGGTGGGACAATTCAGTGCACACAACGGTTGCGGGTGGCTATCTCGTTTCCTCGATATGACATTGTCTTCCTTGTATTATTTTTTTATTGAGCATGTTTGTGATGTTGCCACAACATTGTAGTCTGAACTCTTGTATGTCGTGTTTGCTTAAATTATAAAGCGGATACTAATTCGAGGATGTGAAGCTCAAATTAAGCTCGATGATTGACACCATGCCTGCCTGGATAGCCTTGCATTCGGGCATACCTTGCGTATATCTCTACAAACATTGGTGAATAAAGTGGCAGGTTGAGCTAAAAAAAAAACCATATAAGCTACAACTTGAGGTGCGCTTTAAGCGGGCGCTAGTGGGAGATTGGAAAAACCTAATAAGTGTTCACTTCCCTCATAATAATCCTAGTATAATCCCACATGACCTTGAATTATATATACTAGCTTATCAAAACCCACAAGCCTACCGTGACTGTGGTCAATGTACGCACAAAGCTTGAATTAGCTTATCTTAAATCAAAATCCACAAGCTAGGCCCCAGTGACAATGGCCCAGAGACACCAGTCGCACTCACGTAGTCACACACCACGAGACTGCGCGAGACATCTCGATCGGCCTTGCAAGCCCGGCCGATCTTTCCACGGAAATACGCATGGAATTCTGATCGAGAAGAGAATTCGCCCGTCCTTGGCACCCTGCAGATTCCCACTGCACGCATGCAGATGCAGAGATCGACGTCGGCGTCTCGCGCGCTTGCGTGCGCCGATCGACGCAAGCCCGGCCGTACGTCGTCGATGGATGCCGGCCGGCGTCCCATCCTTTGACGGTCTCTCCCGCGGGCGCCACCACCTCACGAGCCGCGGCCGCGCCGCGCGCAGATTCCCTTCGGCCACGCCACACCACACCACACCACATCACACCGCGTTGTTCGCCCTGGCCGGAGGTGTATGAGGGGCAGAGAGCCCAAATCGACACGCCACCGAACGTGCGCGCGCGCCCTCGATCCCAACGACGTAAATAAGACGCGCGCATGTGTGTCGCCAGTGTACGTACGATTTTGAAGCACACTAGGCCATACAGAATATGATGATGAGTTGGAGCTTGACTCGATCGACCGGACTCTACGCGTGAATGTACGCGCATGCCATGTTAGTGGTGGTGGCCGCCCGCTCGCTCGCTGATGAAGCGAGAAAGAGCCACGCCCACGCGACCCGTGCGTCGACGACGACGAGCTAGCGGGGAAAGGGCCATGCGACCCGTGCCTTGTATGCTGCCATGGATGTTGGATGGGAATGCCAGCAAGGGCATATATTCCATTGCTAACTATATAGTACTACTCCAACTGCTAATAAAGTCAAGACGAGAAAGTGCATTAATTAAAGAGAAGCTGATTTCTGAGTCATTTTCTTGATTCATATTCCGATTACATTGCTGTCTCCGTAGAGCCAGAGCGCATCAAAACTTGGTAACACTCGGGTATGCTTCCACAAAACAAAACAAAAAACCGGGCCTTTTTTTGTAACAAGTTACCATGTTGTGTATCAATACCATGGCAACGAACTTGATAAATACTCTGGTAGCCTAGTGGTAACTTTGTAGGTGAAATTTCATTTTTTTTCCCACACGTATGATCACGAGATTTTGGTTTGCAGCTTTTGCGGAAATACAATCGAGGATATATGAGAAATCGGATTCACATGCCGCTTATATGTAGCGCCTGCATTGTACATACTACTATGAGAATATAAACAGTAACTTCTCGGGGACTAAAAATGCATCACCGATTATATCTGCAGCAAAAGCTGAAGGGAGCGAAGGAAACAAGTAAGATACATATGAAGGAAGGTGTCCAGGTGAAGGATTTGTCGGACATTAACGCTGGTGTGACTTCGTCTGATTCCATAACCTTTGAATCCGTTGGTTTAAATATGGTTGAAAATACTAATAATCCTATTATGATGCATGCCTCCAATTGTGGTGCAAAATAATTTAGGTTTAGGTACGCCCGATTAAAAACAAACCAACAACGGAGGAGGTCATAGCATGGAGGTATTCCAATGCCAGCTAGGAGGGCAGTGAGGACTAGCACATATATTCAAAGTCAACCAGATGCAGAAGATATGCAAATAGAGAGGGTTATGATGAAGGTGCAGAATCGCAATCTCAATCCTAATCCAGGTACAAAATCACAATCTACTCTTTCTATTTTGTCTAATCGATGGTAAGGAAATAGTGGATAGAGCAAATCGTACTGGTGTGTCATCGAGAAATTCTCTGCAGCAATCTTTAGACTCTATTCAAAGAATTAAAGAGATGGAGGAGGATAGAACACTTTTCTTGTTACAAAAAAATATTGATGATTCAGTTGATGAGGATATTGTCCCCTCTAAGTTAGTTGTTTCAAAACTATCGAATCTATGTGAGAATTTGGTTGATGGCGAGGAGGAAGAGTCTGGGTTGGAGGATAAATTGTAGGCTCCAACTCTGAACGATTTTCTTAAGACACCACACCGGAGAAAGGTGCATGATGTCTCTAACTTGCGATGGAGCTCTAGGAAAAGAACAAAAAACATTTTAGTAATGCACAATTTAAAAGGAATGACGTGGAACAATGAGGGTTTTAGAGATCCTGCGAAACACCTTTTTGTGAAGGAATCAATTAGGGAACATCATATAGACTTCACTGCCTTATTGGAGACAAGAAGTTCTAACTTTGTGGTACCCTTTAAAAAAATCTTGCAATCAGATTGGATTTTGTGTGGTTTGCTTACCACCTCATGGAATATCGGATGGTATTTTGTTTGGCATTAATACCACTACTTTTCAGGTTAGCAATGTCAGTACTGATGATTATTGTGCTAAGTTACACATTAAATGTAAAAATAATGGTTTCTAGTGGGCTTTCGTTCCTATCTATGGTGCGGCACAAGATAATCATAAATTTGACTTCCTAGCTAAAATGGTTCATGTATGTGAGACAAAACCTCTTCCTATGTTGGTAGGTGGAGATTTCAACATCATACGCTCTAGGGAGGAAAAGAATAACAATAATTTTAATGTGCATTGGGCTTTTGTTTTTAACGCTATCATTGAAAGTCTTGATCTTCATGAAGTAGTCCTCTCAAAGACAATTCACATGGGCTAATCGTAGTGAGACGCCAACTTATGAAAAACTAGACCGTATTTGGGCTAGTGCGGAATGTGAACAAAAGTTTCCCCTGGTATCGCCGCGGGCACTTACCCATACTAGGTCTGATCATATTCCGCTTCTTATTGATTTGGGAATTAAATCCCATCTAGGAAATATGCCAGGTTTATCTTCAAGTTGCATTGGTTGCTATATGAAGGCTTATATGAGATGGTGACAGCTAAATGGGCTGCAGTTTCGGAGGGAAGCACTCCTATGGAGCGATGGCAAAATAAAATATGTGATATAAGGAGCTTCTTAAAATAGTGGGGAAAATTGGAGTGTGAAATACAAGGAAAAGGAAGTTTACTTTCTATTATTGATGAACTTGATTTAAAGGTTGAAACAAATGTATTGACTATAGATGAGCGAGAGTATTTAAGAAGTACTAATGAACGTGTCACATCCTAAGGAGGGATGAGGAAACTAAATGGACACAACGAGCAAGGGTGAAACATCTTCAAGAGGAGGGGGGCATAATACGAAATACTTCCACTTGATTGCAAATGGTAAGCATAGGAAGAAAAAATTCCAATTTGAACAAGATGAAGGGACCATTGTGGGTGAAGAAAATCGTAAAGTTTACATTAATGAATATTACAAAAACATTTTGGGGCGTCAATACCAATGAATATTTCGATGATGGAGGGGGTTACTCAAGATATACTGCAACTCATGTCTATGGAAAATAGTATTCTTGCAGCTCCTTTTACTGACAAGGAGGTGTATGAGGATATTTCTCAAATGAAACACAATAAGGCACATGGTCCATATTGTTTTCTAGCGGAGTTCTACCAAAGGTTCTGGGAATTGATTAAGGACGATCTATTAGGATTATGTAGTCAACTGCATACAGGGGAATTGCCCCTTTTTAGATTGAATTTTTGTGTCATCACTTTACTTTCCCAAAAAGATAACGCGGTATAAATACAATAATATAGACCAATATGTTTACTGAATGTGAGATTTAATTTTTTACTAAGGTGGGTACTAACCGTATCACGGGAATTGCCCCAAAGGTCATTAGAACCACCCAATCAACTTTCATGTCCGGAAGGAACATCCTAGACGGGGTGGTAGTACTTCATGAAACCATTCATGAGTTTCACTGGAAGAAAATAGATGGGGTACTTTTTAAATTTTACTTTGAAAAGGCATATGATAAAGTAACATGGTCTTTCTTCAAGAAACATTGCACATGGAGGGTTTTGATCTAGAGTGGTGTAAAATGATTAAGCAATTTGTTTAGGGGTGTGTGTTGGAATACGAGTCAATGATGATATTGGTCACTACTTTCAAATAAGAAAGGTCTAAGGAAAGGCGACCCATTATCCTATATCATTGTAGATATGCTAGTCATCCTAATTGCACGGGAAAAAGAGGATGGACAAGTAGGAGGACTAATTCCTCATCTTGTTGATGGAGGAGTCTCGATTCTACAATTTGTGGATGATAGTATTTTGTTTATGGAACACGATCTATAGAAGTCCGTGAACATGAAATGCATATTTGAACAACTTTTGTGGTTAAAAATTAACTCCATAAAAGCGAGATATTCTATTTTGGTAAAGCAAACGATGAAGAACATCAATACAAACAAATCTTTGGATGTGAAGCTAGATCTTTGCCTTTTAGGTACTTCGTTGTGCATATCCATTATAGAAAACTTAAGAACTCAAATTGGTACCCATTAGAAACTCGATGCGAAGAGAAATTGATTTGCTAGAAGGACAAGCTTTTACTGTATGGTGATCACTTGGTCTTAATCAATTATGTTTTGACAAGTTTACCTATATATGTTTATGCTTTCATTTCTGGAAATCCCTAAGGGAGTAAGGAAGTGCTTGGATTTTTATAGATCTCGTTTTTTTGACAAAATGATAAAAATAAAAGAAAGTATAGATTAACAAAGTGGAATATAATTAGTAGGACGAAAGATCAGGGGAGCCTGGGATTTGAGGTTTTGGAAATTAAAAATAAATGTCTGTTGAGTAAATGGATTTTCAAATTATTAAATCGAGAAGGAGTGTGGCAAGAAATTCTGCATAATAAATATCTAAGTCTAAAATTTTTATCTCAAGTCCAAGCAAAACCAATCGATTCTCCATTCTAGAAGGGCATTATGCGGGTAAAGAATGAGTTCTTTGCTAGAGGGCATTTCGCGGTAGGGAATGGTTTAAACACTAGGTTTTGGGAGGATACATGGTGGGAGTTACCCCTTTAGCACAATAATATCCATCCTTATACAACATTGTACAACGGAAAAATGATACCGTAGAACATGTGTTAACCCGAGTACCCCTAAACATCAGGTTCAAGAGAGTACTAACTGGTAATAGGTGGAATGCTTGGCTAAACTTATGTCAAAGACTGACGATGGTTTAGCTATCGGAGGACCATGATAAGATTTTATGAAATTTAACATCAGCTAGGGTATTTTCAGTAAAATCCATGTATGGAGACCTAATGGATAATCACACGGTCTTCCTGCGAAAATATCTTTGGAAATTAAAGATCCCACTCAAGATAAAGATTTTTATGTGGTTCCTCAATAATAGGATAGTCCTCACAAAAGACAATCTGGCAAAACGGAAATGGGAAGGTTGTACCAGCTGTTGTTTCTGTGGGTTACAAGAAAGTATAGAGCATTGGTTTATATCCCGTCCTTTTCCTCACCTTTTGTGGCACATTATTCATTTTACATATAACTTACCCCCTCCGACTACTGTAACAACCATGTTTGAATATTGGTTGACTGGCATTGATAAAACATCTAAGACTAGAATTCACATTGGTATCTCAACCTTTTGTTGGTCTATTTATAGATGTGGAAATGATATTATCTTTAACAAATCAAAAATATTCAATCTTTTGCACGTTATCCATATGATGACACATTGGGTGTACCTCTGGGCGCTCCTATCACCTTAAGACTAACGGGATATCATAGCTACTTGGTGCAGCCGTCTTCGTATTGTCGTTGGGCACATCTTCAATCATTCTGGTTGGCTGCATTTTAATAGACTGAAGAATGATGTTTAGTCCTTTGTTTCATACTTTCCGCTGGTGGATCTATGTTTCGACCTTATGTGATCGTTGAATTGTAATTCTCTTGGATTATCAATTTTAATAAAAGACCGTGTACATCAACCAATGCAGATGCCGGGGTTATATTCCCGTTTTCTAGGTAAACCCCATACACGATTTACTCCCCGTTATGATTTATCATGTATTTATAAAAAGGAGTGACTAACTTTACCCGGAACTTTGTTATGATTAGGTGTACTCTGATGTTTTTATGGATAAAAGGGAGTGACCGGTGCCTGAGAGAACATGAGTCCTAGCTACTACAATTTTCTCATTCCTTTTGTTTTCTATGCTCACATATATCTCTATGTTTAAGTTCGACGATTCTTACCATCGACATTTTTTTTTCAAAAGTTGTAGAGGAGTAGCAAAACCTGGAAAAATCTTCTTCGTAGTTAATTTTGTAGCAAGGCGGAAGAAACGACAGTTGCACATTAGATGGTGGATCCTCCCTATCTATCAAGATTTTTCATGCATGCATTTTGCATTCACATGCAAGAAGCACACACACTGTGCACATCGACTGACGGTACACTCTAGACTATACAGCAGGCTGATCCTACATGCGCATTTGTATTTCTCGGCAGCGTTATGCGTGGAGAGGAAAGAACAGCTGGATAAAGAGCCAAACTGCATTTTTGAACCTATGCAGAACCGAATCTCTCCTCGTCACCCCATCATTTCCCTAAAACGCAACGAGCTAGGTCACGTGAGCGGCGACCTCGCCGAAGATCGTCGCTATATAAAGGCGTGCTCGTTAAGAGCTTCTTCATCTTGACCCCTTCAAGCAGCTCTCTCTTCTCTCTTCTCTCTCTCCATTCGAAGTGACAGAGGTGATATAGTTTGGACAGGAAGATATATATAGAGAGAAATAATGTCGAGGGAGCGCAAGAAAGCGGCTGCTCTACACGAGAAGATGCAAATCCTGCGATCCATCACCCACTCCCACGCGGTACATTTCTTCCTCGATTTTCCCTGTAAACAAACTGATTAACTAGTACTACTACTAGTTTGATGTATATATGTTTTTAATCTGTTTGCTGTGCATGATGCACGCACACACAACAGCTGAGCAGTACCTCCATAATCATGGACGCGTCGGAGTACATCAAGGAGCTGAAGCAGAAGGTCGTGAGGCTCAACCAGGAGATCGCACGCGAGGAAGCCACGACGAACTCACACAACAACAAGGAGAACTCTTTCCCGACGGTACATACATACAGACACACGCCCCCTAACTATCACTGCACTGTATAGTAGTACTCTAGTACCGATATCCTTATCCAGTTTCTAAGTCTTACGGCCTTACGTTTATGTACATATATATGATCGATATGATGGGATCAGAGTGTACTAGTGTGTGTACTAATTGGGTATAGTAGCATGATGCGAGATGATTCAGTCAATCATTGTATTGTATGTGCAGGTGAGTGTGGAAACTCTAGGGCATGGGTTCCTCGTGAACGTGTCCTCCGACAAGAGCTGCCCCGGCCTGCTCGGCTCCGTGCTGGAAGCGTTCGAGGAGCTGGGCCTCACCGTGCTCCAAGCCACGGCGTCTTGCGCCGATACCTTCCGCCTCGAGGCCATGGGAGGAGGAGGAGAGGTATGTATGCATGTGCGTCACAATCCCTCCTCCCTCAATCATTAACCTATGATCATCTCCGATCCATCTCTCTGCACACACAGTCCATAACGTACGATTAGTTCATCAATAATTCCATGGCGCCGCGCCACACACGGGCGACAAGTGTGCGTGTGACCGATCGATCGATATGATGTGTTGATCGATTGGTCGGTCGAGAGCGTACTACGTAATTAACTTTGCTGATTCTTGGTTCCGCATTGCATTGGCTAATTAATGAATCTGATGATGCAGAGCCAGGCTGAGAATGTGGATGAGCATGTGGTGAGGCGGGCGGTGCTGCAGGCCATGAGGAACTGCGGAGCTGAGCAAGACGATCAGTAGCTGGCAGTGGCAAGCCAATGGAGGAGCTTCCGCTAGCTGTCTACGTTTCTTCAGGGGTCGCCTCCGATTACTTCTTGCACTTGATTAGTTCACGGCTCTTCCTCGATCTCCGCGAGATGAAGTTCAGCGATATGTATGCAGCCAATCTTGTACTATATCTGTTGATGAGCGATGGTGAGGGTAATTATATGGAGACCGTATGTAGTAGTCAGGCAATGTGTTCTTGGAATGAATATGTATTTATTGGACTCTCACAGCTAATGATGTGTTTTGGTGAACCGTTTATCTTTCGGATTCGAACCTAATTAAACATTTTGTTTAAAGGGCTAACATAGGTTAACCATTAGGTTATTAGGGTTTAAATGGTTAACCGTTGGTTATTAAGGTTCGAACCACTTTTTATTTTAAATGGCCATCATCTTACTAAAAAACTAACAATCATAAGTCTAGCAAGGTTCAACATAACCAATCATACATGTACTTAACACAACAAATTTGGACGACAAGTTTTGAGTCTGAAAACATGGACAATTCAACAAGAACAAGCACCCCATAGCTCCATCGCTGAGAATGCCAATGCTATCATTGCCAGAACTTGTCAACTATTATCTACATCACACGGGGTCAATTTGAACAACAAATCAAACTAGATATGAGAGGATTTTGAAAATAAGAAATCAAAATATATACAGATAAGGTCAACAACGAGGTAGATCCCAAATTGAAAGAAAACGAAGGATTTTGTCTTATTACCAAAATTTGCCACTTTTAATAGCGGTTTGTGTAGACTTTTCATGTGAGAGGGTGTGATGGCAAGACAGTAAGGAGACATGTCTTGACTGTCACCGCGACATACTTCCTTTTGCCATGGTCTGTTTTCCCTTATCCACACGAACAATGACGGATAGCGACTCAACTCGTTTGGTTAGCATGTATGCATATTTGCATTCACACTGAAGATAAGTCACATGGGATGGTTCCCGAGATTCAGGTAGCTCCAGAATCATGTTGTTAGTGGACTATTACACATATGGAGTCTAAACTGAGACATCCCTTTCATGAGATAGAACTCACCTCAAAGTTCACACTCCAATCTCTAATATTGTTCTCCCATCCTTAGAATATCGTCGTGCGGGATGGAGGTGAGTGGCACTCTCCAATTTTACATCGGGAAATGAAGTCAAGCACGGGTGATGGTTGGCGCCAAGATATTGCTGACCGGTGCTCCACACGACCACTCTCATCGTTGATCACTATTGTTGCTTCTACCCTTGTATAGCCCCATACATGTCAGGTTTGATAAAAATAATCCGAATCTTGCTATCTATCATTTCATGTGTGACTTGATCGTTATCCTGACCAGTTTTTGTGTCTTTTGCCAACTTTTCATGTGTTTCCTTGTTGTCTATCATACATATGCTGTACTAGGTTTTATATGCTGGACTACTGATATAAATATAGCAGATGAAACATTGTTTTATCTATTTTGTTGCATACATTTGGAATTATATCAGTGGTGACACTTGCCTTTTTTAGAACATGTGTGAAGTATGATGTTCCCAAAAGTGCTTATACGTCTCGAACTTCATGGAAGTCTATTTAAAAGAAACTCAAAAACTGCATTTTTACATATAAAAAAGTTCTAGAAAAAATGTTGAGTACATATAATGTCTAGAATATGTAGAGTACATATAATGATCTACACAAAGAAGACAAATATGGGTAATAAAGTTGTGTTTTTTGGCCAATTTTAGAGTAAACACTTCTGGGGATTTTTTTTAACCCAAAGTATAACGTATTATTTTAAAAACTTTGTACGTACACGTAGAACATGCATGTAGGCACCCACTCAAATTAAAAATTGAGAGTTTTTGAATCTATAAATTTCATGTTTTTATTAATTTTGCAAAATTTCAGACTCCTTGGAGCTCTGGAGCCAAAACGATGCTCTCATGATGTTCCTTGTACTGAGAGTATCAGTATGGTCACGACTAAATAAAATGTGTTCATTTTCCCTTTCGGGCGAATGGCGAAGCCAAAGAGATATATAGATCACACAAATTGAGTACCAGCTGGAGACTGTACAACAAACATCACAATCCAGCTGATATGCATGAATGTGCAATTTTGCATGCCCGAAGGAACAGCGCTTGAACATGTGACCGACCGCCGATTCCCTCCCCGTACCTCTCGGTCTCATCCAATAGGCACCCCTGATCGATTTCTGTTATTGTCACCCAACAGTTGAGCTCCTAGATATATCCATGCATGCCCTGTACGTCGAACTGCTTAACAAACAGTTGATCTGGTACTTACTCCAAGCTCTGCAACTGTAGCATTATTAGCTGAGGAAACTTGCTATAGCGGCTGCTGCCAGGAAGGAAGAGGATCCAATGCGCATTGAGCTAGCTAGCTAGCCTGGCAGGACCAGCTACCAACAAAACAGGGATGGCTCCAACAATCATGGAGAGCAGCCAAGGGTCGGAGGAGACATGGGGGCGGATTGGAGAGCTAGCTAGCTAGCCACTGGACACTCACACTCCTCTGGCTCCATCCCCTCGGACAAGCCAAGGGAAAGGTCGGCTCATGCACGCCACACACCTGATGCAAGAGCTTGTCGTCGGGGTAGAGAACAAGGCGGTGCCATTTCTTGCCCCGGTGGACGTGCCCTACTATGCGCTCGTGATCAGTTCTGGGCGATCGAGCAGGACAGGAATATCTCGGAGGCGAACTGATCGGACAAACAAACAACGCTAGCTGCGAATGAATGAATGAATGAATGTCTCGAGGGACGCGCAGGGAATATTACGTCCATCCATGTGGTGGCCGGCGCGGCGCAGTGCTCCTGGCCCTGGCTGCTGGCTGCTATGTGAATGCACGAGCTAGCTTGGTTATCATGCGTGATCCACGAGCTAGCTGCTCGCCAGTCTGATCTCTAGTCGTTTTCCCTGCTTCTCGATTTCTTCGGAATTCCGGTGTCAAGTAGTGCAGATTACAGTATGCTAGCGATAATATAGATCACTGTACTCGGCGTGTTGCCTCCGATTTACGCTAGCTCGATCCAGGTTGTGGTAGCTAGAAGTCACCTGACATCCATGCACCGGTCGATCACGAGAGGGATCTGATCTGAATGTAGTTCCGCGTGATATCTGAGAGCTCAGCGTTTGCAGAGGCGCAGGGCGTGCGTGTCGTCTGCATTCGGCGGCAATCAGCTCGAGTCCAGAGGCTCCGCAGCTTTTCCAGCTCCGCCAGGTTTGGGCAGCGGCCGGATGTTGCCAATGAGGCGACAAGGACGGTACTGATCTCATGGAATTCTGCAGTGGCATCTCTGCTGGATTTGACATGCAGTATGCGTGAACAAGTGTCACCATTGGTTCATGCATCTAATGACATAGAGATTTCCGAGCAGAAGCTCCTCTTTGTTGGTCATTTTGGGTATGCGGAAATAATGTATATCTCCTTTGACAAGAAAACAGAATGGTTCTCGTGAGGGTCTACTCTTCAGCGACTCGAAGACCACGAACTGGTGGAGGTGGCATGCCCGCAGCTAGATATGGTTATCACTCTTTATTCACCGTGGGTGTCCATCTAGTTTTCAGCATTGCAGTTGCAGTCAAGATCTTACGATATATAAGATTCTTTTTTTTTTCCTTTTCTGAAAAGAAGGTTAAAACCCCATGCCTCTGCATCAAAATAGTGTACACTATCTTTTTTATTAGTACAATGTTCAACATAACCCAACAAAACGATCTAAGATTCTTGGTTGACAAGAGTTGTTTTTTCCTTGGGTAAGCATATCAAAGATTTGTACCAGGGATTCTTCTCGAGCTTGTTTGATTCTTCTCCAGTAGCATAAGGACAAAGGTTAATCTCATTAAAATAAATTTTCCGCGTGGCCAAAAATTGTTCCTATAAACAAAATGAGTACATTAAGCATTTATTATTCGACATTTTATACAGCCCAAATGCTACCAACATGTTTCGTACTTGATTCTACTTTTGTGTATTTTGTGTATATTGTGAACCAAGGCTTAGCCTGGATGGTTGGGAGGTGTTCATACCCAACCCGCGGGATCTTTAGTTCGACTGGCAGCACATGTTTTCTCGTTCTACACACCCAAAAAGGTTCTATTGAATTGCTTGGAGGGCCCATTGCTACCCCCAAAGTCGGAGTTTTTTGCATTTAGTCCATATTTGAAGTTGAGCTTTGAACTCCTTTTATGTATTGGCTTGATATACTTTTGCAAAAATCAAGGAAAATTATATTGAGTGAACTTCCAGATTTTTCAGCAAATGGAGCGAACGAGTTCCCGTCATTAGAGTTTTTAATCGACGGGGGGTGACAACGGCCAGATTGAACCATTGCCACGTGAAAACTCGTGCAGGCCTTCGCTCCGTATAACGTCCGCTCCAATATTGGAGTCCAAAATCAATAAAAATGTTTTAGTATGTAATAGTATAAATATAATAATAGGATGATGTATGTATTTTCTTTTGAAAATTGAATTTTATGTATGTCTGAATATGTGCAAATCCCTCGAATTTCCTAAAACAAAAGGAGAACTGTGAAATGGGTTCCTGGGCTGGAACGAAATGGCTTATATACTGGGCCCTTTATGAGCTAGATTGTGAGGTCTATTTATGTCTGGGAGATTTGGGGGTTCCTCAGGATTGGCATCGTCGGGCTGTTAAAAAACGTGCAAACTCAGCCCAAAGTCATTTTTCCTTGGGCCTATCTTGTTTTTTTTCTTCCTCCCACTTTCCCTTCTTTCTTCCTATAGAAACTCTTACATTGTCTACCAGTTATTAAAAATAAATCTTACATTGTCTACTGAGAGGGAGGTTATTCCACTTTCTCTGTTTCTTGCAAGTTGCAACGATCGTTTTCGCCCTGAAGAAAGTTACAACGATCGATGGAAACTGTAAACTCGATTCTTGCATGTTGCTCCTGCAAATCCTCGCTCGCTCAGGTAAAAGTAATTAAAGCAAGCGGAGCAGCAGCATATTCCACCACAGGAACTTCGAAAATGGAAGCAGAAAACGACGACTAGAAGTTCAGAGTTGTCAAGCCCAACGACCAGATTATTCCCGGTTGCTGCCAAAAGCCTCGCCAATGGAGCAGCACGTTTCCCCCTGACATCGACTGAGTGCCACCACATTCTCCGCCTACTCCAGAGCAAGTTGCAGCAGTTTGCCGGCGAGAATGGCGAGAGATCTACGGAGTTTGGACCGACGTACCAGACAGGATCACGAGCCGTCGCTCGCCTACCTTCCGCCCTTCCTTGAAAAAGGGAGCGCCAGGACGAGACCGTAGCCTTCGCACGCATGGAAAATTCAGAACGAAGCTAGGAACTCGCATTGGTTGGAGCTAGCTAGCCGTCTGCCCGCATGATTGTACCGTCGAAATGTGGTTTTCAGACAGTTGAGAAACGTAGAGGGCTCGGATCGGTCCGCAGAAGTACATTCTGAGATATGATGCTGGAAACTTGGGCACGCGCATGCACAGAATTAACAGGAAGCTCATATATATACAGATCACCATTCACGCGATCATTACTCCTCGGGTACATAAAATCCACCACAAGGCAACTGAAGAACACGTATATGTTCAGAGCAGCAAAACGCTTCAGCTACTAGCACAGTATCACGCGCAATTGCTCGGGATTTTTTCATCAGATTTGATGTGCAGAGGTAGACTATCTCTTCCTAGTACGTGGCTCCCACTGAGAATTAACGCACGAGCACTAGCTCCCTCCACATAAACTTCGTAAATGGAAGCCCAAGGTGCTAGACTGACTAAAAAAAACAGTGGCCCAGCGACTGGGTTTGAATTCCTCGGTTGCTTCCAAAAGCGGCCGCATTCCGGCCGGCCTCACCAGTGGAACGCGCGCTGACCCCTCTGAATTCTGAAACCGACTTGCGCCGAACGCACGCTCACTAGCGCCACATTCTGCCTCCACTCCATGGAGCTACGCACTTGCAGCCAGGATCAGGCCATGTCGCTCGCCGCCTTCTGCGCTTCCTTGAAACTGAGAGCGGCCCGACGACAATGTAGCTCTCGCGCGCATGGAAAATTCAGTTAAAAGCAGCTGCTAAATCGCACTGTATCGGCACCACCGGTATAGTAACAATCCAAATGCGTACAGAACTGCTTCACGATCAGCACATACAAGTAGGGGCAAGAGATAGAGGTAGGCAAGTGGAATTTTCGGAAGAAATAGAGGTAGGCAAGTGGAATTACGAAAGAACAGAAAAAGAGAAAAATCCTTTAGCTGGATAAGGGGCGGATGTAGCCAAGTGGATCAAGGCAGTGGATTGTGAATCCACCATGCGCGGGTTCAATTCCCGTCGTTCGCCCATCGCATTATTGCAAATTCCAAAAATGCAATTTTCCGTATTTCTAATTACGTATTTACGAAGAATAAAACTATCGCTATATTTTTTCCTTTTCCTAGTTCTTCTCCCAAGCGCAAGTATTCCTAGTTCTTCTTCCAAGCGCAAGTAGTCATTCTAGCAAGTTGCCGGCATCATGCAATGTAGTGTGCCAAGTAGTACACGATGAAGAAGACCTTTTTTGTTGCTGCGCGCGTAGTCACCAGAGGATCATTCGTCCCACATATAGCTCTGTCCATGCATGTATCATTCTGTTTTGACGAAATTCGTCCTTCTCGCGCCAAGCCAATGCGACCTGCTGTCGCCGCCCCGTCGCTTTCATGGAAATTTCAAGAACTGAATGAGCAAAGGCACGTGCCGAGAACACGATTGGATCAGGATCTACGCCATGACCGGCGCCATCTATTTTCCTCATTTTCGGTGATTTTCGGAGGTGTCCGTTCGGAGTTCCTACTCCATCTTCCACTTGTGCCTTTAATTTGTACTTCGTTTTTCCGCTCCGTCCACCGAGTCCGTTGTTTTTTCATGTTTCTCCTGTCATGTGAGTCCATCGTACCTTTAATAGTCAGCTCGTTTATCCGGTCTTAGTCCTTTCTATAGGATTTATGTGACCTCCTTTTGCAAGATTGATCTATGCCCGTGCTCTTCAAATGGTCATCTCCTCACAACCCACACGAGGTGGATACCAGGAACCCGTTCCATAATTCTTCTCGTTGTTTTAGTTCAAACAGAGGGATTAGTGCCAAAAGTAAACCGACTAATAGATGTGTTTCTTGTACATGATCTTGCATCGATCGCGAAATTGATATTCATATCCCCAGTTTTGTAATATGTGTTGCCCATACATGATATTGCATCAATACGTGAAATTGTTGTTTATATCCATATAGTTCTGTCCTTATGTTGTTTGTATATGATATTAGATCGACATTGTCAAACCTAAAATTGGATAGAGCAGTCATTTGAGACACTAAGCCTACATCTTGGTTATGTACGATGAAGAGCACTTTTATGGTACACCTAGATGAAATATGAGCCCTCTAATGGATAAGACTACTTGCTACTCCATACCGATATCCTGGAGTGCTGCCATCAAAAGGCATGGAGTAGTGCCATCAAAAGTTCAATACAAGGATAAATTATACAGTATACAATACATAATATCGCATGGATTTGAAGTAATATTCATGTCATCCTATTTCGTAAGGAACCATGTCCTAATGAAGATTCTCGGTGAAACTCATATCTTTTCTCATCTTGGTACAATAGCATACGTTGACACTTGTAAGGCGCCAATGAGCCTATTCACAGGGCTGGCCGATGACAATGTCCGAATTCGGAGCACCTCTTGTAGGCACACCTTATTCTACGCTGCTAATGTTGCTTGTTCCGGGTGCTAGTTTCGATGTCACACATGATGGCGACCATGGTATATCCTTAGAGCTAGCATCCCGGAGGTGGAATCAGTCCAGAGAAATCGGGTGAAGGGTATCATGACCCAGGAGTCATTAACGCAAGATCATGTGACGGTGTTAATATAGAAGATGTAATTTTGTCGTGATCTAGAGGGTGTGTATTCATCGGTGGAGGTAAAGATAAATTACCATACATGTTGCATGGATTTACCTAAACCAAAAGTAAGAAAAAAATTAAAAACAATTTGATTATCTCATAAATATCATACAACTAGGAGACCCAAGTTTCCAACTGCTAGCTTGACATGCCATGACTTTTTCAAATGTGCATTTTTATTAGTGAATCAAACCAACATAAATAAAATTGGTCTATGCAACATAAGCAAGAGCAAACACATTCTTGGTCTCCTAGTAAACTACCACCTAGCCACATTCCACAACCAAACTCGAAGGTGCAACTCTAAACTAGGTTCATGAAGCTCACTGATGCATGTAAAATGCATCCATGAACTTTGCACTTTATTACTTGATATTCCAGTATATTTGTATCATATATGGGGTATATTCATGTTTTATAATGATATTTGGGAATAATTTGCACTTTTCATATTGTTTTGGAATTAACCCTACCGAGGCAGAAAACTCCTATTTCAATGTCTTTGACTCTCAGGTAACCAAACAATGTCCAATTGACCTGAAACTTCATGGGACCCCGTATTTATCAGAACGAAGAACATTGGGCCAAAGATCCGCGAGAAAATAAGACCGAGGAGGAAACGAGCCTAGGACACGCGGCCAGGGGGGCTGGCCACGCCTGGTGTGCTCGTTTGCCCTTCAGGTGTCCGATGTCGTCGATTCTTTCTCCCAGGTGAAGGTTCTGGCCTAAAACCACGTATAAAAAAGGTCCCCCGACGATTCTCGGAAAAGAGCACCGCAGAAGACAGAAACACAAAACAAAGAGGCAGGAGGCAGAAGATTGGAGGGAGAAAACTTCGGCGGATGCTGCCGGTGTGATCTCCACCTCCTCTAACGACTCCAACACCTTCACCATGATGAAGGGGGAGTAGTCCACCCCTTTACTATGGGTTTGTGGCAGTAGCTATTGTATCTCTCTCTCATGATCTCGATTGTATTAGAACCGTATGAGCTGCATAACATGATTATGGTCATATTTGTATTACCTATATGGTGGATCTTTATATAGTTGATATTTGAGATTGCAATTGTTTAGTATTAGAAGTATATGAATAGATGCATATCATTTACCCCGTTCTTGTTTAGTTGTTTTGATCAAACTTGTATATGGGAGCGTGTGTGGGGGAACGTGTGCATTAGTTGGAGCAACGGGGGTGATCTTGCGGGTAGGAAAGTAAAACTTGCGAATCACTTGGGTGTGTACCTTACTTAGTTGCCTCACTAGGGATAAAGAAAATACCATGCTTAGACTAGATCAAGTATGTTATTATTTTAACTTCATATCATAGAGCTTAATGCTATACTCTGAATTGTTCTTAATACTAGATTGCTTGGAGACCCCCCTTTCTAGTAGAGTATAAGTGAATTGTTAGAAATAACATATCTATGTTAGGACATGATGCCCATATAAATTACTATTCATATTTTAACATGTTGCACCAATATTATGTCAACTAGAGTGTCCCGTGTTCACCACAACTCAAAGAGAGAGTGCATAAGCAAAACCATGAACTCCGGTCCATTTTAAACCATAAGAAAACACTATCCCACACATCTACATCACTTTTTATTTTCAGTACTAATTAAATCCGAAAATACAAAAATATTTCTCATACTTGCAAACACCAACCAAAACCCAAAAATATCATATTACATTGCATTTACCAACATTGCATATTTACTTTACTATTACATTGCATTTTACTTTTATTGTATTTTATTTCAGTTTTGCTTACATGCACTATGTGCTTGACAACCACTTGGTGAGGTTGAGGGCACAAAACAACCTATAACTATTTTGTAGGTTGTTTGAAGAAGAACAAATATGATCATTCTCTTACACACAGCTCCCCGAGAGTTCAATATTTAAACCCTCGAGTTTTCCTCATGGGGAAGACTTCCATTTACTACATCAATCTCCACTTAGAGTCTCAACCGTTAAGGTGCAGCGAGAAGCTCCTACGACAAATGTCAGGAAGTTTTCTAGCGCTCGCATCAGTCACATCTTTCATCCACGTGACCTTGGCACCGTGGTATACGTCATCAATTAGTTGTTGGATTTTGTAAGGCACATGCATATGCTCACATGAGTGGACGAGAGACAATGAGAGGGGAGCGGAATTGAGGACGAACAAATTACTGACACCTCATATGCTCTAGAATTTTCTTTCAGATAATACTTATATTAAGCTATAAAAACACCATATAAACCTATATTAAGATATTTATTATCTTGTGATATATACGTCTTAACCATGATATATAAATATGTTAACATATGCACATACAATTATAACACACTTTAATACATCTAGTGGCACAGACTATTGTCTGGATGGACAATATATTTCATGGTCTATTTGTTGCATTGTTAAAATTTGGATGGAATTGGGTCTTTGCCAAGATGTTTCAAAATATACTTGGGACAACAAACAACGTTTCCAGTGTTACGAAAAAACACAAGTAATGTGATGATATAGTGTTATGCTTTAGCGTAGCTTGGATTTTAATTATAGATGTTTGAGACATGTAAAATTAAACTTCGATTCTTTAATCTTAGTGATGTTTTTATGTTGTTAATGTTGTTGAACACAATATAAATAGCAGTGGCTAAAATTGTATCATAAATGTTTATATTAATTTAAATACTAGTTTTGGTTTAGTGAGTAAACTATAAATAAGCAAAAGTGTTTAGTATAAATATGACGCATCCACATCAGCCAGTAAGTGGGCATGCCCATGGTTGTCCACTAGGTGAGTACCTCTGTCACCTAATTTGTGCGGGACACCACTTGATACCCACTTAATATCTCCTAATTAAATGTCGCCCATTTTGTCGACTTAAACCCACTAGTAAAACAACAATAGCCACATATAAGTACATAGAATATTGACTAAGAACACTGAATCTTTGTTGGAAGCTAAGGCTAGACACGAGCCATCTTGGGCTGCGCTCGATACGAGCTGGCTTTCAGCCCGAGAATAAACGACTCGGCTCGGGCTGGCTCGTTTGGGCTTCGGTCCGATAAAATGGGCTCGGCTAGAGTTAGCATCTTGCTCGGTGAAACTCCGTCTAGTTTGGGAGGTGAAGAAAACCTTGATCAAATTGAGCATGTAACATTCAAATTGTTTATGAAACTTCACAGTCTAACAATTCAACTATACACGAACCCATTTAAATGAAAAATATCAATAATTAATAAACTCAAAATTACAAGCAATCCCAAAATCTGCACCAAGTGTGGACATGTCTGTTCTTACACTGTCCATTGACTGGCCAAGGGGCCAAATTGTGTCGATAGATTTACTCCCATGCCTGCTGCCTCGATTGATTTGATAATGGACGAAACAGCCAGCCCATTTCTCACCTTGTGGCCTATTTTTTTATCACGAGCTAACGGGCCGGACCAAGACGAGCCGATCGAGCCAAAAGCTCATCATGGTCCATATATTTGGGCTCGACTCGGTCCTTCCTTATCTCGGGGCGAGCCCAACTCGGGGCGAGCCACATCGTGACCGGGCCGAGCTGAAAGCTCGTGACCAAGCGTCCAGCCTTATTGGCAACTACAAATAGAGAGTCAGTAAACAACAAAGTGAACGTATAACTAATAGCTAAAGGAGAATTCAAGAATATTGGATCAGACTGAGATATAACTAGTGAACTCAGTAAGGAAGTAAAGATGTGTACTTCAGTGAACCTCTTTTGAAGAATAAGATGTATATCACCAAAGCTAAATTTCAATCACAGCAAGCCAAATCAAACAAGATGATGTTTTGTAACAACCTAATAATAGATTAGTATTGCTTCTCTTCTGGGTAGCTGTCCTTAAAACAAAGTTCGCTACAGAGATAAATAGGGTGAAATATCTCTTTTCACTCGTGATGACCGGAGATTACATACACGGCAATATGGAGTAGAAAATGTTTCTGGACTAGTTACTCGACCAAGAGTGAGAGTACTTGTATGTTCTGAACAAAGTAGAAATTCCAACCCATTTTGCCCAAACCTGTCAAGTGAGCATGCATTGGCTATTAACAGATCCAGTCCAAGATTTCTTAAAATCTTCTTTGCTCAGCCACAAAAAGAAAAGATGTTTGATATCCTCTGAATCATTTGTGCTGACCAGACATTGCCCTAACTTAGCCAACATTACTCGTCGCGATAAAGTATCTTGCATTACCCTCCATATGAAAATCTTGACTTTAGCAGGAACGCGCAGTTTCTGTATAAACTCCCACATAGGGTATTGCTCTGCCCTGGCCAAAGATTCAATCGCCTCCCATATTGAGCTTCCCATTCTGCATAGTGACTGAAAAGACACCATTTTTTGTCAAATTCCATGCGACAAAGTCAGCCATATCAAAGCTTGGCAATTGTATGGATTTGATTCTGCATGCATCCACCGATTAGCTCGTCATCCCACTGATTTAGTATTGGGTTAATTAAATTTCTCACCTTGGTAATAGGATTTTGTCCTCAATTTCTGAACTGTAATCAGGTTGCGCTGAAACACTCTTGGTAATTCCTTTCACTCATCATTCTTGTATTACCATCTCCCACTCACCAAATCGGTGGGGGGAGCTTGGGCCAAAGTTCCGCGGTCAGGGGGTTGCAAATGGGCCAAATTTTTAGTTAAATTTTTTGAATATGAATTGATTGTAGTCAAAAACTTCTTGGGCTGGGGAGACGGTCCCCCCCCCCCCCCCCCCCCCCCCCAACCCAAACTACCTTCAAGGTTTGTTTACCAGTCTAAATGTGTTGCCATGTCAAAGAACCTCCTTTTATCATCTCAGCATTTAGTAGGTCCCTGAAAGGAAAATTTCTTCCTCTAAGAACTTGCGCGCAAAGTGAATCAAGGTTTTCAACTAGGCGCCAAGACTGCTTAGATAGTAATAATGCAAGATTGAAACAGTGAATTGTTGGAAAATTAGGCAATTTTCACATGAGATTAATTACCAAAATCAATATTATGTAAGCACTAGCAGATCTAAACACATGCAGCCAAACAACCACATCTAGTAAATATGAAAATCTAGCAAAACTAGTGCATACAAAGAGAAGAATAACACGTACAGGTTAACCGGGAAGGTCGTCACCGCAACAGCACCTTGGTCCTTGTTGATGTCGCCCATGGTGCTGATGAGGTCGTTGGTTGCTGAAGAAGAACACATGAACGGATGCAAGCAGTCGTGCCGAGACGCTCCCCAAAAATCTTATCGCCCGTCTCCTAGTGCAGGATCTCAACGAACGGGGTTTCGGAGACCTGCTCTCCCGGATAGCAGTGCATGCAGCCGCCGGGATGGGAAGCCTAGAGAGTAGCGCAACAAGAGGAACACAGGACGAGAGAGACAGAGAAAAAGAACTAAATGCATCTAGATCTGTCTGTCTCTCGCTCTATAGCTTGGGAGGTGAGCCGACCGAGTCGCCACGCGTTGGAAGACAAGGACACGCGTCAAACATGCACACGAATGTTGACACGTACGCAACAACTGGTGCACCAAGCAAAAATTTAGTCTTGCACAAAACGAGTTTCTAACTCGAACTAATGCGACGCGCGTGCAGGCGAGGTGAGGCGGGCGGCAGAGGAGAAGTGCGCGTGGACTCCTTCTCTTCTCACTCACTTAGTGGGAGTGAAACAACTCACCTTATAAGCTGGTCCAACTCTCTCCCAACTAGCAATGTGGGGCTAAACTTTGTCTCCCACACAGCTCCCAAGCTGCCATAGTTGATGGGCCTTGAGATTTCAGGATTTATTAGACTAGATGGGATGCCTACATGGGCCGCAACCCATATAAATCTAACAATCCCTCACCAGATCTCAGAAGCACATCATATGGCACATTAGTTCCAATCACTGTTTAATATACCTGCAGTTTAGTGGAGACTGTTGAGTTGAACTTCCACCTAGACATAGAGATACATTTACTACAACTGAACAATGTACTATGCCTTGAATTGACAGTCTTGCGTAGCAAGTTTCACTCAATGCCGTTACCGGTACTTGGCTTCCATAGGCCACTCCTCGGGTGGAGCTTATAAGTCATACTCATCGGCCTTTCATGAGCTTCCTAGAGATTCACCCAAATCTCATACACTGTGCTCAGCAGTGTAGCTCATATAGGTGTGTTCTTTCAAGATCGCTCTGTAGGACAGCGTCTTTGCTCGCAAGGAGACAGACAGAACACATTAAGATATAATCAACCTTCCTTGTAGAATACTATGAGAGAATTGCATCTGCAACGGAGTGGGTATTAAAAGTTTCTCTCAACTTAGTTGTTTCGGTTTGTTTTCCCAGGTCCTAATTCACGGGATCACTGATCATATAGGTTGGGTTACCCCTTGACAACTCTCGTGGGTCTCAAACCCATCTCCCTTGATGCATTTTCTATCAAATTT
Organism: Avena sativa; assembly: GCA_916181665.1. Taxonomy (NCBI): domain Eukaryota; kingdom Viridiplantae; phylum Streptophyta; class Magnoliopsida; order Poales; family Poaceae; genus Avena; species Avena sativa. Next base: position 459,456,536 of record OV702297.1, on the reverse strand, counting down.
CTTGATAGTCCTTTCATAAAAGGATCTGCCAGATTCTTAGCCGTTTTGACAAAATCCAATGCTATAACTCCGGAGTTTCTCATCTCTCTGATAGACTTCAGTCTTCTCTTGACATGTCTTGAACTCTTCATATTGTCCTTAGGACTGTTCACTTTGACAATCAAAGTTTGGTTGTCACAGTTCATAAGGATTGCCGGTATTGGTTTTTCAACCATAGGAAAATCTGTTAAGAGTTTATGAAGCCATTCTGCTTCGATAGTTGCAGTATCTAATGCTGTGAGTTCTTCTTCCATAGTTGACCTCGTTAAGATGGTCTGCTTGCAAGACTTCCATGAAACAGCGCCACAACCAAGAGTGAATATATATCCACTTGTGGCCTTTATCTCATCAGCATCTGATATCCAATTTGAATCACTATACCCTTCAAGTACTCTTTGATACCTGGTATAATGAATTCCATAGCTCAATATTCCCTTTAGATAGCGCATTACCCTCTCAAGAGCATGACAATGATCATCTCCCGGGTTGGGCACAAACCGGCTAAGTTTGATCACAACAAACGAGATGTCAGGCCTCGTAGCGCAAGCTAAATACATAAGTGAGCCAATAATCTGAGAGTATCTCAATTGATCTCTAGCTACCTTTTGATTCTTTCGAAGCAAAACACTAGGATCATAAGGTGTGGGAGAAGATTTGCAGTCATCATATCTAAATCTACTCAACACCTTCTCCACATAATGTGATTGCATAAGTGTAATCCCATTATTCTCATCTCTTAGTAGCTTGATATTTAGGATAACATCAGCTTCTCCAAGATCCTTCATATCAAAACATTGAGATAAGAAGGTATTGACCTCATTAATCACTTTGAGATTTGTCCCAAAAATTAATATGTCATCAACATAGAGACATATGACATCTCCCTCACCCCCACCATGGCGATAATATACACATTTGTCGGCTTACATTTACAACAAAGCTCACAGATGTTAAAGTTCTTTCAAACTTCTCATGCCATTGCTTGGGAGCTTGTTTGAGGCCATACAAAGATTTCTTCAATTTACACACCTTTCTTTCTTGACCTTCTAGTACAAAACCATCAGGATGTTCCATATAAATTTCCTCATCCACCTCTCCATTTAGGAAAGCCATCTTAACTTCCATTTGATGAACGATAAGACCATGAGAGGCAGCCAGTGATAGTAGTACTCGAATTGTGGTCAATCTAGCCACATGTGAGTAAGTATCAAAGAAATCTTCGCCTTCCTTTTGGGTATAGCCTTTAGCCACAAGCTGAGGTTTGTACTTTTAAATGGTACCGTCATCTCTAAGCTTCCTTTTAAATACCCATTTACATCCTACAGCTTTACACCCATACGAATGTTCAGATATCTCCCATGTTCCATTAGCCAAGATGGAATCCATCTCGCTTTGAATTGCTTCCTTCCAGTAGTCTGCATCTAGAGATGCAAAAGCTTCTAAAATAGTAGTGGGAGTGTCATCCACTAGGTACACATTGAAATCATTACCAAAAGATCTTGCGATCCTTTGTCTCTTACTCCTTGTGGGAGCTTAATTGTCATCCTCATCCGAATCTGATCTCTCATCATCTGATTTTTCATCAGTCTCTATGGGAGTTTCAGGTTCACAAACTGGATCATATTTCTTATTAGATATGCTAGGCATATCTCTCATAGGAAATATATCCTCAAAGAATGTAGCATATCTTGATTCAAAAATGGTACCGACACTCATGTCGTCCATTTCAGATGTCACCACAAGAAATTTGTAAGCAATGCTGTGAGAAGCATAGCCAAGAAAGACACAATCCACAGTTTTCGGTCCAAGCTTACGCTTCTTGTTGATTGGCACGTTGACCTTTGCCAAACAACCCCAAGTGCGTAAGTAGGAGAGTGTCAACCTTTTCTTTTTCCATTCTTCAAATGAAGTAATCTCTTTATTCTTAGTTGGAACACGGTTTAGGACATGACATGAAGTCAATATAGCCTCCCCACCATTCCTTGGATAAACCGACAGTGTCTAACATGGCGTTAACCAAATATGTTAGTGACAAGGGTTTAACTCATCAATGCCCATTGTTATGGACTTGGGTTTTGGAGAAGGAGGGAGCGTGTAACTACCTCGGTGAATTACACTCTTAGTTACATTCCTGGATGAGCGAAAATGGTTAAAATAGTACGGTGGGGCCAAGGGCCACTCACAGGTAGACCTTTCGGCCGTCCTAACCATTTCCAGAACATCGGGACAAGAACGAGCGGCGTAATCGGCAGGCGAAGGGATCAACTACATACACAAGTGAGTATGTATGCAAGCCACATACAACAGTTCTCAGAGCCATTCCATCTAAAAGAAATAGAAATATTGCAACGCCATACGGCAAGATCCAAATATTCTAGATAGAGATAATAATTTAGGATAGCTTCTCATACATCAAACATCAGAGTATCAGGCGGAAGCGAAAGACAAGATCCGAGTACGGATAAGAAGCAAATCGGCATAAGATGCCACATAAATAAACACATCCCGCCCACAGATCTCACGGATCCCCGTTCCCGGAATCTCTACACCGAGTGATCGTTGCCAACATCGTCCGTCTCCTCCACCCAGTATCAATCTTGCGAATATACCTGTGCATCTGAATCAAACAATTTATCGTGTGAGACCCTAGGGGTACTCAGCAAGTCTTTATGCCTCTAAAGGGGACATAACCTGGGGTGACGCAATTGCAGCAAAAGATAATAACTAACAAGTCTATAGATACTCTCTAACCATCCGCCTAACCAAAGATAGACGGATGTCCGTTAATTAAGAACAACAGTTATAACAGTATAATTAACAGATCCATCCTCCTTCTCGCTTACCAACGAGAAAGCGGACGAACAACCCCCCCATCCGTTGGTAGTTTTATTAACCATACCATGAGTGTTGCACTATTTACTAGTTAGGCACTTAGTCAAACTAAAAGCGGTACTTTAGTTATACTTGTCTATGATCGAGAAACTGTGCTCCAAGTCATCCATAACCGCGGACACGGCTTTCAGAAAGATTTACCCTGTAGGGGTGCACAAATAGCAACACACACTCGATCAACCTCGGAAAAACCAAATCAAAACCCAACGAGGCATTCTCGACAAAGCGATCACAGGATTCAGAAACATTTCAGGGGGCCACCCCAATAAGCTACCTGCAACGAAGTTGGCCGACTCCAAGACGGACCCAGGGTTTGCGAGAACGGCTATAAACGACTGGGAACCCGAAAATGTGACTGGGCTTGTCGATACCGCGAAATCGTGCCGCGATCCCTAAACAGTACAGGTGCTCCTCGCACAATCTTAAATAAAGCAGTAAACATGGCATAAGTACAAGATAGTAATAAAGCCCCAAACTACTTTGTGGCCCCAAGAATAAGAATGAATCAAGCTCTAGCTCAGGGGGGTCCACGGCCTCCTGGATGTGGATAGTGCAAATAGTCAAGGAACATGAATCAAGTACTCGGGGTCCTACGGGACACAAGTGAGCATGAAAAACCAAATAGCAGATATTGCCCACCGGTGCCACTTTCATTAGTTATCCCATTACTACTCAGCTTAAGTTGTTTAGGTACCTCATTCTTCAACAGACACTCACATACCCTACTCATGCAGTTCTACGACTCGCATGGCTCAAACAACTCCTGTAGTAATGGCTCATGGGATGGAGGAACAAGCTTTGGTGGGGTTTAAAAGTAAAGGCTATGCAGTACTTGGGATTCAAATTAATGCAATCGCGACTCAATGATGCAAGAATAAGATAGAGGCAATAGGTACTATATGTACGCAAGCATGTGGTAGTGCTTGCCTGGCAGCTCAGTTGAAGCGAGAGTCGAATCTGGGTAGTGCTCCTGGGATTCCTGATATATCCCCTGCTCAGCGTCTATTCGAAGAAGAACCAAACAAACAAGGGCCAACATAAATAGAGTGCACAAGCATATGAATTAAAATGCGACAAGCAAACAATCATGCCATGATGAATGATGCACAATTTGCATGGCAATAATGTAGCATGGCATGGGTGAGGTGTGGGGTACAAGATTAAAGCATTTTATTAAGTTTTAATCGCTTTTTATTCCCATTTAAGTTGCTGTATACTTATTATTTATATGATGCATGCTGCAATTCAGAACAAGGAATGCATAGATAGAACAGGCTCGTCGCGCTGATTGATTTAGACATATTATTTGTCAAATTTGGAGTTATAAAACTAAAGTTATTAATTAATTAAGAAAAAGGGCATTTTATTGTAATTTTAATCATCTCGAAATTTTAAAGTGCTCAAATAATATTTTGAATGGCATAATTGAATTCCTCACATTTTTCTGATTTCAAAGCATATATTACATGTTGAATTTGGATTTAGAATTCAAAAGATATTTAAAACATATTTGAATTTGAATTTAAACAATTTCTGAAAAAGTTAAATCAAAACAGAAATCCAGAAATATTTTTACACCCACCCAGACTTAGCCTCAGTCAGTGACAAGTGGGGCCGGTCGGACTGGGTGAAACGGCGCAGCGAAAAAGATTTTGCACCGGCACAGAAGCTAGCCCAGGAGAATGACATGCGGGCCCGTCGGAGGTGAGCGGCCTACGTGACAGCGAGGGGTGCGGGTTGCGGCTTGAGGAACAGGGGGGCTTTTCTGCAAGAATGCCAGGGCGGCTGACAGGTGGGGACGCGAGTACCCCGGGTTGAGCGAGAGATAAAAAAGGGGGCTATTTGTAAATCAACCACAGAACCCTGTAGATCTTCTCTCTGAATTCGAACGACAGGTCGGTGCCCGACCGCGACAGAGCGCGGCGCGGGGGTTCGATCCCGCGATGCGGGGCGAGCGCGCTGCGGATAGGAACCAGTGCGGTAGGCTAACATATGGTATAGGAGGGCGGACGTGGCCTAGGTAAGGTTCCCGCGATGCACAGCGAGAAGGCGACGACGAACCCGCCATGCACAGAGGGCGTTCGGCACGACGTCCGACAAGACTAGGAAGCGACAGTGAGATAGAAGATGTCTGGGAGGATCACGGGCTCACCACGGGGTTGTCGGTGGGGTTGGATCGGGCAGGGGAGCGGCCGATCGACGAGGATGCAGGAGCTCCGGCGACCTAGGGTTTCGGGTTGGCTCGTTGGTGTTCCGCATGTGCAGGGCTTCTCCTTCTCGTTGCAGAGCTCAGGGGCGTCACAGGGCTGGTCCTCGTCCTTCCTCGACACCCAAACGCCATGCTGCAGGCTTGTATCGTCCAGAGGTGGTGGATGCCGACGGTGTCCGCCGGGGTAGCTGTGGAGCAGCAGGGGAGGAAGAGGAGGAAGGGACGTGGTCCGGGTAGATCTGGAGAAGGTCAGGCAGGGAGGAGGGAGTAGGTAGTAAAGAGGGAGAGGGGAGAGGCTGCCGTGGGGGATCGGGGAAGGAAAAAGGTGGATCGTCCACCTTTTTGCTCTCCTCCCTCACGTGCTCGGCGTGGGGCTCGGCCTGGGTGGCTGCAGGTGGGGCTTGGCCGGGAGAGAGGGACAGGCAGGGAGAGGCTCGGGTGGTGGAACCCTGCGGCAAAAAGAGAGGAAGAGAGAGAGAGAGAGGGTCAGGTTGGGGGAGTAGATGGTTAGGGTTGGGGTGGCTTCGGCCTAGGGTTGGAGAGAGAGGGCTGGTGGGTCCCTGCTGGCAGAGAGAGAGGGAGAGGAAGGTGGTGAGGGGTTTTGGTATGCATGATCAAGTGAGAGAAAAATATGGACATGGGGATGATCTTACAAGCTCATGCAAGGCACTACACAAGTGAGGTTGATGAGGTAGAGATGAAGAGAGAAAAAGAGAAGATCTCACAAGAGGAAGGTTCCACTCAAAACAAAGAAAAACCAAAGAAAAGAAAAGGTGTTGATGATGGTTGCATGGCCCATGCAAAACATTAAATGCCATGTGTTATTCTTGTGAAAACAAAATGAATAATCATGGCATTTATTCATGTGCATTCCAATAATAAGGAGAAGGCCAAGCTAAGAACTAAAAGAAGGTTCCATGTGGAGTGGATGGGGATGATCATCTTTGAATATATTTTGGACGTGCTTAGTGTGTATATTCCACTATGCCATATCAATCCATATGGACGCATGTAGAATAGAAAAGGATCCATTCCAACCAACATGAGCTAGAGATAAACTCAACTAAAATGCAATGCTCACATATGGTGGAATGGTGGAATGGTGGGTGGTGACATGAAAGGTGGTGGAGTTAATGAAAGATATGCCCCCAACTCAACTTGGGCATCAAGCAATTATCAAGAACCAAATACAATATATCAAGAGCCAAATACAATTAATAATGCATATGAGAGAAGAACCAAATGGAAAAGGATTTTATATGATGCTCAAATGCAAGGTGGCATGATGACATGAGCATGATATAATTATGATGCAACAATTATATATAGGAAGTAGCCATTATATTATTAAACCAAGTAGCATTACCATTGTTAGACAATTGGGATGCTACAACTCTCCCCCACTAAACAGGAATCTCGCCCCGAGATTCTAGGAAGAAGAAGATGACTCAAAGAGGGTAGGATACTTGGCACGGAGCTCATCTTCACGTTCCCAAGTGGCTTCATCAACGGAATGGTGCGACCACTGCACCTTGCAGAACTTGATGGACTTGTTGCGAGTCCTTCTTTCTGCGACTTCAAGGATTTTTGTGGGGTGTTCTTGATAAGACAGATCTTCTTAGAGGTTGATGAGTTCATGATCCACAGTCCTGCCGGGATCCTTGAAGCACTTCTTGAGTTGAGAGATGTGGAAAACATCATGGACTTTGAGTTTTTCAGGGAGCTCAAGAGCATAAGCAACTTCTCCTCTTCTTCCATGAATTTTGAATGGACCGATGTATCTAGGAGCTAGCTTTCCTTTGATACCAAAGCGGTGCGTGCCTCTCATGGGAGTGACACGAAGGTAAACCCGAGATCACCAGGGACATACTCCATGTCCGTGTGCTTTCTGTCATAATTGCTCTTCTGGCGACTTTGAGCAACCTTCAGATTTTCAAGAATGATATGAACCTTCTCCTCCGCTTGAGTTACAATGTCGGGGCCAAACAATGTTCTTTCACCTGCGCCTGACCAACCAATCAGAGTTCTGCATTTGCGACCATAGAGAGCCTCAAATGGTGCCATCTTTAGGCTTTTCTGGAAGCTGTTGTTGTAAGAGAATTCAGCATAAGGAAGACATTCTTCCCACTTCATGCCGAAAGAGATGACACAAGCACGGAGCATATCTTCCAGAATCTGATTGATCCTTTCAACTTGTCCTTGCGACTAAGGGTGGTAAGATGTGCTGAAGTTCAATTTTGTTCCCAAAGCATTTTGGAAACTTCCCCAGAACTTGGAAGTGAAGATGCTTCCACGGTCTGAACTGATCTCAAGAGGAACTCCATACAGAGAGACAATTCTATTGATATAGAGCTCAGCCAACTGAATTGCAGAAATTGTTTCCTTGACGAGAAAGAAGTGAGCCACTTTAGAAAGCCCGTCGATGACAACAAAGATTGCATTGTTGCCCTTCTGCGACCTTGGAAAACCAGTGATGAAGTCCATCTCTACTTTCTCCCATTTCCATTCCGGGGGTTTCAATGGCTGTAGAAGACTGGAAGGTTTCTGATGGACAGCTTTAACTCTGCGGTAGACATCACACTCCGAGACATACTTGGCACAATATCGTTTCAACCCAGGCCACCAATATTGTGTTTTCAAGTCCATGTACATCTTAGTGCTGCCAGGGTGAATAGAAAGAACAGAATCATGCGCCTCCTTAAGAACTTGCTCTCTCAATCCCCGGTCGTTCGGAACGAACATCCGATTTTCAAAGAATAGAGCTCCTTGATCATCGACGTGGAAGGACTCATACCTCGGCAGTTGAATGCTGGAGATTATGTTTTTGGCGTAAGCATCACCTCGCTGACTGGCACGAATCTTTTCTTCCAAGAGAGGGGTTGCCAGAAGGTTCAGAAGATACCCTTGTTCCACAATTTCAAGGTTGAGCTGACGGAATTCCTCACACAAGAGAGGCTGTTGTTCTTCCACCATGAGGTTGCTGACATAAGCTTTGCGGCTGAGAGCATCGGCCATGACATTAGCTTTGCCCGGAGTGTAGTTGATGGTCAAATCGAAATCATTGATTGCTTCAATCCACCTCCTCTGATGAAGGTTGAGATCAGGCTGTGTGAAGATATACTTCAGACTCTTGTGATCAGAAAAGATTTCACAACGGTTGCCCAGCAAGTAATGCCTCCATACTTTCAAAGCAAAGACAACTGCTGCGAGTTCGAGGTCATGTGTAGGATAGTTGATCTCATGCGTCCTCAACTGTCGAGAGGCATAAGCAACAACTTGTTTTTCTTGCATAAGGACCGCACCCAATCCTTGCAATGAGGCGTCACAAATATCTGGAAAGGCTTGGATGTATCTGGAGGAATCAATACTGGTGTGGAAGTGAGCTTCTCTTTGAGTGTTTCAAAGCTTGCTTGACATGCATGAGTCCAAAGGTATTTCTTGCCTTTCTTGAGGAGATCGGTAAGAGGCTTCGCTATCTTCGAAAAGTTCTGAACGAAACGACGGCAATAACTAGCCAAACCAAGGAAACTCCGGACTTCTTTGACATTTACAGGAGGAAGCCAGTCAACAATTGTCTTAACAGTTTCTGGGTTGACGACAATGCCCTTGGCAGAGATGACGTGACCAAGATAGGTGACTTGAGGCAGCCAAAACTCATATTTGGAGAACTTTGCATACATGCGGTTCTCACGAAGCTTGTTTAGGACACACCGAAGGTGTTCTTCATGTTCTTCCTTTGACTTAGAATAGACTAGGATGTCATCCAGATAGACCACAACGAACTTATCAAGATACTCCATGAAAACCGAGTTCATAAGCCTCGAGAAGGTGGCAGGTGCGTTGGTGAGACTGAAAGACATGACCGTGTACTCATACAGGCCATAGCGGGTGGTGAAAGCTGTTTTAGGAACATCTTCCTTGCGAATCTTTGATGATATCCACTTCTCAAGTCAAGCTTAGAGAAAACCACAGCTCCAGCTAGCTGATCGAAGAGATCATTAATCCGCGGAAGGGGATATTTATTCTTGATGGTTTTAGCATTGAGAGCCTGATAGTCAACACATAGTCTATCAGTCTTGTCTCGCTTCTTCACAAAGATGGTTGGGCTACCCCAAGAAGAAGTACTATGCTGAATGAAACCCAACTTCTCTTGTTCATCAAGCTGACGTTTGAGTTCAGCCAACTCAGCAGGACCCATTTTATAAGGCCGCTTGGAGATAGGAGCGGTACCAGGTTCAAGCTCAATCACAAACTCGACCTCACGGTCAGGAGGCATACCCATTAACTCTTCAGGAAAGACATCTGGGAACTCACAGACCACCAGAACACTCTGAATAGCTTCCATAGCATCATCATTCAGAGCCGCCAAAGAGAAAAGCTGAAAACCAGGAGCCAGACTTGGAGAATAGACTATATGGCCTTCAGGAATTTTCAGAGAAACCGAGCGTTCAGCACAATCAATCACAGCTGCATTTGCTGTCAACCAATCCATGCCCAAGATAACATCAATGTCAGAATTGCCCAATTCAATGAGGGATGCCAGAATTTTTTTGTTTCCAATTTCAATTTGGTTCCCATGGCTTATTTGAGAAGCCTTCATAGTTGTCCCCGGTGATTGCACCCTAAGAACCTTGGACAATGATTAAAGTGGAAGACCTTGTTGCTGAGAGAACCTTTGAGACACAAAAGAATGCGATGCACCAGTATCGAATAACACTTGTGCAGAAACTGAGTTAACAGGAAGCGTACCCAGCACAACTCCAGGTGCATGCTCAACTTGAGCGGCGTTGACACAGTTGGAACGAGCAATAGTAGACCCGGGCTTAGTGTTGATGTTGAGAGCCCGAGGTGGTGGTGCACGAACCATAGGAGAGCTTGCCGCAGGTCTTGGAGGTGGTGGAGGAAGAGCTTTGTTGTTCATAGGATAGTTCCAGTGTTGATGCCCAGTGTTTCCACAAGTGTAACAAGCACCAGGTGGACGTGGAGCAACGTAGCCAGGGACTCCGCCAGACGCTCCAGGGTAGTTGTGGTTGTAGCCCCTGGGAGCACCAGTGAAGGAGTTTGGTGGCCTTGCCGCGTAGCTTGAAGGTCTTGGTGGAGCCGGGAGCGACGATGGGGTGTTAGGAACCCAGACACGACACTTAGAAGGAGCTGACATAGCTGAAGAGCTTGCTGCATCGCGGTTGTGTTTCTTTGACTCCTCAAACACTTGCCTACTTGCTTCTTCCTGCAGAGATGTATGTTGGAGTTCTAGAAAAGACGTCGGCCTTGCATGTGTGATTGCATATTTAATCGATGCATTGAGCCCTTGTTTGAACCTCTTTTGCTTCTTCTTGTCATCAGAGATCTCATCGCCACCATATCGAGAAAGATTCATGAAGTTTCTGATATAGGTATTGACATTGTCATTGCCCTGCTTGAGGTTGAGAAACACTTCCTTCATCCTCTCCATGACAATTTCTGACAGATATTGCTCTTTGAAAGCTCCAGTGAACTGTTCCCAAGTAGGCTGAAAACCAGTGTAGTTTGCCTTGAGGTAATTCTCCCACCACAGAGCTGCATCTCCCTTCAGAAGATGAGTGGCACATTTTACCCATTCTTGCTCAGGAACATCAGCAGTCACCAGTAACCTTGACATCTCACGCAACCAATCATCCGCATCAAGTGGCTGATCAGACACCTCAAAGTGGCGCGGGTTGAACTTCAGGAAGCTTTTGATGTCTCCTTGCTTGGGAGGTGGGGGTAGCGGAACAAACTCATTCCTCCTGACACTTTCTTCAAAACGCTATTGGTTCTGCTGTATTGTACCCAAGGCATTAGCAATACTTGTCAATGCAGCCCCCAGTTCAGGTGGTATGTCCTCCTCAGAACGGCGTGATGGTGCCATCCTGTGATTGATATAAAACACAAGTTAGTACCATAATGGAGAATAATAATAATCCAAAATAGTACCAAGATGGAATTAACCAAGATTAAAGGATACAATTCACTAAGATGATATTAAAATATCAACAAAGTTCAAAGCACCTAGAAGATATTAAGCATATCGCACATGACTGAACAAGGAGTGTGGTACACAAGCTAACAAAGAAAAATTTTCCGCAAATTTCGGCATTAAAATACCACATGTATGCGCAAAACCACTTAACGGAACAAGATTAGTAACTCTACCAATTCAATATACAAGAGAGAATGATAAGAGTAGTGGTATGGTCGCGACTCCATCCCGCACTCAAATCATTACTCCGCACATGAATAAGTAAAACACATATCCCAACACCTTCTTCTTAAGATGAACCTAAAGATTAGTAACTATGAAAACGAACACCCCCAAACAGGATAACGTCGGATACAAAGAGTGAGACAGATCACGTCGGTATACAATGAATCAAATAGATCACGTCGGTTTACAAAGGCCTATCAGTATGGAATGTACCAACAGTTGATAACCAAAAGGCAGATAGTGATAACATGTTGGATGCAACAGATAGACAAGGAATTCACACACACACACACACACACACACACATAGACAGACAACCTATGGTACTACGGAAACCAAAACACGTGAATCCTAGTTTGAAATTTAGAAGAGGATTGAAAACGTTACACTTCCTTACCAGAAAAGGGTGGGTGGGTAAGAAGAAAAATTGAAGCAGTCCTACTCTCACGTTTTGTTTTTCCCTAGTATACATAGCTACCAAAAATATTTGCTAGACTGTCAACGACCATTTGGCTGAGACCCTGAAGGGCGAGATGGCTCTGATACCAATTGTAACTACCTCGGTGAATTACGCTCTTAGTTACATGCCTGGATGAGCGAAAATGGTTAAAATAGTATGGTGAGGCCAAGGGCCACTCACAGGTAGACCTTTCGGCCGTCCTAACCATTTCCAGAACATCGGGACAAGAACGAGCGGCGTAATCGGCAGGCGAAGGGATCAACTACATACACAAGTGAGTATGTATGCAAGCCACATACAACAGTTCTCAGAGCCATTCCATCTAAAAGAAATAGAAATATTGCAACACCATACGGCAAGATCCAAATATCCTAGATAGAGATAATAATTTAGGATAGCTCCTCATACATCAAACATCAGAGTATCAGGCGGAAGAGGAAGACAAGATCCGAGTACGGATAAGAAGCAAATCGGCATAAGATGCCACATAAATAAACACATCCCGCCCACAGATCTCATGGATCCCTGTTCCCGGAATCTCTACACCGAGTGATCGTTGCCAACATCGTCCGTCTCCTCCACCCAGTATCCATCTTGCAAATATACCTGTGCATCTGAATCAAACAATTTATCGTGTGAGACCCTAGGGGTACTCAGCAAGTCTTTATGCCTCTAAAGGGGACATAACCTGGGGTGACGCAATTGCAGCAAAAGATAATAACTAACAAGTCTATAGATACTCGCTAACCATCCGCCTAACCAAAGATAGACGAATGTCCGTTAATTAAGAACAACAGTTATAACAGTATAATTAACAGATCCATCCTCCTTCTCGCTTACCAACAAGAAAGCGGACGAACAACCCCCCATCCGTTGGTAGTTTTATTAACCATTCCATGAGTGTTGCACTATTTACTAGTCAGGTACTTAGTCAAATTAAAAGCGGTACTTTAGTTATACTTGTCTATGATCGAGAAACTATGCTCCAAGTCGTCCATAACCGCGGACATGGCTTTCAGAAAGATTTACCCTGTAGGGGTGCACAAATAGCAACACATACTCGATCAACCTCAAAAAAACCAAATCAAAACCCAACGAGGCATTCTCGACAAAGCGATCACAGGATTCTGAAACATTTCAGGGGGCCACCCCAATAAGCTACCCACAACGAAGTTGGCCGACTCTAAGACGGACCCAGGGTTTGCGAGAACGGCTGTAAACGACTAGGAACCCGTGTGACTGGGCTTGTCGATACCGCGAAATCGTGCCGCGATCCCTAAACAGTACAGGTGCTCCTCGCACAATCTTAAATAAAGCAGTAAACATGGCATAAGTATAGGATAGTAATAAAGCCCCAAACTACTTTGTGGCCCCAAGAAATAAGAATGAATCAAGCTCTGGCTCAGGGGGGTCCACGGCCTCCCGGATGTGGATAATGCGAATAGTCAAGGAACATGAATCAAGTACTCGGGGTCCTACGGGACACAAGTGATCATGAAAAACCAAATAGCAGATATTGCCCACCGGTGCCACTTTCATTAGTTATCCCATTACTACTCAGGTTAAGTTGTTTAGGTACCTCATTCTTCAACAGACACTCACATACCCTACTCATGTAGTTCTACGACTCGCATGGCTCAAACAACTCCTGTAGTAATGGCTCATGGGATGGAGGAATAAGCTTCAGTGGGGTTTAAAAGTAAAGGCTATGCAGTACTTGGGATTCAATTTAATGCACTCGCGGCTCAATGATGCAAGAATAAGATAGAGGCAATAGGTACTATATGTATGCAAGCATGTGGTAGTGCTTGCCTGGTAGCTCAGTTGAAGCGAGAGTCGGATCTGGGTAGTGCTCCTGGGATTCCTGATATATCCCCTGCTCAGCGTCTATTCGAAGAAGAACCAAACAAACAAGGGCCAACATAAATAGAGTGCACAAGCATATGAATTAAAATGCGACAAGCAAACAATCATGCCATGATGAATGATGCACAATTTGCATGGCAATAATGTAGCATGGCATGGGTGAGGTGTGGGGTACAAGATTAAATCATTTTATTAAGTTTTAATCGCTTTTTATTCCCATTTATGTTGCTGTATACTTATTATTTATATGATGCATGCTGCAATTCAGAACAAGGAATGCATAGATAGAACGGGCTCGTCGCGCTGATCGATTTAGACATATTATTTGTCAAATTTGGAGTTATAAAACTAAAGTTATTAATTAATTAAGAAAAAGGGCATTTTATTGTAATTTTAATCATCTCGAAATTTTAAAGTGCTCAAATAATATTTTGAATGGCATAATTGAATTCCTCACATTTTTCTGATTTCAAAGCATATATTACATGTTGAATTTGGATTTAGAATTCAAAAGATATTTAAAACAGATTTGAATTTGAATTTAAACAATTTTTGAAAAAGTTAAATCAAAACAGAAATCCAGAAATATTTTTTACACCCACCCAGACTTAGCCTCAGTCAGTGACAAGTGGGGCCGGTCGGACTGGGTGAAACGGCGTAGCGAAAAAGATTTTGCACCGGCACAGAAGCTAGCCTAGGAGAATGACATGCGAGGGGTGTGGGTTGCGGCTTGAGGAACAGGGGGGCTTTTCTGCAAGAATGCAAGGGCGGCTGACAGGTGGGGATGCGAGTACCGCGGGTTGAGCGAGAGATAAAAAAAGGGGGCTATTTGTAAATCAACCACAGAGCCCTGTAGATCTTCTCTCTGAATTCGAATGACAGGTCGGTGCCCGACCGCGATAGAGCGCGGCGCGGGGGTTCGATCCCGTGACACGGGGCGGGCGTGCTGCGGACAGGAACCAGTGCGGTAGGCTAACAGATGGTATAGGAGGGCAGACGTGGCCTAGGTAAGGTTCCCGCGATGCACAGCGAGAAGGCAACGACGAACCCGCCGTGCACAGAGGGCGTTCAGCACGACATCCGACGAGACTAGGAAGCGACAGCGAGATAGAAGATGTCTGGGAGGATCACGGGCTCACCGCGGGGTTGTCGGTGGGGTTGGATCGGGTAGGGGAGCGTCCGATCGGCGAGGATGCAGGAGCTCCGGTGACCTAGGGTTTCGGGTTGGCTCGTCGGTGTTCCGCGTGTACAGGGCTTGTCCTTCTCGTTGCAGAGCTCAGGGGCGTCGCAGGGATGGTCCTCGTCCTTCCTCGACACCCAAACGCCACACCGCAGGCTTGTATCGTCCAGAGGCGGTGGATGCCGACGGTGTCCGCCGGGTAGCTGTGGAGCAGCAGGGGAGGAAGAGGAGGAAGGGACGCAGTCCGGGTAGATCTGGAGAAGGTCAGGCAGGGAGGAGGGTGTAGGTAGTAAAGAGGGAGAGGGGAGAGGCTGTCGTGGGGGACCGGGGAAGGAAAAAGGTGGATCAGCCACCTTTTTGCTCTCCTCCCTCACGTGCTTGGCGTGGGGCTCGGCCTGGGTGGCTGCAGGTGGGGCTTGGCCGGGAGAGAGGGACAGGCAGGGAGAGGCTCGGGTGGTGGAACCCTGCGGCAGAAAGAGAGGAAGAGAGAGAGAGGGTCGGGTTGGGGGAGTAGATGGTTAGGGTTGGGGTGGCTTCGGCCTAGGGTTGGAGAGAGAGGGCTGGTGGGTCCCTGCTGGCAGAGAGAGAGGGAGAGGAAGGTGGTGAGGGGTTTTGGTATGCATGATCAAGTGAGAGAAAAATATGGACATGGGGATGATCTTACAAGCTCATGCAAGGCACTACACAAGTGAGGTTGATGAGGTAGAGATGAAGAGAGAAAAAGGGAAGATCTCACAAGAGGAAGGTTCCACTCAAAACAAAGAAAAACCAAAGAAAAGAAAAGGTGTTGATGATGGTTGCATGGTCCATGCAAAACATTAAATGCCATGTGTTATTTTTGTGAAAACAAAATGAATAATCATGGCATTTATTCATGTGCATTCCAATAATAAGGAGAAGGCCAAGCTAAGAACTAAAAGAAGGTTCCATGTGGAGTGGATGGGGATGATCATCTTTGAATATATTTTGGACGTGCTTAGTGTGTATATTCCACTATGTGCACATTATCCTCAAAATATTCCAACATGAACAACATTCCCATATCAATCTATATGGACGCATGTAGAATAGAAAAGGATCCATTCCAACCAACATGATCTAGAGATAAACTCAACTAAAATGCAATGCTCACATATGGTGGAATGGTGGGTGGTGACATGAAAGGTGGTGGAGTTAATGAAAGATATGCCCCCAACTCAACTTGGGCATCAAGCAATTATCAAGAACCAAATACAATATATCAAGAGCCAAATACAATTAATAATGCATATGAGAGAAGAACCAAATGGAAAAGGATTTTATATGATGCTCAAATGCAAGGTGGCATGATGACATGAGCATGATATAATTATGATGCAACAATTATATATAGGAAGTAGCCATTATATTATTAAACCAAGTAGCATTACCATTGTTAGACAATTGGGATGCTACAGAGCGCTGGAGGCATCAGTTGGCTAGCAAACAAGCACACAGGGATGCAAGTTTTACCCAGGTTCAGGCCTCATAAAGGTCCATACTCCTGCTTGTCTGCTCTTGGAATTAACGAAGGAATCGAAGATTACAGGGGCTCGTAGATGCAATCTGGCAAGAGTTGTGGAAACTAGGGTTGTGATTGTCCTCCTCGCCGTACCCTCCCAGGCTTTATATAGATAGGCTAGGTCTCGGGTAGTAGGTCGAGTCGGTTACAGATTAGGGTTCGCCGCCTTTAAACTTTCTATCTTAAGCTTCATCTTGTGTTGCAAGCAATCAAAGAGTCCCCGAATCACCCGAATCTTGTATTGGGCCTTGCCAACGTCGTGGGCTTCTGCCGTATCTGGACCGTATATACCAAGTTCGAGTACCTGTAGGGTATACCCATGTCAGTAGCCCCCGAGTGTCCAGTGGAATCGTAGATTCGACTAGAGACTTTAAGAAGCTTTTCGAGTGCGTGACTGAGCATTGCTTGAGTGTTCTGTTTATGTCATAGAGATTGTTGATATACGTTCCTGATTTATCCGATGTATTGGTATCAGTTAACTGCCTTAGGGTAAAACAACGCAATCTACTCAAACTCGAGTCCCGGACTCGAATTCGGAAAAGTGCTGGCGTAATTCGACTCAGGCCACGGAGGTCTTACAGGAGTCGAATTCCAGTGTATAAGTGTGAGCACTCGACGCGTCCGTAAAGGCATGTTCATCGTACCTGCAGGCACGGATATGTTTCTGGTAGTGCACAGCAGATGCATTGCCAGGCCTTATTCAGGTCTTATCTTCACGTTGTAAGCACGACATCCGATTTTTTGTCATCGCGGAGATGATTCGGGTGGCCCAGGAGACGCAGTCTCTTTGTAGGGAAAGTATGAGGCGGAGTCGCCATAGCATTCGAGTGCGGATGTTATCAATACACAATATGATGTACAAATAATCATAGGGTGCGCGACCAGCGCTCCCTATGGGAGTAGCCCCCGAGTGTCTGGTTGAGTCGAAGACTCGAGCGGGGACTAAAAACTTTTGGCGACTGCTGTCGTCTTTTGTTGCTTGTTTCAGTTGAATTTGCTTCCGGCGCTCCCTATGGGAGTAACCCATAATTCACAATCAAATCGCTGATTCGAGTGATGGGTTTGTCTTGAATGTTCATGTACCTACATAAAGATAATCGTAGGGTGCACGAACAGCGCTCCCTATGTGAGTAGCCCCCAAGTGCTTGGTTGAGTCGAAGACTCAATCAAGGACTAAAGTAGTCAAAAAGTTTCTTCTGCTGGTATCGATGACGTCAGTGTTGATGATGTGATGAACTCATTTGCACGCTTGAGCAGTTTTGACGAGACGTGACGAGCGGTGGGTCCCACTTTCTGACTTTGATTTGATTGGGCGTGCGTAATCTTCTGTTTTAACTGCGTCTCCTCGATTTCTGCGCGTAATGGGAATAGTGGGGGATGGTTCGTGGTTCAGCTTCGCCACGTGTCGATGGCGATGTTTGCCACGCGTCTAGTAGGGTTTCTGCTGGCCGTTGGATGGCATCCGTGAAGGGGTTAAGTAGCAGCGCAGTTGCGGTAAATTTACCCATCTCTTCTTGCTCGTGCCTCCTCCGCCATTGCTGCTCTCTCTGCTTCCTTACGCACTTCCTCTTCGGGCACTGGACCATCTTCGTGTCTTCCCCAATTACTTCCTCCGTTCTCACCACCATCGACAAATGGGTAAGAAGAAAGGAGGCGCCGCCGCTGGATCTGTGGCCACCATTGCCGCTACCAAGAAGAAGGGCGACACCACCACCATGGGCACCAGCACCGCCGGCGCTGGGAAGAAGAAGGGTTCGGGCACCTGCATCACTAACAGCGCCTGGCGAGCGTCCACCATCAAGCCCACCGAGTTGCATCTTCATTGCCAAGATGGAGTTCTTCCATTTGTGGAAGACGACTCGCGAGTGCCCGGTGATGAGGTAATCCCTTGTCCTCCTCCGGGTTTCCGGGTGATGTTCCTTGCGTTCATCATCCGAGGTCTCTCTCTCTCCTGCATCCTTTCATCAGGGCTCTCCTTTGTTTCTATGGGCTCCAGCTGCATCATTTGTCCCCAAATTCCATTCTCCACCTCGCGTGCTTTGTCACGCTTTGCAAGTGCTGGCTCGGAATTGAGCCACACTTTGGCCTCTTCAAGAGGCTTTTTAAGTTGAAACGTCAGTCAACGTCCGGTTCTGTAGTCTACGACGTAGGAGACTGCGGGATCCACGTCGACTCCTCTATCACCTACTTTGACATCAAGCTCACCGCGTCCGTCCAAGGGTGGAGAGACAAGTGGTTCTACATCCGCGACCAGAAGGCTGACGGAGAGCACTACAGACTCATGCCCTTCGACCCCGCGATGCTTTGCAAGAGAAGGCGCTCCTGGAAGAATGTCGTGATGCCCGGCGAGTCCGAGGAAACAGAGGTGCTGTATAAGCGCGTCGACCTTGAAAGTCGCATAGGCAAAGAAGAGGGAGGCGCCGCTCTCATTCGCACTTGGTTGCCATTGCATCCAGCCTCTACAGGCCAGAGTCCACCCAATGTACTGCTGGGCTGGTGCAAGCGATGTCACTCGCGTATCTGCCGATGGCATTTCTACGGGTGAAGTAGACAAGAGGTTGCGATTGGTAACCAAATATACCGCCAAGGAGGATCACCCTAGCGAACCAGTCGTGCCTCCAGTCGATGCTTCTAACCCACCTCCTGAGGTAGAATTGTACTACAAAGTAGTTTTCTTTGTCTATTGCCACCAAGTATTTGATATATAGTGATGTATCTTCTGAATGCAGGGTTGGAAGGTGTCTTCCAATTTGCCTCCTTGCCCTGAAGAAGTTATCCCTCATGAAGTGGAGGAAGAGGAGGAGTCAGAGTCGACTGTCCCAATTGAAGAAGAAGAGGGAGCCCCCGAGTCCAGTAGCCATGATACTCGCAAGCGTTCTTGCAGCAAGGACTCGAATGCCTCGTCGCAGACAACGCCAGAAGGTCCTTTTGTTGTTGCAGAGGAGCCAATCCCCGTCGTTCCTGTATGCTCCATGGCTTCTCCTTCTCGGAAGAAGCTATGACTGCCGAAGGAGTCGTCGGAGTCGGGGGAGCAATCCTTCGACCTTGATAAATTTAACCGGTGTGTTCTACATTCGCGACCTCGTCTTGGTTCCTTTTTTAGAGTTGCTTTTTCCTGAAGTTTTGCTGGATGTATTTTGTAGTCAAGCGGCATCGTAGTCTTCTCACGACGTCCAATTTGTGAAGGAGTCCAGAGTCGCAGACTCCAAGGCCAAGGATTTGGCTGAACGGTCTTCTTTCTCCTCTAGTAGTGGCCCACTCCGGGAACAATTCTTCTAGTTCCCCGCATGCTGGGGAACACCAGATGGTTGCCTGGACGACTGTGTGGTAGTCATCTTCAGAGTCTCTGGAGGATCATGTAAGCTTCCTCTTTGCTGTTTTGGCAGTCGAATTTATACTTTGTGTTACCGCTGAACTTTTGTTTTTCTCCTGATGCAACTTATTGTGAAGGAAGCTGCTCGTCTGGCAGAGCGGGTCCTTGTCATGGGTTGACAGCACACTATGCTGGATAATCGCCATCAGGCCGTCGAAGGTTAGTTGTGGTTGCGTCTTTGTCTTTGTGAAATTTATAATTTCGATTGATGATATATCCTGTGTTTTGTAGCTGAACACAATGAACTTCTTCATCATGCTGGCACCCTCGAGAAGGCGCTTGCCGCGGCAGCGAAGAATCGCGACGAAGCACTCGCAGCCCTGGAGGAGTCGCGAAAACGTGAAGAGGATTTGCGCGCCTCCACTGCTGAGAGGGAAAAGTTGTTCGAAGAACAACTCTTCTCGATTGCCCAGTCCCTTTCAGGTATTCTTCCAGATGGATTTGCGTTGCTCTTTGTTGGATGTCGTATTTGCTATGCTAATTCCTTATGTATGCAGATGCTGGTGGCCTGAGCTTTGACGCCCAATCCCTTCGTCGCGAAGATGCGTTGGTTGGTGCCGTGGCTGCCGTCGAAGACCGCAGTGCTTCCCTTTAGGGGACGTTGTCGAAGGCCAAGGGTGTGCTCAGTCGCATTCGTGAGGATCTGACTCCCAAGGTTGAGCTGATTGATAACCTTGAGGACCTGGTGGAATCCCTTGCTGGGGGTATTCCTATGGATTTCAAGAACTCTCAACGGTCCATCGGTGCCACCATGGCACTCGCGATGGTGCAAGCCCATGGTGTGGAGCTGTACCCCGCCATGATCTCCAAGGCAATGCCCGTCAGCATGGATGGCCACCAGGTAGTGTTTGCTCCCTTTGCTACTGGCTGTGGTAAGTATGGGCCATAGCTCATCAATACAGCCGCCAAATACTCCAAGGAGCTGCAACAAGCAAAGAAGGCGGCGAAGGCTGCGGCGTCAAGGGCTGGCACTGGAAAGTCTGTTGTGTCAGAGGGTGCCACGGACTCGATGAGGCCCTCGAAGTCAAAGTCGAAGTCGAAGAAGCAAAGTGCTCCTTAGTTGCCTGTCTGTAATAGTTGTAGTTTGTCTCTTTGTTGAAACTTGTGCTTTTGTGGGAGTGTCCTTGTTGATACTTTGATGTGCTTGAATGCATTCATGCTTTTTATCAATGTATCCTTGGTCCCTTATTTGCTTCTTGCTTGATTGTGATAGGGCACGTCGAGTGGTCCCTCGAGTGATCCTCGTGACTCTCCTCCCACCGATGAAACCATGGCGTAGCCGCGTTCAAAGGTGGAGGAACTGTCGTTGATGCCGCGATTGCGCGACCGCATTAAGCAGTTGGAGCGCGAGTTGCCCATCATCCGTGGTAGCACGGATGTGTGGAAATCGAAGGCAGAGAAGACCACCGCCCATGAGAAGTATCTCTTGGAGGAAGTGGCACAGCTGAATGAGCAATTCAAATGTTAGATTTCTGCCTTCTCGTCCTTTCTTTTAGTTAGTCGCGGTGATGCCTTGTCTTCACACTTTGCCACTTTGCTTAGTGTAGTTGTTAGCACTCGTCATCCGCATGATGAGAAGGACCGGGTGGCCATCCGAATGAACAATCTGACCCAGGAGCATCTACAGGCGAGTGGGTACTTTTTGGTGGACCACGATCGTGTAGTTGCTTTGGTGACCCTATAGGATTGTTCTTCTCGAGTGCTCCAATGCTCGAAGAAGGCGCAGTTTCCTTAGGCATATTTACGAAGCGATGTTTCCTCTTGACGTGGTGCCTGCAAGTTTGATGGCTTTGCTGGCGAAGTTCCAGTATATGAGTGCGGTCCGCGAGTGTGTACAACAGTAGTTGGTAGCTAATGCTAAAGCTTCATTGTCGCTGGTGCGACTGCATAGGCCAGACGTGGATGTTGCGTCTGTTGCCGCTGGGCCGCCGCCTCCGCCAGAAGGAATGACTTGGAACATGGTTCCACATTATCAGGCGGTTGATCAGCCAGCAGAGGACATCGTCGATTTCTTCGAGGAGCAGACGAACGTTCTTTTGTTGCAGCAGTAGCGTGATTTGTATCCTGCACATAATTGCATTAGTGTTGTAAAGTTCATATGATTGTATTGGGTGTATTGAGCACCCGTTGATATGTGAAGAGCTTGTTAGCTTATATAATTTGTGAGTGTATTGTACTCTGTAGTTCCTTTTCGTTAGCATGACTTATGTTTATCTCAGCACCTTGCCAACCTGTCAGGTGCGTTGCAGTTGGGTTGGTGTTTATCAAGGGTTCGATTAGTATTGCGTCAGCTACTCAGGATACTGCGACTTGTTCGTGGAACAAGGATGTGAAGGGTGGCGCAACCCCTTAGTGATGAAATTGCAGGAAAGTAGAAAAATACACAGAGTTTCGGGGCACTTAGCTTTATTTATTCGTAGAATAGTACGAGGTACAATGTGTGGCTAAGTAGCCTGGCTGAATAGCCTTATTTTTAATGTAAAAACGACTAGGGGTATAAGCAACGCAGCTGCACGACGTTCCAGGGGTTGGAGTATACGACTCCTGTCTCGAAATCTTTAAGGCGATAGGCGCCACCTGGGATTACTTCTGTAATCACGTATGGTCCCTCCTAGGGGGACTCGAGCTTGAGATGCCCTTGTTGCTTTAGTCACAGGACCATGTCTCCTTTGCCGAAGGACCTGGGGCGTAGCCTTTTGCTGTGGTAATTGCGGAGTCTCTACTGGTAGATCGTTGATCTCTCCGTTGCTATTTCGCGTGCTTCGTCAAGGATGTCGACGGAATCTTCAAGTGCGAGTGTTGACTCCTTCTAACTGTACGCGACCACCCGTGGGGCTTTGTAGCGTACTTCTGCGGGTAGTACCGCTTCAATACCGTGCACCATGAAGAACAGAGTGTACCCCGTGGCACTATTTGGAGTTGTGCGCAAACTCCAAAGAACTGATTGCAGCTCGTCTGGCCAACATCCAGCGGCTTGTTTGAGTGGTCGGAGGAGTCGTTTCTTGATTCTGCTACAGACGAGACCGTTGGCCTTTTCGACTTGACCGTTGGTCTGCGGGTGAGCCACCGAGGCATAGCTTATGTTGATTCCCAGGTTTTCGCAGAATTCCTGGAACTCTTTAGAGGTGAAGTTTGTCCCATTGTCCGTGATGATGCTGTGTGGCACTCCGAAGCATTAGAAAATGGACTCGAAGAACTTGACAGCGCTAGCACCTGATTGATTTGTCACCGACATGGCCTCGATCCACTTGGTGAATTTGTCGACTGCGACCAAGAGGTAGACGTAGCCTCCTCGCGAGGATTTTGGGAGCTTGCCGACCATGTCGAGTCCCCATTGCACGAAGGGCCAAACCAATGGTATTAGCTGAAGTTCCACGCCAGCTGCGTGAGGTTTGTCTGCAAATTGCTGGCAGGCGTTGCAGCACTGGATGATGTCCTTGGCGTCGCGCATGGCCGTGGGCCAGTAGAATCCAGCTCGTAGAGCTTTGGCAACAAGGGCGCTACTGCCAGCATGGTGCCCGCAAGTGCCTTCGTTGATGTCGAGGAGGATGGCCCTTCCGTCCCTGTTGGAGACACACCGTTGAGGTACTCCCATGATGCTGTGCTTGTATAGTTCGTCGTTGATGAGGGCGAATGCCTTGGATTGTCACGCGATGTGTTGCGCATCAGTCGGATCATCTGGCAACCTCTTGCTAAGTAGGTACGTGATGTACGGCTGGGTCCAAGATGGCTCGATCATCATGACGCCCATTGGTCCTTCGAGTCCTGTATCGAGCTCCGGATCGTCGAGTGTCATTGGCTCGTTAGGTGGCGTAGCCCCCGAGTCCACTGACGTGCATGTTTTCTTCTCTGGAGCCTTTGGATTGATGGAGCGCTCGCATATGCATTCGAGAAATACCCCAGGTGGTATGGGGGCGCAGGTGGAGCCAATATTGGAGAGTAGGTCCGCTTCTTCATTGCTTCCGCGACCTACATGTCGTAGCTCATAGCCGTCGAAGTCTCCTTCGAGTGTGTCATAGAGGTCACGATAGGCGATCATGTTGTCGCTCAGTGCATCACACTCGTGCATCGTTTGATTGACCACCAGTTTGGAGTCGCCATAGATGATGAGCATTTTGGTGCCGCAGGCTTTCGCCATCAGCATCCCATGGATTAGGGCTTCATACTCAGCTTCATTGTTGGAGGCAGTGAATTGCATTCGCAGAATGTATTTCAGCTTGTTTCCCTGGGGTGATGTTAGTATGACACCTGCGCCAGCCCCGTCCTTTCACTTGGACCCGTCGAAGTGCATTGTCCAAAGGTAGGACATATCTGGCTTGTCGGGGAGTTGGTTCTCCATCCAGTGCACAAGAAAGTCCGGGAGAACTTGCGACTTGACCGCGTCGCGCTTCTCGTATGTGATGTCTCGTGGAGACAATTTGATTCCCCAGAGCGCGACTCGTCCGGTGGCATCAGGATTATTGAGTATGTGCCCGAGTGGAGCGTCGTTGACCACCATGATTGGATGCTCCTGAATTAGTGGCGCAGTCGCCTGGCTGTCATGAAGACGCCGTAGGCCAGCTTCTGGTAATGCGGGTACCGCTGCTTTGTTGGCGTGAGCACCTCGCTGAGGTAGTATACTAGGCGTTGCACCCCGTGGACTTTATTTTCTTCGGCTCGCTCCACCACGAGCACAGTGCTGACCACTCGAACTTGTCAGCTTTTCGGAGAAGTTGATAGAAGGGCAGCGCCTTTTCGCCCATTCGACTAATGAATCAACTAAGCGCCGTGATTTTCCCAACCAGCTGTTGGATGTCTTTTACGTTCTTCGACTTCTCCATGGCCAGTATGGCTTTTATTTTCTTTGGGTTTGCTTTGATCCCTCTCGCGGAATGAGATACCCGAGTAACTGCCCAGATGGTACGCCGAAGGCGCATTTGTCTGGATTGAGCTTAATCCGGTAGCGGTCAAGGTTGGCAAAGGTCTCGCGGAGATCGTCGATTAACGAAGCTTCCTCCTTGGTTTTGATGACGATGTCGTCAACGTAAACTTGGATGTTGCGACCAAGTTGATTCTTGAGGCAGGCCTGCATGCACCGCTGATAGGTAGCTCCTGCGTTTTTAGCCCGAAGGGCATGGTGTTATAGCAGAACACACCAAAGGGTGTCGTAAACACCGTCTTCTATTGGTCTTCCTCCTTCATTCAGATCTGATTGTAGCCTGAGGAGGCGTCGAGGAAGCATAGGCATTCACATCCCGCGGTGGAGTCGATGATTTGGTCGATTCGCGGCAACGGGAAGTGATCCTTTGGGCAGTGCTTATTCAGGGAGGTAAAGTCCACGCACATCCGCAGGATATTCATGTCTTTTTTGGGCACCAGCACTGTGTTAGCGTGCTAGGTGATTTCCTTGATCTCGCATATGAAATTTGTGTCGAGGAGTCTATTGACCTCCATTCCGACTACTTTTTCTCTTGGTTCAGACAATCGCCGTATTGTCTACTTGACTGGCCGTGCGTCTGGGTTCACGTTGAGTGAGTGCTCGGCGAATTCCTTGGGAACCCCTGGCATGTCCGCTAGACACCAGGAGGAGATTTCCAAGTTCTCATGGAGGATTTCGACG
The DNA here is from genome assembly GCA_916181665.1 of Avena sativa. NCBI lineage: Eukaryota > Viridiplantae > Streptophyta > Magnoliopsida > Poales > Poaceae > Avena > Avena sativa. The sequence goes on along the minus strand of OV702297.1, from coordinate 459,431,155 downwards.
AGCGCGAGTTCCTATGTGAAACTCAAGTTGTTGGCAATGAGGGTCGTCTTGGTCGGGTCCGTTGAATGGACCTGGACTTTGTTCGTATGTATCGACGAGTCGAAGGATAGGTCGGGCGAACTTGGCCTGCTCAGGGGAGGCAGACTGTTACTAGTCGACTCCTTTAGTCTTGCGAGTTCTTCCTGCATGCCGAAGGACTGGGAGATTCTGTTGAATTCCCTGTCGCAGCTGTTGGACCTCTCGAAGCTTCCGTCGATTGTAATGACGCCGTTTGGACCTGGCATTTTCATCTGCAGGTAGGCGTAGTGCGACACCACCATGAACCTAGCGAATGCGACGCGTCCGAGGATGCAGTGATATTGTGAGGGCCAGTCGACGACCTCAAAGTCGATGCGCTCTCGCCGAAAGTTTTGTGGCATGCCGAAGATGACGTCGAGGTTGATCTTGCCCAGGGGATATATGCCCTTCCCTGGGATGGTGCCATGGAACGTCGTATCTTAGACTTCCACGCAAGTTAGAGGGATCCTCATTGCACGCAAGGTACTCGCAAACATGAGGCTGATGCCACTTCCACCATCCATGAATTTGCGACTCATATCGAAGCCCCCAATTTGTGCCTCGAGTACGAGGGAACATTGGCCTAGACGAGGAACTTGACGCGGATGATCGCGTTTGTTGAAGGTGATGCAGGAGTCGCTTCCACTAAGGTACTCAGTGGTGGAAGGTGGAGAGTTTATCACCAGATTGACTTGGCGAGTGATGGCCTTCTGCACTCGATTTGAGGGATGTCCCTTTTGGATCATCCCCATGTTGCCCACGGGTCGTGGGTTTGGCTCACCTCCGTGGTGCTGGACCGGCACGGCCGCGGGTGGTGGCCCGGGGGGTGGTGGAGGAGCTCCATGAGCCATAGCGCCTGGGACGGCTCCAAAGCCCCTGTTCACCGCGTCGCGATTCATCCGAGCCAGGCCCTCATGGAGTTTGAGGAACTCGTGGCCGTCCTTGAGTAGGTGGCTGGATTTCTTCTTGCATCGTGCTTGTCAATGTAGAAGTGCACATTGCATGGCCCGGATAGTTTGTCCTCGATAGATGTTGCGGGTGCCTCCTCGCGAGTGCGACACTGACACACTTGTGTGGTTTTCCCGGAGTCACGTTATCCACCGCTGTGATAACCGCTGTTGCGGTTGTTGTCACATTTCTCGGCGTAGCCGGCTGCGACCATGTTGACGTCGTCGCGATCATCATAGATGCGCATTCGATGCTTGCCTCGGCGGTCGCATCTATGCCCGAGGTCGTCTTCATCGTCGGAGTAGGTGCGGTTTTTCACCGAGTCTTCTCTGTCGGCCCACCGATTCACGATTTCCATCAGGTGGTCGATTGTTTTGGGCTTAGTGCGCACCAGCCCCTCCCTGAGCTCTATACGGCGGATGCCACCGTTGAATGCGTCGATTGCGCGGTCCTCTAAGATGTTTTCCGTGGAGTTCTTGATGATGGACCACCTCTAGATGTAAGAGCGCAGTGACTCATCAGACCTTTGCTGGCAGCTTCTCAGTTCCTCGATTGATGCGGGCCTTTTGTAAGTGCCCTTGAAGTTGCACACAAAGCTGTAGACCAGCTCTTCCCAGCTGCGAATGGATCCGCGCGGGAGGTTGTTGAGCCATGCGCGAGCGGTGCCCTGCAGCTGTAGCTGCAGGCATTGCATGGCCATGCTTCGACTCCCACCATATAGCCTGACGGAGGAGATGTGGTCCTCCAACCATATTTTCGGGTCCTGCAGGCCGTCAAATTTTGGGGTCTCCGATGGGAGTTTGAACCCTTTAGGAATTCGCTTCTCCCTAATGGCTCTGCTGAAGCATCTGGCGCCGCAGAGCTCCACGTCTTCGTCCTCCGAGTCAGTCGAACGAGAACGTCGTGCGTGCATTTTGTCGACTTTGCGCTGTGTGATGTCATCACATGCGTCGTAGTCGCGATCGTGCCGTCGTGAGCGGCGACACCGAGACAGGTCGTGGCTATCGTCGCTAGACAAGGGCGAGGAGTAGCGTTTTGCCAGAGCCTTGCTTTTCTTTAGCTCCTGTGTTGGCTCTTTGTCGAGGGCGGCCTTGATTAGCCCCAAGCCCGCGATCATAGATTGGTGCATGGCAGCTCGTGGATCTCCAGCTGGCGGCTGGTTGTTGAGGAGGTACATGGTGGCTGCCGTTACCGCTACTTGTGGCGTCTTCGGGAGCATGTTGCCTCGCGTGTCCACCGTCATGGAGCCAAAGTCGAGGACTTTCATAGCTTCTACGTGCTCTTGCTCGGTGAGATGGGCCAGTTGAGATCTTCTATTATTAGCCAGGTACTCATTGCCTTTGGAGGAGGATCCTTCATGGGAGGAGAGCCCAGCTCGTCGAAGGCTTGATTCATCCGCCTTTTTACGCGCCTTAAGTTGCGCGATTGCATGTAGTTGGCGTCTGTATTCCTTCTTCAACAGCCAATGGTAGCCCATCAGCATGTCCTGCGGGGAGTTGAGGGGCAGAGGATTGCCCCGTAGAGATTCTCGACAGCGGGCCCACTCGTTGTCGTTGAGCCTGATCACTACACGCTCTCTAGTGTTTTCGTTCATTATGGTCGGCGGTTTCCTCCCGCTCCATTGTTGATGGGTGCGCCATTGCCACCATTGGTGCGGCCGCCGTTGAAGGGAATATGCCCGAGAGGCAATAATAAAGTGGTTATTTTCTTATTCCATTTTTATGATAAATGTTTATTTTGCATGCTATAATTGTATTAATTGGAAATGTTAATACATGTGTGTTTAATAAACAAAAGGAAAGTTCCTAGTTATGCCTCTCTTATAAACTAGCTCGTTGATTAACAAGGTGATCAAGGTTTCCTGATCATGGACATTTGATGTCGTTAATAACAAGGTCACAACATTGGTGGAATGATGTGATGAACATTCATCCGAAGTATAGCATTACGATTAGAGTCATTATGTTTATATTGCTATAACATCATACGAAGTAATCTTAGTCCTTATACAATGAGATCATGTTAATTGCTAACACCGGAAGAGTATCTTGATAACATCAAACGTCACACCGTAACTATAAAGGTGGGTTCAGTGCTATGAAGGTGTTATGTTTAGGCTCATGGATAAGGAGTGGGATTTGTCCATCCTGATGACAGATAGATATACTATGGGCCCTCTCGGTGATATCACATTAAGATAGCTTGCAAGCAAGTGATGTGATCACTAGAATGTTATATCACGGGAACGAGAAAAGAGTGCATGTCGATAACAAGATCAAGCTAGGTATTTGGATGCCGATGATCGAATCTCGGACATGTAATATATCGCGAGACAAAGGGATTTAGTTACGACCTTGAAGGTTCACACGATCACAAGGGTCATCGTTGAATATGTGGGAGTCAGTACGGATCTCCAGGTCCCGCTGCTGATTATTGGTCGGAGAGGGGTCTCGATCATTTCTGCATTATTCGCGAACCGTAGGGTGACACACTTAAGGGATACCGACACCATTTAGGAGCAAATATGTTTTAGATAAAGATTAAGAAAGCGTTGGAATCATTTCGATGGAAATCAGAATTGTTTCGGGTGAAATTGCTGAAACTGGTTCTGCATGTGATATTGAAATGTTGTAGGGAGTTTTATGTGAATGTTTGTTAATTAAAGTAATTAACAAAATTCTGAATAAAATAAATAAAAGTGTTTTATTTAATGAGAGCTTGCATTAAATTTGGTGGAAATTTAATGCATGTGAGTGGACATGAGTGGAAGTGTGTGTTTATGTGAGTGGGAGCTCCACCCACATGAATGAGGGAGAGGTGGGGACACCCACCATGGCCGACGCCATGCCCCCTTGGGCTACCCCCTCCCCTATATAAGGAGCACCTCCTCCTCCTCTCCTCTTGCACCACCTCCTCATGAAGGTTCTCTTCTCCCTCTAGTTATTCACCATGGTCTCGGATTAGCGAGATACATGTTCCCGATGGCTTTATCTGGAAAGGAGTTGCTTCTTCCGCTGCATCGCTGGAGCAAGGAGGCGGAGGTTGTTCGGTGGACCGAACGTGTGTGCGATCACGGATGCACCGCTACTTTGTGGTGCTGGACTTGATGGTGCTCTTGAGATCGGCAAGTGTACGACTACATCATCCACGAGTTCCAACTCGTTAACAAAGCTTTGTTGTCTTCGAGGGTAAGTTCTCTATGGATGTATATCCACCCGTTGCTTGTATCTAGTAGATAGATCTTGGCGTATAGTTCCCATCGTAGGAATTTTTTGTTTTCTATGCTGCGAACCCAACAGTGGTATCAGAGCCTGATCTATGCATAGGTGCTTTGCACGGGTAGTACACATATGTTTATATGTGGGCGATGATGATCATGTTATTGCTTCTTTCATGTATTTTGGATATTGGTGGCATAGTGGGATGGAGCGGCCCGGACCAACCTTACATGTCATCGCACATGAGACCAGTTCCACGACTGACATGCAACTAGTTTTGCATAAGTGGTTGGCAGGTGTTTGTCTCTCCTACTATAGACAATATCTGATTTACAATGAGTTGCTAATAACTTGGTTATCCTCGTTGTGGTTCCATGTTCGTAGGTGACATGGGTATACTCTACAGGTACTCGAGCTTGGTATATACGGTCTAAATACGTACATGCCCACGGTGTCGCCAAGGCCCAAACAAAGGATTCGAGTAACCTGCGGACTCTCGATTGCTTGAAGAACAAGAAGAAGCTAAAGATACAAAGTTTAAAGGGGAAAACCCTAAATTGTAACCGACTCGACCTGCTACCCGAGACCTAGCCTATCTATATAAAGGCTGGGAGGGGGCGGCGAGGAGGACACACGCAACCCTAGTTTCCACCACCCTCGCCAGATTGCATCTGCGCACCATTGTAACCTTCGGTTCCTTCGATAATTCCACGAGCAGACAAGCAGGAGTATGGACCTCTACGTGGCCTGAACCTGGGTAAATCTTTGTCCCCTATGTGCTTGTTTGCTAGCCGATAGATGTCTCCAGCGCTCCCTCCTTCTCCAAAACCCAAGTCCATAACAATGGGCATTGATGAGTCAAACCCTCGTCAATTGGTGCCGTCTGTGGGATCTGGGAGTGCTGATGTTGCGGCTTCTTCGACCCCATCAACCGCGATCTACAACTCCGCAACAGCACAGATTCGCCAGCTCTTCGGCGCGTTCGACTTCACCATCCACACGCCGGCCACTCGCCCGGCCTTCGAGTCCGTGGGCGACGGAATCAGCCTGGCGATCGGGAGCTTCCACTTCCAAGTTGGTCAGATGGGCACGCTTCGCATGCCTGATCAGCCGACAGCACCAGCGATTGCCCCAGCATCATGGTTCCCTCCATCAATCGGCACCCTCAGCGAGCTCAACGCCCCGACAACAGTCGAGAACACTGTGAGCGACAACAGTCGCGACTCCGATCTGAGCGATCCGGCCACTGAAGATGGAACCTACAGTTCCGGATCTGAGAGTTGTGGGAGCAGCAGCTTCCCCAATCACTTCATGTGCGCCATCATCAACACAGGCGACACCTCTGCCAACCGCGACAACAGCGGCAATCACGGCAATGGAACCGACTCGCCTAACGACGGCAACGGTGGTAATGGTGGCAATGGCGGTAACGGTGGCAATCGCGTCCCCGTTAACAACGGAGGGGCAGTCGAACCTCCAACGATAGTAAATGAGCAAACCGGCGAACGCGTCATAATCAAGCTCAACGAACAAGAATGGGCTCACTGCCGCGAAGCCCTGCGAGGCACCCCTCTACCCTTCGGATCCCTGCAGGAGCTACTGATGGGCTATCACTGGCTCCTGAAGGAAGAATTCAAGCGCCAAGTACAAAAAAATCACGCAACTCGAGGAGCGCAAAAAGGCGGCAGACGAGTCGAGCCTTTGTCGTGATGAACTCTCCTCCTACGGAGGATCCTCCTCAAAGGGCAACGAGCACCTCGCCAAGAAGAGGCAGTCTCGGATGACCCATCTCACCGAGCAGGAACGCATAGAGGCTGCAAAGGTCCTCGACTTCGGCTCTATGACAGTCGACACCAGGGGCAATGTGGTCCCCAAGACGCCACAGGCTGCGGTGACAGCGGCCACCATGTACCTCCTGAACAACCAACCACCAGCTGGGGACCCCCGAGCCGCCATGCACCGATCTACGATCGTGGGCTTGGGATTAATCATGGCCGCCCTGGACAAGGAGCCAACACCGGAACCAAAGAAGGGCAAAGCGCTAGCAAAGCATTACTCCTCACCCTCATCCAGCGATGACAGTCACGACTTGTCTCGACATCGCCGCTCACGACGACACGACCACGACTACGACGCACGTGATGACATCACGCAGCACAAGATCGACAAATCAAGAGCACGACATGCTCGGTCGACTGACTCATAAGAGGAGGACGTGGAGCTCTGTGGCGCCAGATGCTTCAGCAGATCCATTAGGCAGAAGCAAATGCCTAAAGGGTTTAAACTCCCGTCGGAGAACCCGAAGTTTGACGGCCTACAGGACCGAAGATCTGGCTGGAGGACCACATCTCCTCCGTCAGGCTCCACAGAGGCAGTCGAAGCACGGCCATGCAATGCTTGCAGCTACAGCTGTAGGGCGCCGCCCGAGCATGGCTCAACAACCTCCCACGCGGATCCATTCACAGTTGGGACGAGCTGGTTTACAGCTTCGTGCGCAACTTTAAGGGCACATACAAGCGGCCTGCATCAATCGAAGAGTTGAGATGCTGCCAACAAAGATCTGGAAAATCGCTGCGCTCCTACATCCAAAGGTGGTCCATCATCAAGAACTCCGTAGAAAACATCTCGGAGGATCGCGCGATTGACGCATTCAACGGTGGCGTCCGCCGCTTAGAACTCAGAGAGGAGCTGGGCTGCTCAAATCCCAAGACCATCGACCACCTGATGGAGATCGCGAATCGGTGGACCGATGGAGAAGACTCAGTGAAGAATCACGTTCACTCCGACGAGGAGGCGGAGCTCGAGTGCAGACGCGATCGCCGAGGCAAGTGTCGCATGTGCATTTACGATGACCGCGATGACGTCAACATGGTCGCAACTGGCTACGCCGAAAGACGCGACGACAACCGCAACAGCGGATACCGTAGCGGCGAATACCGCGACTCCGGGAAAACCACGCAAGTGTGGCAATGCCGCACTCGCGACGAGGCACCCGCGAGCTCCGTTGAGGATAAACTGTCCGGGCCATGTACGGTGCACTTCTACATCGACAAGCATGATGGCAAGAAGAAGTCCAGCCACCTCCTCAAGGATTGCCGCGAGTTCCTCAAGCTACATGAGGGACTAGTTCAGATGAGCCGCAACACAGTCAAAAGAGGCTACGGAGCCGCTCCAGGCGCCGTGGCACATGGCGCTCCGCCACCTCCACCTGGGCCACCCCCGAATGCAGCCGCACTAGACCAGCACCATGGAGGCGAGCCGTACCCACGAGCCATGGGCACCATGATGATCCAAAAGGGACGCCCCTCCAATAGGGTGCAGAAGGCCATCACTCGCCAAGTCAACTTGGCCACACACTCGCCACCATCCACCACTGAGTACCTCAGTGGAAGCGACTCCTGCATCACCTTCGACAAACGCGACCATCCGCCTCAGGTACCCCGTCCAGGCCATTGCCCCCTCGTACTCGAGGCGCAAATCGGAGGCTTCGACATGAGCCGCGTCTTCATGGATGGCGGAAGCGGCATCAACCTTATATTCACGAGTACCTTGCGAGCAATGAGGATCCCCCTAACTTGCCTGGAGGCCTCGGACACAACGTTCCATGGCATCGTCCCAGGGAAAGGCATATACCCCCTGGGCAAAATCAACCTCGACGTCATCTTAGGCACGCCCAAGAACTTCCGGCGTGAGCGCATCGACTTTGAGGTCGTCGACTGGCCCTCACAGTACCACTGCATCCTCGGGCGCGTCGTGTTCGCTAGGTTCATGGCAGTGCCCCACTACGCCTACCTGCAGATGAAAATGCCAGGTCCCCACGGTGTCATCATGATCAACGGAAGCTTCGAGCGATCTGACAGTTGCGACAGGGAATTCAATAGAATTTCCCAATCTATCGGCATGCAGGAGGAACTCGCGAGACTAAAGGAGATGACAGACAACAGTCTGCCTCCCTTGAGCCGGCCAAGCTCACCCGATCTCTCCTTCGACTCATCGGTGCACACAAAGAAAGTGCAGGTCCACCCATCGGATCCCGCCAAGACGGCACTCATCGCCAACAACTTGAGTCCCGCATAGGAACTCGCGCTCGTCGAATTCCTTCGTGAGCACTGGGAAATTTTCGCCTGGTGTCCTGCGGACATGCCAGGAGTTCCCAGGGAATTCGCCGAGCACGCACTCAACGTCAACCCCGACGCAAGGCCAGTCAAGCAAACAATTCGGCGATTGTCTGAGCCAAGAGCGCAGGCAGTTGGAATGGAGATCAACAGACTCCTCGAGGCCAAATTCATATGCGAGATCAAGGAAAGCACTTGGCTCGCCAACACGGTGCTGGTACCGAAAAAGGACACGGATATCCTGCGGATGTGCGTGGACTTCACCTCTCTGAACAAGCACTGCCCAAAGGATCGAGCAGATCATCGATTCCACCGCGGGATGCGAGCGCCTCTGCTTCCTCGACGCCTACTCAGGCTATAATCAAATTCGAATGAAGGAGGAAGATCAAGAGAAAACAACGTTTACAACGCCCTTTGGTGTGTTCTGCTACAACACAATGCCCTTCGGGCTAAAGAACGCGGGAGCCACCTACCAGCGGTGCATGCAGGCTTGCCTCAAGGAACAACTGGGTCGCAACATTCAAGTCTACGTTGATGACATAGTAATCAAGACCAAGGAGGAAGCCTCTCTAATCGACGATTTGCGCGAAACCTTCGCCAACCTCGACCGCTATCGGATCAAGCTCAATCTGGACAAATGCGCCTTCGGCGTACCATCTGGGCAGCTGATCGGGTATCTCATCTCCGCGAGGGGAATCGAGGCGAACCCGAAGAAGATAAAAGCCATACTAGCCATGGAGAAGCCGAAAAACATAAGGAGCGTCCAGCAGCTGGCTGGACGAATCGCGGCACTCAGTCGATTCATTAGTCGAATGGGCGAAAAGGCGCTGCCCTTCTACTAGCTCCTCCGCAAAACTGAAAAATTCGAATGGACCACTGAAGCGCAAGAAGCATTCGAAGACCTCAAGCGCCTGCTATCCACTTTGCCAGTACTGGTGACCCCACGAGAAAGGGAGCCACTGTTGCTGTATATCTCCGCCACCAACCAGGTGGTCAGCACAATGCTCGTCGTCGAGCGAGCTGAGGAAAACAAGGTCCATGGTGTACAACGCCCAGTATACTACCTCAGCGAGGTCCTCACGCCAACAAAACAGCGGTACCCGCACTACCAGAAGCTGGCGTACGGCGTCTTCATGACCGCCCGACGACTGCACCACTACTTCCAGGAACACCCAATCGTGGTGGTCAACGACGCCCCCTTGGGGCATATCCTCAATAACCCCGACGCCATGGGACGAGTCGTGCTTTGGGGAATAGAATTGTCTCCATGAGACATCACGTACGAAAAGCGCGACGCAATCAAGTCGCAAGTTCTCCCGGACTTCCTCATGCACTGGATGGAGAACCAGCTCCCGGACAAGCCAGATATGTCCTACCTCTGGACAATGCACTTCGATGGGTCCAAGCGGAAAGACGGAGCAGGCGCAGGTGTCATACTGACATCACTCAAGGGGACAAGCTGAAGTATATCCTGCGAATGCAGTTCACAGCCTCAAATAACGAGGCTGAATACGAGGCCCTGTTGCACGGGATGAGGATGGCAAAAGCCTGCGGCGCCAAGAGGCTCATCATATACGGCGACTCCAAGTTGGTCGTCAACCAAACAATGCATGAGTGCGACGCACTGAACGACAACATGATCGCGTACCGCGACCTCTACGACACAGTCGAAGGAGACTTTGATGGTTGCGAGCTGCGACACGTAGGTCGCGAAAGCAACGAGGAGGCAGACGCACTCGCCAACATAGGCTCCACCTGCGCCCCTATACCACCTGGGGTATTTCTCGAGCGCATCTACGAACGACTCCATCAAGCCAAAGGCCGCAGAGAAGAAAACAAGCGCAGCAACGGACTCGTGGGCTACGCCACCCAATGAGCCAATGGCACTCGATGACTTGGAACTGGACACTGGACTCAAGGGACCAATGAGCGTCATGATGATCGAGCAATCCTGGACGCAGCCGTACATCACGTACCTCCTCAGCAAAAGGTTACCAGACGATCCAAAAGATGCACGGCATATCACGCGGCGATCCAAGGCATTCGCCGTTATCAACGGCAAACTGTATAAGCGCAACATCACAGGAGTACTCCAACGATGCGTCTCCATGGCCGATGGAAGAGCAGTTCTCCTCGACATCCATGAAGGGACCTGCGGGCACCACGCCGGCAGTCGCGCCCACGTTGCCAAAGCTCTACGAGCTGGGTTCTATTGGCCTAAGGCCATGCGCGACGCTAAGGACATCATTCAAAAATGCAACGCTTGCCAGCGATTCACGGACAAGCCGCACGCACCAGGCGTAGAGCTACAGCCAATCCCATTGGCCTGGCCCTTCGCACAGTGGGGGCTCGACATGGTTGGCAAACTTCCAAGGTCTTCACGAGGAGGCTACATCTACCTCCTAGTAGCAGTCGACAAATTCACCAAGTGGATTAAGGCCATGCCAATGACCAACCAATTAGGGCACAACGCAGTCAAGTTCTTCGAGTCCATCGTCTACCGCTTCGGAGTGCCGCACAGCATCATCAACAACAACGGGACGAACTTCACATCCAAGGAGTTCCAAGAATTCTGCGAGAACCTCGGGATCAACATCAGCTACGCCTCAGTAGCGCATCCACAGACCAACGGTCAGGTGGAAAAAGAAAATGGGCTCGTCTGCAACGGCATCAAGAAGCGACTCCTCCGGCCACTCGAACAAGGCGCGGGCTGCTGGCCGGACAAACTGTCATCCGTACTCTAGAGCCTACGCACAACTCCAAACAGCGCCACGGGCTACACACCATTCTTTATGGTGCACGGAGCTGAGGCAATGCTACCCGCCGAGGTACGGTACAAGGCGCTGCGCGTGGTCGCTTACAGCGAACGAGAGTCATCCCTCGCACTCGAAGACTCCGTCGACCTCCTTCACGAGGCAAGGGAAATCGTCGCGGAAAGATCCATGATCTACCAGCAGAACCTGCGCAACTACCACAGTAGGAGGCTTCGCCCCAGATCCTTCGTCGAAGGTGACCTGGTCTTGCGACTGAAGCAGCAGGGGCATCTCAAGCTCGAGCCCCCCCTGGGAAGGACCATACGTGATTACAGAAGTAATCCCAGGTGGCGCCTATCGCCTTCAAGATCTAGAGACAGGAGTCGCATACTCCAATCCCTGGAACGTCGCACAGCTGCGATGCTTCTACCCTTAGTCGTTTTTACCTTTTACATTGCAAAATAAGGCTACTCAGCCAAGGCTACTTAGCCGCACATTGTACCTTGCACTGTTCTTCGAATAAATAAAGCTAAGTGCCCCAAAACTCTGAGTTCTCCTTTACTTTTCCAATTTATATACTCGGGGGCTGCGCCACCCTATACACATCTGTTCTTCGAACCAAAACGCGATATCCTGAGTAGCTGGTACATCAATCGAAACCCTTAACACAACACCAACCCAGCTGCAACGCACCTGACAGGTTGACAAGGGACTGAGATAAAAACATGACCATGCTAATGAAAAGGACTCGCATAGTGCCACACACTTTGTACTAACAAAGCTCTTTATACGCATTCGCCAATAAATTATCTACAACATTTATACGAACTTTACAACACAAGTACATTTATGTGCAGGATACAAACTAGGCTACTACTGCAGCAGAAGAACGTTGGTTTGTTCCTCGAAGAAGTCGACGATCTCTTCTGCTGGGCGGTCCACTGCCTGGTAGTGCGGCACCATATTCCAAGCAGAACCCGCTGGCGGCGCAGGCGGCCCAGACGCAACTGCCGCAACATCTACGTCAGGCCTGTGCAGTCGCACCATTGATAGAGCAGCCTTAGCACCAACCACCAACTGCTGCCTCACGCACTCGCGAACCGCGGTCAGGTCTTGAAACTTGGCAAGGAGGGCCAGCAAGCTTGATGGCGTATCATCCAGCAGAAACATTGCCCGATAAATGTTCTTCAAGCATGACTGCGATTTCTTTAGAAAGTGCAGCACTCGCAACGCACGATCCTGCAGGGTCGCCAATGCAGTCGCACGATCATGATTTACCCAGAAGTATCCAGTCTCTTGAACTTGCTCCTGGGTAAGATCATGCATGCGAATGGCAATTCTATCCTTCTCCTCCTGCGGGTGACGCGTGCTGACAACTACACGAAGCAGCAACAGCAGCATGAGTACAACGTACCACTGCGAGTAACTACAAGGAAAAGATGAGAACAAGCAAACTAACATTTGAATTGGTCGCCCAGCTGCGTCACCTTGCCAAGCAGATACTGCTCTCGAGCGGTGGCTTTTTCCGCCTTCGACTTCCATACGTCCGCATTACCATGGAGCACGGGCAACTCACGCTCCAGCTGCTTCACGCGATCATGCAGTCGCGAAAGCAAGGTCAACTCATCTACCTTGGAGCGCGGCGGTGCCACGATATCATCAAGAGTCGGCGAGTCCTGAGTTTCCCTCAAAGGATCACTTGATGTTCCCTACCAAAAGTCAAGATTAAAGCAAATAAGCCAACCAGATCAACACAAAGACAAAAGGATCGGATGCATTCAAGACTAGAAAAAGTATTAGCAGATACACTCGCCAGCAGGCATGTTCTCAAACAAAAGGACATAAACTAATCAACTATTACAAAGCTAACTAAGGAGCAACTGGCTTCTTTGACTTCGACGGCTTCGGGGGCTTCATCAAGTCCGTGGCAGTGTCAGACACCACTGACTTTCTGCCGGCCCCTGATGCCGAAGCTTTCTCCGCCTTCTTGGCACGTTGGAGCTCCTCAGAATACTTTGCAACGGTATTTATCAACTGAGGCCCATATTTGCCACATGCAGTCGCGAAGGGAGCGAAGACTACTTGCTGGCCGTCCGCACTCATAGGCATCGCCTTCGACACCGCAGCAAGGTCAATCTCGACTCCATGGGCCTGCACCATGGCAAGTGACATGGACGCGCCAGCTGAGTGAAGCGAGTTCTTGAAGCTGGCAGGCACACCTCCAGCGAGTGACTCCACCAGCTCGTCTATATTGTCGACTAGATCCGCCTTGGGCATCAGCTCCTCCCGAAGGCGACTGAGTATGCTTTTGGCCTTGGAGAGCGTGTCCTGCATAGCAATGCTGCGGTCTTCGACTGCTGACAGTGCACCCGCCAGAGCGTCATCACGACGAAGGGCCTGCGGGTCAAAGCTCAAATCGCCAGCATCTGTACATAAGTTCACATATGGACAAAAACATCAGCGCCACCGGCAAAATATTCGAAGCGAAGAAGGATAACAACATTCACAAGCAAGGTACCTGAAAGGGCCATAGCAATCGAGAGCAGTTGTTCCTCGAACAACTTCTCCCTGGCTGCGAAGGAGGCACGCAGATCCTCTTCGCGCCTTTGCGCCTCGTCATGCGCCGCGATTGCTTCGTCGCGACCCTTCACAGCCACGGCGAGGGTCTTTTCCATGGTGGCAGCATTGCGCAGGTGAGCGTTATGTTTGGCTACAAACATAAAGAGATTGACTATTAGTCGACCGTATTAAAAAGGAGACAAAGAAGAAGAAGAAATGCAAGACACTCACTTACAACCACGGGATGACGCGTCTCTAGCATCGCATGCTGGCGACCCATCGCAAGCACTTGCTCTGCCAAGTGCGCGGCTTCTTTCACAAGGAGCTACTGCACAAAACAGAATCAGCAGAGGCAATAGATAACATTGACTACAACACCAAAAGGAGAAAAACTACACTTACATGGTCCTCCAATGACTCTGAAGATGTCTGCTGTACCGTCATTCGGGCAACCATTCAATGCTCCCCTGCATGAGGAGAACTGGAAGAGTTGTGCCCAGAGTGGGCCGCCAATGGAGGGGAAGGAGCGCGCTCGACCTCTTCTTTGGCCCTTGAGGTCACGACTCCCGATTCCTTCAAAAAATGGACGTCGCCAGAAGATGACGACGCCTCTTGACTGCAAGACAAAAACCATATCAAGATAGGGCAAACCCAGAGACGAGCCATCAAGAGCAAAAACAGAGAAGAGCAAATCAACTACGAAACTTACCAATCAAACTTGTCAAAGTCAAAAGTGGCTCCCCCCGACTCTGACGAAGACTCCTTGGGCAGTCGCATCTTCTTGCGAGAAGACGGTGCCACGGCGCTCACAGGAATGGCAGGAATTGGCGACTCCGCACCAACACCCATACCTTCCGGAGTCGAAGGAGACAACGCATTGGAATCCTCGCTGCGCGAACGCTTGCGAGTATCTGGACTACCGGACTCGGGGGCTTCCTTCCAAAGTCTCGCGAGGGATAATCCCCTCAGGTAGAGGGGGCATACAAGGTGACATCGCCCAATCCTGCACACAGACAACACATTTAGTAAACAGCAAGTAAACAACAGAGAAGCAATCGACAAAATCAGCTACTACGTAGCACAACTATACCTCAGGAGGAGAGTTCGAAGCATCAAATGGAGGAACAATTGGCTCACTGGGAAGCACATCCTTGACGGTGTACTTGGTTACCAGTCGAATCCTCTTCTCCACCTCACTCATGGACATGCCATCGGCAGACACGCGAGTGGCATCATCAGCGCTAGCCCACTGAAACATGGGGTGGACCCTGGCTTGCAGGGGCTGGACGCGACGGCGCAGCCAAGTGTGAATGAGGGCGCAACCTCCCTCCTCTTTGCCTATGCGACTCTCAAGGTCGCAGACGCGCTGATACAGCACATCTGTCTCCGCGGACTCGCCAGGCATGGCTACGTTCTTCCAGGAGCGCATCCTCCTGCACGGCGTCGTGGGATCGAAGGGCGCGAGTCCAAAGTGCTCACCATTGGCCTTCTGATCGCGGATGTAGAACCATTTGTCCCTCCACCCTTGGACGGACGCCGTGAGCTTGATGTTGAAGTAGGTGGCGGATGGGTCGACGTGGATTCCGCAGCACTCGCAGAGTGTGATGAAGCAAGAGATATGGAGGATCGAATTTGGGGACAACTGATGGAGCTGGAGCCCGTAGAAACAAAGGAGACCCCTAAAAAAGGGGTGAAGAGGCAAGGAGAGACCGCGAATGATGAATGCTAAAAACATCACTCGAAAACCAGCGGGAGGAGCAGGAATGGTCTCACCGATGGGGACGCGCGCGTCGGCGACTGCGGCAGACAATACTCCATCTTAGCGAAGAAGACGGAGATCGGACGCCACGCACCATTCGTGACGCGAGTGCCCGCGACCTTCTTCTTCCCGCCGACGGCGGTGCTAGTGCCCGCAGTGGCGGAGCCGCCCTTCTTCTTCGCTACGGCAACGGTGGCCACGGAATCAGCTGCAACGCCTCCCTTCTTCTTCCCCATTGCACGACGTCGATGCGAGCGTAGAAAGTAGCTCAGAAACGAGCAGAGCTAGTCTAGTGTCGTGGAGGAAACGAGCACAGAGAAAGCGGAGAGGAGCAGCGGCAATGGCGATGGAAGCCAAGATGAATGAGAGCAGATGAGAAAATTACCGTCGCAGCGCCGCTACTTAACCCCTGGAAGATGTAATCCAACAGCTCAGAAAAACCCTACTGGACGCGTGGCAAACAACATGCTGGACACGTGGAGGAGTGGAAGCACGAACCGTCCCTCCACTACTCCCATTACGCGTGGAAATCGAGGAGACGCAGTTAAAATAAAGATTACGCACGCCCAGTCAAATCAAAGTCAGAAAGTGGGACCCACTGCTCGTCACGTCCCGTCAAACTCGCTCACGCGGGAAACTGAGGTCATGAAATCATCAGCACTGACGTCATCAAAGCTATGCAGCAGAGGGTTTCGACTACTTTAGTCCTTGCTCGAGTCTTCGACTCCACCAAGCACTCAGGGGCTACTCCCATAGGGAGCGCTGGTCGCGCACCCTATGATTTCTTCTTTTCTTTTTGCAGGAACATGGACAATCAAAGGCAAACCCAACCACTCAAAATACGATTCGATTATGGACATGGGTTACTCCCATAGGGAGCGCCGGAAACAAATTCGACTGAAACAAGCAAAAGACGATAGCAGTCGCAAAATGATTCTTTAGTCCCTGCCCGAGTCTTCGACTCAACCAAGCACAACAGTCGCAAAATGATTCTTTAGTCCCTGCCTGAGTCTTCGACTCAACCAGACACTCGGGGGCTATTCCCATAGGGAGCGCTGGTCGTGCACCCTATGATTATTTATGCAAAAACCGTGTGTCGATAACATCCACACTTGAAACTCATGGCGACACTGCCTCATAATTTTCCCTACAAAGATACTGTGTCTCCTGGGTCACCCGAATCGTCTCCACAATGATAAAATTCGGATGCTGCGCTTACAACGTGAAGGTAAGACCTGAATAAGGCCTGGCAACGCATTAGCTGCGCACTACCAAAAATGTATCCGTGCCTACAGGTACGATGAACATTCCTTGACGGACGTGTCGAGTGCTCACACCCATATAACTAGAATTCGACTCCTGTAAGACCTCCGCGGCTTGAGTCAAATTACACCAGCACTTTTCTGGATTCGAGTCCGGGGACTCGAGTTTGAGTAGATTGCGTCGTTTCACCCTAAGGTGGTTAACTGATACCGATACTTCGGTTATATCAGGCACGTATATCAACAATCCCTATGACACAATTAAAAGCAGTCGAAATATATACTCATTAAGGCACTCGAAAGACTTCAAAAGTCCCCAGTCGAATCTGCGATTCCACTGGACACTCGAGGGCTACTGACATGGGTCTACTCTACAGGTACTCGAGCTTGGTATATACGGTCTAAATACGTACAGGCCCACGGTGTCGCCAAGGCCCAAACGAAGGATTCAAGTAACATGCGGACTCTCGATTGCTTGAAGAACAAGAAGAAGAAGCTAAAGATAGAAAGTTTAAAGGGGAAAACCCTAAATTGTAACCAACTCGACCTACTACCCGGGACCTAGCCTATCTATATAAAGGCTGGGAGGGGGCGGCGAGCAGGACACACGCAACCCTAGTTTTCACCACCCTCGCCAGATTGCATCTGCGCACCATTGTAACCTTCGGTTCCTTCGATAATTCCACGAGCAGACAAGCAGGAGTAGGGACCTCTACGAGGCCTAAACCTGGGTAAATCTTTGTCCCCTGTGTGCTTGTTTGCTAGCCGATAGATGTCTCCAGCGCTCCCTCCTTCTTCAAAATCCAAGTCCATAACAATGGGCATTGATGAGCTAAACCCTCATCAGTAGGTAAGACCGGTTCTATCTCCGAAAGCCCTAAGCCACGTAAAACTTGCAATGGATAAATTAGGGGCGTCTAGTTTAGATAGTTGATGGGCTAGTGTCATGATATGGTAATGTTGTAAGTAGATGTATGGTAGATACTCTGACAACACACTTAACATGTAAGTTCCATAGACCTTGGCCTTACACACAAAGGAATGATAGAGATCATACCACGATGCAAATGATAGAGATCAAATGCATGGACCATATCATCTCACTTTACACATTATATGTTTGCATCTTATATTGCTAGTTTGGCGTTTTAGTAGCATTGTAAGATGATCCCTCATTTAGATACCAAGATAAAATGTGTTCTTCCTTGAGTATGCACCGTTCTATGGATCGTGTTTCGAGACATCACGTGATGATCGAGTGTACTCGACTCCACGCTTTCATACAACGGGTGTAAGACAGTTTTACACACGCGGGTACTAAGGTTCTTACTTGGCGAGCCTAGCATGTACAGACATGGCCTCGGAACACGGACCGAAAGGTTAGGCATGAGTCATATAGTTGATGTGATGCCCATATTGATGCCCGCCTTTGAAGCTACACCGACTCACGTGATGATCGGACTTGGTGTAGTGGATTTGGTTCATGTAGTCACCAAAAAGGCACGAGGGATGTCGTTTTTGAGTGGGAGTTCATTTCTAATTTGGATTAGTCGAACTCAATTTGTCATAAACTAAATCAAAGTGAATTTGCATAATTTGTTGTAGTCATTGGCGTCTGTTCACTACGTTATGCTTAGTTTTAATTGAGATAATAGAACTATAGAATTCTAGATATTTACTTTACGAACTGGTATCATATTGTTTTGAATGTCAATTTAAAGTTTATAAGTCCTATTGCAAACTTTCAGCAAACTCTATTTACTCCATGAAGTTTAATAAGTAGTATTAAATCAAGAGTAAGAATTCCAATGTTAGTATCTAAAGTATCATGTTTGCCTCCATGATTATTGATATTCAAAAGTTGTTTTTATATCAAGATTATCTAGGAGCTGAAAAATTGTTTCAGAAACCATCATGTGTGGAAGATATTGTGATATCTGAAACAGTGGTTTTGGTTGCATTATGATAGAGTATAATTTAGCAAAATACATGTTCTCATATTGTATGAGAATTTGTAAAGGATGGAGAGCTAGGCATCCGGATCTCCCAAAAAGGTTTTGGGAACTAACATTATACTCGCGATTCTTCCTTATAGGCTATAGTAGCTTGATCATGAAAGTTGTCATGATAAGGATGAATAGAAGATGTAAGTAAAATGTTTACTACACTAATAGATTACTAAAGAATGGATTTTTGAAAGAACACCAAACATTTGATGATGGTGATCCACTTCAAAGTGCAAGTCCAAAGGTATTAGTATTTGACTATATACACTTTGTACTATGTGTCATGTGAATGACACCACTATTGATGTTGATAGATTCTTTTAAAATAAAAGGAATTGTTGAAAGAGAATCTATAAAATATTTGGTAGAAAAGAAAAGGTTGGAGATGTCCAACTTCGGTATATAGAAGATATACATGTTATGGATGTATTCCTTGCTTGTTAAATAATGTGGTTCTGAGGTATTGGATACCGGTATTGGATACCGAATTGGTTGGTGTGAAGTGTCATATAGAACAACACAATTCATGAACTGCAATGGCCTAAGTAACTGGCAAGAGAATAAGTGATGATGTTCATCGAAAACAAATAAAGTGTTATTGTGTTTTTCGTTGTCGTCAAACCTAACCTTCAAGATTTGTTTTAATAATTGTTATTTTGTTCTGGTATTACGAGAACAATGGTTATTCAAATAATTACCGTATTCCATAAAAGATGGATGAACTTTTACAAATCTAGTTGGAGAAATCACATCCATAAACATTATTGCTAAAATGTCGTAAGAAAAATGATTAGAAGATCACTTATGGAGTGATATCGCTGTTTGAATTATATTGGAAAGTAAACATGAAGAAACTCTATGTTGATGGATTTTTGGAGTCTTTTGATTTTGATCAATTGACGCTTGTGAAACTTCCCTCGAGATAATTGAAACTCCGTTCATAGGCCAAAGAGGAACGGATGACTAGCTTATTGGAAATGTGCATGCTGATGTATATATAATCCATTATGTGTAGCCATATGCGATGGATCTTTTTTGCTTCATATGCTTTCTCTAGAAATTTGAGTGAATATATTTATATATTTACTTAATAAGGAAGAAGTATGAAACATTTGAAAAATGTTCAAAGACTTTCAAGATGAAGTGAAAAATCACTGTAACAAGAAAATAAAAGAGTTTATGATTTGATAATAAAGGAAGATATTTTAGTTACAGGTTTAGCAAAACACCTAAGATTTCAGGAATTGTTCCATTAATTTGCATTTCCCGATAAACCACAGGAGTATGGTATGTTCGAGAGATCAAATCAAACCTTGTTTGACATGGTAAGATCAAAGGTATCATTTATAAAACTGCCACTATGTTTTAAGGATTGAAGCTTTAGAGACTACCGCTTTTACACTAAAAAGAGCACCATCGTGATCCGTTGAAATGACACCATATGAGTTATGGTTTGGGATAAAACCCAAATTTTCTTTTCTTAAATTTTGGTATGCTATGCATAAGTAAAATGTTTACAACCAAAGTCGGATAAACACGTCTTTGTAGATTATCCCAAAGAATTTGTTAGGAATTCCTCCATAACACCAAGGACAAAAGGGTTTGTCGCTTGGAACGTCAAGTTTCTTGAGAAGGAATTTTTCGTGAAAAGTTAAGTGGGAGGACAATAGAACTTTGATAAGGTTGTTGAACCTTAGATATATGTGCTAAGTAGCGCAGCTCCGGAAAGTGTCCTGGTGGCGGCCACAATGCTCATGGCTCCCGTGATTACAAAGGGTGTGATCTTGGAGATTAGAGTTCTTATTGAACCATGAGGGTTGGTAAGAATCAAATAGTGAGATTTGATAAACAAGTCATTATTGTTTTGACAATGATGAACCGACTGCATGCAAAGAAGCGATGATGGGCCCTGACTCCATAAAATGACTAAGAAGTCATAGAATCCGTGATAGTATCCATACACGAGAAATCAAGTTTCTGAACTTGGAAGACCCTCCGGAAAGGTGTAAAGCCTATCAGTTGTGTTTGGATCTATAAAGAAATAGACATGGATGTTTAACATCTATGAAATAGTCGACATGTCGGAAAGAAGTTTATGACAATGTTCAAGGAGTTGACTATGACAAGATTTGATCTTTCATAGCGATATTTAGTCTTGACGGATTAATGTAGCAACCACTACATATAATTTGGTATATGGTAGTTGAATAAACAAAACAAGGTTCTTCTAATAGAATGGTTACCTAGGACGTGTACATGACACGGTCCGAAGGGTTCTGTTAATTCAAAGGGTGCTAAAAGGGCATGCAAACTTCAATAGTTAAAGTGAGCGTAGCGGAGTTGGAATATTCACCATGATGAAAATGTTAAAGGAGTTTAATTTCATCGGAGATGATGAAGGTGCTTGCATTTGCAAGAAATTAAGTGGGAGCGCTGAGACAAATTTCCAATACATTATGCAGAGTACATATTGTTGATTGGAAATGATGTATCTTTTATTGACACAAGTTAAGAATTTCATTAAAATAGGATTTTGATGACAGACTTGGGCAAAACCAGAATATTTAGCATCAATGTCTATATGGATAGACTGAGGCACTAATATGGTTATGCCAGATGCACATATATGAGATATTGAAAGGGTTCAATATGGAAACAACATGAAAGGTTCTTGCTGCATGGAAAGGATTGCATCAAGATTCAAGTGTTTCAACACTTGGTGAGTAAAATCACATGAAGATTTTGATCGATTATACCGTGATATGTATATATCCAGATGTGTCCTATGCTCTAAAAGTTATGAGCACATACCAGAATGATTCATAAGATGATCATTGGACGATAGTAAAGATATTGTTATGAGCTTTGGAAGAACTAAGAATATATCATGTATAAGTGACAAATAGTTAAAGGTAGTTCACTGTAAAGCGTTACATTGATACTAGTTTTGTCACAAGATACAAATTAAATTTATCTCAATTTATACTATGGGTGGCACAATATAATGGAAAGGATGTTCCATGATGGATTTGGATGAGTTCCAAAGTTGAGACATTGTGACGGATACTACAACAAAAAGGCTAAGTATATGACTGCTATAGTAGCAGCATAGGAGGGCATTTGTGTTAAGTAGTTTGTTATCAAACTAGGTGTGGTTAAAAGTGGGCTAATACTATGAAGATATATTGTGTGACAATAATATCAACATATTTTAACCGGAACGAACTAAAGGTCTCACCAAAGGACCAAATTTATACAATGCCATCTCATTTGAGAATGAGTGATGCGTAGAGACGAAAGACATGCAAATACACACAGACCTAAAATTGTAAGATCTAGAGATTATGTTAACCACTAGCAATCGCGTATATGCAACACCAGAAAGCCATAGGTGTTCAATACGCAAAAGTTTTTCAAACTAGATTATTGACTCTAGTGCAAGTGGGAGACTGAAGGGAATATTGCAAATACGCAAAAGTTTTTCAAACTAGATTACATTGGTGGAATTATGTGATGAACATTCATCCGAAGTATAGCATTACGATCAGAGTCATTATGTTTATATTGCTATAACATCATACGAAGTAATCTTAGTCCTTAGACAATGAGATCATGTTAATTGCTAACACCGGAAGAGTATCTTGATAACATCAAACGTCACACCGTAACTATAAAGGTGGGTTCAGTGCTATGAAGGTGTTATGTTGAGGCTCATGGATCAAGAGTGGGATTTGTCCATCCTGATGACGGATAGATATACTCTGGGCCCTCTCGGTGATATCACATTAAGATAGCTTGCAAGCAAGTGATGTGATCACTAGAATGTTATATCACGGGAACGAGAAAAGAGTGCATGTCGGTAATGAGATCAAACTAGGTATTTGGATGCCGATGATCGCATCTCGGACATGTAATATATCGCAAGACAAAGGGATTTAGTTACGACATTAAAGGTTCACACGATCACAAGGGTCATCATTGAATATGTGGGAGTCAGTACGGATCTCCAGGTCTCGCTGCTGATTATTGATCGGAGAGGGGTCTCGATCATGTCTGCATTATTTGCGAACCATAGGGTGACAGACTTAAGGGATACCGACACCATTTAGGAGCAAATATGTTTCAGATAAAGAGTAAGAAAGCGCTGGAATCATTTCGATGGAAACCAGAATTGTTTCGGGCGAAATTGCTGAAACTGGTTCTGCATGTGATATTGAAATGTTGCAGGGAGTTTTATGTGAATGTTTGTTAATTAAAGTAATTAACAAAATTCTGAATAAAATAAATAAAATTGTTTTATTTAATGAGAGCTTGCATTAAATTTGGTGGAAATTTAATGCATGTGAGTGGACATGAGTGGAGGTGTGTGTTTATGTGAGTGGGAGCTCCACCCACATGAATGAGGGAGAGGTGGGGCACCCACCATGGCCGGCGCCATGCCCCCTTGGGCTGCCCCCTCCCCTATATAAGGAGCACCTCCTCCTCCTCTCCTCTTGCACCACCTCCTCGTGAAGGTTCTCTTCTCCCTCTAGTTATTCACCATGGTATCGGATTAGAGAGATACATGTTCCCGGTGGCTTATCTGGAAAGGAGTTGCTAATTCCGCTGCATCGCTGGAGTGAGGAGGCAGAGGTTGTTCGGTGGACCGAACATGTGTGCGATCACGGATGCACCGCTACTTTGCGGTGCTGGACTTGATGGTGCTAGACCTGATGGTGCTGGAGCTGCTGGACCTAAAGGAGTTCATCACGATCTTGAGATCGGCAAGTGTACGACTACATCATCCACGAGTTCCAACTCGTTAACAAAGCTTTGTTGTCTTCGAGGGTAGTTCTCTATGGATGTATATCCACCTATTTCTTGTATCTAGTAGATAGATCTTGGCGTATAGTTCCCATCGTAGGAAATTTTTTGTTTTCTATGCTGCGAACCCAATAGCCGTTAGGTATGTCGCTGTTGGGTGGGCCGCCGTCGGGTATGCCACAGTTGGGTGGCCTGATGCCAGATCTGGTGCCAGCCGCGATTGGCGGTGGTGTCACCCGTGTTTATGACGGTGCACATGAAGTGGTTGGGGAAGCTGTTGCTCCTGCAACTTTCAGATCTGGAGCCGTAGGCTCCATCTTCTGTGGCTAGACCACCCAGATCGGATCCGTGACTGCTATCGCTATCTGTGCTCCCAGCTGTTGCTGGGGCGTTGAGCTTGCTAAGGGTGCCGATTGGTGGAGGGAACCACGATGCTGGAGCAATCACGGGTGCTGTTGGCTGGTCAGGCATGCGAAGCGTGCCCAGTTGACCAACCTAGAAGCGGATGCTTCCAATCGCCAAGCTGATCCCATCGCCCACGGACTCGAAAGCCGGGCGGGTGGCCGGCGTGTGGATGGTGAAGTCGAACGCGCTGAAGAGCTAGCGAATCTCCGCTGTTGCAGAGTTATAGATCATGGTTGATGGGGCCGAAGAAGCTGACACATTGCAAATATATCTTTAATTTTTGATGTTCCATGCTTGGTTTTATTTACTTTCTTGTGTTTTGTCCACACTTTGGAGTACTTTTCATATGATTTCTTGGACTAACCTATTAACAAGAGCCATAGTGCCAGTTGCCTGTTTTCTGATGTTTTTGGTTCCAGGAAAGTCAGAAAATGAATATTCTCGGAATTGGACAGGACAAAATCCAAAGTGCCTATTTTTTCAGAAGACATCTGATGCCAGAATACGAGACGGAGAAGGGATGGGGGCCGGCCACACCACCTAGCCGCGTAGCCAGGCCTGGCCCACACCAGGGGGTGGTCTGGCCGACCCCAGCACCCCCTCGGCCTCTCCTTCCGCCTATATATTGCCCTCGGGACGACAACCCTAAGTACCCGATCAAAAATCCACGAAAGAGTCTGTAGCCGCCGTAGTCTCTGTCCCTAGATCGGGAGGGATCTGAAGCTCTTCCCGGCACCCTGCCGGAGAGGGGAATTAACCCTAGAGGCCTTCTTCATCATCATGCAAGCCTCCGGTGTGATGCGTGAGTAGTTCATCTCTAGACTACGGGTCCATGTAGTAGCTAGATGGCTGGTTCTCCTCCTTTGTGGTTTCAAGTTTAGATCTTGTGAGCTCCGTTCATGATCAAGATCATCTATTTGTAATTCTACATGTTGTGTTTGCGGGGATCCGATGGATATTGAGATGCTATTTCAGATTGATTATTGATTCTATCATGTCTTTGTTATTTGTGATCTTGCATGCTTTCCGTTGTTAGTAGCTATCTTGGCCAAGTAGATGCTAGCAACTCCAAGAGTTAGTATTCATGCTCGATAGTGGGTTCATGCCTCTGGTAATCTGGGGAAGTGACAGAAATCTCTAAGGTACTAGATGTGCTGTTGCTACTAGGGAGAAAACAACAATCCTTTGTTCATAGAACAATCATATTGTTTACTTTACACGCAATTCGTAAAGCAATAATCTGTTGCTTGCAACTTAATACTGGAGGGGGTTCGGATGATAACCTGAAGGTGGATTATTAGTCATAGATGTAGTTGGATGGCGGTCTATGTATAATGTTGTAATTCCCAATCAAGTTCCAAAGGAGTCAAGATGATTAGTATATGCATGTATTGCTTTCTCGATGTTTGTCAATTGCCTCGCTGTAATTTGTTCACCCAGCATGTTATCTATCTTAAGGAGAGCCACCTCTAGTGAACTATGGATCCCGTTCCTTTCTTTTACATACAATCTACAAACTGTTTACTGCTTTGTGTTTACTTTCTGCAAACTATTACTTCCTTCCATTCGATACGTTTAATCCTTTGTTTTCAGCAAAACCGGTGAGATTGACAACCTCATCGCAAGTTGTGGACAATGTTCTGTGGTTGTGTTGTGCAGGTCTCCACGTTGCTACTAGCACCGGTAGTGCGCCCTGCCAAGGCTCAGCTAGCAACACCTTTGGGGTGTTTCCTTGCTCCTACTGGTTCGATTAAACCTTGGTTTCATAACTGAGGGAAACTTGCTGCTGTGCTCATCATACCTTCCTCTTGGGGTTCCCCAACGAGCTCTACATCAACAGTCAGCCATCAGAAGCCGCAACATCAGCACGACAATGTGTAACATCCCAGCATTAGACATTAGAAATAAGCTGAGATGAGGTGTGTGCATTGCATTCATGCATAGAAAATCTGGATAATTTTCGCGCGAACTAAAGAAGCTAGCAAGGGATCGGGATCTCTCTTGTTCTAATGGAAACATCTGGGCAAGTGCTATAGACTTCGACATGACTTCTACTATATTTTTGTGTTGGAGGGGAATCATTTCATATTTGAAAATATAAATGATTAAATTGAATTCAAAAGAAATTTGAATTAGATAATGAAATGAGTTATTGAATTCATTAATGTTATATAAAAATTACAATGAATAAATAAAATGAATAATATATAAGACTTAATAATGGAAAAGTATAATCTTTATTATTACATATATACATATAGTATTATTGTCCTTTTACAATAAAAGAATGAAGATAAAGTACAGGAAACAAATAAATAGAAAAAGGAATTACATAAATGAAATAACCAAAACAATTCTTTATTACAAAACAATATATAGATTACAATGTCTTTTACAAAGGAATAAGTATATTACAAAAGAATAAAGAAAACACCTAGAACTAAATTTCTACATCTTCCTGTATTTCCTCTTGGTACCTGGAAGAAAAGACTAATAAAACAAGAAAAGAAAATAAAGGGTTAGTTAGTTTACTCTCAGTAGTGAACAGTGTGGTACACTGTTCTTTTCACATCATTGAGTATAGGTAAAAAGGGGCAAGTTTCACCACTATGTAGTATTTGTTCTATTTCATCCAGAAAGCTTCAGTACCACATCATAAGCCTAGGAGAAAGGGGCAAATTTCACCAACACAGTAACTAGTAAAAGGGTAACAGGTGAACATGCTTTCACTTGAACTGATCCACACGACCAGACCACATAGACATACAACTCAATCACCAAAATGCATGGGGTGTGCTGTCAAGACAGCAGTAGCAGTGCAAGCACTCAAACAGAGCACTCAGTGAAAGCATAGCTACAGGCAAAACATTTCTCATTCTCAAGCACACACTCAGAACTTATTAAGCTTGCCCAAAAACCATAACCAAACCACCAGCCAGATTACCAAATCAACCACCGGTTCACCACAAGATGGTAACATAAGGAGGTGGTGGAGTTGGTGGATAGCAAGGCCAAGTATAAGATCACAGGAGCAGCACCAGGAGGTGTAGAGTTAGATCAAGCCAACAAGCACAATCTCACAAGATCAAGCCAGCAAGCACAAGTTCACAAGATCAAGCCAGCAAGCAACACCACAAGCTCACCAGCCATCAAGTAATGTGGTGAGTACACATAAAACCAGCACACGATCAAATCAGCATAGATAAACTTGAGCATGTTTTGTATGATCTTCTCAGAAAAACACCCAAGTGAGGTGTATATCCACCCTAGAAGAAAAACAAAAAGTCAAGGATAAATCTTTACAAGTCACTACCAAGATCTCAACCTTTGCATCACTGACCTTGGAGACAAATCTCTAGTTTCTTAACTAGATACACAAACATCCTAAATAAACATTTCTGGGCACATCCTATGGATGGTAGCACCTCTATCAACACCCAGATTTTTAACCCCAGATGCCTGTTATGTCGTTCATCGCAATCCCGGGATTACCTTTTTCGCGAGACATAATAGATTGGATATCACAGTACATCATCCATTAAAAACCATACATAAGGTCTTACACAAATAAGGATCTCATGATCTAGTCTTAATACAACAAGCAGCAGAATGAAAGATAAGCGTAGCGGTGGGGTCCATCTTCAAGGGCACAGACAATGTTGATGAAGGCAGATAGTCCTAGTTATCATAGCAGTCCCGCTAGCCATCATCTTGGTAGTCCCCTTCATAGTCTGGCCATGAGAATAGCCAGGGACAAAAGCCATGAGTACTCTTTAAGTACTCGCAAACTACCACTAACAAGTAGTATAATTCTAAGTTAAAGTGCTAACTCGAAGTTTAACTATAAATTTAAGTTTGAAACCTAAGCTGAGTTCAGAAGCAAAGAAAGACAAAATAAAGTTCTAGAATCACTTAAGTTGGGAAGCTATTGTCATAAACACAACCCTGTTGTGGTCAAGTCAAAATTCATCATCCATTTCATAAGTCATTTTGAAAACATCTGACAACGAAACAGTATGGCCATTCCAACTGTCCATAACCGCGGACGCGGCTATTCGAATAGTTTGACACTCTGCAGAGGTGGTACACTTTCACCACAAGATTCGATACATCTGTCAAGGATAACCCTGAATCATCATACTTAGTATGCAGATAATCAAACATAACCTTCCCTTTACACACCCTAGTATAAGCACCTCTCCTATGAGCATGGCCTCCCAACCATGACCATCTGTCATCTTGGGCACTTCATAGGTGGACAACATTGAGAGGTAGCCTTAGCTCAAACCTCTCCCGTGAGGGAACTAATACTAATGCATATAAATTTCTGGCTAATCCTTACCCAATTCAGGTATTATGGTTGTACGGTAAATTTGGAATGGTATCGCATCCGAATCCAACCATCAGTTTTATAAAAGGGTTAAGGCTCATGCCTCAATAGTTTCATCATCATAAACCATTTGTGTTTCTCAACACATGTCAAAACATCTCAATAGAATGACTCATCATTCCAAGGTTTTCACAATTCATTTTCACCAAGTGTTCCCATCTAAAGTGACTCAAGTTTTTATCTACTCTAAACTACTAAGTTAAGAGTGTTCACTAAGGTTGAAGTGATGGGATCAATCTCATGCCATAGAAAGACATCTAAAGTTTATCTAAATAGGCCAACTTTTATACTCTTTATGCTACCTTTCAAACAAGTAAAGAACTTTGGATATAGTAAAGGAAGTAAAGCTTGAAAATAAGACTTGGGGTAAATACTAGTCAAAGTGGTATAATCAAAGCATTCCTAAAGCATCTTTGCTCAACCATCTAGATTGCAAGGGTTAGCTTGCATTGCTAATGGTGGATTACAAGTACAACTTGCAAGGGTTAACTTGGATAGTGCTAGCTTGCCTTGGTTAGTGCAGTGGTTGAAGTTTTCTTCTTCTTCTTGGTAGAACTCTTCCTCCTCGAAAGCTTGGTCGGTACTATCGTCTATAAATACATACGGAGTACACAATCACCAAACAATACTTAACTAGTCCAATTAGCACTCTAAGGCATATAGTTGATGATCTATTATCATCACAACATCACAAGCTTTATTAACCAGTTTCCTTTTTTTATTTTAGAAAAGTAATTTCTACTCATTGAAAATTAACTAAGATTTAATATTCACCACTTAAAATATGGGATCATGTGGGCACATGTCATCACCACATATTCTAACATGTGGGAATGTGATTTAAGGGTTGGATCATAATTACTTTGGTTTAAGTTCATTATTTAATGATTTAAAGTGACTAGAAATACCTATATAGCATTATTTTGGTACTAGTCCAAAGTCACTGTATGTAAACCTTAATATTATTACATTTTCAGATAGGTATGGTGAAATGTGATTTTTGAGAGTTGGAATCAACTCAAAAGCTACCTTGGTTGATTTTATAAAAATGTTGCAACATGCAAATGCTTCTGTCTTATTATTTTTACTAGGAGAGATCTCTGACTCTAATTGAATTAAATCCAATGGGCTTGGGTAGACCTTTTCAGTAGATTTCTAACAAAATTGGAATCACTCCATTTGGCTTTATAAATCTCTCTAAATTGAATTCCAAACTAGGGGATATAACTAGGTTTAAACTAAATAGAAAAATCCTAATTTAAACTAAATGGATCATGCGGGAACGCTAACGGGCCGGCCCAGTGACACTATGTGGCACGGGGCTCAGCTGACAGAGGGGGTCCACCGGTCAGAGGCTCATAGCGCGTGAAGCGGTACGGGGCGTTGTGGGCCGTTAGATTAGAACGGGGATCAACAGCTGGGGATCGTCGTCGACGACGAACCTATCGCCGGTGAACTCTAACCCTAGAGGCTCGGTGGGGGTGCTTAGGGGGTGTACCAGGGCTCCAGCAACGACGGCGAGGCGGGCAAACGGACTGGTGGTCGACGGCGAGCTCAGCGACGGTCGAGGCAGCTCTGGGGGTGGTCACAATCAGCAGCGCCCTTCTCCTCCAGAGGCGGCCTGCTCTGGTCCAATTCCGGCGAACGGCTGCTCGCCTTGCTCCCGCTAGAGGTGGGGAAGGGTCAGTGGAGTGAGGGGAGGTGAGTGGTGTGCTACAAATGGCTAGGGGTGGCCTCTATTTATAGGACGACGACGCGACCGAGAGGCATGGGCGAGCGGCTCTGACGAGGGCTGCACAATGAGCTAGCGGCGTGGCTCGAGGTAGGGGACGGTGGCTGGTCTCCTGGCGGTGCACTACGTGATCAATGCTGGACTAGGGGCGGTGGTATGCGGTTGGGCGGTGCTGGCGCTCTAAGCGGCAGAGATGGCGGTGTCCACGGCGAGCGGTGGCTATGGTCCGTTGGGTGGAGAACGGGCATGTCCGGCGTGCTCCTTGGGGTGTGGCAAAGCGGTAGATGCGGGCTGCGGTCGAGCGGCGGCTTGTGCACGCGTGTCGGGCGCGGCACTCTGGCGCGTGCTCGGCATGGGGCAGTCACACTGGGCGTGGCGGTTTGGCGGTGGTCCATGCTCTGGCCTGGCTCGGGGAGGGGACAGAGGGTGGCAGTGAGGTGTGAGCTAGCTAGTAGACATGGCGAGAGGGAGGGAGGTGGTCAGCTGGGGCGGTTGCAAGGTTTGGCGACGGCATGGGCTTGGGTTGGCATGGCAATGCCACTAGGGTGTAGGGGATGAGGTGATAATGGCATGGTTGGATCATTTAGGGACAATGGGAGTGCTTTTAGGACAAATGGGGGACAAGTTTGGCCAGAACACTATTCAAATAGTGGATTTGGTTTTTGTTTGAAATCTGTCCACAAGGTGTTTGTGAAAATGGCCAAAAGAACTTTATTTTTGAATTTTGAAAAGATTTTTGGTGGGTGTGCTAGTACTAAGCTTGAGACTCTGTGGGTGCTTGGGTTTTGAAAATTGAACTTGTTTGAGTGGTTTTTGAAATAGTGGGATCTTCCCATATGATATAGATTCAATTTTCAGATGTCAATTAAATTTAGTGTTTGAATGTTTTTGGCAGATCACAAAGTGGGCCTTGGTACATCATTATGTATACTAGCAAGGGGTGCAAAGATCCACATTTGTTTCTGTTAGGTTTTGAGTTCTTGGAATAGCCAAAGTAGGCATGTTGATTAAAATGGCACAAATGACCATTCACTTCTTTTATTCATTTTGATTTGTTTTTCTTTGGGATTTGCTTGGGAATGATCTAGATGGTGTTTATTTCACCTAAGAATCATTTTACAAGAAATGGATCACTTAATCATGGCAATTCAAATCAACTCCTATTTTAAATGCACACACATATGAATGCTTTAATAGTTTTAAATAGAAAAGTTTTTGTTAACCCTAATTTTGATGATTTGGATATTAATAATCTTGGATTAGAGTTTTGGGATGTTACAACCTCAGAGATGACACATCTTAAAAACTTTATCTTAAACAGTAAGGATCTACCTTATTACTCTTACAACGGCCTACCAAAGTAGATTCTACAAGCACTGTAGGACTGATACCTAGAGGTATTCCTCACATATCATCAAAGAAGTAAACCAGCAGGTGAAACCATCTACTTTTCTTTAGCTTTGCCTCAGACCAACATCACAGGCTAATTTACCCAATAAAATGTTCTGCAACTCTCAGGTACAATAGAACACAAATAGAAAACAGTGTAGTATCTGGATGAACCTGTGTACCATTCAAATGAGGGTGTCACAAGGGCTTATCCTAACCAAGCTGTTTATACTAGGGATTCCATAATCCAATGCTTACAACAGAATATCTAATCATTTTCCTAATATAACAATTAGGAATCACATTTGATATACTTGAATCTTATCATAGGCAAGTATCATAGAATAAGTGGATTAAATATCCAACTCCAATTCTTCCAGCCCAAAGCATATCAATAATAACTAGAGAATTAATCCCAAGCTAGATCATAGCCATAATACAAGACAGTAAGTAAAAGTTTAGTTAATCACTTACTGACAGAATTAACTGTCAACACCAAAAACCACAGTATAGCAGTGAGTCCTACATAGCTAGATTCAGCAGGAACCATCTTAGATAAGCATGGCATCAAGGGATGAACCCTAGCACAGAGGGATGAACCCTAGTGCCATAGATAGATGTTATTGGGCTTCATACATAGCCAGCACTCAGAGAGAATCAGGGAGGGAGAGAGAGGAACTCACCTGTGGTACTCGCTGTAGATAGAAGAGGAAACAGAGTCACCAGCGAGCGCACACGGCAGCACAGGGAGCACCTGAGGGGATGCAACCTGCGTCAAGCCATGGCACGGCGGTCACAGCCACACGGGCAGCAGCAGAGGCACCATAGGACCACCAGAAACACAGCATAGCACCGCAGGGGCGGCGAAACTCCGCATCACCGACAACCCCAAACCCTAGGGTTCGGGGTGGATTAGTTAGGCTGAACACGAGATAGGGTTGCAAACAAATCCAACAGGGCCAGACGGCAGAGCGGCGCCGGCTACCACGCCATGCACCACGACAGCGACCGGGGAGGCCAGGGCAGTGGTAATCGAGCGGCAACGGCGTCGGCAACACCACGCCACAGCAGGTTGAGGAAGAACACGAGAGGGCGAGAGGAGTGGGGGTGCGTACTAGGTCGATTCGATCTAGTACCCTCACTGAAGAGGATTTGACCAGCCGGGTTGGGCCAGGTCAGGGCTGGGCCAGCCCAATGGGCTAGGTCTAGTTTTAAAAGGGAACAATCTAATTAAATTATCAAATGACCAAAATACCCCTAAGACTAAATGTCTCTAAGAAATAAAATAAGAATACTAAAAGTATAAATAAAATATCAATGGACTCATAGATATGTCCTTTATTTAAGAAAAATAATAAATGGAATTTTAGGTAATTAAATTTAAAGTTATTAGTATTCAGGTATATATTCCTTTGGAATTTTATAAAAATGTATCAAACACATAAAGTTGAATAAAATTCATTTTTAAATTCTAAAAGGGGGTGCTATTATAGAAAAATTCTAGTTTGTATTTCTTTGAAAGGTAAATTTAATTTGATAAAAATAAAGTCTTATTTCCTTAAAGGATTTTTTAGTTAAATATTTAAAAGAGTTAAGACTAAATAAATTCAATTTTAGGTAATGATCTTCTTTTTAATTAAAGAAAATAGCAAACTTTTGTTTAAAGGGTAGAACAGCCAAATAAGCAAATAATAAACCTTACTTGTTTAAGTTAGATAAAAGAGAAAGAAATATAGGGACATTAAAATTCTAATTAAAGTGAAAAAAATAAGGAAAAAAGTCCTAAAATGAATATAGATCATTTTTGGATATAAAAATAAATCTATTATTTTACAAAAATACTAAACTTAATTTTTACAAATAAAACTTGGAACAAGTAGTCAAGGAAATTTAATCCTTTATAGAATTTTACTTAAAAATAAATAAAAAACATTTTTAAGATCTTAAATATATAAACTTTATTATAAAAATACTCCATGTATTATTCCAATGGGTTCCAGTATTGTAAAATAATAAATCCCTATCTATTTTATAAGATACCTATTTTGTAGATTTTATAAAAACATCTCTTAAATAATAATAATCACAATTCTCCATATAACACCTTAAATCCCTAATAATTAAATACTAAATCCAAAACTATGCCTTGGAGCTATAATAAGACTTAAGTATAACTTATTAACCTTATAAAAACTCTGTTATCATAAGTCTAATCTAAACCAACAATTTTAAGTAAAATTTTGAACATCATAAAAATAAATGCTATTTATCTCTTAACTATTCTTAAACATGATTCTAGCTCTAATAATTTATTCAAGTTATCTAAATTTACTTTCCTTAATAAGACAAACTATATTCATAATAACAAATCACATTTAAACTCATCGTTCACTTAAGCTGAAAGTAAATGATCCTATATCTTCAAACATGATTGTTGGAAAGTTTAAAGCTTATTAATACTTTTAAACACATCACACCCTAGATCTAAATATGTTTTTATAATTAACTTTTGTCTGTTCCAAATTAAGTCATAAGGCATCTCAAATCCAAACTTATCGAACAAACACAAATGACATTGGTCATATTCTATTAACCATAAAGATTGTTTAAACTTTATCAAAGAAACCTTTTCTTCAAAAGTTATTCGTTTTGCCACTTCAAACAATAATCTCATAATAAAATTCTCCAGCTCTTATCAATCTAAAACATGAACTTCCATTATAGTTGCATCATGCCAAACAACTTTAATCATGTGTTGTTGTACTTACTTTAAATCATACATGTTAGCATTAAGTTCCTTATATTTATATCTTTGTTTAAGTAAACTTATAGACAAACTAAATCTTTAAGAAACCACCCAAACTTAACCTATTCACCATATTAAATATTACTTCGGGGTTTTCCAAACTGCATTACATTACTTATGCATCACATCATATTGCTTCTTTAAACATTAGTCCTTACCGGACCAATGATGCTAATTATAGAATTTGGATCTTCTATTGTCTCGAAGACCGTGAGTGCATAATCTTGTAATCACAAAAGGCAAGTTCACAACTTGCTCATGTCCTTTGATTATTTTTTTATCAAATGCTTGTAACTCAAATGTTGTCATCACCTGCATTTCAAAATTGTCAGAAAACACTATTTTCATAATAATATGATTATAGATTATTTACCAAATGGTAATAATCTATTGATACAGTTCCAGTGGTAAGGTAACATAAGATCTAGGACTTAACAACCAATATCGCCAGTGATTCTAGCGCCGTACAATATGCGTTCACCATGAGATTTGCAATGGGACGGAGAAGTCAGCTGCATCTTCTTCCTCTCGCATGCATCCGGATGGCCAGGTCGTGGCTGTTATCCTCGTAGCATGCATTTATTGGAAATTTGTAGAGGATATGCAGCATATGGGTGGGATCCCTCAATGTCCCATGATAGTTCTAGCATCTGACGGTCTGTACTAACCATCACCGTAATTCACGATGTGAGCATGGAGTACACTAAGGGGACATGCGGGGTCGCGAAGGAGGCAGTGATTGGCTTGGATCATCTAATGGGCCCCACAACATAGGAAGTGTGGACGGGGAAGATCGCTCGGTTGTGCAACAAGGATTTGATCTCTCATGGGTAAAGAATGCACCTCTGCAGAGTGTAAGAATTGTGACATGTTACGCCCTATTCCGGGAAGGAGCTACGAACGCGGCAGGAAAGGAACCCCATGAAGGTTCTGGTCAACCTGTGAAGGCTGTCAGACATAGTTTTCAGAATAAAAGCAACCTTTCAAGAAATGTTTACGAAAACCTGCATTGCCTACAACCTATGGTCTGTGGCTATAGAGATAGTGCATCATACACTCCTTTTTAGTGAACTTGCTGAGTACGCTCGTACTCAACCGTACCTTCTTAAACCTTGCTAGGTTTGAAGCCGTTGAAGATGACATCAGTATTAATTTTTGCTCAAGAAACCATCATCGGCAGCTAAAGTTCTTCAATAAAGTCAATAAAGTCAACTTATACCACAACCGAAGTGAAGACAAAGTCTCCGTTTAGATATGAGTAGATACTCTAGCAATAAAACCTACTTCTATAGAGCATTGCAATAACAGTAATGGGAAGCCAAATAGTTTAGATACTAATCTTAGTTTCTAGATAATTCTAAGTTATTAATTCTTGTTCTTCTTTATAAGAAGTTATTTTCCTCCTCTTTAACCTAAAGTGTTCTCTGGATCTTTTGTAAAAAGTCGAGTTGTAACCTATCGTCATGTCTTGGACCTGATGTGTTTCTGTTGTACCACTTTGAGGGATGTAATACTAGTGAACGGTGTTTCATTAGTGTTATGTCAATGACTATAGTGTAATACATCATGCAGTGATATGTTGGGTCACCGCAACTGGTATCAGAGCATATGCTTTGACATTAGGTTGGTAAACCTAGTGAGTGGGTAGAACCTATAGGAAGAATGTTAGCAAAAATAAAGTGTTCTCTAGAAAGATGATGGATATTCAATTGGGAATAATTCTGTCATGTTGCTCGTGCGATGATTCTTTATTATGTAATTTTTAAATGAGTATCATGAGTTTTAACTCAAGATGACTGATGATAATTTCTTATCTACAGTACAAGAATGGCACCTAGGTATCCACCTCGGAATGTTCAAGTATTGAACAAGACCTTAGATAATTATGAAGATGACTGTACAATCACTCTAAGACAACTTCTATGGAGCCTGGATTGTAAGTCTCGACTTCTGGTCAAGGTTTACAGTTTCTATGACGGATGGATATTGGCCAAGTACCATATCCTGATCATGTTACCCAACAAGTTGGGAGTGCGTGGAGAAATGCCATCAGGAGAAGCAAGATGTATGGTAATAGCCTATCAGATTGCAGTAGTAGCATCCATAACCAAGATAAGGGAACAAAATTCCAAGGAACTGGTAGGTACTACCTATACCGCTATACCTCACGAAACCCTTAGTTCTGATCCAGAGTTAGATCATTCTGCTCTGGTAAGGATTAAACCTACTCTAGCAATAGAGTATATGGATCGTTATAAGTCTTTACTGGACATGTTTCATAACACTCATCAAGTGCTAGTTCAAGAGTTGGACACGGTCATTGAGGATTTCACTGATCCTGCAAAGGTTGTGGCACGTAGAAAGAAGTTAGTTAGAGAAGCAAAGCACCCGAAGCCAGTCTTTTCAGGGAAGGTATTTGAAGAAACAGAGTTTAATGACCCACACTCTGAAGTCTATGCCTATTATCCAGTTGAACCTCAACAACCAGTAGACCCATGGACCAAATATGAGGAGGAACAGAAAATATGGAATGCACCCAACCTCAATAATGCCGTTAAAGGTAATACCAGATGGGAAGACTAGCCTTATGATAAAGTCATGGGGAAATCTATACCCTGGGGAGCGGGTAAGGGGGCAGAAACTAGTTATAATCCTGAAGAATCATATGGACCATATGGGGGTAATAATAATCCCATTGAGCTGGAAGAGTGTCCTGGTAGTTACTACACCAATATGTACGACTAGATTGTGGAAAAAGCAAATAATACCTCTTACTTTGAAGATGCGCCCGGAGGAGGAAAGAAGAATACTGAAGAAGGTAATGAGGATGATAGTCATTTCTCAATGGCTAATCTCACTCTTGGTACTTCTACCCAAGGTTACGCATCTACTGGATGTTCTGATGCACCAGAAGGTAGTCGTCGAACTTCACGCCATTATGGATGAAAATTCCAGAAGTATGGAAGTGAGTAAAGAAAGTAAGAATGGAAGTAGTCCATAGAGTAGCGTGCTTGAATAATGTTCATATTGGGTAATGCGTATTGTAGTGCTTGAGAGGCTTGCTGAAATAAGTGAGAATATGCTCACATGAGCAAGAAATCTCTTGTAATATAAGGAGGTAGTGTACAGAGGGAGTGTCTTGCTGTGGTTGGCAGATGTAAGATTTCAAAGACATATGTTTAATACATGGTATATGTTTGAGTAATTCTTGTTTTTTCTTGGATCTTTTTGATTGGCTAAATCTGTACATGAAGTTTGACTTGGTGTGCAAATGCATGTGCATCATCAAGTTATTACTTGATGTTATAGACCTAGATAGAATAGGGAATTCGTGTAAGGGAGTGATGAGTTCCGAAGATCAAGATAAAGACTGTAGTAAGATGGAAGCCAAATATAAGGAGTAACAATACTATTTGGAAGGATGGGTGATACATTACAAATGTATCTATAATTTTTGATGTTCCATGCTTGTTTTATATCTACTTTCTTATGTTTTGTCCATACTTTGGAGTATCATTACACATTTTATGGAACTAACCTATTAACAAGATGCCAGAGTGCCAGTTGTCTGTTTTCTGCTGTTTTTGGTTCCAGAAAAGCCAGAAAATGAATATGCTCGGAATTGGACGGGACAAAAGCCAAAGTCAATATTTCACCGAGGGGAACACGGAGCCAGAAGACGATACGGAGAGGGGCCTCGAGGGGGGCACACCCCCTGGCCACGCGGCCAGGCCTAACCCGCGACTGGGGGTGCAGCCGCCTCGGGCACCCCCTCAGCCTCCCCTCTCGCCTATAAGAAGCCTCCGATACAGAAACCCTAAGGACCCGATCAAAATTCCACAGAAGAGTCTGTAGCCACCGTCATCTCCATCCCTAGATCGGGAGGGATCTGAAGCTCTTCCCGACACCCTGCTGGAGGGGAGAATTCACCCAGGAGGCCTTCTTCATCACCATGACTGCCTCCGGTGTGAAGCGTGAGTAGTTCATCCTTGGACTACGGGTCCATGTAGTAGCTAGATGGTTGGTTCTTCTCCTTTATGCTATCATGTTTAGATCTTGTGAGCTCCGTTCATGATCAAGATCATCTATTTGTAATCCTACATGTTGTGTTTGCGGGGATCCGATGGATATTGAGATGCTATTTCAGATTGATTATTGATTCTATCATGTCTTTGTTATTTGTGATCTTGCATGCTTTCTGTTGTTAGTAGCTATCTTGGCCAAGTAGATGCTAGCAACTCCAAGAGGGAGTATTTATGCTCGATATTGGGTTCATGCCTCTAGGAATCTGGGGAAGTGACAGAAATATCTAAGGTACTAAATGTGTTGTTGCTACTAGGGAGAAAACAACAATCCTTTGTTCATAGAACAATCATATTGTTTACTTTACACGCAATTCGTAAAGCAATAATCTGTTGCTTGCAACTTAATACTGGAGGGGGTTCGGATGATAACCTGAAGGTGAATTATTAGTCATAGATGCCATTGGATTACGGTCTATGTATAATGTTGTAATGCCAATCAAATCTCATAGGAGTCGAGATGATTAGTATATGCATGTATGCTTTCTCGATGTTTTTCAATTGCCCCCCTGTAATTTGTTCACCCAACATGTCATCTATCTTAAGGAGAATCACCACTAGTGAACTATGGACCCTGGTCCATTCTTTTACCATCAATCTACAATCTATTTACTATTTTTTGTTTACTTTCTGCAAGCTATTACTATCTTCCACACAGTACGTTTAACCCTTTGTTTTCAGCAAAACCGGTGAGATTGACAACCTCACTGTAAGTTAGGGGCAACGTTCTGTGGTTGTGTTGTGCAGGATTCCAAGTTGAAAACAACACCTTGGAGGTGTTTCCTTGCTCCTACTGGTTCGATAACCTTGGTTTCATAACTAAGGGAAAACTTGCGGCTGTGCTCATCATACCTTCCTCTTGGGGTTCCCCAACAAGCTCGAATATATCTTGGGCCATCAATGGGTTAATCTCAAATCATTGTGAGCTGGCAGTAAGAAGGTTATTTAGTACCAAAAAGGTGTGGAACAACTTAAGGAATAAATTTAAGTCACTTAAAATGGGCAATGTTACTTAGAAGCTACTGAAGTAGTTGTACCAAAATCATGAAAGTATCATGGATTAATGCAAAGAAGAAGTTTTGACACAAAAGTGGTATTCAAGCTCTGACAACTCAGAGAGAATGCCAGTAGGAAGTCCAGAACCTATAGGGTAATCCATACACCTAGAAGGATCCGCAGCTGGTACCCTATTGGTTTAGCCAATTAGTTCATCCTTGTATAAGCCAAAGTGTATAAAACTTGGCCTAAGTTAACTTAGCTCTAGAGAAGTATAAAATTAAAGGTCATCTTTCGAGACGTTTTCGCGACATCGGATTTACCGGTGAGAAATAATGTCTAAAGAGATAAAAGTAAGGCAAGTAACATTGGAAGATTCATTTCGGAGATCCACAACTATGTGGGTGTACCGTAGATTCTTTCATAAAACCTCATAGAAGTAAATTATAAGCTGAACAGAGACCGATATCCTAACTATTTAGTTAAGGGGTATTATACATGGAGTTTAGAAACCTTTAGGAAACCCCAAGGGGGAGAGTAAACAATAAACACTGAGGAGATGTTATTTGATCTTCCGACTAAGGGTTGGAGAGTAAGTACTAAGCAGTGATAAAATTAAGCGTTATTCTCATAAGGTTATAAGAAGCCATCATTATAAAGTATTCCCGAGAGTATGTTCAGATGACAGATTGAAGGATATAATAGATTAAACCTAGTGGACTAGTTTAAGGAGAATACAACTCATAAGTTGTCCTTAAGAAGGAGGAGAGCCTACCAAAATAGTCTAGGGTACAGTAGTAAGAAGACCTTATTGGAAGGGACAAAGTGTGTCCATAAACAATTATAAAGAGAACTGTAAGGATATAGTCCAAAGGATTATAGTAAAAGAAATCATAGGATAAATTAGAAGTGATAGTGGATATTGTCAAGTATGAAGGGGATTCAAGGAAAAGGTGTGGACATGGGATGGCATAATTATCCCAAATTACGATCACAAGGGAATTGAGAAATGGCGTGATCAATACAAGTCAACTCCTCATTCCGAAATGAGAGAGAGAGAGTACGAACTTCGGGGACGAAGTTTATTTTAAGGGGGAGAGTATGTAACATCCCAACATTACATTAGAAATAAGATGAGATGAGGTGTGTGCATTGCATTCATGCATAGAAAATCTGGATAATTTTCGCGCGAACTAAAGAAGCTAGCAAGGGATCGGGATCTCTCTTGTTCTGATGGAAACATCTGGGCAAGTGCTATAGACTTCGACATGACTTCTACTGTTTTTTTGTGTTGGAGGAGAATCATTTCATATTTGAAAATATAAATGATTATATTACATTCAAAAGAAATTTGAATTAGATAATGAAATGAGTTATTGAATTCATTAATGTTATATAAAAATTACAATGAATAAATAAAATGCATAATATATAAGACTTAATAATGGAAAAGGACAATCTTTATTATTACATATATATACATATAGTATTGTTATCCATTTACAATAAAAGAATGAAGATAAAGTACAGGAAACAAATAAATAGAAAAAGGAATTAAAGAAATGAAATAACTAAAAGAATTCTTTATTACAAAACAATATATAGATTACAATGTATTTTACAAAGGAATAAGTAAATTACAAAAGAATAAAGAAAACACCTATAACTAAATTTCTACATCTTCCTGTATTTCCTCTTGGTACCTGGAAGCAAAGACTAATAAAACAAGAAAAGAAAATAAAGTGTCAGTTAGTTAGTTTACTCTCAGTAGTGAACAGTGTGGTGCACTGTTCTTTTCACATCATTGAGTATAGGTAAAAAGGGGCAAGTTTCACCACTATGTAGTATCTGTTCTATTTCATCCAGAAAGCTTCAGTACTACATCATAAGCCTAGGAGAAAGGGGCAAATTTCACCTACACAGTAACTAGTAAAAGGGTAACAGGTGAAGATTCTTTCACTTGAACTGATCCACACGACCAAACCACACAGACATACAACTCAGTCACCAAAATGCATGGGGTGTGTTGTCAAGACAGCAGTAGCAGTGCAAGCAATCAAACAGAGCACTCAGTCGAAGCATAGCTACAAGCAAACAATTTCTCCTTCTCAAGCACACACTCAGAACTTATAAAGCTTGCCAAAAAAACCATAACCAAGCCACCAGCCAGATTACCAAATCAACCACCAATTCACCACAAGATGGTAACATAAGGAGGTGGTGGAGTTGGTGGATAGCAAGGCCAAGTATAAGATCACAGGAGCAGCACCAGGAGGTGCAGAGTTAGATCAAGCCAGCAAGCACAAGCTCACAAGATCAAGCCAGCAAGCACAAGTTCACAAGATCAAGCCAGCAAGAAACACCACAAGCTCACCAGCTATCAAGTAATGTGGTGAGTACACATAAAACCATCATATGATCAAACCAACATAGATAAACTTGAGCATGTTTTGTATGATCTTCTTAGAAAAACACCCAAGTGAGGTGTATATCCATCCTAGAAGAAAAACAAAAAGTCAAGGATAAATCTTTACAAGTCACTACCAAGATCTCAACCTTTGCATCATTAATCTTGGAGACAAATCTCTAGTTTCTTTACTAGATACACAAACATCCTGAATAAACATTTCTGGGCACATCCTATGGATGGTAGCACCTCAGAGATGACACATCTTAAAAACTTTATCTTAAACAGTAAGGATCTAGCTTATTACTCTTACAACAGCCTACCAAAGTAGATTCTACAAGCACTGTAGGACCGATACCTAGAGGTATTCCTCATATATCATCAAAGAAGTAAAGCAGCAGGTGAAACCATCTACTTCTCTTTAGCTTTGCCTCAGACCAACATCACAGGATAATTTACCCAATAAAATGTTCTGCAACTCTCAGGTACAATAGAACACAAATAGAAAACAGTGTAGTATCTGGATGAACCTGTGTACCACTCAAATGAGGGTGTCACAAGGGCTTATCCTAACCAAGCAGTTTTTACCAGGGATTCCATAATACAGTGCTTACAACATCTAATCATTTTCCTAACATAACAATTAGGAATCATATTTGAGATACATGAATCTTATCATAGGCAAGTATCAGAGAGTAAGTGGATTAAATATCCAACTCCAATTCTTCCATCCCAAAACATATCAATAATAACTAGAGAATTAATCCCAAGCTAGATCATAGCCATAATAC
Source organism: Avena sativa (assembly GCA_916181665.1). Taxonomy (NCBI): domain Eukaryota; kingdom Viridiplantae; phylum Streptophyta; class Magnoliopsida; order Poales; family Poaceae; genus Avena; species Avena sativa. The sequence goes on along the minus strand of OV702297.1, from coordinate 459,388,677 downwards.
AAGACAGTAAGTAAAAGTTCAGTTAATCACTTACTGATAGAATTAACTGTCAACACCAAGAACCACAGTATAGCAGTGAATCGTACACAGCTAGATTCAGCAGGAACCATCTTAGATAAGCATGGCATCAAGGGATGAACCCTAGCACAGAGGGATGAACCCTAGTGTCGTAGACAAATGTTATTAGGGTTCATGCATAGCCAGCACTCATAGAGAATTAGGGAGGGAGAGAGGGGAACTCACTCGTGGTCGTCGCTGTAGATAGAAGAGGAAATAGAGTCACCGGCGAGCGCACACGGTGGCACGGGGAGCACCTGAGGGCACTTCAACCTGCGCCAAGACATGGCACAGGGGTCATAGCCACACGGGAAGCAGTAGAGGCACCACAGGACCGCCAGAAACACAGCACAACACCGTAGGGGCGGCAAAACTCCACATCACCGACAACCCCAAACCCTAGGGTTCGGGGTGGAGTCAGCCTGGACACGAGAGAGGGTTGCAAACAAAACCAATAGGGACAGACGGCGGAGCAGCTCTGGCTACCTCGCCATGCTCCACGACGGCGACCGGGGAGGCCCAGGGCAATGGTAATCGAGCGGCAACGGCGTCGACGACACCACGCCGCAACAGGTTGAGGAAGAACACGAGAGGGCGAGAGGAGTGGGGGGTGCGTACTGGGCCAGTGCGGTCGAGTACCCCTCACTGAAGAGGATTTGACCAGCCGGGTTGGGCCGAGTCAGGGCTGGGCCAGCCCAATGGGCTAGGTCTAGTTTTAAAAGGGAAAAATCTAATTAAATTGTCAAATGACCAAAATATCCCTAGGACTAAATGGCTCTAAGAAATAAAATAAAAATACTAAAAATATAAATCAAATATCAATAGACTCATAAATATGTATTTTATTTTAGAAAAATAACAAATGGAATTTTAGGTAATTAAATCTAAAGTTATTAGTATTCAGGTATATATTCCTTTGGAATTTTATAAAAATGTATCAAACACATAAAGTTGAATAAAATTAATTTTTAAATTCTAAAAGGGAGTGCTATTATAAAAATGCTAGTTTGTATTTCTTTGAAAGGTAAATTTAATTTCATAAAAATAAAGTCTTATTTCCTTAAAGGATTTTTTAGTTAAATATTTAAAAGAGTTAAGACTAAATAAATTCAATTTTAGGTAATGCTTTTCTTTTTAATTAAAGAAAATAGCAAAATTTTGTTTAAAGGGTAGAACAGCCAAATAAGCAAATAATAAACCTTACTTGTTTAAGTTAGATAAAAGACAAATAAATACAGGGACATTAAAATTCTAATCAAAGTGAAAAAAAAGGAAAAAAGTCCTAAAAATGAATAAAGATCATTTTTGTATATTAAAACAAATCTACTATTTTACAGAAAATACTAAACTTAATTTTTACAAATAAAATTTGGAACAAGTAGCCAAGGACATTTAATCCTTTATAGAATTTTACTTAAAAATAAATAAAAAACATTTTTAAGATCTTAAATAAATAAACTTTATTAGAAAAATACTCCATGTATTATTCCAATGGGTTCTAGTATTGTAAAATAACAAATCCCTATCTATTTTATAAGATACCTATTTTTTAGATTTTATAAAAACATCTCTTAAATAATAATAATCACAATTCTCCATATAACACCTTAAATCCCTAATAATTAAATACTAAATCCAAAACTATGCCTTGGAGGTATAATAAGACTTAAGTATAACTTATTAACCTTATAAAAACTCTGTTATCATAAGTCCAATCTAAACCAACAATTTTAAGTAAAATTTTGAACATCATAAAAATAAATGCTATTTATCTCTTAACTATTCTTAAACATGATTCTAGCTCTAATAATTTATGCAAGTTATCTAAATTTACTTTCCTTAATAAGACAAACTATATTCATAATAACAAAACACATTTAAACTCATCGTACACTTAAGCTGAAAGTAAATGATCCTATATCTTCAAACATGATTGTTGGAAAGTTTAAAGCTTATTAATACTTTTAAACACATCACACCCAAGATCTAAATATGTTTTATAAATTAATTTTTGTCTGTTCCAAATTAAGTCATAAGGCATCTCAAATCCAAACTTATGGAACAAACGCAAATGACATTGATCATATTCTATTAACCATAAAGATTGGTTAAACTTTATCAAAGAAACCTTTTCTTCAAAAGTTATTCGTTTTGCCACTTCAAACAATAATCTCATAATAAAATTCTTCAGCTCTTATCAATATAAAACATGAACTTCCATAATAGTTGCATCATGACAAACAACTTTAATCATGTGTTGTTGTACTTACTTTAAATCATACATGTTAGCATTAAGTTCCTTATATTTATATCTTTGTTTAAGTAAACTTATAGACAAACTAAATATTTAAGAAACCACCCAAACTTAACCTATTCACCATATTAAATATTACTTCAGGGTTTTCCAAACTGCATTACATTACTTATGCATCACAGCATATTTCTTCTTTAAACATTACCGGACCAATGATGCTAATTACAGAATTTGGATCTTCTATTGTCTCGAAGACCATGAGTGCATAATCTTGCAATCACAAAAGGCAAGTTCACAACTTGCTCATGTCCTTTGATTTTTTTATCAAATGCTTGTAACTCAAATGTTGTCATCACCTGCATTTCAAAATTGTCAGAAAACACTATTTTCATAATAATATGATTATAGATTATTTACCAAATGGTAATAATCTATTGATATAGTTTCAGTGGTAAGGGAACATAAGATCTAGGACTTAACAACCAATGTTGCCAGTGATTCTAGCTCCGTATAATACGTGTTAACCATGAGATTTGGAATGGGACGGAGAAGTCAGTTGTATCTTCTTCCTTCGCATGCATCCGGATGGCCAGGTCGTGGCTGTTATCCTCGCAGCGTGCATTTATTGGTAATTCGTAGAGGATATGCAGCATATGGGTGGGAGCCCTCAATATCCCACAATAGTTCTGGCATCTGACAGTCTGTACTAACCATCGTCGTAATTCACGATGTGGGCATGGCGTACACCAAGGGGACATGGGATCGCGAAGGGGGCAGTGATTGGCTTGGATCATCTACTAGGCCCCACACCATAGGAAGTGTGGACGGGAAAGATAGAACGATTGTGCAACAAGGATTTGGTCTCTCATGGGTAAAGGAACGCACCTCTGCAGAGTGTAAGAATTGTGACATGTTACTCCCTGTTCCGGGAAGGAGCTACGAATGCGGCAGGAAAGGAACCCCATGAAGGTTCTGGTCAACCTGTGAAGGCTGTCGGACATAGTTTTCAGAATAAAAGCAACCTTTGAAGAAAATTTTACGAAAACCTGCATTGCCTATGACCTATGGTCTGTGGCTGTAGAGATAGTGCATCATACACCTCTTTTTAGTGAACTTGCTGAGTACACTCGTACTCAACCGTACCTTCTTAACCCTTGCTAGGTTTGAATCCGTTGAAGACGATGTCAATATTAATTTTTGCTCAAGAAACCATCATCGGCAGCTCCAGTTCTTCAATGAAGTCAACTTATACCACAACTGAAGTGAAGACAAAGTCTCTGTTTAGATAGGAGTCGATAATCTAGCCATAAAACCTACTTATGTAGAGCATTGCAATAGCAGCAATGGCAAGCCAAATAGTTTAGATACTAATCTTAGTTTCTAGATAATTCTGAGTTATTAATTCTGGTTCTTCTTTATAAGAAGTTATTTTCCTCCTCTTTAACCTAAAGTGTTATATGGATCTTTTGTAAAAAGTCAAGTTGTAATCTATCGTCATGTCTTAGACCTGTTGTGTTTCTATTGTACCACTCTGAGGGATGTAATACTAGTGAACGGTGTTTCATTAGTGTTATGTCAATGACTATAGTGTACTACATCATGTAGTGGTATGATGGGTCACCGCACAATGCATCCCGCAACAAACTTGTCTAGAAGCACACACTTGAAGAGTTCAAGTTCCTTTGCCATGATCTGTAGCTCATGAGCCTGTTCTACTATAGATCGGTTTTTAACCATCTTGTAGTCATTGAACTACTCCATAGCATACAGTTCACCACTGGCATCGGCAACACCGAACTTAGCGCCAGCGCATCCCATAGTTCCTTGGCATCACGAATATGCAAATATGCATCAACCAACTTGTCTCCAAGCACACTGAGTATAGAGCCCACAAAAAGTACAATGGCCTCCCTGAACGCTCTCTCTTCTTCGAGAGTAAGCGGACCTCTAGGAGTGCCATCCGCAACTTTTTCTATGCCAATTGCAGTGAGCCACAAGAGGGTTTTCCCTTGCCATCTCTTAAAATTAGCACACATAAACGGGATCGGTTTCAACAAAGCAGCAAATGGAAGATGATGGAAATTGCCTAAATAAATAAGGTTTTTGGATTGTTGGAGTATTAGGAAATTTCCGCATGAGATTAATTACCGAAATCAATATTATGTAAGCACTAGCAGATCTAAACACATGCAGCCAAGCAACCATATCTAGTAGATCTGAAAATCTAGCAAGAACTAGTGTATACAAAGAGAGGAATATCACGTATAGGTTGACCTGAAAGGTCATCACTGTAGCAGCACCCTGGTCTTTGTCATTGTCGCCCAAGGTGCTATTGAGGTTGTCGATTGTTGAACAAGAACACGAACGGAAGCGAGCAGTCGTGACGAGACACTCCCTCTAAACCTTATCGCTCGTCTCCCGGTGTAGGATCTCAACGGAGGGGGTTTCGGAGGCCAGCTCTCCCAGACATCCGTGCACACAGCCGACGGCATGGGGAATCCTAGAGAGCAGCGCGGCAAGAGGAACTAGGCGAGAGAGACTGAAAAAGAACATGATACATCTAGATTTGTCTATCTCCCTCTCTATAGCCTGGGAGGTGAGACGACCGAGTCGCCACGCGGTGGAAGACAAGGACACACGTTAAACATGCACATGAATGTTGACACGTACCCAACATCATTGGTGTACCATGCAAAAAATGTAGTCTTTCACAAAACGATTTTTCAACTCGAACTCGATTCACAAAACGCGACGCGACGCGCGTGCGGGCAAGGAGAGGTGGGCGGCAGAGGAGGAGGAGTGCGCGTTGACTCCTTCTCTTCTCACTTACTTGGCGGGAGTGAAACAGCTCACCTTATAAGCTGGTCCAACTCTCTCCCAACTCGTAATGTGGGACTAAACTTTGTCTCCCACACAGCTCCCAAGCTGCCATAGTAGATGGTCCTTGAGATTTCAGGATTTATTAGGCTACGTGAGCTACCTACATGGGCCGTAGCCCATATAAATCTAACAATCCTCCACCAAATCTGAGAGGCATATCATATGGCTCATTAGTTCCAATCACTCTTTAATATACCTATAGTTTAGTGAAGACTGTTAAGTTGAAATTCCACCTAGACAAAGAGATGCGGTTACTACAACTGAACAATGGACTATGCCTTGAATTTTCAGTCTTGTGCAGCAAGTTCCACTCAATACTGTTATTGGTACTTGGCTGCCATAGGCTACCCCTCAGGTGGAGCTTATAAATCATACTTCTCGGCCTTTCATGAGCTTCCTAGAGATTCAACCAAATCGCATACAATGTGACTAGTAGTGTATCTCATATAGGTGTGTTCTTTCAAGATCATTCTATAGGACAGCGTCTTTTCTCCCAAGGAGCCAGAAAGAACACATTAAGATGTAATCAACCTTCCTAACAGTATACTATGAGAGAATTGCATCTGCAGCGGAGTGGGAGTATTGTAAGTTCCTCTCAACTCAATTGTTTTTGTTTGTTTTCCCAGGTTCTAATTCATGGGATCTCCGATCACATAGGTTGGGTTACCCCTTGACAATTCACATGGGTCTCAAACCCATCTCCCTCGATGCATTTTCTATCAACTTTATTGGTAGTCCTTTCGTAAAAGGATCTTCTAGATTCTTTGCTGTTTGGACATAATCCAATGCTATAACTCCGGAGTTTCTCAGCTTTCCGACAGACTTCAGTCTTCTCTTGATATGTCTTGAACTCTTCATATTCTCCTTAGAACTGTTCACTTTGACAATCATAGTTTGGTTGTCACAGTTCATAAGGATTACCGGTATTGGTTTTTCAAACATAGGAAAATATGTTAAGAGTTCACGAAGTCATTCTGCTTTGACAGTCGCAATATCTAATGTTGTGAGTTCTGCTTCCATAGTTGACCTTGTTAAGATGGTCTGCTTGCAAGACTTCCATGAAACAATGCCACCACCAAGAGTGAATATATAACCACTTGTGGCCTTTATGTCATCAGCATCTGATATCCAATTTGAATCACTATACCCTTCAAGTACTCATGGATACCCGGTATAATGAATTCCATAGCTCAGTGCTCCCTTTAGATATCGCATTACCCTCTTAAGAGCATGCCAGTGATCATCTCCCGGGTTAGCCACAAACCAGCTAAGTTTGCTCATAGCAAATGAGATGTCAGGCCTCGTAGTGCAAGCTAAATACATAAGTGAGCCAATAATCTGAGAGTATCTCAATTGATCTCTAGCTGCCTTTTGATTCTTTCGAAGTAAAACACTAGGATCATAAGGTGTGGGAGAGGATTTGCAATCATCATATTCAAATCTACTCAAACCTTCTCCAATGTGATTGCCCAAGTGTAATCCCATTATTCCCATCTCTCAGTAGCTTGATGTTTAGGATAACATTAGCTTCTCCAAGATCCTTCATCTCAAAACATTGAAATACGAAGGTTTTGACCCCATTAATCACTCTGAGACTTGTCCCAAAAATTAATATGTCATCAACATACATACATAGGACAACTCCCTCACCCCCACCATGGCGGTAGTATACAAATTTGTTGGCTTTATTTACAACAAAGCCCATAGATGTCAAAGTTCTTTCAAACTTCTCATGTCGTTGCTTGGGAGCTTGTTTGAGGCCATACAAAGATTTCTTTAATTTACACGCCTTTCTTTCTTGACCTTCTAGTACAAAACCATCAGGCTGTTCCATATAAATTTCCTCATCCAACTCTCAATTTAGGAAAGTTGTCTTAACGTCCATTTGATGAATGAAAAGACCGTGAGAGGCAGCCAGTGATAGTAGTACTCTAATTGTGGTTAATCTAGCCACAGATGAGTAAGTATCAAAGAAATCTTCGCCTTCTTTTTGGGTATATCCTTTAGGCACAAGCCGAGCTTTCTACTTTTTAATAGTACCATCAACCCTAAGCTTCTTTTTAAATACCCATTTACATCCTGTTAAGGTTTACACCCATACGGACGTTCAGATATCTCCCATGTTCCATTATCTAAGATGGAATCCATCTCGCTTTGAAATGCTTCTTTCCAGTAGTCTGTATCTAGAGATGCAAAAGCTTCTGAAATAGTAGTGGGAGTGTCATCCACTAGGTACACAATGAAATCAACACCAAAAGACCTTGCGGTCCTTTGTCTCTTGCTCCTTGTGGGAGCTTTATTGTTATCCTCATCCGAATCTGAACTCCCATCATTTGATTGTTCATCAGTCTTCATGGGCGTTACAGGTTCAGAAATTGGATCATATTCCTTATTAGATATGCTAGGTATATCTCTCATAGGAAATATATCCTCAAAGAATGTAGCGTCTCTTGATTCAGATATGGTGCCGACACTCATGTCGCCCACTTCAGATTTGACCACAAGAAATCTATAAGCAATGTTGTGAAAAGCATAGCCAAGAAAGATACAATCCACAATTTTTGCTCCAAGCTTACGCTTCTTGTTGATTAGCACTTTGACTTTTGCCAAACAACCCCAAGTTCGTAAGTAGGAGAGTGTCAACCTTTTCTTTTCCCATTCTTCAAATGGAGTAATCTCTTTATTCTTAGTTGGAACACGGTTTAGGCCATGACATGAAGTCAATATAGCCTCCCCCACCATTCCTTGGATAAACCGGCAGTGTCTAACATGGCGTTAACCAAATCTGTTAGAGTCTAGTTTTTCCTCTCAGCAATCCCATTGGATTGAGGAGAATTGGGAAGCGTCCTCTCATGTATAATACCATGTTCCGAATAGAATAAATTGAACTCATTAGAAAAGTACTCTCCACCGTGATCAGACCGAATTCTTTTGATCTTTCTCTCAAGTTGATTTTCAACTTCTGCCTTATAGATTTGAAAGAAATCTAAAGCCTCCTCTTTGGTTTTCAAGAGATATACATAACAGTACCTAGTAGAATCATCAGTCAAAGTCATGAAATATTTCTTTGCACTAATTGTCAACACACCATTCATCTCACATAGATCTGAATGTATGAGCTCTAGAGGTGCTAACTTTCTCTCCTCTGCAGGCTTGTGAGGCTGCTTTGCTTGCACACAAGCATGGCACTTTGAGCCTTTGACAATAGTAAATTTCGGAATTAAACTCATACCAGCAAGCCGCGACATACAACCGACATTGATATGACAAAGTCGTGAATGCCAAACATTAGTCTCGTTACCAGTGGTGCCAAGATGGTTCACTACATCATCACAAAAGTCTACCAATGAAAAAGGAACATGCCTCCGTAATCATAGCCTTTTCCAACAAAGGTTTCATACTTAGATAGTACAACTTTATTGGACTCAAGTACCAACTTAAACCCATCTTTCAGAAGACGGGAACCGCTAAAGAGATTTTTCTTGATAGAAGGGACATGTTGCACGTTCTTCAATTGCACGATCTTGCCCAAAGTAAACTTCAGATCTACTGTGCCAGCACCAAGAATAGTAGCATGTAACCCATTCCCCATCATGACTGAGGAATCTTGAGCCTGATAAGAGGTGAACATGGAAATGTCAGCACACACATGAACATTGGCACCTTTATCAACCCACCATTATGTGGGTTGAAATACTAAAAAAACAGTAGGTAATAAATTATCATACCCAGAACCTAAAGTTCCTGCATCAGTTTTGTCGATGACCATGTTGACATATTTAGAACTCTGTCTAGCCTGACCCTTCTTGTCTTTCTTTTGTGGACAACGATGAGCCCAATGGCCAATCTAGCCACACACCTAGTAAGGTTCTTTCTTTTCCTTGTTCTGCCCCTTCTTATTCTTGAAGTTGGTAGTCTGGCAGACTTTGTTATTTCCCTTGGACTTGTGGTCATTTTTCTGCACCATATTGGCAGCCTCGATTCCACTAGTATGTTTGTCGTTTTCCCTCGCCTTCTCTTCAACATTTAAAGAGTCAATGAGGTACTCAACAGAGAGCTCATGCATCTGATGTTTCAGAGAAGTGTCAAAGTTCCTCCACGAACGGAGAAGCTTAGCGACAATGCATCCCACGACAAACCTGTCCGTAAGCACACCGTTGAAGAGATTAAATTCCTTTGCCATGATCTGTAGCTCATGAGCCTGTTCTACTATAGACCAGTTTTCAACCATCTTGTAGTTATTGAACTGCTCCATAGCATACAGTTCACCACCGGCATCGATAACACCGAACTTAGCATCCAGCACATCCCACAGTTCCTTGGCATCACGAATATGCAAATATGCATCAACCAACTTGTCTCCAAGCACACTGAGTACAGACCCCACAAAAAGTACAGTGGACTCCCTGAATGCTCTCTCTTCTTCTAGAGTAAGCGGACCTCTAGGAGTGCCATTTGCAACTTTGTCTATGATCATTGCAGTGAGACACAAGAGGGTTTTACCTTGCCATCTCTTAAAATTAGCACCCATAAACTGGCTTGGTTTCAATGAAGCCAGCAAAGGCATATGACGAAAATTGCCTAAATAAATAATGTTTTTGGATTGTTGGAGTATTAGGCAATTTCCGCATGAGATTAATTACCAAAATCAACACTAGAAGATCTAAACACATGTAGCCAAACAACCACATCTAGTAGATCTAAAAATCTAGCAAAAACTAGTGCATACAAAGAGAGAAATAACACGTACAAGTTGACCGGAAAGGTCATCACTGTAGCAGCACCTGGGTCTTTGTCGTTGTCGTTTGTGGTGCTATTGAGGTCGTCGATTATTGAAGAAGAACACGAACGGAAGCGTGCAGTCGCGCCAAGACGCTCCCCAAAAGCCTTATCCCCCGTCTCCCGGTGCAGGATCTCAACGGGCAGGTTTTCGGAGGCCTGCTCGCCCAAACAGCCATGCACACAGCCGCCTAGATGGGGAAGCCTACAGAGCAGCGCAGCAAGAGGAAGTAGGCGAGAGAGACTGAGAAAGAACATCATACATCTAGATATGTCTGTCTCTCTCTATAGCCTGGGAGGTGAGCCTATCGAGTCGCCACGCGGTGGAAGATAAGGACACACGTCAAACATGCACACGAGTGTTCACACGTACCCAACAGCCGGTGCACCATGCAAAAAATTTAGTCTTCTACAAAACGATTTTCCAACTCGAACTCGATTCACACGAGGCGAAGCGCGTGCGGGCGAGGCAACACGGGCGGCGGAGAAGGAGGAATGCGCGTGGACTCCTCTTCTCACTTCACTTGGTGGGAGTGAAACAACTCACCTTATAAGCAGGTCCAACTCTACCCCAACTAGCAATGTGAGACTAAACTTTGTCTTCCACAAGCTCCCAAGCTACCATAGTAGATGTGACTTGAGATTTCAGGATTTATTAGACTACATGGGCTGCCTACATGGGTTGATGCCCATATAAATCTAACAATTAGGAGTTGAGTGAAAATGATCTGTGAGTGTGACAGGGCACTACACATGCACGTCTTGTAAAATGCCGGCTGGGATATGTTGCATCTGAGAAAATCCCTGAGCATTGTGTAAACACTCCCTGTTATAGTAAAGTTTTGCTGGCTAGCATCCATGGTTTTTTCTCTCTTTGTTGAAGAGGTTTTTCCACGTTAAATGCCGTGGTGGTGTCACGGCAGATGCCATGGATAGGCTAAAGGTGGGGACTAAATGCACTAGGAGAATCTAGGGAGGGATAGTGTGGTGATTCCACACACAGTCGCTTTGTATTCAATTCACTTCCACAGTTTACAAGTGCTCCTTGAGCTGTATTGGGGAGAGGAGGAAGAAAAACTCTCTTACTCTCACCACTAGCTGACCCTCAGGAACACACTAGTAATCACAACCTACTCGAGATTAACCAAACTAGCACTCAACCCCTTCTACAGAGGCCCTAGCCTTCCTTATATAGGGGTAGCCAGGTCTCCAATTAGGGCATACGTGGAGGCATATTCCAGGGAATATGCCTCTTACCAAAATAGTAAGCCGACCGGGTCGCTTTAGCCCAGCGTCATCCATGCAGAGGCTACGTGAGCCTCTACGGCGCCTATGTCATCCGACATAGGCATCGTCACCTTTGTCGGCCACGCCTTGGTGGTCCTGGCCTCTGTTTGCTTTGCTCACGCTCTACACACCGTGGTCACCCTTTGACTAGCAAGATACTTTCCTTCTCTTACAAGCTCGATATAACCCAGATCGTACCTAGTTGATCCTGCCACACCTATACCTGCATACAAGTTAGATACATCTTACCGACATACGGCATAAGTCGGTTGAGACCCAGTTAGGTGGACATCCCCCGGTCTGGGTTACTCCGTGATTCGGCCTGCCTTGAGGTGACCCGGCCAGCACTTGCTTTGACCTTGTCGTACCTCGGCTAACTCGGCCTTTATACCTCGGTGTGATCCTACCCGGGGGTATCGCCCCAACATTAGTCCCCGAAGCTGGTGCGGTCTTAGCTGCCTTAGCCGCTAAGGCCACAACAGGTTCAATTTTACCGAGCCTCTTTCTCCTTTTCCGAGTTATATCATAGTTCAGATTCCACGGGTTTGCTTTCCCTTGGCACATTCCGAGTTTACACTCGCTGGCCGGGTCACCCCATACTTATCCGAGTTATTCTTCCTTCTCTTGTACGCTTCCCCACGTGGAGGATAATCATTACTTTGCCTCGTTTTAAGGGCTGCGACAGTAACCGCCGCAGTTATTGTCAGAATTTACTGTAGCACATGTCACATCATGCCTGCCTCCTCGTTAACAGTATCATAACATCGCGTCGTGAGATCCGCTGCGCCCTGTGGCCCTTCCTGTGGCTCGTCGCTGATTAGTCGATCCGGGTCATACACGGCCACGCCGGGTGGCCCGTCCACACAGCGCGATCCCACTACCCCTCAAGAGTGTGGTTAAATAGGGGAGGGGCGCGCCCCTTGGGTCTTTTCTCCACTTCTGCGCCCCTCTGCCTCTTCTTCTTCCTCTCCCACTCCAGCGATAGCGCCGCCGCCACCGCCTCTGCTTAGCCGCGCCGCCGCCGCACCGCTTCGTCGCGCACCAACGTCTCCGCCGCCTCCGTGCATCTCCTCCACCACGGGTCCTCATCAATCCAGGCCACTGCCCCTGCCGCCGCTAGCGCCAGTGAGGATAGTGAACTTGAGATGACAGAGGAGGAGCTTGCTGTCGCGGAGCAGGAAATGGAGGAGGAAGCTGTGAACGCCGACCGTGGCGCCTGGGCTGGGTCCTGGGTGTGCCAGGACGACCTCGATTGGTTGTACCGCACCCGGCGTATCCCGGAGGGCGTCATCGTGCGTCTCGCTGCTGCGGAGCTTGCCCCCTCACCCAATCCGGGTGAGTATGTGGTATTCCTCTCCCACTTCCAACGTGGGTTCGGTCTCCCTGTTAGTGATTTTTTCCATGACTGGCTCAACACGTATGAGCTTCAGCCGCATCATCTTCCGGCTAACGCCATCACGTCTCTCTCCGCCTTCGCTTCCACCATCGAGGGCTATGCCGGACTGTGGCCCACGAAGGAGCTCTGGATCCGGTTCTTTGGCCTCCGCCGGAACGTGATTCCAAATATAGAGCTTGACCCGAAGGACAAGCAGCTCACACAGTTCGGTGCTGCATCTATCTCTCCTCGGAAGCAGTCCATCTTCCCCCGAGTCACGGGGCTTGATTCTTGCAAGGGCTGGGCCCGGACCTTCTTTTATGTCAGCAATGGCATAACTGAGGATCTGATCCGGCTGCGCCCGTACATTCCGGGTCCTCCTAATCTGGATCTCTGGGACCAGATCCCCAAGAATCCCACCGTCCTGGCGAACCAAGTTAACAAAAGGTTCCAGGAGCTGAAGGATCTGGGATTGCGCAATGAGGACACAATGATCACATTTGTCCGCAACCGGATCTCCCCCTCCAGAAACGCACGCATAAACTCTGTCACATGAGCTAGGGCCGTGACCCCAACTGGACCTCCTCATTCGAGTTGAGCAACACCGAGATCTACCGCCGGGTCAAGGCCCTCTTCACCACCCACAAGGACTTCTCTGCCGAGTGGACGTGGGGATCGAACACTTCTGCCGAGATAGGCTTCCCCCTATAGTAAGTCTCATGCCCCAAACCTTTTCCAAATTAAATCATATGTCAGTTTTTGTTGTAGGTTTAATCCTGTTGCTTTTTCTTTCCCTTAGATGTTTCTTCAGCAAACCATCGAGGATGGCACCGAGCCTTCTCTCAAATGGGCGCCTAATCGAGATGCCTCGGATGAGGAGGAACTGGATCAGGAGATGTTCCTGCCAATGGCTGATGCGACCAAGCGACCCACCGGTAAACTCTCTTCCATTAGAGATTGACCCAATGATGAAGATGATTCGGACATTGAGGTGATGGAGGCATTTGACGCTGTCCCCCTTTCTTATGCTTTTGCAGCATCAGCTAACCCCGGTGGGCAGATCCATGAAGACCCTCCCCTTGCCGTGGGTGAGCCTGTCCCGGTCGCACCTAAGAAGAAGAGGGGGGCTGCATCTGCTTCTTCCTCTGGACCTTCTCAGCCAGCTAAAAGGCGAAAGAAGTCCACGGACAAAGCTGCCACCAAGCCTACAACCAAGGCCATAACCCGAAGGGCTCGGAAGCCCAAGGAGCCTTTGACCTTGGATGAGTAAGCCACTTCTCCCTTTGCTATTCATTTGTTCTTCCTTTGTTATAGTTTCTCATCATTCATGATTTGATTCGGCAGGGCCGCAGTGGAGGTCCCTCAGAGTGGATCCGGCATTGCTTCACCACTCCGGCATAGCTCTTCTCCCCCTCGTGGTGACGATTCACACCCGTTGAGCCCCATTCAGGAGGGTTCAGCAGCTGCTCCGGGTTCCAGCCCTCCTCGTCAAGAGGAGGGCAACCTCAGAGCGGGGGAAACTGGCTCTGCCGAGGCAGCAGCAACCACCACTTTGGCTTCGCCGCAACCAACTTCATCCGAGATACCCACATCACCTCCGCCAAAACAAAAATCAGTACCAGCACCCGCTCTAGCACCAGCAGCAACAACAAAGGCACCAGCAACAGTGCCAAACCCCTCCGCCTCGTCCGAGTCTTCCAAGACTCGGCGAGAAGGCACCAGCAGCACCAAGGCAAGCACCAAGGCAGCATCCAAGGGCAAATCCGCCGTAGCAACTTCCACCTCACAGCAGCAACCCAAGGGAAAAAAGGCTCCTGACGCCTCCAGGGCAGCGTCAATCGAGGCTGGATAGCGCACACTTGCGTCCATGCTCCCAAAAAAGACTCCACCGCCGAAGGACACCCCTGCCGAGCCAGCTAATGCGCAACTCGTTTTGCATACCAGCCCCACCGTTGCCCAGGTTGAGAGGAGGGAAGCCCATGCTAAGGGTCTAGTTGCACCCCACATGCTCAGCAGTGAACGCTACCCTCCGACCTTGATCGAGTTTGTAAACAACTGGAACAAGGCGGAGTTCGTCCACAGTGATGATCTCCCAGAGAAGTTCGGTCCCGCCGAATTTTCTGCACAAATGAATACCGCTGCCAAGGCAATTAATCTTGTAGGTCGGATGATGGAGGTACGTTACTTCGCCTTTTCCTTAGCACTTAGTAGGTATTAGCGATATAGCCATTAGTCCCCGAGCCTCCAGGGGAGTAACTTGTTACTCGGCCGGATGCTCTTTAGAGAACTAACGTACCTCCTTAATAACTTCGAATATGCACACACCTAGAGCCGGGTTAAGTTCCACTTGGCCTGGATCTTGCACACTTTGAATATGCACACACCTAGAGCCGGGTTAAGTTCCGCTTGTCCTGGATCTTGCACACTTCAAATATGCACACACCTAGAGCCGGGTTAAGTTCCACTTGGCCCGGATTTTGTACACTTCGAATATGCACACACCTAGAGCCGGGTTAAGTTCCACTTGGCACAGATTTTGTACACTTCGAATATGCACACACCTAGAGCCGGGTTAAGTTCCGCTTGGCCCGGATCTTGCACACTTTGAATATGCACACACCCAGAGCCGGGTTAAGTTCCACTTGTCCCGGATCTTGTACACTTCGAATATGCACACACCTAGAGCCGGGTTAAGTTCCACTTGGCCCGGATCTTGTACACTTCGAATATGCACACACCTAGAGCCGGGTTAGGTTCCACTTGGCCCAGATTTTGTACACTTCAAATATGCACACACCTAGAGCCGGGTTAGGTTCCACTTGGCCCAGATTTTGTACACTTTGAATATGCGCAAGACTAAGCTATCTTTTTGTACTCCTTTCAGGTGACTACCAATTGCCAGAGCGCTGAGTTTCAGCGTCTCTTGGATACGCACAAAATGCTGCACGCGAAACATACTACGCTTCTCGCCGAACACGAGAAAAGGGGTAAGTTTTCTCCTTGGCATTTTTCCATTTTTCTTCGTCTTTTTCCGCCGAGCTAATCCATCGTTTGGATTTCGCAGCTGGAGTGGAGGCTGAGAATATCCTGATGAGGAAAAACTTGGACCAGATAAAGGGTAAGTTATTCTTGCTCAACCTTGCTATGCTTTCTATCTCCTTTTCTCCTTGGCTCGGCAAATATTCATACCTCGGCTTTGCCGGGTCAACAAACTAATTCAGCCTCTCTTGAAGATAGTGTGCCCGTGCCTGACAGGATGCTGCATTTTCTCTAACAAGCAGGGCAGCACCAAGCCAAACTCAAGAAGAAGGACGATGAGCTTGCCCTCCTCCAGACCAAAGATGAAGAAATTGCCAAGCTTAAGGCAGATATGAAGAAGCTCAAGGCGCAGCACAAATCTGAACTGGAGAAAGCAGGCCAAGACTTTACTGAAGAACGAGAGCGCCTCAACCTCCAGATCGCCAAGGACCAAGAACTTCTCAAGGAGGCCGACGTCAAGCTTGAGTCAGTGAATACTGAACTTGCGCAACTCTGGAAAAGGTGTGATGACTGTACCAAGGAGTTGACCTGGATCCACAGCCACATTTCTCGTAAGTTCTTTTCCTTCATCTGGCATTAATTTCTCTGGGTTGCTTCACTTGTCTTTTTCTTACTTGCTTCACTTGTCTTGTTTTCAGGCAAATTTCCGGAGGGCAATGCCATTGCAACCACTGCTGTTGCCAAGTTCTGCCAGCAGTGGGGTACCCCCATTGCTCCTGACGTTGGAGAAATTCCCTGTGATATGGAGGACCTGGTGGTCAGTCTGTCTTCTCGCGTGGAAATTGTGAAGAATTATGGCAAGGATATCCTTGATGTGGCAACCCGGATCTTCAACGCCTTTTGGCCTGATGAAGATACTCCGGAGGGGATCGCAGCTCTCGTCGACAAGTTAATGGACTGCGAGACCCAGCTTGACCTTTGGAGGGAATCTGCTAGACGCGCCGGAGTTGAGATCGTTCTCCACAATGTGCTTACGTGGTACGATAAGATTAACCTCAATCTCCTTGAGCGCATGCGCACCAGATCAAGGTGGTCCACTGACCCAGATTGGGTAGCTCGGCGCAAGGCTTGCGCCCATAGCTTCATCCAATACGCCCCCATTCATCAATGGAACGAGGGACCAAGCTTCCTAGATGCTGCTGACGATGAAAATGCCGAAGATGATTCGGGTGAGGACAAAGAGGACGAGGCTTCGGACATCGAGGAAGATGAATATGACGCTGAAGCCGAAGCTGGAGCTGCACCCGTTGGCGTTGAATTACCTCCTCCTGCTGCTCCTTGAGCGAAAACACTTTAAAGTTTATCAGATCTCCGGTATGCCGGGTGCAATTGTATTAAGCACACAAGTGATATTTTGCTACTAAGTTTTTGTGCTGGATTAACTTGGGCGTAGTCCCCGAGTTTCATTTTCTTGTTTCTCCAATTTCTTGGCTCAGCTCGTGTCTACCTTGGTTCGGTTTTATGACTTACGAGTCCGAGTTTCAAAAATTGACTTAACAATACTTGGAAACTTTGGGATTAGCTCAAAATAATTCAGCAAAGTAAATATAAGGTAAACACAAGGTTAGTCCAAATAACAAACGTCGGCTCGATTAAGTTTCTTTCCTTAGTCGTTTTTCATGTGCTACACAATTCCAAACTTGTTCTCTTGCTTGCCATGAAGCCAAATCTTGTTGGACAGCAGCAAGTCGAAGAGTTGGGTTTCTGGTGCTCACACACTACTAATCCGGCTTAGGTATAAGCAACTTATGCCAGCCGACATATAAATAATAAATACAGAAGACAACAAATATTATTAAGACAGTCCCCGAGTTACTGCTCGAGGTGCCAACATTTCATTGATAAGCTCATTGCCGGCATACATACCGACATATGAGAGACTCAGATACATACACTTCCTTGCTAAGTGTAGAAAGGACAAAGTAGAGCTACATTCCATGGATGTTTAGACTCCTCGCCGGACCTATCCGCCTTGTTCTTCTCCTGTGGTTTTGCATCGATAAGATAATATGAGTCATTGTGCAATGCTTTGCTCACAATGAATGGCCCTTCCCACGGGGGGTGTAACTTATGCATGCCAGCAGTACGTTGTACCAACCGGAGTACTAGATCACCATCCCGGAAAACTCGGGGGTTTACTTTCTGGCTATGATAGCATCGGAGATTTTGCTGATATATGGCGGATCTGGACAGTGCCAATTCTCTCGCTTCTTCTAGCAGATCAACATCATTTTGCCGGGCTTCTTGCACTTTGGCTTCTGTGTATTGGGTGACCCTAGGCGAGTCATGCTCTATGTCGGCTGGTAATACAACTTCTGCCCCATATACCAGAAAAAATGGCGTATAGCCTGTTGATCTATTCGGAGTTGTTCTTAAACTCCATAGTACTGCTGGTAGTTCTTCTATCCAGCACCCCGCTGATCTTTGCAGCGGCTCAATGAGCCGGGGTTTTATCCCGGATAATACCAATCCGTTGGATCTTTCCACTTGTCCGTTCGATGCGGGGTGAGCTATAGAGGTTACGTCTAGCCGGATCTTCTTATCTTGGCAGGAACACGCAAATGCTCCTTCAGCAAAATTTGTGCCATTATCTGTTATGATACTGTGAGGATAACCGTATCTCAAGATGATATCTTTGAGGAATGTCACGGTGGTGGCTCCATCACACTTTCTTATTGGCTTCACCTCAATCCATTTTGTAAATTTGTCAACCATGACCAAGATGTGGGTCATGTTCCCTCTTGCTGGTTTGAAGGGGCCAACCATATCTAAACACCATACGGCAAATGGCCAAGTAATTGGTATGGTCTTGAGCTCCGACATTGGCATATGCGTTTTTGTCACATATCTCTGACAGCCATTGCACTTTCTTACCAAATCCTCTGCTTGTTCCAAGGCATTTGGCCAGTAAAACCCATGACGGAAAGCTTTTGCTACCAAGGCTCTGGATGAGGCGTGGTGCCCACATCCCCCTTGGTGTATATCTCGAAGGATGTCAAGTCCTTCTTCTGAGCCAACACATCGCTGGAGGACGTTAGTCACACTCCTTTTGTATAGCTCGGAATTGATGATCGTGTATGCCTTTGCTCTTCTCTGAGTTTGCCTGTAAAGCACCTCCTCAGCGGGTAAAGTTCCATCTTTCAGGAATTGAAATATAGGTAGTGCCCAAGCTAGTATTGCTCGTATAGGGAACACATCCTCATCAACTTCCATCTGATCCACCGGCATAACCTCAGACGGATCACACTGAGCAGTCCCCGGGTTTGCCGAGAAAGTCCTCGGGTTTCGCATTCCACCTCCCACGTCAATGTCCATGGGTACAACTCCGGACTCCGGATCTTCCCGGACGTAGATTGAGTCGGTTTCTGGGGACGGCCTGATACATGGTTTTCTGAGGTGTTCTAATGCTACACCCAGTGGAATTACTTGTCGGGTTGATCTGAGCTTCGATAATACGTTGGCAGCCTCATTTTCCACCCGGGGTACATGGTAAAATTCGCATCCCTCAAAGTAACCAGATATCTTCTACACATGAAATTTGTACAGTGCCATGTTTGGATCAAGAGCGTCCCACAGCCCTGAAACTTGCTGAACTACCAAATCCGAGTCGCCAAAGCATTGGATCCGACGTATCCCAATTTCTTTTGCCACTTTGAGGCCATGTACAAGTGCCTCATATTCGGTGACATTGTTTGATGCTGCGAAGTGGATCTACAGCACATATTTCAGCTGGTCCTTCTTAGGCAAGGTAAGCACAACTCCGGCGCCTAACCCGGTTTTTGTTTTTGACCCGTCAAAGTGCATTCTCGAGTAGTTTGGATCTGGCAATGGTGGCTCGTACTGCACCTCGGCCCAATCCACAAAAAAGTCAGCTACAGCCTGAGACTTGATCGCTTCTCTTCTATCATATTGTGGCGCATAAGGAGCTAGCTCAATTGCCCATTTTGCAATCCTGCCACTTGCATCCTTGTTACTCATTATCTCGGATATGGGGGCCTCACATATTACTTTGATGGGGTGCTCCTCAAAATAGTGTTTTAGCTTCTTAGCCGACATGTACACACCATATGCCACTTTCTGATAGTGTAGATAATTTTGCTTCGATGCGGATAATACCTCGCTTAGGTAATATACTGGCCTTTGCACTGACTTACCCTCTTCATCACGCTCTACCACAATTACTGCACTTACAACTCGGTTGGTTGCAGCTATATAGAGCAACATTGGCTCCTTTGATAGTGGAGAGGCTAACACTGGTGCAGTGGCTAACATTTTCTTTAATTGGATAAAGGCTTCATTGGCCTACAGCGTCCAAATGAACTTGTCCGACTTTTTCATGAGTTGATAGAGAGGCAGTGCCTTTTCTCCCAACCGACATACAAACCGACTTAAGGATGCCAGGCAACCAGTGAACTTCTGGACATCGTTAAGACACTTCGGCAGTTCCATTCGCTCTATGGCCCAGATTTTAGTTGGATTAACTTCGATACCTTGGCTGGAGACAAGAAATTCGAGTAATTTTCCAGCCAGGACACCGAAGGTGCACTTTTCCGGGTTAAGCTTCATTCGGAACCTCCTTAGGTTCGCGAATGTCTGCCTGATATCGTCAAGGAGCGTTTTGCTTTCCTTGGTCTTTATAACAACATCATCCATGTATACCTGCACATTTTGACAAATTTGGTCATGTAAACATTTCTGCATACATCTTTGGTACGTTGCCCCTGCATTACGTAAGCCAAAAGGCATGGTGTGATAGCAATAAGCCCCATACGGGGTGATAAATGCATTCTTTATTTGATCACTTGGGTTCAGAGGTATCTGGTGGAAACCAGAATATGCATCAATGAACGACAACAACTCACACCCAGCAGTAGAATCTATGACTTGGTCTATCCTTGGCAGTGGGAATGGATCTTTTGGACACGCCTTATTCAGGTTCGTGTAATCTATACACATACGCCAAACCACTGCCACGTTCGGATCATCTTTCTTCTTCTCCACCAGCACCGGATTAGACAGCCAATCCGGGTAAAGCACTTCCATGATAAATCCAGCTGCTAGCAGCCGGGCTATCTCATCTCCTATGACCTTTCTCCTGTCTTCGGCGAAGTGTCGGAGAGGTTGCTTCACCGGCTTTGCTCCGGGTCTCACATTCAAAGAGTGCTCGGCCAACTCCCTCGGAACACCTTGCAAGTCCTATGTGGACCAAGCAAAAATATCCCGATTCTCACGGAGGAAGTTGACGAGCTCGCTTTCCTATTTGTCATTCAACCCGGCACCAATTGTTATGGTGCGCTCTGGGAACATATCATCAACAGGCACTTTCTTGGTATCCTTTGTCGCTTGGAATGAGACACTACCATGCGGGTTACTCAGCGCCGGCATATATTGCTGCGCGGACTGAGCCAATGCCGCCACCTCTTGGATCTTTCTTTTTTCTTGCGCAATCACGAGTGACTCGGCCAGGTTAGACCCGGCAGACGCGCACTCAATGGAACATCAAAAATCACTAGTTATGGTAATCACACCATTTGGCCCGGGCAGCTTCATCTTCAAGTAACTGATATGAGTACTTGCCATGAACTTGTTTAGAGCTGGCCTGCCGAGTAACGCGTGGTATGCGCTCTCCAAATTTACAACCTCGAACTCCAAATGCTCAGTCCGGCAGTTATCTCTTGTGCCGAACAATACGTCAACCCGGGTCTTGCCTATGGGCTCACAAGAAATGCCTGGCACAATGCCATGGAAAGTTGTCCTTGTAGCTTGGAGCATGTTCTCCGAGATACCCACCTTGCGCATCGTGTCCAAGTACATGATATTTATGCTGCTGCCATTGTCAATCAGCACCTTTGAGAACCTCACATTGATGTTTGGCCCAATGAATGTTGGGTCCAACACTAGGGCATATGAACCAGGACTTGGCATAAGCTTGGGATGATCTTTGATGCTCAAGGTAATTTCCTGGTCCGACCAAGGCATATACCTCGTCACTGCTAGCATTACCGCATTTACTTCCATGTGTCGGCGCTGCAAACTCTTTCTGTCTGTCTCTTCTATGGTGAACACACAGTAACTCTGATGATGCTCTCTGTACTCATTCCTCCCCTCATTTCCGGGGTACCTCTGATCTGGTTGATGCTGGTCTTCCACTTGATGCACTGCATCCCTTCTCTCATGGTTGTCATACCTCGGCGGAGGGGGAGGCAACATTAACTGTTGTGTGTTTGCTCCGGAGAGCAATTGCTGTCGGGGTAACTCCTGCCGAGGTTGATCATTCCGAGGTGCCTGAGCATTCCCCGAACCACCTTGTTCTATTTTCCTCATCCATTCACATTGACGGGATGTGTGACCCGCTGGGTTACTCGGATTTGGCGTGTGAAATTTACACGGCTGATCCAGCATTGCCTCATAAGTATACCTCGGACGGTCCTTCTTTTCCTACCACTGTTTCTTCTGCTCTGGCGTCCAAGTTTTCTTGCCATCATTTCTTGGCGTCCATTGTTGTCCTCCAGTTTTCTGACGTTGGTTGCTTCCTGCTCCGGGCTAATCTTGATTCACAGTCGCAACTTGTTGCGAACTGTACCGGTAATCTGGTCTATCATCTCTTCTTTTACCCCGGTAATCATTTCTCCGGGATGATCCGGCTCCATCTCTCTGGTAGTATTCCTCATTTGACTCGCTTGACACGAGCCTAGGCTGAGTCGGATCACCCAAGGCATATGAATCAGCGATTCGGATCGTTTCTGCCAAGGTAGTTGGCATATCTCTTTGCAACCTTTGCCATAGCATGCTTGCATATCTGCATCCCTGAGCAAACCAAGCTATGGCCTGTGACTCAATTATCCCCTCACAGGAGTTTCGCACTGTGCACCAACAGGTTAAGAACTCCCGGTCAGTCTCATTCGGTCTCTTCTTGCACATTGCTAGGGTCTGTGGTCTGTTGGGCCTCTGGTACGTGCTTGAGAAATTGCTAACAAACATTTCTTCAAAATCGATCCAACAGTTAATGCTTCCGGGCATCAAATTGTTTAGCCATACTCTCGCTGGCCCCTCCAGCATCTAGGGTACATACCTCACAGCCCATCTCAAGTTTCATGTGGCAATTTTTACAGCTGTTGCATAGTTAATCAACCAATCCTCCGGCTTAGTGCTGCCGTCATATGTCTTTGTGCCTCTAGGTAGTTGGAAGTTAGGTACCGGAGGTTCCTTCATGATCCGGGGCCCAAAACACGCTGGACCCGAAGGACCTTGACACTCAATTTGCTCCGACCTATACAGCCGATCCAGTTTTAACCTGGCATCGTCAGGCATCAAATTCCTGCTTCCCAATCTTGACCCTATCACGTGATAGTCCGACCTGGGATACCCAGCGTTCACCATTTCCAAATCACCATCATTGTATCTATCTTGCTCCTACGGAGCTGCTCTCTGTTGCATACCTTGACCGGCACTGCGCTCTTGCCGTGGTATATTCCGCTGCTGCGGTTGCCCTGCACCTACCGAATTACGCTATCCGGCATTACCGTTTACAGCGTTCCCTTGACCAGCATTGCCTTGGTCGCGGTTACCTCGGCCAGCTTCACCTCGCCTCACACTCCTTCGATCCTCATTTCTCTGTACTTCCTTTCCTTTCCCTGCCCTTGCCGGGTCATATGGGACTATCTGCTTATTCCTCCTGGCCGAGGTTACTACTTCCTCTCTTCTAGGACCACCATGAGGAGACGATGCAGCTCCAGCGGATTTCTCTGGGTTACCCACCGTCGAATGGACGATCTTGGAGGCCCCAGCTCTCTCCGGGTTAGCCCTGAGAAACTCCTCATTTTGCATGTTCACGATCCGAACCAACTCATTGACCCTATCTTGCTGTCTTTGACGGGCTTCACCCGTCAGACCCTCTAACTCGGATGCAGCTGCATCTGCTGCCCTGAGGTTCTTTGCCGGGGTACTATTCTTCGGCAGCCCCACGGACAGACAGTTTTCTGATTCCTCAATCCTAGTATCACCCTCTTTGTTTATTTCACTCATGAGGTTTCTCCCCTTCACTTTTACAGTATCCACTTTATTTGCCTTTGCGTACTCACGCAGTGTCATGTTCAATGACTGCTGAGCCACGGCTATCTTTTTTGCACCCTCTAATATTTTCTGCCTTGTCTCCTCTAGCTCGGCCTGTGCCTGAGCCGGATCTACCACTGCTGCTACTGGGTTTGCCAAGCTATCCATCGCCTGCTGCAGCACATTCTTTGGCCTCTCCTGAGGAGGACCTCTACTCTTCCTCGGTGCCTTAGGCGTTACCTCCGGATCTGGTGTTGGATCTTTGCTTGCGCCAGCGCCAGGCGCGGTCATCATCACCTCAGCCTGGTCCGGGGAGCAAGTGATACGCGCCCCGGGAGCTGCACTAAGGGGTGGCTCGCCTCCTTCGACGACGTGCCGCGGGTGAACGCACGACACATCGACAGCAACGTAGATCTTGTGCACGCCGAGCTTGACGAAGAGGCCGTTGCGCGGAAGAGGACGCTTGCCGAAGTAGCCAGCGTTGTCGCTGACGAAATCCAGCGCTCCAAAGCGCTGAACGAGCCTGGAGACCATGCGTTCGCCAGTGCCGATGAAGTTTCCCGTCCGGATCTTCACCCCTGCTAGCGCTGCTAGCCCCACGGTGGGCGCCAACTGTCGTGGTGGTGTCACGGAAGATGCCATGGATAGGCTAAAGGTGGGGACTAAATGCACTAGGGGAATCCAGGGAGGGATAGTGTGGTGATTCCACACACAGTCGCTTTGTATTCGATTCACTTCCACAGTTTACAAGTGCTCCTTGAGCTATATTGGGGAGAGGAGGAAGAAGAACTCTCTTACTCTCACCACTAGCTGGCCCTCAGGAACACACTAGTAATCACAACCTACTCGAGATCAACCAAACTAGCACTCAACCCCTTCTACAGAGGCCCTAGCCTTTCTTATATAGGGGTAGCTAGGTCTCCAATTAGGGCATACATGGAGGCATATTTCAGGGAATATGCCTCTTCCCAAAATAGTAAGCCGACCGGGTCGCTTTAGCTCAGCGTCATCCATGCAGAGGCTACGTGAGCCTCTGCGGAGCCTGCAGCATCCGACATAGGCATCGTCACCTTTGTCGGCCACGCCTCGGTGGTCCTGGACTCTGTCTGCTTTGCTCACGCTCTACACACCGTGGTCACCCTTTGACCAGCGAGATACTTTCCTTCTCTTACAAGCTCGATATAACCCGGATCGTACCTAGTTGATCCGGCCACACCTGTACCTGCATACAAGTTAGATACATCTTACCGACATACGGCATAAGTCGGTTGAGACCCAGTTAGGTGGACATCCCCCGGTCCAGGTTACTCCGTGATTCGGCCTGCCTTGAGGTGACCCGGCCAGCACTTGCTTTGACTTTGCCGTACCTCGGCTAACTCGGCCTTTATACCCCGGTGTGACCCTACCCGGGGGTATCCCCCCAACATTAAATCTGTGTCCTCTTGCTACAATTTCCTTTTCGTTCTTCGTTATTTGTTTGTAGCGATTCTAACAATCGGGTTTATGATCGGTGGAAGAACGGCCAAGCGACCGGCTGAGAAAAAACCAATCTACGGATCAGAAAAACTCACCACGGCAGCCGATCACATATCAGGAGACGAACCCTGCCACATGTCATGTGGCCCCCGGTAGAGATCACGGAGATCTACCTCCCTAGGGGCGGTGGTGCGGAAGCGTGTTCGGTGGCCAGGTCAAAGATCTCGCCACTCATAGCATGTAGAGTTATGAGATTGAAAGAGATTAACGGAATATGTTGTATGTTTTATGGGCCTCTTGGACAAGTATGTATAGTGGTACAAGGGTTAACCTAAAGTACAAGACAAGATAAAAATCCTATCTCTACCTAATCTTTCCATAACGATAATATACTCTATCGCCTAGCTTTATAACAAGTCTATTAGCCAACCTAACTCGGCACGGTAAGTATCTTGCATTACCCTCCATATAAAAATCTTGACTTTAGCAGGAACTCGTAGTTTCTATATAAACTCCCACATAGGGTGTGGTTTAATTGATCGGGGCTATGGCCAAGATTCAATCGCCTCCCGTATTGACCTTTCCATTATGCATTGTATGCTGAAAGGACTGAAAAGACACCATTTTTTTTGTCAAATTCCATGCGACAGAGTCAACCATATCAAAGCTTGGGAATGGTATGGATTTGATTCTTTCTTCTAAAAAATGGATTTGATTTTGCATGCATCCACCGGCCAGAAAGTCTGATTTACTAGCTCCTCATCCAACTGATTTTTCGATGAATTAAATCTCTCACCTTGGTAATAACATTTTGTCAAGTTGTGATCACCTTGCGTGAGCACTCATGGAAATCTCATTCTACCCCCTTTTTTTTCTTTTGGTATGCACATCTTCCACCAAACTAGTCCAGAATCTACATTTGTACGGTGAGTTTCGCCTTCATGTACAGATGGGTCATGTAAACTCTCTCTCTCTCTTCATGTGGTGAAGTAGGTTGGTCACACTGACCATAACGCACGAGCACAAGCTTCCTCTACAGAAATTTAAAAAATAGAAGCCCAAAGTGATGACTAAAGCATCAGAGGCCAGCGACCGAATTTGAATTCCTTGGTTGCTTCCAAATGCGGGCATCCGGCCCAAGTCAGCAATAATTCTAAGCCTTCTCATAGACGAATGGGTCTCTGCTTGTCTCGTTCACTGGGCCGCTTGTAAATCTATAGGCTTTAACCCGAGTGGGTCATCTAGTATCCGAATATAACTGTCTGTCCTGAATATACTCGAAAAATATAACCCCTACGAACAAAATTGAGGACCATCAACTTACTAACACCACGTATCCTCTAGAATTTTCTTCTAGACAAGACTTACATAAAGCTACACAAACATCATGTAAACCTATATTAAGATGTTTATTATTGGGTCCTATATAACTCTTAATCATGATATATAAATATGTTAACATATGCACATACACTTATAACACACTTTAATACATCTAGTGGCACGAACTATTGTGTGAATGGACAATATATTTAGTGGTTTATTTTTTTGCTTTGTTAACATTTCGATGGAATTGGTTTTTGCCAGGATGTTTCGAAATGTACTTTAGATAAAAACATAGTTTCAGTGTTAAAAAATAAAAAAAACACAATTAATGTGAGATATAGAGTTACATTTTAGCGTAGCTTGGATTTTAATGATAGAATGTTTGTGACATGTAAAACTAAACGTTGATTCTTTAATCTTACAATGTTGTTGAACACAATATATGCCAAAGTTGTATCATATAAATGATTACATCAACTTAAATACTTCTTCCGATCTAAACTAATTGATCCATATTTGTCTAAATTCAAATGTATCTAGATATTTTAGTGCTAGATACATTTGAATCTAGACAAATCTGAGTCAGTTAATTTAGATCGGAGGGGGTACTAGTCTTGATTTAGTGAGAAAAAGACTATAAATAAGTAAAAGTGTTTAGCATAAATATGACCTGTGCACGTAAATCTGAAATTGGATTCCCGTTGTCCATGGACTTTGGACCTAAATCTGGAGATCGACCTCCCCGAGGGCAGTGTGGTGCAGAAGCGTATACAACGAGTAGGTCAAGAATCTCGCTACTAATACCAAGTAGAATTATGAGACTGAGAGAGATTGGCGGAATTTGTCAGATGTTATTGAGCCTCTTAGATAAGCATGTGTAGGTATATAATAATCAACCTGAAATAAAAGATAAAATACAAATCATATCTCTACCTAATCTTTTAATAACAACGATACACTCTAACAGTCTAACTGTATAACAAGTCCATTACCCAACTTAACTTAGCACACTAAACTACTTTGCAACCTTTTATATGGAAATCTTGACTTTAGCAAAACCCGGCGCCACTTGACAAGGTCACTATGCTCCGCCGTGTTGACCGCCAATGTTTCCGGTACGCCAATGTCGTAGCCAACGTTGGCAATTGATCAAGCGATAGCCAAGGAGACGGACTACACGTTCTCCTTCATCAAGAAATGTCGTGCATGACTTGTTCCTAGGGTGTATTAGCATGTTCCTCTGGATTGTCGTTCAGGAGGAGCTCATCCTTGTCAAGTTGTTACTCTTTGCATGCGCGCATAAGGCGTCCAGCTGCTGGAAGATCGATATTGACGCATATGGTTGCGAGGTCCCGGTGGATGCCAGCGAGCTTCCTACTTTTTTTTAGATGGAAGGGTCAAAGTGAGCATGCCTTTAAATTAACGAAGCCAACAACCGGCTAGGAGTTACACCATGAGTTACAACACACACGTGTCCAAGGCGCCCACCACACCACACAATAAAAGACAACACAGAAAACGCCAATAGCGCCAACTAGATCTAAGAAGAGGGAGATTTGTCTTCTGTTGCATCGGAATGATCACGACCAGTTCTACACTAACAAACCTCCACCGCACCAAGACAATAGCCCACGAGGGGCTCGACGACGGGGCAGCAACCTAGCAGAGCTTGAGGAGCCAAAGGAGGAGGGGGGGTCTTGCGGTGACGCCTCCAAGAAGGTGAATGACGCAAGAACGCGACATCGTTGTCGGCACGGACCGAGGTCCTGCGGAGCTTTCACCCAAACCCGGAGCCACAACCCCCGGAGCTCTGGCTAGGATCAGACCCTGACATATCATCTTTCCCTGGCATTGGGAGAGGCCCACCGGTAATAGCTACGACCACATGCCCGACTAGCAGAGCCCCCCAAGGCGCGCGAGGAGTCATCAGCTACCACAGTTGTACCGTGTAAATGTAGCCATGCCAACGATATGTGAGGACTGCGCCACCAGCGAGAGGACACAGGGTGCTCCACAGGACACTACCAGAGAGACTAGCCCGAAGCGAGACCACCTAGGGAACAGCCTTGGGGCGGAGGGTTGGAATCCATCAAGCTGGCCCAGGGGATCAACGTCGGGATGCCTTCAACAATGGAACGACACCCGGAGGTGACGCCATCACCGGTCTTAGCCTAAGCCAAGTGCAGCTTTCGTCGAGATCCAACCTATAGCCAAAGTCAGGACGTCGACACGAGGACGCAGCGTGGACCCGGCCGAAATCACAACCGCACCTCCGACCCACCCGAGGGTTGGAGGGCGAGCAAGCTGCCTACCCCGGCAAGCGTGTGCCAGCCCGGGAACCCCTCCCAGCGCACTGACAAGGACGACCCCCGGTAGTTGACGAACACCGACAACCAACTCGAGAGCAGGGAGGAGACATAGGGACGGCGGTCGGGCCCAACCTGGCTCAGATCTAGGCTGGTGGGCCCAGATCTAAGCCCGCAGGCCTAGATCCAGATCTGGCCGCCGCCACCAGCACCCTGCGTCCCCGGCGGTGGGGGCGCCACCCCGGCGACCGCCCACGCACCAGGGACTCCCCTGCCGCACGGGAGCCTCCACCATCGACCCGGCATGGCTGCATCGGAAGCCGCACTGGCTCCGCCGCCACCGCCTCCTGTGACACCGTCCCCGCCGGCGACATCGCGATCCCCGCATCCCTACCATAGCGGACAGCCCCGCGCCAGCCTTGGATCCACGCAGGAAGGAGGGCGGGCCCCGCCGCCACCAGCACGGCGCGGGCTTCGCTAGGCCGCGCCCCCCGGTGGCGGCGAGGAGAGGAGGGGGAGGGGAAGAGGCCGGTGAGGGGCGGCGCTAGGGTTCCTCCCGAGGCGCTCGCGGGGAGCGTCGCGGGAGCGTCCAATATAGCAACAATGTGCAAAACTCGTGGTGTATTCATCCACTCAACGAGCTTCCTACTTGGTCGTAGATTCTTCTCGCATCTGATGAAATGACATGCACCGGTGGCAGCGACGAAGGACATGGCAGGCTCGCAGCTAAACACATCATCGTAGTCATTCTTGTCAAATTCCCAGTAGTAATTCCCACGACACGCCAAACGTGGGATTAGGATTAATAATCAGCTTCCCAATCCAATCGTCCAATTAACTCCCTGCTCCAAACTCACACTCCCATTCCCCACTGTTGCCAAACGCGAAACGAGCACAAAGCTTCCTGCACAGAAATTTCAAAAATAGAAGCCCAAAGCGACGACGACCTGATTTGAATTCCTCGGTTGCTTCCAAAAGCGGCCGCATTCCGGCCTCACCAGTGGAACGGGCTGCACGCAAAGCTCCCCCTCTGAGACCGACGTGTGCCGAACGCACGATCACCAGCGCCATTCCACTCAAAAAAAAAAAAAAACGAGCGCCACATTCTGCCTCCATTCTGTACTCACAGTCATGATCAGGGCATGCCGCTCACTGCCTTCTGCGCATCATTGAGAAAAGAGACCACCCTGACGATACAGTAGCTCTCGCTGGCATGGAAAATTCAGTTGGAATGAAGCTGCTGAATGGCTCCATTGTATCGGAAGAGCTACCTCTATCATAAGTTCATAACTGTAGAGAACAGCTGCCCGATCAGCATACACAAGTAGGCGTAGGCAGGGGCGCCATTGATGCACCAAGAATCTTCTGAAATTGGAGACTGAAAAGTTGAACACGCATGTCAGAAGAAGAGATAGAGGCAAACAAGTAGCATAACGAAACAACAGATAAGTACTGGTTATTCTTTGCAAGTTGCAGGCATCATTGTCCAATGTATGTGCCAAGTAGTACACGATGGAGGCGAACTTTTTTGTTGCTGCGCGCGTCACACTGCAGGATCATTCGTTCCACATATAGCTCTGTCCATGCATGTATCATTCTATTTTGACGAAGTCTGTCCTTCTCGCGCCACGCCATTCCGATCGACCTGTCCTCGTCGCCGCCATCGCCGCTTCCGTGGAAATTTCAAGAACCAAATGAGCAGCGCGGCGTGCTGAACACACGATTGGATGAGGACCCATCATCCATGCATGTTTGGTGCGATATCGGTGTCGCCGTTGTTGAACGGGTGAACTGTTTTGTTTTTGCACTGTTTACGTTTGGTATATGACAAATAAAAATTCGAAACAGCTGCGAAGTGACAAATTGAGAAATGTGGCCTGGCCGGCCAGGCTGGGCAGCTGTGATGATAACAGCGATATCTTTCTCTATATTGAGCGAGAGTCTGCCGTGATTGACGTCAACTCACAAACTTGTTAAATTCATTTTTTTATTGAAATGCAAACTTGTTAAATACTGGGACTGTTCACTAACCCCCGCTTGAATAGCATTAGCAGTTGAGTGAAAATGACTTGTGAGTGTGACAGCGCGCACTGCACATGGACAGATCTCAAGCTGTTATGTACCTAATTGTGTGCCTAACTGCCTATACATTTTAGGGCTTAGTTTGGTTCATAGGAATTGCATAGAAATTGTATAGGATTTGAATTCTATAGGAATTTTTTCTATGTTAATTGTTTGATTCATAGAAACGTATCCTATAGGAATTAATCCTATAGGAATCTTGTAGTGCAATTCCTATAGAAAAGAAACATTAGATCAGACCTAATGGAAAAATTCCTTTGCTACATCAAACATTCCTTTTTCTGTGGGATTCAAGTTGGCATGACATCTTAATCCTATGTTTTTCCTATTCCTATACTTTTCCTATCCTATGAATCAAACGAGGCCTTAGTGGTAAATCTAACCTTTACCTGTGTTTCAGGTGGTGTACGTGTTAAGGTGCCAACTTGCCTCCCTCAGTGGTAAATCTAACCTTTACCTGTGTTTCAGGTGGTGTACGTGTTAAGGTGCCAAGTTGCTTCTATCATCAGTAGCCCAGAAAGGACAAGAACATCTGACATCCATCTCAGGGTGTTTGGATGGGAACATGTTGCGCTACAAGTGGTGTACTCTATCAGTGATCAACAGCAGCAGTCAGGCTCATCTGGCACAAAATTCCTTGACTATTAACTGAAGGATGGATATTTGCGTGCCTGCAGAGTCAACAAAAGAAGCATAACCACTCCCTCAAAAAGAAAAAAAGAAGAAGGATAACCGCCTGCATGACAGGTCCCTTCAGATTAGCACACCATGCAACATACTATTTAGGTCTCCACTTGCACATCTCAATCACTCAAAAAATCGGTTCTTGACCTTTCTCACAGCAGAGTTCGAGCTCGGGACAAACTTTGCATGGCTGGCGGACGTACTATACCTGTTAACAACCACATGTGTTCGGTGGAAGAACTGGAATTTTCTTCTGCTTGGACACCATTTCCAGTTTCCGTCGGAACAATATCTTGCGTGATTGTGTTTCTTCAGATATTGCTCGGACTACTTGCAAAATTGGCGTCTGTACTCTGTAAAAGCTGCTTGTGGCAGGTGTGCAGCGTCATGGACTGATTGATAAGCATTGCTAGGGCCAACTAATATTCTCAACCATTTGGTGAGCTATGATGATTGTGAACTCGTGAACCCTAGCCTGCCACCCAACGCTTCCCCGTTGTTTCATTGTTTGCGTTGCATAATTTGCATTACGAATACCAAACCAACCATACTATATCTAATATCTCCAACCAAAACAGATTCAGCATCATGCCTCTAAAACTAAGCATTATCGGTTGCCATGTTACCGAAATGGCACCGTCACGGCCTCAACAATGGCTTGAAATGTGGCAGCTATATATACAGGCGTCAGGAGTTCATGCTAATGCAGGCCATTGCACAGAGTTTAATCTGAATAGGATTAGTGTCTTGCAATACACACTGAAGTAGCACTGATAGTAGCAATGGCATCGTCTCTGTCAGCATTGCTGCTCCTGTGCCTAGCGGCGTCGGCATCGGCGCAGCTTTCCCCTAAGTTTTACGCCAGTTCGTGCCCGGGGGCGCTGGCCGCCATCAAGAGCGTCGTGACCGCTGCGGTGGCGCGGGAGGCCCGGATGGGGGCGTCGCTGCTCCGGCTTCACTTCCACGACTGCTTTGTCCAAGCAAGTCCCTCTACTTTCTATTGTACCTTTTTTTTTTCTGAACTCTACTTTCTATACTAGTACGAGTAGTAATTTCTACTGCATGTAGTAATGGTGCTATTTAAATAAGGATTTCGCCTACGTAGATGGATCAGTTTAAACTGCGGTCAATGTCATTACGGTATCATAAAGTTGATGGAATAGAACACTAGCACACCTACTATACATGCATGTCTACCTTAACTACCACAAGTTGACACTCCGAGACATAAGTCCATTCCAATTAATCTGACTTTTCAATTCTTCAGGTCACACCAACTAACACAAAGTAAAATGTACTACGTAGTACTGAATCTTTCTTTTATGTTACTGAATCTATGTTGATAGAAGTACTAGTAATTTTGTATGTATGTGACAAATTGACAATGCAACAGGGGTGCGACGCGTCCGTACTGCTGAGCGACACGGCCACCTTCACGGGTGAGCAGGGGGCCAACCCCAACGTCGCGTCGATCAGAGGCATGGGCGTCATCGACGACATCAAGGCGCGGGTTGAGGCCTTGTGCCCGCGGACAGTCTCCTGCGCCGACATCCTCGCCGTCGCCGCACGCGACTCTGTCGTCGCTGTAAGCTCCGCCGCCATGGCCGTGCATGTGATCAGTTAACGAACTAACTACCAAATAAACACAGCCAGTGAATTAACGTTTGAGTTATTTCCGTCCAGCTTGGAGGCCCATCCTGGAATGTTCCTCTCGGGAGGCGGGACTCGACGTCGGCGAGCCTGGCTCTCGCCAACAGCGACCTGCCGCCGCCATCGTTCAACGTCTCCAACCTGATCTCCAATTTCGCCGCCAAGGGGCTCGGCGTGACCGACTTGGTCGCCCTCTCCGGCGCGCACACGATCGGGCAGTCGCAGTGCAAGAACTTCAGGAACAGGCTCTACAACGATACTGACATCGACTCCGGGTTCGCGTCGGCGCTCAAAGCCAACTGCCCCCGACCGACCGGCTCCGGCGACGCCAACCTGGCGCCGCTGGACACGACGACGCCCACCTCCTTCGACAACGCATACTACCAGAACCTGCAGTCCCAGAAGGGGCTCCTGCACTCCGACCAGGTGCTGCTAACCGGCGCCGGTAGCCGTCGCACCCGCACCCTGGTGCAGACGTACGCGTCCACGCCGTCGCGGTTCAGCAGGGACTTCGTGGTGGCCATGGTAAAGATGGGGAACATCAGCCCGCTCACCGGGGCTCAGGGGCAGATCAGGCTCAGCTGCTCCAGGGTGAACTAAAGCTGATGTACGTACAATCCGGCCATCGGTTGTGCTGACATGGATCATTTCTTCAACTCTCTTGGTTCGTCATCAGAAAATTAGGGTGCCGTTTAGGCTATCTACCTATGTATCTCAAGGGTCCTCGTGCAAATGAACTTGTTTGATTATTTATGTTGAATGCATCATTTCCTCCATTTCTCGGAGCTTATCACAGAATCTTCCCATTAGCCTTGTATATCTGTCCAAGTGCGTATGTGAGTGGCTATTTCCCGAAATCTCGAAGGCCCAATGCTCCAATACCTGGCCTATAAATTATAAAAAATAATAGGCTAAAATATTAGACCCACCCGTGATTTCAGATTTTCTCTTAAATTTTAAAACTCATATGCGTGAAAGCCCATATATGATGTGACCCAATTTGGTGGCAGCTCACATGTGAGTGGAGTGAGAGTTAAAGTTTCGTCTCACACGAAAAGTTGAAGAAGAATTTCACCACCTTATAAGGTGGAGTATTTCACCACTTTGTAAGTGAGTGACAATAAGAGAGCTACATGCACGCTCCTCTTCCGATCACGACGCCGCTCGTCACGATGCGCGTGTGCGCCGCGGGTCGCGGGCCGAGCCAAGCTTTATTTTGCTGCTCAGGAAATGCGTGTGGTTTGACAGATGTGTCAACAGTTAGTGGGTTCAGGTCGCTCCTAGATCGTGGGGTATATGTAACCGACCCAAACATGCGCGCTCAATCGAGGTTATTCACTTTGTGAAGGTTTTTCGTGCAAATTTTTGTTTATCAAGTTTATGATTTGATATCATAACTATGAACATAACATGATTATGTGCAAAGGTTTTGTATGTTTTTGTTTTGGTTATACCCATGTGAAATTCAGTCAAACCTCTCAAAAACCCCATTGACTACATCCAAAACCTCGCTAACCCAAACACCGAACAGAGATCGTCCATCTAACCCTAGCACTGAACTGCGTCCGCTGGATCGATCTTCTAGAAGGAATCCTCGGGCATATTTTTGGGCGATCCGCGAGAGGCCCGGTTCTGCAACGTGATTGGCTAGCCTGCTTTTTTCACATGATCGCATACGGTTGGGTGGGGGCGCTGAAATGTCCGTTGGACCATGCGAGAGCTCATTATACAATGGGCCCGACTGAACCTGACATGTATGTGCGCAACCACGACGTAGCCTTGTTGGCATGCATGCGAGATTCTCACGACATCGTGAGACTTCGATTCACCAAGTCACTGAAGCAGCGTCCGTTTTCCTCCCCTTCTGTATGATAAAACGAGAAAAATTCAGGTTGGGGCCTTTCTGTCCTCCCTTTTGTCCTCTAAAAAAAGTTCTTTATTCCCGTGTGCCGGTGAACGGGAGAGTAGGTCTCCGGAACCACTCATCTTTACGATTCTGTACGGTACATGCAGAATAAGGTTTTGGAAAGCACTCCACGCGACTGCTCAAGTTCGTCATCACGGATATCTTCCTCGGAGATCTCCAGGTCCACGTGCGACTCGTCTTCAATGTCGTCTTCATCGATAAGATGCTACCTGATGGCTCAAAATATATCGAGCTCCTGGGGAACCCCAAGAGGAAGGTATGATGAGCACAACAGCAAGTTTTCCCTCAGTTATGAAACCAAGGTTATCGAATCAATAGGAGTAAGAAAACACCTCCAAGGTGTTATTTCCAACTTGAAATCCTGCACAACACAACCACATAACTTTGCCCCAACTTACAGTGAGGTTATCAATCTCACCAGTTTTGCTGAAACAAAAGGATTAAACGTATTGTGTGAAAGATAGTAATAGCTTGCAGAAAATAAATAGAAAATAGTAAACAGTTGTAGATTGATGGTAAAGAAAGGACCGTGGTCCATAGTTCACTAGTAGTGATTCTCCTTAAGATAAATGACATGTTGGGTGAATAAATTACAGCGGGGCAATTGACAAACATCGAGAAAGCATATATACATATAATAATCATCTTGACTCCTATGATATTTGATTGGACATTACAACATTATACATAAACCGTAATCCAACTGCATCTATGACTAATAATCCACCTTCAGGTTATCATCCGAACCCCTTCCAGTATTAAGTTGCAAACAACAGATAATTGCATTAAGCATTGCGTATAAAGTAAACAATACGATTGTTCTATGAACAAAGGATTGTTGTTTTCTCCCTAGTAGCAACAACATATCTAGTACCTTAGAGATTTCTGTCACTTCCCCAGATTCCTATAGGCATGAACCCACTATCGAGCATAAATACTCCCTCTTGGAGTTGCTAGCATCTACTTGGCCAAGATATCAACTAACAACGGAGAGCATGTAAGATCACAAATAACAAAGACATGATAGAATCAATAATCAATCTGATATAGCATCTCAATATCCATCGGATCCCCGCAAACACAACATGTAGAATTACAAATAGATGATCTTGATCATGAACGGAGCTCACAAGATCTAGACATGGTAGCACAAAGGAGAAGAACCAACCATCTAGCTACTACATGGACCCGTAGTCCAGGGATGAACTACTCACGCATCACACTAGAGGCTTGCATGGTGATGAAGAAGGCCTCTAGGGTGAATTCTCCCCTCCGGCAGGATGCCGGGAAGAGCTTCAGATCCATCCCGGTCTAGGGATGGAGATGACGGCAGCTACAGACTCTTTCGTGGAATTTTGATCGGGTGCTTAGGGTTTCTGTATCGGAGGCATCTTATAGGTGAAAGGGGAGGCCAAGGGGGTGCCCTAGGCGGCCATGATGTCTACGTACTTCTATTTTTGTACACAGTTGTTGGGCCTCCAAGTGCAGAGGTTTGTAAAATAACAGCAAGTTTTCCCTTAAGTGGATTACCCAAGGTTTATCGAACTCAGGGAGGAAGCGGTCAAAGGTATTCCCTCTCAAGCAATCCTGCAATCAAGATACAAGAAGTCTCTTGTGTCCCCAACACACCCAATACACTTGTCAGGTGTATAGGTGCACTAGTTCGACGAAGAGATAGTGAAATACAAGTGGTATGGATATAAGATAATGGTGCTAGAAAATAGCTTGATGACGTGGAAGCGACTAAAGGCAAACTGAAATAAAGATGGAAGCAAGCAAACATGTAATAAATCTAGTGGCAAACGGTGTTTCAGTGCTAAGAAACAAGGCATAGGGATCATACTTTCACTTGTGAACACTCTCTCATATAAATATCTTCTCTTTATGATACTACTCTCCGGTTGGACACTCTAATCGATGGTAGGGCTATAACAGCACACCTCAAAGTTTGCTTTCCACATCTAGATAACCCCACACTATCACCTTGAGTACTAGATGGTTCAAACAAACACCACAATTTCATAAAGACATCCAACTCCAAATATAACTCATAACAAGTATTTGTAATCTCTAGCCTAAGTGCCACCATGGTGTGCACACTGTCAACTTCACACACATGGAGAGAGCAGAGATCTATTAAAGCACTTGAGTAGCAAGGTAGATCTACTTGATTACAAAGCTCATGATCACAATATGATCACGCATAGAGAGAGATATGAACACATAGCTACCGGTAGAGCCCTTAGCCTCGAGAGAGAACTACTCCCTCCTCATCATGGGAATCAGCAACAGCATTGGAGATGGTGGTGGAGAAAGATGAAGATGGCTCCGGGGGCACTTCCCCGTCCCGGCAGGGTGCCGGAACGGAGACTTTCTGTCCCCCGAATCTCCCCTTCGGTGGCGGTGGTGTTGTGAAACTTTTCGTGGCTGGAGGCTGGTCAATCTAGGGTTTTTGCATCGGGAGGCATCTTATAGGCGAAGAGGTAAGGTCGGGGGTGGAAAGGGGGCCCACACCACCTGGTGGCGTGGCCAGGGCTAGCCCGCGCCACCATATGGTGTGACCACCCTGGTGCCCTACTCCTTCTCTCCTTTTGGCTCCGTGAGTCTTCTGGGAAAATAACGACTTTGGCTTTTGTCCGGTCCAATTTCGAGAATATTCATTTTCTGATTTTCTTGGAACCAAAAATAGAAGAAAACAGGCAACTAGCACCGTGGCATCTTGTTAATAGGTTAGTCCAAGAAAGTGTATAGAAATACTCCAAAGTGTGGACAAAACATAAGAAAGTAGATATAAAACAAGCATGGAACATAAAAAATTATAGATACGTTAGCAACGTATTAGGCCACACCACCCCCTGGCGCGGGCCAGACCTGGCCACACGGCCAGGTGGTGTGGCCGGCCTCTGGCCCCTCTCCATCTCATCTTTTGGCTCCGTGTCCCCCTCGGTGAAATAACGACATTGGCTTTTGTCCGGTCCAATTCCGAGAATATTCATTTTCTGACTTTCCTGGAACCAAAAATAGCAGAAAACGGGCAGTTGGCACTGTGGCATCTTGTTAATAGGTTAGTCCAAGAAAGTGTATATAAATACTCCAAAGTGTGGACAAAACATAAGAAAGTAGATATAAAACAAGCATGGAACATAAAAAATTATAGATACGTTAGCAACATATCAACATCCCCAAGCTTAACTCCTGCTTGTCCTCGAGTAGGTAAGTGATAAAAAGAAAGAATAATTTTTGAGGTGACATGCACCATCATAATATTGATCAAAGTATTTGCAAGCATTGAAATCTAGGATCAAAGTACTCTAAACATGAGCATGAAAGATAAAGTTCTAACAATAAGACATAGCAACTATGTTGTAACATGAAAAGGCACAAACAAAAGATTTTATGAATAACAATGCTTTGCAAGACGTTTGTTTGTTTCACATAATGAAAACATAGCATAGTGGCATTTAGCTTGTCCCTCATAGAGTAGCAAATCATAAATGCATATGACACCTTCAAAGTTTATAAGGGTGACTAGATACAAATAGTTTAAGAACAGGCAATATCAAAATTATGCATCAATCAACAAGTATTGGCACAATGCACACATAACTAAGAATGGCCACTATGCTCTCTCAATAGGTGCATAAAGATAGAAGGCGGAGACTCAACATAAAAGTAAAAGAAAGGCCTTCATAGAAGAAAGTAGGGATTCAAGTTTCATAAAGAGCTTCCAAAAAATTATGGTACTTATTAGCTTTCATCTGTCATTGCCCCTATTATAGGCATCTTGAAGTGATTAAGGTTAAAGTGAACAAACTATTGAGTATATGCTTGACAAAGTATAAGTTGGAAATATCATGTCCCTTGAATACGAGGGCCACTCCTCATGATACTCAAGTTTAGTTACCGGTAAGTTCTTGTCATATTAAGTACATATGTATCATAGAGAACCGCCAACAGGGTACCCCTTGACCGATGATACGGAAGAATCCCCATATAAAAATGACAAGGCAAGTAGACGACGAGCATCTGAGCAATCTTCATATTTACCATGGGAAAATGGTGCTTTTTTATCTCTTTCCTCTTTTCTCATATCTCTTTTTTTTCTTTTTCTCTTTTTTCTCAATATCTGACTCTTTTTTATAAGAAGAATGCTTCATAGACAACTCATTATGGTTACGCTACAGGTTTCCACCATGACGACATGGATTAGACCGGCGGCTCAGGCGTTTCTCTAACACACATACATAACTCCATGGACTTACAAGCTCCCCTTTCATTTCACACCGACGACATCCATAGACAAAATAGCATGATATCAACTAGGTACAATGTAAAAGTGCAATGTTGAAAGCGTTCCCCATGACAACATGGTTCTGCTAATCCCCAACATATAAGTGCAAGCATATTCAACATAGACGACACAATGGTTCAAGTTTATTAAGGGCAAGAAAAGTAAAGTGTGCCATCAAGTTCGTGAGAGCTTTAATCACTAATTTTCACATAACAAGTTTAATTCAGAAGGTAGATAAAAACATGAATATACTTGAAATAGCAAATGCTAATAGGTAGGTATGGTGGACTATTTGGAATAACTTGGTTTTATTTGGAGTTGGATGCATGAGTGGAACTCCTACTTGGTTATGGAGGCTAGCAAACGACTGGGAGCGTCCAACTAAGAGAGAAATAATGGCCATAATAATGCAAAGTGACAAAACATCATTAATTAAAGCATAAAGTGATATTACAAGTCGAAAACTAAAGGATCATAAAGGATATGGTGACTTGGGATAGTCATAACATGGTGTGAGCATGCGCCAAGTCAACCCAAATAAAGCATCAAAGGAGAATAGCACAATATTATGCTTTCATATGCTAAAACAACGCATGATTCTTTCAAGGCACATTAAGCAATATCAATTGTTTATAACATGTCATGCTACAACAGAAATCACTAAGCATAAATCCAAAACAATATCAAGCATGACATGATAAAGTCTAAGTCATAGTCAAAAACAAGCTCCTTTTATACCACTTATAAGCATGAACTTTCCTACTCTTTTCCAACACCAATCGACTTATTTGAAACAACTCACAAAGATAATAAGAAATAAAGA
This sequence comes from Avena sativa, assembly GCA_916181665.1. NCBI lineage: Eukaryota > Viridiplantae > Streptophyta > Magnoliopsida > Poales > Poaceae > Avena > Avena sativa. The sequence continues at coordinate 459,348,389 of OV702297.1, read as the reverse complement.
TCAGTGATCTTGTCTCACAAATCCACAAAGAAGAACTAAAAATTTCTAAGATGAAAGCACAAGAAAACTAAGGCTAAACACAGTGCTAGCAAAAGAGAACACTCACAAAACAATAAGAGTGAAAACTAGAGTGTTCTAGGCAATGAATAACGGGGTGTGTCTCTCTCCAAAAGAAGTGTGTTGGGATCCAAACAACTTATTCAAGCAAACCAAGCAAAATAAAACTAAAAACGAAAACTAAAACGCTCCAAGAACAACATAACTATGCATGAAACAATAAAAACGAAGTGTCTAGAAAGACCTGAGATTTTTATTGATGAAGAAGAGGATGCCTTGGGAATCTCCAAGCTTTGACTCTTGTACTTCTTGGATATTTCTTGGAGTGACACGGGGTGGCATCCCCAAGCTTGAGCTTTTGTCCATTCTTCATCTTATTGCATCATTCTTTACCTACACCTGCAAATTTCCTTCATAGAAAACTTCACACAATCTTCATTAGCAATATTTGTGCATTCAAGATAATAAGTCTTTGGGTTTAGTTTCAACACCAATAAAACTTCCATTAAAACACAAGATACTGTAGCACTTCCCTCAAAAAGCTCAATTCCCCAAAAAGAACTCAAAAAGGAATCAACAAGAAGCAGCTGCAAATAATGGCAGAAATCTGTCAAAACAGACCAGCAGGTAAAAACCAATTTTTTCGAAGACCTTCTGTTGCTTAAATCGAAAAGTGTTGAACTAAGAAAGTTGGATAACAACCTGGGGCAGAAGCACAAAATATCATAGATCAAACCGACTTACAGAGATTTTACACGAATTTTTACAGCGAAGCACAAAAATCTGTTTCGGGACAGCAACTTTCCCAATCATTACTTCTCTCTCATTAGAGGTTACTCTTGGCACAAAAAGCAAATAAAAAGGATAAGGAGCGGTTATTACAGAGGTAATAACTTCCAAGACTCATCTAAAACTTTTGGGTTATCTCCCAATAAGTACTTTTCTTTAACGCCTTTAAGTTAGGCATGATAGTTTGAGAAAGATGCTCACATAAGAAATATGAATTGAAGTAAAAGAGAGCATCAAGAAGCAAATTCAAAACACATTTAAGTCTAACCCACTTCCTATGCATAGTAATCTTGTAAACAAACAAGTCATGAAAGCACAAAGCAACAAGCATAGTAAAGCAAAACAAGTGCAACTTCAAGACTTTCAACATAAAAAGGGGAAACTTAATATTATTGAGATGCATAAAACCATGTTTCCCTCTCTCATAATAACTTTCAGTAGCATCATGAATAAAATTAACAATATAACTATCACATGAAACATTCTTATCATGAGCCACATGCATAAAAGAATTAATACTCCCCACATAAACATAGTCATTCTTATTAATTGTAGTGGGAGCAAATTCAACAAAATAGCTATTATTATTATTCTCATCACCATAACCATCAAATATAGGAGGCATATTGTAATCATAATTAATTTTCTCCTCAATAGTAGGTGGATTGAAAATATCATATTCATCATTGCAATCATCATATATTGGAGGTATAGTATCATCATAAGCAATAGAATAGTTATCTTCCAAAGTGTGTTCATTTATAAACATATCATGTTTGGAAGGAACATGGATAACACTAATAGTACAGCGATTATTAATATTATCATTTTCAGAATTGGTACCGATGAGATTTTCAATATCAAAAGTAGTGTTCTTTTCCCAATCATGATCACTACTATAGGTAACATGCATAGAAACATCATCGAGTTCAAACTCATCAAAAACTATAATAGGAGCAACATGCTTAGGGGGAAATAATGTTTCTTCTCTCCTTTTAATCCTCCTTTTCTTCTTTTTCTTCTTCTCTTTAGGAGGGAGAGGCTTGAAAGGAAGCTTCTCCATATACCCTGGCTTATTGTTAGAGACAATAGAAGAAACTTTGGAGGATCCCTCCTTTTCATTAATAAGATCAAAACACATATTAGTCCTGTCATATTTTGGTAAAACCTCATCTTTTATAATATTTTGTATGTAAGTATTTGTGTGGCATTTATCATCACAATAAATATGCCAACCATGCAGGACACTATTCATATCAAAAGCACCCATATCTACCAAAGAGGTTTTTCTTAATAACTCTTCACACCCCAAAAATAATGTAAATTCATCATGCTGATTAGGAGTGATCATGTCATCACAATACAAACTTGCAGTACTCATTGGATTAGAAGGGCTATTATTATGGCCTAAGCATTGAAAATTGAAATGACCCACTTCAAAGCAAAGTTCACAAATAAAAGGATAAAGGGCACAAACTTTTTTACCAAGATCATTTAATGCCCTATACCACATTCTAGTTTTTTCATTCCTGTGGGTGATACAATATTCTTCTTCAATTTGATTATCCTCACAAGGTCTATGTATTCCACAAAAATTAACATGCTTATAAGAAGTAGTACTTCCAGAGGTTTGAGCATGTTTATTGCTATCATTAATAACAATTTCATTTTCCATGTAAGTGTCTTTATAAGGCTCATGATACATGTCCCATTTTTCTTTAGGAGCATTAATATGAGAAGCAAAGGTTCTATAACAATAAACAAGAATTTGAGGATCAAGACCATATTTAGCACTAAGCTCTTGAAAATCAGCAGTTTCAGCAAAAGACTTAATGCAATCATACTCATAGTTTATACCTGGTTCTTTACCTTTGTTATTATCCCAATCTTCGGTATTGCTTTGAATTATTTCAAGAAGATCCCACTTAGCTTTGACCTCCTTACTTGTGAAGGGTCCCTCTAAACAAGTATCTAGATAGTCCTTGTAATGTCATGAAAGCTTTGCATAGAAATTATTAATAACAATATTACTGGGGAGCTCATGAATGGGACATTTGAGCATTAGTGACTTCAATCTCCCCCATGCTTAGGCAATACTTTCTTCATCATGTGGATGAAAATTATAAATGTAATTCCTATCTTTATGAATTTCATGAGGAGTATACAATTTAGAGTAAAAGAGAGATTCAAGTTCCTTCCACTCCAAATGATGAGGATCATCTAGTAGCTCATACCACTCTCTTCCTTTGCCCTTGAGTGAAAAAGGGAATAACTTCCTCTTAACTTGGTTCATTGAAATACCTGCACACTTGAACAACTCGCATAATTCGTGTATAAAGCGTAAATGATCACCAGGATGGACAGTTCCATCTCCCAAATAACAGTTGTTCATAACACGTTCAACAATTTTTATAGGTATTTTAAAAGAGATGCTTTGAGTAAGTGGATTTAAAATATCACAAGTATCATTAGAATTACCACATATGGGAGATAAAGTATCATCAGAGCAAATTTTCTTCTTTAAAGATGGGGAACTAAAAAGATCATTTTCATAAAAACTAACTTCCCCAAGCTTAGACGTTCCATAGTATTAGTAACAAAGGTGTTCAAAAGATTCATACTAATAACATTGCTATTAGCATGCAAAGAAAGTTCCATGGTTTTTTTAATTTTCTTTTCAGACAATTCATGTTCTACATTAGGAAAAATACTAAAAAGCTCTCTAATTTTGTTGTTGTTTTCTATTAATCCTAACTAGTGAAAACAAGAAATAAAAAGAAAAAATTGCAGAATCTAAAGGAAATAACTTCGAGCACTCACACCGGAGGATGTGAGTACCTTCTACCTTACCTCCCCGGCAACGGTGCCAGAAAATAGCTTGATGTCTACGTACTTCTATTCTTCTAGATAGTTGTTGGGCCTCCAAGTGCAGAGGTTTGTAGAACAATAGCAAGTTTTTCCCTTAAGTGGATTACCCAAGGTTTATAGAACTCAGGGAGGAAGTGGTCAAAGGTATTCCCTCTCAAGCAATCCTGCAATCAAGATACAAGAAGTCTCTTGTGTCCCCAACACACCCAATACACTTGTCAGGTGTATAGGTGCACTAGTTCGGCGAAGAGATACTGAAATACAAGTGGTATAGATAATTATAAGTACTAACGGTGTCAGAAAATAGCTTGATGGTGTGGAAGAGACTAAAGGCAAACTGAAATAAAGATGGAAGCAAGTAAACATGTAATAGATCTAGTTGCAAACAGTGTTTCAATGCTTAGAATCAAGGCCTAGGGATCATACTTTCACTAGTGAACACTCTCATATAAATATCATCTCTTTATGATACTACTCTGAACTACTCTCCGGTTGGACACTCTAATCCATGGTAGGGCTATAACAGCACACCTCAAAGTTCGCTTATCCCATCTAGATAACCCCACACTGTCACCTTGAGCACTAGATGGTTCCAACAAAGACCACAATTTCATAGAGACATCCAACTCCAAATATAACTCATAACAAGTATTTGTAATCTCTAGCCTAAGTGTCACCATGGTGTACACGTTATCACTTTCACACACATGGGGAGAGCAGAGATCTATTAAAGCACTTGAGTAGCAAGGTAGATCTACTTGATTACAAAGCTCATGATCACAATATGATCATGCATAGAGAGAGAGATGAACACATAGCTACCGGTAGAGCTCTTAGCCTCGAGAGAGAACTACTCCCTCCTCATCATGGGAATCAGCAACAACGATGGAGATGGTGGTGGAGATCGATGAAGATGGCTCCTGGGGCACTTCCCCGTCCTGGCAGGGTGCCGGAACAGAGACTTTCTGTCCCCCGAATCTCCCCTATGGTGGCGGTGGCGCTGTGGATCTTTTCGTGGCCGGAGACTGGTCGGTCTAGGCTTTTTGCATCGGGAGGCATCTTATAGGTGAAGAGACAAGGTCGGTGGGTGGCCAGGGGGGCCATACCACCTAGTGGCATGGTCAGGGCTAGCCCGCGCCACCATATGGTGTGCCCACCCTAGTGCCCTACTCCGTCTCTCCTTCTGGCTCCGTGAGTCTTCTGGGAAAATAACAACTTTAGCTTTTTTCCGGTCCAATTCTGAGAATATTCATTTTCTAACTTTCCTGGAACCAAAAACAGAAGAAAACGGGCAACTGGCACTGTGGCATCTTGTTAATAGGTTAGTCCAAGAAAGTGTATAGAATTACTCCAAAGTGTGGACAAAACATAAGAAAGTAGATATAAAATAAGCATGGAACATCAAAAATTATAGATACGTTAGCAATGTATCAGGCCACACCAGCCCCTGGCGCTGGCCAGACCTGGCCACGCGGCCAAGTGGTGTGGCCGGCCTCTGGCCCCTTTCCGTCTCATCTTTTGGTTCCGTGTCCCCCTCGGTGAAATATTGACTTTGGCTTTTGTCCCGTCCAATTTCGAGAATATATTCATTTTCTGACTTTCCTGGAACCAAAAACAGCAGAAAACAGGCAGCTTTCACTAGGGCATCTTGTTAATAGGTTAGTTCAAGAAAGTGTATAAAAATACTCCAAAGTGTGGACAAAACATAAGAAAGTAGATATAAAACAAGCATGGAACATCAAAAATTATAGATACGTTAGCAACGTATCAACATCCCCAAGCTTAACTCCTGCTCGTCCTCGAGTAGGTAAGTGATAAAAAGAAAGAATAATTTTTAAGGTGACATGCACCATCATAAACTTGATCAAAGTATTTGTAAAACATTGATAGCTGGGATCATAGTACTTTAACATAGCATGAAAGACATAGTTCTAACAATAAGACATAGCAACTATGTTGTAACATGAAAAGGCACAAACAAAAGATTCATGAATAACAATTCTTTGCAAGACGTTTGTTTGTTTCACATAAAGAAAACATAGTGAGAATGGTATTCAGCTTGTCCCTCATAGAGTAGCAAAACATAAATGCATAGGACACCTTCAAAGTTCATAAGGGTGACTAGATACAAATAGTTTAAGAACAAGTAATATCAAAGTTATGCATCAATCAATAAGTCTTGGGACAATGCACATTAAACTAAGAATGGCCACTATGCTCTCTTAATAGGTGCATAAAGATAGAAGATGGAGACTCAACATAAAAGTAAAAGAAAGGCCTTCATAGAAGGAAGCAGGGATTCAAGTCTCATAAAGAGCTTTCAAAAATTATGGTACTTATTAGCTTTCAGCTCTCATTGCCCCTATCATAAGCATCTTTAGGTGATTAAGGTTAAAGTGATACAACTAAGAGGATATGCTTGACAAGTTATAAGTTGAAATCTCAGGCCCCTTACTTACGAATACCGAACCTCATGCTACTCAACTTCAGTCACAAGTAAGCTCTTGTCATTGTAAGTACATATGTATCATAGAGAACCGCCAACGGGGTATCCCTTGCACTTCATACAGGAGCTATCCCATAATCAAAATGACAAGCCAAGCAGACAATGAGCATCTCAGCGATCTTTTTATTTGTTATTTGCATAGGTTTTTATTAAGGATGCTTCATAGAATGCTCATTATGGTTATGCTGCAAGTTTCCACCATGATTAGGCATGGCTTAGGCTAGCGGCCTAGGCGTTTCTCTAACACACATACAACCTCCATGATCTTACAAGTTCATCTTTTATTTCACACCACCGGGATCCATAAGCAAAAGAATCATGATATCAACGGAATAATAAGTGCAATGTTGAAAGCATTCCCCATGATACATGGTTCTGCTAACTTAAACTCATAAAGCGCAAGCATATACGCAACAAAGATGGACACAATGGTTCAAGATTATTAAGTGCAAGAAAATAAAGTGTACCATCAAGTCCGTGAGAGCTTTGATCACTAGTTTTCTCATAACAAGTTTAATTCAGAAGGTAGATAAAAGCATGAATATACTTGGAATAGCAAATTCTAATAGGTAGGTATGGTGTAATCTTTGGGATAACTTGGTTTTATTTGGAGTTGGATGCATGAGTGGAACTCATACTTGGTTATGGAGGCTAGCAAAAGACTAGGAGCGACCAACTAAGAGAGCAATAATGGCCATAATCATGCAAAGCGACAAAACATCATTAATTAAAGCATAAAGTGATATTACAAGTCGAAAACTAAAGGATCATCGAGGCTATGGTGACTTGGCATAGTCATAACATGGTGTGAGCATGCGCCAAGTCAACCCAAATAAAGCATCAAAGGAGAATACCACAATAGTATGCTTTAATATGCTAAAACAACACATGATTCTTTCAAGGCACATTAAGCAATCTCAATTGTTTATAAAAAGTCATGCTACAGAAAAAAATCACTAAGCATAAAGCCAAAACAATATCAAGCATGACATGACAAAGCATAGGCCATAGTCAAAAACAAACTCCTTTTTACCACTTAAGCATGAACGTTTCCTACTCTTTTCCAATCCAAACCAAACTTATTTGAAAACTAATGTATAAAAGACGTGGTCCAACCAATTTATTAAAGCAAACTAAGAAAACCAAGCAAACTAAAACCAAAACGAAAAAAACGAAGACGCTCCAAGAACAACACAACTGTGCATGAAACAATAAAAATGAAGTGTTTGGAAGAAACCTGAGATTTTTATTGATGAAGAAGGGGATGCCTTGGGCATCCCCAAGATTTGACGCTTGTAATTCTTGGATATTTCTTGGGGTGACACGGGTGGCATCCCCAAGCTTGAGCTTTAGTCCATTCTTCGTCTCATTACATCATTATCTCCTTACACCTAAATTTTTTCCTTCATACAAAACTTCACACAATCTTTATTAGCAACATTAGTGTACTCAAGGTAATAAGTCTTTGGGTTCAGTTTCAACACCAATAAAACATACATTAAAACACAAGCTACTGTAGCACTTCCCTCAAAAAGCTCAATTCCCTAAAAATAACCAAAAAGGAATCAACAAGAAGCAAATGCAAATAATGGCAGAAATCTGTCAAAACAGAACAGCAGGTAAAAACCAATTTTTTCGAAGACCTTCTGTTGCTAAAATCGAAAAGTGTTGAACTAACGAAAGTTGTATAATAACCTGGGGCAGAAGCACAAAAAATCCCATCTCAAACCGACGTACAGAGATTTTACACGAATTTATACAGCGAAGCACAAAAATCTGTTTCGGGACAGCAACTTTCCCAAGCATTACTTCTCTCTCATTAGAGGTTACTCTTGGCACAAAAAGAAAATAAAAAGGATAAGGAGCGGATATTACAGAGGTAATAACTTCCAAGACTCATCTAAAACTTTTGGGTTATCTCTCAATAAGTACTTTTCTTTAACGCCTTTAAGTTAGGCATAAGAAGCAAGAAGATCATCAAGTATTCTCAAATGAAGAAGCATTAAGAGCAAAAAAAAATTCATAGGAGAGGCAAAAGGAATCTTCTCTCTCTTCTTAGGGAAGTTTTCTATACCTTTCTTGAGTGGGAGTTGATATTTAGTGGTGTCTTCTTTCATATCAATAATGGCACCAACAGTTCTAAGAAAAGGTTTTCCCAAAGTAATAGGACACGAAGCATTGCATTCAACATCCAAAACATAGAAATCAACGGGGACATATGCATTGTTAATCATAATAAGAACATCATTAATACTCCCCATGAGTTTCTTTTTAGTATTATCATCAAGTGGGTCATTTAAATAACAATCTTCCAATGGTGGCAAATCAAGCATTTCATAAATCTTTCTAGGCATAATAGAAACACTACTATTAAGATCACATAAAGCTTTGAAATCAAAATCATTCACTTTCATATTAATGATGGGTTCCCAACCATCTTCTAATTTCATAGGAATAGAAGCTTTATGTTTCACCTTTTCTTCTTTAATTTTTATGAGAGCATCAGTAATGTGTTTTGTAAAGGCCATATTCATAGCACTATCATTAGGACTTTTAGCAAGCTTTTGTAGGAACTTAATTACTTCAGAGATATTGCAACCATCAAGATCAAAATAATAGTTACCATCTAAAGTAGTAGAGCTATTGTTTCCCATATTCCGAAGAATTTCAGCATTTTTATTATAAAAGGTTCCATTGGGTTTACTAGCTTCAACATTAGTGGTAGTGATAGTAGAAATACTAATATTTCTAGCAATTTCATCTTCTCTTTCCCACTTAGCATGCAATTCAGCTAATATTTTAACATTTTTATCAATTCTAACTTGTATGGCATTAGTAGCAGCAAAAGGATTCTCAATAGTTTCAGGTTTAGCAGCCTTTTTTAAAAGAAGATTGTGCTTCAGCCAATGATGCTATGTTTCTTTCAGCATTAGAGAGTTTTTCCTCAATAGTTTTATTGAAAGTAGTTTGTTTGCTAATAAAATCTTTAAGCATAACTTCAAGTTTAGAGGGATCACTCCTATTATTGTTGTAGGAATTTCCATAAGCATTACCATTATTGGGAGGATATGGCCTATAATTGTTATTACCAAAATTATTCCTGTAGGCATTGTTGCTAAAATTATTATTTCTTATAAAGTTCACATCAACTTGCTCTTCTTGAGCAACCAAAGAGGCTAAGGGAACATGATTTGGATCAATATGAGATTTCCCATTAACAAGCATAGACATAGTAACATCAATTTTATCACTCAAGGAAGAGGTCTCTTCAATAGAATTTACCTTCTTACCTTGTGGAGCTCTCTTAGTGTGCCATTCAGAATAATCGACCATCATATTATCTAGAAGCTTTGTTGCAGCACCCAAAGTAATGGTCATAAAGGTACCTCCAGCAGCAGAATCTAGTAGATTTCTTGAAGAATAATTCAGTCCTGCATAAAAGGTTTGGATAATCATCCAAGCAGTCAGTCCATGAGTGGGACAATTCTTTACCAAAGATTTCATTCTTTCCCAAGCTTGAGCAACATGTTCATTATCAGATTGTTTAAATTTCATTATTTCACTTCTCATAAATATAATCTTAGCAGGAGGATAGTATTTTCCAGTGAAAGCATATTTGCATTTAGTCCAAGAATCAATACAATTTCTAGTTAGGGATTGCAACCATTCTTTAGCTTTTCCTCTCAAAGAGAAAGAAAACAATTTAAGCTTAATAATATCTCCATCTATATCCCTATGTTTTTGCATCTCACAAAGTTATTTAGATGAGAAGCAGCATCTTCAATACCAATACCAGAAAATTGTTCTCTCATAACAAGATTAAGCAAAGCAGGTTTAATTTCAAATAAAGTAGCTTCAGCAATAGGTGGAGCAATAGGTGTGCACATGAAATCATTGTTGTTGGTGCTAGTAAAGTCACACAACTTAGTGTTTTCAAGAGTAGTCATTTTTTGTGTTTTTAATATAGAAAGCAAACTAGTATAACTAATTTTTTTGTGTTTTTGATAAAGAAACAAGCAAAGAAAGAAAAAATAAACTAAGCAAAACAAATTAAAGAGATTGGTTATGAGGGACTACCCTTGTGAAGATGTCCTTGTCTCCCCGCCAACGGCGCCAGAAAAATAGCTTTTGATGGCGCGTGGTTGACGTGGGAGCTTCTTCTTCTTCAATCCCCGGCAACGACGTCGAAAAAATAGCTTGATGGCCCAAAATATATGGAGATCGTTGGAGAACCCCAAGAGGAAGGTATCATGAGCACATCAGCAAGTTTTTGCTCAGTTATGAAACCAAGGTTATCGAACCAGTAGGAGCAAGGAAACACCTCCAAGGTGTTGTTTCCAACTTGGAATCCTGCACAACACAACCACAGAACTTTGCCCCCAACTTACAGTGAGGTTGTCAATCTCACCGGTTTTGCTATAAACAAAGGATTAAATGTATTGTGTGGAAGATAGTAATAGTTTGCAGAAAGTAAACAGAAAACAGTAAACAGTTGTAGACTGATGGTAAAGAAAGGACCAGGGTCCATAGTTCACTAGTGGTGATTCTCCTTAAGATAGATGACATGTTGGGTGAACAAATTACAGCGGGACAATTGACAAACATCGAGAAAGCATACATGCATATACTAATCATCTTGACTCCTATGAGATTTGATTGGGCATTACAACATTATACATAGACCGTAATCCAACTACATCTATGACTAATAATCCACCTTCAGGTTATAATCCGAACCCCCTCCAGTATTAAGTTGCAAACAACAAATAATTGCATTAAGCATTACGGGTAAAGTAAACAATACGATTGTTTTATGAACAAAGGATTTATGTTTTCTCCCTAGTAGCAACAGCACATCTAGTACCTTAGAGATTTCTGTCACTTCCCCAGATTCTTAGAGGCATGAACCCACTATCGAGCATAAATACTCCCTTTTGGAGTTGCTAGCATCTACTTGGCCAAGATATCTACTAACAACGGAGAGCATGCAAGATCACAAATAACAAAGACATGATAGAATCAATAATCAATCTGAAATAGCATCTCAATATCCATCAGATCCCCACAAACACAACATGTAGAATTACAAATAGATGATCTTGATCATGAAAGGACAAGAACCAACCATCTAGCTACTACATGGACCCGTAGTCCAGGGATGTACTACTCACGCATCACACCGGAGGCTTGCATGGTGATGAAGAAGGCCTCCAGGGTGAATTCTCCCCTCCGACAGGGTGCCAGAAAGAGCTTCAGACCCCCCGATCTAGGGATGGAGATGACAGCGGCTACAGACTCTTTCGTGGAATTTTGATCGGGTACTTAGGGTTTCTGTATCGGATGCATCTTATAGGCGAACGGGGAGGCCGAGGGGGTTCCCTATGAGTCCACACCACCCCCTGGCATGGGCCAGGCCTGGCCGTGCAGCCAGGTGGTGTGGTCGGCCGCTGGCCCCTCTCCGTCTCGTCTTCTGGCTCCGTGTCCCCCTCGATAAAATATTGACTTTGGTTTTTGTCCTGTCTAATTCTGAGAATATTCATTTTTTGACTTTCCTGGAATCAACAGAAAACAAACAGCTGGCACCGTGGCATCTTGTTAATAGGTTAGTCCAAGAAAGTGTATAAAAATACTCCAAAGTGTGGACAACAAATAAGAGAGTAGATATAAAACAAGCATGGAACATCAAAAATTATAGATACGTTAGCAACGTATCACTACCGTCGCTGCACCAATGACGACTTCATCGCCAACCGATCAATATGTATACCATGATCTGACCTGTTGCTATTCTATGACTGTTATTAACTATGCACTTCTACTGTTCATGTTGATTAATACATCTAGTGAGGAGGGGTGATATCGGCAATGCCCATGGTTATGGACTTGTGTTTCGTGGAAAGAGAGAGCGCTGGGGATTTCGTCGTCTTAACAGACAAACAAGGGAGGCGATATACCTAGGTTCAGGCCCTCATAGAGAAAACCCTACTTCCTGCTTGTCTGCTCATATTAACATTGGAGAGTACAAACTCGTTGAGTCGTCTAGATGCGATCTCGCCGAGAGAGAGAGAGAGAGAGAGAGAGAGAGAGAGAGAGAGAGAGAGAGAGAGAGAGAGAGAGAGAGAGAGAGAGAGAGAGAGAGAGAGAGAGAGAGAGAGAGAGAGAGAGAGAGAGAGAGAGAGAGAGAGAGGTGCGTATTGTAACATTGGATGCCCCCCTCGTTGGCCCCTCCTACCCTTTATATATGAGGAGGCTAGGTCTCGGGTACCAGTACGAGTTGGTTTACAAGTTACAGTTCGTATCTAGTCTAGTCTTGTACTTTCCTTGTCTTGTTACACCAGGAGTTTGTGTCCTTGTAGGCTTCGTATCAGCCAAACCGTCATTGGCTTCATGGATCTTAGCATATCTTCGGGTGATGATTCCGTTGGGCCGCACCATATATAGCAATAATAGGCACCCGAAGGGTTATGCCCATGTCAGTAGCCCCCGACCCCCGAGGATATGTTCAGATGCTTGCGTCTAAGCATAGGCTCAAAGTCCTTTTTAATATGCTCGGAAGATGAACTCGAAGATTTCTTCGGATACGTGAATTTATTGATGTCTTGTTTGGCTGATGCAATGGATGATGTTGTCTTGTTCTTGAAGTGATGTCAGCAATTTCATCGGGTGCTCCCTTATGGGAGTAACCTTTGAGGCTACACTCGAGTAGACTCAAAGTTATGATTCTTCATTATAGATACTCTTCAATTGACTCCTGTTTGGAGGATTTTAGTTTTTTCTATCGGGTGCGCGGCTAGCGCTCCCGATGGGAGTAGCCCCCAAGGCTATGTTCGAACGCGTGCGTTCGAGCATAGGCTCAAGTCTTCATCATCCGAGAAATTTCTGGACTCACGTGTTGTAGCTTTGCTTTTATGTCGACCCCGTAGGAGGAATTTTTCTATCGAATAGGCGAACTGTAAGTTTAATAAGTTTGTCCTAGGGATTTTGGTATAACGAGTCTGGTGCGTCCGACGGATCGGGAACCAGTTAAGTGCTCTTGGGCAAAGACATCGTGAACCTTCTTCAAACTTGAGTCCCCAGACTCGAATTCGGTATATACTGGTATAATTCAGCTCGGGCCGCGGACGTCTTATCGAGTACTGAATTCCAGGCTCATTTTTATAGGTACCCAACACGTCCGTCGGGATTTTTCATCGTATCGTAGATACGGATAATAACTAGGAGAGCGCATTCAGGTGCGGTTACTAGGCCGCACAGGATGGATCCTGGGGGTCTTACCTTCATGTCGTGGACACAACATTCGGATTTTATCGCGTCAGAAGCGATCCGAGGATTTTTTATATTGTATTGACTCCATCGGAGGATTTTGTTTTTTCTATCGAGTGTGCAAATATGATCTTCATCCAAGGAGGTTCTCTACTTGGGTCTTGTTTGTAGCAATGTAAGCTATTTTTGTCGATTCCGTTGGAGGATATGTTTTCATCGGATGCTAGCACCGGAGCATAGGCTCAGAGATCTTCTTCATCAGAGAGTTTCTCCGTGTAGATAAAATAGGGACCCTGGAAAGAGACATGTATATTATGTAAAATAAGCCGAAAATATAGCTTGTTGTAATTTCTTTCGGATGTGTGAATTTGGAACTTAATATATTTGAAACTTTATATATTTTTGCCGATGGCCATGGCGTTTGCGCCCCTCGCGAGACCTTTTCGTTAGCCTGATGCCCATTGGGCTAGATCAGCTACTCGGGTCAAAGCGTGTGTTTGATGTATTTCATGGCGGAGCCGAAGAATTTTTAATTTTCTTTGAGTAGCGAAGTCCCCGAGTATCAGAGTATGATCATGTAATAATTTATTTGACCGAGCCCCCAAGTATCTGGTGTAATAGAGTAATGAAAAGTGGACTCGGTTAAGAGAACTTAGCTTTATTGATATCACGGAGATGATCTTCATACGAGGAATTTCTCGATGTGGGTCTTGATTTTTATCGGGTGAGCATAAGCTTAGAAATGTTTGTCATCCGAGGAAGTACTCGACTCGAGTCTTTGTGTAAGTTGATACGTGTGAAGTGAATCGAATTTGTTGGAAGACCCGATAGAATAACTCGATTTAGTTCACATCCTTGCAAAAAGCATAGATAATTGTGAAGTACTTGCATTTTGTAAAGAATACCGCCTTTCTATTTGTCATAACATTTTCTGGTGCCATCGGACCCGACACTTTTGCGCTGTAACGCGAGACCTTTTCATTATCCTGACGGCCTTAGTCTCAGTACCTTGCCGACCTATCAGTTGGGCTGCAATTGGGTCGGAGTTCAAGGATTCGATGCTCTAGCAGAGTCAACTATTCGGGAAATCGCGTATGAGGTGCTCGAGTGCATGAAGTCGATGGCACTTAGGTTACTCGAAGAGGGTGCAGCCTCCGATTGTCGAGTGTGATTAAAATAAAAAAGAAAACAACTTGAAGTAGAGAACTTAGCTTTATTGATAGTTGCCGAGGTTGATGTGGCCGGAGGAGCCAGATTCGTCGACTAATCTCTTTCTTTCATCAAGTTGCCTTTGCATCCGAAGTAGGTCTCTCTTCTTGTGGTGGAGCAGATATTCGTATGCTAATAGATCCTCATGTGAAGCATCCGCTGTCATCGGGACTGCTCCCGAAATTGCCTCCATTGCTTTTTGCCATGCCTACGTTGTTAGCCGAAGTCCTTGTCTTTCTCCTACGTGCGGTTCTTCGCCTCTTCCTCGGACTATGTGATTATCTGATGTTCCTCCTCCGTTTCCGTGGTCTCCTTCATTGTCGTGGCTTCCTGCATGGTCATCTGATAAAATGTCATCGGGGTTGAGGATAGGATTACCATTCTCGTCGCGTGGTGTTGAGGTATCTCCGTTGATCATGCACACTTGATGGCGTGTTATGCGTGGCATAATGGCGTCATCTCCTGCTTCAAAGTGTGGACTGATAGTATTCCGTAATCGTAGTTCTGGATAGATTTTTGCCATCATTTCTTCGAAGTCGATGTTTTCGCTGCTTTCGTCGGGTTCTGAGTTTGTCGGGTTTGCTTCGTGTGGTGGGGTTGGCTGATGACCTTTTTCGCCTGCTTCGATCTGTGTTGTGATGTCCGTGGAGGATCCGACGGAAGATGTTGGTACCTCCGTAGGCGTAGCTTTTCCTACCGACGGTTCTGATGCGATCAGGACCGAAGGGTGTGATTCTTGTGTGTTGTCTGCTCGGGAGTGGAGTCTTCCGATGATTGGATCGGATCCGCTGTTAAAATCGGCGGGTACCAATATAGGGGTGGGCGGGCGTGGATCTGCTTTCGTCATGTTGATACTTGGTGGAGAGCGTTCCGCCGAATCCATGGTTCCAGTGTTCAGGTTTCCCACGGATGGTGCCAATTGGCGATAGGTGATCTCGGCAATGCCCATGGTTATAGACTTGTGTTTCGTGGAAAGAGAGGGCGCTGGGGATTTCATCGGCTTAACAGACAAACAAGGGAGGCGATTTACCTAGGTTCAGGCTCTCGTAGAGGAAACCCTACTTCCTGCTTGTCTGCTCGTATTAACATTGGAGAGTACAAACTCATTGAGTCGTCTAGATGCGATCTCGCCGAGAGAGAGAGGTGTGCGTATTGTAAGATTGGATGCCCCCTCGTTGGCCCTCCTAGCCTTTATATATGAGGAGGCTAGGTCTCGTGTACCAGTACGAGTTGGTTTACAAGTTACAGTTCGTATCTAGTCTAGTCTTGTACTTTTCTTGTCTTGTTACACCAGGAGTCTGTGTCCTTGTAGGCTTCGTATCAGCCAAACCGTCATTGGCTTCATGGATCTTGGCATATCTTCGGATGAGGCTTCCGTTGGGCCACACCATATATAGCAATAATAGGCACCCAAAGAGTTATGCCCATGTCATCTAGTATGTTAGAGTTTCACGTGATCGTATCTGGTGTAGTTATGATTTATATTCAGAAATTAATTTTAAAAATTATGCCTAATAATCAAACATAAATGGAGGCCTCCAACCACATACCCGACCCTAGATCTAGCTTTATCCTCTTTTCCTCAAAATTTGAACCTTTTGGGAGAGGAATAGAGGGAGGAAGTGGAGATGGCCGGTTGGGGGAGATTGAAAAGAATATTTAGAGTTTTGTACATGGGTCAAAAGTCCTGTACGTGCTCCACTTCTATAGTCATGACCACATATAAGTTACATACGTATACAACACATATACGTGAAACACGACAGGCAGGTTGGTCTGATTATCAGTCTAACACTCCTTCTCAATCTAAACCGCTACAAAAATTAGACTTAAATCTATCTAACATCTTTCTATGGCTGGTTTGGTCATTACATCAGTTGGCTGGTCATGAGTGAAGATGAACCTGACATTCAGTTCACCGGCTGCTACTCGTTCTCTCATAAAATGGAAATCGATCTCAATGTGCTTAGTTCAAGCATGAAAGACTGGATTCGCCATAAGGTAAGTATCCAAGATTATCACACCACAATATGAAGGTACGCTACCGAGTCACACCAAGCTCCTTAAGTAGAGAGTCTACCCATATAGCTACCGCAGCACCATTAGCCAATGTCTTATACTCTGTCTCAGTACTGGATCTCGAGACTGTGGGTTGTTTCTTCGAACTTCAAGAGATGAGGTTAGGACCATAAAACATGGCAAACCCACTCGTTGACCGTTGTCATCCACACATCATGTCCAATCCGCATTCGTAAAAATACTGATAACAGATGATGATGACTTACGAATACTCAAGCTAGTATGCAATGTTCCTTTGACATATCGTAGAATTCGCTTCACCGACTCACAGTATACATTAGTAGGATGCGATAGAAATTGGCAAACCTTGTTTATCGCAAAAGAAATAGCGGGACGAGTGAGAGTCAAACACTATAGTCCACCGACAATACTACGATACCAGAATGAATCATCTACACTGATCAGTGTGCCTGAATCCCGAGCCAAGGCCTCCGACTCTGCAATAGGAGTGGTGGCAGGATTACAATTCTTCAGGTTGACTCGATGGAGAAGATCAAGAGCATACTTCTATTGAGTCAACGTCACCCCCCCTGAATTGTATGATGCCTCCAATCCAAGGAAGTACTCCAGTCGTCCCAAGTCCTTAATAGGAAAACTGTCAGAGAGAGAACGAACCAGACGATCCACAATCTCCTGAGTAGAGCCAGCAATGACAATATCATTCACATAGACGAGCATGAATATATGCACCCCATCACGTGAGAAAATGAAGAGCGACGTATCAACTTTGGAGGAAACAAGCCCAAGATGACTCAGTCACGCATACCAAACCCGTGGAGACTGTTTCAGGCCATAAATAGACCGCTGAAGTTTACAGACATGAGAAGGATACCTCACATCTTCAAAGCCTAGCGATTTTTGCATGTAGGCATCCTCAGCCAGGAACCCATACAAGAAAGCATTGTTGACATCAACCTGTCGAAGACTCCACCTGCGAGTGACTGCAAGAGACAATACCAGGCGAACTGTGGCTGGCTTCATGACTGGACTGACAGTATCACCATAGTCAATCCCATGCTGCTAAGTAAAACCACAAGCTACTAACCGCCCTTGGTGCTCCACAGGTAGGCATAGGTACATCTCGGAGTCGGAGCCCGGCGGCCTCACGGACTTGCGGAGGAGCGACTTCGGCGGCTCGCGCGCGAAGAATGAGTGGTGGGCCATCTCATGCTCGGCCTTCAAGGACTCATTCCAGCCCAGGCCGTCCCTCTTGTAGAGGCTATCGGCGAGGATCTCCTGCGGCGAGGGGCGGAGGCGCTCCTCTATCGCGTGCTGGCGCGCCACGCCGGTGGGTGGTGGGGCCACCGGGACCCTGTTAGGGTTGAAGTGCCACCCATCCGACATCCTCGCACACGACGTGGCCGACCCGTACTGCTGCTAGAGTCAGCAAGCCTCCACCGGAGAGATCCGGGTCCGTGGGTTCGCGGGTGCAACTAGTGCAGCGGGGTCGACAAAGTGGAACCCCACGTGCGGGTTCGGGTGGGATGTCGAGCCGCCAGCGCGCGTGGAGGCATGGGAGGAGGAGCCGTCGGCATGCACAGACGGGCAGGAGGAGGAGCTTGGGGAGGCGACCTACGACATCTCCACCAGTTCGGCATGGCGGCGGTGGGCGGTTGTGTGGTGCGCTGGGCAGATGGCTTGGTGTCGACGGTGGGCAGACTAGGGTTTGGTGGCTGGGTAGGTGCTAGCCGCGGAGTAGATAAAGACCGCCTCGCACTGGCCAACAGGTGGGCCGGGGGAGGGGGGGACATGGGAGGACCGCCTCGCTTGTCCGTTTGTCCCCAAATCATCCCAAAGTTTGGGGATAGTTTGGGGAAAAAGGACTGTCCGAGGAGGAGGAGGGGGGCAGACAGTTGGGAGGGAAAAATTAGGCCGGACCGTTTGCTCGGACACTTTACCACGGATGGAGAGCGTTTGGAAGCTCCGATGCTCTAACTGAACGGAAAATGCAGTCAACAAAACATGACTAAACACATGCTGCATGCATCCCTATCTGCAGACTAGTACTCTCTCAAATTCGTTCTCCACTTGCGTGCATGGGTGCATGTCGTGATCATTCGATTAATGAAATCACCTATCAGTTTAGTCCATGTACAGAGTTTCGAGCCGAGAGCAATCCTGCATGTATGACATGCAATACGGGCCAGCAGTTAGACACTCATCATGCTCCACATGTATTAATACTCCCTTCTACCCATATTATTATTCTAGGTATTATGTATCTAGTTAAGACTATATGCATTCATATCTAGACAAAATTGAGAAAATTGAGAACATTAATATTGACCGGAGGGAGTATTATTTTTCTTCTGAATATAGATAAGTTCCACATCTATGTGCAGTGCCTAGTGGGAAAAACTATTTATTTTCCTTCGCTCGCGTGCATTCAATGTTGACATAGAATATCCTGGAATCAAAGTTCCGGAACCCTTAACCTATTTAAATCCGAATGATGATCATGTACACAAGAGCGAGGGAGACAGAGATAACACGGCGAGCCATTTTTTTTTCCAAAAAAGGAATATACTAATATTACGAAGCAGATATCAATTACATCTAAACTCTGCACCAATAAAATGTTAAGGTGACATTAAGGATACACATATCTAAAAAAGAAAAGAGAAGAGAAAGCCCTGGCACGGTGATCAATCAATCGCAGCAGCATCATACAACCTGCCACCAAAGACAGCACCTCAGATACAAAAGAGGTTCTCCAAAAACGATACCACCAAAAGGGAACTGTATGCAAACACTATCTTCGTTCTATCAGCAGATGTTTAGTTTTTACCATGGACGAAGTCTGAGGTGTTAACACAACACGTTCAACAAGTGCTGGCCATTGTCACAGAGAAACATTGCTGGGCAAGCCACTATGCAACCATCAGAAAAATCTCAGGCCCATGATCGGTCCATAGTGGAAGACCACATTTTTATATGAGATGTACCATGTCACATACAAAATGAAGTACTAGTAAACGTACTCGCCGGCGCACCACGTAGTAGTTGCACGAAGAACCATGATTCCGTTTTTCAGCGCTCGATTTGAGGCTCATATGTAGCCAGAAACCGCGGGAGTTCCCAGCATGGAGTTCAATCACATAAGGCCATGTGCATAGCAGGAAAAATCGTCCCATTGACCATTTAGTTATCTACTAGTAGACAGCAAACTGAAGCAACCAACTGTTGATTTGACTCTATGCCTACCTGCATCTCCATGCATGCACGATACACACTCTCCACGAATTTGCTGCAGCATAACGGAAAGGGCCCCCCATAAAAAAGGGAAACTATTTTGTGCGCGGCACGCACGAACGCCGGCGGCAGTCGGCAATATGTGGCCACCACCACAAGTCGCAGTTTGCCATGTGCCAGAAATGGCCAAGCTTGCCGCACGCATAAGCAGGTTCGGGCTATATATATACGTGCATGGAATGCAGGGCATTGCATTGCATCCAGCACAAGTGTCCCATCACAAGGCTAGTGTTACGTCTCCCGCTAGAGTAGCATTCACCATGGCCTCCTCCTCCTCTCTGTCAGCCGTGCTGCTCCTGTGCCTGGCCGCGGCGGCGTCGGCGCAGCTGTCGACGACGTTCTACGACACGTCGTGCCCCAAGGCTGTGAAGACCATCAAGGACGCCGTGACCGCCGCCGTGAACAAGGAGAAACGCATGGGCGCGTCGCTGCTCCGGCTGCACTTCCATGACTGCTTCGTCCAAGTAAGCTTTTCACATGCATACCCAGCGCCACTTTTCTTCGGTTCTATTTGCCGAACCTGTACCGTCCGGGGTCTCTAACAGGTTACCTACTATATATAGGGCTGCGATGCGTCCGTTCTGCTGTCCGGCCAGGAGCAGAACGCCTTCCCCAACATCGGCTCGCTTCGAGGCTTCGACGTCATCGACAACATCAAGGCCCAGGTGGAGGCCCTCTGCAAGCAGACCGTCTCCTGCGCCGACATCGTCGCCCTCGCCGCCCGGGACTCCGTCGTCGCCGTTAGTAACATCACCTTACCCAACTGTGCTTACCATGCCACCTTCCCGAACTAATTCCAATTGGATATTTTTCCTCCTGGTGCATATGCAGTTGGGAGGGCCGACGTGGACGGTTGGACTGGGCAGGAGGGACTCCACCACCGCAAACGAGGCCCTGGCCAACAGCGCCCTACCCGCTCCATCCTCCGACATCGTCGACCTCACCAATTCCTTCGGCCCCAAGGGCTTCACCCTGACCGACATCGTGGCCCTCTCCGGCGCGCACACCATCGGGCAGGCGCAGTGCCAGAACTTCAGGGACAGGATCTACAACGAGACCAACATCAACTCCGGCTTCGCCACGTCGCTCAAGGCCAACTGCCCGCAGCCCGCCGGCTCCGGCGACAGCAACCTGGCGCCGCTGGACGCCACCACCCCGTCATCCTTCGACAACAAATACTACACCGGCCTCAAGTCCCAGAAGGGGCTCCTGCACTCCGACCAGGTGCTCTACGCCGGCGGCAGCGGCAGCGCCGACAACATCGTCAGCAACTTCGCCAGCAACCCGGCGACGTTCACCAGCGCCTTCGCGTCCGCCATGGTCAAGATGGCCAACCTCAGTCCGCTGACGGGCACCCAGGGACAGGTCAGGCTCACCTGCTCCAAGGTGAACTAAGAATCAATCAACCAACAATGATCACATATACATGTGGAATTAATAAGGCTATCTAGAGATGGCCAGTTTATATCGTCGTATAGATATACTCCATGAAGTAGTATACTCGATCCATGAAGCGCCCTTTCTTGGGCCATAAGCTTGTGAAACCTGAGAAAGTGGCATGTACGAATCAAAGGTTATATATGTATCTCAGTGGCATGAACATGTCTCAATGTCAGATCATCTGTTCTCGGCTCGATTGAGAACTAAGAAATTTTCAAACAGCTGGGAACTAGCAAAAGAGCACAAAAAGCTTATGAACCTCTTAAGGAAGAATCTTGCCGTCCATCTCTGTGATCCATGACCTGGAACGGCTCGAACTCGACTCCAGTTCATTGTCACGAACTGTACTCTGTACATCCTCAGTTGTACAACTCCACCCAGCTTCGGCTTCTGGACCATGCATGGACCTACCTGGCCGGAGAGATGCTGGACATTTCGGTGCTGACGACGGTGCTAGAGAACCTCGACGTTGCCAGCAATGACTTCTCCGGCGGTTCCCAACGTAGGTGGGCGAGCTGTCCGGCCTGGTGTACCTCAACATTTGCACAAACAACTTCGATTCAGAGAAAATGCCTTCGAGCATTGGAAACCCAAAGAACCTGACGTGACTATTTACTTGTCAAGGTGCGGCTTGGGAGGGACTATACCCGGTTCCATCTGCGAGTTGGACGTACCAGTGATGCTGGATTTGTCCATCACAATCTCGCCTACGAGATCCCGGGAACCATGGAGGCATGGACAAACTCAAGAAAGTGTGGTAGGTCGAGATGTAAAGAACAGCCTCATTGGGCGAGCTCCGACCTGAGCTCGGGGAAGTTCACGGGGCTGGGGGTGTACTTCTCCAATTAATAACCAGCTAAGCGGTGTAATCCTGGCGCTGCTCGCCGATCTCAAGAACTTCGAGGTGATCCAACTCTACAGAAGTCGGCGATCTTAGCGTCGTATTCCTTGTTGATGGTGTCGCGCTGGATGGCCGCCGGCGTGTAGTCGTGGTGGAGGTACATGAGCCCCTTGGCGGCACCGAGCGTAATCCTTCCCCGCCAGGACCAGTCTAGGTCTGGCACGCCAGCAACCCGGCGGCGTTCAGCAGTGCCTTCGCGTCGGCCATGGTCAAGATGGCCAACCTCAGCCCGCTCCAAGGTGAACTAAGAATCGCCAGGTGCACGTAAGGCAATGGATCAATCAACCAACAATGATCACATATATACATGTGGAAATTAATAAGGCTATCTAGAGATGGCCAGTTTATATCGTCATATAGATATACTCCATGAAGTAGTATATTCGATCCATGAAGCGCCCTTTCTTGGTCAATAAGCTTGTGAAAACCTGAGAAAGTGGCACGTACGAACCAAAAGGTTATATATATGTATCTCAAGGGCCTCATGCAAATGCATGAAGGATTCCCACGTATGAGAATATAAAATATCAGTGATCAAAAGGAGTCACTAGTACAGGTACCCTGGACACTGGTGCTCATTGTGCTCGACGACTCCGACTCCGACGAGGACAGGCCCGGGCCCTCGTCGCAGCAGTGGCGCAGCAGTGATGCCGGGCAGGCTGCAGATCCCAGCCGCTGAGGTACAATCCGCCGAGCGACTACACGTTGTTCTACCGCTGTCTTGGCATGAACTAGGATTCCCCGAGTGTTTTTACCTTTTTTTAGCCTAACGTAAGTCGAATTCGGATATACATGTTCGAATTTGACAAATATGTACGAACTAGCCTACAATATAATGCAATCGCCTAAATTAATAAGAAATTTGCTCAGCGAACTTTGGCAAATCAAACCTAGGCACGCGGGTGGGAATTCGGCCGTTCCTAGGCTAAAAATTGCATCCGGCGTTATTTAGCGCCGGATTTCGGCCTGAGAACGCCCCACGAGTGGAGGTGTTCTCACGAAGTGATAGTCTATGTGTAAATGATTTGCCAAAAAAAACCTACTATATGGTTAAAGTAGACTAATCATCGAAAGTTCGTAAGACAGTGACGACATTTTCTTATGCTAGACCGACAACTTATGCATATGCGCCACAACGCTGACAACTGTTATCCCGAATTAGAGTTACATAGCCAAAGGTTTAGTATATACATAAACGACAGAGATTGGATCATGCCAAAGCTAACCGGAGATTAGGCTCTGTCTCCTAGTGGAAAGTGACTGCACAACGGTCAGATGGTGACAAAAATGTCCTAGCAGACAAATGCCGACCTTCGCACTAAACTAGTCAAACCGAGCCGTGCCTCCCGACTACTGTTTCGTCTGCTAGCTAGGTAATGTTCCACACCAGACGAACCACCGTAGACCACCCGACGACGATCTACTGTACTACTACTGCAGTTTTTTGACCAAGAGGAGACGATGAGGAAAATATTAGCACTCGGACTCGGTTGTACCAGGTCTACCATTGTCGGACACTGAAGTTTAGTATAAGGTGAACATTGGGGTGGTTCATGTGTCCTGTGCGTAATGTCTCAAGGGTGATGAATATGTTGTCATGTCGGCGGATCGTCGGCTTCCTATCTGATGAATAGTCATCCAAACCTTTGGCCTCTCGTAGTTGTTTCACTGAGAGTGTTTTGGTTAGATTGTTCTCATGTATTTTTTTTTTCATTGAGAGTGTTTTTTTGTTTGTTTGTGGAGGAGCCCTTGTTGCGTCACCGAATGTACTAGGTTTATCATAAATAAGGAGGCGAAAGCAGATCTCCTTACCGCAACCCGCAGTCATGCAAAATGGGATCACCTAGCACACTCTTCAATACCACTCTAGAAAATGACACACAGAGAAATGTTGTGTGATTGTCTCTGAATCTTGCTAGGAAGCCTCAGCACTAAATTAGATCAAGCATGTAGTCCCATGTGAAAAAATTGAAAGCTTTTTATATCAAGCTTCAAAACCACAGTTATAGTATCTTGGTGCGGTGCATTTTCATCTCACAGTTTCTAACATAAACTTAGATGAAATTATCATGGACGCCTCTCTTTTTTATAAAGGCTCTCTGATAGCAAGAGGCGAGGGTGCCCACATGGGCAGCACTCCAAGTATCCATCATGTTTGCACGGTCTTGGCTATAGCATGAATGAGGCTAATATGCTGATATTCTGTAATGTAATCAACCTGACATTGTGAGTTGTACATCGACCTTGACCACATCTCCAACAAAAGACCGCATTTACTTCAAAACAACATCATCTTAGAGTCTTCGTCTATATCATCATAAACATGAGTCAATCTGAAACCATGTTGTGATACCCTTGATAATTTTATACATGAATAGACCATTGCATAAACTAGATGGGAGATGATATTTGTTAACGAGGTTCACCGATCAACCCGCCATGGGCATGACTATATGTGCGCCTATTCGCATATATTAGGTCAACATAATATAGTAGACAACAAACCCGTCAAGGCAATCAGAGACATCTCAATCACCATGGCACGCCGGTCTGGCCACACATGTCACGGGCACCGCACTGGCCCCTTGCAATCTTTTTATGCTAACCTACCAGATTCGTTCAGTCTATTTTTACTGCCCTTGGTTAAAATTTGGCTTAGGTTACATGTGCTCGACTCCAACACCTAACTATTCATGTAACCCAATTCCAACTGTAGCCATACAACAATATTAATTCGACGTAGTTATAACATAAATCATGCATGGTGAACACGAGGCCTGCTTCGGTGCTCCTCCCTATAGCAAACTTGAAAAGGGCAATTTAGTCATAGTGCTAATTTCCCCCGCAAAAAATAAATCATGGTGCTAATTAAGGTAGCAGTTCCAATACCGAACCAACCTACCTAATTAGGTATGCCTTCGTGAACCACTCCATCCTTTCAATATCCCATATCTCATCGGATCAAAAAAAATCCCATATCTCACGCCGGCTCAACCGTTTGCCCCATTTCTTTCTCTCGTATAGCCGAGCCAGTGAAGGGTTGGAAGAGGCAACAAAACCTGACCATATCCATCAGTCCATGGACTGCATTAGGCCAACGGCGTAACAAAACAAAAAAATTGGCAAGCTGCGAGCACGTAGGAGATGCGACCGTAGGTGTTGTGTGTCGTCTTGCGCACGTAGATGTGTCGCTCCTGGATAAGTAACAACAACGCAATAGCCAGATAGCCAGACGTAAAACATTGTGGACATGCTCATGGCGAAGATGTTGAAACGCTCCTGGACACCCTTGGGCGAACGGGCCCACCACGACATACAGATTACTATACATATAGTAGTTAAAAAAGGCTATATATGAATTAATTATTCATTAAGATGGCTTAATTATTTGTTAAAGACCATCATGCCCTTAATTATGAAGGGGTACGGAGCGATCTCAACCATCGTTGAGTTTATAATTTTCACAGGGCGGAGCACTGAAGCAGAAGTGGGTGAACACTGAGATATCAAATGGGAAACTAGAAACGATTGTTTCAAACAACTTTGATGTAACTTCAGTTTTATTACGGTGACGTCCAAGGTTGCTAAAGCAAGAGACAAACCATATGTGTAGTGCATGTGCATCTCGTTGATGCTGCAGATATTGTATGCCACTGCTGTTTATGTTATCGCCTAGGCAATATGATAAGGCCCGTTCGAACTGACCCTCCAATCATGCATACATCGAGTAATAATGCAGCTGAATTTTTTGCAATGAATATTTCGCTGTACAAACAGTGGTCACCAATTGAATATAATGCGTGTGAGAACTTTCCAAGCTAGCTCGTGCGAAGCTAGCTAGTTAGGCACAGCATTTGGATGTTTTAGCCCCGGCCGCCCGTGGCGCCAAATCCTCTGGCTATATATATGTCTAGCTCGATGTAGTGATCCCTTGCAAGATAGCCACCGCCAACACAAGAAAGTAAGGCAGAAGCACAATTATTGTCTGCGCTTAATTTGTCATGGCTTCTGCCTCTTTTCTTAGCTTATTGGTGCTCGTGGCAATGGCCTCGGAGGCGGCGGCGCAGCTGTCGTCGACGTTCTACGACACGTCGTGCCCCAACGCGCTGTCCACCATCAAGAGCGCCGTGACGGCCGCCGTGAGCAGCGAGGCCCGCATGGGGGCGTCTCTGGTCCGGCTGCACTTCCACGACTGCTTTGTCGATGTAAGTTCCACCTAATCTTAGTCAGCAATTATGCAGTCGTCACCCACCCCGTAGAGAAAACAGTCTTATATATGGGCATAAGTAGCAGCAGATGATTAGGATATCTGAACCTCTTTGTAGGGATGTGACGGGTCTGTTCTGCTTGCGGACACGGGGAGCTTCGTGGGCGAGCAGGGTGCGATTCCGAACAACGGTTCCATCCGAGGCATGGACGTCATCGACAACATCAAGACCCAGGTGGAGGCCGTCTGCAACCAGACAGTCTCCTGCGCCGACATCCTCGCCGTCGCCGCTCGTGACTCTGTCGTCGCGGTAAGCTCGACAAGTAGCTATTATCAACGAAGCATGTGTGATAGTACTACTTTCCTGCTCGTCGCTTGGAACTAAGTGATTTGTGCAGCTCGGAGGGCCATCATGGACTGTTCTTCTGGGGAGGAGGGACTCCACCACCGCGAGCAAGACCAATGCAGAGAGTGACCTGCCGGCTCCTACCTTCAGCCTCCAGAACCTCACCGACAACTTCAGCAACAAGGGCCTCAGCGTGACAGACATGATCGCGCTCTCGGGCGCCCACACGATCGGGCAGTCGC
The DNA here is from genome assembly GCA_916181665.1 of Avena sativa. NCBI lineage: Eukaryota > Viridiplantae > Streptophyta > Magnoliopsida > Poales > Poaceae > Avena > Avena sativa. The sequence continues at coordinate 459,321,230 of OV702297.1, read as the reverse complement.
AGTGCAGGTTCTTCAGGGCAAGGATCTACAACGACACCAACATCGACACGGCCTTCGCGACGTCGCTCCAGGCCAACTGCCCCCAGGCGACCGGCTCCGGCGATAGCAGCCTGGCGCCGCTGGACACGATGACGCCCAACGCGTTCGACAACGCCTACTACACCAACCTCCAGTCCCAGAAGGGGCTCCTGCACTCGGACCAGGAGCTTTTCAACGGCGGAAGCGCCGACAGCACGGTGAGCAGCTTCGCGTCCAGCGCGTCGGCGTTCACCAGCGCCTTCGCGACGGCCATGGTGAACATGGGGAACATCGCCCCGAAGACGGGGACGCAGGGGGAGATCAGGCTCACCTGCTCCAAGGTGAACTCGTAAATCGCGTGTTGTAAGATGAACTAAATAAGGCCTCGGTTGCCAGTACCACCAGCACCGGTACGAACATAGCGTGTGTACACGAATTATTCTCGTGCAAAGGCACGGAGGATCAAATGATTGCTTTTATCTCAATCTTAGTTCGACATGATATTATCTCAATCAAATTACCTACCAAGACGATTTTCGCTCGTAATCTATATATGTGTTCTTAGTGAACGGAGGCGCAGTAATTTGGAAAAGCTACAAGCAAGATACGGTAGCCCCAGCTCTACCAGGAAGCTAGTACATTGCTGAGCTACATTGTTGGTGGTGGCGGAGCGAGGAATTTTATATTGGATATTCGAAGTCATAAAAAATCCGCAACACCATACAATATATGGAAATTCAAAAAAAAAGTTGCAACTCTCTCGATGGAGGATCGCTCATGTTTCAATCTTAATTTTGGCTTTCAACGTCAGTACATATTTGCATTGGTGTTGGCCTTGAGGACGAAGTTATCTTCATTTTCTTTGAAGCTCTTTCCTACATCCCTTTGAAGTCATTACGCTCGCCCCGTCTTGTGTGTGTTCTTGATTTTCCTGAAGCACAATAAAAAAACTAATAAACTAATTAATGATCATCCTCCAACATCAATTAGGGAAAATCAAAAAATCTAAATTAAAATTGAGGCAACTTCGTACGGCAGGTGATGAACGAGCTGTGCTGCTATGGTGCCGCAGCGCTATTCTTGCCGTAATGTACATGCGCTGCCAAGATTCTTCCCAATACTATCGATCTCGGAGGTTGGAGCTCGGCCGTGTGGCGTGGCTTCGCCATCGCGGCATCAGGCGTGTGGCGTCGAGGGTGGGCTGGCAGGACCGCAGGAATCAAACTCTCCAACGGCAGGGGGCATGGCAGAGTACCTGCGAGCTGGCGGTGGCGGCCGCTGAACCGATGCGTCTTGGTCGCTCGCGGGAGAGGTGGACCATCGGTGGTCCAAACTCAAGATGCATGATCCGGTGGAAACCCAGTCCTGTATTTCGGCCCATGTTCGGTTGGCTTAACACAGGAGGCTCTGGAGGTCACGTTTCTGCGATTTTTTTTTTTGAGTTCAACACGTAAAAAAGACACTACTGTGTATATACTTGCATACAGGAGCTTATATACTAAAAATCTTTTTGAAAAAATATTGGGTATTTATTGCATACACATGAATAAATCTAGCTCCGTCCCTCACTGTTGGTCATAGTGTATGAGATTTGTGGGAATCTCTTGGAAGCTCCTGAAAAGCCAAGGAGTATGACTTATAAGATCCGTCCGAGGGGTAGTCTATGGCATCCTAATAACAGTAATGTCATTGAGTGAAACTTGCTGCACACAAGAGTGAAAATTCAAGGCCTAGCCCATAAATCAGTTGTAGTAAAGTGTATGTCTTTTTCTAGGTAAAAATTTAACTTAACAGTCTCTACAGAACTGCAGGTGTATCAAGTAGAGAGAACTAATGATGCATATGATCTACCTTAAAGATCTGGTAGGGGATTGTAGATTTATATTGGCCGAGGGCCATGTGGATAGTCCATAGCCTAATAAATACTGTAATCTCAAAGGCCCATCTATTATGCAGCTTGGGAGCCATGGGAAAAAAGTTTGTTACGTACTGCTAATAGGGAGAGAGAGTTGGAGCAACTTATAAGGTGAACTATTCCCCTACCATCAAGTTTGTGAGAAGGAAGGAGTCCACACACACACACTCCTCCGTCGCCCACCTTGTCTCACCCACGCGACGTATTTCATGAAGCGAGTCTGAGTTAAAAAACTCGTTTTGTGGAAGACTAAATTCTTCCATGGTGCACCAACTGTTTGGATGTGTCAACACGCGTATACATTTTCGGCGCATGTGTCCTTGTCTTCCACCGTGTGGCGCCTCGACTAGCTCACCTCCCAGGCTATAGAGAGAGACAGAAGTCAGACAGACGTAGATGTTACCTGTTCTTTCTCAGTTTCTCTCGCCCTCATTCCTTTTGCTGCATTATTTTCTAGTCTTCCCCATCCCGACGAGTACGTGCATGACCATCCGGGTGAGCATGCCTTCGAAGACCCGTTCATTGAGATCCCACACCAAGAGACAGGCGATAAGATTTTTGGAAAGCATCTCAACACGGCTGCTCGTTTTCGTTTGGCTGTATCCAAGTTGGCAGCACGTCTTCTTCCTCTATGGACCATGCGACCGACTATCTTGATAACACCATAGGCGACAACAACGATGAGCGTGGTGCTACTGCGGTGATGACCTTCCCGTTTAAAGTGTATGTGTCATTCCTCTCTTTATTTGCACTAGTTCTCGCTAGATTTACAAATCGACTAGATGTTCATGTTTCGATGCATGTGTTTATATCTTCTAGTGTGTATATGATGGTGATTTTGGTATTAATGTCATGTGGAAATTGTCTAATATTCCAACACGCATTATGTTGCTCCTTCGTTGGCTGCAGGTAGGACCACATTTCACATTAATATTTGATTTTCTTAAACAGTTAATATGATTGGGGGCTGGGTGTGGGGTTATCTTCCTTTAGAAAAAAAAGTTTATGGTATCATTCTGGTCGGATTCCAATGGATTACCCAAAGACATTGGTCAATTTGCCAGCCTTGGAGAGAGACAAAGCACACGTGTTACATGTATCCCGTTGATGGTTCATATATTGTATGCATGCCACTGGTGTGCATATTTCCTTGTAAAAGCAATATCATAAGGCCCGCTCAAACTGACCATATGCGACGATGCATACACCGAACGAATAATGTAGCTAGTTGTTTGCTCGAATAATACAGAGTTTGGTACTGGCCGTATGTGTCAGAATGCGCTGTACCGAACTGGTAATCAAATCAATGCCAGAACTTATACAATGCTAACTGCTAGCTCATCCGAAACCGGCAAAGTATTGGTTTGTAGGGTACCCTTGATCGACGCTGATGTATGCGAACTTATCCATGTAGTGCTAGTTTGGCAACAAAATTTGGAGGTTTTAGCCGTGGCGCCAAAAACCACTGGGTATATTATGTGTGTATGTCCAGTGCGATGTAGTGTTCTCCATCAAGCCACGATCGAGCCAAAATAGTGAGGCAGATCGAAGCACAATCTTGCGCTTAATTAATTAGCCATGGCTTCGGCCTCTTGTGTTAGCTTACTGGTGCTAGTGGCAATGGCCTCAGCGGCGTCGGCGCAGCTGTCGCCGACGTTCTACGCCACGTCGTGCCCCGACGCGCTGGCCACCATCAGCCGCGTCGTGACGGCCGCCGTGAGGAGCGAGCCCCGCATGGGGGCGTCGCTGGTCCGGCTGCACTTCCACGACTGCTTTGTCGATGCAAGTCCCGCGAAGACTTATATGCTCAGTTAACTGTTATACAGCTACACTGTAAAATCAAAGTTGTAATGGATATCTGAACTTGTTTGCAGGGATGTGACGGGTCCGTTCTGCTGGCGGACACGGGGAGTTTCGTCGGCGAGCAAGGGGCAGCTCCGAACGCCGGCTCCATTCGAGGCATGAACGTCATCGACAACGTCAAGACGCAGGTCGAGGCCTTGTGCAAGCAGACCGTCTCCTGCGCCGACATCCTCGCCGTCGCCGCTCGTGACTCTGTCTTCGCAGTAAGCTCGCCGACATACACGCCATTTTGCCATGGCTTAATTTCTTGAGCTTGTGTTTGGATCTACTAATTTTGTGCATGCCCCGTGCGCAGCTTGGAGGGCCCTTTTGGACTGTTCCTTTGGGGAGGAGGGACTCCACGACCGCAAGCAAGACAAACGCAGAAAACGACCTGCCTCCTCCTTCCTCAGATCTCCAGGGCCTCACTGATAAGTTCAGCAACAAAGGCCTCAGCGTAACAGACATGGTCGCTCTCTCAGGTAAACTACACGCCTCACTGATATGCAGTTTGTTCCATGAACTTCCTGACACGGACTGCACTGCAGGCGCGCACACGATCGGACAGTCGCAATGCAAGAACTTCCGGGACAGGATCTACAACGACACCAACATCGACACGGCCTTCGCCACATCGCTCAAGGCCAACTGCCCCCAGGCGACCGGCTCCAGCGACAGCAGCCTGGCGCCGCTGGACAGGACGTCGCCCAACGCGTTCGACAACGCCTACTACACCAACCTACTATCCCAGAAGGGGCTCCTTCACTCGGACCAGGTGCTGTTCAACGGCGGCGGCACCGACAACACCGTCAGGAGCTTCGCGTCGAACCCGGCGACGTTCGGGAGCGCCTTCGCCACGGCCATGGTGAACATGGGAAACATCTCGCCCAAGACGGGCACGCAGGGGCAGATCAGGCTCAGCTGCTCCAAGGTGAACGCGTAATTTGGGCGTCGCCGACTCGATCTGGTGCTACGCATGAACTGAATAAGGTCTAGGTGGCCAGTACCAGCGCTAGCTACTACTCCCTCTGTTCGGAAATATTAGATATTTTAGCTTTGTGCTATGAATGTATCTAAATACCTTTGTAAGATTCACTCCAAACCTCTACGAACCTATATACTAAAAGATGTTTAGATACATTCGATTCATAAAGCTAAAACGTCTTATATTTTTTAACCCGGACGGAGTACTACGTAGCGTGTGAATGTGTTGTCGTTCTAGTACCTGTGCATGCATGCATGCATGCCTGTATATCGAATTCTCGTGCAAAGACATATGGAGGATTAATTGCTTCCCTTTTATCTCAATCATACTTTGAGATGTTGCTATCTACTTCACCTGTTTTGTTTAGTCAGTTTTGCTTGTCAGTGAGAACCAAAACACTCTCCCCGGATGGTTTTGGATCAGGGTTCTACCAAGATTTGTGGCACATCTTTAAGAGAGACATACTGATTTTCTTTGAACAATTCTTTCAGGGAGAGCTGCAGCTAGAGGGGATTAACAGATCTTACATGATCCTTCTCGGAAAAAAAAATATGATAGTTCGGCTAGTAATTCCTCGAAACATGCTTTACGCCCAGCTATTTTTTTTCCGAAGGTACGCCCATCTATATTATTGTAGAAACTACCCGATACAACGCTACTAACAATGCTGTGGCAAAACAGCACAAGCTAAGCCCCAAAAGAAAACAAGAAGAAAGAAAAAAATAAAGCCGACAACGGCGATTTGACGAAAGCGGAGTAACTCGCAACCGTTCCGTCCTCCGGAAAAGTACCACTACACGTCCAGTATTCCAAAGCGCCCCGTACCAAGCAGCACCTCCAAGAAAGGAAGTGGCAACAGCGACACTGCTACCCGGACTAGTCCTAGAGTTTCCTCCGGTACGTAACACGGGGTGGGAAAAAAATACAGCCGACGCCCTTGGGAAGAACGGCGACACCCGCAAGTGTCACCGCGTCGTTGCAATATGACAAGGATTTCTCCCGACCCCTCAAAAAACCAAACTCCCGACCATTTTGTAATGCTCCAATAAGCTAGACGCCCACGTGCATGTGCCACCACGGCCTTGAAGTCGCCACCGCCGTCTCACCGTGACCCATGGTGCGAGGCTGGTAAGACTGAAAAGAAGGAACCTTGCACGAGGGGCGGCATGGCATCAGCACGCGGGAGGGAACTACCTCTACCACCTAAATGTGGTAGCCAACACGATGCAACAGCAGGACAAACCAAGCCATGTTGGCCCGGCCGAGCCAGAATAGGCTCGTGAAGCCCCGCCGCCCACTGCAGCAAGGGTGCCACTGTGCATGCCAACCCCAGCACTAGGACCTACTCCTCCATCCACCAGGGGATCCGCCACCATGGTAGATCCCTGCCGCCAAGCAGCAGCTCCATTGCCACCGAGCTCACTCGGGCCTGTTGGACTGTCGTCGGTCTGAGGATCACCATCGCAAGCCACCTCCCGGAGCCGCCTCCGCTAGAGGATCTCCCGCATAGACCACCTTCTAGGGCCGCCGCCCCGGCATCCTTGTCTCCGAGCTTGCCCCCGTGAAGCCCAACGCCACCGACCACCGCAGAAGAGGGTGGAAAGGCCGCTCCTTTTCGTCCCTAGACATCACCCAATCAGTTCAAACCCATGGCGAGAACCACCCCGATGGCCGCAGACCGCCTCCAGCGGTGGTAGCTATCAAGATGGGACTCGACCGCATTACCGACCTCACCTTGCCCCGCCTAGGTAGAGGCAAGCCCCCGGCAGCGAACAGCCATACCAGGAGGGAGGTGAGACCGCAACCCTCTGGCATCAGAACAACACCTCGCATCGGCAGCCACATCTGGGGATGAAGTCCAGCCCGAAGACACTGGCCCGCGCAAGCTCAGCAAAGTGGTAGCGGCGGCGCCAAATCCGGATCGGCGCAGAAGCAGGAAAAGGGCGTCGTGTTGAGGCCCGCCGCCCCCATCCACTACCGCTCACCATCCTACACCTCCGATCAGGCAATGCCGCACAGCAGCCGATGTAGCGTTGTACACCACCTCCCTGCGACGTTGCCTCCGCAGCTGGAACCGCTCGACTCGGCTAACGGAGACCACCACAGATTCCGCATCCCTTCCATGGAGGGTCGTCCTGCTCCACCTTGGCTCCATGCGGGGAGAAGGAAAGGCCCCACCGCCGCCAGCGCTTCACCAGCTTCGCTTGATCGCGCTCTCTAGTAGCGGCGAGGGGAGAAGGGGTGAGAGAGAGGCCGAACTGTGGCGGCGCTAGGGTTGCCCCGAGGCGCTTGCGGGGAGAGCCAAGGGGATTATGAATCGTTATCACTGCTCGGCTAGTAATTAGACCCATATCGCTCCTGAACTATACGATTAAAGGGATTACCAAGGTCTTGGATGCACGTCTTCAAACGTAATCAAGCTGCTAGTTGACGAAGATCAGTCAGGTTTTGACATAATTTTATGTATGCTATGGACTTAGTCCAAACATGCAGGAAAAGGAAAAAAGAAGGCCATGTGACATAGGTATGCCCTACCGATACCTAAGATGGGCCTACCCGGTTTGGCCTAGTAGGATCTCACATGACAAGCCACCGACAATGATGAAGCCCATGATGATTCGAATGGCCCTAATCCCATGAAGGATGTGACTTCTTATGGAATACAACAAGCTTATGATAGAAAGTGAAAAGAGTTAACCCTAAAGTGTAACCCACTCGGTGGTATCCTGAGACCTGGCCTCCTCATATAAAGGCCTGGAGGGAACCACGAGGAAGATCAAGAGTAGACAAGAAGGAGTAGGGTTTTCCTTCTGAGGGCCTGAACCTAGGTAAACATCGTGTCCCTGAGTTGCTTGCGTGTTAGCCGAACAAAGTCTCCAGCGCTCCCCTCTTCCTCAAAACCCAAGTCCAACTATGGGCATTGATGTGTTAACCAAACATCAATTGGCGCCGTCTGTGGGAATTGGGCGTGCCGATGTTACGACTTCGGCGGCCCCATCACCCACTATCTTTGATTCATCCGTGTCATAGAGACGCCTCAACTTTGGAGCTTTCGACTTCACCATCCACTCGCCGGCCACGCGCCCGGCCTTCGACTCCCTCGATGCTGAGGCCAGCATCTCGATTGGGAGCTTCATCTTTTGGGTTGGAAAGACCTGCACTCTGCGCATCTCGGATCAGATCCGATCGGTCCCAGAGCAGTCAACCATACCGTCGATTGAGACACTTTCGTGGACTCCACCATCGCTCGGGACCCTCAGCGAGCTGAATGCCACCTCCTCGGCTTACGACCCCAGGTCCACCTCGAAGATGTGGAATGGGAAAGGGTCAAGCAGGACCTCTCGGGTGGCACGCCACTGCCCCTCGGCTCATCGCAAGAAGTACAGATGGCGTTCCATTGGTACCTAAATAAGTATTTTCGCCGCCAACGGGCGCTTCAGGCCCAACTCTAAGAAAGGCGACGACTTGTCGATGAATCGAGTGCTCGGCAGGCAAAACTCTCCTCGACCAGCGGGTCCTCCAAGGGAAACCACAACGTTGGGGCATCCAAGAGATGCCTTCAAATAGACCCGATGGACCAGGAAGACAGGCACGAGACTACTCGATGACTGGACTTTTCGTTCATGTCTATAGATGCATAGGGAAATTTAATGCCCAAGACTCCGCAGGCCGCTGCCATGGAGGCCACCACCTATCTACTGTCCAACCCCCCGCAGGCAGGGGATCTGCGCACTGCATCCATAGATCCGCTCTTGACGGACTCGGGATGATAGAGGCTTGATACATTGCAAATGTATCTATAATTTTTTATGCTTCATGCTTGGTTTTATCCACTTTCTTGTGTTTTGTCCACAATTTGGAGTACTTTTCATATGATTTCTTGGACTAACCTATTAACAAGAGCCACAGTGCCAGCTGCCTATTTTCTGCTATTTTTGGTTCCAGGAAAGTCAGAAAATGAATATTCTCGGAATTGGACGGGACAAAAGCCAAAGTGCCTATTTTTCCAGAAGACTCCAGGAGCCAGAATACGAGACGGAGGAGGGCCAGGGGCTGCCCCCCCCCTAGGCGCGGGCTGGGCCTGGCCACGCCAGGGCATGGTGTGGTGGCCCCAGGCATCCCCTCGGTCTCCCTCTTCGCCTATAAGAAGACTTCTGACCTAAAAACTCCGGGGGGTTCGACGTTTTTCCAGAAAAAGTTCCACAGCACCGCCACCACTGAAGGGGAGATTCGGGGGGACAAAAAGTCTCTGTTCCGGCACCCTGCCGGGACGGGGAAGTGCCCCTGGAGCCATCTCCATCGATCTCCACCATCATCTCCATCGACCATCCATGTTTCCCCCATCTATGAGTGAGTAATCCCCCGCTGTAGGCTATGGGGATGGTAGAGATTGGATGAGATCGTTCATGTAATGGCATCAGATTGTTAGGGCATGGTGCCTAGTATCTTCTATTAGTGCTTTATGACTTTGTTGCAACTTGTTATGCTTAATGCTTGTCACTAGGGCCCGAGTGCCATGATTTCAGATCTGAACATGTTATTGATTCATTATGATAGTATTGTTTTGGGTCTTATCTGCAAGTTGTATACACACGTTGTTGTCCGGAACCTATGGCCCTGAAGTGACAGAAATCAGGATAACCGGAAGGGAATGGCTTTGATGTGAGGATCACATGTGTTTACGGAGTGTTAATGCTTTGCTCCGGTGCTCTATTAAAAGGAGCACCTTAATTGCCAGTAGTTCCCTAGAGGCCCTGCTGCAAACGGGCTGGCAGGACAAAAGATGTTGTGCAAGTTCTCATTGCGAGCACGTATGACTATATATGGAACACATGTCTAGGATTATCTAGTACTTGGATAATTTATCTTATTTATCTGCAATTGCCCTATGTTTTGATTGCTATGTGAATTGTCTTGTCCATGCAACGCCCATCCATCCATCCCTATGCCTACCCCACTCGAATCCCACTGTTTACTGCTTTTGTTACTACTGTCTTTGCTTTACTACTGCTGTTACTTTACTATTCCTACTACAAAACTGTTGCTACTGATAAACTGCTGTGAGCAAGATTGTTTCCAGGTGGAGCTGAATTGACAACTCAGTTGTTAAGGCTTATAAATATTCTTTGGCTCCCCTTGTGTCAAATCAATAAATTGGGTTTCACTTCCCTCGAAAATACTGCGATACACCCCCTATACTTGTGGGTCATCAAGGCTGCACTCATGAGAGAGCCAACCTCGGAACCAAAGAAGACGTCTGCAGAGCTCACAAAAAATCACTCACGATCATACGAGGAGGATGACCTAACACGACAACGTCGCAGCCTGCAGCGGAGAGACCGCAACTACGAAGCCCGCGACGAGATCACGCAACGCAAGGTCGACAAGCTACGCGCCAAGTGTCCTACTCCTCCGGGTACAAAGATGATGACACAGAACTCTACGACGCCAGATGTTTCAGCCTTGTGATACATCCATTTTGCACCACTATTCTATATCATGATTTACTGTTAATTCATTGATATATTTCATATTAAGAGATGATACTTATGTTATTTCATCTATTTTTGCATGGTTGATGACTTTTGGAGGATGAACCGCTACAGTCAGGATTCTGATGGAAAAGGGGTTGTTTGGAGGCGAAATTCGTGAAGATCAGAAAATCCGGGAAAATATATGGAAAAACCTATTTTTCCAGAAGACGAAGGATGCCAGAAGGGGGAGTGGAGATGGGCCACAGGGAGGCCACACCACCCTGGAGCGGGCTGCCCTAGGCGGCGCCACCAGGTGGTGTGGCCACCCTGGCCCACTCCTGGCTCTCCCATTTGGCGTATATTATCCCCACGAAACCCTAATACCTGGGGAGCGACCACAGAAATATTCCGCCACCTCTTCGGGGCGGAAAACTATAGAGAGAGAAAGATCTCTCCGGTAGACAGAATTCTGTCGGGGGAATTCCTTCCTAGAGAGGGGAGATCATCGCCATCAACACCACCATCAAGCTGGACTTCATTGGGATCATCATCTCCATCATCTCCACCAGCACCATCATCACCGCTCCATACCGCTGTAACAATTGGGTTGAATCTTGCATAGTTCTTAGGGGAAACTTTCCCGGTGTTGATTACTTGTTGTAGTTGATGCTATTGAGTGGAACCATTGAATTATTGTTATGTTCAGATTGTTGCTTATCATCATATCATCTCTGATCTTGATCCATATAATGTCTTGTGAGTAGTTCATTTTGTTCTTGAGGACATGGGAGAAGTCATGTTGTTAGTAGTGGAATTGTGTTGAGAAAGATTCAATAGTTTGTTATTTCAGTTGTGGTGTTATTCTTCTAGTGGTGTCATGTGAACGTCGACTACATGACACTTCACCTTTATGGGCCTAGGGGAATGCATTGTGTATTTGGCTACTAATCGTAGGGGTTGCCGGAGTGACAGAAACCTGAACCCCAGTTAGGAAACCTTTGCACAAGGTATGTCAGGGTCTTAGAGTTAAAAGTTGTGGTTAGGTTTCTATCTTAATTACTTTCTTGTACTTGCGGATGCTTGCAAGGGGTATAATCACAAGTATGTATTAGTCCTAGGAAGGTCGGTACATTAGCACAGGTTCACCCACAAAACACTTATCAAACTAAAGAAGATTAATCAACTATATGAAGCGAAAGCACTTGACGATATTCCCGCGTGTCCTCGAGAATGTTTGGCCATCTTAAGTAATACAACCGGCTTGTCCTTTGCTAAATAAAGGATTGGGCCACTTGCTGCATTTATTATTATTGTCTTTTATTTACTCGCACTTTATTTATCTGCATTATCAAAAACCCCTAAAAATCCGTTTGCTAAGTATTTATAGAGAATTCCTGATCCAAGCCACTCGTCAACACCTTCTGCTCCTCGTTGGGTTCGACACTCTTACTTATCGAAAATACTGCGATACACCCCCTATACTTGTGGGTCATCAAGACTATTTTCTGGCGCCATTGCCGGGGAGTGAAGTGCTATTGGAGAGTGGAACTAGTAAAGGAAACTTCTACTGTGAGTATTGTTCACTTCTGTTAGTTACTTTATTTCAATATGGATAATTCGCTGAGTTTCCTATTTCGTAATGCTACTACCACTGCTAAGGTAGTAGATGAACCACCACCTGCTGAAAATGATACTTTTAAAATACCTACAAGAATTATTGATCATGTTATGGATAACTATTATGTTGGAGATGGAACTATCCATCCCGGTGATCATTTTCTCTTTATACACGAATTATGCGGGTTGTTCAAGTGTGCAGGAATTACAACAGATCAAGTCAAGAAGAAGTTATTCTCGTTATCACTGAAAGGAAGAGCTGAGGAATGGTATAAGCTGCTGAAGAATGGTCAAGCTCTTGAATGGGAGGAAGTAGTGCCTCTCTTTTATTCAAAATTTTATCCTCCTAGTGAGATTCATAAAGATCGGAATCAAATATACAACTTTTGGCCTCTTAATGGAGAGAGTACAACTCAAGCTTGGGGGAGATTGAAGTTACTAATTCTCAAATGTCCTATTCATGAGCTCCCCAACAATATTATTATCAACAAATTTTATGCAAGGCTTTCTCTTCATGATAAGGATCTAATGGATGCTTCTTGTGCTAGATCATTTACACGCATGGAAGAAGGAGCTAAATGGGATCTTCTAGACCGTATTCAAGATAATGCTGAAGCATGGGAGAATGTTAAAGGAAGAAAGTCAGGTATAAATTATGATTATGAATGCATTAAATCTTTTATGGGAACTGATAACTTTTGTAATATTAGTAATGCTTATGGTCTAGACTTTCAAGTTATTGCAAGTTGTCTTAAAGCTTTTGCCTCATACATTGAGATTCCAAAATATGAATGGGACAAGTATCATGCACCATCTAATGATATTGTTGGTTGTGTTCCTGCTAGAAGTACTGAATTCTACACTATTGATCACATCTTACCTGAACCTTATATCGAGAAAATACCTTTCCCAGATAAGGTAAAGGAGCATCCTATGATAACTAGTGTAATTAATAAAAGTACAAAGAGAACTGTGAAACTTGATGAACAAATAAATATTGAACCTGCAGTAGCAATTGTGAAAGACCTTGTCACTAAAAGTGTAGAAGATGGACACATTGTGTTCTGTGGGGATGCTTCTAATATTGTCTCACATTGAAATAGAACTAAAAAGGCTAGTGTCCATGTGCTTTCTGTTAGAACTGGTGATCACTGCTATTGTGGTTTATGTGATATTGGTGCAAGTTCAAGTGCTATTCCTTACAAGGTTTACAAAGAAATTATGCATGAAATTAGTCCTTGTGAACTAGAAGAGATTGATGTGGTTATTCACTTTGCTAATAGAGAGACCATCTCTCCAATTGGTATTGTAAGAGATGTGGAAGTTCTTTGTGGTAAGATTAAATATCCTGCTGATTTTCTAGTACTTGGTTCAGCTGCTAGTAAAACCTATCCTATCATTTTTGGTAGACCTTTCTTGAACTCTTGTGGAGCCAAAAGGGAGAAAATTTTAACTAAATTTGATGGGGAATCTTATGAGTTTAATTTTTCCAAATTTACTAAAGTTGCTTGTGAAAATGAAACCCCTAATGAGGATTTTAGAGTTGAACAACTTGCTTCTATTTCTCTTGCTCCTAACAATGCTTTGCAGCAATTTATGGAAGACCACGAAAGTGAAATCTTCATGGAAGAAAGAAATGAGATTGACGAGATTCTCCTTCATCAACCTAAGATGCTTAAGCATAACTTGCCTATGGAAGATTTGGGTACCACATTGCCACCTAAAAAGGATCCGATTTTTGATCTAAAACCTTTACCTGACGATCTTAAATGTGCTTACGTTGATGATAATAAAATATATCCTGTTATTATTAGTTCTAAACTTTCATGGAATGAAGAGGAAAGATTATTGGAGGTATTGAAGAAACACCGAGGAGCTATGGGATATACTCTGGATGATTTAAAGGGGATTTCTCCTACTCTATGTCAGCACGCTATCAATATAGAACTAGATGCAGAGCCAGTGGGAGAACATCAACATCGTTTAAATACTAAGATGAAGGAAGTGTTAAGAAATGAGGTATTAAAACTCCTTGATGCTGGTATTATTTATCCTATTTGCTGATAGTGAATGGGTTAGTCATGTTCATTGTGTCCCTAAAAAGGGGGAATTACCGTTGTGCCTAATGACAATGATGAGCTTATTCCCCAAAGAATAGTAGTAGGTTATAGGATGTGCATTGATTTCAGAAAGGTTAACAAAGTTACTAAGAAAGATCATTACCCACTTCCTTTTATTGATCAAATGTTAGAAAGGTTGTCTAAAAAGACCCATTTTTGTTTTCTTGATGGATATTCTAGGTTTTCTCAAATTGCTGTTAAACAACAAGATCAAGAAAAAACTACTTCTACATGCCATTATGGAACCTATGCTTATAGGCTTATGCCTTTTGGTTTGTGTAATGCTCCTACTACTTTTCAAAGATGCATGTCTGCTATCTTTCATGGTTTTTGTGAGGAAATTGTGGAAGTATTCATGGATGATTTTTCTATATATGGTACTTCTTTTGATAATTGTCTGCACAACCTTGATAAAGTTTTGCAGATATGTGAAGAAACTAATCGTGTTCTTAATTGGGAGAAATGCCACTTCATGGTCAATGAAGGGATTGTCCTCGGACATAAGATTTCCGAAAGAGGCATAGAAGTTGATAGAGCTAATGTTGAAGCAATTGAGAAAATGCCCTGTCCAAGAGACGTCAAAGGTATTCGTAGTATCCTCGGTCATGCTGGTTTCTATAGAAAGTTTATTAAAGATTTCTCTAAGATATCAAAACCCCTCACTAATCTTCTTCAAAAGGATGTACCCTTTGTTTTTTATGATGATTGTAAGGAAGCTTTTGAAACTCTAAAGAAGTCTTTAACTACTTCTCATATTGTCCAACCACCTGATTGGAACTTGCCCTTTGAAATCATCTATGACGCCAGTGATTTTGCTGTAGGTGTTGTCCTTGGGAAACGAATGGATAAAAAGTTAAATGTTATCCATTATGCTAGTAAGACTCTTGATGCTGCTCAACAGAATTATGCTACTACTGAAAAAGAATTCTTAGTTGTTGTCTTTGCTTGTGATAAGTTTAGACCTTATATTGTTGATCCAAAAGTTACCCTTCATACTGATCATGCTGCTATTAAGTACCTTATGACGAAGAAAGATGCTAAGCCCAGGCTTATTAGATGGGTGTTGCTTTTACAAGAGTTTGACCTACATATTATAGATAGGAAAGGCGTTGAAAACCATGTTGTTGATAATTTATCTCGATTGGAAAACATCTCTTTTGATCCTATGCATGTTAATGATAGTTTCCCAAATGAATAGTTGGCTGCAGTAGGGGTAAGCTCGCGAGGGAGCCCTTGGTATGTTGATTATGCTAACTTTATTGTCTCCAAGTATTTGCCTCCAACTTTTACAGCCCAGCAAAGAAGGAAGTTCTTTTACGATTTGAGGCATTATTTTTGGGACTACCCACATTTATATAAAGAAGGAGTATGGTGTTATGCAAAGATGTGTTCTAGAATATGAACAAAAGGAGATATTGCGGAAATATCAGGGTAGCGTCTATGGAGGACATCATGCGGGAGATAGAACCGCACAAAAGGTGCTACAATCAGGTTTTTACTGGCCTACCCTTTTTAAAGATGCAAGAAAATTTGTCTTATCATGTGATGAGTGTCAACGAGCTGCTAATATTTCTAGACGCAATGAGATGCCTATGAATTACTCTCTTGTCATTGAACCATTAGATTTTTGGGGATTCGACTTTATGGGTCCTTTCCCCCCTTTAAAAGGTTATACTCATATTCTTGTTGTCATTGACTATGTTACTAAGTGGGTAGAAGCCATACCCACAAAAAGTGTTGATGGTGAGACCTCTTTGAAAATGCTTAAGGATATTATCTTCCCTAGGTTTGGAGTGCCTAGGTACCTTATGACTGATGGAGGTTTTCATTTCATTCATGGTGGCTTTAGAAAGACCCTTGCTAAATATGATGTTAATCACATAAATGCTTCAGCTTATCATCCCCAAACTAGTGGGCAAGTAGAGCTATCAAATAGACAAATTAAATCCATCTTGCAAAAGACTGTTAATAGATCTAGAAAAAATTGGGCTAAAAAGTTGAATGATGCTTTATGGGCTTATAGAACTGCCTATAAAAATCCTATGGGAATGTCTCGGGGGAAAATAGGGATGTCTCCTACGTTACCCATAATATGTGGATTACAAAATGGTTTATGGGAAAGCTTGCCACCTACCTTTAGAATTAGAACACAAAGCTTATTGGGCAGTGAAAGAACTTAATAGAGACTGCAAACTTGCTAGTGAGAAAAGATTATTTGACTTTAGTTTGTTGGATGAATGGAGGAGTGAAGCATACGAAAATGCTAGACTCTTTAAAGAAAAAGTTAAAAGATGGCATGACAGGAGAATTCTTAAGAGAGAGTTCCATGTTGGTGAGAAAGTTCTATTGTATAGGTCTTGTCTCAGATTTTTTGCAGGGAAACTACTCTCAAAATGGGAAGGACCTTTTGTTATTGAAGAAGTGTATCGTTCAGGTGCAATAAAAATTTCTTCTTTAAAAGATAATACTACACAAGTGGTGAATGGTCAGCGACTCAAACACTATATTTCTGCAGATTCTTACAATGAGGATATTGATGCTATTCAAATGGTAACTCCAGAAAATTTTATCAAAGACCAAGTTATACATCCAATCGTACCGCTCCAAGTTATACACTTCTTCCGTTGTATGGATGGTAGATACCGGTGGCCCAAAACAAGTAACTTCATCTGATCGCTTTCTTCCCACATCGTCCATAGTGGTGCCCATCACAGTGTCGTTGTTAATCGACAATAATTTCTGCTTTTCCCAGGAATCCACCGGTGCCCATCTCCCCATCTGATCCAACGTTGGAGGAGGGTGGATGCCCTTGCTGGCTTGCTTAGACTCAGATGGATGTGCTGGTTCTGATTGATAGAATATCAATTCCAATCATGGTTGGGATACAAAAGCTGAGGATGTGGATGGTGATACATTGCAAATGTATCTATAATTTTTGATGTTCCATGCTTGGTTTTATCCACTTTCTTGTGTTTTGTCCACACTTTGGAGTACTTTTTATATGATTTCTTGGACTAACCTATTAACAAGAGCCATAGTGCCAACTGCCTATTTTCTGCTATTTTTGGTTCCAGGAAAGTCAGAAAATGAATATTCTCGGAATTGGACAGGACAAAAGCCAAAGTGCCTATTTTTCCGGAAGTCATCAGACGTGAGAGTACGAGACAGAGAGGGGCCAGGGGGCCACCACACCACCTGGCCATGCGGCCCAGCCTGGCCCGTGCCAGGGGGTGGTGAGGCCAGCCCTGGCACCCCCTCGGCCTCCCCTTCCGCCTATAAGATGCCCTCGAGACGAAAACCCTAAGTGCCTGATCAAAAATCCACGAAAGAGTTTGTAGCCACCGTCATCTCCATCCCTAGACCGAGAGGGATCTGAAGCTCTTCCCGGCACCCTGCCGGAGAGAGGAATTCACCCTGGAGGCCTTCTTCATCACCATGCAAGCCTCCGGTGTGATGCGTGAGTAGTTCATCCTTGGACTACGGATCCATGTAGTAGCTAGATGGCTGGTTCTCCTCCTTTATGCTTTCATGTCTAGATCTTGTGACCTCCGTTCATGATCAACATCATCTATTTGTAATTCTGCATGTTGTGTTTGCGGGGATCCGATGGATATTGAGATGCTATTTTAGATTGATTATTGATTCTATCATGTATTTGTTATTTGTGATCTTGCATGCTTTCCGTTGTTAGTAGCTATCTTGGCCAAGTAGATGCTAGCAACTCCAAGAGTTAGTATTTATGCTCGATAGTGGGTTCATGCCTCTGGTAATCTGGGGAAGTGACAGAAATCTCTAAGGTACTAGATGTGTTGTTGCTACTAGGGAGAAAACAACAATCCTTTGTTCATAGAACAATCGTATTGTTTAATTTACACGCAGTTCGTAAAGCAATAATTTGTTGCTTGCAATTTAATACTGGAGGGGGTTCGGATGATAACCTGAAGGTGTATTATTAATCATAGATGCAGTTGGATGGCGGTCTATGTATAATGTTGTAATGCCCAATCAAGTCTCAAAGGAGTCAAGATGATTAGTATATGCATGTATTGCTTTCTTGATGTTTGTCAATTGCCCCGCTGTAATTTGTTCACCCAGCATGTTATCTATCTTAAGGAGAGCCACCTCTAGTGAACTATGGATCCCGGTCCTTGTCTTTTACATTCAATCTACAAACTGTTTACTGCTTTGTGTTTACTTTCTGCAAACTATTACTTCTTTCCATTCGATACGTTTAATCCTTTGTTTTCCGCAAAACACGGTGAGATTGACAACCTCATCCAAAGTTGGGGACAAAGTTCTGTGGTTGTGTTGTGCAGGTCTCCACGTTGCTACTAGCACTGGTAGTGGGCCCTACCAAAGCTCAGCTAGTAACACCTTTGGGTGTTTCCTTGCTCCTACTGGTTCGATTAAACCTTGGTTTCATAACTGAGGGAAACTTGCTGCTGTGCTCATCATACCTTCCTCTTGGGGTTCCCAACGAGCTCTACATCAACACCGCTCCAGCATTTTTCTAGCGCCATACACAGAGCCATCAAGCATTTTTCTGGCGCCATTGCCGGGGAGTCAAGGACATCTTCACAAGGGGAGTCCCTCATAACCAATCTCTTTACTTTGTTATTTTTTTTGCTTAGTTTATTTTTGCTTTGTTTGCTTGTTTCTTATTAAAAACACAAAAAATTTAGTTTTACTAGTTTGCTTTCTTTTCCAAAAACACAAAAAAATTAAGTATCCTTTAGTTGTCACCTCTTCCTTAGCTCACCATGTTGATCCCTACTTTCACCCTGAAAGACCTTTCAATTGGTAGTGGTTCTATAATTGGGAAAGATAATATTGAAGAATTCTTTAATCATGTTAGTAAGCATGAAGATACTGAGGATAGATCCCTTGTAGAACTTTCTCCAAACTATGAGATTGCTGCAGCTTCTTTAATTCACATGTTAGAAGCTAGGTTTGTTAACCTCAACCCCTTAATGCAAGTAATGTTTCTTAAGCTTAAAGAAATTGAGGACCCTGAAAAGAGGGATTTTATTCTAGAAACTTTGTTTAAGGAGTTCTATGATGTTGCCAAGGAAGCTAGGAAAGTCTTTGAAAGTTTCAATATACTAGGCTCATGTGTCGATGTTGTTGGTACATGAGAAAAGATGAACACAACCGAACCTAATGGGGAGGAACCTAAGATACCAATACCCTTCAAACTAGTAGCAATACATGATGCCATAAAAAAGAATCTTGATTGGATTGTTCCTGCAAACCCTTTTGATGAGAATAGTGAACCTAAGAGCATTGAGAGAGGATCCTCTAGAACTTATTTGGATGATATACCTTGCCTTGTTGAAAATATTTCTGGTATTGATCTTAATGCTTCTTCATTTGAGAACACTTGATTCTTTCTTTGCTTCTTATGCCTAACTTAAAGGCGTTAAAGAAAAATACTTATTGGGAGATAACCCAAAAGTTTTAGATGAGTCTTCGAAGTTATTACCTCTGTAATAACCTATCCTTATCCTTTTTATTTGTTTTTTGTGCCAAGAGTAACCTCTAATGAGAGAGAAGTAATGATTGGGAAAGTTGTTGTCCCGAAACAGATTTCTGTGCTTCACCGTAAAAATTCGTGTAAAATCTCTGAACGTCTTTTTGAGGCGTGAATTTTTGTGCTTCTGCCCCAGGTTGTCATCTAACTTTTGTTAGTTCAACACTTTTTTATTTCAGCAACAGAAGATCTTCAGAAAAATTTGTCTTTACCCGCTGGTCTGTTTTGACAGATTTCTGCCATTTTCTGCATTTGCTTCTTGTTGGTTCCTTTTGAGTTTTTTTGGGGAATTGAGACTTTTGAGGGAAGTGCTACAGTATCTAGTGTTCTAATGGAAGTTTATTTGGTGTTATAACTGAACCTTAAGACTTATTTATCTTGAGTGCACTAATGTTGCTAATAAAGATTGTGTGAAGTTTTGTATAAAGGAAAATTTTCAGGTGTATGGAAGGAATGAGTAATGAGATGAAGGATGGACTAAAGGTAAAGTTTGGGGATGCCACACATGTCACCCCAATAAATATCCAAGAAGTACAAGCGTCAAAGCTTGGGGATGCCCAAGGCATCTCCCTTCTTCATCAATAAAAATCCTAGGTTTCTTCCAAACGCTTCATTTTTATTGTTTCATGCATAGTTGTGTTGTTCTTGGAGCGTCTTCTTTTTCATTTTTAGTTTGCTTTTGTTTGCTTAGTTTTCTGAATAAATTGGTTGGACCCCCTCTTTCAGACATTGGTTTGCAAATAGTTTGGTTTGGTTTGGAAAAGAGTAGGAAAGATCATTCTTATGTGGTAAAAAGAGCTCGTTTTTGACTGTGGCCTATGCTGTGTCATGCCATGCTTGATATTGTTTTGGCTTTATGCTTAGTATTCTTTGCTGTAGCATGACTTGTTATAAACAATTGAGATTGCTTAATGTGCCTTGGATGAATCATGCGTTGTTTTAGCATATTAAAGCATAGTATAGTGGTATTCTCCTTTGATGCTTTATTTGGGTTGACTTGGCGCATGCTCACACCATGTTATGACTATCCAAAGTCACCATAGCCTTTATGATCCTTTAGTTTTCAACTTGTAGTATCACTTTATGCTTTGATCAATGATGTTTTGTCGCTCTGCATGATTATGGCCATTATTGCTCTCTTAGTTTGTCGCTCCCAGTCTTTTGCTAGCCTCCACAACCAAGTATGAGTTCCACTCATGCATCCAAGTCCCTAAACCAAGTTATTCCAAAGAGTTCACCATACCTACCTACTAGCTTATGCTATTCCAAGTATATTCATGATTTTGTTTACCTTCTGAATTAAACTTGTTATGAGAAAACTAGTGATTAAAGCTCTCACGAACTTGATGGCACACTTTACTTTACTTGCCCTTAGTAAACTTGAACCATTGTGTCGTCTATGTTGTATATGCTTGCACTTATTTGTTGGGAATTAGCAGAACCATGCTTTCATGGGGAACGCTTTCAACATTGCACTTGGTATTTGTACCTAGTTGATATCATGCTCTTTTGTATATGGATGTCGTCGGTGTGAAATGAAAGGCGAGCTTGTAAGTCCATGGAGTTATGTATATGTGTTAGAGAAACGCCTGGGCCGCTGGTCTAATCCATGCTGACATGGTGGAAACCTGCAGTGTAACCATAATGAGCTGTCTATGAAGCATTCTTCTTATAAAAAAAAGAGTCCTATATTGAGAAAAAAGAGAAAAAGAAAAAAGAGATATTATGAAAAGAGGAAAGAGAGAAAAAAGCACCATATTCCCATGGTAAATAAGAAGAATGCTGAGATGCTCGTTGTTTGCTTGCCTTGTCATTTTGATATGGGGATTCTTCCGTATCATCGGGCAAGGGGTACCCCGTAGGCGGTTCTCTATGACACACATGTACTTACAATGACAAGAACTTACCGGTGACTAAACTTGAGTAGCATGAGGATCGGCCCTCGTATACAAGGGACATGAGATTTCTAACTTATACTTCGTCAAGCATGTACACCATAGTTTTTCACTTTAACCTTAATCACTTCAAGATGCTTATGATAGGGGCAATGAGATCTGAAAGCTATAAGTACCATAATTTTTGGAAGCTCTTTATGAGACTTGAATCCCTACTTCCTTTTATAAAAAGGCCTTTCTTCCACCATTATATTGAGTCTCCATCTTCTACCTTTATGCACCTACTTTGAGAGCATAGTGGCCATTCTTAGTTCTATGTGCATTGTCCCAAGACTAGTTGATTGATGCATAACTTGATATTTCTTGTTTTAAACTATTGTATCTAGTCACTCTTATGAACTTTGAAGGTGTCCTATGCATTTATATTTGCTACTCTATTGAGGGACAAGCTGGATACTATTATGCTATGTTTTCTTTATGTGAAACAAACAAACGTCTTGCAAAGCATTGTTATTCATGAATCTTTTGTTTGTGACTTTTCATGTTGCATCATAGTTTCTTTGTCTTATTGCTAGAACTTTTTCTTTCATGTTATGATTGAAGTACTATGATCCCAGCTTTTGAATGTTTTGCAAATACTTTGATCAAGTCTTTGATGGTGCATGTCACCTCAAAAATTATTCTTTCTTTTTATCACTTACCTACTCGAGGACGAGTAGGAGTTAAGCTTGGGGATGTTGATACATTGCAAATGTATCTATAATTTTTGATGTTCCATGCTTGGTTTTATCCACTTTCTTGTGTTTTGTCCACACTTTGGAGTACTTTTCATATGATTTCTTGGACTAACCTATTAACAAGAGCCACAGTGCCAACTGCCTGTTTTCTGCTGTTTTTGGTTCCAGGAAAGTCAGAAAATGAATATTCTCGGAATTGGACGGGACAAAAGCCAAAGTGCCTATTTTTCCGGAAGTCATCAGATGCTAGAGTACGAGACGGAGAAGGGCCAGGGGGGCCACCACACCACCTGGCAGCGTGGCCCAGCCTGGCCTGCGCCAGTGGGTGGTGAGGCCAGCCCTGGCACCCCCTCGGCCTCCCCTTCCGCCTATAAGATGCCCTCGGGACGAAAACCCAAAGTGCCTAATCAAAAATCCACGAAAGAGTTTGTAGCCGCTGTCATCTCCATCCCTAGATCGGGAGGGATCTGAAGCTCTTCCCGGCACCCTGCCAGAGAGGGGAATTCACCCTGGAGGCCTTCTTCATCACCATGCAAGCCTCCGGTGTGATGCGTGAGTAGTTCATCCTTGGACTACGGATCCATGTATTAGTTAGATTGCTGGTTCTCCTCCTTTGTGCTTTAATGTCTAGATCTTGTGAGCTCCGTTCATGATCAAGATCATCTATTTGTAATTCTGCATGTTGTGTTTGCGGGGATCCGATGGATGTTGAGATGCTATTTCAGATTGATTATTGATTCTATCATGTCTTTGTTATTTGTGATCTTGCATGCTTTCCGTTGTTAGTAGCTATCTTGGCAAAGTAGATGCTAGCAACTCCAAGAGTTAGTATTTATGCTCGATGGTGGGTTCATGCCTCTGGTAATCTGGGGAAGTGACAGAAATCTCTAAGGTACTAGATGTGATGTTGCTACTAGGGAGAAAACAACAATCCTTTGTTCATAGAACAATCGTATTGTTTACTTTACACGCAGTTCGTAAAGCAATAATCTATTGCTTGTAACTTAATACTAGAGGGGGTTCGGATGATAACCTGAAGGTGGATTATTAGTCATAGATGCAGTTGGATGGCGGTCTATGTATAATGTTGTAATGCCCAATCAAGTCTCAAAGAAGTCAAGATGATTAGTATATGCATGTATTGCTTTCTCGATGTTTGTCAATTGCCCCGCTGTAATTTGTTCACCCAGCATGTTATCTATCTTAAGGAGAGCCACCTCTAGTGAACTATAGATCCCGGTCCTTGTATTTTACATTCAATCTACAAACTGTTTACTGCTTTGTGTTTACTTTCTGCAAACTATTACTTCTTTCCATTCGATACGTTTAATCCTTTGTTTTCCGCAAAACACGGTGATATTGACAACCTCATCGCAAGTTGGGGACAAAGTTTTGTGGTTGTGTTATGCAGGTCTCCACGTTGCTACTAGCACCGGTAGTGCGGCCTGCCAAAGCTCAGCTAGTAACACCTTTGGGGTGTTTCCTTGCTCCTACTGGTTCGATTAAACCTTGGTTTCATAACTGAGGGAAACTTGTTGCTGTGCTCATCATACCTTCCTCTTGGGGTTCCCAACGAGCTCTACATCAATACCGCTCCAACATTTTTCTGGCGCCATAGACAGAGCCATCAGATGGCTTAAGAATCAGCAAGTGAAAGTCGATTTGTTGTCATCAGAAAATTGAATGGAGGATGGAATCGTGCAGCAAATACTAGTTCTGCATGAAGGATAATGTTGAGTTGTTGATGAATCAGCAACCTACTGTAGAAGCCATCTACAACGTTATATAGATATGGCATGGAAACGTATTACAAACGGTTGTTGTCTAAACAATTATACATACCCTAAGCTAATTTGGCTTGTCCCCCCCCCCTCCTGCAAATATTGATCGGGGTGGGCCCCACTATTTATACATATATATGACTGAATACGAGTGTATAGTGTTTGGTATGTGTGTTTAAATGAGCATAATGGCATATGTGAAACATAGAGAGAATTGAAGTGGCGTTTATCAAAATTCAAAAGTTACAATGGCGTTTCTCAAATAGCCAGAAATTGAAGTGGCGTTTATCCAATTAACCCATTGGGATATGCCCCGTTCTAACCATGCAGGGAAAGAAGACTTCAAGGAGGAAGAGTGGGGAAAGAATCGTACGAGCTGGGAATCACAACCCAACATGATCATGAACCGCATTGAGCAAAACTCGGAGTTGATTCGTACTCTCACCTTCGAGATTGAGGACTTGAGGAAATTGATTGAAAAGCTCATCGAGAGAACACCACCACCACCGAAGGAGTAATTTGTCATCAAGTTTTGGCATCCCCTTGGTTTGTTCCAAGCTTGGGGGAGTGCCACGGTTTCACATCACTATCTTCTATCTTTTTGCCTTTTTAGTAGAGTCATATCATGAATAAAGAAGTTATCATGTAGGATGGTTTGCATTATGGAAGTGTCCCCCCTCTCGTTAGATATCTATGTATCCCTTGGTGTGAGTTGCCGTTATGGAATATTAATGAGAAGTTCTATCATTTACTCTTTTGCATATATTATATTAGTTTTCAATTACTATTACATGATTGATCTTGTTATTAGTATTGGTATCACTTTGGGATCATTGAGTTAATTTAGTTGGTTTTGGCAAACTTGGCTCTGGTTAGCGACAACACTATTTGAGAATTGAATGAAAAAGATAAAAAATACTCTTAATGAAATATAATTTCATCATCATGTTTCTTGATTTGCTCATAAGCTTAGTATTCTCTAGTTAAGATCTTTTGTGCTTCCAAGGAAGATTGCATGTTTGTTTTTATCACTTGTTTGTTTGTTTGTTTCCTTCAACTCTTATGCTTGCTACCCAGCCTTGCTAGCCTAAAAACCTGTACTAAGAGGGAATGCTTCTTGTGCATCCAATCCTTAAACCAAAACCTATGCCATTTGTGTCCACCATACCTACCTATTAGCACTATTGCTATTCCAAGTAAATTCATGTTTTTATCTACCTTCTGAATTAAACTTGTTATGTGAAAATTAGTGATTAAAGCTCTCACGAACTTGATGGCACACTTTACTTTTCTTGCACCTAATAAACTCGAACCATTGTGTCATCTTTGTTGCGTGTATGCTTGCGCTTTATAAGTTGAAGTTAGCAGAACCATGTATCATGGGGAACGCTTTCAACATTGCACTTATTATTCCGTTGATATCATGATTCTTTTGCTTATGGATCCCGGTGGTGTGAAATAAAAGGGGAACTTGTAAGATCATGGAGTTTGTATGTGTGTTAGAGAAACGCCTGGGCCTCTAGCCTATGCCATGCCTAATCATGGTGGAAACTTGCAGCATAACCAAAATGAGCATTCTATGAAGCATCCTCAATAAAAAACCTATGCAAATAGCAAATAAAAAGATCGCTGAGATGCTCATTGTCTATTGCCTTGTCATTTTGATATGGGATAGCTCCTGTGTCATGGGGCAAGGGGTACCCCGTTGGCGGTTCTATATGATACATATGTACTTATAATGATAAGAGCTTACTCGTGACTGAAGTTGAGTAGCATGAGGTTTGGTACTCGTAAGCAAGGGGCATGAGATTTCAATTTATAACTTGTTAAGCATATCCTCTTAGTTGTGTCACTTTAACCTTAATCACCTAAAGATGCTTATGATAGGGGCAATGAGAGCTGAAAGCTAATAAGTACCATAATTTTTGGAAGCTCTTTATGAAACTTGAAATCCCTGCTTCCCTCTACGAAGGGCCTATCTTTTACTTTTTAGTTGAGTCAGTAAACATATTCCCTTCTATCTCAGCAATTATTTTGAGTTGTTGTGTTTCATTCATTCATATGATGATTTATTCAATCATGTTTCTTATGTTCCTTGTTTTGCACATTGCTCTTATCTTAGTGATTATTACTTTGAAAGCTATCATTGGAACCCATTATGTTTGAACTCCTGCAGTTTGTTAACTATTCTTTGACCAAGAGAAAAGTTTGCTATTACCAATTATGATTTACTTTATGTATCTTTATAGTGTTTCCTTTACTTATTGCAAGTTAAGTTATAAAATAGTGAGTTGTCTTCTATTATGATTTATGTATTGATGAATGTGATGCTTCTTGTCCGTATTCTTTTATCGACTTTTCACTCCATAAACCTGAGGTCATGTTTATTGAGCTCAGTTTTCCCTTGGGGACAAGCGAAGTCTAAGCTTGGGGGGAGTTGATACGTCCATTTTGCATCACTATTCTATATCATAATTTACTATTATTCATTGATATATTTCATATTAAGAGATGATAATTATGTTATTTCATCTATTTTTGCATGGTTGATGACTTTTGGAGGATGGACCGCTGTAGTCAGGATTCAGATGGAAAAGGGGCTGTTTGGAGGCGAAATTCGCGAAGACCAGAAAATCCAGGAAAATATATGGAAAATCCTATTTTGTAGGAGACGAAGGATGCCAGAAGGGGGAGTGGAGATGGGCCACTGGGGGCCACACCACCCCCTGGCGCGGGCTGCCCTAGGCCGCACCACCAGGTAGTGTGGCCACCCTGTCCCACTCCTGGCTCTCCCCTTTTGCGTATATTATCCCCATGAAACCCTAATACCTGGGGAGCAACCACAAAAAGATTCCGCTGCCTCTGCGGGGTGGAAAACTATAGAGAGAGAAAGATCTCTTCCATAGATAGAATTCTGTCGGGGGAATTCCTTCCCGGAGAGGGGAGATCATCGCCATCAACACCGCCATCAAGCTGGACTTCATCGGGATCATCATCACCATCATATCCATCATCATCTCCACCAGCACCATCATCACTGCTGCATACCGCTGTAACAATTGGGTTGAATCTTGCATAGTTCTTAGGGGAAACTTTCCCGGTGTTGATTACTTGTTGTAGTTGATGCTATTGAGTGGAACCATTAAATTATTGTTATGTTTAGATTGTTGCTTATCATCATATCATCTCTGATCTTGATCCATATGATGTCTTGTGAATAGTTCATTTTGTTCTTGAGGACATGGGAGAAGTCATGTTGTTAGTAGTGGAATTGTGTTGAGAAAGATTCAATAGTTTGTTATTTAAGTTGTGGTGTTATTCTTCTAGTGGTGTGATGTGAACATCGACTACATGACACTTCACCTTTATGGGCCTAGGGGAATGCATTGTGTATTTGGATACTAATCGTAGGGGTTGCCGGAGTGACAGAAACCTGAACCCTCGTTAGGAAACCTTTGCACAAGGGATGTCAGGGTCTTAGAGTTTAAATCTATGGTTAGGTTTCTATCTTAATTACTTTCTTGTACTTGCGGATGCTTGCAAGGGGTATAATCACAAGTATGTATTAGTCCTAGGAAGGTCGGTACATTAGCACAGGTTCACCCACACAACACTTATCAAACTAAAGAGATTAATACTCTATATGAAGCGAAAGCACGTGACGATATTCCCGTGTGTCCTCGAGAACGTTTGGTCATCTTAAGTAATACAATCGGCTTGTCCTTTGCTAAAGAAAGGATTGGTCCACTTGCTGCATTTATTATTATTATTGTATTTGATTTACTCGCACTTTATTTATCTGCATTATCAAAAACCCCTAAAAATCCGTTTGCTAAGTATTTACAGAGAGTTCCTGATCCAAGCCACTTGTCAACACCTTCTGCTCCTCGTTGGGTTCGACACTCTTACTTATCGAAAATACTACGATACACCCCCTATACTTGTGGGTCATCACCCTGCCATACGACAAACTCGGATGCCCAAGGGCTTGAAGCTGCCCGCGGACAACCCGAAATTTGATGGCTTCTAGGAGCCGCAGATCTGGCTAGATGATCAGATACAGTCTGTGAAATGCCATGGCAGATCCAAGAGCATAGCCATGCAATGCCTACAGCTGCAACTACAAGGCGTTGCACGAGCTTGGCTAAACAACCTCCCCTCCGAATCGATCCTCAGTTGGGAGGAACTAGTGTATAGTTTCGTCTGAAACTTCAAAGGCACCTACAAGCGCCCAACCTCAATCGAACGATTCCGAGCGTCTGCCAGAGATCTGGCAAATCCTTCTGCTCGTACATCAAGTGGTGGTCCATCATCAAGAACTCCACGGAAGATATTTTTGAGGGGCGAGCAATCGACGCATTCAAAGTCGGCGTACGTCGTCGAGATCTCAAGGAGGAGCTAGTATGCACCAAGCCCGAGACCATCGACCACCTGATGGACATAGCAAATAGCTAGGCGGACGGCAAAGACACCGTCCACAATAGCCGAACACGCTCGGATGATGAGGACAACCTAGGCCGTAGGCGCGACCGCCGAGGAAAGCGTAGGATGCATGGTTACGAGGACCGCAGAGATGTCGACATGGTCACTGCTGGCTACACAGACAAGTGCGATGACAACAACCGCAACAACGGATATTGCAGTGGCAGCTACCACGACATTAGCAAGACAACCCAAGTGTGGCAAAGTCGCACCCGCGACGACGCTTCAACTGCAATGGCACGACTATCAACGACCATTACTACATCGACAAACAGGACGGAAAAAATAAGTCGAGTTATCTCCTCAAGGAATATCGCGAGTTCCAGAAGCTCCAAGATGCCTACACACAACTACATCGTGAAGCAACAAGCCATGAGTACGGGGCAACTATAGGACCCATAGCATATGGAGCACCACCCCTTCCGGCCAACGCGTCACCACCAGCAGCAGCTTTAGTGGTGCACAACAATGGGGGTGAGCCATATCCCCCGCTCCGTGGGACCATGATTATCTAGAAAGGGCGTGCTTGAAATACATACTAGAAGACGATCAGTCGACAAGTCAGCATGGTTGTGTCCTCACCACATGCAATCCCTAAGTACCTCAGCGGATCAGAATCCTGCATCACCTTCGACAGATCGGACCACCCGTGTCAACTCCCACGCCCAGGCCAGACAAGCTTGGTGCTCAAGGCTGAGATCGGCGGGTACGAGATGAGTAGAGTCTTCATGGATGGAGGCAGTGACATCAACCTCATGTTTGCTAGCACTTTGCGTGCCATGCGAATCCCACTCTCTAGCTTGGATCCATCCAAAGCCACTTTCCATGGCATTGTTCCAGGCAAAGGAATCTACACCCTGGGTAAACTCCACCTCGATGTTATCTTTGGGCGCGAGTGTCTCGAGTTCGAGGTGGTCTACTGGCCATCCCAATACCACGCCATACTCTGTTGCGTGGCATTCACAAGATTCATGACATTTCCGCACTATGCGTACCTCATGCTAAAGATGCCAGGCCCAAATAGCGTCATCACCATCCAAGGGAGCTTCACCAGATTAGACAACTGTGATAGGAAATTCAACAGAAACTCCCAGTCATTCGGCATGCAAGAGGAGCTAGCAAGGCTCAAGGAGTCGACGGACAATAGTCTTCTGATGGCCTAAAATATATCGAGCTCGTTGGGGAACCCCAAGAGGAAGGTATGATGAGCACAGCAGCAAGTTTTCCCTCAGTACGAAACCAAGGTTATCAATCCAGTAGGAGCAAGGAAACACCCCAAAGGTGTTGCTAAATGAACGTTGGCAGGACGCACTACCGGTGCCAGCAGCAACATGGAGACCTACACAACACAACCACATAACTCTGTCTCCAACTTGCGATGAGGTTGTCAACCTCACCGGTTTTGCTGAAAACAAAGGATTAAACGTATCGAATGGAAGGAAGTGATAGTTTGCAGAAAGTAAACACAAAGCAGTAAACAGTTTGATTGTAGATTGAAAGTAAAAGAAAGGACCGAGGTCCATAGTTCACTAGAGGTGGCTCTCCTTAAGATAGATAACATGCTAGGTGAACAAATTGAAGGGAATATGCCCGAGAGGCAATAATAAAGTGGTTATTATCTTATTCCATGTTTATGATAAATGTTTATTTTACATGCTAGAATTGTATTGATCGAAAACATCAATACATGTGTGTTTAATAAACAAAAAGGGTTCCTAGTTATGCCTCTCTTATAGACTAGCTTGTTGATTAACAAGATGATCAAGGTTTCCTGATCATGGACATTGGATGTTGTTAATAACAAGGTCACACCATTGGTGGAATGATGTGATGAACATTCATCCGAAGTATAGCATTATGATCAAAGTCATTATGTTTATATTGCTATAATATCATACGAAGTAATCTTTATCCTTAGACCATGAGATCATGTTAATTGCTAACACCGGAAGAATATCTTGATAACATCAAACGTCACACCGTAACATGATGACTATAAAGATGGGTTCAGTGCTACGAAGGTGTTATGTTCAGGCTCATGGATCAAGAGTGGAATTTGTCAATCCCGATGACGGATAGATATACTCTGGGCCCTCTCGGTGATATCACATTGAAATAGCTTGCAAGCAAGTGATGTGATCACTAGAATGTTATATCACGGGAACGAGAAAAGAGTGCATGTTGGAAACGAGATCAAACTAGGTATGGAGATACCGATGATCGAATCTCGGACATGTAATATATCGCGAGACAAAGGGATTTAGTTACAAGCGTTAAAGGTTCTCACGATCACAGAAGTCATCGTTGAATGTGTAGGAGTCAATACAGATCTCCAGGTCCCGCTGCTGATTATTGATTGGAGAGGGGTCTCGATCATGTCTGCATTATTCGCGAACCGTAGGGTGACACACTTAAGGGATACCGACACCATTTGGAGCAAATATGTTTCAGATAAAGATTTAAGAAAACGCTGGAATTATTTCAATAGACACCGAAACTGTTTCGGGTGAAAATGCTGAAATTGGTTCTGCATGTAATATTGAAATGTTGTAGGGGGTTTTATGTGAATGTTTGTTAATTAAATTAATTAACAAAATTCTGAATAAAAATAATAAAATAGTTTTATTAAATGAGAGAGCATTAAATTTGGAGAAATTTAATGCATTTAAAGTGGAGACTTTAAAAGGGAATGTGAAGAGGCATTTTAATGTGGAGGGGTTACCACCACATGAATGGAGGAGGTGAAGAGACACCTCCTCCATGCGCCGGCCATGAAGGAGGGGCACCCCCTCCTCCTATAAAATTCCCCCCTCTCCTCACTTCTCACTCACACCTCCTTGTGAAGGATCTCTCTCCCCCTCTAGTATTATTCCCCCATGGTCTCGGATTAGCGAGATACATGTTCTCGGTGGCTTTATCTGGAAAGGAGTTGCTGCTTCCGCCGCTTTGCTGGAGCGAGGGACGGAGGTTGTCGAGGTACCAGACGTGTGTGTGATCACGGATGCAATGCTGCTTTGCGGTGCTGGACTTGGTGGTGCTGGAGCTGGATCTGATGGACGTGCTGGAGCCGGACCTGCTGGACTTCATCACGATCTTGAGATCGGCAAGTGTATGACTACATCAACCACGAGTTTCTACTCGTTAACAAAGCTCGTTGTCTATGAGGGTAAGTTCTCATTGGATGTATGCCCACCTGTTGCTTTGTACCTAGTAGATAGATCTTGGCGTGTAGTTCACACCATAGGAAATTTTTTGTTTTCTATGCTGCGGACCCAATAGTGGTATCAGAGCCTGATCTATGCGTAGGTGCTTTGCACGGGTAGTACACATATGTTTATATGTGGGCGATGATGATCATGTTATTGCATCTTCTACGTACTTTGGATATTGGTGGCATAGTGGGATGAAGCGGCCCGGACCAACCTTACATGTCATCGTACATGAGACCGGTTCCACGACTGACATGCAACTAGTTTTGCATAAGTGGCTGGCGGGTGTCTGTCTCTCCTACTATAGTCAATATCTGATTTACAACGAGTTGCTAATAATTTGGTTATCCTCGTTGTGGTTCATGTTTGTAGGTAAGAACGGTTCTATCTCCGAAAGCCCTAAGCCACGTAAAATTTGCAATTGATAAATTAGAGGCGTCTAGTTTAGATCATTGTTGGGCTAGTGTCTTGATATGGTATTGTTGTAAGTAGATGTATGACAGATACTCTTACAACACATTCAACGTGTAAGTTCCATAGACCTTGGCCTTACACACAAAGGAATGATAGAGATCATACCATGATGCAAATGATAGAGATCAAATGCATGGACCATATCATCTCACTTTACACATTAGATGTTAGCATCTTATACTGCTAGTTTGGCGCTTTCTGTAGCATTGTAAGATGATCTCTCATTTAAATATCAAGATAAAATATGTTCTTCCTTAAGTATGCACCGTTTTGTGGATCGTGTTTTGAGGCATCACGTGATGATCGGGTGTTCTCGACTCTACGCTTTCATACAACGGGTGTAAGACAGTTCTACACACGCGAATACTAAGGTTCTTACTTGGCGAGCCTAGCATGTACAGACATGGCCTCGGAACACGGACCGAAAGGTTAAGCATGAGTCATATAGTTGATATGATGCCCATATAGATGCTCGCCTTTGAAGCTACACCGACTCACGTGATGATCGGACTTGGTGTAGTGGATTTGGTTCATGTAATCACCAAAAGGACACGAGGGATGTCGTTTTTGAGTGGGAGTTCATTTCTAATTTGGATTAGTCGAACCAAATTTGTCATAAATTAAATCAAAGTGAATTTGCATAGTTTGTTGTAGTCATTGGCATTCGTTTTCTACCTTATGCTTAGTTTTTATTTGAGATAATAGAACTATAGAATTCTAGATATTTACTTTACGAACTGGTATCGTATTGTTTTGAATGTCAATTTAAAGTTTATAAGTCCTATTGCAAACTTTCAGCAAACTCTATTTACTCCATGAAGTTTAATAAGTGGTATTAAATCAAGAGTAAGAATTCCAATGTTAGTATCTAAAGTATGATGTTTGCCTCCATGATTATTGATATTCAAAAAGTTGTTTTAATATCAAGATTATATTGGAGCTGGAAATTGTTTCAGAAACCATCATGTGTGAAAGATATTGTGATATCTGAAGCAATGTTTTTGGTTGCATTATGATAGAGTATAATTTAGCAAAATACATGTTCTCATATTGTATGAGAATTTGTGAAGGATGGAGATGCTAGGCATCCGAATCTACCAAAAAGGTTTTGGGAACTGATATTATACTCGTGATTCTTCCTTATAAGCTATAGTAGCTTGATCATGAAAGTTGTCATGATAAGAATGAATAGAAGATGTAAGTAAATTGTTTACTACACTAATAGATTACTAAAGAATGGTTTTTTTAAAGAATGCCAAACATTTGATGATGGTGATCCACTTCAAAGTGCAAGTCCAAAGGTATTAGTATTTGACTATACATGCTTTGTACTATGTGTCATGTGAATGACACCACTATTGATGTTGATAAATTCTTTTAAAAGAAAAGGAATTGCTGAAAGAGAATCTATAAAATATTTGGTAGAAAATAAAAGGTTGGAGATGTCCAACTTAGGTATATAGAAGATATACATGTTATGGCTATATTCCTTGCTTGTTAAACAATGTGGTTCTTAGGTATTGGATACCGGTATTGGATACCAAATTGGTTGGTATGAAGTGTCATACAGGACAATGCAATTCATGAACTACAATGGCCTAAGTAACTACCAAGAGAATGAGTGATGATGTTCATCGAAAACAAATAAAGTGTTATTGTGTTTTTTGTTGTCATCAAACCAAGCCTTCAAGATTTGTTTAAATAATTGTTATTTTGTTCCGGTATCATGAGAACAATGGTTGTTCAAATAATTACCGTATTCCATAAAGGATGGATGAACTTTTACAAGTCTAGTTGGAGAAATCACATCCATAAACACTATTGCTAAAATGTCGCAAGACAAATGATTGAAATATCACTTATGAAGTGACATCGCTGTTTAAATTATATTTGAAAGAAAACATGAAGAAACTCCATGTTTATGGATTTTTTGGAGCCTTTGATTTTGATCAATTGACGCATGTGAGACTTTCCTCGAGATAATTGAAACTCCGTCCATAGGCCAGAGAGGAACAGATGACTAGCTTATTGGAAATTGTGCATGATGATGTGCATAGTCCATTATGTGTAGCCATATGCGATGGATCTTTTTGCTTCATATGCTTTCTCCGAAAATTTGAGTGAATATATCTGTATATTTACTTAATAAGGAAGAAGTATGAAACATTTGAAAATTGTTCAAAGACTTTCAAGATGAAGTGGAAAATCATTGTAACAAGAAAATAAAGAGTTTATGATTCGATCATAAAGGAAGATATTTGAGTTACATGTTTAGCAAAAACACCTAAGACTTGAGGAATTGTTCCATGATTTGTGTTTCCCGATAAACCATAGGAGTATGGCATATTCAAGAGATAAAATCAAACCATGTTTGACATGGTAAGATCAAGGGTGTCATTTATAAAACTGCCCTTATGTTTTCAGGATTGAAGCTTTAGAGACTACCGCTTTTACACTGAAAAGAGCACCATCGTGATCCATTGAAATGACACCATATGAGTTATGGTTTGGGATAAAACCCGAATTGTCTTTTCTTAAATTTTGGTATGCTATGCATAAGTAAAATGTTTACAACCAAAGTCGGATGAGCACGTCTTTGTAGGTTATCCCAAAGAATTTGTTGGGAATTTCTCCATAACACCGAGGACAAAAGAGTTTGTTACTTGGAACGTCAAGTTTCTTGAGAAGGAATTTTTCGTGAAAAGTTGAGTGGGAGGACAATAGAACTTTGATAAGGTTGTTGAACCTTAGCTATATGTGCTAAGTAGCGCAGCGCCGGAAAGTGTCCCGGTGGCGGCCACAATGCTCATGGCTCTCGTGATTACAAAAGGTGTGATCTCGGAGATTAGAGTTCCTATAGAACCGTGTGGGTCGGTAAGAATCAAATAGTAAGATTTGATAAGCAAGTCGGTATTGTTTTGACAATGATGAACCGACTACATGCAAAGAAGCGATGATGGGCCCTGACTCCATGAAATGACTAGAAGTCATAGAATCCGTGATAGTATCCATACACGAGAAATCAAGTTTCTGAACTTGGAAGACCCTCCGGAAAGGTGTGAAGCCTATCGGTCGTGTTTGGATCTATAAAGAAATAAGACATGGATGTTTAACATCTATGAAATAGTCGACATGTCGAAAAGAAGTTTACGACAATGTTCAGGGAGTTGACTATGACAAGATTTGATCTTTCATAGCGATATATAGTCTTGACGGATTAATGTAGCAACCACTACATATAATTTGGTATATGGTAGTTGAATAAACAAAACAAGGTTCTTCTAATAGAACGGTAACCTAGGACATGTACATGACATGGTCCGAAGGGTTTTGTTAATTCAAAGGGTGCTAAAAGGGCATGTAAACTTCAATAGTTGAAGTAAGCATATCGGAGTTGGAATCTTCACCATGATGAAACTGTTAAAAGAGTTTAAATTCATCGGAGATGATGAAGATGCTTGCATTTGCAAGAAATTAAGTGGGAGCGCTGAGACATATTTCTAATACATTATGTAGAGGACATATTGTTGATTGGAAATGATGTATCTTGTATTGACACAAGTTAAGAATTTCATTAAAATAAGATTTCGATGAAAGACTTGGGCAAACCCGGAATATTAGGCATCAATATCTATATGGATAGATTAAGGCGCTAATATGGTTGTGCCAGACATACATATATGAGATATTGAAAGGGTTCAATATGGAATTGCTAAATGAACGTTGGCAGGACGCACTACCGGTGCCAGCAGCAACGTGGAGACCTGCACAACACAACCACAAAACTCTGTCTCCAACTTGCGATGAGGTTGTCAATCTCACCGGTTTTGCTGAAAACAAAGGATTAAACCTATCGAATGGAAGGAAGTAATAGTTTGTAGAAAGTAAACACAAAGCAGTAAACAATTTGATTGTAGATTGAAAGTAAAAGAAAGGACCGGGGTCCATAGTTCACTAGAGGTGGCTCTCCTTAAGATAGATAACATGCTAGGTGAACAAATTGAAGGGAATATGCCCGAGAGGCAATAATAAAGTGGTTATTATCTTATTCCATGTTTATGATAAATGTTTATTTTACATGCTAGAATTGTATTGATCGGAAACATCAATACATGTGTGTTTAATAAACAAAAAGGGTTCCTAGTTATGCCTCTCTTATAGACTAGCTTGTTGATTAACAAGATGATCAAGGTTTCCTGATCATGGACATTGGATGTTGTTAATAACAAGGTCACACCATTGGTGGAATGATGTGATGAACATTCATCCTAAGTATAGCATTACGATCAAAGTCATTATGTTTATATTGCTATAATATCATACGAAGTAATCTTTATCCTTAGACCATGAGATCATGTTAATTGCTAACACCGGAAGAGTATCTTGATAACATCAAACGTCACACCGTAACAGGGTGACTATAAAGATGGGTTTAGTGCTATGAAGGTGTTATGTTGAGGCTCATGGATCAAGAGTGGAATTTGTCAATCCCGATGATGGATAGATATACTCTGGGCCCTCTCGGTGATATCACATTGAAATAGCTTGCAAGCAAGTGATGTGATCACTAGAATGTTATATCACGGGAACGAGAAAAGAGTGCATGTCGGAAACAAGATCAAACTAGGTATGGAGATAGCGATGATCAAATCTCGGACATGTAATATATCGCGAGACAAAGGGATTTAGTTACAAGCGTTAAAGGTTCTCACGATCACAGAAGTCATCGTTGAATGTGTAGGAGTCAGTACGGATCTCCAGGTCCCGCTGCTGATTATTGATCGGAGAGGGGTCTTGATCATGTCTGCATTATTCGCGAACTGTAGGGTGACACACTTAAGGGATACCGACACCATTTGGAGCAAATATGTTTCAGATAAAGATTTAAGAAAGCGCTAGAATTATTTCAATAGACACCAAAACTGTTTCGGGTGAAAATGCTGAAATTGGTTCTACGTGTAATATTGAAATGTTGCAAGGGGTTTTATGTTAATGTTTGTTAATTAAAGTAATTAACAAAATTCTGAATAAAAATAATAAAAGAGTTTTATTAAATGAGAGAGCATTAAATTTGGAGAAATTTAATGCATTTAAAGTGGAGACTTTAAAAGGGAATGTGAAGAGGCATTTTAATGTGGAGGGGTTACCACCACATGAATGGAGGAGGTGAAGAGACACCTCCTCCATGCGCCGGCCATGAAGGAGGGGCACCCCCTCCTCCTATAAAAGGCCCCCCTCTCCTCACTTCTCACTCACACCTCCTTGTGAAGGATCTCTCTCCCCCTCTAGTATTATTCCCCCATGGTCTTGGATTAGCAAGATACATGTTCCCGGTGGCTTTATCTGGAAAAGAGTTGCTGCTTCTGCTGCTTTGCTGGAGTGAGGGACGGAGGTTGTCGGGGTACCGGACGTGTGTGCGATCACGGATGCACCGCTGCTTTGCGGTGCTGGACTTGGTGGTGCTGGAGCTGGATCTGATGGATGTGCTGGAGCCGGACCTGCTGGACTTCATCACGATCTTGAGATCGGCAAGTGTACGACTACATCAACCACGAGTTCCTACTCGTTAACAAAGCTCATTGTCTACGAGGGTAAGTTCTCGTTGGATGTATGTCCACCCATTGCTTTGTACCTAGTAGATAGATCTTGGCGTGTAGTTCACACCGTAGGAAATTTTTTGTTTTCTATGCTGCGGACCCAACACAAATTACAGCGGGGCAATTGACAAACATCGAGAAAGCAATACATGCATATACTAATCATCTTGACTCCTTTGAGACTTGATTGGGCATTACAACATTATACATAGACCGCCATCCAACTGCATCTATGACTAATAATACACCTTCAGGTTATCATCCGAACCCCCTCCAGTATTAAGTTTCAAGCAACAGATTATTGCTTTACGAATTGCGTGTAAAGTAAACAATATGATTGTTCTATGAACAAAGGATTGTTGTTTTCTCCCTAGTAGCAACAACACATCTAGTACCTTAGAGATTTCTGTCACTTCCCAAAATTACCAGAGGCATGAACCCACTATCGAGCATAAATACTAACTCTTGGAGTTGCTAGCATCTACTTGGCCAAGATAGCTACTAACAACAGAAAGCATGCAAGATCGCAAATAACAAAGACATGATAGAATCAATAATCAATATGAAATAGCATCTCAATATCCATCAGATCCCCGCAAAGACAACATGCAGAATTACAAATAGATGATCTTGATCATCAACGGAGCTCACAAGATCTAGACATGAAAGTACAAAGGAGGAGAACTAGCCATCTAGCTACTACATGGAACCGTAGTCCAGAGATGAACTACTCACGCATCACACCGGAGGCTTGCATGATGATGAAGAAGGCCTCCAGGGTGAATTCCCCTCTCCGGCAGGGTGCCGGGAAGAGCTTCAGATCCCTCCCGATCTAGGGATGGAGATGACGATGGCTACAAACTCTTTCGTGGATTTTTGATCGGGTACTTAAGGTTTCCGTATCAGAGGCAATATATAGGCGGA
Source organism: Avena sativa (assembly GCA_916181665.1). Lineage (NCBI taxonomy): Eukaryota > Viridiplantae > Streptophyta > Magnoliopsida > Poales > Poaceae > Avena > Avena sativa. The sequence continues at coordinate 459,282,630 of OV702297.1, read as the reverse complement.
AAGAGAGGCCGAGGGGGTGCCTGGGGCGGCCAGACCACCCCCTGGCGCGGGCCAGGCCTGGCCGCGCAGCCAGGTGGTGTGGCCGGGACCCAGCCCCTCTCCGTCTCGTATTCTGGCTCCAAGTGTCCCTCGGTAAAATAATGAGTTTGGCTTTTGTCCCGTCCAATTCCGAGAATATTCATTTTCTGACTTCCTGAAAACAAAAACAGCAGAAAACAGGCAGCTAGCACTGTGGCTCTTGTTAATAGGTTAGTCCAAGAAATCATATGAAAAGTACTCCAAAGTGTGAACAAAACACAAGAAAGTAGATAAAACCAAGCATGGAACATCAAAAATTATAGATACATTTGCAATGTATCAACATCCCCAAGCTTAACTCCTGCTCGTCCTCGAGTAGGTAAGTGATAAAAAGAAAGAATAATTTTTGAGGTGACATGCACCATCATAAACTTGATCAAAGTATTTGTAAAACATTCAAAGCTGGGATCATAGTACTTCAATCATAACATGAAGGACAAAGTTCTAGCAATAAGACAAAGAAACTATGTTGCAACATGAAAAGGCACAAACAAAAGATTCATGAATAACAATGCTTTGCAAGACGTTTGTTTGTTTCACATAAAGAAAACATAGCATAATAGTATTCAGCTTGTCCCTCATAGAGTAGCAAATATAAATGCATAGGACACCTTCAAAGTTCATAAGAGTGACTAGATACAAATAGTTTAAAACAAGCAATATCAAGTTATGCATCAATCAACTAGTCTTAGGACAATGCACATAGAACTAAGAATGGCCACTATGCTCTCAAAGTAGGTGCATAAAGGTAGAAGGTGGAGACTCAATATAATGGTGGAAGAAAGGCCTTCATAGAAGGAAGCAGAGATTCAAGTTTCATAAAGAGCTTCCAAAAATTATGGTACTTATAGCTTTTAGCTCTCATTCCCCCTATCATAAGCATCTTAAAGTGATTAAGGTTAAAGTGAACAAACTATGGTGTACATGCTTGACGAAGTATAAGTTAGAAATCTCATGTCCCTTGAATACGAGGGCCGCTCCTCATGCTACTCAAGCTTAGTCACCGGTAAGTTCTTGTCATCGTAAGTACATGTGTATCATAGAGAACCGCCAACGGGGTACCCCTTTCCGATGATACGGAAGAATCCCCATATCAAAATGACAAGGCAAGCAGACAACAAGCATCTCAGCAATATTCTTATTTACCATGGGAATATGGTGCTTTTTTCTCTCTTTCCCCTTTTCATAATCTCTTTTTTTCTTTTTCTCCTTTTTCTCAATATAGGACTCTTTTTTTATAAGAAGAATGCTTCATAGACAGCTCATTATGGTTAAGCTACAGGTTTCCACCATGTCAGCATGGATTAGACCAGCGGCCCAAGCGTTTCTCTAACACATATACATAACTCCATGGACTTACAAGCTCCCCTTTCATTTCACACCGACGACATCCATAGACAAAAGACCATGATATCAACTAGGTACAAAGTACCAGTGCAATGTTGAAAGTGTTCCCCATGACAGCATGGTTCTGCTAATCCCCAACAAATAAGTGCAAGCATATACAACATAGACGACACAATGGTTCAAGTTTATTAAGGGAAAGAAAAGTAAAGTGTGCCATCAAGTTCGTGAGAGCTTTAATCACTAGTTTTCTCATAACAAGTTTAATTTGGAAGGTAAACAAAAACATGAATATACTTGGAATAGCATATGCTAATAGGTAGGTATGGTGGACTCTTTGGAATAACTTGGTTTAGGTAGTTGGATGCATGAGTGGAACTCATACTTGGTTGCGGAGGCTAGCAAAAGACTGGGAGCGACAAACTAAGAGAGCAATAATGTCCATAATCATGCAGAGCGACAAAACATCATTGATCAAAGCATAAAGTGATACTACAAGTTGAAAACTAAAGGATCATAAAGGCTTATGGTGACTTGGGATAGTCATAACATGGTGTGAGCATGCGCCAAGTCAACCCAAATAAAGCATCAAAGGAGAATACCACTATACTATGCCTTAATATGCTAAAACAATGCATGATTCATCCAAGGCACATTAAGAAATCTCAATTTTTTATAACAAGTCATGCTACAACAAAGAATACTAAGCATAAAGTCAAAACAATATCAAGCATGGCATGACAAAGCATAGGCCACAGTCAAAAGCAAGCTCTCTTTACCACTTAAGCGTGAACTTTCCTACTCTTTTCCAAACCAAACCAAACTATTTGAAAACCAATGTATGAAAGAGGGGGTCCAACCAATTTATTCAGCAAACAAAGCAAACAAAGAAAACGAAAAACCAAAATGAAAATGAAAAAGAAGATGCTCCAAGAACAACACAACTGTACATGAAACAATAAAAATGAAGCGTTTGGAAGAAACCTGAGATTTTTATTGATGAAGAGGGGGATGCCTTGGCCATCCCCAAGCTTTGACGCTTTTACTTCTTGAATATTTCTTGAGGTGACACGCGTGGCATCCCCAAGCTTGAGCTTTAGTCCATCCTTCATCTCATTACTCATTCCTCTTCCAAACACCTGAAATTTTTCCTTCATACAAAATTTCACACAATCTTTATTAGCAGCATTAGTGCACTCAAGATAATAAGTCTTTAGGTTCAGTTATAACACCAATAAAACTTCCATTAAAACACTAGCTACTGTAGCACTTTCCTCAAAAAGCTCAATTCCCCAAAAGAACTCAAAAAGGAACCAACAAGAAGCAAATGCAGAAAATGGCATAAATCTGTCAAAACAGACCAGCAGGTAAAGACGAATTTTTTCGAAAACCTTATGTTGCTCAAATAAACAAGTGTTTAACTAACCAAAGTTAGATAACAACCTGGGGAAGAAGCACAAAAATTTACGCCTCAAAAGGACGTTCAGAGATTTTACACTAATTTTAATGGTGAAGCACACAAAACTGTTTTGGGACAACAACTTTCCCAATCATTACTTCTCTCTCATTAGAGGTTACTCTTGGCACAAAAAGCAAATAAAAAGGATAAGGAGCGGTTATTACTGAAGTAATAACTTCCAATACTCATCTAAAACTTTTGGGTTATCTCCCAATAAATAATTTTCTTTAACGCCTTTAAGTTAGGCATAAGAAGCAAGAAAAAGAATCTAGTGTTCTCAAATGAAGAAGCATTAAGAGCAAATTTTGTTTTCATAGGAGAGGCAAAATCAATCTTCTCTCTCTTCTTAGGGAAGTGTTCTATACCTTTCTTGAGTGGGAGTTGATATTTAATGGTGCCTTCTTTCATATAAATAATGGCACCAACAGTTCTAAGAAAAGGTCTTCCCAAAGTAATAAGACAAGCAGCATTGCATTCAACATCCAAAACATAGAAATCAACGGGGACATAGGCATTGTTAATCATAATAAGAACATCATTAAGACTCCCCATGAGTTTCTTTTTAGTATTATCATCAAGTGGGACATTCAAATAACAATCTTCAAGTGGTGGCAAATCAAGCATATCATAAATCCTTCTAGGCATAATAGAAACACTACTATCAAGATCACATAAAGCTTTGAAATCAAAATCATTCACTTTCATATTAATGATGGGTTCCCAACCATATTCTTGTTTTATTGGAATAGAAGCTTTATGTTTCATATTTTCTTCTTTAATCTTTATGAGAGCATCAATAATGTGTTTTGTAAAGGCCATGTTCATAGCACTAGCATTAGGACTTTTAGCAAGCTTTTGTAGGAACTTAATAACTTCAGAGATATTGCAACCATCAAGATCAAAACCATAATTATCATCTAAGGTAGTAGAGCTATTACTAGCCTCAACACTACTGGTAGTGATAGTAGAAACACTAATGTTTCTAGCAATTTCATCTTCTCTTTTCCACTTAGCATGCAATTCAGCTAATAGTCTAACATTTTCATCAATTCTTACTTCTATGGCATTAGTAGCTGCAAAGGGATTATCAATAGTTTTAGGTTTAGCAACCATTTTATTCAAAGAAGATTGAGCTTCAGCCAAAGATGCTATATTTCTTTCAGCATTAGAGAGTTTTTCCTCAATAGTTTTATTAAAACAAGTTTGTTTACTAATAAAGTCCTTAAGCATAACTTCAAGTTCAGAGGGTGCAGTCCTATTATTGTTGTAGGAATTTCCATAAGCATTACCATTGTTAGGAGGATAAGGCTTATAATTGTTGTTTCCAAAATTGTTCCTGTAGGCATTGTTGCTAAAATTGTTATTTCTTATAAAGTTCACATCAACTTGCTCTTTTTGAGCAACCAAAGAGGCTAAGGGAACATTATTTGGATCAATATGGGATTTCCCATTAACAAGCATAGACATAATAATATCAATCTTATCACTCAAGGAGGAGGTTTCTTCAATAGAATTTACCTTCTTACCTTGTGGAGCTCTTTCAGTATGCCATTCGGAATAGTTAACAATCATATTATCCAGAAGCTTAGTTGCAGCACCCAAAGTAATGGTCATAAAGGTACCTCCAGCAGCAGAGTCCAATAGGTTCCTTGAAGAATAGTTCAATCCTGCATAAAAAGTTTGGATGATCATCCAAGCAGTCAGTCCATGAGTGGGACAATTCTTTACCAAAGATTTCATTCTTTCCCAAGCTTGAGCAACATGTTCATTATCAAATTGTCTAAACTTCATTATTTCACTTCTCATAGATATAATCTTAGTAGGAGGATAGTATTTTCCAATGAAAGCATCTTTGCATTTAGTCCAAGAATCAATACTATTCCTAGTTAGGGAATTCAACCATTCTTTAGCTTTTCCTCTCAAAGAGAAAGGAAACAATTTAAGCTTAATAATATCTCCATCTATATCCTTATGCTTTTGCATCTCACAAAGTTCAACAAAGTTATTTAGATGGGCAGCAGCATCTTCATTACCAATACCAGAAAATTTTTCTCTCATAACAAGATTGAGTAAAGCAGGTTTTATCTCAAAGAAAGTAGCTTCAGGAACAGGTGGAGCAATAGGTGTGCTCATAAAATCATTGTTATTGGTGCTAGTGAAGTCACACAACTTAGTGTTTTCAAGGGTAGTCATTTTTTGTGTTTTTAATAAAAAAAGCAAACTTGTAGAACTAATTTTTTTGTGTTTTTGGATAAGGAAACAAGCAAACAAAACAAAAGTAAACTAAGCAAAACAAAAATAACAAAGTAAAGAGATTGGTTATGAGGGACTCTCGTTGTGAAGATGTCCTTGACTCCCCGGCAAAGGCGCCAGAAAATATGCTTGATGGCCCAAAATATATCGAGCTCGTTGGGGAATCCCAAGAGGAAGGTATGATGAGAACAACAACAAGTTTTCCCTCAGTACGAAACCAAGGTTATCAATCCAGTAGGAGCAAGGAAACACCCCAAAGGTGTTGCTAACTGAATGTTGGCAGGGCGCACTACCGGTGCCAGCAGCGACGTGGAGACCTGCACAACACAACCACAGAACTCTGTCCCCAACTTGCGATGAGGTTGTCAATCTCACCGGTTTTGCTGAAAACAAATGATTAAATGTATCGAATGGAAGGAAGTAATAGTTTGCAGAAAGTAAACACAAAGCAGTAAACAGTTTGATTGTAGATTGAAAGTAAAAGAAAGGACCGGGGTCCAAAGTTCACTAGAGGTGGCTCTCCTTAAGATAGATAACATGCTGGGTGAACAAATTACAGCGGGGCAATTGACAAACATCGAGAAAGCAATACATGCATATACTAATCATCTTGACTCCTTTGAGACTTGATTGGGCATTACAACATTATACATAGATCACCATCCAACTGCATCTATGACTAATAATCCACCTTCAGGTTATCATCCGAACCCCCTCCAGTATTAAGTTGCAAGCAACAAATTATTGCTTTACGAATTGCGTGTAAAATAAACAATACGATTGTTCTATGAACAAAGGATTGTTGTTTTCTCCCTAGTAGAAACAGCACATCTAGTACCTTAGAGATTTCTGTCACTTTCCCAGATTACCAGAGGCATGAACCCACTATCGAGCATAAATACTAACTCTTGGAGTTGCTAGCATCTACTTGGCCAAGATAGCTACTAACAACGGAAAGCATGCAAGATCACAAATAACAAAGACATGATAGAATCAATAATCAATCTGAAATAGCATCTCAATATCCATCGGATCCCCGCAAACACAACATGCAGAATTACAAATAGATGATCTTGATCATGAACGGAGCTCACAAATTCTAGACATGAAAGCACAAAGGAGGAGAACCAGCCATCTAGCTACTACATGGACCCGTAGTCCATAGATGAACTACTCACGCATCACACCAGAGGCTTGCTTGATGATGAAGAAGGCCTCCAGGGTGAATTCCACTCTCCGGCAGGGTGCCAGGAAGAGCTTCAGATCCCTCCCGATCTAGGGATGGAGATGACGGTGGCTACAAACTCTTTCGTGGATTTTTGATTGGGTACTTAGGGTTTCCATATCAGAGGAAATATAAAGGCAGAAGGAGAGGCCGAGGAGGTGCCTGGGGTGGCCAGACCACCCCCTGGCGCGGGCCAGGCCTGGCCATGCGGCAGGTGGTGTGGCCGGGCCCTAGCCCCTCTCCATCTCGTATTCTGGCTCCAAGTGTCCCCCGGTAAAATAATGACTTTGGCTTTTGTCCTGTCCAATTCCGAGAATATTCATTTTTTGACTTCCTGAAACCAAAAACAACAGAAAACAGACAACTGGCACTGTGGCTCTTGTTAATAGGTTAGTCCAAGAAATCATATGAAAAGTACTCCAAAGTGTGGACAGAACACAAGAAAGTAGATAAAACCAAACATGGAACATCAAAAATTATAGATACATTTGCAATGTATCATCTTCCTCCTATGAGCATACATAACGCACCTGAGTAGTCCATCGACTCCACGGTCAACACCAAGGATATCCAGGTCCACCCGACGGACCCTACCAAGATGGCCCTCATCGCCAACAACCTGAGTCCCACATAAGAACTCACACTTGTCGAATTCCTCTGTGAGCGCTTGGAAACCTTCCCCTGGTGTCCTGTGGACATGCCAGGAGTTTACAGGGAACTCGCCGAGCACATAGTCAATGTGTTCCCCGATGCATGACCAATTAAGCAATCATTGCGTCGGCTGTCAGAAGAGAAAACCAAAGTTGTAGGCGTGGAAGTCAACAGACTTCTCGACGCCAATTTCATCCACGAGATCAAGGAAAGCATTTGGGTAGCTAACCCCGTGCGGGTGCCAAAAAAGAACATGGATATACTTCGGATGTGTGTGGACTTCATGTACCTAAACAAGCACTGCCCGAAGGACCACTTCCCACTACTGTGGATCGATCAAATCATCAATTCAACCGCAATGTTCCAGTCCGTCGACGACATAGTGGTCAAGACAAAAGAGAGCACAACACTCATCGATGATCTCTACGAGACCCAAGTCCATAAACTATGAATATTTACGTGTTAACCCCACGTCACCATGATACTAAAATTAGATTTCAGTAAAACCTTTGACATGGTCTCGTGTGATGTCTTGTTCTCGTGTAGGCTAGAGCCTTTGACCATAGATGGATCATGTGGATGAAAGAAATGCTCGCGTCGGCAAAAAAACATTATTCTGTTAAATGGGATTTAAAAAACGTTATTCTATTTAATAGGATTTCAGAAACTTGGATTTAAAAGAAGAGAGGTTTGCGGAAGGGGGTCGTTGTCACTGTTACTGTACTGTAGCTCCTGGGTTCTCAAACAACATGGTTTTGACAACCAATCTTGTATGGTTTTGCAATATGCTGATGACACATCGATAGTAATCTAAGAAAATGTTAAGAAATGAAAATATTTAAAACAAGACTTAAAATTAACTTCTCAAAATCAACATTTGTGCCTATTAACCTCACAACACAAGAGGGGGCAGATATTATTGCAGCTCTCAAGTGTGAGATAACATGGTTACCATAGAACTACTTGGGACTACCACTTGTGAGAGAGATCTTCCTACTGTACATCTCGCACTATTGGAACGACACAACGTTCTCACGGCTTAGGCTATGCTGATGGATGTCGATGGCGTAGGACCGTCGGCACAGCCTATGCCGACAGCTTTGCCCTCCGTATAAGCCAGATGGGCCCCACATAGAAGTCTAACAACCGCTTGCCTACGCCGATGGTCTCTTTTTTTTATTTTATTTTTCAATTTTTGTATTTAATTTTTTTCTATTTTTTTGAATTGTTTAACTCGTTAATTCCACAATGGACATTTTTAACTCTAACACGCTTAATTTCAGGTCAAATTTTACTCGTGGTCGAACTTCCCAGTCAGTCATCCATCTTAACAGTACTACAGCCCCAGCTCGCTTAACTTTTCCGCTCATTTCGGATGAGCTCCAAGAAAGAAATTTTGATAATACTACCATATCAATCCTATTAATCCTTAGACCATGATGTCACATCTCTTTATTTTTTTGAATTTCAAACAAATATTTAAGTAAACAATAACAAATAAGTAATAATAATCTTGAATTTAAGCAAACCAATATGTGGTTGGGTGGTTGTACCTCTAGCCCACCGGAGTTTAAACTCAGTTTTAACACCGTGTGTTGCATAAAGCAGGAATATTCTTTCAGTAGGAGGCGACGTTCCCGTCGAAAGCGAGACGGCCGTGGTGACTTCGTCAATCCCAAGATCTGATCCGCCGGCTCGGTTTCTCGAAGGTGCTCATAGAGGTGCGTGTGTGTGCGTGTTCAAAGTGTTGGGTACATGTACGTGTTGTGAGCATCTACGATTATACTATATCTCTAAAAAATCTTGAATTTAACAACAATAAAATGATTTTACTTTTTTTTGTCTTTCTCTATTTAATATGGAATAATTAATATCTATAAATTCGTAAAATTTGAAATTGACAAATAATATGTCTAAATCGATCAGAAAAATAAGAAGGATCCAAATATGACATCCATATCATCTTCTGAACCTAAAAATGATTTTTAGAAAAATCATAAGCATTAGATCATATACTTGTAGTTTAAATCTGATCGACTTCGTGCCGATTCGGTATGAATTTGTCTTTTTCACGAGGAGTGGATGAAAATATTTAAGATACCCGGTTGTGACATTTTCCACGAAAGGTGGTCTACTATATTTTAAAAATGGGGTGATACTGTTTTGAATCTTTCATCGGGTGGTTGCTTCACAAATCACCCCTTTTTTTTGGCACTCGAAAATAAAAAATAGCTTTTTGTTGCGATAAAAAGGAAAACTTCCTCCTACAACATTGTTTGTCATCCCAAGATGCACATATGTGCACAATATTGGCATATTATCACAAACTATACCGCAATTCTAGCCATAACATTGGTCATTTGGTTTAAAAGTCATGAAACCTCGTACATAATAGCTCATTTCTGAGAAGGCTTTTTTGATATATTTGTAATATTCAAGTTTGGTATTTTTCCTTACAACTATGTCACATCATATGACACCACGCGAAGGTTTTACATTTTTTGTGTCGCATTTTAATTTTTTTTATGTCCATTACAAACTATGGTCAAAACGGCGTGTATCAACATTCTTAGCTCGGGATTAAGCCTCGCTAAACTTGCAGTGAATCTCTGATGAAATAGCATATTATGAACCTAAAAATAATTTTCCAAAAAAACATGAGCATTAGATCACGTACCTGTAGTTCAAATATGACCGACTTTTTACCGATTCAACAAGAATTTGTTTTTTTCACGAGGGTGGACGGAAAGGTTTAAGAGACCTCCATTGGGACATGTTCCATGGAAGGTGGTCTAATATTTATTTTAAATAGAATCTTGCATTTGATGGTTGCTTTACAAAACACTTTGTTTTTTACACTCGGAAAATGTATTTTTATGCGACGAAATAAAACTTCGTCCTGCAATATTGAAAAGAAAAAAATCTCAAAATCTCGTCTCCTGTGTGCTGCGCAGTTCGAAAATTCCCTACTCACACCATCGTCGTCAACCACCCATCCACGTTGAGAGACAAGACGCAAATTACCGAGAGATCTCATTGAGCACACCTGCCCCTCCTTCAGATTAGAAATGATACAGTAGGTAAGAGTGTTATTGATACACCCTCACCACATAGTTCGCATCTGTGTATATTTAAAAAGCATTTACACGATATTTATTAATTGTGTGAAACTGATATTGCTTTTGGATGAACTTAGTATTGTAACTTTTTTATATACATATATTATCTACTTCCATTCCGGGATCTTGAAATCTCATTACCGGCCTGAGGCGACCGTAGGTGGGCCAGAGGCAGGATTGAGCATTAAGGGACGTCAACCATGTTAATCTTTTGTTAGAGAGTGTAAACATGCAATTTTCTCTGAAATCGTACCTAATCAAGCTCTATTATGCTTAAAAAATCCCTTAGCGCGTGCCACGCATGGGGGCAGGGCACCTGCTGGTCCCATGGCTCCGCCACTGACCGCTAGGAAAGCCCCAACGGACGCCTGTTGGGTGTAAGAGCACCTTCACTCGTTGGAAGTTTTTAGATCGAAATTCGACGCTATTTAGCGCCGGATGAACGTAACTTTCAGTCTGAAAATGACCGATTTCCCAGTCGCATTCCCGGGCGTGGTTTCCAGGCGACACAAAAGCAGCGTATTTTCACCCAAATTCGGCTCAAATTCAAACATAGTTCGGCCTAGTTCAGCATAAACTTGAATACAGAGCAATGTTCGGCATAGTTCGGCATAAATTAAACATAGTTTGACATAAAATTAAAGATAGTTTGGCATAGACTGAAAATACAACATACTTCGGCCTAGTTCAGCCAGATCATGCTCGGCATCTACGTGTTTCCCTTGCGTATTCATATGTGATCAACGAGATCATCTTGCACCTGTTGATGCACTATCGGATCTTGGATCTCTTGACGCATGGCGATAAATGCAACCCACGTTGGTGGCACCTAGTGATCAGACTCTGCAAGGGGTCCCTGTCTGTAGTATGGATCGTCCTGCTCGACCAAATCCACTAGGTCGTTTCTCTCATCCTCAATGATCATGTTGTGCAAGGTCACACAATAGTTCATCACTTCCCACATCTGATCTTTCGACCAGGTCATAGAAGGGAACCAGACAACTGCAAACCTCTGTTGAAGCACACCAAATGCCCGCTCCACGTCCTTCCTGCAATCTTCCTGTTCCTTGGCAATTGAGAATGCTTGGGGAGCATCGGGCTTGAGATAGTCTTCACAAATGTTGCCCATCTTAGATAGATTCCATCTACAAGATAGTATCCCTTGTTATAGTGGTGTCCATTGATCTCAAAGTCCTCAGGGGAAGAATGACCCTCAACAAGCTTGGTAAAGATATTTGAGAACTGGAGGATGTAGATGTCATTGTTCGATTCTGCCATGCCAAAGAAGGAGTGCCAAATCTAAAGATCATGTGCAGCAACTGTCTCGAGTATCATAGTGCAACCTCCTTTTTGGCCTTCGTACATTCCTTGTAAAGCATTCCAGGAAATCGTCTACTTTCATTGACTGCGAAGATCCGAGCAGTGTCTTCAACATTGGGTGTTCTCAAGTACTGTAGCCCAAACACTGTAATCACTGCCCTCTAGAACATGTACAAGCAATCAATAGTGGTGGACTCGGTCATGCGGAGATAGTCATCGGCACTATCACCCGGAGCTTCGTATGCAACCAACCTCATAGACACTGTGCACTTCATGCGGAGATAGTCATCGGCACTGTCATGCCGGTGCAGTCCTTGCATATGAAATAGGGGTCGAACTCCCGGATGGCATGCATGATTTTGAGGAAGAGTTTCTGGCTCATCCTGAAACGGCGTCGAAACACGGCCTCTTCGTGCAGCGGCTCGTCGACGTACAACATGCAGAAGCCCTCCACTCGCTACCTTGCTTTGCACTTCCGGTGACCATTCGTCGAGCCTCCACGCTTCGGTGCTGCAGTCTGCGTGTACAACCGGGCCAAGGAGGTGAGAATCTGCATGTGTTGTTCATCTTCGGCGGCTGCGATGGTCTCTTCCTCCAGCAACTGGGTGAACATATCCTCGTCACTGGATTCCATGGCCGAACGGGCAAAACACCGAACACTTCGCGGGCGAGGTGGCGGGAGCTCGGAACGAAGCCGAGATGCGGCAAAGTTGGGACGGTGAAACGAGGCCTAGGCTAAGGGGAAAGGATGCGGCGAAGGCGGCGGACCTATCTACAGGCGTGGTTTCGGCTTGGCATGCTCTCTACCGCTGGAGAATCGAGTCAGGGTGGGGAATGGGATTATCTCGCCGACAGGATTGGTCCACATGTTTTTCGCTGTGTCCGGTGTTACCAGGCGGTTCCCATCACCCTGGGTTCAGCTTGGGAACGCCGGTTGAAAGTTGGGCCAAATTTGGACCAATTCGGCGTTCTAGGAACGCGATTGGGCGAAATTTGGCCGACCGGATAAAAAAATCACCTAGGAAGCGCCCTCCTAGGAACGCGAGTGGAGATGCTCTAAGGCGTGGATGCTTAGATGAATTCCAACCATGGCAACCTAGTCCAGCTCTGGTAAGGTTTTATTTTCGGTTTTAGGAAGGTTTTCTAGAACCTTCATGTTCGATTTTCTCTTCTTCATTTTTGTTTTTGTTTTTCTATTTTCCTATTTCTTTTTTTCTCTATTTGTTAATTTTCTTTTCTTTTCAAATAATATGAACAATTTCAAATCTGAAAATTTTAAAATTTAAACATTTTCAGTTTCGAACAACTTTTGAATTTGATTTTTTTTAAAACTGAACACTTTTCAAATTTGAACCTTTTAAAATGTACAAAATTTTCAAATACAAACATTTTTAAATCCAAACCTCTTCAAAATATTAACATTTTTTGAAACCTGAACTTTTTTTTAAACCTAAACGTTACTTGCGGTTTCCATGTTGTGTTCCTTAAACCATAGCGAACTTGTCAGCTCCGAACTAGGCAAAAACGCCAAGCAAAACCTAACGGTCAAACCAAAACCAGGAAGAGTAAATGGGCCTACACGGAGCCAAGGAAAAAAGGGTGCGCGTATACTAATAGTGCACGCTCACGCGGGGCAGTCGACTAGGCCGGCCCGTTAGTAGACTTTTCTTTTGGTTTTCTATAGTTTCTTTTTTTGAAAATTGTTTGGTTTTCTATAGTTTCTTGTCGGTTTGTTAAGGTTATTTTTCTGGTTTCTTGTTTTGCCACCAGACTTTGTAGGGCGGTCGGGTTTTTTGAACAATTTTGGAATCTGAACTTTTCCAAATTTGAATTTTTTCAAGTTTGAGCATTTGAGTAAACTAAACAATTTTAAAATATAATTTTTCAAGTTTCAACATTATTAAAGTTCAATTTTTAATATGAATAAGTTTTAAATCAGAACATTTTTAAGTTTTAATATTTTTAAATCTCGAAAAAACTGAAAAATCGGGAGAAATTGATGGTAAGGTAGGCACATTTACCATCATAATGGGCGGGCCCATTCGGACGAGCGTGCGGGGAGCTCTGTAGGGCAGCGCCATGCCTTTTGAATAGGACCTCCCCATGGTGCGCAGAGAATGAAAGCGGCCTCGTTGGGTCTCTTCGGCCTACCTACCGATACTGGTCGCCGATAGACCAAAAAATATGCTATGCCTGCGGAGGGCCACTTGATCTCGGCCCAAATGGCCAGCACTGTATAGGCCTACGTCTGCTTGTATAGATGAACTGAATCCCATGGCTGCGGTGCTCCTCGGAAGACCCCTGGCCCGGCGCGGCTGCGGGGTGCTGGTGGCGGCTTCTCGCGATAGAGACGGGCCTCTTGGCGTGGCGGTGCTTGTCGGCTGCCTCCACGACCATGGTCTGGGTGCCCGACCCTAGATGGGTTCAGGTGGGCCTCAGATGGCCTCGGGCGGGCCGGGCGCTGCGGCTGCTGGGCTTCCTAGAGGTGGCGGCGGTGACTAGTTCTTGTAAAGGAACGGCGGTGCAGCCTGCCTATCACAGCAGGGCGGTAGGGATTTATGGGCCTGTCGTGTCCCGACCAAGCCTCTAGGACCTGGTGTGTCCGCACTGCTCTGTTCGGTCGATTACCGCCTCTCGGTGGTGGAGGCAGGTCCCTCCCACGTGGCCGCGAGGCTGTGTTCCTAGCCCTAGCAATGTCGTGTGCCTCCATCGTTTAGGCCGTATGCTAGTGTCTCGAAAAGACGGGTGATCGTCATGGCGCATACTGTTGGGCGACAAAGCCGGGTGGTGGTGCTTCGCGGCATCGGAGTTTTTTTGTGGATGGGTGTCGAGAGAAATCCTTGTCAGCTAATCTGACTTTGACGCGGTGCCGCCTTGAGTAGAATCCCTGGCCACTGTATCCTAAATGCTGGGGAAACTCTAGGACCGGTCTGGTTTAGGCAGCAGCGCTGTGTCGACGGTGCTTCCCTGCTAAGGTGCTGCTTTGCACTAGAAGCTTCTTTGAGGAGGCACGGGTAGAAGCGCAACCAAATCAGGCCGAATTTTCTGAAAAAAATAAATAATAAGCTGAATTTTCTCAATTTGACTGAAGGCGCTGGCTGATGGGCGGTCGAAGCGAGGCTGAATTGCGCTGACTCTAACGGTTCGTCCATGGATGCGTGCGTACATATCGCCGTCCTCTGCCTGCTACCATCCATGCGTGTTCATCAGTCGACGCATGCTTTCGGGTGCACGACGCTGCGACTCTAAAATCGTTCCTTTGCTCTTATTCTGCTAGTACTAGAACATATGACCTCACTTTATCAAGAAAGAAGTGCTACACTCTTCATCCGATTCCAAGAAACAAGGCGTGTAATTTTTTTCAAAATTCAAAGCTTGCTAAGTTTGACCAAATAATATACTACCTTCGTCTACATGCGGGTCTACACAAATCTCCCACATTCTTTTTTGTACAGAGGGAGTACAAGAAAATATCAGTACTTAATAAATAAATAATGAAATTATACATTATGTTGTTGATATTGGTTTCGGATTACAAGTGTTCATAGTTATATCTATGATCTATAAATTCGATCATACTCAGAAGACGCCGACAGACAAAATTTATTATTTGGAACAAAGTGAGTAGTATATGGCACATGAAGGATCACCAACTGATCTCTCGCTTTCTTCTCCCTTATCGCCTTGAGAGTCGCCTCACTGCCCTCGGCTCCTTCCTATTCGTCAGCGTCGCCACCGTTTGGAGTCAATGGGAGGGGGAGGCCGACCCATGTGTACAGTAGTAGGTCTTCTAGTTGTTTTTGACTGCGTTTAGAGTGAGTAAATTACATTTTAGTACCACAATTAGGGCTAGGGTAACACTTTAGTGCCATTTTTGTATTTTTTTGCGGATACATACCACTTTTAGGGCGAGCTGTTACAAATAGGTTACTTTTTGGCTAATCTGTTTTAACAACAAAACTAACATAATGGATCCACAATTAAGTGATGACATGGACCTAGGGCTCACCCGTCATCCCTTTCATCTTCTTCCCCCTCCTCTCTCTATTCTCTCGTATCCTTCTTCTAGCAACCGCTCTCCCTATTCCTCCCGATCTTTCTGAGCTCCCTCGTTAATCCGACGACCTCCGCCTTGTTTCCCTAATCAACGCCACCGTACATGCCATATCTGTCGCATGGTAGTCGTCGTTGACATCTCCTCCAACCTTTCCTGCTCTTGCTGACCTTCCCCTTGCATTCCTGGTGAGATCCTGCTCCTCCTTGTACTCCCTGTTTGCCTGCTCAAGAACCATAGTCACTTGTCGTCAATCAGGGCTACACTGGCTGGGGCGTTTGACTCGGAGTTCAAGGGGAACCAATAGGGCAAACATGGTGTACCATAAGGAGCAGGATCTCACCAGAAATGCAAGGGGAAGGCCAGCGAGCTCAGGAAAGGTCGGAGGCGACATCAACGACGACTACCACGTGACGAGGAGGGCATGGATGGTGGCATCGATTAGGGAAGGTTAACTTTAATTCTATAGGTAGGGGAGATGCGGGCAACAAGGCGGAGGTCGTCGGCTTAACGACGAAGCTCGGGAAGGTCTGGAGGGGTAGGGAGAGCGGTTGTCGGAGGAAGAAGAAGAATACGAGAGAAGAGAGAGGAGTATGAAGTAGATGAGGGGGATGATAGGTGGGCCCTAGGTCCATGCCAGCGCTTAATTGTGGCTCATTATGTTAATTTTGCTGTTAAAATGCGATTAGCGAAAAAGTGACCTATGTGTAACAACTCGCCCCAAAAGTGGTATGTATCCGCAAATATTTGCAAAAGTTGGACTAAACTGTTACCATAGCCCAATTGTGGTACTAAAATGTAATTTACTCGTTTAGAGTATTGTTATGTCATCTCTCCTTTCCCTTGGTTCAGTGTGGCTGCTTTCGAGCGAGAGCCATGGCCTACAAAAGCTTCCTCCCAATGATTTTCCATGGTGGATGGCGCAGTGAGGGGGTGGATTGAAGGACGTTTTCTTGAATAAGCTCAGTGGATCATGTACTCGTGAAGATATGGTGTTTCTTCCTCTCCTTCTCATTGGGCAACGTGCCTAGGGGACGGAATGGGAAGAGTGATGCCTAATGCTCCTAGAGTGAGCGCTCTACGGGGTGGTGTGGTGTGATACGTCCATTTTAAATCACTATTCTATGTCTTAATTCAATATTATTCATTGATATATTTTGTATTAAGAGGTGATACTTATGTTATTTCATCTGTTTTTGCATGGTTGATGACTTTTGGAGCATGGACCGCTGCATTCAGGATTCTGATGGAAAAGGTGTTGTTTGGAGGCAAAATTCGCGAAGATCAGAAAATCCGAGAAAATATACGAAAAATCCTATTTTTCCAGAAGACTAAGGATGCCATAAGACGGAGTGGAGATGGGCCATAGGGGGCCCACACCACCCCCTGGCGCGGGCAGCCCTAGGCCACGCCAGCAGGTGGTGTGGCAACCCTGGCCCACTCCAGCCTCTCCTCTCTGGCATATATCATCCTCCGGAAACCCTAAGCCTCGGGGAGCGACCACAGAAAGATTCCACCGCCTCTGCGGGGCGGAAAACACCGAGAGAGAAAGATCTCTCTGGCAGATAGATTTCTGCCGGGGGAATTCCTTCTCGGAGAGGGGAGATCGTCGCCATCAACACCACCATCAAGCTGGACTTCATCGGGATCATCATCATCATCACCACCATCATCACCATCAGCACCCTCATCACCATCTCCATATTGATGTAACAATTGGGTTGAATCTTGCATAGTTCATAGGGGAAACTTTCCCGGTGTTGATTACTCTTTGTAGTTGATGCTATTGAGTAAACCATTGAATTATTGTTTATGTTCAGATTGTTATACATCATTATTTCATCTCTGATCATGATCCATATGATGTCTTGTGAGTAGTTCGTTTTGTTCTTGAAGACATGGGAGAAGTCATGCTGTTAGTAGTGGAGTTGTGTTGAGAAAGATTCAATAGTTTGATATTTAAGTTGTGGTGTACTTCTTCTAGTGGTGTCATGTGAACGTCGACTACATGACACTTCACCTATATGGGCCTAGGGGAATGCATTGTGTATTTGGCTACTAATCGTAGGGGTTGCCGGAGTGATAGAAACCTAAACCCCCATTAGGAAACCATTGCACAAGGGACGTAAGGGTCTTAGAGTTTAAAGTTGTGGTTATGTTTCTATCTTAATTACTTTCTTGTACTTACGGATGTTTGCAAGGGGTATAATCACAAGTATGTATTAGTCCTAAGAAGGTCGGTACATTAGCACAGGTTCACCCACACAACACTTAGCAAGCTAAAGAAGATTAATCAACTATATGAAGCGAAAGCACTTGACAGTCTTTCCATGTGTCCTCGAGAACGTTTGGTCATCTTAAGTAATACAATCGGCTTGTCCTTTGCTGCATAAAGGATTGGGCCACTTGCTGCATTTAGTCCTACTGTATTTTATTTACTCGTACTTTGTTTACTTGCTTTATGAAAACCCCCTAAAAATCCATTTTCTAAGTATTTGCAGAGAATTCATGATCCATACCACTAGCTAGCACCTTCTGCTCCTCGTTAGGTTTGACACTCTTACTTATCGAAAATACTGCGATACACCCCCTATACTTGTGGGTCATCAAGACTATTTTCTGGCGCCGTTGCCGGGCAGTGAAGCGCTATTGGAGAGTGGAACTGGTAAAGGAAACTTCTACTATGAGTATTGTTTACTTCTGCTAGTTGCTTTATTTTCGTTATGGATAATTCACCGAGTTTCTTATTTGGTAATGCTAGTACCACTGCTAAGGTAGTAGATAAGCCACCACCTGCTGAGAATGATGTTTTCAAAATACATACAAGAATTATTGATCGTGTTATGGATAACTATTATGTTGGGGATGGAACTGTCCATCCCAGTGATCATTTGCTTTTTATACACGAATTATGCGGGTTGTTCAAGTGTGCAGGTATTACTATAGATCAAGTTAAGAAGAAGTTATTCTTATTATCGCTGAAAGGAAGAGCTGAGGAATGGTATAAGCTGCTGAAGAATGGTCAAGCTCTGGAATGGGAGGAAATAGTGCCTCTCTTTTATTCAAAGTTTTATCCTCCTAGTGAGATTCATAAAGATCGGAATCAAATATACAACTTTTGGCCTCTTGATGGAGAGAGTACAGCTCAAACTTAGGGGAGATTGAAGTTACTAATGCTCAAATGTCCCATTCATGAGCTCCCCAACAATATTATTATCAATAACTTTTATGCAAGGCTCCCTCTACATGATAAAGATTTATTGGATGCTTCTTGTGCTGGATCATTCACTCGCATGGAAGAAGAAGCTAAATGGGATCTTCTAGACCGTATTCAAGGCAATGCTGAAGCATGGGAGAATGACAAAGGTAGAAAGTCAGGTATAAATTATGATTATGAATGCATTGAATCTTTTATGGGAACTGATGACTTTCAAAATATTAAAAATGCTTATGGTCTAGACTCTCAAGCTATTGCTTCTTATTTTAAGGCTTTTGCTTCCTACATTGAAGTGCCTAAAAAGAAGTGGAATAAGTATCATGAACCTTATAAAGATATTACTAAGAGTGTTCCTGCAAGAAATACTAAAGTTTATACTGCTAATCATGTCTTACCTAAATCTTATATTGAGAAAATGCCTTTCCCAGTTAAGATAAAGGAACACTCTATGATAGCTAGTATGGTTAATGAAAGTACAAATAAAGCTGTTGAACCTAATAAACAAATGGTTGATGAACCTATAATAGCAAATGTGAAAGACTTTGTTACTAAATATGAGAAAGAGGGACACCCTATCCTTTGTAAGGATACCTCTAATATTGTTTCACAAAGTAGTGTTATGAGAGCTAGTATTCCTGTGTTTTCTGTTAGAATAAGTTATCATTGCTATGATGGTCCTTGTGATAGCTATATTGTTAAGTTTATGCACGATACTGAAAGTTACTATGAAAGAGTAAAAAGTGTTCTTATGCATATCAATAATATCAAGTTTCCTCGTTTTATGCTGAAAGTTTTTATGTTACACTTGTTTTGCCTTCTTATGCAAGTAGCCTCTAGTTTCAACAACTTGTTTGTTTACAAAATCCCCTTGCATAGAAAGTGGGTTAGACTTAAACGTGTGTATTTTATCTTCTTAATGCTCTCTTTCGCTTCAATTCATATTCCTATGAGAGCGTCTTCAAAATTATCATGCCCATCTTAATGGCTATAAAGAAAGAGCTTTTTGGGAGACAACCGTACCCAATTTGTTTTTGCTTTCAGTTTGTTTTTGTTTCTTTTAGTCTTGGAAGTTATTACTTCAGTAATAACCTCTCCTTATCCGTTTTGTTTGGTTTTTGTGTCAAGATCAACCTCTAATGAGAGAGAAGTAATATTTGGGGAAGTTGCTGTCTTGAAACAGATTTTTGTGCTTTACCGTAAAAATTCGTGAGAGATCTCTATCTTTCGGATTGAGCTGTAATTTTTTGTGCTTCTGCCCTAGGTTGTTATTTAACTTTCGTTAGTTTTTCACTTTTTGATTTGAGAAACAGAAGATTTTAGAAAAAATTGATCTTTACCTTCTGGTCTGTTTTGACAGATTTTGCCACTCTTGCATTTGCTTCTTCATTCGATTTTCTTTTTGAATTATTTTTGGGTTTTTGGAAGGAGTTGCTATAGTAGCTTATGTTTTGATGGTTTTAAGTTGAAGTTGGACTCAAAAGGTTCTATCACTTCACTTATACTAATGTTGCTAATGAGAATTGTGTGAAGTTTTGTGTGAAAGAAATTTCCAGGAAGTGGAGATAATGGTGTAATAAGAAAGAGAAAGGTTTTATGACTCAAGTAATAAGTGTATGAAGATGAAGATATCAATGATATTCAAGTGATGAGTCCAGAAGAATCTACTAGATACCAAATTCAGAGACCTGCAGAGTCCGTTTTCAAATAGGTAACAGTTCTGGTAAGAAAAGTTCCGCGAAAATACTATCCAACTATATTTTTGCAGTTTTTAGTCAATAAGGAAAGCTACGAAGCGAAAGAGGGACGAAAACGGAGCCAGGGTGGCTCACACCACCCTGTGGCGCGAGCCCACCCCTGGCCGCGCCACCAGGTGGTGAGTCCACCCCGGACTCTGCCTCCGACTCGTTTTCTCCTAGTACCTTCCTTTTGATATGAAA
This sequence comes from Avena sativa, assembly GCA_916181665.1. NCBI lineage: Eukaryota > Viridiplantae > Streptophyta > Magnoliopsida > Poales > Poaceae > Avena > Avena sativa. The sequence goes on along the minus strand of OV702297.1, from coordinate 459,261,973 downwards.
CTTCGTAATATATAACCCCCGGATCTCCCGAGGTTTGTATATCATGTTTTCGTAGTGTTTTTATTTCGATCTGTTTCTGCCAGGAACTATTCTTGAAAGCTTAGAAGCACAATGGTGTCCACCAAGGATAAAAGGAAGGAGCCTATGGAGGAAGACCTCCAAGACCCCGGGAAGGAGAAGGAGATCAAGAGTGAAGATGAAGAGGAGCAAGGCCAACATCCGCACACCGGCACTACCATTGCAAGCATTGGAGTGGTGAAAAAACCTGCCAGGGATAGAAGGACTGCACGGATGCAGACTGGGGGGAAAGCTCCTCGTCACTGCTTGGCTCCACGGTCACTTCCTCCGCGCACCAAGAACCCTTTCCATACCCTTATCCATGAGCATTAATACCAGAATATGCCCAAGGGGAAATTACCCTCCAATTGGGATTTTCCTTGTTCTAGCCATGCAGGAAAAGAAGACTTCAAGGAGGAAGAGTGGGGAAAGAATAGCAAGAGCTAGAATTCTCAACCCGACATGATCATGAGCCGCATTGAGCAAAACTCACAGCTGATTCGTAATCTCACCTTTGAGATTGAGGACTTGGGGAAACTTATTAGAGAGATCATCGAGAGGATACCACCACCACCAAAAGAGCAATTCGTCATCAGGTTTGGCATCCCCTTGGTTTGTTCCAAGCTTGGGGGAGTGCCGCGGTATCACATCACTATCTTCTATCTTTTTACCTTTTTAGTAGAGTCATATCATGAATAGAGGAGTTATTATGTAGTATGGTTTGCATTATGGAAGTGTCCCCTCTCTCGTTAGATATGTATCCCTTGGTGTGAGTTGCCGTTATGGAATATTAACGAGAAGTTCTATCATTTACTCTTTTGCATAGCTTATATTAGTTTTCAATTCGTGGTTATATGATTGATCTTGTTGTTAGTATTGGTATCACTTTGGGATCATTGAGTTAATTTAGTTGGTTTTGGCAAACCTGGCTCGGTCAGTAGCACACTATTTTTGAGAGTTGAATGAAAAAGATAGAAGTGTTGGGTCCGCAGCATAGAAAACAAAAAATTTCCTACGGTGTGAACTACACGCCAAGATCTATCTACTAGGTACAAAGCAACGGGTGGACATACATCCAAAGAGAACTTACCCTCGAAGACAACGAATTTTGTTAACGAGTAGGAACTCGTGGTTGATGTAGTCGTACACTTGCCGATCTCAAGATTGTGAGGAAGTCCGAGCGCCGCAACTCAGCAGTGCATCCGTACTCGCACACACGTTCAAGCCACCAGAAAACCTCCTCGCTCCAGCGATCTAGCGGAAGCAGCAACTCCTTCCAGACGAAATGCCACCGGGAACATGTATCTCGCTAATCCGAGACCATGGGGGAATAATTCTAGAGGGGGAGAGAGATCCTTCACAAGGAGGTGTGTGGATGAAGGAGGGAATGGGTGGCCTTTTATAGGAGGGGGTGCCCCTCCTCTCCATGGCCGGCGCATGGGGGGTTACCCCTCACCTCCCCCATTCATGTGGTGGTAACCCCTCCACATTAAAATGCCTCTTCACATTCCCTTTTAAAGTCTCCACTTTAAATGCATTAAAATTCTCCAAGTTTAATGCTCTCTCATTTAATAAAACTCTTTTATTAAATTTATTCAGAATTTTGTTAATTACTTTAATTAACAAACATTCACATATAGCCCCTTGCAATATTTCAATATCACATGCAGAACCACTTTCTGCAATTTCACCCGAAACAATTTCCGGTTTCTATTGAAACAATTCCTGCGCTTTCTTAAATCTTTATCTGAAACATATTTGCTCCAAATGGTGTCGGTATCCCTTAAGTGTGTCACCCTACGGTTCGCGAATAATGCAGACATGATCGAGACCCTTCTCCGATCAATAATCAGCAGCGGGACCTAGAGATCCGTACTGACTCCTACACATTCAACAATGACTTCTGTGATCGTGAGAACCTTTAACGCTTGTAACTAAATCCCTTTGTCTCGCGATATATTACATGTCCAAGATTCGATCATCGGTATCTCCACACCTAGTTTGATCTCGTTACCGACATGCACTCTTTTCTCGTTCCTGTGATATAACATTCTAGTGATCACATCACTTGCTTGCAAGCTATCTCAATGTGATATCACCGAGAGGGCCCAGAGTATATCTATCCGTCATCGGGATTGACAAATTCCACTCTTGATCCATGAGCCTCAACATAACACCTTCGTAGCACTGAACCCTTCTTTATAGTCACCCTGTTACGGTGTGACGTTTGATGTTATCAAGATACTCTTCAGGTGTTAGCAATTAACATGATCTCATGGTGTAAGGATATAGATTACTTCGTATGATGTTATAGCAATATAAACATAATGACTTGATCGTAATGCTATACTTTGGATGAATGTTCATCACATCATTCCACCAATGGTGTGACCTTGTTATTAACAACATCCAATGTCCATGATCAGGAAACCTTGATCATCTTGTTAATCAACAAGCTAGTCTATAAGAGAGGCATAACTAGGAACCCTTTTGTTTATTAAACACACATGTATTGATGTTTCCGATCAATACAATTCTAGCATGCAAAATAAGCATCTATCATATATAAGGAATACATAATAACAACTTTATTATTGCCTCTCAGGGCATATTTCCTTCAGTCTCCCACTTGCACTAGAGACAATAATCTAGTTCACATAGTGATAAATCTAACACCCATGGAGTTCTGGTGTTGATCATGTTTTTCCCTAGGGAGAACTTTAGTCAACGGATCTGCTACATTTAGGTCCGTGTGTACTTTACAAATCTTTATATCTCCATCCTTGACATGCTCGCGGATGGAGTGAAACCGGCGCTTAATATGCTTGGAATTCTTGTGAGACCTCGGTTCCTTTGCGTTGGCTATGGCTCCATTGTTGTCACAATAGATCACCATTGGGTCCAATGCACTAGGAACCACACCTAGTTCCGTAATGAACTCTTTCATCCAAACCGCTTCCTGCGCCGCTTCTGAAGCAGCAACATATTCCGCCTCCCTCGTTGATCCAGCCACCATAGGTTGTTTGGAACTCCTCCAACTAACTGCTGCTCCGTTCAAGAGAAATACGTATCCGGATTGAGACTTAGAGTCATCCGAATCGGTATCAAAGCTAGCATCGACATAACACTTACCGACTAGCTCTTCTTTACCTCCGTATATAAGAAACATATCCCTAGTTCTTCTCAAGTACTTGAGGATGTTCTTTACCGCTGTCCAGTGTTCCGAACCTGGATCAGATTGGTACCTACTAGTCAAACTAATAGCATGTGCCACATCCGGTCTTGTACATAGCATGGCATACATAATAGAGCCTATGGCCGAGGCATAGGGGATCTTATCCATCATCTCTCTTTCTTCTGCCGTAGCCGGACTTTGAGTCTTACTCAATGTCTTGCCTTGCAACATAGGTAAGAACCCCTTCTTACTTTCGTCCATATTAAACTTCTTTAATATCTTATCAAGGTATGTACTCTGCGATAGCCCAATTAGGCGCCTTGATCTATATCTATAGATTTTAATGCCTAATATATATGACGCTTCACCAAGGTCTTTCACCAAAAATTTGTTCTTTAGATAACTTTTAACACTGTTTAAAAGATCTATATCATTTCTAATCAATAATATGTCATCCACATATAATATCAAAAACGCCACATTGCTCCCACTCACTTTCTTGTAAATACAAGCCTCTCCATAAGTTTGGATGAATCCAAACTCTTTGATCACCTCATCAAAGCAGAGATTCCAACTCCGGGATGCTTGCTTCAGTCCATAGATGGATCGCTAAAGTTTGCATACCTCATTAGCATCCTTAGGATCGACAAAACCCTTAGGTTGTATCATATACAACTCTTCTTCAATATTACCATTGAGGAATGCAGTTTTGACATCCATCTGCCATATTTCATAATCGAAATATGCAGCAATTGCTAACATAATCCTAACTGACTTAAGCATCGCTAAGGGAGAGAATGTCTCATCGTAGTCAACTCCTTGAATTTGTCGAAACCCCTTTGCGACAAGTCGAGCCTTATAGATGGTCACATTACCATCAGCATCAGTTTTTCTTTTGAAAATCCATTTATTCTCAACGGCCTTTCGATCATGAGGTAAGTCCACCAAGGTCCAAACTTGGTTCTCGTACATGGATTCCATCTCGGATTTCATGGCTTCTAGCCATTTGTTGGAATCCGGGCTCATCATCGCTTCTTCATACGTCGCAGGGTCATCCATTTCATCAACCATGAAATTCACAACAGGATTGCCGTACAGTTCAGGAGCTGCATGTGTCCTGCTTGACCTGCGAGGTTCGGTAGTTTCCTCTTTCGGAGTTTCATGATCAATATCATTAGCTCTCTCTTCATTAGGTGAAGTCAACTCCGAAACAACTTCCGGTGCTGCGCCACTCGCCATTTCATGAAGAGAAGGTTCAATAACCTCTTCGAGTTCTACCTTCCGACTACTCACACCTTTCGCGAGAAACTCCTTCTCAAGAAAGGATCCATTCTTGGCAACAAAAACCTTGCCCTCGGAGCTGTGATAGAAGGTGTACCCAATCGTTTCCTTAGGGTATCCTATGAAGACGCATTTTTCTGCTTTGGGTTCGAGTTTATCCGGTTGAAGTTTCTTCACATAAACATCGCATCCCCAAACTTTAAGAAATGACAGCTTAGGTTTGTTTCCAAACCAGAATTCATACGGTGTCGTTTCAACGGATTTAGATGGTGCCCGATTTAAAGTGAATGCAGCTGTTTCCAGTGCATAACCCCAAAATGACAGTGGCAAGTCAGTTAGAGACATCATAGATCGAACCATATCCAATAAGGTACGATTACGACGTTCCGACACACCATTATGTTGTGGTGTTCCGGCAGGCGTGAGTTGTGAAACTATTCCACACTCTTTCATGTGTGTGCTAAACTCGTACCTTAGACACTCTCATCCACGGTCAGATCGTAGAAATTTGATCTTTCTATTATGATGATTTTCCACTTCATTCTGAAATTCCTTGAACTTTTCAAAAGTTTCAGACTTGTGTTTCATCAAATATATATACCCGTATCTACTCAAATCATCTGTGAAAGTAACAAAATAACGATATCCACCTCGCCCCGACACACTCATTGATCCACACACATCAGTATGTATGATTTCCAATAGATCTGTCGCCCATTCCATTGAACTGGAAAACAACGTTCTAGTCATCTTGCCCATAAGGCATGGCTCACATGTATCAAATGATTCAAAATCAAGTGATTCCAAAAGTCCATCAGAATGGAGTTTCTTCATGCGTTTAACGCCAATATGATCTAGACAGTAGTGCCACATGTATGCAGATATATCATCATCAAGTTACTTTTTAGCATTAACATTATGAATGTGCGTAATATTACTATCGAGATCCATCAGAAATAAACCATTCAACATAGGTGCATGACCATAAAAGATATTATCCATATAAATCGAACAACCATTGTTTTCAGATTTAAACGAATAACCACTTTGCATCAAACATGATCCGGATACAATGTTCATGCTAAGTGCAGGCACCAAATAACAATTATTTAGGTTTATGACTAATCCCGATGGCATATGGAGAGCCAGCATTCCGACGGCGATCACATCAACTCTTGATCCATTGCCGACCCGCATCGTGACCTCATCCCTTGCTAGTTGTCGCTTGTTCCGCAGCACCTGAATCGAGTTACATATATTAGCAACCGATCCCGTATCAAATACCCAGGTGCTACTGTGAGTACTAGTCAAGTACACATCAATAACATGTATATCACATATACCTTTGTTTGCCTTGCCAGACTTCTTGTCCGCCAAATACTTGGGGCAGTTCGCTTCCAATGGCCAGTCCCTTTGCAATAGTAGCACTCGGTATCGAACTTAGGGCCAGCCCGGGGTTTCTTTTCAGGCGGGCCAACAAATTTGCCACCCTTCTTTACCTTGTGCTTGCCTTTCTTGTCCTTCTTGAAACCGGTGGTCCTATTGATCATCAACACTTGATGTTCTTTCCTAATTTCCACTTCTACAGTCTTAAGCATTGACAGAAGCTCGGGAAGAGTCTTCTTCATGCCCTGCATATTATAGTTCATCACGAAGCTCTTGTAGCTAGGTGGCAGAGATTGGAGAACACGATGTATGCCTAAGTCAATGGGAATCGTTATTCCCAAGGACACAAGCTTATCGGCGTACCCAGACATTTTGAGTACATGCTCACCAACGGAGCTGTTCTCCTCCATCATGCAGCTAAAGAACTTTTCAGTAGCATTATAACTCTCTACGGTTGCATGGGTATCGAAAATCATTTTCAATTCTCCCATGGTATCAAAGGCATTGCCATTTTTGAAACGCTTTCGAAGTTCTGGCTCTAGCCCATATAGTATGCCACAATGAACTAAGTTGTGGTCCTCCTTACGAGTCACATAGACATTCTTTTCTTCGTCAGGGGCATCAGGAGCTGGTGGGGGGCCTAGCAGCGCATCTAGCATATATTGCTTTTGTGCAGCAGTGATGAGAATCCTCAAATTCATAGCCCAGTTGGTGAAGTTGCTACCATTCGCAGCAAGTTTCTCTTTCTCCATGAACACATTGAAATTAAAAGCAGGTGGTGCCATCTACAACCGAATTTGTAAAGTTTATTTAGACTAAGTTTATGATAGATTGAGTTCAACTAATCCAAATTACTAATGAACTCCCACTCAAAAACGACATCCCTCGTGCCTTTTTGGTGATTACATGAACCAAATCCACTACACCAAGTCCAATCATCACGTGAGTCGGTGTAGCTTCAAAGGCGAGCATCTATATGGGCATCATATCAACCATATGACTCATGCTTAACCTTTTGGTCCGTGTTCCGAGGCCATGTCTATACATGCTAGGCTCTCCAAGTAAGAACCTTAGTACTCGCGTGTGTAAAACTGTCTTACACCCGTTGTATGAAAGCGTAGAGTCGAGTACACCCGATCATCACGTGATGTCTCGAAACACGATCCATAGAACGGTGCATACTCAAGGAAGAACACATTTTATCTTGATATCTAAATGAGGGATCATCTTACAATGCTACCAAAAGCGCCAAACTAGCAGTATAAGATGCTAACATCTAATGTGTAAAGTGAGATAATATGGTCCATGCATTTGATCTCTATCATTTGCATCGTGGTATGATCTCTATAATTCCTTTGTGTGTAAGGCAAAGGTCTATGGAACTTACACGTTGAATGTGTTGTAAGAGTATCTATCATACATATACTTACAACAATACCATATCAATACACTAGCCCAACAACGATCTAAACTAGACGCCTCTAATTTATCAATTACAAGTTTTACGTGGCTTAGGGCTTTCGGATATAGAACCGTTCTCACCTACGAACATGAACCACAACGAGGATAACTAAGTTATTAGCAACTCGTTGTAAATCAGATATTGACTATAGTAGGAGAGGCAGACACCCGCCAGCCACTTATGCAAAACAAGTTGCATGTCAGTCGTGGAACCGGTCTGATGTACGATGACATGTAAGGTTGGTCCGGGCCGCTTCATCCCACTATGCCACCAATATCCAAAATACATAGAAGATGCAATAACATGACCATCATCGCCCACATATAAACATATGTGTACTACCCGTGCAAAGCACCTACGCATAGATCAGGATCCGATACCACTGTTGGGTCCGCAACATAGACAACAAAAAATTTCCTACGGTGTGAACTACACGCCAAGATCTATCTACTAGGTACAAAGCAACGAGTGGACATACATCCAACGAGAACTTACCCTCGAAGACAACGAGTTTTGTTAACGAGTAGGAACTCGTGGTTGATGTAGTCGTACACTTGCCGATCTCAAGATCGTGAGGAAGTCCGAGCGCCGCAACTCATCAGCGCATCCATACTCGCACACACGTTCAAGCCACCGGACAACCTCCACCTCCTCGCTCCAGCGATCCAGCGGAAGCAGCAACTCCTTCCAGATGAAATGCCACCGGGAACATGTATCTCACTAATCCGAGACCATGGGGGAATAATTCTAGAGGGGGAGAGAGATCCTTCACAAGGAGGTGTGTGGATGAAGGAGGGAATGGGTGGCCTTTTATAAGAGGGGGGTGCCCCTCCTCTCCATGGCCGGCGCATGGGGGGTGACCCCTCACCTCCCCCATTCATGTGGTGGTAACCCCTCCACATTAAAATGCCTCTTGACATTCCCTTTTAAAGTCTCCACTTTAACTGCATTAAAATTCTCCAAGTTTAATGCTCTCTCATTTAATAAAACTCTTTTATTAAATTTATTCAGAATTTTGTTAATTACTTTAATTAACAAACATTCACATATAGCCCCTTGCAATATTTCAATATCACATGCAGAACCACTTTCTGCAATTTCACCCGAAACAATTTCCGGTTTCTATTGAAACAATTCCTGCGCTTTGCAATTCTTTCGTCTGAAACATATGTGCTCCAAAATGGTGACCGGAAACTCTTAACTGTGTCACCGTACGGTTCACGAATAATGCAGACATGATCGATACCCTTCTCCGATCAATAATCAGCAGCAGGACCTGGAGATCCGTAGTGACTCCTACACATTCAACGATGACTTCTGTGATCGTGATAACCTTTAACGCTTGTAACTAAATCCCTTTGTCTCACCATATATTACATGTCCGAGATTCGATCGTCGGTATCTCCATACCTAGTTTGATCTCGTTACCGACATGCACTCTTTTCTCGTTCCCGTGATATAGCAGGGCGCACTACCGGTGCTAGTAGCAACATGGAGACCTACACAACACAACCACAGAACTTTGTCCCCAACTTGCGATGAGGTTGTCAGCTCACCGTGTTTTGCGGAAAACAAAGGATTAAACGTATCGAATGGAAAGGAGTAAAAGTTTGCAGAAAGTAAACACAAAGCAGAAACAGTTTATAGATTGTATGTAAAGAAAAAGGACCGTGATCCATAGTTTACTAGAGGTGGCTCTCCTTAGATAGATAACATGCTGGGTAAACAAATTACAGGGGGGCAATTGACAAACACTGAGAAAGCAATACATGCATATACTAATCATCTTGACTCCTTTGAGACTTGATTGGGCATTACAACATAATACATAGACCGCCATCCAACTGCATCTATGACTAATAATCCACCTTCAGGTTATCATCCGAACCCCCTCCAGTATTAAGTTGCAAGCAACAGATTATTGCTTTATGAACTGCGTGTAAAGTAAACAATACGATTGTTCTATGAACAAAGGATTGTTGTTTTCTCCCTAGTAGCAACAGCACATCTAGTACCTTAGAGATTTCTGTCACTTCCCCAGATTACCAGAGGCATGAACCCACTATCGAGCATAAATACTAACTCTTGGAGTTGCTAGCATATACTTGGCCAAGATAGCTACTAACAACGGAAAGCATGCAAGATCTCAAATAACAAAGACATGATAGAATCAATAATCAATCTGAAATAGCATATCAATATCCATCTTGGAGTTGCTAGCATATCAATATCAATCTGAAATATCAATCTGAAATAGCATATCAATATCCATCCCTAGATCGAGCATAAATACTCCCTCTTGGAGTTGCTAGCATCTACTTGGCCAAGATATCAACTAACAACGGAGAGCATGTAAGATCACAAATAACAAAGACATGATAGAATCAATAATCAATCTGAAATAGCATCAATATCCATCGGATCCCCGCAAACACAACATGTATGAATTACAAATAGATGATCTTGATCATGAACGGAGCTCACAAGATCTAAACATGAAAGCACAAAGGAGGAGAAACCAGCCATCTAGCTACTACATGGATCCGTAGTCCAAGGATGGACTACTCATGCATCACACCGGAGGCTTGCATGGTGATGAAGAAGGCCTCCAGGGTGAATTCCCCTCTCCGGCAGGGTGCCGGGAAGAGCTTCAGATCCCTCCCGATCTAGGGATGGAGATGACGACGGCTACAGACTCTTTCATGGATTTTTGATCAGGTGCCTAGGGTTTTCGTCCCGAGGGCAACTTATAGGCGGAAGGAGAGGCCGAGGGGGTGCTGGGGGCGGCCAGACCACCCCCTGGCGCGGGCCAGGCCTGGCCGCGCGGCCAGGTGGTGTGGTCGGCCCCTAGCCCTTCTCCATCTCGTATTCTGGCACTTGATCCCTTCCGGAAAAATAGGCACTTTGGCTTTTGTCCCGTCCAATTCCGAGAATATTCATTTTCTGACTTTTCTGGAACCAAAAAAACAGAAAACAGGCAGGTGGCACTGTGGCTCTTGTTAATAGGTTAGTCCAAGAAATCATAATAAAAGTACTCCAAAGTTGGAACAAAACACAAGAAAGTGGATAAAACCAAGCATGGAACATCAAAAATTATAGATACATTTGCAATGTATCAACATCCCCAAGCTTAACTCCTGCTCGTCCTCGAGTAGGTAAGTGATAAAAAGAAATAATTTTTGAGGTGACATGCACCATCAAAAACTTGATCAAAGAATTTGCAAAACTCAAAGCTGGGATCAAAGTACTTCAATCATAACATGAAAGACAAAGTTCTAGCAATAAGCAAAGAAACTATGATACAACATGAAAAGGCACAAACAAAAGATTCATGAATAACATGCTTTGCAAGACGTTTGTTTGTTTCACATAAAGAAAACATAGCATAAAAGTATTCATCTTGTCCCTTAATAGAGTAGCAAATATAAATGCATAGGACACCTTCAAAGTTCATAAGAGTGACTAGATACAAAAGTTTCAAACAAGCAATAACAAGTTATGCATCAATCAACTAGTCTTGGGACAATGCACATAGAACTAAGAATGGCCACTATGCTCTCAAAGTAGTGCATAAAGATAGAAGGTGGAGACTCAATATAATGGTGCAAGAAAGGCCTTTTGTAAAAAGTAAGTAGGGATTCAAGTCTCATAAAGAGCTTCCAATAATTATGGTAGTTATATCTTTCATCTCTCATTGCCCCTATCATAAGCATCTTGAAGGTGGTCAAGGTTAAACTGACACAACTAAGAGGATATGCTTGACAAGTTATAAACCAAAATCTCATGCCCCTTACTTACGAAGACCGATCCTCATGCTACTCAACTTCAGTCACGAGTAAGCTCTTGTCATTGTAAGTATATGTGTATCATTAAGAACCGCCAATGGGGTACCCCTTGCACATGATACGAGAACTTTCCCATAAACAAAATGACATGGCAAGCAGACAATGAGCATCTCAGCGATCTTTTTATTTGCTATTTGCATAGGTTTTTATTGAGGATGCTTCATAGAGTGCTCATTATGGTGATGCTGCAAGTTTCCACCATGATTAGGCATGGCTTAGGCTAGCGGCCCAGGCGTTTCTCTAACACACATGCAAACTCCATGATCTTACAAGTTCCACTTTTATTTCACACCGCCGGGATCCATAAGCAAAAGAACATGATATCAACGGGGTACAAAGTACAAGTGCAATGTTGAAAGCGTTCCCCATGGTACATGGTTATGCTAATTTCAACTTATAAAGCGCAAGCATATACGCAACAAAGAAGGACCCAATGGTTCAAGTTTATTAGAGGCAATAAAGTAAAGTGTGCCATCAAGTTCGTGAGAGCTTTAATCACTAGTTTTATCATAACAAGTGAAAGGTAGACAAAAGCATGAATATACTTGTAATAGCATAAGCTAGTAGGTAGGTATGGTGGACTCTTTGGAAAAACTTGGTTTAGGGAGTTGGATGCATGAGTGGAACTCATACTTGGTTGTGGAGGCTAGCAAAAGACTGGGAGCGACAAACTAAGAGAGCAATAATGGCCATAATCATGCAGAGCGACAAAACATCATTGATCAAAGCATAAAGTGATACTACAAGTTGAAAACTAAAGGATCATCAAGGCTATGGTGACTTGTGACAGTCATAACATGGTGTGAGCATGTGCCAAGTCAACCCAAATAAAGCATCAAAGGAGAATACCACTATACTATGCTTTAATATGCTAAAACAACGCATGATTCATCCAAGGCACATTAAGCAATCTCAATTGTTTATAACAAGTCATGCTACAGCAAAGAATACTAAGCATAAAGCCAAAACAATATCAATCATGGCATGACAAAGCATAGGTCACAGTCAAAAACGAGCTCTTTTTACCACATAAGCATGAGCTTTCCTACTCTTTTCCAAACCAAACCAAACTAATTGCAAACCAATGTATGAAAGAGGGGGTCCAACCAACTTATTCAGAAAACTAAGCAAACCAAGAAAACTAAAAACCAAAACGAAAACGAAAAGGAAGACGCTCCAAGAAAAACACAACTCTGCATGAAACAATAAAAATGAAGCGTTTGGAAGAAACCTGGAATTTTTATTGATGAATAAGGGGATGCCTTGGGCATCCCCAAGCTTTGACGCTTTTACTTCTTGGATATTTCTTGGGGTGACACGCGTGGCATCCCCAAGCTTGAGCTTTAGTCCATCCTTCATCTCATTACTCATTCCTTCCATACACCTGAAAATTTTCCTTCATACAAAACTTCACACAATCTCATTAGCAACATTAGTGCACTTAAGATAAATAAGTCTCAAGGTTCAGTTCTAACACCAGATAAAATTCCATTAGAACACTAGCTACTGTATCACTTCCCTCAAAAAGCTCAATTCCCCAAAGGAACTCAAGAAGGAACTAACAAGAAGCAAATGCAGAAAATGGCAGAAACTTGTCAAAACAGACCAGCAGGTAAAGACAAATTTTTTCTAAGACCTTCTTTTGCTCAAATCAAAAAGTGTTGAACTAACGAAAGTTAGATAACAACTTGGGGCAGAAGCACAACCAATTACAGCCCAATCTGACGTACAGAGCTCTCTCTGAAATTTTTACGGTGAAGCACAAAAATCTGTTTCGGGACAGCAACTTTCCCAATCATTACTTCACTCTCATTAGAGGTTACTCTTGGCACAAAAAGCAAAAAAAGGATAAGGAGAGGTTATTACTGAAGTAATAACTTCCAAGACTCAACTAAAACTCTTGGGTTATCTCCCAACAAGTACTTTTCTTTAACGCCTTTAAGTTAGGCATAAGAAGCAAAGAAAGAATCAAGTGTTCTCAAATGAAGAAGCATTAAGACCAAATTTTGTTTTCATAGGAGAAGCAAAAGAAATCTTTTCTATCTTTTTAGGGAAGTGTTCTATACCTTTCTTGAGTGGGAGTTGATATTTAATGGTGCCTTCTTTCATATCAATGATGGCACCAACAGTTCTAAGAAAGGGTCTTCCCAAAGTAATAGGACAAGAAGCATTGTATTCAACATCCAAAACATAGAAATCAACGGGGACATAGGAATCGTTAACCATAATAAGAACATCATTAAGACTCCCCATGAGTTTCTTTTTAGCATTAGCATCAAGTGGGACATTCAAATAACAATCTTCAAGAGGAGGCAAATCAAGCATATCATAAATCCTTCTAGGCATAATAGAAACACTACTATCAAGATCACACAAAGCTTTGAAATCAAAGTCATTCACTTTCATATTAATGATGGGTTCCCAACCATCTTCTTTTTTTATAGGAATAGAAGCTTTATGTTTCATCTTTTCTTCTTTAATCTTTATGAGAGCATCGGTAATGTGTTTTGTAAAGGCCATGTTCATAGCACTAGCATTAGGACTTTTTGCAAGCTTTTGTAGGAACTTAATAGCTTCAGAGATATTGCAACCATCAAGATCAAAATCAAATTTATCATCTAAAGTAGTAGAACTATTAGTAGCCTCAACACTAGTGGTGGTGATAGTAGAAACACTAATGTTTCTAGCAATTTCATCTTCTCTTTCCCACTTAGCATGTAATTCAGCTAATAGTCTAACATTTTCATCAATTGTTACTTATATAGAATTAGTGGTTGCAAAGGGATTCTCATTAGTTTCAGGTTTAGCAGCCATTTTATTCAAAGTAGATTGAGCTTCAGCCAAAGATGCTATATTTCTTTCAGCATTAGAGAGTTTTTCCTCAATAGTTTTATTGAAAGTAGTTTGTTTACTAATAAACTCTTTAAGCATAACTTCTCAGAGGGAGCACTCTTATTATTGTTGTAAGAATTTCCATAAGCATTACCATTGTTGGGGGGATATGGCTTATAATTGTTGTTACCAAAATTGTTCCTATAAGCATTATTACCATAAGCATTGTTGCCAAAGTTGTTATTTCTTATGAAGTTCACATCAACTTGCTCTTCTTGAGCAACCAAAGAAGCTAGATGAACATTATTTGGATCAATATGGGCTTTCCCATTAACAAGCATAGACATAATTATATCAATCTTATCACTCAAGGAGGAGGTTTCCTCAACAGATTTACCTTCCTACCTTGTGGAGCTCTCTCGGTATGCCATTCAGAATAATTAACCATCATATTATCCAGAAGTTTTGTTGTAGCACCCAAAGTGATGGTCATAAAGGTACCTCCAGTAGCAGAATCCAATAGGTTCTTTGAAGAATAGTTCAATCCTGCATAAAATGTTTGGATGATCATCCAAGCAGTTAGTCCATGAGTGGGACAATTCTTTACCAAAGATTTCATTCTTTCCCAAGCTTGAGCAACATGCTCATTATCAAGTTGTTTAAACTTCATTATTTCACTTCTCATGGATATAATCTTAGAAGGAGGATAATATTTTCCAATAAAAGCATCTTTGCATTTAGTCCAAGAATCAATACTATTCCTAGTTAAGGAATTCAACCACTCTTTAGATTTTCCTCTCAAAGAGAAAGGAAACAATTTCAGCTTAATAATATCACCATCTATATCCCTATGCTTTTGCATCTCACAAAGTTCAACAAAGTTGTTTAGATGGGAAGCAGCATCTTCATTACCAATACCAGAAAATTGTTCTCTCATAACAAGATTGAGCAAAGCAGGTTTTATCTCAAAGAAAGTATTTTCAGCCACAGGTGGAGCAATAGGTGTGCTCATAAAATCATTGTTATTGGTGCTAGTGAAGTCACACAACTTAGTGTTTTCAAGAGTAGTCATTTTTTTTGGGTTTTCAAATAAGAAAGCAAACAAGTAAAACTAATTTTTTTTGTGTTTTTGAATAACAAAACAAGAAAACAAAGCAAAAATAAAACTAAGCAAAACAAAAACAACAAAGTAAAGAGATTGGTTATGAGGGACTCTCCTTGTTAAGATGTCCTTGACTCCCCGGCAACGGCGCTAGAAAATCTTTGCTGGCGCGTGGTTGACGTGGGAGCTTCTTCTTCTTCAGTCCCCGGCAACGGTGCCAGAAAATCTTGATGCGCTCGACTTTTAATGTAGAGCTCGTTGGGAACCCCAAGAGGAAGGTACGATGAGCACAACAGTAAGTTTTCCCTCAGTTATGAAACCAAGGTTTAATCGAACCAGTAGGAGCAAGGAAACACCCCAAAGGTGTTACTAGCTGAGCTTTGGCAGGGCACACTACCGGTGCTAGTAGCAACGTGGAGACCTGCACAACACAACCACAGAACTTTGTCCCCAACTTGCGATGAGGTTGTCAATCTCACCGTGTTTTGCGAAAAACAAAGGATTAAACGTATCGAATGGAAAGAAGTAGAAGTTTGCAGAAAGTAAACACAAAGAAGAAACAGTTTATAGATTGTACGTAAAGAAAAACGACCGGGATCCATAGTTTACTAGAGGTGGCTCTCCTTAGATAGATAACATGCTGGGTAAACAAATTACAACGGGGCAATTGACAAACACCGAGAAAGCAATACATGCATATACTAATCATCTTGACTCGTTTGAGACTTGATTGGGCATTACAACATAATACATGACCGCCATCCAACTGCATCTATGACTAATAATCCACCTTCAGGTTATCATCCGAACCCCCTCCAGTATTAAGTTGCAAGCAACAGATTATTGCTTTACGAACTGTGTGTAAAGTTAACAATACGATTGTTCTATGAACAAAGAATTGTTGTTTTCTCCCTAGTAGCATTAGCACATCTAGTACCTTAGAGATTTCTGTCACTTCCCCAGATTACCAGAGGCATGAACCCACTATCGACCATAAATACTAACTCTTGGAGTTGCTAGCATCTACTTGGCCAAGATAGCTACTAACAACGGAAAGCATGCAAGATCTCAAATAACAAAGACATGATAGAATCAATAATCAATCTGAAATAGCATATCAATATCCATCGGATCCCCACAAACACAACATGTATGAATTACAAATAGATGATCTTGATCATGAACAGAGCTCACAAGATCTAAACATGAAAGCACAAAGGAGGAGAAACCAGCCATCTAGCTACTACATGGATCCGTAGTACAAGGATGAACTACTCAGCATCACACCGGAGGCTTGCATGGTGATGAAGAAGGCCTCCAAGGTGAATTCCCCTCTCCGGCAGGGTGCCGGGAAGAGCTTCAGATCCCTCCCGATCTAGGGATGGAGATGACGGCGGCTACAGACTCTTTCGTGGATTTTTGATCGGGTACTTAGGGTTTTCGTCCCGAGGGCAACTTATAGGCGGAAGGAGAGGTCGAGGGGGTGCCGGGAGCCACCACACCACCCCCTGGCGTGGGCCAGGCCTGGCCACGCGGCCAGGTGGTGTGGCCGGACCCTGGACCCTCTCCGTCTCGTATTCTGGCACTTGATCCCTTCCGAAAAATAGGCGCTTTGGCTTTTGTCCCGTCCAATTCCGAGAATATTCATTTTCTGACTTTCCTGGAACCAAAATCAGTAGAAAACAGGCAGCTGGCACTGTGGCTCTTGTTAATAGGTTAGTCCAAGAAATCATATGAAAAGTACTCCAAAGTTGGAACAAAACTAAAGAAAGTGGATAAAACCAAGCATGGAACATCAAAAATTATAGATACATTTGCAATGTATCATGATCACATCACTTGCTTTCAAGCTATCTCAATGTGATATCACCGAGAGGGCCCAGAGTATATCTATCCGTCATCGGGATTGACAAATTGCACTCTTGATCCATGAGCCTCAACATAACACCTTCGTAGTACTGAACCCATCTTTATAGTCACCCTGTTACGGTGTGACGTTTGATGTTATCAAGATACTCTTCAGGTGTTAGCAATTAACATGATCTCATGATCTAAGGATAAAGATTACTTCGTATGATGTTATAGAAATATAAACATAATGACTTGATCGTAATGCTATACTTCGGATGAATGTTCATCGCATCATTCCATCAATGGTGTGACCTTGTTATTAACAACATCCAATGTCCATGATCAGGAAACCTTGATCATCTTGTTAATCGACAAGCTAGTCTATAAGAGAGGCATAACTAGGAACCCTTTTTGTTTATTAAACACACATGTATTGTTGTTTCCGATCAATACAATTCTAGCATGCAAAATAAACATCTATCATATATAAGGAATACATAATAACAACTTTATTATTGCCTCTCATGGCATATTTCCTTCAAGAAGTACTCTAAAGAAATATAATTCCATCATCTTTCTTTCTTGATTTGCTCATAAGTCTAGTATTCTCTAGTTAAGATCTTTTGTGCTTCCAAGGAAGATTGCATGTTTGACTTTATCACTTTTATGTTTGGTTGTTTCCTTCAACTCTTATACTTGCTACCCAGCCTTGCTAGCCAAAAACCTGTACCGAGAGGGAATTCTTCTCGTGCATCCACCTCCTTAAAACCAAAACCTTTGCCATTTGTGTCCACCATACCTACCTAGTAGCATTATTGCTATTCCAAGTAAATTCTTGTTTTATCTACCTCCCAAATTAAACTTCTTATGTGAAAATTAGTGATTAAAGCTCTCATGAACTTGATGGCACACTTTACTTTCTTGCACTTAATAGACTTGAACCATTGTGCTCACCTATGTTGCGTATATGCTTGCGTTTTGTAAGTTGTGAATCAGCAGAACCATGCTGTCATGGGGAACAGTTTCAACATTGCACTGGTACTTTGTACCTAGTTGATATCATGTTCTTTTGTCTATGGATGTCGTCTGTGTGAAATGAAAGGGGAGATTGTAAGTCCATGGAGTTATGCATATGTGTTAGAGAAATACCTAGGTTGCTAGTCTAATCCATGCTGACATGGTGGAAACCTGCAGCGTAACCATAAAAAAGAGATAGAGATAGAGATTGAGAAAAAAAAGAGAAAAATAAAAAAGAGATTATGAAAAGAGGAAAGAGAGAAAAAAGCACCATATTCCCATGGTAAATAAGAAGATTACTGAGATACTTGTTGTCTGCTTGCCTTGTCATTTTGATATGGGGATTCTTCCGTATTAACGGGCAAGGGGTACCCCGTTGGCGGTTCTCAATGATACACATATGCTTACGATGACAAGAACTTACCGGTGACTAAACTTGAGTAGCATGAGGAGCGGCCCTCGTATTCAAGGGACATGAGATTCTCAATTTACAACTTGTCAATGCATATCCTCATATTTGATCACTTTAACCTTAATCACCTAAAGATGCCTATGATAGGGGCAATGCGAGCTGAAAGCTAGTAAGTATCATATTTTTTTGGGAGCTCTTTATGAGACTTGCAATCCCTGCTTCCCTCTGCGAAGGGCCTTTCTTTTACTTTTTAGTTGAGTAAGTAAACCTATTCCCTTCTATCTTAGCAAGTATTTTGAGTTGTTGTGTTTCATTCATTCATATGATGATTTATTCAATCATGTCTTATGTTCCTTGTTTTGCACATTGCTCTTATCTTGATGTTTACTACTTTGAAAGCTATTATTCAAAACCAGTTATTTGTGAACTCCAGCAAATTATCAACTATTCTTCGACCAAGAGCTAAGTTTGCCATTACCAATTATGATTTACTTTATGTATCTTTATTGTGTTTCCTTTACTCATTGCAAGTTGAGTTATATAATAGTGAGTTGTCTTCTATTATGATCTATGTATTTGATGAATGTGATGCTTCTTGTTTGTATTATTTTATCGACTCTTCACTCCATAAACCTGAGGCCATGTTTATTGAGCTCAGTTTCGCTTGGGGACAAGCGAAGTCTAAGCTTGAGGGGAGTTGATACGTCCATTTTGCATCACTATTCTATGTATTAATTCACTATTATTCATTGATATATTTCGTATTGAGAGGTGATACTTATGTTATTTCATCTGTTTTTGCATGGTTGATGACTTTTGGAGCATGGACCGCTGCAGTCAGGATTCTGATGGAAAAGGTGCTGTTTGGAGGCAAAATTCGTGAAGATTAGAAAATCCGGGAAAATATATGGAAAATCCTATTTTCCAGAAGACTAAGGATGCCAGAAGACGGGGTTGAGATGGGCCAAAGGGGGCCCACACCACCCCCTGGCGCGGGCAGCCCTAGGCCGCGCCAGCAGGTGGTGTGGCCACCCTGGCCCACTCCAGCCTCTCCCCTCTGGCGTATATCATCCTCCCGAAACCCTAAGACTCGGGGAGCGACCACAGAAAGATTACACCGCCTCTACGGGGCGGAAAACACCGAAAGATAAAGATTACACCGCCTCTACGGGGTGTTGATTACTCTTTGTAATTGATGCTATTGAGTGAACCATTGAATTATTATTTATGTTCAGATTGTTATACATCATTATTTGATCTCTGATCATGATCCATATGATGTCTCGTGAGTAGTTCGTTTTGTTCTTGAGGACATGGGAGAAGTCATGTTGTTAGTAGTGGAGTTGTGTTGAGAAAGATTCAATAGTTTGATATTTAAGTTGTGGTGTACTTCTTCTAGTGGTGTCATGTGAACGTCGACTACATGAAATTTCATCTATATGGGCCTAGGGGAATGCATTGTGTATTTGGCTACTAATCTAGGGGTTGTCAGAGTGACAGAAACATGAACTCCCGTTAGGAAACCATTGCACAAGGGACGTAAGGGTCTTAGAGTTTAAAGCTGTGATTAGGTTTCTACCTTAATTACTTTCTTGTACTTACGGATGTTTGCAAGGGGTATAATCACAAATATGTATTAGTCCTAAGAAGGTCGGTACATTAGCACATATTCACCCACATAACACTTAGCAAGCTAAAGAAGATTAATCAACTATATAAAGCGAAAGCACTTGACAGTCTTCACATGCGTCCTCGAGAACGTTTCGTCATCTTAAGTAATACAACCGGCTTGTCCTTTGCTACATAAAGGATTAGGCCACTTGCTGCATTTAGTCCTACTGTCTTTTATTTACTCGTACTTTGTTTACTTGCTTTATCAAAACCTCCTAAAAATCCATTTGCTAAGTATTTGTAGAGAATTCCTGATCCATACCACTAGCCAGCACCTTCTGCTTTTCGTTGGGTTCGACACTCTTACTTATCGAAAATACTGCGATACACCCCCTATACTGCCCGCGCCAGGGGGTGGTGTGGGCCCCCTATGGCCCATCTCCACTCCGTCTTCTGGCATCCTTAGTCTTCTGGAAAAATAGGATTTTCCGTATATTTTTCCGGATTTTCTGATCTTCGCGAATTTTGCCTCCAAACAGCATATTTTCCATCAGAATCCTGACTGCAGCGGTCCATGCTCCAAAAGTCATCAACCATGCAAAATCAGATAAAATAACATGAGTATCACCTCTCAATATGAAATATATCAATGAATAATAGTAAATCAAGACATAGAATAGTGATGCAAAATGGACGTATCATGGTGCGTGACTGCTCGTGCACCTCGGATGTTGTGACGTGGACTGGTGGAGTTTCTTAACGGTGGTAACCCTATGCATGCATTATCTATGGCCATTGGGACCCCTCCAAGCTCGGCCGTATGCTTGGCCTGAGCGATTTCTTCCTCCTTCGCTAGAGGATCTTGAACCTTGATGTAGGAGACCAGGCTGGTGTTTCCCCAAGTGGTAGTGTCCCTGGCAGCAGCGTTGATGCCCTGACTTTGAGGTTGATTGGCTTCTGCGGTGAAGACAATGGACTCGATCGTGTTTCTGCTCTTTTCTTTTGTGTCCAGTATGTAAAAGCGAAGGACCGGTCTGTAATTTTATGTTTCCTTGGGGTCCTTCATTTCAACTTGTATGCACCACGAGATGCAGTTTCGTGGCTCTTCCTCTTGGGCCTTTTCCGTTAAAAAAAGTGTAGTATATCATAAATTTATAATTTCGCACGGGATATTTTTGGTGATGTTTAAGATGGAAAATAAAAATGGAACCCGGCAGCACATGCCCCTCTCCCAAAAAGGAGCATGGCAAATATCAAAATAATCTGAAATTTTACGCATGTACATTTTCATGTCCTATGATGACCCATATATTTTCATGAAAAAAAGGTTAGGGTTATGTAACAAAAACGCTGGGTCCACCTTTCATCAGACTTCTTCTCCCTTTGTCGGCATTGGTCTTTGCATTGGCCATGCACTTGTCGATCGATGCCTGAAGCCGTTCGGCAGGCGGACCCATAGCCTTCAACGCCTTGGCCTTCTCCTGCCCGACCTCTACCAGACCTTTGGCGACAGCTGGGGGTGGCGTGTCGGGGTTGTAGACGGCGTCCTTGGCCTTGGCGAGTGACACGCGAGTGTCCGTCCACTTCTGGAAACGCTCGACTCTGCTGAACACATGATCGAACTTGAACTCGGTGTTGGTGTCATTGTGGTACATGCCGGCAACACGGAATAGCTGCACAAAATGGCGAAGGGTCAGTCGCAAACACGGCATGAACTTGGTGAAGGAAAACGGCAAATTGTTTTACCTTGTTGTCCATGTTGGTGCCACTTTCTGGGCGATGCTCGATTTTCTCTAGGATCCGATGACAGTTGCTACACGCTTGTTGCACGACCCCCCCCCCCCCCCCCCCCAAAGGTTCATCATGGCCTTCTCGCCGCGTTCCATGTGGACCTTGTTGAAGTATGGCTCCATCAGCTTGCGCTCATCGAACACAATCTTGATACGCTTCCAATAGTTCTCTAAGTTTTGATTTGCGTCGGTGATTCCATCGAGGCTCACCACCTTCCATGTTGCGAGACACTAGTCTACAAGGGTGGTCCCCTTGATGCGAGGCTCGGCCGATGGTGCCGGCTTTGACTTACTCTTCCTCTTTCCCTTGCCCTTGTTTGTCTCCAGGGTTTCCTATTTGGCTTCTCCCTCCTGGCCACCACCGGCCTCCTCATCCACATGGTTGTCAGCGAAGTCTTACGAGTCAAGGCCATGCTCAGCGTTGGTGCGGGCTTGCTCTTGTGTGAAGAACATGTCCACGGCAGAGGCATAGCTAGAAGCGATCATCTCGGCCATGAAGGAGTCGCCCGACATTCTGCCGAGCACGCTTCCCGCGTCCGCATCACCGAGCTGGATGGAGGAGCCTACCCCCTGGTTGTGGGCGAAGGAAAGGAGGGGGTGACGCAACGCCGGCGACCTAGCGTACGAGGGAGATCCGTCATAGGGTATGTTGATGTCGACGTTGTAGGCGGGTGGGCCGTGAGGTGCAGGGTAGTTGGCACTACTAGGAAACAGCTTATAGGTAGACAAGATATTCTGTGGCGCATATGTGCCACAGAAGATGCATTTCCATGCGCCACAGATAAGCTGTTTCCTAGTAGTGTGGGGAAGATCCTGTCGGGGTTGAATCTGCCAAACTAGTCGCCATCGAACTCGGGGGATGTCGAGAACCTTGGCATCGGTGTATCGGCAAGCAAGGCGAGAAGCTCGTCGAAGACCCGACACTGGCCTGGCTACCCCAGGGTATGACGTACTGCCCGACGTGAAGTAGGGGATGGCCCATGGCAGCTCGAGTAGCCGCCAAGTTGCGCTCGATTGCCAACTGCGCCTTCATGGCCGCCTATGACTACGCCTCCTCCACAGCTTCCAGCTTCTTCTTCAGCTTTACCCCCCTCCCCCTTCGCCCTCTATTTTGGCTTGCCTTCGCCGGCAGTCCTTCGCCCAGGCTTCGTTGATCTAGACCTCCGGCTTCGGCTGCGATGGTCTCGGCTTTCTCTGCTTTGGCTACGCAGGATCAAGGCTGTGGGGCTAGGGTTGGTAAACTTTTTCGGCGGTATGGCTGGCGGAGCTCTGGGAAAGGGCAGGAGTGGTCAGCGATAGGTAGGGAATGGGGAAGAAATGGAGGGAAGAGGAAGAAAAAAAGAGAAAAGGGAAAAAAGGGAGGGAACCCGGCCATCTCTCGCCGACAGCGCTGGTCCACCAAACTTTTCGCTTTGTCCGGTGTTCCTAGGCCGTTCCAACGCGTTGGGATGGTCTGGGAACGCCGTATGAAAGTTGGGCCAAATCCGGCAAAAAAAACAAGGTGCTAGGAACACGGGTGGGCGAAAAATCGCCATCCGGATGGAAAAAAAGTCCGGGAGGCTCTCCTGGGAATGCAAGTGGAGATGCTCTAAAGGACACAAACATATACATATAATGTCAAAACTAGATTTTCTAAATTTGTTAAACGCCAATTTTACGAATTTGATGTTTGTCTGGAAGCATATCAGCTCTCGGGAGTCAAAGCACCATCCTCCATTTTATGCCATCTGAAAAAGAAAATTGTTTTTGCATGTCCACAGAAAACAGGTTTACAAACAAAGGACCATGTAGAGTGCATTATCACCGCACCACTGAGGTGCACTTGTGCACTATGCCACAAGAAAATCTAATATACTCGTGAAATGGAGGACATAGAGATAATATGCACCCATCAAACTAAATCTAAATTGGACCGACGACTTGGTAAAGAGAATTCAGCTTGTGAAATGCAATAGTAATGTTTTTTTAGGACAAATAGTAGTACGATTCACAGTGTGATTTGCATGAACCTTGTTAATGTTTTTTAGTAACGAAATTGTTTTCTGGCTTAAGCGCTGATATAGTAGTGTACCACAAACATGCATGTAGGCATGTAGCGAAAAATCTATGACGACAAAAATTAAGTTGGATCATCTACAGATGCGACATGCGATGGCCGATGATTCGCAGATTTCTCCACCAGCACGCGATGGACGCATGATAAGGCCGAGGTCGAGAGATAATATCGTTCGAATTTGCCCTATTTGCAGGAAAATTGCAGGGTTTGTGTTGGCGGTAGCGAATTAAGCTGGAGGTTGCCACGCTTGGACGCACGCGTGCCCCTTCCAAAAAGGCGGCGACTTTGTCACTACCCGTATCAGCGATCGGACTCTAGCTGTCCGCACGACGGCGCATTGGACGGAAGATATCGTGGATGCCTGGTGCGTCGACGTCGGCCGTCGGACATCACTGACTTGCCCATGACTAATCGGCCATGGATTTTGGATGCTTCATCTCTAGCGGTGGACTAGTCGGGCGTAAAATTTGGAAGCGTTATCCCTAGTTGGAGACAGGGAACGATGCGCATGTGTGCACGTGAGCTAAATCTGGGCCTATAAATATGCATGCGATGTAATCTCTTGCACAAGCCACAGCCTGCAGATAAAGTCCAGGCAGCATCGATCTTGTAGCCAGCTATAGCAATGGATTCTACCTCTTGCATTTCCTTGCTCGTGCTGGTCGCTCTGTCAGCCACGGCGGCGTCGGCGCAGCTGTCGTCGACGTTCTATGCCACGTCGTGCCCCAAGGCTCTGGCCACCATCAAGAGCGGCGTGACCGCCGCCGTGAGCAGCGACCCCCGCATGGGCGCGTCGCTGCTCAGGCTGCACTTCCACGACTGCTTCGTTAACGTGAGCAATTTTCAGTTTTCCACCATAACCGGCAGCACTTGTTTCGGTAACTTCCTTGAGTAAAAACAGCCATGATTAACCAGTGTTGCACCGTGACTGTTTTGCTGGCTGCAGGGCTGTGACGCGTCCGTTCTGCTGTCGGGCAACGAGCAGAACGCGGGACCGAACGCGGGGTCACTCAGGGGCTTCAGCGTCATCGACAACATCAAGACGCAGGTGGAGGCCGTGTGCAAGCAGACCGTCTCCTGCGCCGACATCCTGGCCGTCGCCGCCCGTGACTCCGTCGTCGCCGTAAGTAACATCATCATCGATCTACGACCTGTTATACATATAATCAATTCTACCTGAAATCGGCTAGTAGTGCTAAAGTTATCGATTTTTACTTGGAATGATCATGCGCAGCTCGGAGGCCCGTCGTGGACAGTTCCTCTCGGGAGACGGGACTCCACGAGCGCGACCGGGAACACCGGCGACCTCCCGGCCCCTACCTCCAGCCTGGCGCAGCTCCAGGCCGCGTTCAGCAAGAAGAACCTGGACACAACCGACATGGTGGCGCTCTCGGGCGCGCACACCATCGGGCAGGCGCAGTGCCAAAACTTCCGGTCGCGGATATACGGCGGCGACACCAACATCAACGCAGCCTTCAAGACGGCGCTACAGGCCAAATGCCCCCAGGCGACCGGCGGCTCCGGCGACACCAGCCTGGCGCCACTGGACACGACCACGCCCAACGCGTTCGACAACAAATACTACAGCAACCTCCTTTCCCAGAAGGGGCTCCTGCACTCGGACCAGGTGCTGTTCAACAACGGCACCACCGACAACACCGTCAGGAACTTCGCGTCCAACGCGGCGGCCTTTACCAGCGCCTTCACCACAGCTATGGTCAAGATGGGCAACATCTCGCCGCTGACCGGGACGCAGGGCCAGATCAGGCTCAGCTGCTCAAAGGTGAACTCGTGATTAGCAGCGTGTACGAGTCGATACTCGCCAGAACTACACGTGGATGAATAAGGACACATAACCGGTGGCCAATAGTACTAATTATACTCATTAATACCATGCTAATAGAAGCGTATACTTGTAATTAAGTACGTGCAGCAGAAAATGATGCGTGCATCTACACATGTTACTTATAAATTCTCGTGCAAAGGCACAGAGGATTACCTCAAGGGTTTATATACTACTACCATCATACTTGTAGTATACATCTCGTGTCTTACTTCACAGACGACTCTTTCTGTCCAATCTAATTTGTACGATTCAAAATCTCGTCGCTCGTGAACTATCGAGTGTATAGCACGGTTCCTCGCCCAAATAGACCAAATTTATGACACTCTTCCAAGTCCCAATGCGATGAAGCTACGATGCATACGGAGTTAAATAGGCGGCCACAACAGAGGCCCATTTATGACATGTGGATTTCTTTTCTTCTAAAAACCTAAGAAAAATCCTAGTTCCCAAAATTGTTAAAAAACATTAGCTATACAAAAATCTCAATAAAAAGTACAAAATATGTTCAAACATCTTATGGAACAAGACAGAAAATTGTATTCACTTTTATGCTCCAGCAATTCACAAGGTTCCTTTTGTTTGTCATGTGTATTACTCTTTCAATTCATAAAATAAATATTTCTAAGCTATGACAATAAATTTGACTCGGATAATATTAAATCTCAGAGTACCACAATTTGTTTCAATATTGTTTATAACCGGTGGCCAATAGTAGTACTCCCCCCGACCCAAAGTAGTTGATTTGGTTTTGTCTATATTCTGAGGTATCTAGCCCTAAAACAAGTCTAGATACATTCGAATCTAGACAAATCTAAGTCAACTAATTTGGGTCGGAGGGAGTACTAAATATACTCATTATTAATATCACGCTAATAGAAGCGTATTGTAATTAAGTACGTGCAGCAGAAAATGATGCGTGCATCTACACATGTTACTTACAAACTAGCAAGGTGGCCCTCGCAATTGCGAGGGCATCATCTTTCATATGTTGAAAGTAACTGAAATTTTTATATATTATATAGATATATAATATGTAAATGAAAATATTTTTTTCCTATAGCCATTCTGCATGTTATGCTAAGTAGAACATCACATGTGTGAGAGACACGGTTAATACTCTCTAATTATATAGATCAGTGATGGAATTCCATTTAGAAAAAGCACAAACTGCAAATCAATATTTTTTACGAAACCGACAAACTGCACTTATAATAATGTATCTCTCTATGCAAACTATCCACATCATAGGTTTCTCAAGGCCATTATCTAGTTTACCATACCTCATAACAATAGGCAATGTTCTAATGGCTCATTCTTGTCTGTCATCAGTTAATTCAATTAATTTAGAGGAACTTATTTGGCAAAGCATCATATGAAATAAGGAGACCTAACTACCTCTGTAAACATAAGGAATCAAATTGTCACTACAAACCTATTGGTAGTTCTCCTATAGTGATGTGTACCTATTCTTTACCTTGAAACCAAACATTATACGGAATCATTGTAGATCAGACCAACAAAGTTTCATGTTGCACAAATAAAACAAAGTTTCACATCACCGCCTTTCCTCCCATTGATAACATAGTCAATTGGCTCCAAAATAGCACGTGGATATATAGGTTTTTCATTTGCTGAACTTTCAGACCCGCGGATATTATATCAAACGACTAATAAGCACACAATGCCCCATAACCAATTGATGTGCATATGATTTGGGGATTGGTACTATAGATGAGCTTCTCTGCTGACCACCATCCTAGCGTCCTACGGACAGACCTATCAGATCTCGAGCTGAATGGTGCATTGTTGCTTATGTTTTGCCTGTTGGTCATATGTTTTGTAACTTTGTCATATCTGATGCTCAGCTCATGCAACTATTGCTTATGGCCTCCTAGGATAAATAGAAAACCAGTCGGTAGCATAGAGAGTTAGGCTAGGCTACGGTTGTAGCGAAGAGGTTCGGGAATTAGGATGCAAGGACTGTTTGTTTGCATATTACTTATGAAGAAGTGGATGACATCTTCATCAGCTGTGGTCTAGTTGAGGTAAGCAATGGGTTACAACTAAATGCTAAGGAAGAGAGTAGAGCGTGACAGACGGAGATCGAGGAAAAAATTAGGGTTTGCTTCGTACAATCAAATGCGGATCGGACCAGCAGAATGGAATCAAATGATTACGATTGCCAAGTGTTGTACTTGTTCTGTGGGAAAATAAGTGACTCGATTTTGTCTAAATTTTCATGTACCTACACACTAAAACGCGCGTAGACACGTACAAATCTAGACAAATTCGTGTCACCTATTTTCAGACAGAGAGAGTAGTATTTGACATGGACTCTCTCTATATACGGGATCATGTGAATATAGAATGTACGGTCTCTAGTGAAACGGTTTCTTTAATTACAGATCTTCTATGTCGTCAGATATACCCACATGTCTAGATGAATTGCTAATGTCAAATATTTTTGATCTGTTTAGGTTTTGGATAAATCGGTAAAGGAGATGCGCATGGCTACGCTTAATTTTTTTAATTTCTATCTAGGGATGTAAAAGAAAATACAGAATATATTAAAGGGGTGACTGGTGAGTGATCCACCCTAGTAAAAAGGAAGACGTAACTTCTCTCAAAAGAAATTACCTCAAAAAAAGGAAGACTTTTGACATGCTAACGTGTTTAAGTTTCCTAGAGGTGTTAAATCGTGGATGTGCGAAGGGGGGTCATCGTTGATTTTTCTCTTCAACCAATTACGGAGATGGACCAGAGAACGTGTTGTCGAACTGAGATTTTTTTCTTAAACCGTGTACGCGAGAGATAAAAGACATGACACGGACTGGATGTATGAATATAGAAACATAATTACGTTACGTTTATGTGATTAAATCATAACCATATATTTTAGATCTAACTATCGTAAATAACTTGATGATGTGGATCAACCTGGTGTCTCGAAAAACATCCTTATACTATTTTTAGTATATAATAGATAGATTCTCATGCAAAGGCACAGAGGATTACCTCAAGGGTTTATATACTACTACCATCATACTTGTAGACTTGTAGTATACATCGTGTCTTACTTCACCGACGACTCTTTCTGTACGACCCAATGCGATGAAGCTATGAATACATGGGCATAAAATAACCGGCCTGGTCGGCCCGAAAAAAGCCCTACAAGCCATGCTTTTTTTGGCCCACAGGCCAGGCCCGGTGAAATCTTAGACCAGGCTTGGGCCACAAAAATGGTGATTTTTAGGAAGGCCAGGCCCGATGGCCCGGTATTTTTTGCACGTCTCGGGCTGGGACTAGGCTGGATTTTTTGGCCCGACAACTAGGTCAGGCTGAGCTCGGGCCTGGGTTTTCTACGTCAGGCTTTTTTTGGCCCGGCCCAGCCTAGAAAATGCCCAGCTATAGCTATGATGCATACCGAGTTAAGTAGGTGGCCACAGCAGAGGCCCATTTATGACATGCAGATTTCTTTTCTTCCAACGCCAAAGAAAATCACAGTTTCCAAAAATGCTAAAAACTAGCTACATTAAAATCTCAATAGAAGGTACAAAATATGTTCTAACATCTTATGACACAAGATTGTTTTCACTTTTTTTATGCTCCGACAATTCACAAAGTTCATTTTGTTTGTCATGTGTATTACTGTTTCGATTCATAAAATAAATATTTTTAACCAATGACAATAAATTTCACTCGGATAATATTAAATCTCAGAGTACCACAATTTGTGAATCCCATATGCACCCTGGCCCCACTAGTAGACTGTCCCAGAAATATTATCCTCCCATAAATCTTGGTGCAGAAGAATGCTCCAATATTACATACGTGTTCTAGTAATGTTGGACGAGTTAGGAACAAATGTTGGACACATGAATTTTTTTATTGCATACTAAGACACAATTTTTTACATTTTTGCTACACACAAATGTGGTTTTTGCTACATACGATATTTTTTTTGCTACATGAGAATGCTCGAAATGTTGCAAAAGTTTTTGCTACACGACAAAAGTTTTTGATACATATTGCAATATGATGCCGCATTTCCGAACATTGCTACATGACATGCTCAAAATGTTGCAAAAGTTTCTGCCACACGTCGATGTTGCATTTCCTAAAATGCTACATACATTGGACATTTTTGCTACATGACATGCTCGAAATGTTGCAAAAGTTTTCAGACTTTTATAGATTTACCAGAAGAAAAGAGGTTTTACTACATATGATATATTTGTTTGCTACATGGGCGTGCTCAAAATATTGCAAAAGTTTTTCCTACACGTGACAAGTTTTTACAGATGATGTCGCATTTTCGAAAAATGCTACATACAAAGGAAAACATGTTAAATTTGGAGTTTTTTTTTTGCTATATAGACATGCTCAAAATGTTGTATAAGTTTTTTCTACACGTCGATGTCACATTTTCAGAAATTCTACTTACACAGTTTTATTTTTGCTACATGGCGCTCAAAATGTTAAATGTTTTGTCTACCAAACTGGAAATATGTTGGAGATCTGGACATCCATTTTGTTGGGCTGACTTAATTTATGTATCTGGTGCGAAGACTGGCATCCGAATGGGCCTTAATAAGCTGGCCCACGCCCGCATTTGGGAAGCCAGCTGGGCTGCTCGGGCGCTGCCTGGGAACAGGCGATGCGGGAATGGAATCGCTAACCGGCAGTAGCTACTGCCTCTAGGCGTCTGCCTTCTGCGAAAAGGATATTGTTTTTGCATGTCCAAAAAAACAGGTTCACAAATAAAGCACCATGTAGCGTGCATTATCACCGCACCGTTGAGATGCACTGGTGCACTATGCAACAAGAAAAATCCAGTATACTCGTGAAATGGAGGACGTAGAATCTAAAATTGGATCCGTAAAAAAACAGCTTGCAAAGTGTAATAGTATTTCTAATATACTCGTGAAATGGCCTACTGAACTCTATGTAATGTGAATAAGTATCCTCACAGTGTGATTTGTGTTTTTTTTGTTTCTTGGGATGTGGATCGATTTTGATCTAAAACTCCATATGTAAGTTTCATGAACCTTGTTAATGTTTTTAAGAACAGAAGCGTTCTACTGCTGAATTAAGCACTGATACACCTTGAAGTGACGGTGATGACAGGAAGTCGAAAGGAAACGCTCTTCCGGACCAGCTCGCGGTGGCGGCGAGGCCTCTCCTCCCATCCCTCCTACGCCCTCTCTCTGGCTTACTTCCATGTCACAGAATATGTTGATAAAATTTGAAATAGATGTGGTGGTGGACTTCCGGTCTTGGAGGATTTGTGCCCCTCGGCACCGCGCGCGATAGTCGACATGGCCGGTTGCCGCCTCTTCGTCAGAGTCTGAGGTGCTCCGGCAAGGGATCTCCGCCGTCTCTGACCAGTGGATTCGGTTTGGAGAGAATTTCTTATTTGACTCTGATTGAAATTTGGCTTTCTTTTTTGGCCCCGCAAACTTTTTTCTTTCCTTCTTGACACAAAATCTTTGGTTTGTTCCTTATTTGGCCCTCTAGTATAATTTAAGTAGTAACGGTGTTAAGTAGGTATGTAAGATGACGCTTTTGTCCTTGATGCAATATGTGAACAAGATAGTAGCAGTAGTAGTGTATTGATATATTTGGTTAAGGTTATTGGATTAGATCCGCGTGTGAATGCAGGGTAACGGAAGAAGGCGGGCTAGGTGCGTCCGCATGTGAACAGTGGCTCAGGAACTGTGTACTCAATAATCGGGTTATGAATTAGTTGGCGGAGTCTCGGCGTGAGACACATAGTCTAGGCAGTTCCGCTCGTAACTGAGACGTCAGATATACGATAGCCTATCGGATGAAACGGCGCTTGCTCCAACACATGTTCGAGCAGGAAACGATGTCTTCACGCTTGCAGGTTTTCTACTGTTTCTCGTTTGTATACGAATTACAAATCATCTACGTATGCTACAGTAGCTAAGACACGAACAGCAAAGACGACGCAATCCCTTTTACTTTCCGGTACTTCGTGTTGAGCGGCTGCTAGCTACTTAGCTTTGCTCACTAAACAATGCATCCATTCATATGAAGCTGGCCATTTGAGCGATTCGATTGCACGGCCCAGTGTCACATTCAGTCAGTTTTCTAGCGCCCGCACAAACACCGCGCAGGGCGTACGTATGTGTCTAAAGTACTGATGAATACTTGCATGCGCTCCACGCGCCGGAGCTCTATTTTTCTTTCCAAGGCCATGTCCATCGATCGAACTAGGGGTATATTAGTAGTCTAGAAAAGAAAGTTTTAACAAAAGAAACTAACGGACTTAACGGTACAGGTAATAAGGAATCAACCAAAGATTTTATATCAAAAAGGAAAGAAAAAAGTTTACAGGACCAAGAAAGGAAGCCAAATTTTCTCTAGGGCCAAATAAGGAATTCTCTCTTCAGTTTGAAGGCACCGTCGTCTCTGACTAGAGTGATCAGTCTACGGCCGTGGGATTTCCATGCCTATCACTTGGCTCTGTCAGCTGATCCTTGTCCAAGTGGATTGCATGGGTTTGAGCAAATTCGTCTAGATCTAGCGCGAGCGTCGCTCAGGTGAGTTTGGGTTGCAGGAAATTAGGGACTGCCGGTGCGGCAGCTAGGGTTGCTAGCTATGTGCTTATGGCTCGTCGCTCTTCAGGTGGCTGGTGAGGGTGGTTTCCCCTTGATTTGGAGCGGTCGATTTAGGTAGTTGGCACAAGGTCGTTACAACCACAGGTGGCGCCGTGCAGGTGTTGTGTTACAACTTTGGCTAGTGAGGACGACGAAGTGGCTCCAGTCTCGCTCGCAGATGGTGAGAAGATGGCCATTGTCCATATTTAGATCTGGCATGCCGGTGTGAGTGCCACGCTGCTAGTGTGATGTTCTGCTTTTTAGCGAGAAAGGTTCAATTTTTCTAAGGCCATGTTTGTCTAGATCTTAGGCCAGCTCTACTACGGTGATGTCTGCGATGGTCAGCACCTATGTTGGAGAGTGGTACAATTAATGCGCACCTTGCAAAGGTCTAGG
This sequence comes from Avena sativa, assembly GCA_916181665.1. Taxonomy (NCBI): domain Eukaryota; kingdom Viridiplantae; phylum Streptophyta; class Magnoliopsida; order Poales; family Poaceae; genus Avena; species Avena sativa. Next base: position 459,229,231 of record OV702297.1, on the reverse strand, counting down.
AGAGCCCTGGCCTTCTTGTCGTTGGCGCTGACAGCGGTCTCCGCTCGTTCTCCTCCCTTTCCTCTTACCTAAGTCGGTGTTCATTGGGTTGTGATGGCAAATGATCTTGCTACTTTAGGTCTTGGGTTCATCGAGGCGGAGATCGTAATGGTTGTTGTGAGGCGGCCAGTTGGGTAGTGCCAATCCTTTCGAGAAGAAGACCTCAATGCATGATTGTCTTGACGGTACCTGACGGTGCAATGCTTGGCAGTGGTGTTGCAGCCATAGGCTGTTTGGAGTCTGTTGGTGGCATTTCCGGACAAAAGCCTTGCATTTTTTTTCAAAAAGGCGATATGACCCTGTCCTCTATATCGATTGATGCACACGGTCTTTTATTAAAAAGAGGCAACCATCATCGGGCGAAAGCCTTGCTCGACAGTATCGTGCCGACAATGGTGTCTGCCTTGGTATTGTAAGCTGGTATCCCAACATGGTGTGTTGTATTCTACACCTTTAAGGGCTTTATTCATTTAAAATCGGGTGAAAGTCTTTTATCTAAAATGTACACCTTGAAGTTCTGCTGTACCACAAATATGCATGTAGCTAAAAATCTACGATGACAAAAAATTAAGTTAGATCATCTACAGATGCTACATGCGATGGTTGGCCGAATTTTGCACGAGCACGTGATGGACGGAAGATAAGGCCAAAAAGCTCGAGAAATGTCATTATTCGAGTTGGACATATTGCAGGAAAATGTAGGGTTTGTGTTGGCGGTAGCGAATTAAGCTGGAGGTTGCTACGCTTGGATGCATGCTTTGCCCCTTCCAAAAAAGCGGCGAATTTGTCAATACCTGCATCCTGGATCGGACGTCTAGCTGGCTGCAGTACGGAAGGGATCGTGGATGCCTGGTGCGTCGGCGTCGGTCTTCAACGTCACTGACTTGCCCTGGACTAATCGGCCATGGATTTTGGAAGCTTCAACCCTAGCGGTGGACTAGTTGGGCATAAAATTTGGACGCTTTATCTCTAGTGGGAGACATGGAGTGATGCGCAGGTGCACGTGAGCTAAATCTGTGCCTATAAATATGCATGCAGTTATGCGTTCTCTTGCACAAGCCACAGCAAGATAACAAGTGAAGCACGAACAAGCAGCATAGCCTCGGTCGATCTTGTAGCCAGCTATAGCCATGGCATCTCCCTCCTGCATTTCCTTGCTTGTGCTGGTGGCTCTGGCAGCCACGACGGCGTCGGGGCAGCTGTCGTCGACGTTCTACGACGCGTCATGCCCCAACGCTCTGGCCACCATCAAGAGTGGCGTGGCGGCCGCCGTGAGCAGCGACCCCCGTATGGGCGCGTCGCTGCTCAGGCTGCACTTCCACGACTGCTTTGTTAACGTGAGCAAGTTCCAGTGTTTCACCATGCATAACCGGCACTTCTTTCATTAGTTAACTAGTAACTGACTTGTTGCACCGAGCCTGTTTTGCTGGCTGCAGGGCTGTGACGCGTCCGTTCTGCTGTCGGGCAACGAGCAGAACGCGGTACAGAACGCGGGGTCACTCAGGGGCTTCAGCGTCATCGACGACATCAAGACCCAGGTGGAGGCTGTCTGCAAGCAGACCGTCTCCTGCGCCGACATCCTCGCCGTCGCCGCCCGTGACTCCGTCGTCGCGGTAAGCAACGTCATCATCGATCTCGTACCTGAAGGCTGAAGCTATGCTAGCTAGTGCTAAAGTTCTCGTTTTCTGTTTGGAAATGACCACGATTCATGCGCAGCTCGGAGGGCCGTCGTGGACAGTTCCTCTCGGGAGACGGGACTCCACGAGCGCAACCGGGGACACCAGCGACCTCCCGGGCCCTACCTCCAGCCTGGCGCAGCTCCAGGCCGCTTTCTCCAAGAAGAACCTCGACACCACCGACATGGTGGCGCTCTCGGGCGCGCACACCATCGGGCAGGCGCAGTGCAAGAACTTCCGGTCGCGGATCTACGGCGGCGACACCAACATCAACGCGGCCTTCGCAACGTCGCTCCAGGCCAACTGCCCCCAGGCGACCGGCGGCTCCGGCGACTCCAGCCTGGCGCCGCTAGACACGACGACACCCAACGCCTTCGACAACAACTACTACAACAACCTCCTATCCCAGAAGGGACTCCTCCACTCGGACCAGGTGCTGTTCAACAACGACACCACCGACAACACCGTCAGGAACTTCGCGTCCAGCGCGGCGGCGTTCACTAGCGCCTTCACCACGGCCATGATCAAGATGGGCAACATCTCGCCGCTGACCGGGACGGACGGCCAGATCAGTCTTAGCTGCTCCCAGGTGAACTCATGATTAACGACATGGATAAATCAGTCCATATATTAATTACTACACATGGATAAATAAGGACACATATAACCGGTGGCCAATAGTACTAAGTACCACGCTAATGGAAGCGTGTATTTGTAACTTGCAACTGCGTGCAGCAGAAAATCATGCATGCGTCTACACATGTAACTGTCGAATTCTCATGCAAAGGCATGGAGGATTACGTCAAGATTTATGTACTTCTACCATAATACTCGTCTCTCTCGTCCAAATAGACCAAATCTATCACACACTCCATATGCGATGAAGCTCTGATGCATACCGAGTTAAGTAGGCGGCCACAACAGAGGCCAATTTATGACATGTGGATTTTTTTTTGTTCTAAAACCTAAGAAAATCAAATAAACACAAACACAAACAATAGATATCTTATATCATAATTTTTCTATGTTCTTTCAAAACCGTAGTTGGAGCTACGTATTTTGTATTTCAAGTATGTTCCAAGATGAAAATTTGTATGGTCACGGTTGGTAGGCTACCCGGGGGCTAGCCAGCCCCGTGGAGATGAAGCTGGGCCGATTGGTTTCCTACCCTGCCTCCGTGTTGTGGCCCACAGGTATTTTAAAACACCCCCAGGCTAGGCCCACAAGAAACTACATACTCGTCTCCCTCGTCCAAATACACCAAATCTATCACACTCTACATATGCGGCCACAACAGAGGCCCATTTATGACATGTGGATTTTGCACAAAAATGTTTAAACAAACACAGGCTGTACAAAAATCATACTGTAGTTTGCACAAAAATGTTCAAACAAACACAGTCTGTACAAAAATCTCAATAAAAGGTTCAAAATATGTTCTAACATCTTATGACACAAGACAGAAAAATTATATTAACTTTCAGTATATGATCCTACAACTCATAATGTTCTTTTTTTGTTGTGTATAGTACTGTTACGATACATAAAATAAAATATTTGCAATCTGCGATAATAATTTCACTCGGATAATATAAAATTTCAGAGTGTAGCACATTTTGTGTTCTGTGTTTGAATGTCTATACAGAATGCCATTCAGTTTTAATGTGTGTGTCCTCACAACAACGTTCACCTAGCTAAGACAAAAGCGATGGACTTAGTAGTTTAATATTTTTGTAGCTTCACAGCCCATATATATGGTGGAAAAACAATTTAAACCTTTTATTTGAAAACAGTGGTGAAAAATCTACAAATGATTGATGAAAACATGACTTCAAAAACATGAGAAAATGCAAAACAAATAATATAAAGATACAAATAATAAAAACTAAAGTAACGGACCATGAAAGGGTGCCGGTTTTATTTTTTTGTCAACGACTTCATTATTTACCAAGCAAATCATATTAGAACAAATAAACTAAAATAACACAAAAATTAGAGATATGATATCATAATTGTTTTCTATGTTCTTTCAAAACCGTAGCTCCAACTTCGTATTTTTTATCTCAAGTGTGTTCTGAGGTGAAAATTTGTATGGGCATGTTTGGTAGGCTGTCGAGAGCTAGCCAGGCTCCGTGGACATGAATTTGGGCCGATTGGTTTCCTGCCCGGCCTCCATGCTATGAATCGCACGAACTTTAAAGCACCCCTGGGCCAGGCCCGCTAGGAACTACCTATTTGGCCATTTTTAGCGACCCACCCTCATCGTATGCTCCCCAGGTGCAAAGGGGATATTCCATGCATGAGCTCGACCACACATGGAGATGGCTGGAGCACGCGTGTGACGCTGCGCAAAGGGAAAAGGCGGCGGGAAGGATTATGTCACCCCCACACAAACCCTTCCACTATTTCCACTCTCCATTTCCCCCCTCCCCATTCACCCCCATCGATCTCCATTCCCTGGTCGCTCCGCAACACTCAGCTCCCTCATCTCCAACCATCGGCGGTGACAACGACTGAGAATAATGTGTCCTCTTTGTTGCGGCTGTGGAAGTTTTCATGCCGAGCTGGAATGACAGCGAGAGCTCAAGCCAATCATATCTAGAGGTAATCCCAGTTCCCCCAGTTCATCCTTAGGGTTAAGGTTTGGTATCGATTTGGGTTTTTTTTGATTTGGCCTCGATTGAACTCAATTTCGTTGCGACTGTATGTCTATTAGGACCTCATGGACATAAACTATGCTCCTGACTGCATCGAAGATCCCACATTCACTAGTATAGTAGGAGATTGTCCCTAGGTGTTCCGTGTCCACAATTTTGAGCATGTAGAGTGTGTTGCATTTGAAGGAAGCAACACAGCCCTTAGATTCTATCTTTGCCAAATGCAAAATGTAAGTTCCTAGCTTCTAATTATCCCGTATGCTCATACACAAGCTATGAGCTGTGAGCATGATCTTGTGATTTACGGCAAATCACAAATTGTGCATTTGTGTCTTGGTGATGACCCACAAGTATAGGGGGTGTATCGCAGTATTTTCGATAAGTAAGAGTGTCGAACCCAACGAGGAGCAGAAGGTGTTGACGAGTGGCTTGGATCAGGAATTCTCTGTAAATACTTAGCAAACGGATTTTTAGGGTTTTTTGATAATGCAGATAAATAAAGTGCGAGTAAATAAAAGACAATGATAATAATTGCAGCAAGTGGCCCAATCCTTTATTTAGCAAAGGACAAGCCGGTTGTATTACTTAAGATGACCAAACATTCTCGAGGACATATGGGAATACTGTCAAGTTCTTTCGCTTCATATAGTTGATTAATCTTCTCTAGTTGGATAAGTGTTGTGTGGGTGAACCTGTGCTAATGTACTGACCTTCCTAGGAATAATACATACTTGTGATTATACCCCTTGCAAGAATCCGCAACTATAATAAAGTAATTAAGATAGAAACCTAACCACAGCCTTAAACTCTGAGATCCTACACTCTCTTGTGCAAAGGTTTCCTAACGGGGTTCAGGTTTCTATCATTCCGGCAACCCCTACGATTAGTATCCAAATACACAATGCATTCCCCTAGGCCCATAAAGGTGAAGTATCATGTAGTCGATGTTCACATGACACCACTAGAAGAATAACATCACAACTTAAGTATCAAACCATTGAATCTTTCTCAACACAATTCCACTACTAACAACATGACTTCTCCCATGTCCTCAAAAACTAAATGAACTACTCACGAGAAATCATATGGATCAAGATCAGAGATGAAATAATGATAAGTAAAAATCTAAATATAACAATAATTCAACGGTTCCACTCAATAGCATCAACTACAACAAGTAATCAACACCGGGAAAGTTTCCCCTAAGAACTATGCAAGATTCAACCCAATTGTTCCAGCGGTACGAAGTGGTGATGATGGTGCTGGTGGAGATGATGGTGGAGATGATGATCCCGATGAAGTCCAGCTTGATAATGGTGTTGATGGCGATGATCTCCCCTCTCCGGGAAGGAATTTCCCCGGTAGATTTCTGCCTGCCGGAGAGCTCTTTCTCTCTCTGCAGTTTTCCGCCCCGTAGAGGCGGTGGAATCTTTCTGTGGTTGCTCCCCGAGTCTTAGGGTTTTGAGGTGCTTATATGCGTCAGAGGGCGATGCCAGAGGTGGGACAGGGTGGCCACACCACCTGGTGGCGCGTCCAGGGCTGGCCCGCGCCATGGGGTGGTGTGGGCCCCCTGTGGCCCATCTCCACTTCCCCTTTTGGCTTTCTTCGTCTTCTGGAAAAATAGGAATTTCCTTATATTTTCTGGGATTTTCTGATCTTCGCCAATTTTGCCTCCAAACGGTGCTTTTCCATCAGAATCCTGGCTCTAGTGGTTCATCCTCCCAAAATCATCAATCATGCAAAAATATAGGAAATAACATAAGTACCATCTCTTAATACGAAATATATCAATGAATAACAGTGAATTATGATATAGAATGGTGATGCAAAATGGACGTATCAACTCCCCCCAAGCTTAGATCTCGCTTGTCCCCAAGCAAAAACTGAGCTCGATAAACATGTCCACAGGTGTATGGAGTGAAGTGTCGATAAAGAGAATACGGACAAGATGATGGGTTCGTAGCATGGAAAACAAAAAAATTCTACCGCAAGAACGAACAAAACCCAGATCTAATCTAGATAAAAGCCAAGATCTAATCTATTAGACATGTGCAACGAGATAGATCTGTACTAACCCTCGTAGATCTGAAAGCGTTACGAGATTAGATCTCGGGGTTGATGTAGTCGATCACTTGCCGATCTCAAGATCGTGTGGACGATCCTTCTGGCGCCGCGTTCCGGCAGCGCTTCCGCAGTCGGTCACACGTGCGGAGTCGAAGCAGACCTTCCTCTCCTCGTTCCAGCGAGCAGCGGAGGTAGTAGATCTTCTCCACGGAATCCCAGCAGCACGACGGTGTGGTGGTGGTGGTGGAGTAGAGAATTCTGCAGGGCTTCGCCTAAGCCTGAGCAGAGGGAAGGAGGAGGAGAGAGGCGGCGACTAGGGTTTAAAGTGGAGGGGGCAGGGGGTGGTGCCCCCACCCCTCTATTTAAAGGAGGGAGGCGCCATAGGAGGGGGAGTCCTACTCCTTGGCCGGCGGATTGGGAGGGGGGAGGAGTCCTCCTCCCCCATGACTCCTTGTCTTGCCCCACAAGGATTCCTTGATCCTTTCTTGGTTTTCAAGCAAACTCCAAGAAATCTCCTAGAACCTTCCAGAACATTCCGAAACCTTCTAGAATCTCCATACAAACACTCCGGAACATTTCCTAACTTAGAAAATGATCCCCAATATATGAATCTTATTCTCCGGACAATTCCGGATCTCCTCTTGATGTCCCGGATCCAATCCGAGACTCCGAACAACATTCGGTCTCCAACGCATATTCCATATCTACTTAAAACAACTTCGAACCTTAAGTGTGTCACCCTACAATTCGTGAATATGCAGACATGATGAAGACACCTCTCCGATCAATAACCATCAGCGGGATCTGGAGATCCATAATGGCTCCCACATACTCAACGATGACTTCGTGATCGATAGAACCATTAACATACGAAACCAATTCCCTTTGTCACGCGATATTCTACTTATCCGAGGTTTGATCGTCGGTATCTCCATACCTAGTTCTACCTCATTACTGATAAGTACTCTTTACTCGTTCCATGTTATGTCATCCCTTGTGACCTAGTAACATGCTTGCAAGCTAACTAGATGACATTCCATCGAGAGGGCCCAGAGCATATCTATCCGTCATATGGATGGACAAATCCCAATCTTGGTCCATGCGCTTCAACACATACTTTCAGAATACCCAATGACACCTTTATGACCATCCAGTTACGAAGCGGTGTTTGATGTCATCAAAGTACCCATCCGGTGATGGTGATTAACATAACCTCATGGTCGAAGGATTAGGTTACTATGCATTTGAAAGCTTATAGCAATACGAACTTAATGACTTGATCTTATGCTACGCTTACTATGGGTGTGTGTCCATCACATCATTCTCCTAATGATATAACCTTGTTATTAATGACATCCAATGTCCATGATCAGGAAACCATGATCATCATTCAATCAACAAGCTAGTTCCACAAGAGGCTTACTAGGGACTCTTTTATGTTTACACAACACACATGTATCAGTGTTTCCTTATAATACAATTATAGCATGGGATGTAAACATTCATCATAAACACAAAGATATAATAATAACCACTTTTATTATTGCCTCTTGGGCATATCTCCAACAGTCTCCCACTTGCACTAGAGTCAATAATCTAGATTACATGGTAATATACCTAACACCCATGGCGTTCTGGTGTTGGTCATGCTTTGCTCGAGGGAGAGGTTTAGTCAACGGATCTGCCACATTCAGATCAGTGTGTACTTTGCAAATCTTTATGTCACCATCTCGGACATACTCGCGAATAGCATGGAAACGTAGCTTGATGTGCTTCAGCTTGCTATGTGACCTTGGCTCCTGTGCATTAGCTATGGCACCTGTGTTGTCACAGTAGATGGCCATCGGGTCCAACGCACTGGGAACCACGCCAAGTTCAGTAATGAACTCCTTCATCCATATGGCTTCTTGTGCAGCCTCCGAAGAAGCTATGTATTCCGATTCAGTTGAAGATTTCGCCACAACGCTTTGCTTGGCACTCCTCCAGCTCACTGCAACACCATTCAAAATAAATACGTATCCAGACTATGACTTCGAGTCATCTGGATCGGTGTTCCAACTAGCATCAGTGTAACCGTTTACATCAAGTTGTTCATCACCTCCATAAGAAAGAACCATATCCTTAGTCCTATTCAGGTACTTTAGGATATTCTTGACCGCTGTCCAGTGTTCCATTCCAGGATCACTTTGATATCTGCTAGTCAAACTAACAGCATGTGCTATATCCGGTCTTGTACACAGCATGGCATACATGATAGAACCTATGGCCGAGGCATAGGGAATATTATTCATCTTTTCTCTATCTTCTGCCGTAGCCGGACTTTGAGTCTTACTCAAGGTCTTACCTGACAACATGGGCACGAACCCTTTCTTGCTCTCTTCCATTCTAAACTTCTTTAGAACTTTGTCTAAGTATGTACTTTGTGAAAGTGCTATTAGGCGTCTTGATCTATCTCTATAAATCTTGATGCCTAGAATATATGCCGCTTCGCCAAGATCCTTCATTGAAAAACTATTATTCAAATAAGGTTTTGACGCTATTAGGAAGTTCTATATCATTCCCAATCAACAATATGTCATCTACATATAGTACTAGGAATGCTACAGAGCTCCCACTCACTTTCTTGTAAATACAAGCTTCTCCATAAGTTTGTATAAATCCAAAGTTTTTGATTACTTTATCAAAACATTGATTCCAACTCCGGGATGCTTGCTTCAGTCCATAAATAGAGCGCTGAAGTTTGCATACCTTGTCAGCATCACTAGGATCGACAAAACCCTTGGGTTGTACCATATACATCTCTTCCTCAATGTCACCATTAAGGAACGCCGTTTTGACATCCATCTGCCAAATTTCATAATCGAAATATGCAGCGATTGCTAACAAAATCCTCACAGACTTTAGCTTTGCTACTGGTGAGAATGTCTCATCGTAGTCAACTCCTTGAATTTGTAGGAACCCTTTCGCGACAAGTCGAGCTTTATAGACGGTAACATTACCATCAACATCTGTTTTTCTTTTGAAAATCCATTTGTTCTAGACAGCCTTACGGCCATCCGGTAAGTCCACCAAAGTCCACACTTGGTTTTCGTACATGGATCCCATTTCGGATTTCATGGCTTCTAGCCATTTGTCGGAATCTGGGCTCACCATAGCTTCTTCATACGTCGCAGGGTCATCAGTGTGGTCCACCAACATGACGTTCAAGGTAGAGTCATACCAATCAGGAGTGGTACGAACCCTCGTTGACCTGCGAGGTTCAGCAGTAACTTCGTTCAAAGTTTCATGATCACCATCATGAGCTTCCTCTCCAATTGGTGCAGGCGGCACAAAAACATCTTCCGGTGCTACGCTACTCTCAACTCCGAGAGAAGGTTCAATAACCTCGTCGAGTTTTACTTTCCTTCTAGTCACTTCTTTCGAGAGAAACTCCTTCTCAAGAAAGGATCCATTCTTGGCAACGAAAACTTTGCCTTTGGATCTATGATAGAAGGTATACCCAATTGTTTATTTTGGGTATCCTATGAAGACGCATTTCTCCGCTTTGGGTTCAAGCTTATCAGGTTGTAACTTCTTTACATACGCTTCGCAACCCCAAACTTTAAGGAACGACAACTTAGGTTTCTTACCAAACCACAATTCATACGGTGTCGTTTCAACGGATTTAGATGGTGCCCTATTTAAAGTGAATGCGGCTGTCTCTAATGCATAGCCCCAAAACGATAGTGGTAAATCTGTAAGAGACATCATAGACCGAACCATATCTAAGAGAGTTCGATTACGATGTTCGGACACACCATTACGCTGTGGTGTTCCCGGCGGTGTCAACTGTGAAAGTATTCCACATTTCTTTAAATGCATGCCAAACTCATAACTCAGATATTCACCTCCGCGGTCAGAACACAGAAACTTAATCTTCTTGTTACGATGATTTTCCACTTCACTTTGAAATTCCTTAAACTTCTCGAAAGTTTTGGACTTATGTTTCATAAAGTATACATACCCATATCTACTTAAGTCATCCGTGAAAGTGAGAACATAACGATATCCACCACGCGATGCTACACTCATTGGACCACACACATTGGTATGTATTATTTCCAATAAGTCTGTAGCTCGCTCCATTATAACAGAGAATGGAGTCTTAGTCATTTTTCCCATTAGACATGCTTCGCATATTTCAAGTGATTCAAAATCAAGTGATTCAAGAAGTCCATCAGAATGGAGTTTCTTCATACGCTTCACTCCAATGTGACCAAGACGACAGTGCCACATGTATGTAGAATTATCATTCAATTTTATTCGTTTAGCATCTATGTTGTGAACATGTGTATCACTACTATCGAGATTCAATAAGAATAAACCATTCATCTCAGGTGCATTACCATAAAAGATATTACTCATATAAATCGAACAACCTTTATTCTCAGACTTAAAAGAGTAACCGTCTCGCAATAAACAAGATCCAGATATAATGTTCATGCTTAACGCGGGCACCAAATAACAATTATTTAAATTTAAAACTAATCCCAAAGGTAGATGTAGAGGGAGCATGCCGACGGCGATCACATCAACCTTGGAGCCATTTCCAACACGCATCTTCACCTCGTCTCTTGCCAGTCTTCGTTTATCCGCAGCTCCTGTTTCGAGTTACAAATATGAGCAACCGAACCAGTATCAAATACCCAGGCACTACTACGATTACCAGTAAGATACACATCAATAACATGTATATCGAATATACCTTTCTTCTTGATGTTGCCGTTCTTCAGATCCGCCAGGTACTTGGGGCAGTTACGCTTCCAGTGACCAGCACCCTTGCAGTAGAAGCATTCAGTTTCAGGCTTAGGACCAGCCTTGGGCTTCTTAGCAGCTGCGGCAGCTTTCTTGCCGTCCTTCTTGAAGTTGCCCTTTTTCTTAGGCTTGCCCTGTTTCTTGAAATTGGTGGTCTTATTGACCATCAACACTTGGTGCTCCTTCTTGATCTCCACTTCTGCAGTTTTCAGCATGGACGATAGTTCAGGCAACGTCTTGTTCATGCAGTGCATATTGTAGTTCATCACAAAGTTCTTATAACTCGGTGGCAGTGATTGGAGGACACGGTGAATCCCTAACTCATTAGGAATCGTTATCCCCAACTCTTGGAGCTTGTTTGCGTGCCCAGACATGGTGAGCACGTGCTCGCTAACGGAGCTTCCCTCTTCCATCTTGCAGGTAAATAACTTTTCGGAGGCCTCATAGCTCTCCACGGCCGCATGAGTCTCAAAAATGAACTTGAGCTCCTTAATGATCTCGAACGGGTCGTGGTGCTCAAAACGCTTCTAGAGCTCCGTTTCTAAACCGTACAGGATGGCACACTAAACTATGGAGTAATGATTTTTCCGAGTGGCGTAAACATTCTTTACGTCATCGGTGGCATCATCTGCAGGTGGGTCACCTAGCGGTGCTTCGAGCACATAGGTCATCTGACCAGCCCTGAGGACAATCTTCAGACCACGGAGCCAGTCCGTGAAGTTGCTTCCATTGTTTTTAAGCTTTTCTTTCTCTAGGAACGCATTGAAATTGATGGAGAGGTTCGCCATAATCTACAACAAATTTGCAAGTAGTTTAGACTAAGTTTATGATAAATTGAGTTCAATTTTAATTCTTAAATTAACTAGGTGAACTCCCACTCAAAAAAACATCCCTCACATTGTCTTAGTGATTACACAAACCAACTCCACTACACCAAGTCCGATCTTCACGAGAGAAGATGTAGTTTCATCGGTGAACAATCTTCATGTTCATCATATCACTTATATGATTCATGCTCTACCTTTCGGTATTCTGTGTTCCGAGACCATGTCTGTACATCTAGGCTCGTCAAGATTAACCTTAGTTTCCGCATGTGCAAATCTGGCTTGCACCCGTTGTATGCACACATAGAATCTATCACATCCGATCATCACGAGATGCTTCGAGACGACGAGTCTTAGCAATGGTGCCAACTAAGGACGAACACTTTATTACTTGAAATTTAGTGAGAGGGATCATCTTATAATGCTACCGTCGTGATCTAAGCAATACAAGATGCATAAAGGATTAACATCACAGGCAATTCATAATTAGTGTGATATGATATGGCCCTTTCTTCTTATGCCTTTGATCTCCATCTCCAAAGCACGGAGATGATCTCCATCATCACCAGCATTGCATCAAGGTCAGTGCCGCCGCTTCATGGTTGTCCATCATCACCAGCAACTATTACAACTACTTGGAATAAAGCTATTACATGATGAATAGACACGCAGGTCTTAACAGAATTAAAGACAACCATTAGGCTCCTGCCGGTTGCCATATTACAACAAGGATCATTGCATACATCAAATATAATCACAATCACATGATGGCCATATCACATCACAAAATCCCTGCAAAAACAAGTTAGACGCCTCTAATTTTCTTTGCATGTTTTACGTGGTTTGGGGCTTTCGAATAAGAACGGATCTTACCTACGAAACTGAACCACAACGTTGATACAAGTGCTATAGAGTGCAAAGTGTATATTGGATCTATACTATGATGGGAGAGACAGACACCCGCAAAGCCACTTGTGCAAAGCAAGTTACACGTCAAGCGTGGAGCAAGTCTCATGTGTGATGACATCTAAGGTTAGCCCGAGCCGCTTCATCCCACCATACCGCAAGATGCAAAGTACACAAAGCAAAAGACGGCACGAGCACCAACGCCCACAAAACCATTGTGTTCTACTCATGCAACAGATCTATGCATAGACAAGGCTCTGATACCACTGATGGGTTCATAGCATGGAAAACAAAAAAATTCTACCGCAAGAACGAACAAAACCTAGATCTAATCTAGATAAAAGCCAAGATATAATCTATTAGACATGTGCAACGAGATAGATCTGTACTAACCCTCGTAGATCCGAAAGCGTTACGAGATTAGATCTCGGGGTTGATGTAGTCGATCACTTGCCGATCTCAAGATCGTGTGGACGATCCTTCCGGCGCCGCGTTCCGGCAGCGCTTCCACAGTCGGTCACACGTGCGGAGTCGAAGCAGACCTTCCTCTCCCCGTTCCAGTGAGCAGCGGAGGTAGTAGATCTTCTCCGCGGAATCCTAGCAACACGACGGTGTGGTGGTGGTGGTGGAGTAGAGAATTCTGCAGGGCTTTGCCTAAGCCTAAGCAGAGGGAAGGAGGAGGAGAGAGGCGGCGACTAGGGTTTGAAGTGGAGGGTGCAGGGGGTGGTGCCCCCACCCCTCTATTTAAAGGAGGGAGGCGCCATAGAGGGGGAGTCCTACTCCTTGGCCGGCGGATTGGGAGGGGGGGAGGTGTCCTCCTCCCCCACGACTCCTTGTCTTGCCCCACAAGGATTCCTTGATCCTTTCTTGGTTTTCAAGCAAACTCCAAGAAATCTCCTAGAACCTTCCAGAACATTCCGAAACCTTCTAGAATCTCCATACAAACACTCCGGAACATTTCCTAACTTAGAAAATGATCCCCAATATATGAATCTTATTCTCGGGACAATTCGGATCTCCTCTTGATGTCCCGGATCCAATCCGAGACTCCGAACAACATTCGGTCTCCAACGCATATTCCATATCTACTTAAAACAACTCCGAACCTTAAGTGTGTCACCCTACGGTTCGTGAATATGCAGACATGATGAAGACACCTCTCCGATCAATAACCATCAGCGGGATCTGGAGATCCATAATGGCTCCCACATACTCAACGATGACTTCGTGATCGATAGAACCATTAACATACGAAACCAATTCCCTTTGTCACGCGATATTCTACTTATCCGAGGTTTGATCGTCGGTATCTCCATACCTAGTTCTACCTCGTTACTGATAAGTACTCTTTACTCGTTCCATGTTATGTCATCCCTTGTGACCTAGTCACATGCTTGCAAGCTAACTAGATGACATTCCACCGAGAGGGCCCAGAGCATATCTATCCGTCATATGGATGGACAAATCCCAATCTTGGTCCATGCGCTTCAACACATACTTTCAGAATACCCAATGACACCTTTATGACCATCCAGTTACGAAGCGGTGTTTGATGTCATCAAAGTACCCATCCGGTGATGGTGATTAACATAACCTCATGGTCGAAGGATTAGGTTACTATGCATTTGAAAGCTTATAGCAATACGAACTTAATGACTTGATCTTATGCTACGCTTACTATGGGTGTGTGTCCATCACATCATTCTCCTAATGATATAACCTTGTTATTAATGACATCCATTGTCCATGATCAGGAAACCATGATCATCATTCAATCAACAAGCTAGTTCCACAAGAGGCTTACTAGGGACTCTTTTATGTTTACAAAACACACATGTATCAGTGTTTCCTTATAATACAATTATAGCATGGGATGTAAACATTCATCATAAACACAAAGATATAATAATAACCACTTTTATTATTGCCTCTTGGGCATATCTCCAACACAAGAAGCATCACATTCATCAAAACACAAATCATAATAGAAAACAACTCACTATTATATAACTTAACTTGCAATGAGTAAGGGAAACACAATAAAGATGCATAAAGTAAATCATAATTTCTAATGGCAAACTTTGTTCTTGGTCATAGAAAAATTAACAAATTGCAGGAGTTAAACATAATGGGTTTTCAATGATAGCTTTCAAAGTAATATCCACTTAGGATAAGAGCAATGTGCAAAACAAGGAATATAAGAAACATGATTGAATATATCATCATATCGGTGATTGCATCCCAACAACTCAAATGCTTGCTTGAGATAGAAATAAATAGGTTTACTGACTCAACTAAAAAGTAAAAGATAGGCCCTTCACAGAGGGAAGCAGGGATTTCAAGTCTCATAAAGAGATTACAAAAATTATGGTACTTACTAGCTTTGAGCTCTCATTGCCACTATCATAAGCATATTTTAGGTGATTAAGGTTAAAGTGAACAAATATGAGGATATGCTTGACAAGTTATAAGCCGAAAATCTCATGCCCCTTGCCCCCAAGTCCTGGACCTCATGCTACTCAACTTTAGTCACAGGTAAGTTCTTGTCATTGTAAGTACATGTGTATAATGGAGAACCGCCAATGGGGTACCCCTTGCCCCATGATACAGGAGCTATCCCATATCAAAATGACAAGGAAACAAACAATGAGCATCTCAGCGATCTTTTTATTTTCTATTTTCATAGGTTTTTATTGAAGATGCTTCATAGAATGCTCATTATGGTTATGCTGCAAGTTTCCACCATGATTAGGCATGGCTTAGGCTAGCCGCCCAGGCGTTTCTCTAACACATATACAAACTCTGTAAGCTTACAAGCTCCCCTTTTATTTCACACTGCTGGAATCCATAAACAAAAGAACATGATATCGACTGAATAATAAGTGCAATGTTGAAAGCGTTCCCCATGACAGCATGGTTCTGCTAATTCTCAACTTATAAAGTGCAAGCATATACGCAACATACATGGAAGCAATGGTTCAAGTTTATTAAGTGCAAGAAAAGTAAAGTGTGCCATCAAGTTTGTGAGAGCTTTAATCACTAATTTTCACATAACAAGTTTAATTTGGAAGGTAGATAAAAACATGAATATACTAGGGATAGCAATAATGCTAATAGGTAGATATGGTGGACGCAAATGGCATAGGTTTTAGTTTTAGGATTTGACGCACGAGAAGTATTCCCTCTCAGTACAGGTTTTTGGCTAGCAAGGCTAAGCAGCAAGCATAAGAATTGAAGGAACAAACAAAAATACAAGTGATAGAAATCATCATGCAATCTTCCTTGGAAACACAAAAGATCTTAACTAGATAATACTAAGATTATGAGCCAAACAAGAAAGAAAGATGATGAAATTATATATCTTAAAAGTACTTTTCTTTTTTTCTATTCAATCTTCAAATAGTGCTACTACTGACCAGAGCTAGGTTTGCCAAAATCAATCTAAGTTTACTTAATGATCCCAAAGTGATACCAATACTATCAACAAGATCAATCATATAATAGAGATTGCAAACTAAAATAAGATGTTCAAAAAGTAAATGATAGAACTTCTCATTAATATTCCATAACGGAAACTCACACCAAGGGATACATAGATATCTAACTAGAGGGGAGATACTTCCGTAATGCAAACCATCCTATATGATAACTTCTCTATTCATGATATGACTCTACTGAAAAGGTAAAAAGATGAAAGATAATGATATGATACCGCGGCACTCCCCCAAGCTTGGAACAAACTAAGGGGATGCCAAAACCTGATGACAAATTACTCCTTCGGTGGTGGTGGTGTTGCGCCGATGATCGGAGTGAGAAGATCTTCCAGGATCTTGCGAAGCCTGTTATTCTCCTCTTGAAGTATATCCACCTTTCTCCTATTACTCAAACTATGTTCCTACACATTTGAATTTGAGACTTATATTGCTCCCACTCAAAAATATTCACATATTGTTTTAGGAAGACTTTCATAGCTCCCACTCAATTCCATGCAAATTGCATATCTCCTCACTATTTTGAACGACTTCAAAATCCTTTGATCAAATATCAAACTAAGAGATTTACTATGAGACACTAGTAATTTACTAGTTTTAAATCCACTAGACATTCAGCACACTTGAATCAAATTCATTTGAATTTGTCCAATACTTGACAAATTGTGCTTTTGTCATTCACCCCTTTTCCACTATGGCTTTGCAGTCATTTGGGAAAATTCAAGTAACCCCTTTACTTGTAAGATTCAGCAATGAATTGCTTTCTAATCTCAAGTGAATTTTTCTTTGGGATTTCTCATATCTTTTAGCTTACAATTATTTCCTTAGTAGTTCGTAGGTATGTCATATTCCGGTAATCATGACAAATGATTCACAAATGTCTCCATACATGATATGGGCTACACTTTGAATCCTACTTTATGTAGTGAAAACACCAGTGGGGGAAACACAATGATCATTATCATTGATTCTTTCCTTTGTGGAGAGTATCATTCAGGAACGCTTTCCATTGCCCTTCTCAACACTCTGATGCAGGGGTTTGAATCCTCATCATGTTTTTCACTATCTACCATTTGCTCCATAATCGAGAAATATCACTGAATGTGAACTTTCTCGAGAATGCACCAAAATCCAAGCAATACTAGTTTTGCTTCTCTTTTGGTTCTAGCTATGGCTATTGTATTCATAATTTCCAATGAATACTCTACAAGGACTTATTCGCTATTGTTTTGGTTATATCGAATAACCCCAAAACTTTTAGATGATTCATACCAGATATGGAGACGCTTTCACGAATTCTCATGGTTTACTATATATTCTAATTGAGTGCTAACTATTTCTAACTAATGGTCTCTACATCTACACTACAACGATTTATTTGGCGCCTTCTATTCACCTATTTGATATCAAATATCATATTGTGATGCTTTGCATTTCATAATTTCTTTTTATGCCAATCTTATAAAGATGAATTTCATTACTATTGATCAAATCATAGTAATTAGATTCTCTTTTATCTTTAAAAATACCCTTGGTTTGATGAAATACTTTGATCATATCAAATAGTTTCATATTCATGTTTCCTTTGGTAAACTTCTTTACACATTTAAACAACCATACAATGATAATCACCATTTTTGTTAAAACACAATACATCGAATGTGTATTTACTTTTAACAATTCATTAGAACACTTTGTATTCAAGTAATACATGGTGTTCAATTATTTCTGCCGAACTTAGGCATGATTCATATGTGACAAGAAATCAAGTGTCTTTCACATATTATCAATATAACTTTGAATTTAAAAATGGTTTCATTCAGTAATGAACATATCATTAAGTTGGGTATTTTCAAGGCATTTTAATATTTTACAAATGTTCATGCACTATCAATTAGTTTCAACAACAAGGATAATTCACATATAATCGAACAAGATACGAACACAAATAGAAATCATTAATAAAAGTGGAACAACAGTTTGTTACAAGATCATATGAATAACCTTCTCACAAAGTGTGAGACACACTAAACAAGTTCACAATATTTTGATTATAATAATCATCCTAAACATAAACTAAGTGATAAATGTTGAGGGAGAGTGTCGTTGGCCATCATCATCATGCTCGCCATCAACACGCAATGTCACCTCCTCTCCAGCAAGCACCTCTATGCAGAAGGACCTGTTTTCAGCAAAATAGAACAAGTATCAAATATACTTAATACTGCAACATGTGTTTGCAAGATTATAACATTTATAAAATTGTATATCAAATATATACCTTTGTCATTGATGACCTCTCATGCAATAGGTTCAACCTCCACATTCCTGAGATGTGATATGAACCTGTGGAAATACCGTGTTTCCGCATCGCCTCTCATGATGCAAGTCCTGACATGTGCTCGGTAGCTTGGTGGCAGCGACCATAGCACAACGCCATTTGCAAAAGAGCTCATCATCCAGCTGTGCAGGAAGTATGTTGGCCTCATGTACGCATCATGCATGCGCTCCAAGTGGTCGTCAAGTGAAGAGTTCTCATCCATCTTAATGGAGAGGAAATCTCCCATCAGCTCATGCTCCTGTATGCATGCATGTTCCATGAAATGTGTCCTAAGCTCTAGCATTACCGTTCGAGGGTCAACATTACCCACGACTAGCCACAGCTCATCCACCATTCCAAAACACATTGTAACTGAAATGAAGGAGGCCATCTCACGACGGTAATAGCGGTCTTCCCGCTGCTTTGGGGTCTCTAGGTCACTAGGATGATCCAAATCCATCTCATTGAGTATATAGTCGACCACGTTATTCTCGCTAAGGAGAACGTGGAGACGCACAACCCATATGGAGAAGTTTGATCCGTCTAGCCTGAGCTTCTCTTCTTCTAACCAATCGTCAACAAGAAAGGTAGCATCAGGGAGAACCATTTTATACATTTATAATTGCAAAAGGAATTTAGACTAAGTTTATAATTAAATGAGTTAATAATAACTCCACTAAGAAACACCTATCCCCTGAAGGGTTCTAGTGATAACACGACCCCATTTCCCCACATCTCCCCCGATCATCACGACCATCAATGTGGGTTCTAGGATGGACGCTAAATGTCGGTCACATCATTCATGTGACTCGTGCTCAATATTTCGACCATCCGTGTTCCAAGGCCATGTCTGTACATGCTAGGCTCGCCAACTCAACCTTAGTGTATTCGCTGTGCAACATGGCTTAAACCCACTGTATGCGAACATAGATATGTCTGACACCCGGTCATCACAGCCTGCCTCATACCGAAGAACTTTCTTGGTGGTGCACACTAAGGGGTGATACATTGCAAATGTATCTATAATTTTTGATGTTCCATGCTTGGTTTTATCCACTTTCTTGTGTTTTGTCCACACTTTGGAGTACTTTTCATATGATTTCTTGGACTAAACTATTAACAAGAGCCACAGTGCCAGCTGCCTGTTTTCTGCTATTTTTGGTTCCAGGAAAGTCAAAAAATGAATATTCTCGGAATTGGACGGGACAAAAGCCAAAGTGCCTATTTTTCCGAAAGTCATCAGATGCCAGAATACGAGACGGAGAGGGGCTAGGGGGCCACCACACCACCTGGACGCACGGCCCAGCCTGGCCCGCGCCAGGGGGTGGTGTGGCCGCCTCCGGCACCCCCTCGGTCTCCCCTTCCGACTATAAGATGCCCTCGGGATGTAAACCCTAAGTACCCGATCAAAAATCCACGAAAGAGTCTGTGCCCTCTGGTAATTTGGGGAAGTGATAGAAATCTCTAAGGTACTAGATGTGCTATTGCTACTAGGGAGAAAACAACAATCCTTTGTTCATAGAACAATCATATTGTTTACTTTACATGCAGTTCGTAAAGCAATAATCTGTTGCTTGCAACTTAATACTGGAGGGGGTTCGGATGATAACCTGAAGGTGGATTATTAGTCATAGATGCAGTTGGATGGCGGTCTATGTATAATGTTGTAATGCCCAATCAAGTCTCAAAGGAGTCAAGATGATTAGTATATGCATGTATTGCTTTCTCGATGTTTGTCAATTGCCCCGCTGTAATTTGTTCACCCAACATGTTATCTATCTTAAGGAGAGCCACCTCTAGTGAACTATGGATCCCGGTCCTTGTCTTTTGCATTCAATCTACAAACTGTTTACTTCTTTGTGTTTACTTTCTGCAAACATTTACTTCTTTCCATTCGATACGTTTAATCCTTTGTTTTCCGCAAAATACGGTGAGATTGACAACCTCATCGCAAGTTGGGGACAAAGTTCTTTGGTTGTGTTGTGCAGGTCTCCACATTGCTACTAGCACCGTTAGTGCGCCCTGCCAAAGCTCAGCTAGTAAAACCTTTGGGGTGTTTCCTTGCTCCTACTGGTTCTATTAACCCTTGGTTTCATAACTGAGGGAAACTTGCTGCTGTGCTCATCATACCTTCCTCTTGGGGTTCCCAACGAGCTCTACATCAACACCGCACCAACACTTTTCTAGGCGCCATACACAGAGCCATCAAGCATTTTTCTGGCACCGTTGCCGGGGAGTCAATGACATCTTCACAAGGGGAGTCCCTCATAACCAATCTCTTTACTTTGTTATTTTTGTTTTTTCTTAGTTTCTTTTTGCTTTGTTCGCTTGTTTTGTTATCCAAAAACACAAAAAATTAAGTATCCTTTAGTTGTCACCTCTTCCTTAGCTCACCATGTTGATCCCTAAATTCACCTTTAAGGACCTTTCAATTGGTAGTGGTTCTATAATTGGGAAAGATAATATTGAAGAATTCTTTAATCATGTTAGTAAACATGAGGATACTGAGGATAGATCCCTAGCAGAAATTTCTCCAAACTATGAGATTGCTGCAACTTCTTTAATTCACATGTTGGAAGCTAGGTTTGTTAACCTCAACCCCTTAATACAAGTAATGTTTCTTAAGCTTAAAGAAATTGAGGACCCTGAAAAGAGGGATTTTATTCTAGAAACTTTGTTCAAGGAATTCTATGATGTTGCCAAGGAAGCTAGGAAAGTTTTTGAACATTTCAATATGCTAGGCTCATGTGTAGATGTTGTTGGTACGCGAGAAAATATGAACAAAACAGAACCTAATGGGGAGGAACCTAAGATACCAATACCCTTCAAACTAGTAGCAATACATGATACCATAGAAAAGAATCTTGATTGGATTGTTCCTGCAGACCCTTTTGATGAGAATAGTGAACCTAAGAGAATTGAGAGAGGATCCTCTAGAACTTATTTGGATGATATACCTTGCCTTGTTGAAAATATTTCTGGTATTGATCTTAATGCTTCTTCATTTGAGAACATTTGATTCTTTCTTTGCTTCTTTTGCCTAACTTAAAGGCTTTAAAGAAAAGTACTTATTGGGAGATAACCCAAAAGTTTTAGATGAGTCTTGGAAGTTATTACTTCAGTAATAACCGCTCCTTATCCTTTTTATTTGCTTTTTGTGCCAAGAGTAACCTCTAATGAGAGAGAAGTAATGATTGGGAAAGTTGCTGTCCCGAAACAGATTTCTGTGCTTCACCATAAATATTCGTGTAAAATCTCGGTACGTATTTTTGAGGCGTGAATTTTTGTGCTTCTGCCCCAGGTTGTTATATAACTTTCGTTAGTTCAACACTTTTTGATTTGAGCAACAGAAGTTCTTCGAAAAAAATCATCTTTACCTGCTGGTCTGTTTTGACAGATTTCTGTCATTTTCTGCATTTGCTTCTTGTTGGTTCCTTTTTTGAGTTCTTTTGGGGAATTGTGCTTTTTTAGGGAAGTGCCACAGTAGCTAGTGTTTTAATGGAAGTTTATTTAGTGTTAAAACTGAACCTTAAGACTTATTTATCTTGAGTGCACTAATGTTACTAATAAAGATTGTGTGAAGTTTTGTATGAAGGAAAAATTTCAGGTGTATGGAAGGAATGAGTAATGAGATGAAGGATGGACTAAAGCTCAAGCTTGGGGATGCCACGTGTGTCACCCCAAGAAATCTCCAAGAAGTAAAAGTGTCAAAGCTTGGGGATGCCCAAGGCATCCCCTTCTTCATCAATAAAAATCCCAGGTTTCTTCCAAACGCTTCATTTTTATTGTTTCATGCACATTTGTGTTGTTCTTGGAGCGTCTTCTTTTTCGTTTTTGTTTTGGTTTTTCATTTGATTTTGTTTGCTTAGTTTTCTGAATAAATTGGTTGGACCCCCTCTTTCATACATTGGTTTGCAAATAGTTTGGTTTGGTTTGGAAAAGAGTAGGAAAGTTCATACTTATGTGGTAAAAAGAGCTCGTTTTTGACTATGGCCTATGCTTTGTCATGCCATGCTTGATATTGTTTTGGCTTTATGCTTAGTATTCTTTGATGTAGCATGACTTGGTATAAACAATTGAGATTGCTTAATGTGCCTTGGATGAATCATGCGTTATTTTAGCATATTAAAGCATAATATAGTGGTATTCTCCTTTGATGCTTTATTTGGGTTGACTTGGCGCATACTCACACCATGTTATGACTATCTCAAGTCACCATAGCCTTTATGATCCTTTCTTTTTCAACTTGTAGTATCACTTTATGCTTTGATCAATGATGTTTTGTCGCTCTGCATGATTATGGCCATTATTGCTCTCTTAGTTTGTCGCTCCCAGTCTTTTGCTAGCCTGCACAACCAAGTATAAGTTCCACTCATGCATCCAACTCCCTAAACCAAGTTATTCCAAAGAGTCCACCATACCTACCTATTAGCTTATGCTATTCCAAGTATATTCATGCTTTTGTTTACCTTCCAAATTAAACTTGTTATGGGAAAACTAGTGATTAAAGCTCTCACGAACTTGATGGCACACTTTACTTTACTTGCCCTTAATAAACTTGAACCATTATGTCTTCTATGTTGTATATGCTTGCACTTATTTGTTGGGAATTAGCAGAACCATGCTTTCATGGGGAACGCTTTCAACATTGCACTTGGTACTTGTACCTAGTTGATATCATGCTCTTTTGTATATGAATGTCGTTGGTGTGAAATGAAAGGGGAGCTTGTAAGTCCATGGAGTTATGTATATGTGTTAGAGAAACGCCTGGGCCGCTGGTCTAATCCATGCTGACATGGTGGAAACCTGCAGCGTAACCATAATAAGCTGTCTATGAAGCATTCTTCTTATAAAAAAGAGTCCTATATTGAGAAAAAAGAGAAAAGAGAAAAAAAGAGATACTATGAAAAGAGGAAAGAGAGAAAAAAGCACCATATTCCCATGGTAAATAAGAAGAATGCTGAGATGCTCGTTGTCTGCTTGCCTTGTCATTTTGATATGGGGACTCTTCCGTATCATCGGGCAAGGGGTACCCCGGTGGCGGTTCTCTATGATACACATATACTTACAATGACAAGAACTTACCGGTGACTAAACTTGAGTAGCATGAGGAGCGGCCCTCGTATACAAGGGACATGAGATTTCTAACTTATACTTCGTCAAGCATGTACACAATAGTTTGTTCACTTTAACCTTAATCACTTCAAGATGCTTATGATAGGGGCAATGAGAGCTGAAAGCTATAAGTACCATAATTTTTGTAAGCTCTTTATGAGACTTGAATCTCTACTTCCTTTTATAAAAAGGCCTTTCTTCCACCATTATATTGAGTCTCCACCTTCTATCTTTATGCACCTACTTTGAGAGCATAGTGGCCATTCTTAGTTCTATGTGCATTGTCCCAAGACTAGTTGATTGATGCATAACTTGTTATTGCTTGTTTTAAACTTTTGTATCTAGTCACCCTTATGAACTTTGAAGGTGTCCTATGCATTTATATTTGCTACTCTATGAGGGACAAGCTGAATGCTATTATGCTATGTTTTCTTTATGTGAAACAAACAAACGTCTTGCAAAGCATTGTTATTCATGAATCTTTTGTTTGTGCCTTTTCATGTTGCATCATAGTTTCTTTGCTTATTGCTAGAACTTTGTCTTTCATGTTATGATTGAAGTACTATGATCCCAGCTTTGAATGTTTTACAAATACTTTGATCAAGTCTTTCATGGTGCATGTCACCTCAAAAATTATTCTTTCTTTTTATCACTTACCTACTCGAGCACGAGTAGGAGTTAAGCTTGGGGATGTTGATACATTGCAAATGTATCTATAATTTTTGATGTTCCATGATTGATTTTATCCACTTTCTTGTGTTTTGTCCACACTTTGGAGTACTTTTCATATGGTTTCTTTGACTAACCTATTAACAAGAGCCACAGTGCCAGCTGCCTGCTTTCTGCTGTTTTTGGTTCCAGGAAAGTCAAAAAATGAATATTCTCGAAATTGGACGGGACAAAAGCCAAAGTGCCTATTTTTCTGGAAGTCATCAGATGCCAGAATACGAGACGGAGAGGAGCCAGGGGTCCACCACACCACCTGGCCGTGCAGCCCAGCCTGGCCCGCGCCAGGGGGTGGTGTGGCCGCCTTCGGCACCCCCTCGGTCTCCCCTTCCGACTATAAGATGCCCTCGGGACGTAAACCCTAAGTACCCAATCAAAAATCCACTAAAGAGACTGTAGCTGCCATCATCTCTATCCCTAGATCAGGAGGGATCTGAAGCTCTTCCCAGCACCCTGCCGGAGAGGGGAATTCACCCTGGAGGCCTTCTTCATCACCATGCAAGCCTCCGGTGTGATGCGTGAGTAGTTCATCCTTGGACTACGGATCCATGTAGTAGCTAGATGGCTGGTTCTCCTCCTTTGTGCTTTCATGTTTAGATCTTGTGAGCTCCGTTCATGATCAAGATCATCTATTTGTAATTCTGCATGTTGTGTTTGCGGGGATCCGATGGATATTGAGATGCTATTTCAGATTGATTATTGATTATGTCATGTCTTTGTTATTTGTGATCTTGCATGCTTTCCGTTGTTAGTAGCTATCTTGGCCAAGTAGATGCTAGCAACTCCAAGAGTTAGTATTTATGCTCGATAGTGGGTTCATGCCTCTGGTAATCTGGGGAAGTGACAGAAATCTCTAAGGTACTAGATGTGTTGTTGCTACTAGGGAGAAAACAACAATCCTTTGTTCATAGAACAATCGTATTGTTTACTTTACACGCAGTTCGTAAAGCAATAATCTGTTGCTTGCAACTTAGTACTGGAGGGGGTTCAGATGATAACCTGAAGGTGGATTATTAGTCATAGATGCAGTTGGATGGCGGTCTATGTATAATTTTGTAATGCCTAATCAAGTCTCAAAGGAGTCAAGATGATTAGTATATGCATGTATTGCTTTCTCGATGTTTGTCAATTGCCCTGCTGTAATTTGTTCACCCAGCATGTTATCTATCTGAAGGAGAGCCACCTCTAGTGAACTATGGATCCCGGTCCTTGTATTTTACATTCAATCTACAAACTGTTTACTTCTTTGTGTTTACTTTCTGCAAACTTTTACTTCTTCCCATTCGATACGTTTAATCCTTTGTTTTCCGCAAAACACGGTGAGATTGACAACCTCATCGCAAGTTGGGGACAAAGTTCTGTGGTTGTGTTGTGCAGGTCTCCACGTTGCTACTAGCACCGACAGTGCGCCCTGCCAAAGCTCAGCTAGTAACACCTTTGGGGTGTTTCCTTGCTCCTACTGGTTCGATTAAACATTGGTTTCATAACTGAGGGAAACTTGTTGTTGTGCTCATCATACCTTCCTCTTGGGGTTCCCAACGAGCTCTACATCAACACCTCACTAGCACTTTTCTGGGCGCCATACACAGAGCCATCAAGGGGGAGCACAATCATTGGTAATTTTTAATAGGGATCATCTTATTAGGCTACCGTCGAGTATCTAATACTAGCACACAATAAGATATACAAACAATAACATTGAATGTAAATGCGATGTGATATGGACCTTCATGTCGTGATCTCCATCTGTCGTCACCGGATTCTGGCGCCATGGTTCTGGCGCCATAGACACCAGGGTACCATTGTCTTTCTGGCGTGGTAGTCCATCAATTCCGTGACTATCTACTACTACTTCGTAACACAAGGTAATCACTTTACCTTTGCCACAACCATAACATAAAGCAACGCCCCATGCAAAACAAAGTAAGACGCCTCTACTTTATCTTTGCATGTTTTACGTGGCTGAATGGGCTTTCGCACAAGAACCGTTCTTACCTACGAACTTTCACCACAGCGCTGATCAAGTAGTTGTCTAGACTATACCCCTTTCGCCCCCATTGCAAATGGCATACCTGAAGGAGATATGCCCTAGAGGCAAATAATAAATAGGTTTTTATTGTCATATCTCGGTTAGTTTCTAATAGTTTCATATTGTGCTATAACTGTGCCAAGTAGAAACATTGGTACAAGTGTGGTATGAAACAACCAAGTCCCTAGTAGCCTCTATTCATACTAGTTCGTTGGTCATGAGGATGATCTAGGTTTCGAGATCATGGGCATTTATGCCAATTGACAACATGGTCATATCATTGGAGAATGATGTGATGGACATTCCTTGAAGGATTGCAAAACGATCAAGTCATATAAGTTCATTGTTGCAACAACTAAATCTAGACTCCAAATTCCTTAGACCGTGAGGCTATATCAATCACAGTCTCCCGAGAGTGCTTAGATAGCATCAAACGTCATCTGGTAATACGGTGGCAATAAAGGTGTGTTCAGGTACTCAGAGGAACCGTAGAGGCAATATATGTCAAGAGCGGGATTTGTTCGCCCACATGACGGGTAAAGATACATATGGCCGGCTTGGTGAGATTACATCAATAAATGTTGCAACATGTGACTTGGTCATGGGGATGTAATATCACGGCAACAAGAAAATAGAACTTGTTGTTAACGGGATTGAACAAGGTATGTGATACCAATGATCGGATCTCAGACAAGTCGTATCAAGAAACAAAAGGATTATGGATGCTACATTTACCGGTTCAAACGACATTGTCATCAGGAATGCATAGGGGTCACATGGACATCCCTGGTCCCTCTGTTGATCATTGATATAGATCATGTCTAGAGCATTCCCGAGCCATGAGGGGATACACTTAAGGGTATGATGAGAGTGATCATTCGTAAGACAGAATCACAGTAGAGAAAGAGAAAGCCAGAAATGTTCCGCAGAGAGATCCGAAATTGTTCGGAGTAAGAATAAAGGAAAAGACCGGAAAAGTGTTTTCGGATAAATGGGAATTTAAATATACATTTATTATATGTTAATTATTAATTAATATACACTAAATAATATTTATATTAACATTTATAAAAGCAACTTTTATATTAGGCCAAATCCCCAGAGGGAAATAGCCTAGAAGAAAAGCTGCTGAAATAAAAGGAAAAAGGAAAAACAACTGCCATCCCACGTGGGCAACGGATATTATCTGTCGCGCACACGTGGCAGGCATACGAGGCCGCCCAGGCCGGCCGCGGGCCGCAGCCGACCACCAGCCCACCCGGGCAGGCTGGCACCAGGCCCACCCGGGATGGGAGCTCGGGAGCTGGGCATTGCGCGCGGTGGGCCGACGCGCGCCAAACCGGTCCAGCCGGGTCGCTGCCCCCATGGACAGCCAGTGGGCACAGAGTGGGCCGCGCAAGGCCCACCCAGCCGGCGCTGTGTTGCTATCTGCTGCTCACTGTTGCTGAGGGTTGTTGGCTGCATGTTGGGCTGGGGATTTTGGCCCATCCTGTTGTTAGCTCAAAAATCCTGATTTTTCTTTTAGTAATTAGTCCCACATGGCTTAACCTTTGAGAAAGGCACACCCCATTAGCCTATATAAAGGAGTGCCCATGGGTGGGATTAGACACACCAATATTTGGAGAAGTCCTTTGGTTGACTTCCTCCTTCCCACTCTCTCTAGCCATTGTGACCATGGCCCTAAGTCTGGGTTGTGCGAACAAGGCACACCTACAGCACATCGTTGCGTTGCAGGGATTCCTAGCCGGATATCAAATTCCGCACTCCCGGCAGGATCGGGGAGCCGGAGGTCTCATCGTGCACCAGATGTGTATGAAGACACAAGGCGCAACACTTGGGGCGCTTAAATGTCGTGAGCCGGACCTGTTGCACGAGGAAGAAGGACCAAGGGGTGACCTACAAGGAGCTTCGTGATACATTGCAAATGTATCTATAATTTTTGATGTTCCATGCTTGGTTTTATCTCCTTTCTTGTGTTTTGTCCACACTTTGGAGTACATTTCATATGATTTCTTGGACTAACCTATTAACAAGAGCCATAGTGCCAGCTGCCTGTTTTCTGCTGTTTTTGGTTCCAGGAAAGTCAGAAAATGAATATTCTCGGAATTGGACGGGACAAAAGCCAAAGTGCCTATTTTTCCGGAAGACTCGTGGAGCCAGAATACGAGACGGAGGAGGGCCAGGGGCTGGCCACACCCCCCAGGCGCGGGCTGGGCCTGGCCGCGCCAGGGCATGGTCTGGCCGCCCTAGGCTGCCCCTCGGTCTCCCTCTTCGCCTATAAGAAGCCTTCTGACCTAAAAACTCTGGGGGGGTCAACATTTTTCAAGAAGGAGTTTCGCTCGGCTGCCACCACCAGATTCCACGAAATAGCACCAGAAACTCCGTTGTGACACCCTGCCGGGACAGGGAATTGGAGGAGATCATCGCCATCATCATCACCATCGCTTCTCCATCGACCATCCATGTTTCCCCCATCTATGAGTGAGTAATCCCCCGCTGTAAGCTATGGGGATGGTAGGGATTGGATGAGATCATTCATGTAATGGCATCAGATTGTTAGGGCATGGTGCCTAGTATCTTTTATTAGTGCTTTATGACTTTGTTGTGACTTGTTGTGCTTAATGCCTGTCACTAGGTCCCGAGTGCCATGATTTCAGATCTGAACATGTTATTGATTCATTATGATAGTATTGTTTATGGTCTTACCTGCAAGTTGTATACACACGTTGTTGTCCGGAACCAATGGCCCCGAAGTGATAGAAATCGGGATAACCGGAGAGAATGGCTTTGATGTGAGGATCACATGTGTTCATGGAGTGTTAATGGTTTGCTCTGGTGCTCTATTAAAAGGAGCACCTTAACTGCCAGTAGTTCCCTTGAGGCCCCGCTGCAAACGGGCTAGCAGGACAAAAGATGTTGTGCAAGTTCTCATTGCGAGCACGTATGACTATATATGGAACACATGCCTAGGATTATCTAGTACTTGGATGCTTTATCTTATTTACCTGCAATTGCCCTATGTTCTAATTGCTATGTGAATTGTCTTGTCCATGCAACGCCCGTCCATCCATCCCTATGCCTACCGCACTCGAATCCCACTGTTTACTGCTATTGTTACTACTGTCTTTACTTTACTACTGTTGCTACTTTACTATTCCTACTACAAAACTGTTGCTACTGATAAACTGTTGTGAGGAAGATTGTTTCCAGGTGCAGCTGAATTGACAACTCAGTTGTTAAGGCTTATAGATATTCTTTGGATCCCCTTGTGTCGAATCAATAAATTGGGTTTCACTTCCCTCGAAAATACTGCGATACACCCCCTATACTTGTGGGTCATCAAGACTATTTTCTGGCGCTGTTGCCGGGGAGCATAGCTTTATTTATCAAGTCCACTTGGAATCACTATTGTTCAAGCTTAGTTTATTTCTGCTTTGTTTGCTTATTTCTTTATCAAAAATACAAAAAAAATTAGTTCCTACTCTAGTTGTTATTTTCGCTGGTCTGTTATTGTCTTGGTTTATCATGCTTGTTGTTAATGGTTGGTTTCTTTGAAATTGAATCTTATTGGCAAGGTGGGTTCACGAAAGATCAAAAAGTTTATTATAAGGAACACCGCTTGTCACAAAAAGGGAAACACTTATGGGAACAAATTGATAAATTGTATACCATTGCTAGAAACGTGTGCTCTACTTATAATGTTACTTATTGCTTTGATAAATCTTGTTGCTGTAAGAGGTATAAACACCTCCCTTTTCAATGTGAGTATAATGATAATGTTACCATATCTTCTTATGTTAAGGGAAATTATGACTTTTATGATGTGGAACAAATTGAGGAATTTATTGCTTGGAAGGGTGCATTTGAACTTGCTAGTTTGCTTGAAAATATTGATGATTCACCTTACAAATATGAGGTTTATGGTATACTTAGATTTTGCTTTGATAATTACACGGAAGAAAATGGCTATATTCTTGAATATATTAATAGATGCTTTCCACAAATGGAAGAGACTAATGCCTTGCAGGATCCTATGGAAGAAGAAATTGATGAACCTGAAATCTCATTAGATGAAAAAGAGGAGGAGAGTGATGAACAAAAGGAGGAAGAATGGATTAGCTACCCATGCCTACCTTCTAATGAGAGTAACTCTTTATCCCTTACATTATTTGATTGTCCCCCATGTTTACTAAAGAAGGATGAATGTTATGTTCCTGAGGATTCTTTTGAAGATGTTTATAATAAAGCTCTAGTACTTGTAGATCATGAAAAGCATGCTTTATGTGATAGTTATATTGTTGAGTTTATTCATGAGGCTACTGAAAATTATTATGAGAGAGGAAAATATGTTTGTAGAAGTTTTCATGGTATTAAAACACCTCTCTATGTGCTGAAAGTTTTGAAGTTACTCTTGTTTTATCTTCCTATGCCTGTCACTTTGTTCTTTGTGAATTTATTTGCATACACGATTCCTATGCATAGGAAGTGGGTTAGACTTAAATGTGTTTTGAATTTGCTTCTTGATGCTCTCTTTTACTTCAACTCATATTTCTTATGTGAGCATCCTCTCAAACTATCATGCCTGAAGATGATAATATGTCTATTATTCTTGGGAGACCTTTTCTTAAATACTGCAGGAGCTGTTATTAATTGTAATCAAGGGAAGGTGACCTTCAATGTTAATGACAAGGAACATATTGTCTATTTCCCCAAGAAGATTGATAGGACTTATGGGTTTGAATTCAATTGAACATGTTGAGGGCATTCAAGTTGGAGAAATATATTGTCCCATACCAAGAGAAAAATTTGAACTATTATGATTGGGACCATTGCTATCAAGGTTGAGGTAACATAATCATTAGTGGGATACAAAGTTTTTGTCTCATATGGAATTGTTTTGGTAACAAGACCTGATCAACCTTATTAACAAAAGGATTTCATTGAACAAAACAATGTTTTCACCATGATTATCTCCGCTTACTTCTATTCTATCCATTTTAGTTTTTGCTTATGCCTAACTTAAAGGCGTTAAAGAAAAGTACTTATTGGGAGATAACCCAAAAGTTTTAGATGAGTCTTGGAAGTTATTACTTCAGTAATAACCGCTCCTTATCCT
Source organism: Avena sativa (assembly GCA_916181665.1). Taxonomy (NCBI): domain Eukaryota; kingdom Viridiplantae; phylum Streptophyta; class Magnoliopsida; order Poales; family Poaceae; genus Avena; species Avena sativa. The sequence continues at coordinate 459,197,474 of OV702297.1, read as the reverse complement.
TTTTATTTGCGTTTTGTGCCAAGAGTAACCTCTAATGAGAGAGAAGTAATGATTGGGAAAGTTGCTGTCCTGAAACAGATTTCTGTGCTTCACCGTAAAAATTCGTGTAAAATCTCTAAACGTCATTTTGAGGAGAATATCATTTTGCGGCCCGAAACTTGGGGTGGCCAGGCAACGCGGTACCCGAGTTCCCTGATATCATCCGCGATGACTATAGTTGGCGTGCCAAATACTCAGAGGGTCCTTTTCGTCTCGAATTCAACTTTACGTTCCAACACAAAAAATCAGGCTAACGGCCGTCAAGTTGGGTCCCCCTGTCAGCTTTCGTCGTTATGTCGCTGCCGTCGTCGCTGCCATGTAGGCTTGCAAAATTGGCGCATGCATCCTTTACGCGTCTGCTCCTTCCTCCGGGGCGGCAATCTATGGTCGCGGCCATGGCGCGGAGCTAAGACTTGGACAAACCTGCTCGGTCCGTTCTCCTCCCCATCCTGAATCGGAGCTCACCCTCACCATGACCGCACCATTGGCACGACGCGGGGACGGGAATTCATTCCCAGGTGAGATATGTACCCATGCCGACCATGCTCAGTCCTGTTGGTCTCCTCCAGAATCCGAGCTTGCCGTCGCCGTGGTCGCACACGCACCAGCCATGGCGCCTTCCTCTCCGAACCCCAAAGCCACATCCACCCAGTTCGGCACAACGCCAACAAGGTGAAAATGCATCAAGTTTTCTTCTTGTGATTGTAGAAAACATGTATGTACCGTGGCCGTAGCATACTCTAACAATGTACACATATATTTTTTACTAGATTTTCATTTGAAATTAGTAGCTCCGTGATGATGAAACATAGAGAACCTAAATGGAATGACGATGACGACCATGTTCTGTACTTTGCATTGCATCAACAAGTGCTCGCTGACGAAGCAAGTTACCAAGAGAGTGGAGTTCATCAGCCATTGCTAAAAAATATGTGAACAAATCAATGAGCGATTCAATGCAAATAAGCGTAGAAAAGCTAGATCCATGTCATCAATCATCAATAGGTGGCACATTCTAGTGATGCGTTCAAATGCGTACACGATGTATCATTTGCTTGAAGTGGTTGTTATCCTGAGCAAAAATGCGTGGTATGCACATTACATTTGTATGTTCTATGCTGCAATTCTGTTGTTATGGGCGTGGAAAGAAAAGCTGGGCTTCACTAAATATTACACAGTTAGGCCTAACTTAGTCTTACACAAATAAGCATAGCTTAGTCTTTACACACATAAGCGTAACTAATGATAAAGATAAAGACAAATGGTTCATCGGATCTGCCAGTATGAGCACTAGGTCCCTGGAGCTGGTGGTATCGTCGGAACGAACCAGAATGCTGTGTTTGGCCGTCTTTCATTCTCCTTCAAATAGTACGACCCTACCGATGAGCCAATTGTAGGCCCCCTCCCGCCGACATGGATTCGGCTCCAGGTCGGATTTGGAGTGTCAACATGATAGGCGCGTGAGTGTGCAACAAACACAAAGTCTCCTATCAACACTGGAAGTGCTGGCACCTCAGCAACAACACCAGCATGTTTTTCCTGGACTCCGGCAGCAGCCTTAGCAGGTATTTCGTCAGCTTCACCAGCAGCAGCAGCAGCTAGTTCTTCGTCAGCTCCACCACCACCAACACCACCACCACCACCAACAACAGCAGCATCAGGGGACAGGGCTGCCTGAGCAATTACAGGTTCAGCAGCTCCAGGGGCTCCAACAAAGAAAGGGTAGTTGATCCCAAGAAACACAGATTATCCCTTCAGATTGTTGACTCTGCTCCAGACTTGCTCTACTGGGTCTTCAGATGGGCATGCGGACCTCGAGAAAATGTGACACCGCAGGGATGGGTATGAAGAAAGTTGTGTCCCCATATGTTCTATTGTATCACCAACGCTGTTTAGTGCTCCCCTGATATGAATCCACAAGAGTTCACCATGCTGTTCCGTGTTGTCTCTGAGAGGTGTCAGGAACCAGCGCCGTGTCCCAAGTTCAGCATCTGCTACTGCATCTTCAATGACCAGAGCTGGAATTATGCGCGGGGCTATGTGGGTACCCGCATGTTACTAACAGTCAGTAAGCAGAATTTTGAATGGGATTTTACATGGTATATGACACCATGAATCACCCCAAATGGACGGCTCCCAAATACGCACGCCGCCGCTAGGTTCAGTGACCGCATAAATGCGTTGCGGTCTGTACGAAGAGTAGCCGTAGGTGAAAACAACATCGACATACTTCTCCGGCCGCAGAAAGTCGTCGCGCAAGACTACCCATTCCTTGTCTTATGGGCATCTAATGAATGCGATTGCCTTGTCGAACACCGCTAAGAGGTCGTACTCCCAGTTCTTCCATGCCCCCTCCCGCGGTCTATGTGGGAGCTGTACCTTCACGAGCTCAAGTTCTGCCATGTTGAACCTGTAAGCGAATTCGGAAATGTGCGGCTGCCACCCGCTGTTGAATGCAGTAATGCCGACACCCTTCAAAGATGGCACTGCAAGTCTCTACGATCTGTAGCAATTTTTTAGAGTCCAAGTACTCCCATCCTGGGATAAAAGGACCAGCCACTCGCCGTTGCCACCCACCCAGTTCTGGTCATCTCTCATTTCCGTCTCTTCTTCTTCCTTGATATTCACCACTACTGATTCCGACCACTTATCCAGCAGCATCAGTTTTGCATGAATATTCTGCAGAGTTTGTTGTCAGTTGGTACAATCACCTAGCATTGATTCCATTGCAAATACAATTTGACAACTGGACCTTTAGATTAAAGTACACAAAATATCGCCTAAATACGAGAGTCTCGTCAGATATCGCCTAAATTGTGCCCGTGTCACTACGAAGATACTCAATATATGGAGTAGGAGCAGATCCCCCCAGAACAAACTCCTGACGATGATCATAATTAAAGAGCTCGGGGCATAACAGCCTTAAATCGTCTAATCTGTTTGTTTTTATTTTAGGAAACAGAATATCACCTAGCAGGCATTCCATTGCAAAATCGAAATTGACAACTCGTCTATCACCTAAAGTAAGACTGTGTCACTACGAAAATACCAGAATATCAGGTACGAGCAGAGCTTCCGCTGTATAGAATAGTCTTAAATGGTTCGATTTGTTCAAACCGCGTGTGCACACAACACGTTTGACGAAAGGAACATAGGATTCCGATGAGAGTTCAGCACATATGAATCTATGATATGACTGAACGAATAAGCTAGATACTGGAACTTACGTGGCCATCGCGGTCGTCTGGCCATTTGCTATTATCAGGGTAAAGAAGGCCTGGCGTGCCAAACGGTTGTTCGTCCATGTTCCGCATCGTCACGCGGTAGCCAGGGATGCAGCGAGCGAGGCGGCCGGCTGAGATGATGTCCAACTCCGAGGCGATCCTGCGCACGTTCGCGGCGCTGAGGTTCGGCCATCCCCAATCCTCGCAGTAGCGGTCGCCCTGGCCATCCGTGTCGTCGTCACATGCCTTTTGCTTTAGCCTGCTGCTACCCCAAGCTCTACCCATAGCGGCAAATGGAGTCTGGAATCCGGTAGATTAATGGAGGCATTGTGATAAGGAGGCGGGTGGATTCGAGAGGGGGTGGAATTAGGGATAGGGGCAGTTGTTCGAGTGGGGAGCAAATCTGCAAGGAATCGCCGCCGCCGCCGCCGGTTCTCGTCCGCGTGGAAGAAAAGAAGGGGGGGCGTAATTATTGAGGGCGGGCACCAGAACCGTCTAGAGGAGGTGAAAAAATAAATCGTAAAAGGGAAATGTGCGGCCTGCCTATCAGTGAGTGAAGGTCGGCACGCGTAAACGTGCCTACGTTTGAATTGATTCCACCGCATGCAAGTGGTGCAGCACAAATTCTAGGAAGTGCTAGCGTCGACGTGTAAAACCGCCGTTTTTCGCCACCTTCACCCTACTACGAACGGTCGTGCACCATTCCAGATATTGGTAAGGGCGGTTCTAATCTTTCACTTCTCCGTCTCATTTCCTCCTCCACGGCCTCATCGTCTTTCTCCTTCATGGCCTCATCCATTTCCTCCACCACCGCATCACCCTCTTCCTATGTATCCTTTCCCTCTTGCCTGTAGTCATGGACGCTCCGGACGTCCGAAACGACGGCAAGCAAGAAACTGCGCACTTCGACATCGAAGTACATGGCGGGAAGAAGATCGATGTCGTCTACACCACCGACCCTCGGACGGTGAGGAACACTTTGAATAATTTCACGAGTTAGCTGTAGTTCGAAGAAAACAGGTTCGTAGGTCTCGACCTCGAGTACAGCCGTGATTGCCGTAGGATCATCGTGGTGCAACTCTCCATGAAGGGGCACGTCCTCGTATACCAGCTTTTTTGCGAGAAGGGGGCCGACGGGATCTGGTAGACTTTGCTCTCTTTTTGTTCCTAAACCGTCTGTTTGCAAAAGTTATTGCTATATTATTTGTCTGAATTCATTTTCATGCAGGTGGGGCGAAAGCATTAGGGATCTGTTTCATGACTTTCTCGTGAACCAGCACATAACATTTACTAGTGTTGACATCACGAATGACAGTAAACTGCTTGAAAGCCCGACTATCAACATTAGAATCCCAAAGGAGTGCAGAGTGGACATCTAGGAAATTTACTGGATCCCAGGGACGAAGGGCGGCAAGACCGGGATGGCCGCTCTTGCCTCCGAACTCATAGACCCGTGGTACGCTGACATGAAGGACAGATTGCCGAGATGTTCGTGGAGGCGTTTAGGGCACGATTACTGGGAGGATAAGCCACTTTCTGAACCTAATCTGAAGTACGCTGCAATTGACGGGTATGTTAGCCATGAGCTGTACCGCCAGATTGTAAAATCTCGTTCCAGGCATCGCATCATTGAACCACCACCAAGGCAGGTTGTTTGTCCCAGATGCCGGATCGTAGATGAATCTACAAACCGGGGCAAGCGACCGAAGGCATCCTGGGATCGGTTGCCTTCTCCAACAGGCTGGGATGTAGACTATTAGTGCATGATTGTTGTGTTTATGAAAACATGTTATTTCATAAGTACACTATGTGAGCAATTACGAATTTCTATGTATTACCTTTGTCAAACTATAATATGGTTTATGACTGTATCCTTCTCTATAATCTGGGTTTGGTTATGACTTATGACTGTATCACACCTTATGCATGTCAGTCCTGGATTCTGCCGCATGCAAATGGCACAGACATAATTTATAAGAATGAATATTGAGCATACAAAAGGGGGAATGTAATTCATACAGGTTAAGTATCTAATAGCACAGGGATCATATGAGCTTGGTTCTTACACACAGAATGCTAAATACAAGCGAGATAAAATACAGGCGAGATAAAACTAGGAACGAAATGCGAAACTAGTAGTGGTAAACAGCACACTCACCCACCCGCCAGATCCTGTTGAGCATCTCGTAGCAGACATACGCGTCCCTGGCTGCGTACTTGATCGCATCGTAATCCAGGTGCCTCCACTCCCATCGCTCGTGTAGGTGCTTCGGGAACTCTATTTTCATGCCGGCGTGCTCGCGGTCGATGATGTCAGAAGCGAGTCTAGCCATGCCGGCTTTCCCCGTACCGCCATCCGGGTACCTCCACAAACATTGGAGATCGACGTGATTGGCGACATGAATGAGGAGATCCGGTTCTAGCTTCGGAGTGTCGTTCTTGATGTCGACGCTGGCGAAGTAGATCTCCCTCCTGTGTAGGAACTCGCGAAGCTCCGGGCATACAGATTTGGCCCTACATACATGATATAGTAGGCAGTGGTTGCGCATGGACAGCTGCAAAAGCACCGTCCTCTTCCTATCTCTGGTATACTCGAGGTCAAGGCCGACGATCTTGTACCTGTCCATCGGATCTTGTAGCCACCGCTCGTACATTGCGATGACCTTGGCCACCCGCGCTGACGCATTTGTGTGGACGACCGTCAGCTTGGTGGTGCCATGGGCGGTGACGGTGTACTCGTAGGTGTAGTCGCTCCCGTCGCCAAACACGCCGTACTCTGCGTCCATGGAAGCAGCTAATGCGGCGGCAGTGGCCTAGTTTCGGTAGCGGTGGCTAGGACTGGGCGTGGAGGTGGAGTGATCTGTTGCGGTGGTATGGCCAGGCAGAGGCGGTGCCTGCGGCAGCATCGATGGTTCTTGCGGTGGCGGCGCCGGCGGAAGGAATGAGTTGGGGATTTTTGCACAGTGATGTGCTGAGGAGACAGAAGGCGATGCTTAAATTCCGTTTACCAATATTCCGGTCATACCCATGCAGAAGCAAGTTTGACCGGGCAAGCACCGATGGTTTCCAATCCTAGCGATTAAATTCGGCTTCCGTCCCGGTAGGCGATGGGACGGGTGTGTGACGTGGCTTTGGTGTGGCAGAGACCGGTCACGTAGACCATCGTCCCGTTGCCGATCCGCAGCGGGTGCGTGGTGCTGACATGACGTAATGTGACAGGACAGAAGGAAGTGTACAGTTATTATTAATTCCTAACAAGTTTAAGAAGTGTAAGCATAGACATGGACCTAGCATCCTTGCACCTCGGGGCAGCCGCCCAGCCGATCAGGCCTGCCGATTGCGCAAAGCTTGTCCCGAATTTGCCAAAATGAAGCTCGTTTGCCCATGCTTCTATAAGTTTCTCTGTAGGCCACTTGTGTAAGCATGCACGATCAAGCAACTTTGCAACATACGTGTCGGTGGAAAAGCATTAGGTTTCAACACACCACATAGTTGAGGGATTTAGAATAGCTACATTGTGGAGCTCTAGCCAAATTGCATGGTAAAGCCAAATTCAGCTTTTTGTCAGATTTAGCTATAGCAACATTGTGTCTCGTTTGTCCTCACTTTTTCCCTCCCGATATTCCGAAGCCCTCACATGCGCTTGGAGGGGGGTGCCGTCTGGTCAAAGGCTTGGCCGTTACGTGCGCCATGATGCCTAAAGTGGCATTTTTAAAAAGCGCCTTTTCCCCTCTCTCTCTAACAGTTGTGTTTTTTTGCCCAAAAAGGTAGGGAATCTAGAGCAGCTTCTCTCTTCATTCATTGTTCCTTTTGCGATCGTTTCCCCCAATCTGGTAGCAAATCTAGAGCAGCAAAACAAACCAGCACCATAAATAAATTCAGTAAACAGAGCAGATGTAGATAAAGCAGCTAATATAGGTTATATAGTACGGTACTTAACGAGGTTCGACAATTAGGCTGCTCAGCAGCATTAGCGGACTGCTTCAACACAGACAAGACAAAAGAAGCTACTTTACAGCAGCAGCAGCAGCTGATCAGTGGCCCCTCATGGCCTCTGCCAAGAGGGCATCCGCCTCCTCCCTCTGGCGCCTCCTCCACTTCTTACTGCCCAGCCCCTTGACCTTGGGCACCTTGGGTCTGATCGGGGGCATCCGACCCTCCTCGATAGCCACCTTCTGGAGGTTGTGGAGGTGAATAACAAGCGCCTGGTGCTTGGCCCTGAAGCCGTGGACGTTCACGGACTCGCCACAGGTCCTCACGTCCTTGGCATGCTTCACGAGGGAGTTGAAGTCCGTGCCGCGGAGCCTCCTGGTGGGGCAGAAGGGGCACCTGTACATGTCGTCGGCGAAGAAGTTGTTGTACTGACCGAACTTTAGCCTCCTCAGCACATGACGAGTCTTGGTGTCCTGCGACTCGTCGTCGCTGCGGAGGTCGCTGCTATCCTCCTGTTGGAAAAAACAGAAGAGTGAAATAAGGACATGATTGAGATACTTTGATTATCGGGATTGATTTTTTGCATAAATTAACCGAATGAGATCTCCCGATTATTCCCCAAATCTCAAACCAAATCGAATACTGATCCCAACTACGAACAGGGGGATTCATCAAAAATCGAGATCTAACACAATAGGATTAGCTAATGTAAAAAATACGAATAGCTGAGCCCTAATAACATACGATCTAGCATCCAACGATGGGAACGGGGGAAGAACAAGGGAAGGGGAGAAAACCCTGGTTATCTCAGACCACGGGTCGGCAATGCTGGTGTCGTATGGGTTCTCCGGCCTTATGTAGACAACCTCCTTGTAGGGGTCCCAGCCGAGCGGGATCTGTCCGAGACCGGCGGGGGCCTCCTCGCCGGAGGCTATGGTGGATGCGGGGACGGGGATGGGGGGCTCCTCGTCGGCTGCCTTGGAGGCTCCGATGGCCACCACGCCGATCTTCTCCATCGTCGGCATGGTTGGGGTTTTGTTGGGCGTTTGCAGAAGGTGATGGGACAGTGGAAACGGTTGAGTGAGCGAGTGCGTGATGAGTGGGAGTGGGAGTGGGGAGGCCTCTATTAAAGGAGAAGGGAAGCGGCATTTCGTTGCACTACCGTGCACCGCGTAGGCTAATGCACCGTGCACGGCCACACGTGTCTGCTACCGCCCCGTGCACCGCACACGCATACCGTGAGTCATGTTTTTTCCCTCGTGTCTAACCATGGCGATTCAGTTGTACTCAGTTTTGCCCACGAACCGTTAATCCTCTATGATCTAGCGGACAGGATAACCCTTATATCTGTCGGGGGCACCCCTCTATCCATGCAAAATAACGAGTATGCCACCGGAACTTTAACAACATAAACAAATGAACTTGAATATATTTTGAAGGGTACGAAAATAGAAATCCACATAGTTTAAGGGTCTAGATACGGTTAGAGAACTAAATATTATTAGTGGCCGGGCCAACACAGTGATGGGGTTGGTCGGCTAGGAGTTGCTGATTCCTAAGTAAGGGGACACTAGGCCGTTCTTGACATACTCCCTCAGAAACTTGCCATAAGCAGCGTGCTTAGCCTTGGTCGCCGACTTGTGTTTACTAGCCGGGCTTTTACTGATGCCAACCGCATGCGGAATCAAGCTGGCAATCCTCGGGTTGACTCCTTTCTTACAGAAAGGGAACCTGAGCTCCCCAAGTCGAGTGCGGAAAGGGATTATCCCGCTCTTGAGCTTCTTCATGACATGGCGGCTCTTGTTGTCCCTAGTCTCCTTGTCAGAGTCCATCTCATTTGAATACACCTGTAATGTATGGAATACAAACCGAAATGAGCAAAATAATAAATATATATTCCTTCCACCATTCCAAGTTACTTTCGATGCAATAACATGTCTATACAGGTTCAGCAGTTCATTACGGGCGTCTCCCCGACTCGCTCCTAAATTAATGTGGTTTGTGTTCTTGGTAACTTATTAATAAATAATGTGGATTCATTCAGAACAAACTAGATCTCTCCATGTACCGGTTCGTACGTTGCATCTAATCATTAAGACTAGATTTTTTTATGACGCCTGGATAGATTAAGCTCGAGCAGAAAATATGAAACATGTAGAAATAGATGTACCTCCGGGTACACGAGCGGAGCGTGTTCGTCGAACTCCACGCCCTCATTGGCGCCTCCGAAGTCGTCAGCACCGGCGTGCACATGGTCCCCCAAGGGGTTGAACTGCACGTCCTCCTCGGCATGTGCTGCGTGATGCTCCTCTAGATCTGCCGCGTGAAGCACCACCCCGGCGGCAATGCCCGGACACTCACCCCCACGCACTGGTATCATGGAGAAGGTTCGTGCAAGTACGTTCAAGATTGTGGTGTTTTGCTGGATAAGGAAGAGAGAGTAGTGGATGAGTGCGAATGGAGGACCCGATAGGCTAGGTTTTTAATGCGGGGACGTTTAGGCCACCTCGAGGGCCCCGGTTACCAGCTCTTCCGGCAGTGGCTGCCGCGTGGAAGGTTCGTGTGGTAGGGGCCTGACGGAAGTGAGAGTGCAGGCGCGCTGCATAGTAAAAATGGTATAGCCGGTGGTCCGTGGATGACCAGTTGCCGTGTAGTAGACTTGTAGCCTTTGCAGACTAGATTAAACATGACATGACCACTCGACCACTTTTTTCATGGACGGCATCGTGTTCCTTCTTGTAGAAGTCTCGTTGAGGGAGACGTCTGTGCTGTCTCGCGCTGTCCTGTGAAGGGCACGACGTGTGCAACGAGCCTCGTTGGATCACACAGGATCAACGGTTGGTGCGCATGATCCGCGTGACAGCTGTGACAACCAATCAGGGCGTACCAGACAGAGTGGGCACATGTTTGGGCTTCTACGAAAGAGAGAGAGAGGATGTTTGTTCTTATACTAAAACCACAAACAAACATGGATCAACCACTAGAGTCATTGCATGTGTGTTCTTATACTAAAACCAACATGGATCCACCAGTGGTCATTGCATGTGTGTTCTTTCCACAAACCACTTATGGATCAATTACAGTCATTGCATGTGTGTTATATCCACAAACCACACATGGATCAACCACTAGAGTCATTGCATGTGTCTTATTTCCACAAACCACACATGGATCAACCATTAGAGTCATTGCATATGTGTTATTTCCACAAACCACACATGGATCAACCACTAGAGTCATTGCATGTGTGTTCTTATACTAAAACCAAGACTAGAGTCATTGCATGTGTGTTCTTTCCACAAACCACACATGGATCAACCACTAGTCATTGCATGTGTGTTATTTTCCACAAACCACACATGGGTCCACCAGTGGTCATTGCATGTGTGTTCTTTCCACAAACCACATATGGTGTGTTCTTTCCACAAACCACACATGGATGAACCACTAGAGTCATTGCATGTTTGTTCTTATACTAAAACCACAAACCAGCACAAGAGTCATTGCATGGGTGTTCTTTTCCACAAACCACACATGGATCCACTAGACTCATTGCATGTGTGTTCTTTTCCAGAAACAACTTATGGATCCACCAGTGGTCATTGCATGTGTGTTTTTTCCACAAACCACATGTGGACCCACTAGAGTCATTGCATGTGTGTTATTTCCACAAACCACACATGGATCAACCACTAGAGTCATTGCATATGTGTTATTTCCACAAACCACACATGGATCAACCACTAGAGTCATTGCATATGTGTTATTTCCACAAACCACACATGGATCAACCACTAGAGTCATTCCATGTGTGTTCTTATACTAAAACCAACACTAGAGTCATTGCATGTGTGCTTTTCATAAACCACACATGGATCAACTACAAGAGTCATTGCATGTGTGTTATTTCCACAAACCACACATGGATCAACTAGTGGTCATTGCATGTGTGTTCTTTTCCACACACCACACATGGATCCACCAGTGGTCATTGCATGTGTGTTCTTTCCGCAAACCACATATGGATAAACCAGAGTCATTGCATGTGTGTTCATTCCACAAACCACCTATGGATCAACCATTAGAGTCATTACATGTTTGTTCTTATACTAAATCCACAAACCAACACTAGAGTCATTGCATGTGTGTTTTTTCCACAAACCACACATGGATCCACTAGACTCATTGCATGTGTGTTCTTTTCCACAAACAACTTATGGATCAACTAGTAGTCATTGCATGTGTGTTCTTTTCACAAACTACATGTGGACCCACTAGAGTCATTGCATGTGTGTTCTTATACTAAAACTAGCACTAGAGTTATTGCATGTGTGTTCTATCCACAAACCACACATGGATCCACCACTGCCATTGCATGTGTGTTCTTTCCACAAACCACACATGGATCAACCACTAGAGTCATTGCATGTGTGTTCTTATCACAAACCACATATGGATCAACCAGTGGTCATTGCATGTGTGTTCTTTTCCATAAACCACTTATGGATCCATTACAGTCCTTGCATGTGTGTTATTTCCACAAACCACACATGGATCAACCACTAGAGTCATTGCATGTGTGTTATTTCCACAAACCACACATGGATCAACCACTAGAGTCATTGCATGTGTGTTATTTCCACAAACCACACATGGATCAACCACTAGAGTCATTGCATGTGTGTTATTTCCACAAACAACACATGGATCAACCACTAGAGTCATTGCATGTGTGTGTTCTTTTCCACAAACCACACATGGATCCACCACTAGAGTCATTGCATGTGTGTTCTTATACTAAAACCAACACTAGATTCATTGCATGTGTGTTCTTTCCAGAAACCAAACATGGATCAACCAGTGGTCATTGCATGTGTGTTCTTTTCCACAAACCACACATGGATCCACTAGTGGTCATTGCATGTGTGTTCTTTCCACAAACCACATATGGATCAACCAGAGTCATTGCATGTGTGTTCTTTCCACAAACCACACATGGATCAACCACTAGAGTCATTACATGTTTGTTCTTATACCAAAACCACAAACCAGCACTAGAGTCATTGCATGTGTGTTCTTTTCCACAAACCACACATGGATCCACTAGACTCATTGCATGTGTGTTCTTTTCCACAAGCAACTAATGGATCAACTACTGGTCATTGCATGTGTGTTATTTTCACAAACCACATGTCGACCCACTAGAGTCATTGCATGTGTGTTTTTATACTAAAAGTAGCACTAGAGTCATTGCATGTGTGTTCTATCCACAAACCACACATGGATCCACCACAGTCATTGCATGTGTGTTCTTTCCACAAACCACACATGGATCAACCACTAGAGTTATTGCATGTGTGTTCTTTCAACAAACCACATATGGATCAACCAGTGGTCATTGCATATGTGTTATTTTCCATAAACCACTTATGGATCCATTACAGTCATTGCATGTGTGTTATTTCCACAAACCACACATGGATCAACCACTAGAGTCATTGCATGTGTGTTATTTCCACAAACCACACATGGATCAACCACTAGAGTCATTGCATGTGTGTTATTTCCACAAACCACACATGGATCAACCACTAGAGTCATTGCATGTGTGTTCTTATACTAAAACCAACATTAGAGTCATTGCATGTGTGTTCTTTCCACAAACCACTTATGGATCCATTACAGTCATTGCATGTGAGTTATTTCCACAAACCACACATGGATCAAACACAAGAGTCATTGCATGTGTGTTATTTCCACAAACCACACATGGATCAACCACTAGAGTCATTGCATGTGTGTGTTCTTTTCCACAAACCACACATGGATCCACCACTAGAGTCATTGCATGTGTGTTCTTATACTAAAACCATCACTAGAGTCATTGCATGTGTGTTCTTTCCACAAACCACACATGGATCAACCAGTGGTCATTGCATGTGTGTTATTTTCCACAAACCACACATGGATCCACCAGTGGTCATTGCATGTGTGTTCTTTCCACAAACCACATATGGATCAACCAGAGTCATTGCATGTGTGTTCTTTCCACAAACCACACATGGATCAAGCACTAGAGTCATTGCATGTTTGTTCTTATACCAAAACCACAAACCAGCACTAGAGTCATTGCATGTGTGTTCTTTTCTACAAACAACACATGGATCCACTAGACTCATTGCATGTGTGTTCTTTTCCACAAACAACTTATGGATCAACTAGTGGTCATTGCATGTGCGTTCTTTTCACAAACCACATGTGGACCCACTAGAGTCATTGCATGTGTGTTCTTATACTAAAGCTAGCACTAGAGTCATTGCGTGTGTGTTCTATCCACAAACCACACATGGATCCACCACTGTCATTGCATGTGTGTTCTTTCCACAAACCACACATGGATCAACCACTAGAGTCATTGCATGTGTGTTCTTATTAAAAACCACATATGGATCAACCAGTGGTCATTACATGTGTGTTCTTTTTCCATAAACCACTTATGGATCCATTACAGTCATTGCATGTGTGTTATTTCCACAAACCACACATGGATCAACCACTAGAGTCATTGCATGTGAGTTATTTCCACAAACCACACATGGATCAACCATTAGAGTCATTGCATATGTGTTATTTCCACAAACCACACATGGATCAACCACTAGAGTCATTGCATGTGTGTTCTTATACTAAAACCAACACTAGAGTCATTGCATGTGTGTTCTTTCCACAAACCACACATGGATCAACCACTAGAGTCATTGCATGTGTGTTATTTCCACAAACCACACATGGATCAACCACTAGAGTCATTGCATGTGTATTATTTCCACAAACCAGACATGGATCAATCACTAGAGTCATTGCATGTGTTTTCTTATACTAAAACCAACATTAGAGTCATTGCATGTGTGTTCTTTCCACAAACCACTTATGGATCCATTACAGTCATTGCATGTGTGTTATTTCCACAAACCACACATGGATCAACCACTAGAGTCGTTGCATGTGTGTTATTTCCACAAACCACACATGGATCAACCACTAGAGTCATTGCATGTGTGTGTTCTTTTCCACAAACCACACATGGATCAACCACTAGAGTCATTGCATGTGTGTTCTTATTAAAAACCACATATGGATCAACCAGTGGTCATTACATGTGTGTTCTTTTTCCATAAACCACTTATGGATCCATTACAGTCATTGCATGTGTGTTATTTCCACAAACCACACATGGATCAACCACTAGAGTCATTGCATGTGTGTTATTTCCACAAACCACACATGGATCAACCACTAGAGTCATTGCATGTGTATTATTTCCACAAACCAGACATGGATCAATCACTAGAGTCATTGCATGTGTTTTCTTATACTAAAACCAACATTAGAGTCATTGCATGTGTGTTCTTTCCACAAACCACTTATGGATCCATTACAGTCATTGCATGTGTGTTATTTCCACAAACCACACATGGATCAACCACTAGAGTCGTTGCATGTGTGTTATTTCCACAAACCACACATGGATCAACCACTAGAGTCATTGCATGTGTGTGTTCTTTTCCACAAACCACACATGGATCCACCACTAGAGTCATTGCATGTGTGTTCTTATACTAAAACCAACACTAGAGTCATTGCATGTGTGTTCTTTCCACAAACCACACATGGATCCACCAGTGGTCATTGCATGTGTGTTCTTTTCCACAAACCACACATGGATCCACCAGTGGTCATTGCATGTGTGTTCTTTCCACAAACCACATACGGATTAACCAGAGTCATTGCATGTGTGTTATTTCCACAAACCACACATGGATCAACCACTAGAGTCATTGCATGTTTGTTCTTATACTAAAACCACAAACCAGCACTAGAGTCATTGCATGTGTGTTCTTTTCCATAAACCACACATGGATCCACTAGACTCATTGCATGTGTGTTCTTTTCCACAAACAACTTATGGATCAACCAGTGGTCATTGCATGTGTGTTCTTTTCACAAACCACATGTGGACCCACTAGAGTCATTGCATGTGTGTTCTTATACACAAATTAGCACTAGAGTCATTGCATGGGTGTTCTATCCACAAACCACACATGGATCCACCACTGTCATTGCATGTGTGTTCTTTCCACAAACCACACATGGATCAACCACTAGAGTCATTGCATGTGTGTTCTTATTACAAACCACATATGGATCAACCAGTGGTCATTGCATGTGTGTTCTTTTCCATAAACCACTTATGGGTCCATTACAGTCATTGCATGTGTGTTATTTCCACAAACCACACATGGATCAACCACTAGAGTCATTGCATGTGTGTTATTTCCACAAACCACACATGGATCAACCACTAGAGTCATTGCATGTGTATTATTTCCACAAACCAGATATGCATCAACCACTAGAGTCATTGCATGTGTGTTCTTATACTAAAACCAACATTAGAGTCATTGCATGTGTGTTCTTTCCACAAACCACTTATGGATCCATTATAGTCATTGCATGTGTATTATTTCCACAAACCACACATGGATCAACCATTAGAGTCATTGCATGTGTGTTATTTCCACAAACCACACATGGATCAACCATTAGAGTCATTGCATGTGTGTGTTCTTTTCCACAAACCACACATGGAGCCACCACTAGAGTCATTGCATGTGTGTTCTTATACTAAAACCAACACTAGAGTCATTGCATGTGTGTTCTTTCCACAAACCGCACATGGATCAACCAGTGGTCATTGCATGTGTGTTCTTTTCCACAAACCACACATGGATCCACCAGTGGTCATTGCATGTGTGTTCTTTCCACAAACCACATATGGATCAACCAGAGTCATTGCATGTGTGTTCTTTCCACAAACCACACATGGATCAACCACTAGAGTCATTGCATGTTTGTTCTTATACTAAAACCACAAACCAGCACTAGAGTCACTGCATGTGTGTTCTTTTCCATAAACCACACATGGATCCACTAGACTAATTGCATGTGTGTTCTTTTCCACAAACAACTTATGGATCAACTAGTGGTCATTGCATGTGTGTTCTTTTCACAAACCACATGTGGACCCACTAGAGTCATTGCATGTGTGTTCTTATACACAAATTAGCACTAGAGTCATTGCATGTGTGTTCTATCCACAAACCACACATGGATCCACCACTGTCATTGCATGTGTGTTCTTTCCACAAACCACACATGGATCAACCACTAGAGTCATTGCATGTGTGTTCTTATTACAAACCACATATGGATCAACCAGTGATCATTGCATGTGTGTTCTTTTCCATAAACCACTTATGGATCCATTACAGTCATTGCATGTGTGTTATTTCCACAAACCACACATGGATCAACCACTAGAGTCATTGCATGTGTGTTATTTCCACAAACCACACATGGATCAACCAGTAGAGTCATTGCATGTGTGTGTTCTTTTCCACAAACCACACATGGATCCACCACTAGAGTCATTGCATGTGTGTTCTTATACTAAAAACAACACTAGAGTCATTGCATGTGTGTTCTTTCCACAAACCACACATGGATTTGGTCATTGCATGTGTGTTGTTTTCCAGAAACCACACATGGATCCACCAGTGGTCATTGCATGTGTGTTCTTTCCACAAACCACATATGGATCAACCAGATTCATTGCATGTGTGTTATTTCCACAAACCACACATGGATCAACCACTAGAGTCATTGCATGTGTGTTATTTCCACAAACCACACATGGATCAACCACTAGAGTCATTGCATGTGTGTTATTTCCACAAACCACACATGGATCAACCACTAGAGTCATTACATGTGTGTTCTTATACTAAAATCAACATTAGAGTCATTGCACGTGTCTTCTTTCCACAAACCAGTTATGGTTCCATTACAGTCATTGCATGTGTGTTATTTCCACAAACCACACATGGATCAACCACTAGAGTCATTGCATGTGTGTTATTTCCACAAACCGCACATGGATCAACCACTAGAGTCATTGCATGTGTGTTATTTCCAAAAACCACACATGGATCAACCACTAGAGTCATTGCTTGTGTGTTCTTATACTAAAACCAACACTAGAGTTATTGCATGTGTGTTCTTTCCACAAACCACACATGGATCAACCAGTGGTCATTGCATGTGTGTTCTTTTCCACAAACCACACATGGATCCACCAGTGGTCATTGCATGTGTGTTCTTTCCACAAACCACATATGGATCAACCAGATTCATTGCATGTGTGTTCTTTCCACAAACCACACATGGATCAACCACTAGAGTCATTGCATGTTTGTTCTTATATTAAAACCACAAACCAGCACTAGAGTCATTGCATGTGTGTTCTTTTCCACAAACCACACATGGATCCACTAGACTCATTGCAAGTGAGTTCTTTTCCACAAATAACTTATGGATCAACCAGTGGTCATTGCATGTGTGTTCTTTTCACAAACCATATGTGGACCCACTAGAGTCATTGCATGTGTGTTCTTATACACAAACTAGCACTAGAGTCATTGCATGTGTGTTCTATCCACAAACCACACATGGATCCACCACTGTCATTGCATGTGTGTTCTTTCCACAAACCACACATGGATCAACAACTAGAGTGATTGCATGTGTGTTCTTATCACAAACCACATATGGATCAACCAGTGGTCATTGCATGTGTGTTCTTTTCCATAAACCACTTATGTATCCATTATAGTTATTGCCTGTGTGTTATTTCCACAAACTACACATGGATCAACCACTAGAGTCATTGCATGTGTGTTATTTCCACAAACCACACATGGATCAACCACTAGAGTCATTGCATGTGTGTTATTTCCACAAACCACACATGGATCAACCACTAGAGTCATTGCATGTGTGTTCTTATACTAAAACCAACATTAGAGTCATTGCATGTGTGTTCTTTCCACAAACCACTTATGGATCCATTACAGTCATTGCATGTGAGTTATTTCCACAAACCACACATGGATTAAACACAAGAGTCATTGCATGTGTGTTATTTCCACAAACCACACATGGATCAACCACTAGAGTCATTGCATGTGTGTGTTCTTTTCCACAAACCACACATGGATCCACCACTAGAGTCATTGCATGTGTGTTCTTATACTAAAACCATCACTAGAGTCATTGCATGTGTGTTCTTTCCACAAACCACACATGGATCAACCAGTGGTCATTGCATGTGTGTTATTTTCCACAAACCACACATGGATCCACCAGTGGTCATTGCATGTGTGTTCTTTCCACAAACCACATATGGATCAACCAGAGTCATTGCATGTGTGTTCTTTCCACAAACCACACATGGATCAAGCACTAGAGTCATTGCATGTTTGTTCTTATACCAAAACCACAAACCAGCACTAGAGTCATTGCATGTGTGTTCTTTTCTACAAACAACACATGGATCCACTAGACTCATTGCATGTGTGTTCTTTTCCACAAACAACTTATGGATCAACTAGTGGTCATTGCATGTGCGTTCTTTTCACAAACCACATGTGGACCCACTAGAGTCATTGCATGTGTGTTCTTATACTAAAGCTAGCACTAGAGTCATTGCGTGTGTGTTCTATCCACAAACCACACATGGATCCACCACTGTCATTGCATGTGTGTTCTTTCCACAAACCACACATGGATCAACCACTAGAGTCATTGCATGTGTGTTCTTATTAAAAACCATATATGGATCAACCAGTGGTCATTACATGTGTGTTCTTTTTCCATAAACCACTTATGGATCCATTACAGTCATTGCATGTGTGTTATTTCCACAAACCACACATGGATCAACCACTAGAGTCATTGCATGTGTGTTATTTCCACAAACCACACATGGATCAACCACTAGAGTCATTGCATGTGTATTATTTCCACAAACCAGACATGGATCAATCACTAGAGTCATTGCATGTGTTTTCTTATACTAAAACCAACATTAGAGTCATTGCATGTGTGTTCTTTCCACAAACCACTTATGGATCCATTACAGTCATTGCATGTGTGTTATTTCCACAAACCACACATGGATCAACCACTAGAGTCGTTGCATGTGTGTTATTTCCACAAACCACACATGGATCAACCACTAGAGTCATTGCATGTGTGTGTTCTTTTCCACAAACCACACATGGATCCACCACTAGAGTCATTGCATGTGTGTTCTTATACTAAAACCAACACTAGAGTCATTGCATGTGTGTTCTTTCCACAAACCACACATGGATCCACCAGTGGTCATTGCATGTGTGTTCTTTTCCACAAACCACACATGGATCCACCAGTGGTCATTGCATGTGTGTTCTTTCCACAAACCACATACGGATTAACCAGAGTCATTGCATGTGTGTTATTTCCACAAACCACACATGGATCAACCACTAGAGTCATTGCATGTTTGTTCTTATACTAAAACCACAAACCAACACTAGAGTCATTGCATGTGTGTTCTTTTCCATAAACCACACATGGATCCACTAGACTCATTGCATGTGTGTTCTTTTCCACAAACAACTTATGGATCAACCAGTGGTCATTGCATGTGTGTTCTTTTCACAAACCACATGTGGACCCACTAGAGTCATTGCATGTGTGTTCTTATACACAAATTAGCACTAGAGTCATTGCATGTGTGTTCTATCCACAAACCACACATGGATCCACCACTGTCATTGCATGTGTGTTCTTTCCACAAACCACACATGGATCAACCACTAGAGTCATTGCATGTGTGTTCTTATTACAAACCACATATGGATCAACCAGTGGTCATTGCATGTGTGTTCTTTTCCATAAACCACTTATGGGTCCATTACAGTCATTGCATGTGTGTTATTTCCACAAACCACACATGGATCAACCACTAGAGTCATTGCATGTGTGTTATTTCCACAAACCACACATGGATCAACCACTAGAGTCATTGCATGTGTATTATTTCCACAAACCAGATATGCATCAACCACTAGAGTCATTGCATGTGTGTTCTTATACTAAAACCAACATTAGAGTCATTGCATGTGTGTTCTTTCCACAAACCACTTATGGATCCATTATAGTCATTGCATGTGTGTTATTTCCACAAACCACACATGGATCAACCACTAGAGTCATTGCATGTGTGTTATTTCCACAAACCACAAATGGATCAACCATTAGAGTCATTGCATGTTTGTTCTTATACTAAAACCACAAACCAGCACTAGAGTCATTGCATGTGTGTTCTTTTCCATAAACCACACATGGATCCACTAGACTCATTGCATGTGTGTTCTTTTCCACAAACAACTTATGGATCAACCAGTGGTCATTGCATGTGTGTTCTTTTCACAAACCACATGTGGACCCACTAGAGTCATTGCATGTGTGTTCTTATACACAAATTAGCACTAGAGTCATTGCATGTGTGTTCTATCCACAAACCACACATGGATCCACCACTGTCATTGCATGTGTGTTCTTTCCACAAACCACACATGGATCAACCACTAGAGTCATTGCATGTGTGTTCTTATTACAAACCACATATGGATCAACCAGTGGTCATTGCATGTGTGTTCTTTTCCATAAACCACTTATGGGTCCATTACAGTCATTGCATGTGTGTTATTTCCACAAACCACACATGGATCAACCACTAGAGTCATTGCATGTGTGTTATTTCCACAAACCACACATGGATCAACCACTAGAGTCATTGCATGTGTATTATTTCCACAAACCAGATATGCATCAACCACTAGAGTCATTGCATGTGTGTTCTTATACTAAAACCAACATTAGAGTCATTGCATGTGTGTTCTTTCCACAAACCACTTATGGATCCATTATAGTCATTGCATGTGTGTTATTTCCACAAACCACACATGGATCAACCACTAGAGTCATTGCATGTGTGTTATTTCCACAAACCACACATGGATCAACCATTAGAGTCATTGCATGTGTGTGTTCTTTTCCACAAACCACACATGGAGCCACCACTAGAGTCATTGCATGTGTGTTCTTATACTAAAACCAACACTAGAGTCATTGCATGTGTGTTCTTTCCACAAACCACACATGGATCAACCAGTGGTCATTGCATGTGTGTTCTTTTCCACAAACCACACATGGATCCACCAGTGGTCATTGCATGTGTGTTCTTTCCACAAACCACATATGGATCAACCAGAGTCATTGCATGTGTGTTCTTTCCACAAACCACACATGGATCAACCACTAGAGTCATTGCATGTTTGTTCTTATACTAAAACCACAAACCAGCACTAGAGTCACTGCATGTGTGTTCTTTTCCATAAACCACACATGGATCCACTAGACTAATTGCATGTGTGTTCTTTTCCACAAACAACTTATGGATCAACCAGTGGTCATTGCATGTGTGTTCTTTTCACAAACCACATGTGGACCCACTAGAGTCATTGCATGTGTGTTCTTATACACAAATTAGCACTAGAGTCATTGCATGTGTGTTCTATCCACAAACCACACATGGATCCACCACTGTCATTGCATGTGTGTTCTTTCCACAAACCACACATGGATCAACCACTAGAGTCATTGCATGTGTGTTCTTATTACAAACCACATATGGATCAACCAGTGATCATTGCATGTGTGTTCTTTTCCATAAACCACTTATGGATCCATTACAGTCATTGCATGTGTGTTATTTCCACAAACCACACATGGATCAACCACTAGAGTCATTGCATGTGTGTTATTTCCACAAACCACACATGGATCAACCACTAGAGTCATTGCATGTGTGTGTTCTTTTCCACAAACCACACATGGATCCACCACTAGAGTCATTGCATGTGTGTTCTTATACTAAAAACAACACTAGAGTCATTGCATGTGTGTTCTTTCCACAAACCACACATGGATTTGGTCATTGCATGTGTGTTGTTTTCCAGAAACCACACATGGATCCACCAGTGGTCATTGCATGTGTGTTCTTTCCACAAACCACATATGGATCAACCAGATTCATTGCATGTGTGTTATTTCCACAAACCACACATGGATCAACCACTAGAGTCATTGCATGTGTGTTATTTCCACAAACCACACATGGATCAACCACTAGAGTCATTGCATGTGTGTTATTTCCACAAACCACACATGGATCAACCACTAGAGTCATTACATGTGTGTTCTTATACTAAAATCAACATTAGAGTCATTGCATGTGTCTTCTTTCCACAAACCAGTTATGGTTCCATTACAGTCATTGCATGTGTGTTATTTCCACAAACCACACATGGATCAACCACTAGAGTCATTGCATGTGTGTTATTTCCACAAACCGCACATGGATCAACCACTAGAGTCATTGCATGTGTGTTATTTCCAAAAACCACACATGGATCAACCACTAGAGTCATTGCTTGTGTGTTCTTATACTAAAACCAACACTAGAGTTATTGCATGTGTGTTCTTTCCACAAACCACACATGGATCAACCAGTGGTCATTGCATGTGTGTTCTTTTCCACAAACCACACATGGATCCACCAGTGGTCATTGCATGTGTGTTCTTTCCACAAACCACATATGGATCAACCAGATTCATTGCATGTGTGTTCTTTCCAGAAACCACACATGGATCAACCACTAGAGTCATTGCATGTTTGTTCTTATATTAAAACCACAAACCAGCACTAGAGTCATTGCATGTGTGTTCTTTTCCACAAACCACACATGGATCCACTAGACTCATTGCAAGTGAGTTCTTTTCCACAAATAACTTATGGATCAACCAGTGGTCATTGCATGTGTGTTCTTTTCACAAACCATATGTGGACCCACTAGAGTCATTGCATGTGTGTTCTTATACACAAACTAGCACTAGAGTCATTGCATGTGTGTTCTATCCACAAACCACACATGGATCCACCACTGTCATTGCATGTGTGTTCTTTCCACAAACCACACATGGATCAACAACTAGAGTGATTGCATGTGTGTTCTTATCACAAACCACATATGGATCAACCAGTGGTCATTGCATGTGTGTTCTTTTCCATAAACCACTTATGTATCCATTATAGTTATTGCCTGTGTGTTATTTCCACAAACTACACATGGATCAACCACTAGAGTCATTGCATGTGTGTTATTTCCACAAACCACACATGGATCAACCACTAGAGTCATTGCATGTGTGTGTTCTTTTCCACAAACCACACATGGATCCACCACTAGAGTCATTGTATGTGTGTTCTTATACTAGAACCAACACTAGAGTCATTGCATGTGTGTTCTTTCCACAAACCACACATGGATCAACCAGTGGTCATTGCATGTGTATTCTTTTCCACAAACCACACATGGATCCACCGGTGGTCATTGCATGTGTGTTCTTTCCACAAACCACATATGGATCAACCAGAGTCATTGCATGTGTGTTCTTTCTACAAACCACACATGGATCAACCACTAGAGTCATTGCATGTTTGTTCTTATACCAAAACCACCAACCAGCACTAGAGTCATTGCATGTGTGTCCTTTTCCAGAAACCACACATGGATCCACTAGACTCATTGCATGTGTGTTCTTTTCCACAAACAACTTATGGATCAACCAGTGGTCATTGCATGTGTGTTCTTTTCACAAACCACATGTGGACCCACTAGAGTCATTGCATGTGTGTTCTTATACTAAAACTAGCACTAGAGTCATTGCATGTGTGTTCTATCCACAAACCACACATGGATCCACCACTGTCATTGCATGTGTGTTATTTCCTAAAACCACACATGGATCAACCACTAGAGTCATTGCATTTGTGTTCTTATACTAAAACCAACACTAGAGTCATTGCATGTGTGTTCTTTGCACAAACCACATATGGATCAACCTGTGGTCATTGCATGTGTGTTCTTTTCCATAAACCACTTATGGATCCATTATAGTCATTGCATGTGTGTTCTTTTCCACAAACCACACATGGATCCACCAGTGGTCATTGCATGTGTGTTCTTTCCACAAACCACATATGGATCAACCAGAGTCATTGCATGTGTGTTATTTCCACAAACCACACATGGATCAACCACTAGAGTCATTGCATGTGTGTTCTTTTCCATAAACCACTTATGGATCCATTACAGTCATTGGATGTGTGTTATTTCCACAAACCACACATGGATCAACCACTAGAGTCATTGCATGTGTGTTATTTCCACAAACCACACATGGATCCATTTGAGTCATTTCATGCTTGTTCTTACACTAAAACTAGCACTGCCCCCCAATGGATCCACCGTTAGAC
The DNA here is from genome assembly GCA_916181665.1 of Avena sativa. Classification (NCBI taxonomy): domain Eukaryota; kingdom Viridiplantae; phylum Streptophyta; class Magnoliopsida; order Poales; family Poaceae; genus Avena; species Avena sativa. Next base: position 459,172,949 of record OV702297.1, on the reverse strand, counting down.
CGAGTCTTCTAGAAGGCACGCCATAACACAGTTGTTCTGCTTGATGATTGTTACATACCGTTCGATTGGGGCGCTTGGACGATTGGGATGGTCTTCGCGAGAGCGATCCTCGAGTACGCTGTTCGGCGGCATGATTGGCCATGCTTGCTCTAGACAAACTGGCATGTTGTGAGTGTTACGACTCACGAGTTCAGTGGGCCATATCCCAGTGTCATGTCCTCGTTACTTCTCTTCCTCCCCGTACTTCTCTTCCTTCCCCTCGAAGCCACTTTCCCCACTTCACTTCCATCCTGCCGTAGCCGCAAGCCGACGACATCCTCCAATTCTCCGATCGCTACCTTCCTGGTAAGAAATCATTTTACAAGCTTTTGAACTTATCCTACACATTCCTTCTATTCGCCAATCTAACTGCTGATCTTTTTTCCGATTTCTCGACGAACTTCAGTTGTGGCAGATGTGGGAGCCCAAGAATCTGGAGATCCTCGCGCGCAACTTCGCAGCGGTGTTCCCGCTCGTGTGCTCCCACCCAGGATGCTTTCATCGTTACTCCTACCGCGAGCTACCGCTCCACGAGCTCGCGTGCCTGCACGGCGCGTGCGCCTGCACGAAGCCGGTCTGCAACTACACCGGCCCGCTGGCAGAGCTTGTCGTCCACCTTGCAGATCACTTGATCGAAGTGATTAGGATCTCGTACGGGCAAGCCCAACTTCCCCAAGAGCAGGTGCCGTTCACTGACTCGGCATGCCGCCTGCTAATTTTCCAGGGGGACGGCTCTGTTTTCGTCTTGACCATCACCGCCGGTGTTCCGGGAACCAGAGCCAGGCCCACCATCGTGGGTGCCGTATGCGTTGGGTCGGTCTCGTGCGTCTGGCCCGTATACACGGTGCGCATGTGGGTGAACACCCAGTCGCCGTTGTTGGATAGCATTCTTGTGCTAGCCGAGGCGCCGAGCTGCCCGCCGCCGCGGGAGGTGGAGTATGTGACCTAAGGTCGATCCTATGCGTGCCATCTCAGTACCTTGTCGGTGCTGGACCGAACAGGCAGATGGATTTCTACATTTGTATCGAGAAGACCGACAGACAAATGTAGTACTTGTGATGTCGTTATTATTAGACTTAAGCGATGCTTCTCACGTGCTTAGAGCATACGTGTTGTGCAAATGTACCCCAGTTGTAGTTTTCAGTACTCCTTAATACTTTGACGAGTTATTATATTGGTCCAATCAGCTTGCTGTTGTCACGTTGCAAAGTCCGCTTGCTCTGGACAGACCGGCAATACCGTGTGCTCCCGCTCCCGCATGTCAGTGTCACGTGTTCCGAGGGCCCACCTGCCAGTGTCCTTCCCCTCGAAGCCACTGTCCCAACTTCTCTTCCATCCTGCCACTCCCGTCCGATGGTTGTAATCTAATGATTTTTGTTGGATTGTTTACAAGTAATCTACGTTGATAATGCAACATGCAAATGGCACAGACACAATTTCTAAAGTGGAAGCACTCACCGGCTGCTACTGTACATATTTCTTAATATAGCTCGACAAACACATTACAATAATTGTACTCGCATTAAACACAACCGAAATTGCAACCATCCTAAACAACATCTAAACCCACATCACACAGCTGTCGTCAGAGTCCACCTCGATTGGTGACACCGCCGTGCCCTTCCCGGCGACATCCACTCCCGCACCTGGCTTGCCCTTCGCCAAGGAGGCAACAATGGCGTTCTGCACAACTTCGTCCCCGTCGCCCTCCACATCGGAATCGACAATGACGAAGGTGATGGGGTTGGCATGGACCGAGCGCCGTCGCGCCTAGCGGCTCCTGCTCGAGCTCGACGCCGCATCAGTCCTTCTACAGGTAGGAGGGGCCGAGCTCGCATACGTAGCGTCGTCGCTCCTCTCAAGAAACCATGGCCATTTGATACTGCGACGGTAGGATCTTGGGGTGGATCCGCCGCGGCGAGCCCTACCGGAAGCGGTGGAGCGGATGGATCTGCCGGCGCGAGCCATGACAAGTTCCTAGGAGGGAGTAAGATTGTGGGCCAGGCGTGTCTGGTTCCTGAGCAAGACCTCCCAGTGATATGTAAGCGGGCAAGGTACGAAAAAATTTCGTCCAATGCGCGCGACAGGGCTTTTGAACCACGAAGGCGCGAGTTTTTTTTGAAAAGTCCACATGCTAGGTCCCCCACCTGTCAGCCGAATGTGGACGGTAGGATTCTTCCCGAGTTATTAAGTAGGGATAAATCACGCTTCACCACTACCCTGACATCCAAAGGCTCCTCTTTCCTCTGCCCTCGCTCCCCTCACTCATGGCTCGCAGCTCGTGCAGTTCGTCTCGGGCAGAATCAGGGTCGGCTCAACGCCGTCAGGCGGGTGCCCCCATCAGGTACCGGAGCGCGCCCTACGATTACTACCCCGATATGTTGTGTTTGTGTGGTGAGAAGATGTCGAGATGGATTTCGTGGACCGACGAAAATACTGCAGGAAAATTCAGCAACTCTAGCATTAGAGCGGTAAGTTCCTACTGTAGGTACAATGGTAACCCGGATCCGGAAAGCGTAATGTAATTCTTTTTTTGTTTCCTTCGATCTACTACGCAGGAAGGGAGGGGGACTGGCTGTGACAAGTTTGTGTGGATCGAAAGCCACTGATAGGTTTTCACAGAGAGCTTGTTCAGGATCTGCGTGATGCTGTGTGGGACAAGAAAGAGGAGATTCATGCGATGGAGCGAGAGATCCGGGAGCTTCGCCAGGTGCAGGGGAGGCAGGGGTAGGGAGGTGGTGCGATAGATGGGCTCAAGATTAGGCAAGATAGTGGACACAATTTCCTCATTATCTAGGCATTATATGTTGCATTTGTAGTTTATGTTGCCATGTCGTTGTCCAGCAGCTGAAATAAGTTGTTGCTTCGTGGAGTGTAGCGGACAGCTTAAGAAATTGTTTTCCAGCCCAGAAACTTATCATAAGTGTAATGCCAACAGTAGGGATTTATTAAGCGCCTATAAATAAATCATGTCTGTGCCACTAACACCCATCGATTTTGGAGAGGATTTAACCGCTCAGCTATCGCGATTGTTCAGATAGTAGTGGCACAGTCACAGTTTTGGATTCAACTAGTGCCCTTGGCCGTATCAAATCCTAAAGTCGCGATACATTTTACTCCGAGTACGAGAGGCAGATTGTTTCGCCCAACAAGTTCCACGCACACAGCTCCAGAGTTTAACCAAACTACATATATAGGTTCAAGTTCAATACATCATTAGGCTGCTACACTGCTAGCCCTCTTTCTCTACTTGGGTGCCAACTTTCTTCCTCTTTCCTTCACGTCCACTGGCTTCTTCATCTCCTGCCTTCTTCCTCTTCCTGGGTGCCAATTTTCTTACCTTCACGTACCCTGCATCTCCGGGCCGAGGGAAGTCAGGCCAATCAGCACCAGAATCTTGTCCGGCATCATCACTCCACTCGTTTTGGTTTTCTTCCCGCAGCAAAATCACTGAGTCGTCTGTCTTGTTTCTTACCTTGCGCTTCCTGTAAAAAACAGTACATGGATTACTACCTTATATCTATAGACTATAAACAATTTTTTTGTGTGAATGTACCATCTCATACCTAGGTTTGGGAGAATTAAGGGGACATCCAGCTGCTCTATGGCCTATAAGATGGCAGGTCTTGCATCAGTTTTTGCCCTTCTTTGTAGCACAGAAAGCCGAACCCTTCTTCTCGAGAAAATTCTTAAACCTATTCACCTAGGGTCTTCCTCTGCCCCTTTTTGTAACTGGCTAGCAAAGCTCGAAAGACAGTTGGATTTGAGGCCACTAAGATGGGTCTGTACATGGCTCGACGGATCCAGCGTATGCAGCTCTGAACTTTTCCATAGAGTAGTAGTCTGACAAATACTGATCCAAATGTGGTAGAGTTCTTTTCTTCACCAAGAAGGCCAAGGCGTGGTCGCAAGGTTTCCCGGTATGCTGCCACTCTAAGAAGGTGCATTCTCGCAGCTGGATGTTCACAACATCCCTTTTACCACTCTTGGACATATCGACCACCTCACAACTTCTGTTGGTTGACGGGAGAACCTTAAGATGAGCAAGTCCTCAGCTTCTCTTGTGGAGTTGTTGTACAACTAGCGGTAGCATATGTCCTCTAAGTCTCCTACCGATCTCTCTCCTTATATTTAACAGCTTCATGATCATACCACGTATGTTGTCCATCAAGATATGAATAGGACGCACTTTTATGTCCTTCACCCAGTTATTCAGGCATTCTGCAAGGTTGTTGTTTATGTAATCAACTTTGGTGTCAGGGTTGAATTGACTCCTCTTCCATAGCTGTGAATGATGGATGGCTAAGTACTCTAGAAGTTCGGGGGCTTCGGCAAAAATCTTGCTCATGAAATAATCGCTGCTACTAGGTTTGTAAACTCTAGCAGCAGGAAACATGTAACGAAATACGCTGCCTGCATAGTGTGAGTACAAGTTGAGCATCATATGGGCATGGCATTCTCTACCTTCAGCTCGCGGGAACACCTCCTTCACTACATTCGTCAGCCCTTTGCATGCATCCGTGGATATAGCCAATGGATCCATGTGGCCTATTGATCTCCTGAGCTGCCTCATAAACCAGACCCAGTTTTCCTCCGTTTCTGTTTCAAACAGCCCGAATGCCACTGGGAACATCCAGTTGTGACCATCAAGTGATGTGGCAGATGGCAGGCAGCCTTTCCATTGGCCAGTTAGGACAGTGCTGTCTACACTCAGATATGGCCTACAGCCGCCCTTGAATCCATCGATGCAAGGTTTAAGCGCCATGAAAAATCTTTTGAAATATATTTTACCACCTTCTGATTCGGTGTCAATCTCCACAACACTCCCTGGACACCTAGCTTGTACCTCCACCTTGAAGTTGTACAGCATCCTGAAGCTATTGGTCCAATCCCCGTGCAAGACCCCCAGAGCTTTCTCTTTACCTTTCCAAACCGTGTAATACGGAAGGACAATGTTGTATTTAGAACCAAGGCTAGTCTGAATATTCTTCGCGGTCTCCTTAGGGTTATCCTTTAGTATGGACATAGATTGCATAGCCACCCACTCCGTATCAGCCATTGAGGATTTCAGTTTGCTGCCTGTCGGACACATGTGTGGAGGGCCCATTCTATTCACCTGCAACACAGATTCATTTAAAAGATAAGTGGAGTCGACTAGTTGCCAGAAAGATATCGCACATCAATTGTAGTTATAGAGTGAAAAGAGAGAGAGAGAGAGAGAGAGAGAGAGAGTTCTAATGGTTTGCTGCATTCATTGCCCCAATACCCTAATTGCAGTCGACGCAGGTAAGGATCTTGCTGTGATCCTCCATGGACAATGTACCTCGGCCTGTCCATTCATCCACGTTAACTTGCAAACGGCCTCATACCTCTCGGCAGAGTTCTTTAGTCGATAAACGTCGAACTCCCCCTTGATACAAAAATGCCAGAACGACATCCTGAACTCATGCATGCTCCTGAACTCGGTGCCGACCGAAATTATAGGATACTCGTGGTCATGTTTCATTTCTTCTACTTCAACACCCAAATCATCGACTAGAATACCAGCCTCATCGTTAAGTTCCTCGTCTATTTCATCATCTCCAGATTCTTGATCCTCTACAGTGCCCGCTTCTTCATCTGATTCAGAATCTTCGCCATCGTCTCTAATGCCTAGTACTGCACACATCATATTGACTCCCATGGGTGGGGCTGCACCATCGTCTCCACCAGGATGGACAGGAACATTGCCCCAGTCCACCTCACCGGCAACTCTGTTTTCTCCAAGACACTCGGTTGGTTCTGTTGCAACCACATGGGGTGGTCTTACGTTTGCACGCATCCTAGGTACTTCAGTGGACAAACAGCAGTCAGAATCAATTTCATCTTGAGTGTATAGAACCCTCTTTCTCTTCCTGTGTACATCCTCCTTCTTGATGTAATCTTTCCTGATGGTAGCAGTAGGGCTTGACATCCGCGTTCCATTCCCCATCGAACTAGGCCTTTTCCTGCCGCTCTTGGGTGTGATCTCCTTACTGCCTCCCCTCACGGGTGTTGGCTCCAGGGTGCTGGCATTATTGCCTGACCTCTGCGGCGTGTTCTTCTTCGAATTAGCCCTTTTGCTGCTACTATTGGGCGTGTTCTCCTTCGTGCTGGCATTATTGCCTGACCCCAGCAGCATGTTCCGCTCCAAATTAGCCCTTTTGCTGCTACTATTGGGCGTCTTCTCCTTCGTGCTGGCATTATTGCCTGACCTCAGCACCGTGTTCTGCTCCAAATTAGCCCTTTTGCTGCTACTATTGGGCGTGTTCTCCTTCGTGCTGGCATAATTCCCTAACAGCGGCGTGTTCCGCTCCAAATTAGTGTTTTTCCTGCTCCCACTGGGTGTGGTAGCCTCCGTGCTGGCCATCTTCACCTCTTTGCTACCACTCCTGGGAGTGTTCATAACCGTGCTAGCCCTCTTAGCGTTTTTGCTGCTACCGTTCGGTGTGGAATTTTGACTGGATCTCAGGGGTGTACTCTGCGGCATGGTGCCTTTTGTCGTGCGACTCTTGGGCGTCCTCTTCTCTGGTGTGGTCTCCTTGGTGACGTTCTTCTTCGGGGTGCCCTTTCTGGGGATGCTCTTCCTGCTCCTCTTTATGACGCTCCTTTGTAAGACTCTCCTCTGTTCGATGCCACCCTCAGTCGCACCAGCCCCAGTGATGCCATGGATCAGGTCATGCATGCCTTCTAAAAGTCCATCATCTCTATTGTCGAGTTCCAATTCCTCTCCAACCGTGAGCACTACCAAGTGGATGTAAACTTCACCTCTATAATGTTTCCTTGTAAACGGTATGACTAAATCCCTGGTATCTTTCACTTCGATAGCCTTTTTGCTCCTGTAACCATAATATAACAGACGTGCTTCCTGGGAGGACCACCATAGCACCTTCACACGTAACGATGCCATCAGGCCAGATAACTCTACCACTTCAGGGTCATATATGCCAAGGATTACATCAAACTCATCATAGAATTTTTCTGTGCCATCATCTAATTTTGCAGTATAATCCGTGACACCGATACGAATGATTGATTTGCCATCATTAGGTTCTTTAGGATAGAAACCTCCGAGAGGTTCCAGAGATGGAGCGGCACCATCAGACCCAGCCCCAATGCCACCGCCGCCATCACCAGCGTCATCGTTAGCTAGATCAACCTCGGTGGAAGTACCATGACCAGGAGCAAGGCGAGGGCCCTTAGCAGCGGGAGCTACATTACATGGTGGACAGGCAGGGCCCCTTCTAACGGCAGCCACAAAAGGATCAGCTGCTACCATGCCACCTCGACGATCAGGAGCAGTTCCCACAACAGAAGTGTTTCGAGTGCTAGCAGAGTCCAGACCATGAGCTGGCTTCAGACTAGCAACTCGCTGAACCCGAGCACGGGTTCGAGGAGGAGAGAATGGTTCAGTTTTTGGAACGATAGTGGGGCAGCCTCCGGAAGCCTTAGTTTGCTCAACTGCGGCAGGGATTGGGTCAACAGCGTCCAGATCAACAACAACACGAGGACGACCAGTACCAGCAGATTCCAGAGCACAGGTTCACACAACTTGAGGACGGTTTCAAGGAGGAGCAGCACACAAGGCGGCGGTCTAGGCAACAACAGCGGGGCAGCCTCCGGACGCCTTAGTTTGCCCAACAGCGACATGGATTGGGTGAGCAGCAGCCACAACAACACGGGCACGGGAAAGGGGACGACCAGTACCAGCAGATTCCAGAGCATAGTTTTCCACAATGGCAATACGGGGACTCCTACGAGGAGGTTGCCTGACAGAAGCATGTCGCGGACGAGGAACCACATTTTGCTCAACAACAGCAGGGGTTCAAGTTAGACCTCCCTGTCCAATAATAATTGGGCGACTCCTAGTAGCAGGAGTTTCCTCATCCACTATGTTACACACCAGCATAACCACGCGAAGCCTAACATGCTGTTTCATCAACCCAATTAGCTGATGGTCACACGCTATAGGAACCTTGAAGCCTCGTTCATCAAGGAGGCTGAACCGTGCAGTCTGCTCCGGCCTCATTTCAGCAAGTTCACGCACAGCAGCAAACAAACCAGGGATAGTGCATAACTGCACAGGTGCTACTTCCATCTTTAGATTTTGAGCCTCTTTCCACGTGCTCTTCCCATGTGCTAATTTAATGAGGTAGCCGCAGATGGTGACCAGAACCGTGTAGTTGGGTTCAGCGGAGATCCTAGTTAACAGAAAATTGGAGACAAAAGATAAGAATTGTTTGTCAGCGTCGTGCTAGCAAACAATTCTGTGTTTGATATATCTCTGTAATGCTAATAGCCAGCTAGCAGTTATAGGTAGTGCGAATAGCAAAGAGAAGAGTAGCTCACCCAAAATTAGCCAGAAGTACTTCTTCCTCGGCAAATGGATCTGCCATCCTCCGCGCTACTCAGCTCGTCGGTGGTAGAGGCGGGCTAGATTGTCGCAATGGCTGGCACGGCATTCGGCATTAGAGCTCGGTAGCAGCAAGTAGGCGCAGCAACTTGGCGCTGGAAGTCAAATGCCTGAAGAGATCATTCTGGTTGGAGAAAGGATTTCGATGCCGCCGGTGCTAGGGTTCATGCGAAAGGAGGGAGGGGATGGATTTGTGAATTTGGTCAATGCACGATGCTCCTTTAGTATCTCGTTTCGCCTACGTGGTTGCCGCGTTGGCGCTCGTGTCATGGAAATATTACTGACATGAGGGTCCCGACCGTCTACTTCATGGGGCAGTTTCATGGCATGTTTGGATTTGGTAGGGGTGAGACGAGTTTGCATCGAAATGGCCCCTCTCGGTAGTTGGCGGCCCAACTTTTCGAAACGCGGTAATTTCAGGCAACTTAGGTACCGCCATGCGCTGGCCTGCCAACTTTGGTACCGCAGACGAACAAGCCCTTGAGCCTTTTGAGGCGTGAATTTTTATGCTTCTGCCCCAGGTTGTTATATAATGTTTGTTAGTTCAACACTTTTTGATTTGATCAACAGAAGGTCTTCGAAAAAATTCGGCTTTACCTGCTGGTCTGTTTTGACAGATTTCTGCCATTTTCTGCATTTGCTTCTTATTGGTTCCTTTTTGAGTTCTTTTGGGGAATTGAGCTTTTTGAGGGAAGTTCTTCAGTAGCTAGTGTTCTAATGGAAGTTTACTGGTGTTAGAACTGAACCTTAAGACTTATTATCTTGAGTGCATTAATGTTGCTAATAAAGATTGTATGAAATTTTGTATGAAGGAAAAATTTCAGGTGTATGGAAGGAATGAGTACTGAGATGAAGGATGGACTAAAGCTCAAGCTTGGGGATGCCACGCGTGTCACCCCAAGAAATATCCAAGAAGTACAAGCGTCAAATCTTGGGGATGCCCAAGGCATCCCTTCCTTCATCAATAAAAACCCCAGGTTTCTTCCAAACGCTTCATTTTTATTGTTTCATGCACATTTGTGTTGTTCTTCGAGCGTCTTATTTTTTGTTTTTGTTTTTGCTTTTAGTTTGCTTGGTTTGCTTAGTTTTCTGAATAAATTGGTTGGACCCCCTATTTCATACATTGGTTTTCAAATAGTTTGGTTTGGCTTGGAAAAGAGTAGGAAAGTTCATGCTTAAGTGGTAAAGAGAGGTTGTTTTTGACTGTGGCCTATGCTTTGTCATACCATGCTTGATATTGTTTTGGCTTTATGCTTAGTATTCTTTGCTGTAGCATGACTTGTTATAAACAATGGAGATTGCTTAATGTGCCTTGGATGAATCATGCGTTGTTTTAGCATATTAAAGCATAGTATAGTGGTATTCTCCTTTGATGATTTATTTGGGTTGACTTGGCGCATGCTCACACCATGTTATGACTACATCAAGTCACCATAAGCCTTTATGATCCTTTAGTTTTCAACTTGTAGTATCACTTTATGCTTTGATCAATGATGTTTTGTCACTCTACAAGATTATGGCCATTATTGCTCTCTTAGTTTGTCGCTCCCAGTATTTTGCTAGCCTCCACAACCAAGCATGAGTTCCACTCATGCATCCAACTCCCTAAACCAAGTTATTCCAAAGAGTCCGCCATACCTGCCTACTAGCTTATGCTATTCCAAGTATATTCATGCTTTTGTTTACCTTCCAAATTAAACTTGTTATGAGAAAACTAGTGATTACAGCTCTCACGAACTTGATGGCACACTTTACTTTTCTAGCCCTTAATAGACTTGAACCATTGTGTCGTCTATGTTGTATATGCTTGCACTTATTTGTTGGGGATTAGCAGAACCATGTTGTCATGGGGAACGCTTTCAACATTGCACGGGTACTTTGTGCCTAGTTGATATCATGCTCTTTTGTCTATGGATGCCGTCGGTGTGAAATGAAAGGGGAGCTTGTAAGTCCATGGAGTTATGTATGTGTGTTAGAGAAACGTCTGGGCCGCTGGTCTAATCCATATTGACATGGTGGAAACCTGCAGCGTAACCATAATGAGCTGTCTATGAAGCATTCTTCTTATAAAAAAAGTCCTATATTGAGAAAAAAAGAGAAAAAGAAAAAAAAGATTATGAAAATAGGAAAGAGAGAAAAAAGCACCATATTTCCATGGTAAATAAGAAGATTGCTGAGATGCTCGTTGTCTGCTTGCCTTGTCATTTTGATACGGGGATTCTTCCGTATCATCGGGCAAGGGGTACCCCTGTTGGCGGTTCTCTATGATACACATGTACTTACGATGACAAGAACTTACCGGTGACTAAACTTGAGTAGCATGAGGAGCGGCCCTCGTATTCAAGGGACATGAGATTTCTAACTTATACTTCGTCAAGCATGTACACCATAGTTTGTTCACTTTAACCTTAATCACTTCAAGATACTTATGATAGGGGCAATGAGAGCTGAAAGCTATTAAGTACCATAATTTTTGGAAGCTCTTTATGAGACTTGAATCCCTGCTTCCTTCTATGAAGGGCCTTTCTTCCACCATTATATTGAGTCTCCACCTTCTACCTTTATGCACCTACTTTGAGAGCATAGTGGCCATTCTTAGTTCTATGTGCATTGTTCCAAGACTAGTTGATTGATGCATAACTTGATATTGCTTGTTTTAAACTATTTGTATCTAGTCACTCTTATGAACTTTGAAGGTGTCCTATGCATTTATATTTGCTACTCTATGAGGGACAAGTTGAATGCCATTATGCTATGTTTTCTTTATGTGAAACAAACAAACGTCTTGCAAACCATTGTTATTCATGAATCTTTTGGTTGTGCCTTTTCATGTTGCATCATAGCTTCTTTGTCTTATTGCTAGAACTTTGTATTTCATGTTATGATTGAAGTACTATGATCCCATCTTTGAATGTTTTACAAGTACTTTGATCAAGTTTATGATGGTGCATGTCACCTCAAAAATTATTCTTTCTTTTTATCACTTACCTACTCAAGGACGAGCAGGAGTTAAGCTTGGGGATGTTGATACATTGCAAATGTATCTATAATTTTTGATGCTCCATGCTTGGTTTTATCTCCATTCTTGTGTTTTGTCCACACTTTGGAGTACTTTTCATATGATTTCTTGGACTAACCTATTAACAAGAGCCACAGTGCCAGCTACCTATTTTCTGCTGTTTTTGGTTCCAGGAAAGTCAGAAAATGAATATTCTCGGAATTGGACGGGACAATAGCCAAAGTGCCTATTTTCCGGAAGACTCACGGATCCAGAATACGAGACGGAGGAGGGCCATGGGCTGGCCACACCCCCCCTAGGCGCGGGCTGGGCCTGTCCGGGCCAGGGCATGGTCTGGCCACCCCAGGCTGCCCCTCGGTCTCCCTCTTCGCCTATAAGAAGCCTTCTGACCTAAAAACTCTGGGGGGGTCGACGTTTTTCCAGAAGGAGTTCCGCTCCGCCGCCACCACCAGATTTCACGAAATAGCACCAGAAACTTTGTTCTGGCACCCTGCCGGGACGGGGAATTGGAGGAGATCATCGCCATCATCATCACCATCGCTTCTCCATCGACCATCCATGTTTCCCCCATCTATGAGTGAGTAATCCCGCACTGTAGGCTATGGGGATGGTAGGGATTGGATGAGATCGTTCATGTAATGGCATCAGATTGTTAGGGCATGGTGCCTAGTATCTTTTATTAGTGCTTTATGACTTTGTTGTGACTTGTTGTGCTTAATGCTTGTCACTAGGGCCCGAGTGCCATGATTTCAGATCTGAACATGTTATTGATTCATTATGATAGTATTTTTTATGGTCTTACCTGCAAGTTGTATACACACATTGTTGTCCGGAACCAATGGCCCCGAAGTGACAGAAATCGGGATAACCGGAGGGAATGGCTTTGATGTGAGGATCACATGTGTTCACGGAGTGTTAATGCTTTGCTTCGGTGCTCTATTAAAAGGAGCACCTTAATTGCCAGTAGTTCCCTTGAGGCCCCGCTGCAAACGGACTGGCAGGACAAAAGATGTTGTGCAAGTTCTCATTGCGAGCACGTATGACTATATATGGAACACATGCCTAGGATTATCTAGTACTTGGATGCTCTATCTTATTTATCTGCAATTGCCCTATGTTCTGATTGCTATGTGAATTGTCTTGTCCATGCAACGCCCGTCCATCCATCCCTATGCCTACCGCACTCGAATCCCACTATTTACTGCTATTGTTACTATTGTCTTTACTTACTACTGCTGCTACTTTACTATTCCTACTACAAAACTGTTGCTACTGATGAACTGCTATGAGCAAGATTGTTTCCAGGTGCAGCTGAATTGACAACTCAGTTGTTAAGGCTTATAGATATTCTTTGGCTCCCCTTGTGTCGAATCAATAAATTGGGTTTCACTTCCCTCGAAAATACTGCGATACACCCCCTATAATTGTGGGTCATCACTTCGCGACCTTGAGGTCGGCTGCGAGTACGACTACATCAACCATGTTCCCCTCGGAACGTTAACCGCGTACGGTCTACAAGGGTATGTATTCTCTACGCATTGGCTGTTACCGCATTACTATATAGATAGATCCTAGGCAGTTTTTGGGGTTCCAACATAGGAAAAAAATTGTTTTCTGCTGCGGATACCCTTTCGTGGTATCAGAGCCGATCTATGCGTAGGAGTGTTGTACGGTCAGTACGCACAAGTATTGTGCGGGCATTGATCCCTTAGTTGTTATCCTCTAACGTGTACTTGCTTATATCGCGGTATTGTTTGATGAAGCGGCCCGGACCGACCTTACGAGTATTCGTACGCGAGACTGGTTCCACGCTCAACATACGGCTTATACCGTATAAGTGGCTAGCGGGTGTCTGTATCTCATTCAATAGTTGATATAGCATTTACAATGGAGGGCCCTAAAAGGGGTGTAATATAGACAACTGTTGGATCCATGTTGTGGTTGGAAAGTTCGTAGATTAGAAACGATTCTATTGCGAAAGCCCTAACAACCACGTAAAACTTTCAATAGATAAAGTAGAGGCGTCTAACTTTATTTTGCAGGAGGGCATGTGATTATGATATGGCATTAGTTGTTACAAAGGTAAAGCAGTTTAGTTTTCTGTTACTAAGTAGTATAGTAATAGTCATCATTCTGATGGACGACCTGGTGGCAGCGTTGTAGACTTGGCGTCATACCAAGGGCAACATGGAGATCATGCCGGAGCGCTCGATAGAGATCAAGGCACGAGAAGGACCATATCATATCACATAATACATATGATGATGATACCTGTTTTACATCTTATTGTGTGCTAGTATTTAGATACTCAACGGTAGCAAATAAGATAATCCCTATTTAATTCCAATGTTCCGTGTTCCTCTTGTGTGTGCACCACCAAGAAAGTTCTTCGTTATGAGGTTGACTGTGACGATCGGTGGTCAGACATATCTACGTTCGCATACAATGGGTATAAGCCATGTTGCATAGCGAATACACACAAGTTAGATTTGGCGAGCCTAGCATGTGTAGACATGGCCTCGGAACACAAGAGATCTAAAGATCGAGCATGAGTCGCATGGATGATGTGATTGACATTAGGGAATGTCTACCTTTGATGTTGCACTGAGGGTCGTGGCGGTCAGGGGAGGTGCAGAGGATAGGGATCATGTGATCACTAAAATCGTCCAGGGGATGACAATTTTAGTGGAGATCAATTATAAATTAAACTCTTATTATAAACTTAGTCTAGATGTCTATTTTCAAATATCTTAGTAGATCATGGCCTATCCCATTGAGGTCCTTTGCGACCATGGGAATATATTGCTTAATGTGGAACTTAGCAAAAGGGTCCAACTTCATAGATTAATACCCACGCCTAAGGGATATCCTCGTAAAAGGTGATCTTCTCTTCTTGATACAATAACCATTAGGAGATAATTCGATGACTCCGGAATGTTTGTGTTTTCTCCATAATCATCCAATAATCCATTCTCCATTCGATGGAGAGTTGGACTGCAATTTTGCATTATGCAAAATTTGGCACATAAAGTATGAGCCGTTGGATGGGTTTTCCTCCATCATGGATGAAAAGAGAATGTTTGGAAAAACACTTAGTGATCTTGCATTAGAGATGAGAACTCTTAAAAGGGCTTGATTGTAATAGGAGGTCATGAATGAAAAGGGTATATGTAAGATATACAAAGTTATAAATGTAATTCTTGCAAAACTCGTTGTAGTTTGCAAAGTATTTGATACTTGTCCTGCTTTGTGAAAACAGGATGATCTGCTTGAGAATTGCTTGATTTGAGGCAATGTGGCTTTATGATGGCAAGCAGAATAGTTGATGGCCGACATCACCTCTTTCCTCGAAGTTTATCATTTGGAGTAGTGGACTTGAATATAATTTGTAATCCTTGTTTGTGTGTCTTGCTTATGGCGAGATGTTTATTCATATGAACAAGTTACAAGCCAGTTTGTACTATTCTTATGAACAATACCGTTATGGTCACATTACGATTATAAATAAGTTATTCTCATCACTATGTTAATGATAATGGTTTAAACATTTATAAAAGGATTAGAATGCTAAAAGATATCCAAAGTTTAATAATGAAATGACACTATAGTTTAAGTCATTTTGGGTATTGCATGTTCTTCATTGTAAATGAAGATCGAGGTCCTAGATTCTCAATCTAGAGACTTTGCAAAACCATGCATCTTGGGCAGTATGACTAAAACTCCGCATTCTGGTAAAACAGTGATATGCGAAGAAATGATGAATCTTATACATAGTGATGTATCGTATTTTCTACAAATAGTGAATTCATTAGTTAATTGTGGACTTAAGTAAATAAGCATATTTACTTAATGAAACATAAGTTTGAAACGATTTAAATTGTTCAAATGAGTTCACAACAAAGTGGGATATTGAATTAACTGAATTAACAAGTCTCTTCGATTTGATCGACACGACTAAAGTATTCAAGTTAAGTTTAGCATAAAAGGGATTTGTGAAACATGTTTCACAAATCATGATAATTGGACGAATTCAAACTATGTTGAAATGTCTAAACATCATAATCATTATGTATTAAGTTACATATGGTATAATATTATCTCTTATAGGGGTTATAGTTGTCGTTTAGAGTTAGAGATCAAAATAAGCAAATACTCGTTTGAAAAACAAAGGAACATCTAAAAGATTCGTGGAAACAACACCATAAGTGTTATGGCAAGTTCGAGTTTCTGGAGATTTCGATAAGTCGAAATCGTGGCGAATAAACAAGTCTTTGTAGAGCATTCTTAGGAAGCTATGAATGCATCTTCCACAAAGGGGCAAACTTGCTGTTGTCCAAAGTTGACGTGTCTTGATGAAGATACAAGTGGAAGAAAGTAAAAGATCAAAACAAGGTATTTGACGTTACCTCCGAATTGTTGAGTGGAGCAGTGAAATTTGTTTCGTGAATCCAAACTCTACAAATAGAGGAGAAACTAATGATAATGATCATAAAGTTTCAACGAATAATTTTACTAAAGCAAGTAGGATTCAACTATATATTCTACAAGTTTGGGGAATTATATTGTTGATTCACTTGTCATGTTTTGAACAAGACATACCTACGAAATACAAAGAAGCGTGATGGACCTAAGTACGAGAAATGAATGGTCATTGAAATCTTGTTAGTAGGATTCTCGATTTGATGGTGATCAAGGAATTTTGGAATGTCCAAGATTGTCGAGAGGACCTAGATTTGAGTGGGAGCAAATCAGCTAGGCTAATTCATAATATGTAGCTGACATATTTTGAGTGGGAGCTAAGTGAAATCCCTGGATCTCAAATATGGATGCAATATTTGAGTGGGAGCGTGAAATCATTCTGGGATATGTGGACGACATATGTGAATGATGTGATTGGTGTTAATAATGTTTAAGTTAGATAAATAAGGATGAAGTTGAAGTTATTAAACAATAAGATCTATTGAGATGGATTAGTGAGTTTAATAAACACTGAATGTCGAATGCTTCCTGGACTTGATTCTAAAAGATGTTCAGAATGTCCTAAGCAAGATTCTGAAGAAGCTCAGAATGGAACAAGGTTAGAAAGAAGTTCTTATTGTATGAAACATTGAGTTAGTATTGCAACTATGGTTGAAAGAAAGAGATGTGTTACATCTCCTATGCCTCCGTCATAGGTTCTTCCATATAACCATGTTGTATACTCGACGTAATGTGACCCGAAGTTCTGGTTCGTAGGACAAAGTCTTAACAATAAGAACGTGTCTTTAAGTGATTCCTGAGTTAATCATTGAACCAGAATTAAGTTTGTACTTAAATTGCAAGAAGCAAAGTAAGTGGCATAGTTGCATTTCATGCACTAGGATCTACATAGATATAGAAGTATAAAGGCTCCATATGATGTGATGTATAATGTTATGGCGGGGCTAGTTCGCTTTTAACGTAGAATGATGTGTCCCAGGGCACAGTGCCCATGAGAAAGCCCTCGAGGTTGATCTAAGGTCACTGTAGGCTCCTGGAATCCGGCCTCGTTCTGCTGCCATAACT
Source organism: Avena sativa (assembly GCA_916181665.1). NCBI lineage: Eukaryota > Viridiplantae > Streptophyta > Magnoliopsida > Poales > Poaceae > Avena > Avena sativa. The sequence continues at coordinate 459,155,916 of OV702297.1, read as the reverse complement.
ATCATACATACACAAAGGATAACAAAGTGTGTTTCGAATTTTAGATGAAAACTATGAAAACGACCGTCATTATAAACACTAGAAACAAGGTCTCACTTTATTGCCAAACAAATGCTTCGACCCATTATACAATAATGGTAAGAATGTCAAAATTAGGAAGACATTAACGATTTGCAAAGGCCATAATGATCTGGTAAAACAGAACATGGACATGACGTTTCATGTGAGCATGCATGATCAGTAAACACATATATGTTATATGGTTTATATGAGTAAAATGCGATCTAGATTATTTGTACTCTAGTGCAAGTGGGAGACTGAAGGAGATATGCCCTATAGGCAAATAATAAATAGGTTTTTATTGTCATATCTCAATTAGTTTATAATAGTTTCATATTGTGCTATACCTGTGCCAAGTAGAAACATTGGTACAGGTGTGGTATGAAACAACCAAGTCCCTAGTAGCCTCTATTCATACTAGTTCGTTGGTCATGAGTATAATCTGGGTTTCAAGATCATGAGCATTTATGCCAATTGACAACGGGGTCATATCATTGGAGAATGATGTGATGGATATTCCTCGAAGGATTGCAACACGATCAAGTCATATAAGTTCATTGTTGCAACAGCTAAATCTAGACTCCTAATTCCTTAGATCGTGAGGCTATATCAATCACAGTCTCCCGAGAGTGCTTAGATAGCATCAAACGTGATCTAGTAATACGTTGGCAATAAAGGTGTGTTCAGGTACTCGGAGGAACCGTAGAGGCAATATATGTCAAGCACGGGATTTGTTCGCCCGCATAACGGGTAAAGATACATACAGTCGGCTTGGTGAGATTACATCTATAAATGTTGCAACATGTGACTTGGTCACGGGGATGTAATATCATGGTAACAAGAAAACAGAACTTGTTATTAACGGGATTGAACAAGGTATGTGATACCAATGATCGGATCTCGGACAAGTCGTATCAAGAAACAAAAGGAATATGGATGCTACATTTACCGGTTTAAACGACATTGTCATCAGGAATTCATAGGGGTCACATGGACATCCCTGGTCCCTCTGTTGATCATTGATATAGATCATGTCTAGAGCATTCCCGAGCCGTGAGGGGATACACTTAAGGGTACGACGAGAGCGATCATTCGTAAGATGGAATCACAGTAGAGAAAGAGAAAGCCGGAAATGTTCCGCAGAGAGATCCGAAGTTGTTCGGAGTAAGAATAAAGGAAAAGACCGGAAAAGTGTTTTCGGATAAACGGGAATTTAAATATACATTTATTATATGTTAATTATGAATTAATATATACTAAATAATATTTAGAATAAGATTTATAAAAGCAACTTTTATATTAGGCCAAATCCCCGGTGGGAAATAGCCTAGAAGAAAAGCTGCTGAAATAAAAGGAAAAAGGAAAAACTGCTGCCTGCCCACGTGGGCGACGGATATTATCCGCCACGCACACGCGGCAGGCAGACGAGGCCGCCCAGGCCGGCCACGGGCCATAGCCAACCGCCAACCCACCTGGGCAGGCTGGCACCAGGCTCACCCGGGATGGGAGCTAGGGCGATGGGCATTGCGCGCGGTGGGCCGGCGCGCGCCAGACCGGCCCAACCAGGACGCTGCCTCCGCGGGCAGCCAGCGGGCACGGAGTGGGCCGCGCAAGGCCCACCTGGCCAGCGTTGTGTTGCTATCTGCTGCTCACTGCTGCTGAGGGCTGTTGGCTGCTTGTTGGGCTAGGGATTTTGGCCCATCCGGCTTTTAGCTCGAAAATCCTGATGTTTCCTTTAGTAATTAGTCCCACGTGGCTTAGCCTTTGAGAAAGGCACAACCTCTTAGCCTATAGAAAGGGGTGCCCATGGGTGGGATTAGACACACCAATATTTGGAGAAGTCCTTTGGTTGACTTCCTCCTTCCCTCTCTCTCTAGCCCTTGTGACCATGGCCCCAAGTCTGGGTTGTGCGAACAAGGCACACCTGCAGCACGCCATTGCGCTGTAGGGATTGCTAGCCGGATATCAACTTCCGCACTCCTGGCGGGATCGGGGAGCCAGAAGTCTCATCGTGCACCGGATGTGTACGAAGACACGATGCGTAACACTTGGGGCGCTTAAATGTGGTGAGTCGGAGCGGCTGCACGATGAAGAAGGAGCAAGGGGTGACCTGCGAGGAGCTTCATGACCTTGAGGTCGGCTACGAGTACGACTACATCAACCATGTTCCCCTCAGAACGTTAACCGCGTACGGTCTACAAGGGTATGTATTCTCTACGCATTGGTCGTTACCGCATTACTACATAGATAGATCCTAGGCAGTTTTTGGGGTTCCAACGTAGGAAAAATTTTGTTTTCTGTTGTGGATCCCCTTCAATACCAACTAATGCGAGAGACACAGACACCCCCCAAAGCCACTTTATACGGTACAAGCCGTATGTCAAGCGTCGATCAGTCTCGCGAATGAACGCGTAAAGTCGGTTGGGGGCTGCTTCATCAAGCATTACTACGGTATACACAAGTACACGTGGGAGGGTAACCACTAAAAGATCAACGCCCACACGCTACATCTCGTGTGTTCTACCTGTACAAGCATTACTATGCATAAACCTGGCTCTGATACCACTGTAGGGGTTCGCGTATGAAAACAATAAAATTTTACCCAACACCCCTGAACCCCTGATGCTGCCAGGACCTATCTAGTAGTAATGCAGTAACGGGAGGGGCTTTTCGCAATTTACCCTTGAATACTGAAAAGTGTTTGCAACGCTTAGGATAGCGTGGTTGATGTAGACGAGTCGAAGCTGACCTCAAGGTCATGATGAAGTCCTTGCGCTCCTACAGCTCCAACGACTTGAGTTCCTCAAGTGTGACACCTCGTGGAGAGTTACATGCATCCGGTGCATGACGATAACTCTCGGTTCCCTGATCCAACAGCAGTTGCGGAACTAGAACTCCTGGATTCGAATCCCGCGGCGCAACGGCGCTCTGTGGTGAAGATCTCTCTCGTTCGTGCAGTCCGAACTTGGGACCATCACAGGAGAGAGAGAGAGAGAGAGAGAGAGAGAGAGAGAGAGAGAGAGAGAGAGAGAGAGAGAGAGAGAGAGAGAGAGAGAGAGAGAGAGAAAGAATCAACTAGAAGGTCTCCTCAAAAGAGAGGGAACCTTTATTGATTATTCTGTGTATTTCTTTGGCCAAATACCCCCACTGTATATAGGGAAAGGGGAGGTACTACCTCCCTCAAAGTCCCGGGGTGGGAATAAAGGAGGAGGAGGTGGGGGAGGCGCCGCCGGCCAGCCCCCACCATGGGCTCCACGTGGGGAAGGCCCACTAGGGTCACTGGCCACTCCCCTTGGCCCCTCCTAGGGGTTCGGCCCCTCTTGGGCCCTTTCCCCTCTGGGATTTGGCCCATTAAGCCATTTGACCATTTAATTGATTTTTCTTTTATTAAATAATTATGAATAAATGATTAAATCAATATTTAACATTCATTCACATATTATTCAATCTCCATGGCTATGGAACACCTTCCACCTCCACTCCAGACATCCTCCGGACTTACCGAAACTCTTCCGGTTTTCTCTCTTCTCTTCTTCGGTGATTCTACCGATCCTGTAAACACTCTCTAAGCATAATCAATCCCTTAAGCGTGATACCCCACGGTTCGGGAACACTCCAGACATGGTTAGGACACTCCCGGACCAATGATCGACAGAGGGACATGGATGGCCATGTGACCCATGTGCATTCCACGAAGATGTTTCATCGTTTGAACCGGGACAGTCGCGTATTATTCCTTTTGTCTCTCGATACTTGCCTTGCCGGAGATCTGATCAATGACATCACCATGTCGTGCTCAATATCGTTACCGAACAATGCTACTTGACTCGTTTCGACAAGTGATATCTCTGTGATCAAATCACACGTTGCGCAGCTATTGGATATAACCTCTCTGAGTGGGCCCTTGAGTATCTTTCCGTCACGCGGATAGACAAATCCCGCTCTTGACATATATTGCCTCTACAGTTCCTCCGAACACCTGAACACGCCTTTATTGTCACTGTATTACCAAGTGACGTTTGATGCTACCTAAGCACTCTCGGGAGACAGTGATTGATATAGCCTCACGGTCTATGGAATAGTCTACGAGGTCTATTCTAATCATCATAACTTGAACTTCGTGACATGATCGGGTCACGATGTTTAGGTTAGGTATTGGTTCATCATCTCATTCTCAGAATGAGTTGACTCCATTTCCAACTGGCATAAATGCCACATGATCAGGGAACCTTGATCATCTGTTGAACAATGAACCAGTGACTAGAGTTTCACCGGAAACCCCTAGTTGTTTATATATCACACATGTATTGACGTTTCCTTTCAATATAGTTATAGCATGATATAAAACTTAATCATAAACTTTATGAAATATGATAATAATCCTTATTATTATTTGTCTCTAGGGCATATTTCCAACACCACCTATCGACGACTACAAACACTAGTGCGAGCCGAAGGCACGCCGCTGTCCTCGCCCCTCCATCACCAGAGCCGAGCAAATCTTGTCGTAGTAGAGCTTGTTGTAGTAGACGGATGGGAAGTCATCGTACTAAGGCCCCAAAGCACCAGTGCACCGGATCAACAACCATCGCCGAAGATGACTAACATAGATCGAAAGAGACTGACCTAAAACCACACAAACGAATACGAAAAACAATCAGATCCCAATGGATCCGTCAAAAACACGACTCCACGCGCCATCTGCCGATGCTAGACGCACCACCAGAACGAGGATAAGACGGGAAGGACCTTATTATGACTTCAGGATGTAGCCGGCGCCTCAACATCCTGATGAAAATATACTAAAAATAGTCTAAACAAAACACTGAGACCTCCCGTCGACGAGAGGCCATGGTCTGCCACGCCTCCAAAGCCCTAAGGCCGCCGGAGACGGGACGGATCGGTGACGTCGCCGGCGGAGGCAAGGAAGCCTAGATGGGTTTAGCCTCTGCCTCCTGAGCGCCTCTCTCTTCTCTGTACCGGGTTTTAAAGCAATGTGAGTTGTGTTCTGCTTCTTCTTTTCCTTTTCCATTTATGTTTCTTTCTCTATCTCGTTTTTGTTTTCTCTTTTACTTTACTTATTTTTTACTTTTTTTAAAGATCAAATCTAAAAAATACTTTTAGCTTTAAAAAATTTAAATTTTAATTTTGTTTAAATTTGAAATTCACGCAAATTTCCAATTATGTTGGATTTCAAATTTATTCAGGTTTGAAATTTGTTCAAATTTTGAATTTGTTTAAATTTCAAATATGTTCAGATTTTTGGTTATTTTGGTTTTTCAAAGTTGTTCATGCATTTGTTTATCCAAGAACTAGCTGAAAACAGCTAAAACCGATAAGAAACCAATGGGCTAAAATAACCGAAAAAATAGTAGTTTAAAAGGAAAAGAGTTGTGTTATGGGTTGCAGCCCATTTGACGTCTCTATGGTCCCGGGGGTGTGTGGCGCGGGAGGAGCACCTCTGTAAGATCAACCCTACACAAGCCTCCTTATAGACAAGCCGAGTGGGAGGCGCAATTGGGTGCACCGTGCACCACAGACGCAAAGGAGCCTTTAGGCCCTCGTACCTGTCCAAGTGACCCATCTCGAACCGATGCCGCCACAGTTTACACTTGTTTGTAAAGTCAAAGTTGTCAACCTTGCACTCCATCTCTTGCAACACGTGGGCTTTAAGATTTATTAGGGAAATCTGAAAGCCTCACATGGGCCATCTCATAGCAGCACATATACTTCTTACATGATGTTCTTTTCTATTGCATCTTTTAGTTGTATTTGTTTGCATTGTGTTTTACATTCTTTTAGGTAAACCAGTGGCAAAGCCAGCAGCAAAAGCATATAGGGTCTTTTTCAAAGAAAAGGTTGTAGGGTGAGCATACTTAGATATTAGGGACTAACCCATAAATACCAGCAAACTTAAGGTCATTTTTAAAAAGATGACCCCACATCTTACACACAACTCCACCACTAGAGTAAACCATTGTATTTTACATTAGTTTTCCCCCTTTTCCAAGGTAGACAAAAGAAAGAAGAATAAAACTACTACTAGTAACAATATTAAGCACTCTTCTTTACATATTTTTTTGAAAGGTATTTAAAAAAAATGATCCCAACTATTAAAAAGATTCACGTCGTTCTTTCCCTAGAATTTTCTGTCTGCCGGAGTTTTGACGATTTTGCCCCTGCCTGTTTGAGAGTATTACTTTGCCTGCCACCGCCAAGTTAAAAAATCCCCTTCGGTTGAAAGACCCCAAACGCCCTGGTAAACGACCGACTGCACGCTCCGGACCACCGAACCTCTTGATCTCCGGCCACCGGAGCCGCCTCCCTCCTCTAGCCTATCCGCCTTTCCGGCGATCGCGACGACTCCTCAGATCCCCTCCTCCAGCTCCGCCCCCTCTGTCCTTCTCTCTCTTCGCCTTGCCACCGCTAAGTAAAGACCGGTTCGCAGCTACCCTGCTTCTCTCCCAACGACTCCATCCCAACGGGCCGAAGGTCGCGCCGTGGGGCCAGAGCACAGGAGGCCTCGACTGCCCCCGCCCCTGCCTTGACTGCCACCCTAGCGGCCGCTTACCCGCCGCCGGGAACAACTCCGCCCCCGGCGCTTCTGGGCGACCAGATGGCGAGGCAGCGGCCACCACGGGCTCCAGGGCGACCAAAGTGGGCGAGGGTTCTAATGGGGCCCTCAATTAGATTTCTTAAATCCTGCCTGATTTGGCCTCAATTTTCTTTTTGATTGGTCTGCAGCTACGGAATAGAAATCTGAATAGAGTTTTGATGTGGGTTTTCTCCCCAATTTCTAAAGAAAGCTTCCCAAATTCTCTTTGATTTGTTGCGGAAGAATTCATAGTTGTTCTTGGTTTGCAGCTATCAAATAGGAGTTATCAAGGAAGCGGTTGTAGGGGAGAGACATCGACGGCAAGCGTTCTCCTGCTAGCGTCGGGCGCGGTGGGGCGTGATGTTCCTCTGGGGCAGCTCTCCCGCACGGTAAGGTGTTGGGTCCGCATCATAGAAAACAAAAAAAATTCCTACGGTGTGAACTACACGCCAAGATCTATCTACTAGGTACAAAGCAACGGGTGGACATACATCCAACGAGAACTTACCCTCGAAGACAACGAGTTTTGTTAACGAGTCGGAACTCGTGGTTGATGTAGTCGTACACTTGACGATCTCAAGATCGTGAGGAAGTCCGAGCGCCGCAACTCAGCAGCGCATCCATACTCGCACACACGTTCAAGCCACCAGACAACCTCCACCTCCTCGCTCCAGCGATCCAGCGGAAGCAGCAACTCCTTCCAGACGAAATGCCACCGGGAACATGTATGTCACTAATCCGAGACCATGGGGGAATAATTCTAGAGAGGGAGAGAGATCCTTCACAAGGAGTTGTGAGGATGAAGGAGGGAATGGGTGGCCTTTTATAGGAGGAGGGGGGTTCCCCCTCTCTCCATGGCCAGCGCATGGGGGGTGACCCTCACCTCCCCCATTCATGTGGTGGTAACCCCTCCACATTAAAATGCCTCTTCACATTCCCTTTTAAAGTCTCCACTTTAAATACATTAAATTTCTCCAAATTTAATGCTCTCTCATTTAATAAAACTCTTTTATTAAATTTATTCAGAATTTTGTTAATTACTTTAATTAACAAACATTCACATATAGCCCCTTGCAATATTTCAATATCACATGCAGAACCACTTTCTGCAATTTCACCTGAAACAATTTCCGGTTTCTATTGAAACAATTCCCGCGCTTTGCAATTCTTTCGTATGAAACATATGTGCTCTAAAATGGTGTCTGGTAACTCTTAAGTGTGCCACCCTACGGTTCGCGAATAATGCAGACATGATCGAGACCCTTCTTCCATCAATAATCAGCAGCGGGGCCTGGAGATCCGTACTGACTCCTACACATTCAACGATGACTTCTGTGATCGTGAGAACCTTTAACGCTTGTAACTAAATCCCTTTGTCTCTCGGTATATTACATGTTCGAGATTCGATCATCGGTATCTCCATACCTAGTTTGATCTCGTTACCGACATGCACTCTTTTCTCGTTCCCGTGATATAACATTCTAGTGATCACATCACTTGCTTGCAAGCTATCTTAATGTGATATCACCGAGAGGGCCCAGAGTATATCTATCCATCATCGGGATTGACAAATTCCACTCTTTATCCATGAGCCTCAACATAACACCTTCGTAGTACTGAACCCATCTTTATAGTCACCCTGTTACGGTGTGACGTTTGATGTTATCAAGATACTCTTCTGGTGTTAGCAATTAACACGATCTCATGGTCTAAGGATAAAGGTTACTTTGTATGATGTTATAGCAATATAAACATAATGACTTGATCGTAATGCTATACTTTGGATGAATGTTCATCACATCATTCCACCAATGATGTGACCTTGTTATTAACAACATCCAATGTCCATGATCAGGAAACCTTGATCATCTTGTTAATCAGCAAGCTAGTCTATAAGAGAGGCATAACTAGGAACCCTTTTTGTTTATTAAACACACATGTATTGATGTTTCCTGATCAATGCAATTCTAGCATGTAAAATAAACATCTATCATATATAAGTAATATATAATAACAACTTTATTATTGCCTCTCAGGGCATATTTCCTTCCGTCTCCCACTTGCACTAGAGATAATAATCTAGTTCACATAGTGATAAATCTAACACCCATGGAGTTCTGGTGTTGATCATGTTTTGCCCTAGGGAGAACTTTAGTCAACGGATCTGCTACATTTAGGTCCGTGTGTACTTTACAAATATTTATATCTCCATCCTTGACATGCTCGCGGATGGAGTGAAACCGACGTTTAATATGCTTGGAATTCTTGTGAGACCTCGGTTCCTTTGCGTTGGCTATGGCTCCATTGTTGTCACAATAGATCACCATTGGATCCAATGCACTGGGAACCACACCTAGTTCCATAATGAACTCTTTCATCCGAACCGCCTGCTGCGCTGCTTCTGAAGCAGCAACATATTCCGCCTCCGTCGTTGATCCAGCCACCACAGGTTGTTTGGAACTCCTCCAACTAATTGCTGCTCCGTTCAAGAGAAATACGTATCCGGATTGAGACTTAGAGTCATCCGGATCGGTGTCAAAACTAGCATCGACATAACACTTAGCGACTAGCTCTTCTTCACCTCCGTATATAAGAAACATATCCTTAGTTCTTCTCAAGTACTTGAGGATGTTCTTTACCGCTATCCAGTGTTCCGAACCTGGATCAGATTGGTACCTACTAGTCAAACTAATAACATGTGCCACATCCGGTCTTGTACATAGAATGGCATACATAATAGAGCCTATGGCCGAGGCATAGGGGATCTTATCCATCATCTCTCTTTCTTCCGCCGTAGCCGGACTTTGAGTCTTACTCAATGTCTTGCCTTGCAACATAGGTAAGAACCCCTTCTTACTTTCGTCCATATTAAACTTCTTTAATATCTTATCAAGGTATGTACTCTACGATAGCCCAATTAGGCGCCTTGATCTATCTCTATAGATTTTAATGCCTAATATATATGACGCTTCACCAAGGTCTTTCATCGAAAATTTGTTGTTTAGATAACTTTTAACACTGTTTAAAAGATCTATATCATTTCCAATCAATAATATGTCATCCACATATAATATCAGAAATGCCACATTGCTCCCACTCACTTTCTTGTAAATACAAGCCTCTCCATAAGTTTGGACAAATCCAAACTCTTTGATCACCTCATCAAAGCGGAGATTCCAACTCCGGGATGCTTGCTTCAGTCCATAGATGGATCGCTGAAGTTTGCATACCTTATTAGCATCCTTAGGATCGACAAAACCCTTAGGTTGTATCATACACAACTCTTCTTCAATATTACCATTGAGGAACGTAGTTTTGATATCCATCTGCCATATTTCATAATCGAAATATGCAGCAATTGCTAACATAATCCTAACCGACTTAAGCATCGCTACGGGAGAGAATGTCTCATCATAGCCAACTCCTTGAATTTGTCAAAACCCCTTTGTGACAAGTCGATCCTTATAGATGGTCACATTACCATTAGCATCAGTTTTTCTTTTGAAAATCCATTTATTATCAACGGCCTTTCGATCGTGAGGTAAGTCCACCAAGTTCCAAACTTGGTTCTCGTACATGGATTCCATCTCGGATTTCATGGCTTCCAGCCATTTGTTGGAATCCGGGCTCATCATCGCTTATTCATACGTCGCAGGGTCATCCATTTCATCAACCATGAAATTCACAATAGGATTGCCGTACAGTTCAGGAGTTGCACGTGTCCTGCTTGACCTGCGAGGTTCGGTAGTGTCCTCTTTCGGAGTTTCATGATCATTATCATTAGCTCTCTCTTCATCAGGTGAAGTCAACTCCGAAACAACTTCCGGTGCTGCGCCACTCGCCATTCCATGAAGAGAAGGTTCAAAAACCTCTTCGAGTTCTACCTTCCGACTACTCACACCTTTCGCGAGAAACTCCTTCTCAAGAAAGGATCCATTCTTGGCAACAAAAACCTTGCCATCGGATCTGTGATAGAAGGTATACCCAATTGTTTCCTTAGGGTATCCTATGAAGACGCATTTTTCCGCTTTGGGTTTGAGTTTATCTGGTTGAAGTTTCTTCACATAAACATCGCATCCCCAAACTTTAAGAAATGACAGCTTAGGTTTGTTTCCAAACCATAATTCATACGGTGTCGTTTCAACGGATTTAGATGGTGCCCGATTTAAAGTGAATGCAGCTGTTTCCAGTTCATAACCCCAAAATGATAGTGGCAAGTCAGTCAGAGACATCATAGATCAAACCATATCCAATAAGGTACGATTACGACGTTCCGACACACCATTACGTTGTGGTGTTCCGACAGGCGTGAGTTGTGAAACTATTCCACACTCTTTCATGTGTGTGCTAAACTCGTAACTTAGATACTCTCCTCCATGATCAGACCATAGAAATTTTATCTTTCTATTACGATGATTTTCCACTTCATTCTGAAATTCCTTGACTTTTCAAAAGTTTCAGACTTGTGTTTCATCAAATAGATATACCCGTATCTACTCAAATCATCCATGAAAGTAACAAAATAACGATATCCACCTCGCGCCGACACACTCATTGGTCCACACACATCAGTATATATGATTTCCAATAGATCTGTCGCCCGTTCCATTGAACCGGAAAACGGCGTTCTAGTCATCTTGCCCATAAGGCATGGCTCACATGTATCAAATGATTCAAAATCAAGTGATTCCAAAAGTCCATCAGAATGGAGTTTCTTCGTGCGTTTAATGCCAATATGACCTAGACGGCAGTGCCACATATATGTAGACATATCATCATCAAGTTTAATATTTTTAGCATTAACATTATGAATGTGTGTAATATCACTATCGAGATCTATCAGAAATAAACCATTCAACATAGGTGCATGACCATAAAACATATCATTCTTATAAATCGAACAACCATTGTTTTCAGATTTAAAGGAATGACCACTTTGCATCAAACACGATCCAGATACAATGTTCATGCTCAGTGCAGGCACTAAATAACAATTATTTAGGTTTATAACTAATCCCGATGACAAATGGAGAGGTAGCGTCCCGACGGCGATCACATCAACTTTTGATCCATTGCCGACCCGCATCCTGACCTCATCCCTTGCTAGTTGTCGCTTGTTCCGTAGCCCCTGAACCGAGTTACATATATTAGCAACCGATCCCGTATAAAATACCCAGGTGCTACTACGAGTACTAGTCAAGTACACATCAATAACATGTATATCACATATACCTTTGTTTGCCTTGCCGGACTTCTTGTCCGCCAAATACTTGGGGCAGTTGCGCTTCCAATGGCCAGTACCCTTACAATAGTAGCACTCGGTGTCAGACTTAGGGCCAGCTCGGGGTTTCTTTTCAGGCGTGGCAACAGACTTGCCACCCGTCTTTCCCTTGTGCTTGCCTTTCTTGTCTTTCTTGAAACCGGTGGTCCTATTGATCATCAACACTTGATGTTCTTTCCTAATCTCCACTTCTGCAGTCTTAAGCATTTACAGAAGCTCGGGAAGAGTCTTCTTCATGCCCTACATATTATAGTTCATCACGAAGCTCTTGTAGCTAGGTGGCAGAGATTGGAGAACACGATGTATGCCTAAGTCAATGGGAATCGTTATTTCCAAGAACACAAGCTTATCAGCGTATCTAGACATTTTGAGTACGTGCTCACTAACGGAGATGTTTTCCTCCATCATGCAGCTAAAGAACTTTTCTGTAGCATTATAACTCTCTACGGCAGCATGGGTATCGAAGATCATTTTCAATTCTCCCCTGGTATCAAAGGCATTGCCATTTTCGAAATGCTTTCGAAGTTCTGGCTCTAGCCCATACAGTATGCCGCAATGAACTAAGTTGTGGTCCTCCTAACGAGTCACATAGACATTCTTTTCCTCGTCAGGGGCATCAAGAGCTGGTGGGTGATACATTGCAAATGTATCTATAATTTTTCATGTTCCATGCTTAGTTTTATCCACTTTCTTGTGTTTTGTTCCAACTTTGGAGTACTTTTATTATGATTTCTTGGACTAACCTATTAACAAGAGCCACAGTGCCAGCTGCTTGTTTTCTGTTGTTTTTGGTTCCAAAACAGTCAGAAAATGAATATTCTCGGAATTGGACGGGACAAAAGCCAAAGTGCCTATTTTTCCGGAAGGGATCAAGTGCCAGAATACGAGATGGAGAAGGGCTAGGGGCCGGCCACACCTCCTGGCCGCGCGGCCTGGCCTGGCCTGCGCCAGGGGGTGGTCTGGCTGCCCCCAGCACCCCCTCGGCCTCTCCTTCCGCCTATAAGTTACCCTCGGGACGAAAACCCTAGGTACCCAATCAAAAATCCACGAAAGAGTCTGTAGCCGCTGTCATCTCCATCCCTAGATCGAGGGGATCTGAAACTCTTCCCGGCACCCTGCCGGAGAGGGGAATTCACCCTAGAGGCCTTCTTCATCACCATGCAAGCCTCCGGTGTGATGCGTGAGTAGTTCATCCTTGGACTAAGGATCCATGTAGTAGCTAGATGGCTAGTTTCTCCTCCTTTGTGCTTTCATGTTTAGATCTTGTGAGCTCCGTTCATGATCAAGATCATCTATTTGTAATTCATACATGTTGTGTTTGCGGGGATCCGATGGATATTGAGATGTTATTTCAGATTGATTATTGATTCTATCATGTCTTTGTTATTTGAGATCTTGCATGCTTTCCGTTGTTAGTAGCTATCTTGGCCAAGTAGATGCTAGCAACTCCAAGAGTTAGTATTTATGCTCGATAGTGGGTTCATGCCTCTGTAATCTGGGGAAGTGACAGAAATCTCTAAGGTACTAGATGTGATGTTGCTACTAGGGAGAAAACAACAATCCTTTGTTCATAGAGCAATCGTATTGTTTACCTTACACGTAGTTCGTAAAACAATAATGTGTTGCTTGCAACTTAATACTGGAGGGGGTTCGGATGATAACCTGAAGGTGGATTATTAGTCATAGATGAAATTGGATGGCGGTCTATGTATTATGTTGTATTGCCCAATCAAGTCTCAAAGGAGTCAAGATGATTAGTATATGCATGTATTGCTTTCTCGGTGTTTGTCAATTGCGCCACTGTAATTTGTTCACCCAGCATGTTATCTATCTTAAGGAGAGCCACCTCTAGTGAACTATGGATCTCGGTCCTTGTCTTTTACATACAATCTATAAACTGTTTCTGCTTTGTGTTTACTTTCTGCAAACTTTTACTTCTTTCCATTCGATACGTTTAATCCTTTGTTTTCCGCAAAACACGGTGAGATTGACAACCTCATCACAAGTTGGGGACAAAGTTCTGTGGTTGTGTTGTGCAGGTCTCCACGTTGCTACTAGCACCGGTAGTGCGCCCTGCCAAAGCTCAGCTAGTAACACCTTTGAGGTGTTTCCTTGCTCCTACTGGTTCGATTAAACCTTGGTTTCATAACTGAGGGAAACTTGCTGCTGTGCTCATCATACCTTCCTCTTGGGGTTCCCAACGAGCTCTACATCAACACCGCCATCAAGCATTTTTCTGGGCGTCGTGCATTGAGCCCTCAAGCATTTTTCTGGCGCCGTTGTCAGGGAGTCAAGGACATCTTCACAAGGGGAGTCCCTCATAACCAATCTCTTTACTTTGTTGTTTTTGTTTTGCTTAGTTTCTTTTTGTTTTGTTTGCTTGTTTTATTCTTCAAAAACACAAAAAAAATAGTTTTACTTGTTTGCTTTCTTATTTGAAAACCCAAAAAAATGACTACCCTTGAAAACACTAAGTTGTGTGACTTCACTAGCACCAACAACAATGATTTTATGAGCACACCTATTGCTCCACCTGTGGCTGAAAACACTTTCTTTGAGATAAAACCTGCTTTGCTCAATCTTGTTATGAGAGAACAATTTTCTGGTATTGGTAATGAAGATGTTGCTTCCCATCTAAATAACTTTGTTGAACTTTGTGAGATGCAAAAGCATAGGGATATAGATGGTGATATTATTAAGCTGAAATTGTTTCCTTTCTCTTTGAGAGGAAAAGCTAAAGAGTGGTTGAATTCCTTAACTAGGAATAGTATTGATTCTTGGACTAAGTGCAAAGATGCTTTTATTGGAAAATACTATCCCCCTGCTAAGATTATATCCATGAGAAGTGAAATAATGAAGTTTAAACAACTTGATAATGAGCATGTTGCTCAAGCTTGGGAAAGAATGAAATCTTTGGTAAAGAATTGTCCCACTCATGGACTGACTGCTTGGATGATCATCCAAACTTTTTATGCAGGATTGAACTATTCTTCAAGGAACCTATTGGATTCAGCTGCTGGAGGTACCTTTATGACCATCACTTTGGGTGCTACAACAAAACTATTGGATAATATGATGGTTAATTATTCTGAATGGCATACTGAGAGAGCTCCACAAGGTAAGAAGGTAAATTCTGTTGAAGAAACCTCCTCCTTGAGTGATAAGATTGATATAATTATGTCTATGCTTGTTAATGGGAAAGCCCATATTGATCCAAATAATGTTCCTTTAGACTCTTTGGTTGCTCAAGAAGAGCAAGTTGATGTGAACTTCATAAGAAATAACAACTTTGGCAACAATGTTTATGGTAATAATGCTTATAGGAACAATTTTGGTAACAACAATTATAAGCCATATCCTCCCAACAATGGTAATGCTTATGGAAATTCTTACAACAATAATAAGAGTGCTCCCTCTGAACTTGAAGTTATGCTTAAAGAGTTTATTAGTAAATAAACTGCTTTCAATAAAACTATTGAGGAAAAACTCTCTAATGCTGAAAGAAATATAGCATCTTTGGCTGAAGCTCAATCTTCTTTGAATAAAATGGCTGCTAAACCTAAAACTAATGACAATCCCTTTGAAGCTACTAATGCCATACAAGTAAGAATTGATGAAAATGTTAGACTATTAGCTAAATTACATGCTAAGTGGGAAAGAGAAGATGAAATTGCTAGAAACATTAGTGTTTCTACTATTACCACAACTAGTGTTGAGGCTAGTAATAGTCCTACTACTTTAGATGATAAAGTTGATTTTGATCTTGATGGGTGCAACATCTCTGAAGTTATTAAGTTCCTACAAAAGCTTGCTAAAAGTCCTAATCCTAGTGCTATGAACATGGCTTTTACAAAACACATTACTGATGCTCTCATAAAGATTAAAGAAGAAAAAATGAAATATAAAGCTTCTATTCCTATAAAGCAAGAATATGGTTGTGAACCCATCATTAATATGAAAGTGAATGACTTTGATTTCAAAGCTTTGTGTGATCTTGATAGTAGTGTTTCTATTAGGCCTAGAAGGATTTATGATATGCTTGATTTGCCTCCTCTTGAAGATTGTTATTTGAATGTCCCACTTGATGATAATGCTAAAAATAAACTCATGGGGAGTCTTAATGATGTTCTTTATGGTTAATGATTCCTATGTCCCCGTTGATTTCTATGTTTTGGATGTTGAATACAATGCTTCTTGTCCTATTACTTTGGGAAGACCTTTTCTTAGAACTGTTGGTGCCATCATTGATATGAAAGAAGGCACCATTAAATATCAACTCCCACTCAAGAAAGGTATAGAACACTTCCATAAAAAGAGAGAAAAGATTTCTTTTGCTTCTCCTATGAAAACAAAATTTGGTCTTAATGCTTCTTCATTTGAGAACACTTGATTCTTTCTTTGCTTCTTATGCCTAACTTAAAGGCGTTAAAGAAAAGTACTTGTTGGGAGATAACTCAAGAGTTTTAGTTGAGTCTTGGAAGTTATTACCTCTGTAATAACCTCTCCTTATCCTTTTTATTTGCTTTTTGTGCCAAGAGTAACCTCTAATGAGAGTGAAGTAATGATTGGGAAAGTTGCTGTCCCGAAACAGATTTCTGTGCTTCACCGTAAAAATTCCTGAGAGAGTTCTGTACGTCGCATTGAGCTGTAATTTTTTGATCTTCTGACCCAGGTTGTTATCTAACTTTCGTTAGTTCAACACTTTTTGATTTGAGCAACAAAAGGTCTTCGAAAAAATTCATCTTTACCTGTTGGTCTGTTTTGACAGATTTCTGCCATTTTCTGCATTTGCTTCTTGTTAGTTCCTTCTTGAGTTCCTCTGGGGAATTGAGCTTTTTGTGGGAAGTGATACAGTACGTAGTGTTCTAATGTAAGTTTATTTGGTGTTAGAACTAAACCTTGAGACTTGTTTATCTTAAGTGCACTAATGTTGCTAATGAGATTGTGTGAAGTTTTGTATGAAGGAAAATTTTCAGGTATATGGAAGGAATGAGTAATGAGATGAAGGATGGACTAAAGCTTAAGCTTGGGGATGCCATGCGTGTCACCCCAAGAGATATCCAATAAGTACAAGCGTCAAAGCTTGGGGATGCCCAAGACATCCCCTTCTTCATCAATAAAAATTCCAGGTTTCTTCCAAACGCTTCATTTTTCTTGTTTCGTGCACAGTTGTGTTTCTCTTGGAGCGTCTTCTTTTTCGTTTTTGTTTTGGTTTTTAGTTTGCTTGGTTTGTTTAGTTTTCTGAATAAATTGGTTGGACCCCATCTTTCATACTTTGGTTTGCAAATGGTTTGGTTTGGTTTGGAAAAGAGTAGGAAAGTTCATACTTATGTGGTAAAAAGAGCTCGTTTTTGACTGTGGCTATGCTTTGTCATGACATGCTTGATATTGTTTTGGCTTTATGCTTAGTATTCTTTGTTTTAGCATGACTTATTATAAACAATTGAGATTGCTTAATGTGCCTTGGATGAATCATGCGTTGTTTTAGCATATTAAAGCATAGTATAGTGGTATTCTCCTTTGATGCTTTATTTGGGTTGACTTGGCGCATGCTCACACCATGTTATGACTATCACAAGTCACCATAGCCTTTATGATCCTTTAGTTTTCAACTTGTAGTATCACTTTATGCTTTGATCAATGATGTTTTGTCGCTCTGCATGATTATGGCCATTATTGCTCTCTTAGTTTGTCGCCCCCAGTCTTTTGCTAGCCTCCACCACCAAGTATGAGTTCCACTCATGCATCCAACTCCCTAAACCAAGTTATTCCAAAGAGTCCACCATACCTACCTACTAGCTTATGCTATTCCAAGTATATTCATGCTTTTGTTTACCTTCCACTTGTTATGAGAAAACTAGTGATTAAAGCTCTCACGAACTTGATGGCACACTTTACTTTATTGCCTCTAATAAACTTGAACCATTGGGTCCTTCTTTGTTGCGTATATGCTTGCACTTTATAAGTTGAAATTAGCAGAACCATGTACCATGGGGAACTCTTTCAACATTGCACTTGTACTTTGTACCCCGTTGATATTATGTTCTTTTGCTTACGAATCCCGGCGGTGTGAAATAAATGTGGAACTTGTATGATCATGGAGTTTGTATGTGTGTTAGAGAAACGCCTGGGCCGCTAGCCTAAGACATGCCTAATCATGGTGGAAACTTGCAGCATCACCATAATGAGCACTCTATGAAGCATCCTCAATAAAAACCTATGCAAATAGCAAATAAAAAGATCGTGAGATGCTCATTGTCTGCTTGCCTTGTCATTTTGATTATGGGAAAGCTACCATATCATGTGCAAGGGGTACCCCGTTGGCAGTTCTTAATGATACACACATACTTACAATGACAAGAGCTTACTCGTGACTGAAGTTGAGTAGCATGAGGATCGGTCTTCGTAAGTAAGGGGCATAAGATTTCAGTTTATAACTTGTCAAGCATATCCTCTTAGTTGTGTCACTTTAACCTTAACCACCTTCAAGATGCTTATGATAGGGTAATTAGAGCTGAAAGCTATAAGTACCATAATTTTTGGAAGCTCTTTATGAGACTTGAATCCCTACTTCCTTTTACAAAAGGCCTTTCTTCCACCATTATATTG
Organism: Avena sativa; assembly: GCA_916181665.1. Classification (NCBI taxonomy): domain Eukaryota; kingdom Viridiplantae; phylum Streptophyta; class Magnoliopsida; order Poales; family Poaceae; genus Avena; species Avena sativa. The sequence continues at coordinate 459,137,371 of OV702297.1, read as the reverse complement.
AGTCTCCACCTTCTATCTTTATGCACTACTTTGAGAGCATAGTGGCCATTCTTAGTTCTATGTGCATTGTCCCAAGACTAGTTGATTGATGCATAACTTGTTATTGCTTGTTTGAAACTATTGTATCTAGTCACTCTTATGAACTTTGAAGGTGTCCCATGCATTTATATTTGCTACTCTATTGAGGGACAAGCTGAATACTTTTATGCTATGTTTTCTTTATGTGAAACAAACAAACGTCTTGCAAAGCATTGTTATTCATGAATCTTTTGTTTGTGCCTTTTCATGTTGCATCTTAGTTTCTTTGCTTATTGCTAGAACTTTGTCTTTCATGTTATGATTGAAGTACTATGATCCTAGCCTTGAATGTTTAGCAAATACTTGGATCAAGTCTTTGATGGTGCATGTCACCTCAAAAATTATTTCTTTTTATCACTTACCTACTCGAGGACGAGCATGAGTTAAGCTTGGGGATGTTGATACATTGCAAATGTATCTATAATTTTTGATGTTCCATGCTTAGTTTTATCCACTTTCTTGTGTTTTGTCGCAACTTTGGAGTACTTTTATTATGATTTCTTGGATTAACCTATTAACAAGAGCCACTGTGCCCGCTGCCTGTTTTCTGTTGTTTTTGGTTCCAGAAAAGTCAGAAAATGAATATTCTCGGAATTGGACGGGACAAAAGCCAAAGTGCCTACTTTTTCGGAAGGGATCAAGTGCCAGAATATGAGACGGAGAAGGGCTAGGGGCCGGCCACACCACCTGGCCGCGCGTCCAGGCCTGGTCTGCGCCAGGGGGTGGTCTGGCCGCCCCCAGCACCCCCTCGGCCTCTCCTTTCGCCTATAAGTTACCCTCGGGACGAAAACCTAGGTACCCGATCAAAAATCCACGAAAGAGTCTGTAGCCGCCGTCATCTCCATCCCTAGATCGAGGGGATCTGAAGCTCTTCCCGGCACCTTGCCAGAGAGGGGAATTCACCCTGGAGGCCTTCTTCATCACCATGCAAGCCTCCGGTGTGATGCGTGAGTAGTTCATCTTTGGACTACGGATCCATGTAGTAGCTAGATGGCTGGTTTCTCCTCCTTTGTGCTTTCATGTTTAGATCTTGTGAGCTCCGTTCATGATCAAGATCATCTATTTGTAATTCATACATGTTGTGTTTGCGGGGATCCGATGGATATTGAGATGTTATTTCAGATTGATTATTGATTCTATCATGTCTTTGTTATTTGATATCTTGCATGCTTTCCGTTGTTAGTAGCTATCTTGGCCAAGTAGATGCTAGCAACTCCAAGAGTTAGTATTTATGCTCGATAGTGGGTTCATGCCTCTGGTAATCTGGGGAAGTGACAGAAATCTCTAAGGTACTAGATGTGTTGTTGCTACTAGGGAGAAAACAACAATCCTTTGTTCATAGAGCAATCGTATTGTTTACCTTACACGCAGTTCGTAAAGCAATAATCTGTTGCTTGCAACTTAATACTGGAGGGGGTTCGGATGATAACCTGAAGGTGGATTATTAGTCATAGATGCAGTTGGATGGCGGACTATGTATTATGTTGTATTGCCCAATCAAGTCTCAAAGGAGTCAAGATGATTAGTATATGCATGTATTGCTTTCTTGCTGTTTGTCAATTGCCCCGATGTAATTTGTTCACCCAGCATGTTATCTATCTTAAGGAGAGCCACCTCTAGTGAACTATGGATCCCGGTCCTTGTCTTTTACATACAATCTATAAACTTTTTCTGCTTTGTGTTTACTTTCTGCAAACTTTTACTTCTTTCCATTCGATATGTTTAATCCTTTGTTTTCCGCAAAACACGGTGAGATTGATAACCTCATCGCAAGTTGGGGACAAAGTTCTGTGGTTGTGTTGTGCAGGTCTCCACGTTGCTACTAGCACCGGTAGTGCGCCCTGCCAAAGCTTAGCTAGTAACACCTTTGAGGTGTTTCCTTGCTCCTACTGGTTCGATTAAACCTTGGTTTCATAACTGAGGGAAACTTGCTGCTGTGCTCATCATACCTTCCTCTTGGGGTTCCCAACGAGCTCTACATCAACACCGCCATCAAGCATTTTTCTAGGCGCCGTGCATTGAGCCATCAGTGGGGGGCCTAGCGGCGCATCTAGCACATATTGCTTTTGTGCAGCAGTGAGGAGAATCCTCAAATTCATATCCCAGTTGGTGAAGTTGCTACCATTCGCAGCAAGTTTCTCTTTCTCCATGAACACATTGAAATTAAAAGCAGGTGGTGCCATCTACAACAGAATTTGTAAAGTTTATTTAGACAAAGTTTATGATAGATTGAGTTCAACTAATCCAAATTACTAATGAACTCCCACTCAAAAATGACATCCCTCGTGTCCTTTTGGTGATTACATGAACCAAATCCACTACACCAAGTCCGATCATCACGTGAGTGGATGTAGCTTCAAAGGCGAGCATCTATATGGGCATCATATCAACTATATGACTCATGCTTAACCTTTCAGTCCGTGTTCCGAGGCCATGTCTGTACATGCTAGGCTCGCCAAGTAAGAACCTTAGTATTCGCGTGTGTAAAACTGTCTTACACCCGTTCCTATGAAAGCGTAGATTCGAGTACACCCGATCATCACGTGATGTCTCGAAACACGATCCACAGAACGGTGCATACTTAAGGAAGAACACATTTTTATCTTGATATCTAAATGAGGGATCACCTTATAATGCTACCAAAAGCGCCAAACTAGCAGTATAAGATGCAAACATCTAATGTGTAAAGTGAGATGATATGGTCCATGCATTTGATCTCTATCACTTGCATCGTGGTATGATCTCTATCATTCCTTTGTGTGTAAGGACAAGGTCTATGGAACTTACACGTTGAGTGTGTTGTAAGAGTATCTATCATACATCTACTTACAACAATACCATATCAATACACTAGCCCAGCAACGATCTAAACTAGACGCCTCTAATTTATCAATTGCAAGTTTTACGTGGCTTAGGGCTTTCGGAGATAGAACCGTTCTCACCTACGAACATGAATCACAACGAGGATGACTAAGTTATTAGCAACTCGTTGTAAATCAGATATTGACTATAGTAGGAGAGACACACACCCGCCAGCCACTTATGCAAAACAAGTTGCATGTCAGTCGTGGAACCGGTCTCATGTACGATGACATGTAAGGTTGGTCCGGGCCGCTTCATCCCACTATGCCACCAATATCCAAAATACATAGAAGATGCAATAACATGATCATCATCGCCCACATATAAACATATGTGTACTATCCGTGCAAAGCACCTACGTATAGATCAGGCTCTGATACCATTGTTGGGTCCGCAGCATAGAAAAAAAATTCCTACGGTGTGAACTACACGCCAAGATCTATCTACTAGGTACAAAGCAATGGGTGGAAATACATCCAACGAGAACTTACCCTCGAAGACAACGAGTTTTGTTAACGAGTAAGAACTCGTGGTTGATGTAGTCGTACACTTGCCGATCTCAAGATTGTGGGGAAGTCCGAGCGCCGTAACTCAGCAGCGCATCCGTACTCGCACACACGTTCAAGCCACCGGACAACCTCCACCTCCTCGCTCCAGCGATCCAGCAGAAGCAGCAACTCCTTCTGGACGAAATGCCACCGGGAACATGTATGTCGCTAATCCGAGACCATGGGGGAATAATTCTAGAGGGGGAGAGAGATCCTTCACAAGGAGGTGTGAGGATGTAGGAGGAAATGGGTGGCCTTTTATAGGAGGAGGGGGGTGCCCCCTCTCTCCATGGCCGGCGCATGGGGGGTGACCCCTCACCTCCCCCATTCATGTGGTGGTAACCCCTCCATATTAAAATGCCTCTTCACATTCCCTTTTAAAGTCTCCACTTTAAATGCATTAAATTTCTCCAAATTTAATGCTCTCTCATTTAATAAAACTCTTTTATTAAATTTATTCAGAATTTTGTTAATTACTTTAATTAACAAACATTCACATATATCCCCTTGCAATATTTCAATATCACATGCAGAACCACTTTCTGCAATTTCACCCGAAACAATTTCCGGTTTCTATTGAAACAATTCCTACGCTTTGCAATTCTTTCGTCTGAAACATATGTGCTCCAAAATGGTGTCCGGTAACTCTTAAGTGCGTCACCCTACGGTTCGCGAATAATGCAGACATGATCGAGACCCTTCTCCGATCAGTAATCAGCAGCGGGACCTGGAGATCCGTACTGACTCCTACACATTCAACGATGACTTCTGTGATCGTGAGAACCTTTAACGCTTGTAACTAAATCCCTTTGTCTCTCAATATATTACATGTCCGAGATTCAATCATCGGTATCTCCATACCTAGTTTGATCTTGTTACCTACATGCACTCTTTTCTCGTTCCCGTGATATAACATTCTAGTGATCACATCACTTGCTTGCAAGCTATCTTAATGTGATATCACCGAGAGGGCCCAGAGTATATCTATCCGTCATCGGGATTGACAAATTCCACTCTTTATCCATGAGCCTCAACATAACACCTTCGTAGTACTGAACCCATCTTTATAGTCACCCTGTTACGGTGTGACGTTTGATGTTATCAAGATACTCTTCCGGTGTTAGCAATTAACATGATCTCATGGTCTAAGGATAAAGGTTACTTCGTATGATGTTATAGCAATATAAACATAATAACTTGATCGTAATGCTATACTTTGGATGAATGTTCATCACATCATTCTACCAATGGTGTGACCTTGTTATTAACAACATCCAATGTCCATGATCAAGAAACCTTGATCATCTTGTTAATCAACAAGCTAGTCTATAAGAGAGGCATAACTAGGAACCCGTTTTGTTTATTAAACACATATGTATTGATGTTTCCTGATCAATACAATTCTATCATGTAAAATAAACATCTATGATATATAAGGAATATATAATAACAACTTTATTATTGCCTCTCAGGACATATTTCCTTCATAAGGCGGTGCCGCAGTGGCCTGAATCTGGCCGGTCTTGGAGAGGAATCGACGCGGACAGCGACTGCGAGGACCCTAACACGGAAAATCAGTCTATGGGGGCGCCAGCTCGGACGCCCATGGAGACCCGCAGCAGTGGTGGTAGGCGTGTAGGGGTGAGTCGGCTGGTTCGAGGAGTGTGACACTATGACCCTCTCACGTGTGCTTCATTTCAGTAATATGACGAGTGCGCACTAGAGCCTATGATTAGGGCATGTACAATGGAAGAGAAGGCAGCTCTTCTCTTAGCCCTCCAAGTAGTCTAGAGAAGACAATAATAATAAATCATACGATGGATCATCTTTTATTATCATCTCTAAGAATTAATGTTAGTTGTCTATTATAGTAACAAATTGTGTTGACAAGAGAAGGCACAACGTACAATGGAGAAAATAGCCTTCTCTTATTTCTAAGAGATCATCCCTTAGCTAAGGGAAGGCAACCTTCTCTCTCTTAATTCTCTCTTCTCCAACTAAGCAAAAATCCGACGTGACAACTCTAGGGGAAGGCTGACGTCACCGCATTGTACATGCCCTTAAGAGTTCAGAACTCACGTGTAATTTTGTTGTATGTTGTTCAGGTTTCAAAACGTGCTTATAGGTCACGACATGGAGCCATGGAGTCACAATTTAATGGGTCACCCGAGTAAATTTCTATCAAACCTTATGTTTTTAGTTTGTTACCTTCTTATAAGTTGCCTACAATTAGCCAAGTGCCTGAAATGATTTAAGATAGGACCACAAGATTAGCCTCATGATGCTGCAATCAGGGACACTTTTGAAATATCAAAGTTAGAAAGGTTGAACATGGCGATAGTGGTGGATTTCACTGTTGGATAATTAGGCACAATTTCCGTGATTAATTTCAGAATATTAAACATGACAATACCAGCTACTAGCACATGTAACTCTAATATACTAGATGTACTAAACAACAAGATGAACGGAAACAGGCAGCAGCTAAACATGTACTCGCAGAACATGATGAATAACCAGACAGCAGCACGTCGCACATACCGTTCAATTGCAGTAGTCGCAGCAGTAACCTTGGGAAAGATTGATCGAAGCAGACGGCGGTGAAGACGACGATAGGCAGCACCGCCTGACTTGGATGGAAGACGAGCCATGATGCAGAACTCGAGCAGTCGCGCAGAGCGCTTCCCAAAAACCTTATTCGCCTTCTCCCGTACAGGATCGCAAAGGCGAGTGGTTCCGGAGACCTGCTCTCCCGTTCGCCGGTGTACGCCGGCAAGCGGGATGGAGTAGACTATGGTGGCGGCGCAAGGCAGAGAGGAGGCAAAACCCTAGATTGGTTTTCGCTGTGTTTGTGGTGGAAGCCGCACTGGCGTTTATATAGAGCGGCTCGGGAATCCTGCGTAGGGCACGTCGTGGACCAAGCCCACGTTGCGCACGTTTGGGTCGGTTACAGAGCCCACGATCTGGGAGCGACCCGAATAGGCTGACTGTAGACACGTCTGTCAAAACCACACAAGTTTTCCCATGCAGCAAAAATAAAGCTCGGCTCGGCGAGATTCCCGCAACCTGCGGCGCGCGCGCGTCGTGTCGAGACGGGCGGGCATGCGTGCGACCGGCGTCGTCGTCGGAGGAGGAGCACGCGTGTAGTTCTCCTCTTCTCACTCACTTTACTAAGTGGTGAACCACTCCACCTTATAAGGTGGTGTAACTCTCCTCCAACTTTTCATGTGGGACGAAATTTTAGCTCCCACTCCACTCATATGTGAGCTGCCACCAAATTGGGCTAAATCACACATGGGCTTCCACACACATGGGCTTTGAGATTTAGGGATAAACTGAAATCACAAATGGCTTAAATAAATTAGCCCATTATTTCTAACAATCCCCCACCAGATCTCAAATGCCCATTTGAAGATTTGCCAATCCTCGCTACTTGTTTATATACCAGTGTTTCAGCAGAGACTGTTAAGTTGAACATCCACCTAGAATCTTGAACTACGTCTATAGCAACTTGAACAATGGACGAACCTTGAATTGCAAGTTTGGTGCCAATAGATTTCACTCAAAATCATAACTAGTACCTGGCTGCCAGTAGCCTACCCCGTGGGTTGGAGCATATGCGTCATACTCCCTGGTCTCTTCATGAGTTTACTAGAGACCACCTAAGTCTCATAGACCGCGACGTTTACAGTCGAGCTCATATAGGTGTGTTCTTTCAAGAATGCCCTGTAGGACGGCATCTTCGCTAGTTATAGCCAACAGAAACACATTAAGGCATGTTGCCAACCTGCCTTACAGATTTGAGAGTCATGCATCTTCACCTAGAGAGGGTTACAAAAGTATTCTCCTCAGTTAAACCACTAGCTTGTTCTTCCCAGATCCTAATTCACGGGATCTCCGATCACATAGTTTGGGTTACCACTATGGTGTGACATCCATGGGTATCAACCCCATCTCCCTCGATGCATTTTCTATCACAATTCGCGATAGTCCCTTTGTAAAGGGATCTGCCAGGTTTTTATCTGTTTGAATATGCGTAACAGTTATTACTCCGGAGTTTCTCAATTTCCTGACAGATTTCAAACGTCTCTTGACGTGTCTTGATGACTTCGCGTTATCCTTAGAATTGTTCACTTTGACAATAACAGTTTGGTTGTCACAATTCAAAAGGATTGCCGGCACAGGTTTTTCAACCACAGGCAAGTCCATCAAGAGTTCACACAGCCATTCTGACTCAACAGTGGCTGTGTCTAAAGCAGTAAGTTCTGCTTCCATAGTTGACCTCGTCAATATGGTCTGTCTACGAGATCTCCATGAGACTGCGCCACCTCCAAGGGTAAACACATACCCACTCGTGGCGTAGAGTTCATCAACGTCAGAGATCCAGTTTGAATCACTATATCCTTCAAGCACAGCAGGGTGCCCTGAATAGTGAATCCCATAGTTCATTATACCACATAGATAGCGCATGACCCTTTCAAGTGCATGCCAATGATCAATACCCGGGTTAGACATGAACCTACTCAACTTGCTTACAGCAAAAGAGATATCGGGTCTTGTAGCGCTTGCTAAGTACATGAGAGAGCCAACAATTTGTGAATATTTCAACTGGTCTGTTGGTTCCTTCTTATTCTTTCGCAATGTCAAACTGGGATCATAAGGTGTTGGAGAAATCTTGCCATCAATAAAGCCAAAACGGCTCAAGACCTTCTCAACATAATGAGATTGCATTAAAGTAATCCCATTCTCGTCCTTAATAAGCTTGATGTTCAGAATCACATCAGCCTCTCCCAGATCTTTCATATCAAAACTATTTGACAGGAAAGACTTGACTTCATTTATCACATCCATGTTTGTACCAAAGATCAGAATATCATCCACATACAAACATAATATAACGCTATCGCCCCCACCATGGAGATAGTACACACACCTATCAGCCTCATTAATGACAAAGCCAGCAGAAAGTAGAGTTCTGTCAAACTTCTCATGCCATTGCTTAGGTGCTTGTTTCAGGCCATATAAAGATTTTAACAACTTGCACACCTTTGTCTCTTCACCTTTTACTACAAACCCATCCGGCTGATCCATATAGATCTCCTCTTCCAACTCTCCATCAAGGAAAGCTGTCTTCACATCCATTTGATGAATGAGAAGACCATAAGAGGCAGCCAGGGACAGCAGTACTCGAATGGTGGTCAGTCTAGCGACAGGTGAATAGGTGTCAAAGTAATCTTCGCCTTCTTTCTGTGTGTAGCCCTTTGCTACAAGCCGTGCCTTGTACTTCTCAATAGTACCATCAGGCCTTAACTTCTTCTTGAACACCCACTTACAGCCCACAGGTTTGCAACCGTAGGATCGTTCTGATAGTTCCCAAGTTCCATTAGAAAGGATCGAGTCCATCTCATTTTGGACAGCTTCTTTCCAATCATCTACATTAGGAGATGCATATGCCTCTGCAATGGATCTGAGAGTATCGTCCACAAGGTACACGATGAAATCATTACCAAAGGATTTTGCAATCCTCTGTCTCTTACTCCTTGTGGGAGGTTCATCGTCATCCTTCTCTAGGACTTCCTCATGTGTTTGTTCAAAATTATCAATATATGCACTAGATTCAGGAAGTATTTCAGAAGAAATTCTAGCAATGTTATGCATATCCTTCATAGGAAACATATTCTCAAAGAATGTTGCATCACGAGATTCCATTATAGTATCAACATGCATATCAGGAACCTCAGACTTAACCACTAGAAATCTATAGCCTATACTCTGCGGAGCATATCCTAGAAAGATACATTCCACTGTCTTAGGTCCAAGTTTGTGTTTCTTGGGAATCAGTATGTTGACCTTAGCCAAACACCCCCAAGTGCGCAAATATGCAAGTGATGGTTTTCTCCCAGCCCACTCCTCATAAGGGGTCTTTTCTTTATTCTTGTTAGGAACTCTATTCAGGACATGACATGAAGTCAAGAAAGCCTCCCCCCACCATGCCTTTGATGATAAACCAGCAGTGGCTAGTATGGAATTCACCAAGTCAGTCAGCATGCGGTTTTTCCTCTCGACAACCCTGTTTGATTGGGGCGAGTAGGGAGGCGTCCTCTCGTGAATAATGCCATGTTCCTCACAGAACTCGTCAAAGATTTTGGGAAAATATTCACCACCACGATCCGACCTAAGACGTTTGATCTTTCTCTCTAGTTGATTTTCAACTTCGGCTTTATAAACTTTAAAGTAGTCTAAAGCTTCATATTTAGTGCGCAACAAATAAACATAGCATTATCTAGTCGCATCGTCAATCAATGTCATGAAATATCTCTTTTCACCTTTTGTCAACACACCATTCATCTCACATAGATCAGAATGTATGAGTTCTAGAGGTGCCAAGTTTCTCTCCTCGACAGCCTTGTGGGGCTTTCGAGGTTGCTTTGATTGCACACAACTATGGCACTTAGAACCTTTGGCAATAGTGAAATTCGGAATTAAACTCATGCTGGACATCCGAGACATCAAACCAAAATTAATATGACATAAACGAGAATGCCAAACACTGGTATCATCATTAACATCACCACAAATATGATTCACGGATTTATTACAAAACTCTGAAAGAGAGAAACGGAACAAGCCTCCAAATTCATAACCTTTACCAATAAATTGTCCATGTTTCGAAACAACGACTTTATTAGACTCTAACACAACCTTAAACCCATCTCTGCATAGAAGGGAGCCACTAACGAGATTCTTGTTCATAGTAGGGACATGCTGCACGTTCCTCAGCTGCACGATCTTTCCAGAAGTAAACTTCAGATCCACCATGCCAACACCACGAACAGAAGCATGTGATCCATTCCCTATTAGGACGGAAGAATCCCGTGTGACCTGATAAGAAGTGAACATAGAGATGTCAGCACACACATGAACATTAACACCCGTATCAATCCACCAACATGGTGATTGAAACACTAAAAGAACAGTAAATAAATTACCATACCCATCCGTGTTGCTAGCGGTCACGACATTGACAGTCTTTCCACTTTTCCCTCTGCGATCTGCATGTTCTGGGTAGTCCTTGGAGAAGTGTCCGAGCTCTCCACAGGTAAAGCATCCTAGCTCGGCCTTGTTCGGCTTCTTCTTCTTCTTGAAGGTTGTAGTCTTTTCAGGCTTGTTGAAGGAGGGCTTATAGTTCCCTTTGTTCTTGCCGAAGGTCCTCTTCTGCACCATGTTGGCGCTAGACTGACCCTCGCCTCCTTTTTCAGCAGTGCCCTTAGTCCGAGCCTTCTCCTCAACATCAAGAGATGCTATCAGGTTTTCAACCGATATCTCTTGTCTCTTATGCTTGAGAGTTATGGCGAAGTTCCTCCATGAAGAAGGCAACTTTGCAATAATGCATCCAGCCACAAACTTGTCGGGTAAGTTACACTTGAGGATTTCAAGCTCCTTGGCAAAGCACTGTATCTCATGAGCTTGTTCGACTACAGAACGGTTGTTAACCATCTTGTAATCATGAAAGTTCTCCATGATGTACAGTTCACTGCCAGCATTTGTTACACCGAACTTAGTGTTCGGTGCCTCCCAGAGCTCTTTGCCATCTTTGAAGTGCATGTACACATCAAACAACTTGTTGTCAAGAACACTCAGAACGCATCCCACAAAGGCAAGATTGGTTTCCTTGAACTTGTTCTGATCTTGTTCAGATACAGTTCCTTTAGGTAAACTCTCACTAGCCTCGAATACTTTCAGATTTTATAGCCACATAGTGGTCTTATACTGCCACCTCTTAAAATGAAGACCGGTAAACTTTTCCGGCTTCGTCGCATCGGCCAAGTGTCCCATGTTTATCTCGGAAAATTGCCTATAATAAGGTTTTTGGATTATTAGATAATTAGGCATAATTTCCGTGATTAATTTCAAAATATTAAACATGACAATACCAGCTACTAGCACATGTAACTCGAACATACTATATGTACTAAACAACAAGATGAACGGAAATAGGCAGCAGCTAAAAATGTACTCGCAGAACATGATAAATAAACAGACCGCAGCACATCGCACGTACCCTTCGATTGCAGTAGTCGCAGCAGTAACCTTGGGGAAGATTGATCAAAACAGACGGCGGCGAAGACGACGATAGACAGCACCGCCTGACTTGGATGGAAGACGAGCCGTGATGCAGAACTTGAGCAGTCGCGCAGAGCGCTTCCCAAAAACCTTATTCGCCTTCTCCCGTACAGGATCACAAAGGCGAGTGGTTCCGGAGACCTGCTCTCCCGTTCGCCGATGCACGCCGGCAAGCGGGATGGAGTAGACTACGATGGCGGCGCAAGGCAGAGAGGAGGTAAAACCCTAGATTGATTTTCGGTGTGTTCGTGGTGAAAGCCGCACTGGCGTTTATATAGAGCGGCTCGGGAATCCCGCGTAGGGCACGTCGTGGACCAAGCCCACGTTGCGCACGTTCGGGTCGCGTTCGGGTCGGTTACAGAGCCCACGATCCGGGAGCGACCCGAATAGGCTGACTGTAGACACGTCTGTCAAAACCGCACAAGTTTTCTCAAGCAGCAAAAATAAAGCTCGGCTCGATTCCCGCAACCCGCGCCGCGCCGCGCGGGCGGGCGGCGTCGGAGGAGGAGCGCGCGTGTAGTTCTCCTCTTTTCACTCACTTTACCAAGTGGTGAACAACTCCACCTTATAAGGTGGTGTAACTCTCCTCCAACTTTTCATGTGGGACTAAACTTTAGTTTCCACTCCACTCATATGTGAGGTGCCACCAAATTGGACTAAATCACAGATGGGCTTTCACACACATGGGCTTTGAGATTTAGGGATAAACTGAAATCACATATGGGCTTAAATAAATTAGCCCATTATTTCTAACGTTCACCCATCCGGGGTTCTTAAGGATATCAGATATTTAACATTAAGCAGAAAAGGAATAGTAGTTTGAGATAAAAAAGACGATTTGTTTGACAAACAATATAGGGTATAACAAAAATAATTTTACGGGTCAAAAATATGTGCATGGCCGACCTGGTTGGGAAGAATAGTAGTTTGAGATAAAAAAGAGGAATTTTTTTTACAAACAATATAGGGTATAACAAAAATAATTTTACGGGTCAAAAATATATGCATGGCCGACCTTGTTGGGATTTGGGCCTGCCCGGCCCGTAGACATTTTTTCTTATATTCATAAAGGTTTACGAAAAATAATTGTTTTTATAAAAAAATGTGAATAATATCTTTTGGAAACTATAATACTGGCAAAGCTGGCATATTTGTTGGGTGGCAAACGTAAATTAATTTATAGTCATAGTTAGGGTTGCCCGAGATTACCACATGCATGAGTATCGTTCGGTAGAATAAATATAATAGAGGAGGGAGCAGCAAGCGTAAAAGAGTGTTGTGAGAATAGGTGGAACAGATCTAGAGGTTCTCGCTAACCGTTCTTTAATAGATCATTATCAAGCAATATCACCACTTTATATAAATATTTTATATCCTCGTAAAAATTGTACTTGTGGTATAATATTTTTATAGTTATTATATCGTAGCAACGCACGAGTTGCCCCTGGTAGTTTGGAGTATATACAACCCCTGCCACCCCAAGTGGATAAGCCACCACTGAGTGAAAAAAATCCCCAAACGCCAACCTGGGTCAACGACCGAGGAAGGGACTCTTCTCTGCCTCCCTGCCTCGCACGTCGAGCTCTTCCCGATCCACTCCTAGATCGGGGCGGGGTGGAGAGGGAGGCCACGACGCGGGACCTGAACTCCTGTGGCCCGTCCCGGAGCAGCTCGGACACGCTGATCGCGCTTCTACTGCTTGGACATGCGTGCCGACAGCCAGAGGAAGGCAGCGAACACCAGCGTATCCTCCACCGTTAGCTGAGGGAACAAGACATCGTCCAGAGTCAGAACTACAATCCTGTATTGTATATTTTTTATGTGTGAAGAATAACAATAACAAACTTTGATTAATGGTTAATCTTCTCATCTTTTTCACTCAACTGAACCAAACCTGCTCCAATGTTTCTACAAGGAATTACAAGAACTCTACACAAATTCAGGTTTTCACTTGACAGAGTACTCATTCTGAACTTTTTATGTTATCCTGGGGCAAGGGGTTGTAGGGGATGTCGTTTGTAGGTGATCTGGACTTTAACGCTGCCACCAAGCCTGCCACCGAGTATCTTGAGCATGGTTGTCTTAAAAGTGCAGTGTTCTCTATGTCAGTACTTCAAAAGTTCAACGATGGCCTACTCCATAATGTGTTAGGGTGGTTCCTTCATTCGCACAAACCTTACTTTGACAACATGATTTCTTCTTTGATGCATCTGCCAATCAAACACCACTAGGTAGAAAGTTTCCGAAACTGTTATCAGGACCATATACTCGCCCTGAGGTCAGGGCTGCTCCCCACCATCGGCTACATGGATGATCCTACAAAGATCTTCCCGCCCGACCAGGTCGAGGAAAGGAAGCGACAACTCGAAACCGAGGGGGGGGGGGGGGTTAGGAAGACGGATAAGATGTCGGAACTCAGAAGTGTCCAGACAATGGGTTATCAAGAGCGTTCATAACAATATGGCTACCTCTAGGTCAACAATTAGTACCTCGTCCGCCAATTCCCCTCGTGGTGCCTTTGCTCTACGCCTCCGCACACACATTTGCCGCTAGCCATATCACCGCTAGACGTTGACATGTTGTTGTTTGGTGGCCGACAGCCGTGGTCCATGAGACTTACTACAACGATGAAGGGCACACCCACATACTCAATATATTCCAGTTTGGTCGGAGAAGAGACCGTGCAGCGTTGTCGTGGGGATCATCTACACTGATGCTAAGAACTTCGCTGGCTCTAGGGCCAAGTGGAAGAGGAAGTGGCTCTCCAACACGCTTGTGGATGTCACGGAGTTGTGTTATGGTATAAACCCTATACTATCAGAAGGGGAACCAGACCAATCCGAATTTGCGGTCATCCTCCGCTGTCCCTAGAAGACTGAAATGTCCTAAAACCAATAAAATTGAAATTTACCCGTAGCAACACACGGGCATTCAACTAGTTGTTCAATAATAACAAACCAAAATCTGCGTCCGCAATACTTGAACCTGTGTGGCCAAGCTATATACCACTTTTCTAACCAAGTGAGCTAGGCGCTCACTTCTTTGATCTTTACATCTTTAAATAGCACTTCTTTTTTACATCCTTAAATACCACTTTTTTTTAGTGTGTTTTTACTATTTAAGACGAACTAGTAAACATTTGCGAGGTACTCAATCAATACTATGATAAAATATGGGACAACGCTAGGCGTCCCCCGGACGATGGGAGTCCTCCTCCCCCGCGCGCCATGTGTCCCTCCAAATCCTGGTTTTGCTGCGAAACACCTCGATTTTGCTACATATGTTCCTGCTTTTGCTTTCGAAGCAAAAAAGGGTTCGTTTCAGAAAATAGAAAGTCTCGCCGGAAACCTCGTCGGAGACCATGCAGCAAAAAAATTGTGCTAATGAAGCAAAACCGACCTCGCCGGAAAAAACTCGATGGTGACTCTCGCCGGAGACCTTGTAGCAAAAAATTGACACTGTTGTAGCAAAATCACAAGACGGTTGTAGCAACAAAGTTCTTCTAATGTAGCAAAAAACCTACTTCGCCGGAGACATCGCTGGAGACTCTCGCTCGCAAACATCGTCAGACACCTCGTAGCAAAAACTTAGCACAATTGTAGCAAAGCCTCAAAACGGTTGTAGCAAACAAAATGTGATAATATAGCAAATCTTGGCTTCTTCGCAGACTTTCGCCGGAGGTCTCGTAGCAAAAAAAGCGCTATTGTTGACATTGTCGGTAGCAACTATATCCACCCTATGTAGCAACTATGTCCGCCATATGTAGCAGCGCCACCAGCCGTATGTAGCAAAGTC
Source organism: Avena sativa (assembly GCA_916181665.1). Classification (NCBI taxonomy): domain Eukaryota; kingdom Viridiplantae; phylum Streptophyta; class Magnoliopsida; order Poales; family Poaceae; genus Avena; species Avena sativa. The sequence continues at coordinate 459,121,964 of OV702297.1, read as the reverse complement.
GCTGACTTATCTAGCAGCGCCACTAGCCGATATATAGCAAAGTCGTCCGGCATATGAAGCAGCGCCATTAGCCATACGTAGCAAAAGTTGCCTACGGTACGCATACATCGCCACCACCACCATGGGCGGCACCACCAGCACCGCCACGGCGCGGGAAACACATCACAACGACGTCCTAGCTCTGATGGAGAGGGCGGTCATGGCGTGAAGGTAAGATCCCCTGGAGGAGGAGTTCGGGGGAGGGAGACATGGGAGGCGACGGAGCAGGGCGCCGCGACGAGGGATCGTGGCCCTGCTGCTGGAGGAGCAGGGGACAACAACTTGGGAAGCGCCGGAGCAGGCAGGCGCCAATCAAGAGCTCCTTAGGGTTCAGCGCGCGGCGGCTCGATTGGAGGCGCGCGGCAGCTCGATTGGAGGCGCACAGCGGCGGCACTGGCGAGGGAGAAGGGGCATGGAAGGGGAGAACGTCCAGGGAGCTCCTCGGGGGAGAGACGGGCTCCTGCCGACGACGGGGGAGGCGGGTGTTGGGCGGTGACATGGACACGCGAGGAAGAGAACGAGAGGATAGTGAGAGAACGAAAGGAAAGGGAGAGCCTGGCCCCACCACGCGTCCGGGGATTTAAATCATTTCCCTAAAATATGTCCTAGCTCCAAAAAAACAACTTAAATACATGGCCAATGGTGACAAAGTCAAGAAAGTATACATGCAAGCAGAGGACTCTGCAAAAGAAACATGTCATCTGGATCGTGCCATCTGCACACCCGTCACCGAACAGCAGTAATCACTGTTGGTTCACGACGCGGCAATCCTCCCTGACCTCGCCCTCGTCGCCGGTGAGCGGGCCGAGGCCGCCCAGCTTCAGCATCGCCGCGCCAAAGTCCTCGGCGAACTTGTCCGGGTTCTCGGCGTAGTACCGCACCATCCCGTCGCTGGCTCCGCCGTGACCCCGGTACAGCTGCTGGTCCGTGTGCAGCAGCGCGCGGCCCTGCATGAGGCCCCGGTAGTAGTCCGTGTCTACGGTGGTGGGCGTGTCGTCGAGCGACGCCAGCGGCTCGTCCTCGCCGGCGGGCGGGCAACGCGCGTCCAGCGACGCCGCGTAGGAAGGGTCCAGGGTGTCCGTCTCGTTGTAGATGCGGTCGCGGTAGAAGACGCAGCGGGAGTATCCCAGTGTGTGGGCGCCCGAGAGCACGACGAGGTCGCGCAGGGTGAGGCCCTGGGACTCGAAGTTGGCCGCCAGCTCCGGGAGGTCCATGAACGGGTTCGGGATGCTGTCGTCCGCGTCGTCCAGGCTCGCCGTCGTCGCGTCCCGCCGGCCGAGGAGCACGTCGTACGAGCTTCCTCCGAGCTGCATAAACGACCATCACCACGTTGCCATTTTGGCCGGACGGACTAAGTCAAAATTAAATATCTTCAGGTAAAAGGTGTTACGGCAAGTCGTCAGAGGAAGACAGGGAGAGCTGAACTTATCCGAAAGAAACAATTTCTGTCGGAAATGACGTGGCCGACTAAGTGCTGGTAGGTTGGACAAATTGTTGCTCTTAGTCGTAAAGGTGCTTTATATTAAACATTTCTTATCCTACGGTTAGTGCTTGCTGCTGGTACATTCAACTGGCAGTTTGCATGTAAGCTTTTATTGGGACAAGCGTGAACTAACTTACCGCAACAATGGAGTCGCGAGCAGCAACTGCCAGGATATCAGCGCAGGAGACGACATTCCCCAAGCAGGCCGTGTTCACCGCGGACTTGATCGCGTCGATCACGTCGAACCCTCGCACCGACATGTTGTTGGCCTGCGCCGTCTTCTCCCCGATCATGTCGTCGGTGTCATCCAGCAGAATGGAGCCGTCGCAGCCCTGCAAACATTCAGAACAAAATGGCTCAGCTAATATTTCTGCACGATTGTAACTGTAACCACATGCGTGGAATAAGTGACTGCTTGATGGAGCTCACATTGGCGAAGCAGTCATGGAAGTGCAGCCGGACTAGCGACGCGCCCATCCGGGGCTCCTTCACGATGGCCGCGCCGACGACGAGCTGGATGGTCGCCAGCGCCTGCGGGCACGACTCGGCGTAGTAGTCGGCGGTGAGCTCCTGCCCGGAGGCGCCAGGCGCACCGGCCAGAGCCGCCGCGGCTATCATGGCCAAGCAAACAAGCATCGCTGCCATGTCCTGAAGAATCAAGCTAGTACCGAATTAACAGTCTGTACCAGTGGCTTGCTAAGCTAGCGATCAGAAATGATGCTCGGATGTGACTGCGTTGGTGCGTGATGTAGCCAGATAGAGTTGGAGCCGTGTGTTTATATACAGCAGCTCAGTAAGATTGATAGATTGGACCTGTCACGATTAATTAGCGACGTTACCAACCGGTGGGAATCTTGGATTTGCTCAGTGTGCTAGGCTTGTGTAAGAAGAAACCGGTTTCTTCTCCATCTTATCGATGATTACTCATTGACAGGCAGGCTTGTGGCTTTCTAGTACTGGAAATGGCTTTCACTTGGTTGCGTGTGATGCCGACTTATTTTTAAAAAAAATACCTAACCGTGTAAATTGGTTAGTACTGCGTTAATTCATTATCGTAATCGTTTCAGGCCTTACTGTAGACTTCCATATTTAAAACTTTGAACCAGAAACTTACCATCAACAAAGCAAGTTGGTGCGAGTGCGAAATTGCGAGGTTTCTTGCAGAGACTAGCTGCCTTGCCGACAGAATCCTCTCCATACTTAAGCTTTTGACGGGTCTGTCAGTTAAACACGAAAAGAAACAACCTGAATGCTATAGTTTATTTATGCTCCAGCAAGGTATTGAAAAACGATATTGCCAAGCAGCTGTCTCGATTGATTTTGCATGTTTAGAAGTCATGCTAACCTCCTAATTTGAACTTACCTTTGAGCAGGGGCATGCATGCACGAGATACGTCGGTAGAAAAGAGACGTCTGATCTAACTATTTACAGATCGCATTATTCAGGAGGCCATCGACACTTAACAAAGAGCCCCTACAAATAAAGTCCCTATGCATCTCTTTGATATGGACACCGGGAGTCTCAACCGCTTCCGAACAACAAAAGAGCCCGCACGGGTGTCAAGACTTGAAAAAAGTCTATTTTATTAGTTTTAATCTTAAGCAGTCTCATTGTACACAGGTCTCAAATAAAAAAAAAGTCTTACTGCACACAGCTTACCCACATTGGCCTTCTGCCCCACACCTTCAGTCCGTAAGCCTTAAATAGCCAAATGATGTCTAATGTGTATTGAATCCGCTCTTCTGCTAGCATCAACACATGAATGAGATTCTATTCCTATCCTCGGGCTTCCCATAACTAGGCCCCATCTAGAGCAGAACATTACAAAGAGGCGGAGTACATAGAAGCATCTGAAGTTGCAATGAAGGGTGTTTCGATGAAGGACATCCGTGGTGTGGTTCCAAGTATGTTAGAGCCAATGAAGGTCTATTGTGACAACAATAGTGCCATAGCTCAACCAAGTAACCAAGGCTCCACCAGAAGAACAATCATGTACAACGTCGATATCGTTACGACGGTTCGTAAATGATGGTGAAATCAAGATGTGCAAAATTCATGCGGACCTAAACGTAGCAGATCATTGAGAAAGGCTATGACACTTGCAAAGCATGTAAAACACCAGAAAGTCATGGGTGCTAGATTGGTAAATGTAAAATAGATTATTGAATACATTGCAAGTGGGAATGTTGGAAATATGCTCTAAATGCAATAATAAAAGAGTTATTATTTATATTTTTGTTTCATAATTAAGTTTGTTGTTCTTTGCTATAATTGTATTAGTTCCGTATAATAACTATTTGGAGGAAAACCCTAATACATGTGTGAACTTATGAACAACATATAATATATCCCTAATCTTGCCTCTAATACTTGTTCATGTATCATTTATAGTCTTCGTTTCCTGACTATAGGCAAAATGCAAAATGTTGTAGGGTTTGCGATGATATATGAGATAGAAATTATAGTGGAATAATGATGATGGATGGAACCCAATTGATAAACCGTGAAATGCATCATGGATATTGTTATCGGTAGTTTCTCAACAACAATGCTTTACCGCTACTAAGATCGTTTGACCATGAGACTTATATTAGACTTGGATACAATATGGATGTAGCGGGATCTATAAGCATTAATTTGTTATTGGGTAACTATAAAGTAGATCTTCTTTATGCTGGATAGTATGACAATGTTCTGTATGTTGTAGCTATGAGAATGCTACTCCTCACAATGGAGAGATACACTTTGGCTCCACTCATACACTCTGGGTTCACTCAGGTATTATGATGTTCGTCATCGTTTGGTTAGACAAGTGATCAAGTTGTTACGGGAACATTGATAGTACGTAATGAGTAAAAGTGTACATGTTGGATAACGAGGATAACATAGTGTTTCTCTTCAGGTTATGTAAAGTATCGAGAAGCAATAATGTAAGGGTATTTTACCCTTAACCATTATGTTGGTTAGTGACACCGGAACTAAAGTGAGGACTACTGTTTACACAGGTTTTAGTTCACAAGAGATGATGGAAGGTGGTGACAGACCATGAATTCGCTATTCAAAAGAAGAGCCGGTTCTTTGGTTTCATTTATCTATATTTATATTTGAGTCTAATAAGAAACACCGCACTATTAAGAGAGGTGGTCTTGATGACATTAATGGGGATGTTTACTTAAGCCAAAAACACATCCTCCTGCCATATATTGCCATCACACATAGAGAGGAGAGTTTAGCTTGTTGAACAAAATGCATTTTGATACATCACTACGAAATCGGTCCCAGAGTAGGTGCCACCGATTCCTGGACTAAACATTTAGGTTGCCACCGATTTCCTTGTCGATTCTCACCGATTCTCTAGTTAGTACTGGTTTTCGATTGACCTCGGCTGTGAAATCGGTTGCAACCAAAACATCAGTTTGCGAACCATTCCACCGACCCTGGCACCGAAATGATCGCCATGGGACCGATTTCTCCCAAGTGCAGGAGATCTATTGTAGTATCTTTCAATAAGAAAAGATTGTTGAACCCACGAGGAGCTGAAGATATTGGTTAGAAAGTCTAACAAGCAAAACAATAAAAGATGCAAAGGTTTGGTATTTTTGGGTTTATACTTTGCAGAAAAGTAAATTGATATGAAGTAAATTGCAATAAAATAAATGCTCTTTTCAGAGAGCCCAATCCTCTATGCAGCAAGAGGACAGACTCAAGTATGTGTTATTATATGTGACAAACGTTCATGAGAGCAGCATGGAATTACTTTGGACGGAATGTAAAATAGGTGCAGCCATATACATGAGCAAGTGAACTCCTTATGGTTGGTCCTAAAGGCCATTTCATGAGCAAACAAAGGATTCATTAAGAAACAGTAAAACTCACCTAGCTAGGCCCTCCCACAGCGTTTTGCCGCTCTAAGCCGTCGGATACCAGTCTTGAATGCCTCAGATCTTCCATAGTTGCCGAAAGGTTACTCGAATAGTTTACCATCAGTGATTTGCGTCAAATGGGCCAATACACGTTACAAGGGCTCCTACTCCACAGACCCACTAATCTGTTCCGTGGTTAACTGGTCTAGGTGGACTTTAAATGGGTCGACTATACCTTGGGCCCAGTTTATATTTTAGATTCCCATACATCAGTTACACTGAGGACGAAACCCTACCCTCAGCTTGTCGCACAAGCAATGGTGGCGGCGGTGGCAGTGACAACCAGCATCCTCCTTTCATATCATCGTCTCATGCCTTCCATAAACCCATGGGTTGACATGCCTCCTCTCCTTTTCCCGTCTTGGGTCAGTGATAGCAACATCTGCCTTATGGTTTGGGGGGAGACAAATCGCGCCACGTGTTGTGGTCTTTGTCGGTAAGGAAACTTGCTCCAGCGATTGTGTCAACGCCCCATGTTTCAAGCACTATCCAAAGGTATGCTACCACTTCTCCTTCCCCACACCTTGTCCCTCATGTTCCCTTTGTATGATTGGAAATTTAGGTACGATTTATCAGCAAGAAGTCGATTTTAGGGTCTGATGAACACTCAAGAAGTCGTAGAACAATCAAATGCTAGAAGCTGTGGTCTCTCGTGCCCTCCATAGCATGTTGGACTCAGCACACAGATGACGGCGGCAAAACACTTGCGGGACCATCTGACATCAATGATGACCCACAAGTATAGGGGTGTATCGCAGTATTTTCGATAAGTAAGAGTGTCGAACCCAACGAGGAGCAGAAGGTGCTGGCTAGTGGTATGGATCAGGAATTCTCTGCAAATACTTAGCAAACGGATTTTTAGGGATTTTTGATAATGCAAGTAAATAAAGTACAAGTAAATAAAAGACAATAAGAATAAATGCAGCAAGAAGCCAAATCCTTTATGCAGCAAAGGACAAGCCGGTTGTATTACTTAAGATGACCAAACGTTCTCGAGGACACATGGAAAGACTGTCAAGTGCTTTCGCTTCATATAGTTGATTAATCTTCTTTAGCTTGCTAAGTGTTGTGTGGGTGAACCTGTGCTAATGTACCGACCTTTCTAGGACTAATACATACTTGTGATTATACCCCTTGCAAACATCCGTAAGTACAAGAAAGTAATTAAGGTAGAAACCTAACCACCTGGTGGCGCGGTGGGCCAGGGCGGCCTAGGCTGGCCCGCGCTAGGGGTGGTGTGGGCCCCTTGTGGCCCATCTCCACTCCTCTTTCTGGCTTCCTTCGTCTTCTAGAAAAATTGGATTTTCCGTATATTTTTCCAGATTTTCTGATCTTCACGAATATTGCCTCCAAACAGCACCTTTTCCATCAGAATCCTGACTGCAACGGTCCATGCTCCAAAAGTCATCAACCATGCAAAAACAGATGAAATAACATAAGTATCACCTCTTAATATGAAATATATCAATGAATAACAGTGAATTATGATATAGAATAGTGATGTAAAATGGATGTATCAACTCCCCCAAACTTAGACTTCGCTTGTCCCCTAGCGAAACTGAGCTCAATAAACATGACCTCAGGTTTATGGAGTGAAGAGTCGATAAAAGAATACGGACAAGAAGCATCACATTCATCAATACAGATCATAACAGAAGACAACTCACTATTATATAACTTAACTTGCAATAAGTAAAGGAAACATAATAAAGATACATAAAGTAAATCATAATTGGTAATGGCAAACTTAGCTCTTGGTCGAAGAATAGTTGATAATTTGCTGGAGTTCACAAATAACTGGTTTTCAATGATAGCTTTCAAAGTAGTAGACACCAAGATAAGAGCAATGTGCAAAACATAAATGAATGAAACACAACAACTCAAAATACTTGCTGAGATAGAAGGGAATAGGTTTACTTACTCAACTGAAAAGTAAAAGAAAGGCCCTTCGCAGAGGGAAGCGGGGATTTCAAGTTTCATAAAGAGCTCCCAAAAATTATGATACTTATTAGCTTTCAGCTCTCATTACCCCTATCATAGGCATCTTTAGGTGATTAAGGTTAAAGTGATCAAATATGAGGATATGCTTGACAAGTTGTAAATTGAAAATCTCATGTCCCTTGAATATGAGGGCCGCTCCTCATGCTACTCAAGTTTAGTCACCAGTAAGTTCTTGTCATAGTAAGCACATGTGTATCATAGAGAACCGGGTACCCCTTGCCCGATGATACGGAAGAATCCCCATATCAAAATGACAAGGCAAGCAGACAGCAAACATCTCAGCAATCTTCTTATTTACCATGGGAATATGGTGCTTTTTTCTCTCTTTCCTCTTTTCTCATCTTTTTTTTCTTTCTCTTTTTCTCAATCTCTGTCTCTTTTTTTATAAGAAGAATGCTTCATAGATGCTTGTTATGGTTACGCTGCAGGTTTCCACCATGTCAACATGGATTAGACCAGCGGCCCAGGCGTTTCTCTAACACACATGCATAACTCCATGGACTTACAAGCTCCCCTTTCATTTCACACCGACGACATCCATAGATAAAAGAACATGATATCAACTAGGTACAAAGTACCAGTGCAATGTTGAAAGTGTTCCCCATGACAGCATGGTTCTGCTAATTCACAACTCACAAAGCGCAAGCATATATGCAACATAGATGGCAACAATGGTTCCAGTTTATTAGATGCAAGAAAGTAAAGTGTGCCATCAAGTTCATGAGAGCTTTAATCACTAATTTTCACATAACAAGTTTAATTTGGAAGGTAGATAAAAACAAGAATTTACTTGGAATAGCAATAATGCTAATAGGTAGGTATGGTGGACACAAATGGCAAAGGTTTTGGTTTTAAAGGATTGGATGCACGAGAAGAATTCCCTCTCAGTACAGGTTTTTGGCTAGCAAGGTTGGGTAACAAGTATAAGAGTTGAAGGAAACAAACAAACATACAAGTGATAAAAACAAACATGCAATCCTCCTTGGAAGCACAAAAGATCTTAATTAGAGAATACTAAACTTATGAGCAAATCAAGAAAGAAAGATGATGAAATTATTTTTCTTTAGAGTAATTTTATCTTTTTCATTCAACTCTCAAAAATAGTGTTGCTACTGACCGAGCCAGGTTTGCCAAAACCAACTAAATTAACTCAATGATCCCAAAGTGATACCAATACTAACAACAAGATCAATCATATAACCGTGAATTGAAAACTAATATAAGATATGCACAAGAGTAAATGATAGAACTCCTCATTAATATTCCATAACGGCAACTCACACCAAGGGATACATATCTAACGAGAGAGGGGACACTTCCATAATGCAAACCATCCTACATAATAACTTCTCTATTCATGATATGACTACTAAAAAGGTAAAAAGATAGAAGATAGTGATATGATACCGCGGCATTCTCCCAAGCTTGGAACAAACCAAGGGGATGCCAAACCTGATGACGAATTACTCCTTTGGTGGTGGTGGTATTCTCTTGTCATTGTCCGACTTATAGGGTAAAGGCTTCCCATCGACAAAGGACATCGTGGTCTCTAGCATCCTGAAACTTGCAGCAGCACTTATGCATTTAAACCTAACCTCATACTCACAGTTTTGATTTTGAACATCGTAGAGCTATGTTTGCAGTTTGTTGGTTGTTTGGCGGAGTGAGAGGACTTCATCCTTGAGCTTAGCAGTCTCCTCTTGGTGCTCGGCGATGAGTTCAGAACAAATCTTATGGATGATATCCACTTCGCGTTCCACCATCTTCTTGTACCTAAAGACTTCTTGCTCTAGTGCTTCCATCCTGTCCTCCATACCTCCTTCACCTTTAGGGCCTTGAACCTATTTTATCCGGACCTCCCCGTCTTCAAGCAACAACTCCTTGGGATGAATCTTAAACTCTCTCATGTATGGGTTGATGATATCCTCTAAGGAATCTTCCTTGGCTGATCCAGAGGAAGGCATTGTGGCTCCAAATCTGGGACTCTACCTGTCAGAAACAGATCGAAACGAAAACATGACGAAAACACGATATACGAACCTCGGGAGATCCGGGGGGTTATATATTATGAAGTTTCACAACAAAAGGAAGGTACTGGGAGAAAACGAGTCAGAGGGGGAGTCCGGAGTGGCCACACCACCAGGTGGCGTGGCTAGTGGTGGGCCCGCGCCACAGGGTGGTGTGAGCCACCCTGGCTCTGTTTCCGTCCCTCTTTCGCTTCGTAGCTTTCCTTTTTGACTGAAAACGGCAAAAATATAACTGGACAGATCTTTCGCGGAACTTTTCTTACCAGAACTGTTACCTATTTAAAAATGGAGTCTATAGGTCTCTAAATTTGGTCTTTGATAAATTTTTCTGGAGTTATAACTTGAAAGGCATCAACATCTTCATTGTAAGAATCTCTAGTAATATAGTGCTTAAGTCGCTGCCCATTCACTACTTGCGTAGTATTATCTTTTAAAGAAGAAATTTTTATTGCTCCTGAACGGTATACTTCTTAATAACGAAAGGTCCTTCCCATTTTGACAGTAGTTTTCCTGCAAAAAATCTGAGACGAGACCTATACAATAGAACTTTCTCACCAACATGAAATTCTCTCTTAAGTATTCGCTTGTCATGCCATCTTTTAACTTTTTCCTTAAAGAGCCTAGCATTTTCATAGGCTTCACTCCTCCATTCATCTAAAGAACTTAAGTCAAATAATCTTTTTTCACCAGCGAGCTTACAATCTCTATTGAGTTCTTTTACTGCCCAGTAAGCTTTGTGTTCTAATTCTAAAGGTAGGTGACAAGCTTTCCCATAAACCATTTTATAAGGAGACATCCCCATAGGGTTTTTGTAAGCGGTCCTATAAGCCCATAAAGCATCATTCAACTTTTTAGCCCAGTTTTTTCTAGATCTATTAACAGTCTTTTGCAAGATGGATTTAATTTCCCTATTTGATAACTCTACTTGCCCACTAGTTTGGGGGTGACAAGCTAAAGCAATTCTATGATTAACATCATATTTAGCAAGGGTCTTTCTAAAACCACCATGAATAAAATGAGAACCTCCATCAGTCATGAGATACCTAGGCACTCCAAACCTAGGAAAGATAACATCTTCAAGCATTTTTAGAGAGGTCTCCCTGTCAGCACTCTTCATAGGTATAGCTTCTACCCACTTAGTAACATAATCAACAGCAACAAGAATATGAGCATACCCTTTCGAGGGATGAAAAGGACCCATAAAGTCAAATCCCCAACAATCAAAGGGTTCGATAACAAGAGAGTAGTTCATAGGCATTTCATTGCGTCTAGAAATATTACCAACACGCTGACACTCATCACAAGATAAAACAAATTTTCTTGCATCTTTAAAAAGGGTAGGCCAGTAGAAACCTGATTGTAGCACCCTTTGCGCAGTTCTATCTCCTGCATGATGTCCTCCATAAGCACTACCATGACATTTACGCAATATCTCCTTTTTTTCATATTCTGGAACACATCTTCGCATGATACCATCCATTCCTTCTTTATATAAGTGTGGGTCATCCCAAAAATAATGCCTCAAATCATAAAAGAACTTCCTTATTTGTTGAGCTGTGAAAGTTGGAGGCAAATACTTGGAGACAATAAAGTTAGCATAATCAGCATACCAAGAGCTCCCTCGCGAGCTCACCCCTACTGCAGCCAACTGTTCATTTGGGAAGCTATCATTAACAGGCATAGGATCAAAAGAGATGTTTTCCAATCGAGATAAATTATCAGCTACAGGGTTTTCAACACCTTTCCTATCTACAATATGTAGATCAAACTCTTGTAAAAGCAGCACCCATCTAATAAGCCTAGGCTTAGCATCCTTCTTCATCATAAGGCACTTAATAGCAGCATGATCAGTATGAATGGTGACTTTTGAGTCCACAATATAAGGTCTAAACGTATCACAAGCAAAAACGACAGATGGGAATTCTTTTTCAGTAGTAGCATAATTCCTTTGAGAAGCATCAAGAGTCTTACTAGCATAATGAATAACGTTTAACTTTTTATCAATTCGTTGCCCAAGGACAGCACCTACAGCAAAATCACTAGCATCACACATTATTTCAAAGGGTAAGTTCCAATCAGGTGGTTAAACGATAGGAGCTGTAGTTAAAGCCTTCTTAAGAGTTTCAAAAGATTCCTTACAATCATCATCAAAAACAAAGGGTACATCTTTTTGAAGAAGATTAGTGAGGGGTTTTGATATCTTAGAGAAATCTTTAATAAACCTTCTATAGAAACCAACATGACCAAGGATACTACGAATACCTTTAATGTCTCTTGGGCAGGGCATTTTCTCAGTTGCCTCGACTTTAGCTCTATCCACTTCTATGCCTCTTTCGGAAACCTTATGCCCAAGGACAATCCCTTCATTAACCATGAAGTGGCATTTCTCCCAATTAAGAACAAGATTAGTGTCTTCACACCTCTGCAAAACTTTATCAAGGTTGTGCAGACAATTATCAAAAGAAGTTCCATAGACGGAGAAGTCATCCATGAACACTTCCACAATTTCCTCACAAAAACCATGAAATATAGCAGACATGCATCTTTGAAAAGTAGCAGGAGCATTACATAAACCAAAAGGCATACGTCTATAAGCATAGGTTTCGTAAGGGCATGTAAAAGTAGTTTTTTCTTGATCTTGTTATTTAACAGCAATTTGAGAGAAACCAGAATATCCATCAAAACAAAAATGGGTCTTTTTAGACAATCTTTCTAACATTTGATCAATAAAAGGAAGCGGGTAATGATCTTTCTTAGTAACTTTGTTAACTTTCCTAAAATCAATGCACATCCTATAACCCACTACTATTATTTGGGGAATAAGCTCATCATTATCATTAGGAACAATGGTAATTCCTCCTTTTTTAGGAACACAATGAACAGGACTAACCCATTCACTATCAGCAATAGGGTAAATAATACCAGCATCAAGGAGTTTCAATACCTCATTTCTTACCACCTCCTTCATCTTAGGATTTAAACGCCATTGGTGCTTGACTACTGGCTTTGCAGCTGGTTCTATATTGATAGCATGCTGACATATAGTAGGAGAAATCCCTTTTAAATCGTCCAGAGTATAGCCCATAGCCCCTCGGTGTTTCTTCAAAACCTCCAATAATCGTTCCTCTTCCTTCCCTGGAAGTTTAGAGCTAATAATAACATGATATATCTTTTTATCATCAATGTAAGCATATTTAAGATTGTCAGGGAGAGGTTTTAGATCGAAGACCGGATCCTTTTTGGGTGGCAGCATGGTACCCAAGTCTTCTACAGGCAAGTTATGCTTAAGCATCTTGGGTTGGCGATGGAGAATCTCGTCAATCTCATTCCTTTCTTCCATGAAGATCTCACTTTCGTGGTCTTCCATAAATTGCTGCAAAGCATTGTTAGGAGCAAGAGAAATAGACACAAGTTGTTCAACTCGAAAATCCTCATTATGGGTTTCATTTTCACAAGGTTCTTTAGTAAATTTCGAAAAGTTAAACTCATAAGATTCCCCATCAAACTTAGTCAAGATTTTCTCCCTCTTGAAATCTATAATAGCTCCACAAGTACTCAAGAAAGGTCTACCAAAAATGATGGGATAAGTTTTACTAGCAGTTGAACCAAGTACTAGAAAATCAGCAGGATATTTAATCTTACCACAAAGAACTTCTACATCCCGCACAATACCAATTGGAGAGATGGTTTCTCTATTAGCAAGGTAAATAACTACATCAATCTCTTCCAACTCGCAGGGACTGATTTCATGCATAATTTCTTTATAAAGCTCATAAGGAATAGCACTTGAACTAGCACCAATATCACACAAACCATAATAGCAATGATCACCAATTCTAACAGAAAGCACATGGATACTAGCCTTTTTAGTTCTATTGGGATGTGAGACAATATTAGAAGCGTCCTCACAAAAGACTATGTGCCCATCTTCTACACTTTTAGTGACAAGATCTTTAACAATTGCTACAACAGGTTCAATGTTTATTTGTTCATCAGGTTTTATAGTTCTCTTTTCACTTTTAGTGATTACACTAGTTATCATAGGATGATCCTTTACCTTATCTAGGAAGGGTATCTTCTCGATATAAGGTTCAGGTAAGATGTGATCAGTAGTGCAATACTCAACACTCCCAACAGGAACACAGTCAACAATATCTTTACAAGGTGCATGGTACTTGTTCCCATCCCTTTTTTGGAATTTCAATATAAGAAGCAAAAGCCTTAAAGCAATTTGTAATAACTTGTAAATCAAGACCATAAGTATTACGAATATTTTGAAAGTCATTAGTTCCCATAAAAGATTCAATGCATTCATAATCATAATTTATACCTGGCTTTCTTCCTTTGTCATTCTCCCAAGCTTCAGCATTGTCTTGAATACGGTCCAGAAGATCCCATTTAGCTTCTTCTTCCATGCGAGTGAATGATCCAGCACAAGAAGCATCCAATAAATCCTTATCATGAAGAGAAAGCCTTGCATAAAAGTTATTGATAATAATATTGTTGGGGAGCTCATGAATGGGACATTTGAGCATAAGTAACTTTAATCTCCCCCAAGCTTGAGATGTACTCTCTCCATCAAGAGGCCAAAAGTTGTATATTTGATTCCGATCTTTATGAATCTCACTAGGAGGATAAAACATTGAATAAAAGAGAGGTACTATTTCCTCCCATTCAAGAGCTTGACCATTCTTCAACAGCTTATGCCATTCCTCAGCTCTTCCTTTCAGCGACAATGAGAATAACTTCTTAACTTGATCTGTAGTAATACCTGCACACTTGAACGACCCACATAATTTGTGTATAAAGAGCAAATGATCACTGGGATGGACAGTTCCATCCCCAACATAGTAGTTATCCATAACACGATCAATAATTCTTGTAGGTATTTTAAAAGCATCATTCTCAGCAGGTGGTGGTTCGTCTACTACCTTAGAAGTGGTAGTAGCTTTACCAAATAAGAAACTCAACGAATTATCCATAACGAAAATAAAGCAACTAACAGAAGTAAACAATACTCACAGTAGAAGTTTCCTTTACTAGTTCCACTCTCCAATAGCGCTTCACTCCCCGACAACGGCGCTAGAAAATAGTCTTGATGACCCACAAGTATAGGGGGTGTATCGCAGTATTTTCGATAAGTAAGAGTGTTGAACCCAACGAGGAGTAGAAGGTGCTGGCTGGTGGTATGGCTCAGAAATTCTCTGCAAATACTTAGCAAATGGATTTTTAGGGGTTTTTGATAATGCAAGTAAATAAAGTACGAGTCAATAAAAGACAATAATAATAAATGTAGCAAGAAACCCAATCCTTTATGCAGCAAAGTACAAGCCGGTTGTATTACTTAAGATGACCAAACATTCTCGAGGACACATGGGAAGACTGTCAAGTGCTTTCGCTTCATATAGTTGATTAATCTTCTTTAGCTTGCTAAGTGTTGTGTGGGTGAACTTGTGCTAATATACCGACCTTCCTAGGACTAATACATACTTGTGATTATACCCCTTGCAAACATCCGTAAGTACAAGAAAGTAATTAAGGTAGAAACCTAACCACAGCTTTAAACTCTAAGACCCTTATGTCCCTTGTGCAATGGTTTCCTAACGGGGGTTCAGGTTTCTGTCACTCCGGTAACCCCTACGATTAGTAGCCAAATACACAATGCATTCCCCTAGGACCATATAGGTGAAGTGTCATGTAGTCGACGTTCACATGACACCACTAGAAGAAGTACACCACAACTTAAATATCAAACTAGTGAATCTTTCTCAACACAACTCCACTACTAACAACATGACTTCTCCCATGTCCTCAAGAACAAAACGAACTACTCATAAGACATCATATGGATCATGATTAGAGATGGAATAATGATGTATAACAATCTGAACATAAACAATAATTCAAAGGTTCACTCAATAGCATCAACTACAAAGAGTAATCAACACCGGGAAAGTTTCTCTTAAGAACTATGCAAGGTTTAACCCAATTGTTACAGCAATATGGAGATGGTGATGGTGATGGTGGTGGTGATGATGATGATGATTGATACATTGCAAATGTATCTATAATTTTTGATGTTCCATGCTTGGTTTTATCCACTTTCTTGTGTTTTGTTCCAACTTTGGAGTACTTTTTATATGATTTCTTGGACTAACCTATTAACAAGAGCCACAGTGACAGTTGCCTGTTTTCTGTTGTTTTTGGTTCCAAGAAAGTCAGAAAATGAATATTCTCGGAATTGGACGGGACAAAAGCCAAAGTGCCTATTTTTCCGGAAGTCATCAGATGCCAAAATACGAGACGGAGAGGGGCCAGAGGCCGACCACACCACCTGGACGCGCGGCCAGGCTTGGCTCGTGCCAAGGGGTGGTGTGGTGGCCCCTGGCACCCCCTCGGCCTCCCCTTCCGACTATAAGATGTCCTCGGGACGTAAACCCTAAGGGCCCAATAAAAATTCCACGAAAGAGTTTGTAGCCGCCGTCATCTCCATCCCTAGATCGGGAGGGATCTGAAGCTCTTCCCGGCACCCTGCCAGAGAGGGGAATTCATCCTGGAGGCCTTATTCATCACCATGCAAGCCTCCGGTGTGATGCGTGAGTAGTTCATCCTTGGACTACGGATCCATGTAGTAGCTAGATGGCTGGTTCTCCTCCTTTGTGCTTTCATGTCTAGATCTTGTGAGCTCCGTTCATGATCAAGATCATCTATTTGTAATTCTGCATGTTGTGTTTGCGGGGATCCGATGGATATTGAGATGCTATTTCAAATTGATTATTGATTCTATCATGTCTTTGTTATTTGTGATCTTGCATGCTTTCTGTTGTTAGTAGCTATCTTGGCCAAGTAGATGCTAGCAACTCCAAGAGTTAGTATTTATGCTCGATAGTGGGTTCATGCCTCTGGTAATCTGGGTAAGTGACATAAATCTCTAAGGTACTAGATGTGCTGTTGCTACTAGGGAGAAAACAACAATCCTTTGTTCCTAGAACAATCGTATTGTTTACTTTACACGCAGTTCGTAAAGCAATAATCTGTTGCCTGCAACTTAATACTGGAGGGGATTCAGATGATAACCTGAAGGTGGATTATTAGTCATAGATGCAGTTGGATAGCGGTCTATGTATAATGTTGTAATGCCCAATCGAATCTCAAAGGAGTCAAGATGATTAGTATATGCATGTATTGCTTTCTCGATGTTTGTCAATTGCCCCGCTGTAATTTGTTCACCCAGCATGTTATCTATCTTAAGGAGAGCCACCTCTAGTGAACTATGGATCCGGGCCCTTGTCTTTTACATACAATCTACAATCTTTTACTGCTTTGTGTTTACTTTCTGCAAAATTTTACTTCTTTCCATTCGATACGTCTAATCCTTTGTTTTCCGCAAAACACGGTGAGATTGACAACCTCATCGCAAGTTGGGGACAAAGTTCTGTGGTTGTGTTGTGCAGGTCTCCACGTTGCTACTAGCACCGGTAGTGCGCCCTGCCAAAGCTCAGCTAGTAACACCTTTGGGGTGTTTCCTTGTCCTACTGGTTCGATTAAACCTTGGTTTCATAACTGAGGGAAACTTGTTGCTGTGCTTATCATACCTTCCTCTTGGGGGGTCCCAATGAGCTCCACATCAACCATGCACCAGCACTTTTCTGGGCGCTGTGCATTGAGCCATCAATGATCTCGATGAAGTCCAGCTTGATGGTGGTGTTGATGGCGACGATCTCCCCTCTCCGAGAAGGAATTCCCTCGGCAGAATTCTGTCTGCCGGAGAGATCTTTCTCTCTTAGTGTTTTCCGCCCTGTAGAGGCGACGGAATCTTTCTGTGATCGCTCTCCGAGTATTAGGGTTTCGGGAGGATTATATACGCTAGAGGGGAGAGCCAGAGGTGGGTCAGGGCGACCACACCACCTGGTGGCCCGGCCTAGGCTGGCCCACGCCAGGGGTGGTGTGGGCCCCCTGTGGCCCATCTCCACTCCTCTTTCTGGCTTCCTTTGTCTTCTGGAAAAATAGGATTTTCCGTATATTTTCCCGGATTTTCTGATCTTCACGAATTTTGCCTCCAAACAGCACATTTTCCATCAGAATCCTGACTGCAGCGGTCCATGCTCCAAAAGTCATCAACCATGCAAAAAACAGATGAAATAACATAAGTATCACCTCTTAATATGAAATATATCAATGAATAACAGTGAATTATGATATAGAATAGTGATGCAAAATGGACGTATCAAGCAACATGGCAGCATGTTGCAGATGTGGCTATGAAGGATTTTATTGACTTTCCAATTATCGATTGGAAGACATTATTGAGGAAACACTGCATTTCTGATCTCAACAGTGTGCTTCTTTTCTGTGATAACTTCATGTACAAATTTTATTTTTATATTTTGGACTTGTTTAGAGTTGTATTGATGGACATCATAAGCTACGGGAATTGGATATCTTGGAACAATGAAATGATTCATTTTATGGAAAATATATTGATTTAGGATGTCTTGTTTTTTCTGGTATTGGTTAATTGTGTTGTTTCCATTCTGTTCTCAAATTTGCAGGCTCTACGATGTACAATTTATATCATTTCATATAGTGGTGTAGTTCGCTCGTGAAGAAGAAACGAACAAGCAGTGCATTCCTTTACTTGGGACCATGTATATTTTATTGTTTCTGGTTTAGCGTACTTCTAAATGGCTTCACATTCCATCCATGTATTTGAATTCCTTCATAAATTGCTTAAACAATGCATCTAAACATTGTGACTGTAATACAGTATATTTTGTCTTGTTTTTCACTATATCTTGATTGTTGGTAATCAGGTGTCAGCAACACATATACAATCTAGCATATAATGCGGATTTGTATTTCCTCTTATCTGCTTGCAGTGAAAGAAAGCCTAGACGTGTAGGAACGAAGCTTCTAAATTATCTACCTGACAATACATAAATCTATGTGAAATATAATGATGTTATGCAAGCCCGAGGCAATCAGTTATTTTATATAACTCTACTGAAGGAAATAATTCTAATTTATACGAATCTATATTTCTAACTTAACTATTCCTTTGTTACAAGTCCAATAATAGCTATATATATTATCTATTTAATTTCAAAGGAATTCCAAGGTAGGACTGAGCAGCAAGCAAAGTCCGGCGTAAGTACAAAATTCTGAAGTTGTTCAGCTGCAAACTTTGATATTTCATTTGACCTCTAAGTAGTACTTTCTATGTCCTTTCAATACTTTACTCGTGCTCTTCTCATGCATTTTTGCTGTCCTATAGGACCGTTTGTTGACAAGAGTCCCTCCATAGACCATGTCGATCTTCTTGGACAAGTTAGTGTTGCTACTCTCTTTGGGGATCTATTTGTACCAGTTCGATGACTTATTATTCTATTGATCTGCAAACTGTCATATGACACATAGAGTTTAACTTGTTTGCAGAGGATACAATGTGCGAGAAGGATCTAGCAGGAGACAAGGTGCAACCCTCTCACCACACACCGACGGCTCATCCCCACTGAGGCTGATGAGGAGCAGCACTGCACCGCGATATCGACTCTGAGCACCTGAACAAAAACACAAAGTAGGTCCATTCTGTCTCATTCACCTTCATCCCTTGCTATGGATTTTTGGTAAACAAATTTCTTTCCATAGATCCATCTCATGTGATGTTTACGACGAAGTTGGATATTTAATATGAGTTATTTGGTTTGAGGAGTTTTACATAGGTCAAGTGTGTCCTTTGACAGGAAAAAGATAGGAGGAGAAAAGGCTTAAAACGAAGCAAAAGTAGACAGATAGACTATATGTATCGACTCTGAACTCATTGTTCATTATCATGGAAACTTTTTTCTACAGACCTCTTCTTGCTACTGATGTGATTCTCTGTATGCCCAACTGATAAGCAGTTTTAGGTGGAGCTAAGAACAAGAAGAGCCAAAAGAAGAAAGGTGCTACTAATAAGAACGCAAGAGATTTTATTGTACGAATACTTCTATTGGACACAAGAAACTGCTTGCTTCTCAAATGACCAAATAATATAGCTCGTCTGTTGCCGAGAAATCGTATGCTGCCTTTTCACTTTACTAGATCATGTTGCAAAGTAATAATTCGAATTCATAATCATAAAATGCTCACAATTTTCTATTATCATTCTCCTATTGTCATGCACATGGTATATGGGGTGGGAATCATCACAATATTTTGCAGGAGCTACGGTGAGCTCAAAGCCAGCGGCGTTTACAACAAGTGTTTCCATAGCCCCAAGGGTACATGATTATATTCTGAATAAGCATTTACTCATGTCACTATGTGAATTCTTCATAAGATTATTGTGTACAGTAAATCGTAGGAAATATACACAGGAGTATTGATTAGTGTGACTCTTTCTATTACCATAGGTACTACAGCCAGCTACAGCTCACGTTCGTTGATAAGGGATAAATTCCGCATAGAACATTTGTACTAGGAACCAATGCACCTAATTCTTTCTTCCGCGAGTTATATTTCTTTCTGTTGCTTGCAGCCTGGTATTATTGGCATGGTATTATTTGCACTAGGAACCAAGGAGCCAAACACTTTTTGATTATTTATTGTTATATTACGGATATTTTCTTGCTATTTTTAGTGAAGAATTTTGTATTACAACGTCCCTTCCCTCCATATCATGTAGTGGTGCAAAAGAAGCTCATGTTAGAGGAGGAGCTACCAAGGCATGATCTATGGCACGAGAAAATTGATTTGAGCTAAGCACTTGATTTCTGACCCATTGCATACTGTATCACCAATAATGATAGCATGTTTGTCAAAAGAGTAAAAAAACATGATGATAAGTGGTTTTTATTTTATTTAGTAGTTTATATATATATGCATCTTTTGACTAATTCAAGGGCAAGTTCTCTATATACCAGCACAATATTTGGGTTTTAACCCCACATGCACGAGAGGCCAAAACATCACATTGCCATTTAACGAATTGACCTATGAACTTAATTCGTTGAGATGGTTTTTGGGTTGAGCTCCATTTCAATGATCCCGTACTTAAATTTGTTGGTTAATTTTCACATTTCCAAATCCGGTCTTTCAATCATAATTTTAGCAAGCCCATATGCTGGTACCCTATTCAGAAAATAACCTCGCCCTTACACCATCGCTTGATTGTTCACACAAAGTACAATCGTTTTCCAGTTCCTCCATCTTTATAGGTAGAGAAAGTGACACTGAACTCTGATCGATATATTATTTTACTGTTCAATTCAATGTCAATATGTTTCTAATGTTTTACAATGCACAAATGATCGAAAGTTGCAACTGAAGATTTTGTGGGGTTATAGAAGGAGCGTGTAATGTTAGTTTGCCATATAGAATTTACTGTAAGTTTTAGTAGTATGGTTCTCTTGAGCTTATGTGTTTGATCATCCTATATTGTTTGGGAGCCTTTCATATTACTGTATGACCTCTTAGATGATTTATCTGCAGGCACTGAATTCACATTCACACAACAAGTTCTGATATCGAGGTTCATGATATGCAGCTTTGCACTATGTTGGATAGTTTGTTTCCTTCATGTGTGACTAAAATGGAATAATGCATCTCACATTCTAAATTGCTATTTTTCATATGGATCATCTGGACCTTGAAGAGACTATATTCCTTAGCAAAATCTTCTCTCTATATACACTTTAGTGCCATTTGATCCTGTAATGGACTTCATGGCCAGGACTAAACCAAAGGAAGGATCGGACGGCTGAAAACGCCCAGGTCGTGAGAGAGCTTCCTCTTGTCCCAGTTTTAATGTCCCTAATTAAGTCATGATTTCAATGTGTAGACTATCTCTAAGAAATTTGTATGTTCATGTAATATTACTTCTATATATTGTGTTTTTGTATATATGTGGAAAAGGACGGGCGCGGCAACGCGCGCTATCATGGTCTAGTTAAGACATAAAGTCCAATCATAACATAAAGTTTTAAGATCCCCACTATAACAAAACATAATACAACTCCAAGACTCGGGACACATTTTCTACCATTCCGTCCCTCCTCACTATCTTCCTTACACTAAGGTGAAGCCCTATGAGACCATATAGGTGAAATAATATGCAGTCGGCATTCGCATATTACTGATAGCTCTAAATTATGACACTTTCGAGAATTTTTCATTGGTTTTCACTTGATTTCGTTAGTTTTCATCTTTCAACTAACACTACTATCGCGAGTTAGCGAAACCTTGTAGTTTTTATGTGAGTTTCAGATTCTGAACACTTTTGGAAGGATACACGGCCATTTATGAGCAGATTGGAACAAATCAAGCAAATCTCCAACTTAAGGCATTTTAATTTGAGGCTCTAGAAGTGTTAACGAGCATCAGTACATGAGGAACTTGCCTATATGGCTCGCCCATACCATATGCATCCGCCTTCGCCTGATCATTATAAGCACTTTTCGAGAAGGAGGCCATAGAAAAAAACAGATACATCCGCCACCATCTAATCCAGAATAGGGGAAGAAGAGATCTGAAGGAGAAGAAAAATTTCATCGATCCTCTCTGAGATCCCTAGCCTCTAGATCACCTACTCCATAATACCCTTGCACTAGATTGAGAGAGAGATTTACACTTGTAAGATTAGAGTTTGAGACTCTATTCATACTTTGCTTTGTATTGGATTTGATCTTCCCTTTATTCTGACTTGCTACAGTAATATCGAGATGATATTAACATTATGATTATATCATTGTGCTATTCTCCTCTATGTGTGATTAAACCCCCCTAGGCATGGGAGATGTATCTGGTTACTGGATAAATTGTTACGTAACAGGCAATGATATATGCAACTACAAAGCGGGTGTAACAAATTTTACTCACCACGGTAGTTGCGATATTACAACACTATGGTTGCCAAATTGGCTGCAAAGAGTTACCACGATAATAGTTCATAGTTATTGGATTAGTTTTTATACATTTTTTGGACATAGCAATTGTATGCATAGTTAGAGAGGAGTGTTCAAGTGTTTTCAAGACATAAGAGATGATATCATTTCTGATAATGTAGTATCGTGCAACCTTACATTGATGTAGAATGGAATACATGAGTAACCATGTTATTATAATGTGGCAATTTAGCGATAACAACCAGTCAATTATGAATGAAAAAAGTTATCAAAACATGTCAATATGGGATCTAGTTTAGAAGATCTCATCAGGACTAAACCAGATGTGAAAACGTAATGTCAATCGGGTATACGATATGCGACACAAACGTTTTGAAAGATTGAGAATTAACTGAATCTTAGATGACATAGAGGGAAATGTGATGGCTTCACGTGGGATCTAATGAGGCTAATTAATTGCATGCACGAGATTACATGCCTGAATAAGGCATTAATCATGCGTGTTAGCTTACCAACCGCGCTTGAAGCAGACAAATGTGCGGCAATGTTAGGTAGTCCGGTCCAACTTAAATACTACAACGAGTTAGGACTTAGGACTCGAACCTGACCTTGTCGTAGGATTCAGCAATGCCATCACGAACTAGCTTGAGCTCCTCCATCGGGTTGTCGATCAGGAGCACCCGCCGAAGGAGAGCCCGCCCCCGCCAGGAAGCGCCACCCATGCTAGACTAGACGGCGGGTTAGGGCTCAGTTGGCATAGTACGATGATTGTGCGAGACGGAGGCACGACGAATTATGAGGGAGAGCAGAGAAATAGCAGGGTGCTTGCTAGAGTTGGCGAAGGTGGTTGGCCGTGGTGTGGGATGGGACCGAGAGGCGGTGTGTTGGCAACAACAGTGGAGCCGACACATGCTTTTTTGGGGACATGAGAAAGGAAGAAGGCGGATGCATGCTAGATTAGGGAGGTGGCGACGGCAAAGGAACCACAGGCTGTGGTATGTGCGAGATGGGGAGGGGAAATCAATGCCAACCATGGGGCCGTAAAATTCCAGTCCCATCGAGCTGAAATATACCACCAAAAAACTTAAGTAGTATTGTGAATGTGGGCCATTACATGAACGGTTCATGCTCATGAAATTTACTATAAAAATTTTATCTGTATATAAATATATTTTATGATGGTTAAAATATAAAATATAATGCATGTTAATGGGCCGGTTAAACACCAGCCTATGCGGCGCTATAGGAAGCCGTGCTAGTGGAATGCCTCTCTCGCACTGTTTTGCCCAAGCAGCCAGCATTGCCCACGATGTTTCTTCTTCGTGTGAGCGAGGGAGGGAACGTCTGGAAGGATCGTGATAGAGGAGGTACTGCGACCAGTGAGCTGATGCATCGAACCAACGGCTCGATTCACTGCACCCTCGTGATGCGCGCCGCCGACGGTCGGCACGGCAAGGCTGACGCCGTGGTAATAATGCTGCATAGCCCGGGCAGGACGCTCGTGCAGCGTGCGGTAGGCTGTCACACCACCGCCTCGTCACAAAAGATGCAGAGAATCACTCGCGGGCCCCTACCTACGCCAGCACTATCGTTCCGCAGTATCGCACTGCCTCAGCTGAGCTGCTCTGATGCTTTTGCGTGTGGATGTCAATGGCTCACGCTCTCATCACACCGCACTAGGCACTACACTTTCATTCCTCTGCCCAAACGCAATGCAATGCAATGCAGCACGGGTTTCTGTAAACGGGATCGGTTTAGTGTTTTTTTTGGACTACATTTTTTTCGATAAGGGCTTGTTCGGTTGCATTAGAATTCAGCGGGATTGGCCGGGATGAGGGGGATTAAATCCTATCTAAGACAAAATCCCCTCTAATCCTTTCCAAACCACCCCCAATCCACTAGGGGAGTGGATGAACCGAACAAAGACTAAGGGGTGCTTTTATTACGTAGAGTAAGTATTACATCCGGTATCTACATAACTAAGATGCACACAGTCGACAACAATCCATAAGGTTCAAACATAAAAAAAAATACACACTTCCATGAAAAGGTCACAAAACTCCGCATTTGGACTACGTAGATTCAGCATCCAAGTCGTCAGGATTAATATTACCACGCCACAGTCGCCACTGGTCTGCTTGCAGCCGTGTTTAGCGCGACAGGCGTGCAAGAACCAGCAGTGTCAGGCCAACGGCTCTCTCCCACGGTCAACCGCTCCTATTATTAAAACCCGAGACCGGTTGTCCCTTTCCTGCCCTCCACTCCCCTCCCTCCCACTTCGCCCAAAACCAAAACCAAGAACCCCAGCGGCACAGGACCCCAGAAAGCAAGAGAAGAAGAAGGCCCCAGCCATCTCCTCGC
Source organism: Avena sativa (assembly GCA_916181665.1). Lineage (NCBI taxonomy): Eukaryota > Viridiplantae > Streptophyta > Magnoliopsida > Poales > Poaceae > Avena > Avena sativa. The sequence goes on along the minus strand of OV702297.1, from coordinate 459,097,245 downwards.
AGGCTCGCACGCGTCCCGATGAACGGCGAGGTGCTGCAAGACCTGCCCCCGCCGGCCGCCGTCGGGGGCGGCAGGGCGGAGATCGACACCTCGGCGCCGTTCGAGTCGGTGCGGGAGGCCGTCGACCGCTTCGGGGGCAGCGCCGCCTGGAGCTCCAACCTCGTCCGCCGCATCTTCGCGCACCACAAGGTGAGCGACCTCACCTCCTCCCCTCTCCTCTCATCGCCGCGGCCAAGCACGCCCCGATTTACCTTCCTGGCGGAGCAATCCTGCAGCGGAACCAACACTTCCCTGCTCCATTATGCTAGTACTCCTCTGTACCTGTGCAGTAGTACTACATGCCGCGTATCCCCGTGCCGCGCCTGTACTTTGGGTTACTTCGCCGTTCAATTAGGGGAAGAGCGCTTGTCCTCTCCTCTGTGTGGTGGCAAATGCAGGTGGCAGGTTGTATTTGATGCTTGTTTCCTCTTGACGAATTTTGTTTGCCCCTGCTGTTCGGCGTGCAGAAACAGGACCAGTGTGTGGTGGGGACTGATGAAGACGACCAGTGCGCCAGCCTGGAGGAGCAGACCGCGCAGCTAGAGAAGGAGCTCGGCGTCAAGGAAAGGGAGACCCTCGATGTGCTCAAACAACTCGACTCCGCCAAGAGGATCATCGCAGATTTGAAGCTCAAGATACACAACCAAACAGCTGAACCTGAAGAGAATCAGCCTGCCGCCGAAGACAACTGCTGTCATATCACTCAAGTGCCCACAGCAGAACCTGAAGAGAAGCAGTCTCAGGACAACAACAACTGCTCCATCACTCAAGTGCCCACAGCAGAGCCTGAAGAGGAGAGGCTGCCTGAGGGAAATGCTGGAGCCGATGTGGAGATGTGTGGCGGTCTCGATGCACAAGACCACCACCACCACCAGCACCCTGCCTCGGTTCTGATGGAGCTTGAGCAGGCCAAGTCAAACCTGAACAGAACCACGAGCGATCTAGCTTCCATAAGAGCCTCCATCGAGTCGCTGCGTAACGAGATAGCATCAGAGAAAATGCTGGTGGAGAGACGCCGAGAGAAGGTCTGCTCGGATGCGACCGTGGTGTCTTCCCTGGAGGAGGAGCTGGACCAGACCACGCAGAGGCTGCAGACGCTCAAGGACCTGCAGAGAAGGCGCGAGGACCCCTCGGACATTTTCATGGAGATCAAGAAGATGACTTCGGAGATAGAGCAGCTCAGGGACGCTGCAAACGCGTCCAAGTCTGAAGCCATGATGTTAGCTGCTGAAATCGAGCAGACGAAGGCTGCCATCGGCACCGCCCAAGTGCGGTGTCTTGCAGCCAAGAAGATGGAAGAAGCAGCAAGAGCAGCTGAAGCTCTCGCGGTCGCAGAGATCAAGGCCCTGCTACTTAGCACTGAAGCCTCAGCCGGTGATCTCCAGGGCACAGATGGAGTAGTGGACCTTTCAGTGGAAGAGTACCTTGAGCTTGCTTCAAAGGCTCGAGAGGCTGATGAAAGCTCACGGAACAAAATTGCGGCTGCCATGGTACACGTCGACGAAGCCAACCAATCGAAGTCAGAGTCACTTGCAAGGCTGGAGGAAGCGGAACTGGAAGTCGAGGAATGCAAGACTGCACTTCAGGAGGCCCTCAAGAGGGTAGATACCGCCAACAGGGGCAAGTTTGCGGTGGAAGAGACCATTCGCAGATGGCGATCTGAGAATGTGCACAAGAGGCGATCGTTCCGTGGCTCTCCCAGGTTCAAACATGCAGCGCCTCGCCAGAAAGATTCTCATTGCATGGATATCGTTGATGTTTCAAGCAACTCCCTGAAGCCGACACTGTCGATCGGCCAGATACTGAGTATGAAGCTAATGGGGCCTGATGGGTATGACAAAAGCGTTTCGGATGATACGAGCGAAACCTCGAATGTCTCATCCCTTGGTCAGATCCTGAACAGGAGGCAGGCAATACTGCATAGCAGCGATACAGGTGCTAGCAAGAAATTCTCTGGAAAGAGGAAGAAGTTTGCCTTCACTGGACTGTCCGTTTTCTTGGCAAAACAAGCTAAGAGCAAGAAGAAGAGAGGATCAGATTAGCCCTCGTGTTAACTCTGTCAGAACCAGTAGCTAGTTACTTAGTGCTGTGGCCCCTATTTTTTCATTTCTGTGTTGCCGTATAATGTTCCTAGGAGGTATGTCTGTAGGTCCTATGAGACTCTGATGTCTCTGTAGCTCCAGGCACCAGGCTAGCGTCTGGTGACCGATGCTGCTCAGTTGGGTAGTTAGATTAGTATCATGTGCTCTATGAACATGGAAGATTAGTATAATGTTCAGTTAACTCTGTGGCATGCACCGTGTAGACAAGAAAGACATCAGCTAGCTATGCATCGTGTACCTTGTGGACTGAGTAAAACCCTTCTTACTCTGGTGTGCACGGACTGAGTATGATTCGGTTAGGTTGGTCTTCTTTTTTAAACAAGACAAAAAAATTATCATTTTCACTAATAGAGAAGAGGTTTTAGAACAAATGCTTAGGACAAGCCCTAGGTCTCTATACATAAGCCTACTCTCCTGGGATTACATAACCCAATTTTTTTGCACCGGCCAAACTACAAGCTCTTGCCTCATCTTTTTTTTTTTTGAATCACAGCAGGTCATTTCAATAGTAGGGGTAAACAATATATAAAAGCAAAGGTTAGCTTAGAGAGGTAGCCAATCTAACGATAAATAAATAAAAACAACTGCTGACACATCAGCCAGTATCAAATGGCGCTCCTCCGTACTGGTCCACCATGGGTAGGCTCCTGCAAGCCGCCACGCTGTTTCATCCTTTATTTTTTAGTACCAGAGCATGCGGAGGCATCTCATTCTTCTCGAAAATTCTTCTGTTACGCTCCTTCCATATCTCCCAGCATATGAGCTGCACGGCTGGGAATACTCCTCTTCGGTCCCAACCATTGATCTGTACCAATCCTGCATTGTGAGGTCCTTTCCAATCCACTTCTGTGGGCATATCGTCATCATTTTGAAGTGGGACGACATCTTACTCCATATGGAGATACTGAATGGGTATTCTGTGAATAGATGCAAAGGTGTCTCAAGGTTTCTTCTACACAGTAGGCAGAAGTAGTCGTTCTCCCACTGTCTTTGCATTAACTTGTCAGATGTAAGGATTCGGTTTAGCATTAGTGTCTATATGAAGAACTTGCACCTTGCCGGAGCCCAGCCCTTCCAGACCAGCTTTCTATAATCCGTGCTTTTTGCACCCAAAAATTGCAGCATGTAGGCTGCTTTGGCCGAGTATGACTCCTTTCCTCCGAACCGCCATGCGATCTTACCGGGCTCATCATTTAACTGTACCCCTTCAATCATCTCCGCAAGCCTCATGAGCTATGGCAAGTGGTCAACATCCAGCTTGTGACGTAGGTCAAGCAGCCATGTTTCCCCGCTCATCGCTTCGTTACCGAGTTGTTCTTCCTCACTGAGATTTGGTATATTGTTGGTGCTATTTTCGCCGGAATTTCGTTAAGAAACCACCTATCTGTCCAGAATATCGTCTTGTGCCCATTCCCAATAGTTATCTCGGTGGCTGCCGCGAATAGAGCACGGTCCTTTTTACTGGATGGCAAGGCCATGTGGGCCCATGGTTTGTTTGGATTCTTCCACATCTGCCATTGCCACCTAAGTCTGAGTGCTGCCCCAAATGCGTCCACATAGTGGACCCCGAGACTTCCGAGCGCCTTGGGTCTACAGACCATTTTCCAGCTGACTGTGCATTTTCCACCCTTGCAGGAGGCTTCCCCTGCCCAGAGCCAAGCTCTTCTTCTTCGATCAAACTCCTTTTTCACCCAACCAGGCATTTCGTTGATTGCCATCATGTAGATTGTAAGAGATGTGAGCACTGAGTTGAGCATCTCAAGCCTCCCTTCTTTGCTCATCATTCTCGCCTTCCAGGTAGCTAGGTAGTGGTCAACTTTATCTAGCAGCATCTGCCACTCCGCCTTGGTTAGCCTCTTGACAGATAAGGGCATTCCTAGATAGTTGTGGGGAAATTGCTGCACCGATATTCCGATTCCTTGTACCAGACCATCTATGTTCATATTATGGCAACTGATAGGCATAATGGAGCTCTTAGCTAGGTTTGTTTTGAGACCCGTTGCTTTCTCAAAGCTTTCTAGGATTGCACGAAGTCCGACAAGGTCGGACTGGGCTGGCTTTAGGAAAATTGCCAGGTCGTTAGCCTACAACGATGGCCTAAAGGTTGCCAGTTTCCCACGAAGCTTGGATAGTATACCCTCCTCCGTTGCGAGTTCTAGCAATTGGTGCATTGGCTCCATAGCCAGGTCAAAGAGAAAGGGGGATAGGGAGTTCCCCTGCCTTAAACCACGTCGCTGCTCTATTAGTCGCCCTAGGGTCCCATTGACCAGGACTCTGGAGGTGGCCGAGTGAAATAACATCGCAATCCAGTTCCTCCAGTGCAGAGGAAAGCCGCGAGCCTCCAGCATGTCGAGGATGTATTCCCACGAGATTGTGTCAAAAGCTTTCGCGATGTCAAGCTTGACAATAAGCACCGGGGTCTTTTATGGTAATGTTTGGCCAGGTTCTGTACGTACAGGAAGTTGTCTTGTATGCTCCTGCCACTGATAAAAGCACTTTGGCAAGGTGAGATCAGCCCATCAAGCTTAGGCTACAGTCTTGTGGCAAGAATCTTGGACACCAATTTTGCAAAGGCGTGAATCGGCTGATGGGCCTGAAATGGGCGACGTCGGTTGGCTTCTCGTTCTTGGGCAGTAGGATGTAGTGTGCCTCGTTGAGACTCTTAAATGATGGATCATTTAGATCATAGAACTTATTTAGTGCCCTGAGAAGGTCATCCTCGACAACATTCCATGATGTCCTAAAAAAAGCGGCCCGACAACTCGTCTGGTCTCGGTGCTTTATCAGTCGGTGTTGAGAAAACTGCCCGTTTGAGCTCTTCCATGGAAAAAGGGACCTCAAGGACTTGAAGGTCTAGAATTGGTAGCCCTAGTAGGTCCTAGTTGAACCGCTTAGTGAATTGTGCAGACGTCTCGACAATTGTGCTCATATGACTGGACACCACCTCCTCTAGCTTAGAAGGAAAGGTAGCCACCCCCGCAGGCGATTGTAGGGACTGGATTTTTTTCTGTCTACGATGAGTCGCCCTTGAGTGGAAGAATTTTGTGATGGCATCGCCAAGTTTCAGCCACCTGATTCTTGCACGTTGCCTTGCCTTGATCCTGTTGATTACTGCAAGACCGACGACTCTTGATTTTAGGCTAGAGTGTGGGTCTCTTTCTCTCTCCGAGAGTTGTCTGGTCTCCTGAGCAGTGTCCAGGCGCAAGATAATTTCTTGCCCCACCAACATCTGCCTCCTGATGTCTCCCACGTAGTTTTTGGCCCAGGTTGCTAGGTGCTTCGCCAACCTCTTCAGTTTGCAGTCAAGGATTGCGAACTGGTTAGTGAATCTGCATGGTTTAGCCCATGATTGCGCCACCACTATACTGTAACCCTCCATCAAAGGCCAGAAAGCTTCAAAACAAAAACACGGTGCCGTCTTGACCACCATATCTTGTACAAGGAGCAGTAGGCAGTGATCCGACATTGATGACACTTGTGGGATTAGCTTTGCTGCCGGGTACAGATCGTCCCACTATGCATTGGAAAAGGCCCGGTCCAGTCGAACAAGTGTTGGTTCAGCTTGTTCCTTACTCTAGGTGTAGTATCTACCCACAAGTCTGATTTCCCGAAGGAAGCTAACGTGCAAAGCCTCTTTGAATCGCCTCATCCATCTTCTGTTAACCCTGGGGTTATTCTTGTCTTTGTCATGTAAGATTAGGTTGAAGTCACCAATGATCATCCAAGGCTGTGTATGACAATAATTTCATTGAGGAAAGCTTGCTTCTTCTCCTCTTCGGTTGGCCCATACACGGTGGTTATCATCTAGGCAATGTTGCTGGATCGATTTAGGAAGGTTACCGTGATGGAGAAGGTGGCCACGTTGATGTTTATGGTGAGAAGTAGATCGTCTCGCCAAAACAAAATTACCCTGCCTCTGGTACCATTGACGGGAAGGTACACACACCCCTTGAGCGTTTGCCCGACAATGTCATTCCGATCGTCATCGGAGAGTAGTGCGAGCTTGGACTCCTGGATGTAGAGAATGGAGAAGTGAGTACTCTTCGCCAAGTCTCGAACAACTGCGCGCTATGCCCGGTCGTTTTTCCCACGCACGTTCTAGCTAAGCACTTTAAGTTGTGATAACATGATCCGGAGGACGGCAGGTGGTCACAGACTCGACACGTCGCCGACTACTGGTAAGGGCATCGACTGGTCGATGGGCTACAACATAATACATGGTACAACATCGAAATGTAAAATAGAACAGATGAGGCTGGAGCCTACCGTGCCATCTACAGGTAATGGCGGTCATAGACTTCAGCGTAGCTAGTGGTAGGGTTGTACAATCCATCTCTATAGATCGACGAATGCGGTGCCACCGCCAATCAGTCCATGTAAGTGGACTCCCTGAGGAACTTAGAAAGCTGGCCCTCCTGGATCACAAACGCAGGCCTTCTAGTAACTTTTGTCAATGCTGCTAGACCTTGCAGGCTTTCTTGCGGCAGCTGGTGCTGGAACATCTTCAGGTACTTCTCCTGAACCGCATCGTTGAACTCATCTTCGTGGCAGATGAGTCCCAGTTGCTTGTAGGCGCTCGCTTGAGCCTTGCAGTTGGTCATCATGGTAGACGCCTTTGTTGCTGGGTGCTCACTTCTTCTCGAAGCTGAGGGGCTGCCAAGTTTCCAAGAGCCTTGCTTCTTCCTGCTTGCTGATGACGTGCCTAGGAATCCAAGCAATGACGGGGATAACTTCCCCATGATCCTACAAAGCATCGACGACTTGTCGGCCTACACCTGCATGTCTGTGACCCCGGACGTCATCTCCTTCATCGCTCTGTGGCCACACAAGTTGGCATCCCGGAGTGCTTGCAGGGCGTTGGACTTGAGTGTCATAGCCATCAACTGCTCGTTGTCTATCTCCTCCGAGGACTGCTCAGGTGACGGTGAAGGTGACCTAGGCGGCTGTGGCAGTGTGGCAAAAATGTCCTGGAGCTGCCAGCCACCAGACTCGTGCTAACAGTAGTGCGCTGAAGTCGCCTATTTCGTACATCGTCCTCTCTTCAAGTGGGGTGCTAGCAGCCAGTCCGAAGAAGTGTGCTGCTGGCTGAAAGTTCCATGCTCGATCAGCCCTTCTCCTATGTTCGCGTGCCCCTGTTGAAGGCACACTTCAGATGGTGCATTGATACATTGCAAATGTATCTATAATTTTTGATGTTCCATGCTTGGTTTTATCTACTTTCTTATGTTTTGTCCACACTTTGGAGTACTTTTCATATGATTTCTTGGACTAACCTATTAACAAGAGCCACAGTGCCAGCTACCTGTTTTCTGCTGTTTTTGGTTCCAGAAAGTCAGAAAATGAATATTCTCGGAATTGGACGGGACAAAAGCCAATATGCCTATTTTTCCTGGAGACTCATAGAGCCAGAATACGAGACGGAGAGGGGCCACATGGTGGCCACACCACCCCTAGGCGTGGGTCCCCCTTGGCCGCGCTAGGGCATGGTGTGAGCCCCCTGGCCGGCCACCGACCTTGCCTCTTTCGCCTATATATCTCCCCCGAGGCCAAAACCCTAGATGGTGAATCAGAAATCCACAAAAAGTTCCACAGCGCCTCTGCCACCGAAGGGGAGATTCGGGGGACAGAAAGTCTCTGTTCCGGCACCCTGCCGGGATGGGGAAGTTCCCCCGGAGCCATCTCCACCGATCTCCACCACCATCTCCATCACCGTTGCTGATTCCCATGATGATGAGGGAGTAGTTCTTCCTCGAGGCTAAGGGTTCTACCGGTAGCTATGTGTTCATCTCTCTATGCATGATCTTATTGAGATCATGAGCTTGTAATCTATAGATCTACCTTTCTACTCAAGTGCTTTAATAGATCTTTGCTCTCCCTAGGTGTGTGAAAGTGACAACATGCACACCATGGTGGCAGTTAGGCTAGAGATTACAAATACTTATTATGAGTTATATTTGGAGTTGGATGTCTTTATGAAATTATGGTGTTTGTTGGAACCATCTAGTGCTCAAGGTGACAGTGTGGGGTTTTCTAGATGGGGAAAGCGGACTTTGAGGTGTGTTGTTATAGCCCTACCATCGATTAGAGTGTTCAACCGGAGAGTAGTTAAGAGTAGTATCATAAAGAGAAGTTATTTATATGAGAGTGTTCACTAGTAAAAGTATGATCCCTAGGCCTGAAGGAAATATGCCCTGAGAGGCAATAATAAAGTTGTTATTATGTATTCCTTGTATATGATAGATGTTTATTTTACATGCTATAATTGTATTGATAGGTAACATCAATACATGTGTGTTTAATAAACAAAAAGGGTTCCTAGTCATGCCTCTCTTATAGACTAGCTTGTTGATTAACAAGATGATCAAGGTTTCCTGATCATGGACATTAGATGTTGTTAATAACAAGGTCACACCATTGGTGGAATCATGTGATGAACATTCATCCGAAGTATAGCATTACGATCAAGTCATTGTGTTTATATTGCTATAACATCATACGAAGTAATCTTTATCCTTAGACCATGAGATCATGTTAATTGCTAACACCGGAAGAGTATCTTGATAACATCAAACGTCACACAGTAACAGGGTGACTATAAAGATGGGTTCAGTGCTACGAAGGTGTTATGTTGAGGCTCATGGATCAAGAGTGGAATTTGTCAATCCAGATGACAGATAGATATACTCTGGGCCCTCTCGGTGATATCACATTAGGATAGCTTGCAAGCAAGTGATGTGATCACTAGAATGTTATATCACGGGAACGAGAAAAGAGTGCATGTCGATAACGAGATCAAACTAGGTATGGAGATACCGATGATCGAATCTCGGACATGTAATATATCGAGAGACAAAGGGATTTAGTTACAAGCGTTAAAGGTTCTCACGATCACAGGAGTCATCGTTGAATGTATAGGAGTCAGTACGGATCTCCAGGTCCCGCTGCTGATTATTGATCGGAGAAGGGTCTCGATCATGTCTGCATTATTCGCGAACCGTAGGGTGGCACACTTAAGAGTTACCGGACACCATTTTGGAGCACATATGTTTCAGACAAAATAATTGCAAAGCGCAAGAATTGTTTTCAATAGAAACCGGAAATTGTTTCAGGTGAAATTGCAGAAGGTGTTTCTGCATGTGATATTGAAATATTGCAAGGGGCTATATGTGAATGTTTGTTAATTAAAGTAATTAACAAAATTCTGAATAAATTTAATAAAAGAGTTTTATTAAATGAGAGAGCATTAAATTTGGAGAAACTTAATGCATTTAAAGTGGAGACTTTAAAAGGGAATGTGAAGAGGCATTTTAATGTGGAGGAGTTACCACCACATGAATGGGGGAGGTGAGGGGTCACCCCCCCATGCGCCGGCCATGGAGAGAGGGGGCACCCCCCTCCTCCTATAAAAGGCCACCCATTCCCTCCTTCATCCTCACACCTCCTTGTAAAGGATCTCTCTCCCCCTCTAGAATTATTCCCCATGGTCTCGGATTAGCGAGATACATGTTCCCGGTGGCATTTCGTCTGGAAGGAGTTGCTGCTTCCGCTGGATCACTGGAGCGAGGAGGTGGAGGTTGTCCGGTGGCTTGAACGTGTGTGCGAGTGCGGATACGCTGCTGAGTTGCGGCGCTCGAACTTCCTCAAGATCTTGAGATCGGCAAGTGTACGACTACATCAACCACGAGTTCCTACTCGTTAACAAAGCTCGTTGTCTTTGAGGGTAAGTTCTCCATGGATGTATGTCCACCCGTTGCTCTGTATCTAGTAGATAGATCTTGGCGTGTAGTTCTCATCATAGGAAATTTTTTGTTTTCTATGCTGCGGACCCAACAAGGCCTTGTTTCTAAGCATTGATACACCATTTGCATCTAGATCTGTTACATGTTTGCTTGCTTCTATCTTTATTTCAGTTTTACTTTAGTCTTTTCCACGCCATCAAGCTATTTTCTATCACCGTTACCACTTATAATTATCTATACCACTTGTATTTCACTATCTCTTCACCGAACTAGTGCACCTATACACCTGACAAGTGTATTGGGTGTGTTGGGGACACAAGAGACTTCTTGTATCTTGATTGCAGGGTTGCTTGAGATGGAATACCTTTGACCACTTCCTCCCTGAGTTCGATAAACCTTGGGTGATCCACTTAAGGGAAAACTTGCTGCTGTTCTACAAACCTCTGCACTTGGAGGCCCAACAACTATATATAAGAAAAGAAGTGTGTAGACATCAAGCTATTTTCTGGCGCTGTTGCCAGGGAGGTAAGGTAAAAGGTATTCACACCGGAGGATTAAAGAAGAAGAATCTCCCACGGCAAACGCCTATTTTCTGGCGCCGTTGCCGGGGAGGTAAGGTAAAAGGTACTCACATCCTCCGGTGTGAGTGCTCGAAGTTATTTCCTTTAGATTCTGCAATTTTGTCTTTTTGTTTCTTGTTTTCACTAGTTAGGCTTAATGGAAAACAACAACAAAATTAGAGAGCTTTATAGCATTTATCTTGAGTTAGGACATGATGTGTTTGAAGAGAAAATTAAAAAACCTATGGAACTTTATTTGCGTGCTAATAGCAATGTTGTTAGTATGAATTATTTGGACACCATTATTGCTAATGCTATGGAAAAGTCTAAGCTTGGGGAAACTAGTTTCTATGAAAATGATCTTTTTAGTTCCCCAGCTTTGGAAGATAGCTATTCCATTGCTTATGATGATACTAAACCTCCAATATATGATGATTACAATGATGAATATGATATTTTCAGTCCACCTACTATTGAGGAGAAATTTAATTATGATTACAATATGCCTCCTATATTTGATGATTATGGTGATGAGAATAATAATGATAGCTATTTTGTTGAATTTGCTCCCACTACAATTAATAAGAATGACTATGTTTATGTGGAGAGTATTAATTCTTTTATGCATGTGGCTCATGATAAGAATGTCTTATGTGATAGTTATATTGTTAATTTTATTCATGATGCTACTGAAAGTTATTATGAGAGAGGGAAACATGGTTTTATGTATCTCAACAATATTAAGTTTCCCCTCTTGATGTTGAAAGTCTTGAAGTTGCACTTGTTTTGCTTTATTATGCTTGTTGCTTTGTGCTTTCATGACTTGTTTCTTTACAAGATTCTTATGCATGGGAAGTGGGTTAGACTTAAATATGTTTTGAATTTGCTTCTTGATGCTCTCTTTTACTTCAATTCATATTTCTTATGTGAGCATCTTCTCAAACTATCATGCCTAACTTAAAGGCGTTAAAGAAAAGTACTTATTGGGAGATAACCCAAAAGTTTTAGATGAGTCTTGGAAGTTATTACCTCTGTAATAACCGGTCATTATCCTTTTTATTTGCTTTTTGTGCCAAGAGTAACCTCTAATGAGAGAGAAGTAATGATTGGGAAAGTTGTTGTCCCGAAATAGATTTATGTGCTTCACCGTAAAAATTCATGTAAAATCTCTGTACGTCTTGAGACGTGAATTTTTGTGCTTCTTCCCCAGGTTGTTATCTAACTTTCATTATTTTAACACTTTTTGATTTGAGCAACAGAAGGTCTTCGAAAAAATTCGTCTTTACCTGCTGGTCTGTTTTGACAGATTTCTGCCATTTTCTGCATTTGCTTCTTGTTGGTTCCTTTTTGAGTTCTTTTGGGGAATTGAGATTTTTGAGGGAAGTGCTTCAGTAGCTAGTGTTCTAATGGAAGTTTATTGGTGTTGTAACTGAACCTAAAGACCTTTTATCTTGAGTACACTAATGTTGCTAATAAAGATTGTGTGAAGTTTTGTATGAAGGAAAAATTTCAGGTGTATGGAAGGAATGAGTAATGAGATGAAGATTGGACTAAAGCTCAAGCTTGGGGATGCCACGCGTGTCACCCCAAGATATATCCAAGAAGTACAAGCGTCAAAGCTTGGGGATGCCCAAGGCATCCCCCTCTTCATCAATAAAAATCCCAGGTTTCTTCCAAACACTTCATTTTTATTGTTTCATGCACAGTTGTGTTGTTCTTGGAGCGTCTTATTTTTCATTTTCATTTTGGTTTTTGTTTGCTTTGTTTGCTTAGTTTGCTGAATAAATTGGTTGGACCCCCTCTTTCATACATTGGTTTGCAAATAGTTTGGTTTGGTTTGGAAAAGAGTCGGAAAGTTCATGCTTATGTGGTAAAAAGAACTTGTTTTTACTGTGGCCTATGCTTTGTTATGCCATGCTTGATATTGTTTTGGCTTTATGCTTAGTATTCTTTGTTATAGCATGACTTGTTATAAACAATTGAGATTGCTTAATGTGCCTTGGATGAATCATGCGTTGTTTTAGCATATTAAAGCATAGTATAATGGTATTCTCCTTTGATGCTTTATTTGGGTTGACTTGGCGCATGCTCATGAAGGGTTCGCAGCATAGAAAACAAAAAAATTCCTACGATGGGAACTATACGCCAAGATCTATCTACTAGATACAAGCAACGGGTGGATATACATCCATGGAGAACTTACCCTCGAAGACAACAAAGCTTTGTTAACGAGATGGATCTCGTGGATGATGTAGTCATACACTTGCCGATCTCAAGATCGTGATGAAGTCCAGCAGGTCCGGCTCCAACACGTCCTTCAGATCCAGCTCCAGCAAGCCCAGCACCACCAAGTCCAGAACCGCAAAGCAGCGGTGCATCCGTGATCGCACACGTCCGATACCCTGACAACCTCTATCCCTCGCTCCAGCAAAGCAGCGGAAGCAGCAACTCCTTTCCAGATAAAGCCACCGGGAACATGTATCTCGCTAATCCGAGACCATGGGGGAATAATACTAGAGGGGGAGAGAGATCCTTCACGAGGAGGTGTGAGGAAGAAGGGGAGTGAGGGGGGCCTTTTATAGGAGTAGGGGGTACCCCTCCTCATGGCCGGCGCCCCATGGGGGGTGACTCCTCACCTCCCCCATTCATGTGGTGGTAACCCCTCCACATTAAAATGCCCCTTCACATTCTCTTTTAAAGTCTCCACTTTAAATGCATTAAATTTCTCCAAATTTAATGCTCTCTCATTTATTAAAACTCTTTTATTATTTTTATTCAGAATTTTTTTTAATTACTTTAATTAACAAACATTCACATAAAACCCCCTGCAACATTTCAATATTACATCCAAAACCAATTTCAGCAATTTCACCCGAAACAGTTTCAGTGTGTATTGAAATAATTCCAGTGCTTTCTTAAATCTTTATCTGAAACATATTTGCTCCAAATGGTGTCGGTATCCCTTAAGTGTGTCACCCTACGGTTCGCGAATAATGCAGACATGATTGAGACTCCTCTCAGATCAATAATCAGAAGCGGGACCTAGAGATCCATACTAACTCCTGCATATTCAATGATGACTTCTGTGATCGTGAGAACCTTTAACACTTGTAACTAAATCCCTTTGTCTCGCGATATATTACATGTCCGAGATTCGATCATCGGTATCTCCATACCTAGTTTGATCTCGTTGCCGACATGCACTCTTTTCTCGTTCCCGTGATATAACATTCTAGTGATCACATCACTTGCTTGCAAGCTATATCTTAATGTGATATCACCGAGAGGGCCCAGAGTATATCTATCCATCATCTGGATTGACAAATTCCACTCTTGATCCATGAGCCTCAACATAACACCTTCATAGCACTGGACCCATCTTTATAGTCACCCTGTTACGGTGTGACGTTTGATGTTATCAAGATACTCTTCCGGTGTTAGCAATTAACATGATCTCATGGTCTAAGGATAAAGATTATTTCGTAAGATGTTATAGCAATATAAACATAATTACTTGATCGTAATGCTATACTTCGGATGAATGTTCATCACATCATTCCACCAATGTTGTGACCTCGTTATTAAGAACATCCAATGTCCATGATCAGGAAACCTTGATCATCTTGTTAATCAACGAGCTAGTCTATAAGAGAGGCATAACTAGGAACCCTTTTTGTTTATTAAACACACATGTATTGATGTTTTCGATCAATACAATTATAGCATGCAAAATAAACATTTATCATAAACATGGAATAAGATAATAACCACTTTATTATTGCCTCTCAGGCATATTCCCTTCAGTCTCCCACTTGCACTAGAGTCAATAATCTAGTTTGAAAAACCTTGCGTATTGAACACCTATGGCTTTCTGGTGTTGCATATACGCTATTGCTAGTGGTTAACATAATCTCCGGATCTGACAGTTTCGGGTCCGGGTGTATTTGCATGTGTTTGCGTCTCTACGCATCACTCATTCTCAAATGAGATGGCATTGTATAAATTTGGTCCTTTGGTGAGACCTTTAGTTCGTTCCGGTTAAAATATGTTGATATTATTGTCACACAATATATCTTCATAGTATTAGCCCACTTTGAACCACACCTAGTTTGATAACAAACTACTTAACACAAATGCCCTCCTATGCTGCTACTATAGCAGTCATATACTTAGCCTTTTTGTTGTAGTATCCGTCACAATGTCTCAACTTTGGAACTCATCCAAATCCATCATGGAACATCCTTTCCATTATATTGTGCCACCCATAGTCTAAATTGAGATAAATTTAATTTGTATCTTGTGACAAAACTAGTATCAATGTAACACTTTACAATGAACTATCTTTAACTATTTGTCACTTATACATGATATATTCTTAGTTCTTCCAAAGCTCATAAGAATATCTTTACTATTGTCCAATGATCATCTTATGGATCATTCTGGTATGTGCTCATAACATTTAGAGCATAGGACATTCTGGATATATACATATCACGGTATAATCGATCAAAATCTTCATGTGATTTTACTCACCAAGTGTTGGAACACTTGAATCTTGATACAATCCTTTCCATGCAGCAAGAACCTTTCTTGTTGTTTCCATATTGAACCCTTTCAATATCTCATATATGTATGTCTGGCACAACCATATTAGCGCCTCAATCTATCCATATAGATATTGATGCCTAATATTCCGGTTTTGCCCAAGTCTTTCATCGAAATCTTATTTTAATGAAATTCTTAACTTGTGTCAATACAAGATACATCCTTTCCAATCAACAATATGTCCTCTACATAATGTATTAGAAATATGTCTCAGCGCTCTGATACATTGCAAATGTATCTATAATTTTTGATGCTCCATGCTTGGTTTTATCCACTTTCTTGTGTTTTGTCCACACTTTGGAGTACTTTTCATATGATATCTTGGACTAACCTATTAACAAGAGCCATAGTGCTAGCTGCCTGTTTTCTGCTGTTTTTGGTTCTAGGAAAGTCAGAAAATGAATATTCTCGGAATTGGACGGGACAAAAGCCAAAGTGCCTATTTTTCTAGAAGACTCCAGGAGCCAGAATACGAGACGGAGGAGGGCCAGGGGCTGGCCACACACCCCCAGGCACGAGCTGGGCCTGGACGCACCAGGGCATGGTGTGGTAGCCCCAGGCACCCCCTCGGTCTCCCTCTTCACCTATAAGAAGCCTTCTGGCCTAAAAACTCCGGGGGGGGCGACGTTTTTCCAGAAGGAGTTCCGCTCCGCTGCCACCACCAGATTCCATGTAACAGCACTAGAAACTCCGTTCTGGCACCCTACCGGGACGGGGAATTGGAGGAGATCATCGCCATCATCATCACTATCGCTTCTCCATCGACCATCCATGTTTCCCCCATCAATGAGTGAGTAATCCCCCGTTATAGGCTATGGGGATGGTAGGGATTGGATGAGATCGTTCATGTAATGGCATCAGATTGTTAGGGCATGGTGCCTAGTATCTTTATTTAGTGCTTTATGACTTTGTTGCGACTTGTTGTGCTTAATGCTTGTCACCAGGGCCCGAGTGCCATGATTTCAGATCTGAACATGTTATTGATTCATTATGATAGTATTGTTTTTTGTCTTATCTGCAAGTTGTATACACACGTTGTTGTCCGGAACCTATGGCCCCGAAGTGACAGAAATCGGGATAACCGGAAGGGAATGGCTTTGATGTGAGGATCACATGTGTTCATGGAGTGTTAATGCTTTGCTCCGGTGCTCTATTAAAAGGAGCAACTTAATTGCCAGTAGTTCCCTAGAGGTCCCGCTGCAAACGGACTGGCAGGACAAAAGATGTTGTGCAAGTTCTCATTGCGAGTACGTATGACTATATATGGAACACATGCCTAGGATTATCTAGTACTTGGATGCTTTATCTTATTTATCTGCAATTGCCCTATGTTCTGATTGCTATGTGAATTTTCTTGTTCATGCAACGCCCGTCCATCCATCCCTATGCCTACCGCACTCAAATCGCACTGTTTACTGCTTTTGTTACTATTGTCTTTGCTTTACTACTGATGTTACTTTGCTATTCCTACTACAAAACTATTGCTAGTGATAAACTGCTGTGAGCAAGATCGTTTCCAGGTGCAGCTGAACTGATAACTCAGTTGTTAAGGCTTATAAATATTCTTTGGCTCCCCTTGTGTCTAATCAATAAATTGGGTTTCACTTCCCTCGAAAATATTGCGATACACCCCCTATACTTGTGGGTTATCAAGACTATTTTCTGGCGTCGTTACCGAGGAGCATAGCTTTATTTATCAAGTCCACTTGGATTCACTATTGTTCGAGCTAAGTTTATTTTCTCCTTGTTTGCTTGTTTCTTTATCAAAAATACAAAAAAAGTAGTTCCTACTCTAGTTGTTATTTTCGTTGGTCTATTATTGTCTTGCCTTATCATGCTTGTTGTCAATGGTTGGTTTCTTTGAAACTGAATCTTATTGGCAAGGTGGGTTCACGGAAGATCAAAAGGATTATTATAAGGAACACCGCTTGTCACAAAAAGGGAAACACTTATGGGAACAAATTGATAAATTGTATACCATTGCTAGAAACGTGTGCTCTACTTATAATGATACTTATTGCTTGGATAAATCTTGTTGCTGCAGGAGGTACAAACACCTCCTTTTTCAATGTGAGTATAATGAAAATGTTACCATATCTTCTTATGTTAAAGGAAATTATGACTTTTATGATGTGGAACAAATTGAAGAATTTATTGCTTGGAAGGGTGCTTTTGAACTTGCTAGTTTGCTTGAAAATATTGATGATTCACCTTACAAATATGAGGTTTATGGCATACTTAAATTTTGCTTTGATAATTACAAGGAATAAAATGGCTATATTCTTGAATATATTAATAGATGCTTTCCACAAATGGAAGAGATTAATGCCTTGCAGGATCCTATGGAAGAAGAAATTGATGAAGCTGAAATCTCATTAGATGAAAATAGGAGGAGAGTGATGAACAAAAGGAGGAAGAATGGATTAGCTACCCATGCATACCTTCTAATGAGATTAACTCTTTATCCCTTACATTATTTGATTGTCCTCCATGCTTACTAAAGGAGGATGAATGTTATGTTCCTGAGGATTCTTTTGAAAGTGTTTATAATAAAGCTCTAGTGCTTGTAGATCATGAAAAGTATGCTTTATGTGATAGTTATATTGTTGAGTTTCTTCATGAGGCTACTGAAAATTATTATGAGAGAGGAAAATATGGTTGTGGAAGTTTTCATGGTATTGAAACACCTCTCTATGTGTTGAAAGTTTTGAAATTACTCTTGTTTTATCTTCCTATGCTTGTCACTTTGTTCTTTGTGAATTTATTTGCATACACGATTCCTATGCATAGGAAGTGGGTTAGACTTAAATGTCTTTTGAATTTGCTTCTTGATGCTCTCTTTTACTTCAACTCATATTTCTTATGAGAGCATCCTCTCAAACTTTTTATGCCTGAAGATGATAATATGTCTATTATTCTTGGGAGACCTTTTCTTAAATACTGCAGGAGCTGTTATTAATTGTAATCAAGGGAACGTGACCTTCAATGTTAATGACAAGGAACATACTATCTATTTCCCCAACAAGATTGAAAGGACTTATGGTTTTGAATTCAATTGAACATGATGAGGGCATTCAAGTTGGAGAAATATATTGTCCCATACCAAGAGAAAAATTTGAAACTATTATGATTGGGACCATTGCTATCAAGGTTGGGGTAACATAATCATTAGTGGAATACAAATTTTTGTCTCATATGAAATTTTTTTGGTAACAAGACCTGATCAACCTTGTTAACAAAAGGATTTCATTGAACAAAACAATGTTTTCACCATGATTATCTCCACTTACTTCTATTTTATCCATTTTTAGTTTTTGTTTTTGCCTAACTTAAAGGCATTAAAGAAAAGTACTTATTGGGAGATAACCCAAAAGTTTTAGATGAGTCTTGGAAGTTATTACCTCAATAATAACCGCTCCTTATCCTTTTATTTGTTTTTTGTGCCAAGAGTAACCTCTAATGAGAGACAAGTACTGATTGGGAAAGTTGCTGTCCCGAAACAGATTTCTGTGCTTCACCGTAAAAATTTGTGTAAAATCTCTGAACGTCTTTTTGAGGCGTGAATTTTTGTACTTCTGCCCTAGGTTGTTATCTAACTTTCATTAGTTCAACACTTTTTGATTTGAGCAACAGAAGGTCTTCGAAAAAATTCGTCTTTACCTGCTGGTCTGTTTTGACAGATTTCTGCCATTTTCTGCATTTGCTTCTTGTTGGTTCCTTTTTAAGTCCTTTTGGGGAATTGAGATTTTTAAGGGAAGTGCTACATTAGCTAGTGTTTTAATGGAAGTTTTATTGTTGTGGGAACTGAACCTTAAGACTTATTTATCTTGAGTGCACTAATGTTGCTAATAAAGATTGTGTGAAGTTTTGTATGAAAGAAAAATTTCAGGTGTATGGAAGGAATGAGTAATGAGATGAAGGATGGACTAAAGCTCAAGCTTAGGGATGCCACGCGTGTCACCCCAAGAAATATCCAAGAAGTACAAGCGTCAAAGCTTGGGGATGCCCAAGGCATCCCCCTCTTCATCAATAAAAATCCTAGATTTCTTCCAAACGCTTCATTTTTATTGTTTCATGCACAGTTGTGTTATTCTTGGAGCGTCTTCTTTTTCGTTTTCGTTTTGGTTTTTAGTTTGCGTGGTTTTCTTAGTTTGCTGAATAAATTGGTTGGACCTCCTCTTTCATACATTGGTGTTCAAATAGTTTGGTTTGGATTAGAAAAGAGTAGGAAGCTTAAGTGGTAAAGGGAGTTTGTTTTTTGACTGTGGCCTATGCTTTGTCATGCCATGCTTGATATTGTTTTGGCTTTATGCTTAGTATTCTTTGATGTAGCATGACTTGTTATAAACAATTGAGATTGCTTAATGTGCTTTGGATGAATCATGCGTTGTTTTAGCATATTAAAGCATAGTATAGTGGTATTCTCCTTTGATGCTTTATTTGGGTTGACTTGGCGCATGCTCACACCATGTTATGACTATCCCAAGTCACCATAAGCCTTTATGATCCTTTAGTTTTCAACTTGTAGTATCACTTTATGCTTTGATCAATGATGTTTTGTCGCTCTGCATGATTATGGCCATTATTGCTCTCTCGTTTGTCGCTCCCTTACTATTGCTAGCCTTCACTTTCACTGAGTATGTTTTACTCATGTTTCCAACTCCCTAAAACCAAATATTGCCAAAGTGTCCACCATACCTACCTATTAGCAAGATTTGCTACTTCCGTGCATATTCAATAGGCTCTGATACCACTGAAGGGTTCGCAGCATAGAAAACAAAAAATTTCCTACGATGGGAACTATACGCCAAGATCTATCTACTAGATACAAGCAACGGGTGGATATACATCCATGGAGAACTTACCCTCGAAGACAACAAAGCTTTTTTAATGAGATGGATCTCGTGGATGATATAGTCGTACACTTGCCGATCTCAAGATCGTGATGAAGTCCAGCAGGTCCGGGTCTAGCACGTCCTTCAGATCCAGCTCCAGCAAGTCCAGCACCACCAAGTCCAGCACCGCAAAGCAGCGGTGCATCCGTGATCGCACACACGTCCGGTACCCCGACAACCTCCGTCCCTCGCTCCAGCAAAGCAGCGGAAGCAGCAAGTCCTTTCTAGATAAAGCCACCGGGAACATGTATCTCGCTAATCTGAGACCATGGGGGAATAATACTAGAGGAGGTGTGAGGAAGAAGGGGAGTGGGGGGCCTTTTATAGGAGGAGGGGGTACCCTTCCCCATGGCCGGCGCCCCATGGGGGGTGACTCCTCACCTCCCCCATTCATGTGGTGGTAACCCCTCCACATTAAAATGCCCCTTCACATTCTCTTTTAAAGTCTCCACTTTAAATGCATTAAATTTCTCCAAATTTAATGCTCTCTCGTTTAATAAAACTATTTTATTATTTTTATTCAGAATTTTTTAATTACTTTAATTAACAAACATTCACATAAAACCCCCTGCAACATTTCAATATTACATGCAGAACCAATTTCAGCAATTTCACCCGAAATAGTTTTGGTGTCTATTGAAATAATTCCAGCGCTTTCTTAAATCTTTTTCTGAAACATATTTGCTCCAAATGGTGTCGGTATCCCTTAAGTGTGTCACCCTACGGTTCACGAATAATGCAGGCATGATTGAGACTCCTCTCAGATCAATAATCAGAAGCGGGACCTGGAGATCCATACTGACTCCTGCATATTCAACGATGACTTCTGTGATCATGAGAACCTTTAACGCTTGTAACTAAATCCCTTTGTCTCGCGATATATTACATGTCCGAGATTCGATCATCCGTATCTCCATACCTAGTTTGATCTCGTTGCCGACATGCACTCTTTTCTCGTTCCCGTGATATAACATTCTAGTGATCACATCACTTGCTTGCAAGCTATCTTAATGTGATATCACCGAGAGGGCCTAGAGTATATCTATCC
Organism: Avena sativa; assembly: GCA_916181665.1. Classification (NCBI taxonomy): domain Eukaryota; kingdom Viridiplantae; phylum Streptophyta; class Magnoliopsida; order Poales; family Poaceae; genus Avena; species Avena sativa. Next base: position 459,076,257 of record OV702297.1, on the reverse strand, counting down.
GTCATCGGGATTGAAAAATTCCACTCTTGATCCTTGAGCCTCAACATAACACCTTCGTAGCACTGAACCCATCTTTATAGTCACCCTGTTACGGTGTGACGTTTGATGTTATCAAGATACTCTTCCGGTGTTAGCAATTAACATGATCTCATGGTCTAAGGATAAAGATTACTTCGTATGATGTTATAGCAATATAAACATAATGACTTGATCGTAATGCTATACTCCCTAAACCAAGTTATTCCAAAGAGACCACCATACCTACCTACTAGCTTATGATATTCCAAGTATATTCATGCTTTTGTTTACCTTCCAAATTAAACTTGTTATGAGAAAACTATTGATTAAAGCTCTCACGAACTTGATGGCACACTTTACTTTTTTGCATTTAATAAACTTGAACCATTGGGTCCTTCTTTGTTGCGTATATGCTTGTGCTTTATAAGTTGAAGTTAGCAGAACCATGTATCATGGGGAACGCTTTCAACATTGCACTTGTACTTTGTACCCCGTTGATATCATGTTCTTTTGCTTATGGATCCCGACGGTGTGAAATAAAAGTGAAACTTGTAAGATCATGGAGTTTGTATGTGTGTTAGAGAAACGCCTGGGCCGCTAGCCTAAGCCATGCCAAATCATGGTGGAAACTTGCAGCATAACCATAATGAGCACTCTATGAAGCATCCTCAATAAAAACCTATGCAAATAGCAAACAAAAAGATCGCTGAGATGCTCATTGTCTGCTTGCCTTATCATTTTGATTATGGGATACCTCCTGTATCATGTGCAAGGGGTACCCCGTTGGCGGTTCTTTATGATACATATGTACTTACAATGACAAGAGCTTACTTGTGACTAAAGTTGAGTAGCATGAGGTTCGGTCTTCGTAAGTAAGGGGCATGAGATTTCGGTTTATAACTTGTCAAGCATATCCTATTAGTTGTGTCACTTTAACCTTAATCACCTTCAAGATGCTTATGATAGGGGCAATGAGAGCTGAAAGCTATAAGTACCATAATTTTTGGAAGCTCTTTATGAGACTTGAATCCCTACTTCCTTTTATAAAGGCCTTTCTTCCACCATTATATTGAGTCTCGACCTTCTACCTTTATGCACATACTTTGAGAGCATAGTGGCCATTCTTAGTTCTATGTGCATTGTCCCAAGACTAGTTGATTGATGCATAACTTGATATTGCTTGTTTTAAACTATTTGTATCTAGTCACTCTTATGAACTTTGAAGGTGGTGGTGGCTCGGCAGAGAAGGCAGTGGCGCAGGTGGCCAGAGAGAGGCAGTGGCGCAGGTGGCCAGAGAAGGCAGTGGCGCAGGTGGTGGTGGCTGCGAAGCTGTAGCCGACGCGGCCGGCCCCGAAGGAGGGGAGGTGGGCGGCGGGGGTCGCGCACCCCTGGTTGGGAAGCCCCGTGCAACGTGCCCTGGGCGCTTGCACAAGACGCAACGGACTCTACTGGTGCACTGGCGGACGGAATGCAGTGGAGAAAGGCACCGGAAGCAAACGTTCCGGAAGCAATTTGAAGCCGAGGAGCGGCTCGCCCAATGATTTCTTTGCGCCTCCCCAACATGCAGCCGGCTAGAAGAGGGACAAATTACTTGCTGATACATTGCAAATGTATCTATAATTTTTGATGTTCCATGCTTGGTTTTATCCACTTTCTTGTGTTTTGTCCACACTTTGGAGTACTTTTCATATGATTTCTTGGACTAACCTATTAACAAGAGCCACAGTGCCAACTGCCCGTTTTCTGCTGTTTTTGGTTCCAGGAAAGTCAGAAATGAATATTCTCGGAATTGGACAGGACAAAAGCCAAAGTGCCTATTTTTCTGGAAGTCATCAGATGCCAGAATACGAGACGGAGAGGGGCCAGGGGGCCACCACACCACTTGGTCGCGTGGCCCAGCCTGGCCCGCGCCAGGGGGTGGTCTGGCCAGCCCTGGCACCCCCTCGGCCTCCCCTTCCGCCTATAAGATGCCCTCGGGACAAAAACCCTAAGTGCCCGATCAAAAATCCATGAAAGAGTCTGTAGCCGCCGTCATCTCCATCCCTAGATCGGGAGGGATCTGAAGCTCTTCCCGGCACCCTGCCGGAGAGGGGAATTCACCCTGGAGGCCTTCTTCATCGCCATGCAAGCCTCCGGTGTGATGCGTGAGTAGTTCATCCTTGGACTACGGATCCATGTAGTAGCTAGATGGCTGGTTCTCCTCCTTTGTGCTTTCATGTTTAGATCTTATGAGCTCCGTTCATGATCAAGATCATCTATTTGTAATTCTGCATGTTGTGTTTGCGGGGATCCGATGGATATTGAGATGCTATTTCAGATTGATTATTGATTCTATCATGTCTTTGTTATTTGTGATCTTGCATGTTTTCCGTTGTTAGTAGCTATCTTGGCCAAGTAGATGCTAGCAACTCCAAGAGTTAGTATTTACGCTCGATAGTGGGTTCATGCCTCTGGTAATCTGGGGAAGTGATAGAAATATCTAAGGTACTAGATGTGTTGTTGCTAGTAGGGAGAAAACAACAATCCTTATTTCATAGAACAATCGTATTGTTTACTTTACACACAATTCGTAAAGCAATAATCTGTTGCTTGCAACTTAATACTGGAGGGGGTTCGGATGATAACCTGAAGGTGGATTATTAGTCATAGATGCAGTTAGATGGCGGTCTATGTATAATGTTGTAATGCCCAATCAAGTTCCAAAGGAGTCAAGATGATTAGTATTTGCATGTATTGCTTTCTCGATGTTTGTCAATTGCCCCGTTGTAGTTTGTTCACCCAGCATGTTATCTATCTAAGGAGAGCCAACTCTAGTGAACTATGGATCCCGTTCCTTTTCTTTTACATACAATCTATAAACTGTTTACTGCTTTGTGTTTACTTTCTGTAAACTATTACTTCTTTCCATTCGATACGTTTAATCCTTTGTTTTCAGCAAAACATGGTGAGATTGACAACCTCATCGCAAGTTGGGGACAGGGTTCTATGGTTGTGTTGTGCAGGTCTCCACGTTGCTACTAGCACCGGTAGTGCGCCCTGCCAAGGCTCAGCTAGCAACACCTTTGGGGTGTTTCCTTGCTCCTACTGGTTCGATTAAACCTTGGTTTCATAACTGAGGGAAACTTGCTGCTGTGCTCATCATACCTTCCTCTTGGGGTTCCCAACGAGCTCTACATCAACACCGCACCAGCACTTTTCTGGCGCCGTACACTGAGTCATCACTCGCCGCCACCAAAACTTGGGCAGCACCTCTTTCCATCCTGCACCCCGATCCTGCGAAATCTCTGGGCCAGGAAACAAATCTTGATTGATTTGGGAAATAATAACTGATCTCAGTCGGGGTGCCGCAGCGCCTCCCACCATTGCTGCTGGCAATGCCGAATCCTTCGCCATGAAGATCTGGGGCACCACCCTAGGCTTGAGAGGGGCGGAGGCAGCACCTCGCGGTCTTCCAGGCAGCTCTGCTGCACTGGCACAGCTACCCAGCTAGCCCCTGCACCCCCAGCCGCGGCAAAGCACGCCCCGCCAGCCTTCGTCGCCAGTGGCGCCCTTGAATGCAGAGCAGCATCCTCCATCGCTCCATCCCACAGCAAGGACTAGTCGCCAACACCGCCCCTGCCGCCAGATCCTGAGACCAGATCTGGAGTTATTGAGCCAAAAAAGATCCTGGGATCCCCGACGCGGTAGGCCGCGGCGTCGCGAGCAGCTGGGAACGGGGTGAAGCAAGGGGGTGGGGTGGGGGAGGTGGACGTCCCGACCTGGAGTGGCCGAGACAGGAAACAGCCTCTCGTCTCCTCACTCATTGCTCAGAGGAGAGTCTCTTTTTCTTTCTTCCCTCGTATTTTATCTTGGCGATAACCGTGATCGTGGTGGAGTAGTGATGTGTAAAGGCTCTAGCATTGCGCTCATTCGAAATCTCCCAGGATGTAAGCATGATAAAAGACATCATAGCTTTCCTCTATTTTCCTCTTTCTATAGCCATTTTTGTCCACCAATCATGAACGGATGGCTCATTGGCCCATGTCTCTGGTGACATATCATGGATGCCACACCACGATAGGATCTCCTTCCAAATCCGCAAGGTAAATCTACACTTGTACAAGAGGTGGTCCGCGGATTCTTGGACTTGGTTGCATAAGGGGACAATGTCACAATTTTGTCAACCCCTTTTTAAGTCTATTCGCCGTCCATATCCTATTTTGGATGACCAACCAAGTAAAAAGCTTGCACTTTGGAGGTTTAGGCTTCTTTCCTCTTCCATATCCTCCTTCTTATGTCTTGTTTCTCGAGGCTTAGGCTTCTTTCCTCTTGCACGATGTTCAATCTCAAGATGACATTTAGGGCCATATGAAGTTGGACTTTGTGAGCCGGGAAGAGCTTTTTACTCCATTGCCTAAGTCTTTGGGAGACCCTCTTCAGCTTGTGATATAGTAGTTGACAAGGCTCCGCATGAGGAATTTTTCATTCCATGCCCCTTGCACCACCTCCATGAAGCCCGGCATTTTGATCCAAAAATTTCAAACCGGAAAGTTCTTGGTCGTCCTGGACCGACATCACTTGCAAGGAGAAGAGGGCAATGATCGGGGAGCGACGAGGAGAGGGCGTGTAGGATGTGAAGGGAATTAGATGTCCCACTCCTCATTGCAAAAGAAGGTGTCAAGTTTGCTCATAGTCTGATCATTTTGCTCGTCGCTCCAAGTAAACTTTCTATTTTGAAGATGAATCTCTTTAAGATGGCAAGAGTTTAGAGTATCTCGAAAAATCATATCATTCAGCTACGGTTTGAGTTTCTTCGATCCTTGTCGCGGGTTCCATGGATTTGGTTGAAATCCCTCGTGACAATCCATAACACACCGGGGTTCGGCTTTTCAGCAAGGAGCTCTTGGTAGAAGGCATCCTTCAAATTTGATCTAGTAGGGCCGTAGACATTTGTTAGCTTGAAGGAAGTGTTTGAGTGAGCTATGACAACCGGCCCGGAGATAAATAATTGCCCGGTTGATATATTTGTGATATTAACAACATCACTGTTCCATAAGAGAAGGATTCCTCCCCTAGTACCATCAGAGCAGAACGTTGCGCAAAATTCTAAAGAAGATGACCTCCTAAGAACGCCGCGGTGGCAGCATCCACATTAGCTAGCTTTGGTTCCTGTATGTAGAGGATGTTACAAAGCCGTGGTGGAAATGGTCTCGTTTACAGTAGACTGGCGATCAGGTTCGTTGAGTCCTCTAGTGTTCCAGGAAACAATACTCAGAAGATGATCCGGTTGATTGGTTGGTTTCATACCGGTGTTCGCTCTGCTAGAATTGTCCACTGTGATACTACCTCCATTCCACAATATAAGTCTTTTTACCAAGCTAAAACAGCTTTCTAAAAAGGCTTATATAATAAAACGGAGGTAGTAATAGTGTTGAAGAAGCAGAAAATGGCATCTTGTTTACATGCACATACTCCCATCATCCTTCAAATCGACTGTGCATCACAGAACTGAGCAGAAAGGAGTCAGCTTGTTCGTCCGTTGTGGTCACATCGCTCCAACTCTTCAGTGGCGTGAGGAACGAGGGTTTGCTTCCAGAAGTTGAACTTAGTATATATTGGAGGCAAGAGAGGAGGTGTGGTGTGCTGCATAGGTCAACTCCATCTTGCGTGGCGGAGATTGAAATTGTGTCCTTAATTAAGTAGGGTTTCGACAGGAAACAAATTCTTAGATCAGTGTCTACTGAATCGGATAAATAGATTCTGGTGTTACATGTTTCAAACAAGTCGATATGTCCGAGTGGTTAAGGAGACAGACTTGAAATCTGTTGGGCTACGCCCGCGCAGGTTCGATCCCTGCTGTCGACGTTTTTCATTTTTCTCCCATCGCGTTCTCGCTTTCTACTGGGCCGGGCCGGCCTATTTCTTTCGTGAGCTTGTCATGGGCCATTTTGCTTCGATTCCAGCACATACCTCAATTTTGCAATCCCTGGAATATCGTTTAGCAAAATTTACACATTTTCCCTACAACGAACTAAAAACAACAGTCTGTTCAAAAAAAAAACAATACAGTACCGTGAGGTCGCGTTCAGCACTTCGAGCCTTGAATGAAGTTCAAATGCCCACCAATTTTCTGCTAGCACTGTCTGCGGTGTGACAATGAACAGGGGCAAGGCGCTTTGAAGTCCAAGCAATGTTCCCCAAACATGGCGGCACAGATCAGACCGAGGAGAGAAACCGCTGCAGCCTCGTGCACGCTCGCCTTCCGCCGTCGGCGTCACGCAGGTGGATCACGTTGTGTGCATGGAGCAAAACCTGGTCGGGGCCGCCGTGCTGACCACGGTCGTCGCGGCCGGCTGTCCAGATTCGACGCACCGGTCCGTCTGCTCCATTCCAGTTCGTGCCGCCTTGTAGCAGGAACCAAAAACGGATGTCCTGGTCGATTCTTTCCTTATCTTTCCAATATCCTCCTCATATCATACTCATATATTCTCTAGGAAAATGTAGTCTGTGCTCCACATTTTACACGCCTCTGGTCGAAATTAATGGATAACTTTATATGGTTCAGTACTGTGGACCAAACAGAAAACAGACCCGTTTTACAACTCCCTAGGATAGCTTAATCACGCCCCTGCAGTTGCTAGGAGAAACATCCTGCGAGCTTTGGCCTCTCTAAGCACCGAGAGCCACCATTTCTCCGAGAGGCCAGCTCCACGGAATATCATACCAGCCCACGCATCTCCAGATACTCCCCTGGATGGATCCACCGTTACCGGTCGCTCTCGGTGCACGTAATGTAAACACTGACCTACATACAGTTACCGAAACGAGCCAAAAAAACTAGGCAGGCCTACGTACCTAACGATTCACCGGATCGACACCGCCCAAAACTAGGCAGGCGCACGTGTCCTCCGTTCCGGCCACGTCATCGTCCTCCACCATAAATTAGGCAGGAGAGCATACTACAAGAGTGGCTTGCTAGTGTACCAACCGGTGAGTGATCGAGATGCACGGCCAGAGACTGCCACTCAGCGAGAGAAGCAGAACCTTCCATTCCGTCGCTGCTGCCTAACAGCCACCAAATCCAGGCATATCCAGCTTTATCGTTGTCCCAGATCTCCCACACGTACGAGTGGTCCTTGATTAAACTCCTTAATTAAACGGCACACATCAACCAATACTATATATAGCTTACAGCACTTGTTGGATTGCTACGTGTACTGTTTCAGCTGCCACGTCCGGGTCGGAGCTGCGTGCGCCGGTCGGTGCGGGGACTGTACGAGAGCAGCGCCCCCCACCTTGGTCGATCACCTTAATCATCCCTTGGATCAATCCAAGGCGATGGTGCAGCTAGTGTGTCCCCGCTCTGGATTGGACGTTGAAAGTGGAAGAGTAGCCTTCGGACTACCGTCTGGATAATCCTTATCTGTATTCCGTAATGTGATCGAGCATTGGAAGAGAGTCTGGTTCCCGAACCGTGGCGTCGGCCAAATCTCTCTACGACATTGATGGCCCATCATGTTAGCTTTGCGACAATCAAGTAACAAAGAACGGAAATAAAATTTTCTCAAACAAACAGATTTAACGTGGAAAATCCTCTCAAACAAAGAGAGGAAAAAATCACGGACGCGAGCCAGCGAAACTTCACTATAACGGGGAGTATTTACACAACGCCAGAGATTTTACAGATGCAACTTATCTCAGCCGGCGGCTTACAAGAGGTTTATATAACGGTGAAAACCTAGGTCTTCGATGATCCGTACCCTAAACCCGGGGATCGGCCCAAGCCTCCGGCGACGGGTCTCGCTCCGCTCCATCAAAAGTTGGCCTTTACTTTATAGAATTTGGATCAACACATAACACACCACAACGAATGAAGAGCTATATGTTTGGTGTTGAAGAGGGGGTAGAAGTTGCAGGAGCTGACGTGCATTGGTGCACATTCGGTGCCATAGCGGCGCTATTACAAGCTCTAGCGTTGACATAGATGATGATGATGACGATGAGGAGGAGGAGAAAGACGGACAGAGGTACATGTCGATCTTCTTTGGGCACGAGGAATTTGGCAGAACGCTCTGCTTTCTTGGCGAGGCGTACACCATGAATCCATGATGTAAAATTGTTAGTACAAGGTAGGGGATATGTACGACTCTTGAGGAGGGTTCGAAACTCGTAGGCCAAGTCGTACGTCATCGCCTACAAGTAGGAGCACCAAATGTGGCCTTCGCCATCTTGTCATGAGACGACCAAGGCCGCGCCTTCCATCAAATAGGATCAAAAAACACATAATTTTTGCAAGCTTGCTTGTTTGGTTCACATCAATTGAAAACACACAAGATTCTTCCTCCATTTTTATGCACACAAGCTTCTTTTCTTAACGAAAAATCTTGAAAAATGTGCGCTCATTGTTCATTGAAAATGGAGGGGGTACTAATATATATTTTCTTAGGTGCTTTGATAATTTTACAAGAGTTTGAAAATGTTATTTAGTAGTCCCTCCGGAGAAGAAGACAAACAGACAGTTGTATGAGAACGACTTCTAGCATACAACGCCAGAAAATGACTAATAGAATTCTATAACTTCTACGGACATAAGTAATGCTAGTTTCTCAGATCTTAAGCAATGTCTTGATATCCTCTCTATAATCATCATGTGGACTGATCTACCAAGCTCCTTTTTATTCAGTATCTCTAGGCAATCCATCTCAACAATCAATTGCTTGTTACTCGAGTGTAGAGCAAGTGATAGTCCATCACGAACTGCAAAAAAATTCAGCTTCGAGGGATCTGCTGCAAGATGTTAGCACTAACATCATATCCAAGCACCAAGCCAACGCCTGCATCTCCATCACTAACAGAAGAGCCATCAATGTTCAATTTATGCCACCCAAGCGGTGGAGGACACCATTGGCGATCCAGCCAATTGATGCATTCTTCTTCTCGTCGGTTGATGATTCTCTTACCTGGACTTTGGAGCCGTCTGGCAGCTTCTCCACTGCTTCACTTTACTCTGCTATCCACAGCGGAGCTGGTGTGTTTCGCTTCAGAGATCTCTGGAAAGTAAGGATTCCCCTCAAGATCAAGTATTTCGTTTGGCAATTGTCCAGACAACGCCTTCTCAGTGGCGATCAAGTGCAAAAACATCGTGGCCCAGGGGATGGTAGCTGCCCCCTCTGCCGTCAGCCTGAAAATCAAGATCATATTCTCTTCAACTATGTTTTGGCCAAATTCTTTTGAGCCTGTTTTCGCGAGGTACTAGGTTGCACGTGGGCTCCCAGCTCCTTTGCCCAGTTTCATGCCCTTATTCAGGGCATCAATGGGCAATCTAAACGCCTTATGTGGTTTGCTTTCGCTGCTATGTCATGGTCTCTTTGGACCATTAGGAACAAATCCCTTATGGAGGGCATTTTTATCAAATCCCCTACTGCTGGCCTTTATAAAGTTCTCATCTTCTTACAGCTCTGGAGGAACTTTGCCAAGAGGACGGACCTGTATGTGTGTTCGTCTCTGATTGACACCGTGAAGGCCAAGATCGCGTCGCTCCACGCTCAAGCTGAGTAGATGGACTCATGCTTCTGGATGCTGAAGCCTGCGTGATCCCCGCTCCCCTGCTGCTCTATTGGCCTTTTTTGCCCTCGTCGTCTCTTCCTCTAACGGTTCCTGTTAGCTGTCGACTTTGTGTGCTTTCGCCCTTGTGTGGTGCTGTTTTTTTAGCCTGGATCTTTGTTGTGTTAGTGTTTCTCATGTTGAGTCCTGACTGTGTCGTGTGTATCCTAGTTGAGCTGGTGATTGTACCGCTTTTTGTATCCCAAACCTGCATATGTTGCTCCCTTCGGGGCTGTTGAAGTATGATCCAAATTTTATTAAGTAGGCTAACTTCTGACGAAGCGGAGCGAGGCCCGTCGCCGGAGGCTTGGGCCTATGCGGATCGTTGATGACCTAGGTTACCACCGTTATATAAGTTACATCTGTGAAAATCCCGGCGTTGTGTAAACACTTCCCGTTATAATGAAGTTTCGCTGGCTGGCGTTCCGTGGTTTTTTCCTCTCTTTGTTCGAGAGGTTTTTCCACGTTAAATATGTGTCCTCTTGTTGTGATTTCGTTTTCGTTCTTCGTTATTTACTTGCCGCAAAGCTAACACTTACTGGGGCTTTATCTATAAAGTCGGGCTATAGCCTTTTATCAAAAAATCTATACCCCTTGAATCATCTATGCCCCTTTGTGTATGAAATTCCTTCTTGACCGTATTAATGACAAATTTTCTCTTAAAAATATCTTCTTGCAGATGGTTCTTAATTAGAATCAGGGACAACATATAGCTAACGAAAAACCTCTTGGATACATCAGCCCGCGGTGCAGGCTTGTCATGTAGAACGTCGTTTCGCGCATGCCATATGGGCCACAAGATCATCAACACGGTATTGATCCTATATATCAGCCGGCATGCTTCCAGATGAACAGTACCACAGTAATAGATTTTTTTTTTCTATTCCTAGAATCTTCCTCCATTTTTATGTGAACAAGACAAACCCTTGGATTGGATCGTGGTAAACCCAGCGGTGAGGTTCACCGGAAGGAAGGAGCACGATTCCAAGAAAAAACCGTTGGTACGGTACGGGCTCTTCCAAAACCACCGCGTGGAAAACACGACGGCGAGATAGGCCGGCCGGCCGGCGGCAAAGATTCTTTTTTCGTGGACGCATGTGGCTATTGTTACCACGTCACCGCATCGACCGGCCCAACTCACGGTCCAACGTTCACGAGTGCGCTACTAGAGAAACTAGCCACGATTGGAAACAGAGCCCGGCCGATATTTTGCTTGACAACGCCAAGGTCGGTAGCTATTCCAACGATTTTTCCTGACGTGCTACTGCAGTGCATGTTTTGGCTGCAGGTAATGGCAAGACGTGAGGCCGGTGGTGAGTGGAGTAGAGTACTACTATCTAATTTATTTATTTATCTCCCCGATATTTTCCTGGTTCGAGAACCTTCCGGACCGCATGCAGTTCTCCACATAAAAAATGTGGGATAAAACAGAGTCCGTGGCGTCGTGGCACACGCCCGGCCTTCCACAGCGCCGAACCATCATCTCGCGCTCGTGACGCGGTGCACGGCAGTGAGCACTAGCAAGCCTTCAGATGTCAGAATTGCTTTTGCCGTATTTGTACGAGCACGATGTCGAAGCAAATGGGTTATGACGTCAGAGTATTTGGCCTCACGCGTACGTGTGGATAATAAATAAGTAAAATTGCTCTGTCCAACTTTATCCGTGAGGTGGACGTCCCTTATTAGAAAAGAAAAACTGTGAAAATGACGTCCCGTGGGAAAGTAGTGAAATGGACGGCAGATTCTCCTCTCGATCGCTGTCATTTTCCTTCCCAGCTGATTTCACGGTGCTGTAGTTGAAATCGCAAAAACATAATGGTGGGTATTTCAGGGGAGGCCGGAGGAAAAAGGGAACGCATTGCTAGCAGTTGATTTTGGTGGTGCGGTGGGTGGGTGAAATGTTGATGTACCATCGGGCGAAACAGCCGCGAAAGACCGGTGAAACGGATAGATGCATGTCCGGCTTTAATAACCAAGCCGTCCAGCGAACTATTCCTGCTCGGCTATGTTCACAGCCAAAACTCCGCATGGAACAATGGATTAAGGCCAAACCATATACTCCTAGTTCTGACCTTATCTCTTTCCCCGCACCCCCTGCTACAGTTCTCCCCAGCGCCGCCATCTGTTCCGGGCTGATCTGACGCCGCTCTCGCCGGCGTGGCCGGTGAGGAGAGGCGCCATAGCCCCCCACTTAGATAGTAGCTGTAGGATTTGGCTTCATGCCGGTGTTTGGCCTTGTGCCTGGGGTTACTCGACGGGAAGTTGGGGTCAGTTCCGTCGATGGAGGAAGATCCTCTCCCCTGCCGTCTGGATGGCTGTTGGGTCCGCAGCATAGAAAACAAAAAATTTCCTACGATGAGAACTACACGCCAAGATTTATCTACTAGGTACAAAGCAACGAGTGGACGTACATCCATCGAGAACTTACCCTCGAAGACTACGAGTTTTGTTAACGAGTAGGAACTCGTGGTTGATGTAGTCGTACACTTGCCGATCTCAAGATCGTGAGGAAGTCCGAGCAGGTCCGGCTCCAGCACGTCCTTCAGATCCAGCTCCAGCACCACCAAGTCCAGCACCGCAAAGCAGCGGTGCATCCATGATCGCACACACATCCGGTACCCCGACAACCTCCGTCCCTCGCTCCAGCAAAGCAGCGAAAGCAGCAACTCCTTTCCAGATAAAGCCACCGGGAACATGTATCTCGCTAATCCGAGACCATGGGGGAATAATACTAGGCGGGGAGAGAGATCCTTCACAAGGAGGTGTGTGTGAGAAGTGAGGAGGGGGTGGCCTTTTATAGGAGGAGGGGGGTGCCCCTCCTTCATGGCCGGCGCATGGAGGAGGTGTCTCTTCACCTCCTCCATTCATGTGGTGGTAACCCCTCCACATTAAAATGCCTCTTCACATTCCCTTTTAAAGTATCCACTTTAAATACATTAAATTTCTCCAAATTTAATGCTCTCTCATTTAATAAAACTCTTTTATTATTTTTATTTAGAATTTTGTTAATTACTTCAATTAACAAACATTCACATAAAACCCCCTGCAATATTTCAATATTACATGCAGAACCAATTTCAGCAATTTCACCCGAAACAGTTTCGGTGTCTATTGAAATAATTCCAGCGCTTTCTTAAATCTTTATCTGAAACATATTTGCTCCAAATGTGTAGGTATCCCTTAAGTATGTCATCCTACGGTTCGCGAATAATGCAGACATGATCGAGACCCCTCTCAGATCAATAATCAGAAGCGGGACCTGGAGATCCATAGTGACTCCTACACATTCAACGATGACTTCTGTGATCGTGAGAACCTTTAACGCTAGTAACAAAATCCCTTTGTCCCGCGATATATTACATGTCCGAGATTCGATCATCGGTATCTCCATACCTAGTTTGATCTCGTTACCGACATGCACTCTTTTCTCGTTCCCGTGATATAACATTCTAGTGATCACATCACTTGCTTGCAAGCTATTTCAATGTGATATCACCGAGAGGGCCCAGAGTATATCTATCCGTCATCGGGATTTACAAATTCCACTCTTGATCCATGTGCCTCAACATAACACCTTCGTAGCACTGAACCCATCTTTATAGTCACCCTGTTACGGTGTGACATTTGATGTTATCAAGATACTCTTCCGGTGTTAGCAATTAATATGATCTCATGGTCTAAGGATAAAGATTACTTCGTATGATGTTATAGCAATATAAACATAATCACTTTGATCGTAATGCTATATTTCGGATGAATGTTCATCACATCGTTCCACCAATGGTGTGACATTGTTATTAACAACATCCAATGTCCATGATCAGGAAACCTTGATCATCTTGTTAAACAATAAGCTAGTCTATAAGAGAGGCATAACTAGGAACCCTTTTTGTTTATTAAACACACATGTATTGATGTTTCCGATCAATACAATTTTAGCATGTAAAATAAACATTTATCATAAACATGGAATAAGATAATAACCACTTTATTATTGCCTCTCGGGCATATTCCCTTCAGTCTCCCACTTGCACTAGAGTCAATAATCTAGTTTGAAAAACTTTGCGTATTGAACACCTATGGCTTTCTGGTGTTGCATAAATTTGGTCCTTTGGTGACACCTTTAGTTCGTTCGGCTCAAAATATTTTGATATTATTGTCACACAATATATCTTCATAGTATTAGCCCACTTTGAACCACACCTAGTTTGATAACAAACTACTTAACACAAATGCCCTCCTTTGCTGCTACTATAGCAGTCATATATTTAGCCTTTTTGTTGTAGTATCCATCACAATGTCTCAACTTTGGAACTCATCCAATTCCATCATGCAACATCCTCTCCATTACATTGTGCCACCCATAGTCTAAATTGAGATAAATTTAATTTATATCTTGTGACAAAACTAGTATCAATGTAACACTTTATAATGAACTACCTTTAACTATTTGTCACTTATACATTATATATTCTTAGTTCTTCCAAAGCTCATAAGAATATCTTTACTATTGTCCAATGATCATCTTATGAATCATTCTGGTATATGCTCATAACATTTAGAGAATAGGACATTCTGGATATATACATATCATGGTATAATCGATCAAAATCTTCATGTGATTTTACTCACCAAGTGTTGAAACACTTGAATTTTGATACAATCCTTTCCATGCAGCAAGAACCTTTCTTGTTGTTTCCATATTGAACCCTTTTAATATCTCATATATGTATGTCTGGCACAACCATATTAGTTCCTTAATCTATCCATTTAGATATTGATGCCTAATATTCCGGGTTTGCCCAAGTCTTTCATCGAAATCTTATTTTAATGAAATTCTTAACTTGTGTCAATACAAGATACATCATTTCTAATTAACAATATGTCCTCTACATAATGTATTAGAAATATGTCTCAGCGCTCCCACTTAATTTCTTGTAAATGCAAGTATCTTCATCATCTCCGATGAATTTAAACTCTTTTAACAGTTTCATCATGGTGAAGATTCCAACTCCGCTATGCTTACTTCAACTATTGAAGTTTACATGCCCTTTTAGCACCCTTTGAATTAACAAAACCCTTCGGACCATGTCATGTATATGTCCTAGGTTACCGTTCTATTAGAAGAACCTTGTTTTGTTTATTCAACTACCATATACCAAATTATATGTAGTGGTTGCTACATTAATCCGTCAAGACTATATATCGCTATGAAAGATCAAATCTTGTCATAGTCAACTCCTTGAACATTGTCGTAAACTTCTTTCCGACATGTCGACTATTTCATAGATGTTAAACATCCATGTCTTATTTCTTTATAGATTCAAACACGACTGATAGGCTTCACGCCTTTCCGGAGGGTCTTCCAAGTTCAGAAACTTGATTTCTCGTGTATGGATACTATCACGGATTCTATGACTTCTAGTCATTTTATGGAGTCAGGGCCCATCATCGCTTCTTTGCATGTAGTCGGTTCATCATTGTCAAAACAATAACGACTTGCTTATCAAATCGCACCATTTGATTCTTACTGACCCACACGGTTCAATAGGAACTCTAATCTACGAGATCACAACCTTTGTAATCACGGGAGCCATGAGCATTGTGGCCGCCACCGGGATACTTTCCGGCGCTGCGCTACTTAGCACATATAGCTAAGGTTCAACAACCTTATCCAAGTTCTATTGTCCTCCCACTTAACTTTTTGTGAAAAATTCCTTCTCAAGAAACTTGACGTTCCAAGTAACAAACTCTTTTGTCCTCGGTGTTATGGAGAAATTCCCAACAAATTCTTTGGGATAACCTACAAAGACGTGCTTATCCGACTTTGGTTGTAAACATTTTACTTATGCATAGCATACCAAAATTTAAGAAAAGACAATTCTGGTTTTATCCCAAACCATAACTCATATGGTGTCATTTCAATGGATCACGATGGTGCTCTTTTCAGTGTAAAAGCGGTAGTCTCTAAAGCTTCAATACTTAAAACATAATGGCAGTTTTATAAATGACATCCTTGATCTTACCATGTCAAACATGGTTTGATTTTATCTCTCGAATATGCCATACTCCTATGGTTTATCGGGAAACACAAATCATGGAACAATTCCTCAAGTCTTAGGTGTTTTTGCTAAACATGTAACTCAAATATCTTCCTATATGATCGAATCATAAACTATTTATTTTCTTGTTACAATGATTTTCCACTTCATCTTGAAAGTCTTTGAACAATTTTCAAATGTTTCATACTTCTTCCTTATTAAGTAAATATACAGATATGTTCACTCAAATTTTCGGAGAAAGTATATGAAGCAAAAAGATCCATCGCATATGGCTACACATAGTGGACTATGCACATCATCATGCACAATTTCCAATAAGCTAGTCACCCGTTCCTCTCTGGCCTATGGACTTGAGGAATCCAAGTTCTATTGTCCTCCCACTTAACTTTTTGTGAAAAATTCCTTCTCAAGAAACTTGATGTTCCAAGTAACAAACTCTTTTGTCCTCGGTGTTATGGAGAAATTCCCAACAAATTCTTTGGGATAACCTACAAAGACGTGCTTATCCGACTTTGGTTGTAAACATTTTACTTATGCATAGCATACCAAAATTTAAGAAAAGACAATTCTGGTTTTATCCCAAACCATAACTCATATGGTGTCATTTCAATGGATCACGATGGTGCTCTTTTCAGTGTAAAAGCGGTAGTCTCTAAAGCTTCAATACTTAAAACATAATGGCAGTTTTATAAATGACATCCTTGATCTTACCATGTCAAACATGGTTTGATTTTATCTCTCGAATATGCCATACTCCTATGGTTTATCGGGAAACACAAATCATGGAACAATTCCTCAAGTCTTAGGTGTTTTTGCTAAACATGTAACTCAAATATCTTCCTATATGATCGAATCATAAACTCTTTATTTTCTTGTTACAATGATTTTCCACTTCATCTTGAAAGTCTTTGAACAATTTTCAAATGTTTCATTCTTCTTCCTTATTAAGTAAATATACAGATATATTCACTCAAATTTTCGGAGAAAGCATATGAAGCAAAAAGATCCATCGCATATGGCTACACATAGTGGACTATGCACATCATCATGCACAATTTCCAATAAGCTAGTCACCCGTTCCTCTCTGGCCTATGGACGGAGTTTCAATTATCTCGAGGAAAGTCTCACATGTGTCAATTGATCAAAATCAAAGACTCCAAAAATCCATCAACATGGAGTTTCTTCATGTTTTCTTTCAAATATAATTTAAACAGCGATGTCACTTCATAAGTGATCTTTCAATCATTTGTCTTGCGACATTTTAGCAATAGTGTTTATGGATGTGATTTCTCCAACTAGACTTGTAAAAGTTCATCCATCCTTTATGGAATACGGTAATTATTTGAACAGCCATTGTTCTCATGATACCGGAACAAAATAACAATTATTTAAACAAATCTTGAAGGCTTGGTTTGATGACAACAAAAAACACAATAACACTTTATTTGTTTTCGATGAACATCATCACTCATTCTCTTGCTGGTTACTTAGGCCATTGTAGTTCATGAATTGCGTTGTCCTGTATGACACTTCATACCAACCAATTCGGTATCCAATACCGGTATCCAATACCTAAGAACTACATTGTTTAACAAGCAAGGAATATAGCCATAACATGTATATCTTCTATATACCTAAGTTGGACATCTCCAACCTTTTATTTCTGCCAAATATTTTATAGATTCTCTTTCAGCAATTCCTTTTTTTTAAAGAATCTATCAACATCAATAGTGGTGTCATCAACATGACACATGGTACAAAGCGTATATAGTCAAATACTAATACCTTTGGACTTGCACTTTGAAGTAGATCACCATCATCAAATGTTTGGTGTTCTTTGAAAAATCCATTCTTTAGTAATCTATTAGTGTAGTAAACATTTTACTTATATCTTCTATTCATTCTTATCATGACAACTTTCATGATCAAGCTACTATAGCTTATAAGGAAGAATCACGAGTATAATATCAGTTCCCAAAACCTTTTTGGTAGATTCGGATGCCTAACATCTCCATCCTTCACAACTTCTCATACAATATGAGAACATGTATTTTGCTAAATTATACTCTATCATAATGCAACCAAACACATTGTTTCAGATATCACAATATCTTTCACACATGATGGTTTCTGAAACAATTTCCAGCTCCAATATAATCTTGATACTAAAACAACTTTTTAAATATTAATAATCATGGAGGCAAACATGATACTTTAGATACTAACATTGAAATTCTTACTCTTGATTTAATACTACTTATTAAACTTCATGGAGTAAATAGAGTTTGCTGAAAGTTTGCAATAGGACTTATAAACTTTAAATTTACATTCAAAACAATACGATACCAGTTCGTAAAGTAAATATCCAGAATTCTATAGTTCTATTATCTCAAATAAAAACTAAGCATAAGGTAGAAAACGAATGCCAATGAGTACAACAAACTATGCAAATTCACTTTGATTTAATTTATGACAAATTTGGTTCGACTAATCCAAATTAGAAATGAACTCCCACTCAAAAACGACATCCCTCGTGCCTTTTTGGTGACTACATCAACCAAATCCACTACACCAAGTCCGATCATCACGTGAGTCGGTGTAGCTTCAAAGGCGAGCATCAATATGGTCATCACATCAACTATATGACTCATGCTTAACCTTTCGGTCCGTGTTCCAAGGCCATGTCTGTACATGCTAGGCTCGCCAAGTAAGAACCTTAGTATTCGCGTGTGTAAAACTGTCTTACACCCGTTGCATGAAAGCGTAGAGTTGAGAACACCCGATCATCACGTGATGTCTCGAAAACACGATCCATAGAACGGTGCATACTTAAGGAAGAACATATTTTATCTTGATATTTAAATGAGGGATCATCTTACAATGCTACAGAAAGCGCCAAACTAGCAGTATAAGATGCTAACATCTAATGTGTAAAGTGAGATGATATGGTCCATGCATTTGACCTCTATCACTTGCATCGTGGTATGATCTCTATCATTCCTTTGTGTGTAAGGCCAAGGTCTATGGAACTTACACGTTGAGTGTGTTGTAAGTGTATCTATCATACATCTACTTACAACAATACCATATCAATACACTAGCCCAGCAACGATCTAAACTAGACGCCTCTAATTTATCAATTGCAAGTTTTACGTGGCTTAGGGCTTTCGGAGATAGAACCGTTCTTACCTACGAACATGAACCACAACGAGGATAACTAAGTTATTAGCAACTCGTTGTAAATCAGATATTGACTATAGTAGGAGAGACGGACATCCACCAGCCACTTATGCAAAACAAGTTGCATGTCAGTCGTGGAACCGGTCTCATGTACGATGACATATAAGGTTGGTCCGGGCCGCTTCATCCCACTAGGCCACCAATATCCAAAATACATAGAAGATGCAATAACATGATCATCATCGCCCACATATCAACATATGTGTACTACCCGTGCTAAGCACCTACGCATAGATCAGGCTCTAATACCACTGTTGGGTCCGCAGCATAGAAAACAAAAAAAATTCTACGATGAAAACTACACGCCAAGATCTATCTACTAGGTACAAAGCAACGGGTGGACATACATCCATCGAGAACTTACCCTCGAAGACTACGAGTTTTGTTAACGAGTAGGAACTCGTGGTTGATGTAGTCGTACACTTGCCGATCTCAAGATCATGAGGAAGTCCGAGCAGGTCCGGCTCCAGCACGTCCTTCAGATCCAGCTCCAGCACCACCAAGTCCAGCACCACAAAGCAGCGATGCATCCATGATCGCACACACATCCGGTACCCCGACAACCTCCATCCCTCGCTCCAGCAAAGCAGCAGAAGCAGCAACTCCTTTCCAGATAAAGCCATCGGGAACATGTATCTCGCTAATCCGAGACCATGGGGGAATAATACTAGGCGGTGAGAGAGATCCTTCACAAGGAGGTGTGTGTGAGAAGTGAGGAGGGGGTGGCCTTTTATAGGAGGAGGGGGTGCCCCTCCTTCATGGCCGGCGCATGGAGGAGGTGTCTCTTCACCTCCTCCATTCATGTGGTGGTAACCCTCCACATTAAAATGCCTCTTCACATTCCCTTTTAAAGTCTCCACTTTAAATGAATTAAATTTCTCCAAATTTAATACTCTCTCATTTAATAAAACTCTTTTATTATTTTTATTCAGAATTTTGTTAATTACTTTAATTAACAAACATTCACATAAAACCCTCCCGCAACATTTCAATATTACATGCAGAACCAATTTCAGCAATTTCACCCGAAACAGTTTCGGTGTCTATTGAAATAATTCCAGCGCTTTCTTAAATCTTTATCTGAAACATATTTGCTCCAAATGGTGTCGGTATCCCTTAAGTGTGTCACCCTACGGTTCGCGAATAATGCAGACATGATCGAGACCCCTCTCAGATCAATAATCAAAAGCGGGACCTGGAGATCCATAGTGACTCCTACACATTCAACGATGACTTCTGTGATCGTGAGAATATTTAACGCTAGTAACAAAATCCCTTTGTCCCGCGATATATTACATGTCCGAGATTCGATCATCGGTATCTCCATACCTAGTTTGATCTCGTTACCGACATGCACTCTTTTCTCGTTCCCGTGATATAACATTCTAGTGATCACATCACTTGCTTGCAAGCTATTTCAATGTGATATCACCGAGAGGGCCCAGAGTATATCTATCCGTCATCGGGATTTACAAATTCCACTCTTGATCCATGTGCCTCAACATAACACATTCGTAGCACTGAACCCATCTTTATAGTCACCCTGTTACGGTGTGACGTTTGATGTTATCAAGATACTCTTCCGGTGTTAGCAATTAACATGATCTCATGGTCTAAGGATAAAGATTACTTCGTATGATGTTATAGCAATATAAACATAATCACTTTGATCGTAATGCTATACTTCGGATGAATGTTCATCACATCGTCCCACCAATGGTGTGACCTTGTTATTAACAACATCCAATGTCCATGATCAGGAAACCTTGATCATCTTGTTAAACAACAAGCTAGTCTATAAGAGAGGCATAACTAGAAACCCTTTTTGTTTATTAAACACACATGTATTGATGTTTCCGATCAATACAATTCTAGCATATAAAATAAACATTTATCATAAACATGGAATAAGATAATAACCACTTTATTATTGCCTCTCGGGCATATTCCCTTCAATGGCGGCGATCTGGAAGAGGAGGGCCTTTCGCGCCCCTAATAAGCCCCCTCTGGTGCGGCTCCTGGCTCAGTGCGGTTTGTCCCCCTCCTTGGCCGGCCATGGTGGCGAGGGAGGGTGGGGGGTTTCAGGCCGCCTCAGCTGTGGTCGCCGCCTGTGCTGGCTTCCTCTTCCCGATGATGGTGTCCTGCCTGCTCTCTCTCCTCCGGTCGGCGGTGGCGGAGAGCGGGGGAGGGATTCGTGCGAGGCTGCGTCTTCAAGAGGAGGAAGTGGAGGTTTCTATCTCCTGGCGCTTCTGCATGGCGGCGGGAGGCCGCGGTGGGTGGTTCCCGACATGCTTCAGCGGTTGAAGACGGCGGTGGTGCCGCTCCAAGCGAAACCTTGGTATAAGCGCATTTTCGGTGTTCTGACCAGATTGGATGCCTGCTGTTTTCTTCTGATTCTCTTGGCCGGCCATGGCGGCGGGGGAGAGAACGTCGATGGTAGCGAGCGGATGACTTGGTCGGGGCAGCTGGGGGTGTTTCGGTCTTCCTCCTCTCGACGGAAGTCTCCTTGCTACTCCGACCATCTATGCCAACCTTCACCCACCCGTGGCAGGAGTGGTTCACTGAAGTGCGGGTCATTCGTCCTCGACGGAGTGTTCAAGGGTTCTTACGTCAGGGATTTTCGGAGCTTGAAAGCAGCATCGGCGAGCTCTATCCTGACGGCTGAATGCCGTCTGTCAAAGCCGGTGAGCTCCGGCATCCTTTCAACCTCCATCGGAGGCCTCTCTTCGGGTCAGCGGCCGTGTCCCACGTCGGCTCTGAAGCAAGTGGTATCGTCCCCGCGGCGGTGCTCGACGGCGGTGCAGCTGACCTCCGGCTCGGCAGAGGAGATAGAGAGAGACCTATTTTCATCCTTTATCTTTCAGTGGGGTCTTATCCACATATACTGAGGGCCTGTTGGCTTTTTCGCATCTTATGGGTCCTCTGTAATAATGTTCGCCTCCTCTGTTTGTGTTTAATATAATTGCTTCCAGGCCACTCGGGGCTCTCCTTTCAAAAAAAAAACAATGGATTCGTGTCTCTGGTTTTATTCAAACACGTTTTGTCGAATGGGCACTGACAATGGCATATAATTTCATCCCGTCTCGTTTGGATACGAGTACACTCTTATGATCTAATAAATCCAGTGAAAGTTACACTGGATTTTGCAACAAGTTTCTAAACATGTTTCGGATATGCCGGCCTGGAAAGCATTCTAGGTTGAATTTAGGTGTACTCGTCGTAGTGCTCATGGCAAAACGTGCAGTGTAGCGAGGCGGAGGGATCTAACCCGTTCAATTCTTATCAGCAACAACTAGGAAATATAGTCCAGTGATCAAACAAAGGCAGCTAAGTTTAGTAAGTAAGCAATCCCGGCCCGTCTGATTTGGCAAGACCAGAAGGAAATATAGCAATTCGTCCAAATATTGCCCTACTTGGACACTGTGCAATTGACTAAACGCCTATCACGTGTTCTGGTACGCTAACAGTGCGAGCGATGCACCGACAAACCTTTCACGGTCGCCAGTCCCCCTGTCGCCTTCCACAGCGCAGGAAATGTTGTATATAGCTGAACCGGCAAGGTCATCCAACGAAGTCGGAAAAAATGTTGAACTTCCAATCCACACAAAAAATGGCAAAGTAAGAAAACTTGAAATTCCAATCCACAAAGCAATTCCGACGAAAGGAAAAAAAATTAACCTCCAATCCACCGAATAACTTTGGGACGTTGAAGCGAGCTTCAACAGCGACGGCGACGGCTACATCTTGAAGTCTTAATAATGTCTTCCTCGCTCTATCCTCGCTCCGGTGGTGCATCTAGCGCCGATGGTGAGCACGTGGAGTCGTGTCAACGGAGGATCTCCCGGGATTCCGTCCGTTATCATCTTCGTTCGTTTGTTTTCAGGCCAGTCTCTTCCGATCTACGATTGACATCATTGGCGATGGTTGCTGTTTTAGTGTGTTGGTCCTTTGTAGCCTTAGCATGACGACTTCTCTTTTGTCTACTATAACAAACTCTACAACGACAAGCTTTGTCTGGCTCCGGTGACGGAGGGGCAAGGACAGCAGCACGCCTTCGGCTCACGCTAGTGTCTATAGTCATCGCTAGGTGGTTGAATGAACTATTTGTTATTTTTATTACTTTTTGTATTGTTGTTGATGATTATTAATAGATCGGTGGAATTCGCAAAAAAAAAACAATGCTGAAGAAAGAAAAGCTTTGGATACACGAAGCATGGTGCAATAATGCACGGTACATCTCTGAGCGTGGTGTCTACTGCGGTGCATCTACGTACGCAGGTACGCTACCAGATTACTGCGGAGGGCAGCCGCCTTGTACTCCGGCGACGGCTTCCATGGAGAGGCAAAGGCGCTCGGCGGTCCCTGATGACGCTGCCGCCAGAGAGCCTGCGATGCTGCGGCGGTGGGCTCTCCTCGTACTCGTTCTTCATTGGGGCGAGGGCCCGGGAGAAGCGCTGCGAGGGTTGCGTGGGGTAGGAGGAGTAGTGAGGCGACGAAGACCTTGACGAGGAAGACGTCGAGGAGGAGTGGGCAGCCTATCGGCGCGGCTCCCACCGCTGGCCCGAATAGCACGGCTGCAGCTGCGGTGGAGGCATCGTTAGCGGCAGGTTGTTACCGCTGGCGATGTGATCTATGACCACTAATAGAAACAAGGGCTTTGGTTCGGAGCAGATTCTGGGTCTAGTCCCGATGGGTTTTGGGCCGGCTCCAATGGCTAGGAGGCTGGGGCAGCTCTAGTCCTGGGTCGTTCCAGACCTCCAGTCCCGGTTAGTGATACAGCCTGGGACTAGAGGGCCCGCGCCAGCTAGCCCACGTGCGGGAGCCTGTAGTCCCGGTTGGTATCACGGCCCAGGACTACAAGTCAATCACTAGTTCTGGTTGGTATTACGAATCGGGACCATTGGTTTCTCTATATAATTCGGTTTCGTCCGTGTCCGAGCCCATGACCATTTTTCCTCCAAGCAAGCCGAGTTCATACCTCTACTCCCGAATTAGTAGTCCCGGGTGTGAAATCGGGACTATAGCCAGTTACGACCCGGGACTAGAGCCCCGTATTCAACTAGTCGACCTAGGTGAGTGTACTGCTTGGGGTGCTCCACGATTGCTAGGGCCATGCTCGTCGCGAGGCAAAGCAGGACACCAGGAGGCATACGGGCAGGTCGCTGATACCAACCTCGTTGTGCTGCACACACCTAAATCCCTCCTCCCTGACGCGCGTGGCCGGATCCCGAGTGTACAGGGCCAATCCCGACGGCCCGACGGAGGCGAGCTCCTGGAGGGGGCGGCCACCGCGCGTGGTCGTCGATGGGCAGCCTCCGCGCTTGTAGGCGGCGACGCTGGGAGGAGGCGCTAAGGCGCGGCAAGTCGCCACCTCGGGATCTGGGGAGGAGGCGCGTCGCGGTGGGAAGCGCGCAGTTTGGTGGAGGTCGAGCTCGAGGGGAGGCGGCGCACGGGGACATGGATGGTAGAGGGGGAGGCGGCAGAGGAGCGCGGACGTCGAGGTTAGGGGGGAGGCGGCGGTGTTGTCGTCTGCGGAACGGGCGGTAGGCGCCGACTGCGTCGTGGGAGGAGACCGGACAGGCTGGGTTTGTCCTCTCCATGGGGACCGGCAGGTTGAATCAATTTTTCTGGAGGACTTAAATGCAAAATATCCTACAGACCACAACTATGTTGACTTTGCACGAATCTTTAAGAAACATGTGGCAAAGATGATACCGAGGGTCTAGTGTACATGTGGAAATTCGACGCATCGGTTCTGCTCCATTCCAGTTCGTCCCACCTTATAGCAAGAACTAGAAACGGATATCATGTCCGATTCGTTCCTTCTCTTTCCCAGCGTATTTTACGCGTCTCTGATCGGAAATACTCCCCCGTTCCAGTTTAAAGGGCTTACGCGTATAACTACATCGTTTATTTGACTAACAAAATATAAATTATTTAAAACAAATTTTATAATATTAGAAAATATAACATCTAAATTTTTCAATGATATAATTTTTATATTAAATAATTAATATTTTATTGGTTAAATTAACGACTTAGATATACACGTAAGCTCTTTAAACCAGGACACATGGAGTAATGGACATCTACGTGGAGTATTTAACATCTGCTCCAAGTTCGTGGTAGCTGATACAGAAAACGGACCCGTTTCACAGCTCCCTACGATAGCTGAGGGACCTGCAGGCTGCATTGCTAATGTATCAGCTACGAGAGAGATATCCTGCCATCTCTGACCTCTCTAGGCACCGAGAGCCACCATTACCCGGAGAGGCCAGATTTACGAAATATCAGGCCACGCTTCTCCATGCTCCCATGGCAACGATCGCTCTCACTGCACGTAACGTAACATTGACCTACATACAGTTACCCCGAAACAAGCCAAAAACTAGGCCTACCTAACGACTTTCTTCACCAGATGAAACGAACGACGCCGACCAGAACCTCACCATGCATGCGTGCATGATTCTTTTTAGAAGAAAAGGTCCACGCCCATGTTCCATTGTATCGAAACCAACCATACATAAGTTTTATCGGTCATTGAGAGCCCAGTGCTCCCAAAGAAAGATCAACACACGATCTTCTCTGATAGCTCACAACCGAAAAGCCAAAACAAGTTTTCTGGGGGTACACACAGGACAGGGATGAAGGCAAACATTACAGAGCTACATGGAAGCTGAGGAGACACATGAAGGCAGTAGAGAGGCTTCTTTTTTTGCTCACGCATTGTCCACCGCTCTCAACATCATCCCATCTTCCACTAGCTTAAGGGACTACTCTTCCAACTTTCTGGTGGTGATCTTCCAGGCCACAACTTCGTCCGCATCCTTCCATTGGGATTCACCCAGTACCAACTCCGTCCCATTCAGGTTCTTCAACGTCATCCAGGATCCGACCAAAGCAACAGGGGTGGTCTCCGAGCTATCTGCTCCACTCTCCCAGCCACAACACTCATATTGTCTCTTGCATTTCCTAAGAACAACATTGTTCCACTGGGATAGAATATATGCCACTCTCCTCCAGAGGATCTGTAAACCAGACCAGTTAACATGGGTAAATACAAGATCATTTCTGGTAAACCCAAAGGACATCCGCATTAATGATATTGTGTATATCATTTTTTTTCTCACTCAACCACATGTTTGCTATAGCTTCAAAAGAAACATTTAGGAGTTCATGACAAAACTCAATTTTAATCTCAGCGCCGATAGATTTTGCCACTACACATTCAAAGAAGATGTGGTTACAAATTTCAGGTTCAGAAAACACAAGTTAAGTCATCTAAAGATTGTCTTTTGACAAGGTTACCTCTAGTTATAGCGTGCATGATTCGAGCCCGGGTCCGTATATTAATCAAGTTTTAAATTATGTACACGCACGACAGGAAGACACGCGTGTACCTGTCCCCTGTCCCGCGCCGTGACCGATCTCCACCATAAATTAGGCAGGACGGCACTACAAGAGTGGCTCACTAGCTAGTGTACCGACCGGTGAGTGAAACTGCCACTGAGCCAGAGCGGCAGAACCTTCCATTCCGTTGCTGCCTAACAGCCACCAGTGTAGCAAGCTTTATCATTGTCCCAGATCACTAGTTAGTCCCCACTAGAAGGAACACGTACGAGTGGTCCTCGTTAATTGAATTCCTTAATTAAACGGCACACATCAACCAGTAGCTGATCCTTGTTGGATTGCTACGTGTACTGTTTCAGCTGCCACGTCCGGGTCGGACCTGCGTGCGCCGGTCGGTGCGGGGACTGTACGAGAACCTTTGTGGATCACCTAATAATCCTGGGATTGATGCAAAGATTCGATCAAGTAGGCCGTGGCGCCACCCTATACGTGGAGAGTGTCCTCCGCTCTGGATTGGACGTGGAAAATGAAGAGTGCCGATGCAGAACGGCATGACACTCGCTCGTTCCCTGGACCGGCGGCGGCGGGCACGCGGCGCGTAGCACGCCTGTGGCACCGACCGTACGGTACGGGCTCGTCCAAAACAGCTGCGTGGTCCCGTCTTCCACACCGCCTTCGATCGAACAGCGGCGAGCGACGCCGGCCGGACGGCGGCTAAGATTTTTTCCTGGACGCGTGTGGCTACTGTTACCGGCCACGTCGTCGCATCGTTCAGGCCGAAGTCGAGGCCCAGCGTCCACGAGTGCACTGCTAGAAAACTAGCCACAATTGGAAACAGAGCCAGGCTGATATTTTGCTTGACGCCAAGGTCGGTCGCTATTGCAACGTTTTTCTTCTCTGACGTGCTCTTGCAATGCATGTTTTGGCTGGTAATGGCAAGACGTAAGGCCGGTGGTGAGTAGCTTATTTATTTATTTTTCCCTGATGTTTTCCTGGTTCCAGAACCTTCGAACCCTCCGTTCTCCACCAAAAAAACATGATTAAATATTACGTGAACAAACAGGCTCCGTGGCGTCGTGGCACACGCCCGGCCTTTCACCGCGCCCAAGGATCATCTACTAGCGCCCGTGACGCGGTGCACGGTACGTACAAAAGATTGCACTGAGCACTAGCAGCCATCAGAATGGTTTGCAATATTTGTAGGAACACGACGTCGAAGCAGTGCAATTGGGTCATGACGTAGGAGTATTTGGACTGACTGACGCGTATGTGGTACTACGTGTGGATAGATTTATAATAGAGTAAAATTCACTTGTAGCACCTAAACTTAACACCCTTTTTCAATTAAGAGTACGCAATTTACGGTCACTGAATACGGTGACTGTCTCATTGCGGTCACCGGCCCTCTGTACAGCAATGTATTCCCCTACGTGGCGGGTGTTGACCAGTCCAAACGGTGTAATATATTACAAAAGAACCCTTCTTTAAATTAAGTCCAAGCCTAGAAACTAACACAAAGGAGAGGCAACGAGGTCGTGTCGCGCGCCGGCCTGCCCACAGCGGGCTGGGCCAGCGGGCGCAAAAACCACGGAGGCGTCGTGCCGTATTATGACGGTCGGGGACTTGCAGCCGGCAGCGGTGTTGTCCCTGCGTGATCGGCGACCGTGGGAGGTGGCGGGCCTCATCGAGCTCGGTGTACTCCGGCGACCACAATCGCATCCGGCCAGCAACACAAGGAGCCCTTGAAAGGTAGCACTGGTGTTTTAACCAAATGTTGTATGCACTGGTAGTACAGGCAAATGCTACTCGTTATCAATCAAATGTCATCACGTGAAATTGATTGCAGTTGATTCAATTTCAGCATAGAAAGTTAATTCGTTGTCAGTTCTTTGACATGCGGTGAAATCTAGTGCAATTGATTCATTGTGAGTAGAGGAAAATTGAAAATATACAACGTGTGGTTGGTCGCGGATTGCGGCTGCCGCCCGTCATCAGGTTGGTGTCGCCGGCCGCACACCCGCCTCACATCTTCTATCCGCCGTTGAGAGGCAGAGTGAGCAGCCACCGCTCCACCTCTTCTGCCCGCCCTAGGAAGCATGGAGGGGCAGTGACTTCGGCACCGTGGACACGCGCGGCTGGTGCTCTGGCTGGATCTCATCCTCGACGCCGGTGGTTTCTTCTAGAGTTGCGCCGAAGCAGGATGTCGCCGGCAAGAAACGCGTTGCGGCCGGCCAGCGGGTCTAGTTCCCGCGCCCCCGAGGAGGGAGGGAGCGAGCTCGGCCAGCCTGCCATGGCTTGTGCGGCGAGAGAAGGAGCGAGCGTAGAGGAGGACCTCTAGGAAGAAGGAGCTCGGGGAAGATCGGACAGCCGTGACCATGGCCCATTAATGTTTTCTCAATTTGGTCCTGATTTTTTTTAATCTGGTCCTGAAGTATTTTATTATTCAAAAATAGTCTCTATTGATAGTCTAGGTGGCTAACATATGGGGTCCATTTAGTGCGAAGTAGACGAATACATTGATGTATAGAGGGCCAGTGACTGTAACATCGATGACCGTATTGAAAAAGGGTGTCAAGTTTAGGTAATGCGGGTGGATTTTACTCTTTACTAGATTATGTAGGCGCGCGTTGCTGCGCCAGTCTATTAGGATATATAATGTTAGAAAATGATATAAATCTATTTAGAGTCATGTTAATAACTATTATGAGGTACATAAAAAACTTGCCAAGTCACCATCTTCAGACGTTAGAGCTCCCGTTTTAGGCGGTGTCAACTGCGACAAGAGTATGATAAAAAAACTGCAACAAGAGCAAAATGTCTTTAGTTTTTGAACCACGTTGTCAATGGTTCAGTTCAGATCCAATCCACGGAAATATTAAGAGAATGCATGAAATTACTAACAAGGATAGATCAGTGCAAAATCATTGACATGGTAATGGTTCATGATAAAATCTCCATTTGTTTTCTTTACATGAGATACCACCACCGCAAAATGAAGAAGATCCAATTTTAATCAACTTCTCTCGCATCCTTACCATCTACTGGTCTTCCATGTAGTGTCGTCGGATTAATGACAAGTACGCCATGAGGGGGTCCTCGAGGCGTGCGGAAGAGAGGGGCTGAGACGTACGGTATCCCGAGACGGTGAGCACACAAGTTTACCCAGGTTCGAATCCGCCGGCTTTGGACGGATCCTACTCCTGCTAGCAATCTAGTAATACGGCAGAGCCGGAATATGGGTTACAAGGGTTTCGCCTGTACGAGTTGAGGGTCTAAAGTATTGGGTGTTATCTGGTGCCCTAAAGGCTCTCCCTAGGACGGCTTATATAGATATCCGGCCTAGGGTTTACAGGAGAGATCTATCCGGCTACGACTAAGAGTCTGTTACAGAGTACATCTTGAACTACAGGTAATATTATGGGCCTAAGTCGGTAAGTCTTCTGGGCCTTCCCGTAGCCGGATTGGACTCCGTCTTCTCTCCTTGACTGGGCCGCCGTGAAGCAAAGCTCTAACCCGAAGTGGGTCACCCTGGTCAGTGAGGAACTGTGAGGATACCCGGAAAGTATATCCCCAACAGCATCCCCCGGAGGCCTCCAAGATCCAAAGTTGGATTTTATCATCGTCTAGCTTGATCTTCGGCTTGCAGAATCTTGAAGGGTTCCTGAAACTTCACAACAAAAAGATACGATCCGGGTCTTAAAAATAAGTCGGACCTTGCAATTGCTTACTCGGATTTTCCAGCTTGCTTTTAAACTAAGCCGGAATTTGGTCTCCAACGCCACCTGACACAAGCATGGTCAAGTCACGTCATCTGACAGACGTTTCGTCAGCACGACCGTTGGTGGGTCCGCGGTCCGCGGAACCGAGGTGCCGTTTCAATACGTGTGTGGAGATCGAGGCGACGCAATCATCACGCGGGCCCTTCCCAGTTCTTTCCACGACGCGTGGCGATTACACTGTAGCGTTTGCACGAATCTTGGCGTAGGTAGGTGGATATAAGGGGTTTAGATTTCTTCTTCTCCTTTCCACCAGTCTCTTGCCGTTTCTTTCCTCCCAATCCTCCTGCGCGCACAGAGCCTCCTCGTTCTCCCTCCACAAAGCTCCTAGCGCCGCCCCTTTAAGGTCACCCTTCCACCGGAGAAAATGGTTCATCTTCTTCCTCCAGTTTGGTGGCGGCAGCGGCGGCGGCGAAGGCAGAAGCAGCAGCAGAGAAAGAAAACTACAGGGGAATCTGGATTCCCTGCGCTCTCGACGAAGCAGGCCTTAAGAAGTGGAGAAGGAGGGGCTCCTCGCCGCCGGCAATTGGCGGAGCGGCTCCGGCGAGACCGTCCCCAATCCGCGTGAGGGCGAGCGCGTCCACTTCGGCACCCATCTGGACCGAGGTTTGTCCTTTCCTCCCTCGGAGTTCTTCTCCGAGGTGATTGACCACTATGGAGTTCAACTCCACAATCTTCCTCCCAAATCCCTGCTAGAGATGAGCGCATACGCTGCGCTTTGCGAGGGCTTTCTCGGCATTAGGCCGAGTTTGCTTCTCTTCCGGTTTTACTTTCATGTCCGGAGGAATTCCATCACTGTCGGTGTTCCTTACATCACCGGCACCATTTGTTTTTCTCTTAGACGAGACCGGGCATATCCCAAAATTTCTGCCAGTGACTCGGTTAAACAACGGCCAGCCACTTTTTTCTATCATCGGGATATTTCGGCTCCCGGAAAAGCTACTGCTTTGCTGGCTTTTATCGACGGAGCCGCCACGGCCCAACCTTCCTGGGACGAGGCTGCTCCGGCTCTCACAGATGATCTGATCCTCGCTAAGAGGCGGATCGAATATCTGATCAAGCACAAGGGTCTGAAGGGATACGACTTGGTCCAGTGCTGGGTCTCACGCCGAATCCAGCCACTTCAGTACCACTGGGATAGACTGATGCATTCTGTCATGTCTTCCCTGACCGACTCCCTCCGCATCAGCCCCAAAGCCTACACCACTCAGGGCTACATAACCCAGATCAAGTGGATGATCAAGGAGCGGATCGAGAGGCGGATTCTAGAGGTTTCTCTGGACATGCACACGGCGAAAAACCCCGTGGTTCCGATAAGCTTTTATCATCACATCTTTTATGTGTTTCTATCTTCGAGTTACATTGCAATGCTGATACATTTTCTTGTTTTCAGCTTGCTGACATCCCCGAGTCGGAACTTGCTCCGCTCGAAGGATACCCTCCGGAGTTCTCTCAGGAGGTGGAAGTGGTTCCACTGCCGGATCTTGCGCTCAGGAAGCGCAAAGCTCCGACTGTAGCAGTTGGCACAAAGGAGGTGCCAGTCGTGAAGAGGTAACCTTCTATCACAACTTTTCCGCCTTTGTTGTTTACTCAAGTTTCTTTCCGAGATGTAATGTTTCCGACTTTACTACTCTCTCAGAGCAAAATCAATCATCAAGGGCAAGGGGAAGGGGACTTCTTCGAAGCCCCTGCGCCAGACGAAGCTTACAATAGCTTCCCCTGCCGTGGCTCCTCCGACTCCGGTCCCTCAACCTTCTGCAACTCCGGCGATCATCCCTTCTCCGGTGATTGCAGAAGATCCGGCTCCTCAAGCGGAGCCGACGATCCTTGGGTCGCATACTGATGTCACTACGAGTGCGTCAGCTCAAGATAAGGGTGAACCCTCTTCAGGTAATGATCCCTCGGCTGAAGTCTTCGCCGACAACCTCCTCAACAATCCGGGTCTTGCCAAATTTGGGCTGACCCGAAAGTCTGCAGAGGAGATCCAGCGGCTGGCCAGGCAAGTCCTGGACAAAAGCCATCTATCCCCCGAAGAGGAGGCGCAAGAAGCAGAGGACGTCAAGTTCTCCGACCTTCTTACTCAAGTCCGCCTTCGCGACGAGAGGATCAGGACTGGCGAGCTTCCAACAGCTCCAGTGATCCCTCTTACTCTTGCTGAGAAGGTGGCAGCTGAAGTGAACGCGGGTTTAGACAAACTCACCCGCGAGCAATATGTAAGTCGGAATTCCAACTCTTGTTTTTACATTATGTTATATCATATCCTCTAGCCCCCAAGCATGAAGTAGGATATAGAATCCGAGTTTATTGTTTCATTAGGATGCCAAAGAACGAACTAGTGTAGCCCCCAAGGCTCGTGCTGATATTTAGTAAAAATATTAGCTCGAGTCTTAAGTAGCTATCTGACTTTGGGTATTCTGACTTACAGAAAGTATGTTCCTATAACCAGGAATTATTGTCCAATGTCTGTAATAAGCGGAGAGAGATCAAAGCTCTCCGTCTTAAAAATGCTGAGCTCAAGGTAGCCAAGGACGAAGCCAAAGGTAAACATTTCGAGATTCAAACCTTGCCTTTTGCTTTTTAATGTCGAATTTTTCTGAACTGTTGTTCTTTTTTGACTTACAGCGTTGGTGAAACAATCCATCGCTATGATTGAAGAGGCCGAGAACCTCAAGACCTTGGTGGTGGAGAACAAAGGACTTCGCCAAGAGCTGGAAAAGCTCAAGGTGGATCATGAAACGAGCATATCTCAAGTCCTGGAATCCTCCATGGCCACTGAAGAGCGCGATCGCAAGATTGCCGCTCAAGATAAAGTTATCTCGGACCTCAAGAATGAGGTTGACAGAGAGAAGGATATCTCCCAAGCACTCCGGGCTAAACTCCAGAGTTTCTGGGAGGAGAAAGCCAAGATTGACGACGTCATTCTTGGTAAGTTCCATCTATCTGACTTATCATTTCTTCGACTTTTATCAATGTCGGTTTTTCCTTATCTTCATTTTGTGTATAGGTCCTCTGAACTTGACGGACTCCTCCTCGTCCGAGCCCCGCACTCACCGGCTTACCCAAGTTGGTGATCTTCTTCATGACTACCGCCAATCCCTTGAGGATATTGGCGAGTCTGTCAGGATTCCGGACTTGCCAAGCATGTCGGACTTCCAGGTGCGGGAGAAGGCCAAGGAGATGCCGCAGCTCATTAGGGACTGGAACATGTCCTATGCGCGGACTGCCGCGCAGAATGCCCTCTCCATGGTCATGAGCCACCATGGAAACATGGAAATATGGCAAGTGACTAGTACTGCAAGGTAGATGAAGACGGCCAGGAGCAGGATCTTCAAGCCATCATGCACTCCTGCGCCGGATATGGGTGCCACGTAGCTGATCTGACCAGCTACAAGATCCCCTTCTTCACCCGCGTGGATACTCCGCCACCTCCTCCAGAAGATGCCGAAGAAGTTTCCGACGATGAACGGACCACCTCGGATCCGGACATCTCAGAACGATATCAAGGCGGAGTGACCAGCGAGCCAGTAGATCCTTCATCTCCTCCTGCATCACAGACCACAAACTTATGTATTATTCTGTGAAAGAACATGATGTGTTTTGTAAATATAAAGTACTATGGCTTTTGCTAGTGCTAAGGTTTTTTTTATCTATTCAGCACTTTTGTTTTAGACTTTTTGTGTGCTTGAAATGTTTGCATAAGCACTTAGAATTTTTCGTCTCTACTTATCGTTTATCTGGCTTTCCGCCTCGTCCCTTTTGTGAGCCGGCTAAACCTTCAGCCGAAAACTTTGCCGAGCAACAGAGCTCAATTGCTAAAACAGTTTAAACTCGGAAACAAAGCCGGCTTCCAGTACCAACAATTCACTACTCGGAAAATACCCGCATCCAGCAATCAGACAAATAACCTAAGTAAAGGCTAGAATTTTTTAGAGTTATACCCGAAGGTAGCAGTTTTTAGAGTCGGAAATCTAAACCAGAATGAACATGAGCATAAAGTACTTTCAAACATTCTGGGATTTTCGACTATGACATGATCATTAGGAAATAAGATGGTAAAAACTTCTCAGGAAAACTTTGAGGTAACCAAAACTTTTATTTCTCACAGAACATGTACATATGTATGATTACAAAGAAGGATAAACTAAGAATAAAAGGGACGTTGCTGAGCAATATTCCATGGTCTGTCTAACTCATCCGGATTTGTACTGCCTTCAGCTCTCTTTCTCTTCTTAGTAGCAGGTCTTTCTTTAACTGGCCTCATGTCAGTTAAGTAGTACGATCCATTGTGCAATACTCGACTAACTAAAAAGGTCCCTTCCCATACTGGGAAAAGTTTGTGCTTTCTTT
This sequence comes from Avena sativa, assembly GCA_916181665.1. Lineage (NCBI taxonomy): Eukaryota > Viridiplantae > Streptophyta > Magnoliopsida > Poales > Poaceae > Avena > Avena sativa. The sequence goes on along the minus strand of OV702297.1, from coordinate 459,041,882 downwards.
GTTGCATAAGCCGGAGAACCAAATCACCTTTATTAAAAGATCTAGTTCGGACTCTCTGGCTATGATACTTGCGTAACTTCTGCTGATAGGCTGTAGATCTCATTTCAGCAACGACGCAAACTTCTTCGACTAAGTCGAGATAATTTTGTCGAGAAATCTCGGCATCCTCTTCGATATACGCGACCACTCTAGGAGAAATATGAATTAAATCACTAGGAAGAACTGCTTCTGCGCCATAGACCAAGAAGAAATGTGTATATCCTGTTGACCTGTTCGGAGTTGTTCGCAAACTCCAAATTACAGAGGGTAGTTCCTCTGCCCAAGCCCCCGCAGCACGCCTCAGTGGTGCTTCGAGTCTTGGTTTCAAGCCTTGTAGAATTAAACCATTTGCTCTTTCGACTTGTCCGTTAGCCTGTGGATGTGCGACTGACGCAATGTCAAGCCGAATATTTTGCTCATCGTAGAATTCAGCTAGTTCTCCCATAGAAAAGTTACTCCCGTTGTCTGTGATAATGCTATGCGGATAACCATACCGGATTATAACATCCTCGACAAATCTTTTGGCTGTTGCTCCATCACAACTAGTGACAGGTTTAGCCTCGATCCACTTTGTGAATTTGTCCGCCATCACTAAGAGGTGCGTGAATCCACTTGGTGCTCGTTTAAAAGGTCCTACCATATCAAGCCCCCAGACCGCAAAATGCCATGTTATGGGTATTGTTCGCAGCTGATCGGCCGGAACATGAGATTGCTTGGCGTACTTTTGGCAGCCTTTGCATGTCTTGACTAATCGTTTGGCATCTGCCTGAGCTGTAAGCCAGAAAAATCCATGTCGAAAAGCTTTTGCCACTAAAGATTTGGCTGCAGCGTGGTGACCACACTCGCCTTCGTGGATTTCTCTTAAGATCTCCACTCCTTCTTCCGGAGATACACAACGCTGAAACCCCCCAGAAACACTCCGTTTATGGAGCTCACCTTTAACAATAGTATAGGCTTTTGCTCGTCGGATAATCTGCCGGCTCAGCACCTCGTCTTCGAGTAATTTGCCATCTACCAAGTAATCAAGGTAGGGTTGAGTCCAGCTGGGAATTACAGCCAGGACTGCTATTAAAGGTGAGTCGGATTTGGTCGGATATTCCTCATCTACTCCCTTTATCGAGGGAACTTTGAGGTGCTCTAAAAATGCGCCATCCGGGACCTCTTTCCGCGCAGAGCCTATTCGAGATAGTGCATCTGCTTCCTCATTTTCTGCTCGAGGGATGTGTTGAACTTCAAACCCTTCGAACGATTTAGATAGATCATCCACGACAGCTTTATATGCTGCCATGTGCTTATTTGCATTAAAAAAATCTGAGACTTGCTGAGCAACAAGATCCGAATCTCTGTAACACATCAAACATCGGATGCCAATATCCTTGGCAATCCGGATTCCGTGCAGCAGTGCTTCATACTCGGCAATATTGTTTGTCGTTGTGATGTGGATCTGCAACACGTATAATAGTTTATCTCCTTGGGGTGATTTGAGCACCACGCCAGCCCCCGAGCCCCCTCGAGCCTTAGACCCATCAAAAAAGAGGGTCCAGTATTCCGACTCAGAGAGGACCATGTTCTCCTTCGTCTCTGTCCAATCAGCGACAAAGTCAGCAAGGATCTGGGATTTGATTGTTGTCCGAGGTTTATACTCAATATCGAAAGCTGAGAGCTCTATGCCCCATTTGGCGACACGTCCTGTGGCGTCACTGTTGTTGATTATGTCTCTCATGGGAGCTTTGCTCACCACGGTAATTGGATGCTCCTGAAAATAGTGTCGTAACTTACGAGATGCTAGGAAAACACCGTAAGCCAACTTTTGATAGTGCGGATATCGCTATTTTGATTCTGTCAAGACCTCGCTGACAAAATAAGTCGGACGCTGCACCAGGTGTTCCTGATTTTCCTCTGGTCTCTCCACCACCATGATGATACTAACGACCTTATTTGTCGCAGCAATATAAAGCAACATCGGGTCCTGATGTTCCGGCGCTGCAAGGATAGGAGCAGATGAGAGTACTTTTTTCAGGTCTTGTAGTGCAGCTTCAGCTTCGTCAGTCCAGACAAAATCTTTGGTCTTCTTCAGGAGTTTGTATAATGGTGCGGCTATTTCACCAAGCCGGCTTACAAATCAACTGACCGCAGCAATGCAACCAGTTAATCTTTGTACGTCCTTCAGGCGAGTTGGCCTGGCAATATTGAGAATAGCCTTGATCTTGTCGTGGTTCACCTCTATGCCTCTTTGAGACACGATGAAACCTAACAATTTTCCGGCTGGTATCCCAAAGAAGCATTTCTTCGGATTAAGCATGATGTTGTATTTTCGTAGATTGGCGAACGTCTCCTCCAAGTCAGAAATCAATGTTCCCGTCTTTTTGGACATGACCGCGATATCATCCACGTATGCATGTACATTGCGTCCGAGTTGGTCGTGGAGGCAACGCTGCATCGTGCGCTGGTACGTAGGTCCTGCGTTCTTCAGCCCAAAGGGCATCGTAACAAAACAGAAGGTTCCGAAGGGGGTTATGAATAAAGTTTTGACTTTGTCAGATTCCTTCATCCGGATTTGGTGATAACCGGAATATGCGTCGAGAAAACAGAGGACTTCCGAGCCTGCCGTAGAATCGATAACTTGATCAATTCTAGGCAGAGCGAACGGATCTTTTGGACAAGCCTTGTTCAAGGCAGTATAATCAACACACATCCTTAAATTAGTGGTGTCCTTTTTAGGGACCATTACAGTGTTGGCCGACCAATCAGTATGGATGACCTCTTCTATGAATCCGGCTAACTCGAGCCGTGCTAGTTCCTTAGCTATTGCCTTACGCTTTTCATCACCAAACCGTTGTAAGGACTGTTTGACGGGTTTAGCGTTCGGGTTTACATTTAGAGAGTGCTCGGCAAGTTCCCTAGGTACTCCGGTCATGTCAGATGGCTGCCATGCGAAGATATCTTGATTTGCTTGGAGAAACTTGACGAGCGCGCTTTCCTATGTGCTACTTAGGCCTACGCCTATCCGAGTCACCTTGGAGGGGTCGTCATCCTTCAACGGCGTCGTCTTCGTCTCTTCTGATGCCTTGAACTCCGGATTTGGATTTGTCACCTTCTTCTTCGTCGCAGGCATCTCAGACGGATCTATGATCTTCTTGATCTCCTGGTACTCCTGGGCGTGCAGCACGGCTTCGGCAAAGGCGGCATTTCCATCCTCGCACTCTCGCGCCTTCTTCGGGTCTCCCCTGATGGTGATTACGCCGTTGGGATCTGGAATTTTCATCATATTGTAAATGTAACACGGACGAGCCATAAAATCCTAGTAAGCCGGACGTCCGAATATAGCGTGATATGCGCTCTTGAATGGGACCACTTCGAAGGAAAGTGCCTCCGTCTGATAATTCTTTGGTGTTCCAAAAGTAACATCCAAAGTGATCTCTCCCAGGGAAGTAGCATGTCTTCCTGGGACAACTCCGTGAAAGATCACAGAGCTGTGGTTCAGCTGTGTTTCCGAGATCTTCATCCGGCGTAGCGTTTTGACATAGAGAATATTGATGTTGCTACCACCGTCCATGAGGGTCTTGGAGAAACCATAACCATCAATAAGTGGATTGACGATTAAGGCGTATTTTCCTCGCCTATGTAGCTTAGGCGGATGATCAGCGCGGTCAAACGTTATTGCTACTTCCGACCAGTCCAGATACTGAGGGACAGCCGAAACTGTTGCGTTGACCTCGTGGAGAACTGCTTTCTTGACCTTTGCTGGTTGAGATCCGAGGAAGGTGACATAAGTGTCCTTCTTGGTGGGAAAAGTTTTATTCCCTTCCGACTTGGGATTTGAAGCGTCGGCTTCCCCCATGTCGGAATCTTCCTTGGTCTCTTTGTCTTTTTCGGGATTTTTCTTTCCCTTCTTCCGCTTGGCTTTGTAGCTCGCGGTATCATCTCTCTTGATGTCGTCGTTAAAACGACATTCAGCGTTGGTGTGGGATGAGCCCCCATTGGCGTCCAAATGATGCACACATGGGTTATTGGCGATGTCGGCCTGAGTGTAGGTTTTGCCTGGTTGTTGCTCGCCTCTACCTTGGACCCTTGATGTCCAACGGCCACGCCCGCGGCCTCCGCCACGTCCTCCTCGTCCTCCAGACCCGAAAACAGTAGTGACTACCGCTGTCTCCGTGTTGGGTTTTTCTTCCGAGGTATTTTTGCGCTTCTGAGCTTATTGCTTTGGTTGTTTTGCCGACTGAGGCACAACCAGGGCATTGACTAATCCCTCTGCATCGTCGTCAGCATCTGCATACTTGCTCGCTGTTTCTATCATTTCTCCCAGATCAGTAACCTTGTCACACTTCAAGCGATGGCGCAGTAAACCAATTGGGAGACCTGCGATGAAAGCTTCAATCGCAGTTTGATCGTTTACTCCTTCGCAGGAGTTCTTGGTGTCAATCCATCGTCCGAGGTAATCCCGACAAGTTTCTCCGGCTTTCTGGGTGCAACGCTGTAGGTCTCCAACCGTACATGGCCTCCGATATGTGCCTTCGAAATTCTGAAAGAACGCACTTTGTAAATCATACCAGTTGTGGATGGTGTTCGCCGGAAGCTCATTGAGCCATGATCGTGCCGTCTTCCTCAGCATGAGTGGGAGATATCGGGTTGCGACCAGGCTGTTTCCGCCTTTGGCGATGCAGCAATCCTGGAAGAAATCCTGTAACCAGGTGTCTGGCCGAGCAATGCCGTCGTAGGCTTGAATATGTCTTGAGATAGCAAATCCTTCCGGGAACTTTGTGGCTCTGATGCGTGGTCCGAAGCACTTTGGCCCCATGTACACGTCATCGTTTTCGTAGCGCCGAGCCTCTATGTTGGAGTTGATCCTATGCCTTGCATCGTTCGGGGATAGGGATCGTCCCGAATGTCGGCTATGGCTGCGGTGCCTTGGAGCCGGACTTCGGCTTCTGCCACCACCTCCTCCTCCATGTCCTCCTTGACCTCCGTGGGGGCCGTTGTGATAACTGTGTGGTGGAGAGGGTGGTGCAGCGGGGTAGTTTCTGGCTGATCGTCGGCCTCTGTCCGGAACGTCATTATTCTGATTCCGGGGAGGGTCTTGACTATGACGAGCCCCCTGCCGGCTTGTACCTGCATGGTTTCCGTCGTTCCTTCGTCCTTCGTTCCCACCATAGTGAGGCTCAGCCGGACGGTTGTCATGTCTAGGAGGCAGCATTCTCTGACGATCCTCCTCCCGACGTTTCTCTTTATCTTCTCCTCTTCGATCCTTAGATTCTCGTCGGGGAGGACTCGTTGGATTCAGGGCAGCGATGGCGTCTTTCTCGGCCGCTGGTGCGACACTGCCCCGACCGCGTGTGGTTTTGTGATGCTATCCTGAAGATCCGGTTCTTGAATAATTGTCTTCCCGTCGTTCGGGGCGATAATACTGCTCCGGAACGTAATGAGGTCTTACGCCAGCCCATGCCGGATCCGTGCGATATTGGTCAGCATCTGAGACCAGTTTTTGACTTCCGGACAGGGTGACCTTTTGCTGCTCCAGTCCCTTGTTGAGTAGCTTGATACCCAAACGGATCTCCTCTGGTCCTGGATTAGCCGATAGAATTTCTCGGGCTGCCACGGTATTTTGTACTGGTGTTGGGTATACCCAATCTCCGTTGCTATCTTTCCGTGGCTTCCCCATCTCATCTCCAAAAATGACGGCACGGACACGTGGGAATTGATTGTCATCTATGTGACGCTTCCGTGTCTTCTGATGCAGACGAGACATGTACTCCTTGTTCGACATGCATTTCTTCTCCACCTCGATGTTTTTGGCTTCATCGAGGAGTTGTTGACGACGCGCTTCTAGGGCTTGCGCCCTTTCATCCAGCTCATCTGCAGTAAGTTCTGCAGCTGTAGGGATAGGTGTGGTTAATGCGGCATCGATGAGTTTACGCGCACCTTCAGTGATCACGTGTCCATCCATCGATGCTTCTTTTTTCAGCTTGTTCGGGATAAGTGCTCCATCCGAGTCTTCTTTGTATTCCTCAGCAATCACCTCCTCTGTCAGAGGGTATTTTGCTGGGGTCTTGTTTTTCTTGTTCTTCTTCTTTGCCTTCTTGGCAGCGCCGGTAGCAAAGACGGCTTTGGGTCCGTTTCCCGGAGTCAAGCTCTGATCGGTACTTTCGGACATTTGGACTTCGGGATTATCTCCGACGTCCATGTCATCTTGCGCTTTGGGAGAGTGTTCCCCGGATCCTTCATCCATGGCTTCTCCTTCTTCTGCAGCTTTGGAGTTGTACTCCTCTTCATATTCCGCGGAGAATTTTCGGAAATCTGCTGACATCATCGACTCATCCGAGGATGCGGGTACATCGGCGTTTGTTCCAATTGCCTCCAGCACCGAGTCGGTGTTTTCTCCAGCATCGGTAGAGCCGGATCCGGATCCCACGTATCCGACGAAGTGCGACGCGTGCTTCCTGAGGTACCTGCGGCTTTCGCGATCAGCCATATCGAAACTTTTGATGGTCTCGAGGATTGCATCTGCGCTTTCGCCTTGCAGTATCATATTTTTTAGTGTGTACCTTAGGAAAGGCCTGTCTGTTCCGGCATCATCAGAGCCGGAATCAGTGTCGTTGATATGCTCCTCCTGGATTTTGACTTCCACGGGTGGGTCGATCTAGGATTCCGCTCCTCCGGGGAGATCCACTCCAGATTCGACGTTGACCGCTAGGTCTTCCTCAGGTTCGGTTTTCTCCACTATCTCCGCAACTGGTGCGGGCTGGGTGGGATTAGGGTTTTCTGAGATCCGGAACTCTGCCGCCTCCACGGACATAGGGGATCCAGAAAATTCTTCTGGCTCTATCATCACCGCTGTGGTGGGTTGGGCAGGTTCAGCGAAACCGATGTAAACATCGATCTTGCCAAAAGACATGATTGTGTAGGCAGTCACGGCCTCCATTGACGGAATCCAGGTCTCGTCGAGAACGATGAAAGGGACGTCGCTAGTGTAGAGGATGCGACCGACGGCGATGGTCTCGCCGATTCCGATTCTTGCAGATTCCGTTCGGAACATAGATCCGAAGCTCACTTGCCCCACGGTGGGCGCCAACTGTCGTCGGATTGATGACAAGTACGCCATGAGGGGGTCCTCGAGGCGTGCGGAAGAGAGGGGGTGAGACGTACAGTATTCCGGGACGGTGAGCACACAAGTTTACCCAGGTTCGAATCCGCCGTCTTTGGACGGATCCTACTCCTGCTAGCAATCCAGTAATACGGCAGAGCCGGAATATGGGTTACAAGGGTTTCGCCTGTGCGAGTTGAGGGTCTAAAGTATTGGGTGTTATCTGGTGCCCTAAAGGCTCTCCCTAGGACGGCTTATATAGATATCCGGCCTAGGGTTTACAGGAGAGATCTATCCGGCTACGACTAAGAGTCTGTTACATAGTACATCTTGAACTACAAGTAACATTATGGGCCTAAGTCGGTAAGTCTTCTGCGCCTTCCCGTAGCCGGATTGGACTCCGTCTTATCTCCCTGACTAGGCCGCCCGTGAAGCAAAGCTCTAACTCGAAGTGGGCCACCCTGGTCAGTGAGGAACTATGAGGATACCCGGAAAGTATATCCCCAACATGTAGTGCAAATAATCTTGGCAAAATGAATGAAGTCAAATACATAAAGAACACTGAGTAAAATGAAAAATTACCCTCTTGTAAGTGTACTTGCTGCTCCACGTGCTGCAGGAGCATCTCCAGTTCAGTATTCTATGTAGAAATTTCAGTCGTGTAAGTGTACTTGTTGCTCCATGTACTGCAGGGGCAGACGCGATGCCAAGCTAGCACCCTTTTATCTCCCAATCCCGAGCACCATAGTTGTGAGGGAAGCCATAGCCGATGCGCGAACAGAGGATGGGGATGCAGCAGCGATCAGACTTAGGGTTGACATTGGGGGAAGTGGGTCACGGGAAGGGGAGGTGGATATGCATCTCTTGTATCCCTTGTTGATCCATAGGGCCAAGATCACGTCGAGGGGAGAGGCCAGGCGCGCTGGTGGAACATCCTCCCCAGTCCCATGTCGTCGACTTTCACTGGCTCGCGGACTAGGAGAGAGAGTAGGTGGCGTCATCCTAATCGAGACACGATCCGCCGTCGCTGTCTCTGATAGTGATAGGGTTAGGTCGTACGGGAGGGGAAGGGGAGGGTGGTGTGGCGTGGGAACGAAGAGCTCCGGAATTTCCTGATGATATGAATGGGCTCGGTGCATAAGCCGAACTAACAAGAGTGGGCTGCTACAACAGTTTTGGCCCAATTCACCAGAGAATGCCAATTTGATGTATAGAGACCCATCCCCAAGGGATAACTGGGCCAATTCAGGAGCATAAGTAACACAAGTAAATCGGATGGCTAAAAATGGTTTCATGCGACAATCGAACGGTCAAAAACATACAAGTCGTGAGGGAGCTCCCTTTTGTCCCGGTTATAATATCCCTAATAATAAGTACGGCTCCTCTCTCTCCTCTCCTCCCCACCTGCTTTGAAAGTTGAGCAAGAGGGATCGGGGCTCTCGCGAGCCCCTCTCGCCGGAATAGCCGGCGGGAGGTGGCGCTGGAGAGTCGCCATAGTAGTAGTATAAGTTGGTTGTTTGGTCTCGTGCCTGTAGTGGGCTCTCTTCCCGGTCGTGGAGTCGGTGATGGTGGTGGCCAGAACCCGACACTAGGGTTTGCCTTCCTCGCCCTCATGCTCCTTTGGTTGGAGCTCTGGGCATCGATGGTGACCACCATTTCTCTCAATAAATTTATGGTCCCGCTCCGCCTCCCCGTCTGGACTGCTTCTGGGTGATCTCACATTCCTATGCCTGGCCATGGTGGCAGGGGAGGAAGGTGGACTCCTCGATCTGGTGCAGATCTACAGGTGATTTGGGAGTGCCCGCTCTGGCGCGTGTGCGTGGGGCTTGGCGGAAGCCGGTCTTGTCTCTTCTGGGGTTTTGTCTTCTTGTGTCCGGTCATGGAGGCAAGGAGATTTTTTTGAACGATAAAGGGGTCAAAGACCCCAGGTGCTGCAATTAGAATACGTGGTGGATACAATTTACACAGAAGCCCTTATTCAACACTCGCCCGAAGAACCTAATATTCGAAAACAGATTTACACAAAACACCCGAGAACAAAGGCTAAAACACAATCAGGTCCTTGGGTGCCGCCACCACCAGCCGCCGGCGACCTCAAGGCGCAGGCGGAGGTCGGACAGGAAGCAGCTCAAAATACTCTCAAAGCTGGCGACGAGTCACTACCGCCGGCCATCTCACCTTCTCTGGGGACGAACCACTTGTCAAAGACTAGGCGGCGAGCTCTGCACAGAGCTCCATAGAAGGGCCTCCAAAAGAGGTAGAACCCTAGGGTCGCCATTCGACCAGAAAGGGCAGCGGCCCAGCGACATCACCGTCGCCCTCAGACCGATGTGGATAACACCAAATCGGCAGCAGCCTGCGCCAATTGACAACACCACCAACCTTCCCGCCGCCCCCTCGCCACCTCGGCCGGCCAGGACGATGTTCTGCTCGAAGACGTTGAAGCAGCACATGCAGGAGTGCTTATTGAGAAGTCCCGCCTCCTCCACTCGCATCAGCATCCACCATGGAGACCGGAGCAAGAACGAAAAAGAACTCCAGCCGACGCCGCACCCCGACGCCGAACTGAACCAGGGGCTTCGCGGGCCACCAGATCCCGACACCGGCAGGCTACTCCTCCCTACCCCCTCGCCGCCATCGCCGCCATGGAAGATGAGGAGAAGCGGCACAGCAAAATCGAACCATAGGCCGCAGACGGAGGCCTTATTGCGGAGATCTTCAAAACGACAGCCGTCGTCGATGGCGCAGACCTCCAGAGCGCCACCAACGAGGGACGAACTTGAACTGACAAGGGATCGACCAAGAAATCCCCAAGCCCTACTCCAACTCCACGGCAGAGTGCCGGACAAAGTACACCTAAGCCTACAACCTACATTGGCGCCTCTCCTCCGCCATCTCCAACCGCCGGCGACGGCGGAGAGGGCTCGGTATCGGCCCGGGATCTGGCGACGGACTCTCAAGGCAAGGAGATGAAGGCGAAGATGGCGAGGCAACTGGCTGGCTCCGTCTTTAATCGTGATAAACATGTTAGATTATTAAGGCAAAAAATTCACAATTAATTTTAAAACATAAATCATGACTACAATAGCTATAATCATGTGAAACTCTAAAATACGAGATGTACTAATCAACAGAAATAGTAGCAGTGCAAACTCTAACACAACTATACTAAAAGAACAAATCAGACCACATTGCACGTATTGATCGTTTGTGGACACGAAAGCCATTGGTGCAGAGGTTGCAGAGATCTTTTGAAGAAGTCGGCGTTGAAAATGATGCGCTCGTGGTCCTACATGATGACCGGGAAGACGTGTCGTGATAACGAACTTGAGCAGTCGCGGAGTGCGCTTACCAGAAATCAAAGGCGAGAGGTTCTGAAGATCTGGTCTCCCATTTGGCGGTGCATCCGGCACTTGGGATGTAGCAGACTACGATAGCGACGCAAGTAGAGAGGGGGCAAAATCCTAAATTGTTTTCAGTGCCGAGTCCATGTTGCACGTGAGTTCAGATCGGTTACATTAACCCACGATACAAAAATGACACAAACCGACAAACTATCGACACATCTATCAAAAACATAACAGTTTGTTTGAGCATTTCTCAAACCACGGCACTAGCGCGTCGTGCCAAGACGAACGAGCGAGCGAGAAGCAGCGCGTGCGTACCACTTGTATTTCCACTCAATCAAAGAGCGGTGATACACTGCTTGGACAGGAAACGACCGATCAGAACTGCCCATGTATGCCCGCGGGGCACCGTACCGAAACCGCGGATCCCCACGTACGCCCACACGTTGCCCCCATGTGGTTCGCTGTAGGACGGCATATGAGGCTCGCTCTTTCGCTGGACCGGGCACGCGGCGCGCAGCACGTTGCGGCACCGTCCGTATGGCACGGGCTCGTCCAGAACCGCCGCGTGGTCGCGCTCCACACCGCTACAGTTCGACCGACCCGCAGGCGAAGACACGGCGGCGAACGACGCCGGCGGCGGCAAAAGATTTTCTGCGTGGACGCATGTGGCTACTATTACCACGTCGTCGGGTCCAGCGTCCACTAGTGCGCTACTAGGAAAGGAAACTAGCCTGACAACGCGGAGGTCGGTCGCTATCGACGCTATGGCAAAGTTTTTCCTAACGTGCTACGGCAAGACGGTAAGGCCGGCGGGTAGCGGGTTTATTTATTTTCCCGGTCTTTTTCGTGGTTCGAGAACCTTCCAGACCGCAGTCTCCACACAAAAATTGTGGGAGCAAACAGGCTTCGTGGCGTCGTGGCACACGCCCGGCCTTTCACCGCGCCCAAGGATCATCTACTAGCGCCCGTGACGCGGTGCACGGTACGTACAAAAGATTGCAGTGAGCACTAGCAGCCTTGAGAATGGCTTGCCATATTTGTAGGAGCACGACGTTGAAGCAACTGTGTCATGACGTAGGAGTATTTGGACTGACTCACGCGTAGGTGGTACTACGTGTGGATAGATAAATAATAATAATACGTCCGTCCAACTTTATCTGTGAAGTGGACGTCCCTTAATATTAGATAGAGAGGAAAAAAAACTGTGAAAATGACGTCCCGTGGGAAAGTAAGTGAAATGGACGGCAGATTCTCCTCCCGATCGCTGTCACTTTCCTTCCCAGCTGATGGCAGCTGATTTCACGGTGCCGTAGTTGAAATCGCAAAAAAATAATGGTGGTTATTTACACAGGCCCGAAGAAAAGGGACGTCCACCATCGATCGACTAGCGGTCGAGTTGATTTTGGTGGTGCGGTGGGTGGGTGAATCGTTGAGATGTACTACCATCGGATCGGACGAAACAGCCGCGAAAGACCGGTGAAACCGATGCATGTCCGGCTTTAATAAGCAGGCCGTCCAGGAACTATTCCTTGCTTGTTCAGAGCCAAAAGTCCGCATGAAACAAGAGAGGTTTGTCTCCCCGGTTTATATTCAAACACGTTTTCTCGAGTGGGCACTGACAATGGCATATAATCCCGGGTTACTTACCGACATCCCGTCTCTCGAAACAACAACTGAACCTAGTTCTACAAAGCCATACCTGTATTATTTTGAAACAAGAACTGAACCTTCTATAAACATCCTTCGGATATGCCGGACTAGGAAGTTGAATCTATGTGTACCTAAACATGGCGAGACGTGCAGTGCGGCGAGGCGGCTGGAGCTAACCCCGTACGTGCATCTCCGCAACCAGTCGCCACCAACGTAACCACTAGACATATGGTAGTATCATTTTGACAAAGCCCGTTCAATTCTCACCAGCAACAACTGGGACACATACTGTCCAGTGATCAAACAAAGGCAGCTAAGTTTAGTAAGTAAGCAAGCCCGTCTGATTGGACGAAAACCCAGCACCACCGGAGCTCGCAATAGAGTAATAATTCGTCAAATCTTGACGCGGTTGGACATCATGCAATTGATTGATTGACTAAGCGCGCATCGCGTGTGCTGGTACGTGAACAAGGCGAGTGGTGCACGGACAAAACATACGTTGTAGCTGAACCGGCAAGGTCATCCACGGAGTTGGAAAGAAAAACTTGAACTTCCAACCCACAAACCATAAGTAAATGGTGAAGAAAGAAAACATGAAATTCCAAATGGACGAAAAAAACATGATCTTCCAATCCGCAAAATAATGCCGAAGAAAGAGAAAATGAACTTCGAATCCACCAAATAAAAACAATGCCGAAGAAAGAAAATCTTTGGATACGTGACGCATGCTGCAATGCACGGTATACATCTCATCTCTGAGCGTGGTGTGCACGTACGTACGGCGGGTGGCGCTACATCGCTGCTTTCTTCCCCCCATTAATTTCCCGTTAGTGCGAATTCCACCAGAAACTTTGCTTAAAGCAAGACTGAAAGATACCGTGGAGTAAATCTTTCCGGCCGGGAGATACCTGCGACGCGATGCCCACGTCGCGTCTCTCCACCAGTTTTCCTCCATCTCCTGGACCGCCCTGCCTCTGCTGCGACGCGGAGATATTGGCTGGATCCGTGCGAGGCCTGCTGCGCGCGTCGGCTGTGCGTGGACTGTGGGCCTGTGTCGTCCATCGCCCGTGCCGGCATATCCTGATATCCGGAATCAGATCCTTCTCCGTTTTAAACGTCATGTCACGTGGGTGTACTACTTTGAACGGTTTTGGTTCTCTTTTTTTTTTTCTGGTTTAGATATCGTCGGTTATCGGCAGAGTTTGCCGTGCCACCAACTATGGAGCTGGAAAGCATTATTCGGCACAAAAAATGTCTTTTTAGAACTTGGTCCAAAAAACTGTCTATGTGCATTGTGTGGTATCAATGAGAAATACCAAGCAGCTCCCGGGTGCTACCCTCACAGACGTCTCCACCTCATATTTGTCCCGGGGTCCACTGCATGCATGTGTATAAATGAGTGTATTGATTTTGAGTAGGTCACTAAGGGCCATCTCATTTATAGTTCTGTACGATGTGCATACATTTTTGGAAGGCTGGACACTCCACCGATTAAGATGTTTTAGTCTCGGTTAATGCACTCCTCCCTCTAGTCATTCTATCAGTACTAGGTTTAGTCAAAATCAAAATTTGCAAACTTTGACCGTATGTTTAGAAAAAAATATCAACACAAAAAATATATAATCTATTGTATTAGAATTTTCATAATCTATATTTTTATGTTATATGCGCCAAAAATAATTGATATCCATATTTTTTCTTATATTCTCGGTTAAACTTTATAAAGTTTGACTTTGACTAAACACAGAACGCGAGGTAATTGTGAACCGAGGGAGTACTAGTTTCTGTACTGTTTTTTTTTTAAGTAACCATATATTTCATTAGACAATCCAGAGATTACATATATGGTCAACACCTAAGACAGACATGCTTGTCAAGCAACTTTGCACAAACAACCCCGTAAGTAAAATTACAATTTCAACCTTAGAGAAACTTGTGTCTTGCCGAACCGTCGTCCTTCGCTGCCACCATGGTAACGCCGGAAAAAGAGACGAACAACCGTCATACCTAGATCTGGGAGAGCACCATCATATACAAGGATGCTTTTTGAGCCGATGAACCGAGTCGTCGCAAGCAACGAGCCCAAGGCTTTGTGGCTGGTCGGCCGGGGATCTTCCCCGTGGTCCGACACCGTTATGTTAATCCGACGCAGCCGAAGAAGAGAAACGCTGTCGCATGCCGTCTTCCACGCGCACAGCTGCAAAGCGATAAACACTACTACAGCAGCCGACGCGACCGTCGCCCGCGAGAGAGACGAACATCGACATTCAAACACAAATCTCACCGAATCCAGAGATCGACGAGAAGACCGGGCCATCTGTCCCCCAACGTCACCGATTGAAGTGACGCCGAGATGGAGGAAGAACAGGAGCAAATTATTCCGACACGGCGCAGTCTTCTCCATAGAAGCCACGCCTCAAGGAAGCATCATGCCAATTCTAACTACAGGCCAAAGCCCGGGGTCCCCACCCCCATTCGCCGTCGAAGCGGCCGGTAGAGGAGGCAGGGACCGGCGGCTTGCCGTAGCTAGGGACAGTGGTCGCCCAGATCTGTTTTTCCGCTGTGGCAGCGGGGTGGGCAGGGCTCGTTTAACCTACCGTGCGATAAGTTTTTTAGTTTCTGTACTGTTAAGAACTGTTTGAATGGTCCCCACCCCCATTCGCCGTCGAAGCGGCCGGTAGAGGAGGCAGGGACCGGCGGCTTGCCGTAGCTAGGGACAGTGGTCGCCCAGATCTGTTTTTCCGCTATGGCAGCGGGGTGGGCAGGGCTCGTTTAACCTACCGTGCGATAAGTTTTTTAGTTTCTGTACTGTTAAGAACTGTTTGAATGACATATGCTCTGAGTAGTGCATGTCATTCTTAGTTAAGCATTTTTTTTAGATAATAGTTAAGCATTTCAGTTCTACTTAGTGTAACTTACTGTGTCTTTTCACAAAACATTTGTCCAGTTACTAATGCTCATAATCACCTATTTGTTACTCTTTCATTCCAGTTTCTTAACCACGGTTACTTAATTATACATAATGCACAAGATTTGTGATCATAAAAGAATGCTTATGCAGCTCTATACGAGTTTACTCTAAATCTTTTCAAATCTTTCCGCTAACTCATCCATAATTTGCCTAGATATTTATCATGACATAACTCCCGGAGACTAGTCACAATGGGAAGTATCATATAGTACTATCATGTATATGATACCATCTCCACAATACATACTATCATGTAGTAGAATCATAGTCTTAATATATTTATTATTTTGTAGAATCTTAATGCAAAATTGTGTATAAGATTCATTTAAAATTAGTTTTTCTAGTTCTACATGCTATGATAACATATCTACCTATGATACCAACACACCTCTTTCATCATTAATTAGCATGCCACGTCAGAATTTTGCCAAAATGGCATGTACTACCTCCGTCCCAAGGCTTAAGGCATATAATTTTTTAACCAAGTTTTTTTAAAAAATATTAATATTTACAATATGAAATATATACCTTGTATACATCATGAAACATATTTTTATATGGTTTATATATAATATCACAGTTCTTGATAGTTTTTCCAAAAAATTTGGTCAAACTTTCCTTAGCTTGATTTTAAAAAAAAATTATATGTCTGCGTTGAGACGGAGGGAGTACGATACTAACTATGATACTCCGTACTCCTATTGGGACTAGTCTGACAACCGGAGCGGATTACTTAATGTTCTGAATGAGCCAGACCTTCATAACTCGCTCACACCATCGAAGCTTGTCCCTGGTGTCATTAGCTAGGTGGGACCTTGCATTGATTGCACAAGCTCTATACAAACATGCACCAGTACTAGTAGTACTATTGCACTAGTATTGCAAAGAGAACCATTTTTAAATATTTTTTTGGTCCCACCTTAAGGAAATAACGTGTGGTGCAAAGATCAGGGAGTGCGGCTCCCGTGAGCCAAAAATCCGGGTTAGGTATCAATAGTGTATGTTTTCCAACTACGAGAGTAAACCATTTTCAATAGATCTACCCGTGTAAATTGGCTTAGCTGGAAATTATTTTCGGCACCAAAACAGTAATTTCAGTTAAATGTTGATTTACCTTGTGTAATATTAATATCATATACTTTTTCCAAACAAAAATCATTTTCTCGAAATAGGCTTCGCCCCGGTTTATAAATAAAGCAACCACTCCATAAAAGAGTCCGAACAACCGAAAATATTGGGGCAACAGCTAAAATATGCCCAAAAGGGAAAAGAGATGGACAAGGCGGCAAATCGACAATACGAGGGTCACCCGCCATCGCCGCGCCCTCCAAATTTGTCCCAACCCGCTCCTGGCACCCCAAATCGCCAAGTACCAAAACAACACCTTCAGGAAGGGAAGCGTCGTGGCGACGACGTTGTTGTCCAGCCTAGTACCCTGGACCTAGGGTTTCCCCCGGCACTCAGAGTAGAGTAGACTGGGGCTATCCGCAACGCCCTCCAGGGAGGAAAGGCGCCACCCGAAGGTGGCACCGCGGTGGAGTCGGACGGGCCGACAAGGATTTCTCCCTAACACCACCCACAAAGAAACTCCGAACTCTTCGAAGGACCACCACCAATCTCGCCGTCCACTAGCATGCGCCACCACGATATTGCCCTCGCCATCATCAACGTCTCATCGTAGACAGGAGCAAGTAGTCTGCAGGACAGAAGCACTAGACCTAGCTCGAGTTGGGGACTACATCACTTCAGCGGGTGAGAGGAACCCAACTCCACCACCAAGGGTGGTCAACAACCAGACAAAGTAGCAGGGCACACCAGGCCTACGCGGGCCCGGACGGGCCTCGAGGGACCGGTAAAGCCCTTGCCGCCTTGCTGCAATGGGCCAGCCGTCGTGTCGCCCTCCCCTACCGGAGCCTTGTCACTGCCGCCGTCACTAGGATGGCACCGCTGCTACGAACGTGCCAGCCCGCCGAAGCCCAGATCAGGCTCGAGGGGCCGAGATCTGGGCCGAGAAAAAACCAACGCTAGCCTGTCGTGCTCGCGTCCTGCGGCGCCGCCCCGCCGAGCTCGTCGGTGCTGCCTCTCACCACCACCCGGAGGAGCCCCAAACCACCATTTCCTGAGGTGCACCGCCGCCGCTGACAAGGATGTACCGATGGGTACCCATGGCACGGGGAGACGAGAGCCACCACCATCGGTTTTGCCCAGGCTTCGCTTGATGGGGTTGATGACCCATAAGTATAGGGGGTGTATCGCGGTATTTTCGAGGGAAGTGAAACCCAATTTATTGATTCGACACATGGGGAGCCAAAGAATATTTATAAGCCTTAACAACTGAGTTGTCAATTCAGCTGCACCTGGAAACAATCTTGCTCACAGCAGTTTATCAGTAGCAACAGTTTTGTAGTAGGAATAGTAAAGTAATAGTAGTAGTAAAGTAAAGACAGTAGTAACAATTTCGGTAAACAGTAGGATTAGAGCGCGGTAGGCATAGGGATGGATGGACGGGCGTTGCATGGACAAGACAATTCATATAGCAATCAGAACATAGGGCATTTGCAGATAAATAAGATAAAGCATCCAAGTACTAAATAATCATAGGCATGAGTTCCATATATAGTTATACGTGCTCGCAATGAGAACTTGCACAATATCTTTTGTCATGTCAGCCCGTTTGCAGCGGGGCCTCAAGGGAACTACTGGCAATTAAGGTGCTCCTTTTAATAGAGCACCGGAGCAAAGCATTAACACTCCGTGAACACATGTGATCCTCACATCAAAGCCATTCCCTTCTGGTTATCCCGATTTCTGTCACTTCGGGGCCTTTGGTTCCGGACAACAACGTGTGTATACAACTTGCAGGTAAGACCATAAACAATACTATCATAATGAATCAATAACATGTTTAGATCTGAAATCATGGCACTCGGGCCCTAGTGACAAGCATTAAGCATAACAAGTTGCAACAATGTAAAAAAGCACTAATAGAAGATACTAGGCACCATGTCCTAACAATCTGATGCCATTATATGAACGATATCATCCAATCCCTACCATCCCCATAGCCTACAGCAGGGGATTACTCACTCATAGATGGGGGAAACATGGATGGTCGATGGAGAAGCGATGGTGATGATGATGGCGATGATCTCCTCCAATTCCCCGTCCCGGCAGGGTGCCAGAACGGAGTTTCTGGTTCCGAATCGCGGAATCTGGTGGTGGCGGCGAAGCGGAACTCTTTCTGGAAAAACATCGACCCCCCCTGAGATTTTAGGTCAGAAGGCAACTTATAGGCGAAGAGGGAGACCGAGGGGGTGTCTAGGCGGCCAGGTGGTGTGGCCTGGGCCCAGCCCCACTCCGTCTCGTATTCTGGCTCCGTGAGTCTTCTGGCGAAATAGGATTTTTGGCTTATTTTTGGGGATTTTTCCTGATAGTTGATTTTCTGCACAAAAACTAGACACTAAAGTAATTCTACTGAAAACAGCATCAGTCCGTGTTAGTTGTATCCAATTCACACAAGTTTAGAGGAAAAACAATAGCAAAAGTGTTCGGGAAAGTAGATACGTTTTGGATGTATGAACTCCCCCCAAGCTTAGCTTATTGCTTGTCCTCAAGCAATTCAGTTGAAAACTGAGTGCGATAAAAGAAACTTTCACGAACACATTTGCTTCATATGATGTATATATTCTCAACATGTGATCAACTACTTAGGCAATTCATAATAAGGAGTATGCAACTAAGTTTACTTAATAGTCAATGCAAGCTATGAAGAGATTCCAACTCAAAAATAGTAAGTAGCATGAAACACAAACATAAGCAACATTGCAATGCTCATAAAAAGGTATGATAGAGTGGTATCTCACTTGCCTTTGATTGTAGAGCAAACATAAATGCCAAGGCACCTCTGAAGTTCAAGTGAAGACTAGAAGTAAAGATATCAAAGATACAAGCATCAAAGTCATAACACAAATAATCAAGTTTTGAGACAAGCATATTACACTAAGAATGACAACTATGCTCTCAAGCAAGTGCTCATAGAATACGTGGAGACTCAACAAAGAAATGAAAAGGTTTTGAATAGTTTGAAAGGCTTCCAAATGCTGAAAGTATGGTACTCATTAGCTTTCATCTCTCATTGCCCCTATCATAAGCATCTTTAAATGGTTAAGGTTAAAGTGACACAACTAAGAGGATATGCTTGACAAGTTATAAGCTAAAGTCTCATGCTCCTTACTTACGAGTACCGGACCTCATGCTACTCAACTTCAGTCACAAGTAAGCTCTTGTCATTGTAAGTAGACATGTATCATAGAGAACCGCCAACGGGGTACCCCTTGCACATGATACAGGAGTTATCCCATAATCAAAATGACAAGGCAAGCAGACAATGAGCATCTCAGCGATCTTTTGATTTGCTATTTGCATAGGTTTTTATTGAGGATGCTTCATAGAATGCTCATTATGGTTATGCTGCAAGTTTCTACCATGATTAGGCATGGCTTAGGCTAGCGGCCCAGGCGTTTCTCTAACACATATACAAACTCTATGATCTTACAAGTTCCCCTTTTATTTCACACCATCGGGATCCATAAGCAAAAGAATCATGATATCAACAGGGTACAAAGTGCCCGTGAAATGTTGAAAGCATTCCCCATGATACATGGTTCTGCTAACTTCAACTTATAAAGCGCAAGCATATACGCAACAAAGATGGACGCAATGGTTCAAGATTATTAAGTGCAAGAAAGTAAAGTGTGCCATCAAGTTCGTGAGAGCTTTACTAACTAACTTTCTCATAACAAGCAAACATTTTATTCGGAAGAAAACAAGGCACACTACATATGCACGAAACAGCAAATAATGCTAATAGGTAGGTATGGTGGACACTTTTGGCAATATTGGTTTTAGGGAGTTGGAAACACGAGTAAAACTTATACTCAGTGCAAGTGAAGGCTAGCAATAGTAAGGGAGCGACAAACGAGAGAGAGCAGTAATTGTCATAATCATGCTTGCAACAAAACAGGACTAATCATGGCATGGAAGTGATTCAACACCCCTAAGGCAAAATAGTTCATCGAGTCTTAACTGATTATTGATTCAGCCATATTCATGCGTGAGCATGTGGCAAGTCAATTCGAGTGAAATACTCAGAGGGAGATACCACAATGTCATACCAAATTATGAATAGAGCAATGCAAACAAACATTCATAAGGCATGCTACAAATTATTAGCGAGCTAGAGCTAATCATAAGAAAACAAGAACTACTAAGCATCCATAAATAACATACACCCTACACGAACAGACTAAGCATGCCCACAATGATGAGTATATGTACAAAAATGAAAACAAATAGAGTTTGTTACCAGCCTCTTACCACACCTCAAGTTGTCATTAATCCTCATTATTGCCCTTCACTTGTGTGGCTTGAATAATATCATGAAACTAAATTCCACTGAGGACTGCTGAACCCTGCAACAAACTCACAAAAGCAAAGAAGAACAACAAATATTTTTGGTGTTTTCGATTTTTAAAAACAAGAACCGAAAAGGAAGAACAAGCAAAGCAAAATCTTTTTTGGGTTTTTCGAATAGTTCAAACAAAGCAAAAAGGGAAAAACAAACCAAGGCAAAAAAGAAGAAGAAGCAAACAAAGAGAAACAACAGAAATATTTTTGGTCTTTTTGTGTTTTAGAAAGCGAAACAAAGAAAGAACAAAAACTAAAAAGAGAACGAGACATGAATATACAAAGTACTGACGCAAAAAAATATGGAGATGAGTGCGATGTCGGTGTACCTCCCCCCAAGCTTAGGCTTTTAACCTAAGTGGGTGTCAATCAAAATACGAGTAAGGGTTCCAAGCAGGCGGGTCATTGTAAGAATGATCGTAGTTAGGCCCTTGGGAAGAAGAAGAAACTCCCTAATCATAGGTAGGCTGCTGATATGAAGATTCCCCCTCATTCGAGGGCTGGACCGAATCATCTGTGACTTCCCTTCTAGTATCCTGCTCCTGTTGGGAGAGCTCTCCCAAGTACGTATCAAACTCCTCCTCTGTGAGGGACCATCCTCCCCTGTTATCAAGGTTAAACAAAACAGGTGCAGGCAAAAGAACAACGCGCTCGGACTTGCTCCTTCTCCAACCAGCTTTGAGAAAGGTTATTTCATAAGACAACTTACTCAAACTAGCCCAAGAAGAAACAAATTTATGTTGTATCATGGAATTAAGATCAAGCCTTTCTATGGGAAACTGTAGGTCTAGATGATGAGGCACTAAATCATGCAATGCTAGTAAACGAGAAACAATGAGGCCTCCACAAATTCCACCTTTCTCGTGGTGAGTAGCAAGACGGAAAGCTATCAAGGCACCCAAGTTGTAAGTCCTATCTCGTTTTAAAGCAGCTGAGATGAATGCTAGATCATACGAGGATAACTTGTTGGAATTCCTAGCAGGAACACACTTGGAAATAAAGTAAGCAAAGTAGCGAATAGAAGGGAGATGAATGTTACGGATTTTCCCGTTCTCCTTCGAGAAGCTGCTCCCTTGGCAAATTTCTGCGTACAAGTCCATGAGTGGTGCAGTTTGATACATTGCAAATGTATCTATAATTTTTGATGTTCCATGCTTGGTTTTATCTACTTTCTTATGTTTTTTCCACACTTTGAGTACTTTTCATATGATTTCTTGGACTAACCTATTAACAAGAGCCACAGTGTCAGTTGCCTGTTTTCTGCTGTTTTTGGTTCCAGAAAGTCAGAAAATGAATATTCTCGGAATTGGACTGGACAAAAGCCAAAGTCGATATTTTACCTGAAGACTCACGAAGCCAGAAGACGAGACGGAGAGGGGTCAGGGGCTGGCCACACCACCTGGTGGCGCGGGCCAGGCCAGGCCGCACCAGGGGGTGGTGTGGGCCCCTCGGGCACCCCCTCGGTCTCCCCTCTCGCCTATAAGAGCCTCCTGATGCATAAACCCTAAATCATCAAGCCTCCAGCCATAAAAAGTTCCGTAGTGCCGCCGCCACTGAAGGGGAGATTCGGGGGACAGGAAGTCTCTGTTCCGGCACCCTGTCGGGATGGGGAAGTGCCCCCGGAGCCATCTCGATCGATCTCCACCGCCATCTCCATCACCATTGCTGATTCCCATGATGAGGAGGGAGTAGTTCTTCCTCGAGGCTAAGGGTTCTACCGGTAGCTACGTGTTCATCTCTCTCTCTATGCATGATCATATTGTGATCATGAGCTTGTAATCTGTAGATCTACCTTGCTACTCAAGTGCTTTAATAGATCTCTGCTCTCCCCATGTGTGTGAAAGTGACAGCGTGCACACCATGGTGGCACTTAGGCTAGAGATTACAAATACTTGTTAGAGTTATATTTGGAGTTGGATGTCTCTATGAAATTGTGGTGTTTGTTGGAACCATCTAGTGCTCAAGGTGACAGTGTGGGGTTTTCTAGATGGGAAAGGCTTACTTTGAGGTGTGCTGTTATATCCCTATCATCGATTAGAGTGTCCAACCGGAGAGTAGTATCATAAAGAAGAATATATTTATATGAGAGTGTTCACTAGTGAAAGTATGATCCCTAGGCCTTGTTTCTAAGCACTGAAACACCGTTTGCAACTAGACCTGTTACATGTTTGCTTGCTACCATCTTTATTTCACTTTGCCTTTAGTCTCTTCCATGCCATCAAGCTATTTTCTATCACCGTTACCACTTATAATTATCTATACCACTTGTATTTCACTATCTCTTCGCCGAACTAGTGCACCTATACACCTGACAAGTGTATTGGGTGTGTTGGGGACACAAGAGACTTCTTGTATCTTGATTGCAGGGTTGCTTGAGAGGGGATACCTTTGACCACTTCCTCCTTGAGTTCGATAAACCTTGGGTGATCCACTTAAGGGAAAACTTGCTGCTGTTCTACAAACCTCTGCACTTGGAGGCCCAACAACTGTCTACAAGAATAGAAGTGCGTAGACATAACAAGTCACTCTTTAATCCTTCCACGTGATCCCCACTGAGGTACCTTAATAGCTGCACAAAAGTCATAAAGAGAAAGGTCGACAACTATACTATAAATTTTGTAGTGGACCATGGGGTTAGGCAAAGAGTGACTAAATCGAAAGTCCTGCACTATAGACATAGTTAGTTTCACAAATTGACAGGGTTCATCCTCCACAAAGTGCTCCAATCCTGCATTAGCAACCAAAGTATGGAAGTCCTGGGAAATTCCTGCGGCCCTCATGAATTCAGAGCATGGATAGATGGACGGAAAAACTTCCTCCTCTCGGTGAACCTTCATAACCTCAGGCACTCTCAGTTCATGTTGGTTGAGTTGATGCTCATTCATCTTCTATTCTGAAATTTAAACATCCATTACACAAGTGATTGTAAAGTGAATATATAATGGAGAGCACTACTCATAGGGACTTGTAGAGGCCTAAACATGCATCAGAACTATATCTCTAAGCATTGAACAAGCTTACAAGCTCTCATAACCTGTCACCTACAGCAGCAAAATACTCAAGATATAAACCACTAAACACAAATCTACTTGGACAAGCGGAGGAGTCACATACTGGAGAGCAAATGCTCCAAATTTCAGCAGCAAAGATGGGTTGAGCAAGGAGATCGAAAAATCGAGGGCAAGAACAGCAAGAACACAATTTCAAGCAATGAACTGGTGTTTTCTCGGAAGAGAGAAGAAAGTGGCAAGTGAGAGAGTGAGTGGAGGGCCAGGGGTGGCCCACACCATGGCCAGGCGCGCCCCTGGGCTGGCCGCGCCACCAGGTGGTGTGCCTGCCTGGTGGGCCCCCCTAGTACCTGCCAGGCACTTCTCTGCCCCTTTTTTCACGTAAAAATTTAATATGAATTTTCTGGAATTTTTCGAGACACTTTATTTTTGAGCAATTTTCAGGCATAGATGAATGATTTTCTGACAGAAATTTTTTTCTGGAATGATGCAAAGACAAAACAAGGCTAGAACTTTAGAAGTTCTAAGACACTCTAACATGCAAGCAACTAACAACAGAAAAGTAAACTAAATGAAAACAAAAACTAAAATATATAGAATAGAAGTAAGCGGAGATAATCATGGTGAAAACATTGTTTTGTTCAATGAAATCCTTTTGTTAACAAGGTTGATCAGGTCTTGTTACCAAAACAATTTTATATGAAACAAAACTTTGTATTCCACTAATGATTATGTTACCTCAACTTTGATAGCAATGGTCCCAATCATAATAGTTTCAAATTTTTCTCTTGGTATGGGACAATATATCTCTCCAACTTGAATGCCCTCAACATTTTCAATTGAATTCAAACCATAAGTCCTATCAATCTTCTTGGGGAAATAGACAATATGTTACTTGTCATTAACATTGAAGGTCACCTTTCCTTGATTACAATTAATAACAGCTCCTGCAGTATTAAGAAAAGGTCTCCCAAGAATAATAGACATATTATCATCTTCAGGCATTTCAAGCACAACAAAATCAGTTAATATCAAGCAATTATGAGCCACTTGAACAGGTACATCCTCACATATACCAACAGGAATAGTGGTAGATTTATCAGCCATTTGCAAAGATATATCAGTTGGTATTAGTTTTTCAAGTTGAAGTCTCTTATAGAGAGAAAAAGGCATGACACTAACTCCTGCTCCCAAATCACACAAAGCAGTTCTAACATAACTATTTTTAATAGAGCAAGGAATAGTTGGAATCCCTGGGTCTCCAAGTTTCTTTGGAACCTTACCATTAAAGGAATAATTAGCAAGCAAATTAGAGATTTCTTCATTAGGGATCTTCCTTTTATTCGAGACAATATCCTTCATATACTTTCAGTAAGGAGGCAATTTAATAGCATCAGTCAAAGGAATTTGCAGGAATAAAGGTTTCATCCAGTCAGAAAACTTATTATAGTGTTCATCTTCCTTTGACTTGTGTTTCTTATCAGGGAAAGGCATAGGTTTTTGGACCCAATGCTCTCTTTCACTACCATGTTTCTTAGCAACAAAATCTTCTTTAGTGTATTTAGTATTCTTAGTGTGCCTTTCAGGTTCTTCTTCAACTTTTTCTTTATCAGGAACATCATTTTCTCCATTACCACTTTCAGTTTCAGCATCAGAGACAGATATACTATTAGGATCCTTAGCAGGTTTAGAGGGTTCTACAATAGTTTTATGTTTATTTTTTCTTTTCTTACGAGTAGTACCACTATTTTCAGCTTGTTGAGAATCCTGCTCGATTCTTTTGGGATGCCCCTCAGGATATAGAGGATCCTGGGTAGCAGCACCACTTCTAGTTCTAATTTCATAAGCATGTTTTTCTTTAGCAGCATTAACTAGCAAGTCTTTTTGTACCTTAATAAGTTGATCAATTTGAGTTTGAACCATTTGAAAATGTTGAACAAGCATTTTAACATCATTAGAAGTTCTTTCCCCAATATCTTTTAACTCAACAATAGCTCTAGAGTTTTCCATCAAATGATTTTGCACCCTTTTTTTAAAGTTATCTTGCTTAACAATAAAAATATCAAATTCTTCTAAGCATTGATCACGAGGTTTAGAGTAAGGGATATCACCTTCATCAAAATGTTGGAGAGAGTGTACCTCAATAGTGGATGAGTGGGGAATTGGCTTACATAATTCTTCTATAGGAGGTAAATTCTTGACATCTGCAGCTTTAATTCCTTTCTCCTTAAGACATTTTTTAGCTTCCTTCATCACTTCATCATTTAGTTCAATAACTCCCCTCTTCTTAGATGTTGGTATAGGCGCAGAGATAGTTGGTTCAGTATAATTGTTTCAGGTATAGCTGGTTCAGGAGGAGTCCAATCTTCATAGTTCTTGCTTATTTTAACCATTAATTCCTCAGCTTCCTTGGGAGTCCTATTCCTGAAAACACAATCAGCACAACTATCCAGGTATGTCCTAGATTCTTCAGTTATTCCATTATAAAATATATCAAGAAGCTCATTCTTAGGTAATGGACATCCAACCTGTGCATGAATCAAAGCACCAAACCTTGCCCATGATTCAGGCAATATCTCCTTTTCTCCATGTTTAAAATCAAAAAGTTCCTGCAAAATAGTATGTCTAGCACTAGGAGGAAAATATTTATGCAGGAAAGTACTAATCAAGCAATCAGGGCTATCAATAGATCCAGGAGGTAAATTACTAAACCAAGTTTTAGCTTCTCCTTTTAGCGAAAAGGGGAAAATTTTAGCAACAAAGTAGGTGCGCATATTAATATCATCAGAAAACAGGCCACTCATGGTAGAAAGCTCAGTCATATGTGCTACTGCACTTTCATTTTTAGTCCCACAAAAAGGTTCTTTCTCAACAATAGCTATGTAAGATAGATCAAGAGAGAAATCATAATCTTTATCTTTAATGTTTATGGGAGACACAGCAAACTTAGCATTAGGAGACAATTTGGGTTTAATAGTACGCCTATCAAGGAGACTCTTAGCAGCACTCCTATCATGGGTGTTTTGACATTCTTTAATAAATTCATCAGTCATCTCAATATAACCATCTTCAATATCATAGCTCTCTCTAGACTCAGGTGAACTAACAGGTGTAGTAGTGTCTTCATTAGGAGTTTCAGTATTTCCAGCTATAGTTCTAGCAATCATAGCATCTAGGAAAGGACCTAATGAACCACTCTTATCAAGCACAATAGAAGCAGCATCATAAGTATCAGAAGTTTCATATTCAGTAGTAGTAGCAGTATGTGTAGCATGTGTGTGTGGTGGTGTAAGGAACTTACTCATAACAGACGGTGAATCAAGAGCAACAGAGGTGTTCAGAACTGTACCCTCTCCTTGTAGTGGATGGTAAAATAGGAACCTTTCCATCACGAGACTTACCCATGATGGATGGATGGCAGCGAACAATAATGATTCCAAGTAGACTTGATAAATAAAGCTATGCTCTCCGGCAACGGCGCCAGAAAATAGTCTTGATGACCCACAAGTATAGGGGGTGTATCGCAGTATTTTCGAGGGAAGTGAAACCCAATTTATTGATTCGACACATGGGGAGCCAAAGAATATTTATAAGCCTTAACAACTGAGTTGTCAATTCAGCTGCACCTGGAAACAATCTTGCTCACAACAGTTTATCAGTAGCAACAGTTTTGTAGTAGGAATAGTAAAGTAATAGCGGTAGTAAAGTAAAGGCAGTAGTAACAATTTCAGTAAACGGTAGGATTAGAGTGCGGTAGGCATAGGGATGGATGGACGGGCGTTGCATGGACAAGACAATTCATATAACAATCAGAACATAGGGCATTTGCAGATAAATAAGATAAAGCATCCAAGTACTAAATAATCATAGGCATGTGTTCCATATATAGTCATACGTTCTCGCAATGAGAACTTGCACAACATCTTTTGTCCTACCAGCCCGTTTGCAGCAGGGCCTCAAGGGAACTACTGGCAATTAAGGTGCTCCTTTTAATAGAGCACCAGAGCAAAGCATTAACACTCTGTGAACACATGTGATCCTCACATCAAAGCCATTCCCTCTGGTTATCCCGATTGCTGTCACTTCGGGGCCTTTGGTTCCGGACAACAACGCGTGTATACAACTTGCAGGTAAGACCATAAACAATACTATCATAATGAATCAATAACATGTTCAGATCTGAAATCATGGCACTCGGGCCCTAGTGACAAGCATTAAGCATAACAAGTCGCAACAAAGTCAAAAAGCACTAATAGAAGATACTAGGCACCATGCCCTACCATCCCCATAACCTACAGCGGGGGATTACTCACTCATAGATGGGGGAAACATGGATGGTCGATGGAGAAGCGATGGTGATGATTATGGCGATGATCTCCTCCAATTCCCCATCCTGGCAGGGTGCCAGAACAGAGTTTCTGGTTTCGAATCGCGGAATCTAGTGGTGGAGGTGGAGCCGAACTCTTTCTGGAAAAACGTCGAACCCCCCTGAGTTTTTAAGTCAGAAGGCAACATATAGGTGAAGAGGGAGACCGAGGGGGTGTCTGGGGTGACCAGACCACCCCCTGGCGCGGCCAGGCCTAGCCCGTTGATGGCTCAGTATTCATGTAGAGCTCGTTGGGAACCCCAAGAGGAAGGTATGATGAGCACAACAGCAAGTTTCCCTCAGTTATGAAACCAAGGTTTAATCGAACCAGCAGGAGCAAGGAAACACCCCAAAGGTGTTGCTAGTTGAGCCTTGGCAGGGCGCACTACCGGTGCTAGTAGCAACGTGGAGACCTGCTCAACACAACCACAGAACTCTGTCCCCAACTTGCGATGAGGTTGTCAATCTCACCGTGTTTTGCTGAAAACAAAGGATTAAACGTATCGAATGGAAGGAAGTAATAGTTTGCAGAAAGTAAACACAAAGCAGTAAACAGTTTGTAGATTGTATGTAAAAGAAAAGGACCGGGATCCATAGTTCACTAGAGGTGGCTCTCCTTAAGATAGATAACATGCTAGGTGAACAAATTACAGTGGAGCAATTGACAAACATCGAGAAAGAAATACATGCATATACTAATCATCTTGACTCCTTTGGAACTTGATTGGGCATTACAACATTATACATAGACCGCCATCCAACTGCATCTATGACTAATAATCCACCTTCAGGTTATCATCCGAACCCCCTCCAGTATTAAGTTGCAAGCAACAGATTATTGCTTTATGAATTGCGTGTAAAGTAAACAATACGATTGTTCTATGAACAAAGGATTGTTGTTTTCTCCCTAGTAGCAACAACACAACTAGTACCTTAGAGATTTCTGTCACTTCCCTAGATTACCAGAGGCATGAACCCACTATCGAGCATAAATACTAACTCTTGGAGTTGCTAGCATCTACTTGGCCAAGATAGCACTAACAACAGAAAGCATGCAAGATCACAAATAACAAAGACATGATAGAATCAATAATCAATCTGAAATAGCATCTCAATATCCATCAGTTCCCCGCAAACACAACATGCAGAATTACAAATAGATTATCTTGATCATGAACGGAGCTCACAAGATCTAAACATGAAAGCACAAAGGAGGAGAACCAGCCATCTAGCTACTACATGGATCCGTAGTCCAAGGATGAACTACTCACGCATCACACCGGAGGATTGCATGTTGATGAAGAAAGCCTCACGGGTGAATTCCCCTCTCTGGCAGGGTGCCGGGAAGAGCTTCAGATCCCTCCCGATCTAGGGATGGGGAAACCTTGGGTGATCCACTTTCACGAAAGAGTCTGTAGCCGTTGTCATCTCCATCCCTAGATCGGGAGGGATCTGAAGCTCTTCCCGGCACCCTGTCGGAGAGGGGAATTCACCTTGGAGGCCTTCTTCATCACCATGCAAGCCTCCGGTGTGATGCGTGAGTAGTTCGTCCCTGGACTACGGGTCCATGTAGTAGCTAGATGGCTGGTTCTCCTCCTTCGTGCTTTCATGTCTAGATCTTGTGAGCTCCGTTCATGATCAAGATCATCTATTTGTAATTCTGCATGTTGTGTTTGCAGGGATCCGATGGATATTTAGATGCTATTTTAGATTGATTATTGATTCTAACATGTCTTTGTTATTTGTGATCTTGCATGCTTTTCGTTGTTAGTAGCTATCTTAGCCAAGTAGATGCTAGCAACTCCAAGAGTTAGTATTTATGCTCGATAGTGGGTTCATGCCTATGGTAATCTGGGGAAGTGACAGAAATCTCTAAGGTACAAGATGTGCTGTTGCTACTAGGGAGAAAACAACAATCCTTTGTTCATAGAACAATCGTATTGTTTACATTACACGCAATTCGTAAAGCAATAATCTATTGCTTGCAACTTAATACTGGAGGGGGTTCGGATGATAACCTGAAGGTGGATTATTAGTCATAGATGCAGTTGGATGGCGGTCTATGTATAATGTTGTAATGCCCAATCAAGTTCCAAAGGAGTCAAGATGATTAGTATATGCATGTATTGCTTTCTCGATGTTTGTCAATTGCCCCGCTGTAATTTGTTCACCCAGCATGTTATCTATCTTAAGGAGAGCAACCTCTAGTGAACTATGGATCCCGGTCCTTTTCTTTTACGTACAATCTATAAGCTGTTTACTGCTTTGTGTTTACTTTCTGCAAACTATTACTTCCTTCCATTTGATACGTTTAATCCTTTGTTTTCAGCAAAACCGGTGAGATTGACAACCTCATCGCAAGTTGGGGACAGAGTTCTGTGGTTGTGTTGTGCAGGTCTCCACGTTGCTACTGGCACCGGTAGTGCGCCCTGCCAACGTTCAGCTAGCTACACCTTTGGGGTGTTTCCTTGCTCCTACTGGATTGATAACCTTGGTTTCATACTAAGGGAAAACTTGCTGTTGTGCTCATCATACCTTCCTCTTGGGTTCCCCAACGAGCTCGATATATTTTGGGCCATCACTGGAGGCGATCGGAACAAACACCGACTTACCCGCATCCTCGGATGACTTGATGACGTCGACGGATTTCCGAAAGTTCTCCGTGGAGTATAAAGAAGAGTACAACTCCAAAGCTACAGAAGAAGGAGAAGTCATGGATGAAGGATCCGGAGAAAACTCTCCCAAAGCGCAGGATGACATGGATATCGGAGATAATTCCGAGGTCCAGATGTCCGAAAGTACCGATCAGAGCTTGACTCCGAGAAACGGACCCAAAGCCGTCTTTGCTACCGGCGCTGCCAAGAAGGCAAAGAAGAGGAACAAGAAGAACAAGACTGCGGCAAAAGAACTTCCAGTAGAGGATGTGATTGCCGAGGAATACGAGGAAGACTCGGATGGAGCACTCATCCCAGACGAGCCCAAAGAAGAATCGGTGGATGGACATGTCGTCACCACAAGTGCCCGTCAACTCATCGATGCTGCATTAACCACACCTATCCATACTGCAGCAGAACTAACTGCTGCGGAATTGGACGAAAGGGCCCAAGCCCTAGAAGCGCGTCGCCAAGTACTCCTGGATGAAGCTAAAAACATCAAGGAAGAAAAGAAATGCATGGCCAAGGCGGAGAAGCTCATCTCTCTACAACATCAGAAGAACAGGAAACGACATACACATGACAATCAATTTCCGGAAGTACGTAAGGTTCTCTTTGAGGGAGATCCGGGGATGCCTCGGCTCGATAGAAAGGGAGATCTGGTGTATCCAACACCAGTGCAAAACACTGCCGCTGCCCGAGACATCCTGGCAAACAATCCAGGCCCAGAACAGGTTTGATTGGGCATCAAGCTACTCACCAAGGGTCTGGAACAGCAGAAGGCCGCGAAATCTGGAAGCGGAAAACTGGTCTCTCAATCCGGCCAATGTCGCACAGATCCATCTTGGAACGATGTAAGACCCCAGCGGGCTCCGGAACATCATCATAGTTCCGACCGTCGGGAAGATAATTACTCAAGAATCGGATCTTCAGGACATCATCATAGAGCTGCACGTGATTGGCGGCCGAGCAAGAGGCGATCGCTGCCCTGTATCCGAAGAATCCTCCCCGGCGAGAGTCGAACGATCGCAGGGAAGAAGACAAAGAGAAGCGTCGGGAGGAGGACCGACAAAGAATGCCAGCTCCTAGGCATACAAGCCGTCCATCTGAACCCCATCGCAATGGGAATGACAGACGAAGGAATGACGGAAACCGTGCCGAGTCAAGCCGGCAGGGGGCTCGTCGTAATGAAGACCTGATACATTGCAAATGTATCTATAATTTTTGATGTTCCATGCTTGGTTTTATCTACTTTCTTATGTTTTGTCCACACTTTGGAGTACTTTTCATATGATTTCTTGGACTAACCTATTAACAAGAGCCACAGTGCCAGCTGCTTGTTTTCTGCTGTTTTTGGTTATAGGAAAGTCAGAAAATGAATATTCTCGGAATTGGACGGGACAAAAGCCAAAGTCATTATTTTACCGAGGGACACCTGGAGCCAGAATACGAGACGGAGAGGGTCTAGGGCCCGGCCACACCACCTGGCCCCGCGGCCAGGCTTGGCCCGCGCAAGGGGGTGGTCTGGCCGCCCCCTTGGCCTCTCCTTCCGCCTATATATATTGCCTCAGATACGAAAACCCTAAGGACCCGAGAAAAAATCCACGAAAGAGTATGTAGCCGCTGTCATCTCCATCCGTAGATCGGGAGGGATCTGAAGCTCTTCCCGGCACCCTGCCGGAGAGGGGAATTCACCCTGGAGGCCTTCTTCATCACCATGCAAGCCTCCGGTGTGACGCGTGAGTAGTTCATCTCTAAACTGCAGGTCCATGTAGTAGCTAGATGGCTGGTTCTCCTCCTTTGTGCTTTCATGTCTAGATCTTGTGAGCTCCGTTCATGATCAAGATCATCTATTTGTAATTCTGCATGTTGTGTTTGCGGGGATCCGATGGATATTGAGATGCTATTTCAGACTGATTATTGATTCTATCATGTCTTTGTTATTTGTGATCTTGCATGCTTTCCGTTGTTAGTAGCTATCTTGGCCAAGTAGATGCTAGCAACTCCAAGAGTTAGTATTTATGCTCGATAGTGGGTTCATGCCTCTGGTAATCTGGGGAAGTGACAGAAATCTCTAAGGTACTAGATGTGCTGTTGCTACTAGGGAGAAAACAACAATCCTTTGTTCATAGAACAATCATATTGTTTACTTTACACGCAGTTCGTAAAGCAATAATTTGTTCCTTGCAACTTAATACTGGAGGGGGTTCGAATGATAACCTGAAAGTGGATTATTAGTCATAGATGCAGTTGGATTACGGTCTATGTATAATGTTGTAATGCCCAATCGAATCTCAAAGGAGTCAAGATGATTAGTATATGCTTGTATGCTTTCTCGATGTTTGTCAATTGCCCCGCTGTAATTTTTTCAGCTAACATGTTATCTATCTTAAGGAGAGCCACCTCTAGTGAATTATGGACCTCGGTCCTTTCTTTTACTATCAATCTACAATCAACTGTTTACTGCTTTGTGTTTACTTTCTGCAAACTATTACTTCCTTCCATTCGATATGTTTAATCCTTTGTTTTCAGCAAAACCGGTGAGATTAACAACCTCATCGCAAGTTGGGGACAGAGTTCTCTGGTTGTGTTGTGCAGGTATCCACGTTGCTGCTGGCACCGGTAGTGCGCCCTGCCAACGTTCAGCTAGCTACACCTTTGGGGTGTTTCCTTGCTCCTACTGGATTGATAACCTTGGTTTCATACTGAGGGAAAACTTGCTGCTGTGCTCATCATACCTTCCTCTTGGGGTTCCCCAACGAGCTCGTTAATACACGAGTCAGCAAGACCCTCCCCGGAGCCGGAATAATGACGCTCCGGACGGAGGCCGGTGTTCAGCTGGAAACAATCCAGCTGCTCCACCCTATCCACCAAGTAGCCACCACAACGGCTCCCAAGTAGGCCAGGGAGGGCATCATGGCGGAGGAGATAGTGGCAGAAGCTGAAGTCCGGCTCCAAGGCACCGCAGCCATAGCCATCAATCAGGACGATCTCTGTCTTCAGCGAGGCGCGGGATTAATTCCAATATAGAGGCGCGGTGCTACGAAAATGATGATATACGTGGGCTCAAAATGCTTCGGACCATGCATAAGAGCAACAAAATTTCCGGAAGGATTCGCTATCTCAAGACACATCCAAGCCTACGATGGTATAGCTCGGCAAGATACTTTGCTCCAGGACTTTTTCCAAGCTTGCTGCATTGCCAAAGGCAAAAACAGCGTGGTCGCAACCCGATATCTCCCACTCATGTTGCGGAAGACGGCACGATCATGGCTCAATGAACTTCCGAAGAACACCATCCACAACTGGTATGACATGCAAAGCGCGTTCTTTCGGAATTTCGAAGGCACATATCGGAGGCCCTGTATGGTAGGAGACCTACAGCGTTGCACCCAGAAAGCCAGAGAAACTTGCCGAGATTATCTCGGACGATGGATCGACACTAAGAACTCCTGCGAAGGGGTAAATGACCAAACTGCGATTGAAGCTTTCATTGCAGGACTCCCAATTGGTTTACTACGTCATTCTTGAAGTGCAACAAGGTAACTGATTTGGGAGAGATGATAGAAACAGCGAGCAAGTATGCAGATGCTGATGACGATGCAGAGGGATTACTGAACGCCCTAGCTGTGCCACAGTCGGCAAAACAACCAAAGCAGTAAGCTCAGAAGCGCAAGAATACCTCGGAAGAAAAACCCAACGTGGAAACGGCAGTGGTCACTGCTACTTTCGGGTCTGGAGGACGAGGAGGGCACAGCGGTGGCCACGGACGCGGTCGTGGGACATCAAGAGTCCAAGGTAGAGGAGACCAGCAACCTGGCAAAACCTACCCCTGAGCCGATATTGCCAATAACCCATGTGTGCATCACTTAGATGCCAATGGGGGATCGTCTCACACAAACGCCGAGTGTCGTTTTAATGACGACATCAAGAAAGAGGATATTGCTGGCTACAGGTCTAAGCGGAAGAAGGGAAAGAAGAATTCCGAAAAGGATAAGGAGACCAAGGAAGATTCCGACATGGAGGAAGCCGATGCTTCAAATCCCAAGCCGGAAGGATAGAAAAACTTCCCAACAAAGAAAGACACTTACGTCTCCTTCCTTAGGTCTCAACCAACTAAGGTCAAGCAAGCAGTTCTACATGAGCTCAATGCAACTGTTCCGGCTGTCCCCCAATTCTTGGACTGGTCGAAAGTGGCAATCACCTTTGACCGTGCTGATCATCCGCCTAAGTTGCACGGGCGATGAAAATACGCCTTAGTCGTCAATCCA
Organism: Avena sativa; assembly: GCA_916181665.1. NCBI lineage: Eukaryota > Viridiplantae > Streptophyta > Magnoliopsida > Poales > Poaceae > Avena > Avena sativa. The sequence goes on along the minus strand of OV702297.1, from coordinate 459,007,023 downwards.
CTTATTGATGGCTATGGTTTCTCCAAGACTCTCATGGATGGCGGCAGTAGCATTAACATTCTGTATGTCGAAACGCTATGCCAGATGAAGATCTCGGAGACCCAGCTGAATTACACCTCTGTGATCTTTCACAGAGTTATCCCAGGAAGACAAGCAAATTCCCTAGGAGAAATAACTTTGGATGTGACCTTTGGAACTCCAAAGAACTATCGGGCGGAAGCACTTTCCTTCAAAGTGGTCACTTTCAAGAGCGTGTACCATGCTATATTCGGACGTCCGGCTTAATGGGCTTTTATGGCTCGTCCGTGTTACATTTACAATATGATGAAAATTCCAGGTCCCAATGGCATGATCACCATCAGGGGAGACCTGAAGAAAGCGCGAGAGTGCAAGGACGGAAATGCCGCCTTTGCTGAAGCCGTGTTGCATGCCCAGGAGTACCAGGAGATCAAGAAAACCATTGACCCGTCCAACATGCCCGCGACGAAGAAGGAGGTGACACAGCCGAATCCGGAGTTCAAGGCATCGGAAGAGACGAAGAAGACGCCATTGAAGGATGATGACCCCTCCAAGGTGACCCAAATAGGCGTAGGCCTAGATAGCGCATAGGAAAGTGCGCTTGTCAAGTTCCTCCAAGCAAATCAAGATATCTTTGCATGTCAGCCATCTGACATGACCGGAATACCTAGGGAACTTGCCAAGCACTCTCTAAATGTATGCCCGAATGCTAAACCTGTCAAACAGTCCCTACGACGTTTTGGCGATGAAAAGTGTAAGGCAATAGCTAAGGTGTTGGGTCCGCAGCATAGAAAACAAAAAATTTCCTACGATGAGAACTATACGCCAAGATTTATCTACTAGATACAGAGCAACGGGTGGACATACATCCATGGAGAACTTACCCTCGAAGACAACAAGTTTTGTTAACGAGTAGGAACTCGTGGTTGATGTAGTCGTACACTTGCCGATCTCAAGATCGTGTGGAAGTCTGAGTGCCGCAAATCAGCAGCTCATCCGTCCTCGCACACACGTCCAAGCCACCGGACAACCTCCACCTCCTCTCTCCAGCGAATCAGCGGAAGCAGCAACTCCTTCCAGACGCAAGGCCACCGGAAACATGTATCTCGCTAATCCGAGACCATGGGTAAATATCTAGAGGGGGAGAGAGATCCTTCACGAGGAGGTGAAGTTTGTGAGAGGGGAGAGGGGGGCTTTATATAGGAGGAAGGGAGACCCCTCCCCTCCCATAGCCGGCGCATGAGGGGGGGGGGACTCCTCCCCTCCTTCATTCATGTGGTGAACCTCCACTCACATAAACATGGCCTCCACCCAAAATCCCACTCACATGTATTTAATTTCCACCAAATTAAATGCAACTCTCAATTTAATAAAACTGTTTTATTTATTTTATTCAGAATTTTGTTAATTACTTTAATTAACAAAGATTCACATAAAACCCCTTGCAACATTTCAATATCACATGCAGAACCAGTTTCTACAATTTCACCCAAAACAATTCCGGTTTCTATCGAAACAATTCCTGTTTCTATCGAAACATTTCCTGCACTTTGCAAACCTTTTGTCTGAAACATATGTGCTCCTAAATGGTGTCTGGCAACCCTTAAGTGTGTCACCCTACGGTTCGCGAATAATGCAGACATGATTGAGACTCCTCTCAGATCAATAATCAGAAGCGGGACCTAGAGATCCATACCGACTCCTACACATTCAACGATGACTTCTGTGATCGTGAGAACCTTTAACGCTAGTAATTTAATCCCTTTGTCTCATGATATAATACATGTCCGAGATTCGATCATCGGTATCCAAATACCTAGTTTGATCTCATTACCGACATGCACTCTTTTATCGTTCCCGTGATATAACATTCTAGTGATCACATCACTTGCTTGCAAGCTATCTTAATGTGATATCACCGAGAGGGCCTAGAGTATATCTATCCGTCATCGGGATTGAAAATTCCACTCTTGATCCATGAGCCTCAACATAACACCTTCATAGCACTGAACCCACCTTTATAGTCACCCTATTACGGTATGACGTTTGATGTTATCAAGATACTTTTCTGGTGTCAGAAATTAACATGATCTCATGGTCTAAGGACTAAGACTACTTCGTATGATGTTATAGAAATATAAACATAATGACTTGATCGTAATGCTATACTTCAGATGAATGTTCATCACATCATTTCACAAATGCTGTGACCTTGTTATTAACAACATCCAATGTCCATGATCAGGAAACCCTGATCATCTTGTTAATCAACAAGCTAGTCTATAAGAGAGGCATAACTAGGAACCCTTTTTGTTTATTAAACACACATGTATTGACGTTTCCTATCAATACAATTATAGCATGCAAAATAAACATCTATCATATACAAGGAATACATAATAACAACTTTATTATTGCCTCTCAGGGCATATTTCCTTCAGTCTCCCACATGCACTAGAGACAATAATCTAGTTTACATAGTGATAAATCTAACACCCATGGAGTTCTGGTGTTGATCATGTTTTGCAATAGGGAGTACTTTAGTCAATGGATCTGCTACATTCAGGTCCGTGTGTACTTTACAATCTTCATATCTCCATCCTTGACATGCTCGCGGATGGAGTGAAACCGGCGCTTAATATGCTTGGAATTCTTATGAGACCTTGGTTCCTTGGAATTGGCTATGGATCCATTGTTGTCACAATAGATCACCATTGGGTCCAACGCACTAGGAATCACACCTAGTTCCGTTATGAACTCCTTCATCCAAACCTCTTCCTGCGCCGCTTCTGAAGCAGCAACATATTCCGCCTCCGTCGTTGATCCAGCCACCACAGGTTGTTTGGAACTCCTCCAACTAACTGCTGCTCTGTTCAAGAGAAATACGTATCAGGACTGAGACTTAGAGTCATCCGGATCAGTGTCAAAGCTAGCATCGACATAACACTTAGCGACCAGCTCTTCTTCACCTCCGTATACAAGAAACATATCCTTAGTTCTTCTCAAGTACTTAAGGATATTCTTGACCGCTATCCAGTGTTTCGAACCTGGATCAGATTGGTACCTACTAGTCAAACTAATAGCATGTGCCACATCCGGTCTTGTACATAGCATGGCATACATTATAGAGCCTATGGCTGAGGCATATGGGATCTTATCCATTATTTCTCTTTCTTCCGCCGTAGCCGGACTTTGAGTCTTACTCAATGTCTTGCCTTGCAACATAGGTAAGAACCCCTTCTTACTTCCGTCCATATTAAACTTCTTTAATATCTTATCAAGGTATGTACTCTGCGATAGCCCAATTAGGCGTCTTGATCTATCTCTATAGATTTTAATGCCCAATATATATGAAGTTTCACCAAGGTCTTTCATCGAAAATTTGTTGTTTAGATAACTTTTTACACTATTTAAAAGATCTATATAATTTCCAATCAGTAATATGTCATCCACATATAATATTAGAAATGCCACATTGCTCCCACTCACTTTCTTGTAAATACAAGACTCTCCATAAGTTTGGACAAATCCAAACTCTTTGATCACCTCATCAAAGCGGAGATTCCAACTTCGGGATGCTTGCTTCAGTCCATAGATGGATCGCTGAAGTTTGCATACCTTATTAGCATCCTTAGGATCGACAAAACCCTTAGGTTGTATCATATACAACTCTTCTTCAATATTACCATTGAGGAACGCAGTTTTCACATCCATCTGCCATATTTCATAATCGAAATATGCAGCAATTGCTAACATAATCCTAACCGACTTTAGCATTGCTACGGGAGAGAATGTCTCATCGTAGTCAACTCCTTGAATTTGTTGAAACCCCTTTGCGATAAGTCGAGCCTTATAGATGGTCACATTACCATCAGCATCAGTTTTTCTTTTGAAAATCCATTTATTCTCAACGGCCTTTCGATCGTGAGGTAAGTCTACCAAAGTCCAAACCTGGTTTTCGTACATGGATTCCATCTCGGATTTCATGGCTTCTAGCCATTTGTTGGAATCAGGGCTCATCATCGCTTCTTCATACGTCGCAGGGTCATCTATTTCATCAATCATGAAATTCATAACAGGATTGCCGTACAGTTCAGGATTTGCACGTGTCCTGCTTGACCTGCGAGGTTTGGTAGTGTCCTCTTTCGGAGTTTCATGATCAATATCATTAGCTCTCTCCTCATTAGGTGAAGTCAACTCCGAAACAACTTCCGGTGCTGCGCTACTCGCCATTTCACGAAGAGAAGGTTCAATAACCTCTTCGAGTTCTACCTTCCGACTACTCACACCTTTCGCGAGAAACTCCTTCTCAAGAAAGGATCCATTCTTGGCAACAAAAACCTTACCCTAGGATCTGTGATACAAGGTATACCCAATCGTTTCCTTAGGGTAACCTATGAAGACGCATTTTTCGCTTTGGGTTCGAGTTTATCCGGTTGAAGTTTCTTCACATAAACATCGCATCCCCAAACTTTAAGAAATGACAACTTAGGTTTGTTTCCAAACCATAATTCATATGGTGTCTTTTCAACGGATTTAGATGGTGCCCTATTTAAAGTGAATGCAGCGGTTTCTAGTGCATAACCACAAAATGAAAGTGGCAAGTCAGTCAGAGACATCATAGATCGAACCATATCCAATAAAGTACGATTACGACGTTCTGACACACCATTACGTTGTGGTGTTCCGGCAGGCGTAAGTTGTGAAACTATTCCACAGTCTTTCATATGTGTGCTAAACTCGTAACTAAAATACTCTCCTCCACGGTCGGACCACAGAAATTTAATCTTTCTGTTACGATGATTTTCCACTTCATTCTGAAATTCCTTGAACTTTTCAAAGGTTTCAGACTTATGTTTCATCAAATAGATATACCCGTATCTACTCAAATCATCCGTGAAAGTAACAAAATAACGATATCCACCTCGCACGGACACACTCATTGGTCCACACACATCAGTATGTATGATTTCCAATAAATCTGTCGCCCGTTCCATTGAACCGGAAAAGGGCGTTCTAGTCATTTTGCCCATAAGGCATGACTCACATGTATCAAATGATTCAAAATCAAGTGATTCCAAAAGTCCATCAGAATGGAGTTTCTTCATGCGTTTAACGCCAATATGACCTAGACAGCAGTGCCACATATATGCAGATATATCATTATCAAGTTTAATCCTTTTAGCATCAACATTATGAATATGTGTAATACTACTATCGAGATCCAACAGAAATAAACCATTCAACACAGGTGCATGACCATAAAAGATATTATTCATATAAATCGAACAACCATTGTTATCAGACTTAAACGAATAACCACTTTGCATCAAACACGATCCGGATACAATGTTCATGCTCAGTGCAGGCACCAAATAACAATTATTTAGGTTTATAACTAATCCCGACGGCATATGGAGAGGCAGCGTTCTGACGGCGATCACATCAACTCTTGATCCATTGCCGACCCGCATCGTGACCTCATCCCTTACTAGTTCTCGCTTGTTCCGCAGCCCCTGAACCGAGTTACATATATTAGCAACCGATCCCGTATCAAATACCCAGGTGCTACTGTGAGTACTAGTCAAGTACACATCAATAACATGTATATCACATATACCTTTGTTTGCCTTGCCGGCCTTCTTGTCCGCCAAATACTTGGGGCAGTTGCGCTTCCAATGGCCAGTCCCCTTGCAATAGTAACACTGGGTGTCAGACTTAGGGCCAACTCGGGGTTTCTTTTCAGGTGCGGCAATAGATTTTCCGCCCTTCTTTCCCTTCTGCTTTCCTTTCTTGTCCTTCTTAAAACCGGTGGTCTTATTGATCATCAACACTTGATGTTCTTTCCTAATCTCCACTTCTGCAGTCTTAAGCATTGACAGAAGCTCGGGAAGAGACTTCTTCATGCCCTGCATATTATAGTTCATCACGAAGATCTTGTAGCTAGGTGGCAGAGATTGGAGAACACGATGTATGCCTAAGTCAATGGGAATCGTTATTCCCAAGGACACAAGCTTATCGGCGTACCCAGACATTTTGAGTACGTGCTCACTAACGGAGCTGTTCTCCTCCATCATGCAGCTAAAGAACTTTTCAGAAGCATTATAACTCTCTACGACAGCATGGGTATCGAAAATCATTTTCAGTTCTCCCATGGTATCTAAGGCATTGCCATTTTCGAAACGTTTTTCAAGTTCTGGCTCTAGCCCATACAGTATGCCGCAATGAACTAAGTTGTGGTCCTCCTAACGAGTTATATAGAAAGTCTTTTCCTTGTTAGGGGCATCAGGAGCTGGTGGGGGGCCTAGCGGCGCCTCTAGCACATATTGCTTTTGTGCAGCAGTGAGGAGAATCCTCAAATTCATAGCCCAGTTGGTGAAGTTGCTACCATTCGCAGCAAGCTTCTCTTTCCCCATGAACACATTGAAATTAAAAGCAGGTGGTGCCATCTACAATAGAATTGGTAAAGTATATTTAGACTAAGTATATGATAGATTGAGTGCAACTAATCCAAATTACTAATGAACTCCCACTCAAAAACGACATCCCTCGTGTCCTTTTGGTGATTACATGAACCAAATCCACTACACCAAGTCCGATCATCACGTGAGTCGGTGTAGCTTCAAAGGCGAGCATCTATATGGGCATCATATCAACTATATGACTCATGCTTAACCTTTCGGTCCATGTTCTGAGGCCATGTCTGTACATGCCAGGCTCGCCAAGTAAGAACCTTAGTATTCGCGTGTGTAAAACTGTCTTACACCCGTTGTATGAAAGCGTAGAGTCGAGAACACCCGATCATCACGTGATGCCTCAAAACATGATCCACAAAACGGTGCATACTTAAGGAAGAACACATTTTATCTTGATATCTAAATGAGGGATCATCTTATAATGCTACCAAAAACGCCAAACTAGCAATATAAGATGCTAACATCTAATGTGTGAAGTGAGATGATACGGTCCATGCATTTGATCTCTATCATTTGCATCGTGGTATGATCTCTATCATTCCTTTGTGTGTAAGGCCAAGGTCTATGGAACTTACACGTTAAGTGAGTTGTAAGAGTATCTATCATACATCTACTTACAACAATACCATATCAAGACACTAGCCCAACAACGATCTAAACTAGACGCCTCTAATTTATCAATTGCAATTTTTACGTGGCTTAGGGCTTTCGGAGATAGAACCGGTTTTACCTACGAACATGAAGCACAACGAGGATAACCAAGTTATTAGCAACTCATTGTAAATCAGATATTGACTATAGTAGGAGAGACAGACACCCGCTAGCCAGTTATGCAAAACTAGTTGCATGTCAGTCGTGGAACCGGTCTCATGTACGATGACATGTAAGGTTGGTCCGGGCCGCTTCATCCCACTATGCCACCAATATCCAAAATACATAGAAGATGCAATAACACGATCATCATCGCCCACATATAAACATATGTGTACTATCCGTGCAAAGCACCTACGCATAGATCGGGCTCTGATACCAATGTTGGGTCCGCAACATAGAAAACAAAAAATTTCCTATGATTAGAACTATACACCAAGATCTATCTACTAGATACAGAGCAACGGGTGGACATACATCCATGGAGAACTTACCCTCGAAGACAACGAGTTTTGTTAACGAGTAGGAACTCGTGGTTGATGTAGTCGTATGCTTGCCGATCTCAAGATCGTGTGGAAGTTCGAGCGCCGCAAATCAGCAGCGCATCCGTCCTCGCACACACATCCAAGGCTCCCGACAACCTGCACCTCCTCGCTCTAGAGAATCAGCGGAAGCAGCAACTCCTTCCAGACGCAAGGCCACCGGGAACATGTATCTCGCTAATCCGAGACCATGGGTAAATATATAGAGGGGGAGAGAGATCCTTCACGAGGAGGTGTAGTTTGTGAGAGGGGAGAGGGGGGCTTTATATAGGAGGGAGGGAGACCCCTCCCCTCCCATAGCCGGCGCATGAGGGGGGGGGGACTCCTCCCCTCCTTCATTCATGTGGTGAACCTCCACTCACATAAACATGGCCTCCATCCAAAATCCCACTCACATGTATTTAATTTCCACCAAATTAAATGCAACTCTCAATTTAATAAAACTCTTTTATTTATTTTATTCAGAATTTTGTTAATTATTCTAATTAACAAACATTCACATAAAACCCCTTGCAACATTTCAATATCACATGCATAACCACTTTCTGCAATTTCACCCGAAACAATTCCGGTTTCTATCGAAACAATTCATGTTTCTATCAAACATTTCCTGCGCTTTGCAAACCTTTTGTATGAAACATATGTGCTCCTAAATGGTGTCCGGCAACCCATAAGTGTGTCACCCTATGGTTCGCGAATAATTCAGACATGATTGAGACTCCTCTCAGATCAATAATCAGAAGCGGGACCTGGAGATCCATACTGACTCCTACACATTCAACGATGACTTTTGTGATCGTGAGAACCTTTAACGCTAGTAATTTAATCCCTTTGTCTCATGATATAATACATGTCCGAGATTCGATCATCGGTATCCAAATACCTAGTTTGATCTCGTTACCGACATGCACTCTTTTCTTGTTCCCGTGATATAACATTCTAGTGATCACATCACTTGCTTGCAAGCTATCTTAATGTGATATCACCGAGAGGGCCCAGAGTATATCTATCCATCATCGGGATTGACAAATTCCACTCTTGATCCATGAACCTCAACATAACACCTTCATAGCACTGAACCCACCTTTATAGTCACCCTGTTACGATGTGACGTTTGATGTTATCAAGATACTTTTCTGGTGTCAGCAATTAACATGATCTCATGGTCTAAGGACTAAGACTACTTCATATGATGTTATAGAAATATAAACATAATGACTTGATTGTAATACTATACTTCGGATGAATGTTCATCACATCATTTCACAAATGTTGTGACCTTGTTATTAACAACATCCAATGTCCATGATCAGGAAACCTTGATCATCTTGTTAATCAACAAGCTAGTCTATAAGAGAGGCATAACTAGGAACCCTTTTTGTTTATTAAACACACATGTATTGACGTTTCCTATCAATACAATTATAGCATGCAAAATAAACATCTATCATATACAAGGAATACATAATAACAACTTTATTATTGCCTCTCATGGCATATTTCCTTCATAAGGAACTAGCCCGGCTCGAGTTAGCCAGATTCATAGAAGAGGTCATCCACACTGAGTGGTCGGACCATCCTGTAATGGTCCCTAAAAAGGACACCACAGATTTAAGGATGTGTGTTGATTATACTGCCTTGAACAATGCTTGTCCCAAAGATCCGTTCGTTCTGCCTAGGATTGATCAAGTTATCGATTCTATAGCAGGCTCGGAAATCCTATGTTTTCTCGACGCATATTCCGGTTATCACCAAATCCGTATGAAGGAATCTGACAAAGTCAAAACTTCATTCATAACCCCCTTCGGAACCTTCTGTTTCGTTACGATGCCCTTTGGGCTCAAAAACGTAGGAGCTACGTACCAACACATTATGCAATGTTGCCTCCACGACCAAATCGGACGCAATGTACATGCATATGTTGACGATATTGCGGTGATGTCCAAAAATAATGAAACCTTGATTTCCGACTTGGAGGAAACGTTCGCCAATCTACGAAAATACAACATAATGCTTAACCTGAAGAAATGTTTCTTTGGAATTCCAGCCGGAAAATTGTTAGGTTTTATCGTGTCTCAAAGAGGCATAGAGGTAAACCGGGACAAAATTAAGGCTATACTCAATATTTCCAGGCCAACTCGCCTGAAGGACGTTCAAAGGCTAACTGGTTGCATTACCACAGTCAGTCGGTTTGTAAGCCGGCTCGGTGAAAGAGCCGCACCACTATACAAGCTCCTGAAAAAGACCAAGAAATTCGTTTGGACCAATGAAGCTGAAGCTGTGCTACAAGACCTGAAAGCAGTACTCTCATCTGCTCCCATCCTTATAGCACCGGAACCACAGGAACCGATGTTGCTCTATCTCGCTGAGACAAACAAGGTCGTTAGTATCGTCATGGTAGTGGAGAGGCCGGAGGAAAATTAGGAACACCTGGTGCAGCGTCCGACTTACTATCTCAGCAAGATCTTAACTGAATCAAAACAGTGGTATCCGCACTATCAAAAGCTGGCTTACGGTATGTTCTTAGCATCTCGTAAGTTGCGGCATTATTTTCATGAACATCGAATTACCATGGTGAGCATAGCTCCCACGAGAGATATAATCAACAATAGTGACGCCACAGGACGCGTCGCCAAATGGGGCATAGATATTTCAGCTTTCGACATTGAGTACAAACCTCGTACAACAATCAAATCCCAAATCCTCGTTGACTTTGTCGCTGATTGGACAGAGACAATGAAAAACATGACCCTGCCAGAGTCGGAATACTGGACCTTACATTTTGACGGGTCTAAAGTGCTCGGGGGCTGGCGTGGTGCTCAAGTCACCCCAAGGAGATAAACTTTTCTATATATTGCAGATCCACTTCACAGCAACGAATAACATTGCCATGTACGAAGCATTACTGCATGGAATTCGGATTGCTAAGGACATCGGCATCTGATGTTTAATGTGTTATGGAGATTCGGATCTTGTTGGCCAACAAGTGTCGGATATCTGTAAGGCAAACAAGCACATGGCAGCATATAGGGCTGTCATGGATGAACTATATAAATCGTTTGAAAGGTTTGAAGTTCAACACATCCCTCGAACAGAAAATGAGGAAGCAGATGCACTATATCGAATAGGATCTACCCAAAAAAAAGGTTCCGGATGGCGCTTTTTTAGAGCACCTCAAAGTTCCCTCTATAAAAGGAGTGGACGAGGAATATCCGACCAAATCCAACTCACCTTTAGTAGCAGTTCTGGTTGTGATTCCCAGCTAGACTCAACCATACCTTGATTACTTGGTAGACAGAAAATTACCCGAAGAAGAAGTTCTGAGCCGGCAGATCATCCAACGAGCAAAATCCTACACTATAATTAGTGGTGAACTCTATAAGTGGAGCACGTTTGGGGTATTTTAGCGCTGTGTGTCTCCGGAAGAAGGAGTGTAAATCTTACGAGAGATCCACGAAGGCGAGTGTGGTCACCACGCTGCAGCCAAATCTCTAGTGGCAAAAGCTTTCCGACTTGGTTTTTTCTGGCTTACAGCCAAGGCAAATGCCGAACGGCTGGTCAAGACGTGCAAGGGCTACCAAAAATATGCCAAACAAGCTCACGTTCTGGCTGATCAGCTGCGAACAATACCTATAACATGGCCTTTTGCGGTCTGAGGGCTTGACATGGTAGGACCGTTTAAACGGGCTCCAAGTGGATTTACTCATATCTTAGTGATGGTGGATAAATTCACAAAATGGATTGAGGCTAAACCCATCACTAGTTGTGATGGAGCAACAACTAGAAGATTTGTCGAGGATGTCATAATCCGATACGGTTATCCGTATAGCATTATCATGGACAACGGGAGTAATTTCTCTATGGGAGAGTTTGCCGAATTCTGCAATGAACAAAATATCCGGCTTGACATTTCATTAGTCGCACATCCACAAGCTAATGGACAAGTCGAAAGAGCAAATGGTTTAATCCTACAAGGCCTAAAACCAAGACTCGAAGCACCACTACGACGTGCTGCGGGGGCTTGGACGGAGGAATTACCTTCTGTAATATGGAGTTTACGAACAACTCCAAACAGGTCAACCGGATAAACACCTTTCTTCTTGGTCTATGGCGCAGAAGCAGTTCTTCCTAGTGATTTGATTCACACTTCTCCTAGAGTGGCCGCATATATTGAAGAGGATGCTGAAATTTGTCGACAAAATGATCTCCACTTAGTCGAAGAAGTACGCGTCGTTGTTGAGATGAGATCAACAGCCTATCAGTAGAAAGTTACGCAAGTATCATAGCCAAAGAGTCAGAAACCGGTCTTTCAATAAAGACGATTTGGTTCTCCGGCTTGTGCAACAAAGAAAACACAAACTTTCCCCAATATGGGAAGGGCAATTTTTAATTAGTCGAGTAGTGCACAATGGTTCTTACTACCTAACTGATATGCGGCCAGTCAAAGAAAGACCTGCTACTAAGAAAAAAAAAGAGCTGGAGGCAGTACAGACCCGGATGAATTAGACAGACTATGGAATATTGCTCAGCTACGTCCCTTTTATTCTTCGTTTATTTTTCTTTGTAATCATATATGTGTACATGTTCAATGAGAAATAAAGTGTTGGTTGCCTCAAAAAAATTCTGAGATGTTTTTACCATCTTATTTCCGAATGACCATGTCACAGTCAAAAATCACAGAATACTTGAAAGTACTTTATGCTCATGATTGTTCTGGTTTACATTTCCGATTCTAAAATTGCTACCTTCGGGTATGAATCTAAATTTTCTAGTCTGTACTTTGGTTATTTGTCTGATTGCTGGATGCGGGCATTTTCCGAGTAGTGAATTGTTGGTACTGGAGGCCGGCTTTATTTCCGAGTTTAAACTGGTTTAGCAATTGAGCTTCGTTGCTCGACAAAGTTTTCGTGCGAAAAGTTGGCCGGCTCATGAAAGGGACAAGGCGGAAAGTCAGATAAACAATAAGTATAGACGAAAAACATAAGTTCTTACGAAAATATTTCAGGCACGAAAAATTATAAAGCCAAAAGTGCTAAATAGATATGTTTAAACTTAGCACTGGCAAAAAGTATCATACTACTTATTTACAATCCAGATTGTTTTCAGAATAACACACTATTTGTTCTGATGCTCTACGATGCAGGGGAAGAAGGTGTTGCTGGCTCGCTGGAAACATCAGCCTCGCCTCGATATATTTCCAAGACATTCAAATCCGAAATGGTTTGTTCATCGTCGGAAGCTTCTCCAGTTTCTTCGGCGGGCGGAGGCGGCGTCTCTACGCGAGTGAAGAAGGGAGTATCATAGCTGGTCAAGTCATCCACGTGACACCCGTATTCGGTGCAGGAGTCCATGATGGCTTTGATGTCCTGCTTCTGGCCGTCTTCAGCCACAGTAGAATACCCTCTGGTCACTTGCCAGATCTCCATGCTTCCATGGTGGCTCATGACCATGGTGAGAGCGTTTTGTGCTACGGTTCGCGCATAGGACATGTTCCAGTCCTGAATGAGCTAGGGCATTTCCTTGGCATTATCTCGCACTTCAAAGCCGGACATGCTATGCATGTCCGGAACCTTGAGAACTTCACCAATATCTTCGATGGATTGGAGGAAGTCATGCAGCAAATCACCGACTTGGGTAAGACGGCTGGTGCGAGATTCGGCAGAGGCTGAGTCCAGTAAGTTCAGAGGACCTGTGCATTTAATGCAAAAGGGTTAACCAAATAAATCCGGACTCCAAAGAGTCGGAAGATGCAGATAAGTCAGAAAGTGTAAAACTTATCAAAGATGACATCATTGACTTTGGCCTTCTCCTCCCAAAGACTCTGGAGTTCAGCCCGGAGTGCCTCGGCAATGTCCCTCTCTCTAAACAAATCGTTGCTTATTCAGCTCTTAGCGGAGGTCCTTGTTTTCCACCTCCAGGGTTTTCAGATTCTCGGCCTCCTCGATCATAGCACATGATTGCTTTACAAGTGCTGTTGTCAAAAGAACAAAAGTTGAGAAAAAATTCGACTATGAAATACAAGACAAGGTTTGAGTTCTGGAATGTTTACCTTCAGCCTCATCCCTGGAAACTTTCAGTTGAGCATTTTCAAAATGGAGAGCTTTGATTTCTTTCCGCTTGTTACAAATATTCTTTAATAAATTCTGGTTATAGGAATATACTTTTTGTAAGTCAGAATACCCAGAGTCAGAAGTCTACTAAAGACTTGGGCTAATATTTTTACTAATATAAGCATGAGCCTTGGGGGCTACACTAGTTCATTCTTTGGCATCCTAAGGAAGCATAAATCCAGATTTGTCTGTCCAACTTCATGCTTGGGGGCTAGAGGATATGATATGAAATAAGGAAAAACGTGAGTTGGAATTCCGACTTACATATTATTCACGAGCGAGTTTGTTCAAGATCGGATTCACTTCGGTGGTAACCTTCTCGGCGAGGGTTAGGAGGACCACTGGCATAGTTGGAAGCTCACCGGTCCTCAGCTTCTCGTCGCGAAGATGGACTTGTTCAAGAAGATCAGAGTGCTTGATGTCCTCTGCTTCTTGTGATTCTTCTTCGGCAGAGATAGTCCGGCTTTCCAGGCATTGCCGGGCTAGCCGTTGGATTTCCTCCGCAGACTTCCGAGATAAGCCAAATTTGGCATGTCCCGGATTGCTCAAGAGATGGTCAGCGAAGACCTCTGCCGAGGGATCATTACCCGAAGAGGGTTCACCCTTATCAAAACCTGAGTCACCCATGGTGACGTTAGTCTGTGATCCGAGGATCACTGGCTCTGCTGATTGAGCCGGATCTTCTACAACGATCGGAGATGCAGTAATCTCCGGCGCTGTAGAAGGCTAAGGGGCAGGAGTCGGAGGAGCCACGGCAGGAGAAACCAAGTTTAGTTTCGACTGGCATAGAGGCTTTGAGGTAATCCCTTTCCCTTTGCCCTTGGTGAGCTGTTTAGCTCTGAGAAGGTAATAGAACAGAAAACATTACATCTTGGAAAGAATTAAGACCTATAGTACAAAGACCTTGTGAGGAAATATTGCCTCTTCACAACAGGCACTTCGTTTGTGCCAATAGCCACTGTCGGAGCTTTGTGCTTCCGAGGAATAACATCCGGCAGTGGAACCAACTCTCCTTCATTCTAAGAAAACTCAGGAGGATATCCCTCGACCGGAGCAAGCTCCGACTCGAGGAGGTCGGCAAGCTAAAAAGAAGAGATATCTCAGTATTGCAAAATAACATAAAGATGAGCACATAATACAAGTTGTTGCTGGAAGCTTACTGGCACTACGGGATTTTCTGACGTATGCATGTGCAAAGACAGCTTCGGAATCTTCCTCTCAATCTGCTCCCTAATCAGCCATTTGATTTGGCATACATAATCTTTTGCCGAGTAGGCCTTGGAGCTGATTCGGAGGGAATCCTTCTTCGACAACGTGATGGAGTGCATCAGTCGATCTCCATGATGTTGAAGAGGTTGGATCCGGCGTGCTACCCAGTAGTGAACTAAATCGGACCCTCTCAGGCCCTTGTGCTTCATCAAAAACTCGATCCGCCTCTTGGCAAGAAGCAGATCGTCACTGAGAGCCGGCGCATCTACGTCCCAGGTCTCTTGGGGTGTGGCGGCACCGTCGATAAAAGCCAGCAAATCAGTAGCTTTGCTACGAGCGAGAATATCCTTATGATAGAAAAAAAGTGGACAACCATTGCTTGACCGACTCACTGGCAATAATCCGAGGATATACGCGCTCTCTTCTAATGGAAAAACTAATAGTACCGGTAATATAAGGATTACCGGCAGTGATGGAATTTCTCCGGACATGGAAGTAATACCGGAAAAGAACGAGGCTCGGCCTAATGCCGAGATACCCCTCACACAAAGATGCGTACGGTCTCATCTCTAAGATGGAGTTCGGGGGGAGATGATGGAGTTGAACTCCGTAATGATCTATAACACCAGAGAAGAAATCTGAGGAAGGAAAGCTCAAACCTCTATCGAGGTGAGTGCCGAAGTGAACCCGTTCACCTTCATGAGGGTTGGGGATGGTTTTGCTGAAGCCGCTCCACCAATCGCCGGTGCGGAGGAGCCCTTCTTCTTCCACGACGTCGGAGCTTCTTGTCGTCGAGAACGCACGGGATCCATACCCCGTGATTTCTCTCCTTCTCCGCCGCCACTGCCGTCGCTGCCGTACCGGAGGGTGATGCTGAAGCCATTTTTTGTGTGCACCGGTGACCTTGGATGGGCGGCGCTGGAAGCTTTTTGGGAGCAGAGGAGCTCTAGGTTCGTGGGGAGGCGTAGGGGAGAAGGAAACGACGCAAGTGTTGGTGAAGAAGATGGGGAAAGAGATCCTCACCACTTATATCCTCCAGCCGCGTCAAGATTCGTGTAAACGCTACAGTGAACGTGCCACGCGTCATGGTAGGAGCTGGGAAACCCCCACGTGATGATTACGTCGCCTCGATCTCCACGCATGCATTGAAACGGCGCCTCGGTTCCGTGAAAGGCGGACTCACCAACGGTCGTGCTGATAGGAAATGTATGTCAGTGACGTGACTTGACCATGATTAGTGTCAGGTTATGTCAGAGACCAAGTTCCGGCTTAGTTCGAATTTCGAGCTAGAAACCTGAATAACATATTCATAGGTCCAGCTCATTTTAGACTCGGATCTACTCCTTTCTTTTTTGAACTTTCAGGAACCCTTCACGATTTTGCAAGCCGAAGATCAAACTAGACGATGATGAAATCCGACTTTGGATCATGGAGGCTTCCGGGGGCTGCTATTGGGGATATACTTTCCGGATATCCTCACTGTGCGTCACTGACCAGGGTGGCCCACTTCGAGTTAGAGCTTTGCTTCACGGGCGGCCCAGTCAGGGAGAAGAGACGAAGTCCAGTCCTGCTACTGGAAGGCCCAGAAGACTTACCGACATAGGCCCGTAGTGTTACTTCTAGTCCAAGATGTACTCTGTAACCGACTCTTAGTCGTAGCCGGATAGATCTCTCCTATAAACCGTAGGCCGGATATCTATATAAGTCGTCCTAGGGAGAGCCTTTAGGGCACCACCTGATAACCCTCACAATAGTCTACAATCTTAACTCGCACAGGCGAAACCCTTGTAACCCATATTCCGGCTCTGCCGTATTACTGGATTGCTAGTAGGAGTAGGATCCGTCCAAAGCCGACGGATTAGAACCTGGGTAAACTTGTATGCTCACCGTCCCGGAACACCGTACGTCTCACACCCCTCTCTTCCACACGCCTCGAGGACCCCCTCATGGCGTACCAGTCATCAATCCGACGACATTGTCGACTGCTACCCACTCTGTCAGATCAACAGAAAGCATTTTAAATAGGAGGTTTTTATTTTGCGGGCCAAAAGTTGAGACACCAAGGCATAGCAGGGCCCGAGTTTCTTGTAATCGGATCTGTGTTACCCATAGTTGGCGTGCCAAATGCTTAGAGGGTCTTTTTTGTCACAAATTCAACATAACTTTTGAACACAAAATATCACGCTAACGCCCGTCAAGCTAGGGCTCTCCTGTCAGTTTTGATGGTTATGTCGTTTCCATAGTGGCTATCATGTAGACTTGCAACGTTGGTGCTTGCATCCATTCCCCATTACGTCGCCTTCTTCTTCCTGAGAGCCACGATCTGTGGCCGCGACCATGGCGTGGAGCTGCAACGCTAATTCCTTCAAGGGTGAGATCCGGAACTTGGCTGAACCTGCTCGGCCCCGCTCTCCTCCTCCCAAATTGGAGCATATGCCCTCACCATGGATGCACCCATGGCACGACACGGGGAAGAGAATTCATTCTTGGAGGAGATCTGGCCACATCCATTGTGTTCGGCACAACACCAACAAGGCGAAATTCCATCCGGTTTTCTTCTTGTGATTGTGGTAGAAGAACATGTACAAATTAGTAGCTCTGTGATGAAGAAACCGAGATAACCTAAAAGGAGCATGTTATCAAGAGAGTGGAGCTCATCAGCCATTGCCAAAAAATAGGAACAAATCCATGAGCGATCCAATGCAAATACACGAAGAGAAGCTAGATTCATGTCATCAATCATGAATAGGTGGCACATTCTACTGATGCGTTCAAATGCATACACCATGTATCATTCATAAAAATAACATTATCGACAATGTTGCTAGCTGTTTGTATGAGCTATTCATTTTATATGCCGATGACACCTTACTTTTTTTGGATAGTAATCTTGAAACTACAATTAACTTGAAGTGGTTTTTATCCTGTTTTGAGCAAAATGTTTTGGTATGCTAATTACCTTTGTCTATTCTATGCTGCAATTCTACTGTTAGGTGCAGGGGGAAAAAGTTGGGCGCATTAGTGACCAAGCTAGAGTCGCACACAAATATAGACTTCACTGAATATTACACAGATAGGCCTAACTTAATCTTAACTTGTTCTTACACAAATAAGCATAACTGATTCTTGACCAATGACATAGGTATGCCCTACGACCACCTACTATTGGGCTATCTGGTCTGGCCCGACGTAAGGTCCACTCGACGACCTGCCAAGGTCCACGAAGCCCATGACGATATGGATGGCGCGAAGCCTACAAGAATACTGACTCCCAACGCACAAGACAAGTAAAGCTCAAAATTAGAGTTTGAATCCTACTTGTAACCAACTCGTATTGGTACCTGAGACCTAGCCTCCCCATATATAAAGGCCAGGCGGGTCCAATGAGGAGGAAATCTCCTACAATAGACAATATATCTAGATACCGCAAACCCTACCGCATACACCCGCCAGATCTAATCTGCGCATCATCGTCATCTCGGCGAAATTGAAACCTTCGATTCCTCCATCAATCAAGAGAAGATAAGAAGGAGTAGGATTTTCCCTCTAGGGACCTGAACCTGGGTAAACCACGGTGTCTCCGTGTTGCTTGTCTGTTAGCCGATAAAGTCTCTAGCGCGCCGCTCTTCTTCTAAACCCAAGTCCATAACAATGGGCATTGACGTGTTAACCCCATGTAAATTAGCGTCATTTGTGGGAACTCTGATGACTGCAAGTACACAAATCATTTGAAATAAAGATATCGATCCTACAGGGAGCAGGAGTCTGAAGTCTAATAACTCTTGAATTAAATACTATAATAGAAATGCTAAATAAAGTTCTAAGTGACAAGATGAAATGCGAGTATTGCGTAAAAGGGAGTTTTGAGGTTTTTGGTATAAGAGCAACAATAAGTAAAGTAAAACAACTGAACATAGAAAATAAGTATCACGTATGTAAGAGAGACTGGAACTACAGTAGGGAAAAGGCGTTCTCAGGAGTAGCAGATACACCACCAGCATTATGAAGATCTAAGGTAAAGATTATTATCATGAACATTCTCAACTATGTATGTGTGGAAGGAACTCCGTAATTGGAAAAATAGGCAGCAACCACTGCTCACATCATCCTCATAATCACAGCAGACAGCAATCGACATTAATCGAATTACTGCGCTATTAAGGGACGTAATCCCGTAGGACGTATCCCATGACATGGATAGTGTTCCGTGAGTTACCTCAGTTCCCAAGTTAATACGTAAGGAGTGCCAACAACTTTATAGTCACTGTAAGTGCTAACACACCTCCGTCTACCAACAAGTAGTTCCCTCCATCAAGTTCCCATAAGAGGCAAATATTGAGAGGTCGACTTCTCCCAACATCAAGATAAAGACAATCTAACACATGGTCATAGTGATGAATATCATAATAAACTTTATCTTATTTCAATCTCATACTAGGGTTTCTCCATCTTCCCAAGAACTAAATAACTACTCAGATATGGAGGCAATCAACATTATGGCAATAACAATGGAATCTATCATAGATGAATAGTACTTGTATAAATCCACAACGAGTATTAAAATTACAACAAGATCTAGACAAGATGTAGATGGGATGGATGGAGATGGTGATGCAGTGATTGATGATGAAGATCGATGCCTTAGCCTCCCGGATCTACGCAGGGCGAAGATGGATCCCTGGTGGACGGGTTCCCCTCTAGGTGCCTTCTGGAGGTGAGGTTTCGGCGATTTCTGATTGTTCTGTATGTCGTCTCCCCGATCTAGTTGCACGGGGTGAAACTATTTGAGGAGGCGGTGGCGGAGCCAACTATATGGCGGGAACTATACGGCCGAAAAATTTATTCCCGCCATATAGTTGGTCGTTAAACCGTCTGTACGCCTTGTTCGCTTTGGGTTTTCTTCTGGTATTATTAATATTTTCCAATAAAGCGATTTACGCTGTTTTTGACTCCTTTTCTCCTCAGTACAACTGCTACAAGAATTTTGTCCGTTGTATCCATCATCTGTCCTTATCCTAGTGAAAACAGTCATAAATTGTGCGCGCGAGCACCGTGAAATTCCAAGATCCTACATCTACAATGCAAAATAATAATATAAACATGATGTAAATATGCACTCATCAAACTCCACGCGCTGATGTTGCGACTTTGGCGGCCTCATCACCAGCAATCTTCGATTCATCCGCTTCGGAGGGACGCCTCTACCTCGGCTCTTTAAATTTCACCATCCACTCGCCGGCTACACGCCCTGCCTTCGACTCCCTCAACGATGCACCAAACAAGGCGGTTGGTGATCTGCGCTTCCAGATCGGCAAGATTGCATCTATCATGGACTTGAGTTTCAGCGAAAGAGGTGCGCTGGTGATTTCATCGACTTATCAGACAAACAAGGAAGGTGAGATTTACTCGAGTTTAGGCCCTCGTAGAGGAAACCTTACTCCTGCTTGTATGATCCTTTTTGATGGGGAACACAAAGTCTCCGAGTTACTAGATGCGATCTAGCTTACAACAAGTTGATATGACAATGTTACAGTGCCCTCCTCATTGGTTCCTCCTAGCCTTTATACGAGAGGCCGGGTCTCGGAGTTCAATCTGGTTATACTGTGGGATTCTGCCTTGATCATCACGTCCAGTTCATGGGCTTCGGATGCCTCCTGAACCTTCTTCTCCTTACGGGC
The DNA here is from genome assembly GCA_916181665.1 of Avena sativa. NCBI lineage: Eukaryota > Viridiplantae > Streptophyta > Magnoliopsida > Poales > Poaceae > Avena > Avena sativa. The sequence continues at coordinate 458,986,339 of OV702297.1, read as the reverse complement.
CTCATGAGCCTTGTCCTGGATCCATACCAAGTATACTAATAATGGAGACCTTGCGGGTCATACACATGTCAGCAGGGCTTCGCCAAGCCGGAGCCCGCGAGGTGGAGCAACAGGAGGAGGAGAGAGAGGGGCTAGTGTGTATTGGAAGGTAGCTCCCACCCCTCTATATATATAGTGGGGGGGGGGGGTGGCATCCCCTAGGGGATGCGCCGGTCCCCATGGGTGCCCCACCTCTTTCCTCTTAAATTGAGTGGAGCTCCCACTCACCCCACGCACCCTTTCTTTTAATGGTGGACTCTCCACTCAAAAAACCAAAGGGTTTCCTAAATGAATAAAAACATTTTTAATCCTTTATTTTAATATTTTCAATTCCATTAATTAACAAACATTAACATATACCTCCCTGGACTATTCCGATATCCCCTCGAAACAATTCCGGTGCTTCTCGAAACAATTTCGGTGCTTCTCAAACTTTTGTCCGATATTCCGTATCTACTCAAAAGCGTCGATGAAACTTAAGTGTGTCACCCTACGTTTCACAAATAATGTAGACACCTCTCTGATTAATAGTTAACAACGGGATCTGGATATCCGTAATGACTTCCACACATTCAACAATGAATCTTATGATCATGTGAACCATTAACGTTGTAACCAATTCCTTTATCTCATGATATTTTACTTGTCCGAGATCCAATCATCGGTATCAACTATACCTAGTTCGATCTCGTTACCAACAAGTACTCTTTACTCGTTCCGTGATATGACATCTTTTGTGACCTATTCACATGCTTGCATGTGTTGTTGATGTGATATGACCGAGATGGCCCAGAGTATATCTCTTCGTCATCTGGATGGAAAACTCCCACTCTTGATCCATGATCCTCAACTAATACTTTCATAGTATCCAATACCACGTTTATAATCACCCTATTGTGATGTGACGTTTGATGTCATCAAAGTACTCCTCCAGTGTTAGTGATTAACATGACCTCACGGTCTAAGGATTAGGGTTACTTCGTATGTGTTTGATACAATAGTGTAAACTTAATATGTTGATCATATTGCCATACTTACTTTGGGTGTGTGTCATCACATAATTCTCCTAATGACGTGATCATGTTATCAACAACATCCAATGTTTATGATCAGGAAACATTGATCATTAGTTAATCAACGAGCTAGTTAAATGAGAGGCTTTACTAGGAACTCTTGTTTGTTTATTAGACATACAGGTACTAACGTTTCCGGCTAATACAATTCTAGCATGAGAAATAAACATCTATCATAAACACTGAATAAAATAATAACCATTTTATTCTGGCCACTTGGGCATATTCCCTTCAAGTATCGGCCTAGTACTACCCTCCACCTCCGTGTTGTTTGGTCCGTTGGATGACACTACCTGTTGTTCTAGAACTGCACCGAATGTGTAGAATTTGGAGAGGACTTTTTAAGCCTCCTCCTTCCTCCTTTGTGGTTAGCTCTACTACTCTCTCTCCATTGTTGACTTTAAAGAGATTGACCTTTCTCTCTATCTCTTCAATATTTCTTGAATTTTTTGAGAGATTTGAAAGAGGTGATATAGATCTACAATCCTACCAAACCATACCTCTAGATCTTATTCATGACAGGAATATTGGGATCAAGATCTTGGAGAATTTGGTATTCTCTTCTTCTGTTCTTCTTATCTTATTCTCTCAATAACTTTTGTAGTTTTGGTAAAATTTGGGAGTGAAAAACTTGTCATTGCATTAGGTGTATCTGTTTGAGTTCTCTATAGAGAAATTGGTTGGTGAAAGGAAGACTCTTGTTACTCTTCAGTTCTTGGAATCCGGTGCTTGTGACTCCCTAATCTTATTCCTCTCGTGTTCTTGAAAACCTAGACGGTGGTGTAGCCTTGGTGGTGTTCCTTGGGAGCCTCCAATTGAGTTGTGGAGATTTCCCCAAACTTTTACGGGTTCAGTGACCAGCCTAAAGTGTCCCATAGTAGAATGTGTGCCTGCCTTGGTGGTGCGCATACATGAGAATAAAGTGAGCCTTTGTGACGTTGGTGAGTGGTGTGCCTTCGCATCTTGGGGCGAGTTCTTGTGTGGCGTTTGGTGTTCATCGAGCCACCACACGTCAAGGTGGACCTTTTGGCGTCCGGGGAGCATTACAACGCCGCATGTCTTGGTTATTTTTATACCTTAGTTTTTTACTTATGCATTTTACAATGTGGTCGTCTTCGTGATAGAATTAATCTATCTTGCTATCACCTTGTTACTTGACTTGCTTAGCATAAGATTGGTGCACTTATTTAACATAGCATATTTAGGTTTGACCTTGATAAATCAAATCATGTTTTTATTTCGCATTTATTACAGTCAAAATCGTAATTGGTTTAACTCGTCTATTCACCCTCCCCTCTAAGGGACATATTGTCTTTTTCAATTGATATCAAAACCAAAAGCCTGGCTAGAACACACTATTTCACCTCCCAGTTTTATCCAGACTCTTTTTTTGAGTGCTGGCTTAGAACGAAAACAAAGTTTTAAAACTTTTGCTGTCAGAAAAGGCAGTAAAAGAAAATACTAATTGTAATGCATTTCTACATGTTTCACATATTACCGCGGCGAAAAGTATATCTTCTGTAATCTACTCCCTCTATTTTATAATATATGGTGTTTCAGATAACAAATTTATTCTTATACCTAATAGAAAAGTCAAAGCTTTTGCCTCTTTTTTCTAATAAAAGGTATGTGAGTAGTTCGAAAGTGTGCACAAGGCAAGACGTGCAGCGTGGTGAGGCGGCCGGATCTAACCCAGCCTACCCCGTACGTGTGCATGTATCTCCGCAACCTGTCGCCATCAACGTGAGAACTGGTACTATCAATTTGACAAGCCCGTTCAATTCTCATCAGCAACAACTGTGACATATTGTGTAGTGATCAAACAAAGGCATCTAAGCGTAGTACCAAGCAAGCCCGTCCGATTTGACGAAACCCCGGCACGACCGGAACTCGCAGTAGAGTAATTCGTCCAAGTCTTGCCCCAATTGGACACTATGGAATCTGACTAAAACGCGTATCACTTCCCCTACAAACCTGTCACAGTCGCCTGTCCCTGTAATGCCCTCCACAGCGCAGAAAATGCTAGAATGCACGGTACATCTTCGAGCGTGGTGCGTATACTAGTACTGCAGTGTACAATATCCAGGAACTCCTTCCCCGCACCCCTCTCTCGCACCCGCGCGGCGGCGCCGCGCCGCGCCGGGCGGGCCTCCCTCCTCCCTGGTCGACCTCCCCCTCTTGAATCTCTAGCCTGCCGCCGTCGCCCGGGCGTCGCCGGGCAACGATCTGGCGGCGTGGCGGCGACGGCGTCCGCGCCCGCGCTGGTTTGGCGGAGGTGTCGTGACTGGCGGCGGCTGGGGGTCCTTGGCCCAGATGGCTGCACGTGACAGCAAGAATTCGTGTCTTCGGGCCGAGATCTATTCCGTTCGTCACCGACGTCGGTGCCCAGGATCTCCGGGTCATGCTCGCGACGCTAGGGCGCTTGGGGCTACTGTTCCTGGCATGGTGGTGGTGACTTCCTTCTTCGTCGGAGTGGTCGGCCGGGCGATCTTGCCGCTATGCGGCGGATCCTGCTAGTTTCCGGCGGGTAGCGTGGGGGCTGCTGGCTCGGTTTTAATAAAGGGGGTGGTCCTCGGATCTTTTTCGCACCAAGACGAAGATCTATTTGATGTGTGTCTCCATGGATCTGGCCGGAGTGTCTGGTTTCGGAAGGCTCCGTCGGCGAACTCCCATGGGCGCATATGCCTGGAGTTTGCTGGATCGGAAGGAATTCGGTCATGCGCAACTGTGTTTTTTGCTGGCCGTTTGGTTTCAGTGGGAGCGTGGTGAAGCTCTGCTACCTGTTACCATCATGCGACATGTCTTTGACGATACACATGGTGAAGTCAGATGTAGAGAATGCCATGAAGACAGAGACATGTGGGCGAGCTATGGTGGATTGAGTCTTTATGGCGATGAGGATCTGGCTTGGTTATCTGTGACTCGCAGCAGCGTCTGTTAGAGGGGGCGACATCACAGGAGTTCACAGTCTTACCTTGCAGGGTGAAAACCCAAGGTCTAGCCTTCATTGGTTGTGCCTGACAATGGCCTTGCAGAAGACATTGCTTTGGGAGCGAGGACTTTCTCCAGGGTGAAAACCTAGATATTTAATCGGGCGATGACAACGCTTGTGCACTGTTTCCTTCTTGGAGGCGTCGTTTTTGGAGGGGTTGGACTTCTGGTGTTATTTTGGTGGTGGTAGTATCGCTACTGCTGAAGATCGGATTACTGCAACGGGACTTTTCTTTTTTGTAATTCTTTTTTTTCCGGCTTTGTGCATCCGTATTGCCATTTGGGTATGCGTTGTTGCAGAGGCTAAGTGTAATTGGTATCCGTGTGATATTAATATATGCTCATTTAAAAAAAAACAATATCCAGGAACTTTGCTTTTTTCCCCATAAATTTCCCGCGCAGCTGCCGCGGAATGTGCAGTCGACTTCGCAGTTAGTGCGATATACTCTACTATCCAGGAACTTTGCTTAAAGCAACAAGGGGAGATGCTGTTACAGAAAAATCTTTCCCCAGCAACAGCGATTCGGTCGTGCGGGCGCGTGCGACGCGATGCCCGCGTCGGGTCCCCCCACACGACGCGAGCTTTTCCTTCCTTCCATCTCCATCCATGGCCGCTCTGCCTCTGCGACGCGGAGATATTGGATGGATCTGGGCGATGCTACGAGTGTGTGGTGCCTGGCGCGTCCGTGGGCTCGCCTTTGGGCTGTGACACACATCGCCCAAACGGCCATACCGGCATATCCGCAATTAGATTCTTCCGTCTTAAACGTCATGTCACATGGGTGTACTTTGAACGGTTTTCTTGGTTCTCTTTTTTTCCTTGGTTTAGATATTGTTGGTTGTCACCATAGTTTGCCCTGCCACCAACTATAGAGCTGGAAAGTATTATGCGGCACCAAACGAAAATCGAGTTGATTGTCTTTTCAGAACTTTATATCCACAAAAATGTCTATGTGCATTGTGTGATATATGAATAATGTACGTTTTCCAACTACCCCACAAAATGGAGTACAAGAAACCATTTTTTTAGTTGGCTATACAATGTAAATCGGCTTAGTTGGAAAGTATTTGCGGGTACCAAAGCTATACTCTATTTTAATGTCTTTTTTAGATCTTTATATCGAGGAAATGTCTATGTACTACGTTGTGCGGTGTGAATAGTGTACGTTTTTCAGCTACGAGAAATCATCTATATATATATATTAGCTACACAATACTACAAACTAGCTTTACAGGAAATAATTTTTGTCACCAAAACAATAAATTCAATTAAATGTTCATTTAGCTCGTGGTAGTAATATTAATATCATTATTGTACTTCTCAAAGTTGACAAAATTGCTAAACAATAGAAAATGTGAGTATATTATAGGGCAAATACGAGTATCCTATGGAAGACATACAATCTGGCAAATTCACTAAACACTATCAAACCAACGCTACTCCCTCCGATTCAAATTAATGTTCTCAGATTTGCCTAGATTCAGTATCTAGCACTAAAACATGACTAGATACATTTGAATCTAGACAAATCTGGAAACGTTAATATGTATAAGAGGGAGTAGTGTAATGCCAAAGGTTTAGAACATCATATTCCTATATATGTACATGTCAGTTTTGCATATCGGATATGGCATGATGTGTTATACCTTGCGTAGTTGTATTGGTAGAAAAAAGTGACCGCATATAGTTATCCCGCTCATATAACACTGATGAAACGTAAAGTTAAAATACTCAATGATAACAAGTGTTTGTCAATCCATACCAATCAAAAATAGGCAGCCAAATATAATTCACCAAGACATGTGAAAATGCTATATAAGATCCCTATTCACAGACAACCAAAACCAGTATAACTAATTTGACAGGTAGGTTGTATCTGCCTATAACCTTGATATTGTGAAATCAATGAAGTATTTACATAGCTATACAACATAAAAGATACTACGACATAGCAAAATCACCACGCCATCTGGATTTAGTGGCAAATGAATTTAGTTGGATCCTTGTGTATCCAACTTAGTTTCGAAAAAGATTTGTGAAAACATGCATTTGAGTCTGCAAATTCAACACTAGCCGAAAAGATTGCCCGATGGAGATACATGCAATGGTTGCCCGTTGAGTATGTGTTGACCATGTGTAATATGTATTGTACTAATGCTTATGATCTTAGCACATTTATTTGGGCTAGTAATTATGCATGTCGTAAACAGGTCATCACTAGTAACATTCAGATATTATATATTGTCACCTTCTATATCCTTCATAATGAGATTTAGGTTTCATGAGCTATTTTCTTGAATATTTTCAACAATTACTTTGATCGATTTGTGATATACTAGGAGTACTACTCCTACAATGTTTCTCTTAAAATTCTTCAAGTGCTGCTATATCTCACAAGTCATGCGTAGTCAAGCAAAACATAGTTCCGTGGGAAGTTGTAACTTCTTTTACGGCCACTCGTTAAACCGTCCAAACTCCTCGCCTTCAATTCAAACAGCAACAGCAGACGCCAGCTCGTAGTACTCGTAATCAACTCACCGTACACCCAGCCGTACGCGGTGCAACAGGAAGATACGGTCGCAAAAATTCTCCTAATTAAGACGGAGAATTTAATCGTAACCATAATCGACGCGTCCCATCAAAGGAAACTTCACGGCTGCTGCCACCCACGCAGCCCAACCGCGACCGTTCATGCTGCAGCCCCGGCCCCACCCTTCATACTGACTGGCCTTTCCCCCAGCCACGCATAAATAGCGCCGCGGCGGAACGCCAGACAGGAATCGTCTTCAACCCAAACCCGTAGAGCGGAACTCCATACCTGAATAAACTCAACTCCCCGAGAGCGAGCGAGCACCCCCCAGATTTCTGGCCTCCGATCAGGCCGGAGAAAATTACTACTCCACAGTCGCGACCGCACACGACGACGGCGGCGACCGAGCAGACGCCGCCGCCACGATGCCGACCGCCCCCAGCTCCGTCCCACCAGCCGCGGCCGCGGGCGTCGAATCCGCGGCCGCCGCCGGGCAGGTCCTCATCGGGAGGTACGAGCTGGGCGGACTCCTCGGCCGCGGCGCGTCCGCCAAGGTGTACCTCGCCAGGGACCTCCTCACGGGCCGGGACGTCGCCATCAAGTCGTTCCCCAACCCGCGGGCCGGATGCGAGGGCACCGGCCCGGCGCCCATCGAGCGGGAGGCGTCCATCCTCCGCCGGCTGCGCCACCGCCACGTGGTGCGCCTCCACGAGATCCTGGCGACGCGCAAGAAGGTCCACTTCGTCCTCGACCTTGCCGCCGGCGGCGAGCTCTTCTCGCTGGTCGACTCGTCCGGCCGCATGACGGAGGACCTCGCGCGGAACTACTTCCGGCAGCTGGTGTCCGCCGTCCGGTACTGCCACTCCCGCGGCGTGTACCACCGCGACATCAAGCCGGAGAACCTGCTCCTCGACGGCGCCGGCGACCTGAAAGTAGCCGACTTCGGGCTCGGCGCCGTCGCGGACGGGAACCTCCGCCACACCCTGTGCGGCACCCCGGCCTACGTGGCGCCCGAGATCCTCTCGAAGCAGGGGTACGACCCGGCCAAGGTGGACGTCTGGTCCTGCGGCGTGGTCCTCTTCGTCCTTGCCGCGGGGTACCTCCCCTTCAACGACGCCAGCCTCATCAACATGTACCGCAAGATCTACGCCGGCAGGTTCCGCTGCCCGAGCTGGTTCTCGCCCGAGCTCCGCCACCTGCTGCGCCACGTCCTCAACCCCAACCCGGCCGCGCGCATTGACGCCGACGGCATCATGGACCACCCGTGGTTCCGCCACGGCGCTGCCGCCGGCGACGCGGACGGGGAGCTGGCGCGGCTGATGCGCGGGCACGAGGAGGAGGCGTGGTTCAAGACGGAGTTCAAGGAGGACATGGGCCGCGACATGACCGCGTTCGACATCCTGGCCTTCTCCCCCGGCTCCGACCTCTCCGGGCTGTTCGGCGCCGGGCCGGGCACGGAGCGGGTGTTCGTCGGCGAGCCGGCGGCCGCCGTGCTCGCCCGGGTCGAGGACGCCGGGAGGAAGGGAGGGCACAGCGTGAGGAGGGAAGGGAAGAGCCGCGCCGGGCCCGTGTACGTGGAAGCGGAGAGCGGCGGCATTGTCGCCAAGGTGACCGTGTTCAAGATCGCAGACGCGGTGTCCGTGGCCGAGGTTGTCAAGGGCCGCGGGGCTGAGGCCGCGGCGTTCTGGAAGGACTGGCTGGAGCCGGCCGTGAAGCCCCCGGCAGCAGTGTGATGATGATGAGCTGCCGAGGGTGAGCCTGGTTTGGGGAGAAAATATTACCATCGCCGTGCGCGCTGCCGCAAGCGCCGGTCGAGATTTGTTGTTTCATCCGCGAATTGTTTTGCTGTTCTTGGCCCGTGTAAATACGCCCGTCTAAGCAGGACGTGCCATCTGGTGGCCGGTGACCCTGCTCTGTACAATACTCCCCATGGATGGAAGAAGAGAAAAATTCTCGCGAATGGAGACAAAATTGTCATCGTCGTCGGAGAACGCCCGCACGCACCAGTCAGCGGCAATGAACTCTCTCAGCTCCGTGAAAGGAAAGGAAAACGTTCCAGAACTGCAAGCGTGAGAGGCGTGGCTGAGATCGGACGCTGGACTGAAGAAGATTTCCCTTGGCTTGGCCCCGAGAATACTCTTCTGAATATTCTGATGTAGAAACTGCGGGACTGAAGATGACTTAAAACCGCCAGCCCAATTCCTCTTGTTGTATGTCAAAAAAAAAAAAAAAAACCCTCTTGCTGGTCTCTGTCACGAAACAAAAAATAAGATCCATCTTGGTGTGCGTACTTTCAGATGTTAGAAAATACAAATTCAACTATAAGTTTTTCTTTAATCTTCAACGATACGCGTGTTAAATTTCAACATCTGCTATGCTTTTTTTTTTAGAAAAAAATGAGATGGCGAGAAAGTAAGTTTTAAGACCGTCTTCCCGAATCATGAAATTGTCCATAGCTAACATCTTAGAACATAAGTACTACACAACTAGTTTCATAAAAATGCGTTCATCTCTCAACTGATTTGGCTAGCCATCAGTAGGTGCTCCGATCATCAGTGCCGTGCCGTATGCGCTCGCACCGTATGGGCTGCCTACTAGAGTAGTAACTGATTCTCACGAATCATGAACGAAGATAAGCTGCCTAGCTATCACCATGCGCTAAGGTGCTGATAAGTATGGTACACATGCTGGCTGTTCCACCACCGTACCAACGCCATGTGCACCGACGCGGACGGGACCGCGGGGGAAGAAAACAACAACGGCGGGCCACGCCGGCGATACGTGATCGGCCGGCACGGAAGCGTTTTGAGTGGCGCAGGTTCACCGATCACATGGAGAGCATGCCGCATCATTCCGGACGATTTGACGAGACGGCACGATACTACTAACTTGACAGTACACTGCACTTATCCCACTCTCCGCCACCAGCTCTAAACTAGCCCTATTGGGAGTATCATGCACGCCATCTTAGCAAAAATCTAATGTGGCACCACAGTTAATAAAGAGAGAAAATCTGATGTGGCACCACAATTAATAAAGAGAGAGGTGTTAGTAATCATAACATGATACCGTATCATAGCACGTGAAACTAGGTAATTTAATGACCAATGCATCTCATACACACAATTGCATTGAGATTATAGAAAAATTAAATACAATGGTACTATGATACTACTAGATGATACTAACCACTAGAGAGGTAGTATCATACACTAGTATCATATGCATGATACTAGTAATATGATACTCCCACTATGACCAGCCTAAAAGCGTCCCAACATGCCAGATCGGTTGTTTGGGGCGCCTCGGATCTCGTGGCGGCCTTTGCGGCGCGCGGTCTCTTCGCACCCACTACCCGGTCGGTCTCTTAAGGTTGATTAGATTGAGTACGTAAATTGGAAATTTTATTCAAATTTCAATTATATTTTATAAACTTGAATAAAATGTACTAAGAAATAGTAAAATAAAACTAATTTAAACCCAAGCGTAGCCCTCGTTCCGAGGAGAGAGACTAGCCTCGCCATCCTTCGCCTTCTACTTGGCCTGCCTCGTCGTTCTTTCTTCACATGCTCCCTCCCACCCCTGTTGCGCATGCCAGGCGGGTTTCCTCCACGAAGGCAAGGCAAGCAGACAAGCTCAAGAGCGTTCGCCCTGCCTCATTATGCGCATTGAGTTGGCGGCCGCGCTCCTCCGCCTCTCGTGGTATTTTCAACGCTCACAATGTGTTTAGAGAGACATGGGGTAAGGCGGCGAGTTGACGGGTACGAGATAACAAAGCTTACCCAGGTTAGATCCAAAACGGTGACGGAATTTTACTCCTGCTTGCAATCACTATAATGGTAATATATCATGTTACAAAGATTATATGGTTCGCTATACGAGATTTTGTATTGCCCTAAAGGTCAGGCTTGAAAAGGCGCCCGAACCTAGGGTTATATGATAAAATCCATACCGGATATGTTACAAAGTTTTACACTAATACTAACTAGTTTTCATGTCTTGTACTCTAATGCTCCGGCTTCATCTATGTTGGTACCGTAGGCTTCCTGTTTATCAGGCATTGGTCTCTCTTTTAGATTTCTCTAGCTGGACCACCCAGCAGGCCATAGGCCGTGATACCATCTGTGTGCCACCCGGGTTAGCCGGGATAAGTCAATACTATGCTGATAGCCATTATGCATATTCCCAACACCGCGGGCGCCCTCTTGCGCGAGATTTTCACGGCATGGGCCAAGATGGTTGCGTTTGTCTCCTCTATCGCTCGAGCGATGTCCCTCTACTGACGCACTGTTCGTCGACCCCTGCTCTGGGTTGGCTGACTACGGTGCGTCCTTGCACTCCTCCTCCTCCTCGTCGTCTTCGCAGTTCTCGATGCCCTCGCAGTCGGAGTCAATGTAGTCGACATAGCCAGGCGAGGACGAGGAGTCGTCCTACGAAGACATCGAGCTTTAGTTCGGCTCTGCTAGCGGTGGCGAGTTAGCGCACCGGCGACGCGTCTAAAGGCGCCATGGGGACCAGGCGTCCAGTTTGCCTAGGAAGAGATGTTTGCGGTTTTCTGTCGCTGTCAGGGGTGGTCCACGGGGCGCGACCGCATGTGTTCAACGCACTCAGATAGCTCCCAATGTGGCGGAGTCAACATGGGCACACTACTCAATTCAAATCCGTGGAGGCCAAAAATGCCATGCCCCCAACGGCACACAACTCAATTCAAATTTGCACAACACTACTTTACATTTTTTATCATATAAAATACGAAATACTTCAAGTTAGTCCCCTCGGCTGTCATCTAACGTCTTTTGGCCCCTCCTATAATGTTGGTCAAGGTTCGCCACTGACTACGCATTCTGGACAGCCTATGGGATCGGCCGGACAGAACACGGCCTTGCAGACCCCGTTTCGGTGCGATTTTCTGTCCGGCGCGCTTAGGAGGGAGCCCGGCTGGAGATGCTCATGTTTATTTGCAGCTGCTCCCATGGCTGAATTCAACTGGAACTAGATGCACAGGAATCTCCGTTTGGAATCTATGGTAAACTAAGTGTCCCAGTCCAGAAATGCCGCTTGTTCACACTAACAAAATTTTAGAATCTCCGTTTGGAATCTACAGTAAACTTAGTGTCCCAGTCCGGAAATGCAGCTTGTTCACATTAACAAAATTTTACGGAGCACATAAAGCGCAGGCGTACAGAACGACAAGACGCTCGGAAGAACTCGTGCATCACAAGTTCACAACGGAGGAACGCAAACCTGCTTTAAACACAAAACCACAATCGACCATCCAAGACCAGGTCTACCTGTCAGAACAATTAACATAAACGTTCGCCGGTCACCAATCAGCCATATTTTTCAGCAAGGTCTTCGGAGGACTCGGAGCATTATTGCCATTTTCAATTGGCAGTCCAGCAATTAGCGTTCGCCGGTTACCAATTAGCCATTTTTCTAACGAAGTTCTTTGGAGGACTCGAGCATTATTGCCATTTTCAATCGGTAGTGACAGAGTTGAGGTCAGTCTCGTTCATATGCCAGCACCCCTCATAATTGTACTACAATATGGCATATAGCAACGGGAACTTATCTTTTTTCCTCTCTAGCAACGCCATGAGTTCTTATCAGTGTAGCCACCTCACCTCACATTATTGGCGTACTATACGGGTGCAAAATAATAGAATAGGAGTATATATACGCTCGCCCGTCCTCAGTTATTGGCACGTGCATTCACATGGACTGAAAACTGAAAAGCAAGTTGAGTGATCGGGTGATTCTGATGACGGAGTAGCTATGGAGAGCATTTGTCTTGGAGCTATGTGATCTGCGCTCCACTGAAAACGAATGTGAGCGGTGTTTCAGCAGCCACGCGTGGAACTCGTCCGTGAGGTGGATCTTCTTCTTTATTTTTTGGTTAGTCCAGTAATAAACAAGCTCTCGAGCTGTCAGTGTATAGTATGATAAGTATAGTAAAAGATTTGTCCTTGTATGACATGAACAGATCTAGTAAGAATCGATTGACTTTTTGCAGGTGAATCAATCAAAACAGGCCACCAGAGGCAGATGCCAGTGTCAAAATTAAAAACTGAGCTAGTACTCTCTTATTTTTATCTAAAAAATTCCTGAGATTTTTGGTATACGTAGTACACATTGCATACTATCTATATTAAAAAATTCAGGATTTTTTGAACGTAAAATGAGGGAGTAGTAGCCCATCTAGATAAGCGCCACGCGGAGTAATTTGAAACAGAGGAAGTAGTATCTTTCATACTTTTTCAGGTATGCTAAGCTTGATTTTGTGGTACGCAACTACTACACATTAGCATCCTAGGCTCATGTCAATTTGGTATCACCGCATGGTTAGGTGTCCGTCTCGTCAAATTGCATGTATAAGTAGGACGGCATATCCTGAGATTTCGACGATGAGCTTGCGCGCGACGCAAATAATCTCAGGTGAAAACGACATAGTAAAAGTGACAATCGGGCTGCGTTGATGCCGCCCATGGTTAGAGAGAATGGAGAGAATTTGATCACAGTCACAGCTTTTGGAGGCTTTTCTGTCCTGTCTGTTCATTTGGGAAGCGTTTGAAGCCTCGTCAGGACCTCAGCGCCATGAGTTGGTTAGCCGTCGAAATCGATCTGTCTAGGCGCGACAGAAGACAAATCTGTAACGAAGAAGAGGCGTTTTGGTTTGGATGGCGACTTGTGCTATTGTGTGTGTGACGTAGTATATATGTACGTGTGGGTTGCCAGCTGGCTGGGCGAGACGCCAGCATTTGAGCGTGATACTGCGGCGGGCGTATCATGCAGCATTTCCAGATGTCGAGTTATCAGCGAAACATGTCAACGATCGGCGGCGGGAGTAGAGCTTTGCCAGCCAGGCACGGACGAGTACGGCTCCTGTCAGAGACGTACGTGCACTGCACGGGGTTTGTCTTCGTCGTCAACGGCGGCGCTGCCTTCCGGCGCGTACGTACGTTTTGATTCGTGATTAGCGAGTTCACGAAACCAGTGGTCGTGTGAGTCGTGACGAACGCCAAGCTGGCCTGTTTTGTCCAACTCTGAACGTCCGTCCCCGCCGGGACCAGGGCGAAGTTTCCCACCGTCGCATGCATGCGCCGCCGAGTTTGTTCTTCCCACCGGCCGGCGTTGAGATTCCTCCGCCCGCCCACGCGGGAACAGCTTGGCACCGATGTGTTGGGTTGGTGATAAGACCAGTGTGGCGCCATGGAGTTTGTGCATTATAGGTTAGCTACGAGATCTCGCGTGATGATAGATTATGTTGATTGGAGAGTGGTGTTTCTGTCCGTATCTGCTGCACTTGGCGCGCTGATCAGTGTGGTGTGGCACATGATGACACCACCAACGACGCCATGTGCTTTTGCATCTTATTTAGCGTATGTGGCCGGAGGTGGTCCAAATCCCAGCACGGACTGAGAAAGAGCACCGGAGCTTTGGCTCTGATGGCTCGCCGGCCGCGTCGCTACCGTCCCGCCGGTGCTCCGTACCGGCACCGTCGGGATAAGTAGGAGGTAAAGGAGACCGCGATCGATCGGCTTGCCTCTGGATAACTCATACGACGCGACTGTCTTGATCCCGACATGGCCGCCCTCGGAAACAGCACACCCCAGCAACGTTTTCAACCGACGTTCCGTGGCGAAACGAAATTCGCGCCGAACTGCCTGTTCCGGAAAGCTCTGCCTCCTGTCACACGCACGATGAACCATGAAACTGCTGCTCCGATCAGACCTGCACATAGGCATCCCCCGACTCACTGTTGCTGAAGCGGACTGAAAGCTGAAAAACCAGTCGAGATCATTCGCTCGCACACGTACAGATAATGATCTAAACGTAGTACAACTAAACATAATGATCAGGAAAAAGAAAGAGAGAAGTTGCTGGACGAGACACCAAATAAACTCTCGTGGCCATCGAATCATCAGTTCACAACAACTGTACTAGTATACGATTAAGAGCATTCATGCAATGCAACACACTTGTCACGGCCACCACGGTTCGTACCATGCGCGGTGTGGTGTCAGTGTCTCTGTTCGAGCACACCGATCATTGTACTGTCCTACCATAGCCATGAGTCTTTATCATCATGAGAGTCCTCCGACACCTCACCTCTCATTATTGGCGCGAATGACCAACGCTGCTTGGCTCTCCTCGCTCGGCTTCAGTTTATTGCCTCTGGAGCGTACACATGCGTCAACAGTAGTGCAACGGAAATCTCAAAAAACACCCCAGTGCAGCGGATGAGGGGCTGAGAAGCGACCTCAATTATCTTGTGACACTCGTGACAAGCCTGGGGATAGCGTAGCATCCGTTGCTTTGGATGTATGCTCTGCCCTTCACGGACCTGGACTGGACATTCGAGCTAGCATGAGTTCTTTACTATCCAAGGACATCTCCAGCGGCACGTCTATCCGGAGTTACGCACACGCTCCACCCGTGCAAGCCAAACTGGCCGAACTTTTCAGCGTGACTCATCCATCCACTAAATTTAGGGCACGAATGCGTCAGGCCAGCCGCACGCATGTCCTCCCTCGCTCGTGTTGGGCAGTCTATGAGTGACACAACGGTCTCCTACCCATAGCTACCAAGGGGCCGTGCCTAGCCTGTTTCGCCACAATCGCTACGTCACCGCCGTCCTTTCTCGAGGACTTCGCCGTCGACCTCTCCGGGTTTGAGTTTGGCTTCACCATCAACCGGGCGAGACATGGGAGACGATACAAAACTCCCTACAAACTTCGCGACTGTGCTCGACGAGCAATACCCCAGCGCAATCAAGCCGCGGGAGGCTAGCGGCGTGACCGGCATCTGGGCACCGCCCAGGCTGGCATGCTCCAGGCCATGAACAGCCAAATGGCCATGTAGACGAAGATCCTCACCGCCAACACGTCCACCATGAACACGCAGACGCGCATTTGGTACAACGACGCGCATGCACGCATTGTGGCGAGGATGGCAACAACTGCACCGTCGTGGCCGGCCTGGGCACTTGCTGTGATGACGTGGGCGCCAACTGGCATGACTACTGCTCCACCATCAGTGCAGCCAACGGTGGCGCTGACGAAGGACGGCACCAACTCCGTTTGATTGGTTTGTTTGTACTCCGCCGCCAGAATACGGCGTTTTGCTGTGGCCATGAACTTTGAATTTGGCTGGCGATTGGCCGTGCGCACTTTCAATTCTATGTACCGTGATGTTTTGATTGTTGAGAGCATCGGTGCGGAACGGCAGTTTGGGTTGGCCCCCTTCCTCCCAAACTAACCGTGGTGCGCTTGCAGGCTACCTGTTGGTTGGGCGCCCGTGGAGATGCTCTAAGAGTATAAAAAGCGAAGACGTATCGACCGAATCACTCGTGCACTGAGGAACCAAAACCTGTTGTTAAACTAGTGTTGGCCGGTCACCAATCAAGCCATTTTTTTGCAGCGAGGTCTTTGGAGGACTCAGAACATTATTGCCATTTTCAATGGGCAGTCCAGCGATTAGCGTTCGCAGGTCACCAATTAGCCATTTTCTAACGATGTTCTTTGGAGGACTTGAGCATTATTGGCACTTTCAATTCGCAGTAAGTAACTACTGTAGGAGAGTTGAGGTCACACATATGCCAGCACTCCTCATAATTGTACTAGTATATCACATATAGCAACGTGAACTTATCTTTTTCCGCTCTTTGCCAACACCATCAGTCCTTATCAGTGCAGCCACCCGACCTCACATTATTGTCCATGAACTTTAAATTTGGCCGGCGAATGACCATTAGGGGCACCGGTGTGGGGCGGCGTCCCCAAACTGCCCCCCCCCCCCCCCCCCCCCCCCAAAACAACCGTCGGACGCCTACAGGCCACCCGTTCGGGGGCACAGGTGGAGATGCTCTAAGATTACATAAAGCAAAGACGTATGGAACGAACCACTCGTGCACCACAAGGGAGGAACCAAAACCTCTTGTAAAAGCTAGCGTTCGCTGGTCACCAATCAAGACAATTTTTTTGCAGCGAGGTCTTTGGAGGACTCGAAACATTATTCCGTTTTCTACTGTTGTTTTCAATTGGCAGTCCAGCATTTAGCGTTCGCCTGTCACCAATTAGCCATTTTTCTAACGAAGTTCTTTGGAGGATTCGAGCATTATTGCCGTTTTCAATTGGCGGTGGTAGAATTGAGGTCACACATATGCGAGCACCCCCATAATTGTACTACTATATCGTATATAACATCGCGAACTTATCTTTTCCTCTTTGGCAACGCCACGGGTCCTTATCAGTGTAGCCATCTCACCTCGCATTATCGGCGCAAGATGACTACTATACCGGTGCAAAACATACGTATAGGAGTGTATATATGCTCGCCCGCCCTCAATTATTGAGACGTGCGTCCACGTGGGCTGAAAACTGAAAAGCAAGTTCGGTGACCGGGTGATTCTGCTGACGAACTAGCGATGGCGAGCGTTACTTTGGACCTATGTGCACGGCGCTCCACTGAGAAGGAACGTTAGCGTTGTTTCAGCCACGTGTGGCCACGTGATACAGCCCCGCCACGGGGTGGAACTCGTCCGGGATTGTTAGCCATTGTTGCTTATATTTTATCCATGAGGAAGAGTTTGAGTTTGGAACTTTCGATACAGGCAGATCTTGTTTTTTGGTTAATCCAGTAATAACCAGCTCTTATGATGTCACTGTATATGATATAGTAAAACCGTTGTCTTTGTATGACGTGAGCAGATCTCGTAAGAGTTGATTGGCTATAGCGATGGTAATTGACTTTCTGCAGGTGAATCAATAGTTTACCCCCAAATGGATGCATGTAAAGTAGTATTAATGTTAATAAAAAAAAAGATGCTGCCAGAGGCAGATGCACAGCTGAAAATTGCATACTATCTGTCATCATTTTTTGGGAAAGCTTGAGCTTAATTTTTGCTAGGCAACTAATTACATGTCAATCTGACCCTGACCCTGCCCAGTGTGATTGTGGCATGCCAGCACCCAACGGCATGTATAAGCAGCACGATGAGCTTGCGCGCGGCGCAAATAATGTGAGTACGCCGTAAAAGTGACAATGGGTTGCATTGATCACGTCGACGTCTCCTCCGCCCTCTCCAAGTTTGGGCTCTCTTCAAGTTCGGGCTACAGGATCACGTCAACGGCTCCTCCGCCCATGGTACCTTCAAATAGTTTACGCCCAAATGGGTGAATCTAGAGTATTAACGTTAATCAATAAAAACATGCTGCCAGAGGCACATTCCCAGCTCAAAATTTCATACGATCTGTCATCATTTTTTGAGGGGTGCTTGAGCTTAATTTTTTGTAGGCAACTGATTACATACATGGCCTGATTACATATCAATCTGACACGGCCAGTGTGAGTGTGGCATGCCACGGCACACGGCTGTTCACGCGCATGCGCGTGTCCGTCTGGTCAAACGCCATGTATAAGTAGCACGGCATATACCTAGATTTCGACGATCAGCTTGCCCACTACGCAAATAATCTCAGGTGAAAACGACATAAAATTGACAATGGGCAGCATTTGATGCCGCCCCATGCATGGTCACCTTTTGGAGGCTTGTATTTCCTGTGTGTTCGTTCTAGTAGCGTTTGAAACGTCGCCAGAACTTGGCGCCATGAATTGGTTATCCGTCCAAATCGATCTGTCTAGGCGCGACACAAGACGGAGGGAGATATCAAATCGGTAACGCAGAACCGGCGCGTTTTGGTTTGGATGGTGACTTGTGCTGTGGTGTTGGCGACGTAGTATGTACGTGGGTTACCAACTGGGAGTGACAACATTTTGTGCGTGATAACGCGGCAGGCGTATCATGCATCGAGCTATCAAATTTCAAAATACTTGAGTATTCTGAAAGAAGTTTAGAAGAATCTAGTTGAGATTCTGAAAATAGTGTGTTTTATGGATACACATGACATCTTGAAAATCCAAATGATTGATAGATCGTCATTGTATACTAAAACCAAAAAAGTCTTCACTGTAAATGTCAAATAGGTGGCATTAATGATTTGCAGATAGGACCTTATAAATCTTGTAAAACGGAATCACTCGTGCATCACAACGGAGGAACACAAACCTATTGTAAATAGAAATCACAAGCGACCATCCAAGACCTGCTCTACCTATCAGAATAATTAACATAAAAACTAGCGTTCGCCGGTCACCAATTAGCCTTTTTTTTGCAGCGAGGTCTTTGGAAGACTCAGAGCATTATTGCCATTTTCAATTGGCAGTGCAACAATTAGTGTTTGCCGGTCACCAATTAGCCATTTTTTAAGGAAGTTCTTCGGAGGACTCGAGCATTATTGCCATTTTCAATTGGCAGTACAGTAGAGTTGAGGTCACACATATGCCAGCACCCTCATAATTGTACTATTATATCGTATATAACATCGTGAACTTATCTTTTTCCTCTTTGGCAACGCCACGAGTCCTCATCAGTGTAGCCACCTCACCTCGCATTACTGGCGCGAGATGACTACTGTACCGGTGCAAAATATATGTATAGGAGTGTATATACGCTTGCCCGCCCTCAGTTATTGTGATGTGCGTCCACATGGGCTGGAAATTGAAAAGCAAGTTCGGTGATCGGGTGATTCTGCGACGAACTAACGATGGGTAGCGTTGTTTCGGACCTATGTGCACGGCGCTCCACAAACAAGGAATGTGAGCGTTGTTTCAGCCACGCGTGGCCATGTGATACAGGGGGTGGAACTCATCCACGATTGTTGGCCATTGTTGCTTATATTTTATCCAGGAGGAAGAGTTTGAGTTTGGAACTTTCGATACACGCATATGTTTTTTTTGGTTAGTCCAGTAATAACAAGTTTTTAAGTTGTCAGTGTATATGATATAGTAAAACCGTTGTCTTTGTATGACATGAGCAGATCTCGTGAGAGTCGATTGGCTATAGCGATGGTAATTGACTTTCGGCCGGTGAATCAATAGTTTACCCTTAAATGGATGAATGTAAAGTGTCCCCTCCGTCTCAAAATAGATGTCGGAGATTTGCTAGGGAGATGCACAACTCAAAATTGCATAATATCTGTCATCATTTTTTGGGATGCCTGAGCTTAATTTTCGCTAGGCAAATCAATCTGACCCTGCCCAGTGTGATTGTGGCATGCCAGCAGCTTAGGCTCCCGATCGACAGTATTGCCACTGCACGGTTGCTCATGCGTCTGCGTATCTGTCTCGTCAAACAGCATCGACCCGTCTAGTCGCGACGGAAGACGGAGGAAGATAACAAATCGGTAACGAAGAACAGGCTTGTTTCGGTTTTGGACGGTGACTTGTCGTGCTACTTGTTCTGTGACGTAGTATGTGCGCACGTGGGTTACCAGCTGGGCAAGACAGTACTTGTGCGTGATAATGTGGCGGGCGTATCAGGAATGCATTTCCAGATCTCGAGTTATCAAGCTCCTGTCGTCACCAAACATCTCAACGATTTCGCCAGCAAGACTGGAGTGGTTTTGCCAGCCAGGCATACAGCTTCTGTCGGAAACATCAGGAAATGCATGGGGTTTGGACTCGTCGACGGCGGCGACGCGTGACTGTGCTGTGGCTGGTGAGTTCTTTGGCTCGTGTTGTTAATGGTGTGAAACCTGGACAGGCTGAACTCAAAAACAAAATCACGATACCACTGGCCATGCCTCTTGCCCGCCATCAGGAAACCAAATTGACTTATGACGAACGCCAAGCTGGCCTGTTTTATGGACTCCGCACGTCCGTCCCCGGGGCCAGGAAGTTTCCCACCGTCACGCGCGCCCACTGCACCGCCCGAGGACGCGCCCCCAGGTTTCTTCCCCACCGGCCACCGGCGTTGAGATTCCTCCGCCCACGCGGAAACAGCTCGGCACGACGCGTCGTGCTCCACCTTCGTTCTCGGCCGTTGGCTTGTAACCGGTGGCCTGGGTTGGCGATAAGACGAGCGCAATGCCATGGAGTTTTGTGTCTGCGTTATAGGTTAGCTATATGAGATCTCGTCTGAACCGATAGACCATGGACGGATGCATGATGATAGCGTGTGTCGATTGGAGAGTGGTGTTTCTGTCCGTATCTGCTGCACTGGGCGCTGATCAATGTGGCACATGATGACACCACCAACTCCATGTGCTTTTGCAGGTCTTTCCATCATCGAGTGGTCCAATCCAAAGCCATCGCCCCGACTCAGAAAGAGAAACAGACATTTGGCTCTGATGACTCGCCGCGTCGCTACCGTTCCGCCGGTGCTCCGTACCGTCGGGATAAGGAGGAGAGAAAGAGGCCTGGTGCCGTGCACGCCGGTGTCAACCACGACCGCGATCGAGCGATCGGCATAATCCACCGTACCGGAAACTGGCCGTTCCCTGCATTATTCCGGTGGATTTACTCTCACCCACGACTCCACGAGATGGGCCGACGTACGCGACTGGCTTGATCCCGACATGGCTGACCCTCGGAAACAGCAGACCCCGGCAACGTTTTCAATGGATGTTCCGTGGCGAAATTCGCTCCGAAACTGCCAATCCGGGAAAGCTCTGCCTGTCACACGATGAACCCTGAAGCTGCTGCTCCGATCAGACAGACCACACAGGCATCCCTCGACTGTTGCTGAAGCGGATTGAAGCAAAAATACCAACCACTCTAGATCATTCGCGCGCCACTGGCGGAGGAAGGCGACCCGCTCCATCTACACGTACAACTAAAGATAATCATCATTCAGTTCAAAAAAAGAAATGATACTGATAATTCGAGACTGCTGCCGCGTTCAGGAAAAGAACACGACGTCGACACCAAACTTGTGGCCATCGAATCATCGGTTTATGACAATTGTACTCCTACGATTAATGCAATACTTGTCGAGGCCACCATGGTGCCTACTATGTGCGGTGCGGTGTCACATTTCGAGCACCCCGATCATTGTACTATCCTACCATAGCCGTGACCGTGAGTCCTTATCATCAAGTCCTCCGACACCTCACCTCTCATTGGCGTACTTGGCTCTCCTCGCGCGTCTTCAATTATTGCCTGAAGAGTCCACATGCGTAAAAACAGTACTGCAGCGGATCATGGGTTGAGAAGCGAGCTCACTCTCGTGTGACACTACTGACAAGCTTGGGGATAACAGAGCATCGTTCCTTTGCATTTTTTGCTCTGCACTTCACGGAGTGGCCTGGATGGGAATAGCACGTGGCCATGTCATCTAACCATAGATTAGCATGGGCAGTCTGGCCCACCCAACCCGCCCGAGCGCGTCCGAACACGTCCTTACGGACGTGCGAGACTTGAACGGTCTCTCCAGCGACACGACCCATCCGGACCGACCCGTCCGGCTCGACCTATTGGCACACCAAATTTGCGTGGCCGATGCGTCGGTACGGACACGAGCAGGTCGAGGGCGTGTCCACCCGCGCGTGGCACTGGCCCACCCGTCAAGCGACAGCTTGCACAACACTGATTTAGACGCAACCGCGGCAGCAATTCAAAGACGCGGGCGGCAGCCTTCGCCATCAATGCCGACGGGGCGCGTCAGCCTGGCTTGCGGGACGCCGCCTAAGTTCCTGCGCCAGCATTGATAGTAAAGGCGCGAGAACATGCGCGCACTCGCACGGGTAGGGGCTACTTAAGCAGGCCATGCGCCCGTCAGTGCCGCACTTCCCTCCTCTCGCCATCGCCAGGTATACCCCTCCCAACGCCTCCCAGCACCGCCGCACCCGACAACGATGAATAAACCAGGGTGGTTCAAAAAGGCCAAGACCGATCACGAGGCGGGCGGATCCTGCTCGAGCGGCCGGCATAAATAGAGGAGCGGCATGCCGGCCTTCCTTCGGGTGGTCGGACCGCCGCTGCAGGACTTCGTTGGCCCCCGCCCAGCGCTAGAAGGAGGAGGAGCCCGACCGCGATCGCCACTACTTCCGCGTGGCTGCGAGCGGCGGTGAGGGAGGGGAGAGGCATCGCCACCACGATGTCTCCCTTCCCACGGGCTGGCACCTCAACCGGGAGCGGGTTCCTGTGCCGCCCGTGCCCAAGAAAGGCAAGGGGCCAGAGGAGGAGATCGCATGTCGCATCCGCAAACTCCCGCCGGCCCTTCGGTACGATCGCGCCTACCAAAACAAGACATTCTGGAAGAAGTTCCTAGAGTGCAAGCACACGGCGCGGCACGCGAGCTCCTTCCACGGCAACTTCGAGTCGTGGGGGGCCCGTGCCCTCCCTGCCTTTGAGCCCGGCGATGATGGCGCCATCAACCACTCCGACGATGACCTCGACATCATGTCAAGGAGGAGGAGCAGACCGCATTCAACGGCGCGCATCTGCCCCCGGAGTACCAGGAGATCCTGGCGTGGGGCTACAGCGAGGATGCTTTCCTTGAGCAGGCCATCATGGCCAGCGCGAAGGAGGAGGCCATGTGGAACGGCTACCAACATGCCATCTAGCTCACCGGCCTGGTGGCGCGGGTGAAGGCGGGGCTGCCTCCGCCGCCGCCGTTGCCAGGGTGGGCTGCTCCGCCCGCGCCGGCGGAGACAGATGCATGGCCAGTGTCACCTGGCTAGGTGATCGACCAGCACCCGCCCGGACTCACGCCTGCTCCAGGCCTGCCACCAGCACACCTCTAGACGATGCCGGAGTACATCGATGTCGATCCCTAGATGGACGGGGCGGCGCTGGCGGCAAAAGATCAATAGTTTTAGGGCTAGTTGAAAATCTAGGTTTTTATATTTGAATGTAAATTACTTATAAATATGTAAGAAATTTTCTAGTTTTAGCGCATAGTCTCTGTTTAATTTTTTTATAAATATCGCCCTAGTCCTGTTGGCCAGGCGCAGTCAGATAGGCCACGCCGCTGGGCGTGGTTGGCCGGACAGGCTAGACCATTACCCAAAAGTGACCGCGACTCGACCCAAACGGACAGAAACAGACCGATTCGGCCACCCGTTTGGCCTCTACGCATTGATGCACAAAATGTCCTTGCCTCATGGCCTCTACGAGTAGGACGCGCTCCTCCACCAGCCCTCTCGTGCGATTTCTTCAGGGCATCTCCACTGGGCCGACCCAAACGGCCAACTAAACGGTATGGTTTTGTCTGTTTGGGTCGAGCCACGGTCGCTTTTGGGTCGCCGTCAGGTATATCTGTGCAACCGCACCGAGCGACGCGACCCATCTGTCCGCGATTGGCAAAAGGCCCCTCACTGATGTCGGCGTCGTTGTATTTCTAGTGCGTTCCCGCTGTCCCGCTGTCTCCGGCCTTTCTTTCCCGTCGACTCCCGCCTCTTCTGGTCCTTTCTTTCCTGCCCATTCTCGCCTCTTATAGGCATTTCCCGCCGTGTCCAGGCGCCCATAAAAAGGGGAGGCCAACCGAGGTAGGCACAACCAGAAATCCCATCCCTACGGACCTCCATGCCTGGTCGCCCGCATCGTCGCACTATCAACCCTGACAACCGTCCACAAATCCTACCTCCCCAGAGCGCCTGTTGCCGTCGTGGTGGTCGGACTCGCCGGAGGAACTAGACGTGTTGCCGTCTCCGATTACTGGGCGCCCGCAGATATACAGGTTGACGTTCAACCACCGGCAGTGCACTCACTACAACTACAACAGGAACACCGGCGAGCCTTTCTCGTGGGGGTGATGAACCGCGTCTTTCTACTGGAGCATTGGCGGCGTGTTGCGCAAGTAGACATGCGCGACGAGCTCCGGGAAGCGGTGCAAGCTAATCCCGACGATGCGTACCTATGTGCCTGCCTCGCCCAAGCTCAAGAGGAGTTGTAGACGCTGGAGTAGATCTACCGCTCTCTCAACGAAAAATGGGGTCTGACCGACCCGCTGCCGCTGCCAACATCGTAGGTGGCGCATGGCTAGAAAGCTGTTCAAGGCGTAGTTTGCTTGTAAAATATTTGAAGGACGACTTGTCATTGCAAATGGTCGATGCTCACATTCCACATTTTATTCAAAACACGATGCATGGCGAGTACACATCCTAGTCTAGTGCAGCCTACTCGTCGGAGTCGGAGTGGTAGCAGCGACAGCACATGGTGTCATCGAAGACGATGACAGTGAGAATGGCTTCGCCATCGTACTTGAAGACAACGAAGTTGCCGACTTCGATTTGGTACCGGCGGGCGAACTGCTCCCATCTATTGGTGAGGAACATCTGGCTGAGGCAGTCGAACAACACCTCCATCGGCCACGTGACGGTATTGACATCGTCCGCCCGCAGCATGACCTGCCAGGAATCTGCGCCGTCAGCCAGCGACGTGAATTTGTGGGGAAGGAGCATCTTGTCCCACGCCATGCCCGAGTGGATGGTCACGGCGAACTCGAAGCCGGCGAGGCAAATGTCGATGGGCTCGAGCTCGGGCGACGACGGTGCTGAGGGAGAGTGTGGCGGTGTGCTGCTTTGGCTGTTTCCTCTGCGTCCTCCGCGCCTGCCTCGACGACCACGGTTAGGTCCCGGTGGTCGTCCTAGACGCCCTCCCCTCAATCCAATGCCGCCGGCCATGGCTAGCTACTGGTACTGGTGTGGTATGGTGTGGTGTGGTGTGGAAGAAAGATGGTTGCAGGTGGCCAGTTAAAAAGGCCCATCATTGGATGCCGGCGGGGAGACCGAAGCGACGACAGGATGGCAGGCGTCGGGAGCGCCAGCAGCGGCGCGGCCAGCCTTTGAAGCAGCCTTCCTCTCCCCATTGATTGATGACTAGTGAAAGAAAGCCGTTGGGTCACTGGCAAGCGGGCCTTGGCTCCCGTGGGAGGACAAGGGAGGCCGTGCGCGCTGTTCGAGCATTAGCAACCATTGCCCAAATTGGTGCATGGATGGGTCGAGTCGGACGCGTCGGTCCGGATGGGTCGGGCCATTGGGAGCCGGACGCGCTCGTACGTGTTGAGTCTACCCGGTGGAGATGCCCTCATGGCGTGGGAAAGATGACTCGTTCGTCTCCTCTAGCGCTCGAGCGGCGTCCCTCTATTGACTAGCCATCTTGTAGGAGTCGAGGATCACCTGCTGCTCTGGGTCGGACGTCTCTGGCCCATCCTCCCACTTCTCCACTCCCTTGGAATCGGAGTCGATGTAGTCTACATAGCCGGACAAGAACGAGGAGTCGTCATATAAAATACAAAATACTTCTAGTTGGCTATAGGGATGTAGGCGGACAATTAAACGGACAACACGGACAGTCCGTCTATGTACCGATTCGTACGTACCAGAAGAAAAACTCCTACATGTTGTATAGCCAGTGCAAACGAGAGAAGATTATACGGACTATCCGTATGGTCCTTTTATCTGTCCGCTGCATCCATACATCCAAGACCTGCTCTACTTATTAGAACAATTTATAACATAAAAAACTATCGTTCACCTGTCACCAATCAGCCATTTTTGTGCAGCGAGATTTTTGGCGTACTCGAGCATTATTGCCATTTTTTTGCACCGAGGTCTTTGGAGGATTCAAGCATTATTGCCATTTTCAATTGGCAGTGGCAGAGTTGAGGTCAGTGTTATTCATATGCCAGCACCCCTCATAATTGTACTAGTATATAGTATACCAACGAGAACTTATCTTTTTTCCTCTCTCTGCAACGCCACGAGTCCTTATCAGTTATCAGTGTAGCCGCCTCACCTCACATTATTAGCGTATTAACGTGGTGCGAAAATAACATACGAGTTACATATACGTACGCTCGCCCGTGTAAATTTTTTCCCTAAAGTTTAATCAAACTTTATATAGTTTGACTTTTGAGTTGGTTAGCCATCGAAATCGATGAGGAAATAGCACCTAACACCACTTGTTGGTTACTTCTTTGCACAAAACCACAGGTCTCATTTTTTTTTTGCACAGAACTCCACATTTTCTTATAATTTTTGTACAAAACACAGAAATCTTGAGTAGCCTCCTCAAAAGTAGATTAGAGAACTAGGAGTCGTGTTAAGTTTTAGTTATTTTGATTGGTTCAAAATTAATACCAGCATAATTACTGTGCTTGCGTTCTGTTTTGTTCATGATCGTGGGGTTGGATAGTAGATTGATGCTTATCCACTCACTGGACAACATCCCGCTAATGCAATTTACATTAGATTCCTCTAATGCATGCTCTTGCAATATCATTTCACAAGTTTGCTGCCTAAGTTCGTGTTACTCTGCATTACAAATTCACCGGAAACATATCTTACTTGAATGAATGATGGAAGCTGGTTCATGTTATGTAGCAGCCATTTTGGAAAAGAATATTTCGTGGCAGTCTATTCGAGAGGCTAATTTTTTTAAATAAAACATTTTTTAACCAAATCCAAAAATAATACACAGCGGTCTACGATACACCGATTAGTGCCTATTGGCGTACGCAGTGCCATGCTAGAATCCGAAATTCCTAATTTTGTGTATTATTTTCGGAATTGATTAAAGAAGTACTCCCTCCGTTTGGAAATATAAGACGATTTAGCTTTGTGAATCAAATGTATCTAGACATCTTTTAGTATATAGATTCGTAGAGGATTGAAATAAACCTATACACTAAAAGGTGTCTAGATACATCCGTTTCACAAATCTAGAATGTCTTATATTTCTGAACGGAGGAAGTATTATATAAAAAAATCGGCATTCTAGAGTCTACATGAGCCTTTTGCTTCATATGGTTAACACCGGCTATGAGATCAGTTCTCTAATCTTCTGTTAAGGAGGCTAATCAAGATTTTTGTGTTTTGTGCAAAAATTAGAAAATGTGGTATTCTATGAAAAAAAAGTAAAACTTGTGGTTTTGCGCAAAGAAGTCACCCACAGGTGCTATTTCCTCGAAATCGATCTATCTAGACGGCTCGACAGAAGACAGAGGGAGATGACAAATCGGTAACGCAGAGCAGGCGCGTTTTGGTTTTGGATGGTGACGTTTTTCTGGGTTGCCAGCTGGGCGAAGACAACACTTGTTCGTGATAAAGCAGCGGGCCTATCATGCATTTGATCTCGAGTTAGTATCAAACATCTCAGGGATCGCCACCGGGAGTAGAGTTGTGCCAGCCAGGCACGGACATGCAAATATTCAGTCACGACACCATCGACGACTCATGACGAAAGTCAAGTTGGCCTCTCCAGCTCCACACGTCCGTCGTCGTCCCCGGGACCAGGGAGGTTTCCCACCGTCCTGGCACCCGCCCATTGCTTTCTTCTTCCCTCCGGCGTTGAGATTCCTCCGCCCACGCGTGGACAGCTCGGCACGAGCATACGTGCTCCACGTTCGTTCTCGGCCGTTGGCTTGTCACCGGTGGGTCTGGTTGGGTGATAAGACGAGCGTATCGCTACGGAGCTTGTGCACTAGCATAGGATAGCTACGAGATCTCATCTGATCCGATCACGATGGACCATGGGTCGATCGGAGACTGGTGTTTCTGTCCGTATCTGCTGCACTGGGCACTGATCAGTGTGGCACTTGATGAGCCATGTGCTTTTGCAGCTAGCTTTGGTCTTCCCGTCGTCCGGTGGTCCAGAACATGGCCCCGACTCAGAAAGAGGAACAGAGCTTTGGCTCTCATGGCTCGCCGCATCGCTACCGTTCCGCCGGTGCTCCGTACCGTCGGGATAAGAAGAAAAAAGAAAAAGCATTGGTGCCGTGCACGCCGGTGTCAGCCGCGACCGCGATCGATCGGCTTGCCTGCGGATAAATCACCGTACTCTCTCACCCACGAGATGGGCCGGCGCGACTCACTTGATCCCGACATGACCATCCCTCGGAAACGAGTAAATTGCATATAACTACCACAATTCAGACGCATGTGACGAGTCAGTATCTTCATTTGTATTTTTGCGAGTCAGTACCAAATTTAAGACACATCGTTGCAAATCACACTAATTTTTGCCTGATAGTGTTTTAATGTGTTTCTTGACAGGTGAGATCCATCTACAAAGCTGACTAGTCAACAAAAAATGCCACGTCAGCCTCTTCTCTCCCCTTCCTCACCTCCCTTCCCATCCCACTCCACAGCACCGCCTCTCTCCTTGCTTCTCTCGCACGAAGCACATGTGCATAGCCGCTCTCCCTGCCCTATCCAGCCCGTGCGCTCTCCTGCATACCGACGGTCGCTGCCGCCCGCCGCTGGAGTTCTTCCCCGTCCCGACGACACCAAGGCCTGCTTGTTCTCGTCCACGACCTCCGCCAGCTGCAGTAGAGGGAGGGGCGGCGGCGTACGCGCGCTAGAGGACGACGACAACACACATAGGATGGTGGCGGACTGCTGGCGCGGCAACTGGCAGAGAGTGGCAGCGTAGAGGACCTCACGACGGGCAGTGCGGTGGGCAAGGGGAGGGCGGCGGGGCGGCTTGCTGGGGGGCTACGGGGGGCTAGCGTGGAGGCACAGAGGACCTCGTGGCGGGCGACACTGTGGGCAGGGAAGGGTGGCGCGACGACGTGCTGGGGAACGACGGGGGGCTAGCGCGGTGGCGTGGAGGACCCCGTGGCGTGCGGCGCAGTGGGCAAGGGGAGGGCGGCTCGACGGCGTGCTAGGGGGCGACGGGGGTTAACGTGGCGGAGCGGAGGACCTTGTGACGGGCGATGACGGGCGACACAGTGGCAAGGGGAGGGCGGCGCGATGGCTGGCACGACGGCTGGGCTGGCAGATGCAGGCGATGCGGTGGGCAAGGGGAGTGCGGTTGGGATTTAAGGGAGATAAGGAAAAGTCTAAATGCATACATGGCATTTTTTAATGACTAGTCAGCTCTGTAGATGGGTCCCACATGTCAGGAAACACACTAAAACACTATCAGGCAAAAAATAGTGTGATTTGCAAAGATGTGTCTCAAATTTGATACAGGCTCGCAAAAATTATGAATATAGGTACTGACTTGTAACACGCGCCGGAATTATGGTAGTTATATCAATTTACTCCTCGGAAACAGCAGACCCTTGCAACGCTTTCAAGTTTCAACCGATGTTCCGTGGCAAATTTCGCCCGGAACTGCATGTCCGGGAAAAGCTCTCTGCCTGTCACGCTCACGATGAACCCTGAAACTGCTGCTCCGACCAGACCACAAAGGCACCCCTCGACTCACTGTTGCCACTGACGGAGGAAGGCCACCTGCTCGATATAAACGTACAACTAAACATAATCATCATTCAAGACAGCGTAAGCACCAAACTTGTTATCATCAGTTTACAAATTACAACAGTTGTCACGATTAGTGCAACACTTGTCAAGGCCACCACGGTTCGTACTACGCGCGGTGTGGTGTCAGTGTCACTGTTCGTGTTCGAGCACCCCGATCATTGTACTGTCCTACCATAGCCGTGAGTCCTTATCATCATCAGAGTCCTCCGACACCTCACCTCGCATTATTGGCGCGAATGACGCACGCTACTTGGCTCTCCTCGCTCGTCCTCAATTATTGCCTGGGGCGTCAACAGTACTGCAACGGATGATGGGCCGAGAAGCGAGCTTAATTATCTTGTGACGCCGCTGACAGGCTTGAGGATAGCAGTAGCAGAGCATCGTTGCTTTGGATCTATGCTCTGAGCTTCGTGGAGCTGGACTGGACATGCGAATAGTACTACTTTGTTATCTTATCGGTGGCCATGTGATGTATATATGGGAATAACATGTCGTCATGTGATGTAACTCGTCAGCGACCGTTGGCTCATGATTGGACTGTATTTTAATCTTATCGGTGAGAAGGTTCTGGATTAGCAAGAGAGGCGCTAAATTTGATATTTAGAAAGACCAGTGGAAAATTATAAATACTGTAAAAAGAAATACTCCAAGCCTAGAATTGGTGACACCATTATTTACATCTATTTTTAGCCAATTAATTAATTGATTGTGACTCCTCCTAAGTCCATATCCAAACCTCGTATACCCATGCATGTGTATACCCAGTAATGCTAAACCTACGGAAGGTTTTGTTACGGAAACACCTTACGGGATTACGTGGTGGTCAGAGGAGAAATCAGGCCGCTAGAATTAGGGGAAGCAAACTGATTTGCACCAACTGAATTAAGCCACGTCAGTCCGTAAGTCCACCGTAACTCTAGCATTATTGGTGTATACCTTATACCTCTTATAACAGCCACAATATCTCCCCTTGCTCACGTTTCCACTCCGCTAGAGATTGTGATCGCCACCATCCCAATCCTCTCCCGTCGTCGGCGATCTTGGTCGCTCGTGGGTCCTCGTCACCAAGTCCAGGCGAAGACGATCACCCGAACGTCGGTTGTTGTCGTCATCGTCGACTGTCTTGCCTACACTGTCTGACTGTATTGCCTACACTCAAGACTATCTTGTCTACACTACCGGATTGTCCGGTACTTTGTTTGTAGCCACACCGGACAAGTCCTCGGACATGTATGGATGCTTTGCGCGTTCGTTCCCAAACAGCCAGACATATCGCTCATACTTTGTTGAATTGTCCATCGCGTCAGCGTGCCGCCGCATCGCCGTCAACCTATCGTCACACACCTATAAGGCCATGCCAAGGCTTGTGCCGACGGGCACCACCTTGGGTGCATCATGGCTTGCGAACACCGCCACCGCGCGGCGGCCACAATCGCCACTGCCTTGGTATACACACGGCTAGGCCTTGATTGGTTCAAAGAAATTTCACAACAATTTTGGAGGATTTAATTCCTTTGAAAAATTTCCTATAGATGTTCATAAGATTTGAAGCCATGGGATTTTTTCCTATGGTCTACTCTGCATGAAATTCCATAGTCATTTGTATGGTAGGTCCAACATCATGAAAAAATTCTTTGTTTTTATGAAAACTATGACAAACACACGATCCTTCACAACAATTCTTGTGTTTTCCTGCGATGCAACCAAACAACATGCAATGCAAATTCCAGTGTTTTTAGATCCTGTTTGATACAAGAGATTTCGAAAGGAAATTTATAGGATTCTTACCCATAGAATTTTTTACTGTACATGCCATTTTGATTCAAAGAATTGAGCACTCCAAATTTTTGTGGATTGCTTTTGTGTACTACAATCCCATAGAATTTCTAATACAAGGTTACACCTCTTGGACAAAATTATATGTGTCTATCACAACTATAACATGTACTCAATCTCTAGATAAATTTCCTGCCTTTTCAACCAAACGGATTCTGCAACTAATTTCTGTGTTTTTATTTATGTAGGATTTCACATGGCTGGACATATTGTTCATGTGTTTTTCCTATTCTCGTGCTTTTAAAATCCTTTGAATCAAACATGCCCTCAATTTCTGCCATGGCATTCTATTCTTACAGTTTTCATGATCTCTGTGGCAGGGTGATTTTCATAAAATACAAAGATTCTGGATCCAACGGCTCAAAGGCCACGGGTAGAGCCGGTGCACCAGTTCGACGGTGCATTGGATACGTTAAGGATGCGAATTCGAACACGACTTTTTGACACCGCCGAAGTAACTTCCAGTTATGCACCCATCTGTTCAAAGCAATGAATAAACTAGCCATCAAAGTCTGTCAGCCTCAGAAGAAAGAAGATGACAACTTCTTAACGTGACCGGGCGCGATAAATTTTGATCGTGACCTGTATTAGCGTGTGCCGTACAAGCGGTCACCACCAATACAGGTAGTTATTTTTCAGAGATAATGCGGCGGCCGTATCAATCAAGACGTCGTGCTATCAACTGCCTCCGTCACCAGCCATCTGAACCGTGGAGCTAGTAGTTTTGCCAGCATGCTGCTGCTAGGAACGTACGGGTACATACAGCTCATGTCAAGTGGCGTTTTCAGGTCTGAAATTGGGAGGAGCATATCACATGGTGGCAGGGGGATCTTGTACGGATGCTCTGGTGATGGTGGCACGCGGTTCGGACACCGCACGACTATGGACTGGCGGTGTATCGCCCGCTGGGCACTAGTGTTACGGGGTTGACGAACTGGACGTTACAATTGTCATGTGCGTTTTCAGGTGAGAAATTCCAAGGAGACATATCACATGGTGGCAGACTGGCAGGGGATGAATCTGTTGAATAATTCGGACTGGCCGTGTACGGAAATCTTGCACGATGACCGCACGTCTGGTGGTTCATTGCCCACTCGGCAGTGGTAGGTCAACGAACTAGACATTACCACCGGTAGACCACCTCTACTAGCGTTTCCGGGATGGCCTCCTCAGACACATTTTATTCTATCCGGACGGCGAATTTTCGTCCAATCGCGTTCGCGTTCTTAGGATCTTCTTTTTCGCCGGATTTAACCCAAATTTCATCTGACGTTTCTAAGTCGAACCCAACGCGTCGGGTGTCGGGTGTCGTATGGAAACGCCGGATGAAGCGAAAAGCTCGTGTGCCAACCCTGTCGGCAAGGCATCCCATTCCCCCACCGCAATTCGGCTCTTCACGGCGCATAGCCTTCTCCCCACCTAGATCTCGCCGCCATGTCGTCGTCGGCGATGCCCCGCGCTACCCCGCCGAATCCACGCCGATAGAAAGGTCTACCGCCGTCGCCGCTGCATCCCCTTCCCTTGCCGCTGGCCTTATTCCGCCTTCTTGCGGCGTCGCCGGCAACTCGACTTCGTTCCGAGCTCGTGTCCACCGTGCCCGCGAAGTGTTCGGCGTTTTGCCTATTTGGGCATAGACTCCAACGACGAGGAGGAGATGTTCACCATGCTATTGGAGGAAGAGACCGCCGCAACCGCCAAAGATGAAAAGCATATGCAGATTCTCGGCTCTGTACATGACTCACGCTAATATCTGCACATCATACTTTTTTCGGATTTTTTGAATCTATCAAATTTTGTTTAAGATTATTTTACAAAAAATGAGATCACATGATCCTAAAGCTGAAAATCTCCACCATGGTTCGCACTGATGAGTTAAAATAGTAGTTTTCTCGGTCGCTAAGAAATTTTGGTTTCATCAGATCGTGGGTGGTTGATACGTGGCTAGGCATGCAAGCCGCCGGTCCGGCGGACAATACGGACGTCCGCCAGAGTTGCACGCAAAGCTAGGAAACGAATTAGTGTAGGATACGTACTATTTTATTGAGTACGTGGAAAAAATTAGACGGACAAGGATAGATGCTTTGACAGACGTCCGTCTACATCCGTATGAACCAAACTGACCGATGTGAAATAAAATGACGATGGCTTAGGCCTCCGACAATTTGGTATACACACGGGCAGGGCTTGCTTGGTTCAAATGAATTTCACATGAATTTTTGAGGATTCAATTCCGACAATGGCGGAGAAGAGGGGGAGGGAGGAGCTGAGAAAAGGTGGGCCAAGGGTGTGGCCCGGCCACCGCGGGTGGTCGCGAGAGGAGGGGGTCAGGTCGTTGGGTTTTTCTCCCTACTGCTACGATGGCTATCTACTCGCAAAATGGATTCTATCCAGGCGTGCTATTCCAAAGGATGCGAATTCGAACACAACTTTTTAACGCCGCCGAAGTAACTTTCAGTGATGCACCATCTGCATGAAAGCAATGAATAAACTAGCCATCAAAGTCTGTCAGCCACAGAAGAAAGAAGAAGATACCAACTTCTTAACGTGACCGGGCACGATAAATTCGGATCGTGACCTGTATTAGTGTGTCCCGTACGAGCGGTCACCAGCTGGGGAAGAACCAGACATACGGCTGGTCACTTTTGCAGTGATAACGCGGCGGTCGTATCAATCAAGGCGTGGTGCTATCAACTGCCCCCGTCACCAGCTAGCCATGTGAACGGTGACGCTAGTAGTTTTGCCAATTGCCCAGCATGCTGCTAGGAACGTACGGGTGCATACAGCTCATGTCAAGTGGCGTTTTGACGTGAGAAATTCCGAGGAGCATATCACATGGTGGCATGAGAGAGCCTGCTGAATAATTCGGCGGGGGTCGTGTACGGATGCTATGGTGATGGGGTTGACATTTACAATTGTCAAGTGGCGTTTTCAGTACTGTAGAGAAATTCCAAGGAGGAGTGTATCGCATATTCACATGGTGGCAGGGGATGAATCTGTCGAATAATTCGGAATGGCCGCGTACAGAAATATTGCAGGATGTTCTGTTGATGGACCGATAGTGGCACACTGGCAGAGAATAGTTGGTAGCGGAGAGGACGGACATGTCAAGGGGTGGAGGCACGATGACCTGCTATGATGGAAGGCACGATAAGTTGGAGGAAGGACACAAGAAACATAGAGAAAGCGGATACATGAGCGAGCAACCTGGACGATCGATCGTCCGGGTGATAACCAGATTTTTCCATTGCGAGAAGGGAACAATGGAAACTACACACTCATCCTTACTTCTTTTTTTTGTAAAGGAGAGCCGTCCAGAAGGGGCTGGAAGCCATACATTAAAATAAAACGGTGGAGTTATAGATTTTCACCCAGGACCTTAAAAAATAAAGAAATACAAACATTAGGGATGCAGAAGTGGGACAATTGGGACAGGTGGGATACCACTTTTAGACTACTAGACTAACTCAAAACTAAGTGGGACAAGTGGGATAAGCTAGATTTGACATATCTTGCTTATCTCATTTATCCCACCTAAATTAGAGTTAGTCTATTAGTCTAAAAGTGGTATCCCACTTATCCCTATTGTCCCACCTCTGCATCCCTAACAAACATGCACATACGCTTTACAAAAACAACCCTACAACTAATCAGAAGAAAGCAATTGGGTCCTTCTTCCAAACCGCTCCTGCAACAATTGGGCCTCTCACTGGAGGTTGAAGAAACGCCGGATCTCACCGGCAAGCTTGATGGCTCCGATTTGGATCTGCAGAAAATGTTGGCTTCACAACTCCAAGGCAGATCGTCTCTGCTACTCCTCGAAGGTCCTCTACAACCCGACGCAACCTCAACGCATTGGCGGAGCAGACCCAACTTAGAGCAACAACAACGAGCAACCAGAATCCGTCCCTGCCGCACGAAGATACCAAGCTCCCTCCTCAGAGCTCCTGCCCGAGATGAGGAGTAGAAGCCAAAGAAAATGCAGCAGCAACGAACTCGAGATATGTAGTACCTTCCCCACGTAGCAGAGGGCGACACAGAGTGGAGACCCTCCCCCTCGCCTCCACGGCCGGCCGGGAGAGACTCCAACACCGCATGCGCCACACCGCGACACCTCTCCTCCTCGCCACCTCGGCCGGCCAGGAGAGGCATCACCGCATCCGAACTCGGCAACCGAAGACGGCACCAAGACCCAAAAGTCCCTTTATTTGAGGAGGAAGCAGCCGCTCGTCTCAGCGCCCATGGCTCCGACCGCCGGAGCTCCGCGTCGAGGAAGAAAGGCCACCGCCAGCTGCAGGTCTCGGGCAAGAGAACCAATAACCACCTCACGGCATAAAGCCAAACTAAGGCAAAGAGCCAACATCTAGCTACCCTAAGACTACTAAAACCTACAGCTACTCCGGCGCCGCTCCTTCGCTAACTCCGGCCGGCTATTCTGGCAGGAGAGGCTCGGAAACGGCCCGGAAAAAGAGCGGCGGCGGGCAAGCGGAGGGGAATTGAAAGAGGATAAGGTTGGACAGGAGGAAGAGAGCGGTTTTTGCACGATTACTGTTCCACTCATCCTTA
Source organism: Avena sativa (assembly GCA_916181665.1). Taxonomy (NCBI): domain Eukaryota; kingdom Viridiplantae; phylum Streptophyta; class Magnoliopsida; order Poales; family Poaceae; genus Avena; species Avena sativa. The sequence continues at coordinate 458,950,252 of OV702297.1, read as the reverse complement.
CATAACGTTGACATAATGCAGCGACTACCAGAGAGGGCATGCGCGAGACCCAGAATAAAACCGTCATTCATCGACCGTCCGACGAGAATCTAACGAAAATTATGGAAGGAGAAAGAATTTGGGAGCTGCTATATACCACCTTTAGCGGTACCTACCGCTGTGCAACGCACCTCTCGTAACCTGCAACGGTCTGATGGGCCGGCCCATGTGAAGTACTCTTATTTTCGTTTCTCTTTCTCCTTTTCCACTTGGTTTCTATTTGTGTTTTTTCATTTCTTTTTTATTTTTAAAAACGATGTTTTAGATAATTAATTAACATATTTGTTTATAAAAAAATATGAACAATTATCAAAAAGCATGAATAATATTTTAAAGCATGAATATTTTTCTGAAAGCTCGTGAACATTTTTCAAAAAACACGAATATCTCTGGAAATTAATGAACATTTTCAAAAACATAAACAATGTTACCAAAATCATGGACAATTTTTTAAAAAATATAATGCCTTTCGAAATTATGAACATTTTCTAAAAATTA